>OX344726.1:66144388-70944388 GCA_947034835.1 Ballota nigra
ATTACAACTCAATAAAGTTTTATCACCATATTTTCAGATTTCTCAAACTCTTTACCAAACATCAAATATTTTGTAATGAACACACAGTAACAGATTCTGGTCACTTAACTTTAAAAATTCACCATAAATCAACCACATGTCCAATACTCATGAAATTTTAACCATGAACTCCCAACTTCATGTAATTTATCAACATACTTTGGTTTTCTATAAAAACCTAACCGATTATTCTCAGATCATAGCAAACTTCTACTGTTCCTGGAAATTCGTCCAAAACCCTAGCTCTACTTCGAAAAATCACCACGAACTGAATACTAGTCCAAAAGCTATGAAATTTGAAACCTAAGTTCCTTCACAAGTATACTTTCACATATAAAAATTTCAGAATTTTCCACCGAAAATTGGATTAAAAACGAAATTCCTTCACAAATTGTCCAGATTTTCGGTTTTCATGCATATATGAAGAACATAACATCTTAAACTCACTTTAAACCATATAATTTCATGATTTCTACTTATAAAGCATATATAATCAAATAATAAACATGATTTTGATCATAAATCATGAAGAAATTGAATTAAACATTCAAACATGAAGTAAAACATGAATAACATGCAATTTACTCATCAAAACCCATTTTCCTATCAATTAATTCACATATCATGCATAAACTTCATACTACCACTTAAATAATTACTCAAACAAGAAGAGAAGCTTACTTAGAGATATGTAGCTACAAGAAATCTCTTCTTCTCCTTTCTCAACTTCTAAGTATAAGAGTAGTATTTGTTCTAATTTTCTTTCTAAGCTTATACCTATTTATGCATGCATGCTCATATATTTATAGGTGAAGCAATACTTGGAGACTACTCCAAGCCCTCCTAGGACCGACCTTGAATGAAGAATGTGGAGAAATTTGGATAATCTTGGAGTTAAGTCATTAAACACATGGCAACTTAGTATTAGTAGCAAATTTTGACTTTTTTTCTTCAAATTTTGACCTTAATTCCATGAAACTTCACCAATCTTCCTCCTTTCCACCACTTGGACGAATTTTGTAGACAATTCAAGAGAATTCTTGTGTCTTGTAGTTAAGACACATGTAGGTTTTGGATTTGATAAATAAAAATAAAAGAAATTATGATTTTCTAATTTTTTTTTTAATGCTTTTAAGGTACATTATGCATAAATTACTTACACTATCTTATGAAATAAAATTAAAACTTTCCTAAGGCTCTAAATAAATTATAAAGTCTATATACTAATCATAAAAAACATCGAGCAATCGATACATAATTCGTTTCTTGAAGAAACGTTCATTTTCCAACTTATAGCGTGTAAAATAAAATACTAGACTTAAGGACTATATTAATTTCTATATCAAATACTTTAAGACATAAAATAAAGAACATATAAAAATTATAAAGTTTCAAGAATAAGCATGTATTGAGCAAATAATGCAGTAATTGTAACTATCGAGTAATTAAAACACATAAACGTGCCTTGGCATGAATTTTGGATGTAAATGCATCACATAGATTCATATAGAAATATAAAGCATTTAGTAAAGCAAATAAGGTCATAAAAGTCTAGGGTATTACAGTCTAACCCCCTTAAATAAATTTCGTCCTCGAAATTTCAAGTGTTACCAGGATTATTGAGGTAAGGGTATTTGGCTAAGATTTCGTCCTCTCGCTCCCACGTAGCTTCTTCCATTCCGTGTCTATTCCACTGGATCTTAACCATAGGAATATCTCTATTTCTTAACCTATGAAGCTTTCTATCAAGTATGGCTGTGGGAATCTCCTCATAGGTTAAGTCGGTATCCAGTTCTAATTCAGGTAAGTTTACTATGTGGGTATGGTCGGGTACATACTTTCGGAGCATCGAGATATGGAATACATTGTGTACTCCTGCCAAGGATGGTGGTAGCGCTAGCCTATAAGCCAAATCTCCAACTCTTTCCAATATCTCATAAGGTCCAATATATCTGGGCTTCAATTTTCCTCTTTTTCCGAAGCGGAAAATTCCTTTTATTGGAGATACCTTCAAGAATACCTTGTCTCCAATCTCAAAACTTAATTCTTTCCTTCGCCTATCCGCATACATTTTCTGTCGATCTTGAGCCGCTTGCATCTTCTCTTTAATTTTCTTTACTACTTTGTTAGTTTCTTCCACCAATTCCGGTCCTAACAATTTCTTTTCTCCAATTTCATCCCAGCATAGTGGAGATCTGCACTTCCTTCCGTACAATGCTTCGTACGGTGCCATTTCAATCGTAGCTTGATAACTATTGTTGTAGGCAAATTCCACTAAAGGTATGTACCTTTCCCAACTTCCTCCAAAATCGATGATACAAGCTCTCAACATATCTTCCAAAGTTTGAATTGTTCTTTCCGATTGACCATCTGTTTGAGGATGAAAAGCTGTACTGAATTCCAACTTAGTACCCAAAGCTTCTTGAAGACTGTACCAAAATCTTGATGTAAATCGTGGATCTCTATCTGACACAATAGAAACTGGAACTCCATGTAATCGGACAATTTCTTTAATATAAATCTGAGCCAATTTATCCAATGTGAACGTCATCTTTATTGGTAGAAAATGTGCCGTCTTGGTCAATCTGTCAACAATTACCCAAATAGCTTCATTTCCTTGTATTGACTTGGGCAATCCTACCACAAAATCCATCGTAATGTGTTCCCATTTCCATTCAGGAATCTCAAGTGGCTTAAGCAATCCCGATGGTCTTTGATGTTCAGCTTTTACCTGCTGACATGTCAAACATTTCTGTATGAAATTTCCAATATCCCTCTTCATATTTTTCCACCAGAACAACTTCTTTAATTCTTGGTACACTTTCGTTCCTCCGGGATGAACTGTATATGGTGTAGAATGTGCTTCTTCCAATATTTCCTTCTTGAATTCTTCTTTGTCTGGGACACATATTCTTCCTTGACATAACAATATACCATCCTCACATACTGAAAACTCCTTTGCTTTACCTTCCTTGATCTTTTGCTTTATCTTCTCTAAGAATGCATCTTCATATTGAGCTTTTGCTATTCTTTCCTTCAGTGTTGGTTTCACAACCAAAGCATTGATCTTTCCCTTGCGACTTAAGGCATTTGCTACTACATTTGCCCTTCCCGGATGATACAATATCTCGCAATCATAATCTTTCACCAACTCCAACCATCTCCTTTGCCTCATGTTCAATTCCTTCTGTTCGAAGATATACTTCAAACTCTTATGATCTGTGTAGATCTGGCATTTACTTCCATACAAGTAATGTCTCCAAATCTTGAGTGCATGCACAACTGCTGCTAGCTCTAAATCATGCGTAGGATAGTTCTGCTCATGTGGTTTTAATTGTCTTGATGCGTACGCTACTACTTTCCCATTCTGCATAAGTACACATCCCAAGCCTTGTTTAGAAGCATCACTGTACACAATAAATCCTTCTGTACCTTCAGGAATTGTAAGAACTGGGGCCGTTGTTAATCTTTGCTTTAGTTCTTGAAAACTCCTTTCACATTCTTCTGTCCATTCAAACTTTGTTTCTTTCCGAGTCAACTGAGTCAAAGGTTTTGCAATCCGAGCAAACCCTTCAATGAATCTCCGATAATATCCAGCTAACCCAAGAAAACTCCTGACTTCATTCACCGTAGTTGGTGTTTTCCATTTGTTTATAGCTTCTACCTTTGCTGGATCCACTTCTATTCCCAAAGCTGAAATTGTATGTCCAAGAAATACAACTTTATCCAGCCAAAATTCACATTTCTTGAATTTAGCATACAATTTTTCCTTTCTCAGGATTTCTAGTGTAATCCGAAGATGTTCTGCATGCTGCTCCTGATTCCTCGAATATACCAGAATATCATCAATGAAAACGATCACAAATTGATCCAGATATTGATGAAATACCCGATTCATCAAATCCATAAAAATAGCTGGTGTATTACTGAGTCCAAATGGTAGCACCACGAACTCATAATGACCATATCGAGTCCTGAAAGCTGTCTTCGGAATATCGCTTTCCTTTATTTTCACTTGATGATACCCCGATCTCAAATCAATCTTTGAAAACACACTAGCTCCTTTTAATTGATCGAACAGATCTTCAATTCTGGGAAGAGGGTATTTGTTCTTGATGGTAAGCTTATTCAATTCTCGGTAGTCGATGCACATTCTTAATGAACCATCCTTCTTTTTCACAAATAATACCGGTGCTCCCCAGGGTGACACACTTGGTCGAATAAAACCCTTATCCAGTAATTCTTGCAGTTGCACTTTCAATTCTTGCAATTCTTTTGGTGCCATTCTGTAAGGTGCTTTTGAAACAGGCGCTGCTCCGGGAATTAAATCAATAGTAAATTCTAACTGACGATCTGGGGGTAGTCCTGGAAAATCATCTGGGAATACATCCTTGTATTCACATACTACCGGCATATCGTCCAATGTTGGACCATCAGACTTTGTTGCTACAACATTTACTAGAAATGTTGTACATTCTCCTTTCCTTAAAATTTTCCGAGCCTTTACTGCTGAAATTACCCGAGGTATAGTTCCAATTCTAGCACCATATAGTGTAAAGTTCTCATCCTTTGATCTCCGTACTGATATTTCTTTTTCTTGACACTTGATGAGAGCATGATTAGCTATAAGCCAGTCCATTCCCAAGATAACATCAAAGTCCTTCATTTCTATTATATGTAGATTTGCCGGGAGTATTGCATGCTCAAAATCAATCTTCACGTTCCTACACAGTCCTAAGGATTGTGTCGTACTTCCAGAGGGAATGTTTACTTCTAGGAAATTTTCTTCTACCATAATATGGGCGGTCTCAATTTGTTCAAACATCTTTCTAGAGATGAATGAATGCGTAGCACCAGTATCGAATAACGTGAAAACAGGTATTTGGAATATTTTGAACATACCTGCCATCACTTCTGGATTTGCTGTCGCCTCTTGCTGACTCATGGCAAACACTCGAGCAGGTGCCATCTTCTGTTGTCCCCTCAGCTTTGGACAATTAGTTATAAGATGTCCAGGTTCTTTGCACTTATAACATACCCCTGTTCCTTTCAGGCATTGTCCAAGGTGTTCCTTCCCACAATTTCTGCACTTAGGCGGCCTCTGTTGTGGCACTATTTCTGTTCTTTTAACTAGCTTAGAATTTCTTTCTTGGTTCGTACCCATCCACTTCCTTTTGTTTTGTTGTGGTTCTGGCGTTCTTACGTCCTCTGATTTCATATATGCTGCTATCATCTGAGCTTTCTCGAATGCCGAGGCATAAGACCTAATATCTTGTGCCGCTAAGATAGTACTGATTTCCGATCGTAAATTCTGTATAAATCTTTTTGCTTTCCTTTCATCAGTATTAATCAAATGAGAAGCATATCTTCCCAATTGATTAAACTTCCTTTCATATTCTTGCACTGTCAGGTTTCCTTGTTTCAACTGTAGAAACTCGGTCTCTTTCTGATCTAAGAATGACTGTGGTATGTAATTTTTAACCACCGCTTCTACGAATTTCTCCCAAGTAACTGTAGTTCGTTCTTCTTCAGTCATTGTCCTACAGTGAGCTTCCCACCAATAATCTGCATCTTCAGTCAGCTGAAATATAGCGCAAGAAACTTTCTGCTCATCGGTGCACTTAAGATAAGCGAATATCTTCTCCAAGCTCCGAACCCAATTTTCTACTTCCATAGGGTTTTCCCTTCCGGTAAGTGTTGAAGGTCTAAACTTCTTAAATTGGCTAACAATGTCATGGTTTTGGGTTGAGGATATAGGTGTTTGGGACGATTGGCTTTGGTGGTTTAGTTGCTGAGCTAACCCCCTTAAGACGGAAGTTAGATCCTCGCTCATGCCTGAGTTGTTTTGGTTTCCTCTACGATTCATAATTCTATTCAACACATTTTATTGGTTAATTCAAACAACAATGTAATGCAATAACTATACAAACTTCCAAATAATCAATCACACTTTCAAATAAATAACATAATTTAAGCACATATAAAATATTTACCTGATCCCGTCGTGGAGAATGATCTCGGTGCGGCTGTTTTCTTTTTAAATTTTTTTTTTTAAAAGACACACTTTTGAAAATACTTTAGCAGGCGAACCTGCTCTGATACCACCTGTAACGCCCCCACTTAATATAGTACGGAAAATATGATGTGGCACAAGTAGGAACGTTACTAAAATAGCATTTTTGTATTAAAATATACACACGCCACACATTTACACAGCGGAAGTAGTAAATAAGTACGATCGTACTTTAAGATACAAGCCAAAATTTAAAAATATTATTCTTGAAAATATAAAGTCTTTAAGAAGCTCCACAGCCTGCCGAGTTCATTCGCCCACGTCTAGATCCACAGTATCTGTAAAAATTTAAAAGTGGAAGGGATAAGCGTTTGAAAACACTTAGTGGGAAACCTCTTTATAATTGCACAAACTAAACATCAATTGTCTATAATATGTGAGCCCCCGGAATTTCACCGGGTATATGCTTGGGTGGCGTGACCAACCCGTGGTGCCGGAACGACCGGACTATATGCTTGCCAACATAAAATTGGACCTATATGTGGGGCCAGTCGATAGAGGGCCAAACTCAAAATTTAACATTCAACGTTTAATAAGTGCAATTAAATAATAATAGAACACTCGGTGAAGAGCGAAGTGATTCCCCACCTTGCAGGTTTGTACCTACAAGTAGAATTTTTAAAATAGAAACATTGTTACTTATCCCTTCACTTTTGTAAATTGTAAGACTTGAATTCGAATCTCCATACATATTAAAATATTGTATACTAACACACATATATCAATTAAGTGTATAAAATCATCAAATAGCAAGTTATAAATAAATATCGACTGTAAAAATGTAATCGGACCATTTTGAACCTTTCATACAAAATTTCGAATTTGGCAGATTACACACCTAACTTTGAAAATTCATATTAAATTATTCATACGTCCAAAAATTATAAAATTTTAACAGTATATTACCAACTCAATAAAGTTTATCACCATATTTTCAGATTTCTCAAACTCTTTACCAAACATCAAATATTTTGTAATGAACACACAGTAACAGATTCTGGTCACTTAACTTTAAAAATTCACCATAAATCAACCACATGTCCAATACTCATGAAATTTTAACCATGAACTCCCAACTTCATGTAATTTATCAACATACTTTGGTTTTCTATAAAAACCTAACCGATTATTCTCAGATCATAGCAAACTTCTACTGTTCCTGGAAATTCGTCCAAAACCCTAGCTCTACTTCGAAAAATCACCACGAACTGAATACTAGTCCAAAAGCTATGAAATTTGAAACCTAAGTTCCTTCACAAGTATACTTTCACATATAAAAATTTCAGAATTTTCCACCGAAAATTGGATTAAAAACGAAATTCCTTCACAAATTGTCCAGATTTTCGGTTTTCATGCATATATGAAGAACATAACATCTTAAACTCACTTTAAACCATATAATTTCATGATTTCTACTTATAAAGCATATATAATCAAATAATAAACATGATTTTGATCATAAATCATGAAGAAATTGAATTAAACATTCAAACATGAAGTAAAACATGAATAACATGCAATTTACTCATCAAAACCCATTTTCCTATCAATTAATTCACATATCATGCATAAACTTCATACTACCACTTAAATAATTACTCAAACAAGAAGAGAAGCTTACTTAGAGATATGTAGCTACAAGAAATCTCTTCTTCTCCTTTCTCAACTTCTAAGTATAAGAGTAGTATTTGTTCTAATTTTCTTTCTAAGCTTATACCTATTTATGCATGCATGCTCATATATTTATAGGTGAAGCAATACTTGGAGACTACTCCAAGCCCTCCTAGGACCGACCTTGAATGAAGAATGTGGAGAAATTTGGATAATCTTGGAGTTAAGTCATTAAACACATGGCAACTTAGTATTAGTAGCAAATTTTGACTTTTTTTCTTCAAATTTTGACCTTAATTCCATGAAACTTCACCAATCTTCCTCCTTTCCACCACTTGGACGAATTTTGTAGACAATTCAAGAGAATTCTTGTGTCTTGTAGTTAAGACACATGTAGGTTTTGGATTTGATAAATAAAAATAAAAGAAATTATGATTTTCTAATTTTTTTTTTAATGCTTTTAAGGTACATTATGCATAAATTACTTACACTATCTTATGAAATAAAATTAAAACTTTCCTAAGGCTCTAAATAAATTATAAAGTCTATATACTAATCATAAAAAACATCGAGCAATCGATACATAATTCGTTTCTTGAAGAAACGTTCATTTTCCAACTTATAGCGTGTAAAATAAAATACTAGACTTAAGGACTATATTAATTTCTATATCAAATACTTTAAGACATAAAATAAAGAACATATAAAAATTATAAAGTTTCAAGAATAAGCATGTATTGAGCAAATAATGCAGTAATTGTAACTATCGAGTAATTAAAACACATAAACGTGCCTTGGCATGAATTTTGGATGTAAATGCATCACATAGATTCATATAGAAATATAAAGCATTTAGTAAAGCAAATAAGGTCATAAAAGTCTAGGGTATTACAGTCTAACCCCCTTAAATAAATTTCGTCCTCGAAATTTCAAGTGTTACCAGGATTATTGAGGTAAGGGTATTTGGCTAAGATTTCGTCCTCTCGCTCCCACGTAGCTTCTTCCATTCCGTGTCTATTCCACTGGATCTTAACCATAGGAATATCTCTATTTCTTAACCTATGAAGCTTTCTATCAAGTATGGCTGTGGGAATCTCCTCATAGGTTAAGTCGGTATCCAGTTCTAATTCAGGTAAGTTTACTATGTGGGTATGGTCGGGTACATACTTTCGGAGCATCGAGATATGGAATACATTGTGTACTCCTGCCAAGGATGGTGGTAGCGCTAGCCTATAAGCCAAATCTCCAACTCTTTCCAATATCTCATAAGGTCCAATATATCTGGGCTTCAATTTTCCTCTTTTTCCGAAGCGGAAAATTCCTTTTATTGGAGATACCTTCAAGAATACCTTGTCTCCAATCTCAAAACTTAATTCTTTCCTTCGCCTATCCGCATACATTTTCTGTCGATCTTGAGCCGCTTGCATCTTCTCTTTAATTTTCTTTACTACTTTGTTAGTTTCTTCCACCAATTCCGGTCCTAACAATTTCTTTTCTCCAATTTCATCCCAGCATAGTGGAGATCTGCACTTCCTTCCGTACAATGCTTCGTACGGTGCCATTTCAATCGTAGCTTGATAACTATTGTTGTAGGCAAATTCCACTAAAGGTATGTACCTTTCCCAACTTCCTCCAAAATCGATGATACAAGCTCTCAACATATCTTCCAAAGTTTGAATTGTTCTTTCCGATTGACCATCTGTTTGAGGATGAAAAGCTGTACTGAATTCCAACTTAGTACCCAAAGCTTCTTGAAGACTGTACCAAAATCTTGATGTAAATCGTGGATCTCTATCTGACACAATAGAAACTGGAACTCCATGTAATCGGACAATTTCTTTAATATAAATCTGAGCCAATTTATCCAATGTGAACGTCATCTTTATTGGTAGAAAATGTGCCGTCTTGGTCAATCTGTCAACAATTACCCAAATAGCTTCATTTCCTTGTATTGACTTGGGCAATCCTACCACAAAATCCATCGTAATGTGTTCCCATTTCCATTCAGGAATCTCAAGTGGCTTAAGCAATCCCGATGGTCTTTGATGTTCAGCTTTTACCTGCTGACATGTCAAACATTTCTGTATGAAATTTCCAATATCCCTCTTCATATTTTTCCACCAGAACAACTTCTTTAATTCTTGGTACACTTTCGTTCCTCCGGGATGAACTGTATATGGTGTAGAATGTGCTTCTTCCAATATTTCCTTCTTGAATTCTTCTTTGTCTGGGACACATATTCTTCCTTGACATAACAATATACCATCCTCACATACTGAAAACTCCTTTGCTTTACCTTCCTTGATCTTTTGCTTTATCTTCTCTAAGAATGCATCTTCATATTGAGCTTTTGCTATTCTTTCCTTCAGTGTTGGTTTCACAACCAAAGCATTGATCTTTCCCTTGCGACTTAAGGCATTTGCTACTACATTTGCCCTTCCCGGATGATACAATATCTCGCAATCATAATCTTTCACCAACTCCAACCATCTCCTTTGCCTCATGTTCAATTCCTTCTGTTCGAAGATATACTTCAAACTCTTATGATCTGTGTAGATCTGGCATTTACTTCCATACAAGTAATGTCTCCAAATCTTGAGTGCATGCACAACTGCTGCTAGCTCTAAATCATGCGTAGGATAGTTCTGCTCATGTGGTTTTAATTGTCTTGATGCGTACGCTACTACTTTCCCATTCTGCATAAGTACACATCCCAAGCCTTGTTTAGAAGCATCACTGTACACAATAAATCCTTCTGTACCTTCAGGAATTGTAAGAACTGGGGCCGTTGTTAATCTTTGCTTTAGTTCTTGAAAACTCCTTTCACATTCTTCTGTCCATTCAAACTTTGTTTCTTTCCGAGTCAACTGAGTCAAAGGTTTTGCAATCCGAGCAAACCCTTCAATGAATCTCCGATAATATCCAGCTAACCCAAGAAAACTCCTGACTTCATTCACCGTAGTTGGTGTTTTCCATTTGTTTATAGCTTCTACCTTTGCTGGATCCACTTCTATTCCCAAAGCTGAAATTGTATGTCCAAGAAATACAACTTTATCCAGCCAAAATTCACATTTCTTGAATTTAGCATACAATTTTTCCTTTCTCAGGATTTCTAGTGTAATCCGAAGATGTTCTGCATGCTGCTCCTGATTCCTCGAATATACCAGAATATCATCAATGAAAACGATCACAAATTGATCCAGATATTGATGAAATACCCGATTCATCAAATCCATAAAAATAGCTGGTGTATTACTGAGTCCAAATGGTAGCACCACGAACTCATAATGACCATATCGAGTCCTGAAAGCTGTCTTCGGAATATCGCTTTCCTTTATTTTCACTTGATGATACCCCGATCTCAAATCAATCTTTGAAAACACACTAGCTCCTTTTAATTGATCGAACAGATCTTCAATTCTGGGAAGAGGGTATTTGTTCTTGATGGTAAGCTTATTCAATTCTCGGTAGTCGATGCACATTCTTAATGAACCATCCTTCTTTTTCACAAATAATACCGGTGCTCCCCAGGGTGACACACTTGGTCGAATAAAACCCTTATCCAGTAATTCTTGCAGTTGCACTTTCAATTCTTGCAATTCTTTTGGTGCCATTCTGTAAGGTGCTTTTGAAACAGGCGCTGCTCCGGGAATTAAATCAATAGTAAATTCTAACTGACGATCTGGGGGTAGTCCTGGAAAATCATCTGGGAATACATCCTTGTATTCACATACTACCGGCATATCGTCCAATGTTGGACCATCAGACTTTGTTGCTACAACATTTACTAGAAATGTTGTACATTCTCCTTTCCTTAAAATTTTCCGAGCCTTTACTGCTGAAATTACCCGAGGTATAGTTCCAATTCTAGCACCATATAGTGTAAAGTTCTCATCCTTTGATCTCCGTACTGATATTTCTTTTTCTTGACACTTGATGAGAGCATGATTAGCTATAAGCCAGTCCATTCCCAAGATAACATCAAAGTCCTTCATTTCTATTATATGTAGATTTGCCGGGAGTATTGCATGCTCAAAATCAATCTTCACGTTCCTACACAGTCCTAAGGATTGTGTCGTACTTCCAGAGGGAATGTTTACTTCTAGGAAATTTTCTTCTACCATAATATGGGCGGTCTCAATTTGTTCAAACATCTTTCTAGAGATGAATGAATGCGTAGCACCAGTATCGAATAACGTGAAAACAGGTATTTGGAATATTTTGAACATACCTGCCATCACTTCTGGATTTGCTGTCGCCTCTTGCTGACTCATGGCAAACACTCGAGCAGGTGCCATCTTCTGTTGTCCCCTCAGCTTTGGACAATTAGTTATAAGATGTCCAGGTTCTTTGCACTTATAACATACCCCTGTTCCTTTCAGGCATTGTCCAAGGTGTTCCTTCCCACAATTTCTGCACTTAGGCGGCCTCTGTTGTGGCACTATTTCTGTTCTTTTAACTAGCTTAGAATTTCTTTCTTGGTTCGTACCCATCCACTTCCTTTTGTTTTGTTGTGGTTCTGGCGTTCTTACGTCCTCTGATTTCATATATGCTGCTATCATCTGAGCTTTCTCGAATGCCGAGGCATAAGACCTAATATCTTGTGCCGCTAAGATAGTACTGATTTCCGATCGTAAATTCTGTATAAATCTTTTTGCTTTCCTTTCATCAGTATTAATCAAATGAGAAGCATATCTTCCCAATTGATTAAACTTCCTTTCATATTCTTGCACTGTCAGGTTTCCTTGTTTCAACTGTAGAAACTCGGTCTCTTTCTGATCTAAGAATGACTGTGGTATGTAATTTTTAACCACCGCTTCTACGAATTTCTCCCAAGTAACTGTAGTTCGTTCTTCTTCAGTCATTGTCCTACAGTGAGCTTCCCACCAATAATCTGCATCTTCAGTCAGCTGAAATATAGCGCAAGAAACTTTCTGCTCATCGGTGCACTTAAGATAAGCGAATATCTTCTCCAAGCTCCGAACCCAATTTTCTACTTCCATAGGGTTTTCCCTTCCGGTAAGTGTTGAAGGTCTAAACTTCTTAAATTGGCTAACAATGTCATGGTTTTGGGTTGAGGATATAGGTGTTTGGGACGATTGGCTTTGGTGGTTTAGTTGCTGAGCTAACCCCCTTAAGACGGAAGTTAGATCCTCGCTCATGCCTGAGTTGTTTTGGTTTCCTCTACGATTCATAATTCTATTCAACACATTTTATTGGTTAATTCAAACAACAATGTAATGCAATAACTATACAAACTTCCAAATAATCAATCACACTTTCAAATAAATAACATAATTTAAGCACATATAAAATATTTACCTGATCCCGTCGTGGAGAATGATCTCGGTGCGGCTGTTTTCTTTTTAAATTTTTTTTTTTAAAAGACACACTTTTGAAAATACTTTAGCAGGCGAACCTGCTCTGATACCACCTGTAACGCCCCCACTTAATATAGTACGGAAAATATGATGTGGCACAAGTAGGAACGTTACTAAAATAGCATTTTTGTATTAAAATATACACACGCCACACATTTACACAGCGGAAGTAGTAAATAAGTACGATCGTACTTTAAGATACAAGCCAAAATTTAAAAATATTATTCTTGAAAATATAAAGTCTTTAAGAAGCTCCACAGCCTGCCGAGTTCATTCGCCCACGTCTAGATCCACAGTATCTGTAAAAATTTAAAAGTGGAAGGGATAAGCGTTTGAAAACACTTAGTGGGAAACCTCTTTATAATTGCACAAACTAAACATCAATTGTCTATAATATGTGAGCCCCCGGAATTTCACCGGGTATATGCTTGGGTGGCGTGACCAACCCGTGGTGCCGGAACGACCGGACTATATGCTTGCCAACATAAAATTGGACCTATATGTGGGGCCAGTCGATAGAGGGCCAAACTCAAAATTTAACATTCAACGTTTAATAAGTGCAATTAAATAATAATAGAACACTCGGTGAAGAGCGAAGTGATTCCCCACCTTGCAGGTTTGTACCTACAAGTAGAATTTTTAAAATAGAAACATTGTTACTTATCCCTTCACTTTTGTAAATTGTAAGACTTGAATTCGAATCTCCATACATATTAAAATATTGTATACTAACACACATATATCAATTAAGTGTATAAAATCATCAAATAGCAAGTTATAAATAAATATCGACTGTAAAAATGTAATCGGACCATTTTGAACCTTTCATACAAAATTTCGAATTTGGCAGATTACACACCTAACTTTGAAAATTCATATTAAATTATTCATACGTCCAAAAATTATAAAATTTTAACAGTATATTACCAACTCAATAAAGTTTATCACCATATTTTCAGATTTCTCAAACTCTTTACCAAACATCAAATATTTTGTAATGAACACACAGTAACAGATTCTGGTCACTTAACTTTAAAAATTCACCATAAATCAACCACATGTCCAATACTCATGAAATTTTAACCATGAACTCCCAACTTCATGTAATTTATCAACATACTTTGGTTTTCTATAAAAACCTAACCGATTATTCTCAGATCATAGCAAACTTCTACTGTTCCTGGAAATTCGTCCAAAACCCTAGCTCTACTTCGAAAAATCACCACGAACTGAATACTAGTCCAAAAGCTATGAAATTTGAAACCTAAGTTCCTTCACAAGTATACTTTCACATATAAAAATTTCAGAATTTTCCACCGAAAATTGGATTAAAAACGAAATTCCTTCACAAATTGTCCAGATTTTCGGTTTTCATGCATATATGAAGAACATAACATCTTAAACTCACTTTAAACCATATAATTTCATGATTTCTACTTATAAAGCATATATAATCAAATAATAAACATGATTTTGATCATAAATCATGAAGAAATTGAATTAAACATTCAAACATGAAGTAAAACATGAATAACATGCAATTTACTCATCAAAACCCATTTTCCTATCAATTAATTCACATATCATGCATAAACTTCATACTACCACTTAAATAATTACTCAAACAAGAAGAGAAGCTTACTTAGAGATATGTAGCTACAAGAAATCTCTTCTTCTCCTTTCTCAACTTCTAAGTATAAGAGTAGTATTTGTTCTAATTTTCTTTCTAAGCTTATACCTATTTATGCATGCATGCTCATATATTTATAGGTGAAGCAATACTTGGAGACTACTCCAAGCCCTCCTAGGACCGACCTTGAATGAAGAATGTGGAGAAATTTGGATAATCTTGGAGTTAAGTCATTAAACACATGGCAACTTAGTATTAGTAGCAAATTTTGACTTTTTTTCTTCAAATTTTGACCTTAATTCCATGAAACTTCACCAATCTTCCTCCTTTCCACCACTTGGACGAATTTTGTAGACAATTCAAGAGAATTCTTGTGTCTTGTAGTTAAGACACATGTAGGTTTTGGATTTGATAAATAAAAATAAAAGAAATTATGATTTTCTAATTTTTTTTTTAATGCTTTTAAGGTACATTATGCATAAATTACTTACACTATCTTATGAAATAAAATTAAAACTTTCCTAAGGCTCTAAATAAATTATAAAGTCTATATACTAATCATAAAAAACATCGAGCAATCGATACATAATTCGTTTCTTGAAGAAACGTTCATTTTCCAACTTATAGCGTGTAAAATAAAATACTAGACTTAAGGACTATATTAATTTCTATATCAAATACTTTAAGACATAAAATAAAGAACATATAAAAATTATAAAGTTTCAAGAATAAGCATGTATTGAGCAAATAATGCAGTAATTGTAACTATCGAGTAATTAAAACACATAAACGTGCCTTGGCATGAATTTTGGATGTAAATGCATCACATAGATTCATATAGAAATATAAAGCATTTAGTAAAGCAAATAAGGTCATAAAAGTCTAGGGTATTACATTGTCCTCCAAGTTGAAGGTGTACCCAGGGCAGGCATGAGCAATCAGTATGGACAGCCTCATTTCGAACGGGAGAATAGCACCAACTGAGAAGTACTTTTCTTCATCATCCCTCTTGATCTTGTCCATAGTAGCCTGATAAATCTGGTCAAGAAAGAACTGCTCCAAATTCACCTCCACACCATCGACAATGGCTCCCATTATCCTCAGCTTGGGTAGGCTCAATTGCTCATGTGAGCCCGTGGATCCCATAACGATTTTGGACACTAAGTCCACAAGGGCCCTGTACTCAGGCTTCAAGGTACCCTTGTTCTGACGTGCTCTGAACTCAGTTGAGCCCGTCTTCGTCCCCTCCCCCAAGAAATCTCCTTCAGAATTCTCTTTGTACACCCTGGGATTGATGCCTGAGGATGGCAACGCGTAGACCTCCTTGATGGCCTTTCTCAGGTTGATGTCCTTTACCTCCGTGTTATAGAAAGGTTCTCCATCCTCATCGATTTCACTAGTTGGCTTTAGAGCCGTCACTTTGGTGAAAAGTTCCCCCTTGCGCAAGAACATGTTGAAATACGCTTCCACCACCACCTTCGGAAGCACAGAAACTGGGCGCAAAGAGAAATATTTCTCCAACCCTGCCTTGGAGATCCAGTTGAAAATGGGTTTGATCTCCTCGACATTGAGACAGATACCTTCCATGGAGATGACTTGCTCCATGTGTACCAGCTTGTTGTTAACAACATCCTCAAGCTTGTCGGTTGTCCAGTTGGAGTTAAGAAATGCCATTGATTTTGAAGGAAAGGTTTTTCGAAAAACTGTGAGTGTTTGAGAAAGAGAATACTCAGTGTGCAAAAGTGCTTTGTTTTTGCGTAAAAACCTCAAATAACATCCTTGATTGATTAGAAAAAGTCAGTTACTCAGACGTGGGGTTGACATTACTTCCTGAATTTGAAAGGTTTCAAAATGAAGGGCCAGGATTAATCTCAGTATCAATCAATTACCCATGTCAGTCATATTCCGTATAAAACGGACACGTATATGAAAAAGTAACTGAAGCATTAAATGCACCGCTGCGCGTGGGTTTAAATATGAAAAGACGCTCTTTTAATGAAAATGGAATGCATTTAATAGAGATTTTCAGGACGAAGGACTCAGAGAGACGTTTGAAATTCACTCAGGTTAGGATAGAACTCATACCTATCAGGGAGACATTGTAGTACCCTGATACCTCGTTGAGTCGAGTCTGGCCTGAGTTCCCCCTAAATCCTATACTGACTGCTCTCCCAGATCTAAGAGTCCTAATTCTACTGACAGTTCCATAAACCTTGCTTCAGCCAAAGGCTTAGTCAAGATGTCAGCTCTCTGCCTGTCAGTGTGAATTTTCTACATCATAATATCCTTTTTCTCCATATGACCTCGAATGAAGTGATGCCTAATATCCACATGCTTGCACCTTGTGTGAAGCACTGGGTTCTGAGTAATTGCTATAGCACTATTGTTGTCACAATAGATTGGAACCTCATTAGCAAACACTTGGTAGTCCCTCAATTGTTGGCTCAACCATAAAATCTGAGCACAAAAACTACCTGCAACCATATACTCAGCCTCAATTGTGGATGTCGCCACTAAATTCTGCTTCTTCCTGAACCACGAGATCAACTTACTACCCACAAACTGAGGTTGATTTCCTATCAATCCTACAACTTCCATAATCTGCATCTGAATAACCTGTCAGCTCTAAGTTGTCATCTGAAGGTTACCATAGTCCCATATTGACTGTTCTTTTCAAATACTTAAGTATCCTCTTAGCAGCCTCCAAATGACTCCTTTTGGGATCAGACTGATACCTAGCACACACACCAACTGCAAACGTAGTGTTAGGCCTACTTGCTGTCAGGTACAACAAAGAACCTATCAGCCCTCGATACTCAGTCTGATTTACTGAAGTCCTTTCAGTGTCAGGATCCATCTTCCAATTTGTGTTAGTAGGGATCCTGGCTGGATTGCTGTTCTGAACACCAAACTTTTGAATCAAGTCTCTTGTATACTTGGCCTGATTAATAAAGATACCTTGATCAGTCTGCTTGACCTGCAATCCTAGAAAGAAGTTAATCTCTCTCATCATTGACATCTCAAATTTACCAGTCATCAACTTAGAGAACTTCTCACAGAGCTGATGATTTGGTGATCCAAAAATTATGTCATCCACATAAATCTGGACTAAGAGAATGTCATCAACTTCAGTGATCCTGAACAATGTCCTATCCACAGTTCCCTTCTTGAACCCATGGTCTGTCAGGAATTGAGAGAGGGTATCATACCAAGCCCTTGGTTCTTGCTTGAATCCATAGAGTGCTTTCTTCAAATGGTATACTCTATCTCCAACCTCAAACCCTGGAGGTTGTTCAACATATACCTCTTCATTGAGTACACCATTCAGGAAGACACTCTTGACATCCATTTGATACACCTTAAACTTCTTGTATGTTGCATAAGCAAGGAACAATCTGATAGCTTCCAACCTAACCACTGGAGCAAAAGTCTCATCATAGTCTATTCCTTCAGACTGACAGTACCCTTTTGCAACCAGTCTTACTTTGTTCCTTACCACAACACCATTCTCATCCTTCTTGTTCTTGAAGACCCACTTGGTACCAATAACACCTTGGTGCTTAGGTCTATCTACCAGTTCCCAAACTTGATTCCTTGTGAACTGATTCAACTCCTCTTGCATGGCTATGATCCAGTTCGAGTCAGTGAGAAGTTCTTCAATGTTCTGAGGCTCTTGCTCAGAGAGAAAGTAACAGAACAGTGCGCTCTCACCATGAAACCGTCTGGTCCTGACTCCCTCTGTTGGATCACCAATGACTTGATCAATGGGATGATCCTCTAGCCATGTTCTCTTGCCTAGAGTTTCTCCTGAAGTACCTGCAATGTTAGTGTCTACAGGCTCATAAAATTCAGGAAATTGAATAGAAGGGGATGAACCTGAGTCTATACCAAAGGGATTAATAAGTTCAATGTCAGGGACATTGATTCCCCCTTGATGAGGTGACTCAGGAACCGTCTCAGCTGCGACCACATCTTCACAGACGGTGCTTACCTCAGGTTGAGCCTGTTCCTCAGTCTGAGGCTCAACTATCCCTGATGTGCTGGGCTTAGGAGTGGCTCTTGAGTTATCTTCCTGATCATCGTCATCATCCCAGCTTGGAATTGGCACAGTTTTGACCTTAGGATCGGGTTGATTCTTTAAGCTCAGCCTTGTCACTCTCCTTGTGACCTCCTCAGTACCAGGATTCAACACTTTTACCCTAGACTCATTAGTAGATTCATCAAACACAATATGTGGTGATTCTTCCACAACAAGGGTCCTACAATTGTAAACCCTGAATGCTTTACTAACTTCAGAATATCCTAAGAATATTCCTTCATCAGATTTGCTATCAAAGGCTTTCAATTGGGTCTTCCCATTGTTGAGGATGAAGCACTTACAACCAAATACATGAAAGTAAGAGATACGTGGCTTCCTCTTATTCCACGTCGCATATGGGGTCTGTGCATGTTGTTTGTTCAACATGGATCTGTTCTGAGTGTAGCATGCAGTGTTGATTGCCTCAGCCCAGAATTTCTTGGGCAATCCTGACTCAGCCAGCATGGTCCTGGCAGCTTCCTTCAGTATCCTGTTCCTCCTTTCAGCGACACCATTCTGTTGTGGGGTTCTAGCTGCAAAAGTCTCATGAGCTATACCAAGTTCATTACAAAAGTCAGAAATATATGAATTTATAAATTCAGTGCCCTTGTCAGACCTGATCTTAGTAATGGACTGATTCTTCTCATTGCTGAGTCTTCTGAGCAACTCAGGAAGCTTCACCTGTGTTTCCTTCTTATTTAACAAGAAAATAACCCAAGTATATCTAGAATAATCATCAATAACCACAAGGGTATATTTCCTACCGTTCATACTCACAGGTGTTATGGGACCAAATAAATCCATGTGCAAGAGCTGAAGAATCCTGTCAGTGGAGAAGATGGTTTTTTTCCTTGAATGATGCTCTAACTTGCTCCCCCTCCTGACAAGCTTTGCACACATGATCTTTGCTAAAAACTTCATTAGGTAGACCTTCAACAAGTGATTGTCTAGAAATTTTGTTAAGAATCTTGAAGTTCAGGTGGCTTAATCGTTTATGCCATAACCAACTGAGCTCTAGAGAGCTTTTAGCAACAAAACAAGTATTAGGAATAGTGCTGCTCCAATCAGCGAGATAAACATTACCTTTCCTAATACCTGATAGAAGCACTTGTGTTGATTTGTCCTTGACTGAACATATATTCGATGAGAACTCAACACTGAAACCCTTGTCATAGAATTGACTTACTGACAATAGGTTATGCTTCAGTCCTTCTACAAAGGACACATTTTCCACTCTGATTGTACCTATAATCAAGACACCAAAACCTTTAGTAACACCTTTTGAGTTATCACCAAAGGTTACCTGTGGACCATCTTTAGCTTGAAATTCTTGGAGAAGACTCTTCATTCCAGTCACATGCCTTGAGCATCCGCTGTCTAGGTACCAAACAGCTTTGTTTGAGTCTCCTCTTCTCTTGTTGTGATCCACAGCCGCCTGCAAGCAAATCAGGCTTTAGGTACCCATTGGGTGTTGGGTCCTATTGTGTCAGCTGTACCCTTCGGGATCCAGACTTGCTTAACTACCCTGATTGCCTCAGAGTGGTAAACCTGTCTCCCTGAAACATCAACATACATAACTTTCTTCTTCTTTGCCTGAGAGGAAGATGGTGTATGAGTGCTAGACTTAGGCTTCACAGGAGCCTGAGTGGGAGCCTTTTGGGCTGGCTTCCTGTTCTTCTTAGGTCTGGGTGCAGCAGATCTTGGGCCTTGTTCTTGATAAGGACCCTGTGTTCTATTCCTCCTAGGCAAGTGGGAGAATGGAAAACAGTTAAAGGCCTCAGGATGCCAAAACCATGGGGGTGTCATCATGTTTGGCCTTCCCTGTTGGTATTGCCAAGCATGATGGTACCCTCGCTGACCAGTCTGAGGGCTCTTGGCCTGAGTCTTCCTCTGCTTTCGCAGAGGCTTTCTCTGGCCTGAGCTCTCAGGGATCTCCTTTGGTTGCTTAGCCTTTTCCTTAGGTTTTGGCTTAGCAACCTTGGGGGCAACCCTGACCGAGTCAACAGTTTCCTTGCCCTTATCAGTTTGATGGGCCTGAAGTACAACCTTAGGTGCACTCTGGCCTGCCTGAACAAATACCCTCTCAGTGTTGCTCCCTGAAGCAACATGAGACTGACCTTGTGAGGATTTCTTAGGAACATATCCAAGTCCCTTTTTCTCGTTCCCAAGTATCTGACTGCTATTTATTTCCTCTCTAGCCACTGAGGATTTATTCATTGCTGCAACCTTTTGCTTGAGTGAGTCCTCACTCTTTTTCAGGATTTCATGTCTGGCAAAGAGGTCATCAAACTTGCTCTTGAGTTCTTTCAGTTCTTCCTTCCTGACCAACTCTTCATCAGCCAGTTCCTTCAGAATCTTCTCTCTTGGGAGACGCTCAACATTGATCAAATCATTTTCCTGAGTTAGTCTTACAATCTGAGCAGATTCTTTAAGATCAGACTGAGTAAGCTGATCATTCAGGCTCTGGACCTCAGTACTCAATTTCTTGTTCTCCTCTACCAAGAAGACATTAGTTTCCTGCAATCTGGAGAAATCAACCATCAATTGATCCAGGAAGATCTGAAGGTTCATTTCTCTGACTGAATCTGAGCTAAGCTCAGGATTTTGACCAGTGTAGGAACCACACACAGAGTTAGATGTTACCTCAGGTTCCTCCCTTGCCATAATGCAAACATCATCGTACTCATCGTCAGAAAAGAGTTCAGGCGACCTCTCCTCAGGACCATCAGAGTCAGTTGCATCCTCAGCGAGCATGGCTCTCTGGTCAGCAAGTCTCTGGTCTCTCTTGGCCCTCCTGTCCTCTCTTTCCCTTGCACTCAGCTTCGGACAATCATACTGATAGTGCCCGCTCTTGTTACAGTTGTAACATGTTGCTTGCTCATCTCCTCTTTCTTTCCTAGGTTCAGGGTTCCTCTGTCTTGATGAGCTTTCAGTCTTCCCTGAGTGCTTGTCATCATGAGTACGTCTCTGTTCATCTCTACGATCAGGCTTTAGATCTGAATATCTTCTTTCATTGCCACGATCACTCATCTGGTCAGTGTTTCTCCTTTCCTCATATCTCCTCGAGCTTTGGTGGGTTCCTTCAGGTTTCCTGTCATGTGAGTCCTGATAAAATTTCTTATAACGACCAAACCTGGAATTTAGCTTCTCAAAGCGTCTGGCCATCAGGCTGTACTCCTCAGCAAGCTCTTCCTTGCTCATCTCCATCAATGACTTTGATGAAGACTCATCAGGTTCAGACCTGGCCTTGAACGCCACACTTTTCTCAGGAGTTTTCTCTTTCTCTTCCTCTTCCTGCTGAACTTTCTTCTTTCTCTTGTTGAGATCATATTCAAGTGCTTTGAGCTCTGAAAAAAGTAAAGCAAAAGTTATGTTACTCATATCCTGAGTGTTCTTAAGCATGATTACACTGTTGTCCCATCTCTCAGGAAGGGCATTTAGGATATTTGAAGCAACATCTCTCTTAGGGACATCTTTGTCCAGCATCACCAACTCATTCATCAACTTGATGAACCTTGACTCCATCTGATCGATAGTCTCATCAGGCAACATCTCAAACGCTTCGAACTTCTGAATGACAATGTTTCTCTTGTTCTCCTTTATCTTTTCTAACCCCTCGCACATCCTGGTCAGCTCATCCCAAACCTCCTTTGCCGTCTTTAAGTTCATCAGCCTTGCTGACTCCTCGAAAGGTACCGTATGCAAAATGATGTTCCTGGCCACATTGTCCAGTCCCACCATCTTGATTTCGTCATCGGTCATATCTTTTCTTTCCTTAGGAACCTGTACGCCAATCTCAAGATGTTCATACCCCAGTCCTCTGACATTAGGAATAGTGATCTTGATCGGTCATTCCTTGATGACACGCGACATCTGTTCATGGATGGCATCAAGATGTGCCTCTAGGCTGAACTTCCAATAGACAAAGTTAGATAAAGAGAATTCAGGTAACGAAGCTTCATGTCTCCTCGAAGTCATGATGATGCAAGTTTTATGAAAAGCAAACTCAATTATGTTCAGTGACCACCAACAATTTCTCCTCTGAAACTATTAGTATTCAAAGTCAGTTATCTTTTGAACCACTGCTCTGATACTACTTGTTGGTCCCGGTACAAGACTGATGAATACGTGTATGGGGGGAATACACGTATACCAATTTTTCAACTTAAACCTTGTTGAGTCCCCTTTACTCAGAGTGATAAAGAACTGAGAGCTGATAATCTCCCCACTGACTACACTTAGTGCGGGTCAGTTGGCTGACTATCAATTCGAGTTCAGTGCGAAAATGCGTGAGCCCTGATAGTTTAAAGTCTTGTTTAGTTTGCTTTCTTAAAACTTGATTACTCAATTCTGAAATAGTGATTAGTAGGGCAGTGCTCTTGTTTGACGATCAGGCTGATTGATTCAGCTTGATAAAAACCAAATGCTATGAATGAACAAGTAATATAACAAGCAAGCACAATATCAAAGTAGTAAGAACACAGGGAGTTTAACGTGGTTTAGAGACTCAAGCTCCTACGTCCACGGCCTGATTTAACAGAAAATCTACTCAAGGGATTCTTATTTTTAACGTGCCAAGGTGCACCAAGATCAACTACCTCACTTACCTATACAACTCCTCCAACTAACTCACTAACTAAACTTACTACCAACAAACCTAACTTAGGGGTTTGGTTTAAGTTTGGATTCCAACTAGGCTGTGATTATCCTTACAAGACAAAGCTATGCTAAGGATTGGATAATCACTCTAAGCTTAAGATATTGCTAGTACGCTCTTTGGAATACAGAATAACTCTCAGTGACTAAGAAACACTTGGGAAATTTAACTGGTTTCGAGTGCTTCTTCTAAAGACTGAATACTTTGAATGCTTGAGAGTTTGAGTAATTTCTGGCTTGGAAATTTCCCGTAACCTTGAATTGGTTCAAGGCCTTCTGTATTAAAACTATCCGTTGGAAGAGATAGCCTTCTGGTCATCTATGTAGAGTGGCTCAAACGGACATATTTCCCATGCAGCAGCCGTCCTTACATGGATTAGGTAACTTGCATTTAATGCACCATTTAATGCTTGCCCGTTGAATATGCAGTCTGAAGTCAGTCTTCGTGTCAGGTTCCGTACGTGCGTGTCCTTCCCGGATTGGTCCACGTCATCAAGTTGGTGAGAATGTCAGAACTTATTCCTAGGCTTCAGGCTTGTCTCATTAAGTTCTTTTTGTCTCGAGCACAACGGTCTTGTCCTGACGCTGGCATTCCTTTTGCATTGCTTGGCTCTACTCCAAGTCTTTCCCATAAACTCAGTGTCAACCTGTTCCCTTCAGGACTGAGTTAGTAATGACCTCAGGGTCATACTCTTCATCACTGACACTTACTCAGCGAGCTTACAAGACTGCCATAAGTTCAGGATGGTGCTCTTCATCTTCAGGCTCTTAGTCTTGATTGTCATCAGTGAGTTCTCCTCTCAATGAAGTGTAAAATGAAGTACAAACTAAGGCAACTAATCTTTTCAGGGGCTTTGGGATCTTAATCAAAACTGACAATTTCCCAACAACTAGAGCCAACTACCTACATGTCTAACCCCTAGACAATCAAAATGTCTAGTGTGTACATGAACACTCAAAGCTTTGGTAAATGGATCAACCAAATTATCTTTCGTTGGAATGCGTTCCAACTCTATTTCCTTATTAGCGATTATCTCTCGTATCATGTGATAGCGCCTCAGTACATACTTGTTTATGTTGTTGGATCTCGGTTCCTTTGCTTGCACAACTGCACCAGTGTTGTCACAATATAACTTTATTGAACTGCTGGCACTCGGAACTATCCCCAGTTCACATAAGAATTGTTTTATCCCGACAACCTCTTTCGCAACTTCTACTGCAGCAATGTACCCAGCTTCAGTTGTTGAATCCACAATTGTCTCTTGCTTGGAACTATTCCAACTAACTGCCCAACCATTGAGAGTGAAGACATACCCCGACTGCGATTTGTAATCATCACAGTCGGACTGAAAACTCGCATCAGCATAGCCGGTAGCGACTAGCTCTGACTTTCCACCGTAGACAAGAAAATGTTCTTTAGTACGCCTGAGGTACTTCAGAATATTCTTGATAGCAATCCAGTGAGGCTCACCTGGATTTTCTGGTATCTACCAGTGATGCTGACAGCGTAGGCCACATCTGGCCTGGTCCAAGTCATGGCGTACATGATGGACCCAATTACAGATGCATATGGAACGTCCATCATGTGCTCGATATTAGCTTCATTAGAAGGACAATCCTTATTCGACAACTTTATCCCATGATTTGTCGGTAGAGACCCTCTCTTAGAGTTCTCCATCGCAAAATGCTTCAAAACCTTATCTACGTAGGTGGATTGTGACATCCCTAACATCTTCTTGGATCTATAACTATGGATCTTGATCCCTAAGGTGTATCATGTCTTACCAAGATCCTTCATCATGATGGTCTTTCATAACCAATCTTTCACAGACTGCATCAGCGGGATGCTATTTCCTATAATCAATATGTCATCGACATATACAACTATAAAGACAATACTTTTCCAGCTGCGTTTACAATAAATGCAAGGATCTTCAGAGTTTCTGATGAAATCAAAAGATTTGAATGGTTCATTAAATTGGATATTCCAACTCCCAAAAGCTTGGTTCAATCCATAGATGGATCGTTTAAGCAAAAGAGTCTTGACACTCTTACCAAGATACTTCTCTACTTCAGTCTTATACTCCTTGAATTTCTCGAAGGATTTGGACTTGTTGTTGGTCCCGGTACAAGACTGAGGAATACGTGTATGGGGGGGGGAATACACGTATACCGATTTTTTTCTTAAACTTAAACTGACTGAGTCCCCTTCACTCAGAGTGGTAAAGAACTAGGAGCTGATAATACACCCACTGACTACACTTGGTGCGGGTCAGTTGGCTAACTATCAGTTCAAGTTCAGTGCGGAAAAGTTTGAGCCCTGATAGTTTAAAGTCCTGTTTAGTTTGCTTTCTGAAAACTTGTTTTACTCAAAACTTAGAAGTGTTTAGTAAGGCAGTGTTCTTTTGAAGGTCAGGTTGATTGATTCAGACCTGATAAGCTTGAATGCAATGAATGAACAAATAATATGGCAGGTATGCACAATGTCAAAGCAGTAAGAACACAAGGAGTTTAACGTGGTTCAGAGTCTCAAGCTCCTACGTCCACGGCCTGACTTAACAGGAAATCCTCTCAAGGGATTCTTGTTTTTAACGTGCCAAGGTGCACCAAGACCAGTTACCTCACTGATCTATACAAACTCCTCTTACTATCACACTAACCGACTTACTCCCAACAAGCCTAACTTAGGGTTTTGGTTTCAGTTTGGATTCCAACTAAGTTGAGATTATCCTTACAAGGCAAAGCTGTGCTAAGGATTGGATAATCTCTCTAAGCTTAAGATAATTCTAATTAGCTCTCGGAATACAGAATAGCTCTCAGTTGCTAAGAAACACTTGGGAAATTTAGAAGGTTTCGAGTGTTTCTCTTAAAGGCTGAATGCTTTGATTGCTTGAGAGTTTTGAGTAATTTCTGGCTTGGAAATTTCCCGTAACCTTGAATGGGTTCAAGGCCTTCTGTATTTATAGGTGGTTTGAAAAACTATCCGTTGGAGAGATAGCCTTCTAGCCATCTATGTAGAGGGGCTTCAAACGGACATATCTCTATGCAGCAGCCGCCTTTGCATGGATTTGGTATTTGCATTTAATGCACATTAAATGCTTGCCCGTTGAATATGCAGTCTGAATTCAGTCTATGTGTCAGGTTCCGTACGTGCGTGTCCTCCTCGGATTTGTCCACGTCATCAGGTAGGTGAGAATGTCAGAACTTATTCCAGAGCTTCAGGCTTGTCTTATTAAGTTCATTTTGTCTTGAGCTCACCGGTCTTGTCCTGACGCTGAAATTCCTTTTGCATTGCTTGGCTCTACTCCAAGTCTTCCCATTTACTCAGTGACAACCTGTTCCCTTCAGGACTGAGTTAGTAATGACCTCAGGGTCATACTCTTCATCACTGACACTTACTCAGCCAGCTTAGAAGACTGCCATAAGTTCAGGATGGTGCTCTTCGTCTTCAGGCTCTGAGTCTTGATTGTCTCCAGTGAGTTCTCCTCTCACTGAGTACCTGTGAAGTGTAAAATGACTAAGTACTAATCCTAACCAAGACTAGCCTGACAAAGACAAATTAAGGCAATCATCTTTTCAGGGGCTTTTGGGATCTAAATCAAAACTGACAATGTCCCAACAATTTCCCCCTTTTTGATGATGCCAAAACACTGAAAAGATCCTCAAAACACTTAGAGGAAATAGGACAATCCTATCTATAAGATAAGATAGTGTTAGAGCAATTCTTGATAAAGTACAGAATTTAAACAAGCCAAAAAGACAATGAGTTTTTGTCTGTGGGCAAAAGTAATAGATTTCTTGAAAGATGTGGAAACGATTACAATGAATCTAATCTATTACAAAGAAGCCTGTGAACACCTAGACTAATCTCATTTCAGGCTTGAGTCCATATCCTGCATAAACTCTTGCCTTTAGCTCGTCAAGTCTTCCAGGTTGGTTCACATATCCTTCAGTTCTAGCTATCTTCAAGACTTCCATCATTATGGCCTTAGTGTCATGCTTTAGAGTTCCAGGAATCAAGGGAGGAGCTCGAATGATGAACTCAGGAGCCTTCACTTGGACTTTAGCTGCCTCAGCCTCCTCCAAGATCTTCTGAAATAGCTCAGGATGATTGTCCATCATATAGTCAGTGAAGTGGGCATCAATATCGTCAGTGTCGCCCCACTTCTTCACAACAAACCATAGCCTGACAAATTCATCCCTTGCATCAGTCCAAAACTCCTTTAAAGTCTCTGAGACGAACTCATCAACAAAAGCTTCCCTTGCTCCTGATTCTGGCCTACTGACTTGAAGAATTGTTGTCTTCCTAACTGTTGGCTTCTTTCTGTACTTCCTTGGCTCAGGCTTCGCCTTCTTCCTCCTTAGCAAGCTGATCACTGCATCATCTAGTTCACGTTGTTGAAGCTCAGTGATATCCGTCAGCTTCTCAACCTTCTTCTCCAAAATGCGCATCTTCTCCTTCTGAGCAATTTCAGCTCTGCGCATAGCCTCAGTCTTTTCAGGTTGATCTCCCCATGCTTCAGCACATAGCTCCGCAACTAACTCACCTGAGTAAGTGATGGGATTCTTCCTTGAGCTCATGGGTGATGATCTTTGGACTGGCTCAGGTTGTTGCTTTGAAGGTTCATTAGCCTTTGCCTTTGTTGCCTCCTCCCTCAGCTTGGCAACTAATTGTTCTCCTTCCTTCTCCACTGCCGCTAACCTAGCTGACTTTCTTATCCTTAGAATGTTTCCATCAGGATTGGCTTCAGGATCAGCTAGGACGATCTCTCCTTGACTAACTGCCTCAGATGCCTCAGGGCGGGATCTTTTCTTCTTCTTTTCCCCCTTTTTGGCATCATCATTGGCCTCAGATGGGAATGCGTCAGATCCGCTGTTGATTACGAAGGAAGCTAGGGAATGGACATCATTGATTCCCTCCTTCAATAACTCAACTCCCATTGAAATCCCAGTCCCTGCAAAGGATACGGAACTGATGGCAGCATTGACTTTCTTCTCAAAGACCTCCATAGAGAGTTGGAGACTTTGTTCAGCCTTGGTGATCCTTTCTTCCACCTTCGAGGACTCACCGCTGACTCTGCTAACCTCAGTCAGTATCTTCACAGACTCCTCAGTGGCTTTAGCCAAAATGTCCGCCACTGATTGAGATGTGCGATCCAGCTTCCCTGACTCCAGCTCCAACTTGGACGCTGAGTCCTCCAAGGCCTGAGTGACAATAGCTCCAGTCTGAACTGCAAGCCTGTCCACTGCCTGATTCATCTTTTCGTCCCTGATCGCATCTCTCTCTTCAAGTTTCTTGAGAGTGTCCCTGAGCATCTTCTTTGTGCGCTTCCTCTCATTCTTCACTGACTTGGCCGTGTCAGTCATTGTGCGCTTTAACAAGATCAGCTCCCTGTTGGCAGGGGTGTTGTAAGCTGACTTTGTCCACCTGATGTGTTTCGCCAGGGCTTTGGAGTCTTCATCTTTTTCAGCACGTAGCCTCATTACTTCCTCCTGAAGTTCAGCTAGATTTTCCGAGGTTTTCTCCTGTTTGACCTCCACTATGCTTGTAAACTCAGCACGGCCGACCCCGGTTATGACCACATCTTCATCATCAGCGGCCTCCTCAGTGATTGGCTGCTTTCCCTTGTCAGCCCCTGCAGCATCAGTCCCTTCTTCAAGGTACACTGAAGGCAGTTGTGAAGTAGTCATAGCCGCCTCCTCAGGCTCAGCTAAGCTAACTTGAACCTTAGGAACTTGTCCTTCGGAACTGAGAGTCTCCTTGAATGCCTCAACATCATCCTCTCGTGTCTCAGGGTAGGGAATCCCTTCATCGACAGATGTCTCATTGGCAGCTGAGATGTTCACAACATCCTCAGCCACTGGTCCACCCTTGGCACCAGTGTTCTTGTCACCTTCCCCCTGAGCCTGAGGCTCAGAGTCCATCTCATCTACTTCCCTTGCAGTCTCTTCCACTGCCTTTTCCACAGCTCCACGTTGAGCGTCATCATCCTCCTCATCATCCTCCTTCTCTTCAACGGAGAGAAGATCAGCCTTGCTTTTGGCCATCATTTCAGCCACAAGCTTCTTCAGGTTGTCGAAGTTCAAAAGTTGAAGCCAGCTTGTCAGGCCAAAGAATGAGCAGATCTTGGCCTCCTCCGTCTCCCAATGTTCCCAGCCGCGTGCGTCTACTAGCATATGTTGCTCCTGCATGTTTGATTGTTTAAAGTCCAACCAAACTTTGAGCTCCACCACATATGCCAGCAATTCAGTGTATTTGTACAGCCCAGGCCAGCACTTCCCTGCCCACTCCGTGGCATTCCCCCTGAGTGTATTCTCCAGTATACCTCCCGCCATGTGCTCATCCAGCTCCTCCTCCTCTATTTCAAGGAACACATCCTCTTCTGTTGAAATAGATTTGGGACAGTCTTTGGGATTGGGGTATGAGGGAAAATCTGAAGGGTTGGGAAGGTTTGGCTCGGCTAACTGGTCAGGCTCAATTGTAAGTGAGGTTGATGGCACTGACTCAGTAGGGTAGTTTGGCTCTGAAGGTTGGGGGAGTTGGGGAGTTTGAGGTGTGGGGTCAGGGATGGAAGGTGTTTGGGTTTCAGGATGCGGGGGTGTTTGTGTGGATGCTGTCTCAGGCTGCAATGACTCAGCCGTCTCGACAGTCTTTCTCACCTCCTCTAAGTCAGAGGCTCCAGGAGAGCTTGACTTCTCCCTCTCACTCAATTCAGGGAGCTTCTTAGCAGGAGACTTCTTTACTCCCCTCCTAAGTCTCTTCAGGGGCCTCTTTCCCTGAGCGCCCTCTATACTGACGTCATCATCAGTTCCCTCAGCCTCAGTCCCGGCCTTCTTGGGATCTGACTCAGTCCCTGTCTTCGTGCTCTTCCCTGACAGCACGATTTTCACCCTCCTCTCCTTCTTCTCAGCCGCGCCCACATCAGGATGCTCCACCTCCTCAGCAACAGCCTTCTCAGCCTCCTTACTCCTCTCAAGGAGCTCATCCACCTTTTCAATGAGGCTGGTTGCCACTCTCTTGGCCGTCCCAGCTGGCTTTCTGGCCTGACCCTTTGCTTTCGCATTGGGATCAGTCAGCCCTAGCACTGAATAGGTGTCACTCAGTGATGAAAACATGACCTTCTTTGAGGAAAGGTTGTCCTCAAAGTCAAAAGTGTACCCATGGCACGCATGAGCAATTAGCATGGACAATCTTGTGCCAAATGGCAAGATGGCACTGACAGATATGTGCTTTTTCTTCTCGTCACGCGTGATCTTGTCCAATCCCGCCTGATGGAGTTGATCGAGGAAGAACTGCTCCCAGTTCGCTTCCACTCCATCAGCGATTGCTCCCATGAGCCTCAACTTGGGCAGACTCAACTGCTCGTGAGAGCCAGTTGCTCCCATCACCATCTTGGACACCAAGTCCACCAGAGCCCTGTACTCCGGCTTCAGAGTGCTCTTGTTCTGACGGGCCCTGAATTCCGAAGACCCTGACTTGGTCCATTTCCCAAGGAATTCTCCCTCCGAGTTTTCCTTGTAAGTCCTGGGGTTGATGCCAGAGGATGGCAGCTTGAAGACTTCCCTCACCGCCTGCCTGAGATCAATGGTGACCACCTCCGAGTCGTAGAGAGGCTCTCCGTCGCTATTCTTTTCCCCCGTCGGCTTTAGCGCAGTCACCTTGGTGCAGACTTCACCCTTCCGCAAGAACATGTTCAAATAAGCTTCCACCACGGTTCTTGGGAGCACAGAAGAGGGGCGGGTGGTGAAGTATGTTTCCAACCCGGCGTCGGAAATCCATTTAAAAACGGGTTTGATTTCCTTAACCGTTAGACAGATACCTTCCATGGAGATGACTTGCTCCATGTGTACCAGCCTCTTCTCAACAACATCGACGATCTTGTCGGTTGTCCAGTCGGAATCAAGGAATGCCATTGTATTTTGAGAAAGAGGTTTTAGAAATTCTGTGTTTGAGCGAGAGAAAAACTCAGTGTGCAAATTGTGCGTTGTGTTTGCGTAAAGACCTCAAATGACACCCTTGATTGATAAGACTAAGTCAGTTACTCAAACGTGGGGTTGAGATTGATTCCTGAATTCGAAAGGTTTTAAAATGAGAGGCCAGGATTAATCTCAGTTTTAATTGAAACCCCAAGTCAGTCACATTCCGTATAACACGGACACGTATATGAAAAAGTAACTTTGACATTAAATGCTCCGTGCGCGTGGGTTTAAATATAAAAAGGCGCGCTTTTAATGATAACGGAATGCATTTAATAAAGATTTTCAGGACGAATGACTCAGGGAGACGCTTGAGATTCACAAGAGTCAGGTTAGAACCCATACCTGTCAGGGAGACATTGTAGCACCCTGATACCTCGCTGAGTCGAGTCTGGCCTGAGTTCCCCCTAGAACCCTACACTGACTGCTCTCCCGGATCTAAAAGTCCCAATTCCACTGATAGTTCCATAAACCTTGCTTCAGCCAAGGGCTTAGTCAAGATGTCAGCTCTTTGCCTATCAGTGTGAATCTTTTCCATCCTAATATCTTTCTTTTCCACATGATCTCGAATGAAGTGGTGTCTAATATCCACATGCTTGCACCTTGTGTGAAGCACTGGGTTCTGAGTGATTGCTATTGCACTATTGTTATCACAATAGATTGGAACCTGATTAGCAAATACTTGGTAGTCGCTCAACTGTTGCCTCAACCATAGGATCTGAGCACAACAACTCCCTGCAGCCATATACTCAGCCTCAGTTGTGGATGTTGCCACTGAATTCTGCTTCTTACTAAACCACGAGATCAACTTACTTCCCAAAAACTGACATGTCCCTGAGGTTGATTTCCTATCAATCCTACAACCTCCATAGTCTGCATCTGAATACCCTGTCAGTTCAAGGTTGTCATCTGAAGGATACCATAGTCCCATATTAACTGTCCTTTTCAAATACTTAAGTATCCTCTTAGCAGCCTCCAAATGACTTCTCTTGGGATCAGACTGATACCTAGCACACACACCAACTGCAAACGTAATGTCAGGCCTACTTGCAGTCAGGTACAGTAAAGAACCTATCAGCCCACGATACTCAGTCTGATTCACTGAAGTCCCTTCAGTGTCAGGATCCATCTTCCAATTGGTGTTCATTGGGATCCTGGCTGGATTGCTGTTTTGAACACCAAACTTATGAATCAAGTCTCTTGTATACTTGGCCTGATTAATGAATATACCTTGATCAGTCTGCTTGACCTGCAATCCTAAGAAAAAGTTCATCTCTCCCATCATTGACATCTCAAATTTACCAGTCATCAGTTTAGAGAATTTCTCACATAACTGCTGATTTGGTGATCCAAATATTATGTCATCCACATAAATTTGGACCAGGAGAATGTCATCACCTTCAGTGATCCTGAACAAAGTCCTATCCACTGTTCCCTTCTTGAACCCATGATCAGTCAGGAATTGAGAGAGGGTATCATACCAAGCTCTTGGTGCTTGCTTAAGTCCATAGAGTGCTTTCTTCAAATGGTATACTCTATCTCCAACCTCAAACCCGGGAGGTTGTTCAACATATACCTCTTCATTGAGTACACCATTCAGGAATGCACTCTTGACATCCATTTGATACACCTTGAACTTCTTATATGTCGCATAGGCAAGGAACAACCTGATAGCTTCCAATCTAGCCACTGGAGCAAAAGTCTCATCATAGTCTATTCCTTCAGACTGACAATACCCTTTTGCAACCAGTCTAGCCTTGTTCCTTACCACAACACCATTCTCATCCTTCTTGTTCTTAAAGACCCACTTGGTACCAATCACACCTTGATGCCTAGGTCTATCTACCAGTTCCCAAACCTGATTCCTTGTGAACTGATTCAACTCCTCTTGCATGGCAATGATCCAGTTCGAGTCAGTGAGAGCTTCTTCAATGTTCTGAGGCTCTTGCTCAGAGAGAAAGCAACAGAACAATGCACTCTCACCATGAAACCGTCTGGTCCTGACTCCCTCAGTTGGATCACCAATAATTTGATCAATGGGATGATCTTCTAACCATGTTCTTTTGCCAGGAGTTGTTCCTGAAGTACCTGCAATGTTAGTGTCTACAGGTTCATAAAATTCAGGAAATTGAACAGAAGGGGATGATCCTGAGTCTATACCGAAGGGATTAACAAGTTCAATGTCAGGGACATTGATTCCCCCTTGATGAGGTGACTCAGGAGCCGTCTCAGCTGCAACAGCATCTTCATAGACGGTACTTACCTCAGGTTGAGCCTGTTCCTCTGTCTGAGGCTCAACCATTCCTGATGTGCTGGGTTTCGGAGTGGCACTTGGTTCATCATCCTGATCGTCATCATCATCCCATCTGGGAATTGGCACAGTCTTGATCTTGGAATCAGGTTGACTCTTCAAGCTCAGCCTTGTCACACTCCTCGTGACCTCCTCAGTGTCAGGATTCAGCACCTTTGCCCTAGACTCATTAGCAGATTCATCAAAGACAACATGAGGTGATTCTTCCACAACAAGGGTCCTACAATTGTAAACCCTGAAGGCTTTGCAAATTTCAGAATATCCCAAGAATATTCCTTCATCAGATTTGCTATCAAAAGCTTTCAACTGGGTTTTCCCATTGTTGAGGATGAAGCACTTACAACCAAACACATGAAAGTAAGAAATACGAGGTTTTCTTTTGTTCCATGTCTCATATGGGGTCTGAGCATGTTGCTTGTTCAGCATGGATCTGTTCTGAGTGTAGCATGCAGTGTTGATTGCCTCAGCCCAAAACTTCTTGGGCAATCCTGACTCAGCCAGCATGGTCCTTGCAGCTTCCTTCAGTGTCCGATTCCTCCTTTCAGCGACACCATTCTGTTGTGGGGTTCTAGCTGCAGAAGTCTCATGAGCTATACCAAGTTCATTACAAAAGTCAGAAATATATGAATTTATAAACTCAGTGCCCTTGTCAGATCTGATCTTGGTAATGGACTGATTTTTCTCATTGCTGAGTCTTCTGAGCAACTCTGGAAGCTTCACCTGTGTTTCCTTTTTATTTAACAGGAAAATAACCCAAGTATATCTAGAATAATCATCAATAACCACAAGGGTATATTTTCTACCATTCGTACTCACAGGTGTTATGGGACCAAATAGATCCATGTGCAGAAGCTGAAGTATCCTGTCAGTGGAGTAAGAAGCCTTTTCTTTGAATGACGCTCTGACTTGCTTCCCTTCCTGACAGGCTTTGCACACGTGATCTTTGCTAAAAACTTCATTAGGGAGACCATCAACAAGTGACTGTCTAGAAATTTTGTTAAGAATCTTGAAGTTCAGGTGGCTTAATCTTTTATGCCATAACCAACTGAGCTCTAGAGAGCTTTTAGCAACAAGACAAGTATTAGGAATAGTGCTGCTCCAATCAGCGAGATAAACGTTACCTTTCCTTATACCTGATAGAAGCACTTGTGTTGATTTGTCCTTGACTGAACATTTATTCGATGAGAACTCAACACTGAACCCTTTGTCACAGAATTGACTTACTGACAACAGGTTATGCTTCAGTCCTTCCACAAAGGACACATCTTCCACTCTTACTGTACCTATAATTAGAACACCAAAACCCTTAGTAACACCTTTTGAGTTATCACCAAAGGTTACCTGTGGACCATCTTTAGCCTGATACTCTTGGAGAAGACTCTTCATTCCAGTCATGTGCCTTGAGCAACCACTGTCTAGGTACCAAACAGCTTTGATTGAGTCTTCTCTCCTCTTGTTGTGATCCACAGCCGCCTGTAAGCAAATCAGGCTTTAGGTACCCATTGGGTGTTGGGTCCTATTGTGTCAGCTGTACCTTTCGGGATCCAGACTTGCTTCACAACCCTGATTGCCTCAGAGTGGTGAATCTGTCTCCCTGAAACATCGACATACACAACTTTCTTCTTCTTAGCCTGAGAGGAAGATGGTGTATGGGTGCTAGACTTAGGCTTCGCAGGAGCCTGAGTGGATGCCTTTTGGGCTGGCCTCCTGTTCTTCCTAGGTCTGGGTGCAGCAGGTCTTGGGCCTTGTTTTTGATAAGGGCCCTGATTTCTATTCCCCCTAGGCAAGTGAGGGAAAGGAAAACAGTTAAAGGCCTCAGGATGCCAAAACCACGGGGGTGTCATCATGTTTGGCCTTCCCTGATGGTATTGCCAAGCATGATGGTACCCTTGCTGACCAGTCTGAGGGCTCTTGGCCTGAGTCTTTCTCTGCTTTCGCTGAGGTTTTCCCTGGCCTGAGCTCTCAGGGGCTTCCGCAGGTTGCTTTGCCTTTCCCTTGGGTTTTGGCTTAGCTACCTTAGGAGCAACCCTGACTGTGTCAACGGTTTCCTTGCCCTTATCAGTTTGACGGGCCTGGAGCACAACCTTAGGTGCACTCTGGCCTGTCTGAACAAATACCCTCTCAGTGTTGCTCCCTGAAGCAACATGAGACTGACCTTGTGAGGATTTCTCAGGAACATATCCAAGTCCCTTTTTCTTGTTCCCAAGTATCTGGTTGCTATTTATTTCCTCTCTAGCCACTGAGGATTTATTCATTGCTGCAACCTTTTTCTTGAGAGAGTCCTCACTCTTTTTCAGGATTTCATGTCTGGTAAAGAGGTCATCAAACTTACTCTTAAGTGCTTTCAGCTCTTCCTTCCTGACCAGCTCTTCCTCAGCCAGTTCCTTCAGAATTTTCTCTCTTGGGAGACGCTCAGAATTGATCATGTCAATTTCCTGAGTTAGTCTCACAATCTGAGCTGATTCTTTGAGATCAGACTGAGTGAGTTGTTCATTCAGGTTTTGAACTTCAGTACTCAATTTCTTGTTCTCCTCTACCAAGAAGACATTAGTTTCCTGCAGTCTGGAGAAATCAACCATCAATTGATCAAGACAGATCTGAAGGTTCATTTCTCTAACTGACTCTGAGCTGAGCTCAGGATTTTGACCAGTGTAAGAAGCACAAACAGAATTTGATGTTACCTCAGGCTCATCCCTAGCCATTAGGCAGACATCATCGTACTCATCATCCGAGAAGAGTTCAGGTGACCTTTCAGTGGGACCATCAGAATCTGTTGCATCCTCAGCCACCATAGCCCTCCGATCAGCAGATCTTAGATCCCTCGTGGCTCTCCTTTCCTCTCTCTCCCTAGCACTCAGCTCCGGGCAATCGTACTGATAGTGACCAATCTTGTTACAGTTGTAACATGCTACCTGCTCACTTATTCTTTCTTTTCTTGGTTCAGGGTTCCTCCTTGAGTCAGGTTCCCTGGTTCTTGGTGAGCTTTCAGCCTTGGTTGGATATCTATCATCACGAGTACGTCTCTGTTCGTCTCTTCTTTCAGTTTTTGGTTCAGAATATCTCCTTTCATCACCACGTTCTCTCCTCTGGTCAGTGTTCCTTCGCTCCTCATATCTCCTCAAGCTTTGGTGGGTTCCTTCAGGTTTCCTGTCACGTGAGTCCTGATAAAACTTTTTATAACGACCAAACCTGGAATTGAGCTTGTCAAATCGTCTGGCCATCAGGCTGTACTCCTCAGCGAGTTCTTCCCTGCTCATCTCCATCAGTGACTTTGATGAAGAATTTGATGAGGGCTCAACAGGTTCAGACCTGGCCTTGAACGCCACACTTTTCTCAGGAGTTTTCTCCTTCCCTTCCTCTTCTGACTGAACTTTCTTCTTCCTTTTGTTAAGATCAAATTCAAGCGCTTTTAGCTCTGAAAAAAGTAAAGCAGAAGTTATGTTACTCATATCCTGAGTGTTCTTAAGCATAATTACACTGTTGTCCCATCTCTCAGGAAGAGCATTCAGGATTTTTGAAGCAACATCTCTCCTTGGGACATCCTTGTCCAACATCACCAACTCATTCATCAACTTGATGAATCTAGACTCCATCTGATCTATGCTCTCATCAGGCAGCATCTCGAACGCTTCGAATTTCTGAATGGCAATATTCCTCTTGTTTTCCTTTATCTTTTCTGACCCTTCGCACATCCTGGTCAGCTCATCCCAGACCTCCTTTGCCGTCTTTAGGTTCATCAGCCTGGCTGACTCCTCGAAAGGCACCGTATGCAAGATGATGTTTCTGGCGACGTTGTCAAGCCCCACCATCTTGATTTCATCGTTGGTCATGTCTTTCCTCTCCTTAGGAACCTGCACGCCAATCGCAAGATCATCGTATCCCAGTCCTCTGACGTTAGGAATAGTGATCTTGATCGGTCCTTCCCTGAGCACACGCGGCATCTGGTCATGGATAGCATCTAGATGTGCCTCTAGTCTGAACTTCCAATAGACAAAGTTAGATACAGAGAATTCAGGTAACGAAGCTTCAAGTCTCCTTGAAGTCATGATGATGATGCAAGTTTTGTGAAAAGCAAACTCAGATCTGTTCAGTGACCACCAACAGTTTCTCCTCTGAAACTATTAGTATTCAAAGTCAGTGGTCTTTCGAACCACTGCTCTGATACCACTTGTTGGTCCCGGTACAAGACTGAGGAATACGTGTATGGGGGGGGGGAATACACGTATACCGATTTTTTTCTTAAACTTAAACTGACTGAGTCCCCTTCACTCAGAGTGGTAAAGAACTAGGAGCTGATAATACACCCACTGACTACACTTGGTGCGGGTCAGTTGGCTAACTATCAGTTCAAGTTCAGTGCGGAAAAGTTTGAGCCCTGATAGTTTAAAGTCCTGTTTAGTTTGCTTTCTGAAAACTTGTTTTACTCAAAACTTAGAAGTGTTTAGTAAGGCAGTGTTCTTTTGAAGGTCAGGTTGATTGATTCAGACCTGATAAGCTTGAATGCAATGAATGAACAAGTAATATGGCAGGTATGCACAATGTCAAAGCAGTAAGAACACAAGGAGTTTAACGTGGTTCAGAGTCTCAAGCTCCTACGTCCACGGCCTGACTTAACAGGAAATCCTCTCAAGGGATTCTTGTTTTTAACGTGCCAAGGTGCACCAAGACCAGTTACCTCACTGATCTATACAAACTCCTCTTACTATCACACTAACCGACTTACTCCCAACAAGCCTAACTTAGGGTTTTGGTTTCAGTTTGGATTCCAACTAAGTTGAGATTATCCTTACAAGGCAAAGCTGTGCTAAGGATTGGATAATCTCTCTAAGCTTAAGATAATTCTAATTAGCTCTCGGAATACAGAATAGCTCTCAGTTGCTAAGAAACACTTGGGAAATTTAGAAGGTTTCGAGTGTTTCTCTTAAAGGCTGAATGCTTTGATTGCTTGAGAGTTTTGAGTAATTTCTGGCTTGGAAATTTCCCGTAACCTTGAATGGGTTCAAGGCCTTCTGTATTTATAGGTGGTTTGAAAAACTATCCGTTGGAGAGATAGCCTTCTAGCCATCTATGTAGAGGGGCTTCAAACGGACATATCTCTATGCAGCAGCCGCCTTTGCATGGATTTGGTATTTGCATTTAATGCACATTAAATGCTTGCCCGTTGAATATGCAGTCTGAATTCAGTCTATGTGTCAGGTTCCGTACGTGCGTGTCCTCCTCGGATTTGTCCACGTCATCAGGTAGGTGAGAATGTCAGAACTTATTCCAGAGCTTCAGGCTTGTCTTATTAAGTTCATTTTGTCTTGAGCTCACCGGTCTTGTCCTGACGCTGAAATTCCTTTTGCATTGCTTGGCTCTACTCCAAGTCTTCCCATTTACTCAGTGACAACCTGTTCCCTTCAGGACTGAGTTAGTAATGACCTCAGGGTCATACTCTTCATCACTGACACTTACTCAGCCAGCTTAGAAGACTGCCATAAGTTCAGGATGGTGCTCTTCGTCTTCAGGCTCTGAGTCTTGATTGTCTCCAGTGAGTTCTCCTCTCACTGAGTACCTGTGAAGTGTAAAATGACTAAGTACTAATCCTAACCAAGACTAGCCTGACAAAGACAAATTAAGGCAATCATCTTTTCAGGGGCTTTTGGGATCTAAATCAAAACTGACAATGTCCCAACACTTGTGTTTCATAAGATATACATATCCAAACCTAGAGTAATCGTTAGTAAAGTGTTGGATTTTTTAGGCACGAACACCATGTTCGGTGCAGCGGAAGAAAACAATTCACCAACAACAAATCTGATATATGGTTGTATAACATAAAATATAAAGGATAAATAACAATATATAAATCCTTACAATGGTTCATGTGCAGAATCCTCCACATGAGTTTCCACGTAATAACTTTCTACCAATCCGCACCGATATGCCAGCATTGAATCTTGAGACAAATTTGCTAGGAAAATTATGACTGGAGATTTTATGGAGAAATTTTATTTCTTATGTGTTTCAGGAATTCCCGTAGGACTCATATTTATAAGGATAGTCTTGGCTTAAAACCTAAGCTAGATAGCAGACCTAGCCCGTAAAATATAATCTCTATAGATTATATTTCCTTATTGATATTTTCCTACGAATATTATCATGACTATATAATATTCCGTATAATAATATTTCAAATATTATTATTGGGAATTCATATCTAATTAAATCTAATTTAATTAAATATTAATAAAAATTAATTCCAAATATAATTATTATTATATTTTCCATAAATTAAATATTATATCCAATACATTATTTAATCAACTAACTATAATTGGTAAATTGTCATTACTTTTTGTGTGATCCATAGGCCCTCGTATATCGAGCGATTAGTCAAACTAACTGTCTTAATTGAACCCTAGACAATAAATCAAACATTCTCAATATACGAGGTACATTGCAAGGAAATCTGCAACTACCTATAATACTGTAGGCTATTATGATATCTTCCTTTCATTCGTGAATGCTCGATTAAGCCTTGAACATGATGAAGTGTCTATTCAAATAACTTAATTAGATTATCTCGAATCACTAATTGATCACTCGTATCACACTTGGCCACAAAGTCCAAGTTGACGTGCATCGACCGATGTCTTAGATCCAATTATGATGAGAAGACGAGCATTCTCTCTTAAATCCACATTGAAGAATGAATCCTATTCTTGGCTTAACTACCACGCACATGCACTTCGTGATGAACCAAATCCATGCCATATCTATCATTGGAGAGTGCAAGCGTCGGTCATGGTCAAAGTCCATCACTCCGCACATGTCGTGCGTATTGACCTCAAGTCAGAGGGGTATCACATCGCTCCCACTAACCGAGATATATGTAGACACATTATGTGGAATTACACCAAACGGTTTCTCGGATGGGTATACCAATACCCTCTAAGGTATTTGTGCATCCATTATGAGATACCTAGCATCTCGTAGTAAGTGAGATCTTACTACACTCTTCCATAGAGTATAATGCAGACCGCACAACAATCTCAATTGCATCATTAATATCCCATTCTTAATGATCCTTGATTGGGGCTATTTGAGAATCATACTTAAGTCATCTGAGTTCTCACTCACTCAATGACAGTAGTGATTCATAGGAACACAAATAAAAATATATGCAAACAATCAAACATCATATTCAGATAAGTGCAACGCCATACATTTCATATTAAACCAACAATAATGTTAAATCAAATCTGAATATTATCTTAGTATTATGTCCTTACAGTGGAGGCATACATCCTTATCAACCCGCTCTTTCTTTATAACACTCTTCCTTGAATGCTCATTCTAGAGATAAGTTGTCCTCACAGTGGAGGCATACATCCATATCTTCGAATCCCACCTCTGGGCTTAAGGAAGTTGGGCTTAGAGCCCTTCTTAGCCTTACTTCTCCGCTTCTTCTTGCCTTTAGGGGTAGTAGAAGTAGAAGTACCCACCATGAGTACGGGATTTTCCTTAGCAGTGGAAGACTCAAAAGTCTTGAGCATGTTATGAAGCTCAGGCATGGTCGAAACCGTCTTATTCATATTAAAGTTTACTACGAAACTCGAGTATGAATCGGGTAGCGATTGAAGAATAGCATAAACAACAACATTGGTCTGCAGCTCGATGCCAAAGTGCCAAGTTTCTCGATTAACCTTATCATCTTCAAGACATAAGAGAAGACCTTCCCTCATTCAGACAATCGACATCTAAACAGATCTCTCATCACTTCATAAATCTCAGAATGAGACTCAGAATAAAAAAGATCCTTTAGATGCTTGATCATCTCGAAGAGAAGCATTCTCTCGTGTTGCCTTTGCAACTCAGGAGTCATGCCGAGCAACATAACACACTGAGCCTGGGAAGCATCATCTTGATGCTTCTTTTAAGTTTTGGCGTCAAACGCTTTGGCTTCCTCAGAACCAGCCTCAGGGTTAACAGGGATTTGCGTGTCCAACACGTACTCAATATTTTCTTGACTAAGCACCAAACACACATTTCGGTGCCAGTCCAGAAAATTTGGCCCAGCCAATTTGTTTGTTTCCAAAACACTTCTCAACGACAAGTTCTTCATTTCAACAATCCTAGGAAATAAAATAAAATGGGAATTAAACACGCAATTTATATTATCAATATTCAGCAATCAAAATAAACATGACCTTTTAATTTATTTTGTCTCCATTATTTTTACATACTCAACGACATCATCGGAAGAGTATGAATTTATATCTAATATAAATCGCAATGGACTAGGATCCACATTTCTACTATTACAATGCCTGCTGGGAATGATAATTGTAACAACAGAATTGGTAGGTCTCTAAACCAATTGCCTCACGTAATTCCTAGATGATTGAACCTAGTTCAATAGAATGTCACCTAGAATTAAGTTGGTTTACAATTATAAAGCGCCGACACTACGTATCCCTATAAAAGTCCCGTTAGGTGTAGATCCAAGAAAAAGACTGGGGCCTTAAATACTTATTAGAACGAAATCTCGGGTTTACTTTTAATTTTAATGGAAGACATCTTTCAATTTAATGAAAATCCATATTTTATTGCTTAATCGAGATCCAACATGTTAATCTATATCACATTTGAGCAATTATTGGGCGCCGCCTACCCAAACATGATATTATACGGACTAACATTTACATGGGGCCCGTGTACCCAAATATTTATAACGGTCCGACAAATATTGAGCGCCACCTGCCCAAACAGTTATGATGCGGACCAAAATAAAATAACAGGTTTGAGTAGAAGCGTTTTTATCAAGTGGGAATTAATAATTCTTTTAATCTCAATTTTAAAATCCAATTTTAAAACTCTTTAAATTTATTATTAATTTTGATTAATCTAATTAATCATGTCCGTACTTAGTCCAACTAATACGTCAATTTTATTAATTCAAAATTAAATCTAATTTAATTTAATTAATAAAATATAGGGGTCTCATGTGCAATTTTCAAAATTTGCACTAAGAGTCTATTTGAAATCAAATTTGCGAATAACCCTTTCCTCATCATTGCCCAGAGTTTCTTTCCAATCGGGACAATCCATATTAACAACTCTTTATGGTTCATCTTAGTTAATCTAATTAATCACGCAAACCATCAACAGTTTCAATCGCACATTCGAATAGTCCAACTATCACGAATGGATTTTGGGTCCAAAATACTAAGCCAATTCATATTGATGCATCCCGTACACAGACGGCGATGCATCGCTTTGTCAAAACACGGACCAATAGAGTCCAACGATAAAAGCCCAGGACAATTTCTAGCGTACATCACGCGTCGCGGTTTTGCACCGCTATCTCGAGAGATGCTGCAGAAACTCATTCCGGGTCCAAAGGCAAACAACCGAAAAGAACAGACAAGTAAGGCGACAATACGGTGGCCGCGATCTTCGGTGCAAGCTATTGCTTCGAGCGACGCCACACATCTGTAGCCTGAAATGAGCCAGACCACGAGCCACCGTCCAAAACAAGCAGCGACTTTGAGTGGCCAAAGCAAGGAACGACAGAGGTTTTACCACCTCATAAAGAGGCGGATGAGACGGTGCAATGGAGGTCTCCACTATCAAGCGGTGCTGCGAGAAATCCCTAGCAACCACGATGAGGCTCAACAAGTGCGCCGCCTTGGGTGATGACGCTAAGCGAAGCAATTGTCACGAAGCGTGACTAAGCCATTGCAACAAGCGGCGGCACCGCGATCCCTTGTGGCGGTCACGAGGCCCGGCAAAATCACCGGCTCTAGCACGTTACCGACTTCGAGCGGCGCTCACATAGCACGGCGAGGGCATCGCCTCAAGTAGCATTGCGAGCCCTAGTGATGACCGCGAGGCACGGCGGAGCCATCGCCTCAAGCGACGCTGAGGGCTGTGAGTGGCAGCTGCGAGGCACGGCCAAGCAATTAATCGGGCTGAGAGGCTGGATTTGGCACAATTCAAAATTGCCCAGAATTAGGGCTTCAAGGGGAGGACGAGAGAGAATCCCCAAAAGGGAAAAACAAGAACCCCAAAATAATAAACATGGGGCGGCCGATTTGACCACGGTCGTCCCTTTAATTTAAATAAAAATAATTTTTTTCTTATTTAACAACACATGATTATGCAATTAAATCAAGAGCCTGAACTATGATACCACTGTTGGATTTTGAGGTACGTAAACACGTAATACATGCGCAGGGGAATAATAAAGTTCACAAAAAACGAACATTTAATCACATAATAATTTGCAAGAATAATAAACTGGATTCTTACAGTGCTTCGTACATGGAGTCCTCTAATATGGTATCCATGCAACATCTATTCACCAACTCACACTGACTTGCCGGTGTTGAATCTCGAGATGAACTTGCTAGGAAAATTCGAGCTAGAGATTTTACGGAGAAATTATATTTCTTATGTGTATTTTAGAATTCCCATATGACTCATATTTATAGTGATTATCTTGGTTTAATTCCTAAGCAAGATAATAGGTCAAGCCCGTAAACATAATCTCTACGGATTATATTTCCTTATAGATATTTTCCTACGAATAATATCTTGACCGTATATGATTCTTATATAATAATATTCTCAATATTATTATTGGCATTTTATATTTAATTAAATATTAATAATAACTAATTCCAAATATAATTATTATTATATTCTCCATAAATTAAATATTATATCTAATATAATACTTAATTAGACAACTATAATTGGTGAACTGTCATTGCTTGTTGTGTGACCAATAGGCCCACATATAACGAGTGATTAGTCAAACTAACGGACTTAATTGAACCCTAGACAATAAATCAGACATTCTCAATATACGAGGTACGTTGCAAGGAAATCTGCAACTAACTGTAATATTGTAGGCTATTGTGATATTTTTCTTTCATTCGTGAATGCTCGATTAAGCCTTGAACATGATGAAGTGTCTATTCAAATAACTTAATCATATTATCTCGAATCACTAATTGATAACTCGTGTCACACTTGGCCACAAAGTTCAAGTTGGCATGCATCAGATGATGTCTTAGATCCAATTATGATGTGAAGACGAACATTCTCTCTTAAATCCACATTGAGGAATGAATCCTATTCTTGGCTCAACTACCACACACATGCACTTCGGGATGAACCAAATCCATGTCATATCTACCCTTGGAGGGTGCAAGCATCGGTCATGGTCAAAGTCCATCACTCTGCACATGTCGTGCGTATTGACCTCAAGTCAGAGAAGTATCACAATGCTCCCACTAACCGAGATATCCGTAGACATATTATGTAGAATTACATCAAATGGTTTCTTGGATGGGTGTAGAAATACCCTCTAAGGTATTTGTGCATCCATTATGAGATACCTAGTATCTCATAGTAAGTGAGATCTTACTACTCTCTCCCATAGAGTATACTATAGATCGCACACCAATCTCAATTGCATCATAAATATCTCATTCTTGATAATCCTTGATTGGGGCTACTTGAGAATCATACTTAGTCATCTGAGTTCTCACTCACTCAATGACAATACTTATTCATGGGAACACATATATGAATAAATGCAAACAATCAAACATAATATTCAAATAGTGTAATGCCATATATTTAATATTAAATCAATCAATAATATTAAGCCATAAACTTAATATCATCTTAGTATTATGTCCTCACAAAGGATTGTCTCTAGGACACTAACACTAAAAAGACCGTGTTTAGCACACACTTTAAGTTCTTGGAAGAAGACTATATGAACAATAGAAAGCCCAAAAGTGAAATTACCTTAGAAGAATTGAGAGGGCAAACACTTATACCAAGTATACAAGATGATATACCAATCGTCACACCTTCACAATCGGAACCCCGTCGTAGTGGGAAGGTTGTCAAATAACCCAAGAGATTCATGGGAATAAGAGAATCTTTTGATTTGATTCTCGGAGATGAATCAGATCCATGGACATACAATGAGGTAATCCAAGACAAAGATGCGACATCTTCGCAAATGACAATGGAAGCCGAGATGGGTTCAATGGATCATAATCAAGTGTGGGAGCTGGTCGAACCACCCAGTGGGGTAGAATCCATTGGATGCAAGTGGATATACAAGAGGAAAAGAGGACCGGATAGAAGGGTTGAAATCATTAAGGCTAAGCTAGTGGCAAAAGGATATACTCAGTAAGAAGGGATCGATTATGAGGAAACCTTTTCGCCTATAGCTATGCTTAAGTCTATTCTTATTCTCTTATCGATCACTGCATATTTAGATTTGGATATTTGGAAAATGGATGTTAAGACAGCTATCCTAAACAAAAGTCTTGAAGGGGATATCTATATGTGACAATCCGAAGGCTTTATTACAAAAGGTCAAGAACATCTCATATGCAAGTTAAAGAAGTCAATTACGGACTTAAGCAAAGCATCACGTACTTGGAACCAGTGTTTTGATCAGGTTATAATGTCTTATGGGTTCGATCAAAATAAGTTCGAAAGTTATGTGTACAAAAGGTGTAACCGGACTGCAGTGGTATTATAAGTATTGGACGTAGACGACATTCTTCTCATCGGAAATGATGTAAAGGTGTTATCAGACGTAAAGGTATGGTTGTCAAAATAGTTTGATATGAAGGACTTAGGGGAAGGAGGTCACATCCTTGGGACCAAAATCACTCATGATCGCAAGAAAAGGATGTTGGGCTTATCACAAGCTTCATACATAGACACTGTTTTAAAGCGGTTCAGCATGCAAGATTCCGAGAAAGGTTTTGTACCTTTTAGACATGAAATCTATCTATCGAAAGAAATGTGCCATAAGATGCATGCGGAGATAGATAACATGAAAGACGTTCCGTACGCTTCGGCCGTAGGAAGCCTTATGTATGCAATGTTTTGTACGAGGTCGGATATCTGCTTTGCCGTGGGCATGGTGATAAGATATCAAAGTAACCCTAGAAAAGATCATTGAACTGCAGTTAAATGCATTCTGAAGTATCTAAAAAGAACTCGCGATAAAATATTGATTTACCAGTTAGACTGTCTAATTCTTGTGGGATACACGGATTTGGATTTCCAATCAGACCTAGACTCCAGAAGATTTACCTCGGTTAATATGTTTTGCATGGGAGGAGGAGCCATATCATGGAGAAGTATTAAGCAGAATTGCATTGCAGATTCGACCATGGAAGCCAAATATGTAGTTGCTTGTGAAGCAGCGAAAGAGACGGTTTGGCTCAAGAACTTCTTAGTGGACTTGGACGTTGTTCTGAATTTGCCCAATACAATTACTGTCTGTTGTGATAATACCTGAGCAGTTTTAAATTCAATGGAATCGAGAGCCCACAAGGCCAGAAAACACATTGAAAGAAAGTACCATCTTATATGATAAATCGTTAAGAGAGGAGACATAGAGGAGGCAAAGATCGTGTTGGAGAGCAACCTAGCAGATCTATTCACAAAGGGTCTGCCTCAGAATACATTAGAGACATGTGGATGGAATGGGTGTCAAGACCGTTGCCAATATGCTCGAGTATAAGTGGGAGAAATATTATTAAGTTAGTGTAGGTGACATGAGATGTCACGTAGAACTACACTAGATATGAATGATGTCTACTTAAAAGTAGACTTTGAGTATAAGTGTTGGGGTTATACGTGAAAGTATCCTTTTACTTTGTATAACCTATGTGTGAAACACTTATTTATGAAAATAAATCTTTTATCACTATGGCTTTAAATATGAATGAATGTTAAATGTTTATTGCAAACCGTTCAATATATATAGTATGTGTTATATTGTAGTTAATGTGGTGATACCAGATCACATTAACAGTTCCCTGTAACTAAATGTACAAATTCACGACCTAGGTGGAATTTCACATTTTGTATGTGTTGAAAATGATCTACAGCAAGGATAAATTCTTCTGTTTTTAACAGAGAAGAATTAGACCTCAGTGGTTATTGATTTCTTAATCTCCGTCACTTAAATAGGACCGTGTGTAGTTAATACTTATTGCTTTGATACATGTTGGGTGAGAATCATCGTGACTTCGATACGTTGTGTTTTGGGCAATAATATTAATCATACGACAATTGCAAAGATTTAATACGGAGAAATGTGTGTGAGTACGGCTTGTGTGATTTGTCCCCTTAGTGGGCTTGAAGTTTTATCGTACCAAATCTTGCAAGTGGAAATTAGTTTTCCGGTACGGATAATAATGTTGAGTTGTCTTTACTCCAAGGTACAAGATATTAATTAATTTATAGCTATTCAGAGGCTTAATTAATTAATGGACTATATAATTTTAAACACGGGAAATAATAATTGGGAGCCTATATTATCCTAATATGGATTAAGATGGATAGTGCAATATTAGTTTGATAGTGATATTAATTAATATTAATGGGTTGAATTATGTTGTGGCTCAATATTGAAATTCAGAAGCCCATTGGAGGTCCAATCTTAATTCTCCTAAAGGTCCCTCATGTAACCCAATAATAATAAGGTGATTAAAATAAAAGAAAAATATTATTGCTGATTTTTTCTAGTTATTTTCAAAAATTGTATATTTGGAGAGAGAAATATTTTGTTGATTTTCCTTAAAAGATATTATGGAAGATATGTATTCTTGGAATACAAGATTATCTCATAAATTTAAGAATATCTAAACTTTGTTATTCTTACTCATAATTTTCTAAAAATAGCATATAGATAAGAAAGTGAGAATTTTGTTGAATATTTTATTTTGGAGAAACGAATATATAGGATATATTCAAGATTTCTTGTAGGCCAAGAAAATATTTTTTCCTCTTCCACAAGGCCTATAATTTTCAGCCCCTTCATCTATATATAGGGTGTGATATTTTCATCCCCAGTACACAAGTTCCATAAGTTTGAAAAATCAAGATCAATAAATATTTTTCTTCTTCCTTAATATTATTAGTTGTTCGTTAAGCGCACCCCACCAGAGAACGAACAAAGCGAAAGGGGAATACTTGAGAAGTTCTTTCGGTGATAGGATTAATTTGCTTGTCCCGTTCTTCTCAACGGTCGTCGCTTCAAGAGGTTCGTAAACGCGAAAACTCCTAGATTTTCCGCTATAGGATTTTACATGAATTTATTAATATGCATGAATTATTTTTTGTTGGATAATTATTATTTAAATTAATTAGGATTAATTCATGCTAGTAATAATTGAATTTTAAATTTGTATTTAAATATAATCCCGAATAGATCCGGGCACCTCGATTTTCCAAACAGGGTTCCTCCTCGTGGAATCTTCAAAGCCTCACTAATCACCTTGCTTGTGATTATAACTTCCACACCATCCACGGTAGCTTCAATGAATGAGGTTCCCTTCATATGCTCTGCCGATTCATAAAATTTTCTGGGTATGATATAATCATAACCCTCAGGTTTGTTTGTTAATGCAAACTCTATCCCTTAAGTTTTTACACGTCTGTGGATTCTCGCCACAGCCTCTAAGTCTCCAAGACATTTGTATAAAACAACGAAATTGAATAAGGCACCAAAAAGAACTTTCAAACTCATGATCAAATTTTGTTAGATTCAAAAGTTCAAAGTTCACGAAGAAAACGAAGTTTGCAGATAGGATACAAGTAAGAATATGATAAGTTTCAAAGAATATGGAAAGTGAGCAAATTTTTGCTAAGGGTTTGCTTTTATACGTGCACAATGCTCAAGGAAAAAGTTAACGTTCAAAACAATTTTTACTATCTTTTTGGATATCAACGATAAAAAATATTTTGGGTTATTTAGTCATTTAAAAGATCAATGACTTAGAAATGAACTAAATAAAGTCCAAATTTGAAAGTCAATGTATAAATGTACATTGCTCAATAAGTTTTTATCAATTAAAAACCCGAGACAATAAATTCAAACATTCTATAACTGAAAGTACAATTTTTTTGGAATTTAGTAATGTACGCACTTAATTACTAAGAATGTACAAGTCAACTTGGAAGTCTTCAGTTTTAAAAGTTTGCAGGTTGAATTCTTCAGTTAAGAGAGTCTTCAACTAAGTACAAGTTTACAGCTATAGACAAGTCTTTAGTTGAATAACTTGTTTAACTGTTTGACTTTCTTTTTAAAATCTTTTCAACTGTATACTTTGATACTGAGTGATTTCCTCATAATGCTAACATTCTTAGTTCTCCTCTAAGAGTTGAGAATCTTGATTCACAAAGGGGCTTAATAAATATATCTGCAAGGTTTAGATCTGTATGAATCTTTCCCATCTTGATATCTTTCCTTTCAATATGGTCTCTAATGAAATGATGCCTTGTATGATTTTTATTTGTCATGCTGGAAAAATGCTCTTTAAATTAATAAATTATTAGATATGACTTAATGAATGCCTCTCTAATGTAAAATGGTTTTCAAGTATACCTCTGCGTCTGGGAGCGAAGGCATGGTAAAGCGAGAGTCAGAGTCTGAAGCGCTTGGAGAGAACCAAAGGGAGTTAATCATTTCTTCAAATTGAATGTAAGAATAAACCTTCCCTCCAATTGTTTTCCCGTTTACACTCATAGCGACAAATTTTCTTTCGTCGCTACTAATTCCACAAAAACACAGTAAAAATAATATCTTTAGCGTTTGATGGTTTTAAGTATACTTTCGCTATGTGTAGATGAATTTTACGAATTTTATCAATTGTTTATCCTTTTTTTGGGTGATTACCTTCTTATGTTAAATAATTCTGGAAATTAAATCCTCTGATATATATTTTGATAAGTGATATCGTGTTTGTAGTGGTTTGATACTGATTCAGTGGTTGTTGTTCAGGTGCATGAGAAAGCTAAAGAATGAAAGAAACCGCTTTCATGCTACTTTACTTGTAAAACACTTTACACCCTTCTATCGACAGGTAGCGATTTATGGAGTAGGATTTCCTCAACTCTTAATTCCACTTTGCTACAGTCTAATATGTGTAGTGCAGATGAGTTAGGATTATTGTGGCTTGATTTTCAAGGCTTTAATGGATGCTTATAGTTTTTATTCTCTAAACTGATTAGTCATCTCTTTTCATTACTACATCATGTTTCGTTGCATAAATAGGCTTATACGCAGTTCGTTAATTTCCAATACTTCATTGAAGAGGTGATAATCCCTCTTTTATTTTTATTCCTCAATAGTTTGAGCATCTACTTGTTTTTCTTCCGGTTGGTATTTAGATGCCATTAGCTATTGTTATAGAACGTAACTCCCTTAGTGCTCAGGGACTGGATACCCTCCCTTAGTGAAGTCGGTACTTATGAATGCCACAGTGAGTTTGGTGTTCTGGCGCATGTTGATAGTGATTCCGTGAAGAGATCACTCCAAGTTCCTAATGGGTAGGAATAATAAAAGCTAATAACATGATACAATAAGTGTGATGATAAATGAGCTCTCTTGAGGAGTCTTTTCTATTAAATGTGTTGTGTGTTACAAATGAGCATTTATGGCTCTATTTATAGGTTACAAAGCTGGGGTGCCCACTGGGACTAGCCTCCCCACGGGCCCCACCGAATCCTAGTTGTGCAGTCATTAATGGCTATGGGCCCTCTAGGGGCCAGTGAGGGTCTGCCACGTGTCTCTATTGACCTCTGCTGATAAGACTTCTCCCTCTGGCCCTGCTCTGCCTCAGTCACATCCGCATTTTCGATTGGACAACACTGGGCAAGTGGCTGACTTTGCCTAGGCGACCAGGCTCGTGATCGAGTAGTGACCAAAGGACCTTGGGCTTCTGCCGCCAGGTTGATCTGGGTAGCGGGTAAGAGCAACCACAAAAACCTCTCCGCGGTGCTCGCTACTCATTATCGCCCAGTCCGACCTGAGTGACTTTTCCCGCTATCTTCCCCAGGTCGTTCCTGCCAATTTCTCTACTCGGTACCCGTCCGCTTACCGGGTCGGGCTTCGCCGCCATCGTAGCCACTTCTCGTGATGCCATGTGGCCACAATTATAACCAGATGTAACAATTTCCCCACCAGCCTGTTTCTGGGAAGCAAGCTAGTCTCTCTATCGCGACACTTCGATACAAGCTGCAATGCTTCATTTTTTGCGCCTACTGACGTCACTGGGTGGCGTATTTGATATGCCAGATCCCCAAGCATCACATTTGCCAATTCGGTCGCTTAATCGACGGGCGTGTGCCATTCAAGTGCCCCCAAACTTAGGGGTTATTGCATTTTTTACCCCATTTTTTTGCATATCAGTCCTTCCCCAATTTTCCTATAATTAGGGGTGTTTGCCTCTCATTCACACTTTTCCACCTTCTCACTTTCGCGCTCACTAGCAATTTGTATTTTCTAGCACCCCCTACTTTCCTCAGCCATCTAATTCTCAGATTACGGCAGATCTATTCTAGGCAATCTCCATTCGCCATTCATATCTTCATCATTTTTCTTTTATATTCTGTTCGAACGATAGTCGATTCCGATACCTCTGCTGCCACTGCCCACTCGTACTCCTTTCGCTGCCGTGAGCCTGCCCCCGCTGCCAGTCCCTGTAAGAACTTGCTTCGTCACACTACCCCACTTGAGAGGGCACGTCACGTGCCGTCGAGAAGGAAAGCCAGGTTAACTCAGGCGATATCGATGCCTATGCCAAAGCCCTGGACAACCTGAGCCCTGTCGATGACGTGCTTGTTCTTAGTGTGTCAACCATCACCGCCAGGTAACCGCAACAAACCGCCGTAGTTGAAAACCCATATGTGCCGGCCGTAGAAGCCATGGCCGAGAACCCTAACACACCGGTTGTGGATGTCGTGGACGAACTCATCTCTGGCAAGGGTGGAGAGATGAGCTCGTGGAGTACTCGGACAGCGGGCTTATCCACCTCGAATATGTCAAATACATATCTGGCTATGCCCGTCACCGCCCTGCCAGGGAGTATCTTCAGGTCGCGGAGATCGAGTTTGGGGCCTCTCGTCATGCCAGTTCCCTGCCTCTTCACACCATTATGTCAAAGCTATATTTCGACTTTGAGGTTCATGTTGATATTTACTTCTACTTGCCTCGGGTGGAAGAGAGGGCTGACCAGCCACCGGCCGGGCTCATCGCTGTCAATGCAGATACCATGCTCGCTGGCCTATATTTCCCGCTGCACCTCTCCATCTCCCGGCTACTCACTGCGTGGAACCTGTCCATTACACAGATCACGCCCTACATCGCATGCCACTACTCGAGGAGTTCAACCACATCTTCTACACCGTGGCCTCCTCGGACTAGAATAATAATTACTACTCCATCATGTCCCGGGGGCCCTAGGTGGTATATGGCATACCCACCAAGGTGACCGGCTGACACTCGAAGTGGTGGTGGGTCGGTGGCGCATGATAAAGTCTGGAACCCGGCAGCGGCCAGCCCATTGAAGTACCACATGAATATCGAATCGGCAACCGCAGAGGTATATTTATGCACTAAATTTTATTCATGTACTGATCTAATTTCTTCCTTTCCTTGCATGTAACTTCGCCCTACAACCCTGTGACCTTAACGAGGACTTCACCCTCGCCCTAGCGACCAGTGAGCCCGCCGAGCTAAGTGTCGGTTAAGCTAAATGATGATGAGCAGCATCGACTATCCAGCATGCAGACCTTTCCCCACCACCTCAACTTCGGAGGTAGTTCTTTTATCTTTTTCTCCTTAACCGGCTTATCCGTATTTCATTCTTCCGACTAATCGTTGGTTGTTTAGCAGAGCAAAGGTTCGCTACTCCCCGACCGCGGCCACTGGTCATCAGCTCCAAAACCTCTTCATCATCCTCGTTGTCCTCCTTCTCCTCCTCCTCCGATGAGACTGTTGACATGGCTTCCCACGGTCCGCACTGGCAGCCCTCGCGAAGAAAGACGCGGCCAAGGGTACTGGCGGCTAGGGGATTCAAATCAACCCACCGGCCCCAGCCCCCGCTGCTAACCCCGCCCCACCGGTCAGTTCGTCGCCCAACAAAATGGCTCGCCTATCCGGCCAGGATATCATTTGTCCAGCCATCGCCGCCACGGTCACAGTTCCGCCCGCTGCCGAGAATGTCGTGAGCACCTCAACCCTGGGACCCAACTCTCCACCGCCGTCTGCCCGGGATAGGAGCGATTTCACCTTCCTCGACTGGGGAAACCGCCACTCATGAGTTTGCTTACTTTTTTCTTTACACTTAATTTTACGTTTCCTTATGCAAGTACTCATGCCGCTCTATACAGGCCTGGCCCGCTGCTGCCAGCTGAGGTCCTCCAGTTCCTCTGCTCGCGAGATCCTCCTTTCACTGGGGTCCTTGAAACCTGGCCTGAAGAGGTCTAGTAGGCCGTGATGAATCTGCCCTCTCCTGCACCACCAACTGCCAGAAGGGCCTGCAAACGGCTTCCACCGCCGACGGTGGCCATCCGCGCTGCCCAGTATTTTATCGCCATATAGTTTAATGCATAATACATACTCCCTCCGTCCCATGATTATTTATACACTTTTCTTATTCTTCCGTCCCAAAATTATTTGCACACTCTGAAAAAGAAAATATTGATTTGCATGCACACTCACAATAATATACACATATTTACCTATATGCCACTACTTTACTCAAAAAGTGTGCCATTTTAAGTGTGCAATATATACTGAGATGAAGCCATGAGAGCAGATGAGGTGTTCTCTCTCGAAGGCTGGTTTTGGGGGCATTTGAAATTGGGCTGCCAGTTCTTGTTCACAGCCAGAGCAGGTGAGATAGCCTTGAAATTCAGTCCTAATCCGATGGAGACGCTTAAGGCTTGGTCGAAAACCTCGTTGTAGCTCAGGAGCCTAAACCCAACTACTATTCCTGCAATCTCGGTGCGTAAACCCCTCTCAAAACATCTTGCCTTCCTCTCATCATCACCCATGATTGAAATGCCTCTCGTATTCAGTCACTGAGAGTTTGCCCTATTTCAGATTGACAAATTTAGTCTCCTTTTGATCCGTTAACACTTGAGAAAAGTACCTCTTCATAACGGCCTCCTTGAACACTTCCCATGTGATAACCTCTCGGGCAGCTTCGGACAAAATCTGCTCATACGACTACCACCATTGAGCCACATCCTCTGTCAATTGAAACTTTCCACGCTTCAGTCAAAGTCATGTGGTTGAAAATCCTTTCAAGATCTGCTAACCATTCTTCGATACGGGTGTGGCCCTCTTTTCCCTTAAGTTTGGGTGACTGGATGGATCAAAACTGTTCCACGTATTCGTTTAGCTGGGGTACATAGTGGTGAGCAGGTGGTGGCAGGGCATGTTAGTGAAGGAAAATCTAAAGTGAGTTAAAGAACTCTCGAGCCATGTAGGTCTTGCGAAGGCTCGCACTGTTTCCTACGGTTTCATCTAGATTTGGCCATACTAAGGGATCTTGCAAAATGTTATACATCAAAATAAGAAGTCTAAGAGTACAAGAGTTAATAAAAGTTTAACTACACTTGGTGGGAAATACTTGTAATAAGTTTTGATTTAGATGCCAAAAAGTTCTCCCTAGAATTTGTAAGTAAACTGTATTTCAGTAGAGTTTAGTCAGTATACTAGTTAGGAGACTGGAGTGTATTTACTAATGTGTAAGTGAACTTGTATAATAGAATAGAGATGTCAACTGACGAAGTCATTTGAAGAGATCAACTGAAGAAGTCACCTGAAGAGTGAATGTTTTCTAAGCGCATTAATTCTAAGGAAGAAGACATAAGTCCACATTGAAGAACTCGACTGATGAAGATTGTTGAAGAAGTATTAATTGCTAAGTGCACTAATACCAGATAGTTAATCTGATTGGAAACAAGGCAAAAGAAATGTTAGGTCACTTGTGTTGGGAAATATTATTGATGTAAGTTTTGATTAAGATGGCAAAAGGTTCTCCCTAAGTTAAGTAAGTAAATTGTATTCAGTAGAGTTAGTCAGTTCACTTGTTAGGGAACTGAAGTATATTTACTAATTTCTAGAGTGTATTTAGTTCAATAATGAGAAGTACGCTGAGAAGACAAGTCTACTGAAGTGAAGTCTACTGAACAAGTCACCTGAAGTATAAATGTTTTCTAAGTGCATTTATGTTAAGGGAAATTACCATCAGTGGAGATTCTGGAAGTCCACTGATGAAGACTAACGAAGCATTTAAAGGCCAACACATTTAAAGCTGTTAGTTATTATGGTTGAGAAACAAGGCAAAAGGAATGTCAGTAAGCTTGTAATAAATGAAATAATAAAAGGTTCTCTCAGTCGAGTTCAACCTTAAACCCAGACAAGCTCTGCACCAAGTTGACTGTATGCTCCAATGAGAAGATGACATGTAGGTGTAATTCACTGACAACCGACCTGCTGCAGACTGACAAACACCAAAAGTCACACCATACCTTGTCAGAGAGCTGGTTGCAGGCAAAGACTTCCATGGCAATTATTGATATGACATAAAGTTAAAAAGAGCCGTTTGAGCCAATCAGAAATAAGAGGCGTCCTTAAGAAGATTCAAAATCTAACGGGAAGATTTTCAAGAAACCTATAAATACAGAAGGTCATGCTCATTTTCAAGCACGAGAAACTTAACGAATATAGCACTCTCTACAGTCACAAGCGTACTAAAGACGCACTCGAAATCTCTGTAGTTTCCCAAGTGTTTCATTACTGTAGAGCGCATTCAAAACCCTCTGTAATCCGCACTCAAAGCCAAATCCAAAGCTTAGAAAAAGATAATCCATCCTTAAGCTTTTGAGCTCACCTTGTAAGGATGATCTCAAGATTAGTTGAAACCAAAACCCTACTCTAAACCATACCCACAATTAGGTTGAGAGTTAGAGTTTGAAAGGTGTTAGTAAGCTGATAAGTTGATATCAGTCTGAAAGCTGGTTATTGGGAACTAGGACCTAGAATTATCCTAAGGATCAAATATCCTAAGAGAGGAATATTTGATCAGTGCACCTTGGCACTATAACACAAGGAATTCCAAGTGAAAGGAATTCTCTTGTTTAATCAGGACAGTGGACGTAGGAGATTCTTCTCTGAACCACTTTATATCTTGTACACTTACTTACTGTTATTTCTTAAGTGTGAGTTGGGATAAACAAGTTTTTAAAAGTTAAAACGAGTATTTCTTAAATGGCTCACTATTCCGCAACTGAAAGCTAATTAGATAGCAACTCAACTGAAAGCCACGAGCTCTTGTGGATGTGATATCTTAGTAAGCTTTCTTGAGTAAATCATCAGCAGACTTCAAAGTCCACTGAAGGTCTACTGTCTTGTGTAAACCATTAAGCTTTAAGAGAAAAGTTATAATTTACATCAACAGGTGTATTTCCCCCCCCCCCCCCCCATACACCTGTAACACTCATTTTGGGACCAACAACTTGTAATAAATGACGGAATGGAATATTCCTCAGGGGATATTCATTAAGAGCCGTTCAGGCTCTGCATCAACTCCCCTATGTGGTCCAATGAGGAAGTGCCACGTGTTGTACTTCACTGGCAGCCGTCCTGCTACAGATGGAAAAAGCAAACTCAATCCAAATCATTTTTGCAGACTGCTGGTTGCAGGATAGACTTTCTAGCCACAAATTGAAGTGACATAAAATATTAAAAAGTGTCGTTTGAACCAATCAGAACTAGTGGCTTGTTTGAAAAGCTTTCTTTCCAACGGGAAGATTTTCAAGGAGACCTATAAATACAGAAGGTCCTACAAAAATCAAGGATAAAAAATTTCAAAGAGCAAGAGCAACTCTCACACATTCAAAGTATTCAAGGAAGCACTCGAAATCGCATTAAGTTTCCCAAGTGTTTCTAGTTTCAATAGAGTTACAAAACCTTCTGTTTCATTATTTTCAAAGCTACATCCGAGCTTAGAAAGAGATAATCCATTGTTAGATCATAAGCTTATTGTAAGGATTATCTAAAACTAGTTGGAACCAAACCTACTCAAAACCCCTACCTAAAGTTGTGGTTGAGAGTTAGTATTAAGTGGTGTTAGTAAGCTAGTAGGTGATATCAGTCTGAAAGCTGGTTGTTTTGGGAACTATGACCTGGAATTATCCTAGGGATCAAATATGCTAAGAGAAGAATATTTGATCAGTGCACCTTGCCACTCTAAAACAAGGAATTCCAAGTGAAAGGAATTCTCCTATTTAATCAGGACAATGGACGTAGGAGATTTATCTTCGAAATGCTTTATATCTTGTGCACTTACCTTTCAGTCCATTTCTTAAGTGTGTGTTGTGATAAACAAACTTTTCAAGTGATAAAACGAGTAAAAGTGTAGGGCTCACTATTCCGCAGTAGAAGCTGAGTCAGATAGCAATCCAATTGACGTATTTTATAGGTGTTTTATCTCCTTTGGCTTCAGCTCAGTAATCTTCAGTCCACTTACAAGCCAACTGAAGATCCGATATTTGAACTAATCTGATAAGTCTAAAAAAGAAAAAGTTTTAAGTTATAACATCAGGTGTAATACCCCCTCCCCCCATACACCTGTATCACTCGTTTTGGGACCAACAACTCTCTTAGAGGGAACAATACTAAAAAACAAGGTAGCTAAGGGAACAACTTGATCTAGGTCTCATTATTAGCATCACTCCTTGAACGTTCTTCGGATTGGTCTGTCTCAGTGGGTCCCCCTAAAAATCATGCTCTGCTCAAGGAAGTTCCTAGCATCTTTGTGACCATCCCGAGCATGTATCGCGTGCTTGTCTGCCAACTTCAGCTCCTTGGCGTTTGTGGTGATAACCTCCCGATTTTAGCTTCAATAGTGCCTGAATCTATGATTCCCTCTCAGCTATCTTCCGTTGGTGCGTGGAGATTCGGGAGCAATAGAAATTTGCCATTTTTTGCTCCTCGACAACGTTGGCAACTTCTTCTAATCACCAGCGGTGGCACCTCTCTGCTATTGTGGCCTTGTTTGCAAAATCCCTGGCAAATTCGTCGAAGTGTGTCCTCACTCCCATACTAGAATCATAGGTCGTGTGCTCATCAAGGGCTCCCCTGACCAGATTTTACCACTCGAGTAGTACGGTCCTCACAAGGTGTTGTGCTACCTCGTGGTTGGTGTGGTAAAATCTCACGAAAGTTAAGCAGTTTTGGACCAAAAAGAAACATGAAATGTAGCCGAAAATGGACTCCTCAGTGTGTTGATAGACCCCTCAGGTAAGAATGCATGTCGTTCTAGGTCTAGGGAGGTAAAAAAAAAAAGAAAATACGTTAATCATATTATATAGAAAAAAAATTCTACCTTGATTATGTCCTATGTATTGAAAAGTGCCCAACCAAGTTAAGATATTTAATCTACATTCATATGAAAATGTGTGTAATTATAGTGATCCCTTATATGTTCCCCATATAATTTACAACTTCTTTATTCCTTTAATGAGAATATTAAGCCTAACCTACAACATATGCTAGAGCAGTCCCTATTGCAGGATCTCATACTCTGCAACATGTCTATTTCCCTGATATACTACTAATAGTAAAGAGTCCGTAATTATATATCAATCAATTCTTAGTTCATCACAAAAACTCTCATCGACTAAAATCACAATCCAAACAATAAATGAAACATTAATCAACCAAAAAAATATTACCTCACCACAAACCCATTTCTATTTCTCTACTCAATTTATATGGGATTAATAATAATTTCTTATAGCTACAATAAAATGACAAATGTAACTGTAAAGATGTAAGACAAGAATTACAGTCGTTTAGAGGTGGTGTAATCCTCCTACATCAACTGAAACACCCTTAGGTGTCAAATTCACTCTGCAAGTCTTACACACTTTGCTTGCACTCACATAGACATCATTCAGATACAGTAAATTCCCCCTAAACTCTAGACCTCACTAAGACTGCCTAATTTCTAGTCCAATTACTCAGATTTTACAAATACTCACAAAGATAAAATACCTACACTAAATAGATTTTACAAGGAAAAATATTTGATGAACACGTGATTCAAACTATAAGGAAACCTAGCAACTATTCCGATGAATCACACTTAAAAAATAAATAAATGCAAGATTGTTGGTTGTAGGTTTGGTTGTAGCTGATTGCTTGAATACTTGAGTGTTGTTGTTTTTTCGTCTTGGGTTGAACCTCCTATTTATAGAGGTTTGAGAGCTCTTATTCGTTGGGATGCTTTGGAATTTGCATTTGAAATTCCAACACTCTTTCTCAACATATTTGACTTCAGTCATTAAGATTCACTGTCTCTTAGTCAACTTCAACTTGTGTCTACTGGCTAGGAATTGATCTCATAATTCTTTTGACTTCATTGGTCTTTATGAATGAGTGCACTTTCAATGCTTCACTTATCCAGGTGTGATAAACTTAATCATTGAGGTCTTCAACATCTGCAACCTTCTTCTTCGAACTGTAGATTTGCTTGTAGCTGCATATTTGACACTCTACAACTGTATACTTCTTTTCCTTAGCAGTAAACTTAGAAAAATCCTAAGTTCTTCAACTCTTTTGTTCCTGCAGAGTTAGTGAGCAACAATATACAGTTCTATGCTTTTGACATCATCAAAATCTTATTAAGGAAAATATCCTAACAAAATGGTTATTTGAAAATATGGGTTATAAAGTGTTTCTACTTGCAATTTTACCTAATCTTTATAATAATTATCAACAATATTATTATACTTATAAAATTATTATTAATAATATCTAATAAAATATTATTATTTAAAAATTATAAAATGTTATTATTAGATATAATAAATATATAAAAATCGCCAATAATAATATTTACAATCATAAATTATTACAACAAAAATAAAAAATATTATTAAGAATGTGTATTAATTATAAAAATTATAAAAATATATTACTATTATTATTATTATTAAAATATAAATAATCATAAAAATATAAATATAAATCAATAGTAGTAACAATAATAATATTATTATATATATAAACTTATAGTGTGATGGAAGGGAGTATGTAATTACATATTAATAATGACAAATTGCATTTGTAATCCTTTATAACTTGTGAAAATTTACAATGAGGTGTTTAATGAAAATGAAATAAAAAATTTATGGGAGTTTGATGGTCCCGTTTTAGAAAAACAAAATGGGAAGTCAGGAGCAAATTTTTTTTTAAACCTTTTCCTCAGAGAGTGAAGAGTTCTCAAGTCACTGCTCTGCTCAGAGGCTGAGCTACCAAGTCAGTGTGAGCTTGGAGGCTCATGCTCTGAACAACGCAGTAACTCGAGAGATTACACTTCAAGTCACTGCTCTGCTTAGAGGCTGAGCTACCAAGTCAGTGTGAAGGCTTGGAGGCTCATGCTCTAAGAAAGATAGTGACTCGAGATACTGAACTCTCGAGTGCGTTGCCTGAACTAGTCAGTGAGAGGATTCTCCCAGACCTGAAAGCTTAACCAAAGTTTCCTTTTTAACAATGCTTTCAGTGAGCAGATTTTCGTAACACTTTAGCGAATACTTTAAATGAAATGAACGCTCAGTTTAACGTGGTTCAGAGACTCAAGCTCTTACATCCACGACCAGATTTAACAGGAAATCCACTAACTGGATTCTTGTTTTTAACGTGCCAAGGTGCACTTACAACTGGACTCACGCCACTCCCTGGGCTGCCCCTCCTTACAAACTCACTGACAACTTGCTCCCAACAAACCTAACAAGAGGGTTTTAGTTTCGGTTGGTTTCTCCAACTAGGTGAGGTTTTCCTTTACAATGAGTTAGCCTAAAGCTAGGATTAGGAAAACCTCTTCTAAGCTATGAGTTACAAGCTGAACACTCTTTTGTGTATATCTATGAACTCTAAAGTTCAGTGTACAAGATGTGAATCGTGCCTCCTTATAACTCCCAAGATAATGCACTAAACACTCACACCTTCACAGCTCGTAGGTGTTGATTTTTCTTTCTTCACACACAACACACTTGAATACGCAGTTATGAGCTTGTATTTATAGTGTGGATTCAAATGTAATCGTTGGATGAAATTACATATGAATCCATACATTTAATGGTTTCAACCACTTTTCTTGGAATGCGGCCTTGTCAGTGTCAGAGTTGCTACCTTGTGCTGATTGGTCCACGTGGGCCGGATCCAACGGATCTTTGACTCAGTGGGTTGACCAAGACCCACTGACTTTAGGTAGCTTCCTCCTTCACTGACTGGTGATCTTCAGTGGACTGAACGTCTTCAGTGTAGTTGTCCTTCAGAGACTGTTTGAAGATCACCCAAGAAGTTTGTCATAAGGCTGAATGACAAACTTCCCTGACCACAGTAGCCTGACTCCTTCAGGGCCTACTTGGTGCAACACTGCTCCTCTTGATCATGCTCTTCACTGAGTGGTCCACCTGACTTAGCTTAGAACAACCAAGTTTACACTCAGTGGGACATCCTTCAGGCTTCTCTTCTGGTTCAGGTTACAAGCATGGCTTTAGTAAGTTCTTCTGGGTTTCATCTTGATATCTCCAGGCTGTGTTGCTGAGTTCCCCCTCAACTAAGTGTTCTCTCAACTGAGTTCTTCTCAACTAACAACCTATTCTACTAAGAGCTAACCTAGCCTGACCTGAAACAAAAAATACTATCCTGACTGCTTTCAAACCTATTACAAGTGGTTTTGAAAAATCATCAAAACTAAACATATCCCAATAGAGTTAAATGCCATTAATCCCAATAAAATACAATAATATAAAATTAATTCCATTAAATGTATAAACTGATATCATTGCATGCATTTATTGATACTATTAGACTCGTAAATTGAAATCAAAGTGTAAATTATTATGGTATCAATGAATGTATCTAATAATATGGAAAAAACTTGGTTTACCCATTGGGTAATCTACCCACCTAATAAAAAAAATTTAAAAATAATAAAAAGTTTTTAAGGAGTTATTGAAATCCTTAAATATAGGATTCTCTTTCCAAAGCAATGTATTTATTGTTGTATGGTTAACTTTTTTTTCTTTTTCTACAGATTTCTCTCCTCTATATTAATAGATGGATAAATTTCTTAATTTCTCTCCATCTAACCATTTGTTATATCAAAGATTGGTAAAATATTTTTTACATTTCTTTCCTCTCTACTAATATATTGATAAATTCCTTAAATTTCTCTCGACAACTCCTATTGGTATCAATGGATTTTTTTTCTAATTTTTAATTCTTGTATATTGATATTAATGAATTTTTTTTTTCTAATTTCTTAATTTTTAATTCTGTATTTTTTTATCTGCTATCTATGTTATGCTCTCGTTTTTTTTAATATAAATGATTTTTTATTATTATTTAACGCAAAGAGCACAAATATAAGTAGATTTAAAAAAAAATTGTGTTATCAACGACGTGATTAGAAATTATACTTTAATCTATAGTGTTAATATCGGGTGTTTCTTGTTATTAGAGTTTGATAGTCGAACTACTCAATCGTAATATTACTATTGTTGGTGACTATAGTACTATTAATTTTTTTTAATTTTTTTTTGCATTGAATTAATTTAATTAAAACTTATAATGGTGATTAGAAATTAAAATTTGATCTATAGTGGTAATATTGATGTTTCTTGTTATGGTTAGGGGTCGATAATCGGACTAGTCAATCGTAATAATACTATTGTTGGTGACACTAGTACTATATATATTTTTTGAATTTTTGACATTGAAATAATTTAATTAAAACTTATAATGGTGATTAAAAATTAATTTTTTATCTATAGTGATGAGATATATATTTCTTGTTATGATTAGAGTTCGTTAATAGATTGGTCAACAGTAACATATTTATTGTCATTGACACTAATATCTTTTTTTTTTCAATTTTCTATATTAAAATAAGTCAATTATAATCTATGATGATAATTACAATTAATATTATTTATTTTCATATAATGTTCAGTACTACACACCCCACGTACCTGTTGATAGGCGAACAGCCAAGCAACATGATTAAGATGAAAAATATATTAAAATAATAAGATTAAGAAATTAAGAATAAAAAATAAAAAAGGACGAGCAGCAGGAAAAAATGCCCTAGGAGGCGAGCAGCTGGGCCAAACGGCCAGGACAGAGGAGGCGAGCAGCAGGCCATGTGAGCATAAAAAGAGAGGCGACCAACTGGACTAAGAAGGAGCAAAGAGAAATAACAAGAGGCGAGCAGACGAGCAAGAGGGTACCTCGGAAGATCATCAGAAGTCCCAATAATTAGGCATTATATTAGGAACAAACAAGTGTTTTAACACTTGTCATTGTATAAAGATGTAATAGCTTAAGGAGATAACAAGTGTCTTAACACTTGTCATGATGTAAATGAGGGTGATTAAGAAGGTGACACCTCCTACTTGCTTGTAACATTATAAATACCCCTTCATGGGATAATAAAAAAAAAGGTTAGTTAATTAAAAAATAAGTCAAACTCTTGCAAAAATTCTCCCCAATCTTTCCTTGAAGAAAATTAACTATAGTCCTTGATATATTTCTTGTTTGATGATCTTATAAGAGCAAAACAGCCACTAATCATCTATCTGAGTCAAGATCATCAACAATTGGCGCTAGAGGAAGGGGTCGAACCTTCGTTGGTTGAAAATTTGAAGAATTCTTGTGAAAATTCGCCGGAATCTGCAAAAATCCGGCAACAGGTCGCCGGAAACTAGGTTTGGAAGTGTTGGCTGCTATTTGTGAAGTGTTTTGCTTGGAGATTTAAAGACTTGAATGCATGCATGAATGAACAAGGGTTGTAACAAGCCAAATTCATACATGCAAGGCTAGTTGTTCTTAAATCCACATTCATAAACACAAAGACTTTCATCAAAAGACATTTGGATATCCAAAAATGACAAGATCACAAGAACCACAAGAATCGAGCACGCATCCGGCTAGCAAGTCCTGAACTAGGGTATCATCAACGGGTGATCATGCACGAACTGTGCGGACGATGTCTCGACGAAATATTCAAGTCACTATCGATACTCTTCCCCCTAAAGTGGAGGATTTGGCCCAAAACCCGCAAGAATTGGCGAAAACAATCGTCGTTTTATAATCCTTGCAACGGCGACAGGAAGCCGCTGGACCATCAAGAGCCTGGGAGGCGAGCAACCGGGAAATAGGGCATAGATCATCTAGGAACCCGGAGGCGAGCAACCGGGTAACAGAGCGAAGAGCTAAGCAACGAGAGGATATAAGAATAGAAGAAGTTGATAACGAACAAGCAAGGAGGACAAAGGGCAAAGCTCCAATTAGCGAACGATTAGAAAACAGATGAGAATCTACCCCAGGAGACGATAAGTAGTCGAGCAGCAGGGAAGTAAGGAAATGGAGTCACGAAGAATACGGGAAAGGCGGCTCTCAAAGAAGTGAGGAGCGGGTACACCCTGCTGCTCGTCCCTCGATCCACGATAGGCTCAGAAGGTCAACTTTTGGCCGCTTGGGTCCAAATGGGGCGAGCAATGTGATCCGGCGGGTCACACAGGAGAAACGTCCCGTTAGTAAGGGACTGCATCGTGAGGAAGGCTCTAAGCCAAATCACGATGAACAACCTTTTAATGGAGGAGCGCCTCCAAACGAGTGACTTGAATTCAAGAAGACAATTGAGGAAATGAAAAAACAGTTAGATGCCCAAAATGGCGGGGGGCCCACAGTACTTCCATCATCACCATTGTCCCCTGCAATATTGAATGCACCGGTTCAAAAGAAAGTGCAGTTCCCTGCTGTTAGCCTATACGAAGGAAATTCGGACCCGAAAGTACACTTATCTAAGTACACTGATTACATGATATCAGTAAAGGCATCTAACGCGACACAATGTCGTAATTTTCCTTTAACTCTTGGTGATGGTCCCCACAGATGGTTTTCCGCACTCGCCCCAGGTTCCATAAATTCGTTCATGCAACTTAGCAAGGAATTCCTGTCGCACTTTTTGATGGTCGGATCTTACCTCACACAAAGACACAAACTTGCGGACCTAAAACAAGGAGATGAAGAATCCGATCGGGCTTTTCTTGAAAGGTTTGATAAAGTCCTGCTGGAAGGAGAAATGATGAGTGAAGACACCAAAATCGTGGTAGCAGGACTCAAGAAAGGAACAGACCTCTGGAAAGAGATGCACCTGGCTTTCCCTAAAACTTATTCTGAATTCAGGCATAAAGCCGGTGTGTACATCTCAATGCAGGAGACCCTACAAAAAGAGTTAGGTGACAAGGTTGACACCAAAAAGTCCGGGAAAAAGTCAGGAGGAGAATACAAGGCCCCAAAGAACATGAAGGCCTTCAGCGAAGGTTCCGAGTTGAAGGAGAAGTTGAACCATGTCCTATACGTCAAGAGCGAGGAAAGTTGAATCCCAACAAATATTTTGCGTATCATCAAAATATTGGTCATTTCACGAGTGAATGTCGGGACCTCTTGAAACAATTATGGAGATTTTACGAAGAGGGGAAGTTGTCAGAGTTCGTGAAAAGGCAGCCAGGCAAGAGACCCAGGATGAAAGTTCCATCTAGCTCGGAGGATGACGAAGAGGACGAGCAGCTAAGCAGGATGGATAAGAAGGGTAAAAAGACATTCACGGCTCCGGCGGAACCTGTTCGAGAAATTTTAATGCTTGAATCAGCAGGACCGGTAGGAGATTGTTCAGACGGAAGACCTCCGATGTCAAAAAGGAAGAGAAAAACAGACTTAAGAGCCGTGGCCCAAGTTAGGGAAGTTGGAGTGCACCAAGCTACCAAGAAAATGGGAAACTTGGTATTTTCTGAAAAGGACCTAGATGGGATACTCACCCCGCACAACGACTCACTGATCATCTGTGCCAACATCATGGGAATCCGAGTCCACCGCCTGCTCGTGGACACCGGCTCCTACACAAACATCATATTTAAAAGCACACTAGATCAGTTAGGTGATTGTGAAGAGTATGTAAAGGAGTGCGACCATAAGATAGTAGGGTTCGGAGATGCTGTAACCATTCCCTTAGGTTTAGTTACATTGTCGGTCGAGCTTGTATCGATCGAGAATCCCGAAAGGAGACTGACTAGAATGATAGAGTTCTTAGTTGTAAATCAACAGTCTGTTTACAACGGGTTTCTCGGTCGACCTTTTATGAATGAATATAAAGCGGCAGTTTCAACGTACTACTACTGTCTTAAATTTCCAACTTCAAAAGGTTCAGGTACGGTTAATGGTGACCAAAAGAAAGCTCGGGAATGCCTCCTGCAACTTCAACCTAACAACAACATAATATCCATCATGGACGAACAGTCGAGCATCAGGGCTGAAGGTGAACCCTCCATATTGGATGAAATCATGGAGTCCATCGACACTGAAATGATGGAGGTGGATGACTAGCAGGGCGAGGACGAGCAAGAGGGCTCCGGCGAGCAACAGGGAAGAGAGGTCGTACCCAGACTAAATCAAGTTGAATACATAGAGCAAAGGTTGGAAGCGGAACCAATGATCGAGGATGAGTTTAACCTGGAAGAACTCATTATTGATCCTCGCTGGAAAAACCAGAAACAAAGAGCAACCCCGGTTGAGGAGCTAGAAACAATAAAAGTCGACCCGAATCGAGAAGACTTGGAATTATTCATTGGATCTGAGTTTCCTGAGCCATACAGATCCAGAATGGATGAAATTCCTCAAGTCTAATCTCGACGTATTCGCATGGTCGCATGCTGACATGGTAGGCATCAGCCCAGAGCATGCCTGCCATAAGCTAAATATTGATCCAACCAGAAAACCGGTGAAGCAAAAAAGAAGGAAATTCAGGCCCGATAAATACGAAGCATTGGATGTTGAAGTAAGGAAGCTACTTGATAATGACCTTATCAAAGAAGCCTTATGCCCCACATGGGTTGCAAATCCGGTGTTAGTGAAAAAGCCAAATGGCACGTGGAGGTTATGCATCGACTTCACTGATCTGAATACTGCTTGCCCTAAGGACAACTTCCCACTGCCTCATATTGATCAGTTGGTGGACAACACGGCGGGACACGAACTCCTCACCTTCATGGACGCATTCGCCGGATATCACCAAATCCCGATGCACCCTGACGACCAAGAACACACAGCGTTCTACACCAACAAAAACTTATTATGTTGGAAAAGGATGTTGTTTGGGTTAATCAACGCAGGAGCCACGTACCAGAGATTCGTTAACAAGATGTTCGATGACCACATTGGCAAAACAATGGAAGTGTACGTGGACGACATAGTCGTAAAAAACCCAAAAAAAGGAAGATCATTTGGAACACCTTGCACAAGCATTTGAAATACTTCGGGCATACAACATGAAACTGAACCAAAAGAAAAGCAGCTTCGGAGTTCACTCGGGAAAGTTCCTTGGACACCTAGTCAGTCAACGAGGCATCGAGGCGAATCTATCAAAGGTCAAAGTAATCATGGACATGCAGCCACCAAGATCAGTTAGGGAGGTTCAGCGACTAACCGGATGCCTGGCAGCATTGAATAAATTCATCTCAAGATCCGAAGATAAGTGTCGACCTTTCTTCGACGCTATCAAGAAAGGGCAGTTCCAATAGACAAGCAGTTGTCAACAGGCATTTGAGCAATTGAAAGAATACCTCAGCGACACCAAGATTCTATCAAAACCTATTTCAGGAGAGAAACTGTACCTATACCTAGCTGCGTCAGAAGTGGCCATCAGATCAGTTTTAGTTCGGGCAGAAGGAAAGTTCCATTTGCCGATTTACTACGTAAGTCAGGCCTTACATGAAGCGGAGATTAAATATTCGCCCATGGAAAAGCTAGCCTACGCATTGGTGATGGGTGTGAGAAAACTAAGGCCATACTTCTTTGATCACCAAGTGGAGGTGCTAACAACATTCCCACTAAGACAAATTCTGCAAAGACCAGACACTGCTGGTCGCCTACTCAAATGGTCACTAGAGATAATCCAGTTCGGAATATCTTATGCACCTCGAACAGCGATCAAGGGACAAACGTTAGCCGACTTCATAGTCGAATTAACCTTCCCTCAAGATCCAGCGAGAGATCATAACCATCCGTGGCATATGTACGTAGACGGATCATCAAATAACACAGCAGCGGGAGCTGGGATAGTGTTAATCAGTCCAGACAGGCAAGTGTTCACTTCAGCAGTCAGGTTCGAGTTCATGGCAACGAACAACGAAGCTGATTACGAATCACTGATAGCCGGACTAAGACTAGCTCTGGCTGTAGGGGTTTGAAGAGTCCAAATTTATGGAGATTCTCAGCTAATAGTCAACCAAGTCCGTGGGGAGTACGAAGCTAAAGATGAAAACATGGCCTTGTATCAAAGAATTGTTGCTCACCTGGCTTCACTCTTCGAGCAAATTTATATTGAACAAGTGCCAAGGGACAACAATGCACAAGCAGATGCACTTGCTCGCTTGGCTACTAGCACGGGACCAGCAGAACTTTCACAAGTCACGATAACAAAGATTTCTTACCCATCCACCAATGACTACAAAATCAATCAAATTGAAAAAGAACTAACAGAGGAAGATTGAAGAACACCGATATACAGATATCTCAAAGACAGCAAAGTGCCCGAAGATCCACAAGAAGCAGCTAAGATAGCTAAACGAGCAGCAAGATTTACTATCATGGATAACCAACTTTACAAAAGAGGATTTTCATTGCCCCTACTGAAATGTTTGGCAAGGGGGCAGGGCCAGGAAGTGTTGAAGGAAATACACGAGGGTGTGTGTGGAAATCACGCGGGAGGGCGAGCACTGACATACAAAACGGTAAGACAAGGATACTACTGGCCAACTCTGTTACAAGATGCAATCAAGGTTGAAAAAATATATCACAGGTGCCAGTTGTTCGCCCCAACATCCATAAGCCACCAACAGAACTGATCTCAGTAAATAGTCCATGGCCATTTGCAAAGTGGAGGATAGACATCATAGGACCTTTCCCGATGGGAAATGGGAATATCAGATTTGCAGTAGTGGTCGTGGACTATTACACAAAATGGGCCGAAGCCGAAGCACTGGTAACAATAACACAAGAAAAAATGATCAACTTTATCTGGAAAAATATAGTGTGCCTGTTCGGAGTCCCGCAGGCAATACTGACAAATAATGGAAAGCAGTTCGAAGGAAAGAAGTTAAGAGATTTCTGCAAAAAATGGGGTATCAAGAGACATTTTTCAACACCCTACCATCCTCAGTCTAACGGTCAAGTCGAGGCAGTTAACAAGATAATCAAGCATATCCTAAAAATCCGTCTAGTGGATAAGAAAGGCAAATGGTCAGAAGAACTGCCAGAAGTACTTTGGGCATGCAGAATATCACATAGGACAAGCACCGGGGAAACACCATTTACTATGGCATTCGGTACCAAAGCAGTTATACATGTGGAGCTCAAGGTACCTACTGAGAGAGTGGCCGAGTTTGATGAACAAGAGAACAATAAAGCACTGGCTGCAGAAATGGATTTGATTGATGAAAAAAAAATCTCATCAGAAATGAAAAATGAAATATACAAAAGAAGAATCGTGAAATATTACAATTCGCAAGTAAAAGTCAGGGAATTTGAAGTCGGAGATCTAGTACTCCGAAAAGTTCTAGCACCACCACCAGGAGTATTTGGACCGACTTGGGAGGGCCCATTCAGGGTAACCCACAAGTGGTACAACGACACGTATGATCTGGAAGACATGGAAGGCAACTCGGCCCAATACACCTGGAATGCAGCTTTATTGAAGAAATATTATCAGTAATTAGGAAACCGATGTAAAATTCTCTATGTAGACTAGTAAAGTTTTCTATGTAGATTATCGTTTGTATTATTGTAAGATTGATAAAATTTTCAAATTTCTTAGCAAAGATGGTGAGTAAGGAATGATTGTTCGTTGTATTACGCATCTAAACGGACAAAAAGGCATCAAAGCCCAGTTGTTCGCTTAAAAGAGAAGGGCTGCTCGCCGGAGACAGTCAAATGTCGTAACATAAGTCCAGAGAAGGTGAGCAGCAAGGCTCCCAAGTCACAAAAGCCCAACTAATCACCCCCATGACATAAAGTTGCTCGCCCCAAAGCTAAATGCACCTAAACACAAATATAGCAAGCGACGAGCAACAGGGTATGAAAGGAAATGTGAAGGTCAAGTTCTTCAAGAACCAATGAGACCCGTACATAGCCAAATTACAAAAGTTGCAAGGAAAAGTTTTTAACTTTCAAAAGAAAAAGAAAGAAATACTTAAGCGAAAATAAATGAAAGGCGAACAAGTAAAAATGTACGATTTCATTACAATATTTCTGATACAGATACAAAGAAAGAGAGGTTACATCATCCTAACGTCTATTACAAAATAAGCAATAAACTAAGCAAAGAAAGCTTAAAGACTAGGGAGCCGGAGGGGCATTGGCCGGTGGAGCATCGGCAAAAGGAGCGTCGAGAGGAAAGACGTCTGGGTTGGTCACCTCAGCGACCTGTTGCTCGCCTACTGCTGTATAGGTGCCTGCCTCATCCAAGGGAGTTGGGAACAGAGGACTTAGGGCATAAAAAATCGTTGCATCCCTGCTAACCTTCTCAGTCCTCTCTTTCGGAGCAACTACTCGGACGTCATCTTTAAAAATACCCAAATCCAACCCCATCTCCCCTAGGTCGGCAACAGGGATGTCAAAACCGGCAGCTGGAGGATTCTCAATAACATAATCCGCGAAGTCCTTGATGGTACTAGTCATGACATCAAGGCTGTTATCCTCTGTAACCACACTGGCCACTCTACCCGCTGTGTAAGTTGATGGACGGGCCTCCATAACAGCTCGGGGAGGAGTAGAGAAAGTGTTGTGATATTTTTTGGCATAGTCAATCCACTCATGTCTTCAAATTACAGCCTTCGGGATGAGGGATTTGGGAGTTGGCCTTGAGATAGGGAAATTTATTTCCCGAAGGAATTCCCATGTTACACCTGGTTGGTCGCCTCCTGGCTGAGCCATTTGCTCGCTTGCGGCTTGTTGCCCGCTGCTCGCTCCCGTGTCTCCAGGGAGACTCATTTCTTCAATCTCGGCGGCAACCTCGGCAGAATCCTCACCCAAATCCGAGGAGGTCCCTTCCCTTAGCGAGGAGCGAGCAACGGGGCCCTGGACGTCCTGCTCGCCTGAGCTCTCCACAGCATAGAAATCATCAACAGAGCGAGCAACAGAGCTTGCCTCGGAACCCATGTCTTCATCAACGAGCAAGGTCCTAGGGTTTTGAGCGATTGCTCGCCGGAGCGAGCGGCGAGGAACAGGGAGTGACTGTTCATCTTCCATAGGCCTTTTTCCCAGATTTCGACCAACGAATTCAATGGATTGAGTGTCACATTAAAAGAGAGATGCCATTTACAAAATCCAAGTCTTCTCAAATGAAAAGAGCAAAAGCAACGGCGGCACAACGGCGGAGACGCGGCGGCGAAGGCGGCGGAGCAGTATCAAAAGTGATGGGAATTGTACAAAAACAAAAAATAGAAACCGAAATGCAAGGAATCACAATAAAAAGCAAAAGAAGTTAAAAGGTTCACCTTCGATTTAAGAAAAACGAACGAAAATTGAGGAAATTTGGAGAAGGAAAAGCTTCGAATGGCCAACAATGGAAAAATCTCGTTCGGAATTGAGAGAAGATCGAGAAAAAGGAAAAAGAAGAAAATGGAAGACTATTTATAAGAAAAGGATTCAGGGGCGAATATGCTTTTTTTTTTAAAAGAGGCCCCTATGCGCAATATAGGGGGCGCACGCGTGGGCGGCGGTGATGTCACCAACCGCCCACATTGCTTCGTGTTCCGTACCTCGGGAAGCAAAAAGTTGCGAATTCAAATGACGTTCCTCACTGGTCACTTCCTAAATTCCCGCCCAGAGAAATTCAAAGCCCAGTTGTTCGCTCCCTACAAGAATGAGAAGGGCGAATTCCCTGTTGCTCGCCTCCTGCCATTAAGTATAGCCTATCTTATAGTTTGACACAAAAGGGTAAAAAATTATCCTTATATGCCAAACTAGGGGGCATTGTTGATAGGCGAACAACCAAGCAACATGATTAAGATGAAAAATATATTAAAATAATAAGATTAAGAAATTAAGAATAAAAAATCAAAAAGGACGAGTAGCAAGGAAAAATGCCCTAGGAGGCGAGCAGCTGGGCCAAACGGCCAGGACAGAGGAGGCGAGCAGCAAGCCATGTGAGCATAAAAAGAGAGGCGACCAACTTGACTAAGAAGGAGCAAAGAGAAATAACAAGAGGCGAGCAGGCAAGCAAGAGGGCACCTCGGAAGATCATCAGAAGTCCCAACAACTAGACATTACATTAAGAACAAACAAGTGTTTTAACACTTGTCATTGTATAAAGATGTAATAGCTTAAGGAGATAACAAGTGTCTTAACACTTGTCATGATGTAAATGAGGGTGATTAAGAAGGTGACACCTCCTATTTGCTTGTAACATTATAAATACCCCTTCATGGGATAATAAAAAAAAAAGGTTAGTTAATTAAAAAATAAGCCAAACTCTTGCAAAAATTCTCCCCAATCTTTCCTTGAAGACAATTAACTATAGTCCTTGATATATTTCTTGTTTGATGATCTTATAAGAGCAAAACAACCACTAATCATCTAATCCGAGTCAAGATCATCAATAGTACCATTAGAAATATTACCGGGATATACTATGGTTTTAATTTCAAGGAAATCTAATATTAATAATATTGTTTAAAAGTTGGAATTATCTAAAAAAATATTTATTGTAATCTATTAAAAATAAATTGAAATGCAACCACCCACACACCCCACTTTTTGCATCACTATTTCAATTTTGAAATGGTTAATTTAACTCCTTATATTTAAAAGTAATCTAGAAATTGAGAAATAATTAATAAATATAATTTAGGATATTTTTTATTAGTATTTTAATATGATAAAATAATTTTTAAAGTTTTTTTTACAATAAAGGAGAGATAGATCTATCATACTCCTTCTTAAAAATTATTTTATCATTTTAAATACTAATAAACAACTCGATAGTTAAAACACGAGAAAAAAGTAGTGTGAAGATTATTAGGGGAAGGGGGAGTATATACTTGAGGTATGATTATTTTAAAAATTAATATACAATAAAAATCTTTAGATGTCAACTTTATTAGCTAACACACGTATATATATACCTAAATCTAAAGAGTTGGTTTTATGTGAATCAATTTCACCTGTATTTTTTATTTAGACTAATACTTTATAGTAATAATTAATACTCTCCAACTAATATTAATGGAACAATTGATTTCATTAAAAAAAAAGATAATATCTTATTGTAAAAATAATTAATACCCTTTAATGAAACAACTAATATTATCAACACAAGTTTCAAGGTGAATTTTGCTCACACTCTGCAAAACATTGTATGAACCAGTTTCACGTGTGTGAATATGAACTTGCTACTGAAAGGCTTTATTTGTAATGCAAAAGAGTATCACTTATATCACTGAATAATTATAATTATATTGCTAAAAGGTTTCACTTAAATTACTTAAATGTGTTGCTTGTTACTCTAAATGATGTCACTTAAATTACTGAAAGGTATTAGTGACATTGCTAAAGGGTATCACTTATATTGCCTAAATGTATTAGTGGTAATATTAAATTGTATCACTTAAATTATTAAAAGCATTGGACATGATGTTAAATAGTATCACTTAAACTACTGAAAGGTATTAACCATGTTAGTCTAGTTTCATGGTGAAACCTTTTCACACAATACCAACTCCTTAAAAATGTAATAATTTAAATTGAACTCTTTATTATGTCTCAAGGTGATTCGAATTTATGACCACATTGGTCTAAATAGTGGTGTTCTTACACCATTTGGTAGCATTAATATAATTGATATTTGATGTACTATGTAAGATTTCACATAATCATTAACTTGTTACTATAACTATGATGACTAAGTATATCCACCTATTTTATTTGTTGATTTTTTTTTAATACATACTACACTTTTTTTTTATTTAACATATGATGTGTGTTATATTTCATCTTTTAAATCATGCACATAAATAGTTTTACCCTCAACATGTGAAATTGTTAAGTAAGTTAAGTTTGAAAAATATTATTTTGTCTTAGAATTTTTAAATGTTTTCCCATAAACTACGTTAGTTGTTATTTGTTTGTGTCGATATCTCCACCAGTCATAGCATATAAAAAATTAGATTTTTTTTCGCTTGGTTACTCTGAATATCGCAACACAAAATAATCCACAATTAAAAAATGGCAATCTCAAGGCTACATAATTTTGTAATATTTAAGCCTGCACATTTAGAATTGCTCCGGAGAACTATTTATTGATAATGTATTGCATGAACTAGTTTCAGGTCGTGGTGAAATTGCTTCTGTTACTCAAAAGTTTTATTCGTAATGCTAAAGGGCATCAATTAAATTATTGAAATGTATTAGTCATAATATTAAAGTTATCAATAAATTGCTTAAATGTATTACTCGCAATGTTAAAGGTGTCACTATACATTATTGAAAGATATTAGTGGTAATGCTAAAGGGTATCACTTAAATGAGTGAAGTGTATTGGTCGTAATAAAAATTGGTGTTACTTAAATTATTAAAAGATATTAATTTTAATGCTAAGGGGTGTCACTTAAACTACTGAAAGATATTGATCACGTGAATAGAGTTTCGTTGTGATTTTTTTTTCCACACAATACCAACTTCTATAATGAAAATGCTAAATATTTATATATTGATTTAATTATTTAATTAGTCATATAATACATGACCTTCGAAGACCATAATTTTTTTTAATCTTTTGGTCTATACATTTGGCGATAATAAAAATACTATTCAATATAAAATACACATCTATACATTTTACAAAATTTTAAATTAAATCCTATATAAAATTTAAATTTGTCTCATTTAAATATTATATAAATAAAAATATATATTGAACTAATTTATGTTTACTGATCATATTGCAAAATAATCATTTATATACTTTGTTTGTACTTCAAATTTCAATTTTGTTATATATTTAATTTATATTTTCCTATTTTTCTTTCAATTCAAGACTAGTTATATAAATCACCCTAAAACCTTGTGTTTATGGGGAATTAATTACGTAGTTGTGGAATATTGGATATACAATGTGTCAATCTTCTAAATTAAAAATTAAGTTTAAATAGCTCGCTTCTCAAAACTAAACAATAGAAATAAATAATTAATTTCTACTAGTAGTAATTTTTAAATTGAGTACGGAGTAATAAAATAAAAATAAAGTCATTAGTTCAAAAGAACACAATTAATCTATTTTTAGGCCATAAATTAAATTATAAATAAGAAAGTTACACTATATGTAAAGGTTGTGAAAAATGAAGGTGGTCAATATATTAACTTCATTTGAATTGGGGATTGTGAAAGAAGAATTAATTCATGGTAATAAATAATGTGAGAGAATAATAATGTAATATTTAATATTTTTTATTCAAAATTAATTTTTTATTATTTTTATTTGGCAGGTGGATTACCCGATGGGTAGATGTAGCATTCTCCTAATAATATCAATAAACACATCAATGAACCTATGATAAAATATGTAGTCTACAAGTATAAGCCCTTTGAAAGAAAAATAAAATAAAATAAAGACAAGGACCGATGACACAATTCAAACTGTTGACTTTGACCATTACTTTTCTTCTCTCATTTGCTTCATCAGACCCCACCCACCTTTCCTTTCTCCTTTACAATACTTTTCTTTCATTTGTACCTTTTTGCTCAGTATATATATATATATATATATATATCCATCTTCCTCTCTCCTTGCTATACTTTTCTCTTTGTGAAATAAAATACTCCCTCCGTCCCGGAAAATTTGTTCACACTATGATTTGACACATATTTTAAAAAAAATGAGAGTATGTGAGTGTGGAGTTGAATAAAATAATGATAAATTTATAATTTATTGTCTTTTGTGAAAGAGAATTTTTTTTTTTTTTTTTTGTGTGAACAAATTCCCGGGACGTCCATATAAGGCAAGTGTGAACAAATTTCCGGGATCTCACCCCCCCCCCCCCTCTTAAAAATAAAATAAAATTACCACCACATAATACTTCTTCTTTTTCACCAACTCAGCATATACTTTTCAAATCTCCCTCCCTCCCTCCTCCCACTAATTAATATGTTTTCGTGACAGAAATTTAGATGCATTATATGTGAACATAGAAACACATAGATATACATTTCATTTCATTTCATACATATATATATATATATGTAGTTAGAGTTTATGAGAAGAGAGTAGAGGTATGATGATAGTTATGTGAAGCAGGTGAGGCATGCAATGGACTCCATTTTTGTCCTTGATGAAGGAGATCGTGCTTCCTTTCTGAGACAAATGATGCAATCTTTTGGTTGTGTATACATTTGTGTTTGGTCCTACTTACCTCCACCATCCAAGTGAGTTTCTTAATTTCTTTCAATCTCGATTTTCTCTCTCTTTGAGAAAATAATTAATGAATTAATTTTATATCTCACTCTAAGTTCGAACTTTTAAATGAGATAAAATTCTCTCCACCCATATTAATTGATCATTCATTGGACCTCCCCATAAAGAAGAAGTTGACTCGAATCCATGAGTGAGAAGGAGTGTAAGGAAATAATTAAATGAATAGTATATATAGAGTGAAATTGGTTCATGTATGAATTATTGAAGGTATAACTTGTTTTCACTAAAGAGTATTGGTTGTTTCACTTAAGTGTATTAGTTGTTATCACTAAAAAGTGTTAGTTTGTTTACAGTAAACAACTAACACTCTTCACTGGAAACCGACAATACTCTTAAACTATAACAACTAATACTATTTGGTGAAAACAACTAATAAATGAACCATTTTCACTCTAAATTTTATCTTAAATGAATTAATTTTACAATTTACTATAAATTTGAACTTTTAGATGAAATAAATTTATTTCATCCTCCGATTGATTATGCGCGCATTTTCAATTGAGTACGTGTGATTTAATATATATATATATATATATATATATATATATATTTCAGGTGCTTGTTGGGTCTGGACGGATTGCACGGGGAAACATTAAGCAATGTTGCGAGGCGGCTCTTCGATGTGTATCGGGAATCCGTTATATATGTTGATGCCGGGTATGCAATGCAACTAAATAGATTTTATATAAAAATAATTTATAATTATTTTATTTTATTATAAAAGTATTTTAAAATATTAAATATTTTATCAAGATTAATAAAAATCTCATCAAAAGTATTAAAAATGGGGATTAGTGGCATTATATTTCATTGTTATTAAAAAAATTTACTCTAATTTCATAGTTCTCATGTAATTTTTGATAATCTTAATAAATATATACCTAATTCCATAATAAATTTTATATGACAATTTTTATACAAAAAAATTCCAAACATTAATTATATATGTCAATCAGAAAATGAATTAATTTGTTATTTAATATCGGCAGCCGAATCCCTGGGATAGCTCTGAATAACAATATTAGTTACATGGAGGTAAAACTGCATGACTTTCAGAGGCTGGTTTCCAGTGAGGTGCAGCTTCAATTCTACAGAGTAAGTCTAGTCTAGCCTAGGCACACCAATTCAAATCTCCTATTAACATGCATGGAATGGCAAAAATATTTTCTAAGGATAATAACTTATGGGGTAAAATGAAGACCATAACTTTTTAAGTCGACAAATTAAGGATAATAACTTTAAAATGTGACAAATTGAGATCAAATCGGGCTAATTGACCTGATTTGGGCTGAAATTTGGTCCAATTTAACTGAATTAGGACTTAATTTAGGCCCAATTTGACCACAATTTACGATTTTTAAATATTATTGTTTTTGAATTATCTGTCCAAATTGTTACCGTTCTCATTTTGTCAACTATTATTATATTATGATCATTAAAAATAATTTTACCCTGCATGGAACACTATACTGACTCATATTTTTATTTTCTTGATTCAGGAAGCTGGAATTAAGGTCGACAACATTATATTTAATCCTAGCTTCAATAATATTTCCAACCTTGTATAATTATAAATGTTTTTGGTTGCGTGTGTACATATATAGACGGTCGTGTTCATGGGGTGCGCCACGGGAGAGATTGAACTAGGCATGGCTAATGATCCTCAGGTAATTATAATAAGTATTATGAGTATGTATGGAGTGAAGTTGGTTCATACATTGATCATTGAAAGATATTTGTTATTTTCATTAAAGAGTATTAGTTGTTTTCACAAGAGGGTCTTAGTTTATTTTCACTAAACAGTTAATACTTTTAAACAAAAACAACTAATAGTAGTATTTTTTAGTGAAAACAATTAATACCATGTATGAACCATTTTTTCACTCTATACTTTGTCTAATGTTATTACTAGTACTTCAATCAATGCAATATGAGTATGTATAGAGTTAAATTGGTTCATACATGAATTATTTAAGGGTACTAGTTATTTTTACTATACAGTCCTCCCGTCCCAGTTTTGATTTCCCATTTGTCAAAAAGGTCCGTCTCAATTTTGTTTTCTCATCGCTAAAATGGAAACTACTTTATTCATTTAAATAATACTTTATTCACCATTTTCAATACTACTTTATTCATTTAAAAACTAGTTTATTGACCATTCATCATTCGCAATACTACTTTATTCATTTAAATACTAAAATTCAATTATCGCATTAAATTCCGTGCACAGCCAAACGAAAAAAGTGAAAATAACTAATGGCAGTGAGATCTTTGTTTAAGCTACAAATTAAGAAAATTAATTTTGAGGCAGAGGTAGAAAAAGAAATGAAGAGGTTGATTTGTGTCCATAATTGGTGTTGCTCGTCGTCGTGGGCGTTGAGATCAGAGGAAGTTGCCAAACTAAGAGAGAGTGAAAATGGTGCAATGAGAAAGGCCATTCTCGGCGTTTCCTCTTCTGCCCAAAACTTAACTAGCCGTGGCCCCACTGCCTTCACAAGGTACGGAGCAACCATACCCCTTCAGAAGCAGCATCAGCAGCAGAACAAATTTAAAAGAGCTGTTTTGTTCTTCAGAAACTTGAGGAGGCAAACACAAGACCGGCCTCAGTTGCACCATATGATATCCGAAAGAAGGCGACGCCAAAACCTTAACCAAAGCTTTCATCTATTGAGATCATTACTCCCTCCTCCTCATGCAGGATCAAAGGTACTTCTTTCGTTCTCCCATATAATTTTTACTCTCCAATTATTTCTTAAAAAAACTATACAATTTCGACTAACTTACTCCCATTAATTCAATATTTATCAAACTTTGATAAACAAAAGTATGGTCACATGTTTTTGACGAAAGCATAAATAAAATAGATAAAATAAGAGTATTTTTGTGTTCCATTTACGAGTTAAGTAGTTGTTTGAGAGTATAAAGTCGATGACATATGAAATAATTAATTAATAGATGAATAGTATAAAGAAAACAAAATTGATGAAAAATAACAAAAAGTCAAACTTTTGGGTGGGCGAATGTAGTAGTAGTAGTATACAAGCCATAGAACCAAAATTGGATAAACTTTTTTGTTGAGTAAAAATAAATGGCAAAATCTTGCATGAGACTGCACAAATTAACATCCACCTAAAATCTGTTAAAGTGTTAATGTATCATGCCCAATTTATACCCCATGATCTCACACAAAATTTACTCAAAATAAAAATACCTACTCTTATAAAAATAAAATATTTTTTACCCACCAATTTTACATAATAATATTTAAAAAATACTTTAAATAAAAAAAAATTAAAAAGTAGGGAGGGCATGTGGGTTATGTGGGGTGGGAGGAGGGGTGTTTGACAATTTAAATGTGAGGATATTAAAGGGAGAAGTTGGTAGAAAATATTTTTATTTAAGTAGGTGGGTAAATTTTCTTTTTTAATAAAGATTAGATGGGTATGTTTCCCTTTCTCAATGTTGAGGAATAAAAAAAGTTAAATTTTATGAATATTTTTTTTTTTAATTTGATATATGTAGACACACACCTTATTATAAAGTGTTTGATTCTGCATGGAATTTGAATACGTGAAGAAGGATAAGGCTTCTGTACTTAGCAATACAACTGAGTACCTAAGTTCATTGAAATCTCAAGTGGCGGAACTGGCGAAGAAGAACCAGATTTTGGAATCGCAGCTTTCGGCCCAAAAATGGGAAGCTAGGGAAGATATTCGCTCCACATCCGAAAGGGTAACGGTGGAAATTACGCAGGTTTCGTCGTCCTCATCCGAAGAAAGATTCTTGGATTTGAGATTGAGAGTGCGTGGAGAAAGTAGGTTGTTGGATTTGATTAGTGGAGTAATTGAGATGTTGAAACACCAGAGGAGTGTGAGTTTGCTGTCACTTGAATCCAACACAAGCATGTCCGGATCACTCCCTATGCATGCGGTGATTATGAGGTTAAAAATTAAGGTATTTATATAGCTTTTTATTGGTTACATTCTTGTCCAATTTTTAAAGGGTATGATTCAAAAAAGTAATTATAAAAATTAATAAATTAATTCAAAATATGTGTTTTTATACTACTTTGAATCAATTTTATAGTTAGGGGTCCATTTTTGGAACCATTTTATATTGCTCTTTATAACACTAAAATCAATCGATATTTTATTTAAAAGGCCTCTTAAATCAGTACAAAAATTTGACTCTCTATTATTCATATATGTCATCCTTGACAATATATATATTATAGTCAATATTTTTCTAAATTATTCTTATGTACCGGATATATTTTTATTAATTTTTGATATTGTCAATCATGACTACTGTTTGAGTATCCAACTAGGGATGACAATGGGGCGGGGTAGGACGGGTACCTAAGTACCCAGACCCGCCCCGCGCCTATCTCTAGTCGACCCGCCCCACCCCACACCCCGTTGCGGGGCGGCATTTTGTGCCCCATGCCCGCCCTGCACGGGGCAGGTCCGCCCCATTCTTACCCCAACAAAATATACATATTTTAAAATATAAGCACATGTATATTATAAAATTAAATTCACAATTAAATTAAACTATAAACATAACCATCAAACCACAAATTCATCACAATCTCATGTAAAAAATGACAGTAAGTCTAATAAACAAATTCAAGATAATTACGAGTCCAGAATTAACAAAAAATGTATGTGAATGAAATAATTAATTCGAAGCCTAGGGTTTAATATATATTAATAAAAAATATATCAATTTATTGATGTGATTATGTTAATTTGAATGATAGAATGAATCAATTTAGTCAATAATTAATATGCACGTTTGTTGATATATTTATGAGCGGTCTTTTTATATATTTACTATATATATATTTATATGTATATATTAAATAGATTGTGGGGCGGATCGGGGCAGGGCAATATATATACCCATAATCTGCCCCACATGCGGGGCGAACAGACTTGCCCTATTTTCAGGATGGGGCGGGCAGCCTCCGGGCAGGCCGTTTTGTCATTCCTATATCCAACTCAATAAGAGTTGGACTTAAAAAAGGAGCAGCAGGATTTGTCAGGATTGTATGTGTAGACAGTTGGGGAGGGGAGCAGCCCTGCCCCACCCCAACTCAACTTAAAATAAATAAATAAATATGTGTATATATACATATATTATGATATAATTACCATTTATGTTTATTTTCTGTTTTACTTAATTAGTATTAGCCATTGAAGGCAAACTTCACAAATTTAGTGGAGCAATTTTGATTATCAGCAGCAATAAAAAAAAAGTGTTATATTATTTCATTAGCTTGATCTCTATATAATGTTACATTTTTTTTTAACTTATTCTCTTTATAAGTTTTTGATTTTTTTTAGGGGGCTAATCGTCCATTGGTTGAAAATTATAATTTTTCTAAAAACTAATTCGTTTGTTTGAAATTACACCATTTCTTCTATTTCTTTTAAAAGTTAGTTACACCCTAGTTTATTTTTCGCATTTTTATTAGATTAATTTTCTCAAACTTTTCCCAAATGCTTAATATTCAAGTAGTAGTAAATTTTTAATTCTCTATAAAGAATTTGATTGATAAAATATATCTCTAATTGTAATTTTTTATATTTTTTATAAAGTAATTATTATGTGCATTTAAGTGCATAGTATGCACTTGAATTTTTTAATTTAATTTTAAATTAATTTTGACTTTTCAAAGCACAACCTACTTAATAATCTTTGAAAAGTTAAAATTAATTTGAAAATTAGACTAAAAAAATCAAAGGGCATGCTATGTTGTTGAATGTATACAAGAATTTGTATATTTGATATATCATACTCCCTCAGTCCCCTCTTAAACTTTACACTTTCCTATTTGGGATGTCCCACAATAAATTTCACACTTGAAATATGGAAATAAAACACACTCACAAATTACAATATCTACTTTAATTCAAAATACTCTTCATCCATTGGTTGAAAAAGTCAATAAAATAATTTTTCTTAAAATATGTGCCACCCAACCTTATGAAGTTTAAAGGGGACGGAGGGAGTAATAATTTTGATAATTTGATTTATTTTTTCTATTCCAATTAATTTCTATTCCACCTAAAAATATGTAAATGTGTCTACAATTATTGAATTTGATCCATATAAATATTTCACTATTTTTTCTTATCTTGTTATGTTTAGTGTTGAATTTTTGTTAGTTTCCAATAAAAAGTTTGTGTCAAAGTGACGTAAAATTGTACTCATGGAAAGGGCAGCATGCTGGAACTAGGAAGTCACTAATTGGAAAAAATATCAATTCGTCACTTGTATGTGATAAAAATTGATATTGTCAATATATAACACCTCTTTTGATTGTGGATTGAAAAATTATTTTTAATTATTGTTGTAGTAACTTGATTTTGTTTGGGCGTAGGGAGATGAATTTGACGAGTCTGGTTTCGAAGAAGGTGTAAGAAGAGTTGTAGATGACCAAGCACGTTGAAATTTATATCCAGCCACAAATATTGCAACACTTGTCAATGCGTGGGCCATGTATTTTTTGCTTTTGCTTTTAATTTGGTGATTCACCATTGCAACCTCGCTAACCTAATCAATCATTTAGTTTTCCCAATTTTGGTAATGTTGGTGAGAATCACTTCCACCTAACATTTTTGACAGAAAAAATGATTCTAAAAGTTACATATCATATCATAATTTACTATATAGGAGAAGCTGTAGGATCCTATGTAGCAAGTCTATCTATTCTCTATTTCGAATCTTTGCTGTCCCCTATATTCTAGTTTTTTTCAATCTCAACCGTCCAATATTTTTTGTTGAATCTTGATCCTTGATTTGTTTTGGTGTTTGTCTATATAAGTTATTCTCTTCCCACAATTGTTCAATCCATTCTACGTGTCTCATCTCCCATCCATCATTTTCTTTGTTCTTTCTCTCTTTTTCATGTGCAGGATTATAGATGATTGTTTGTGTTTGTTTTCCGTCCAATGCATATTTTTTCTATTTCAATTTCGACAAAATTCCGCTGATTTTTTTTTCGTGCTCCCATCTTTTTTGGTCGTGTGCATTATTGCGGAGATTGTTTGTGTTTGTTTCTGACCGAGGGTTGTTTTTTCCAGGCAATTTTCTGTGAATTCCAATGGTGCCTCGATTGTAATCGTAGTGTGGGTGGACTTATCCGTGTGGGGTATAGTATTTTGCCAGATATGTATTAGTTTGCTTTCTTCCTTTTTTTGGTTGTTTCCGTCTGTTAGTTACTTAACATTGTAATATTGTATATTTTGATTTTACCTATAGAATTTTTAGATGTATGTGGTCGTTGAATCGCGAAGTATATACTGATATTTTGTATTAATGAATCGAACCTTTTGTTCCGCATTTTTTTCTATGATTCCGCGTATGTATTCTCCTTTGCGCTTGCACTTTCTTCATGTTTGGAACTCAACTTTCCTGATTTTATTTTATGTTCGTCGTATCTATATGTGTGTTGTAATTTTAACGCGTTGATAAATCTTTGTGCCTGTAATTTTTTTTTTCCGTTTATGACACCCATGAGTTTTAATGTTTTGTTGATTCCTCTTGGTTTGGATTCGTCGCGCTGTGACTTTTTTTGTTTATCTAGTTGTGTGTGTTGTGTCTTTCTTACAATTGACTGGGTTTGGATTGTATTTGTCATGTGTTCGAGCTAATTTGTGTAATATTAAGATTTTGTATCCTATTGAATAAAATTTGTTAGCGTCGTTTGTTTAAAATATTATCATTGCAATAATCATGGTGTTGCCGCGGTTGTTTACTTGTTTTTTTATTAACGATTGTTAGCAGTGTGTATTTAGGTTATCCGTCATAATTGTTTTTTTGTCCTTTTCCATTTGACGTCCCTCTATTTGTGGCTATCTACCGAATTTATTTCCATTGTTATACATTTTATTGTTGCCATTTAATTTTTGTGTTGTAACTGCCAAATATTATTGCAAATACGTGATAATTTTTAGAAGTCTTTATAAATTGTATTTAAGATCAACCAACTGGATCATGAGGGTAATACCAATATTCGTCGAATTGAATTAAACAGAGTAAATGGGATGGTTGAGATTGATTATGAAAATAGAATAGTTGATCATATCAATATTTTAATTAATTGTTAATTGATGTTACATATCCATTTTATATAACTAGATATATATAAAAATTTATTTACGTTGATGAGTTAAGTGATCAATTACACATATTCGCCAAAAAGTAGTGCATAAATTTAAATAATTTAATTATTTGTCCTCCGATTGAAACTTATAAAAAAAACACATATATTAATAGCACGTTGACTAATTATAATAGGAATAACGTATAGTTTGAGAGAATTAATTGAAATACATAATAAGGTATGTTGAATAATTAATAAAAGGAAATTAATAAATTATGATGTGAGATAAGAATAGATAGTGACTAAATGTGCATATTGTTTGATTGACTAAATGATCATTTATTTGACATAATGTAATTAATCATGACAAAGTATAGAGTGAAACTGGTTTATACATGAATCACTGAAGGGTATTAGTTGTTTTCATCGAAGAGTATTAGTTGTATTTACTGAAGAATATTACTGATTGATTAGGCGTGAAATTGTCATGATTCGTCACTCGAAATGCCCTAGTTTTGGTTGATTTTGTTGAGTATTTAGAGTCATTTGCGTATCATTTTCATAAACTAATGAAATTGTCTCTTTGATGCTCATAGATGAATAGAGGGCGAAAAGAGGAGTTCGTAGGACTTTGAATCGACTCAAACGGATGCCCGGATGAGAAGATATCGAAGAAATACGAAAAGTGTTAGTTCGGGGGAGCAAAAGTATCATTGGAGCGCACAAGCTAGAAGAGCTCGAGCACAAGTGCTCGAGTGGTCGTGCAAGGCGCACGAGAGGATGTAAGTCGTGCACTAGTGTACGAGCACTCGTGCATAGTGCATGAGCAGACGCGGGTCATGTACTAGTGCACGAGCAAAGGGAGGTCGTGCATTTTTTGAGTTCTGTATGTTTTGAAGTGCTCGAGTGGGATGTGCTCGTGCACTAGTGCACGAGCAGTGCACGAGCATGCGCGGAATTTTGGCCCATGAGATCCCGACTCGACCCGTTGCTTATATATACCCTCCCGAACACGTTTTGAGGGAAGAATCACACACCAAATAACTTTTAGACTTAGTTTTTAGAGAGAGAAAGAGGAGAAGGAACGAGCAAGCTTTAATTTTACGTTTCGAGGTTTTCTTTACGAATTCACATCACAGTTTTATTTTTTAGTTTCGTTTCTTCATATATTTGTTCTTGAACACGTTGAGACTTCATTCTATTGAGTTAATTTAAGTTTATTCTTTTAATTCTTGAAACCCTAGTTTATGTTTGATCTTTTCTTCGTTCTAATCATTATGTTCATGTTCGTTGTTTATTCAATTGTTCTTGTTGATGTAAAACTCATGTCTAGCTAAAACCCTTGCATGCTTGGGGTAGGATGAACTCGTAGAAGTAGGTTGTGGGTACGTAATTAGGGTAACTCGTGACGTTAGGTTTTAATTATCTTAATTAATGAATTCTTAAAATTAATCTTAACTTTACTTTTGAATTTCGTTCAAAAAGTGTTAGAGAGAGGACGACGGTATCACTCTTTAACAACGAGTAGACTTAACTAGAGGGTTTAGAAAGGGTTAATTCATCTACCAGTTTAGCGAAGGAGGACGACCGCATAACCTTAGTTAAATTAGGGTCTCATTAATTAAGCACAATCTATTAACTTGTTAGTGGATTAGTGAAGTCGAGTGTTAGGGTAAAGTATTAGGGTTTAGAATCTTGAGCTTTCATCTTGCATTCTTTTACTTAGATTATTTCTTGCACGTCATGGTTATTTTGATTATGTACCTGCTCCGTTAGTATACGTAGGGATTCCTATCCTGAGCATCACAATATCTTATTTGAAAACACAGCTTAAATTCTTAGTTTAATTTTCGGTTAGCATTCGTAGAATAGTTTAGTTTATTTTAATTAATTTCTTCTCAAAAGTCCAAAAACATTTCACTCATATTAACTATGACGCGTAGATCTTCAGGGACCTATTTGCATATTCATCTTCCCTTGGGTTCGATAATACTTGGTCCCTATACTTGCCCATACTACAGTGAACTCGTACTCTTGCGGGGAAACTACTAGTAGAAAGCTAGTATTTTCGGTTCAAGTCACTGATTTACACTAAAGAGTCTTAATTGTTCAGTGAAATGAACTAAGACTCTTCAGTGTAAACCAGTAATACTCTTCAGTAAAAACAACTAATACTCTTCAATGAAAACAACTAATACCCTTCAGCGATTCGTATATAAATCAATTTCACTCTATACATACTCATTAATCATATAAATAGTGCATGATCATCTAATTTCCACAAGTAATAACCCATTACAGTTTCATGTTTTAAATTATGATAGTCCGACTTCCATATTTTGTATTTGTTATTATTGAAACATATATATTTTTTAAAATTATGTATCAATTTATTTGCAATACCTAATTTAGTATTATTGCATTAACACCTATATACTTTGACTAGAAAACTACTATTAAAAAACGAGCTCACAATTTAAATAAGAATGAAAAAATGTGTTGTTATTTTCATGGGCCCCTAATTTCTAATTCCAAACAATTAGTATAAAGTTAATATAAATATGTAATCAAGCATGTATTGATTGATAACATTATTAATATATAATTAACTTTAATTAATTTTTAATTTATTTTATAAATATAGGTGTACACTTAATAGAGATAGATTCAAACATATTAATTTTTTTTAAATGGTGAAATAAGTACTCAAACTCATGTTTCAACATAATAATAGTAAAGTGTTATAAATTTCAAACTTATAGATTTATTAGTCAGACATATTCACCGGCCTAAATATAGATATACATTTAATATATCCTTTGTGTTTCAAAATAAAATTTTGAGAACATGCTTATAGCTACAACCAATTTTTTTTTTTTTAATATAAAGAACAGTACTTAATTAAATAGTAGACAACATCAATAACACTCGAAGTTTAATTTGTCAATAATTTTCAATTCATTTTCTCGTGTACCTTTTGTAATTAAATTTTCTATTTTTCTTTTAACAAAACAATATTTTAGAAGAAAAAAAACGTCAAATGTGAGCAATTTTAAAAACAGACTCTCTTGCTTTCATTGTATTAATACCTTTTTCGTTTGTGATATGGGCTAATCTGTATTGGGCTTGTGGCGCCCGGCCCATATTAAAAAATAAATCCAGAGATGGAAACTTCTCTAAACTCTAGATCAGAGTTGGACCAGAACTGAACAAGACAACTCTGCAAGTTAGTCTTGAGAATTGATTCGCACGTGGATACGCGTGCATGATTAGAATAAACTTGATTTGGAACAATTAGTCTTTTGATTAAGAGGAATATGAGTTAAATTCACTTAATCCAACTCTGCTTTGTGATAAGCTTATCCTTGAGAAGGAAGATAAGCTCAAAAATGTCTATTTCCCAACTTAATGGCAGAATTTGCCCACTACCACACACACCAGAGAAAGGACGAGTGAGGGAGCCTTTAGTTGTACTATTAAATTGGAATATTCGCCACGTGGCACGATTTCACGCGTTCTCTGGCACTGGTGGTCCCAAAAGTGCTAGGGCAACACTGAGCAAATGACTCTTCTACCCTTCAAAGAGGTAAAAGGTATAAATAGCCACATTTTAGCCCTCTCCAAGGTATGATCACCCCAAATACTTTCTCTCACTACTGTATTTCCATGGCTTTTCTTGTTTAACAAGTTTAGTTGACTTGAGCGTCTGAGGACCGACGCTGGAGCTCCCTCCGGCGTGGTTTTGTGCAGGATTTCCTCAGATCATCATCAAAGCTTGCTGGGCAATGTTTGAGAGCTGGATTCTGACTTCCAGAGCCGTACTTATATTTTTCTGGGTTTATTTTGGAGCTCTCTCAGGTTAGTTACCTTGCTCTATGTATTTCTTTGAATATTTGTTGATGAGCACGATTTACCCCTCATCAATTGGCGACATCTGTGGGAAACTTGAGTTTTGACATGAGATTTTCTTGAGTTTCTCATAAAAAAATGTTCATAGTAATGGAACTTCTGTGAATCTGTGATAATATGCCAAGATTTATGAAAATCCCGCTGTTTATTATTTTTCACATGAAGAATGTGGCAAAAATATACCAGAGTTTGCATGGATAGGCTGTTTCTTAATTGTTTCGATGAGTATATGCATAGATCTATGCTGAGAATATTTTTTGTATGATGTTTCTCTTTTATGATTTCGGGGGAAATGATGAACGTGATGGGTCTTTGCCCAGATTTGTGAGAATATGTTGTTTATGTGTTGTTGTGGGGAATATGAATGTGGATCTATGTTTATCCCGCATGAGAAGTGTTTTTTAAGAAACATCTAAGTGGATCTATTGTTGGATTTATGGAAAAGTATTTTTCTCTTTGATGAATTTCTGGAAATATTGTTGAATGTTTGAAGACGAACTGGAACATTACCTCTTATGGTAAAAATATAGTCAAAGTTTCTTTGGCCTGATATGATAAAATGTGTTATTCATTATTTAGATGCATTCTCTTTCTCGAAATATGTGTTTATACTTATTTGATTCTGTTGGAAACCGAAATCCTCTTGAAAAGTATTTTTCCGTGAATTTGGTACAGAAGTACGGACACGAATGAGCTCCATAGATGAGAGATGAGAGAAGAATCATCTCTCACTCTATGCGTTTTTCCAGAAACTTGATATGGTCTGAGGTATTGAATTGTGCATTATCGATTATTTTTCGAGAGATTAACTTGATATGATTATTCTCTCAGAAATGGTGACTTGATGCGAAAATACTAACTTCTACTAGTAGATTCCTCGCAAGCGTACGAGTTCACTGTAGTATGAGTAAGTATAATGGCCAAGTATATCGAACCCACGAGATGGAGTGTATGCTAACAGATCCCTGAAGATCTACGCGTCGTAGCTCATATGAGTGTAATGTTTTTTTAGATTTTTTTGAAAGATTAATTGAAACTAAATTAAACTAATTAAACTAAAGAACGAAAGAAATGAATTACTAAGGGTTGTGTTCAAGTAAGAGATGGTGATGCTTAGGATAGGAATCCCTACGTATACTAACGGAGTAGGTACATAATCAAAATAACTGTGACGCGCAAGAAATAACCTAAGTAAAAGAATGCAAGGTGAAAGCTCAAGATTCTAAACCCTAATACTTTACCCTAACACTCGACTTCACTAATCCACTAACAAGTTAATAGATTGTGCTTAATTAATGAGACCCTAATTTAACAAAGGTGATGCGGTCGTCCTCCTTCGCTAAACTGGTAGATGAATTAACCCTTTCTAAACCCTCTAGTTAAGTCTACTCGTTGTTAAAGAGTGATACGGTCGTCCTCTCTCTAACACCTTTCGAACAAAATTCAAAAGTAAAGTTAAGATTAATTTAAGAATTCATTAATCAAGAGAATTAAAACCTAACGACACAAGTTATCCTAATTACGTATCCACAACCTACTTCTATGAGTTCATCCTACCCCAAGCATGCAAGGGTTTTAGCTAGACATAGGTTTAACGTAAATAATTGCAATTAAATAAGTAACGAACATGAACATGATAATTAAAACGAAGAAGAGATCAAACATAAACTAGGGTTTAACGAAATTAAGAATAAACTGAAATTAACTCAAGAAAAGAAGTCTAATCGTGTTCAAGAATAAAAATATAAAGAAACAAAACTCAAAAGTAAGATCGTAATATGAATTCGTAATGAAAACCTCAAAAACATAAACTTCAAACTTGCTTCTCTCCTTCCTCTCCAAAAAACAAACTCTAAACATCTAAAACTATCAAGTGATGTGTGGTATTCCCAAAAACGAGTTTTGGACGCGTATATATAAGCCACGAGCCGAATCGTGAACTCATGGGCCGAAAAACGCCTTTGAAAACGCAAAAATTGGAGTTGCTCGAGCAAGCCTGCTCGAGCAGTCGCGCTCGAGCATATAGCTCGAATGACACAAGTGCTCAAGCGCTCGCGCTCGAGCTGCTCGAGTGGTGGAATTCTTCTGCATCTTTTAGGGCACTCGAGCAACACGCTCGAGCGGTGGCGCTCGAGCTGCTCGAGCGCTCGAAATTTTCTGTATGTTTTGGGTGCTCGAGCAACGTGCTCAAGTGGTTTACTCGAATGCTCCCAAAATTCCTCCAACTAGCACTTTTCTTCTTCAACACTAACACCAATCGTATTCCTTCGATATCTTCTCATCCGGGCATCCGTTTGAGTCGATTCAAAGTCCTACGAACTCCGTTCTTCGCCCTCAATTCACCTACGAGCATCAAAGAGACAAATTCATCAATGTATAGAAATAATGCTCAATTGAATCCAAATACTCGACAAAATCGGCCAAAATTAGGGTATTTCGAGTGACGAATCGTGACAATTTTACGCCTAATCAACCCCCCCAAACTTACCATGTTGCTTGTCCTCAAGCAACGAGATAACAAGTCAAGTGAAATTGTTAGGAATGAGTCAAAGAATCAATCATGCAAGCAAATGAAATCGAGCTTCAAAGATCAATCACAAGTATACTCACTAATCATCCCTTATCATACGCATGCAACAACAGCGAGAATCACCAAAATCAAACATGGATATGCACTCAACGATGTGTTTCACTCCCTCACAAGTGTATATCAATGATAAAGGGACTCACTAAAACAATCAATCACTCATATTGGCAGTCATAGGCTTGTAAGCACTCTTAACTTCGACCATACTCTAGAAATCAATGCCGAATCAAAAAGGACTTTTCTCAAGGTTGTAATGTAGGCTCTTTGGACAGGTGGGAATCAATATGGTAAAGTGACTCAAGTGAATGGAGAATAGAAAATCATACTTTCGCACTTCGAGATTAGGAACAGAATACTTCAAACATATTCAATCAACATATTTTCAATTCCAACACTCTCAACACTTCAATTTTTTTTTCCTTCTCACTCATTTCACTTTTTTTTTCTCACAAACACATGAGCTCATTTTTTTTTTTTTTGCTCATTCTCAATTTTTTTCTTTTTCCCACAACTCAAAACTTTATCACCCCTTCTTCTCATACTCACTCAACAAACAACATTTTCCTTTTTCAATTCACTTCAATCCCTTCACATTCACACTTTTCCTATTCTCCACTCAAATTTGGACAAATAGGCTTAGGAATTGGAATAGTGTTCATATGTGCTAGCCAATAAAATAAGCTTCAGGCTCAAAGGGGCTAACAAGGGATAAATATCAATGGTAAGGAAAATTTTGGCTAAGTGACTCAATCAAATCAAAGATGGCCTAAGATCCTATTCGGCATATCAAACTAGACACGATCAAGAAGCAAGAGCACACACAAGTTCTAGCATCCTCTAAGGTGACGATCCACTCACAAACGAAGAGATTAATTCGTATATCAAAATCTCATAAGGCTCAAGTCTCTCAGCTTTCACATCCATACTAGTCCTAGTGAATTCTCGCTCTCATCACACAAGTACTCAAAAGGAAAACTCACAAGCATACAAGTTCTCTCTCAAATCAACCCTCATTCAAACACTCACACAAAAGAGTCCCTAACTCAAATCCACAAATCACCCTCTACTCATCAAACATGCTCAAGAATAACAACTAACAAGTAGAAGGGGTCAATAAGCACAAAATATGCAATAGAGACTCAGATCAAAATCACCTCAAGGAGCATCTCAAGGCACTAAATAATCAAACACACTCGAAGATAAAGGGTGCTTCGGTGCAATGTAACAAGAAACATAAAAAAAACCTTCCCCCCCAAACTTCGACCTTGCGAAGAGGTCTAAGTTTGGGGTTGTGGGTTACCTCAACCAAACAATTCAGTTTTTCTCAAACGTAGCACACTCCCTTGCTTGAGTTCCTTCAATCTCCACTTATTTGGCACTCCTTTGAGACAAGCCTACAAAATGAACTCTCAAGTCCGAGGTTAAGACTTACGATTCAAAAACACCCTAATAACATAAAAAGACACTAAAAATAAATAAAAGCAAATACAAATGGGTTGCCTCCCATTCAGCGCTATTTTTAAGGTCCTCATGTCGGACCGAGCTCAAAGGAGCTTATGTGACATCATACTAAAAAATACCTCTCTTACTCTCATAAGAGTGGTGCTTGCATGTCTTTCCTTGATGCCCCTCAATCATGACCCTTTTTCCTTCCTTCTCATCCCCAAGTGTTATGGGTCTCAACTTCTTCTCACCTTTATCTGGAGGAGTCTTACCAAACAGTTTCTTGAATTTGGACTTTTTCTTCTTAACTCCTCCTTTTCCCTCCAACTGAATCACGTCCACCCTTTTCACTTCTTCATCCTTCGACTTCTTCACTTTATCCCTATCAAAAGAGTCAAGATCATAATGCTCATGGGTTAAATCAATAAGTGAAGGATTAACGAAATCATGAACATGAGAAAAATTAGAGATAGGAGGTGTATCTTCAACACGAGGATCAATTGCATCCATGCAATACAAACTCTCATCCTCATTCGGGTGCTTCATGGCTTCATATAGGGAAATCTTCACTTCTTGATCATCAACCTTCAACGTAATCTTCCCATTTGCCACATCTAGCACCATCCCGGCCGTAGCTAAGAACGGTCTTCCCAAGATCAGGGGCACTGCTCATCTTCCTCCATCTCTAGGACCACGAAATCAGCTGGAAAAATGTGATCTCCAACTCTCACGACGACGTCTTCAACCATACCTTGAGGTTGAGTAATAGACCGGTCGGCAAGTTGAAGCGTCATCATGGTCGGTTGAAGTTCTCCACCTTCCAACTTCTTGAAAAGCGACAACGTCATAAGATTGATGCTCGCTCCAAGGTCACATATAGCTCCCTTCTTGATCCCGTTCCCGATATCACAAAGAATGGTGAAGCTCCTGGGATCCTTCAGCTTTGGAGGAAGTGCCTTGTGCATTAACGCACTCACCTCATGGTTCAACTGCACCAACTTCGGCTCATCCACTCGCAGTCTTTTCGCGATCAAGTCCTTCAAAAACTTTGCATAATTTGGCATCTGTTCCAAAGCATCATAAAAAGGGATATTAATATGCAATTGTTTAAACACATCAAGGAATTTAACGAATTTCTCATCAAGCTTCTTTTTCATGAAGCGTTGTGGATATGGAACGGGTATCACAGATTTGGGTACCCCCCATTCATCTCTCTCGGTCTCTTTCACTTTCTCCCTTGCTTCCTTTGCCTTCTTCCACTTAGGAACTCTCTCACCCTTCTCAATGCCTTCCTCTTCAAGCTCTTTGCTCGCTTGAGTGCTTTCACCCTCAACCTTCTTCTCAATTCTTATCTCTTCAATCTCATCTCTTTCTTGGGGCGTCTCAGAATCAGCAGGCATCTGAGGACCTTCATAGTTGGTTCCACTTCTTAACTGGATAGCCTTGCAATGCTCTTTCGGGTTCCCCTCCGGCATGGACGGATACTTATCCGGCTCCCTATTCAATGATTTTGCAATCTACCCCATCTGAAATTCTATGGAAGTGAACCTTCGATTGTTCTCTTGTTGAGTTCTAGTCCACTCAATGTTCATCTTCTGGAGCTCTTGATCACGTTGATCACCCTTTTTTGCAACTCTTTCACATCGTACTCCAAGGATGATAACCTCTTACTTCCTTCCTCCACCTTCTGTAGAATCGCTCTCAACATCTCCTCAGTCGATGCACCGCCTTCTCCACCCGGAGGCTTTGAACCTGGGTCAACACCCGGAGGGACTGTAATACCCGCCTTCGGGTTAGCATATGAAAAATTCTCGTTCTTTCTCCATGTGTTTTGAGGAGGCTTCTGGCCTCCTTGATAGCCTTGAGTGTTCCTCCATTGATTTTGAGGTGGTTGTGGACCTGGTGGTACAAAAGGTTGGCCATAAGAAGGCCTTCCATATTGATTACCACCTTGGTAGCCATTCTGATTGTAATACGGACCTCCCATGTAATTGGCTACCTCTTGCTGTCCACTTGGCTGGTCTACTCTCTCATTCTCTGCTGCATGCTCTCCAACCAAATTCTTCCCCAACTCGAGGTTGTTAATCTTTTCCATCATTGCCATCAACAGCCTTCTCGTTCCTTCACCCTCTTCAACCTGATGCACTCTCTGGAAGTCTGGATCCACACTCTAAGTCCCGACATTCGTGACAATATTGTCCACGATCTCTCTACACCTCTCTATTCCTTGATTCAGGAATGATCCACTAGCACAGGCGTCTAGATGGTCTTGCCTAGCCTTGTTGGCACCACTATAGAAAAATGCCATCACATCTCCCTCATTGTACCCGTGCTGTGGGCACTCTATCAACATGTTTGAGTATCTTTCCCACGCTTGATGTAGGTCCTCTCCTTGCTTCTGGCGGAAGAAAGAGATCTCAATCCTTGTTTTGATCATTCTAGATGGAGGGTAGAATCGCTCGAGGAACAGACGCTCGAGCTCGGCCCAAGTGGTAATACCTCCCCGTGGAAGCGTATTATCGTACCACTCTTTTGCTATTCCCGTCAATGAGAATGGGAACAGCCTAAGCCTCTTGGCATCTTCAGACATGCCATTGTAATTGAAAGTGGAGGCTATCATGAGAAAACTCCTCAGGTGAGTATGAGGATTCTCCTTCCCAATCACCCCCTTGAACTGGTTCTCAGTAAGCAGCTTAAGAATTCCCGGGGAAATCGAGAAGTTATTTGCCTCAACAAGAGGCAATGCCACTCCATCATAGTACCGTTGTGGCTGCGCTGTAAACCTCCCTCGAATAGCCATATTTTGATCTACTTTCTGAGGAACATGTTGAGGATTAGCAGCTGGTACGGGTACTTGTTGGGGTGGTGGTTGGTAAACAGGTGGTTGATTGTAAAATGGAGGTGGAGGATACGGGTATGGTGGATAAGGATAAGGTGGGTATGGGTAAGGTGGGTAAGGCAAGTTGTTTTGTGGTAAGTTAGGATGTGGGTAAGCAGGGCTGTTATGAGGATTATGGACAAGGTTATGAGTTGGGCTATTTTGGTTCTGAGTACCCGGGTTTTGGCTCTGGCTTTCTCCTAACAGATCTTGATTCTTGCTGGTATTGCCATCAGTGCCGTCAACTCGGTTCAATGCCTGATTGAACTCATTCTCGACATCATCCAACTCATTAGTGATATCCATCGGTTCTTTCCCTCCGGCAGCGTTCATCCTTCGTAAGAAGGCTCGGTTTCTTCTAGCTATCGTCTCAGGGTCCAACGATATTCTCTCTTCGCTCGTATTCCCTTGTGAGCGTGTTTTCATATACCTGACACACTAGTAGAAGGATCAAAATGCAACTGCCGAACGAATGAAAATAAAGAATAAAAACAGAAATTAAAGCACCCACTACTAACTACTAAGCTATCGACAAGTCCTATTCAAAAAGCATACAACGCCATCCCCGGCAACGGCGCCATTAACCTGATGCGAAAATACTAACTTCTACTAGTAGATTCCTCACAAGCGTACGAGTTCACTATAGTATGAGTAAGTATAATGGCCAAGTATATCGAACCAACAAGATGGAGTGTATGCGAACAGATCCCTGAAGATCTACGCGTCGTAGCTAATATGAGTGTAATGTTTTTTTGGATTTTTTTGAAAGATTAATTGAAACTAAATTAAACTAATTAAACTAAAGAACGAAAGAAACGAATTACTAAGGGTTGTGTTAAAGTAAGAGATGGTGATGCTTAGGATAGGAATCCCTACGTATACTAACGGAGCAGGTACATAATCAAAATAACTGTGACGCGCAAGAAATAACCTAAGTAAAAGAATGCAAGGTGAAAACTCAAGATTCTAAACCCTAATACTTTACCCTAACACTCGACTTCACTAATCCACTAACAAGTTAATAGATTGGGCTTAATTAATGAGACCCTAATTTAACTAAGGCGATGCGGTCGTCCTCCTTCGCTAAACTGGTAGATGAATTAACCCTTTCTAAACCCTCTAGTTAAGTCTACTCGTTGTTAAAGAGTGATACGGTCGTCCTCTCTCTAATACTTTTCGAACGAAATTCAAAAGTAAAGTTAAGATTAATTTTAAGAATTCATTAATCAAGAGAATTAAAACCTAACGTCACAAGTTATCCTAATTACATACCCACAACCTACTTCTACGAGTTCATCCTACCCCAAGCATGCAAGGGTTTTAGCTAGACATAGGTTTAACGTAAATAATAGCAATTAAATAAGTAACGAACATGAACATGACAATTAAAATGAAGAAGAGATCAAACATAAACTAGGGTTTAATGAAATTAAGAATAAACTGAAATTAACTCAAGAAAAGAAGTCTAATCGTGTTCAAGAACAAAACTATAAAGAAACAATACTCAAAAGTAAGATCGTAATATGAATTCGTAATAAAAACCTCAAAAACGTAAACTTCAAACTTGCTTCTCTCATTTCTCTCCAAAAAACAAACTCTAAACGTCTAAAACTGTCAAGTGATGTGTGGTATTCCCAAAAACGAGCTTTGGATGCGTATATATAAGCCACGGGCTGAATCGTGAACTCATGGGCCGAAAAACGCCTTTGAAAATGTGAAAATTGGAGTTACTCGAACAGGCCTGCTCGAGCGGTCGCGCTCGAGCATATAGCTCGAATGACACAAGTGCTCGAGTGGTGGAATTCTTCTGCATGTTTTAGGGCGCTCGAGCAACACACTGGAGCGGTGGCGCTCGAGCTGCTCGAGCGCTTGAAATTTTCTATATGTTTTGGGCGCTCGAGCAACGTGCTCGAGTGCTAGTGCTCGAGTGGTTTACTCGAATGCTCCCAAAATTCCTCCAACTAGCACTTTTCTTCTTCAACACTAACACCAATCGTATTCCTTCGATATCTTCTCATCCGGGCATCCGTTTGAGTCGATTTAAAGTCCTACGAACTCCGTTCTTCGCTCTCGATTCACCTACGAGCATCAAAGAGACAAATTCATCAATGTATAGAAATAATGCTCAATTGACTCCAAATACTCGATAAAATCGGCCAAATTTAGGGTATTTCGAGTGACGAATCATGACAATTTCACGCCTAATCAAATGGCAGATCCCATCTCTCGTGATTTTGGAAAAGAATTCGATGGGGCTGTTAACACACCGACAAGTATGAACGCTCTCGTGGTCACAGTCCTGGATGATGATACCATGGGTACGAACCCAACTCAGAACCGTGCGTCTCTGATTACTCTGACCGCGAACAGTTGCGAGCTTTCATTCAGATTGATCTGAATAGTGCTCTAGCTTCCAGGATCCCAGAAGCGGGAACTCATCCTGAACAGCCAACTCCTAACATTGAGGCTACCCCTCATGTTAGTGAGGAACAACTGGCTGATGGCGGGTCGAAAGCAAGAGCTTAGAATGAGCTAGAAGCTAAGACTCCGAGCGTGCCATGAACCCGGACCTGGAACGTGCCCAGAGATCATAGGGCCTGAAATGTGCCCAGAAACACTACGTTGCCCACTCTCTCAAGAGACGTCTTGGGAGAGAGCAATACGCGAATCAGAAATGGCAGGACAGCTGCCAGCGGGACAGCCGCTAGGGGGGTAGGATAGCTGTCGGTGGGACAGCCACCAGAGAGGGTCGGATGGCTGCCAGAGCCGGGAAAGTGACTGCTCAGACTTCTGGTTTGGTTGAGTATGATGAGTGTGATTCAGATAAAGCAGAGGCAGAGTCCACAGCTATTGTTAATGTCAATCGTGAGATTGCGTCTTTGAAAAGAGAAATGGAAATTGTTAAGAAGCACTGTGAGAAAACAGGAAAACAGAAATTTAGATCAGGAGGATCGCCCTTTTCGAAGGACATCCTCTCTGATCCACTGCCTAGGAGCTTTAAAGCTCTGAATTTTGAATATGACGGAACGACTGATCCTCAGGATCATTTGTTGAGATTTGAGAATGGAGCTCTTATTGGTGATCGGTTCTAATTGCGTGGATTAGTGACTGTTTTTAACCGATTTAAGATCACCAAATAAGGATGTGTGATTGATTTCCACCGTAAATGGTAAATTCGATAGTTCATATTGTAGAATCGTAAATACGAGTATTAAATTTGTATTTATTTCGTATGTGTGCACGTTTAGGTCTGTTAGTGTGTGTTTTGGGAGTATTTGTGAATTTTAACTTAAAATTTATTCATGGAGAACAACTATTTATACTAACCACCAAGTAGGTGGTGTACATGACTTTTGGACTTACAAGCTTGCATGATTGACATGTTTCCTTTGACCTATGTTTGACCTTATCTAAGCTGAAACTTAATTATAAAGTCATATTTTTGGTCTTATCTCAAAATCATTGTTGTTCGTCCTTGTTGGCTTGATTAGTCCAGTACTCTCTTTGTAAAAGTTGTTCGCCTCTTGAATTTATGGTTCATAAGTTGTTCGCCTGTATGATTTTTATTAGCGGGCTTCGTGATCTCTGTTCTTTGTTCGTCGTGTACCTAGCTGGTTTATTGTGTTATGGTGTTGTACACCTCTTATGCTGGAAGACACACCTCTTTTTGTCAATGTGCTTCGTCCTTTATGACCTGGTGCAGGGTTCATATTTGGTCTCGAGTCTTTGGACTTGCTCGCTCGAATGTTAGTCATCAATAATGTTGTACGTCACAGAATACATCTCTCAGTTTTGTTTATGCACCCTCCTTTGATTTTTATTTGTTAATTACTTTTGGCTTGGATTATCCTCTGTTATGACTTAACCCTTGTTCGCCGTATCGTATTTGATGTTCGCCTATCAACAATTGCCCCCTATCCTAGCTAGATGTTGTTTTGGACGAGCAGCTTTGTGTCGAGCAACTTTGGCCAGGATATCATTCTGATGGTGAGGGTAGATGAAAAACTTTGGTATAGACGAGCAACTTTGAAGGTGCCGTTACGTCTTCCCAAAATTTTTGGGATCTCTCAATGATGACGTGGGCGGCATGATTAGGCGCCACCCACGCGCGATCAAACCCGAGGCCACGCGCCCCTACAATTGCAGATAGGCCCTCTAAGTCTTCGAACTGTTCGCTGGGGACCCCATTTTTTCGCCTTTTATAAGTCTATTTCAAAATACTTTAAATAAAAAAAACTAAAAAGTAGGGAGGGCATGTGGGTTATGTGGGGTGGGAGGAGGGGTTTGACAATTTAAATGTGAGGATATTAAAGGGAGAAGTTGGTAGAAAATATTTTTATTTAAGTAGGTGGGTAAATTTTCTTTTTTAATAAAGATTAGATGGGTATGTTTCCCGTTCTCAATGTTGAGGAATAAAAAAAGTTAAATTTTATGAATATTTTTTTTAATTTGATATATGTTGACACACACCTTATTATAAAGTGTTTGATTTTGCATAGAATTTGAATAGGTGAAGATGGATAAGGCTTCTGTACTTAGCAATACAACTGAGTACCTAAGTTCATTGAAATCTCAAGTGGCGGAACTGGTGAAGAAGAACCAGATTTTGGAATCGCAGCTTTCGGCCCAAAAATGGGAAGCTAGGGAAGATATTCACTCCATATCCGAAAGGGTAACGGTGGAAATTACGCAGGTTTCGTCGTCCTCATCCGAAGAAAGATTCTTGGATTTGAGATTGAGAGTGCGTGGAGAAAGTAGGTTGTTGGATTTGATTAGTGGAGTAATTGAGATGTTGAAACACCAGAGGAGTGTGAGTTTGCTGTCACTTGAATCCAACACAAGCATGTCCGGATCACTCCCTGTGCATGCGGTGATTATGAGGTTAAAAATTAAGGTATTTATATAGTTTTTTATTGGTTACATTCTTGTCCAATTTTTAAAGGGTATGATTCAAAAAAGTAATTATAAAAATTAATAAATTAATTCAAAATATGTGTTTTTATACTACTTTAAATCAATTTTATAGTTAGGGGTCCATTTTTGGAACCATTTTATATTGCTCTTTATAACACTAAAATCAATCAATATTTTATTTAAAAGGCCTCTTAAATCGGTACAAAAATTTGACTCTCTATTATTCATATATGTCATCCTTGACAATATATATATTATAGTCAATATTTTTCTAAATTATTCTTATGTACCGGATATATTTTTATTAATTTTTGATATTGTCAATCATGACTACTGTTTGAGTATCCAACTAGGGATGGCAATGGGGCGGGGCAGGACGGGTACCTAAGTACCCAGACCCGCTCCGCGCCTATCTCTAGTCGACCCGCCCCACCCCACACCCCGTTGCGGGGCGGCATTTTGTGCCCCATGCCCGCCCTGCACGGGGCAGGTCCGCCCCATTCTTACCCAAAAAAAATACATATTTTAAAATATAAGCACATGTATATTATAAAATTAAATTCACAATTAAATTAAACTATAAACATAACCATCAAACCACAAATTCATCACAATCTCATGTAAAAAATGACAGTAAGTCTAATCAATAAATCCAAGATAATTACGAGTCCATAATTAACAAAAAATGTATGTGAATGAAATAATTAATTGTAAGCCTAGGGTTTAATATATATTAATAAAAAATATATCAATTTATTGATGTGATTATGTTAATTTGAATGATAGAATTGAATCAATTGAGTCAATAATTAATATGCACGTTTGTTGATATATTTATGAGCGGTCTTTTTATATATTTACTATATATATATATATAATATTTAATATATATATATATATATATATTTATATGTATATATAAAATAGATTGTGGGGCGGATCGGGGCAGAGCAATATATATACCCATACCCAATCTGCCCCACATGCGGGGCGGACGGACTTGCCCCATTTTCAGGATGGGGCGGGCAGCCTTCGGGCAGGCCGTTTTGTCATTCTTATATCCAACTCAATAAGAGTTGGACTTAAAAAGGGAGCAGCAGGATTTGTCAGGATTGTATGTGTAGACAGTTGGGGGAGGGGGGCAGCCCTGCCCCACCCCAACACAACTTAAAATAAATAAATATATATATATTATGATATAATTACCATTTATGTTTATTTTCTGTTTTAATTAATTAGTATTAGCCATTGAAGGCAAACTTCACAAATTTAGTGAAGCAATTTTGATTATCAGCAGCAATTAAAAAAAAAAGTGTTAGATTATTCCATTAGCTTGATCTCTGTATAATGTTACATTTTTTTTTTAACTTATTCTCTTTATAAGTTTCTGATTTTTTAGGGGGCTAATCGTCCATTGGCTGAAAATTATAATTTTTTTTTAAAACTAATTCGTTTGTTTGAAATTACACAATTTTTTCTATTTCTTTTAAAATTTAGTTACACCCTAGTTTATTTTTCGCATTTTTATAAGATTAATTTTCTCAAACTTTTCCCAAATGCTTAATATTCTAGTAGTAGTAAATTTTTAATTCTCTATAAAGAATTTGATTGATAAAATATATCTCTAATTATAATTTTTTATATTTTTTATAAAGTAATTATTATGTGCATTTAAGTGAATAGTATGCACTTGAATTTTTTAATTTAATTTTAAATTAATTTTGACTTTTCAAAGCACAACCTACTTAATAAGCTTTGAAAAGTTAAAATTAATTTGAAAATTAGACTAAAAAAATCCAAGGGCATGCTATGTTGTTGAATGTATACAAGAATTTATATATTTGATATGTCATACTCCCTCAGTCCCCTCTTAAACTTTACACTTTCCTATTTGGGACGTCCCACAATAAATTTCACACCTGAAATACGGAAATAAAACACACTCACAAATTACAATACCTACTTTGATTCAAAATACTCTTCATCCAATGGTTGAAAAAGTCAATAAAACAGTTTTTCTTAAAATATATGTCACCCAACCTTATGAAGTTTAAAGGGGACGGAGGGAGTAATAATTTTGATAATTTGATTTATTTTTTCTCTATTCCAATTAATTTCTATTCCACCTAAAAATATGTAAATGTGTCTACGATTATTGAATTTGATCCATCTAAATATTTCACTATTTTTTCTTATCCTGTTATGTTTAGTGTTGAATTTTCGTTAGTTTCCAATAAAAAGTTTGTGTCAAAGTGACGTAAAATTGTACTCATGGAAAGGGCAGCATGCTGGAACTAGGAAGTCACTAATTGGAAAAAATATCAATTCGTCACTTGTATGTGATAAAAATTGATATTGTCAATATATAACACCTCTTTTGATTGTGGATTGAAAAATTATTTTTTATTATTGTTGTTGTAACTTGATTTTGTTTGGGCGTAGGGAGATGAATTCGACGAATCTGGTTTCGAAGAAGGTGTAAGAAGAGTTGTAGATGACCAAGCACGTTGAAATTTATATCCAGCCACAAATCTTGCAACACTTGTCAATGCGTGGGCCATGTATTTTTTGCTTTTAATTTGGTGATTCAGCATTGCAACCCCGCTAACCTAATCAATCATTAGTTTTCCCAATTTTGGTAATGTTGGTGAGAATCACTTCCACCTAACATTTTTGACAGAAAAAATGATTCTCAAAGTTACATATCATATCATAATTTACTATATAGGAGAAGGTGTAGGATCCTATGTAGCAAGTCTATCTATTCTCTATTTAGAATCTTTGCTCTCCCCTATATTCTAGTTTTTTTCAATCTCAACCGCCCAATATTTTTCGTTGAATCTTGATCCTTGATTTGTTTTGATGTTTTTCTATATAAGTTATTCTCTTCCCACAATTGTTCAATCCATTCTACGTGTCTCATCTCTCATCCATCATTTTCTTTGTTCTTTCACTCTTTTTCGTGTGCAGGATTATAGATGATTGTTTGTGTTTGTTTTCCGTCCGATGAGTATTTTTTCTATTTCAATTTCGACAAAATTCCGCTGATTTTTTTTTGTTCGTGCTCCCATCTTTTTTGGTCGTGTGCATTATTGCGGAGATTGTTTGTGTTCGTTTCCGACCGAGGGCTATTTTTTCCAGGCAATTTTCTGCGAATTCTAATGGTGCCTCGATTGTAACCGTAGTGTGGGTGGACTTATCCGTGTGGGGTATAGTTTTTTGCCGGATATATATTAGTTTGCTTTCTTCCTTTTTTGGTTGTTTTCGTCTGTTAGTTACTGAACATTGTAATATTGTATATTTTGATTTTACCTATAGGATTTTTAGACGTACGTGGTCGTTGAATTGCGAAGTATATACTGATATTTTGTATTAATGAATCGAACCTTTTGTTCCGTATTTTTTTCTATGATTCCGCGTATGTATTCTCCTTTGCGCTTGCACTTTCTTCGTGTTTGGAACTCAACTTTCCTGATTTCATTTTATGTTCGTCGTATCTATATGTGTGTTGTCATTTTAACACGTTGATAAATCTTTGTGCCTGTATTTTTTTTTTCGTTTATGACGCCAATGAGTTTTAATGTTTTGTTGATTCCTCTTGGTTTGGATTCGTCGCGCTGTGACTTTTTTGTTTATCTAGTTGTGTGTGTTGTGTCTTTCTTACAATTGACTGGGTCTGGATTGTATTTGTCATGTGTTCGAGCTAATTTGTGTAATATTAAGATTTTGTATCCTATTGAATAAAATTTATTAGCGTCGTTTGTTTAAAATATTATCATTGCAATAATCATGGTGTTGCTGTGGTTGTTTACTTGTTTTTTTATTAACGATTGTTAGTAGTGTGTATTTAGGTTATCCGTCATAATTGTTTTTTTTTGTCCTTTTCCATTTGACGTCCCTCTATTTGTGGCTATCTACCGAATTTTTTTCCATTGTTATACATTTTATTGTTGCCATGTAATTTTTGTGTTGTAACTACCAACTATTATTGCAAATACGTGATAATTTTTAGATGTTTTTATAAATGGTATTTAAGATCAACCAACTGGATCATGAGGGTAATACCAATATTCGTCGAATTGAATTAAACAAAGTAAATGGGATGGTTGAGATTGATTATGAAAATAGAATAGTTGATCATATCAATATTTTAATTAATTGTTAATTGATGTTACATATTCATTTTTTATAACTAGATATATATATAAAAATTTATTTACGTTCATGAGTTAAGTGATTAATGACACGTATTCGCCAAAAAGTAGTGCATAAATTTAGGTAATTTAATTATTTGTCCTCCGATTGAAACTTATAAAAAAACACATATATTAATAGCATGTTGACTAATTATAATAGGAATAAAATATAGTTGGGAGAATTAATTGAAATACATATTAAGGTATGTTGAATAATTAATAAATGGAAATTAATAAATTCTGATGTGAGATAAGAATAGATAGTGACTAAATGTGCATATTGTTTGATTGACTAAATGATCATTTATTTGACATAATGTAATTAATCTTGACAAAGTATAGAGTGAAACTGGTTTATACATGAATCACCGAAGGGTATTAGTTGTTTTCATCGAAGAGTATTAGTTGTATTTACTGAAGAATATTACTGATTTACACTAAAGAGTCTTAGTTGTTCAGTGAAAATGAACTAAGACTCTTCAGTGTAAACCAGTAATACTCTTCAGTAAAAACAACTAATACTCTTCAATGAAAACAACTAATACCCTTCAGTTATTCATATATAAATCAATTTCACTCTATACATACTCATTAATCATATAATCAGTGCATGATCATCTAATTTCCACAAGTAATAACCCATTACAGCTTCATGTTTTAAATTATGATAGTCCGACTTTCCATATCTTGTATTTGTAATTATTGAAACATGTATATTTTTTTTAAATTATGTATCAATTTATTTGCAATACCTAATTTAGTATTATTGCATTAACACCTATATACTTTGACTAGAAGACTACTATTAAAAAACGAGCTCACAATTTAAAGGGTTAATTGCAATAAAATTCACGAACTTTATAGTATTTATCAATTACAACATGCACTTTTAAAGTTTACAATTTGATACACGAATTAATTTATTATTGCAATTCGATACATGGTGTAAATTTTCGACGATACTAAAGCTACGTAGAAGTTGAAGCTGACACAAAAAACATGTCACACGCTACATTAAATGTTAAATTTAGAAGAAAAAATACATTTTTTTTAATTTCAAAATATATTTTTATAAAACATTGCTAAAACACAGTTTAATGTTATGAAATATAGTAAAAAAAAAATATTTTCTAGTATCTATATAAGTTTGTATGATGTAAGATATTTTTTTTATATAAATTAGACTACATCAATATTTATGATATGTTATTAAACGTGTTTGATCAATATTTTTTAAAAGAACTTTTTGAAATATTAAATTTTTTTTTTTTTTTTGCAATTTGACATTTGACGTGTCGTGTGACGCTTTTTTGGTATCGACTAAAGCTGCTACGTAAGCCTACATATCACCGAAAATTTACACGATGTATCAAGTTGCAATAATAAATTAGTTCGTGCATCGAATTGCAAACTTTTAAAGTCCATACTGTCATTGATAAAAACTATAAAGTTCGTGATTTTTTTTGCAAATAACCCCAATTTAAATAAGAATGAAAAAATGTGTTGCTATTTTCATGGACCCCTAATTTCTAATTCCAAACAATTAGTATAAAGTTAATATAAATATGTAATCAAGCATGTATTGATTGATAATATTATTAATATATAATTAACTTTAATTGATTTTTAACTTATTTTATAAATATAGGTGTACACTTAATAGAGATAGATTCAAACATATTAATTTTTTTAAATGGTGAAATAAGTACTCAAACTCATGTTTCAACATAATAATAGTAAAGTGTTATAAATTTCATACTTATAGATTTATTAGTCTGACATATTCACCGGCCTAAATATAGATATACATTTAATATATCCTTTGTGTTTCAAAATAAAATTTTGAGAACATGCTTATAGCTACAACCAATTTTTTTTTTTAAATATAAAGAACAATACTTAATTAAATAGTAGACAACATCAATAACACTCGAAGTTTAATCTGTCAATAATTTTCAATTCATTTTCTCATGTACCTTTTGTAATTAAATTTTCTATTTTTCTTTTAACAAAATAATATTTTAGAAGAAAAAAACGTCAAATGTGAGCAATTTTAAAAACAGGCTCTCTTGCTTTCATTGTATTAATACCTTTTTTTGTTTGTGATATGAGCTAATCTGTATTGGGCCTGTGGCGCCCGGCCCATATTAAAGAAATAAATCCAGAGATAGAAACTTCTCTCAACTCTAGATCAGAGTTAGACTAGAACTGAACAAGACAACTCTGCAAGTTAGTCTTGAGAATTGATTCGCACGTGGATACGCGTGCATGATTAGAATAAACTTGATTTGGAACAATTAGTCTTTTGATTAAGAGGAATATGGGTTAAATTCACTTAATCCAACTCTGTTTTGTGATAAGCTTATCCTTGAGAAGGAAGATAAGCTAAAAAATATCTATTTCCCAACTTAATGGCAGAATTTTCCCACTACAACACACACCAGAGAAAGGATGAGTGAGGGAGCCTTTAGTTGTACTATTAAATCAGAATATTCACCACGTGGCACGATTTCACGCGTTCTCTGGCACTGGTGGTCCCAAAAGTGCTAGGGCAACACTGAGCAAATGACTCTTCTACCCTTCAAAGAAGTAAAAGGTATAAATAGCCACATTTTGGCCCTCTCCAAGGTATGATCACCCCAAATACTTTCTCTCACTACTGTATTTCCATGGCTTTTCTTGTTTAACAAGTTTAGTTGACTTGAGCGTCTGAGGACCGATGCTGGAGCTCCCTCCGGCGTGGTTTTGTGCAGGATTTCCTCAGATCATCATCAAAGCTTGCTGGGCAACGTTTGAGAGCTGGATTCTGACTTCCAGAGCCGTACTTATATTTTTCTGGGTTTATTTTGGAGCTCTCTCAGGTTAGTTACCTTGCTCCATGTATTTCTTTGAATATTTGTTGATGAGCACGATTTACCCCTCATCAACTGGCGCCATCTGTGGGAAACTTGAGTTTTGACATGAGATTTTCTTGAGTTTCTCTTAAAAAAATGTTCATAGTAATGGAACTTCTGTGAATCTGTGATAATATGCCAAGATTTATGAAAATCCTGCTGCTTATTGTTTTTCACATGAAGAATGTGGCAGAAATATACCAGATTTTGCATGGATAGGCTGTTTCTTAATTATTTCGATTAATATATGCATAGATCTATGCTGAGAATATTTTTTGTATGATGTTTCTCTTTTATGATTTTTGGGGAAATGATGAACGTGATGGGTCTTTGCCCAGATTTGTGAGAATATGTTGTTTATGTGTTGTTGTGGGGAATATGAATGTAGATCTATGTTTATCCCGCATGAGAAGTGTGTTTTAAGAAATATGTAAGTGGATCTATTGTTGGATTTATGGAAAAGTATTTTTCTCTTTGATGAATTTCTGGAAATATTGTTGAATGTTTGAAGACGAACTAGAACATTATCTTTTATGGTAAAAATATAGTCAAAGTTTCTTTGGCCTGATATTGTAAAATATGTTATTCATTATTTAGATGCATTCTCTTTCTCGAAATATGTGTTTATACTTATTTGATTCTGTTGGAAACTGAAATCCTCTTGAAAAGTGTTTTTCCGTGAATTTGGTACAGAAGTACGGACACGAATGAGCTCCATAGATGAGAGATGAGAGATGAGAGAAGAATCATCTCTCACTCTATGTGTTTTTCCAGAAACTTGATATGGTCTGAGGTATTGAATTGTGAATTATCGATTATTTTTCGAGAGATTAACTTGATATGATTATTCTCTCAGAAATGGCAGATCCCATCTCTCGTGATTTGGAAAAAGAATTCGATGGGGCTGTTGACACACCGACGAGTATGAACGCTCTTGTGGTCACAGTCCTGGATGATGATACCATGGGTACGAACCCAATTCAGAATCGTGCGTCTCTGATTACTCTGACCACCGAACAGTTGCGAGCTTTCATTCAGATTGATGTGAATAGTGCTCTGGCTTCCAGGATCCCAGAAGCGGGAACTCATCCTGAACAGCCAACTCCTAACATTGAGGCTACCCCTCATGTGAGTGAGGAACAACTGGCTACTGGCGGGTCGAAAGCAAGAGCTTAGAAAGAGTTAGAAGCTAAGACTCCAAGCGTGCCATGAACACGGGCCTGGAACGTGCCCAGGGATTGAAGGGCTTGGAACGTGCCCAGAGATCATAGGGCCTGGAATGTGCCCAGAAACACTATGTTGCCCACTCTCACAGGAGACGTCTTGGGAGAGAGCAATGTGCGAATAAAAAATGGTAGGACAGCTGCCAGCGGGAAAGCCGCCAGGGGGGTAGGACAGCTGCCGGTGGGACAGCCACCAGAGAGGGTCAGATGGCTGCCAGAGCCGGGAAAGTGACTGCTAAGACTTCTGGTTTGGTTGAGTATGATGAGTGTGATTCAGATAAAGCAGAGGCAGAGTCCACAGCTATTGTTAATGTCAATCGTGAGATTGCGTCTTTGAAAAGAGAAATGGAAATTGTTAAGAAGCATTGTGAGAAAATAGGAAAACAGAAATTCAGATCAGGAGGATCCCCCTTTTCGAAGGACATCCTCTCTGATCCACTGCCTAGGAGCTTTAAAGCTCTGAATTTTGAATATGACGGAACGACTGATCCTCAGGATCATTTGTTGAGATTTGAGAATGGAGCTCTTATTAGTGATCGGTTCTAATTGCGTGGATTAGTTACTGTTTTTAACCGATTTAAGATCACCAAACAAGAACGTGTGATTGATTACCACCGTAAATGATAAATTCGATAGTTCATGTTGTAGAATCGTAAATACGAGTATTAAATTCATATTTATTTCGTATGTGTGCACGTTTAGGTGTGTTAGTGCGTGTTTTGGGTGTATTTGTGAATTTTAACTTAAAATTTATTCATGGAGAACAACTATTTATACTAACCACCAAGTAGGTGGTGTACATGACTTTTGGACTTACAAGCTTGCATGCTTGACATGTGTCCTTTGATTAGGTTTGACCTTATCTAAGCTGAAACTTAATTACAAAGTCTTGTTTTTGGTCTTATCTCAAAATCATTGTTGTTCGTCCTTGTTGGCTTGATTAGTCCAGTACTCTTTTTGTAAAAGTTGTTCGCCTCTTGAATTTATGGTTCATAAGTTGTTCGCCTGTATGATTTTTATTAGCGGGCTTCATGATCTCTGTTCTTTGTTCGTCGTGTACCTAGCTGGTTTATTGTGTTATGGTGCTATACAACTCTTATGCTGGAAGATACACCTCTTTTTGTCAATGTTGTTCGTCCTTTATGACCTGGTGCAAGGTTCATATTTGGTCTCGAGTCTTTGGACTTGCTCGCTCGAATGTTGGTCATCAATAATGTTGTACATCACAGAATACACCTCTCAGTTTTGTTTATGCACCCTTCTTTGATTTTTATTTGTTAATTACTTTTGGCTTGGATTATCCTCTCTTATGACTTAACCCTTGTTCGCCGTATCCTATTTGATGTTCGCCTATCAACAATTGCCCCCTATCCTGGCCAAATGTTATTTTGGACGAGCAGCTTTGTGTCGAGCAACTTTGGCCAGGATATCATTCTGATGGTGAGGGTAGATGAAAAAATTTGGTATAGACGAGCAACTTTGAAGGTGCCGTTACGTCTTCCCAAGATTTTGGGGATCTCCCTATGATGACGTGGGCGGCATGATTAGGCGCCGCCCACGCGCGATCAAACCCGAGGCCACGCGCCCCTACAATTGCAGATAGGCCCTCCAAGTCTTCGAACTGTTCGCTGGGGACCCCATTTTTTCGCCTTTTGGCCCCAATATTTTTTTGAAAAATACGGGTTTTACCCCATTTTTTCATATGTATATATATGAGTAGGAGATGAAATTTTTCCCACTCATCTTCATTGCTACAGAAAATTCCGACGATAACTTTCTTTTCCGGTGATATTCAACACTTCTCTGGTGTAATTTCACGTAATTCCGGCTTCTAATCTTCTTCTAAGGTAGTTATTTCACTTATTTGTCTATTTTTATTCCTTAATTTCTTCTTTCTTCCAAAAATTGCACCACCACCACCGTGTGAGAGCTTGCGACGCCGTCGTCCGCCAAAAACTGCCACCGGAATCCTTATACACACTTCTAAAATCTCCAATTTTCTTATTTTTAAATCCATGTCCTCTCATTCGAGTAATAAAAGTTCCGAGGAGACTCTTGACCCTCTCTTCCCAATCGTGGCATACAAAAATTCAACCTCCGTTCAAAATTTCATCGGGAACAAATGCCGACGTTGATTCGGTTGTTCGATCTGTGGAAGATACTAGTGCTCGTATGTTTGGCGAGGAGATTGTGGTTGTGGCGAGCAGGGGTTCAAACGAAGATTCTTCGTCAAGTTCCGAATCTGGGGACGAGGACCCTGTACCCGTCGAGCTAACCCGAGAATTTCTAGAGGGGATCAATTTTCCAAACCCTAGGATGCTTGAGAATGAAATCCCCTCTGGAGTTGCTCGCTCATTCGAATGGCGAGCATATACGGATGAGTTTGTGAACAACTTTTTCCGTGCCCCGAGCGTCAAACTCTCAAATTGCAAAAATCTCAAATTGCAAAAAATGGAGTTCCAAGCGAGCAAGATAAAAAGTATTGTTCGTGAGAGAAGCCTTGCTTCAATTTGAGAAACGTATCAAATTCCCTTTGATATCCATATGTGGGCTCCAAAGAGGAAGAAAAGAGCTGATCGCCCTCCACCTGGATGCACGGTGATCAATATTGACACCTTGATGGCTGGGCTAAGACTGTCATTGCCTCCAGTTGTTGGTCGGTTTTTGGAGGCGACCAACCTTGCCATTACCCAGATCACTCCAATTGGGTGGATGAACCTGCTCGGGACAATGGGCTTGTTCACACTGGAAGGGTACATTGACCGGATCACAGCTGAAGAGATCAACTACCTCATGACAATCACCAAGTGTCCCGTGGGCGAGGAAGGCTATTACTAATTGAAGGTCCGAACTGGAATCAAGATTATCGAAGGAGTGCCGAACAAGGTCAAAAATTGGAAGCAGTGCCTTTTCTTCATAGGGGTGACTGGCGAGCATCTTCTGGCCCATACGGTGGTGTTGGGCATATTAATTCCCCAGCACCTTACGGAAAAATTAGACGTAAGCACACTTTTGTTCGCCTTTGAATTGTGTCGTTCTAATTTAACTTTTTTATTTGCTCGTAGGTCCCAGCTTACTCAAGTGGAATACGGAGGAAGAAGAGATTGGCTCTGAATTCCTCTTCACCTCCTGTTTGGTCGCCCTCAGAAATAAGGCAGATAGGACGATCCAATACGTGAACGAAGAGAGGTGTAAGAAAGTTGCTCGCCTCCTCACGTACCCGCGTCACCTCGAAGCTCAAATTGAGGTGCCCCCAGGTATGCAAAAAATTTCTAACTCCCCCAACTAATTTTGTTCACCATTTACTATTCTTGCTCGGCCTTAACACATTCCTTTTCTCTTCTTATTATTTTTTTAAGCTGAACAAGTTACAATTGTCGTTTCTTCCTGCTTTGGACTTCTTGAGCAAAGAGTTCATGAGATGCCGCCCCCCAAAGGATGAAAAATAAGGGGATCTGTCATCTAAGGTGCTGGCGATGACGAACAAACCTGAGGGGGCCACAATTCCTCGTCAGGCCGCCCCACCGAAAAATGTTCGACCACCATCTCCTCTTGCCTCCTCTCCGCAGGGAGGAAAAAGATTAAAGAGAGGTGATGGGACCCCAGCTACTCAGGCTTCCCCTGCCGGAAATATGGGGAAAGAAAATGTGGGAAAAGGGCATTCTCGCCCCCACCATGAAGATGTTGTTTGCCACTCCTCCATCGAGCCAACTGACAAGGCGAGCAAAGGTGGAAAAGATGTTACCCCTTCCCGTAGCCCCAAGGACATCACCCACTTAGGCTAGGATGAGTGCAAATTTACCGAGTAAGTGTATCTCACTTTGTCGATCAAGTTCTATTTTCTTGGATTTTTTCTAAGTATAAATCCATAATGTTGTTCGCAGATATCGGCCAGAGAACCATCCGGGGTGAGCAAACCCAGTGCATCAGTACCCCTGCTCCAAGACCCCTGTAAATATAAGGGAGATCCCAGGCGAACATGTTCGAAGTGCCACGGAGTTGATCGCCCGGGCCTGGACTAGGCCGATGGATAAAACCATCTGTGCACAAGGGGTGGCAGACAACTTCCATTATTCTATGCTGCAAACTGCCAACGCCCTTGTGACTGCCCAAAAGGGGATGGCCCAACTTTCCGAGCTGGAGGATGTTGTTCGCCGATACTCCAACACTGCCCGTCAATTGACAGAAGAAAAGGATGGTTTGATCGGCAACTACGAGGCCAGGATTGCTCGCCTCAACAACCAACTCAAGCATGCCGATGATGTTGAGAAAAAACGTGTTGAGGACTGTCAACAGTTGTCGGTCAAGCTCAAGAGTAAAGATGCTGAGCTTGAGGAGAAGAAAAAGAGTGAGGCTGCTGCCGAGAAAAAATTAGCTGAGTCTGAGGCTGAAGTTGCTCGCCTCAATGAGATTATTAGGGGTATGTATTCCCAAGAACAGATGGAGGCCGGGCTACAAGTTCGATCCGGTCCAATTTCAAACTTGGGGTACATCTGTACGTACGCCGATTGCATCCGTATGGCTAGTGCGTATGAACATTTTGATATGGTCGAAGAGATGGGGAAGGATTTGGCCGAGTTTGTTGTGAATTATCCCCCTCCTAACAACATTGAACTTCAACTAGGGGATATGATCGACTATGGGGTTAAGATTGATAAACTTAACTCCAGCATCATTGTTACTCGGCCTCCCGCTCCAGTTGAGGACGAGCAAGCTGTGGCCGACGAACAAGAAACGGCCGAGAGGGAGAAAAAAGTTGCAGAGGACTTGGTGAGTGACATGATTGTCGATCCTCCGGTCGAGCAAATCTAAGATCCTCCTCAGGGCTAGCATCATTTAGAATAGGACTTAGGATTTCCTTTCTTTTTATCTGTAATAGTTTTTTTTTTTTTTTACTTTCTCTTGTACCATTTTTTTAGGCTTAATGCCTTAGCATTAATGAATGTCTTTTGGTCGCTCATCTTTTCTTTATATGTTAATTGTCTTTATATTTTTGTATAATACTTTCGCAATTATAACATATAATATTGGGCTTTGTTCGATTTGAACTTTGCCTTTTAATAGAATATGGGTTTGGCCTTAGGTTCTGCTCATCTTAAAAAAACGAACAACATTTTAATGGCCTTGATCCTTAAAAATGGACTTGTACCTTGAGCTTTAGACTTATCTTCTAACGAACAACTATATTTACATCATGAAAATTTACAAGTATTTTAAGAATGTTCATAATTAACATATACAATCTGACAAACAACTTTGAACACTAACAAAAGCCTTATGCTTGCTTATAATATTTTTGCCGAGCCATTCTATCTAGAACTAAAAAATTCGAACAACACCAAACTATACAATGTGCCGAGCAACACTTCATTCTATACTTAGCAAAATTTCCAAAAAATTAGGCAAATTTTTTGGTTCATTTGATTCACTTGCCCCCACACATACTTGCTTGCCCAAGGACTGAACTTGTTCGTCCTATTGATAATACTTCTTCAGATGTACCGCATTCCAGGAGTATTGTGCCGGTTTTCCTTCCATATCTTCGATATCGTATACACCATTAAGGAATTTGTCCGTTATACGATACGGGCCCTCCCAAGTCGGTCCCAATACACCTGGAGGTTGGGCAAGCAACTTTCTTAGAACCAAATCTCCAACTCTGAATTCCCTGATTTTGACATTGGAATTATAATAGTGTTCTGCTCGCTGCTTATAGGTAGCATTTTTTAGCTCGGCATTTAATCTTCTTTCTTCAAGAAAATCCATTTCAGTGGCTAGAGCAGAGTTGTTCGCCTATTCATCAAAGTTGGTTGTCCTGATTGTATTGGCCTTTAACTCAATTGGTATTATGGCTTCCATTCCGAAAGCCATTGCAAAAGGTGTTTCTCCGGTGCTCGACCTGGGAGAAACTCTATATGCCCACAAGACTTCCGGAAGTTCTTCAGACCAACTACTTTTACTTTCTGCCAAACGTACTTTTAATGTATGCTTGATAATCTTATTAACAACTTTGACTTGTCCATTAGACTGGGGATGATAGGGAGTAGAGTAATGCTTTTTGATTCCCCACTTTGTGCAGAAGTCTCTCAATTCTTTCCCATCGAACTGCGGACCATTGTCTGTCACAATTATTTGTGGAACTCCAAAACGACAGACAATGTTCTTCCATATAAAGTTGATCTTCTTCTATTGTGTGATTTTCACCATGGCTTCTGCTTCTGCCCATTTCGTATAATAATTGACTGCCACAACTGCAAATCGAACATTTCCAACTCCCGTTGGGAAGGGACCAATAATGTCCATCCCCCATCTTGTAAACGGCCATGGGCTGTAAGCTGATACGAGTTCCTGAGCCGGTGTATGAATGTTCGGGGAAAAAATCTGGCATTGATGACAAGTCTTTACTTTCTTGATTGCGTCCTGACATAAAGTCGGCCAATAATAACCTTGTCTGATAGTTTTGTATGTCAAGGCTTGCCCCCCAGTGTGATTCCCGCATACTCCGGCATGTATTTCTTTGAGTATTGCTCGTCCTTGCCCCCTAGGCAAACATTTGAGAAGTGGAATTGATATTCCCCTTTTGTAAAGCTGCTTACCTACCAGAGTATATCTAGTGGCTTGCTTTGTTAGCTTGGCAGCTTCAAAAGTGTTGTTTGGTTTTTCTCCACTTTTCAAATATTTGATTATGTTTGTTCTCCAGTCTTCCTCCTTATTAGTTTGTTCGTCTAGCTGGTTAACATTATAGCTTATCGTTGACGGGTTGTTCATCTTTGTGATTATAATGTCTGCCAACTCTGCAGGTCCTTCGCTTATTGCTAGTCGGGCTAATGCATCTGCTTGAGTGTTGCTTGTCCTTGGAATTTGTTCAACGAGAACTTGATCCAATAAGGACATTAGGTGAGCAACAATTCGCTGATATTCGATCATGTGATCGTCTTTTGCTTCGTATTTACCTCGGACTTGGTTCACGTTCAATTGTGAGTCGCCGAATATTAGTAAGCGTCTGACACCTACTGTAAGGGATAAGTGGAGACCAGCAATAAGAGCTTCATACTCAGTTTCGTTGTTGGTAGCCATGAAACCAAATCTGATTGCCGAGGTGAAAACTTGTCTGTCAGGGCTAATAAGAACCACTCTTGCCCCTGAGGCCATGTTGGTAGAAGACCCGTCAACATAGAGATGACAGGGATGATCTAGTTCTCTCGTCAGATCTGGAGGGAAAGTTAGTTCAACAATAAAGTCGGCCAAAGCTTGCCTTTTGATCGTTGTTCGAGGAGCATAGGTCACCCCAAACTGGCTAATCTCTAGTGACCATCTCAATAGATGACCAGTTATGTCTGGCCGATGGAGAATTTGTCTGAGTGGGAAAGTTGTTAGCACTTCAACTTGATGGTCGAAGAAATATGGTCGTAACTTTCTTACACTCATAACAAGTGCATACGCCAGCTTTTCAGTCGGAGAATATTTGATCTCCGCTTCATGTAAAGCTTGGCTGACGTAGTAGATTGGTTGATGAAATTTATCGTCCTCCCGCACCAGAACAGAGCTGATCGCCACTTCCGATGCTGCTAGATACAAATAAAGCTTTTCACCTGGGATGGGCTTTGATAGAATTTTGACATCTCCCAAGTAGTCTTTAAGTTGTTCGAACGCCCTCAGGCAGTTGTTAGTCCACGTAAGCATTTGTCTCCTGATCGGGATATGAACCGGTTTAATGCTGCTAGACATCCTGTAAGCCTTTGCACCTCTTTTACTGAACGTGGAGGTTGCATATCTACAATGGCTTTGACTTTTGTTGGGTTGACCTCAATTCCTCGTTGGCTAACAAGATGACCCAAGAATTTCCCCGAATGAACTCCAAAGCTGCTCTTCTTGAGATTCAACTTCATGTTGTAGTGTCGAAGAATTTCGAACACCTGGGTTAAATGTTGGAGATGGTCTTCCTTTTCGGGGTTTTTGACCACGATATCGTCTATGTAGAACTCCACAGTATCTCCAATTTGTTCGTCGAACATCTTGTTTACCAACCTCTGATATGTTGCTCCCGCATTGATGAGGCCGAACGACATTCTTTTCCAGCACAGTAAGTTTTTATTTGTATAGAATGCAGTGTTTTCTTGATCATCCGGATGCATTGGCAAATACATCCATAAATGTTAACATTTCATGTCCAGCAGTGCTGTCTACCAATTGATCAATGTGTGGGAGAGGAAAGTTGTCCTTCGAGCATGCTGCATTCAGATCTGTAAAATCTATGCATAGCCTCCAGGTTCCGTTTGGCTTCCGCACAAGGACTGGGTTTGCTACCCATTGTGGACAAAGTGTCTGCTGAATTAGATCATTGTCTAGCAACTTCTTCACTTCTTCATTCAAAGCTTGATACTTATCTGGGCCGTACTTTCTTCATTTTTGATGGACTGGTCTTCTTGCTTGATTGATGTTAAGCTTGTGGCAAGCATGCTTTGGATCTATCCCCACCATGTCCGCATGTGACCATGCAAAAACATCTAGATTCCTGCTGAGAAAATCTTTCATTCGAGATCTGTAAGGCTCAGGGAGCTCAAATCCTATATATAATTCAAGATTCTCGTTCTCAGGATTAACTTTGAATGCCTCCAGTTCTTCGACTGGAGTTGCTCGTCATTTTTGTCCTTTCCAACGAGGATCGAGTATTGGTCCCTCAGGGTTGAAATCATTTTCGATATTCATGGGCTCTGCTTCTAGGCGGGGCTCTAGATCATCTGCTAGCCTTGGCCCATTGTTGTTAGTTAAAATCCGGCCCTCCAAGCCATTTGTTATATGTTGCTCGTCACCACCCACACGTTGTTCGTCAAGTGTGAGTTTCTCCTGGGTGGTAATGAGTTGTTATGTTCGTTATTGGGAAGAAGTTGTTCGACAGTGTCCATATGGTCCTCTGTCTCCATCATGTCTTCCAGCACTGATGGTTCATCAACTGGGTAGCTGGTGGTGGCTTCCATCATGGAAACTCATCCCTGTTTTGATTGCATTTGTAGGAGACACTCACGATCTTTTCTTTGGTCTCCCTTTATTGAACCAGCTCCACTTACTGTTAGGAATTTTATGCAATAATGGTAGGTTGAACATGCAGCCTTGAATTCATTAAAAAATGGTCGACCAAGAATCTCGTTATAAGTCAACTCTTGATCTACGACCAAGAAATTTACCATTCTTGTGATATTTTTCTCGGGTTCCTCGGCCTTTACAAGTTACACAGACAAACTAATTATTCCCAGAGGGATTGTTACAGTATTTCCAAAGCCTAGGATACGAATATTTGAGTCTCAGATATAGCCTGTATAATCCCCCAATTGATCGAGTGTCTTTTTGAAGAGGATGTTAGTGTAAGCCCCTGTGTCCACCAACAAACGATGCACCCTGGTCCCCATAATCATAGCACAAATTACGAGAGAGTCATTATGGGGGGTCAATATTCCCTCTAAGTCCTTTTCAGTAAAGGTTAATTCCGATGTTCGTAGGACGGATAGATTAACCCCTATTTCCTGTACATGATCAATCGCACGCAATTCCGCCTTTCTCTTACGGTTAGATATTGGTGGAAGTCCGTCAGAACATCCTCCAGCAGGTCTTGCAGATTCCATCATATACAAATCTTCTACTGGACGAGTAGCAGGGGTAGGGGCTTGTCGTCCAAGTCTGTTGTTTTGTGGAGGTTGATCGTCAATCTCATCTCCCGAACTGCTCTCCTGGCCTCTCTTCCCAGGTTACCTTTTGACAAATTCGGAGAGTTTTCCCTCCTCGTAGAATTGCCAAAGTTATTTGAGTACATTTCTACACTCACTAGTAAAATGCCCCACGCTTTGATGGTAGACACAATACTTATTTGGGTTGAGTTTACCGGTTTCTTGGCGAATCTTTCAGAGAGGGGAGGGGAGAGGAGAGCAACTATTTCTCCTTTATGTTGTTGTACACAGTATCGATGGATACTGTTAGCACCTAGTTGAGTTTTTCCTTTAGCTCTGTCCCTTCAGTGAATGCCTTCATGATTTTAGGGACCCGATAGCCTGTTCCACTGGGCTTTTTGTTGTTCTCCTTTGGATCAGCCTTGTTGTCCCCCAAGTTTGCTTGTAAAGCTTCATGCATGGAGATGAATATGTCGGCTTGATTTCTGAACTCGACATAACTTTTTGGGCACTTCAGAGGTGCCTCCTTCCACAGGTCTGGCCCTTTTTTCAGCCTGGCCATGACGGCTACAATTTTGGTATCTTCACTAACCGGTTCTCCCTCCAGCAATACTTTATTGAACCTTTCCATAAAAGCCCGGTCTGATTCGTCATCATTTTGTTTTAAATCTGATAGTCGGTACTTTTGGGAAAGGTACGATCCGGCCGTTGAAAAGTGAGAGAGAAACTCCCAGCTTAACTGAGCAAAAGAGTGAATGGATGCTGGTGGCATTGTTGAAAACCGCTTATATACTCTGTCCCCCAAAGTTAGGGGAAAATTTCGGCATTGAGTAGCATCACTGGCTCCCATAGAAATCATATAGTCCGAATATTTTGTTAGATGGACTCGGAGATCAGCAATGCCTTCGTATTGCAAGCTTGCCGGAAACTGTATCTTTTTCTGAATTGGGGCCTTCAAGATGATTGAAGTTAATGGTGAGGAGGGCATGCTGGTTGCCCAAATTCCTCTTTTCTTAAGCTTGACAATTTATCAAGAGATGCCTCCTGACTTGGAGGCTGTTCGGCGAGCAAGGACGTTTGCCCTTCTGCTCGTTGTAGTCCCTCTCTTGGAGGAAGAATCTCCTGAGGTTGGTTTCTTGGGTTGCTCGCCGCATTTGGCCCTAGGCGCCCAAAGGTGGATCTAGTGAGTCTTTCATATACCGATGGGCGAGCTTGCTCAAAAGTTGCTTGCCTATCTCCTGCTCCCTGGCGAGCAACTTCTTGTTGGAGTTGAGGTTGGCCAAGTCTGTCCTGTGCACTGGAACGAGATGTTCCATGGCTAGACATTGTTGCGCCCATGGGCAGACTCAGCTTGTCCCTCAATTTGGTCCACCATTCTAGCTTTGCCTTTGTCCCCCCGATTTTGGGCACTGTTGACTTCACGCTGCTCGCCACGAACAGACCTTGCTCTCACTACTTCTAAGTGGTGAGACTTAGACCTTGCTTGTGAAAGTCTATGTTGTTGTTGTTATTTCTGAATTGCCTGGAGAGCAGCTATTGTCTTGGCTAACTCCTGAGGGTTTTTAGCTGAGCTTCCAAATCTGGAGGTATTACATGAGCTGCAACTGAAGTTTGGACTTTGTTCGCATGGCGTGGGTCACGATCCTGATGGTCGGTGGATGAGACCCGGGTTGGGGAAACTTCCATCGACGGGTGTGAAACCTTAGTTTCCTTGGATTGAAGCATCCTGATTTAAATTATCTTCTCTATCCTTGAATCTTCAAACTTGATATTGAAGAACACCAAGAACACTATTGTTTGAATCTTCAAGAATTTCTTGAGGATTCCTTCAAATCTTTAAGTTTTAAACTTGAAGTTCTTGATAATCACACTTCAAACGAAGGTTCGAACCCTCCTTCTAGCGCCAAAATGTTGGTGATCGGTTCTAATTACGTGGATTAGTGATTATTTTTAACCGATTTAAGATCACCAAATAAGAACGTGTGATTGATTACCACCATAAATGGTAAATTCAATAGTTCATGTTGTAGAATCGTAAATACAAGTATTAAATTCGTATTTATTTCGTATGTGTGCACGTTTAGGTGTGTTAGTGTGTGTTTTGGGAGTATTTGTGAATTTTAACTTAAAATTTATTCATGGAGAACAACTATTTATACTAACCACCAAGTAGGTGGTGTACATGACTTTTGGACTTCCAAGTTTGCATGCTTGACATGTGTCCTTTGACCTTTGTTTGACCTTATCTAAGCTGAAACTTAATTACAAAGTCTTGTTTTTTGTCTTATCTCGGAATCATTGTTGTTTGTCCTTGTTGGCTTGATTAGTCCAGTACTCTCTTTGTAAAAGTTGTTCGCCTCTTGAATTTATGGTTCATAAGTTTTTCGCCTGTATGATTTTTATTAGCGGGCTTCGTGATCTTTGTTCTTTGTTCGTCGTGTACCTAGCTAGTTTGTTGTGTTATGGTGTTGTACACCTCTTATGCTGGAAGATACACCTCTTTTTGTCAATATTGTTCGTCTTTTATAATCTGGTGCAGGGTTCATATTTGGTCTCGAGTCTTTGGACTTGCTCGCTCGAATGCTGGTCATCAATAATGTTGTTCATCACAGAATACACCTCTCAGTTTTGTTTATGCACCCTCCTTTGATTTTTCTTTGTTAATTACTTTTGGCTTGGATTATCCTCTCTTATGACTTAACCCTTGTTCGTCGTATTGTATTTGATGTTCGCCTATCAATAGCTCTGTTGCATCAGTATTCAGAGGGCGTGAGATGTAGAGTGTTTCTCACCACGTTAACGAAATCTTCTCAGAAGTGGTTTAGCCAGCTACCAGCCAACTCTATTCGCTCATTTGACGAATTTAGCACACTTTTTCTGCATCAGTTTGCTAGTTCTCAAAAGATAATGAAGATATCTCTGTGTTTGATGAGTTTCAGACAGAAACCACATGAGAGTTTGAGAGAGTATATCACTCGGTTCAATGAGGCCGTTTTGGAAGTCCCCGCGGCCACAGATGAAGTAAGAACGAATGCCTTGGCGCGAGGCCTTCATGATGGAGATTTCTTTAATTCTCTGGCCAAGAAACCTCCCCTGACCTTCGGTGAATTGCAGGAAAGGGCTGATAAATATATAAATCTGGAGGAGGCCAGAGGTATAAAGAAAGAAGAGAGTCGCACTGAAAGAAATGCAGAGAAAAAAAAAGAGCCCGAAAAGAAGAAGGGCAATGATGATAAAGGAAAGACAACCAAGGATAAGTCTAGGTTGGAAAGATTTGAGATATATACACCTCTGACCTTGCACCCGGCAGAGATGCTAGAAATTGTGGCAGATCATCCCAACTTCAAGTTCTCCTCCTCTGCTAAGAGGGGTCCTCGTTATCCAAAGTCTGACCGATATTGCCGATACCATAATGAATATGGTCATGAAACGAACGATTGTCGACATCTGAAAGATGCCATCAAAATAATGATTCAAGACGGTCATCTAGTGGATTTTGTGAAGAGAGAAAGAGACAGAAATAATAACAAAAGAAAGGATAATGGAGAACGGAAGGATGGCCCTGGTCATAAGAGGGGCTATATCCAAATGATAGTGGGGGGACCGACAGATGGAGACTCACATCGGGCCAGGAAAGCTTCTGTCAAATCCGCCCAGAACTGGTACGAAGGAGATGTTCACGAAGTGGATATAAGTGATTCGCCTGATATACAATTTGTTTCAAGACTGTTTTTTGAAGATGGACCTCAATGTGGAGCTTAAGCCTGTGGACACGGCGCCCTATGGATCATGGGAGGAGCCATTCAGCCTAGGGGACAAGTCTCCCTTCAGGTCAGAATGGGGACTCCACCTTTGGTCAGAGTTAAAATGGTGAACTTCCTAGTTGTAGATGCTCCTTCAGCATACAACGTGATCTTGGGAAGACCATCTCTGAGTCTTTTTCAGGCAGTGGTATCTACATACCACATGAAGTTGAAATTCCCTGTTGGAGATGAGGTAGGAGAGCTTGTGGGAGACCAGTTCTACTCTAGCCAGTGTTATGTTGAAACAGTAAAGAAAGTTGTCCACTCTTCCCCCAGGAGTGATGGTCGAGAATGTGATCCGGAAGGGAAGAGGATGAAAGGTGCAAAGTTGATGGAGGAAGAGCCAGATCTGTAGATCCGGCCAGAGGAAAAGCTTATGCTAGTAGAGCTCTTCCCAAATAAGTCCGGGTTTACTACCCAAATCGGAATGCAGATGACACACAACGTGACTAGAGCTGTCATCAATTTTCTAAGGAGGAATCAGATCTTTTCGCATTTCAGCCTGAAGACTTGTTGGGGATCAATCCTAAAGTGGCCATGCATCGTTTAAATATTGATCCAGAGGCCAGACTTGTGAAGTAGAAGCTAAGGCAATTTGGTCCTGAGAAGGATAAGATAATAAAAGAAGAAGTGGAGAGGCTTTTGAAAGCCAAGCATATTGAAGAAGTGAAGTACCCAGAGTGGTTATCTAATGCAGTTATGGTGGCTAAGGGAAATGGTTCCTGGCGGATGTGCATTGATTTTCATGATCTGAACAAGGCTTGTCCAAAGGACCATCACCCTTTGCCTAGAATTGATCAGTTGGTAGACTCAACATCCGGCTGTGAACTCCTGTCCATGATGGGCGCATATCAGGGATACCATCAGCTCTAGATGGATCGGGCAGATGTGCCCAGAGCTAGCTTTGTAGTCTCGTGTGGTACTTATGGCTATGTGAAGATGCCTTTTGGGTTGAAGAATGCTGGGGCCACATACCAGAGAATGGTAGATCTGGTTTTTCGAGAGCAGATTGGCCGAAATATGGAAGTTTATGTGGACAACATGCTGGTGAAAAATTTCAAGTCTGAAGACCACGCTTCAGTCTTAGAAGAGGTGTTTGGTGTGATTAGAGCTTATTAGATCAGGCTTAATCCCACCAAATGTGCATTTGGAGTAAGAAGTGGGAAGTTCTTGGGATATACGATCACTCCCAAGGGGATTGAAGTGAATCAGGCCAAGGTGAAAGCAATTTTTGATATGCAACCACCTTGGAGCCTGAAGGAAACATAAAAATTGAACGGACGGATCACAGCTTTGAGCCGTTTCATCTCCAGATCGGCAGAGAGGAGTTTACCATTTTTCAAGATCCTTAGAAAACGATCCAGATTTGAGTGGGACAATGAGTGCCAGAAAGCTTTTGAAGATTTGAAAAAGCACTTGACCAGTTTGCCCCATCTCACGAAGCCAATGCGGGGGGAAACTCTGTATTTGTACATCTCTATAGGAAAACATTCTCTGAGCTCTGTTCTCCTCAGAGAGGAGGGGATGAAGCAGATACCCATATACTATGTGAGCAAAGCCACCCAGGGACCAGAGGCGAGATATTTGGAAGTAGAGAAGTCAGCTCTGGCTGTGATGGTGACAGTGAGAAGGCTCAGGCCTTATTTTTTTTATCTCATAAAGTGGTGGTGAGAACTAATTTGCCTCTGAGGTAGATAATGGGTAGACCAGATCTGTCCGGAAGAATGGTGAAGTGGGCGGTAGAGGTGGGTGAGTATGACATCTAGTTTGAGCCCAGAGCTGCCATAAAAGCCCAAGTATTGGCTGATTTTATTCCAGAAACAACCAGAGTTGAAGAGTCAGAACTCTGGAAAGCTTACGTTGATGGATCATCATCTCCCAATGGATGTGGAGCTGGGATTGTGATTATATCCCCCATCAGGGAGGACTTGCAGTTTGCTGTGAAGTTTGAGTTTAAAACCTCAAACAATGAAGTTGAATATGAGGCTTTTATAAGAGGCATGCAGATGTTATGGGAGCTAGGAGCACAAAGAGTGATTGTGCACTCTGACTCTCAATTGGTCACCCAACAGCTGTTGGGAACCTACGAAAAGAAAAATGAGAAAATGGCCAAGTATGCAGAATTGGCAGCGCAATTGAGAGCTAAATTTGATGAACTGAGAATTGAGCAGATTCCCAGAGCTGAGAATTCCAAAGCGGACTATTTGTCCAAGTTGGCCAGTTCTGCGGAAAAATGTGCAGAAGGGAAGATCACATTGCCAACAGTTGAGAGCCAGATGTCAACTCTTGATGTGGGGGCAATCAATGAAGAGAGTTATTGGATAACTCCCATCATCCACTATCTGAAAACAGGGCAGAGGCTTGATAAGCCAGAAGCCCCTAAAAAAGCAGCATATGCCAAGTTGTTGGTCCCGGCACAAGACTGAGTGATACGTGTATGGGGGGGGGGGGGAATACACGTATACAAATTTTCTAAATTTCAAATAGACTGAGTCCCCTTAACTCAGAGTGATGTTGAACACTGAGTAGATAATCCAACTACTAACAACAATGAGTGCAAGTCAGTTGGATAACTATCTACTTGTGTTCAGTGCGGAATGTGTGAGCCCTGAAAGTTTATAGTCTTGTTTTAGTTTGCTTACTGAAAACTTGTTTTCTTTCTTAAGAAGTCATGGTTAGAAGGGCAGTTCTCAGTTTAGTGATCAGGCTGATTGATTCAGGCCTGATAAACAATACAATGAATGACTTAAATAAATGAACAGTTAAGGGCAATAATCAAAGCAATAAAAAACACAAGGAGTTTAACGTGGTTCAAAGACTCAAGCTCCTACGTCCACGGTCCTGATTTAACAGGAGAATCCACTAAGGATTGTTTTATTTTTAACGTGCGAAGGTGCACCAGAATCAGCTCCACTCACTGACCCTTACAAAATCCTTCTAACTCACTAACTAACCTCAACCAACAAACCTGACTAGAGGGTTTTGGTTTCAGTTTGGGTTCCAACTAAGTTGTGATTATCCTTACAGGTCAAACATATACTAAGGATGGATAAGCACTCTAAGCTCAAGATATGACTTGGTTCGCTCAGTGGAATACAGAATAACTCTCTAACTAAGAAACACTTGGGAAATTTAACAGGTTTCGAGTGCTTCTTTTGAATGCTTAATTGCTTTGTGTGCTGAGAGTTTAAGTAATTACTTGGCTTCGAAATTTCCCTTAACCTTGCTTGGGTCCAAGATCTTCTGTAGTTATAGGAAACTTTGAAAACTATCCGTTGGAAAAGATAGCCTTCTAGGTTGTCTTCTCGTAGGATTTGTTCAACGGATACATCCCCATGCAGCAGCCATCCTTGCATGTATTTGGTAATTGCATTTAATGCTTGCCAGTTGAAAATATGCAGGGATGTCAGGTTCAAGCCAGTGTCCGTACATGACTTGGCCTCTCTAATTTGTCCACGTCATCAGGTAGGTGAGAATGTCATAACTCATTCTTTAGTTCAGTCTTATCTGACTGAGTTCAGGTTTGTCCTCATCTACGTACGTTTCCCAGCGTTGACATTCCTTTTGTCTTGCTTGGATCCTACTCCAAGTCTTTTCTCAATACTCAGTGCGATCCTACTCCCTACAGGACTGAGTTAGCAATGATCTCAGGATCATGCTCTTCGTCCTGACACTTACTCAGCCAACTTAGATGAACTGCCATAAGCTCAGGATGGTGCTCTTGTGACTTCAGACTTCAGTCTTGATTGTCATCAATGAGTACTCCTCTCATTGAGTTCCTGTGAAATGTAAAATATACTAACTTGAGTGGTGGTGGGCAAGTAAGGAACTCATGGGCCTTGATTTGAACTCTGGCAGTGTCAGCCTTCTCCAAGATACCTTTCAAGAGTTCAGGGTGGTTATCGGACTTGAAGTCTATGAAGTGGGCATCAATATCTTCAGTGTCGCCCTATTTCTTCACAATATACCACAGCCTGATGAACTCATCCAGCGCTTACAGCCAAAACTCCTTCAGCTTTTCTAAAATGAAATCTTCAATAAGCGCAACCTTCTCAGTAGGCTCCTCAGGCTTCTGCATAGATAAAAGGTTTGTCTTCCTTGTTGTTTGCCTCTTTCTGTACTTTCTTGGCTTAGGCTTCGCCTTCTTCCTCCTTAGCAAACTGATCACTGCATCATCAAGCTCCTTCTGTTGCAACTCAGTGATATCAGTCAGCTTTTCCACCTTCTTCTCCAAGATGCGCACCTTCACCTTCTGAGCAATTTCAACTCTGCGCTGAGCCTCACTCTTCTCAGTGGCAGCTCCCCAAGCTTCCTCACACAACTTCGCGACCTTGTCAGCATCATAGGTGATTGGATTATTTCTGGTGTTAACTGGTGAGCGCTCTGAACTTTCTTGGATAGGTGGCAAGGGAGGAACAGTAAGTGAAGGGTCCTTAGCCTTTGCCGCAGCCTCAATTCTGGCTGACTTCCTTGGTGTACTCAACACCATTTCATTCTTCTTAGCCTTCGATGCCTCAGGGAGAGATCTTTTCTTCCCTCTTTCCCCCTTTTTGGCATCATCCTTGGCCGGCGGAGGTGGGAGTGCTTCTCTAATGGCTTTTTCTCCTGAGTTGATAACAAAGGCAGTTAAGGACTGGGCTTCCTTAACTCCTTCCTTCAGCATCTCCACTCCTGTTGCAATCCCTAACCCCGCGAAGGACACACTAGCAATGCTGGCCTTCAGCTTCTTCTCAAATATCTCCATGTTGGTCTGAAGGCTTTGCTCAGTGCGTGCTAGCATGGCTTCCATCTTCCCCGACTCTTCTAGGACCTGAGCAGACTTTGCTGAAATCTTCTCAGACTCCTGAGCAATCTTGGCAGATATTCACAAGTCACCTTGGCTGACTCCTGAGCGATCGGTTCTGACTCTAAAGCCATCTTGGATGCTGCTGAGTTGAGTGCCTCAGTGAGGAGTGTTGCAGCCTGATTTTCCAAGTGCTCTACTGCCTTCACCATTCTCGCATCGTGCTCATCTCGAAGAATAGTCAGTGAAGTATCCAGCAGCTTCTTCATTGTTTTCCTTTCAGCCTTGACGGATGAGATGGTGGACAACATCATCTTCTCCAAACTCTTCAGCTCAGGGTTGACCACCGTTTTGAGCGCAGACTTCACCCACCTCAACTGTTTCTGAATCCCCTTGTCCTTGGCATCGGCCTGAGCCTTTATCAGTGCCACTTCTTGCTGCAGCTCAGCGAGATTCTCAATTGTCTTCTCTTGCTTGACTTGTACTAAGCTGGTGAAGTTGGCTCGCCCAGTTCCAGTGATGATAACAACAGTGTCATCATCCTGAGCTCCGTCAGGCTGTGGCTGCTCTCCCTGGTCAGCCCCTGCATCTTCAGTCCCCTATTCAGGGTGTAGTGAAGGCAGTTTTGGAGAAGTCACAGCCGCTTGCTCAGGCTCAGCTGTGCTTACTTGAACCTCGGGAACAAATCCCTCAGAACTAGGAGTCACCTTTGACGCCTCTACAATATTCTCCTTATCTCAGGGCAGGGAGGCCCATCATCGACTATTGTATCATCGGCAGCTGAGATGTTCACAACATCCTCAGCGACTGGTCCACCCTTAGCACCAGTCTCTTTCTCACCTTCCCCCTGAGCCTGAGGCTCAGAGCTCATCTCATCCAGCTCTTTGGCAGTCTCCTCTACCAAATCTCCAACAACTCCTCCACCCTGACCATCTTCAGGGCCATCATCACCTTTATCATCAGATCTCTTCTTATCATTTTCAGGAGTATCAAGGAACTTAGACTTTTCAACTCGTCTGACAATCATCCTGGCAACCAGCTTCCTGACTGCCTCCATTTCCAGCAGCTCCATGTAACTAATTATTTTGAAGTAGTTGGTCATGTGAGCCTCCTCTGAGCACCAAAAATCCCATCCTTTTAGCTCAACCAACATCCGCTGCTCCACCATATTTGCCTGCTTGTACTCCAGCCAGACTCTGAGATCTACCATCATCTCTCGCAGCTCAGGATAGTTGTTCAGCGAAGGAAAACTCCTTACCACCCAATTCTCACCCTTCCCTTTGATAGAATCAAAGAAGAGAAGAGATGTGATATCCTCAGACTCCTCATCTTCTCCAGCTTCCTCGATGATGAGTTCCAGCTCAGGGTCTAAGTTCTTCGGATCCTTTGATGTGACTGGGAAATCCTTAGGATTGGGTAGGTTGGATTCAGGTTGGGAGTCAGGCTCAGTGGTGTTTGGAATATTTGGCTCTGACTGGGGTGGGGGTAGGTCAGTGTTTGGACGGATAGGTTCAATGGGGTTTAAGGTGGTTTGAGGTTCAGAGGTGGTTTGGGGTTGGGGTTGGGGTTCAGAGGTGTTGGGGAGATCAGGTTGGAGAATCTCAGCAGTATCAATGGTCTCCCTGACTGGGCTGATCTCTTTCAGCGCCTTTGCAGTGGATTTCTTAGGTCCCTTCCTTAGCCTCTTCAGCGGCCTCAACTCCTTCTCTCCACTCCCCATCCTGACGTCATCATCAATCTCCTCAGCCTCTGAAGCGACACTCTTGGAGACCTGATTAGGCGTGAAATTGTCATGATTCGTAGCTAGAAATGCCCTAATTTTGGTCGAGTTTATAGAGTATTTAGAGTCAATTGAGCATTATTTCTACACGTTGATGAATTTGTCTCTTTGATGCTCATAGGTGAATAGAGGACGAAAAACGGAGTTCGTAGGACTTTGAATCGACTCAAACGGATGCCCGGATGAGAAGATATTGAAGAAATACGATTGGTATTAGTGCGGACGTGGAAAAGTATCACTTGGGAGGAGTTAGAAGTCACTCGAGTGACTAGGTCGAGCGCACGCGCTCGAGCGCATTGCTCGAGCGCTTAAACTTACAGAACTATTCTTGCGCTCGAGCAGCACGAGCGCCACCGCTCGAGCGAATTGCTCGAGCGCCCAAAACATACAGAGAGATTTCATCGCTCGACCGGCTCGAGCGGAACCGCTCGAGCGATTGTGTCATTCGAGCTACACTGCTCGAGCGGGACTGCTCGAGCGTTTTGCTCGAGCGCCCATGGATTTTTGCCTCCGGATGCGTATTTTCGGCCCATTAACTCCCGTTTCGACCCGGTGCCTATATATACCTCTTCCAAACACGTTTTGAAGAATCCCCGAACGTTAGAAATAATTTTAGACTTAGTTTTTGGAGAGGAAGGAGACGAGCAAGCTTTACTTTTACGTTGTTGAGGTTTTTCATACGAATTCTTAGTTTCTTTTCGTTTCTTAGTTCCTTTTCATTAGTTTGATTTCTTTAAACGCTTTGAACGTCGTTTTAGTTAATTAAATTTCAGTTCTTCGTATTTATTTTCTTTAAACCCTAGTTCATGTTTCGTATTTTCTTCGTGCAATTCATTATGTTTATGTTCGTCGTTTCTTCTATTGCTTTTATTTTTGTTAAAACCATGTCCGGCTAAAACCCTTGCATGCTTAGGGTAGGATGAACTCGTAGAAGTAGGATGTGGGTACGTAATTAGGGTAATTCGTGACGTTAGTTTTAATTCTCTTAATTAATGAATTCATATAATTAATCTTAACTTTACCTTTGAATTTAGTACGAAAGTGTTAGAGAGATTGGACGACCGCATCACTCAATAACAACTAGTAGTCTTAACAAGAAGGTTTAGGAAAGGTTAATTCATCTACCGGTTTAGCGAAGGAGGACGACCGCATCACCTTAGTTAAATTAGGGTCTCATTAATTAAGCACAATCCATTAACTTGTTAGTGGATTAGTGAAGTCGAGTGTTAGGGTAAAGTATTAGGGTTTAGAATCTTGAGCTTTCACCTTGCATTCTTAGACTTAGGTTAATTCTTGTTTGTCACAGTTATTTTGATTATGTACCTGCTCCGTTAGTATACGTAGGGATTCCTATCTTAAGCATCACCATATCTCATTAGAAAACAACCTTAGTTAATTTGTTTCTTTCGTTCTTTAGTTTACTTAGTTTATTTCAGTCTTTTAATTAATCTTTCAAAAAAACCCAAAAACATTACACTCATATTAACTACGACGCGTAGATCTTCAGGGATCTATTCGCATATACACCATCCCTTGGGTTCGATAATACTTGGTCCCTATACTTGCCAATACTACAGTGAACCCGTACTCTTGCGGGGTAGCTACTAGTAGAAGCTAGTGTAGTTCGCTTCAAGTCAATGGCGCCGTTGCCGGGGATGGCGTTGTATGCTTTTGAATAGGACTTGTAGATAGCTTAGTAGTTAGTAGTGGGTGATTTATTTTCTGTTTTTATTTTTTTTATTTGTATTCAATCGGCAGTTGCGTTTTGACCCTTCTGCTAGTGTGTCAGGTTTATGAAAACACGCTCACAAGGCAATACGAGAGAAGAGAGAATACCGATTGACCCTGAGACAATAGCCAGAAGGAACCGAGCCTTCTTGAGAAGGATGAACGCTGCCGACTTAGGAAAGGAACCAATGGATATCAATAATAAGTTGGACGATGTTGCCAACGATTTCAATCAGGCAGTAGACCGAGTTGAAGGCACTGGAGTTAGTGGTAGCCAGAATCAAATTCCATTAGGGGATAGCCAGAGCCTAAACCCGGATACACAAAACGTAGGGAATCCAGCTCAGAACCTTGTCCATAATCCTCATAACAATCCTGCTTACCCACAAAAACCAAATAACCCTTTTAACAACCCAGTATACCAACATTACCCATACCCACCTTATCCTTACCCACCATATCCATATCATCCACCTCCTGTCTACAACCAACCACCTGTTTACCAACCACCACCCCAACAAGTACCCGTACCAGCTGCTAATCCTCAACACGTTCCTCAGAACGTAGATCACAATATGGCTATTAGAGGGAGGTTTGCAGCGCAGCCACAACGGTACTATGATGGAGTGGCATTGCCTCCTGTTGAGGCAAATAATTTCTCTATTTCCCCAGGAATTTTAAAGTTGCTTACCGAGAATCAGTTCAAGGGGGTGATCGGGAAGGAGAATCCTCATACACACCTGAGGAGTTTTCTCATGATAGCCTCCACATTTAATTATAATGGCATGTCTGAAGATGCCAAGAGGCTTAGGCTGTTCCCATTATCATTGACGGGAATAGCTAAGGAGTGGTACGATAATACGCTCCCACGGGGAGGTATTACCACTTGGGCCGAGCTCGAGCGTCTGTTCCTCGAGCGATTCTACCCTTCATCTAGGACGATCAAGGCTAGAATTGAGATCTCATCCGTTCGCCAGAAGTCTGGAGAGGATTTACGCCAAGCGTGGGAGAGATACTCAAACATGCTGATTGAGTGCCCGCAGCACGGGTACAACGAGGGAGACATTATGGCATTCTTCTACAGTGGTGCCAACAAGGCGGGGCAAGACCATTTAGACGCTTGTGCGGGCGGAGCATTCTTGAACCAAGGCATAGAGAGGTGTAGGGAAATCGTGGACAACATTGTCACGAATGCCGGTGCTTGGAGTGGAGATGCAGATTTGCAGAGAGTGCATCAGGTTGAAGAGGGAGAAGGAACAAGAAGGCTGCTGATGGCCATGATGGAAAAGATCAACAACCTCGAGTTGGGAAAGAGTTTGGTTGGAGAGCATGCAGTAGAGAATGAGAGAGTAGACCAGCCCAGTGGACAGCAAGAGGTAGCCAATTACATGGGAGGTCCGTATTACAACCAGAATGGCTACCAAGGTGGAAACCAGTATGGAAGGCCTTCTTATGGCCAACCATTTGTACCTCCAGGCCCACAGCCACTTCAAAATCAATGGAGGAACACACAAGGAGTTCAAGGAGGCCAGCAGCCTCCTCAAAACACATGGAGGAAGAATGATAATTTTTCTTATGCTGACCCAAAAGCTGGTGTTACTATTCCTGCAGGTGTTGATCCGGGGTCTAAACCTCCTGGTGGAGAAGGCGGTGCATCAACCGAAGAGATGTTGAGAGCGATCCTTCAGAAGGTGGAGGAAGGGAGCAAGCGGTTGTCATCCTTGGAGTACGATGTGAAGGAGTTGCATAAGAAGGGTGATCAACGTGATCAAGAGCTCCAGAAGATGAATGTTGAGTGGACTAGAACTCAACAAGAGAACAATCGAAGGTTCACTTCTTTAGAGTTCCAGATGAGCCAGATTGCAAAATCAGTGAATAGAATGCCGGAGGGGAACCCGAAAGAGCATTGCAAGGCGATCCAGCTTAGAAGTGGAACCAACTATGAAGGTCCTCAGATGCCTGCTGATTCTGAGACGCCCCAAGAAGAGATTGAGCCTAAAGGGGATGAAGTTGAGACTGAGGAGAAAGAAGTAGAGAAAGGAGTTGAGGGTGAAAGCACTCAAGCGAGAAAAGAGCTTGAAGAGGAAGGCATTGAGAAGGGTGAGAGAGTTCCTAAGTGGAAGAAGGCAAAGGAAGCAAGGGAGAAAGTGAAAGAAACAGAAAGAGATGAATGGGGGGTACCCAAATCTGTGATACCTGTCCCATATCCACAACGCTTCATGAAAAAGAAGCTTGATGAGAAATTCGCTAAGTTCCTTGATGTTTTAAACAATTGCATATTAATATCCCTTTTTATGATGCTTTGGAACAGATGCCCAATTATGCAAAGTTTTTGAAGGACTTGATCGCTAAAAGGCGGCAAGTGGATGAGCCGAAGTTGGTGCAGCTGAACAACGAGGTAAGTGCATTAGTACACAAGGCGCTGCCACCGAAGCTGAAGGATCCCGGGAGTTTCACGATCCTATGTGATATTGGGAACGGGATCAAGAAGGGAGCGTTGTGCGACCTCGGGGCGAGCATTAATCTCATGCCATTGTTGCTTTTCAAGAAGTTGGAAGGTGGAGAACTTCAACCCACAATGATGACGCTTCAACTTGCCGACCGATCTATTACTAGACCTCAAGGTGTGGTTGAAGACGTCCTAGTGAGAGTTGGAGATCACATTTTTCCAGCCGACTTTGTAGTGCTAGAGATGGAGGAAGATGAGCACGTGCCCCTGATCTTGGGAAGACCGTTCTTAGCTACGGCGGGGATGGTGCTAGATGTGGCAAACGGGAAGATTACGCTGAAGGTTGATGATCAAGAAGTGAAGATCTCCCTATATGAAGCCATGAAGCACCCGAAGGAGGATGAGAGCTTGTATTGCATGGATGTCATTGATCCTCGTGTTGAAGACACACATTCTCTCCCTAATCCCTCTCATATTCATGATTTTGTTAGTCCTTCACCTGTTGAGTTAACCCATGAACATTATGTTCTTGATTATTTTGATAGGGATGAAGTGAAGAAGTTGAAGGATGAAGAGGTGAAAAGTGTGGACGTGGTCCAGCTAGAGGGAAAAGGAGGAGTTAAGAAGAAGAAGTCAAAATTCAAGAAATTGTTTAGTAAGACTCCTCCAGATAGAGGCAAGAAGGAGTTGAGACCCATAACACTTGGGGATGAGAATGGAGCAAAAGAGCTCATGATGGTAGGGAATCAAGGAAAGGAGTTCAAACACCACTCTTATGAGAGTGAGGGAGGTAAATTTGAATTTGATGTCCCATAAGCTCCTTTGAGCTTGGTTCGGCATGAGGACCTTAAAAATAGCGCTGAATGGGAGGCAACCTATTTTTTTATTTGCTTTCATTTATTTTTAGTGTCTTTTTATATTATTAGGGAGTTATTTTGAGTCGTATGTTTAACCTCATATTTGAGTGAGTTACTTGTAGGCTTGTCTCTAAAGGAGTAAAGGTATCCTGGAGTTATTCAGATTGAAGGAACCAACTTGAGACAAGGGAGTGTGCAAAGCTATTGAAAGAAACTGAATTGTTCGGTTGAGGTAACCCACAACCCCAAACTTAGACCTCTAGCAAGGTCGAAGTTTGGGGGGGTGGAGTTTTTTATTTGTTTTATGATTACATTGCACATGCATGCACGCCCTTATCTTTGAGTTGAGTTTGATTGGTTATTGGTTAGTTGAGATACTCCTTGGGGTGATTTTGGTTTGACTCGCGATTGCATATTTCATGCCTATCAATTATCTTATGCTTGTTGATTGCTATCTTTGAGTATGATTTGATAAGTAGAGTGAGTTGTAAGAGTGAGTTAGAAATTCTTTTGTGTGAGTGTTTGAGTTTGAGCTGATTTGAGAAAGAACTTGTATGCTTGTGAATTTTTCTTTTGAGTACTTGTGTGATGAGAGTGAGAATGCACTAGGACTAGCATGGATGTGAAAGCTGTGAGATTTGAGCCTTATGAGATTTAAATGCATAAATTGATCTCTTCGTTTGTGAGTGGATCGTCACCTTAGAGGATGCTAGAACTTGCATGTGCTCTTGCTTCTTGATTGTATCTAGTTTGATATGCCGAATGTGATCTTAGGCCATCTTTGTTTTTATTGAGTCACTTAGCCAAAATTTTCCTTACCAATGACATTGATCCCTTGTTAGCCCCTTTGAGCCTAAAGCCTATTTTATTTGCTAGCACATATGAACACTATTCCAATTCCTAAGCCTTTTTGTCCCAATTTGAGTGGAGAATAGGAAAGTGTGAATGTGAAGGGAGTGAATTGAGTGAAAAAGGAAAAGGTTGTTTGTTGAGTGAATATGAGAAGAAGGTGTGATGAAGTTTTGAGATGTGGGAAAAAGAGAAAGAAAATTGAGATTGAGCAACAGGAAAAAAATGAGCTCATGTGTTTGTGCGAAAAAGAGAAAAAAAGTGAAGTGATTGAAAAAAAAAAAAGTGAAAAGAGTGAGAAAGAAAAGATTGAAGTGTTGAGAGAAGTGGAATTGAAAGAGTGTTAATTGAATATGTTTGAAGTAGTCTGTTCCTAATCTCGAAGTGCCAAAGTTTGATTTTCTATTCTCCATTCACTTTAGTCACTTTACCTTATATTGTTATCCCACCTGTCCAAAGAGCCTACATTACAACCTTGAGAAAAGTCCTTTTTGATTCGGCATTGATTTCTAGAGTATGGTCGGAGTTGAGAGTGCTTACAAGCCTATGGCTGCCAATATGTGTGATTGATTGATTGAGTGAGTCCCTTAAACACTGTTATACACTTGTGAGGGAGTGAAACATATCGTTAAGTGCACATCCAGGCTTGATCTTGGTGTTTCTTATTATTGTTGCATGAGTACGATAAAAGAAAGTGAGTGAGTATACGTGTGATTGACTTTTGAAGCTTGAGTTCAATTAGCTTGCATGATTGATTCTTGATTCATTCCTGACAATTTCACTTGACTTATTATTTCGTTGCTTGAGGACAAGCAACATGGTAAGTTTGGGGGGGTTGATTAGGCGTGAAATTGTCATGATTCGTAGCTAGAAACGCCCTAATTTTGGTCGAGTTTATAGAGTATTTAGAGTCAATTGAGCATTATTTCTACACGTTGATGAATTTGTCTCTTTGATGCTCATAGGTGAATAGAGGACGAAAAACGGAGTTCGTAGGACTTTGAATCGACTCAAACGGATGCCCGGATGAGAAGATATTGAAGAAATACGATTGGTATTAGTGCGGACGAGGAAAAGTATCACTTGGGAGGAGTTAGAAGTCACTCGAGTGACTAGGTCGAGCGCACGTGCTCGAGCGCATTGCTCGAGCGCTTAAACTTACAGAACTATTCTTGCGCTCGAGCAGCTCGAGCGCCCAAAACATGCAGAGAGATTTCAGCGCTCGACCGGCTCGAGCGAAACCGCTCGAGCGATTGTGTCATTCGAGCTACACTGCTCGAGCGGGACCGCTCGAGCGTTTTGCTCGAGCGCCCATGGATTTTTGCCTCCGGATGCGTATTTTCGGCCCATTAACTCCCGTTTCGACCCGGTGCCTATATATACCTCTTCCAAACACGTTTTGAAGAATCCCCGAACGTTAGAAATAATTTTAGACTTAGTTTTTGGAGAGGAAGGAGACGAGCAAGCTTTACTTTTACGTTGTTGAGGTTTTTCATACGAATTCTTAGTTTCTTTTCGTTTCTTAGTTCCTTTTCATTAGTTTGATTTCTTTAAACGCTTTGAACATCGTTTTAGTTAATTAAATTTCAGTTCTTCGTATTTATTTTCTTTAAACCCTAGTTCATGTTTCGTATTTTCTTCGTGCAATTCATTATGTTTATGTTCGTCGTTTCTTCTATTGCTTTTATTTTTGTTAAAACCATGTCCGGCTAAAACCCTTGCATGCTTAGGGTAGGATGAACTCGTAGAAGTAGGATGTGGGTACGTAATTAGGGTAATTCGTGACGTTAGTTTTAATTCTCTTAATTAATGAATTCATATAATTAATCTTAACTTTACCTTTGAATTTAGTACGAAAGTGTTAGAGAGAGGACGACCGCATCACTCAATAACAACTAGTAGTCTTAACGAGAAGGTTTAGGAAAGGTTAATTCATCTACCGGTTTAGCGAAGGAGGACGACCGCATCACCTTAGTTAAATTAGGGTCTCATTAATTAAGCACAATCCATTAACTTGTTAGTGGATTAGTGAAGTCGAGTGTTACGGTAAAGTATTAGGGTTTAGAATCTTGAGCTTTCACCTTGCATTCTTAGACTTAGGTTAATTCTTGTTTGTCACAGTTATTTTGATTATGTACCTGCTCCGTTAGTATACGTAGGGATTCCTATCTTAAGCATCACCATATCTCATTAGAAAACAACCTTAGTTAATTTGTTTCTTTCGTTCTTTAGTTTACTTAGTTTATTTCAGTCTTTTAATTAATCTTTCAAAAAAACCCAAAAACATTACACTCATATTAACTACGACGCGTAGATCTTCAGGGATCTATTCGCATATACACCATCCCTTGGGTTCGATAATACTTGGTCCCTATACTTGCCAATACTACAGTGAACCCGTACTCTTGCGGGGTAGCTACTAGTAGAAGCTAGTGTAGTTCGCTTCAAGTCAAGACCTTCTCAGTCCCCTTCTTCAGTCCATTAGCTATGGCCTTGGACTTCAGAATGACCTTCAGTTTGGCCCTCTTCTCCTCCTGGGCCTTCTCCCCCGCTTCTTTCTCCGCCTCTCTCTCCGCGGCAACCTCAGCCTCCACATCCTTGCTCTTTTCGAAGAGCTCATCCACCCTCTCTAGCAGGTTAGTGACAACTATCTTCTTCTTGCCACCCACCTTCTTCCTCTGACCCTTCTGAGGAGCATTAGGGTCAGACATGCCCAGAATGGCGTATGTATCACCCTCAGTGGTGAACATAATCTTCTTGGGGGAGAGATCATCCTCCCAGTCAAATGTACATTCCTAACAGGCTTCAGAGATGAGCAGTGACAGCCGGGTCCCAAAAGGAAGAATGGCACCAACTGAAATATGCTTTTTATCCTCATCCTTCTTTAGTTTATCCTTTGTGGCCTGACTGAGCTGGTCAAGAAAGAATTGCTCCCAGTTAGCTTCGACACTATCCACCAAAGCCCCCATTATCCCCAGCTTTGGCAGGCTCAGCTGCTCGTGGGACCCCACGGTGCCCACGATCATTTTTTAGACAACGTCAATCATGGCACGATACTCAGGCTTGAGAGTATCCTTGTATTGCATAGCCTTGAACTCAGACGAGCTTGACTTCGTCCACTCCTTCAGGAGCTCCCGCTTCTTGTTCTCTTTTGTACATTCGAGGATGGATTCCGGAGCAAGGAAGTCCAAACACTTCCTTCACCATTTTGCAAAGATCGATGTCGCGAGTCTCCTCGTTATAGAGTTCTTCTCCGTAGTCGTTCTTCTCCCCAGTTGGCTCTAAGATGATAACCCTCGTGAACAATTTACCCTTGCGAGTGAAAAGGTTCAGGTGCGCATCCACTACTGCCTTTGGAAGCATAGAAGTGGGTTTTCTCGTGAAATACTTCTCCATCATGGCCCTGGTGATCCAATCAAAGACGGGTTTAATCTCCTTCACATTTGTGCAAACCCCTTCCATGGTGATAATGTGCTCCATGTTCACCAATTTGCTCTTGATAACATCGGAGATATCATCAGTAGACCAGGTGGTGTCAAGAAAAGCCATTGAGATTTGGTGTTTGAGAAATTTGCAGGGTAGTTTGAGAGAAAACTCAGTGTGATGTGTGAGATTGTGTTTGCGTAAATTTCTCAAATGACTTTTCTAATTGATATGACAAAGTCAGTTACTCAGATGTGGGGTTGAGATTAATCTTGAATTCGAAAGGATTTTAAAATGAAGGGCTAAGATTAATCTCAGTACAATTATTTACCCAAGTCAGTCACATTCCGTATAAAACGGACACGTATATGAAAAGGTAACTGCGTGCATTAAATGCTCCGACACGCATGGGTTTAAATATCAAAAGACACGTTTTAATGAAAATGGAATGCATTTAATAAAGATTTTCAGAACGAAAGACTCAGTGAGATGCTTCAAATTCACAAAGGCCAGGATTGAACTCATACCTGTCAGAGAGATATTGTAGCACCCTGATACCTTGCTGAGTCGAGTTTGGCCTGAGTTCCCCCTAGATCCTACAGTGACTGCTCTCCCGGATCTAAGAGACCTAACTCCACTGACAGTTCCATAAATCTTGCTTCAGCCAAAGGCTTAGTCAAGATGTCAGCTCTCTGCCTGTCAGTGTGAATTTTCTCCATCCTAATGTCCTTCTTCTCTACATGATCTCGTATGAAGTGATGCCTAATATCCACATGCTTGCACCATGTGTGAAGCACTGAGTTCTGAGTGATTGCTATAGTACTATTGTTGTCACAATAGATTGGAACCTCATTTGCAAACACTTGGTAGTCTCTCAATTGTTACCTCAACCATAAAATCTGAGCACAACAACTACCTGAAGCCATATACTCAGCCTTAGTTGTGGATGTCGCCACTGAATTCTGTTTCTTGCTGAACCACGAGATCAACTTACTCCCAAAAAACTGACATGTCCCTGAGGTGGATTTCCTATCAATCCTACAACCTCCATAATCTGCATCTGAATAACCAGTCAGTTCTAAGTTGTAATCTGAAGGATACCATAGTCCCATGTTGATTGTCCTTTTCAAATACTTAAGTATCCTCTTAGCAGCCTCCAAATGACTTATCTTAGGGTTAGACTGATACCTAGCACACACACCAACCACAAAAGTAATATCAGGCCTACTTGCAGTCAGGTACAATAAAGATCCAATCAGCCCTCGGCACTCAGTCTGGTTTACTGAAGCTCCTTCAGTGTTAGGATCCATCTTCCAATTTATGTTAATTGGGATCCTAGCCAGATTGCAATTATGAATACCAAACTTCTGAATCAAGTCTCTTGTATACTTAGCCTGATTAATTAAAGTCCCTTGATCAGTCTGCTTGACCTGCAATTCTAAAATAAAAAGATCTCTCCCATCATTAACATCTCAAATTTATCAATCATCAACTTAGAGAATTTCTCACAGAGTTGATGATTTAGTGATTCAAATATTATGTCATCCACATAAATCTGGACCAAGAGAATGTCATCACCTTCAGTGATCCTGAACAACGTCCTATCCACGGTTCCCTTCCTGAACCCATGGTCAGTCGGGAATTGGGAGAGTGTATCATACCAAGCTCTAGGAGCTTGCTTAAGACCATAGAGTGCTTTCTTCAAATGGTATACTCTATCTCCAACCTCAAACCCAGGAGGTTGTTCAACATATACCTCTTCATTGAGTACACCATTCAGGAAGGCACTCTTGACGTCCATTTGATACACCTTAAACTTCTTGTATGTTGCATATGCAAGGAACAACTTGATAGCTTCCAACCTAGCTACTGGAGCAAAGGTCTCATCATAGTCAATTCCTTCAGACTGACAATACCCCTTTGCAACCAATCTTTCCTTGTTCCTTACTACAACACCATTCTCATCCTTCTTGTTCTTGAAGACCCACTTGGTACCAATCACACCTTGATGCGTAGGTCTATCTACCAGTTCCCAAACCTGATTCCTTGTGAACCAATTCAACTTCTCTTGCATGGCTATGATCCAGTTCGAGTCAGTGAGAGCTTCTTCAATGTTCTGAGGCTCTTGCTCAGAGAGAAAGCAACAAAACAGTGCGCTCTCACCATGGAACCGCCTGGTCCTAAATCCCTCAGTTGGATCACCAATGACTTGCTCAATGGGATGATTCTTTGGCCATGTTCTCTTGCCTGGAGTTGTTCCTGAAGTACCTGCAATGTTAGTATCTACAGGTTCATAGAATTCAGGATATTGAACAGAAGGGGATGATCCTGAGTCGATACCAAAGGGATTTATAAGCTCAATGTCAGGGACATTGATTCCCCCTTGATGAGGTGACTCAGGAACCGTCTCAGCTGCAACCGCATCTTCATAGACGGTACTTACCTCCGGTTGAGCCTGTTCCTCAGTCTGAGGCTCAACTAACCCTGATGCACTGGGCTTAGGAGTGGCTCTTGTATTATCATCCTGATCATCGTCATCATCCCATCTTGGAATTGGCACGGTTTTGACCTTTGGATCAGGTTGATTCTTCAAGCTCAGCCTTGTCACTCTCCTTGTGACCTCCTCAGTGTCAGGATCCAACACTCTTACCCTAGACTCAGTGACAAATTCATTAAACACAGTATGTGGTGATTCCTCCACAACAAGGGTCCTACAATTGTAAACCCTAAAAGCTTTACTAACTTCAGAATAACCCAAGAATATTCCTTCATCAGATTTTCTATCAAAGGCTTTCAACTGGGTCTTCCCATTGTTGAGGATGAAGCACTTGCAACCAAATATATGGAAGTAAGAGATACGTTGCTTCCTCTTGTTCCATGTCTCATATGGGGTATGTGCATGTTGTTTGTTCAGCATGGATCTATTCTGAGTGTAGCATGCAGTGTTGATTGCCTTAGCACAGAATTTCTTGGGCAATCCTGACTCAGCCAGCATGGTCCTGGCAGTTTCTTTCAATGTCCTGTTCCTCCTTTTAGCAACACCATTTTGTTGTGGAGTTCTAGCTGTAGAAGTCTCATGAGCAATACCAAGTTCATTACAGAAATAAAAAATATATGAATTTAAAAACTCAGTGCCCTTGTCAGATTTGATCTTAGAAATGAACTGATTCTTCTCATTGCTGAGTCTCCTGAGCAACTCTGGAAGCTTCACCTGTGTCTCCTTCTTATTCAACAAGAAAATAACCCAAGTATATCTAAAATAATCATCAATAACCACAAGGGTATACTTCCTACCATTCATACTCATAGGTGTTACATGGCTAAACAAATCCATGTGCAAAAGCTGAAGAACCCTGTCAGTAGAGAAGACAGTTTTCTCTTTGAATGATGCTCTGACCTGCTTCCCTTCCTGGTATGCTTTGCACACGTGATCCTTGCTAAAAACTTCATTAAGTAAACCTTCAACAAGTGAAAGTCTAGAAATTTTGTTAAGAATCTTGAAGTTTAGGTGGTTTAATCGTTTATGTCATAACCAACTGAGCTCTGAAGAGCTTTTAGCAACAAAACAAGTATTAGGAACAGTGCTGCTCCAATCAGCCAAATAAACATTACCTTTCCTGATACCTGATAGAAGCACTTGTGTTGATTTGTCCTTGACAGAACATATATTCGATGAGAACTCAACACTAAAACCTTTGTCACAGAACTGGCTTACTGACAAAAGGTTGTGCTTCAGTCCTTCAACATAGAACACATTCTCCACTCTGACTGTACCTATTTTCAAGACACCAAACCCTTTAGTAAAACCTTTTGTGTTATCACCAAAGGTTACCTGTGGACCATCCTTAGCTTGAAAATCTTGGATAAGACTCTGCATTCCAGTCATGTGTCTTGAGCAACCACTGTCTAGGTACCAAACAGCTTTGATTGAGTCTCATCTCCTTTTGTTGTGATCCACAGCCGCCTGCAAATAGATCAGGCTTTAGGTACCCATTGGGTGTTGGGTCCTATTGTGTCAGTTGTACCTTTCAGGATCCAGACCTGCCTTACTACCCTGATTGCCTCAGAGTGGTAGATCTGTCTCCTTGAAAAATCCACATACACTACTTTCTTCTTCTTAGCCTGAGAAGAAGATGGTGTATGAGTGTCAGGCTTAGGTTTCGCAGGAGCTTGAGTGGATGCGTTTTGAGCTGGCTTCCTGTTCTTCCTAGGCCTTGGTGCAACTGGTCTTGAGGTTTGTCCCTGATGAGGGCCTTGCTTTTGGTTCCCCCTAGGCAAGTGAGGGAACTGAAAGTAGTTATAGGCTTCAGGATGCCAAAACCATGGAGGTGCTATCATGTCTGGCCTTCCTTGAGGGTATTGCCATGCATGATAATACCCCTGTTGAGCAGTCTGAGTGCTCTTGGCCTGAATCTTCCTCGGCTTACGCTGAGGTTTCTTCTGGCCTGAGCTCTCAGGGGCCTCCTTTGGTTGCTCAGTCTTTCCCTTGGATTTTGGCTTAGCAACTTTTGGGGCTACCCTGACTGTCTCAGCAGTTTCCTTACCCTTATCAGTTTTGCGGGCTTCAAATACAACTTTCTTTGTACCCTTGCCTGCCTGGACAAACACTCTCTCAGTGTTGCTCCCTGAAGCAACATGGGATTGACCTTGTGAGGATTTCTTAGAGACATATCCAAGCCCCTTTTTCTCATTCCCAAGCATCTGGCTGCTATTTATTTCCTCTCTAGCCACTGAAGATTTAGTCATTGTTGCAACCTTCTGCTTAAGAGAGTCCTCACTCTTTTTCAGGATTTCATGTCTGTCAAAGAGGTTATCAAACTTACTCCTGAGTACTTTCAGTTCTTTCTTCCTGGCCAATTCTTCATCAGCCAGTTCTTTCAGAATCTTCTCTCTTGGAAGACGCTCAGCATTGATCATGTCAATTCCCTGAGTTAGTCTCACAATCTGAGTTGGTTCTTTTAGATCTGACTGAGTGAGTTGATCATTCAGGTTTTGAACCTCAATACTCAGTTTCTGGTTCTCCTCTACCAAGAAGACATTAGTTTCCTGCAGCATGGAGAAATCAACCATCAATTGATCTAAGTAGATCTGAAGGTTCATTTCTCTAGCTGACTCTGAGCTTGGCTCAGGATTTCTACCACTATGTGAACCACACACAGAATTTGAAGTTACCTCAGGCTTTTCTCTAGCCATATTGTACTCCTCATCGGAAAAGAGTTCAGGCAACCTCTCCTCAGGACCATCCGAGTTTGTAGCTTCCTCGGCGAGCATAGCTCTTCGGTCAGCATACCTCTGGTCTCTTTTAGCCCTCATGTCCTCTCTTTCCCGTGCACTCAGCTCTGGGCAATCATACTGATAGTGCCCACTCTTGTTATAGTTGTAACATGCTGCTTACTCATCTCCTCTCTCCTTTCTTGGCTCAGGGTTCCTTCTTGAGTCAGATTCCCTTTGTCTCGATGAGCTTTCAGTCTTTCCTGAGTGCCTTTCATCACAAGTATATCCCTGTTCATCTCTGCGATTGGGCTTTGGGTCTGACTGTCTCCTTTCATCACCACGATCACTTCTTGGTTCAGTGTTCCTTCTTTCCTCATATCTCCGAGAACTTTGGTGGCTTCCTTCAGGTTTTCTGTTACCAGTATCCTGATAATATTTTTTATAACGACTCTGGCCATCAGACTGTACTCCTCAGCGAGCTCTTCTTTGCTCATCTCCATCAGTGACTTTGATGAAGATTCGACTGGTTCTGAATTGACTTTGAACGCCACACTTTTCTCAGGTGCTTTCTCTTCCTCTTCAGGTTGTACTTTCTTCTTTCTCTTGTTCAAATCATATTCCAAAGCTTTGAGCTCTGAAAAAAGTAAAGCTGGAGTTATGTTACTCATATCCTGAGTATTTTTCAACATAATGACACTATTATTCCATCTCTCAGGAAGAGCATTTAGGATTTTAGAAGCAACTTCTCTTTTGGGAACCTCTTTTCCCAACATCACCAACTTATTCATCATCTTGATGAATCTTGACTCCATCTGATCAATAGTTTCGTCAGGCAGCATCTCGAACGCTTCAAACTTCTAAATGGAAATATTTCTCTTGTTCTCCTTTATCTTTTCTGAGCCCTCGCACATGCTGGTCAGCTCATCCCAGACCTCCTTTGCCATCTTTAAGTTCATCAGCCTCGCTGACTCCTCGAACTGCACCGTATGAAGAATAATGTTTCTAGCTACGTTGTCCAGTCCCACCATCTTGATCTCATCATTGGTCATATCCTTCCTCTCCTTAGGAACTTGTACGCCAATGTCAAGATCATTATATCCCAGTCCTCTGACATTTGGAATGGTGATCTTGATCGGTCCATCCCTGATAACTCATGGCATTTGGTCATGGATGGCATCTAGGTGTGCCTCAAGTCTGAACTTCCAGTAGACAAAGTTAGACACAGAGAATTCAGGCAATGAAGTTTCAAGTCTCCTCGAAGTCATGATGATGTAAGTTTTCTTATAAGCAAGCTCAGATCTATTCAGTGACCACCAACAGATTCTCCACTGAAACTATAAGTATTCAAAGTCAGTGGTCTTTTGAACCACTGCTCTGATACCACTTGTTGGTCCTGGTACAAGACTGAGTGATACGTGTACGGCGGGGGAATACACGTATACAATTTTTTTTACTTTCAAATAGACTGAGTCCTCTTAACTCAGAGTGATGTTGAACACTGAGTAGATAATCCACCTACTAACAACATTCAGTGCGGAATGTGTGATCCCTGAAAGTTTATAATCTTGTTTTAGTTTTCTTACTGAAAACTTATTTTCTTTCTTAAGAAGCCTTGGTTAAAAGGGCAGTGCTCAGTTTAGTGATCAGGCTGATTGATTCAGGCCTGATAAATAATGCAATGAATGACTTAAATAAATGAACAGTTAAGGGTAGTAATCAAAGCAATAAAGAATACAAGGAGTTTAATGTGGTTCAGAGACTCAAGCTCCTACGTCCACGATCCTTATTTAACAGGAGAATCCACTAAGGATTGTCTTATTTTTAACGTGCCAAAGTGCACCAGAATCAGCTCCACTCACTGACCCTTACAAACTCCTTCTAACTCACTAACTAACCTCAACCAACAAACTTGACTAAAGGGTTTTGGTTTCAGTTTGGATTCCAACTAAGTTGTGATTATACTTACAAGTCAAACCTATACTAAGGATGGATAATCACTTTAAGCTTAAGATATGACTTGGTTCGCTCAGTGGAATACATAATAACTCTCTAACTAAGAAACACTTGAGAAATTTTAGAGGTTTCGAGTGCTTCTTTTGAATGCTTGATTGCTTTGTGCGCTGAGAGTTTGAGTAATTTCTTGGCTTCGAAATTTCTCGTAACCTTGCTTGGGTCCAAGATCTTCTGTATTTATAGGCAACTTTGAAAACTATCCGTTGGAAGAGATAGCCTTTTCGGTTGTCTTCTCGTATGATTTGTTCAATGGATACATCCCCATACAGCAGTCATCCTTGCATGTATTTGGTAATTGCATTTAATGTTAGCCCATTGAAAATATGCAGGGATGTCAGGTTCAAGTCGGTATCCGCACATGACTTGGCGCTCTCTGATTGGTCCACGTCATCAGGTAGGTGAGAATGTCATAACTCATTCTTTAGTTCAGTCTTGTCTTACTGAGTTCAGGTTTGTCCTCATCTACGTACATTTCCCAGCACTGACATTCCTTTTGGCTTGCCTAGATCCTACTCCAAGTCTTTTCCCAATACTAAGTGCGATCTTGTTCCCTACAGGACTGGGTTAGCAATGATCTCAGGATCATGCTCTTCGTCCTGACACTTACTCAGACAGCTTAGATGAACTGCCATAAGCTCAGGATGGTGCTCTTGTGACTTCAGGCTTCATTCTTGATTGTCATCAATGAGTACTCCTCTCATTGAGTTCATGTGAAATGTAAAATATACTAACTTACAAACCTAACCAAGACTAGTCTGACTATTTGAAACACTTAGGCAAGTCATCTTTTCAGGGGCTTTGGGATCAACTCAAAACTGACACTGTCCCAACACAAGTATTGCTTGATTGGTGAATACTTATATAAGAGATCATTCTCTCAACCATATTTGAGATGCTTATCCACTGTAGAAGGAAATTATGTGTTGAGAGAGGTGCACGAAGGCTGTGGAGGAAGTCACACAGGTTTCAGAGATGTGATAAGGCGAGTGTTGTGAGTTGGATATTACTGGCCAACTCTCACTAAAGATGCAAAAGAACTGGTAATAAAGTGTGATATTTGCAGAGGCATGGACCTCTGATTCATGTCCCAGCTGAAAAATTGGGAGTAATGTATTCTCCATGTCCATTTGACAAGTGGGGAATTGATATTGTGGGAAAGTTTCCAACGGCCTTTGGGGGCAGAGTTTTCTGATCATCACAGTGGATTACTTCAGTAAGTGGGTTGAAGCTGAAGCTATATAGAAAATGTATGAGGCAGCTGTCATCAGGTTCTTGTGGAAGAACATATGTTACAAATTTGGGATTCCCAGAATCCTAGTATCGGACAATGGGACACAGTTTACGGGCTCTCATCCTTTTCAGCAACAAGATCATCATCAATAAAATTACAAAACTATGATACTATCTTTAAATTTTGGCTAATTTAGGCCAGATTTTATAAAATATTACCAAATAGATATATTATAAGTGGGCTTTATTTGACCCACAATTTACAAAATTTAGCCAAATTTGCCCAACATAAAAGATAGTGTTCTTATTTTTGCAAGATTGTAAAGATAGTGTTCTAATTTCAAGTGCGTAAAGATAATGCCCTAAATTTATAAGCCAAAAAAGATATTGTCCTAATTTTGCAAATAATATTTTCGTGATTGTTTTTTATTAACATTTATTAGCGGCGTGTGTTGATGTTATCCATCATAATTGTTTATTTTTTGTCCTTTTTCCATTTCACATTCGCCTAATTATGGCTATCTACCGAATTTTATTCCATTGCTATACACTGTATTGTTGCCATGTAAATTTTTTGCTGCACTGTCAAATCGCCATTATTGTGATGCATGTTTTGTTATGTATTTGTGTTAAATTTCTCCTTTAAGAATATTTTTGGATTTTGCACTTTCTAAAGTTGGGAACCTATTATTCGGTTGAAATTTATTTTAGTTAGTCCTTTTTTTTTACCTTGGTTGGCATTGACTTCTCCTTTAATTGGGTCTTTATTTTTTTAGCAGTAACTTTGATTGCATTTATAATTTTTGGGATTGTGCACGATTTCTCTGTGACCCCTATCGTCCACTGCCGCGTCGGTGTGTATAAATTTGGTGTGTCTTGAGGTGCAATTCACTTTCGGCTGGTGACTTGTGATTTCTTTTTCTTATATTTTTTTTGTATAAGTTTTTTAATTTTTTAAGGTATGTACCAACACGTATTTGTTTTTAATTTCAAGTCAATTCTTCGTGAGTTGATTGTGAAGTTGAGTTATGTATCGGCTAAATATGAGACCTTTGATATTGGTACCGAGTTTGTTCCCATGTTCAAATCTATTGGCTATATTCGTGACGTTTATGGAGTTCATGACGTCCATGGTGATTTTTTCGGCTCCTCAAAGGATGCGGAATATGATGCTGCTTATCGTGGAAAATTATATAAAGGAATTATATTCTGTTAGAATCGTAGATGTTACCTCTTATTAGTATCGTGTATGTTGAACATTTCAAATATACCAATAATAAAAAATATTTTGCTATTGATGTTGCGTATATTTTTTTTATTTTTTTAAAACAGGTAACACTATTTGTTGATATGTGAAGGGTGTGCGTGAGTGTTTTTCCAGAATGTTGTCGAAAGTATTGAAACATAAAAGACAACATACACAGTAGAAGACTTTGAAAAACAGCAAAATAAGATTTGCAAACGGGATATCAAAACTTTTTCATAGATTATAAAATAATCTATGATGCCTCATGGCGAAACTTCACTATAACGAGTAGTGATACAAAGATAAAGTAAAAACCAACTGTAGGAATTTACATCGAGACCATATACCCTAGGTATACAATCAAAAGCCTAGAATTCTAATCGTGTAAAACAAATAACCTATTCAAAGGTCGAAGTAAAACACTATTAGAATTACAAAGGAGAGAATCGAAATAACTACACTTTCTATATGTAAATAGGTATCTCGATTTCTTCACTTGATAGTGTCTCATGCGTATGGTATTTATAGACTTCAATCCTTGCATGTGAACATAAAAATCATGGTTTCCCATGATGTAAAACCGTCCCACACTTGAGCTCTATGATCTTGATAACCACCCATGTTGTATCATTAAATAACTCACTCTAAACTGCAACCGCCTGACTTGGTAACTGCCATGCCATCAACCTGCATGTTTAGACATTAAAGAAAATATTAAAACAAATGGAATTAGTGTTTAGGAGAAAGGGCGAATTCTGATGTTGCGGAAAATGTTGTAACATTTTGGACAACATTGACCTAACATCAACATTCTCCCCCAATGCAGTAAAATGTGTTAAGTCAGAAATACAACTAAACATCAAAATAAGATATTTAATTGTTAAAACCAAATTAAAGTAATCAAACTGGAATTAAATAAATAATACCACTAAGCACACACTGAGTGCTTAAAACAAACACCACAAATACTAAACAAACTAAGTGTTGTCGGACTGAACTAAACAAAAACAACAACAAATTACTAACAGTTTAAATTAGCAAAAACTAAAAAACAGTGGTTGACAAATAAAAATAAATTAACATCAGTAGAGCTATTGAATCACAAGATCTGAATTTTTTTAAGTAGGGAGAGGATTGGGTTGATCTTCTCAAGTCAACCTCATCTACATAGTCTACACGAACTCCCCCTATCTTCATTATTTCTTGGACTTTAAGCTCTTTCTTTCTCACCACCTAGATCACCATAGACCTGAGTGGGTGCCTTTTGGGCTGGCCTCCTGTTCTTCCTAGGCCTGGGTGCAGCAAGTCTCTGGGCTTGTTCAAGATAAGGGCCCTGTTTTCTGTTCCCCCTAGGCAAGTGAGCGAAAGGAAAACAGTTAAAGGCCTCAGGATGCCAAAACCATGGGGAGTCATCATGTTAGGCCTTCCCTGTTGGTATTGTCAAGCATAATGATACCCTCGTTGACCAGTCTGATGACCCTTGGCCTGAGTCTTCCTCTGCTTTTGCTGAGGTTTCCTCTGACCTGAGCTCTCAGGGGCCTCATTAGGTTGCTTGGCCTTTCCCTTGGGTTTTTCTTAGCAACCTTGGGGGCAACCCTGACTGTGTCAACAGTTTCTTTGCCCTTATCAGTCTGGCGGGCCTGAAGTACAACTTTCTTTGCATTCTGGCCTGCCTGAACAAAGACCCTCTCAGTGTTGCTCCCTAAAGCAACATAAGATTGACCCTGTGAGGATTTCTTAGGAACATAACCAAGTCCCTTTTTCTCATTCCCAAGCATCTGTCTGCTATTTATTTCCTCTCTAGCTATTGAGGATTTATTCATTGCTGCAACCTTTTTCGTGAGAGAGTCCTCACTCTTTTTCAGGATTTCATGTCTAGCAAAGAGGTCATCAAACTTACTCTTAAGTACCTTTAGCTCCTCCTTCCTGGCCAGCTCTTCATCAGCCAGTTCTTTCAGAATCTTCTCTCTTGGGAGACGCTCAGCATTGATCATATCAATTTCCTGAGTTAGTCTCACAATTTGAGCTGACTCTTTCAGATCTGACTGAGTGAGTTGATCATAGAGGTTTTGAACCTCAGTACTCAATTTCTGGTTCTCCTCTACCAAGAAGACATTAGTTTCCTACAGCCTGGAGAAATCAACCATCAATTGATCCAAACAGATCTGAAGGTTCATTTCTCTGGCTGACTCTAAGGTAGGCTCAGGATTTTGATCAGTATAAGAATCACACATAGAGTTAGATGTTACCTCAGGTTCCTCCCTTGCCATAAGAGAAAAGTTCAGGCGACCTCTCCTCAGGACCATCCGAGTCTGTAGCTTCCTCAGCGAGCATAGCTCTCCGGTCAGCATACCTCTGGTCCCTCTTGGTACTCCTGTCCTCTCTCTCATGTGCACTCAGCTCTGGGCAATCGTACTGATAGTGCCCACTCTTGTTACAGTTGTAACACACAGCTTGCTCATCTCATTTTTCTTTCCTTGGCTCAGGGTTCCTTCTTGACTCAGGTTCCCTAGTTCTTGATGAGCTTTCTGGCTTCCCTGAGTATCTATCATCACAAGTACATCTCTGTTCATCTCTTCGATCGGGCTTTGGGTCTGAGTATCTTCTTTCATCGCCACGATCTCTCCTCTGGTCAGTGTTCCTTCTTTCTTCATATCTCCTTGAGCTTTGGTGGGTTCCTTCAGGTTTCTTGTCACGAGTATCCTGATAATATTTCTTATAACGACCAAACTTGGAATTTAGCTTTTCAAAGCGTCTGGCCATCAGGCTGTACTCCTCAGCAAGCTCTTCCTTGCTCATCTCTATTAGTGACTTTGACGAAGACTCGACAGGTTCTGACTTGGCTTTGAATGCCACACTTTTCTTAGGAGCTTTCTCTTTTTCTTCTTCTTCTTGCTGAACTTTCTTCTTTCTTTTGTTTAGATCATATTCCAGTGCTTTGAGCTCTGAAAAAAGTAAAGCATGAGTTATGTTACTCATATCCTGAGTGTTCTTTAGCATGATTACACTGTTCTCTCATCTCTCAGGAAGGGCATTCAGGATCTTATAAGCAACATCTCTCTTTGGAACATCCTTATCCAAAATCACCAACTCATTCATCAACTTGATGAATCTTGACTCCATCTGATCTATCGTCTCATCAGGCAGCATCTCAAATGCTTCGAACTTCTGAATGGCAATATTCCTCTTGTTCTCCTTTATCTTTTTTGACCCTTCACACATCCTGGTCAGCTCATCCCACACCTCCTTAGCCGTCTATAAGTTCATTAGCCTTGCTGACTCCTCGAAAGACACCGTATGCAAGATGCTGTTTCAGGCCATATTGTCCAGTCCCACCATTTTGATCTCATCATTGGTCATATCATTCCTCTCCTTAGAAACCTGTACGCCAATGTCAAGATGCTCATACCCCAGTCCTCTGACATTAGGGATGGTGATCTTGATATGTCCTTCCTTGATAACACTCGGCATCTGTCATGGATGGTATCTAGATGTGCCTCAAGTCTGAACTTCCAGTAGACAAAGTTAAAAATAGAGAATTCAGGTAACGAAGCTTCAAGTCTCCTCGAAGTCATGATGATGCAATATTTTATGAAAAGTAAACTCAGATTTGTTCAGTGACCACCAACAGTTTCACCTCTGAAATTATTAGTATTCAAAGTCAGTGGTCTTTTGAACCACTGCTCTGATACCACTTGTTGGTCCCGGTACAAGACTGAGGAATATGTGTATGGGGGGAATACACGTATAAAGATTTTTCTCACTTTCAAACTGACTGAGTCCCCTTGCTCAGAGTGATAAAGAACTCAGGGTTGATAACCCACCTACTGACTGCACTGAATGCTGGTCAGTTGGCAAACTATCAACTTGAGTTCAGTGCGGAAGTGCGTGAGCCCTGAAGGATTATAATCTTGTTTATGTTTGCTTTCTGAAAACTTGATTACTCTTTTCTGATATAGCGATTAGTAGGGCAGTGTTCAGGTTGAGATCAGGCTGATTGATTCAAGCCTGATAAAGCTAATGCAATGAATGACTTAAACAAATAAGCAGTTAAGAACAATATCAAAGCAGTAAGAACACAAGGAGTTTAACGTGGTTCAGAGACTCAAGCTCCTACGTCCATGATCCTGATTGAACAGGATAATCCACTACTCGAGATTAACTTATTTTTAACGTGCCAAGGTACACCAAGATCAGCTAACCTCACTGGCCTATACAAACTCCTTCCTAACTTCACTAAACAACTTCAACCAACAAACCTGACTAGAGGGTTTTGATTTCAGTTTGATTTCCAACTAAGGTGTGATTATCCTTACAAGGCTAAGCTATACTAAGGATGGATAATCACTCTAAGCTTAAGATATGGTTTGAAAGCTCAGTGGAATACAGAATAACTCTCACTAATCTAAAAAACACTTGGGGAATTTATCTGGTTTCGAGTGCTTCTTTTAGAATGCTTGAGAGTTTGAGTAATTTTTGGCTTGGAAATTTCCCGTAACCTTGAATGGGTTCAAGGCCTTCTGTATTTATAGATGGATTTGAAAAACTATCCGTTGGAGGAGATGGCCTTCTATTCATCTACGTAGGTTTGTTCAATGGATATATCTCCCATGCAGAAGCCGTCCTTGCATGGATTAGGTAATTGCATTTAATACTCCATTTAATGCTTGCCCGTTGAAAGTGCAGTCTGAAGTCAGTCTTCATGTCAGGTCCGTACGTGTGTGTCCTTTCTAGATTTGTCAACGTCATCAGGTTGGTGAGAATGTTAGAACTCATTCCTGGGCTTCAGGCTTGTCTTATTAAGTTCTTTTTATCTCGAGCACAACTGTCTTGTCATAACGCCGACATTCCTTTTGCATTGCTTGGCCCTACTCCAAGTATTTCTCATTACTCAGTGGCATCCTGTTCCCTTTAGGACTGAGTTAGTAATGAGCTCAGGGATATACTCTTTCATCACTGACACTTACTCAGTCAGCTTAGAAAGACTGCCATAAGTTCAGGATTGTGCTCTTCATCTTCAGGCTATAATTCTTGATTGTCATTAGTAAGTGCTAAGTATTAAAATGACTAAGTATAAAAACCTAACCAAGACTAGCCTGACTAAGACATTCTAAGGCAAATCATCTTTTCAGGGGCTTTGGGATCTTAATCAAAACTGACAATGTCCCAACAGCTTCCCCTCGAATGAATCCAAAATCAAACAAGAATTCAGTTAACCTTCCATACCATGCGCTAGGTGCTTGTTTGAGACCATATAAGGCCTTATTCAGTTTGTACACATAGTTTGGAAAGTCAGGATTTTCAAATCCTTTTGGTTGCTCAACATAGGCTTCTTCAATTAAGACTCCATTTAGAAAAGCAGCTTTAACATCCATTTGATGCAACTTAATATCCAGAAAATATGCAATAGCAAGTAATAATCTAATAGATTCAATCCTTGCAACTAGAGCAAAAGTTTCATCATAATCTATTCCTTCTACCTGAGTGTATCCTTGAGTAACTAATCTAGCTTTATTTCTCACAATGTTACCAGATACATCAGTTTTGTTCTTGAAAATCCATTTAGTTCATATAACATTTGTATTTTAGGCCTAGGTACTAAAGTCCAGACATTATTTCTCTCAAACTGATTTAACTATTCATGCATAGCATTAATCCAGTTTTCATCTTTTAAATCTTCAATAACATTCTTGGGCTCAATCAAAGAATGATAACACTCATAACTTACCTTGTTGCAGATGGAAGACATACAAATTGTTCTTACCAGATTACTTACTATAGTCGTTCTTCTTCTTGTCTGAACTCCAGAGTATTTTTCTCCAATAATTTGTTCTGCAGGATGATCCTTAATTATCCTGGAAGATGGAACTTTGTTGTACTCGAGTGAATTCCTACTAGATTCTGATTTTTCAGGTAATGTTGTTCTAGTTGTTGGAACCCATGGAACAACATCCTTATTCTGACTAGAATCTGTAGAACTCACTGGTACATCAATAAGTCTAGAAACATCATCTTCTATAGTTGGACCTGCAAGACTTGCATTATCATCAAATACCACATTAACAGATTCTTGCACAGTATCAGTCTTTAAATTATAGATTCTATAAGCTTTGCTATTCCTAGAATAACCTAGAAAGAATCCGTTATCACTTTTTGAATCAAACTTGTGCAGTTGTTCTCTATCATTCAGAATATAACAAATGTAACCAAACACATGAAAATATTTCACATTAGGTATATTGTTATGTAGAATTTCATAAGAGGTTTTTGTAGTACCTGGCCTTAGATAGACTCTATTTGAAATGTGACATGCAGTGTTTAAAGCTTCAGCCCAAAATCTTTTTTAAAGATATTTTGATACTAGCATGACCCTAGCCATTTCTTGTAAAGTTCTATTCTTTATTTCTACAATTCCATTTTGTTGTGGTATTTCTGGTGAGGAAAATTCTTGCATGATACCTTTATCTTCACAAAACTTTGTAAAATCACTATTCTCAAATTCCCTACCATGATCAGATCTAATCTTCTTGACCTTGGAATTGAAAACATTTTTGAATTTCTTATACAAATTTTTTAAAACAGAAAAAGTTTCAGATTTTTCCTTAAGAAATTCAATCCAACTATATCTAGAATAATCATCAACCAAAACAAAAGAATATAGTTTTCCACCTATAATCTCAATTTCCATTGGACCCATAAGATCCATATGAAGAAGTTCAAAATATTTTTGTGTAGAACAATGTGACAGCATTTTGTGTAACACTATTACTTGATTACCTTTTTTACACGGACCACACACTTTTGATTTGTTTAGCTGTAACTTAGGAAGACCATTCACAACTCCTGTTTTGATCAATTTCAGAATATTCTGGTAATGTGTGTGCCCAAGTTTTTGATGCCACAAGAAACTCTCATCAGTTTTCACATTGTTGCAAGTTTTGAGGGTATTAATCACATAACAATTATCCACAAATCTATGTCCAATCATAAGACATTCACCTTTTTCATTTTTCACATAGCATGAATTCTTATCAAAATCCACATGTAGACCATCATCACATAATTGACTTATACTGATCAGATTTGCAATTAATCCATCAACATGCAACACATTAGTCAGTTTAGGAAATCCAGGAACATTTAAAGTACCCTTACCAATGACTGCACTACGGGAACCACCTCCAAATATCACATGACCATCGGCATCTAATCTATAATCAGTCAAATAATCAATATTACCCGTCATATGCCTAGAACAACCACTATCAAAATACCATGAACCGGGTGCATGAGCTTTTAAGAAAGTATAAACAACATTACAACTTTTAGACTTACTGGCCCTAGTAGTGTTTGGTAAATATTCTTTCAAATGAGGTGACAAACTTGGTGACATAGATTTTGCATTCAAATCACTTTTTAATTTCCAGCAGTATGGTTTGATAGGTCCCTTTTTATAGCAGTAATGACATAGAAAATTATTATTGGATTTTTCAAAGAATTTATTTGTAGATTCAGTAGTGTTGACAACAGAATCTGCTCCTGATTTTACAAATATAATAGGTTTATTACTAGACTTGGATTATCCAGAATTATCAACATAACCAAGACCTTTTTTACCAAAATTACCAAGTACCAAGGCATTGTCTAGAATTTCAGTGCCTTTTGCAAACCTTTTAAAGTTCAAAGTTGAACCTCTAAGTTTTTCTTTTAGCTTCTCAAGCTCCATATTTTTTCTTGTAAGGATAACTTAAAGCTTGGTTAAAGATTCTCTCAAATCAAAATTTTCTAAAGTCATTGACTTAAGAATCTGTGATTGTGGCTCAATCTCCTTGATGTTCTCTTGACATGAGATACAACCTATTTTGACCAGTGAGGAAGTACCTGTCTCCACAAATGAACTTGTAAAACAGCTCACATCTGGACTGTTATCACCAGATGTTGTAACAAATGTCGGAACATTTGTATCAACATCAGAATAATAATCATCCAGATGATCATCAAAAGTATCATCATACACAAATCTCGCAGACAAAGCACATTCTTCATTTTTCTCAAACTCATTTTCATCTTCTGATTCATCACTTAGAGTAGCATTAAAGTTCAGTTTCTTTCTTAGCAGGGTGTTGGCACACTCATTTGCATAATAACCAAAACCAGTACATGCATCTCACCTTACTGACTTTCTATACTCAGGATCATACCTGGGTTTGCTACTGCTACTACCTGTTCTTCTATTTTGATTAAACATATTTCTTCTTTCAGACATTTGTTGATTATTATTAATTTCTACTTTTGGTTGAATATTGCCCTTTAACCTATTAACCATATTCTTTAGAAAATACTTAAACTGTTTGATTGGTAAAACAATGTCCTCAGAATTATCGTCACATAAATCAACATACTCAGAATCAGAATCAACTTCAGTCACAAATGAAGACTTTTCACTATTAGAAGAAGTTTCACCTTTGAAAACAGACATCTTTTTATCATTCAAATCATTCTTTTGATCCATGTTCATTTCATAGGTTTTTAGAATACTTATCAATTCATTTTAACTCATAGTACCAGTATCCTTAGCCTCTTCTACAGCACATATTTTAGCATCAAAACGTTTTGGAATTGTTCTAAGAATTTTATGAACTAACCTGGTATTCGAAATTGGATCACCTAGAGAGTGAGATTCATTAGCAATCTCAGAAAGTCTCTCGTTGTAGGCAGAGATAGTTTCATCTTCTCTCATCTTAAGGTTTTCGAATTTGGTTCCCAGCATCCACAGTTTTGTTCTACGAACACTATCAGATCCTTCACAATGCTCTTGAAAACGATCCCAAGCATCCTTAGCAGATATGCAATTAGAAATCAGTTTGAACATAGATACATCTACTGATGTAAAAATTAGGTTCAAAGCTTTCGAATTGTAACTGGCCATAGTTACATCATCATTAGTCCAATCCAGTTCATGTTTGACTCGTGCTTCATTATCCTCATCAGCTGGAGTTCAGGGTTGAGTCCATCCATAATCAAAATCTACACACTCCTCCATAATCATTCATCAAGGGATTTAACGTACATCCGCATCTTTGGTTTTCAATATGCATAATTCGATCCATCTAGAATCGGCAGTTTTAAAGCGGGGGTAAGTGGATATTCCATTGCAAACAAAATCTACACACTTAAAGACACAGGATCTAACTAAGTATATCTAGTTATGGCCCTGATACCAATTGAAGGGTGTGCGTAAGTGTTTTTCCAGAATGTTGTCGAAAGTGTTGAAACATAAAAGACAACATACACATCGGAAGACTTTGAAAAACAGAAAATAAAATTTATAAACGGGATATCAAAACTTTTTCATAGATTATAAAATAATCTATGATGCCTCATGGCGAAACTTCACTATAACGAGTAGTGATACAAAGACAAAGTAAAAACCAACTGTAGGAATTTACATCAAGACCATATACCCTAGGTATACAATCAAAAAGCCTAGAATTCTAATCGTTTAAAACAAATAACTTATTCAAAGGTCGAACTAAAACACTATTAGAATTACAAATGAGAGAATCGAAATAACTACACTTTCTATAGGTAAATAGGTATCTCGATCTCTTCACTTGATAGTATCTCATGTGTATAGTATTTATAGACTTCAATCCTTACATGTGAACACAAAAATCATGGTTTCCCATGATGTAAAATTGTCCCACACTTGAGCTCCGTGATCTTGATAACCACCCATGTGTTGGAATATTTAGAGGCACGTAAAACATGTAAACCTGCGCAGCGGAAATATCGTTCACCAACAACGAACAATTAATTGCATAATTGAAATACGAGATATCTAAACCAAGAAATCTTACAGCGCTTCCTACGTGGAATCTTCAACTACGGTATTCACGCAACAGCTATTCACCGATCCGCACTGGGATGCCAGCGTTGAATCTCGAGATGAACTTGTTAGGAAAACTCGAACAATAGATTTTATGTAGAAATTATATTTCTTGTATTCTGTGTATTTTGGAATTCCCATGGGACACATATTTATAGGGATTAACTTGGCTTAATTCCTAAGCAATATATCGGGCCTAGCCCGTAATATAATCTCTAAAGATTATATCTCCCTAGATATGTTCCTACGAATAATATATTTACCATATCTATTATTCGTGTATAATAATATTCCAAATATTATTATTGGAATTTCATTTTAATTAAATCCAATTTAATTAAATAATAATAATAATAATTAATTCCAAATATAATAATTATTATTATTATATATTCTCCATAAATTAAATATTATATCTAATATAATACTTAATAAACCAACTATAATCGGTGAACAGTCATTGCTTGTTGTATGACCCATATGCCCTCATATATCGAGCGATTAGTCAAACTAACGGTCTTAATTGAACCCTAGACAATAAATCAGACATTCTCAAGTATATAATTCCATGTGTTGGAAAAATCAAGAGCATAAATATTTTTCTTTTTCCTTAGTTATTTAAATTACTTGAAAGCATCTCCCACCGGTGATCAAGTAAAGCGAAAGGGAAATACTTGAGAAGGCTTTTGGGTTGATAAAGCACGTTCGTGTTTGTCCCGTTTTATTCAAAGGCCAACTTCTACAAGAGGTACGTAAGTCACATATTTTCTTGTTTATTCCGCCATAGATTATATGTGAATTAATTCAACATGCATGATGATAAATTAGTTGTTGGAATTATTATTTGAATTAATTAGGATTAATTCATGCTAGTAATAATTGAATTTAAATTCGTATTTAAATTTCATCCCGAGTAGATTCCGGGCACCCCTATTTTTCCCAACAACTGGTATCAGAGCCATGGTTTCAGGCTCTGATCTTTAAATTGGAATTTAAATTGTTAAACATTAAATTGAAATTGGATAGTAGAATTGCTAGATCTTTTTTGCAGGTATCCAATTGTCATAGTTTTAATGTTGTTATTTTTTTCATGCGTGTAATTAATTGTTTTTAATTTGATTCGTTCGAATTCGTTTTTCTCGTGAGAAAATCCACGAGTAGATTAGTTGTTTTTATTTTGATTCGATCATTGTAATAGACTAGTCTAGATCTAGTATTTTTTTTTTGTAAAATAAATTATAACCGGATCAAGACGAAGAACGAAGAATTAAAGACGGCATACTCGGACGATGCATGCATGCGCGGCGTATGCATGACGTAAAATCATGCATGGGGTGGAAAACGAGAACGAACGGCGAAACCCGGTGTACGGGGTACGCGAGGTGCACGACCCGCGCACGACGGGTGCCCGACGGTGCATGGACGCGCGCGCCTAGCGCCAGCGCCCGTGCGGCCGCTGCTCGGCGTCGCACCGAGTGGCGCGCGGGCCCACTCTATGGGCCGACGCGCGCCGTATCTCGTCCCGTAGAATTTTTTTAAATTTAATTCTAGTTCTGCATTTTTGTGTGATTTTAAACGTCGTCCCGAACCCCAAACAATGCTGTTTTTTGATGAAGTGTTGCTGTTCGAGTGGGAGCGTGTCGAGACGAACGATATAAAGCAACAAGGACGATTTTTTGCATCAAGACGTGAAGAAATTAAACCGTGACAATTGGATTTGAGTGCTCCAATGTGTTTAATTTTGTTTTGATGGATGTTTTATTTCGTGCACTTATTATTATTTGTTAATATGTGTTTGCATGAATTTTATTGTCCAAGAAAAACCTTACTTTCAAAATTACTAAGTATGTTTATTTAATCGCAATTTTATTCCGGATATTAAAATTGGATTAATTTGGCCTCCATAATTTATTTATTTGTGAAGTTCTTTTGGAATACATTTCCCCCTCGGATCGGCCAAAAGAATGAATTTCACATGAATAAATTCCGAAAGGATGATTGTGGATTATTACTAGTGGCGGTATTGACCCTCAACACGAGTGGCTTGCTCAAAGCGAAATAATAATCCTGTATTTAATTATGGTTATTACTTAGGCATAGGAAATTGATATTAACTTACTCCCCTCGGAGTCCCTGTCAATTTCTATGTGGTCAAAGTGGGAGCCAACTATTAATTTTGAATTAAGGATTTGTAACTTTTAAGTTTGTGATCCGCTTGAATGTGTTTAAATGTATAGACCACCCCTCGTGGCCCATTTAAATTATTTCGAGATGTTGGCTGATGCATGATTATATTATTTTAAGGTTTCAATATAATTGATGTGATCGAATTATGTGATAATTTTGTATTTTTCTAGATATTGATATGAATGTATGTTTTATTGTCAGTTCATCATGTCGCAACCTTTTAATCCATTGTTTAGTATACTTAAAGGTAACAAACTTGTGGGTGAGAACTATGTTGATTGGAAACGTAATCTTGATATTGTCCTAACCGCTCAACACCACAAATGGGTACTTACTACTCCTAAGCCCCAAGAGCCTGCCGAAGACGCGACCAAGGCGGTCAAGAAAGAGCATAAGAGTTGGTTTGACTCCGATGAGATGGCTAGGTGTACTATTCTAGCTTCAATGTCAGATGTGTTGCAACACCAACACCAACACATGGTGACCGCCTCTGAGATAATGCTCAATCTTGAAGCGATGTTTAAACATCAGAACCGTACAGCTAGGCAAATCACCATGCGAAAGATGCTTTCGTTGAAGATGGTGGAAGGTACGCCCGTAAGGGATCACGTTATCGAGATAATGGGTTATCTCAACAAGTTGGAAGTACTTGGTGCGGAATTTGATCTCCCTACTAAGGTCGATTTCGTTCTCCATTCTCTGCCGAAGAGCTTTGAGCAGTTTCAGTTGAACTATCAAATGAATGACCGGGCAAATAGTTTGTCCGAGCTCTTGCAAGCTTTGGTATCGGCGGAGACGTTAATGGATCATCAAACTGTTGCTATGGTGGTAAACGGTTTGTCTGCCTCTTCGGGTCCCAAGGGAGGAAAGAAAAGAAAGAGGACGAAAGGCCAGATCCAAGCAAATCCAACCGTTGTGAAACCTAAGGCAAAGGGAGAAGGAGGTGGAAAGAAAGCTGCTAAGGGTAAGTGCTTCAATTGTGGTGAAAAGGGACATTGGAGGGCGACCTGTTCTAAGCCTAAGAAGGCGGTAAAGAAAGGTAAGTCTCATGCTTTAGTCGTTGAAACATATGTTGCGGCATATGCTGCCCACGTTTGGGTAGTGGATACCGGGGCAACTGATCATATTTGTTTCACTCTTCAGGGGTTTCAGCTAACCCGGCGACTTAGCAAGAATGAGATCACCATCACTTTGGGCGATGCTACGAGAGTGGCAGCCGAAGCAGTGGGAGTCGTGCACCTATCTTTTGAAGATAGAGTTTTAATTTTAAGAGATGTTTTATACGTTCCGAACTTTAGGAAGAATTTAATTTTAGTTTCTAAGTTGTTTTTTTATGGATATTCAGTTACTTTTAATAAAGTTGTTACTGTTTCTATTAAGAATGATATTATCTGTCATGGAACGTTGGTAAACAATCTCTATACGATTAAGTGTGCACACCACTCAAATAATGAATCTAATAACACGTCGATCATTTCGAGTAATAAAAGAAAGCGTTCTTCGGAGATGAACGAAACACTTCTATGGCATCTTAGACTAGTTCATATTAATCTAAAGCGGATAGAGAGATTGGTGAAAGATGGATCCTTGGAATCATTCCAAGTCGAACTATTTCCAACTTGCGAATCTTGTTTAGAGGGTAAGATGACCAAGAGGGCATTTGGAGCCAAGGGGAATAGAGCCACGGAAGTGTTAGAACTCGTTCATACCGATGTGTGTGGTCCAATGACGATCAGAGCAAGAATGGGGTATGACTATTTCATCATCTTCATTGACGATTACTCGAGATATGGGTACATTTACCTTATAAGGCATAAGTCTGAAACTTTTGATAAGTTTAAGGAGTTTAAGGCCGAAGTCGAGAAACATAGGGAAAAGAGTATCAAGTTTCTACGATCAGATCGTGGAGGTGAATACCTCAGCGATGAATTCTTGAACTACTTATCGGACGAAGGGATCGTATCCCAGTTAACCGCACCGGGAACCCCTCAACAGAACGGTGTGGCGGAACGAAGAAATCGGACTCTTTTAGAGATGGTCAGATCCATGATGAGTTATTCGGATTTACCCAAGTCGTTTTGGGGTAATTCCTTGGAAACGGCGGCTTACATTCTAAACTTGGTGCCATCCAAATCGGTTCCTAAACCCCCAATGAATTGTGGACCGGGCGCAAACCCAGTCTAAGACATTTGCGGATTTGGGGTTATCCGGCATACGTGCTAGACAAGGAAGCCGGTAAGTTGAATCCACGTTCGAAATTAAGGCTGTTTATAGGATACCCTGCGGGAACGAAATGGTGTATGTTCTATAGTCCCAAGGATCAAAAGACCGTGATTAGTACACACTTTAAATTCTTGGAGGAAGACTATATGAACAATCAAAAACCTAAAAGTGAAATTACCTTAGAAGAATTGAGAGGTCAAACCTCGATACCAAGTATACAAGATGATGTACCACACGTCACATCTTCACAACTAGAACCCCTTCGTAGTGGGAGGATTGCTAGGCAACCCGAGAGATTCATGGGGATAGGAAAATCTTCGGATTTGGTTCCCGGCGATGAATCAGACCCATGGACATACGACGAGGCAATCCAAGACAAAGACGCGGAGTCGTGGCAAACGGCAATGGAAACCGAGATGGGTTTGGTGGATCATAATCAAGTGTGGGAGTTGGTTGAGCCACCCAATGGGGTAGAACTCATTGGATGTAAGTGGGTGTACAAGAGGAAAAGAGGACCGGACGGAAGGGTTGAGACCTTCAAAGCGAGGCTTGTGGCCAAAGGGTATACTCAGAAAGAAGGGATCGATTATGAGGAAACCTTTTCGTCTGTAGTTATGCTTAAGTCCATCTGTATTCTCTTGTCGATCGCTGCGCACCTAGATTATGAGATCTGACAAATGGATGTCAAGACGGCTTTCCTTAACGGAAGTCTTGACGGGATAGATATCTATATGCAACAACCCAAAGGTTTCATTGAAAAAGGCCAAGAGAATCTCGTATGCAAGCTTAAGAGATCCATTTATGGACTTAAGCAAGCACCGCGTACTTGGAACCAATGTTTTGATTAAGTGATTAGGTCTTATGGGTTTGATCAAAGCGAGTTCGAAAGTTGTATGTATAAGAAGTGTGACGGAACTGCGGTGGTATTCTTAGTATTATACGTAGATGATATTCTGCTCATTGGAAACAATGTGAAGGTATTGTCAGACGTAAAGGTATGGCTGTCAAAACAATTTGATATGAAGGACTTAGGGGAAGCCGGTCACATCCTTGGGATCAAGATCACTCGCGATTGCAAGAAGAGGATGTTGGGCTTATCGCAAGCTTCATACATTGACACTATTTTGAAGCGTTTCAGCATGCAAGATTCCAAGAAAGGTTTTGTACCTTTTAGGCACGGAATCCATCTATCGAAAGAAATGAGCCCTAAGATGCAAGCGGAGATAGATGACATGAAAGGTGTTCCGTACACTTTGGCCGTAGGAAGCCTTATGTATGCAATGTTGTGTACGAGACCGGATATCTACTTTGCCGTGGGCATGGTGGCAAGATATCAAAGTAATCCCGGGAAAGACCATTGGACTGCCGTAAAGTGCATCTTGAGGTATCTGAAAAGAACTCGTGAGAGGATGCTGATTTACCAGTCAGATAGTCTTGTTCCCGTGGGATACACGGACTCAGATTTCCAATCAGACATAGACTCAAGAAACTTAACCTCGGGTAATGTGTTTTGCGTGGGAGGAGGAGCCATTTCATGGAGAAGCATTAAGCAGAAATGCATCGCTGATTCTACCATGGAAGCCGAGTATGTAGCTGCTTGTGAAGCAGCGAAAGAGGCAGTTTGGCTCAAGAACTTCTTAGTGGACTTGGACGTTGTTCCGAATTCGCCAGATAAGATAATTGTCTTTTTTTACAATGCCGGAGCATTTGCAAATTCAAAGGAACCGAGAGCCCACAAGGCCAGCAAACACATAGAAAGAAAGTATCATCTTATACGAGAAATCGTTAAGAGAGGAGATATAGAGGTGGCAAAGATAGCGTCGGGTGACAACCTAGCGGATCCATTCACAAAGGGTCTGCCTCAGAGTACATTCGAGAGACATGTGGATGGAATGGGAGTCAAGACTATTGTCAATCTGCTTTAAGTATAAGTGGGAGGAATTATTAGGTTAGTGTAGGTTGACATGAGATGTCACGTAGAGCTACTACACTAAGACATGCATGATGTATACTAAAAAGCAGACTTTAAGTATAAGTGGGAGATTGTTGGAGTTATACGTGAAAGTATGCTTTTACTTTGTATAACTCGTGTATCAAACATTTATTTTATGAGAATAATTCTTTTATCACATTTGCTTTAGTTATGATTGAATGTTGAATATCTATTGCAAATCGTTCAATATATGGTACTAGTTGCATTGTAGTTAATGTGGTGATACCCGATCAAGGAAGAAAACATTAACAGTCTCCTTGTAACTAAACGTACATTTTCACGACCTAGGTGGAATTGAACAATCCGCCGTGAAAGGTCGATGTGTAAGTCTCAAATTGGTCTGTCTTGACTAAGAGATTGCACTAGCATATTTAGTATGTGTTGAAGAGGACCTATAGCGAGGATAAATTCTTCTGTTCTGAAATGTGAAGAATTAGACCTCAGTGGTTGTTGATTTCTTAATCTCCGTCACTTAAATAGGACCGTGTGTGCTTGATGGTAACTGCTTTGATTCATGTTGGGTGAGAATCATTGTGACTTCGAACCTTGTGCTTTGGGCAGTAATATTAATCATACGATGGTTGCTAAGATTTAATACGGAGAAACGCGTGCGAGTACAGCTCGTGTGATTAGTCCCCTTGGTGGGCTCAGAAGTTTTATCGTATCAAATCTTGCAAGTGAAGAATCAGTTTCTTCGGTACGGATAGTAATGTTGAGCTGTCTTTACTCCAAGGTGAAATATATTAATTAATTTGGAGCTATTCAGAAGCTTAATTAATTAATGGACTTGATAATCATAAACGCGGGAAATAATAACCGGGAGCCCATATTATCGTAATATGGATTAAGATGGATAGTGCAATATTAATTTATTAGTGGTAATAATTAATATTAATGGATTGAATTATATTGGGGCTCAATATTGAAATTCAGAAGTCCATTAGGAGGTCCAATCTTAATTCTCCTTAAAGGCCCCTCAAGTAGCCCAATAATGATAAGGTGATTAAAATAAAAAGATAATAAAATGCTGATTTTTCCCTTATATTTTCGAAAATAGTATCATTAGGAAAGAAAAGATTTTGTTGATTTTCTTGAAAAGATATTATGGAAGATAAGTATTTTTGGAATACAAGATTATCTCATATATTCAAGAAGATCCAAATCTTGGATTCTTCTCCTATATTTTTCGAAAATTGCAAGTATAATTAGGAGGGTGAGATTTTTATGGAGTATTTTATTTTGGAGAAAAGAATATATGAGATATATTCAAGATTTCTTAGAGTCTAAGAAAAGATTTCCTCCAAGCCTATAAACCACCAAAATTTCGGCCACCCTATATTATAAATAGTGAATGATTATTTCATCCCCAAGTATATAATTCCATGTGTTGGAAAAATCAAGAGCATAGATATTTTTCTTTTTCCTTAGTTATTTAAATTACTTGAAAGCATCTCCCACCGGTGATCAAGTAAGGCGAAAGGGAAATACTTGAGAAGGCTTTTGGGTTGATAAAGCGCGTTCGTGTTTATCCCGTTTTATTCAAAGGCCAAGTTCTACAAGAGGTACGTGTTGGGAAAATGTATAAGATTTAAGTTTTGATTAGATGCCAAAATGTTCCTCCTAAGTTGATTTGTAAGTAAATTATTCAGTAGAGTTAGTGCTTAGTTAATCAGTTCACTGTTAAGGAACTGAAGTACAGTTAGTAATTTATAGAGTGTATTTAAGAATGAAGTCTGCTGAAGTCAAAGTCTGCTGAAGATGAAGTCCACTGAAGACAAGTGATCTGAGAAAAAGTCTAAGTCTTGAATGTTTTCTAAGTGCATTCTCACTAAGACTAAAACCATTAGGAGAGGACCAAGGTCCACTGATGAGAACAAACAAAGCACATTCAATGCTAAACATATTAAAAACTGTTAGTTAATCTGGTTGGAACAAGGCAAAATGAATTTCAGTAAAGCTTACAATAAATGAAGGAATAAGAAGGTTCTCTCAGAGGAGTTCCACCTTAAAGCAAGACAAGAATCTGGGCATACAGACTAAAGGTCCAATGAGAAGATGATACGTCAGTGTACTTTACTGACAGCCGACCTGCTCCGAACTGACAAGTACCAAAAGTCTTTCCCTAGCAATCTACAGAAAGTTGGTGAACAGGCATGGTCTTTCAGCCGTTTCTTGACAAGACTTAAAGCTTCAAATAGAGCCGTTTGAGCCAATCAGATACAAGAAGACTTACTTGAGAAGATTCAAATCCAACGGGAAGATTTTCAAGGAAGCCTATAAATACAGAAGGACGTGCTCATTTCTATGCACGGGAAACTCACAAGATCAAAGCTATCTCTACATTCATAACAAGCACTCGAAATTACCATTGTTTCCCAAGTGTTTCACATTTGTAGAGAGCCTAACAAACCTTCTGTAACCAAGCTTAAAAGCTATATTCAAATCTTAGAAAGAGATAATCCAATCCTATGCCTTGAGCTAAACTTGTAAGGATTATCTCAAAATAGTTGGAACCAAAACCCTACTTAAAACCCTACTCAGTGTTTAGGTTGAGAGCTAGTGTTAAGTGGTGTTAGTAAGTTGATTGTTGTATCAGTCTGAAAGCTGGTTTGTTTTGGGATCTAGGACCTGTAATTTCCTAGTTATCAATCATCCTAAGAGAGGATTAGTTGATCTGTGCACCTTGGCACTATAACACAAGGAATTCCAAGTGAAAGGAATTCTCTTGTTTGATCAGGACAGTGGACGTAGGAGATTCATCTCTGAACCACTTTATATCTTGTGTACTTATTCTCTGTTTTCCTAAGTGTGTGTTAATCTCAAAGTTTATCAAAGTAAAACGAGTTTTCTAAAGGGCTCACTAATCCGCATCTGAAAGCTAATTAGATAGTGTTTCAACTGAAAGTCTTGAGCTTTCAGTGGAGGTATTATCTCAGTAAGCTTTCACAAAATAACTTTAAGCAGACCTCAAGTCCACTGACGAGCTACTGTCTTAAGTAATCTGATAAGTTTTACAAGAAGTTTTAATTTGTAACCACAGGTGAACTCCCCCCCCCTCCCCCCTCATACACCTGTTTACTCATTTCGGGACCAACAATTGGTATCAGAGCAGTGGTTCAATAGACCATTGTTCTAAGTATACCTTGTGCTTAAAGGTATTTTCAAGGTCACCTGAATTGATCCTTTGATAAACTTGTTTTTATACTATGGCTGACAATGTAGCTAGGGTAGCACCACCAGCAGAGAACAACATGGGAGTTAATCCCTTGAACCATATGTCTCATCACAAGCTTCCACAATTCTCAGTGGAAAATTATGACTTCTGGAAGATCAGAATGAGAGCTCATCTTGCCTGTGTACATGATGAAATGCTAAGGGTTATTACTAAAGGTTCATTTATTTTTATGATGCCTAACCCTAGAACTACAGCTGAGACTATTGCAGATCCTAGAGAAGAATGGCCCAAGGATGAGGATAACTTCACTGCAGATGAGAGGAGGAGAAACAACCTCAACTTCATAGCCATGAACATTCTCTACACCATCATTCCAGACTCTGTAATGGGAAGAGTGATCCACTGCAAGACTACAAAGGAACTATGGGACAATCTTGCTCTCATGTGTGAAGGAACTGACAAGATAAAGGAGAACAAGCTTTCAGTAGTTGTTCAAAAGTATGAGCAGTTCACCATGGAGCCCACTGAGACTATTGACCAGCTTGATGGGAGGTTCACTGACATCATGAATGAAATAAACTCTCTGGGAAAAGTCTATACCAAAAGGGAAGTTGCCTTAAAGATCCTGAGAGGTCTAACCTCAAGATGGGATGTGTACTCTGTGATGATGCAGAATACCAAGGATCTATCCAGCATGTCTATGCAACAGGTATTCTCTGAACTCAAGGCTTATGAGTTTGATCTGAACAGGAAAAGGGCTCCTGATGAGACCTCAGCTGAGAAGGGAGTTGCCTTCAAAGCTAAGGAGTCTGAGCCAAAATCCCCAAAGCCTCAGAAGAGTACAAAGGCAAGCAAGTCTCAAAGCAAGGCTGAGATGCAGGAGGAACTCAGCCTGATGGCTAGAAGGTTTGAACAACTTAACAGCCGATTTGGCAAGTATAAAAGATTTTACAGGGATAACAGGGAAGGCAGAAGTTATCCGCAAAAGACCACCAGAGGAGGAGAGAAAAGCTCATCTGAGATGGAAAAGAAGAAGGAATACAAGAATTACACCAAGGCTGAAGGATCATCATCAAAGACCAGAGAGTCTACTGAGGAAAAGAATGATGATGCCAACAGATGTTTCCAGTGCAAGAAGATTGGGCACTTTCAATATGATTGTCCTCAACTGAGCACAAAAGAAAGAAAGGAAAGGCAAGCCAAAAGAGACAGAAGATGTGGAGAAAGGAAAGCCATGGTGGCTGAGGATGTTGATGAAAATCTGGAGTCATCTGATGGACTATTCTCTGATAGCAGTGATGATGACATGTGTCTCATGGCAAGAGAAGAACCAGAGGTACAATCTAAACCATCCATTTCTCTAGAACACACACCTGAGCTAAGCTCAGAGTCAACTCAGGAACTCAATCTTCAGTCCGCTTTGGAACAATTGATGATTGATTTCTCAAGGTTGCAAGAAGCAAGTTTCTATCTTCAAGATGAAAACAAACAACTCCTGAGTGAAAACTCCAAGTTAATCGAGTCTGGGAATCAAGCAGATCTGAACTCAGCCAAATCTACCATTGAACTGACAAAAGAGGTGGAAACCCTCAGGAGTCAAGGAAATGGTAGAGATCAACTGATAAAAGATCTCAATGAATCTAAGACAAAGTTAACTGAAGAGAATTTAAAATTGGCAAGCCAAATAAAGGATTCTCTCCTGAAAATTGATGTCTTACAAAAATCTGAAGAGATCTTGTTAAAAGGGATTGATGCTATCAACAAACCCTCTCTTGCCATAGAGGAGATTCAAAATTTTCAAATCAATCCTAATAACAAGTGTGGGATAGGCTTTATTCCAAAACCTTCAGAAGGTCCTCTGAGTGTTGCTTCTTCAAGTGGCACAAAGAGAGTTTTTGTTAAGTCTGTGACATTTCAACCACAGACTATGGATAAAGGAAAAAGGCCAGCTGAGATCACACAAAAGAAAAGTCAAACTAAGCCAAAACCAAATGGAAAGGCTCAGGTTACTTATCAAACTAGATCTCAGTAGAGGTACTATCAGCCGAGGTCTTCACAGATGAAGCAACCTCAGCTGAAAGCACCCAGACATGAGCAGTCCTCAAGGAATGACTCATATGGAAGATCTATTCCTTTTGTGCCTAAAGGAAAAGATCCTTCATACCTTTATCAACAAAGACCAAGGCCAGGTGCACCCAAGCCGAAGAGAAAGAACGTAAAGAAGGTTCCTGTTCCTTCAAAGGCTGACACCCATAGAAAGTTTACTCCCAAGGCACCAAGGGAGATAACAATCTATGTAGATGTTTATGGAAGACAAAGTAGCCAATCTAAAGTGATTAGAACTGTGAGGCAAATTTAGATTCCGAAAGGTACAGCTAACCTGGTAGGACCCAACACCAAATGGGTACCTAAAGCTTGATTTTTGATTGCAGGGCTCAGTGGACCTCAACAAAGGAGATGCTCTAAAATCTTCAGTCTGGTACTTGGACAGTGGATGTTCTAGGCACATGACTGGCAACAAAGATCTCCTGACAGAATTTGTTGAGAGAGAAGGTCCACAAGTCACTTTTGGTGACAACTCACAAGGAGCCACTAAAGGTTATGGTACTTTAATCATTGGCTCAGTAAGAGTAAGCAATGTATCCTTTATCAGTGGACTTAAGTATAATCTTATGTCCATAAGTCAATTCTATGATAAAGGATACAGTGTTGAATTTTCATGTAACCTGTGTTTTGTCAAGAATATATCTTCACAACAGGTACTACTAACTGGGTCAAGAAAGGGAAATATCTATCTTGCAGATTGGAAGTCTTGCACACCCAATGCATGTCTTATTGCTAAGAGCTCAACTGATACTAATTGGTCGTGGCACAAAAGACTAAGTCATCTGAACTTCAAGATGATGAACAGGATTGCAAGACATGGACTGGTAGAAGGAATGCCAAATGAAGTATACAACAAAGAACATATTTGCAAAGCCTGTCAGGAGGGAAAGCAAGTGAAAGCATCTTTCAAAAGCAAAGTAGCAACCTCTACTGACAGAATACTTCAACTGTTACATATGGATCTCTTTGGTCCAGTAACCCCTGTGAGTATCAATGGGAGAAAATATACACTTGTTGTTGTTGATGATTTCTCCAGGTACACATGGGTGATATTCCTAGCAAGCAAAAAGGAGACTCAACTGAGGCTGCCAGAGCTCCTGAAGAAAGTTAGCAATGAAAAGAGCCTGAACATTGTAAAGATAAAATCAGATAAGGGCACTGAATTCATTAATTCTATTATATCTGATTATTGCAAAGAATTAGGTATTGCACATGAGACATCAGCTGCAAGAACTCCACAACAAAATGGAGTAGCTGAAAGAAGAAATAGAACTCTCAAGGAGGCAGCAAGAACAATGCTTGCAGAAGCTCAAGTTCCTAAAAGATTTTGGGCTGAAGCTATCAACACTGCCTGCCACACTCAAAATAGATCCATGGTAACCAAACATCAAGGAAAAACTCCATATGAATTATGGAATGGCAGAAAACCACAGGTATCTTACTTCCATATCTTTGGTTGCAAGTGTTTCATTCACAACAATGGGAAAACTCAACTGAAAGCTTTTGATAGCAAAGCTGATGAAGGAATTTTCTTAGGATATTCCCAAATCAGTAGGGCCTTCAGAGTGTACAATTGTAGAACTCTTGTTGTGGAAGAAACACCTCATGTGGTCTTTGATGAATCTACTTTTGAGTCCAGGAGTAAGGAGAATGAGGAGGTAATTAGCAAAAGACTAACCAGACTGAGTATCAAGTCTAAAGGCTATCCTGAGAATTGTGTTGATACATACATCCCAACCTGGGACAATTTAGAAGATCAACAATTCAAGGAGGTCACCCAAAGTCAAACCACTCCTCAAAGCTCACCTGAGAGCTCTCCTGAACAAGCAACTGAACTGATGAACACTATCCCAGTTCAAGAGGTAAGAGATGTCAATGAAGATGTGGTCACAGCTGAGACATCCACTGAACCCATCATTCAAGGGAGAACTAATGAGATTACCATTGAGAATGAGAATACCTTGAATGATGACTCAGGACTTCAACCCTCTGTTTTATTTCCTGAATTTGATTGTATTCCTATATCTAGTGACTCAACTTCAGAAGAGTTAAACTCTACTGAAGGGCATCAGCCTAGGAGAACATGGCTCTCAGATCACCCTGTTGAGCAAATCCTAGGTGATCCTTCCTCATGAGTCAAAACTAGAAGTTTTCATGGAGAAAGTGCTTTATTTTGTTGTTTCTTATCAAACCAGGAACCAAGTTCCATAGAAAAGGCACTTCAAGATTCCAACTGGATCATTGCCATGCAAGAAGAGCTCAACCAGTTCACAAGGAATCAAGTTTGGGAGTTGGTGGACAGACCATATCACTGCAATGTGATAGGAACCAAGTGGGTATTCAAGAACAAGAAGGATGAAAATGATATCATAGTCAGAAACAAAGCCAGACTTGTTGCCAAGGGCTATTCTCAAGTTGAAGGATTTGACTATGATGAAACATTTGCCCCAGTAGCCAGATTGGAGGCAATAAGGTTATTTCTTGCATATGCTGCTCACAAGAAATTCAAGGTGTACCAGATGGATGTTAAAAGTGCCTTCTTGAATGGAGTACTAAATGAAGAAGTCTATGTGGAGCAACCCCCAGGTTTTGAAGAAAGTCACAAAGTATATAGACTGAGAAAAGTTCTATATGGACTGAAACAGGCTCCAAGAGCTTGGTATGATACTTTGTCACAATTCCTTTTGGATCATGGTTTTATCAAAGGAAGAGTTGATAGAACTCTATTCAGGATCACAAAAGGAGAGGACACCTTGCTTGTACAAATCTATGTGGATGATATCATTTTTTATTGTCCCAACCAAGTCCTCTGTGAAAAGTTCTCTCAACTGATGAAGGGAAAATTTGAGATGTCAATGATGGGAGAAATGAACTTCTTCCTTGGACTTCAAGTTAAGCAGTCCTCTGAAGGAATCTTCATCAATCAAGCCAAATATACAAGGGAGCTGATCAACAAGTTTGGATGCCAGACCAGCAAAGTAGCAAGAGTTCCACTCAACACCAACACCAAGATGGAACCAGATGAAGATGGTGAATCAGTAGACCAGACTCACTACAGAGCTATTATTGGATCTCTACTGTATCTCACAGCAAGCAGGCCTGATATCACTTTTGCAGTTGGGATTTGTGCAAGATATCAAGCAAATCCAAAGAAAAGTCATCTGGAAGCTGCTAAAAGAATTCTCAAATACCTTAAGGGTACTGTGAATATGGGATTGTGGTATCCATCAGATGACAATCTGGAACTCACAGGATACTCAGATGCTGACTATGGAGGATGTAGAATTGACATGAAATCAACCTCAGGCACTTGTCAATTCTTGGGAAGTAAGCTGATTTCTTGGTTCTCCAAGAAACAAAATTCAGTAGCCACAAGCACTACTGAAGCTGAGTATATGGCAGCTGGAAGTTGTTGTGCTCAAATTCTTTGGCTAAGACAACAACTGAGAGATTACAATATCTTTGCCAATGAAGTGCCTATTTTCTGTGACAATAATAGTGCAATTGCCATTTCAGAAAATCCAGTTCTCCACACAAGATGCAAACATGTGGATATAAGGCATCATTTCATCAGAGATCGTGTGGAGAAGAAGGACATCAAAATGCTCAAAATCCACACTGACAAACAGAAGGCAGATATCTTTACTAAACATCTGGCTGAAGCAAGGTTTCAAGAGTTGTCAGTAGAGCTTGGACTCCTAGATCCAGGAGAGTAAAGAAAGGATTTAATCTCAGAAGAGTTACATTCAACTCAGTGGAGGTTCATATTCAGAAGAGGATCTTTCTTAGAAGAAGCTCCTCATCTCAGAAGAGCCCTGAATATCAGACGAGGTCGAACCTCAGTGGAGGTCAAAAGTTTATACTTATGATTTTTCCAAATCTAAAGCCTCTTAGTTTTTAATATATATCTGGTTTCAATAGAAATTACTAATGAGTGCTTTCTAAAAATTAAATCTTTCTTACACTTTTTCAAAGAGATTTTGGTATGGCAAGCATTTAATGCGCGTTGTACAAGTCAGGTTCACTTTTACAGTTACCTATCTTACGCGCCTTAAAACCCGGATGATGTGACCTTCCGGCTACCAACCCTTTCAATCCAAACCTTTCATTTTAGGCGGTTCTTTTCTAACCGTCAAGATCTCTTAAAAACTCCCCACTAAACTCTTGGACTATCCACGATCTCAAACCAAATTAATCCCAGATGTTAATTTCTCCGATCAATCTCACCGTTCATTACTCATATAAAAACCCCAAACTTACGCTTGTAAACCTTTTCGAAATCAGTCACAAGCAAAACTCCATTCTATCTATCCAAATACACTCTGCAAATTTTCTCACAAACCCTATCTTTCAAATGGCAAAATTAAACCTAAGTTTCCTTACCAATAAGGAGAATTTCTGGTATGAACCCATCGTGGTTTTTGATAACCCTGAGATAGAATCCAAACCAGAATTTGCTCATATCAAAGAAGTCCTAGAGATGATTAAAATTGCTGGGTTAGAGAAGTTTTTAACTGTTCATCCTAAGAACTGTTTTGACAGGCAGGTTCTTGAATTTTTCTGTCATATATCCAACTCTGATTCAAGAATCAGGTCTCATCTCATACTACAAAGAAAGAAGAAGGTGATTAGGGATGACATGGAAATTGTTGAACACCAGAAGATTAGAAAGGAGATCCGCATCGGTGGAGATGACTTGAAGGAGTTGTTCAATCTCCCCTCTGAAGGTCCGAATCCAGATACTTGTATTGCGGATGAAGAAGAAGAATGGGTTAACTCCATTATGCAAAGAAAGGTGAAATACAGTCCAACAATGAATAGAAATGTGCTCATGCCGGTATACAATGTTCTCTGGGAAGTTGTTGGAAAATGTATACTGGAAAACCAGGGAAGCACGGAGCAGGTGAGCAAGCCCAAGCTTAGACTGATGAAGGCGATTGTGGAAAGTAAGGAGAAGACATACAACTGGCAACAGTTCTTTCTGAGGGCGTTGAATAAAGAGCACTCAAAGCTCCAACCTGACAAAACTCCCCAACTATCAAGTAAGCTAAATTTTGCAACAAAAATCTCCTACTTGATAGAGAAGGTAGATCTGGGAGTGGACTGGATTCCAGACAGGAAGTGGAGTAATCTAAAAGCCTTGTTCAAGTCTGGAAAGGCTCTAGAGACAAGAATGATTAAGCCTGCTGAGGAGAGCCCAGAGGCAGTTGAGGAAGAAGAAGCTGACCCTACTGAAGGGAAGAAAACCAAGCTGAAGAGAAGGCTGGTTAAGTTGAGCGATAAGATGGCCCAGCACAAGGAAGCAGAGGCAGAGAAAGCTTCTAAGAAGGAGAAGAAGAGGCCTACTGAGGCTGAGAAGGAGAGTGCCTCTAAGAAAGTCGGAGTCTCCAACTCTACTGATGAATCTTCATCAGGTAACCCTGACTCTTCTCCCAACATTATCTCAACTGAGTCTGACTCAGATGCCCCTGCACCTACCCCCATCAAACCCAAAACTAAACCACGGACCCCTGCCAAAACCAAACGCATCTCCACAATAACTAAAACCCCCACTGAAGGCTCTCAACAGCCAGAAAGTGGATCCCAAACAACCCCCACTGAACCCATCTCAAACCCTACTGAAACCATTCCCTCAACCCCTACTGAACCCCTACCCTCAACCCCCACTGAAAAAAATACTACCTCCACTGATACCCAAACCCAAACCTCATCTAAAGCAAACCTTCCTGAATCACACACAACTCACCTGGAGTCTATCCCAGAGGAGCCAACAGACAGCAGATCCTCTACCCCTTCCCTTCCTTCAGACGATGAAGAAGAGTACTCATTCCTAGACACTCTCAAGGATGAGGTGGCTTACTCTTTGGAGTCCAAATACCCTGAGCTTGATTGGTTTCTCACCCTCAAAGCTATGTTCTTGAGACTGAGACTCCTCGTCCAGCTCAAAGATGGAAGACTTGGAGAAATTCTTTTGGCTGTCAGAGGCAGCAATGTAGAGGATTGGAAGAAGGAGAAGGTGGAAGTGATGCAGTTTGCCAATATGACCAAAACCAGACTTCTCTGTGATGAGAAGATCTTTGAGAGTCTGGTTATGGATAAGATAGCTGAGGCCAGGAAGGAAGTGGAGGTGGAGAAGGTTGTTGGAGGTGAGACAGAGAAGCCAGCTGAGACTTTAGCTGAAGGAGGAGCTGAAATTGAGCAATCTGTTGAGGTAAGTGTTGAAGAGAAAGAGAAAGAGGAGGATGTAGAGAAAAGGAAAGAAAGTGAACAAGGAGGAGGTGCTTCACCAAAGCAAGGTGATGGTGAAGCAGCCAAGGATGTATCCATGGCAAGGGATACTGAGGCACAAAATTTGCCACAGGAGAGCTCAGTAGAGGTGTCTACTAAAGTTCTCCCACAACAGCCCTCAGTGGTGGCTAAAGAGTCAACTGAGGTGTCTGGTAATGGTGGAGTTGAAAAGACTAATGAAAAAGAAACTGAGGTGGAAATCACAGGAGTTAAAAGTGGAGAGATTAGAGCAATTATCCCTATAAAGGGTGAATTGGCTGGAAAAATATAGTCGAAAAAAAGAGTAAAAGTGAGAAAAGAGGGAAGAGTGAGGAGGAGGGAGTCCCTATGGAAGTAGAAGCATCAGGAGACTTAGGTTGTGAGGCTGAGGGAGATAAAGCTAACCTCATTTGCCATGCAGGTACTCAAACTGTTGAGATTCCCCCAGTAGAGGTCAACCTAACTCCCCTGAGTGATGTTGTTAACTCCATTCAAGCTGACAAGCTTCCTGCTCTTCAAGCACAGCTGAGGGATGTCCAGGAGATTGTACAAGAAGAAGTAGATGAGATGGTCATCCTCTCAGACCATATTGATGAACTCATGGAATCCACAACAACATCACTTCAAAATCTCACTCTTAAAGTTGAAGACTCTCAGCAGATGGTGATTGATGTTGTTGAAGGACAAAGCGTGATGGTCATAGATGCCTTGAAGAAGCTGGAGCAGAAGGAGGAAGAGGCCACAACTAAGTTTCTAAAAGACTCAGTGGAGAATGTATCCATCAACCTAAAGTCCTCAGTAGAGGCTTTCTCAGCGGACCTACTTGGGAAGGTTGAAGGGTTGTGGAATTCTAAGCTGACAGAATTCGAGGCCAAGCATGCTGAATTGGGAGCTAAGCTGGGAGAAGTTCTGAAGAAGGCAGCAGAAGACTTCCCCACCCAGGAGAAAACAAATGTGCTGATTGATGAGAAGCTAGCACAGTTTGTACAATTTGGACAGACAGCTGGAGCAACCTTGGAGAGGCTAGAAGATGAAGTTGATCATTGCTCAACTGAGCTGAAAGCTTTAGCTCATGATTAAATGAAGCTCAATATCACTGTGGCTGAGTGCATGATTAATATCGGAAAGGGGGAAAAGAGGATAAGTGCTAAGGATATGAAGCTTGATCCCAAGAACAAAATGAACATTATCCTTGAGACCCCTGACTTTGAGAAAGGCCAACAGGTGAAGAGCACTTTGAAGAAGGTGGATGCTGAGGCACTGAAGATTGCAGAGGCCAAGAAGGGCAAGGAGATCCCCTCAGATGACCTGTCAAAGTTCAAAGAAGAGCATCTGAAAGAAAAGGAAGAGAGAGCTGCAAAGAAGGGGGAAACCACCAAGAGAAAGGCATCTGATGTCCTCTCAGCTGAGGTAGCCAAAAAGACCAGAACCTCAGGGAGGTTGGCAGCTAAGTCCACAAGCTCATCTGATGAAGTTGAGGTACTCCTCATTCTTAACCCTGAACCTCTTTCATCTGAACCTCCTAAGTCTGCCCCCACAAGAGTCACAGAGCTCACTGAGCTAATTAAAGAGGCTGGAGGGATGAATGAAAGAGCTCGAAAGCTAACAGCTCAGCAGCAGGAAAGGAGAGACAAGGTGGTTGGGAAGATGGAAACCATTGCCGAGCTAGCTGAGAGGAAAAGGAAGGAGAGGCTGTCCACTTTTGATAAAACTACTTCAAAGAAGTTCAGGAGTGGTTATCAAAGATGGGTTGCTAAGCTAAAGAAAGACAAAATCACTCCCTCTAAGAACAGATTTCCTCACCATGATGCTTGGGTGCCTAAGAAGCTCAATGATGCTTGGGAAATTGATAAAAGGGAATTTGTGTATTCCTTTTATGTCAGTGGAGAATTAGGAAGAGATAATGCTGAAGAAGTTTTCAACTCATGGTTGTTTGAAGCCTATCCAAAACTCTATCCTGGGATCAGTGATACTTGGAATAATGCCTTCCCAGATCATGCCCTGAAGGCCCCTGAGCAAATCATCTACTGGCCTCCTCAAGATGCAACTGGTGCTGTGGATAGAGAAAGGATCACTGAAGAGTGGACATCCTTATGTGAGCATCTTGGATTCAGAGGACACTAAAAGGAAATGATGGAAAGGAAGAACGAGCTGAAGATCAGAGTATTCAAGCAGTATGGACTTGAACCCATTTTCGAATCCATCTGAGAAGTTAAGTATCTTTGCTGGGCATTTATTTATAAGTCCCAGATGTTTTTAAGTTTGAATCTTTTGATAGTAGAATTCATATAATCTGTACTTCACCATTTATCATGAAATGAACTCTATTGATGTTTTGCCCAAGATAATATCTCATTATCATTTAGGTTTATGTACTTGAATGTTTTTACTTACAAAATCTGTGAACTTTGTATGTCATCTGAAGAACCTCTCTGAAAGAAGATATGTAATAAGATAGGTTCCGGCATAATCAAAAAGGGGGAAATTGTTGGGAAAATGTATAAGACTTAAGTTTTGATTAGATGCCAAAATGTTCCTTCTAAGTTGATTTGTAAGTAAATTATTCAGTAGAGTTAGTGCTTAGTTAATCAGTTCAACTGTTAAGGAACTGAAGTACAGTTAGTAATTTATAGAGTGTATTTAAGAATGAAGTCTGCTGAAGTCAAAGTCTGCTGAAGATGAAGTCCACTGAAGACAAGTGATCTGAGAAAAAATCTAAGTCTTGAATGTTTTCTAAGTGCATTCTCACTAAGACTAAAATCATCAGGAGAGGACCAAGGTCCACTGATGAGAACAAACAAAGCACATTCAATGCTAAACATATTAAAAGCTGTTAGTTAATCTGGTTGGAACAAGGCAAAACAAATTTCAGTAAAGCTTACAATAAATGAAGGAATAAGAAGGTTCTCTCAGAGGAGTTCCACCTTAAAGCAAGACAAGAATCTGGGCATACAGACTAAAGGTCCAATGAGAAGATGACACGTCAGTGTACTTTACTGACAGTCGACCTGCTCCGGACTGACAAGTACCAAAAGTCTTTCCCTAGCAATCTACAGAAAGTTGGTGAACAGGCATGGTCTTTCAACCGTTTCTTGACAAGACTTAAAGCTTCAAATAGAGCCATTTGAGCGAATCAGATACAAGAAGACTTACTTGAGAAGATTCAAATCCAACAGGAAGATTTTCAAGGAAGCCTATAAATACAGAAGGACGTGCTCATATCTATGCACGGGAAACTCACAAGATCAAAGCTATCTCTACATTCATAACAACTAGAAGCACTCGAAATTACCATTGTTTCCCAAGTGTTTCACATTTGTAGAGAGCCTAACAAACCTTCTGTAACCAAGTTTAAAAGCTATATCCAAATCTTAGAAAGAGATAATTCAATCCTAAGCCTTGAGCTAAACTTGTAAGGATTATCTCAAAATAGTTGGAACCAAAACCCTACTCAAAACCCTACTCAGTGTTTAGGTTGAGAGCTAGTGTTAAGTGGTGTTAGTAAGCTGATTGTTGTATCAGTCTGAAAGCTGGTTTGTTTTGGGAACTAGGACCTGGAATTTCCTAGTGATCAATCATCCTAAGAGAGGATTAGTTGATCAGTGCACCTTGGCACTATAACACAAGGAATTCCAAGTGAAAGGAATTCTCCTGTTTGATCAGGACAGTGGACGTAGGAGATTCATCTCTGAACCACTTTATATCTTGTGTACTTATTCTCTGCTTTCCTAAGTGTGTGTTAATCTCAAAGTTTATCAAAGTAAAACGAGCTTTCTAAAGGGCTCACTAATCTGCATCTGAAAGCTAATTAGATAGTGTTTCAACTGAAAGTCTTGAGCTTTCAGTAGAGGTATTATCTCAGTAAGCTTTCACAAAGTAACTCTCAGCAGACCTCAAGTCCACTGACGAGCTACTGTCTTAAGTAATCTGATAAGTTTTACAAGAAGTTTTAATTTGTAACCACAGGTGTATTCCCCCCCCCCCCCTCATACACCTGTTTACTCGTTTCGGGACCAACAGTACGTAAGTCACATATTTTCTTGTTTATTCCGCCATAGATTATATGTGAATTAATTCAACATGCGTGATGATAAATTAGTTGTTGGAATTATTATTTGAATTAATTAGGATTAATTCATGCTAGTAATAATTGAATTTAAATTCGTATTTAAATTTTATCCCGAATAGATTCCGGGCACCCCTATTTTTCCAACACAAACATTATATTCAGATAAGTGTAAAGCCATATATTTAATATTAAACCAATCAGTAATATTAAACCATAAACTGAATATCATCTTAGTATTATGTTTTTACAAAGGATTCTCTCTAGGACACTAACACTAACAATCTCCCACTTGGACTAGAGCCAATCACCTACATGGCTGACCCATAGACCATCAAAATGTCTAGTGTGTACATGAACACTCAAAGCCTTGGTGAATGGGTCAGCCAAATTATCATCTGTGGGAATGCGTTCTAACTCTATTTCCTTGTTAGCGATCATCTCTCTTATCAAGTGATAACACCTCGGTACATGCTTGTTTCTGTTGTTGAATCTAGGTTCCTTTGCTTGTGCAACCGCACCAGTGTTGTCACAATACAACTTTATTGGACTACTGGCACTCGGAACTATCCCTAGTTTAGTTAAGAACTGTTTTATCTAGACAGCTTCTTTGGCAGCTTCTGCCGCAGCTATGTACTCAGCCTCAGTTGTTGAATCTGTGATTGTCTCTTGCTTGGAACTATTCCAACACACCGCACCTCCATTGAGAGTGAAGACGTATTCTGACTGCGATTTGTAATCATCATAGTCGGATTGGAAACTTGCATCAGTGTGGCCGGTAACGACTAACTCGGATTGCCCACCGTAGATAAGAAAATATTCTTTAATACGTCTGAGGTACTTTAGAATATTCTTGACAACAATCCAGTGAGCCTCACCTGGATTCTGTTGGTTCTACCCGTGATGCTGACAGCGTAGGCCACGTCTGGCCTAGTGCAAGTCATGGCGTACATGATGGATCCAATTGCAGATGCATATGTAACATCCTTCATTTGCTCGATATCAGCTTCACTAGATGGACAAACCTTCTTTGACGGCTTTATCCCATGATTTGTTGGAAGATACCCTCTCTTAGAGTTTTCCATTGCAAAACACTTCAACACCTTATCTACGTAGGTGGATTGTGACAGCCCTAGCATCTTCTTGTATCTATCCCTATAGATCTTGATCCCTAAGATGTAGCATGCTTCACCAAGATCCTTCATCATGAAGGTCTTTAATAACCAATCTTTCACGGATTGCATGAGCGGGATGCTATCTCCTATAATCAATATGTCATCGATATATACGACTATAAAGATAATACTCTTCCCACTGTGTTTACAATAAACGCATGGATCTTTCGAATTTCTAATGAAGTTAAAAGACTTAACAGCTTCATCAAATCGGATATTCCAACTCCTAGAAGCTTGCTTCAATCCATAGATAGATCATTTAAGCTTGCACACGAGATTAGACTTTGGCTTAGATATGAAACCCTCCGGTTGAGTCATAAACACGTCCTTATCAATGTTTCCATTGAGGAAGGTTGTTTTGACGTCCATCTGCCAAATCTCATAATCATAGTGTGCGGCTATCGCGAGTAAAATACGAATGGACTTGATCTTCACAACCGGCGAGAAGGTCTCGTCATAGTCAATGCCTTTGCGTTGACTATACCCTTTTGCCACCAACCTAGCCTTGTAGGTTTGTACCTTGTCATTTGCATCGGTCTTCCTCTTGAAGACCCACTTGCAACCTATGGGTTTTACCCCTTTTGGCAATTCAACCAAATCCCAAACTAGATTGATGTACATCGAGTCCATCTCAGATTTCATGGCTTCATGCCACTTCTCTAAGTCAATATCTAATGTCGCCTCAGTATAAGTCTTAGGTTCGTCTTTATCTGGTATTTCCACGTCATCGTGTTCCTCCACGAGGAAACCATAATACCTATCGATTGGATTACGAATCCTAGTTAACTTACGGAGTTGTGGTTGTGCAGGCTGTACATTCTGATTGTAAAAATTTTGTGGTGCAGCGACTTCATCGTTGACCGGAGAGTCCTCAAGAGCGACACTTTCAGATGCATTTTGGGCAGGAGTCTGAACTATGTTATTCTCATTCAGCCTCCTTGGAGGTTGTTGCGAGGGCAACACAACTCAAATTACGCTCTCACTGGCTGAAAGAGGATCACCTAGTGATAAACTTCCACCATGAGAGTCGTTGAATGCTCCCACTGATTCTTTGTCATGTTGCTTTGATAAATCACCAGTCTCTATGTTAATTCGTTGTTCTTGAATTTCTTCAAGTTCTATCTTCTTACGGCTTTGTTCCTTAAAGACATTTGTCTGCCTAGAAACAATCACTGTTTGTTTCTCCGGTAGATAGATCTAATATCCTCTAGTCTCCTTAGGATATCCCACAAAATAACCTTTTTCACCTTTGGATTCCAACTTATCAGTTTGCAGTTTCTTCACAATTGTGGGGCAACCCCACGTTCTAATGTGTAGAAAGGATGGTTTCTTACCATACCATAGCTCGCATGGAGTTTACACAACTGATTTGGACGGAATCCTATTCAGAATGTAGATTGAGGTTTGCAATGCGTGTCTCCATAAGAATGTTGGAAGGGAGGCAAAACTCATCATGGACCGGACCGGACCATGTCCAACAGGGTTCGGTTTCTCCTTTCGGACACACCGTTCAACTGAGGGGTTCGGGGAGGAGTCCATTGTGATTGGAAACCATGAAGCTTCAAGTAATCCATGAATTCATGGCTAAGGTAATCACCTCCTCGATCTGATCGAAGAGTCTTGATACTCATACCAAGACGTTTCTCTACTTCGGTCTTGTACTCCTTAAATTTCTCAAACGATTCAGATTTGTGTTTCATAAGATACATGTATCCGTATCTTGAGTAATTGTCGATAAAGGTGATGAAGTAGCCGAATTGACCCCTAGCTAGAATAGGCAATGGTCCACAAACATCGTTGTGGATTAACTCTAAAACTGCTTTGGCACGCACCCCTTTCCCGGAAAAGGGTTTGTTAGCCATCTTGCCCATGAGACAAGATTCGCAATTACCATAAGACTCTAAGTCAAATGAGGTTAAGTAGTCCAACTTTCTTAACATTGCGATTATTTTCTCGTTTGCATGACCAAGTCTACAATGCCACAAATAAGTCGGATTTTTATGATTACTAAGCCTGGGACTTTTATTTTGTATATTAAGAACATTATATCCACAATGTAACAAGTATAAACCATTCACAAGTGGAGCATTTCCATAAACATCACCATTAAGCGAAAAATAACAAGTATTATTTGCAAAACGGAAGGAAAATCCCCAATGTCTAACATAGGAACAGAAATAATGTTACGAGTAATAAACGAAACGAAATAACAATTATTCAATTCAAGTCTAAAACCAGAAGGTAAGTCTAAAATATAAGTCCCAACACGTTCAACAGCAACTCTTGCTCCATTCCCCACGTGAAGGGCGACTTCACCCGGTCTAACTGTAATGTTGTCCTTGAGCCCCTGCACATTTGTACAAATGTGTGAGCCACAACCGATATCCAATACCCAGCAGTTAGAATCATTTGTGGACATGTTTATCTCAATAACAAATATACATGTTCCAGTGGCTGAGGCACCTTGTGTCTTCTTTTCAGCCGCTAGAACCTTGCAGTCCTTCTTCCAATGCCCCTTCTGCTTGCAGTGGAGGCATACATTCTTATCCATCCACTCCTTCTTTTGAATCCCACATTTCGCCTTGAGGAAATTAGGCTTAGAACCTTTCTTAGCATTGCTCCTTCGCTTCTTCTTGCCTTTCGAGGCAGATGAAGTAGAAGCACCCACCATAAGCATAGGTTTTTCCTTAGCAGTGGAAGACTCAAAATTCTTGGGCATGTTATGAAGCTCAGGCATGGTCGAAACTGTCTTATTCATATTGAAGTTTACTACGAAACTCGAGTGTGAATAGGGTAGCGAATGAAGAATGGCATAAACAGCAATATTGGTCTGTAGCTCAATGCCCAAACGACCAAGTTTCTTGATTAGCCCTATCATCTTCAAAACATGAGGGGAGACCTTCCCTCCTTCAAATAGTCGACATCTAAACAGATCCCTCATCACTTCATAAATCTCAGAATGAGACTCAGAATCAAAGAGATCCTTCAGATGTCTAAGCATCTCGTAAGGAAGCATCCTCTTGTGTTGCCTTTGCAACTCGGGAGTCATGTCGAGCAACATAACACACTGAGCCTAGGAAGCATCATCTTGATGGTTCTTTTGAGCTTCAGCATCAAACACATCGGCTTCCTCAGAACCAGCCTCAGGGGTATCAGGGATTGGCGTGTCCAACACGTACTCAATATTTTCTTGCCTAAGCGCCAAACACACGTTTCGGTGCCAGTCCAGAAAATTTAGCCCAGCCAATTTATTTGTTTCCTAAACACTTCTCAACGACAAGTTATTCATTTCAACAATCTTAGGAAATAAAATTTAAATGGGAATTAAAACACATAATTCCTATGATCAATATTCAGCAATCAAAATAAACATGGTATTTTATTTATTTTGTCTCCATAATTTTCACATACTCAACAACCTCATCGGAAGAGTACGAATTTATATCCAATATAAATTATAATGGACTAGAATCCACATTCCTAATATTACAATGACTGTTAGGGCTGAGCATTGCAACAGCAGAACTGGTAGGTCTCTAAACCAATTGCCTCATGCAATTCCTAGTTGATCAAACCTAGTTCAATTGGATGTCACCTAACTCTCGTTTCCCTGCTAGGGCTGGTGAAACAGAATTAAGTTGGTTTACAACCATTAAGCGGCAACAAACATGTCCCTATAAGAGTCCCGTTAGATGTAGATCTGAGCAAAAGACTAGGGCCTTAAATACTCATTGGAACAAAATCTTCGATTTACTCTTAATTTTAATGGAAAAAATCTTTCAATTTAATGAAAAAACCATATTTTAGTGAGGATCGTTTTTAAAGGCGGGGTATTAATTGCTTAATCGAGATCTGATATGTTAATATATATCACATTTGAGCAATTATAAGGCGGCGCCTACCCATACATATTTTTACGCGGACTAACACTTATTTGGGCGCCGTCTACCCAATCATATAACACGGTCATATAATTATTTGGTTGCCGCCTACCCAAAACAATTTAAAACGCGGTCATGAAAACTAGAATTTTCAAGTGGGATTAATAATGATTAATTTTATCGAATTTTAAAATCTGATTTTAAAAAATGCTTTCATAAGTTAATCCATTATTAATTAATTAATCCAATTAATTATATCAAATTTAAAGTCCAACTTTAATATTAGAAAGGTCCAACCTTTATAGTCAAATAAATTTTAATAAATCTTAAAATCAATTTGATTATTAAATTATTGCTGAGGGCTCATGTGCAGTTTCTAAAATTGCACGGAAGGGCCTGTTTGAAATCCAATTTCCAAAACAGCCCCTCGATCATCATCGCCCAACAACCGTCATCCAATCGGGATATCCAATATCACCAGTTCAACATCACAGTTCAGTATCAGTTCACATGAATCAATACTGAAATACACACTCAAAGAACTGCATATAATGGATCGAAAAAGGACCCAAACTTAAAATAGTAAACAAAAGTCGTGTACGAGCGAGTCACTACCGCCGTAGAAGCGCGCGGGCAACGTCGCCACTGTGGTAAACAGAGCGCGCGAGTGAGCCGCCACCACCGCAGAAGCGTGGGGGCGACGTCGTTGTCATAGTCAACAGAGCGCGCGAGCGAGTCGCCACCGCCGCAGAAGCGCGCGGGTGACTTGAAGTGATTATACTAGCTTTCTACTAGTAGCTACCCCGCAAGAGTACGAGTTCACTGTAGTATGGGCAAGTATAGGGACCAAGTATTATCGAACCCAAGGGATGGTGTATATGCGAATAGATCCCTGAAGATCTACGCGTCGTAATTAATATGAGTGTGTTGTTTTTGGATTTTTGAAAAGATTAATTAAACTAAGCTAAATTATCCTACGAATGCAAAAGGAAAATTAAACGAAATAACTAAAGGTGTGTTTTCAGATATGAGATGGTGATGCTTAGGATAGGAATCCCTACGTATACTAACGGAGCAGGTACATAATCAAAGTAATCGTGACAAACAAGAATTAACCTAAGTAAAAGATCGTAGAATGAAAGCTCAAGATTTCTCACCCTAATACTTTATCCTAGCAATCGACTTCACTAATCCACTAACAAGTTAATAGATAGCGCTTAATTAATGAGACCCTAATTTAACTAAGGTGATGCGGTCGTCCTCCTTCGCTAAACCGGTAGATGAATTAACCTTTACTAAACCTTCTCGTTAAGACTACTAATTGTTATTGAGTGATGCGGTCGTCCTCTCTCTAACACTTTCGTACTAAATTCAAAGGTAAAGTTCAGATTAATTATAAGAATTCATTAATTAAGAGAATTAAAACTAACGTCACCAATTACCTTAATTACGTACCCACATCCTACTTCTACGAGTTCATCCTACCCCAAGCATGCAAGGGTTTTAGCCGGACATGGTTTTAACAAAACTAAAAGCAAACGAAAAAAAAAACGAACATAAACATGATGAATTGAAGAAAGAAAATACGAAACATGAACTAGGGTTCAAAAAGAAAATAATTCTAAGAACTGAAATTTAATTAACTAAAACGAAGTTCAAAGCGTTTAAAGTAATCAAGCTAATGAAAAGAAACTAAGAAACGAAAAGAAAACTAAGAATTCGTATGAAAAACCTCAACAACGTAAAAGTAAAGCTTGCTCGTTCTTCTCCTCTTCCTCTCTCTAAAAATTAAGTCTAAAAGTGATTTCTAAAGTTGGGGATCCTTCAAAACGTGTTTGGACGAGATATATATAGGCACGGGTCGAAACGGGAGTTAATGCGCCGAAAATACGAATCCGGAGGCAAAAGTATATGGGCGCTCGAGCAAAACGCTCGAGCGGTCCCGCTCGAGCATTGTAGCTCGAATGATGCATTCGCTCGAGCGGTCGCGCTCGAGCTGCTCGAGCGCTGAAATGACTCTGTATGTTTTGGACGCTCGAGCGATTCGCTCGAGCGGTGGCGCTCGAGCTGCTCGAGCGCAAGAATTGTTCTGTACGTTTGCGCGCTCGAGTAAGGCGCTCGAGCGATGGCGCTCGAGTAAGGCGCTCGAGTGACTTCTAACCCTTCCAAATGATACTTTTCCTCGTCCGCACTAATACCAATCGTATTTCTTCAATATCTTCTCATCCGGGCATCCGTTTGAGTCGATTCAAAGTCCTACGAACTCCGTTTTTCGTCCTCTATTCACCTATGAGCATCAAAGAGACAAATTTATCAATGTATAGAAATAACGCTCAATTGACTCTAAATACTCTATACACTCGACCAAAACTAGGGCGTTTCTAGCTACGAATCATGACAATTTCACGCCTAATCAACCCCCCCAAACTTACCATATTGCTTGTTCCCAAGCAATGAAATAATAAGTCAAGTGAAATTGTTAGGAATGAGTAGGAAAAATCAATCATGCAAGCTAATGAATTCAAGCTTCAAAAGTCAATCACCCGTATACTCACTCAATTCCTTTTATCGTATTCATGCAACAATAATGAGAAACACCAAGATCAAGCATGGATGTGCACTCAACGATGTGTTTAACTCCCTCACAAGTGTATAACAATGATAAAGGGACTCACTCAATCAATCAATCACACAAATTGGCAGCCATAGGCTTGTAAATGCTCTCAACTTCGACCATACTCTAGAAATCAATGCCGAATCAAAAAGGACTTTCAAAAGGTTGTAATGTAGGCTCTTTGGACAGGTGGGATAACAATATGGTAAAGTGACTCAAGTGAATGGAGAATAGAAATTCAAAACTTCGGCACTTCGAGATTAAAAACGATCTACTTCAAACATATTCAATCACTACACTTTCGCTTTCAATTCTCTCAACACTTCAATTTTTTTCTTTTTCACTTTTTCACTTTTTCAAACACTTCATCATTTTTTCTTTTTCTCACAAACATATGAGCTCATTTTTTCCTTTGCTCATTCTCAAATTTTTTTTTTTTTTTTTGTTCTTTTTCCCACATCTCAAAACTTCATCACACCTTTTTTCTCATATTCACTCAACAAACAACCTTCTCCTTTTTTCAACTCAATTCACTCCCTTCATATTCACACTTTCCTATTCTCCACTCAAATTGGGACAAAAAGGCTTAGGAATTGGAATAGTGTTCATATGTGCTAGCAAATAAAATAGGCTTTAGGCTCAACGGGGCTAACAAGGGATCAATGTCATTGGTAAGGAAAATTTTGGCTAAGTGACTTATTCAAATAAAAAATGGCCTAAGATCCTATTCGGCATATCAAACTAGACACAATCTAGAAGCAAGAGCACATGCAAGTTCTAGCATCCTCTAAGGTGACGATCCACTCACAAACGAAGAGATTAATTAATGCATCAAAATCTCATAAGGCTCAAAAGCTCACGGCTTTCACATCCATGCTAGTCCTAGTGAATTCTCACTCTCCTCACACAAGTACTCAAAAGAAAAATTCATAAGCATACAAGTTCTTTCTCAAATCAGCTCAAACTCAAATACTCACACAAGAAAACTCCTAACTCAGTCTCACAATTCACCCTACTCATCAAATCATACTCAAAGATAGCAATCAACAAGCATAAGGTGATTGATAGGCATAAAATATTGAGTAACAAAACAAATTAATAATAGCCCAAGGAGCATCTCAAGGCACCAAATAACTAACTCAACTCAAAGATAAGGGGTGCTCCGGTGCAATGTAATAATAAAACAAATAAAAAACTCCACCCCCCCCAAACTTCGACCTTGCTAGAGGTCTAAGTTTGGGGTTGTGGGTTACCTCAACCAAATAATCCAATTTCTCTCAATAGCTTTGCACACTTCCTTGTCTCAAGTTGGTTCCTTCAATCTGAGTAACTCCATGATACCTTTACTCCTTTAGAGACAAGCCTACAAAATAAAACTCTCAAGTACGAGGTTAAACATACGACTCAAAACACCCTAATAATATAAAAAGACACTAAAAATAAATGAAAGCAGATAAAAATGGGTTACCTCCCATTCAACGCTATTTTTAAGGTCCTCATGCCGGACCAAGCTCAAAGGAGCTTATGGGACATCATACTCAAATTTACCTCCCTTACTCTCATAAGAGTGGTGTTTGAACTCCTTTCCTTGATGCCCCACCATCATGAGTACCTTTGCTTTCTTCCCATCCCCAAGTGTTATGGGTCTCAACTCCTTCTTGCCTCTATCTGGAGGAGTCTTTCTAAACAATTTCTTGAATTTGGATTTTTTCTTCTTAACTCCTCCTTTTCCTTCTAACTGGACCACGTCCACTTTCTTCACCTCTTCATCCTTCAACTTCTTTACTTCATCCCTATCAAAATAATCAAGATCATAACGCTCATGGGTTAAATTATCAATTGAAGGACTAGCAAAATCATGAATATGAGAAGGATTAGGGAGAGAATGCGTGTCTTCAACACGAGGATCAATTGCATCCATGCAATACAAGCTCTCATCCTCCCTCGGGTGTTTCATGGCTTCATATAGGGAGATCTTCACTTCTTGATCGTCAACCTTCAATGTAATCTTCCCATTTGCCACGTCTAGCACCATCCCCGCCGTAGCTAAGAACGGTCTTCCCAAAATCAGGGGCACGTGCTCATCTTCCTCCATCTCTAGCACTACAAAGTCGGCTGGAAAGATGTGATCTCCAACTCTCACTAGAACGTCTTCAACAACACCTTGAGGTCGAGTAATAGACCGATCGGCAAGTTGAAGCGTCATCATTGTGGGTTGAAGTTCAACACCTTCCAACTTCTTGAAAAGCGACAATGGCATGAGATTGATGCTCGCCCCGAGGTCGCACAACGCTCCCTTCTTGATCCCGTTCCCAATGTCACATAGGATCGTGAAGCTCCCGGGATCCTTCAGCTTTGGTGGAAGCGCCTTGTGCACTAATGCACTCACCTCGTGGTTCAGCTGCACCAACTTCGGCTCATCCACTCGCCGTCTCTTCGCAATCAAGTCCTTCAGAAACTTTGCATAATGCGGCATCTGTTCCAAAGCATCATAAAAAGGAATGTTAATGTGAAGTTGTTTAAAAACATCAAGAAATTTTGCAAATTTTTCATCAAGCTTCTTTTTCATGAAGCGCTGTGGATATGGGACGGGTATCACAGATTTGGGTACCCCCCATTCATCTCTTTCTGTTTCTTTCACTTTCTCCCTTGCTTCCTTTGCCTTCTTCCACTTAGGAACTCTCTCACCCTCCTTACTTTCCTTGCCCTTCTGGGACTCATCCATATCTTCATGCTTCTCAATCCCTTTACTTTCAATCCCCTTCTCAACTTCATCTCCTTTAGGCTCAATCTCTTCTTGGGGTGTCTCAGAATCAGCAGGCATCTGAGGACCTTCGTAGTTGGTTCCACTTCTTAGCTGGATCGCCTTGCACTGCTCTTTCGGGTTCCCCTCCGGCATTCTATTCACTGATTTTGCAATTTGGCACATCTGGAGCTCTAAAGAGGTGAACCTTCGATTGTTCTCTTGTTGAGTTCTGGTCCACTCAACATTCATCTTCTGGAGCTCTTGATCACGTTGATCACCCTTTTTATGCAACTCCTTCACATCGTACTCCAAGGATGACAACCACTTGCTCCCTTCCTCCACCTTCTGAAGGATCGCTCTCAACATCTCTTCGGTTGATGCACCGCCTTCTCCACCAGGAGGTTTAGACCCCGGATCAACACCTGCAGGAACAGTAACACCAGCTTTTGGGTTAGCATAAGAAAAATTATCATTCTTCCTCCATGTGTTTTGAGGAGGCTGCTGGCCTCCTTGAACTCCTTGTGTGTTCCTCCATTGATTTTGAAGTGGCTGAGGGCCTGGAGGTACAAATGGTTGGCCATAAGAAGGCCTTCCATACTGATTTCCACCTTGGTAGCCATTCTGATTATAATATGGACCTCCCATGTAATTGGCTACCTCTTGCTGTCCACTTGGTTGGTCTACTCTCTCATTCTCTACTGCATGCTCTCCACCCAAACTCTTCCCCAACTCGAGGTTGTTGATCTTCTCCATCATGGCCATCAGCAGCCTTCTCGTTCCTTCTCCCTCTTCAACCTGATGCACCCTCTGAAAATCTGCATCCACCCCCCAAGCACCGGCATTCGTGACAATGTTGTCCACGATTTCCCTACACCTCGCTACTCCCTGGTTCAGAAAAGCTCCACTTGCACATGCATCTAGATGGGCTTGGCCAGCCTTGCTGGCTCCACTGTAGAAGAACGCCATAATATCTCCCTCGTTGTACCCGTGCTGCGGGCACTCGATCAACATATTTGAGTATCTCTCCCATGCCTGGCGTAAATCCTCTCCAGACTTCTGGCGAAAAGAAGAGATCTCAATTCTAGCCTTGATCGTCCTAGATGGAGGGTAGAATCGCTCGAGGAACAGACGCTCGAGCTCGGCCCAAGTGGTAATACCTCCCCGCGGGAGCGTATTATCGTACCACTCCTTGGCTATTCCCGTCAATGAGAATGGGAACAGCCTAAGCCTCTTGGCATCTTCAGTCATGCCATTGTAATTGAATGTGGAGGCTATCATGAGAAAACTCCTCAAGTGAGTGTGAGGATTCTCCTTCCCGATCACCCCCTTGAACTGATTCTCAGTAAGCAATTTTAAAATCCCCGGGGATATCGAGAAGTTGTTCGCCTCAACAGGAGGCAAAGCCACTCCATCATAGTACCGTTGTGGCTGCACTGCAAACCTCCCTCGAATCGCCATATTATGATCTACGTTCGGAGGAATGTGTTGAGGATTGGCAGCTGGTACCGGTACTTGTTGGGGTGGTGGTTGGTAAACAGGTGGTTGGTTATAGACTGGTGGTGGATGATATGGATATGGTGGATAAGGATATGGTGGGTATGGGTAATGTTGGTATGCCGGGTTGTGGAAAGGGTTATTTGGGTTTTGTGGGTAAGCATGGTTGTTTAGAGGATTTGGGACAAGATTCTGAGCTGGATTGTTTACATTTTGTGTACCCGGGTTTAGGCTCTGGCTATCCCCTAATGGAATTTGATTCTGGCTACCACTAACTCCAGTGCCTTCAACTCGGTCTACTGCCTGATTGAAATCGTTGGCAGCATCGTCCAACTCATTATTGAGGTCCATTGGTCCCTTCCCTAAGTCGGCTGCGTTCATTCTTCTCAAGTAAGCTCGGTTCCTTCTGGCTATTGTCTCAGGGTCCAACGGTATTCTCTCTTCGCTCGTATTGCCTTGTGAGCGTGTTCTCATAAACCTGACACACTAGCAGATGGATCAAAACGCAACTGCCGAATAAATAAAAAATAACAAAAAGAAATAAAAACAGAAAATAGGCACTCACTACTAACTACTAAGCTATCGACAAGTCCTATTCAAAAAGCATAAAACGTCATCCCCGGCAACGGCGCCATTGACTTGAAGTGATTATACTAGCTTTCTACTAGTAGCTACCCCGCAAGAGTACGAGTTCACTGTAGTATAGGCAAGTATAGGGACCAAGTATTATCGAACCCAAGGGATGGTGTATATGCGAATAGATCCCTGAAGATCTACGCGTCGTAATTAATATGAGTGTGTTGTTTTTGGATTTTTGAAAAGATTAATTAAACTAAGCTAAATTATCCTACGAATGCAAAAGGAAAATTAAACGAAATAACTAAAGGTGTGTTTTCAGATATGAGATGGTGATGCTTAGGATAGGAATCCCTACGTATACTAACAGAGCAGGTACATAATCAAAGTAATCGTGACAAACAAGAATTAACCTAAGTAAAAGATCGTAGAATGAAAGCTCAAGATTTCTCACCCTAATACTTTATCCTAGCAATCGACTTCACTAATCCACTAACAAGTTAATAGATAGCGCTTAATTAATGAGACCCTAATTTAACTAAGGTGATGCGGTCGTCCTCCTTCGCTAAACCGGTAGATGAATTAACCTTTACTAAACCTTCTCGTTAAGACTACTAATTGTTATTGAGTGATGCGGTCGTCCTCTCTCTAACACTTTCGTACTAAATTCAAAGGTAAAGTTCAGATTAATTATAAGAATTCATTAATTAAGAGAATTAAAACTAACGTCACCAATTACCTTAATTACGTACCCACATCCTACTTCTACGAGTTCATCCTACCCCAAGCATGCAAGGGTTTTAGCCGGACATGGTTTTAACAAAACTAAAAGCAAACGAAAAAAAAAAACGAACATAAACATGATGAATTGAAGAAAGAAAATACGAAACATGAACTAGGGTTCAAAAAGAAAATAATTCTAAGAACTGAAATTTAATTAACTAAAACGAAGTTCAAAGCGTTTAAAGTAATCAAGCTAATGAAAAGAAACTAAGAAACGAAAAGAAAACTAAGAATTCGTATGAAAAACCTCAACAACGTAAAAGTAAAGCTTGCTCGTTCTTCTCCTCTTCCTCTCTCTAAAAATTAAGTCTAAAAGTGATTTCTAAAGTTGGGGATCCTTCAAAACGTGTTTGGACGAGATATATATAGGCACGGGTCGAAACGGGAGTTAATGGGCCGAAAATACGAATCCGGAGGCAAAAGTATATGGGCGCTCGAGCAAAACGCTCGAGCGGTCCCGCTCGAGCATTGTAGCTCGAATGATGCATTCGCTCGAGCGGTCGCGCTCGAGCTGCTCGAGCGCTGAAATGACTCTGTATGTTTTGGACGCTCGAGCGATTCGCTCGAGCGGTGGCGCTCGAGCTGCTCGAGCGCAAGAATTGTTCTGTACGTTTGCGCGCTCGAGTAAGGCGCTCGAGCGATGGCGCTCGAGTAAGGCGCTCGAGTGACTTCTAACCCTTCCAAATGATACTTTTCCTCGTCCGCACTAATACCAATCGTATTTCTTCAATATCTTCTCATCCGGGCATCCGTTTGAGTCGATTCAAAGTCCTACGAACTCCGTTTTTCGTCCTCTATTCACCTATGAGCATCAAAGAGACAAATTTATCAATGTATAGAAATAACGCTCAATTGACTCTAAATACTCTATACACTCGACCAAAACTAGGGCGTTTCTAGCTACGAATCATGACAATTTCACGCCTAATCAGCGGGCGACGTGACTTGAATGCAAAATACTAGTTATACTAGTAGTTACCCCATAAGAGTATGGGATCCCTATAGTATTGGCAAGTATAGGGACCAAGTAGTATCGAACCCAAGGAAAAGTGTGTATGCGAATAGATCCCTGGAGATGTGTGTCTCATAGCTAATATGAATGTATGTTCTGGGATTGAAAATTGTAATAAACTACTCTATATTCCACTATTTTTATGCTAATTAAATCAAACTAAATAACTTGAGTTTGTATGCAAATATGAGATGGTGATGCTCGGGATAGGAATTCCTACATATACTAATGGAGTTGGTACGATAATTAAAATAACCGTAATGTGCAAGTATTAATCCTAAGTGTACTAAAACTAGGCAATCAACTTCCCTAATCTAGCACCAGGTTGAAAGACTGAAAGCTCAAGAATTAACCCTAATACTTCATGATATCAACCTACTTCACAATCCACTAAACAAGTTATATGGATTATGCTTAATTAATGAGACCCTTATTTACCCAAGGTGATACGATCGCCCTCCCTAGATAAACCGGTAGATTATAAACCCCTTCTATAACCCTGTCGTTAAGCCTATTCGTTATTAAAGAGTGATAAGATCGTCCTCTCTCTAATTATTTTTGTGCTCAATTCCAAGATAATTCTAGGGTTTATTTTAAGAATTCAATTAATTAAGAGAACTAGCACTAAACATCACGAATTATCCTAATTACGTACCAATGTCCTACTTCTACGAGTTCATCCTATCCTAAGCATGCAAGGGTTCTAGCCTAACATGGTTGATTGAATAACGAAAACAATAACAAGAACAATAAACATATGCATAATTGAATTAACAAAAGAATTGAAAAGCATAAACAAAAGAATAACTAAAAATCTCAATATAAATCTGGAAAAACTAGGGTTTATAAGTCTAAAAGATTCAAGAAAGAAAGAATTAAACTAAAAGGTTCAAAAGAAATAATTAAACTATGAATTCGTAAGCTAAAACCTCGATTACAAAGTGTAAAACTCTTCAATCCTCCTTCCCAAGCTCTCTCCTTCGAAAAATGAGTGTAAATATGTGTTGATATGTGTTGATACGTGAAAATATGCTTGGAAGGGGTATATATAGGTTTGGGATCGAATTTGGGCATTTTTTGGCCGAAAATACGCATAATTACTCGAGCACTGGTGCAGGTCGAGTGTCACACTCGACCTTGACTTGGTCGAGTGCCCCACTCGAGTGCACTGGTCGAGTGTCTGGTCGTTGATGTACATTTGTTCGTAAAACTTTCATATCTTCTCAATCGGGAGTCCGTTTTGGTCGATTCAAAGTCTTATCTGAATATAAACACCAAAAAGACAAATTCATCAGATTATAAAAATAATACTCAAATAACTCCAAACACTCACAAAAAACACTCAAAATATGGGCAAATTGGGCACCAAATCATAATAATTTCACGCCTAATCACGACGTCGTCGCCACTGCAGAAGTGCGCGAGCGACGTCGCCGTCTTGGCCATCAAAAGGAACTCATAAATCCATCTCAGATCCAGTCTAAGACGAAAAATGAAAAACGGTAATGACTATGCGACGGCGAATCGCAATTCGGAATAGGCGAGAACCAGGAAGCAGTAATTCGCCGTGTTCGACTTCGGGTTCGGCTTTGTCCGATTGAATCCCCGGGAATCGTGAACAACCACCACGAATCGAATGTCCATAGAGAAACACCACCTCATCCGCACCATGGCACCACCACTATCACGAGCAGCGGCATCGCGCCGCTAGCTATGAACGATGAGGTGGTGCCATCGGTCAAAGAACGTGGATAATAGAGGCGAGCAGTCAAGCGGCGGAGAGAACGAAAAGGGGGTTTTCTTAGAAAACCTTTTTCTTCTCTCAATAGACCGCCCAAGACCCAAAACGGGTCAAAAGGAATAATACCCCTCACGGGTATATACTCAGCAAAGGGACCGTGTCAAACACACCAAATAGGTGCGGTTGAATTCTCAATTCGGCTGTACCAAATGATTTATAAAATAAATTATAAATCAAAGACAATAATTATGCAATTAATAAATAGAGTCTGAGCTCTGATACCACTGTTGGAATTTAGAGGCACGTAAACATGCGCAGCAGAAATATAGTTCACCAACAACGAACAGTTAATTAAATAATTGAAATACGAGATATCTAAACCAAGAAATCTTACAGTGCTTCGTGTGCGGAATCCTCAACTACGGTATCTACGCAACAGCTATTCACCGATCCACACCGGGGTGCCAGCGTTAAATCTCGAGACGAACTTGCTAGGAAAAATCGAACAAGAGATTTTTATGGAGAAATTATATTTCTTGTATTATGTGTATTTTAGAATTCTCATGGGACACATATTTATAGGGATTAACTTGGCTTAATTCCTAAGCAAGATATCGGGCCTAGCCCGTAATATAATCTCTACAGATTATATTGTTGATATGCGATTAACAGGGACATGAGATTAAGATAAAAAATATTAAAATAATAAGATTAAGAAATCATTAAAAATAAGAAACAGTAAAAAAGACGACCAGCAGGGACTACGTACCTTAAGAGGCGAGCAGCAGGTCATGGGGCTAAGAGGCGAGCAGCTGGTCATGGAATTCATAACAAGGTGGCGAGCAACAAGACCAAGAGGGCACAGAGACTTAACAAGAGGCGACCAGGCGAGCAAGAGGGCACCTCGGAAGATCATCATAAATGCCCATAATTAGGCATTACATTAGGAGCAAACAAGTGTTTTAACACTTGTCATTGTGTAAAGATGTAATAGCTTAGGAATTAACAAGTGTCTTAACACTTGTCACCATGTAAATAAGGATGATTAGGAAGGTGTCACCTCCTACTTGCTTGTACCTCTATAAATACCTCTTCATGAGGTCATGAAAATAAGTTCAACTAATTAAAAAATAGACCAAACTCTTGCAAATCTTTTTCTCAACCCTTCCTTCAAGAGATGTAGTTTTAATCTTCATTCAAATCCTTGTTTGATGATCTTATTAGAATAAAACAGCCACTAAATATAAGTTTGGAGCAAGGTCATCAACATATATCTCCCTAGATATGTTCCTACGAATAATATATTTACCATATCTATTATTCTTGTATAATAATATTCCAAATATTATTATTGGAATTTCATATTTAATTAAATCGAATTTAATTAAATAATAATAATTAATTACAAATATAATTATTATTATATATTCTCCATAAATTAAATATTATATCTAATATAATACTTAGTCAACCAACTATAATCGGCGAACTGTCATTGCTTGTTGTGTGACCCATAGGCCCTCATATATCGAGCGATTAGTCAAACTAACGGTCTTAATTGAACCCTAGACAATAAATCAGACATTCTCAATATACGAGGTACGTTGCGAGGAAATTTGCAACTACCTGTAATACTGTAGGCTATTGTGATATCTTTCTTTCATTCACGAATACTCGATTAAGCCTTGTACATGATGAAGTGTCTGTTCAAATAACTTAATCATATTATCTCAAATCACTAATTGATTGCTCGCGTCGCACTTGGCCACAAAGTCCAAGTCGACTTGCATTAACCGATGTCTTAGATCCAATTATAATGAGAAGACGAGTATTCTCTCTTAAATCTACAATGAGGAATGAATCTTATTCTTGGCTCAACTACCACGCACATGCACTTCGTGATGAACCCAATCCATGTCATATCTACCCTTGGAGGGTGAAAGCGTCGGTCATGGTCAAAGTTCATCACTTCGTACATATCGTGTGTATTGACCTCAAGTCTGAGGAGTATCACATCGCTCCCACTAATCGAGACACTCGTAGACACATTATATGGAATCACATCAAACTGTTTCTCGGATGGGTATCCAATAAATACCCTCTAAGGTATTTGTGCATCCATTATGAGATACCTAGTATCTCGTAGTAAGTGAGATCTTACTACACTCTTGACTTGAAGCGAACTACACTAGCTTTCTACTAGTAGTTACCCCGCAAGAGTACGGGTTCACAGTAGTATGGGCAAGTATAGGGACCAAGTATTATCGAACCCAAGGGATGGTGTATATGCGAATAGATCCCTGAAGATCTACGCGTCGTAGTTAATATGAGTGTATTGTTTTTGGATTTTTTGGAAGATTGATTAAAAGACTAAATTAAACTAAGTAAACTAAAATACTAAAAAAATCAAATTAACTAAGGGTTGTGTTCTAATGAGAGATTGTGATGCTTAGGATTGGAATCCCTACGTATACTAACGGAGCAGGTACATAATCAAAATAACTGTGACACACAAGATTTAACCTAAGTATAAGAATGCAAGGTGAAAGCTCAAGATTCTAAACCCTAATACTTTACCCTAACACTCGACTTCACTAATCTACTAACAAGTTAATAGATTGTGCTCAATTAATGAGACCCTAATTTAACTAAGGTGATGCGGTCGTCCTCCTTCGCTAAACTGGTAAATGAATTAACCCTTTCTAAACCTTCTCGTTAAGACTACTAATTGTTATTGAGTGATACGGTCGTCCTCTCTCTAACACTTTCGTACGAAATTCAAAGGTAAAGTTAAGATTAATTATAAGAATTCATTAACTAAGAGAATTAAAACTAACGTCACAAATTACCCTAATTACGTACCCACATCCTACTTCTACGAGTTCATCCTACCCTAAGCATACAAGGGTTTTAGCCGGACATGGCTTTAACAAACATAAAAGCAATAGAAGAAACAACGAACATAAACATAATGAATTGAACGAAGAAAATAAGAAACATGAACTAGGGTTTTTTTAAAAGAAAATAAATCTGAGAACTGAAATTTAATTAACTCAAACGAAGTTTCAAAGCGTTCAAATGAAACAAAAACTAACGAAAAGAAACTAATAAACGAAAAGAAACTAAGAATTCGTACGAAAAACCTCAATAAAACGTAAACGTAAACTTGCTTCTCTCCTTCCTCTCCAAAAACTAAGTCTAAAAGTGATTTCTAAAGTTCCGGTCCTTCAAAACGTGTTTGGAAGAGATATATATAGGCAACGGGCCGATTCGTGAACTCGTGGGTGTGCACTCAACGATATGTTTCACTCCCTCACAAGTGTATAACAGTGTTTAAGGGACTCACTCAATCAATCAATCACACATATTGGTAGCCATAGGCTTGTAAGCACTCTCAACTCCGACCATACTCTAGAAATCAATGCCGAATCAAAAAGGACTTTTCTCAAGGTTGTAATGTAGGCTCTTTGGACAGGTGGGATAACAATATGGGTAAGTGACTTAAGTGAATGGAGAATAGAAAGTCAAACTTTGGCACTTCGAGATTAGGAACAGAATACTTCAAATATTTTCAATCAACACTCTTTCAATTCCACTTTTCTCAACACTTCAATTTTTTTTTTCTAACTCTTTTCACTTTTTTTTTTCAATCACTTCACTTTTTTTTTTCTTTTTCGCACAAACACATGAGCTCAATTTTTCTTTTGCTCATTTTCAATTTTTTCTTTCCCACAACTCATATCTCATTCACACCTTCTTCTCATATTCATTCAACAAACAACCTTTTCCTTTTTTTCAACTCAATTCACTCCCTTCACATTCACACTTTCCTATTCTCCACTCAAATTGGGACAAAAAGGCTTAGGAATTGGAATAGTGTTCATATGTGCTAGCAAATAAAATAGGCTTTAGGCTCAAAGGGGCTAACAAGGGATAAATATCAATGGTAAGGAAAATTTTGGCTAAGTGACTCAATAAAATCAAAGATGGCCTAAGATCCTATTCGGCATATCAAACTAGACACAATCAAGAAGCAAGAGCACACACAAGTTCTAACATCCTCTAAGGTGACGATCCTCTCACAACGAAGAGATTAATTCATGCATCAAAATCTCATAAGGCTCAAATCTCACGGCTTTCACATCCATGCTAGTCCTAGTGCATTCTCACTCTCATCACACAAGTACTCAGAAGAAAAATTTGTAAGCATACGGGTTCTCTCTCAAATCAACTCTAGCTCAAACACTCACACAATAAAACTCCTAACTCAACCTTCACAATTCAACCTACTCATCAAATCATACTCAAAGATAGCAACCAACAAGCATAAGATGATTGATAGGCATGAAATATTGAGTAACAAAACAAATCAAAAACAGCCCAAGGAGTATCTCAACAAACCTCTAATCAATCAAACTCAACTCAAAGATAAGGACGTGCATGCATGTGCAATGTAACAAGAAACATATAAAAAACTCCACCCCCCCAAACTTCGACCTTGCTAGAGGTCTAAGTTTGGGGTTGTGGGTTACCTCAACCAAACAATTCAGTTTCTCTCAATAGCTTTGCACACTCCCTTGTCTCAAGTTGGTTCCTTCATTCTGAATTACTCCATGATACCTTTACTCCTTTAGAGACAAGCCTACAAGCAACTCACTCAAATACGAGGTTAAACATACGACTCAAAATAACTCCCTAATAACTAAAAAAAACTCAAAGCAAATAAAAAAATATTGGGTTGCCTCCCATTCAGCGCTATTTTTAAGGTCCTCATGCCGGACCAAGCTCAAAGGAGCTTAAGGAACATCATACTCAAATTTACCTCCCTTACTCTCATAAGAGTGGTGTTTGAATTTCTTTCCTTGATGCCCTTCCATCATGAGTTCCTTTGCCTCCTTCCCCACCTCAAGTGGTATAGGTCTCAACTCCTTCTCCTCTTTATCTGGAGGAGTCTTACTAAACAATTTCTTGAATTTTGACTTCTTCTTTTTAACTCCTCCTTTTCCCTCTAGCTGGACCACGTCCACTTTCTTCACCTCTTCATCCTTCAACTTCTTCACTTTATCCCTATCAGAATAATCAAGATCATAATGCTCATGGGTTAAATAATTAAGTGAAGGATTAACAACATCATGAATATCAGAAGGATTAGGGATGGGAGGCGTGTTTTTAACACGAGGATCAATTGCATCCATGCAATACAAGCTCTCATCCTCCTTCGGGTGCTTCATGGCTTCATATAGGGAGATCTTCACTTCTTGATCATCAACCTTCAATGTAATCTTCCCATTTGCCACGTCTAGCACCATCCCCGCTGTAGCTAAGAACGGTCTTCCCAAGATCAGGGGCACGTGCTCATCTTCCTCCATCTCAAGCACTACAAAGTCGGCTGGAAAAATGTGATCTCCAACTCTCACTAGGACGTCTTCAACCACTCCTTGAGGTCTAGTAATAGACCGATCGGCAAGTTGAAGCGTCATCATCGTGGGTTGAAGTTCTCCACCTTCCAGCTTCTTGAAAAGCGACAAAGGCATCAAATTAATGCTCGCCCCGAGGTCGCACAACGCTCACTTCTTGATCTCGTTCCCAATATCACATAGGATCGTGAAGCTCCCGAGATCCTTCAGCTTCGGTGGAAGCGCCTTGTGCACTAATGCACTCACCTTGTGGTTCAGCTGCACCAACTTCGGCTCGTCCACTCGCCGTCTCTTCGCAATCAAGTCCTTCAGAAACTTTGCATAATGCGGCATCTGTTCCAAAGCATCATAAAAAGGAATGTTAATGTGAAGTTGTTTAAAAACATCAAGAAATTTAGCAAACTTTTCATCAAGCTTCTTTTTCATGAAGTGCTGTGGATACGGGACGGGTATCACAGATTTGGGTACCCCTCATTCATCTCTTTTTGTTTCTTTCACTTTATCCCTTGCTTCCCTTGCCTTCTTCCACTTAGGAACTCTCTCAATCTCCTCACTTTCCTTGCCCTTCTGGGACTCATCCATATCTTCATGCTTCTCAATCCCTTCACTTTCAATCCCCTTCTCAACTTGGGGCGTCTCATAATCAGCAGGCATCTGAGGACCTTCATAGTTGGTTCCACTTCTAAGCTGGATCGCCTTGCAATGCTCTTTCAGGTTCCCTTCCGGCATGGAAGGATATTTTCCCGGCTCTCTATTCACCATCTTTGCAATCTGGCTCATCTGGAACTCTATCGAAGTGAACCTTCGATTGTTCTCTTGTTGAGTTCTAGTCCACTCAACGTTCATCTTCTGGAGCTCTTGATCACGATGATCACCCTTCTTATGCAACTCCTTCACATCGTACTCCAAGGATGACAACCGCTTGCTTCCTTCCTCCACCTTCTGAAGAATCGCTCTCAACATCTCCTCGGTTGATGCACCGCCTTCTCCACCAGGAGGTTTAGACCCCGGATCAACACCTGCAGGAACAGTAATACCAGCTTTTGGGTTAGCATAAGAAAAATTCTCATTTTTCCTCCATGTGTTTTGAGGAGGCTGCTGGCCTCCTTGAACTCCTTGTGTGTTCATCCATTGATTTTGAGGTGGTTGTGGGCCTGGAGGTACAAATGGTTGACCATAAGAAGGTCTTCCATACTGGTTTCCACCTTGGTAGCCATTCTGATTGTAATATGGACCTCCCATGTAATTGACTACCTCTTGCTGTCCACTTGGTTGGTCTACTCTCTCATTCTCTACTGCATGCTCTCCAACCAAATTCTTCCCCAACTCGAGGTTGTTGATCTTCTCCATCATGGCTATCAACAGCCTTCTCGTTCCTTCACCTTCCTCAACCTGATGCACTCTCTAAAAATCTGCATCCACACCCCAAGCACCGGCATTTGTGATAATGTTGTCTACGATCTCCCTACACCTCTCTATGCCTTGATTCAGGAATGCTCCGCCCGCACAGGCGTCTAAATGGTCTTGCCCCGCCTTGTTGGCACCACTATAGAAGAACGCCATAATATCTCCCTCGTTGTACCCGTGCTGCGGGCACTCAATCAGCATGTTTGAGTATCTCTCCCACGCTTGGCGTAAATCCTCTCCAGACTTCTGGCGAAAGGATGAGATCTCAATTCTAGCCTTGATCGTCCTAGATGGAGGGTAGAATCGCTCGAGGAACAGACGCTCGAGCTCGGCCCAAGTGGTAATACCTCCCCGTGGGAGCGTATTATCGTACCACTCCTTGGCTATTCCCGTCAATGAGAATGGGAACAGCCTAAGCCTCTTGGCATCTTCAGTCATGCCATTGTAATTGAAAGTGGAGGCTATCATGAGAAAGCTCCTCAAGTGTGTATGAGGATTCTCCTTCCTCAACACCCCCTTGAACTGGCTCTCGATCAGCAGCTTTAGAATTCCTAGGGATATCGAGAAGTTTTTCGCCTCAACCGGAGGCAATGCCACTGCATCATAGTACCTTTGTGGCTGCGCTGCAAATCTCCCTCGAATAGCCATATTGTGATCTACATTCTGAGGAACGTGTTGAGGATTAGCAGCAGGTACTGGTACTTGTTGGGGTGGTGGTGGGTAAACAGGTGGTTGATTATAGACTGGAGGTGGAGGATACGGGTATGGTGGGTAAGGATAAGGTGGGTATGGGTAATGTTGGTATACTGGGTTGTTGAAAGGGTTATTTGGGTTTTGTGGGTAAGCAGGGTTGTTCAGAGGATTATGGACAAAATTCTGAGCTGGATTGATGACGTTTTGTGCACCCGGGTTTTGGCTCTGACTATCCCCTAACGGATCTTGGTTCTTACTGGTGTTGCCCTCAGTGCCGTCAACCCGGTTCAACCCCTGGTTAAACTCATTCTCGGCATCTTCCAACTCATTAGTGATGTCCATTGGTTCTTTCCCTAAGTCGGCAGCGTTCATCCTTCTCAAGAAGGCTCGGTTTCTCCTTGCTATCGTTTCAGGATCTGCAGGTAACCTCTATACGCTCGTATTTCCTTGTGAGCGTGTTCTCATAAACCTGACACACTAGCAGAAGGATCAAAACGCAACTGCCGAATAAATAAAAATAAAAATAAAACAGAAAAGAAAGCACTCACTACTAACTACTAAGCTATCGACAAGTCCTATTCAAAAAGCATACAACGCCATCCCCGGCAACGGCGCTATTGACTTGAAGCGAACTACACTAGCTTTCTACTAGTAGTTACCCCGCAAGAGTACGGGTTCACAGTAGTATGGGCAAGTATAGGGACCAAGTATTATCGAACCCAAGGGATGGTGTATATGCGAATAGATCCCTGAAGATCTACGTGTCGTAGTTAATATGAGTGTGTTGTTTTTGGATTTTTTGGAAGATTGATTAAAAGACTAAATTAAACTAAGTAAACTAAAATACTAAAGAAATCAAATTAACTAAGGGTTGTGTTCTAATGAGAGATGGTGATGCTTAGGATTGGAATCCCTACGTATACTAACGGAGCAGGTACATAATCAAAATAACTGTGACACACAAGATTTAACCTAAGTATAAGAATGCAAGGTGAAAGCTCAAGATTCTAAACCCTAATACTTTACCCTAACACTCGACTTCACTAATCTACTAACAAGTTAATAGATTGTGCTCAATTAATGAGACCCTAATTTAACTAAGGTGATGCGGTCGTCCTCCTTCGCTAAACTGGTAAATGAATTAACCCTTTCTAAACCTTCTCGTTAAGACTACTAATTGTTATTGAGTGATACGGTCGTCCTCTCTCTAACACTTTCGTATGAAATTCAAAGGTAAAGTTAAGATTAATTATAAGAATTCATTAACTAAGAGAATTAAAACTAACGTCACAAATTACCCTAATTACGTACCCACATCCTACTTCTACGAGTTCATCCTACCCTAAGCATACAAGGGTTTTAGCCTGACATGGCTTTAACAAACATAAAAGTAATAGAAGAAACAACGAACATAAACATAATGAATTGAACGAAGAAAATAAGAAACATGAACTAGGGTTTTTTTAAAAGAAAATAAATCTGAGAACTGAAATTTAATTAACTCAAACGAAGTTTCAAAGCGTTCAAAGAAATCAAACTAACGAAAAGAAACTAATAAACGGAAAGAAACTAAGAATTCGTACGAAAAACCTCAACAAAACGTAAACGTAAACTTGCTTCTCTCCTTTCTCTCCAAAAACTAAGTCTAAAAGTGATTTCTAAAGTTCTGGTCCTTCAAAACGTGTTTGGAAGAGATATATATAGGCAACGGGCCGATTCGTGAACTCGTGGGCCGAAAAACATAAGTTGGAGAAATTGCCTTGGAAGTGCTCGAGCAGACCCGCTCGAGCGGGGCGCTCGAGCTCTTGTGGTCGAGCGGTTCTGGTGCTCGAGCGGGGCGCTCGAGCTCCCTCCCTCGAGCGGCCCAAACGTTCTGTATGTTTTTAGGCGCTCGACCTACTTCACTCGAGCGGGGCGCTCGAGCTACGATGCTCGAATGGGTCTTCCTTCCTTTGCAACTAACACTTTTCTTCACACGTACTAATACCAATCGTATTTCTTCGATATCTTCTCATCCGGGCATCCGTTTGAGTCGATTCAAAGTCCTACGAACTCCGTTTTTCATCCTCGATTCACCTATGAGTATCAAAGAGACAAATTCATCAATGTATAGAAATAGTACTCATTTGGCTCTAAAAACTCAATAAATTCGACCAAAACTAGGGCGTTTCTAGCTACGAATCATGACAATTTCACGCCTAATCAACTCTCTCCATAGAGTATAATGCAGATCGCAGACCAATCTCCATTACATCATCAATATCTCATTCTTGATGATCCTTGATTGGGGCTAATTGAGAATCGTACTTCGTTCATTTGAGTTCCCACTCACTCAATGACAGTCTGATTCAAGGGAACACAGATATGAATAATGCAAACAATCAAACATTATATTCAGATAAGTGTAAAGTCATACATTTAATATTAAACCAATCAATAATATTAAACCATAAATTGAATATCATCTTAGTATTATGTCTTTACAAAGGATTGTATCTAGGACACTAACACTAACACCATGTTGTATCTTTAAATAACTCACTCTAAACTGTAACCGCCTGACTTGGTAACTGTCATGTCATCAACCTGCATGTTTAGACATTAAAGACAACATTGAAACAGATGGAGTTAGTGTTTAGAAGAAAGGGCGAATTCTGATGTTGCGGAAAATATTGTAACATTCTGGACAACATTAACCTATCATCAACAATACGGTTTACTACTCTTTGATTTATATTATGAATATAAATTATCGAAAACATTCGGTACTCTTTGATATAGTATCCTAATGCTCTATGCAATGAGCGTTCATTTAGTTGTGGATTGGTTAATTGTCTTCGAATTAATATTGTATGAATTTTGGTACGATGTCGTAAGAACTCATTTAGAGACTCTAATCTCCTATTTTTTGGTATGTCGTATTGAGATCCCATAAATTTGAGTAGGTTTGTATTTTGGCATTGCATATGGTTTGGAATATAATATTGTTAGCATTTTTCCAATTAAATAATTTTTTGTATGATGTACGTAATAAGTATAATATTGTTTTTATCGTTTTGCTTGGAGTTTCGTAATCCTTATTGTAAAATAAATCACTAGGTTCTTATCGTTGTCGCACTTTTTAATGTATATCTCCATAGTTCATTTCAAACTTCCTTGTGTGATTGTCCAAGATATTTAGATTTGCATTCGATCGTTTGTTTTCTTCCTCGAGATTGAGTTATCAGTTGATGCATGTTGCTGATTTGCGAGAGTATATTGTTCGTATGTGTTACGTGTGTACCTGATTGATTTTTTTCGGTATAATTTGATTTGTCGTCTTATTTGGTGGTGTAATTTGGGTGAGTTATGTTGTGAAACGTGTCGTGATATTTGAAGCTAATGTGTGTTTAGTGTTGATTTTTTTATATGTATTTCGGACGAATGAGTATTGAATTTCTTTGATTATCTATATTTTGATGCGTTTGTTAATTTATTTTCGTATGCCGCTCTTTGCATGCAATGATTCTCTGACTTTTCTATGCTTTTTTTTAAATCGAATTTGTATGTTTCTCTCTTGCAATGGCTCGAGTTGCAGGTATTTTTATCCATTTTCCTGCATCCTCCAAGTGATTAGATGTCAATTTAAGTGCCTGATTTTTTTAGTCTTGAGATTTCGGTTTTTTTACCCTGTTTTTTTAATGCATTCAGAACCAAATGTCCGTGTTGATTTTGTTGTGCTGTGTACAATGAAGAGGAGGTTTTTTGCTATGGACCAGGAGGCTTTCTACCTTAAGTGTGTGCCTATTGGCGACGTTTATTACATGTGTGTGATGGTAACTGTCTAATATTTAGATTTGGTTGCTAGTTTTTCTTATATATTGGTGACGGTTGTCTGCGTAATATGTATGTTTATTTTCTTTTTATGCATGTGTATGTATAGACTATATTGTTTGATGTTTTCTTTGTTTCATATGAAGTCAATTCCTAATAGATTTGTTGAGCTATATGGTTGTTCCTGCGATTGTTGGAGTTCGATGCGTGTTATTGATAATGTTGGAAATCAGTGGTCTTTGAAGGTTGGGTGGGTTTGTAGTCGTGCTCTTTGCTTCTGTGGAGATGGTTGGGATAATTTGCTCAGTCATTTTCGATGTAGGATCGGTATTTTTTGTTCTTTTCTACGCTTTTGGTGTCGAGTGGATTGCTTGTCAAGAAGTTTGGTTCTAACGGTATTATTCACCAAGTTGGAAATATAGGATCAGATCAACGTGGTTTTAATATTGCACTTTCCATTCACAAGATATTAAAAAAAAGAATTTAAATATATATTTTATATATTGTATATTTAATACTTTATTGGTGATGATTTACGTTTATTTTTTAACCATCCATTATCATATAATATATTATATTCGAGCTTGTGTTGATGTATGTTTGATTGTGGTTGAAGTTGTGTAGTATTCGTGTCAATATGTTTTTTCTAAAATTGATTAAAAAGGAGAGAATGATAAAAAAAAGGGTAAAAAAATATATTTCTCCGCCCCATTCCATACCGATTAACATTCCAATTTGATCATTTACAAAATATTAATATTTAATCCAACCTCCTAAAGATATATAGTAAAGATTTTAAAAAAAAAATATTAAAAACTCAAATTGTTAATTAAAATTTCACTACTTAACCAAATTAAAAATTTCCTAAAATTATGACACACTCTTTCTGACGTATCTCCAATTCTTATCACATTTTTCTTTCTTTCTTTAATTAATTACACTATCATAAATCATGTTATCTAAATTCATGGATCAACCAGCGGCCCAATTGCTGCAAAACGACCAAACCTTATCTTTTCTATTGTATGTATCGATAATGTCATTTTTTGTTTTATATTTACAATAGGAGTATCATTTATAAGATCATACCATAATTTATGTTATAGGAATAATTTTGTATACAATAGGAGTAGCCAATTTAAAATTAATTATTTAATGACTAAGTAAAAAATATCTTCTCGGTGATTATACACACCTTTGAATAAAGCATTAATTCACCGGAAATATCGAAAAGAACAACAGTACAGGTCAACTATAACAAATTAACAAATATAATTAAGGTAGGGTATTAATTTTAATAATATGGTTGCTGGATCAATGACTATAAATTAGCAATATAACTTTTTAAGCTTTGCCGATGCATGGATACATCATTGCATGCAGTTAAACTTTTTTTTAAAGGGCATGCGGTTAAACATTAGCTGTCAAAACTAATGGTTAATTTCCGGTGATTTGGGAGATAAAATAGGCACAAGTGATATTCAGTCAATGAATTATTTTAATGGTACATGTCATTTTAGTATATGCGTTAAATTTGAAATTTTGTTACAAATTATATCAATTAACAACGTAATTAGTCGATATTAGTATTGAAACATTCAAAACACGTGTTATTCAAATGTGCATGAAAATTAACATTAATCGCATACTCCATACTATTATTACATTGTAAAACACACACACACACTATAAATATAATTAGATAAATATAAATATCGTTAAATGTTGACTAAACTATAAAAAAACATAATTAACGTCAATTTTATATGTGCATGATTAAATATAATTAAATGTTTCCTAATAAAATCTCACAATATAGGGTGTTAATTGAGCAATTTATGGAATATAAATTGAATAATAAAACTACACAATTTATGGTTTATAATTGAAAAATATATGATACATTAACTGAGAAATTTATGAATTTAAATGAATAATACAAAAAAAATAAACTAATTTTTTTATTCATCAATTGTTTATACAATATGTATAATTGTCTGTTTATACAAATGAAGAATCGTTCATCACAAAAATACTCAATGGTTTTTCTATTTTTTGACATCTACACAAGAAAACTTCAATGTTAGGATGATCTTTATGTTCTAACGAACAATATTTACACTGACAAACTAATATCTGCACACACAAAAAAACAGTAATCGATAATTTAATATAAAAAATCAAATGTAAAACATAAATTATGCACTAAAATTAAAAAAACAAACCCAAGAAAATTAGAAAAAATCTTAGAAATATGTAATTATACCGATTTGTCCATCAAAATCTATGGCAATCAAACATAATCTGCAAAGCACATAACAAATCCGTGAAAAACATATATTCTGCAAAACATACAACAAAATAATGAAAAAAAAAATTTGAAGCTTACAATAAATCTTTGATAATTCCTGCAAAATAAAATAAAAAGTTGTTATTTCAATAGACTTTAGAACAAATAACATATAAAAGAATAGGATGCTTATAATCAATCATTGAAATGGAAAAAAAAAAGATTATGAACATATGGTGCCTACAACCAAAAAGATAAAATTGTTATTTCGAGAGATGTTGATAGAAATTAAGAGGGGATAAAGTATTAGAATGGACGATGTTTAAAACAATTATTAGGTTATGTAATTTATAGATGTCGTATAATGAGATGAACGATTATTATTAAAAGATAGAGATTAAGAGATGAGATTGAAAGTAATAGTTTGAATGAATGAGATAAAAGAAAATTTGAAATATATGGTTTTTAGCCTTGACACCTAAGCTTAAAATATTTTGTCTTTATAAAGGTATTGATTGATTGATAATTGTAACAACCCAAATTTCAAGTTAATTATTTATTTTATTTTGAATTATTCTGAAAATTGAGTGACATTAAAATTATAAATTATTTTCTATCTCTCAGAATTTTATAAAAGATATATTTGGTTTCAAAAATATATTTATAATATATATATAAATATTAAGATATATAATAATAAGTAATTATATGAGATATTTATATATTACTTTAAGTTATTCCCTAGCGTCTCAAAATTTGTTTCAATTCTCATCAAGTAATATTTTAGTAATTATTTTAAAATTGGATCCCATTATTTTCTCTCCATAACTTCACGGTAGTTCTTAAATATTTAATCCTCAAATTTCTCTATGTTAGTTATTTTCAAATCCTCTTAGTGTTCAGACTCACGTAAAATATGGGATTCTCTTAATGACCCATTATACCTAAAATTCTCAACAGAAAAACGAAGGGCACGGCTATTAACACCCACGATAATACTTTATTCACCCACTACTAAATTAACCCACCATGTATATTGCTTATTTTATTTTTTCTTAATACACCCACTTAAAATTAACAACTATAACCTTAATATAATATTTGCATCATTTATTATATATACACACCCATCGATTTAAAATTAAAAAAATAGCACATCAACAATTATTTTTTTATTTTAATTGAACCACCGCTTCTTGTCGTTTAAAAAAACCACATTTTCTTTTATTTTCATGGTGTACCAATTTATAGATAAACAAAAATACTTTAATCTCATTTAAATTGTGTTTTTATAATTTATACTTTTAGGATTATACTTTTTTTAATGGTGCAACTATGTGTGAAATAATAGAAAATTTTACGTGAATTCTGAGATTTTTGGGATGTTGTTGAAAGCATGAGTATTTAATAAATATAATGTTTATTTTTTATATAAAGGGTATATTGGTATTTTTATTAAAAAAAAAAATTTAAAAATAAGTGGGTGAACAAAGAATTTTCATGTGGGTGAATAGCAGCGCCCAAAAACGAATCCTCATCTTTCTTTATAAGCGTGAATCGCTTAGTCTTCAAATCACAGAAATTCTTTTACTCCCACACTCGGTTGATCTCCCTCCCACAAAAGGAAAATCTCATTTCTCCCTACCGATCTCTATAGCTTGGGCGCTACCTCTGTTGTTTCTCTTTTAGCTCTCCGGAAATCTCCACATTATAGTCATATTAGAGGTAATACTCTCTCTTCATTAACTTTCTTAGTTACGAAAATTAATTCAACTTATATTTTGAACCCCCCATGATAGTGATATGGATCACTTGTCTTGGATTTTTTTTTAAATCTCCACATATCGTAGTTATAGATTTATTATTATTATGAGAGTTACTAATAATGCCTATAAAATTATTAATTTCAATAATGGTTGATGCTTGGGGACTTTGAACAGATGCATGGTTTAGTTTTAGATTTATCTTCTTGCGTATAAAAATGGGGGATTTATTCTCAAATACTTTAAGTTTTAAAATTAGGCAGAAGTTTTGATAGTGAAATCATTTTTGGGATTAAGAATGTGTTCGGCTAAATTGGTAACATAGGGTCGGTAGTGATCGGCATTATTTAATTATATAACTGGTAATATATAAGTTGGTAATTATACTATATTAATGAGTGGAGTAAATTATTAAGGTTTGATTAGGAATGATCAAATTGGATTTGGTTAGGTATAATAAGGAGTGGTTTGATATGGATTGTAATTTAAGAATTAATTACGTGACTGAAGATGATGATGTTATACTTATGAACACTATTGGAATTATACAGAGATTTATGCAGTAGGATAAGAGGTTAATTTGAGACTTAGTTAATTATAAAAGTTTAAGTTTGTTAGTATTTGAGTCGCGGGTTTATTTCTATTGCGTTCTAAGATGATTTAATTATTTTAATGTTAAGGTGACGGTAACCGCGAGGCATAGGTTATTGAGTCATTACATTCACTTCATCCACGACGTTCATACAAGGTGGGGTTCTCATTTAAATTACCTCTACAGTGGTTAGTAGAGAATGTTGTTCACTGTTAAGTGTTTTACGTGATGTTGAACTTGTCTGCTACGTGTTATATTCCATGTATGAAATGTTATGAAATTTAGCCAGGGACTAGTTAAATTTATTAATCCAGTATATCCAAGTTAATCCCTCATGAGATAGTTAAATTTTACTATGAATTACAGTCTCAAATTAATAATCAACCCCAAAGTTATGTGTGGGAATAATCAAACTATATTGCATTGATTATCGGGACTAGTTTAAGTTAAGGTTAGTATTTGAGTCGAGGGGGACTTTAGTCATTATACGTGATGTGTTTTAGTCATTAAAAGATATTTGTTAAGTATTTTTAATATGAAATAAAATTTCATGTCTTATTTTTAAGTATATATTTAGTTCACGCCTTTGATTTTAAAATTACCCATGTATTTTCATAAAAATTTATTATTATAAAAATTGGGGCGGGACAATAACCAGAATTAGTATAAACCGTTCGACCCGGCCTCTAACACACACCAAACGAAAAAGAACAATTTTTTTTTTTTTAAAGGGACGAAAAAGAACAAATTAAGAACAAGAAAAGAAGATATTGGGATTTTTTTTTTTTTTTTATATATAGATATAATAGGTTTGTCTTCTATTGCACAAATGTGACCACAATTAATTGAAAGAAAAAATCAGGCATTAAAGCCCAAAATTGGTATGTTTCCAACCAACCATCCTTACTAATTATGATTGCAGAGAAAGTCTTTAGACCATTCTTTGTCTTCAAAATGGAAAAGCAAGCAATTGTAGTCTCGTCTTGAAAAATTCCATGCAATCACACTCGGCAAGCGAATTATTGAATGCAACTGTCACATTCTAATGTTTATTAAAATTCAGCGTTCCCAGTCAAAATTTTATAAAATTATTTGAAGCTGGATGGTGGGACATTATGTTTTTCCAGCTATCCCCTCGATTTCCATTTCCTCCTAAATATCAATGCACAAGAAAAGTAGCTACTTGGATGGATTTTAAAACAAAGAATAGGTTTTATATAAATATTATTCATAATAAATTTATTGTGAAATTGTTTAAAATATCAAATATTTGATTAAAAGAATTAAAAATCTCACCAAAAATATCAAAAATTGGGATTAGTGGAATCATATTTTAACTGGTGTCCTTAGTTTTTACCCCTATTTTTTGTACTCATAATGAGATTTTATACTTTTGATCAAATATTTGATATTTTAAAACAGAATCATAATAAGGTTATTATGAACTATTTTCATATAAAACATGTTCTCCTCTAATATTTCATATGAAACATGTGCGTCGATTACAATTAATTAATTAATTATTATAATTAAAAGAATTATTTAATTGAATTAATTTGTATAATTTATAAATTTTAATTAATTTCACAACTCGCTAGGTAATACACCGCCCTACAAAAATATACTGTCAAAAATATATTGTAGTGTTTTTAATTTTTATTTATTTATGTATAAATACAAGACATTTATAGGTGCATAAAATACACAGGAATATTTTACTTATTGATAGCCACACTTTATACCCCTTTAATTTCAAATAACCACCACACTAATCCCATATTTTATAGAGATCCATTTTCATTTAAAATAGTATGGACCCCACCCCCGGAACGGAGTAAGGATTTGGGGTGGGTGAGAGGTAGTTCAATATTATATGCTCGATAAAACTTAAATATGTTCTTAATGTATTAAAACTTAGAACGTTTATCTGTTATATCACATATATCATAGTACTAGAGTGTACCCACGCGAATTTCGCGTACTGAAAAAATATATTATATTTATTTTCTATAGACATTTAATATAAGAGTATTTTTGTTTAAAAAAAATCGAGGTATATACAATAAATTATGGGGTTTGTTTAGCTGTGGCCCGTGCCCTTCACTAAACCCTATAGGTATATCCTACAAACTAAATATTAATAATAAAAAAATCAAAATTCACTTAAATTAATACTCCCTCCGTCCAATATTAGTAGGCCTACTTTTTGGGCAGTTAATTTTTGTCATAAGTTGGAGGGTATTATGAGGTATTGTGAGGTTTATTTATCAATAAAGTTGTTGTTTATGAAAAATATAAGTATCATATTTTCCATAAACAATAATTTTATTGATAAATGAACCTCACAATACCTCATAATATCCTCCAACTTATGACAAAAAATAACTGCCCAAAAAGTAGGTCTACTAATATTGGACGGAGGGAGTAACAATTATGGAATAACATTATTTAGACTAATAATTTAATAATAATCAATTTCCATTTCAATATTGAATAATTTATAAATTAATCAACATTATTAGTTATTGGGAGTATACGGTAAGAAATTAATTTATATAAGAAACAATACAAAATTTGAAATAAACTTTAACGTTACAAATACCTGTTCATCGATCAAAATGAGTTCCAAGTAGAACTTGTGTGTAGAGCATAAATCAACAATCATTATTACATTCATATTGATATTGATATTTAAATCTAATCAAATTGTGAGCACTTAAAATGATGAATTTAATTATAAAATTAATATACTAATAACAATATATATATATAACTAACCAACAATTGATGGGAGAAATCTCAGCAAAAGAGTGGAACAAATGAAACTTTGATGTGAAAAAATAAAATACAATATGCTCTTATTTATAATAAAAAAGAATGCATGCAATATTATATCTTGTCCATAATAAGAATATATCACATAAGAATATTCTTTGGAATATATAACTATATACCTTTTATTTTAAGAAAAAATAATCGAACATTATATTATACTATATATATTAACTCGAACTTAGAAATGATAATTTTGGATTCATTCAATAAATAGATCATATTTAATTACATTAAGGTTTGGAAAAAATATGATTTATAATAAATTCTAAAAATAACTAAATAAGAAAATGGAAAAAATATCTATTTGCATTAATTATGCGGATATAAATTAATGATTTAGATTTAATGATATAGAACAAATGGTCGAGATTAAAAGTTTAACCAATTTTTAATGAGAGCGCAGTATTTCAAAATGGAGAGATTTGAGACATGTCACATCAACCTAAGAATAAGGTGGTGTTGACACATCATCTTGGAGAGGTTTGGAAATATATTATCATAAGATAACCAAGTAAAAAAAAGTTGCTATTTGTTTCTCAAAATACCTTGATAGACATACTCTAAGAAAATCATTTTTCATTTTATTTTGAAGTGTAGTCCTGATCAAATACATATAAGTGAGATTGAATAAAATTTAGATAATGAAACACAATTTGATACTCCCTTCGACCCAATTTTATTTTCTCGTTAGACTTTTCTTGACTTTTAATGTGAAACTTGATTTGTAGTATTTAAATGGATAAAAAAAATGGTGATGGAGTATTATTCAATTTAAGTGCATGAGATAAAATAAAATAAAAATATATCTACTCATTATTAGTTTAAAAAGCTGTAAATTAGAAGTGTTTGAAGGAGTGTGAATAGTAGAATGAGAAAACAAAATTGGGACTGAGGAAGTACCATAACAAATGCATAGAAAAAAAAACTACACAAATTTTACAAAGTTTACGCTTGAAAGTATAATTGATCCCAAATCCTAATTCTCAATTCTTGCCACAAAATTTCCTATTAATTTAAGGAGTTGATATAAAAGAGTTAAAATATTAAATTTTATGGGCTAGCTTAAATATAATATATAATAGATTCAAATCACTCAATCTTATTCTTAACGTAGAATATAAAATAAAATAGGCCAAATTTAAGTCAAATTATTGCACAATACTTAACAATATAACATATAGATTTACACGGAAAAAGTTAGGGGGCAGGGGGGTATTTCCATGGCCACCCTTGGCTTAGGCATGTCTCTGCCCCTGCCTCACCCACTCCCCACCTAGGGATGTCAATAGGGCGGGGACCGAGGGTTATTCTTCATTCTCATCCCCACGAAATCGGGATTCCCCTTCCTCGTTTCCGCAAAATAAACAGGAAAAAAATTTCCTCCCATCTCTGCGGGCATTCCCCATTCCCTGCCGCATTTTTTTTTTTAGCTCAAAAATATAAAATAATATCCAAATTAAAAATTTTAATTATACACAACAATTATTTTAAGTTGGTGTTAGAAAATAACTAATTTAAGCAAATTGAAGAGCCTCTAATTCAAATATTTTTAATTAACATATATACTAAAGTGAAAATTATATAATTTGGAACTAACAACATAGCATTAAATAAAATATAGATGTAATTTTGAATATATGGTCAATTGTGTAGGAAATTATTAAATATTTATTTGTAATTTACTTCTAAATTTATATATTGTATACATATAAATATATTGTATTAATTATATTAAAAAATTGGGTCCCCACGGGGAATGGGATGAGGAAAGTATTCCCCGTCCCCGCCTACGGGACAAAAAAAATCTCCGTCCCCATCCCCGTTTTCTTCGAGGATTCCCCACTCCTTCAAGGCGGATCCCCACGGGGATCGAGGATTCTCTACCGTGTTGCCCAACTTATCCCCACCACACTCCAACACTCTCTCTCCTAAAATATAATTAATCCCCACAAGCCCCACCCCTTTCATTTCAATCGGCCTTATCCCTCCCTCGTTCTCTCTCCCTCCCTAACCCTCTCCAGTGGCCCCCTCTCTCTAACCCTCTCCAATGACTAGCCATGATCGATGGCCCACGGCCGACCACCACACCACACCTATGGTCGACCACCACACTACAGTCTTGGTCGGACTACCACCACTACGGCCGACCACCACCATCACGCCTCTCTATATCACCTTCCATAGTCTGGAGAGTCTTCTCTGATATCAACGCCATGGCCGTCACCCATCACCATGCCCTTTCCACACAGATCCGTCTGGCACCCCTTCCCTAGATCCATCTGGCGCGCCCCTCCCTCCCCCCACTCCCATAAAATCTGGCCACTACCACAACAGCCTCCACCACTAATGGCTACCACGACCACCTCCATCGATGAAGCTCTCGACCCCCTCTCACAATCTAACCATGGCGGCCATATGTGCGGAGACTAAATGGCGCGCAGACGGCCACCACGGCCACCGTCTCCGATTCGTTCGCCTGGGATGCATCCCATAAAATTCGGCCACCATTGTCGATAAACCACTCCCGGTCTAACCAAGATGACCATCTATGCAAAGACCAGACGGAATCTGCAACCATACGAAGCCTCGATCTGGGTGAACGGTGTCGGCGGCAGGAGAGTGCGCACCATCTTGATTTTTAACGTCCAGGTGCTCGACTCCAATGCACATGTGTGTGATTCTATCTCAATTTTAGTAATTATTGCATAGAATAGCTTTGATATTTTAGTTCTTCGTCTGTTATGAATTTTTTCCTGGGATTTGTGGTGGAGATGGATCTTTAAATTCTGGATTAATAAATAGTGGAACAATAATAATATACAGGATAGGTTTGGTAGTTTTGGATTGATTTTTGCTGAAATTATGTTTAGATTTGGTATTTTGGGATTTGCTGAGATTGGGTTGACAACAGTGTTTGTGGTGGTTTAATCTAAATATAGACAAATGGATGAGATGAATATAGGGATAATTTTATGTTTATGCTTTTGATAATCACAGTTTATTGGATAAATAGCTTAAATGGAAAAGGAAAAAATGCATGTGTAGTATTGTGGTCTGAGAGTTCCACTTTTGATATTCTTGGATTTTGTTGTATAAAATTTTACTAGTTTCTCTAATGTTGAACTGTTTTTTAGGGTGGAGCAAAGAGAAGAGGGGCATATTGAGAGAATAGTTTTTGCATTTATGCAAATAATTTATTGCATTATGCAAAAAAAAAAAAAAAAAAATCGCATTATGCAAATAATTTGTTGTGTTATATATGCAAAATAATTCTCCCAATATGTAAATTTTATTTGAGGACTGAAAGGGGTCTCCAATTTTGTTTTAAAAAATGTTGATTTAAATGTAATTTTAGAATTTTTGTACACATGTATATTTCAAATTGGTAATAAGAATAAGTAAACTCATATGTAATTTTAGAATTTTTGACAAACGTGCAAGTTTCGAAGAATACGAATATTCAAATGTAATATTAGAATTTTTATGCACATTTAAATTTCAAAGCTAAAGTATAGAGTGAAAATAGTTCATACATGAAGTATTGAAGGATATTAGTTGTTTTCATTAAAGACTATTAGTTGTTTTCACTAAAGAGTATTAGTTGTTTTCACTAAAAAGTATTAGTTGTTTTTACTGAATAGTATTAGTTATTTTCACTAAAGAGTGTTAACTTTTTAGTGAAAACAAAATAATACTCTTTAGTGAAAATAATTAATACTCTATAATTATAAATGTATGAATCAATTTCACTATATACATATATAATTTCAAATTGTTAAAGAAAATAAATAAATTAATTAAAAATTGGTCATAAAATAAATAGTTCGAAAATTACATTTAATCTATCAAGTGAAATTCAAAACTTGTAATATAGAAAAGGAAAAATAAAAAAAAATTGGTGTCGAAGTCACAGGGACAAAGTGAAAAGGGAGTGGAAAGGTGACACTTTGGGGGTCCATTAAATGAGACTCTATGAAATATGAGGAAAAAAGCGGGATTCTATAAGGGAAATGGGGTTCTATCAAATTCATCCTTTACTTATAAACTGTGAATTTGTTTAACCATTATACTCCACAAAATTTAGAAATAAAATAATTAAACCAATGTCGAAAGATTCATGACAAGGATGTATCATATCAGGCTAATGCAAAATTGGTCACGAATATGGGTATACTTAAGCATGTGATTCTAGCATGGAGCGACTATTCCGATCCACTTCACCAGGTTAAGTGACTGGAGATATTGATGAAGATGAATATTGTATTTTTTTATATATTATAATTATATATTGATATTTATGTAGCAGATCCTGAACTGTTAGACTGGGCAAATTTTTCAAATGATTTCTGGGTTTTTCTCCCAATTTGTATTAATATATGAGCAAATGTGTGTTACTGTAAAAACAAAATGTGTTTTATCAATCCTTAAAAATGATTATTTCACTTTTGGTCCCACAAAACACCTATTAATTTCAAAACAGTCTCAGTACTTTTAAAGTTGGTCTCAAACGCTTTTTATTCTTGCAAGTATGATCCCACAATATTTTTTTCTTACAAAATTAACCCCAAAAGTTAATAGAAGTAAACGCAAAGTTTAATTGCATGTTAAGTTTGCATACTTAGCCTCAAACATATGTCCAGTTGTACTAAAAATGCAAATTTTTCATTTCTTTTTATATTAAAATATAAATTTGTATAAATCATTATAAAACTAAAATAAAGTAAAAAATAAAACAATGTCATAATATTAAAATTTATTTTTTATTTTATTAAAAAAAAACCTTGTATTATATACCACACTTTGAATACATGATACAATATCATTTATGATTAAAATGTATTTTGTTTTTTGTTAATATCAGAATAAGAAAAAATTATGTGTTGATGTTTTAAATTATTATAATTTTTTATATAATTTAAACAAATATTCGTATTTTTCTAATTAATTTTATCAATATTTTTAAAAGAAGAATTATAGAATTGTTTCTGGAAAATGAGAATAATTTTAAAATAAAAAATTTAATCTATAGAATTATATAAAATTATAATAACTAATAAATATAAATAAAAATAATATTTTTTAAAGATTATTATAAAAAGTAATATTATAAAAATAATTATATATATCACACTTGAAATGTAATATCCAATTTATCAAAAATTTCAGCACGAACTTGTTTTGTACTTTAAAATAATTCTAATATTTCGATTTAATCTGATTTTTTTAAATTATATTCTCTACATCCTGCAATTATTTCCACCTTTACCTTATTTGGACATCTTACAATTACTTTCACATATCATTGTTATGTATACACGCTATCATTGTGCTACATATTTTACTATCACTGTTATGCATGCACACTATCACTATTTTAAAATCAAACTTATTTTTCTAAAAGTGATAGTTCTTCCGTCCCGCAATTACTTTCACACTTGTCTTATTTGGACATCCTACAATTACTCTCACACCCTAAAATAAATTATATAATTTTCTCTCACAAAAATCAATAAAGTATTAAGTTACCATTATTTTATTCAACCTCACACTCACATACTCCATTTTTTCTTAAAAAAATGTGCAACTTCCATATGTGAGAATAAAGGTGGGATGAAGGTAGTAATTGATCTATATATATATATATATATAACGCTAACCGGCCTACATTTGGAAACTATTGAATTTTTCCGCCAAAATTATTGCTAAATTTAGTAATATTCGTTTATATATTTTTAAATCTTTGATATATATCTTTTAAATATATTTTATTATAACTATATATATATATATAAAATAACGCTAACCGGCCTACATTTGGAAACCATTGATTTTTTCCGCCAAAATTATTAGTTTATATCTTTTTAAATCTTTGATATATATCTTTTAAATATATTTTATTATAAATATTGACAAGTAATTGATTACAAAAAATATTGGATATATTTTTGAAATATAAATTATAATAAATATTGAAAAGAATATATGTTGAATATATCGTTGAGATATATATATCATAATAAATCCTTCTATTTTATCGTATAAGGATATTTTAATTATTTTAAAATAATAGTTATTAAATATTTTTGTGAATAATCAATGTATAGACATAATTCGATATATAGTTTGTAGAACTTAATTTTTAATAGAAGTTATTAAAATAAATATATATTAATCTAAAAAAAGGAATAAGATCATTGTTTAATTTTTGGCAAAGTATAGAGTGAAAATGATTTGTACATGAACCGTTTAAAGTGTTGGTCGTTTTCACTAAAGGGTATTATTTTTACTGAAGGGTATTAGTTGTTTTCACTGAAGGATATTAGTTCTATCGGGTATTCATTGCTTTTACTGAAGGGTGTTAGTTGAAGGGTACGGAGAATATTGGTTGTATAACTAAAGGGTAGTAGTTGATTAGACTAAAGGTATTAGTTGGTTATTTTAAAAAATACTGCAAAATAGATTATGTATGAACCAATTTCACTCTGTGCATATTCTTAATTTTTTGTAGAAGAAAGATATTATCTAAATTAACTACTTCCAAGAAAGATTATAGTTGATATATAACAATTAATATATCAATATATTTTATTGGGTGAACCACAAAATACATATGAGCATACCTATCATATTGGAATAAGTTTGAGATATATATTTGGGTTAATTAATTAACATACAAACAATATATAAGTTAATGTACTTTGTTGTCTACAAAGCAAAGAAAGTGTAAAATATTCAACAAACTCTGTATTCCTCAATATTTTTGCCTTTAGATTCAGGAAAAAATCACGGGATAATAATATGAACAATGCATTCCAATTGTAGACAGAGCAAAACTCTGTATGGAGTGATCCAACACAGGAATGAATATAAATTAAGGGTTTCCAACCTCAAACTTATATTAAATCTGCGGGATACATAATAATGTTAGTTATTTTTTATAAAAAATATATGTGGAATGTATACAAACTTAAATTGCATAATTATTTTAATGCGTGCATTTATCTCAATTTTATAAAAATAAATCTTAAAAAAATAATATATACGAGTAACCCTATGAAAATTAGACTTCATAGATGAATTTATTTTTTAATTGAAAAAAGAAAGAAGTGAAGAGGCTTCATTGATAATTTTTTAAAACGTTTCGTTCAAAGCTACACTTGAAGAATATTGTGGACCATCTGAATTATTTGAAGGATAAAGTCATACTTGCACCCACTCTTCGAATAACTTGAAGTGTTATGGTGTGTCGAATCATGATTTGAATTTGAAAATTAGGACTCCAGTTATGTTACTCATAATATAGATTATTCAAGATGATTGTGCAACAAGACTAGATTAGCTCTAGGTGACAGTGTTATGAAAGGTACAAACATAACCAGAAGCAATTCAAGTAAGATGATATCGATTCCTAAACTTTCATTGACCCTATTCGATCCGAGACTTTCCGTTCAAATTTTAGAATAGACAAGTTGTCTCATATGAAATGTCAATATATAGGAGTTAATGACAGTCGATCGTTAAATATTGGCATATTCTTAAAAATAATGACAGTCGATCGTTAAATATTGGCATATCGTGCGTGGATATTTTAAGAGTCACTGATCACAAATATTTTTAACATTTTAACGTGTGGTGACTGACGATGAACGTTCATCGGAGATGAAAAAAGAAGTAATTTTTAAAGAGATGTTTCAAAATATTTATTCCTTTTGATTTTCACAAAAGTTTCTCGACATCTGCATCACATTCTCTTAAAAAGAAATAAACTTTCAAATAAAAAAATAATAATAATTTCTATTTGAAATGAAAAATATTTTATTAGGAATACTAATAAACACTCTCAAGCGTAAACAAACACACTTCAATATAAATTGAGAACCCACAAATTAATTGTACAATTATAGTCGTGCATTGCACGGGTTCAGTTACTAGTCATAAATATATAATAGCAAAATAAATTCCTTAAATAGTTTTGGCGCCAATTGTTTTCGTCGATCGATTGCTTTTTGTAGTTTCCGTATCAGCCATTGGATCATTATAAATATTTGTTATGGTATTGTTTTAATGGTTGCATTTATATCTATTTATAAATAATAAATCATAAATCATAAATACACCCAATTATTCTATACATAGTTTGGGTGGGAGGATTTTAGATCTGTTGATCTACCTTTGTTGACTTGATCTTCACCATTCGTTTTCTTTTATGTGAGGTATGGTAAGTCTCTTAATCAATCATCCATTAATTTGTCCAATAATTGTGATTAATATCCATCGTTCATTTTGTTTGATGTAGTTTGCTTCGTTGGATCATCCGCATATTTTAAGCAACTGTTTCATAATTTATCCTATTTATACTCTTCATTATCATTTGTAAATCTTCATTGTTCTTCCTCATCGTTCATTGCGCTTCTTCATCGTTCATTGCGCTTTCTTATCGGTTGTATAAATTAGAATTGATAGTTTAGTAATTTACTTAAGTGATGTAAATATCTATATATATTTGAATAATAATTTAATAGTACTATTTTTTAGATTCAAATCAATTTTTTAGTGTACTGTACTTTTAGATTAGTATTGTAATGCTTTGAATTTGTGTTTAGTCGGTGTTTTAAATGTATTTACAGGTATGTTTTGGTGAATATTATGAAAGAGACCTATCAAGAAATTGAAGTTGATTTCAAAATTTGGAGATTCGTGAGAGATTCGAGATTTTTGGAGGTATTGTCATAGGTATGATATGAAGTTGTATTCCGTTAATTTTGTTTTGGTTAATTGAGTCTACTTTTTCTAATTTGAATATATATATTGAATGATATTTTTTTTGTATGTGTTTTTTCTAATATTCTCGAAATCAATATAACACTTATCAATTTAATGCATCTATATATTCGTAAGTTTTAGTTATGGTTGGTTGTTATTTATTTTGTTTGCTTATGAGATTTACATAAATTCTCATTATTTTGCCTATAATTTGTTCTTTAATCCTATTATTACTTTTCACCCGTCATATCAAAAAGGATATTTCAACTAATATTAAAATTATATGTAATTATTGTGCTCTTCAAATTTAGGTTCATCGTTTTATATTTTAGCAAAGGAGTGAGGTGATTCGTTTACTAAATATTCGGGATGTGAAGATGAAATATATTAATCTCATTGCATGATTTACGCATCATACCCTAGAGAATAGGACAATCCTCACAAAAAAAACATGCAAAATGGATGATCATCTCACGAAAATAGAATTCGAGATAATTCATGTGCCCAAGTCCCATATTCCATATAAATTATGCAAATCGAAACAAATCAAACATCAATCGTGAATACACTAATATATTTATGCGTAATTTTTATTGTCTCATATATTAAATATATTAATTAAAGAATATAAATAAAATTTTATAATAAAATGACTAAGACTATGAAATTATTGATCATAATGCAACAACAATAATTATTTATATTAATCACGTGTGTATATAAATTATCTTATTTAATATATTTCAAAAACTTCGGTTATGAAATATACCAAGTTTGAATTCTTTTAGCTAAAATTTAATTGCAAAGAATAAAATTTAATCAATGAATACCATGGATTAAATTTTGACATAATTAGTTATTCCATAAGTCTAATTATTTTTTTTCCATAATAATTTAAGTCAATCATCATTAAATTTTAAATATACGGTGATATTCAATAATTATATATTTATCAATCATATTTTTTGTTAATCAATAACTAGAAGAGAATATCTAGGCAAAACTTAGACACATTCACGTGGATTTCCTATTTATTCAATATAATGGCATAATGTATGTATTTGACAACATAAATTATTGGGATATTTTACATGAATATTCCCTTTAATTAATATTTTACCTAATAATAAATAAAATCCAATAATTTATGGATTTTAAGAATTTCAAATTAAATTTCAGTGAATAGAAAAAAAGTTATAAAATCTACTATCCGAATAATTATAACAATGCTAAAAAAATGAGATTAGTAATATATCACCCATAATTTTGGTGAAGGTATTGTTAACATTATGATTATTACTCCATTTGTGTCGGAACACATTGAGTACTTTTTTGGACACACAAATTAAAAATATATATAATAAGTACACTTTTATGTATATTATGAGTGTTGTGAGAGTAAAGGTTAATGAGTACTTTCCACTTTTAGGCATGCAAACATTTTGTGGGACAAACCAAAATAGAAAGTATACAATGTCTTTTGGGATGGAGGAGTAACATTTAACAAATTTCCTAATAACATGATTTGATTTGTATATTAAAATTATTTTCATAATTTACACGAATTTCCTAATAACATGATGAGTATGTATAGAGTGAAATTGGTTTTATACATGAATTATGGAAGAGTTAGTTGTTTTTATTAAAGAGAATTAGTTGTTTTCACTGGAAGGTATTAATTGTTTTCATTAAAGAGTCTTAGTTTGTTTTCAGTGAACAACGAAGACTCTTTAGTGTAAATAAATAACGCACTTCAGTGAAAACTGTTGGGAAAATAGGGGTGTCCGGAATCTATTCGGGATGAAATTTAAATACGAATTTAAATACAATTATTACTAGCATGAATTAATCCTAATTAATTCAAATAATAATTCCAACAACTAATTTTCATCATGCATGTTGAATTAATTCACATATAAACTATGGCGGAATAAACAAGTAAATATGTGATTAACGTACCTCTTGTAGAATTGGCCTTTGGACAAACGGGACAATCACGATCTCGCTCTATTGACCCAAAAACTTTCTCAAGTATTTCCTTTTCACCTCACTTGATCACCGGTGGGAGATGCTTTCAAGTAATTTAATAAACTAAGGAAAAAGAAAAATATCTATTCTCTTGATTTTTCCAACACATGGAATTATGTACTTGGGGATGAAATAATCATCCCCTATTTATAGGTGGTGTTGGCCGAAATTTAGAGGAATATGGGCCTTGGAGAAAATCTTTTCTTAGACTCTAAGAAATCTTGAATATATCTCATATATTCTTTTCTCCAAAATAAAATATTCCACAAAAATCTCACACTCCTAATTATGGGGCAATTTTTGAAAAATATGAAGAAGAGAATCCAAGATTTGGATCTTCTTGAATATATGAGATAATCTTGTATTCCAAGAATACTTATCCTCCATAATATATTTCCAAGAAAATCAACAAAATCTTTTCTCTCCTAACAAACTACTATTTTTGAAAATTATAGAAAAATCAGCATATTTATCTTCTTTTTATTTTAATCACCTTATCATTATTGGGCTACTTAATGGGCTACTTGAGGGGCCTTTAAGGAGAATTAAGATTGGACCTCCTAATGGACTTCTGAATTTCAATATTGAGCCCCAATATAATTCAGCCCATTAATATTAATTATTACCACTAATAAATTAATATTGCACTATCCATCTTAATCCATATTACGATAATATGAGCTCCCGGTTATTATTTCTCGCGTTTAAGATTATCAAGTCCATTAATTAATTAAGCTTCTGAATAGCTCTAAATTAATTAACATCTTTCACCTTGGAGTAAAGACAGCTCAACATTATTATTCGTACCGAAGAAACTGATTCTGCACTTGCAAGATTTGGTACAATAAAACTTCTAAGCCCACCAAGGGGACTAATCACACGAGCCGTACTCGCACGCGTTTCTCCATATTAAATCTTAGCAACCGTCGTATGATTAATATTACTGCCCAAGACACAAAGTTCGAAGTCACAATAATTCTCACCCAACATGAATCAAAGCAGTAACCATTAAGCACACGCGGTCCTATTTAAGTGACGGAGATTAAGAAATCAACAACCACTGAGGTCTAATTCTTCACCTTTCATAACAGAAGAATTTATCCTCGCTGTAGGTCCTCTTCAACACATACTAAATGTGCTAGTCCAATCTCTTAGTCAAGACAGACCAATCTGAGCCTTACACATCGACCTTTCACGGCGGATTGTTCAATTCCACCTAGGTCGTGAAAATGTACGTTTAGTTACAAGTAAAAATGTTAATGTTGTCTTCCGTGATCGGGTATCACCACATTAACTACAATGTAACATGTACTATATATTGAACGGTTTGCAATAGAAATTCAACATTCAATCATAACTAAAGCAAATGTGATAAAAGAATTATTCTCATAAAACGAGTGTTTGATACACGAGTTATACAAAGTAAAAGCATACTTTCACGTATAACTCCAACAATCTCCCACTTATACTTAAAGTCTGCTTTTAGTATACATCACGCATGTCTTAGTGTAGTAGCTCTCCGTGACATCTCATGTCAACCTACACTAACCTAATAATTCCTCCCACTTATACTTAAAGCAGATTGGCAATAGTCTTGACTCCCATTCCATCCACATGTCTCTCGAATGTACTCTGAGGCAGGTCCTTTGTGAATGGATCCGCTAGGTTGTCACCCGACGCTATCTTTGCCACCTCTATATCTCCTCTCTTAACGATTTCTCGTATAAGATGGTATTTTCTTTCTATGTGTTTGCTAGCCTTGTGGGCTCTCGGTTCCTTTGAATTTGCAACTGCTCCGGCATTGTCACAAAAGACAGTTATCTTGTCGGGCAAATTCGGAACAACGTCCAAGTCCACTAAGAAGTTCTTGAGCCAAACTGCCTCTTTCGCTGTTTCACAAGCAGCTACATACTCGGCTTCCATGGTCGAATCGGCGATGCATTTCTGCTTTACGCTTCTCCATGAAATGGCTCCTCCTCCCATGCAAAACACACTACCCGAGGTTGACTTTCTTGAGTCTATGTCTGATTGGAAATCCGAGTCTGTGTATCCTACGGGAACTAGACTATCTGACTGGTAAATCAGCATCCGCTCACAAGTTCTTTTCAGATACCTCAAGATGCACTTTACGACAGTCCAATGGTCTTTCCCGGGACAACTTTGATATCTTGCCACCATGCCCACGGCAAAGCAGATACCGGTCTCGTACACAACATTGCATACATAAGGCTTCCTACGGCTGAAGCGTACGGAACACCTTTCATGTCATCTATCTCCGCTTGCGTCTTAGGGCTCATTTCTTTCGATAGATGGATTCCGTGCCTAAAAGGTACAAAACCTTTCTTGGAATCTTGCATGATGAAACGCTTCAAAACAGTGTCAATGTATGAAGCTTGCGATAAGCCCAACATCCTCTTCTTGCGATCGCGAGTGATCTTGATCCCAAGGATGTGCCCGGCTTCCCCTAAGTCCTTCATATCAAATTATTTTGACAGCCATACCTTTACGTCTGACAATACCTTTACATTGTTTCCAATGAGCAGAATATCGTCTACGTATAATACTAAGAATACCACTGCAGTTCCGTCACGCTTCTTATACACACAACTTTCGAACTCGTTTTGATCAAACCCATAAGACTTAATCACTTGATCAAAACACTGGTTCCAAGTACGCGATGCTTGCTTAAGTCCGTAAATGGATCTCTTGAGCTTGCATACGAGATTCTCTTGGCCTTTTTCAATGAAACCTTTGGGCTGTTGCATATAGATATCTATCCCGTCAAGACTTCCGTTAAGGAAAGCCGTCTTGACATCCATTTTCTAGATCTTGTAATCTAGGTGTGCAGCGATCGACAAGAGAATACGGATGGACTTAAGCATGGCTACAGGCGAAAAGGTTTCCTCATAATCGATCCTTTCTTTCTGAGTATACCCTTTGGCCACAAGCCTCGCTTTGAAGGTTTCAACCCTTCCGTCCGGTCCTCTTTTCCTCTTGTACACCCACTTGCATCCAATGGGTTCTACCTCACTGGGTGGCTCGACCAACTCATACACTTGATTATGATCCATCGAACCCATCTCGGCTTCCATTGTCGTTTGCCATGACTCCGCGTCTTTGTCTTGGATTGCCTCGTTGTATGTCCATGGGTCTGATTCAATACCGGGAACCAAATCCGAAGATTCTCCTATCCCCATGAATCTCTCGGGTTGCCTAGGAACCCTCCCACTACGACGGGGTTCCGGATGTGAAGATGTGACGTGTGGTACATCATCTTGTATACTTGGTATCGAGGTTTGACCTCTCAATTCTTCTAAGGTAATTTCACTTTTAGGCTTCTGATTGTTCATATAGTCTTCCTCCAAGAATTTAAAGTGTGTACTAATCACGGTCTTTTGATCCTTGGGACTATAGAACATACACACTTTCGTTCCCGCAGGGTATCTTATAAACAGCCTTAATTCCGAACGTGGATCCAACTTACTGGCTTCCTTGTCTAGCACGTATGCCGGACAACCCCAAATCCACAAATGTCTTGACTGGGCTTGCGCCCGGTCCACAATTCCATTGGGGTTTTAGGAACCGATTTGGATGGCACCAAGTTTAGAATGTAAGCTGCCGTTTCCAAGGCATTACCCCAAAATGACTTGGGTAAATCCGAATAACTCATCATGGATCTGACCATCTCTAAAAGAGTCCGGTTTCTTCGTTCCGCCACACCGTTCTGTTGAGGGGTTCCCGGTGCGGTCAACTGGGATACGATCCCTTCATCCGATAAGTAGTTCAAGAATTCATCGCTGGGGTATTCGCCTCCACGATCTGATCGTAGAAACTTGATACTCTTTTCCCTATGTTTCTCGGCTTCGGCCTTAAACTCTTTGAACTTATCAAAAGTTTCAGACTTATGCCGCATAAGGTAAATGTACCCATATCTTGAGTAATCGTCAATGAAGGTGACGAAATACTCATACCCCATTCTCGCTTTGATCGTCATTGGACCACACACATCGGTATGAACGAGTTCTAACACTTCCGTGGCTCTATTCCCCTTGGCTCCAAATGCCCTCTTGGTCATCTTACCCTCTAAACAGGATTCACAAGTTGGAAACGGCTCGACTAGGAGCAATTCCAAGGATCCGTCTTTCACCAATCTCTCTATCCGTTTTAGATTAATATGACCTAGTCTAAGATGCCATAGAAGTGTTTCGTTCATCTCCGAAGAACGCTTTCTTTTATTGCTCGAAATGATCGACGTGTTATTAGATTCATTATTTGAGTGGTGTGCACACTTAATCGTATAGAGATTGTTTACCAACGTTCCATGACAGATAACATCATTCTTAAAAGAAACAGTAACAACTTTATTAAAAGTAACTGAATATCCATCAAAAAACAACTTAGAAACTGAAATTAAATTCTTGCTAAAGTTCGGAACCTATAAAACATCTCTTAAAATTAAAACTCTATCTTCAAAAGATAGGTGCACGACTCCCACTGCTTCGGCCGCCACTCTCGTAGCATCGCCCAAAGTGATTGTGATCTCATTCTTGCTAAGTCGCCGAATTAGCTGGAACCCCTAAAGAGTGAAACAAATATGATCAGTTGTCCCGGTATCCACTACCCAAACGTGGGCAGTATATGCCGCAATATATGTTTCAACGACTAAAGCATGAGACTTACCTTTCTTTCCCGCCTTCTTAGGCTTAGAACAGGTCGCCCTCCAATGTCCCTTCTCACCACAATTGAAGCACTTACCCTTAGCAGCTTTCTTTCCACCTCCTTCTCCCTTTGCCTTAGGTTTCGCAATGGTTGGATTTGCTTGGGTCTAGCCTTTCGTCCTCTTCCTCTTCTTCCCTCCCTTGGGACCCGAAGAGGAAGACGGACCATTTGCCACCATAGCAACGGTTTGGTGATCCATTAGAGTCTCCACCGATACCAAAGCTTGCAAGAGCTCGGGCAAACTATTTGCCCGGTCATTCATTTGATAGTTCAACTGAAACTGCTCAAAGCTCTTCGGCAGAGAATGGAGAACGAAATTGACCTTAGTAGGGAGGTCAAATTCCGCACCAAGTACTTCCAACTTGTTGAGATAACCCATCATCTCGATAACGTGATCCCTTACGGGCGTACCTTCCACCATTTTCAACGAAAGCATCTTTCGCATGGTGATTTTTCTAGCCGTACGGTTCTAATGTTGAAACATCGCTTCAAGATTGTGCATTATCTCAGAGGCGGTCTCCATGTGTTGGTGTTGGTGTTGCAACACATCTGACATTGAAGCCAGAATAGTACACCTAGTCATCTCATCGGAGACAAACCAACTCTTATGCTCTTTCTTGACCGCTTTCGTGGCATCTTCGGCAGGCTCTTGGGGCTTAGGAGTAGTAAGTACCCACTTGTGGTGTTGAGCGGTTAGGACAATATCAAGGTTACATTTCCAATCAACATAGTTCTCACCAACAAGTTTGTTATCTTTAAGTATACTAAACAGTGGATTAAAAGGTTGCGACATGATGAACTGAGAATAAAACATACATTCATATCAATATCTAGAAAAATACGAAATTATCACATAATTCGATCACATCAATTATATTGAAACCTCAAAACAATATAATCATGCATCAGCCAACATCTCGAAACAATTTAAATGCGCCACGAGGGGTGGTCTATACATTTAAATACATACAAGCGGATCACAAACTTAAAAGTTACAAATCCTTAATTCAAAATTAATAGTTGGCTCCCACTTTGACCACATAGAAATTGACAGGGACTCCGATGGGAGTAAGTTAATATCAATTTCCTATGCCTAAGTAATAACCATAATTAAATACAGGATTATTATTTCGCTTTGAGCAAGCCACTCGGGGTGAGGGTCAATACCGCCACTAGTAATAATCCACAATCATCCTTTCGGAATTTATTCATGTGAAATCCGTTCTTTTGGCCGATCCGAGGGGAAAATGTATTCCAAAAGAACTTCACAAATAAATAAATTATGGAGGCCAAATTAATCCAATTTTAATATCCGGAATAAAATTGCGATTAAATAAACATACTTAGTAATTTTCGAAAGTAAGGTTTTTCTTGGACAATTAAATTCATGCAAACACATATTAACAAATAATAATAGGTGCACGAAATAAAACATCCATAAAAAAATTAAACACATTGGAGCACTCAATCCAATTGTCACGGTTTAATTTCTTCACGTCTTGATGCGAAAAATCATCCTTGTTGCTTTCTGACGTTCGTCTCGACATGCTCCCACTCGAACAGCAACACTTCATCAAAACAGTATCGTTTGGGGTTCGGGATGACATTTAAAGTCACACAAAAAAAACACGAACCGAAAAATTCTACGGCCCGAGATACGGCGCGCGTCGGCCCACGAAGTGGGCCCGCTCGCCTCTCAGCCAGAAGCGCCGAAGCACTGCACGGAGCGCCCCGAGGCGCGCGCGCGAGTGCGCGCGGCGCCGGCCTCCCGTCGCGCGCGGGTCGTGCGCCAGTGCAGCCTTGATTTTTATAATAGTTGAGCAACTGCGTAGTATGACTCAGAGTGCAATGAATTAAGATGTGGCCGAAAGGATTCCTGACAGAGGAACTCCTCCATAGCAGATCAGAACTAGGACACTTGATGTGTCCGGAATCAAGGCCAGATCTAACCGAACTTGATCTGGCCCCTCAGATCTAAGGGAACCTGATCTGAGGACAAGGGTCAGACCTAAGGGAATCTGGTCTGTTCCCAGATCCGATGGAACTGGATCTAAAACTTAGGGCCTGGAACGTGCCCGAAAATACACCATTGTCTTTTCTCCTGGAGACGTCCAGAAAGAGAGCAATGGTAGAACCAGAATTTGGCAGGACAGCTGTCGGCGGGATAGCCGCCAGAGATGTATGGATCCCTATCAGATCAGTTCACAGAATTTTACATCTCTCAGATTCGCATCCTATGAGTCTTGAAAATAAGCATGGATCGTATCTGAGAGGCGAGTTATTTTTCAGATCTTGAGCTTACATCCTGTCAGCCTTAGCACGAGTTAAGCATGGATAACAGCCGGAATATGATTCAGAGTTTACGCCTTATGAGTCGTAGCACCAAGCAAGCATAGACAACATTTGAAAAATGAATTTACGTCCTATCAGTCTTAACACCAGTTGAGCATGGATAGCATTTATGGCACGAGCCTTAATCAAAACTGAGATATGAATACCGATTCATAACGAAGTCAGAATTTAATTTACACTTTATGAGTCTTGTTAAAAATAAGCATAAGTTTTTTCGATAAAGTTTTATCAAAGATTTTGATACAAACTAAGATATGAAGAACATGCAAGCTCTGAAAGCACAGAAGAGCCTCAAGATCTGAGCACTGAATGAAAAGAGCTTTAACATGAAATAAGCCTGAAACAGAAAGTAGAATTTAGAACATACTACTTTCGGAAAAGAGAAAAATAGGTGTTTGCAAATCTTGATAAAAACCTTAGAAATTATTCTAAGTAATTGAAAAGTTGTGAGAATGATGATTTATTTCCTTAAACGGAAAGAAATTGGAGAGGAGGCAAGATATAGTTATACACCACCTCTAGAATCGAATAACACATTCTACTTCTTAATAAGAAGTAAACTCTGAAAGAATGGGCATGAGTGTACACACACTATCCCCCACAATCAGAATCATTTTTACAGGATCAAAAAAGGCAAAAATTGAAAAACATGACTTAGAAGGTGTGCAAAGATAAAAAAAAACTGAAAGCTTAAACCCTAACATAGAAAGCACATGAAGAGCAAAGATCACAAGTTTCCAAAAGCTGGAACACTTGGCAAAGTACGATACAAGATAAGGAGTGCACAGGCTCTAAAGAGAGGGAGAATCCTTATCCTAAGCTGATCATAAAATAGAAAGAATGATCATGGGTGTCTATATGAAATGGGCCCAGAGTTAGAGGATAAATTTGAGAGCATGCAAGATGTATGACTCGAAATAAATGAAGTGTGATTTTATTTCAGAGAGCCTGAAATAAGAACCAGAGGGGGGAGTATGCTTTAGCATCAACTCTCCAGAGTTGAAAACAAATTGAGAACCAGAGGTTGAACCTGAGTTGGGAATTTATTTCAGAGAGCCTGAAATAAAAACCAGAGGAGAGAGTATGCGTCAGCATCAACTCTCCAGTGTTGAACTTGAATTGAGATTTTATTTCAGAGAGCCTGAAATAAGAACCAGATGGGGGAGTATGCTTTAGCATCAACTCTCCCGAGTTGAAAACGAATTGAGAACCAGAGGAGAGATATGCGTCAGCATCAACTCTCCAGAGTTGAACCTGAGTTGAGAATTTATTTCAGAGAGCCTGAAATAAAAACTAGAGAAGGGAGTATGTGTCAGCATCAACTCTCCAGAGTTGAACTTGAATTGAGAATTTATTTCAGAGAGCCTGAAATAAGAACCAGAGGAGGGAGTATGCGTCAGCATCAACTCTCCAGAGTTGAACTTGAATTGAGGATTTATTTTAGAGAGCCTGAAATAAGAACCAGAGGAGGGAGTATGCGTCAGCATCAACTCTCCACAGTTGAAAAAATGAATTGAGAATTTTCATTTCATAGAAAAAATAAAGACGGAAAATAGAAATTCATGAGTGAGGATATGCTTGTGAAGCTCTCTAGAGCTGGAAATTTGATGTCCGGATCTAGAAAATATGATAAGAATAATCAGAGTTAACGAGATTAAGCTCAATCCTTTGTCTTTTGGTGGGTAATCGAAAAAATTTATGGGTAATACCCCAAAGAATGGAAGATATGAAAGCAGTTCTGTGAATGCTTTCATTTCAGAATTCACAAGAAAAACAACAATTTGAATGAATGGATAGTAGCATTAAGCTACTTTAGCTTTAGATCAGCTGGAGGATTTGCCAGTTTTATTAAGATCTTTCGTGAAGGATCTGAATTAGAAAAGAATGAAAAGGGTCGGCAGTTAGCCCATATCAAAGAAATGAACTTAGAGATGGAACCTTCTCTCAACTCTCTATCAGAGTTGGATAAGAACTGAACAAGATGACTCAGAAAAGTAGTCTTATGGAATGATTTGCACATGGATGTGTGTATATGATTTTGAACTTAATTTGGAGCGATTAGCCTTTGAATTAAGAGAAAAATGGATTAGTTTTGTCTAATTCAACTATGAACTATGATAAGCTAATCCTTGGAGAAGAAGATAAACATGTATGTTTACGGAAGATATAAGCATTTTTGTTTAACAGGATCCAGACTTCTATCAGTTTTCAGTCGGATCACGTAAGATTGCAAGTTGTGCATCTATGAGGTTCACATCTTGCAAGACTAGACATGAGCTAAACACGAACCATAAGTCTTAGCTTGTGCTAAGCATGAGACAAAAATTAGAAATCGAATTATCACGCATAAAGTGCAGCGCGCAAAAGAAGAGCAGATTACAGATATGAAAAAGAATTTACGAATACTTATTCCAAACGACATTAGAAATCAGAAGTCACTTGGAATAGAGGGGAGTAGTTGTTGTGGCCTAAGTGTGCATGACCTCACACTTTGTAGGCTCACATCAAGTGAATCAAAGTTGAGCTCCGGAGTAGAGCTGGAAGAGACTTCACCCGAATATGGTGTCGTCTTGGTACACATGTGTGCGTGCTTAGGTTGAAAACCCGGATTTATGTGAACATAGTCAGAGCGTAGTTGAATATTCTCTCAAATCTGGCACTGGATACCTTAGAATGAACTTACTGAGTCTGAAGCTGACCGACTCTGGAACAATCGTCTTTGAATGGAGACCGAAGCAATGAAGGCATATCGATATTTGTGACTTGGTGGCAGAGTTGATACTTCTCTCATCTCTGCCTCTGAAGGCTCTGAATAAGCGAAGAGTCGGGGGGGATCTCGATGTAACGAGATTGTATTCTATGACATGATATTTGTCTTGACTTATGAGATCGCAGCCATCTCTGGCCGAGCCACTTCTTCCAACTCTGAGACGAGGCTATGTCACAGCCGTTTCCTATCAGAGTTGAGAAGCAAAGAACTCGCCAAATGGTAGCAATCTGCAACTTGTCCATACCACACTGATTTGTGGTCCCCACGAATATTAGGGCTACACTAAGAGAATGACTTTTATGCCCCTTAATGACAAAGGAATAAATACCCCCATTTGTCTTCCTCAAGGTATCACTTGAACCCTAATACCTTATTTGGACTGCATTTTAATGGAATTTCTTGTATACCAAGTGTGCTGACTTGAGCGTCGGAGGATCGACACCGGAGCCCCCTCCGGCTCAATTTTGTGCAGGTTTTCCGGTAAAGTTCTCAGCTGCTGTTTTGAGAGCCGAATTTGCAGAAATCAGAGACGGACTGGAGTTTTCAAGGCTCCATCCTCATTTCCGTGAATCTTTGTTGATGGGTTTCATTTTGCCCTCATCAACTGGCGTCGTCTGTGGGAAATTTGGGCTGAGACGTGAGGATTTTCCGCAAAATCGGGTGAATTCTTGTTGAATACACGTTTCAGAAATCCATCAAGAAAACCCAGAAAATTAAAGCTAAGTTTTCATCATTTTTATGTTTTTCTCAAGCTAGGAATTGCAAATTAGGGTTGATAATACTCCTATTTTATATCTGATATAATTTAGGAAATTTGCAAGGATTAATTCCCTGAAATTTATCACAAATATGTAATGAACTTGTTGTTGTTTTTCTTCTAATGGCAGTGAAATAAGAGGCCCGTAACCTGGGCCCTAATTCCAAAAATTCCAATCGGTAGCAAGTTGGGGTTGATTCTTCCCCAAAAATGATTGCAGAAAGTTTGTGGCTAGCAAGATAAGCCTGTAACCTGAGCCCTATTAGCAAATATTGGGGCTAGAAAAAAAAAAGGGAAAAAGGGCGTGAGACGTTGCCTCTGTAATAATCCAGCGATAAAGCTCGCCTGAGCGCCGCCATTCGAACTCGTCGGAGCCGCCTCTATAACTGCACGTGGTGCATCAAGCCTCGCTGCTGCTTCACCGGTACTGATTCACCCCGTGACGGGATCCAGGGTTGAGTCCCTTTTTTCGCGAACTGTTCTTCGGCGGAGGGCGTCCAGCGCCGCTGTTGCGGCCGGTCGCTACGAAATGAACGCCGCCGCTGCTTGGCTGGCGGGATTCGCCTACCACGCACCGATATCTGTAATTAAGGGTGACCCGGGTTGCGCTTGCGCCTTTACCCTCTGCGGCCCATGCCCTATGTCGCTGAGTTTTGATTCCAATCAAGTTTTTTTGGCCTTGGATGTTTGGGCCTAGTGTAGAGACCAATATTCACTGCCTAATCTCAGCATTTCATTTTCAAATGCACTTTGGTTAAATTGAATAGTGTGGATATTAGAAATTAAAAATTTCTAATGATTTTAATTGAACAGGGTGATGGAAAACTAAATGTCACACGATGTATTTTGAGGCAAGTTGCTGCAACTTCGGCCACGAATGGCCCATGGTTGGAGGCGTTTAGCGACCCGGTTTACGGGATTGTGATTTTGAATATTATAGATGGGGTTATTTTCTTATCTTATCCTAGAATTGCTTAATTTCCAGCATGCGAATGGGGAACTAAGGAGCCTTGTTTAGGCGGAAATGATGAAATGTTGCTAGATTGTTTACTGTTAATTACCAATCCTAGTCGGATTAAGAATTTGTCAATATCATTCTACGAACTGATCATGAAATTTCCATTGAAACATGGATGAATTGAAATAGCAAGAACTTTGGTATTTTTCCTGTGGCTTAATGTGTGAAGTGATGAATTGTGTTTCAACTTTGATATGTGATATGCGAGTAAATGCTTGTGCATAGGTTATTCACGTTTTAGAATTTTGATTGAATTAATGCACTTGATGATAGTGAGTGATGCTTGATATGATATTTGAGATGAACCTTGTGGCTTCTATGCTTGAAAACGTTGTGTGATTAGTGTGTAGTGAGGAAGAATATGATATGCCCACTACGTGTTTGATTAAATGCTCAAGAGAATAATTGAGTGGAATGAATTTTTGCTAGAGTTACTACGCAAAGCATGTGAAAGTGTCTTCTAGAATATAATTGAATGTTGTGACATGCATGTATGATTAAATGTGTCTGACTTTGCTGAGATGTATGCTTTTACATAGATGAAACGAGCATATATGTGCATGAGATTTTTTTGGCTAAATTATGAAATTGAAATTTGTGTGATAAAATATATTTTTAGCCAAGCACGAGTATTATCGAATTATGAACTAAGGACCGCGAGGTCTCAAGTTTATGAATGTGGAACTGAAGAACCACTGAATATACACGTACTTATAATGCATATTTGTACGTATGATAAAATATGATTGTCGAAGAATTAGTCCAATAATTGTGCGACTGAATTCATTTTAAGATTTGTACTTAGAATTTGTTATTTCTAAGTGGACCTCGATATGATAAGTAATTATCTAGTGCGAAGGAAAATGATTTAATTCCTAATGATTTTGTTTGTTTTCTCTAAGGGAAAATGATCACGATTTCCGCATTGGGAAAAATACGAATGTTCGAGAGAAACTCGAAGAAAGACGAATTCCACCTCACGGAGATGATGTGGGAACGAAGTCCATAGATAAATGGACTCTGCCAATTCACGCTTGGTAATCCAAGAGAGGTATCTCTACCCTTATTATGTGAATCGAAACTGATATGCTATGAGAATACACTAAGTATGTTTTTTAGTGCATGGGGCTATGCTACTCTCTGGATACCTTGACGAAGTATGAGTAGATCTATACTTTGATATTTAGCATGCGAATATGTGGAAAAGGTCGTATGAATGTGTTTTCCATGATAAACTTGATGAGAAAACATGATTTGATTTGAAAAATGAATTAAGGTTTACGCGAGAAGTTGTTCGTCTTAACCTCTTTGTCGAAAAACGTGAAAGTAAATTATTTGCAAATGCGATATGTGTGCAGAAGTCACCTCTCAGTAGGTTGCGTTGAATAGAGCTTATTGCATGTTGAGATGTTATATGATGTTTCATTTCTTGACATGCATATATTTGAAAAGTTATCTTAAGTGATCTTGTGATGATACTTGCATAACGATTTGTTGTTTGTCTTAGCTTACCCTCATGAGCATTTGAAAGGTAGCTGGTGTTTCACAGTTGGAATTTGTCCAAAATCCACCTCTTGAGAAAAGTGTAAACTCTACCCGAGATTTGAGGGAAGAGTTTACGGAAATCGTTGATTCCCGTGCGAGTTTGAAAACTCCGAAGATTACTCCTGTGCGCGTGGATGATCCAGGGATCACCTACTTGAATGGTGATGGTGATACTATGGGAGGAATCCCAGTGCCGAACAGCACAGTTCAGAGCAGTTCACGCTCAGAATAGCATAGCTCAGAACAGCACAGTTCAGAGTGGCACATCTTAGAACAGTTCGTGCTCAGAACATCACAGTTTAGAGCAGTACAGTTCATAGCAGTTCACGCTCAGAATAGCACAGTTCAGAACATGCACAGTTCAGAAAAGCTCAGGCTAAGAACAGTGCAGCCTTGATTTTTGTAATAGTTGAGCAACTGCGTAGTATGATTCAGAGTGCAGTGAATTAAGCTGTGACCGAAAGGATTCTTGACAGAGGAACTCCTCCATAGCAGATCAGAACTAGGACACTTGATGTGTCCAGAATCAAGGCCAGGTCTAACCGAACTTGATCCGGCCCCTCAGATCTAAGGGAACCTGATCTGAGGCCAAGGGTCAAACCTAAGGGAACCTGGTCTGAGCCCAGATCCGATGGAACTGGATCTAAAACTTAGGGCCTGGAACGTGCCCGAAAATACACCATTATCTTTTCTCCTGGAGACGTCCAGAGAGAGAGCAATGGTAGAACCAGAATTTGGCAGGACAGCTGTCGGCGGGACAGCCGCCAGAGATGTATGGATCCCTATCAGATCAGTTCACAGAATTTTACATCTCTCAGATTCGCATCCTATGTGATGAGTGCAAACTCAAGATCAACATAAAATCAAGCAAGTATTTGAAGAAATGCTAAGAGTGGTACCTGAGAGCCTCTCTGTAAAAGCCCAGGAACACAAGAGAGAAGGCTAAGAAGCGGTCTCTGGAGCTCAAGATAGCAACCTCCAGTAATAGCTTGGACCTCCGGTGAGATTCCTGCACAAAGTCGGGCCGGAGAGAGCTCCGGCATCGACCCTCCGACGCTCAAGTCAGAAAACTTGCTATGGAAGGAAAGCCATAGCTGAAAAACTAGAAATGTGAGTGAGTAATAGTGATAATACCTTGTTGTGAAGAAGGAAAATGAGTATTTATACCTTTAAGCTGTGGGGGCAGAACAGTAAAATCGTCTCTATTGCCCTAATTATTCTTGGGACCACTTGGGGACCCGGGTGCCTTAGGAGCCGATGCGTGTCCCTTGGCTGGCCTGTTCTGTGTCGTTTAGTACAAGTAAATCCTAACAGAATCGTCCTTTTTGAGCCTCAGTCCCAGAGCTCGTGAGAGGGACACATCTGATATTCTTTTTCTCATTATTCGTGATTTTCGGGGGATAAGAGAACCTTCCTAGCTTCTAGGGATCTTAGTATTTGATAACACTTTATCTCCTGGTTTATATATTCACATATTGTGATCAGTATCCAGAGCTTTTGAGAAGCTCTGGAGAGATATGTTTCAAACGAGCCGGATATTATTTCATAAACTTTTATACGAGTAAGAGGCTTCCAACTCCTTCGTCAAGTACCAGCTTTTCAGAGTTCTTCAAATAATATTTCATAAGCTCTGGCAGAGCTGTTGAAATATGATTCTTCCTTTCAAGAGGCGAAACAAGTAAAGCCTAGTCGAGGCTGTGTAGGAGAAATTTCATTCACTTTCTAGACTTATTCAGTCTCTTCGAGGTCTTCTATATTGATGAGCTCAGATCTTTGTTTTTGTTATCTCTAAGCAGAGCTTTTCGTTTTAGTCTGGCTTTTTCAGAATTGATGTGCTCTGTCCATTCTGGCAGAGCCTACATCAACTACTCCCCCATATTCCAAGTGATATTTCAGATCATCACTCGGAATAGATTCTCTTAACTGTGGTGTGATCCACAGCTTTTCAAACATTATTTCTAAGCTCTCAAATTTTCGGGTTTATAGGGCCAATAATTCATTTCCCGCCCGTTTTCCTTTTTTAAAAGTTGTGTATTATTGGGACCCTTAGATTAGGGAGTCCCTTCAACTGCCTTTATCTGGGCTGTACACGTGGAGGCCCAAAAAGGGGCGGTTTCTCGGCCCAGCTCCACGCGTCCACTTTGAGAAGGGATTTTTCGCGATTCTTCTTCCCTTTCGCTCTTCCTATTCATTCTTTCTCCTTGGACCATCATTTCAGACGGCGTTCCTCTCCGCAAGCTTTGGAAGGGGTTTTTCCGACGGGCTCTCATCTCTTCTGGCCCCTCTGCGGCTATCTTCGTCTAGGTGAGGTATTCCCCCTCCTCTCTTCTGTTCGCTTCATTGTGATTATTTTGTTTTGGGAATTTTATCATGTCGAAACTCCTTCCCTTTTTCGACGAGAGTCCGACGTCGTCTGTGCCCCTTAGGACATCCAAGCGTCTAGTTATTTTAGGTTTACCGGCATCTAGTTCGTCTTCTAAGTTGGTTAAGTCTCCCGATTCCGGTCGCCCTCTTTTTCCTGAGTCTCTTCGCGAGGCTGATAAAATAAATATGATCTCTCGTCAATCTAATCTGACTCCTGAGGAGTTGAAAGTGATAACAGGGGCTCTAGAACCGCACCCCGAATTCATTATTGAACTCCCACGTCCAGGTGAGAGACCTAACTATGTGGTGTATCCTTCCCTTGCTTTTTAGGGTTCTCAAATTCTAGCAGGGCTGCGTTTCTCTGTTTGCCCCTATCTTGCTATATGTAATCTGTACCGAATTCCTCTGAATCAACTAAACCCGTCTGCCATAAGACCAGCTTTATCCTTTTACATAGTTTTTGAGGTCAATGGGGGGTTTCCTACTGCAGAATTGTTTCATTTTCATCATGATCTCAAACGGAGAGAGAAATTTTACTACTTTAGCTCTCGTCCTAGTGGCTTAGCTAAATTCATAGGTAAACCACCTGGTATTGACTCTCACTGGAAAGACAGCTTCTTCATAGTCACTCCTCGCTCTGGCCAATGGCCCTTTTATTGTGATCTGGAAGGATGGCAATATGAAGTTCCAGATCCTATCAAACTATCAATCTCTCCTGAAGAAGTTACTCCCCCGGCTGCCCGTGAGCTGATGATGTATTTGAATCGCGTTGCTAATAAAAAGGGGGAACCTAAAGTTTTTCCTCTGTTGAAAGATACAGTCGTTCTCTTTAGCTTTGGGTTTTTGGGTTCTGCAGCTCCTCCTCCTCCTGGAGCTGGTATTCCCTTTATCCCCACAACCTTTCTATCCGAGTGTATTCTATAATCTTTATTTATATGCTATATGTGTCTTGTTGAACAGATATGAGCTGGGAGAATGCGCTCCTCTTATCGAACAATGACGATGCACTACCCAAACCTGTTGCTTCTTCTCAACTCAAGTCAGTGAAGGAAGAGAGTTCCTCTGCCACTGCACATGCTCCTGAGATTTCCGCCTCTTCTATAGATCCCATCGATGCAGATCCAGTCCAAGCTGTATTGGCCTTAGAGGGAGATGAAGGCGATAAAAACAAACCCTCTTACCAGACTCGGGGAAAGAGAGATATGAACCCGTCCGCTGCTAAGCTTCCTTCCAAACGGAAGAAAGTAGTTAAGAGTGATTTTTCTGATTCAGCTAAGCTTGAAGATTTGACTTCCAACGATCTCTTACACGATCCATCTGTCCCAGTGGAGGACAAGTGCATTCTGTTTCTCAAGTCCCTCCAAGTGCTGGATCACAGTTCTTCTCCTGTTCCCTCATCTCCTAACCAGCTTCGAGGCTTTATGTTTCGTAAATTAGTTGAGGTAAGGGTCTCAGTTCTTTTTCTTCATTTACCTTATCTTGTTAGGTCTTTTTCTGACCTCTTGGATTTCATTTTTTCCTTTTAGTTTCTGGATCTGCAGGCCCAATTCCTTTCTTCGGGCTCTTCCCTTTCCATTGCCGAGCTTCAGCCAGAGTTAACTAAGAAGGAGCAAGAATTATCTTCCAGGGATGTCGATCTTGCTCAAGCCAAGAAGGCTATAAGCAAAGTTGCTGCTCTCACCACTGAGCAGGCCTCTCAAATTTCTGACTTAGAGAAAAAACTTTCTGAGGCGGAGCAGAGGGAGATAACCTCGAGGGCGGAGGGTTTCTCACAGGGTCTATCTGAGGGTATTGATAGATGTCGCACAAAGCTCTTAGGGACTACTTTGGGTCAAGAATTTCTTAAAGAGCTAATTGAGGAGTCTCTCAAGGCCTATCACCAGAGTCCCTTGTTTCTATACCACATGGGTCCCCACTTGGGTCATTTCATCAAGCAGGGCTTTAACTCTGCTGTTTCCCAGGCTGAAGAGAAAGGTTTCACCGAGAAGCTTAGCCTTTCTCATGCTAAGCAAGGTCTCACGCCTTTTCCTCATTTCAAAGGCGATCCCAAGGGGAAGGTAGATTACTCCTGGTTCCCTCCTGTGGTGCAGAAGGTAGCTTTAAAATTGGCACAAGAAGTGGAGATATTTCCAGAGCTGCCCCAGATGGAGCCTCATTTGCGCGATCTCTTATTCTCGGGTCCTTCTCCTGCTGCAGCTGCTCCATCTCTGCCAGAGACTGTTGATGTTTCCGGCCCTGCTCCCGAGCCATCTACCTCTCCAGTTCTTGAAAAGGAGTCCACTGAACCCGAGCTGGGTGATAATCCAAATCAATAGAGGATTGGACCTTGAGGGTCATCTCTATTGTTTTTGCTGCTTGTTTTTTCATTCTGTGTATTGCTTAGAGCCTGCGTGCTCTTTTATGACTATTCTCGCTTTCTTTTTCTCATCGTACTCTTTGCATTTTCCATGCCTTTGAGATTGCTACTATTTACTGTTATTGTATTCTATCATATGCTTTTGGGCGTTTTATTCCCATATCTTCTTTGAAGTCATTTTCTTAGATGTTTACTTTCTTTATTTGTTGTTGTGTTTTTCTGAAAAATTCTCAATTTTCGTTTAAACAGCTCTGGAGAGATGATGCTAAAGCATACTCCCTTCTTCAGTTTTTATTTCTAACCTTTGTGAAATAAAAATTCTCAATTTTCATTTAATCAGCTCTGGAGAGATGATGCTAAAGCATACTCCCTCCTTCAGTTTTTATTTCTAACGTCTTGTGAAATAAAAATTCTCAATTTTCATTTAATCAGCTCTGGAGAGATGATGCTAAAGCATACTCCCTCCTTCAGTTTTTATTTCTAACATCTGTGAAATAAAAATTCTCAATTTTCATTTAATCAGCTCTGGAGAGATGATGCTAAAGCATACTCTCTCCTTCAGTTTTTATTTATAACATCTGTGAAATAAAAATTCTCAATTTTCATTTAATCAGCTCTGGAGAGATGATGCTAAAGCATACTCCCTCCTTCAATTTTTATTTCTAACATCTGTGAAATAAAAATTCTCAATTTTCATTTAATCAGCTCTGGAGAGATGATGTTAAAGCATACTCCCTCCTTCAGTTTTTATTTCTAACATCTGTGAAATAAAAATTCTCAATTTTCATTTAATCAGCTCTGGAGAGATGATGCTAAAGCATACTCCCACCTTCAGTTTTTATTTCTAACATCTGTGAAATAAAAATTCTCAATTTTCATTTAATCAGCTCTGGAGAGATGATGTTAAAGCATACTCCCTCCTTCAGTTTTTATTTCTAACATCTGTGAAATAAAAATTCTCAATTTTCATTTATTCAGCTCTGCAGAGCTTAAAATTTATTCTTTGTGTTCGTCTATCATTTTCAATTCAATTTTTCATTTGTTATCCGTGCTTAATTCATATTAAGAATTATAAGACGTAAATTCATGGCATTCATAACTCAATCAGAGTTTGTTTAAGGTTATGCCAGAGATGTGGGGTATAGCCCTGGCAGCTTTTCATTGAATTTCAAATATGCGACGATGCAAACAAGTTGTGCTTACATACTTTGATTGAAAAGACTAACAAAGGATCTGAATAAGCTCAGACATAATACTTCTTCAAATTGCTCACGTTCCAGGGACGCGACACTTTTCTTCCGTTCTGATTTGTCAGCTCATATGCACCCCCAGCAAGCACCTGGGTCACTACATATGGACCCTACCAATTTGGCTCTAACTTTCCCGTTGGTTTGAGCGCATCAGCTCTGCGCAGTACTAGATCTCCTTTCGTAAACTTTCTGATCTTCACGCGTTTGTTGTAAACAACTCTCATTTTACTCTTGTGTAGTTCGGCTCTGATGCGAGCCATCTCTCGTTACTCTTCTACCATATCCAAATTCTCTCTCAGCAGCCTTGAGTTCTGATCCTCGCTATAATTCAAGATCCTGTGGGTTTCTACTCCTGTCTCTGCGGGGATCACAGCTGTAGATCCGTACACGAGGTTGAAGGGAGATTCTCCAGTAGCAGTTTTTGGGCTTGTTCTATAAGCCCAAAGGACAGAGTCCAGCTCCTCCACCCAATTTCCACCGACTCCTGAGAGCCTAGTTCTGATTCCGTCTACAATAGTTCTGTTGGTGACTTCTACTTGTCCATTGGCTTGCGGGTGGGCCACCGATACAAATCTCTGTTCAATCCTCATTTCCACACACCAAGCTCGCACTTGAGAGCCTGTGAACTGTGCTCCATTATCTGAGACCAGGACCCTAGGGACCCCAAATCTACTGCATATATTTTTCCATAGAAACTTGATGATAGCTGCCTCATTGATTTTCTTTACAGCCTCGGCTTCTGCCCACTTACTAAAATAATCAACTGCCACAATCAGAAAGGCTCTGCCTCCGGAGGCTGTTGGGAATTTACCCACGATATCGATGCCCCATTTGTCAAATGGGAAAGGGGAGTACATAACTCCCAATTCCTCCGCTGGAATGTGAATCAGGGGGCCATTTCTTTGGCATCTGTCGCACTTTTTTACTAATTCATTAGCACCTCTATTGAGAGTTAGCCAGTAATAACCAGCTCTCAGTACCTTTCTAACCACATCTTGGAAGCCAGTGTGACTTCCTCCACAGCCTTCGTGCACTTCTCTTAACACGTAGTTCAATTCAAGGTTAGAGAGGCATCTCAGGTATGGTTGAGAGAATGATCTCCTATATAAATGTTCGCCCATCATACAATACTTGTCATATATTGCTTTTTTGGGGACGTCTGGCTTGTCCAGCCTCTGCCCTGTTTTCAAGAAATGGATAATGGGGGCTCTCCAATCATCTACTTCATCGATTGATCCCACATCCAGAGTTGACACCTGACTCTCGGCTGTCAATAACGTGATCTTACCCTTGGCTCCCTCTTCCGCAGAGCTTGCCAATTTCGCTAAGTAATCAGCTTTTTGATTTTCGGCTCTGGGTATCTGCTCAATCCTTATTTCTTCGAATTTGGCTCTGGTCTGCTCAGCTAAGCCAGCATACTTTGCCATCTTTTCATCTTTTTTCTCATATGTACCCAACAGCTGTTGAGTAACCAGTTGGGAGTCAGAATATACAATCGCTCTCTGTGCTCCCAACTCCCATAACATCTGCATTCCTCTAATCAGAGCTTCATACTCAGCCTCATTATTCGAGGTTCGAAATTCAAACTTTATAGCGAACTGCAGTTCCTCTTCTACTGGGGGTATGATCACAATCCCCGCTCCACATCCATGCATGGATGAAGATCCATCAACATATGCCTTCCAGAATTCTGACTCATGAGCTCTGGTTGTTTCTTGAATAAAGTCAGCCAGAGCTTGAGCTTTGATAGAAGCTCTGGGTTCAAATTCGACATCGTACTCCCCCAGTTCTACCGCCCATTTCACCATTCTTCCAGACAGATCTGGCCTTCCCATCGTTTGTCTCAGAGGTAAGTTGGTCCTCACAATTACTTTGTGAGGGAGAAAATATGGTCTCAACCTTCTCACTGTCACCATCACAGCTAGAGCTGATTTTTCTATTTCGGAATATCTCATTTATGGCCCTTGGATAGCCTTGCTCACATAATATATGGGTATCTGTTTCACCCCCTCTTCTCTGAGGAGAACAGAGCTCAGAGCATGTTCTCCTACAGAGAAATACAAATATAGAGTTTCCCCTGGCACTGGCTTTGTGAGGAGGGGCAAACTTGTCAGGTGCTTTTTCAGTTCCTCAAAAGCTCTCTGACATTCACCATCCCATTCAAAATTAGATCCTTTTCGGAGGATCTTAAAAAATGGTAGGCTTCTTTCTGCCGATCTGGAGATGAAACGACTCAAAGCTGTTATTCGCCCATTCAATCTCTGGGTCTCTTTCAGGTTTTGAGGGGGCTGCATCTCAAGGATCGCTTTCACCTTAGCCTGATTTACCTCGATCCCTTTGGGGGTTACCATATACCCCATAAATTTTCCACTCCTTACCCCAAAAGCACATTTTGTAGGGTTAAGTCTGATCTGGTAAGCTCTGATCACGCCAAAGACCTCCTCCAGATCAGCGGCATGATCCTTGGCTTTGAAACTTTTTACCAACATGTCATCCACATAAACCTCCATACTCCGCCCAATCTGCTCTCTGAAGACCAGATCCACCATCCTCTGGTAGGTGGCCCCAACATTCTTTAGCCCAAAAGGCATTTTCACATAACCATAAGTGCCACATGAGACTACGAAGCAAGCTCTGGGCACATCTTTGGGGTCCATCCATATCTGATGGTACCCTTGATATGCATCCATCATGGACAATAATTCACAGCCGGATGTTGAATCCACTAGCTGATCAATCCTTGGTAGAGAATAATGATCTTTCGGGCAAGCTCTGTTCAGATCCCGAAAGTCGGTGCATATACACCACGCTCCACTTCCTTTGGCTACCATGACTGCGTTGGACAACCATTCCGGATACTGCACTTCCTCAATATGTTTTGCTTTCAACAGCCTTCCAACTTCTTCTTTAATTATCTTATCTTTTTCTGGCCCAAATTGCCTCAATCTCTGTTTTACGGGCCTGATCTCTGGATCAACATTCAAATGATGTAATGCTACCTTGGGGTCAATCCCCAACAGATCATCTGGTTGGAATGCGAAAAGATCTGCATTTCTCCTTAGACATCTAACGACCTCTTCAGCCACATCATGTGGCATCTGTGTCCCTATACGGGTGGTGAAGTCTTGCTTGTTGGGGAACAACTCCACAGGCATGAGTTCTTCCTCTGGCCTAATCTGCAGCTCTGGTTCTTCTTCCATGAGCTCTACCTGTTTCAACTTTTTCCCTGTAGGATCATCCCCTCGGCTCTGATTTCCTGGGAATGTGTGTGCTGCTTTCTTAACGGTTTCAACATAGCATTTTCGTGAGCATATCTGGTCACCTACAAGCTCTCCCACCTCATCACCTACTGGGAACTTCAGCTTCATATGATATATGGAGACCACCGCTTTAAAAAGGTTCAGAGATGGCCTTTCTAGAATCACATTGTACGCAGACGGTGCGTCTACGATCAGAAAATTTACCATTTTCACATTAGTAATAGGGGGTTCTCCGAAATGGACCTGCAGAGATACTTGCCCTTTAGGGTGGATGGCACCCCCTGTGAATCCAAAAATGGCCGTTTCCACCGGCTTCATCTCTACGTTCAGATTCATCTTAACAAAGCAGTCGTGGAACATTATATCTGCAGAGCTACCAGTATCTATGAAGATTCTGGCTACATCATATCCGCCAATCTCCGTGGTAATTACCAAAGCATCATTATGGGGCCTGAGTATTGACAACTCATCCTCTGGCCCGAATTGGACATTTGGTGAGCTCTCCAGTCTTTTTACTTCATGGACATCTTCTTTTTGCCAGAGATGAGCAGCTCTCACAGAGGCTCTTCTAGCTCTATGAGAGTCGCCATCCACTGGTCCTCCAACTATCATATGGATAAATCCACTCTTATGGCCAGAGCCACCTTTTTTAGGTGGCTCTGCCACCTCCTTGCCTCTTTCTCCATCATCTTTCCTCTTGCCGCTTCTATCTCTCTCTTTCTTCACAAATTCCACCAAGTGTCCGTCTCTAATCAATCTTTCAATGGCATCTTTCAGATGCCTACAGGAGTTAGTGTCGTGCCCATAGTCATTGTGAAAACGACAGTACAACTCTGACCTGGGGTGGCGAGGTCCTGTCTTTGCAGAGGATGGGAATTTGAATTTCGGGTGATCCGCCACTACTTCCAACATCTCTGCTGGCTGGAGAGTTAGTGGGGTATATGACTCAAATCTTTCTTGGAGAGGCCTCAATCTTCTTTCTCTGCCCCCCTCCCTTTCTTCCACACCTTTCTTTTTGTCGGGCATTTTCTTAATCGGAGTGTTCTTTCCAGTGGTTTCTTCCTTCCGTAAGTACATAGCCTCTTCCAGGTTGATATACTTATCAGCTCTTTGTTGAAGCTCATCAAAAGTATCAGGGGGCTTCTTAGCCAGAGATTTGAAGAAATCTCCTCCTCTTAGCCCTCTTGCCAAGGCATTAATATTTACTTCGTCAGTGGCTGCCGGCACCTCCAGAGCAGCCTCGTTAAAACGAGAGATGTAATCTCTCAAGCTCTCTTGAGCATCCTGCTTAAAGTTCATCAAGGACAGAGACGTCTTGTGTATCTTTCTTGCGCTGGCAAACTGATGCAAGAAAAGTGTACTGAGCCCTTTAAAAGAGTGTATAGACTCATTGGGCAGTTGGCTGAACCACGTCTGAGCAGAGCCTGTCAGGGTGGTTATGAATACTCGGCATTTCAGGCCGTCAGAGTATTGGTGGAGCAGGGCCCCAATTTTGAATCTCAACAAGTGATCCTGCGGATCAGTAGTGCCATTGTATTCGTAGGCCAGAGTTTTGAATTTCTTGGGAAGAGGGTCCAAGAGGATTTCCTCCGAAAAGGGGGATCCATCTTGCCTCATTCCCTATTTTCCACTTCTTTCTCGTTGTTTCTTCATTACTTCGATATCTTTTCTTAAAGACGCTAGCTCTCGCTGAGTACCACTTCTACGAGAGGTGGTATTTTGGGTTGTAGAATCAGCATCATCCTCTTCTGACCCATGTTCATCATATTCAACTAAACGGGGTCTCTGTTCCTCAACCCTAGCAGCTCTGACTGCAGCCCTAACATCTCTTGGGGTCGCACCACCCAAATCTGTTCTTTCCCCTCTGGTGGCTGTCCCACCGGCAGCTGCTCTGCCAACACTGGTTCTCACGTTGGTCTCCCCTAGGACGTCTCTAGGGGGAGAAGACAACGGAATGTTTCGGGGCATCCAGGCCCTAGTGTCCTGAGCCACATTGAAGACTCTAGGACGAGGCGCACTCGGGGCCTGAGGTTCGGGCACATCATGTGCCTGGAGTTCATTCGCATCCAAACACTGAGGAGCTCCCCGGGTGGGAGTCCTTTCCGCCACAGCCTGATCAACTGCGGTCTTAATTAGAGTTCTCAACTGCTCAATTTTGGAATCAGAGTCGTGCTGTCCTGAACCGATGTAGTCTCTAAATGTTCCACATCCACAACTGTGACCGCAGGAGTGTCCACATTTTCAGAGGCTTTCGAACCTCCTACCACATTCGCGCTCGTTGGAGTATCCGTCGGAGCAGTGGTAGCATCATCAAAATCCTTACCCAGATCTTGGGAAGTGGGATTTGTCATCTCTGAGAGCCAAGAAAAAATAGCAACTTAATTCATGGCTTTCTCAAAATACATATTAATTGACCAAATACATGTACCTCTTTCATCGAGATCGCAACGATATACATTTAAGAACACACAGTGACCAACAGGTAGTGGTTATCTCTACAGAGCTAACGGTTTCAGAGATAATGAAAATTTTCATAAGCTCTGAGCAAATATCATAATATAACTTGTTACTTGAAAATCGTAATAACATCTTTTGATAATCTCGTAAATTTCCAAACAGATCGACTCACGTGCTGAGAGCTAATTTTTTGGAAAAAATAAAGCTGTCAAATAACCTTGTATGCCCAGATCCGTACATTCATAACACCATTCATGCCAAATCATCTTTGTAAAGGCAGTACTCCGTATTTTGGCAAAGAAACAACACTTTTTATTATGGAAATAATAAAGATAATTCATATTCATGCTATAACAACAAATTTTAGTACAGATCTAGCACTTTCACGACCGAAATGACTAAAAAGAAAAATTGTGACACATGAAGGTACTCATATTCATGAGATTTTTTTCCAGAAAAATAGGGGACATAAATAATCATGCATCACTTCACTATTTTCACTCACGATTCATGAAGGGAAATAAGAAATATCTCACGTCAAAACTCAGTTTTCCCACAGACGGTGCCAGTTGATGAGTGCAAACTCAAGATCAACACAAAATCAAGCAAGTATTTGAAGAAATGTTAAGAGTGGTACCTGAGAGCCTCTCTGTAAAAGCCCAGGAACACAAGAGAAAAGGCTAAGAAGCGGTCTCTGGAGCTCAAGATAGCAACCTCCAGTAATAGCTTGGACCTCCGGTGAGATTCCTGCACAAAGTCGGGCCGGAGAGAGCTCCGGTGTCGACCCTCCGACTCTCAAGTCAGAAAACTTGCTATGGAAGGAAAGTCATAGCTGAAAAACTAGAAATGTGAGTGAGTAATAGTGATAATACCTTGTTGTGAAGAAGGAAAATGAGTATACATAACTTTAAGTTGTGGGGGGAGAACAGTAAAATCGTCTCTGTTGCCCTAATTATTCTTGGGACCACTTGGGGACCCGGGTGCCTTAGGAGCCGACGCGTGTCCCTTGGCTGGCCTGTTCTGTGTCGTTTAGCACAAGCAAATCCTGCCTCAGCCCCAGAGCTCGTGAGAGGGACACATCTGATATTCCTTTTCTCATTATTCGTGATTTTCAGGGGATAAGAGAACCTTCCCAGCTTCTAGGGATCTTAGGATTTGATAACACATTATCTCCTGGTTTACATATTCACATATTGCGATCAGTATCCAGAGCTTTTGAGAAGCTCTGGAGAGATATGTTTCAAACGAGCCGGATATTATTTCACAAACTTTTATACGAGTAAGAGGCTTCCAACTCCTTCGTCAAGTACCAGCTTTTCAGAGTTCTTCAAATAATATTTCATAAGCTCTGGCAGAGCTGTTGAAATATGATTCTTCCTTTCAAGAGGCGAAACAAGTAAAGCCTAGTCGAGGCTGTGTAGGAGAAATTTCATTCACTTTCTAGACTTATTCAGTCTCTTCGAGGTCTTCTATATTGATGAGCTCAGAACTTTGTTTTTGTTATCTCTGAGCAGAGCTTTTCGTTTTAGTCTGGCTTTTTCAGAATTGATGTGCTCTGTCCATTCTGGCAGAGCCTACATCACTATGAGTCTTGAAAAAAGCATGGATCGCATCTGAGAGATGAGTTATTTTTCAGATCTGGAGCTTACACCCTGTCAGCCTTAGCACGAGTTAAGTATGGATAACAGCCGGAATATGATTCAGAGTTTACGCCTTATGAGTCTTAGCACCAAGCAAGCATAGACAACATTTGAAAAATGAATCTACGTCCTATCAGTCTTAACACCAGTTGAGCATGGATAACATTTATGGCATGAGCCTTAATTGAAACTGAGACATGAATACCGATTTATAACGAAGTCAGAATTTAATTTACACTTTATGAGTCTTGTTAAAAATAAGCATAAGTTTTTTCGATAAAGTTTTATCAAAGATTTTGATACAAACTAAGATATGAAGAACATGCAAGCTCTGAAAGCACAGAAGAGCCTCAAGATCTGAGCACTGAATGAAAAGAGCTTTAACATGAAATAAGCCTGAAACAGAAAGTAGAATTTAGAACATACTACTTTCGAAAAAGAGAAAAATAGGTGTTTGCAAATCTTGATAAAAACCTTAGAAATTATTCTAAGTAATTGAAAAGTTGCGAGAATGATGATTTATTTCCTTAAACAGAAAGAAATTGGAGAGGGGGCAAGATATAGTTATACACAACCTCTAGAATCGAATAACACATTCTACTTCTTAAACAGAAGTAAACTCTGAAAGGATGGGCATGAGTGTACACACACTATCCCCCACAATCAGAATCCTTTTTACAGTATCAAAAAAGGCATGAAAAACATGACTTAGAAGGTGTGCAAAGATAAAAAAAAAAACTTAAAGCTTAAACCCTAACATAGAAAGCACATGAAGAGCAAAGATAACAAGTTTCCAAAAGCTGGAACACTTGGCAAAGTACGATAAAGGTAAGGAGTGCACAGGCTCTAGAGAGAGGGAGAATCCTTATCCTAAGCCGAACACAAAATAGAAAGAATGATCATGGGTCTCTATATGAAATGGGCCCAGAGTTAGAGGATAAATTTGAGAGCATGCAAGATGTATGACTCGAAATAAATGAAGTGAGATTTTATTTCAGAGAGCCTGAAATAAGAACCAGAGGGGGGGAGTATGCTTTAGCATCAACTCTCTAGAGTTGAAAACGAATTGAGAACCAGAGGAGAGATATGCGTCAGCATCAACTCTCCAGAGTTGAACCTGAGTTGGGAATTTATTTCAGAGAACCTGAAATAAAAACCAGAGGAGGGAGTATGCGTCAGCATCAACTCTCCAGAGTTAAACTTGAATTGAGATTTTATTTCAGAGAGCCTGAAATAAGAACCAGAGGGGGGAGTATGCTTTAGCATCAACTCTCCCGAGTTGAAAACGAATTGAGAACCAGAGGAGAGATATGCGTCAGCATCAACTCTCCAGAGTTGAACCTGAGTTGAGAATTTATTTCAGAGAGCCTGAAATAAAAACCAGAGAAGGGAGTATGCGTCAGCATCAACTCTCCAGAGTTGAACTTGAATTGAGAATTTATTTCAGAGAGCCTGAAATAAGAACCAAAGGAGGGAGTATGCGTTAGCATCAACTCTCCAGAGTTGAACTTGAATTGAGGATTTATTTTAGAGAGCCTGAAATAAGAACCAGAGGAGGGAGTATGCGCCAGCATCAACTCTCCACAATTGAAAAAATGAATTGAGAATTTTCATTTCATAGAAAAAATAAAGATGGAAAATAGAAATTCATGAGTGAGGATATGCTTGTGAAGCTCTCTAGAGCTGGAAATTTGATGTCCGGATCTAGAAAATATGATAAGAATAATCAGAGTTAACGAGATTAAGCTCAATCCTTTGTCTTTTGGTGGGTAATCAAAAAAGTTTATGGGTAATACCCCAAAGAATGGAAGATGTGAAAGCAGTTCTGTGAATGCTTTCATTTCAGAATTCGCAAGAAACATAACAATTTGAATGAATGGATAGTAGCATTGAGCTATTTCAGCTCTGGATCAGCTGGAGGATTTGCCAGTTTTATTAAGATCTTTCATAAAGGGTCTGAATTAGAAAAGAATGAAAAGGGTCGGCAGTTAGCCCATATCAAAGAAATGAACTTAGAGATGGAACCTTCTCTCAACTCTCGATCAGAGTTGGACAAGAACTGAACAAGATGACTCTGAAAAGTAGTCTTATGGAATGATTTGCACATGGATGTGTGTATATGATTTTGAACTTAATTTGGAGCGATTAGCCTTTGAATTAAGAGAAAAATGGATTAGTTATGTCTAATTCAACTATGAACTATGATAAGCTAATCCTTGGAGAAGAAGATAAACATGTATGCTTGCGGAAGATATAAGCATTTTTGTTTAACAGGATCCAGACTTCTATCAGTTTTCAGTCGGATCACGTAAGATTGCAAGTTGTGCATCTATGAGGTTCACATCTTGCAAGACTAGACATGAGCTAAACACAAACCATAAGTCTTAGCTTGTGCTAAGCATGAGACATAAATTAGAAATCGAATTATCACGCGTAAAGTGCAGCGCGCAAAAGAAGAGCAGATTACAGATATGAAAAAGAATTTACGAATACTTATTCCAAAGGACATTAGAAATCAGAAGTCACTTGGAATATGGGGGAGTAGTTGTTGTGACCTAAGTGTGCATGACCTCACACTCTGTAGGCTCACATCAAGTGAATCAAAGTTGAGCTCCGGAGCAGAGCTGGAAGAGACTTCACCCGAATATGGTGTCGTCTTGGTACACACGTGTGCGTGCTTAGGTTGAAAACCCGGATTTATGTGAACATAGTCAGAGCATAGTTGAATATTCTCTCAACTCTGGCACTGGATACCTTAGAATGAACTTACTGAGTCTAAAGCTGACCGACTCTGGAACAATCGTCTTTGAATGGAGACCGAAGCAATGAAGGCATATCGATATTTGTGACTTGGTGGCAGAGTTGACATTTCTCTCATCTCTGCCTCTGAAGGCTCTGAATAAACGAAGAGTCGGGGGGGGGGATCTCGATGTAACGAGATTATATTCTATGACATGATATTTGTCTTGACTTATGAGATCGCAGCCATCTCTGGCCGAGCCACTTCTTCCAACTCTGAGACGAGGCTATGTCACAGCTGTTTCCTATCAGAGTTGAGAAGCAAAGAACTCGCCAAATGGTAGCAATCTGCAACTTGTCCATACCACACTGATTTGTTGTCCCCACGAGTATTAGGGCTACACTAAGAGAATGAATTTTATGCCCCTTAATGACAAAGGTATAAATACCCTCATTTGTCTTCCTCAAGGTATCACTTGAACCCTAATACCTTATTTTGACTGCATTTTAATGAAATTTTTTGTATACCAAGTGTGTTTACTTGAGCGTCAGAGAATCGACACCGGAGCCCCCTCCGGCTCAATTTTGTGCAAGTTTTACGGCGGAGTTCTCAGCTGCTGTTTTGAGAGCCGAATTTTCAGAAATTAGAGACGGACTGGAGTTTTCAAGGCTCCATCCTCATTTCCATGAATCTTTGTTGATGAGTTTCATTTTGCCCTCATCACTTATTAACGTCTTTAAAAAAACTATGTATTAGGAAGAAAGATTTAATACTGGATGTGAAAGAAACCAACAAAGCGAGATTTTTTTTCATATGTATTATGTTATTTTTAATGTTAATGTAATAATCTTTTTTTTTCTTTGTATTATATTATAAATTTTATACTTTCTATTTGAATAGTAATATAAATTTTTATTGGACCACGTATATGCCATTTAAGTTCTCCTCCAAAATATTTTAATTATGATCAAATTAATCATTTTGAAGATTTTGTTGATGTAAAATTAGAACCACTGAATCTTGATGAAATCAATGAGCTTTCTATGATATGCAATAATGTTACATTTGAGTGTCGTTTGGTGAGGTTTATATTTCTTTAAGGGCTTTTTTTTTAATTATTTCTTAATAAAATTTGAAATTTAATATTTTATTAATAGCACATACTAGTTTTGGGTGATTTTTTTTTTTTTTTTTGAAAAATGTTGAGTTTTATTATATGAAGTATGTCATAACTTAAGTTTTCTTCCCGCTTTTTATTATGAATCAAGGTTTATTGGTGAAACAATTTGTCACAGTACTATGTTAACTAAAGCTTGATATAAATTTGTTAGAAATATTGGATAACATAAATATGATAAAATTATTTTTAATAATTATTTTTGTTACTCGGTATCCGGCCCAAGAATCGACTAACCTGAGGAACCCATAACCTACCGTCAACTAGCGGAGGTATGTCATTTCAAGTCAAAAATTTTAATAATAATAATAATAATGATTATGATGATGATGATGATGATGATGATGATGATGATGATGATGATGATGATGATGATGATGATGATGATGATTGATGTGGGGGCAGTAATGTTTATTGATATTTTCAATTAAGTTCTTTTGTTGATTTTTTATTTATATTGTTAAATTTAAATGTCGATATAATATTTTGTTATTGTATAGATGATTTATTATTTTTTGTGAATGTTATGGATTAAAAACGACTCACATTGTCAGGTGAAAAAAAATTTGGAGAAGAATTTATCATAACTGAATATTTTTTTCCAATTTATTATGAATCCAAGTTTATTGGTGAGATGGATCGTCGTATGATTTATCTCACTAAATCTCGGTATAAATTTGTAAGAAATTTTGGATTGCTTGAAAATGATAAAATAGTTTTTTTTTAAGAATAATAATATTGATGTGAGAGCAAAAATATTTTTTAGTAATTGTGTAGTAAAGTTAAGTAATTAAATTATATTGATCCTTTTAATTAAGTTGTTTTGTTGACTATTTTATATGTATTGTTAAATTTCATTGACGATATATGTTTTGTTATTATATCATATTTATTATTTTATGTGGATGATAATTTTTAAAAATATTTCACAATTACACCAATCTAAGTTTAGAGATTTTTATAATGATATGATATACTTATTTTTGTTATATTTATGTTAAATTATTTATTATTTAATATTATTTGTGTGTTTATAACTGTTATTAATATAAAATTATTTATCCTATAAATTAAAAATAATATTTCCTTTATAATTATGTAGAAAAAAGTTAATTAAATATTAATTATTGAAATATACAATTCTTATTAAATTAAATAAAAAAAATCATTTATTGATAAATATATTATAGGGGGCATCTTTGGTCCCACAAATTAGTCGATTCTTGGACCGGACACTAATTCTCCAAAAAATTGTATGGTTCAAATATCTATATAACTATGTTACTAAGTTCACCCACCCTATTTATAATTTTATGTATACATTTTAAAATTATAATTTTGACAAACAAATAATACTTACACATGTATCTCTAAAAATACTCATCTATCAATCTCATTCAATTAAAGTACAAGAACCAAACATGCCCAATCCTCCAACTCTCTAAACTAGAGGTAAATATATGATTAATGTAAAATTGTCTATTAGGCAGGGATATCTAAAATTGTGTGTGAAAGAAACCAACAAAACAAAGTCATTTATTCATTTTTTTTTTAAATGTTAATGTAATTTTTGTTCTCTTTGTATTATATTTTGTTTTTATTAATTTTGATTTGAATAGTGATGAAAATTGTTATTGGACTAAATATGTGCAATTTAAGTTTTTTCTTAGAATATTTCAGTTGAAAATCAAATTGATCATTTTAAAAATAATGTAGAAGGAAAATTAGAACCAGCAAATGTTGGTGAAATCAATGAGCTTTTCATGTAATGCAACAATACTATATTTATGTGTTGTTTGATAAGATTTATATTTCTTTGGATGCATATAAAAAAAATTCTACCTGAAACTTATTTAATGTGTTCTTTTATAGTACATACCAATGTTGGGTGTTTTTTTTTTTGAATAAGAATCGAGTTTTATTATTTGAAGTATGTCATAACTGAAAATTTCTTCTCAGTTTGTTAGTGATATAGTTCGTCGTATGATATATGGAAAATTTTAATTTTTAGTCAAATAAAATATGAAATTGTTTATAATTAATTTTATCACATGAAGCATGTGTCTACACGTAATAATTTACTAAATTCACCAATTTCTATATTAATCTATATTCACTATAAAAGTATAATTTTATCCAACATGTAATACTTAAAACCACATTTCTAAAGATATTCATCCACAAATCTCATTCAATTCAATACAACCACAAAATATATCCATTCCCCCACCTCTCTAAATTATAGATGACAATGAGGCGAGTTCAAACCTGAACCCGCATTAAATCCAACCTCCTCAGTGCATGTAATATACAATACATGAGAAATTATTTGAATAAAAGTGATCATGTTGAAAATAAAAATTAATTTACTATGTTTATTGATGTATATGTTATAATAAAACAAACATATTTTAATTAAAAAAGTTTATATAAAAAAATTCTTCAAAGAACAATTGATAAACATAATGCACACTGATAGATATGTAGGTTAAAATATAAAACATATAAAAAATAAATAATTATATTGAAATTTTAGAGATTAACATGACTCCCGTGCAAAGCACGGGTGGGCTTAATATTAGTTGTTTGGAATATGAAGGTATTCACCCTTCCTGGTCCTAATTGACTTTCATACCTTTTTCCAGTTCAATACATAAATTAATAGATTTATTTTAGTGAAAAAATTGGGGTCTTAAACAAAGGTATGTGGTTAAAGATTTTAGGCCGATATACATGGCAGGTTTTAAGTCAACCACATAATGTTTTCCTAAGTTTCATTTTTTGCCTAAGATTTTTTTTTATACATCTATGTCTTGGTTAAATTGTTGGTTTATATTGTTTATTTTGTCTCTGTTCAATATGCAGATTGTATTGGACGATGATGAAAATTGATGGAAGAATTCGTTGAAAACAAGAACAAAGGATCGTCACAATTTAAATGGTGTTTTATCTTAGTAATTCGTATTTTGTAGAAATAATAAAATTTGTTTAGTTCTTTTTGCGTATTTTTGACATGAATAATCGGACATTGTTTTTGTGCCTAGTTTGTATTATTTGGCTATTACATTATTAAATGACATTAAATATTTTATCGTAAATTTGCATTTGATATAAATTGTGAATATTTGTTTACTCGATTGTTACTATCTAGAAATACATGAATATGGTTGGGTTTTTTTTATAGAGACACATTGATCTAGCATACAAGATATATGTAAGTGTCTTAATATAAATTTTTGGGGCACAAATTTTTTAATACTACACATGAAAGTGTCTCTAGTTTTATCTAATGAACAAAAATATGTCTCGTGGTAATTTTGAAACACATGTAAGTGCCACTTAACATTAATGTAGGGGCATAAATAGAGTTTTGATGCTAAACACTATATGTCCTAATATTTATTAAATGCACAATAAAATGTCTCAAGATTTCCTCTAAAGGCACAAATAAATCCTCTAATATTTCATTTGAGGACACATATAAATGCCCTAATAATTAAGTGCCTCGATATTTTAATATAAGGCAAAACTATGTGTTCTTTCTCATACATTAGTGTCCCAAAGTTTCATATTAAGGCACAAATAAGTGTCCTTATACATGTATAAGTGCCCCGTGATATTAATTTAGGGGCATAAGTAGAATTTTGATGCTACACATTATGTGCCCCGATATTACTTTAAAGGCACTAATAAGTGTTTCGATATTTCATTTGAAAACACAAATAAGTGTCCTTATATGCTTATCACCAGAGTTCTAAACCTTTTAAAGACCATTTGTATGTGCCTCGAGAATCAGTCTTGGGGCATATGTAAATGTTTGGAGAGATGTTATTGTAGAGGCACTTAAAAAGTGCCCCTAACTCTTTTAGGACACTACACTTGAAGGCACATGTGATAAGTGCCTCAAAAGTCATAAGTGCCCCAACATAGAATATATCGGGGCACTTATCAGTGTCTGGAAAGCCCTTTTTTGTTGTAGTGAATTATATTGAGTTTGAGTCTTTAATAATTAAGTCACATATATTAAGCCTTTAACTTTGATATTTATGTGTTTACTGCAAACTTTGAGAACTGAGTTTATTGATTATGATAATTAGGATTTCCGCATTCCTATCTTACGGTATTCTATTGAATTAACGTAGATAGAAGAAACATTCTCCCTCAAGGTTCACACTCGCTGCATCAGAAACCCTCAATTTTTATCCATTTATGTATTGGGTCAGTCCATACAGAGCTTTAATCTATCTTCAATTGGAATGCATTATTCGTACCAGTATCCTATGAAATTATCCAAAATCTAGAGGCAGAAAGTTATGGTCAAAACAATTTAACACCGTCTAAGGCCAAAACTCTTCAACACAAAACCCTAACCGTGTCATTTCCGGATCCTCCATCTGACATCGCCCGTTCTTGCGATCAAAATTACAACAAAAACAAGTGAAACCCTACTACAGTGATCCATAAAAAATAACTTATACTACCCACACTTATTATCTAGTGGGAAAAACGATTACAACATCACACAAGAGTTGCAACAGAGAAAAAAATCCAAAAAACTAGCAACGACATAGAAGATCACACATTTCAGGCATAGCCAACAATCCACGAATCCTTGGCTCTGATACCAATTGTTGGATCGTGCTGGTGAAGGCGGTCTGTCCCCAAGATCATTGTTGGATACCCGAACCAGTTCAAGGATTCTATTAGACTCTATAATTCTCCGTGTTAAAGATATCACACATCACTACTATATTTTCGCTCATAGTTAACAGAAAATATCCGTTAACTATGAGCGAAATGGTTAGTTATCTAGGAAGATGTAATCTATGACCCTCGCTCATAGATAACAAATATAAATCAATGAATATCTGTTACCTATGAGTCTTCCGCTTATCATGACTCCCACATAAATAACTATATAAATATGTTATCTAATTATACATATATATATGTTACCTATTCAAGAAAAGATAATTGAATAAATCCACTATCTTTTATAAAATAATATCAATTAACTATAATAAAACAAATATTTATATTTCATCTATTTTTTTATATTCCTGGAATTAAAAAAATTAAAATATACGCAATAAAAAAGCAAAATAAAATTTAATAAATTCATAATCCATTCAAAAGTCAATATATTCATTAAATTGTCAAATATCCAAATATTAAAAAAGATTCATCAAAACATCCAATCTCAGTTGCATTCAAAAGTTAAACCTACACATTAATACTCAAATATTTATTTTCATTAAACACAATCATCTACAATGAGCCATTTGAAAGTCAAAAGAACTTCAAATTAATCATCAAAGAGATATCTGAAAGCCAAGTTCTTGTTCCGCACTCCATTTGGAAGTCACTCTGCAGAAAATACACTTATATAATCAATTTCTACTTAATTCTATATAAATCCAAATAAAAGAAAAAAATAATACACTTCAAAACCATCTGCACTAGCTTTTAATTAAACTTACAATGGGATATGACCACTTTGAATGTGATTTCCCTGAGGTGGTATCACCTGGAAGATTTTGTATCATAATAAAAAAGACTTGATTCAAACCAGCTGTAACAAAAATCACCATGAAGATCCAACAACTGCTATCTTTAAATAAAATGAAGCTGGAAACATAATCTCAAATTTATATAATATCTTCTCAATTCAACTAAAATCCACATAAGTGTGAAATTGGGGTCATAATTTCTTCACTGAAATGCAAGAAAATAGAGCATGCAGAAGAAAACAGAAACAAAAACTTCACTTTCACTCATAGTTGTGTAGCAGGTTCTTTTACTAGCTACTGTGAATCATTAGTAAGTAATTTGAAGCACATTTCTGGGAAAGGCAAGTGATCCCTCCTATCATAAAGTGTAAAATTATATGACAATTTAGAAAAGAACATCTCTATTCTGGGAAAGTGGATGTGCTTACGAATTATAAACAAAGACGAATCAATAATTTTTTGTTGGATTTCACATTCTACCAACTAAAAAGTAATAAAACAGATTATGTTAGTTGCCTTATTAATAAGATTTTTTTCTTTTAACTGGCATGGTATGGTTTTCATTTTCATAATCTCCAACTAAAAAGAACTAGAAGGAAAAACTTCAATTTCTTCTCTTCTCCTCGAATAGAAACAAAAATAGCAGCAATCACCAACTATGAATAACTAAAATGCACAATTTTTAATGAGACATTAAACCTAAAATTCTTTTCTAACTTTCAAATCCAGCTACAAAGAGTACAGGCTAAAAAGATAGATTATGAAACATGTTCACCCTTTTTATGTTTAAAGTTGAACAACCAACACTTTGCTGAAAATTTCTCGTTTCATATTAAACTCTTTATCCCGATATATATGCACATAACAACTGACGAGGGTTGGTTGTTCACCTTAAAACTCATGTCACTCTTTCTTAAATCTCTCCTCACCATAATCTCTTTCAGTAGATAGTTCTCTACTCATAATGGGGCAATTTCACCAACTTGAAAACATGTATGTACACCATCAGTTCAACACATACCTGTCCAAGGTGAAAGAGAGAAACCAGGATGTACCTTTTGTATGCTTCAACTGTGATAGCACTAATAATAGTCATAGGCCAACTTACAACCTGAAAACAGCGTCAACAAGAAGATAAAGGTGTAGAATGAAGTTTCAACACTAGAACATTATATAATTATGTAATGATAACCAGAATAAGTTTCACATATATTGTGTAAAAGCTCCAAAGCTTAGTGAAATTGCTTTTGTCTAATGCAAATTATACCCCTACAATAATCTCAGATATCAAAGTATGCATCACTAAATCTTCTTGTCAAAGAATGAACACGCAATAATCTCAGATATCAAAGTATGCATCACTAAACCAGGTGGCTTAGCCCACCTGGCCACCGAGTTCCTCACTCTAGTGAGTGACCCGGGTTCGATTCCCTTTGGGAACGAATTATGGGAGTTATAAGGTAGGCTTGGAGATTTCTGGGAGTGTATGGAGACTTGGTGAACTATTCTAACTACTAACAACTAACATTTACCGATAAAAAAAAAAGAATGAACACGCTTCACACAGTGATGACCATTTACACAAGTGAATTAACTATAGACATTTTTACATTTACGAACAGAATATGTCATTGACATAATAATGCATAAAAATGCTAGAATGAAAATGCAGTATCTTACACTCTAAAAGTATCTTCAATCAAGCATGGAACAAAATCCTTGTATACACCTGAACATAAGTTCATGCAATTAACCTACTACCAGCTAGGGTTGTAAATGAATCAAATAATTTTGGTTCGATTTGGTACTTTGTTTGAAATTCAGTATTCGTATTCGAAATTTTATAATTCAAATTCGAGTACAATTTTTTTTATTCGATTAGTTATCAAATATAAATACAAATACTATGATATTCGATTAGATATTCGTAATTATTCAGTTAAATATATAATTACATAATTATATATTAATAGTAATAATAAATATAATTATTTATAAATTTAAATTCATTATAATTATTTTAAGGATATTAACCTTTATAACTTCATCTAACAAGTGGGCTTGTAGGCAATTCTTAATTAAATATTTTAATTAAAAAATATATAATATAATTTAATTATTAAAAAACTTAACTAATTAAAAAAGAATTGCAGGCCAACACTCTTAATTTGATTATTAAAGTGTTTTTCCATGAATTTGATAATTGTTATTTTTTATTTACTTACTTGATTATGTTATGCAAAATTTTAAGTTTATAACTTGTTTGTGAATTCAAACAATGATAATTTTGAAATGAATATTTGAATATTGGAAAAGTATTATGTGAATAATACTCACAGTAACTATTACTGTGAACAACAAATTACTAATATCTGACGAAGTGGTATAACTCAAGTCAAGTGGTTAAAATCCCACTACCTATGATACAAAGGTCATGGGTTCGAGTCACAACTTTATTGATAAAAAATACTAATATCTTATGTTGAAATAACTAATATCTTTAGTGAGAATAACTAATACCACTTCAACTAATAGCTTTAATAAGAAAAAAACTAAATACCATTTCGAGTTGATAACTTTAGTGCAATTCACTAATACTTTTAGTTTAATTTACTAATACCCTTCAAACAAGTTTCATTGTGAATATTGTTCACATAATGCCTTCTATTGAATATTATTTGTTAGGAACATGCTTGAGAAAAAAAATCAATTCGAATATTCGACTTAAGTATTCGTATATTTTCTAATAATTCGATATGAGTTTCAAAGCAAATATAAATCACATTTACTATTCGAAAAATATTTGATTCGAATTTGATATTCGAAATAATTTTACGAATACAAATTTAAACACAGTGGTATTCGACTCGATTCGATTTGTTTACATCCCTACTACCAGCTATACATAAGTATAAACAAACTTGCTAGTATGCATTCTAAACAAATAATACTTAAATGAAACAACATGACGTAACCGGGGAAAACTTGTCCAACATCTCCTAATAACCACACAAATGTACAAAAGAAAGTCGGGTGGTGAAAGCTATAGTGCCAACATGTAACAACTTTTCGGAAACCAGAGTTAAAGAGTTTTCAATAGGAAAAGTAAGAAAAATATTGTTCTAAGGCCATAAATTATTTGAGTTGAGTGGTAATCTCATAATCATATTAGAGGTTTTCTGACCTAATTATTCAAACCTAATTAAATCAATACTTATTCAATTAAGTTAACAACAACATTCATAATATACAATTTTAAAACCATTAATTCATCAAAAACCCAATTAAAACCTTATTCCTTTAATTAAAATATATCTCGATTCCAGTCAAGGAACGACTTTCCCTGCTAAACAGTAATTCGAAAGATGTAGTTAATGCATCTTAAACTTACAGAGTTTTCCAAAGGCAGCATTGCGAAGGAGGTGTGGAGCAGGTGGTAGTGGCGGGTCGCGGAGGACGAGAGGAGTCATGACATAGGGCAGTGGAGGAGACGTCATGCTTAGTCGGCGGAGGCGGAGGAAGGTGATGGCAGAGTCAGTGGACACTGGTGGACTCCGTAGACTGTTCAAATTTCATCCATTCGGATTTGCCAGCGGATAGTTGTACGAAAGTTCCAACTGTTGGGACATTGTCAGTTTTGATTAAGATCCCAAAGCCCCTAAAAAGATGTTATGCTACTGTTGTCAGGCTAGTCTTGGTTAAGATTTGAACTTAGTTATTTTACATTTCACAGGTACTCAGTGAGAGGAGAACTCACTGATGTCAATCAAGACTAAGAGCCTGAAGACGAAGAGCACCATCCTGAACTTATGGCAGTCTTCTGAGCTGGCTGAGTAAGTGTCAGTGATGAAGAGTATGACCCTGAGGTCATTACTAACTCAGTCCTGAAGGGAACATGATGATACTGAGTTAATGGGAAAGACTTGGAGTGGAGCCAAGCAATGCAAAAGGAATGTCAGCGTCGGGACAAGACCGTTGTGCTCGAGATAAAAAGAACTTAATAAGACAAGCCTAAAGCCTAGGAATAAGTTCTGACATTCTCACCAACCTGATGACGTGGACCAATCCAGGAAGGACACGCATGTACGGACCCTGACACTAAGACTGAGTTCAGACTGCACATTCAACGGGCATGCATTAAATGGTGCATTAAATGCAACTACCTAATTCATACAAGGACGGCTGCTGCATGGGAGATATGTCCGTTTGAACCACTCTGCATAGATGACTAGAAGGCTATCTCTTCTAATGGATAGTTTTCAAATCACCTATAAATACAGAAGGCCTTGAACCCATTCAAGGTGACGGGAAATTTTCAAGCCAGAAATTACTCAAACTCTCAAGCATTCAAAGCATTCAGCTTTTAGAAGAAGCACTCGAAACCAACTAAATTTCTCAAGTGTTTCTTAGTTACTGAGAGTTATTCTGTATTCCAAAGAGCGTACTAGCATTATCTTAAGTTTAGAGTGATTATCCAATCCTTAGCAAAACCTTGTCTTGTAAGGATAACCACAACCTAGTTAGAATCCAAACTGGAACCAAAACCCTAAGTTAGGTTTGTTGGTAGTAAGTTTAGTTAGTGAGTTAGTAAGGAGTTGTATAGGTTAATGAGGTTAGCTGATCTTGGTGCACCTTAGCACGTTAAAAACAAGAATCCCTTAAATGGATTTCCTGTTAAATCAGGTCGTGGACGTAGGATCTTGAATCTCTGAACCACGTTAAACTCCCAGTGTTCTTATTGCTTTGATATTGTGCATATCTGCCATATTAACTGATCATTCATAGCATTTGTTTTATCAGGCCTGAATCAATCAGACTGATCCTCAAAAAGAGCATTGCCCTACTATTCATTATTCAGAATTGAGTAAACAAGTTTTTCAGAAAGCAAACTAAACAAGACTTTAAACTATCAGGGCTCACACATTTCCGCACTGAACTTGAATTGATAGTTATCCAACTGACCCGCACTAAGTGTAGTCAGTGGGTATATTATCAACTCTTAGTTCTTTATCACTCTGAGTAAAGGGGACTCAGTAAAGTTTAAGTTGAAAAATTGGTATACGTGTATTCCCCTCCCCATACACGTATTCATCAGTCTTGTACCGGGACCAACACCAACGATTCAACACAGGGCTTGCATGGAGATGGTCCTTTCGCGGATACATCGATATTTCATTTTCCGTAGCTGTCTGAGATTCGTGATAAGCTTCAGCCGGAGAAGAAGAAGCTATCGAAGAGAGAATTTGTTGGGAATTTCTTTGGTAGGGTATTGGGTGGATGAATTGGGGTTTTTTAGATTTAGGTGTTAGGAAACAAATTTTCTTTTTTAAGTGTTGGTGGAAATAAAAATAAAATTTGTTGATGTTGTTGGTAGTGAAGTATTCACTATTTACTTTGAAACAACATGAATTTGCCCTTTCTTCTCATTAACCAACACTTTATGACCAAATGTTGTCTTAGATGTTTTAACATGCAGGATGAAGATCTAGAAGGATCTACAAGGTTCTGGAATTAGCAATGTTGCAGTGAATGTTGCTTAACATTGGTAGCAACATGAGCAGTTACGGGTTCTAGAAGGATCTACAAGGATCTACAAGGGCCTACATGTTTCAGACTTATCCAGGACGTTTTAGAACTATCTAGATCAGGCGGTTGCATCAAGAAGCATGAAGAATAAAGAAAGAGACGTGGGACAACATAAAGATCATGGAGGCGGTTACAAAGAGAAGTTATTTTTGGATTGAAGACTTCTGCCTATAAATAGAGGCCGAATCTTTCAGTACCAAGTGTGGAGTAAACAAGTACACCTACTCTAGTGTTGATCCTGAGTTTAAAGGTGATAGGGCAGTTATTCCAACGTTTATGTTATGCCTTGAAATAGAGTTTTTCACGCATAGCTTGTGATCGAACTTATATCCATAGATAATGAGATCATTGATATAGAGTGAGATCAATTTTGACGGTGTATTATGTTATACACTTAGCCAATTTAGATTTGATAGGTGATATCGAGTCTTATTTCCGTTGTGAACGATTATACTCTTCACACAACTTTTGTATCACTAATCTTTTTATAGTTAACCTTTCGCCATGAGGCTAGCACAAACTATTTATGATAGTTTGTGTTAAAAAGTATTCCCTTTTGCAATTGTGTGTTTAAGTCTTCCGCTGTATACGTTTTATATTCTGATTTACCAGATTGTTGTAAGAATTGCTTTAACATTTGTTACAACATCTGCACTTTATAACACACGCACACTTTCAATTGGAACCAGAGCCATAAACTTGATATACTAAGTTTAGATCCTGAATTTTTAAGTGTGTCTTTTGCTATGGAATATCCTGTAAACACCCCACTTAGGCCCCCTATACTAGATGGTAATAAATATGTCTATTGGAAACCTAAGATGCGCATGTACATCAAGTCTATTGATGAACGTGCTTGGAGAAGTGTTCTGACCTGTTGGGAATGGCCCAGAAATCAAGCAGATGATGATGGCGAGACAAGAGTCAAACGGGAGATTGAATGGACAAATGAGGAGACCACGACGGCAAGCTACAATTCCAAAGCTCTCAATGCTATCTTTACCTCTGTTGATGTATCTATGTTCAAGATTATATCAACATGTACTACGGCTAAAGTTGCATGGGAGAGGCTTCAAGAGCACTGTGAAGGAAGTAGAAGTGTTCGAAGGACCAAACTTTGAATGCTTGGGACCAAGTTCGAGAATCTAAGGATGAAGGATGATGAGACAATCACGGCGTACAATGAGAGGCTGAGTGAGATTGTCAACAAATCACACGCACTTGGTGATCCAATTTCCAATGTACGAGTTGTACACAAAATTTTGCGATCTGTCCCTAAACGATTCGATGCAAAAAATTGTGCTATTGAAGAAGCCAAGGACACTGACACTTTAAGTCAGAATGAGCTTGTAAGTATTCTCAAAACATATGAGATGAACACAACTCAATCTGATGATACAAATGAAGGAAAGAAGGTTGTTGTTTTCAAAGGTGAAACATCACTCAACACTGAAAATCAGCCCTTTGTGATTGAAGTTGAGTCTGATGAAGATGTTCTAGACCAATGTTACAACACTCCTGAGCACATTGCCCTCCTTACAAAGAAATTCAATTCCTACCTGAAGAAGAAACTGAATAGATCCAGAGGAAATGGTCAACAGAGAACTCTTTTCAACAATACACCATCAGACCCAGAGAAAAGGAAGGATCAGAATCAATCAAGGCAATTCAGAGGCAATAAATCAAGGTATGATCCTGAATTTAGAAAATCAGTTAGATGTGATGCATGTACTGGATTTGGACACTATGCAAATAAGTGTGCAAATACCAGGTTAAAACAAAAACTGAATTTTAATGTTACCTTTAGTGATGACTCAGATGATGATGAACCTGAAGGTTCTAAAGATGAGGAACTAGTTTTTTCTGCAAGAATTGATTATGATGATTCTTTAGATGATGATCTGGATGATCTTGACACTGGTGTTGTTTCCAATGTTATAACATCAGAAACAACATTTGTCAAAAATCATTCAGATTTGAACTGTTTTAATGGGTGTGTTGATGAGACAGGTTCTAATGACATAAGGGATGATGATTCCAGTATAGCCAAAGAGAATGATGATCTCAGAGAGACTGTGACTAAGTTAGAAGTCATTCTAACAAGGAAGGATTTAGAAATTTCTAAGCTAAAGGAAGAATTAAAAATTCTACCTTAAGTTTTAAGAAATACTCTAAAAGTTCTTCCATTGTAAGTGACTCCTTAACTACTGGACAGTCTAATAAACATGGTTTGGGCTATTATGGTGAGACTACTTCTAAATTAGTGAATAATCCTGTAAAATTTGTTAAGGAAAAAACTGAGTTTTTTGCCAAAACAAAAATACATGAGACTGAAAAACCTGTGAAGAAGTATGTGTGTCACTACTGTTCTGAAATTGGTCATATTCGTCCTTACTGTCAAAAGTTGAAAAGAGATCTAGAAATTCAGAAAGTGTTGTCTGAAAGGTCTTCACATTCTAAGAAACACTGGTCAAAATCTGCTAAGAAAAAGAAATAACATGTTACATGTAATGTCGTTCAAACTTCTCTGAAAGCATGTGTTCCTGATCTATGGTACTTTGACAGTGGTTGTTCTAGACACATGACTGGTCATGTTAAATACTTGTCTGACTATGAACCTTATAATGGTGGAACTGTTAGATATGGTGGTGGATCAAAAGGTAAAATCATTGGAAAAGGGACCTTAAATGTTGAAGGTTTTCCTAAACTTAATAATGTTTTGCATGTTGATGGTTTACTTGTTAATCTTCTTAGTATAAGTCAACTATGTGATGACAATTTGCATGTTAAATTTGATAAAGATTCATGCTATGTTCTAAACAAGGATAACAAGTGTCTAATGACTGGAAATAGGTCAGCAGATAATTGTTATCTAATTGGAACAAACAAAGTATGTCATTTGTCAAATTGTGATGAGAATGCCCTATGGCATCAAAGACTTGGACATGCAAATTATAGATTCATGCAAAAATTAGTTAAGTCTGAAGCAGTGAGAGGTTTACCAAAACTGAAGATTGTTGCACCCACTGTATGTGGTCCATGCCAAAAAGGTAAGCAGGTAAGAGTGTCGCATAAAATGTTATCACATTGCATGACACATCGTTGTTTTGAATTACTGCATATGGATCTTATGGGTCCTATGGAAACTGAAAGCATTGGTGGTAAGAAATATTCACTAGTTGTGGTAGATGATTACTCTAGATTTACATGGATTGAGTTCTTAAGAGAGAAATCTGAAACATTTGATGTTTTTAAAACTCTTTACAAAAGATTTAAAACTGTTTTCAACTTGAAAGTAAGCAAGATTAGATATGATCATGGTAGAGAATTTGAAAATAGCATGTTTTCAGAATTCTGTAATAAGAAAGGAATTGTCCAAGAGTTTTCTTCTCCTAAAACTCCACAACAAAATGGGATAGCTGAAAGGAAAAATAGAACTCTTCAAGAAATGGCAAGAGTAATGCTTACTTCAAAAAACTTGCAAATAAATTTTGGGCTGAAGCATTGAATACAGCATGCCATATTGCTAATAGAGTCTATTTTAGATTTGGAAGCAATAAAACCCCATATGAGATCTTGAACAATAAGAAACCGAATGTGAAATATTTTCATGTTTTTGGTTGTGTGTGTTACATTCTGAATGATAGAGATCAACTGCACAAGTTTGATTCTAATAGTGATAAAGGTTTTTTCTTAGGTTATTCTAGAAATAGTAAAACCTATAGAGTCTACAACCTTAGAACTAACACTGTTCAAGAATCTGTGAATATTGTTTTTGATGATGACAGGAATCTGATAGATGGAAATGACACTGAAGATGTGACTGATGTTCCAAAAGAATCACTGAAAACAGAGAATGTTACACCAAATGTTACAGCATCTGGTTCAACATCACCTGTAGATTCAGTTGATACTTCACAGAACAATCAGTATACCCCAAAGAAGAATCCAACTACTTGGATTACCAAAAGTCATCCTTCAAATCAGATTATTGGAGATGCTTCAGTTGGTGTTCAAACAAGAAGAAGAGTAAGTGCAAATCGTGCTGATATGGTAAGGTCTGTGTGCATGTCTTCATTATGCAATATTGTGAATGCTCAGTGTTACTATTCTGAAATTGAACCTAAAAATATTACAGAAGCATTAAAAGATGAAAATTGGATTAATGTTATGCATGATGAACTTAATCAGTTTGAATGAAATGATGTTTGGTCATTAGTTCCAAGACCTGATGATGTTAATGTCATTGGAACTAAATGAATCTTTAAAAACAAAACTGATGAGTCTGGTAACATAATTAGGAACAAAGCTAGATTAGTTGCACAAGGTTACACTCAAGTTGAAGGTATTGATTTTGATGAAACATTTGCACCTGTTGCTAGGATAGAGTCCATTAGACTGTTACTAGCAATAGCATGTTACATCAACATTAATCTTCATCAAATGGATGTAAAAGCTGCATTTCTGAATGGCATATTAATTGAAGATGCATTTGTTGAACAACCTAAAGGTTTTGAAAACCCACAGTATCCTGATCATGTGTACAAACTAAAGAAAGCCTTGTATGGTCTCAAACAAGCTCCTAGAGCTTGGTATGGTAGACTTACTGACTTTCTGTTGCAATTTGGTTTCATAAGAGGAGAGGCTGATAGAACCTTGTTCATTAAAAATTCTGGAGAAGACTTGTTAATAACCCAAATATATGTTGATGACATTGTTTTTGGTTCAACTTGTAACATTATGTTAAACAAGTTTGTTGAAGCAATGACATCAACATTTGAGATGAGCATGGTAGGTGATTTGAATTACTTTCTTGGACTTCAAATCAAACAAACTGATAATGGTATTTTCTTCTCTCAGAGTAAGTATGCAAAGAATTTAGTGAAAAAGTTTGGTTTAGAAAGCTCAAAAGTCATGAAAACTCCTATGGGATCTACACAAAAGTTGTGTAAAGACACTGTTGGTCAAGATGTTGATCCAACTTTGTATAGATCCATGATAGGTAGTCTTCTGTACTTAACTTCAAGCAGACCTGATATTATGTATAGTGTATGTGTTTGTGCCAGGTACCAAGCTTGTCCCAAAGAATCTCATTTGAATGCAGTCAAGAGAATCATAAGATATGTGGCTGGTCCAACTGATCTTGGTATATGGTATACCAAAGACACAAGCAGTGCACTTGTTGGATATAGTGATGCTGATTGGGCTGGAGATATTGATGATAGGAAAAGCACGAGTGGTGGTTGTTTTTACATGGGTAACAATTTGATTTCTTGGCATAGTAGAAAACAGAGTTGTGTATCACAATCTACTGCAGAATCTGAGTACATTGCAGCAGGTAGTTGTTGTACACAACTTCTTTGGTTGAGTAAAATGTTTAGTGATTATGGTTTAGAGAGTGACACTTTAACTGTATTTTGTGATAACACGAGTGCTATCAACATTTCGAAAAATCCAGTTCAACACTCACTTACTAAACACATAAGTATTAGACATCATTTCATAAGGGATCTTGTAGAGAAGAATATTGTGAAGTTAGAATACATACCCACTGAAAATCAATTTGCTGATGTGTTTACTAAAGCATTAGACCATGAGAGATTCTCATTTTTTGAGGAAATCTCTTGGTATGTGCACAATCCGAGTAACTGAGAAGCGGATGTTGTTATGTTTGTTAAAACATCCATAACAACATCAGGGTATTTGCATGTTCTAATTAAAGCCTGTTCTTGTATTTTGTTTCTTAATTTCTTTGAAAAATAAATCTGAACTAAGTATGTTTGTTGTGTAAAAATAAAAAGGAATCACTCTTCTCAAACGCATAAGAAGTTTTTGAAAAAGCACATCAAGATGTAACTAATTCACTGAGTAACTATGGAGCACGGAGTTCGCTACTACGATGTCTTCTTTTCAAAAGGTGATTAGTAAAACATCAACATGTCACAAATCCATTGAGTAATTATGGGGCACGGAGTTCGCTGCTACGATGCACTCTCTTGAAAAGATGGATCAATGTGAATAAAAAGTGCTAAAATTATTTGATAAAAAGTGCGACATTGGATATTAAAACCGATGTTGAAGTGTGTGTTCCAATTTTGAATACAACATCATATACAGTTCGTATTTATTTTTCTAAGCTAAGTTATGAACCGATTTTTCAGGGATTTGTTTTTAAATTCCACATGCATAAACCCACGTTTTTTTTCAATTTATTCAAGTAGTGCATAATTTAGTGTGTTTAATTAATTAAATATCGGATTTTTTACTCATGAAATAACCCACGATCTCTTATGGGGGAGTGGGTAGTTTCAACTGCTTAAAAATTCCAGAATATTCACTTTCATGGGTAATTAAAATAACTTCCGTTCTTTCTTCTATATATATTTCCTTCATGTCTTATGTTTAATTCTCAGTGTTCAGCATACGAGTGAAATTTAGATTTTTCGACTAAGTGTTGAAAATTGTGTGTTCACATCTTAGGATTTTAGTGTTATTTCTTTTAAATTTTATTTTTGCTTAATTTTACTATCTACTTAATGGCTGGAAATCAAAAGAAGTCCTCTCACAGTTCAAAAACTCGCGCAAACCCTTCAACTCCTTCACACTCGAATCTGAACCTTCTTGCAGAAATGGCCTCAAGCCAAAACCCAAATGCTGCCTCTATTGCTCCATCATCGAGCACAACACCTCCTACTACTCTAACCCCTGTTCAAGCCTTTCCCGTAAACATCTATATAGTACATCCCAAATGAGGCCACTGTCGATCAGCTAGAGACGATCGCACGCGGCATTGCACAAAGCCTTCAAGAAAGCCCTGTGGTTCCCAAACTAACCATTGTCTCTATTGAAGTAGATGTTGCATCTTACTTGAACCAACCTCAAATCCCTTCTCCTACTGTTCATGTCGGAGGTCCTTCTTCGACTGTACAATCAGAAAATCCTAAATCCTCTAGCCAAGCCAAAAGCCCTACTGCTAATGTTTCAAAGAGTGTTGAAACAGGTGATTAGGCTACAAAGGAGACCCCCACTGTTAAGGAAACTGTTGCTGAAGAAACTAGGGAGAAAAGCCCTAATACTGAAGTCCCTGATGTTGAAATGTCAGAGGAGGACAAAGAAGAATCACCCAAAACTGATTCTTCAATGTCTGAGGATTCTGAGCCTGCTCCAATAGCCAAAGCTGTGAAGAAAAAGGGAGGCAAGAGGAAAAGGAGCCCTGTTCAATCAAGGAGGAGATCAGGTAGAGCAAAGAAGAGGGTGAACTATTCTGAAACCGCAAGGAAGAAGAAGGATGATGAAGGAGATGTTGCCACTCGACCTATTCGAGTGTTTTCAGAATCTGAAAAGGAGTCAAGCTCCAAAGACTCATCTGAGAAAGAGACTGATCAATCTAAAAGCCAGGAGAAAGAAGAAACTGATGAGAGTGATGTACCTATCTTTGAACTGAGGAGGAGAGCAAGAGTTGAGATGAGGACTAAGAGGAAGTTTGAGTATGCTACTGGTGGTGCTGGAACAAGTGCAGCAGCACCAGAACCTGAAGCTGATGACAGCAGTTCTGATAGTAGCTCAGACAAAACCAAAACTGATTCTGATCAAGGTAATGCATCTGAACACTCTGTTGAGCATGTTAGTTCTGATAATGATGATGATGAATCTTTAGACCAAAAGTTGGAAAGATTAAGGAAGAGAAATCTGTTAATTGAAAGAAAAATTAACATTGATGAGTTTGAATCCAAGGGTCTAGTTAGATTTTTAGAAGAGAGAAGTTTGATGCATGCTGTTACTTTTGCTGATGCATTTGTTACTGATTGGGTGTATGAGTTTTATGCTTGTCTGAGAAAGAACCAGGCTAGAAGGAATTCTAGGTGGTATGGTGTTGTAAGGTTTAGAGATAGGAGTGTTCCTTTTACTCCTAAGTTAATTAACCAGTTTCTGCATGTTGAGGATGTTGAGGAAGAAGATGTTCCTCATATGGATGAGATCATTACTGTTCTGACTGGGGGAAGAGTTAACAGATGGAAGAAGAATATGTTAGCTGCCTCATTGACCTCTCTGTATTCAGTATTACATAAGCTGGTAGTGTATAACTGGATACCCTCTACAAACTCCACAAAGGTGACCAGAGATCAAGCTGTACTGATGTACAGAATTGGTGTGATGAAATTTTTTAACCTGGGCTTGGTTATTTTTCATCACATGATGAAGTTTGCTGGGAAGATCTCTGAGAAGGGCAACCTACCTTACCCTGTGCTGATTTATGGATATTTGAGGAGTCACAACTTTATTCACAAAAGGAATGAGTTGTTGAGGGGGAGAGTTCATCTGATGGGTATATCTCACTATTTATTATCTGGAAATAGAGTGTTAGACTTACCCCTGCAGGATAATGCTGAAGAAGAAGATGCAGAACCACACCAACCTGTTCCTGACCCTGCTCCTGCACAAGATGCTGCACAGAATGCTGAGAACATACCTAGCAACATTCCAGCTCCCACAACCTATTCTCTGAATATCTCACCTGAGTTTATTCAAACTCAACTAAAGCACTTGCAGGACTCAATTGATGAACTTCAATTCCTGAAGAACTACTGGGAGAACCTCATTTCTGCCACAACAGGGGGAGTACCAGTTGCTGCTGCTGCCAGGGGAGTTGAAATTCATGAGGTAAATGCTGATGAGCCTGTTGCTGAGGAAGGTGGTGCAACTGGACCTGATGGAGGAGGTGCAGATGCTGCTGCAGATGTTGTTGCAAACTTTGCAACATTTGATATCCAGGAGGAAGCTGAACTATATGGTGATCTGCCTGGAGGAAGTTTGAAGTTATCTTAGAGACTGGAGGAAGCACAATTTATGGGGGAGCTTAGTGCAAGATGCTTGAAGCTGCAGCTGTATATTTTATACAGTGATATCAAGTTCCTCTTTTGTGATTGCCTCTAAGTACTCTTGGTTGATTTATGTTTTTAATTATTGTTGCTATGATAGGATGTTTTTATTTTCTGAAAAGACAATATTATATTAGTTGTCAGGTTATTATATTAGAACTGTTAGGATTTATTTCAGTTAAATTTTGAAGTTGTAATTTGAATGGGTAAACATTATGTTACTCATTCTGTTGATTTTGATGAGCATATATGATGATGTTCATTCTGTTTTGGTGAAATTAACTTAATGTTATTTCATCTTGTTTTTGGTGGTTCAACTTACAGTTGATCATCTTGTTTTTTGGTTGTTTTGCTACACAAGGTTGAAGAGATAAGTGTACAATACGATGTTGATCTCTATTGTACATACATCACTGACTTATATATTGAACTAATATATACATCAGGTGTGTTGTAGCAGAAAGGTCAAATTGGGGGAGATTGTTGATGTTGTTGGTAGTGAAGTATTCACTATTTACTTTGAAACAACATAAATTTGCCCTTTCTTCTCATTAACCAACACTTTATGATCAAATGTTGTCTTAGATGTTTTAACATGCAGGATGAAGATCTAGAAGGATCTACAAGGTTCTGGAATTATCAATGTTGCAGTGAATGTTGCTTAACATTGGTAGCAACATGAGCAGTTATGGGTTCTAGAAGGATCTACAAGGATCTACAAGGGCCTATACGTTTCAGACTTATCCAGGACGTTTTAGAACTATCTAGATCAGGCGGTTGCATCAAGAAGCATGAAGAATAAAGAAAGAGACGTGGGACAACATAAAGATCATGGAGGCGGTTACAAAGAGAAGTTATTTTTGGATTGAAGACTTCTGCCTATAAATAGAGGCCGAATCTTTCAGTACCAAGTGTGGAGTAAACAAGTACACCTACTCTAGTGTTGATCCTGAGTTTAAAGGTGATAGGGCAGTTATTCCAACATTTATGTTATGCCTTGAAATAGAGTTTTTCACGCATAGCTTGTGATCGAACTTATATCCATAGATAATGAGATCATTGATATAGAGTGAGATCAATTTTGACGGTGTATTATGTTATACACTTAGCCAATTTAGATTTGATAGGTGATATCGAGTCTTGTTTCCGTTGTGAACGATTATACTCTTCACACAACTTTTGTATCACTAATCTTTTTATAGTGAACCTTTCGCCATGAGGCTAGCACAAACTATTTGTGATAGTTTGTGTTAAAAAGTATTCCCTTTTGCAATTGTGTGTTTAAGTCTTCCGCTGTATACGTTTTATATTCTGATTTACCAGATTGTTGTAAGAATTGCTTTAACATTTGTTACAACATCTGCACTTTATAACACACGCACACTTTCAAAATTAAAGTTTTAGGAATTGTAAAATTTTAATTTTGTGCCATAGATAACCAAATAATAAATAACTAATTCATAATCAGTTATCTAAGTGTAAAAATTTAATTTAGATTTTATTGTATAAAATAAAAAATTACATAGATAACCAAACATAAATAACTATGAGTAAAATCAGTTAAATATGAGTGAATGCCTTTTTTACTAGATAACGGATATTACCTAGATTACAGATATACGAACCATAGATAACTGATTCAGTAATATCCGTTATCTAGGCCCAGTTATCTACGAGCGAAAATGTAGTAGTGCATCCATTAATTATTAAAGTTTCTGACCGCTTTAATTAATTAACGTCTATTGTTCCTTAAGTAGTACCACTCAACCTTGTTGTCGTACGAATTAAATCCACCTGCGGGGTTTATTAAGACAATCTTTTATGAGATTCCTCAAGAGGACGTCATCAACTTGGATGACCAGGACACAGTGCCCTAATGCCAATATATAGACACCATGTGAATGATGCCATTACCCAAAATACGTAGTGTGTTGAATCTAACAAGATTTTCACCCATGGTAAATCAAAGTCGTGAACAAGTGCCCCACACATCTAAATGTCACACTTAGAGTTAAAAATTATAAGAATCACCAAGACCTTTAGTTCTTCATGACAGTCAGAATAGAAGAACATGTCTTATTTGTGATTCATTCAATACGACATAGTGCACTAGTATAAACTAACGGCAAGACAAGTCACCAACAACTTCATAATGCAATTTAAACCAATAGTTATATCCATAACTATATCAGTTGTGAATATTGTTTATATCTTACAAAGGAACCGACAATGTTATCTTTTGTGTGACTACAAACCCACCACATCATCTATCATATAAGATAAGCAGACATACAAGCAATCATCAAGAATGCAATAATGTGAAAAAACCATTTATTTCAGATAACAAGAAAATCGAATATACATCCATAAAAGCCCAACAAAAGTTTATTTTACAGTATACACTAATAATAACTTCTACAAACTATATATTGAATTATTTCTATACATTCATCATTCACAAAAGTATTTAATAACTATTACCTTAAAATAAATGAATCTAAAAAATATATTCAACATATTATCTCAAATATATATTCAACATATTTTTATATTATTTCTCACTATTTATTATAAATTATTATATTTCAAAAGTATATCCAATATATTTTGTAATCAATTATTTGTTAATATTTATAATAAAATATATTTCAAAGATATATACCAAGATTTAAAAAATGAATATTACTCAATTTAGTAATAATTTTGGTGGAAAAATTCAATAGTTTTCAAAGGTAAGCCGATTAACGTTATTATATTTATATATATAGATATAGATTCATATTGTGCATCATGAGAAAAAAATACTAGTATTTATATATATATATTATATTATGTGTATGTAGATTAAATATGTTACTTTGAAGTATAATATGAATATTAAATAAGGGGACTTGCATTGGGGTTAGTTTTATAAGTCTAAATAACATACAAGTATAGTACCTTTTTAGAATTGCATTGGGGTTAGTTTTTGTTGTTAATTTACATTACTAACCTTATTTTCCCTCCCACCCCATCAACCATGTACTATTCATTGATTATACATCTATCTTGTAAATTTATTTTTCACTTTTTAAATTTGACAAGTTTTGTATCCAAGATTTAATATCGTCATATCATCCATTACTCGGGCTTTCTTAAATTAGAAAATTAAAACCTTTTTTACAGTATTTTTTATGTTGTGTAATTATTCTCATAAATGAATAGTGTAAATAATAATATCTCAGTACAAATTTTAACGAGAGGGTATAAAATTTTAATTCTATAGTACAAATGTGAGGATATAGCCAATGAATTATTTATACCATAGTGCACAATATAATACCATAGTATAAATGTTAAAGATAAATTACACAATATAATATTATAGTATAAATGTTAAAGATAAATTACACAACATAATACCATAGTATAAATGTTAAAAATAAAATACAAATATTTAATTCTATTTTACAAGTGTATCATATTATTTCTCATTCTCTTCCACCTTCTCCTATTGACAAGGTTGGGATGATGCAGAAGACTCAACATTAGAACCTCCACTATAAATTCTTAATTCCCTTGGAGCCCTTCAAGAATAAGTTGCTTCACAGCAACAATCTAACAATACAAGCCAACTTATGGGTCCCACATTGCATATTACTTTCCCAAATATAAGCAAGAATTTCACAGCAATCTACATATTTAAGCATCCAAAAGTTCCGTGTCACGGTAGTATACTCCTTGAACGTGAAACCACGAATCACATTGCTACTTTCCTTCCCTTTTGACCTCACAGAACCTTCTTCTTCACACACACCACAACATTTTCAATCACATAATATCAATTGACCTTAATGCGATACAAAGCCAAACCATAAAACAAAAATTCCAATAGCTAATACTAGCTAACTCACCACTACCATTGACATTCGCCTTTCGTTTCGCCCCAACTGCACACCAATAAATTCATCGAAAATCAAGCACATTTCACAGAAACAAAGGATTCAATAAAACATAGAATGCAAGAAAAAACAGACCCTCACCTCACCACCACCCCCAACAATCTCAAGCAACAAAACCAATTTTTTCAGAAAACAAACCCTCACCTCACACCCCCCCCCCCCCACCACATCTCCAGCAACAAAAGCACTCTTCTATTTAACCCACCTCCACCCCCAACTCCAAATTCCCAACGGTGAAATCAAAACAAATGGAAGAAAATGATTTAAAAATGAAACAAATAAATTTTCAATTTTGCTCCCCAATTCACACTAAAATACAAGAAATTAATAATTTTTGTAGGCATAATTATTCAATTAAACTCAAATCAAAACTCTAAGTCATACAATTGACCAAGAACTTTTCTCTATTTTTCCCCAATCCCAAATCCCCCGTTTGCAGAAACTCTAAATCTAGAACTTGCTTGCTTCAAAATCAGGGCAAATCTGGAACTCGTCGATAAATGGTGGAACTCGCTACAAGATTTTGGTAGCCGAATTTTGGTGGTGGAACTCGCGACAAACGGTTGTCGGAGGCGATGGCGGGGGTAACCCAAACTGGTTGGTGCATGGTGGCGGTGATGGCGGTGCACAGCGTTGCTGAGCAGATCGCGGTGTCGGTGAACGGAGGAAAATCATCGTCGGAGCTTCAAGGCAGAGGGAAGTTGGTGGCGGCAGTGTTTTGAGATGAGAGGAAATAGAATTTTGGAGGGGAGTGTTTCTGAATAATGTGAGATAGGATGGGAGAGAGAGATATAGGGGGAGGGTGGCCGACATCGGTGGGGGTGGGGGTTGATCAAAATTCAAAAAGGTAACTCCAATGCAATTTAAAAAATGTGGTATACTCTAATGCAATTTTGATCACTAAAGTAAACCCTATAGCAATTTTCTCTATTAAATATTTTCTTAAGTAAGTTGATGTTTACATTTGAATGATTTAATATCAATATAAGAATACTTTATATTTTAAAATTAATTTCAATCTAAAAGCATATTAAAATAGGTTGGAGGGGTAGGATCGATGATACCAAACACGTTCTAAACTTTCCCATTGCTGTGACTAACTAGGAGACGGATAATGGGTAACTCGATCTCATTTCCATGAACAAATCTTGTATGAGGTCGTTTTATACGTGAAATGTAATACTTTTGCAAGCTTTTTAATAGGGTTAATTGCAAAAAAAATCACGAATTTTATAATCATTATCAATTACAATATGAACTTTTAAAATTTGCAATTCGATGCACGAACTAATTTATTATTGCAATTCGATACATGGTGTGAATTTCTGGCGATATGTACGCATACGTGGCAGCCGAAGCCAACACCAAAAATGTTGACGATCGATTTCATCTCGTGGATTAGTGGCTGTTTTTAATCGCTAATTAGATCATCAAACAATTACGTGTGATTGATCACTACCGTAAATAGTGAATACGATAAATCGGTTGAGAAAAGTTAAATTCGTGTATTGATTACGTATTTGATTTGTATGTGTGTAGATTATGTTGATGATCCTTTCTAATCACTAGGATTAGTGGCTGTTTTAGGTTGCTAATTAGATCATCAAACATGTGAATACAAAAATTCGATTTATAAAGGAATAAACACGTGTAACGGTTACATATTTATTTCGTATATTTGAGAATCGAGGTGCTTTGATTTACGTGGTTAAAGTTTGGATGTATATACAAATTTGTGCTTATTTTATTAACTAAAAATTGGGGTATTTATACAATTTTCCTAGCAGGAGGTATACAAAACCTTTGGTCTCCCAAGTGTGCATGTATGACACTTGGAGTGTTGACCATTTGACCTTATCTAAACTAATTCCTATCCTTTAATGCTGGATTTGCTCGTATTTGAGAGTTGTTCGTCCTTGTGGACTTATCCTTGAGGTGTCATTAACTTGATTTTGTTGGTCATCTCTCGTATTGACTTGATTCCTTGATACATTAAGTAAATCTGTTCGCCCATTGGATGGAACTATTTGTCTGGGCCTTGTTTGGATTCATATGACATCAACCTTAAAGTTGCTCACATGGATAGAGTAGCTTTGTCGGACTGGGATAGTTCGCCCAGCTATCCCAGCTGGGCTTTGCATAATCCTGGTTTTAGGTGGGGTAATTTCTTCTAATCCTGTTCGCCCAGATGGCATTTCTGTTTGCCTATCAACAATTACCCCCTTACTAGTCATTGATGTGATGAGGTGAACTACTCATGGGCTGGCAATTATTCGGGGTTATAGAGGCGGAACTGATTTCGTTAGGGCCAAACTACCTCAGATGGGCGGACTATCATGGACGAGCTGACTTGGATGGACGACGGTTGGAATCCCCAGGCACTAGGTCGAGATCGAGGTGTGACGTGGGCAGCATGATTGCCGCTACCCACGTGCACACGGAATCGAGGCGACGCGCTTCCAATATTTTCAGAGAGGGGTTGCATGCGCCCTTAATTTGCAATTTAGTCCTTGCACTTTTGATTTTGTTCGCCAAGGACCCCGTTTTCCTTCACACTATAAAAGGAAAAAAATTGCAAAATTTCATTTCTTTCTCTCATATTCTCAGCACCAAAATTTCCGTTTCTTCCCTTTCAAATTATCTCCGGTGGTTTTCCATCATTTCTGACGACTGTTCTTCTGATTTTGAGTATTTAAGGTAATAATCTCTTCATTTTTCTTCTTTCATTGTCTAATCTCATACTTATTGGGTTAAAAACACCCAAATACCCAAACTCCGCCGTCTAAACTTTCAAACCACCGCCGTCTTTCCACCTTCCTTGTCGGAATCTGCCATTAACGCATCTTTAAGCTTTTCCGATCCAAATGTCCTCACACTCCGAAACGGAATCTTATCCTCCTCGCCATCCCGGGAAAATCCCAATCGAAGAGCCCTCCGTTTCCGTGGTTAATCTAGATTCGGATCCCGACGTAGCCTCCATTGTTCGCTCCGTGAATTCAGGAGCTCGCCCATTTGGGAAGAGAGTAGTGCGAGCAAATCCTGCTCACGAAGTTGAAGAGGAGACCAGCACCGATCTCCACGAAGAGGAAGAGATCGAAGTTAAAGAGTATCCAGTTCCCCATGTCGGATCCACTCGAGCATCAACTCCTGGTCGCCGTAGCTCGCCAAATTAACTGGGATGAGTATGAGAGAGAGTACTCCAACTGATTTACTGTTCCAGCTCGCGGGAAGCGTAGACTTAAGGCCACCGAGTACACGGCGAGGTGCATAGTGTCAACCATTACCGAGGAGGAGTTGCCAAAGATTAGGAGGGATTATAAAATACCTTTGCACATGTAGGCTCCTTTAACAGACGATAGAGCAGATCACCCACCTCGTGGACTCACGGTGATCAATCTGGCCACTCTCAATGCTGGGGTCACCTTGCCCCTGCATCCTTTGATCGGCGGCTTTCTGGAGCGGACTAATCTAACCATCACCCAACTACTCTTGTTGGGTGGATGAATCTTATGTCCCTCATGGTGTTGTGTGCCATTGAGGGATACCCGAACAAGCTGTCCGCCGAGGAGGTTAACTACCTCATGACTCCCACCGCCTGTACTAGAGATGAGGCGGGCTAGTACTACCTCAAGTTGCGACCAAACTTGAGGTTGGTGGAGGACATCCCTGGGAAGGTGCGAGACTGGAAGCACTACTGGTTCTGGATCGGTGGGGACTGGCATGCTTCTGCTCGCACCTATGGCGGTCCCGAACGTATAAATACTCCGGCGGAGTTTAGGGATCTTATTCGTGAGTCTTATCCCTTCTAAGTTTTTTGAAGTGATAAGACTAATTTTAATTTTTTCTTTTTGTGTTTCAGGTCCTAAGAATCTCAAGTGGTGAAGTGCCATAGACAGTGTCGACGATCAGTTCTTGTTCGTAGTTAGTCTGATCGCCCTTCGGCACCGAGCTGATCGCAGTGGCAACCATCTCTGTTCGAAGGCAACTCGTAGGGTAGCTCGCTTCACTACCTAACTTTTATTGTTTACTCTCTTTGCAGATCAACTCGTCACCATTATCGTTCACCCTTCGTTCTACGTACTTAACCAACACATGTGGGATATGTCGACCAAATGTGGAAGGAAGATAGGAGATCCCATCTCTAAGATGATCGCCCTTACGGCCAAGACGGGCGGGCCCAACTCTTCCAAACAGCCCGTCCTTGCTAGTAGTCCGCCGGCGGCTACTACCCCAAAGACGAAGAGACTTCTTCATGGCGACGATATTTCCGTCTCCGATGCAGAGAAAGCGGTCAAGAAGGCCAAGGTTAGCCAAGGGAGTGCGGTCGCCGCTCCCCGCCCGATTGAGTCCGAAGGTAGGCGAGCTCCTTCTGTGGAGCAACACTTGGAGCAACACGTGGTTGCCACTGTCCCTGAAGGGCGTGGGGATCATCCTCACGATGCAACCTACTTGGGATGGGATAAAGGTCGCCATGGCGCCTAAGTTTTTCTTCGCCATAAACTTTTTTTTGAACACCTTTATTCACATTTGTTACAGCTATGAGCCCGAGTAATACCCTGGGCGATCAAACAAGGTGCATCGTGAGGATGCATGCTTGAAAGTGCCCGCCAACTTTAGGGAAATTCCGAACTCCTTTGTCCGACATGCCTCCGAGTCCGTTGCTCGTTCTTGGAGTAAGGACTTGCACGAAATTGTCAAAACCCAAATGCCTCGTGACAACAGACGTCTGTGTATCATTAAGGCAGGCAACACCCTAGTCACCATACAAAGGTTGTTCGACCAGGTTGAAGACCTGGAGAGGGATGCTCGTCAGCATGCGGCCACTGTTAGCCGCATTGTGAAGAAAAGAGACGAGGCCAAGAAGATGGAGGCCAACCTCGAGGACAAGGTGAAGGCCTACTAGACGAGCGAGCAGTGTGCCTTCTATCTACATGTTAAGGTCTCAGAGGAGCTCAAGGTCAAGATGGCCGAGAAAGAGCAGCTTCGTGCTGAGCTCGCTCGGATTTAGAAGCAGAAAGAGATCGCTGAAAATTTTGCTACAGAGGCGACGACCAAAATTGCAGACCTCGAGAATCAGCTCGCCAACTCCATCACTCAAGAAGAGCTAATTCTGAAAATAGACCCACTGACTTTAGGTAGCTTCCTCCTTCACTGACATGATGATCTTTAGTGGACTGAACGTCTTCAGTGTAGTTGTCCTCCAGAGACTGTTTGAAGATCTCTCCAAGAAGTTTGTCATAAGGCTGAATGACAAACTTCCCTGACCACAGTAGCCTGGCTCCTTCAGGGCCTACTTGGTGCAGCACTGATCCTCCTGATCATGCTTTTCACTGAGTGGTCCACCTGACTTAGCTTAGATCAGCCAGACTTACACTTAGCGGGACATCCTTCAGGCTTCTCTTCAGGTTCAGGTCTCTGGCAAGGCTTTGGTTAGTTCTTCTTGATGTCATCTTGATATCCTCAGACTGTGTTGCTGAGTTCCCCCTCAACTGGGTTCTTCTGAACTGACAACCTATTCTACTGAGAAATATCCTAGCCTGACCTGAAACAAAAGATACAATCCTGACTACTTTCAAACCTATTACAAATGGTTTTGGAAAATCATCAAAACTAAACATAACCCAACAGTTCGAACAACCAAACTTGTTCCATAACCAACACTTTGTAAAATTTTAAAAAATTAGGCAAGTTTTTTTTATCTTACTTGTGTATATGCAGCCTTAGCTCGCCCGTGTGACATATTAGTTCGCCCAATAAAGGAGCTTCACTCCAACTTCCCATAAGCAAAGTATCTCGCCTATTGGAAATATTTCTTCAAGTTGGCTGCATTCCAGGAATATTGGGCCGAGTTTCCATCTAGATCTTCAATATCATATGCACCATTGGGTAACCTGTCCGTTACCCTGTATGGGCCCTCCCAAGTCGGGCCAAATATGCCTGGAGGTAGGGCGAGCTTCTTTCTCAAAACGAGGTCACCGCCTTTAAATTCTCTTACTTTGACTTGAGAGTTATAGTACCGTTCTGCTCTCTACTTATATATTGCATTTTTTAATTCAGCAGTAATTCTTTTTTCTTCGAGCAAATCTAGCTCGACTTATAGGGCATAACTGTTTGTCACTTCCTCAAAGTTGGTCGTTCTTAGTGTTTTGGTCTTTAACTCAACTGTGATGACTACTTCGGTTCCAAATGCTAATGCAAAGGGTGTTTCTCTGGTGCTAGACCAAGGAGAAACTCTGTATGCCCACAATATATCTGGTAATTCCAAAACACCACCTACCCTTACTTTCTGTTAGCCGTATCTTGAGGATGTGCTTGATTATCTTATTAACGGTCTCTACCTGACCATTAGACTGTGGATGATAGGGGGTCGAATAATGTTTCCTGATCCCCCACTTAGTGCAGAAGTCCCGAAGCTTCTTCTCGTCAAATTGGAGGCCACTGTCTGTTACGAGTGTTTGAGGAACTCTGAACCGACAGACAATGTTCTTCCAAATGAAGTCGATCATTTTCTCCTGAGTGACTTTAACCAGGGGTTCTATTTCTGCCCACTTGGTGTAATAGTCCACAGCCACAACGACGAATCATACGTTTCCTTTCCCTGGTGGGAAAGGTCCAATAATATTCATTCCCCATCGTGCGAATGGCCAAGGACTGAAAACCGAAATGAGCTCTTGAGCGGGTGCGTGGATGCTTGGAGTAAAGATTTGACATTGGTGACAAACTCTGGCTATTTAGATTGCATCTTTTCGTATGGTCGGCCAATAATAGCCTTGTCTTACCGTTTTGTACGCCAAGGCTTGCCCCCCAGCATGGTTTCCATAGACTCCCGAATGTATGTCTTCCAAAGTAGTCCTCCCCTACCCCCTAGATAAACACTTGAGTAGCGGGACTGAAAAGCCTCTTTTGTAAAGCTGTTCATCTACTAGGGTATACCTGGCTGCTTGTTTCATTATTCTTGCAGCTTCAAAAGAGTTGCTTGGCAGTTCATCGTCTTTCAAGTATTTAGCTATAGGAGTTCGCCAATCACCATCATCTTTCTGCTCGACAACTTGATTTACTTCATAATCAATTGTCGAAGGTTGGGTTTTTCTAGTGATGACGATGTCTGTCAGATCTGCTGGCCCATTACTTGTTGTTAACCTTGCCAGGGCATCGGCTTGCGTGTTGCTTGTTCGAGGTACCTGCTGGATATACACTTGGTCTAGCATTGATATCAAGTGAGCCACAATCCGTTGATATTCAATCATGTGCTCGTCCTTGGCCTCGTATTCACCTCGTACTTGATTTACAATAAGTTGAGAATCTCCAAAAAATTGGAGCCGTCTGGATCCAACGGTTAATGATAAGTGGAGTCCTGCAATGAGTGCTTCATATTCGGCTTCATTGTTGGTGGTCATGAACTCGAATCTAACTGCCTAGGTGAATACTTGCCGATCGGGGCTAATAAGGACCACCCCTGCCCCCGAGGCTATATTTGTTGATGAACCATCCACATAAAGGTGTCAAGGATGATCTAGCCCTCTCGTCGGATTTTGGGGAAAGGTTAACTCAATTATAAAGTCGGCTAATATCTGACCCTTAATCGCTGTCCGAGGTGCATAGGTTACTCCAAATTGGCTAATTTCCATGGACCACTTTAATAGGCAGCCAACCGTGTCTGGTCGGGGCAATATTTATCTAAGTGGGAAAGTTGTTAGTACTTTGACCTAATGATCGAAAAAGTACGGTCTTAACTTTCTTAACACTCATAACTAGAGCATACACCAGTTTTTCTGTGGGTGCGTATTTCACCTCGGCTTCATGTAAATCCTGGCTGACATAGTAGATAGGAAAATGGAATTTGCCTTCTGCCCGAACTAGAACCGAACTTATTGCCACCTCAGAAGCTGCCAGATATAAGTAAAGTTTTTTCTCCTGAGATTGGTTTTGATAGAATTTTTACATCTCCCAAGTAATCTTTCAATTATTCAAAAGCTTTCCGGCAGCTGCCCGCCCACACAAAATTGCCCTTTTTGATGGCTTCAAAGAATGGATGATATTTGTCTCCTGATCGCGATATGAATCTGTTCAGAGCAGCCAGACATCCTGTCAATCTTTGTACTTCTTTGACAGAATGAGGGGGCTCCATATCAACAATCGCTTTAACCTTGGCAGGGTTAGCTTCAATCCCGCGTTTGCTGACCAGGTGGCCCAAAAATTTCCCCGAATGAACCCCGAAACTACTCTTCTTCGGGTTTAACTTTATGTTATACTTTTGGAGAATGTTGAACACCTGAGATAGATGCTGCAGGTGGTCTTCTTTTCGGGTACTTTTGATGACTATGTCGTTAACATACTCCTCCACAGTTTCCCCAATGTGTTTGTCAAACATTTTGTTGACAAGCCTCTGGTAGATTGCCCCTGCATTGATCAATCCAAATGACATTCTTTTCCAGCAGAGTAAGTTTTTGTTTGTGTAAAAATTTATATCTTTCTGATCATCTAGATGCATCGGGATTTGGTGGTAACCGACGAAAGCGTCCATGAATGTAAACATTTCATGCCCGGATGTGCCATCCACCAGTTGATCGATGTACGGAAGTGGAAAGTTATCCTTTGGTCATGTTGCATTCAGATCTGTAAAATCTATGCATAGCCTCCAGGTTTCATTCGGCTTCCGCACTAATACTAGGTTTGCTACCCATTGAGGACATAATGCCTGCCGGATCAAGTTGTTATCCAACAATTTCTTAACTTCTTTATTAAGAGCTTGATATTTATCCGGTCTGTATTTTCGTCGTTTCTGAAGGACCGGCCATCGAGCCGGGTTAATATTTAACCTGTGACATGCATCCTTTGGGTTGATCCCTACCATATCTGCATGTGACCATACAAAAACATCGAGATTAGCTTTGAGAAACTCTGTCACTCGAGTCCTGTAAGGCTCAGGGAGCTCAGATCCAATGTAGAGTTCAAGATCGTTATGGCTGGGATTAACTTTGAGGGACTCTAATTCTTCAACTGGAGTTGCTCCCTTCCACCGTGGATCAATGATTGGTCCTTCAGGATTTAATTCATCTTCGATGTCCATGGGTTCAACGCCTAAGCGGGGATCAAAATCGTCTGCTATGCTAGGAACAACGTTGGTCGCCAGAATTGATCTTTCCAGGTTAGTATTCATGGGTAGTTCTTCAATTGCCATTGATGTTAGTGGTGATTTTATTGTCGGGCAGAGTTGCTCTCCCGTGAGCTGTTCTTGTTTGCCCATGGGCAAGATCTGCTCGTCAACTTCCACTTGGTCGTCATGAGATCCTAAAATATCGTTGAGGACCGATGGCTCATTGTCAGGATGACTTGTGGAGGCTTCCATCATCGATACATGTTTTTCATTTGGACGCAGTTGAAGGAGGCATTCTCAAGCTTTCCTTTGATCTCCCTTCAACGTACCAGCTCCGCTTGCAGTTGGGAACTTGACACAATAGTAATAGGTTGAAACTGCAACTTTAAATTCATTTAGAAATGGTCGGCCAAGGAACCCGTTATAGGTAGATTATTGATCTACGATCAGGAAATCCACCATTCTAGTTATATTCTTTTCGGGATCCTTGGTCGATACAAGTTACACGGATAAACTAATTATCCCTAACGTGATTGTTACAACATTTCTGAAGCCTAAAATTCAGTGATTAGAGTCTACAATATAACTGGCATAGTCTCCTAGCTGGTCCAACGTCTTTTTGAAGATGATGTTCGTATAGGCCCCGGTATCTACCAGTAAACGATGCACTTTTGTCCCCATTATCTTGGCACAGATTAAGAGGGAATTGTTATGGGGTGTCACGATTCCATCCAAGTCTTATTCTGTGAAGGTCAACTCTGCCGTGTGTAGAATTGATGGGTTGACCCCCATTTCTTGCACCTAAGCTACTGCACGTAGCTCAGCCTTCCTTTTTCGGTTTGATATTGGAGGTCGCCCATCAGAGCAACCACCAACAAGTCCTGCAGGCTCCATCATTTGAAATTTGGGAACCGGTCCTCCTGCTGGTGCTGGAGCTAGTCGCCCAGCACGATTCCTTCGGGAGGCTTGCTCCATATCTTCTTCCTCAGAATCATCCTTTCTACCTCTCTTGCCGGGTTGTCTTTTCACAAATTCGGATAACTTACCCTCCTCGTAGAATCGCCACAACTGCTTTAGCAAGTCACGACACTCACTAGTAAAATGTCCCACACTCTGGTGGTAGGTACAATACTTGTTCGGGTTTAACTTGCTAGCGTCTAGTCGAATCTTCCTCGGAGGGGTAAGTAACATTTTCCCGGACATTGTTGTACACTGCATCAATTGATATGAGTTTATCCTTCACTTCAGCCCCTTCATTGAATGCTTTCATAATCTTGGGAGCTCGATACCCACCACCAGATTTCTTTATATTGTCTTTCTGATCGCCTTTGTCCCCAACATCCTTCTGCAAGGCTTCATGCATTGAGATAAAGACTCCCGCCCGATCGCAAAATTCGGCATAAGTTTTAGGGAACTTGAGATGTACTTCCTTCCAGAGTTTAGTGCCCTTCTTCAATCCTGCCAAGATATCCACAATTTTGGTGTCCTCACTGACAGACTTCCCTTCCAACAAGACCTTGTCGAACCTTTCCAAATACGATCGGTCCAACTCGTTATCAGCTTATTTCAAGTCGGACAACCGATGTCTTTGGGATAGATAAGACCCGGCCGTGGAGAAATGGGACAGAAATTCTTTGCCTAGCTGGGCAAATAAATGAATGAAAGCCGGCAGCAGTGCTGAAAACCATTTATGAACACGATCCCCCAGGGTCAATGGAAAATTTCGGCATTGGGTGGCATCACTTGCCCCCATTGATATCATGTAGTCAGAATACTTCATCAAATGCACTCGAGGATCAGCCGTGCCTTCATATTGTATACTTGCAGGGAACTGAATCTTTCTGGATTGGAGCTTTTAAAATCATCGGAGACAATGGAGAAGATGAAAGGGAAGTGTTTCCATAACCTCTTTGCAGGTCCAACTGACCCTGCATGCTTTCGATTACCTTTCTCATTGACACCAGTTCCTCCAACGATCCCTCCTGACTTGGAGGCTGTTCGACAAACAGTGGTACATGACCACCAGTTCGTCGCAGTCCCTCACTTGGAAGGGCAATTTCCCGGACTGGCTCTTAGGATTTGGTGCCCCATCAGGACCTAGGCGACCAAAAGCCAATCTAGTCAGTCTTTCGTGGACTGACTGGCGAGTTGGTACGTGGACTGGGCGAGCTACTTCAGCTCTAGGGTGAATCTTTGTTGCTCCTCGACCAAGGAGACCTAATCTATTTAGCGCGCTCTGGTGCGTAATCCCCTGGCTAACCCTCACAGCCTGGCCAGGGGTTGATTCTCCGTGGCTAGTTGCCTCAACAATTTGTTTCTCTTTTCCTTTTGTCTTACGAGCCTGGGCACTATAGGCCTTATTTTGATGTCATCCCTGGTTCTCTCATGCTCACGAGCTTTCGTTGGGCTATGCCTTGCTTGGATATGAGATGGGCCAGGTTGTGTCTGTTGCTTTTGTAGTGCCTGAAGCATTGTAATCGTACGAGCTAAATTGTCAGGGTTGAGAACAAATGCTTCTAGCTCAGGTGGCATCGTTTGATTGGCAGTTGGACGATTTTCTTGCTCAAGCCGAGCTACTTCTGCTCATCGACCAGCTTGGGACATCCTCGAATGTGAATCTCTTGTCACATGTTGGGAATATTGAGTTTCATGAGATTGAGGCATCTTTAGTTAAGGTATTGGTATAAATCTTCAAATGTTCAAATCTTCAAATGAAGAACACCAAGAACACCCTTGCGTGATTCTTCAAAGGAAATTTGACGGTTTCTTCAAATCTTCAAGTAACTTGAAGTTCTAGCTTGATTACTCTTAATTGGAGGTTCAAGCCCTCCTTCTAGCGCCAATTTGTTGATGATCCTTTCTAATCACTATTGATCACTAAAGTAATTAATGAATACGAAGATTAGATTTATAAAGGAATAAACACGTGTAACGGTTACGTATTTATTTCGTATATTTGAGAATCGAGGTGCTTTGATTTACGTGTTTAAAGTTTAGATGTATATACAAATTTGTGCTTATTTTATTAACTGAAAATTGGGGTATTTATACAAGTTTTCCTAGCAGGAGGTGTACAAAACTTTTGGTCTCCCAAGTGTGCATATATGACACTTGGAGTGTTGACCATTTGACCTTATCTTAAACTAAATACTATCCTCTAATGCTGGATTTGCTCGTATTTGAGAGTTGTTCGTCATTGTGGACTTATTCTTGAGGTGTCATTAGCTTGATTTTGTTGGTCATCTCTCGTATTAACCTGATTCCTTGATACCTTAAGTGAATCTGTTCGCCCATTGGATAGAACTGCTCGTCTGAGCCTTGTTTGGATTCGTATGACATCGGCCTTGAAGTTGCTCGCATGGATAGAGTAGCTTTGTCAGACTGGGATAGTTCGCCCAGCTATCCCAGCTGGGCTTTGCATAATCCTGGTTTTAGGTGGGGTAATTTCTTTTAATCTTGTTCGCCCAGATGACATTTCTGTTCGCCTATCAACAGATTAATGTGTATGAATGTGTGTATGCAAAGTCTAGTTGTATTTGTGAATTTGTACTTAGTTTTATTCATAAAAATTCAAGGTTTTTATACAAGTCCTCCAAGTAGGAGGTGGTATGACCTCTACTCTCCCATGTGTGCATGCTTGACACATGGAGAGTTGACTATTTGGCCTTATCTAGGCTAATTTCTATCCTCTATACCGGATTAGCTCGTATTAGAGAGCAGTTCGTCTCTTTGGACTTGTCCTTGATGAGTTATTAACTTGATCTTGTTGGTCGGTTTATCTTCTACCTTGGCTCTTTGGCTAAAGTAGCTCGCCAGAGTCTTATTTGGGTTTGGATGGTCTTTGCTTTGATATAGCTCGACTGGATAAAGTAGCTCGCCTAGCTGGAGTAGCTCGTCTGACTATTCCAACTTGGCCTAGCTTGTCTTAACTTAGTGTTGCTTCTTAAATAGTTTATTAGTCTAAACCTGTTCGCTTTAGGTGATATGTAACTCACCTATAAAAAATTGCCCCCTAGCCTACCTTTATGCTATGAGATAAGAGACGAGCTGCTAAAGGGTTGTCTATAATCTTGAGCTTCTTGGTTGGACTGCATCATCTATAGGCGAACTGAATCATCTTGGACGAACTACTTCAACCTGGATGGACTACAATAATATGAGACAGTTGAGATTTCGAGGTTGGGGTAAGCATCGAGGCGTGACGTGGGCGGCACGATTGCCGCCGCCCATGCGCGCGCGATCTTGAGGTGACACGCCCCTAAATTTCTCGGAGGAGGGCTGCACCGCCAAGAAAATTACAATTTGGTCCTTAAATTTTTCTTTATTTTTTTCTTTTGACCCCATTTTTCCATGTTATAAAAGGGAAAACTCTCCATCTTTCTCATTTTTCCTTTTGATTTCTTAGCGCCAAAACCTTCGTACTTCTTCTTTCAAATTTTTCGACCATCTCCACCATTTCCAACAATGATTTCCTTTAATCTGAGCATTTAAGGTAACAATCTTCATTGTGCTTCTTCTCTTTTGTGTTAGTTTTATATTTTATGAGCTAAAAATGCCAAACTCCACCGTGTAATTCCTTGAAGTGCCGCCGCCTCTTTGTTTTCCCGCTGAAATCCGCCATTAAAAATGTGTCAAGCTTTTCTCCATATTTGCTCTTCGGAAAAATTACCTTCAATGTCCTCTAACTTATGAACCTTATCCGATCCTCCTCGAAACCGTGGAAAATGCCCAATCGGAGAAAGTTCAACCCCCATTCCAGTTGTAACCATTAATTCGGACCCAGAGGTGACCTCTGTAGTCCGATTTGTGCATTCAGGAGCTCGCCAGTCCGGTTGCCGAGGTCGACCCCGCCCGTGCGATTGCGGAGAAGACCAGTTCGGATCTCCATTTTGAGGAAGAGGGCGAGGTCGAGGTACAACAGCCCGCCCCCACAGACAAGCTAACCTGGGAGTTTCTTAATAACATTAACTACCCAATGCCGAACTTAATCGAGCACCAAATTCCAGTCGTGGTAGCTCGCCAGGTTGATTGGGATGCCTATGAGAGGGAGTACTCTACTTGTTTCTCCATTCCAGCTCGCGGGAAGCAAAAACTTAGAACCAATGACTTCATGGCGAGCTACATCATCTCGTCCATCACGGAGGACGACCTACCAAAAATCATAAGGGATTACAAGATCCCTTATGATATTCACTTGTACGCACCACTAGCAGATGATAGAGCATATTGACAACCTCGCGGGCTCACGACGATCAACCTTGCCATTCTCAAGGTTGGGGTTACACTCCCCCTACACCCGTTGATCGGCCGCTTTTTGGAGCAAACAAACTTGGTGATCAACCAGCTGACTCCAATGGGGTGGATGAATTTGATGTCCATAATGGTGTTGTGCACCCTAGAAGGATACCCCAACAAGCTCTCAACAGACGAGGTGAATTACCTTATTGCGCCCACCATTTGTACTGAAGACGAGGTGGGCTGGTACTACCTTAAGGTTCGCCCTGGCCTTAAGGTAGTTGAAGATGTCCCTGGGAAAGTTAGGGATTGGAAGCACGACTGGTTTTACATCGGTGGTGACTGGCGTGCTTCAGCTCGCCCATACGGTGGTGAGGAAAGAATTAATACTCCAGTGGAGTTTGGGACCCTCAAGCGTGAGTTTTACTTCTTCAGTATTTATGAAGAGGTAAAAATAATTTTAATCTTTTCTTTTTCATTTCAAGTCCCATAACTCTCAAGTGGAGGAGTGTCAAGGACGAAGCCGATGACCTATTCCTGTTCATCGTGAGCCAGATCGCCCTTAGGAACCGAGCTGATCGGACTGTACAACATCTTTGCCTGGAGTCTACACGCAGAGTAGCTCGCCTCACTATTTATCCACATCATTTAGAGGCGCAAGCCGAGGTCCCCGAGGGTAACCTTTCTTCCACTTGGCGAACTACTCTAACCTTGACTCCTCATAAAAAAATTCTAACACTGTTTGTTCGATTATTGCAGACTAGCTCGTCACCGTCGTTGTCCCCCCCGCCTTCTACTAACTTGACCAGCACGTCTGGAGTATGCCGATGAAGAGAGGACGGAAGAAGAGGGACCCTATTTCCAAGATGGTTGCGCTCGTGGCCAAGACCAAGGATGATCCCTGCAAGGCAGTGCGTCGGGCTCAGCGAAGCAGCCTGCCCTAGTGAGCAGTCCGCCGGCGGCTGATGCTAAGAAGAATAGACTTCTTCGTGGTGATGACACTCCCATCACCGAGGCTGAGCTAGCTTCCAAGAAAAGTAAAGGGCCTCAAGGTGGCGAGGTTACTGTTGCTCGCTCTATCGAGCCGGAAGCTAGTCGAACTCCCTCAGTGAAGTTTCTTCCCGAGCAGCGCGTGATCGCCTCTGCTCAAGAGAGGAGGTTGGACTCCCCTGACGACGTGACCTATCTCGGTTGGGATGCAGGTTGCTACAAAGAGTAAGTACTCTTACATTTGTTTCGAACTCTTTTTTTACATGCCTCAATATGTTTTTCTTTGCTCTTCGTAGTTATTAACCCAACCACTTCCCCGACCGATCAAATATAGTGCACCAGTACTCTTGCTCCAAGGTGCCGACCTCCTTTAGGGAGATTCTAGACCCCATGTCCGGCGAGTTGCTGAATCTGTAGCTCGCTCTTGGACGAAGCCCTTGGAGCAAATTGTAAACGAGCAGGCTCTAAGAGACAATGACCACCTCTGCATCATTGAAGCTGACAACACACTTGTCACTATACAGAAGTTGGTCGACCAGGTGGAAGACCTGGAAAGGGATGCGCGGTAACACACTGCTACCGTCTGCCGCATCTCTAAGGAGCGGGATGACGCCAAGGCCAAGGCGAACAAGATGGTGGCCAGTCTCCAGGACAAGGTGAAGGCCCACCAAGTATATGAGCAAAGGGCTCTTGACCTTCACACGAAGGTCTCTGAAGAGCTTAAGGACAAGGTGGTCGAGGTCGAGCTGCTTCGAGCGTAGCTTGCTCGTGAACAAAAAACAAAAGGAAATGACCGAGAAGTCTGCTATAGAGGTCGAGGCCAAAGCTACCCGTCTGGAGGAGCAGCTCGCCAACTCCATTCCGCCAGAGGAGTTGGTGCCCAAGTTGGAGGCGAGCTCAATCTTGGGCTTCGTTAGTACATACTCGGAGTGCATTCGAGTTGTTAATGAGTTCAACGTTCTCGACGTCTTGGCTGAGGTTGGCAAGGAGTTCACCACATTTCTACAGAACAATCCTCCCGCTCCAAGGACAACTCTCCAGATTGGTGACCTACCTGAATATGGGGTCAAGATTGACTTTCTTGACCCCCGTATCGAAGTCACCCATCCTCCAGAGGGCAAGGATGAGCTGGAAGAGATCACTGAGGGTGGAGTGGATGCTCCAATCGGCCCGACTGAGCAAGCCCAGAAAGAACTGGCTGATGCAGAGGGACTCATAGTCGAGCTCACAATGGATGTCCCTATTGACCCCTCTATCACTGGGACGCCCTTGGATGACCCCAAGGATGATAACATCCCACCTCCAGCCGGGCAGGGGTCTTAGAATAGGGCCTTGTAATTTTTCTTTTTTGTTATAGTTGTTCACTCCTTGAAGGAGTTGATTTTTGTAATCTCTTTTGGGTGAACTGCCTTGTTTCAATGAAACTTTCCTCTTTTTGCTCATCTTCTTTTATGTATTAATTGCTTCACATTCATCTTTATGCTCTACAATATTAATACATATACTTGGGTTTTGTTCAAAAAAGAACTTTGCTTTTAAAAATGTAATAAGGGTCTTTGTCTTAGGCAATGTTCATTTAAAAATGAACAACCTTTAATGGGCTTGATCATTAACTTGACTTGTGCCTTGAGCTTGAACTTTCTCCTTTGAACGAACAACTATTATTGAACTTGCTAAAATTTACAAGTATGGAAAACTACCTACTTTGCAAAACGTAACCCAAGTTAAAGTAGTTCGACCACTATATACTAGACCAAGTCAAAGTAGTTCGTCTGTTATACACTTTGTCAAACAACCTTAAACTTGTCAAAATACCAAAAGTATACAAGAACAAATAAGTTGTTAGGCTTAAAGTAGTTCGACTAGCACATCTTGTTCGGCCACTAACCCTTAGTGAAAATTTAAAAAAATTAGGTAAGTTTTTGGGTCTTACTTGCACATATGTAGCTCTAGCTCGCCCCTTTGTCAAAGTAGCTCACCTTAGTAATAGTACTTCTTCAAGTGAACAACATTTCAGGAGTATTGGGCCTAGTTGCCTTCAATGTCTTCCAAATCATAAACACCATTGGGTAACCTGTCAGTTACCTTGTATGGGCCCTCCCAAGTCGGTCCAAATACACCTGGAGGTGGGGCAAGCTTATTTCTTAGAACGACATCACCAACTTTGAACTTCCTTAGCTTGACTTGGGAATTGTAATAACGCCCTGCACGTTGTTTGTATGTTGCATTCTTTAGCTTGACCAATTTTTTTTTCCTCGAGCAAATCCAATTCGACTGATAAAGCAGGGCTATTCGTCTCATCATCAAAGTTGGTTGTTCTAACTGTTTTGTTCTTTAGCTCAATTAGGATGACAGTTTCTGTTTCGAATGCCAGTGCGAATGGTGTTTCTCTGGTGCTAGACCTGGGTTAAACTCTATATGCACATAAGACCTCCGGGAGCTCCAAAGACCAATTTTCTTTATTTTTCGTCAACCGTATCTTCAGAACGTGCTTGATTATTTTGTTGATGACTTCAACTTGACGATTTAATTGTGGATGATAAGGGGTCAAGAAGTGTTTCTTGATCCCTCACTTGGTGTAGAAGTCTCTTAGCCTCTTCTCATCAAACTGAGGACCATTATTTGTAACAATTGTTTGGGGAACTCCAAATCGACAGATAATGTTCTTCCAGATGAAACTGATCATTTTTTCTTGTGTAACTTTGACTAAGGTTTCTGCTTCTGCCTATTTTGTATAGTAATCAACTGCCACAACAGCGAATCGAACATTACCCTTTCCGGGTGGGAAGGGTCCAATAATGTCTATTCCCCATCTTGCAAATGGCCAAGGACTGAAAACAGAAACAAGCTCTTGTGCTGGAGAGTGGATGCTTGGGGCAAAAAATTTGGCATCGATGACAGGCTCTTGCCATTTGAATAGCATCTTGACTTAGAGTTGGCTAATAGTAGCCTTGCCTTATTGTTTTGTAGGCCAGAGCTTGCCCCTTAGCATGGTTTCCACAAACTCATGAATGGATTTCTTCCAAAATAGCTCGTCCATGCCCCCTAGATAAACACTTGAGAAGTGGGATTGAAAAGCCTCTTTTATAAAGATGCTCGCCAACCAGGGTATACCTGGCTACTCGTTTTGTTATTTTGGTAGCTTCAAAAGGTCTGCTTGACAATTCACCATCTTTCAAGTATTTGGCTAAAGTAGTTCGCCAATCATCATCATCATCAAGTAGTTCGCCCACTTGATTGACTTGATAATCTGAGGTTGATAGATTGACCCTTCTGGTGATAATAATATCTGTTAACTCAGCTGGACCTTCACTGGCCAGTCGAGCTAGAGCATCAACTTGGGTGTTGCTCGCCCAGGGTCCTTGTTCGATGTAAACTTGATCTAACATTGATACCAGATGGGCAACTATCTTCTGATACTCAATTATGTGTTCATCTTTGGCTTCGTATTCACCCCGAACTTGATTTACGATGAGCTGAGAATCTCCAAAGATGTGGAGTTGTCTGACTCCAACAACAAGTGATAAGTGGAGACCTGCAATGAGGGCTTCATACTCAGATTCGTTGTTTGTTGCCATGAATTCAAATATGACTACTGAGGTGAATATTTGTCTTTTTGGGATGATGAGAACTACTCCTGCCCCCGAGGTCATGTTCATAGATGAGCCATCTACATAAAGATATCAGTGACCTAGCCCTCTCATCGGATCTTGGGGAAAGGTTAGTTCGACTCTGAAGTCGGCTAATGACTGACCCTTAATCGCTAATCGAGGAGCATAAGTCACTCCAAATTGGCTAATCTCTATGGACCATTTCAATAGGCGGCCAGCTGTGTTTGGATGATGTAAGATTTGTCTGAGTGGGAAAGTTGTTAGTACTTCGACTTGATGATCAAAGAAGTACGGTTTTAACTTTCTAACACTCATGACAAGTGCATATGTCAACTTCTCAGTTGGTGAATATTTCACTTCGGCTTCATGTAGGGCTTGACTGACATAGTAAATTGGCTGATGGAACTTTTCATCCGCCCGTACCAGAATAAAACGGATGGCCACCTCCGATGCTGCCAGATATAAGTATAATTTCTCTCTTGTGACGGGTTTTGGTAGGATCTTCACATCTCCCAGGTAATCTTTGAGCTTTTTAAAAGCACTCTGGCACCTGCTCATCCATAAGAAGTTGCCTTTTTTAATGGCTTCAAAGAATGGACAACACTTATCTCCTGATCGGGATATGAACCTATTTAAAGCAACTAGGCATCCAGTTAGCCTTTGTACTTCTTTTACCGAATGAGGAGGTTGCATATCCACGATAGCTTTGACTTTCACGGGGTTGGCTTTAATCCCCGTTTACTGACCAGATGGCCCAGAAACTTCCCCGAATGAACCCCGAAGCTGTTTTTCTTTGAGTTTAGCTTCATATTATATTTTCGGAGAATATTGAACACTTGGGCTAAATGCTAGAGATGGTCTTCCTTTTTAGGTCTTTTTATGACTATGTCATCAACGTATACCTCCACCGTGTCCCCCAATGTGTTCATCGAATATTTTATTCACGAGTCTCTGGTAAGTTGCTCCTGCATTGATCAATCCGAAAGGCATCCCCTTCCAGCAGAGCAAGTTTTTGTTTGTATAGAATGTCGTGTCTTCTTGATCATCAGGGTATATTGGAATTTGGTGGTAGCCGACAAAAGCATCCATAAATGTGAACATTTCGTGCCCGGCTGTGTTATCCACCAGTTGATCGATGTGCGGAAGGGAAAAATTATCCTTCGGGCAGGCTGCATTTAGATCAGTAAAGTCTGTGCAGAGCCTCCAAGTTCCATTCGACTTCTGCACCAGAATCGGGTTTGCCACCCATTAAGGACACAATGCCTGCCGGATCAAGTCATTGTCAAGCAGTTTTTTCACCTCCTCATTGAGTGCTTGATACTTATCCAGGCCGTATTTTCTCCTTTTTTGGTGGACTGGTTTTCGGGCCGAATTTATGTTCAATATGTGGCAAGCATCTTTTGGATTGATCCCCACTATGTCCGCATGCGACCATGCGAAGACATCGAGGTTTGGCTTGAGGAACTCACTCATTCGGGTCCTGTATGGCTCAAGGAGCTCGGACCCAATGTAGAGTTCAAGATCATCACGATCAAGATTAACTTTGAGGGCTTCCAGTTCTTCGACTGGAGTTGCTCGCCATTTTTGTCCTTTCCATCGTGGATCAATTATTGGTCCCTCAAGGTTTAGTTCATCCTCGATGTCCATCGGGTCGACTCCCAGGTGGGGTTCGAAATCTTCAGCTGGCCTTGGGTCACAGCTGTTCACCGGGATAGGGCCCTCCAAGCCAGCATTCAAGGGTATCTCGTCCACATTTATCGATTGTTCCCTCATTGGTAAGAGTTGTTCGCCCCCAAACAAGAGTAGTTCGCGTAAGGGTAGGAGTTGTTCGTCCACCTCCATTTGATCATCCTGGGGTTCCAGGATGTCATCTAGGACAGACGGTTCATTTGCGGGGTAACTGGTGGATGCTTCCATCATGGAGAACCTCTTTTCACTAGATTGAAGCTGGAGGAGATATTCTCGTGCTTTTTTCTGGTCTCCCTTCAGCGAACCAACTCCTTTAGAAGTGAGAAACTTTACACAGTAATAGTAGGTTGAAATTGCAGCTTTAAATTCATTTAAAAAGGGTTGGCCGAGGAACCCGTGTAGGTAGATTGTTGATCTACAATTAGAAACTCTACCATTCTAGTTATTCTTCTATCGAACTCATCAGTCGATACAAGCTCTACAGACAACCTAATAATTTCGAGTGGGACTGTTACAACATCACCGAAGCCTAAAATTCGATAATTAGAGTCTTCAATGTAGCTCGTATAATCTTTCAGCTTGTCGAGTGTACTCTTGAAGATGCTGTTTATTGGAGTTATATGTTCCAGTGTCAACCAGCAGACGGTGCACTTTTGTCCCCATTATGTTGGCACATATTACGAGGGAATCATTATGGGGAGTCAAGATTCCGTCCAGGTCCTTTTTGGTGAAGGTCAACTCTGGTGTATGTTGAACTAATGGGTTGACCCCTATTTCTTGAACCTGAGCTACGGCTCGTAGCTCAACCTTCCTCTTTCTTTTTTAGATTGGAGCTCGCCGATTTGAGCAGCCCCCCATGGGCCCTGACGGCTCAATCATCAGAATTTCCCCGGGTGGTCCAGCCGCAACAACTGGAGCAGGTCGCCCCCTTTTGTTGCTCCTAAGGGGTTGTTCGTCTTCATCCTCATCAGAGCTTTGGGGGTTATTCGCCCGGGGTTTCTTTCCAGGCTGCCTCTTTACGAAGTCAGACAACTTGCCCTCCTCGTAAAATCGCCAAAGGTCCTCCAGCAAGTCTCGGCGCTCACTAGTAAAGTGCCCCACATTTTGGTGGTAGGCACAATACTTATTCGGGTTTAACTTGCTAGCATCCTGGCGGATCTTTCTTGGTGGGGTGAGCAATTCCTTCTCCTTCACATTATTATACACCGTATCGATCGATACAATTAGCATCTGGTTAAGCTTGTCTTTTAGCTCTGTCCTCTTGTTGAAAGCTTTCATATTCTTGGGGACCCTATAGCCGGTTCCGCTAGATTTCTTCGTACTTTCTTTCGAGTCAGTCTTGTTGTCTCCCATGTCTTTTTTCAGAGCTTCGTGCATGGAAATAAAAATTCCCACCCGATTGCAGAACTCGGCATAACTTTTTGGGCAAGCGAGGTGCACCTCCTTCCAAAGATCAGTGCCTTTCTTTAATCTAGCCAGGATGACCACAATCTTGGTATCCTTGCTTACCGATTCCCCTTCCAGCAAGACCTTGTCAAATCTTTCCAAGTACGATCCATTCGACTCGTCATCAGATTGTTTCAAGTCAGATAATCGATGTCTCTGAGATAGATAAGACCCAGCCGTAGAGAAGTGGGATAAGAATTCTTTGCCCAGCTGGGCCAATGAATGAATGGAAGCCGGCGGCAAAGCTGAAAACCACTTATGTACCCGATCCCCGAGGGTTAGGGGAAAGTTCTGACATTGGGTAGCATCACTAGCTCCCATGGAGATCATGTAGCCGGAATACTTAGTTAAATGTGCCGGGGATCCGCCGTTCCCTCATATTGGATACTGGCGAGGAATTGAATCTTCTTCTGAATCGGGGCCTTCAGAATGATGGTAGATAATGGAGAGGAAGGAAGGTTAGTTGGCCCGAGACCCCTTTGCAAGTCCAACTGACCTTGCATGCTCTCTATAGCCTTCCTCATTGACACCAGCTCGTCCAGGGATCCCCCCTGACTTGGAGGCTGTTCAACGAACAACGGTGCATGACCGTCAGTTGGCCGCAGTCCCTCGCTTGGAGGGGGAATCCCATGAGCTGGCTTTTTGGGGTTCTCTGCCCCATCCGGACCCAGACGACCAAAAGCCGACCTGGTCAACCTTTCATGGACAGACTGTCGAGCTGGATTCTGACCTGGTCGAGCTTCTTCTCTATTGAGGTCTGGTCGACCAAGCCTATCCAGCACGCTCTAGCGTGTGGTCCCATGGCTGGTCCCTGCTGCTTGGCTTATGGTAGATTCCCCGTGGCTAGCGGGCTCATCGAGATGCTTCGCCTTGCCCTTTGCTTTCTAGGCTTGAGCACTGTCTGTCTCGTTAGGTTGCTCCTCTCAGACCTTCCCATGCCTATAAGCTTCTGTTGGGTCATGCTTTGCTTGGGCATGGGATGGACCAGGTCGCCCATGTTATTTCTGCAATGCTTGAAGCATTGCAATTGTGCGGGCAAGGTCATCTGGATTACGGGCCAAAACCTCCAATTCTGGAGACATTAACTGACTGGTTGTCGACTTGCTCCCGTCCACAGGTTGAGCTGTTTGAGCTCGCCGGCCAGCTGAGGCGCCTCTGGTGGGTGAGCCCCTCGTTGAATGGTGGGAGTGTTGTGTTTCCCAAGACTGACGCATCTTTGGTTAAAGTCTTGCATGAATCTTCAAATGTTCAAATCTTCAAGTGAAGAACACCAAGAACACTCTTGTTATGAGTTTTCAAAGGAAACTCAAGAATTTCTTCAAATCTTCAAGTTTCAAACATGAAGTTCTTGATAATCACACTTAATCGGAGGTTCGAAGCCTCCTTCTAGTGCCAATTTGTTGACGATCGATTATAATCTCGTGGATTAGTAGCTGTTTTTATTCACTAATTAGATCATCAAACAATTACGTGTGATTGATCACTACCGTAAATAGTGAATACGATAAATCAAGTTGAGAAAAGTTAAATACGTGTATTGATTACGTATTTGATTTGTATATGTGTAGATTAAGGTGTATGAATGTGTGTATGCAAAGTCTAGTTGTATTTGTGAATTTGTACTTAGTTTTATTTATGAAAATTCAAGGTTTTTTATACTAGTCCTCCAAGTAGGAGGGGGTATGACCTTTGCTCACCCATGTGTGCATGCTTGATACATGGAGAGTTGACTATTTGACCTTATCTAGACTAATTTCAATCCTCTAAACTGGATTAGCTCGTATTAGAGAGCAGTTCGTCTCTTTGGGCTTGTCCTTGAGGAGTTATTAGCTTGATCTTGTTGGTCGGTTTATCTTATGCCTGGCTCTTTGGCTAAAGTAGCTCGCCAGGGTCTTATTTGAGTTCGGATGGTATTTACTTTGATGTAGCTCGACTGGATAAAGTAGCTCGCCCAGCCGGAGTAGCTCGTCTTACTATTCCATCTCGGCCTAGCTTGTCTTCACTTAATCTTGCTTCTTAAATGGTTTATTAGTCTAAACTTGTTCGCCTTAGGTGAGATGTAGCTCGCCTATCAATAAAAAACGCATCACATGCTACGTCAAATGTCAAAATTGTAAATTATTATTATTTTTAATGTTTCAAAAAGTTCTTTTATAAAATATTATTCAAACACGTTTAATAATGAATCATAAATGTTGGTGTTTTCTAGTTTATGTAGAAAAAATGTCTCATAACGTACAAATTTGTACATATATTAGAAAATAATTTTTTATTATCTTTCACTATTATTAAATTGTGTTTGAGAAATGTTTTATAAAAAAATGTTTTGAAATTTAACAAAAAAAGATTTTTTCTTCTAGATTTGGTATTTGTTGTAGCGTGTGACGTGTTTTTGGTGACATCTTCGGCTGCTACGTAGTGTTAGTATCTTCAAAGTTTTACACCATGTATCAAATTGCAATAATAAATTAGTCTGTGCATCGAATTGTAAATTTTAAAACTTCATGTTGTAACTGATAAAGATTATAAACTTTGTGATATTTTTTTACAATTAATTCTTTTTAATACTCAAACTTAAGGAATATTACAAAAATAATATAAAAAAGATCACATTCCATATATGTAACTATTTGATACAAGCTTTGGTGCATTTATATTTCCTTTTAATTTTTCAAAAACTATTTCCTTAACAAACCTGACAGAACCAGTGAAAAATGACAAATTAATTTAGAGAGAGTAACATATAGGTTCAAACTAGATGAGTGCCCGCGTATAATGCGGGATTTTTGTAAAATTTAATTATATATGTATTATAAATATTTAAATAAATTTGTTCACCATAAAATAATATAATTATATCATATAATAAAAATATATTCAAATAATATGTATGTATAAAATTATAGGATAACTTATTAATTCATGACTTTTAGACTGAATCTCAATTTAATTACTATTTTCAGTATTCTTATGAAAATTCACGTAATTTTTTTGTTTCAATTTGGTATACAATTTTAAATTATGACATAATTTTCTCAACTACGCATCAGATACTTCTCTTTGCCTCCCTAAAAGAATTTCCTCGATGTAGGGAGATTTTCAATCCAAGAACTAATGCACTCTCATGCATCGATTTTTTTCTTCTAAAAGTGCAAGTCGTTTATCGGATTGAAACAACTAAAGATGTAGTGAATTTTCATAAGATTATTGAAAGTTGTGATTAAATTGAGCCTAAAGATCGTAAATTAATACAGAGTTAACCCTAAACTTATTAATATTTTTGTGATATTATATTTTAATTTTTTTCAAATATGTCAAATCTATAAATTATTTAAATAATATATTAAACAATATAAATGTGCAGATATTTGCACACGTATAAAATATGTACACATGTCATTTTAATTATATAATATATAAAATAATTTATTAAGCATTTCAAAATAAAAAAATAATATAAATCATTAGTGGGTTTTAAATTTGTAATACGGCTTTTGAATTACTAACACATTATATTTTTTTAAATATAGGATATTCACAAATATAGTTAAATAAAATGTAAATTACTATAATCACAATAAAATTAATATTATATTATATTATACACTCAGTTATATACAATAGTATTCAAATTTTATGAACATTCATAACATGGCTTAATTGGTAAACAATCATAAATATTATTTAAGAGATATATGGTTCAAATCTATATGATTGCAATTTTTTTTATTAGACTTCTTATTATATAAAAATGCCACATAGATACACATAAGATTCATAAATTGGTAAGTATGACTTCCACAATCATGTCACATAGACGAAATTAACCTTAGAACGACACGTAAGCGAAACTAACCACATGATGACACATAAGCAACAAAAACTCCCTGTTAGTATAATAGGAGATTGAACCTATTAATTAACCTTTAGTTCAATACTTTATAAAAAAATGCAAAGTGGTTCAAAAGTGTGGGGTCTTTCCCTTTTCCCCAACCATCTCCATCAACCTTTCCATCCCATTTCCCCACGCCACCTCCCCATCCGGTCAGCCCCCACCTACCCCATACACTTATCTTTTCTTCTTTATTTATAATTACTTTTGTTTTGTTTCAAATTTTAAATATATCAATTTATATTATTTTTTGGTCTTTTGTTTTCAAATATGCAGTCTTTAGGTATTTTTGTCCTTGCAAATTTAATAATATTTTGCACAGAAACAAATTTATATGCTCTCAGAAAATATTTAGTGTGCATCTTTAGTAATATTATGCACAAACATAAATTATTATAAATTTTCAAATATTAATTGATATGAAATTCCAATAATTCTTTGGACAACTATAATTATTCAATCCAAAAGTTAGAATTTCAATCTAAATTGAATTACTAATATTAAAAAATTCTACAATTACATATGTAAATTTTGAAATTGACAAAATTATAACTAAAATTACATGTTTATGTTTATATGCAAAAAATAGAAAAAAATGCACTGGGCATCTTCAAATCTTCACACCCACATTCTTCTCCCAAATTGGGCAAATACACAACACACAGTACACGATTTTTCTTAGATGCAAAAAAAAAAAAAAAAAAAAATGCACAGGTTCTTCTTATCTTCGTCTTCAAATCTTCCCCTAATTAGACCCCTGCACACATACACACACACAATCATCCTTCCCCAAAAAAAATGGACACATATACAACACACAGTAGATGCAAAAAATATAAAAAAATGCACAAGGCCTTCTTCTTCAAATCTTCCCCTAATTTAGACCCCTGCACACATACCCGCACACAATCACCTTTCTCCCAAAAAAATGGGCACATGCACAACACACAATACAAGATCAAACTTTTCCAAATTAGTACATGCAGAGACATAGTACTAATTAGATTTAATATCTCTAATTAGATTTTAAAAAATTGAAGAATAAACTATAAAGATCAAGTGAAACCGATACCTCCTGTGAGATCTGCGGTGGGGGTTTTGCACCGCCGTTCACCCCACCTTCGTGAGCGGCAACACACACACAACGCACGGCTGTCAGGCGGTGAGCGAAGCCTTGCAGATCCGACGCCGCTCTAACTCAAATCCACCGTAGGCGAAGCCACCGTGCAGTGGTCGTTCCCCTGTGCGCGGTGGCGATAGATCTATGCGGTGGTGGCGATAGATCTGTGCGGTGGTGGTGGTCGTTATTCGAAGCGATGGTGGCAAATCTAGGCTCGGTGGCGGCGGTTTTGGTGTCGCTCATGGAGGACGACGGCGGCGGATATGGAAAAAGACAGCGGCGGGCTTGTGGAGGTAGAGTCTCGCCGTCTGATGGCTTACCAGCGCATAAGAGCGCAGGGCGGGGGGGACGGTGCTGCCGGTGGGTGTGGTGACGGTAAGGCGTGAATTATTTGTAGAGAGATAAGGGGAATAATTATTTGCAGAGAGAGGGGGGGGGGTGAGAGAGAGAAATGAAAAAGAAAAAACGAGGGAGAGAGAAGAGGATACGTGGGGTTTTGTGTTTGTTGTGTGTGTGTGGAGGGTGGGGAGGAGGGGGGTGAGAAGCATGGGTTTTGGGAATTGGATGGGCTGATTACTTTATTAGTGGACCCCATTTTTTAACCACAATGCATTTTAGAAAAGATTTTGAACTAAAGGCTAAATACTATACTAATCTTGAACCTATATGTAATAATTCCATTACTTTATGGGCTGAATACATAACAATGTGAAGAGATTCTAGAATACTGATGAAAAAACTCCATTAGTGATTGTTTGCAAACTGTATTTAATAAGTATTATCACTTTTTTTTTTGAAAAAATAATTAAAGTGTTTTCAAATACTAAATTAATTAATCATAATTATCTGTCAAAATAATAATAATTATAATTCATTTTGGAGGAATAGTGGAGAGTTGCTTTTGAATTATAAAAAGAGTATGTATAGAGTGAAATTGGTTTATACATGAATCATTGAATGATATTAGTTGTTTCACTAAAGATTATTAGTTGTTTGCACTGAAGAATAATTATATTCACTGAAGAGTTTTAGTTTGTTTTCATGAAACAACTAATACACTTTAGTAAAAACAACTAATATCCCTCAGTGGAATCAATTAGTACTTTTTAGTGAAGATAACTAATACTCTTCAATGATCCATATATGAGCCATTTTCATTCGAGTAGGTCTTGTATGAGACCGTCACATGACATAAGACAACGAGAATGGGTATAACTAGGACATTGACTCATTAACACTTTGGTAGAGACATATGTTAATTTTGTGTTGTCTCATGCACGTTTTTGCCTTTTCACTCTATACTTTGTCTAATAAAAATCAATTTTTGGTGGGTCCATGTACAATGTTTCCCTGTATTTTGGTAAAATTGTATTAATTAAGTTACTCCACTTATTATTAAGTTGCTTTTAAATTATGAAAAAAAAAATAGAAGGTCATACTTTTGGAGGACGAAAACGGGTGTTTTTTTCAAACACTTCTAACTTCTAAAGTGTTTTCATTTCAAAACACTCTCCACTTTTAATTTTACTATGGTCTATAAAAAATCACTTAACATTAATTTGCAGTAGAGTTTCAAAATATTAAGAATACGAAATCCCAAACGTGGTCTTATACGACCGGTTATAAATACAATCCAAACGCTCAGCATTAGTGTCCTCTCTCTCCTTCTCTGCCTATCTCTTTCTCTCGCCGTTTCTAGGGTTTTTGCCTCTTCTTTTAGGGTTTTGGTCGGCAGCCCTCTGTGAAAATGGGTAGCAACAACAAGGACGGCTTCAACGTCGCTGATCTCGGCGCCGGTGAGATAAATCCCCATTACCCAACACGCATCTAAATTAAATTGATTTTTAGTTTGATTTTAATTTATTGCTTTGTTCTCTGTGTAGCATTGAACGCAGAAGACAGGGCTGACCTTGTTAATGCGCTTAAGGTTAGTGTTGTTTTTTTTTTTTTTGGAATTTACTTTTTCTGTATAAATTTGCTATTCAATGTTTGCGGCTCTTTGCGTTTGTTTTGTGTGAGTGATTTTTGTGGCATTTTTTTTTTTTAATATTTGCAGAATAAACTTCACGATCTTGCTGGTAAGCACTCAGATGTGCTTGAGAATCTGTCCCCCAACGTCAGGAAACGTGTTGACGTGCTGAGGGAAATACAGGCATGTTTCCGCAATTCCACTTTCTTTTACCACTTTTCTCTTTTGGGCAAGAAATGGAAATTTTATCTTATGCTTTGGATGTCTACTGTTGAACAGTCCGATTGAATTTAATCTTTTGGTGATAAGTAGAAACTGTTAAGGTATTTGATTAATTCGGCTTTGAGATAAAAGTCTAAAATTTATGTTTTGGTGAATTTTTGTTACTGCGTTGTTTCAAACAGATGTCTACAAATGACTAGTCGCTGTGGAAAAAGATCCTCCGTTGCAATAGTCTATAAATTATTTTATTAGGAGATGCAATAGATTGCTGTAGGTATTTTTTTTTTCATTTTCATTGAATTTCTTCTCATTGGCGAATGCTATTGCGATTCAAATGATGTATTCATGTACCCTGGCTTTAACGTCTTTCATTTATTCATATTTTGTACCCTGAAAATATTATTGCTTCGTCTCTTGGCTTTCTAATATAACTGTTGAGTAAGTTCTCTTCTAAGCTTTACTACTTGCAACTTTTACAGACTCAACATGATGAAATGGAGGCCAAATTTTTTGAGGAGAGAGCTGCACTTGAAGCTAAATACCAAAAGTTATATCAGCCTCTTTATACCAAGGTGTGAATGCTTATGCTTATGCTGTTTTTTTTTCTGCTCAGTTACCCCTTTTTTGTTTCAATGCTGATTAGTTTCCATTGTGTACAGAGATATGATATTGTAAATGGTGTTGGTGAAAATGAAAGTGCCGCAACTGAGCAGGGGGATAAAGATGATGAGGGTATTTATTAATGCTTGTTTATAAACTTCTAAATAAAATTTATTGGCTCAAACTTTACACTTTTGCAGAGAAAGGTGTTCCTGATTTCTGGCTTACTGCAATGAAAAATAATGAAGTACTTGCTGAAGAGGTCAGTTTGGGAATGTGGTTCCATTTTCTATCTATTATATGGCATGGACAGCTACTTAAACATTCTAGTTTTTGTCTGATTCTAATTTGTAACCAGATTTCTGAGCGTGATGAAGGTGCCCTGAAGTTCCTCAAAGATATTAAATGGTCCAGAGTCGAAAATCCAAAAGGATTCAAGCTTGATTTTTATTTCGATACTAATCCATTCTTCAAGAACTCTGTTTTGACGAAAACATATCATATGATTGATGAAGATGAACCTATTTTGGAGAAAGCAATTGGGTAATTTCATCTTCTACATATGTTTTTTTGTGTTTGTGAAGGACCATTGCTAACCCTTAATTTTTACCAATTATGCTATTATCTTAGGACGGAGATTGAGTGGCATCCTGGAAAATGTTTGACTCAAAAAGTTCTGAAAAAGAAGCCGAAGAAAGGATCCAAAAATTCCAAGCCAATTACGAAAACTGAGCAATGTGAAAGCTTCTTCAACTTCTTTAGTCCACCCCAAGTTCCTGATGAGGAAGATGATATCGATGAAGATGCTGTAAGAAATATGAAGTATTTTTTTGTATATGATAAGGTTGATAGATATTGTATGTATGTTACCTAAAATCCTTTGCTTTTATAACAGGCTGAAGAGCTCCAAAATCTGATGGAACAAGATTATGACATTGGGTGAGTGAATTCGTAAATACCTTACTTTTGAACTAAAATAATGGTTGAATTGTATGCACCTCTGGATGAAAAACTATGTATCAATAGGTAATTGCAATTGTTTTATAACTCATATTTGGTTACCTTCTATGTTTAAAGAGGGGAGTTTGTAGGGATTTTATCTTTGTCAGCATCATGATTGCCGATTACATTTGTATGTGAGTCCTTACTGTTAGGTTGGTTGGATGTCATATGTTGGGATCTTTATGTTATATACTTAATGGTGGCTGGCAAATTTAGAGACTATCTGCATCTAGCCTTGGTGATTCTGTCATCAAATTAATGATATTTTTGTGCTGTAGGTCAACTATTCGAGACAAAATTATTCCTCATGCAGTATCATGGTTCACGGGAGAGGCTGCACAGGATGAGTATGGGGATATTGAAGATGATGAAGATGATCTTGATGAAGATGATGACGAGGATGATGAGGATGAGGAAGAAGATGAGGACGATGACGATGATGATGAGGATGAAGATGAAAGCAAGACTAGGAAAAAGGTTATCCATTTATTCTTACCTTTGTGTTCCTGTTTTTCATTTTTAACAATCCCCATCGTTGTACCTTAAAACTGACTTTATCTCTTTTTTTTGTTTCTCCACTTACAGTCATCAGCAGTGCGTAAGGTATGCTTTATCCCACTTACTAATTACTATTCTGTCGTCCTCGAGTCTTTCATTTATGGTTAAGCTGATCACTTTTTTGGTCTTATGTTTATTTATATAGAAGAGTGTGAGGGCACCAGCTGGTGATGGGCAGCAGGGTGAGAGGCCTCCGGAGTGCAAGCAACAGTAGCTGCTGTTATAGTTGGAATGCACTAAAGGGTCAATCTGGTGTGTTTTTGGGTCGTCATATATTCGTGTATTTAAGAGCAGTCTTTTCTTCTGTTCCCCCCATTTTTCTGCTCTTTAGGTGGAAATTTATTTCTTTTTAGTTTCTTTGGAGAGTGATGAAATAGCTAGAAATGTCTTGGAACCTGTCTACTGCTTGTTGGTTCATATTGAATCTTAAATTATAATTTTTAATTTTGTAGTCTTTTCTTTTGGCCCCCTGTTGAGGTTCATTTTGAATGATTTGATTGATCTCGATTTATATTCATTTTATATGAATCCTGAGTATTTTTGCTGGTCAGTTCTACATAATTGGTGAAATATCTTCACTCAGAATTGTTTGATCCGATAATGAATCGCTTTTGTAGTGAATTTGTCAGAAATTGATCTTCGTAGTATCAATATCTTGAGATGTTTTAGTCTATTTGTATAGTAATTTGAATATATACTTTAAAACCTTTTCATCATCATCATTAGGGCAGCACTATTTGTACCCAAATAATTGGTAAACTCGTTTCGAAAAAATAAAAAAACTTGGTATACTGGTTTAAGTAAATATTTTCCTCAAATATATTTAAAAAATCGTTCAAAGACAACAACCTAAAAACTTGCTTTGAGACTGTCAAGTAATACCCATATACTCTGTCAAACAAACATATGGTGGGTCACATGACTTTTGAAATAAAGTAATAAATAGTGTTGAAAAGTGAATTGAATGAGTGACACTTTGATAATATATTGTGTGAATTTGAAGGTTAAAAGTTATATGTAATAAAATGTTACTTTTGCCATTTATGAAATGAAAAATTTACTGGTAGTTGGATCCCCTCCATTTAAAAGTTCCCTCTATTTTCACAAATTCCTTTCATCTACACCATTCATTTTAATCCATTGGTGTAAAAATTGCCACATCATTTATTTATTAATATATTTTTCATATATCTCTTCAAAAAAAAAAAAAAACCACATTCTCTCCCACACTTCCATCTCCATTGACTCAATAAAATAATAATCTATCGCCATTTTAACTTTCTGCACAAAAGTTTTCCGCCACCACAATTTCTTTCGATTTCTGCTGAAGTATTCACGAAATGCTTCAAGTAATTTTTCCATGGTTTTATCTTCAATTTAATATTCTTCTCATCATCAAGAACAAGGAATATAAATTTTTATTATACAGAATTACAGGAAATAGAGATATCATAGAACAGGGAATAAATTTTTTGTTAGTTGGTATATGGATTACGATGAATACTGACATTAATGAACAAGGAAGTCAATTTTTTGTTATGGAATTGCTGGGGAAATTTGAAGCACACTGCCATACTCTGCTTATTTTTGTTATATGGATTAATAAAATTATATGACACAATTGAATTTCGAGCCCCGGCGTCGCCTGTGTAAATAGAGCCCTGTCATGCTCTGTATTTTTTTTACTCCGACGACCGCTAGTGTTCCCATACCAGAAAAATTGAATGAGAACATCTACAGGTCCGATCGGCAACGGGTAAGGAAATATTCATCCTCAAGCGAGTGAATTTTGAATTTAATTCAATTTTAGAATTTGAATTACTAAGTTGAAAGAAAGAAAGAAAGAGAGTGAAGTGGGTTCTCAATGTTTAGGCCCTTTAGGAGAAAGTGAAAATTTCTTTTTATTAGAAAGGAAAGTGTAAAATTATAATAGATCAATGACGTGGTAATTTTTAGACAATTGATTAAAATGAATGATGTAGATGAAAGGAAATTGATAATATGGAGGGGACTTCAAACGGAGGGGATCCAACTCCGATTTTTTTAATATTTCATATAAAATTAAATGGGTGAGTTATATGACACCCCATTTTCCCAATGTTGATTTCACACCACCCCACTTTTTATCCCACCTTTCATAGAGCTCCATTTAGTGGTGACCACAACCATCTTTAAATTAAAAGGTGGGCCATACCCTGTTTTTTTGCAGGTTTGTGCAGATTTTTTATGTTTTTTTTATATTTTTGAAATTCACTTCCCTCCAATTTTATTATGGGTCGGACTTTTAATTTTTGGGACTCTTAATTATCAGACCTTATCTTTTCGGCCCTAATTTTTGCTCCAATTTTCAATTTTGCATAAAAGCAGAAATAGTTTGCTTAACATAAATCTATTGAACAACAATATTATTTTGTTATTTCCTGACCAACTTTCAAAATATTTTACATCATTACATAAAATTCATGTATCTTCACCATCTCCAACATTTTTAATCTTCTAAATGTATAGGACTAAATTTACATTTTAAAAATGAGAGATTTGAAAAAAAAATAATTAAAGGCCTTCCTTTATCTTCATTCCTCCATTTTTCAATAAATAATTGCATAACACAAATAATTTTTTGCATAACATTGTATTCTCCTTTCAACTTATTCCATTTATATGCTTGAAAATCAAATCCACAATCAGAATTCATCATACAAAATCCACAAATTAAAAATCATCAAGAAATGTATAGGAGATAATTCAAGTTGTTGCATTTCCCAAAATAAATAGGAGACAAAATCATTAGAATTCACCATACATAATTCTAAATTAGCACCCCTCGTTGCATTTCCCAGACATTAAGATGTTGACCATAAATTGAGCAAAAATGAGTATGTGCTTCAACAATTATTTTCTTTTGAATTAACAGAAAAAATCCATACATCATACTTAAGAGAGAAAATCCATTCAAATAAAATCCAAACAAAAACCAGTATAAAATCCATACAAATTTAAGAGTAAAATCAATACACATAAAATCAAAACAAAGACCATACTAAATTAAAATAAATAAATCCAGAAAATAAATGAAATATTCAAACAATATGTGCACCTCGTAATATAATCGCGAACTTGGGTCGTAAAAAAACAAATTTGAAATCACTAGGAATCAGGTACTTTCAAAATTCGCAAGACATAGTAATCGCCGTTGCGTCGCACAGATTGAAATCCCAGTGGTCCGCCGCCGCCATCACTGTTCGAATAGATCGCCTACATGCACGCGTATGGATCTGGAGGATCTTGTTAGAGAAAATTGGTTGGTGGTATTATTTTATAATTAATTGGTATTAAAATTTATTTGAGACTTTAATAGTTGACCAAATAATTTTGGGTGTTGAAATTAATTTCTCGGAAATTAATTGTTACATGAGCGTTCTACTCTCGGAGTAGATGAGAATGGTGTATTCATACTCGCAAAACTGGTTTTTAGTGAGTGAGAAATTGAATCGGAAGTCGAAAGGTACAACGCCTAATTTTGGGAATTAAATGAGTCATTTAATTCACCCCACATTGGATTTTTAGGATACTAATATACATGATATTAGTATGAGAATAATGAAGTATAATAAATTGTAGTTGATTGCTAGTCAATCAAAGTTGCCATACACGCGCGCGAAGCCCGTGGACTTGGTCTTGGTCTTGGTATTGGTTCTTGTCAATTGGACTTTGGGTGGACTTTGGGCCTTGGGCCCAGTGGGTATCTAATTTTTTAGAGAACAAAAATTAGGATATCGGGTCCACTAATTTTGGATCGATTCGGTTCAGGACCCACCCGGTTAGAGAGGTCAACCAGATCGTCAGATACTTCATAAGAGCACACAAATCACGTGTGCTAAATTCGTGGGACGTTACCAGCGTGATTTAAGGAAACGCGTTCTGGGTCAACTTGCCACCAACAAAAACGTGTCCGCATTTAATGCCCAAGCGGTTTTTCCTTCTGCATTGAGTGGAGGTTCGCCTATAAATAGCGTCCTCATGCATTTGCCTGACCACGCATTCAGAAATCTTCTCCTCTCCCTCTGTCTCTCTGCATATAGAGTCTTAAGAGCCAGTCCAGTTCGAAGCGCTCGTTTTGTTCGTCGGAGCTCCAAGACCTGTGGTGCTACACTCTTGGAGACGTTAGTGATATTTTACCTTTGGGGGCAAATTTCCAAGACCGAAGAGCACTACCGGGGAAATTTTGTCTTGCGGGAAGAGGGCTTCCTCGACTCGTCACTGCTGCAGTTTTTCTTTTCTTTTTTCTCTCCTTGTAACAAGTTATTCGAGTTGTAATTTTTCTTTTTGAATTATTATTTCCGCAGTCAAAACACTTTTTTTTAACAATAATCGCAAGACAAAAACTTCTGTTTTCAAAATGACTGACAGAAATAACAATTCGGAGTCTGCTAACCAGGGAAACACTGTTGTTCCTCCTGGTAACCCCACTCCCCAGGGCACCACTACCCCCGTTCCCCCTGTAACTATCCATTTTGGGCAAACTTCTAATCCCTCTGTGGTGTGCCCTTTCCCTTTTGACAATTCGAGACCTTTTGTGGTCTAAAGTGAGAGACCCGAAAAGTTTTCGGATAAAAACTTCAAGAGGTGGCAACAGCGTATGCTGTTCTTTCTGACCACCTTGAGGTTGGCAAGGTTCCTTACTAAGGACCCACCTGCGGTCGTTGAGAACGATGCGCAGAATGAGGAAGTTCGTGCCCTCTGGTGGGAACACGACTTCTATGCTCAGAATTACATTCTCAGTGGTCTGGCAGATGCTTTGTACAGTGTCTACTAGAAGTGCAAAACGGCCAAGGAAATGTGGAATTCCTTGGAGGCCAAATATGTGGCCGAGGATGCCGGTACTAAGAAGTACTTGGTTGGGAAGTTCTTGAACTTCAAGATGGTGGACTCGAAGTCTGTCGTCGAACAAGTTCAAGAATTCCAGTTGATTCTGCATGACATTGCTGCAGAAGGAATGATACTGCCAGACGCTTTCCAAGCCGCTGCAGTAATTGAGAAACTACCTCCAAGCTGGAAGGAGTTTCAAAGCCACTTGAAGCTGAAGAAGAAGAGTATGACCTTGCAAGAGGTCATAGGCAAACTTCAGATTCGCGAGGGTGGGCTGGAAAGGAACAAGGGTCAGGAAGAGGCCAAAGCGAATTTGATGGAATCAAAGAAGCGCAAGAGGCCAAATTCCGACAAAGGCAAACAACCAGTTGTAACTCGACCCAAATTTACGGGTGATTGTTACAACTGTGGAAACTCCTTGTGTTCTTATTGCTTTGATATTGTGCATACCTGCCATATTAATTGATCGTTCATAACATTTGTTTTATCAGGCCGAAATTAGTCAACCTGATCCTAAAAAAGAGCATTGCCCTATTAATCACTAGTCAGAATTGAGTAAACAAGTTTTTCAGAAAGCAAACTAAACAAGACTTTAAACAATCAGAGCTCACGCATTTCCGCACTGAACTTAAATTGATAGTTAGCCAACTGACCCGCACTAAGTGTAGTCAGTAGGTATATTATCAGCTCTTAGTTCTTTATCACTCCGAGTAAAGGGGACTCAGTAAGCTTTTAGTTGAAAATTTTGTATACGTCTATTCCCCCCCCCTCATACACGTATTCATCAGTCTTGTACCGGGACCAACAAGTGGTATCGGAGCAGTGGTTCAAAAGACCACTGATTTGAATACTAATAGTTTAAGAGGAGAAACTGTTGGTGGTCACTGAACAGATCTGAGTTTACTTTTTATAAAACTTGCATCATTATGACTTCGAGGAGACTTGAAGCTTCACTACCTGAATTCTCTATTTTTAACTTTGTTTATTGGAAGTTCAGACTAGAGGCACATCTTGATGCCATCCATGACCAAATGCCACGTGTTATCAGGGAAGGACCGATCAAGATTACTATCCCTAATGTCAGAGGACTGGGATATGAACATCTTGCCATTGGCGTACAGGTTCCTAAAGAGAAGAAAGATATGACCAATGATGAAATCAAGATGGTTGGACTGGACAACGTGGCCAGGAACATTATCTTGGCGGATTAACTCGAGAAGTAGATTAGTTGACGCCGGTGAAGGTAAACTAATCAAAACGTCAACATCTAAAAAGGCAGACTAATCAACGCCTAAAAGGCGAATTACTTCGCCACTCCAGGCGGAACGTCAATGCCTAAAAGGCGGACCGGTCAATGCCTATGAAGGCGGACAAATGTTTGTAGTCGAAAGGTATGACTATTTTTAAATATTGAGTTATGTACTAGGTGAGCACATTGACTTGAAGCGAACTACACTAGCTTCTACTAGTAGCTACCCCGCAAGAGTACGGGTTCACTGTAGTATGGGCAAGTATAGGGACCAAGTATTATCGAACCCAAGGGATGGTGTATATGCGAATAGATCCCTGAAGATCTACGCGTCGTAGTTAATATGAGTGTAATGTTTTTTGGTTTTTTGAAAGATTAATTAAAAGACTGAAATAAACTAATTAAACTAAAATACCTAAGCAGACGAACTAACTAAGGGTTGGATTCAAATAAGAGATGGTGATGCTTAAGATAGGAATCCCTACGTATACTAACGGAGCAGGTACATAATCAAAGTAATCGTGACAAACAAGAATTAACCTAAGTATAAGAATGCAATGTGAAAGCTCAAGATTCTAAACCCTAATACTTTACCCTAACACTCGACTTCACTAATCCACTAGCAAGTTAATGGATTGTGCTCAATTAATGAGACCCTAATTTAACTAAGGTGATGCGGTCGTCCTCCTTCGCTAAACCGGTAAATGAATTAACCTTTCCTAAACCTTCTCGTTAAGACTACTAGTTGTTATTGAGTGATGCGGTCGTCCTCTCTCTAACACTTTCGTACTAAATTTAAAGGTAAAGTTAAGATTAATTATATGAATTCACTAATTAAGAGAATTAAAACTAACGTCACGAATTACCCTAATTACGTACCCACATCCTACTTCTACGAGTTCATCCTACCCTAAGCATACAAGGGTTTTAGCCGGACATGGTTTTAACAAAAATAAAAGCAATAGAAGAAACAACGAACATAAACATAATGAATTGAACGAAGAAAATAAGAAACATGAACTAGGGTTTTTAAAGAAAATAAATACGAAGAACTGAAATTGAATTAATAAAAACGAAATTTAAACGTGTGCAAAGTAACGAACTAATGAAAAGAAACTAAGAATTGAAAAGAAACTAAGAATTCGTATGAAAAACCTTAACAATGTAAAAGTAAAGCTTGCTCGTCTCCTTCCTCTCCAAAAAGTAAGTCTAAAATTATTTCTAAAAGTCTGGGTTCTCTTCAAAACGTGTTTGGAAGAGGTATATATAGGCGCGGGTCGAAATGGGAGTTAATGGGCCGAAAATACGCATCCGGAGGCAAAAGTCCATGGGCGCTCGAGCAAAACGCTCGAGCGGTCCCGCTCGAGCAGTGTAGCTCGAATGACACAATCGCTCGAGCGGTTCCGCTCGAGCTGGTCGAGCGCTGATATCACACTGTATGTTTTGGGCGCTCGAGCAATTCGCTCGAGCGGTGGCGCTCGAGCTGCTCGAGCGCAAGAAAGTTTCTGTACGTTTAGGCGCTCGAGCAATGCGCTCGAGCGGGGGCGCTCGACCTAGTCACTCGAGTGACCTCCAACTCTTCCCAAGTGATACTTTTCCTCGTCCGCACTAATACCAATCGTATTTCTTCGATATCTTCTCATCCGGGCATCCATTTGAGTCGATTCAAAGTCCTACGAACTCCGTTTTTCGTCCTCTATTCACCTATGAGCATCAAAGAGATAAATTTATCAATGTATAGAAATAATGCTCAATTGACTCTAAATACTCTATAAACTCGACCAAAACTGGGGCTTTTCTAGCTACGAATCATGACAATTTCACGCCTAATCAACCCCCCAAACTTACCATGTTGCTTGTCCTCAAGCAACGAAATAATAAGTCAAGTGAAATTGTTAGGAATGAGTCAAAAAAATCAAATCATGCAAGTAATTGAATTCGAGCTTCAAAGGTCAATCACCCGTATACTCACTCTCTTTCTTTTATCGTACTCATGCAACAATAATAAGAAACACCAAGATCAAGCCTGGATGTGCACTCAACGATGTGTTTCACTCCCTCACAAGTGTATATCAATGATCATGGGACTCACTCAAACAATCAATCACACAAATTGGCAGCAGGCTTGTAAGTGCTCTCAACTCCGACCATACTCTAGAAATCAATGCCGAATCAAAAAGGACTTTTCTCAAGGTTGTAATGTAGGCTCTTTGGACAGGTGGGATAACAATATAAGGTAAAGTGACTAAAGTGAATGGAGAATAGAAAATCAACTTTTGCACTTCGAGATTAGGAACAGACTACTTCAAGCATTTTCAAACAATATTCTTTCAATTCCACTTCTCTCAACACTTCAAATTTTTTATTTCTCACTCTTTCACTTTTTTTTTCAATCACTTTTTTTTCTCTTTTTTTTTTTCGCACAAACACATGAGCTCATTTTTTTCTTTTTGCTCATTCTCAATTTTCTTTCTCTTTTTCCCACATCTCAAAACTTCATCACCCCTTCTTCTCATATTCACTCAACAAACAACCTTTTCCTTTTTCAACTCAATTCCCTCCCTTCACATTCACACTTTCCTATTCTCCACTCAAATTGGGACAAAAAGGCTTAGGAATTGAAATAATGTTCATATGTGCTAGCAAATAAAATAGGCTTTAGGCTCAAAGGGGCTAACAAGGGATCAATGTCATTGGTAAAGAAAATTTTGGCTAAGTGACTCAGTAAAATCAAAGGTGGCCTAAGATCCTATTCGGCATATCAAACTAGATACAATCAAGAAGCAAGAGCACATGCAAGTTCTAGCATCCTCTAAGGTGACGATCCACTCACAAACGAAGAGATTAATTAATGCATCAAAATCTCATAAGGCTCAACTCTCACAGCTTTCACATCCATGCTAGTCCTAGTGCATTCTCACTCTCATCACACAAGTACTCAAAAGAAAACTTCACACGCATACAAGTTCTTTCTCAAATCAGCTCAAACTCAAATACCCACACAAAAGAATTTCTAACTCAACCTTACAACTCACTCTACTCATCAAATCATACTCAAAGATAGCAATCAACAAGCATAAGATGATTGATAGGCATGAAATATTCAATAGCGAGTCAACTCAAAATCACCCCAAGGAGTATCTCAACAATCTAATAATCAATCAAACTCAACTCAAAGATAAGGGCGTGCATGCATGTGCAATGTAACAAGAAACATAAAAATCTCCACCCCCCCAAACTTCGACCTTGCTAGAGGTCTAAGTTTGGGGTTGTGGGTTACCTCAACCAAATAATTCAATTTCTCTCAATAGCTTTGCACACTTCCTTGTCTCAAGTTGGTTCCTTCAATCTGAGTAACTCCATGATACCTTTACTCCTTTAGAGACAAGCCTACAAGCAACTCACTCAAATATGAGGTTAAACATACGACTCAAAATACTCCCTAATAATATAAAAAGACACTAAAAATAAATGAAAGCAAATAAAAATGGATTGCCTCCCATTCAGCGCTATTTTTAAGGTCCTCATGCCGGACCAAGCTCAAAGGAGCTTATGGGACATCATACTCAAATTTACCTCCCTTACTCTCATAAGAGTGGTGTTTGAACTCCTTTCCTTGATGCCTTTCCATCATGAAGTCCTTTGCTTTCTTCTCATCCCCAAGTGTTATGGGTCTCAACTCCTTCTTGCCTCTATCTGGAGGAGTCTTACTAAACAATTTCTTGAGTTTGGACTTTTTCTTCTTAACTCCTCCTTTCCCTTCTAGCTGGACCACGTCCACTTTCTTCACCTCTTCATCCTTCAACTTCTTCACTTTATCCCTATCAAAATAATCAAGATCATAACGCTCATGGGTTAAATTATCAATTGAAGGACTAGAAAAATCATGAATATCAGAAGGATTAGGGATAGGAGGCGTGTCTTCAACACGAGGATCAATGACATCCATGCAATACAAGCTCTCGTCCTCCCTCGGGTGTTTCATGGCTTCATATAGGGAGATCTTCACTTCTTGATCATCAACCTTCAACGTAATCTTCCCATTTGCCACGTCTAGCACCATCCCCGCCGTAGCTAAGAACGGTCTTCCCAAGATCAGGGGTACGTGCTCATCTTCCTCCATCTCTAGCACTACAAAGTCGGCTGGAAAGATGTGATCTCCAACTCTCACTAGGACGTCTTCAACCACACCTTGAGGTCGAGTAATAGACCGATCGGCTAGTTGAAGCGTCATCATTGTGGGTTGAAGTTCACCACCTTCCAACTTCTTGAAAAGCGACAAGGGCATGGGATTGATGCTCGCCCCTAAATCACATAGCGCTCCTTTCTTGATCCCGTTCCCAATGTCACAAAGAATGGTGAAGCTCCCGGTATCCTTCAGCTTCGGTGGAAGCGCCTTGTGAACTAATGCACTCACCTCGTGATTCAGCTGCACCAACTTCGGCTCATCCACTCGCCGCCTTTTTGCAATCAAGTCCTTCAGAAACTTTGCATAATGCGGCATCTGTTCCAAAGCATCATAAAAAGGAATATTAATATGCAATTGTTTAAAAACATCAAGAAATTTTGCAAATTTTTCATCAAGCTTCTTTTTCATGAAGCGCTGTGGATACGGGACGGGTATCACAGATTTGGGTACCCCCCATTCATCTCTTTCTGTTTCTTTCACTTTCTCCCTTGCTTCCTTTGCTTTCTTCCACTTTGGAACTCTCTCAATCTCCTCACTTTCCTTGCTCTTCTGGGACTCATCCATATCTTTATGCTTCTCAATCCCTTCACTTTCAATCCCCTTCTCAACTTCATCTCCTTTAGGCTCAATCTCTTCTTGGGGCGTCTCAGAATCAGCAGGCATCTGAGGACCTTCGTAGTTGGTTCCACTTCTTAGCTGGATCGCCTTGCACTGCTCTTTCGGGTTCCCCTCCGGCATTCTATTCACTGATTTTGCAATCTGGCTCATCTGGAGCTCTAAAGAGGTGAACCTTCGATTGTTCTCTTGTTGAGTTCTAGTCCACTCAACGTTCATCTTCTGGAGCTCTTGATCACGTTGATCACCCTTCTTGTGCAACTCCTTCACATCATACTCTAAGGATGACAACCTCTTACTTCTTTCCTCCAACTTCTGAAGGATCGCTCTCAACATCTCTTCGGTTGATGCACCGCCTTCTCCACCAGGAGGTTTAGACCCCGGATCAACACCTGCAGGAACAGTAACACCAGCTTTTGGGTTAGCATAAGAAAAATTATCATTCTTCCTCCATGTGTTTTGAGGAGGCTGCTGGCCTCCTTGAACTCCTTGTGTGTTCCTCCATTGATTTTGAAGTGGCTGTGGGCCTGGAGGTACAAATGGTTGGCCATAAGAAGGCCTTCCATACTGGTTTCCACCTTGGTAGCCATTCTGATTGTAATATGGACCTCCCATGTAATTGGCCACCTCTTGCTGTCCACTTGGTTGGTCTACTCTCTCATTCTCTACTGCATGCTCTCCACCCAAACTCTTCCCCAACTCGAGGTTGTTTATCTTCTCCATCATGGCCATCAATAGCCTTCTCGTTCCTTCTCCCTCTTCAACCTGATTAACTCTCTGAAAATCTGCATCTCCACTCCAAGCACCGGCATTCGTGACAATGTTGTCCACGATCTCCCTACACCTCTCTATGCCTTGATTGAGGAATGCTCCACCCGCACAGGCGTCTAAATGGTCTTGCCCCACCTTGTTGGCACCACTATAGAAGAACGCCATAATGTCTCCCTCATTGTACCCGTGCTGCGGGCACTCAATCAGCATATTTGAGTATCTCTCCCACGCTTGACGTAGGTCCTCTCCTTGCTTCTGGCGAAAGGATGAGATCTCAATTCTAGCCTTGATCGTCCTAGATGGAGGGTAGAATCGCTCGAGGAACAGACGCTCGAGCTCGGCCCAAGTGGTAATACCTCCCCGCGGGAGCGTATTATCGTACCACTCCTTGGCTATTCCCGTCAATGAGAATGGGAACAGCCTAAGCCTCTTGGCATCTTCAGACATGCCATTATAATTAAATGTTGAGGCTATCATGAGAAAGCTCCTCAAGTGAGTGTGAGGGTTCTCCTTCCCGATCACCCCTTTGAACTGATTCTCGGTAAACAACTTTAAAATCCCCGGGGATATCGAGAAGTTGTTCGCCTCAACTGGAGGCAAAGCCACTCCATTATAGTACCGCTGTGGCTGTGCTGCAAACCTCCCTCGAATAGCCATATTGTGATCTACGTTCTGAGGAACGTGTTGAGGATTAGCAGCTGGTACGGGTACTTGTTGGGGTGGTGGTTGGTAAACAGGTGGTTGGTTGTAGACTGGGGGTGGATGATATGGATATGGTGGGTAAGGATAAGGTGGGTATGGGTAATGTTGGTATACTGGGTTGTTAAAAGGGTTATTTTGGTTTTGTGGGTAAGCAGGGTTGTTAGGAGGATTATGGACAAGGTTCTGAGCTGGATTCCCTACGTTTTGTGTATCCGGGTTTAGGCTCTGGCTATCCCCTAATGGAATTTGATTCTGGCTACCACTAACTCCAGTGCCTTCAACTCGGTCTACTGCCTGATTGAAATCGTTGGCAGCATCGTCCAACTCATTATTGATGTCCATTGGTTCCTTCCCTAAGTCGACAGCGTTCATCCTTCTCAAGAAGGCTCGGTTCCTTCTGGCTATTGTCTCAGGGTCAATCGGTATTCTCTCTTCGCTCGTATTGCCTTGTGAGCGAGTTTTCATAAACCTGAAACACTAGTAGAAGGATCAAAACGCAACTGCCCAAGGAATGGAAATAAAAGTAAAAACAGAAAAATGAATCACCCACTACTAACTACTAAGCTATCTACAAGTCCTATTCAAAAAGCATACAACGCCATCCCCGGCAACGGCGCCATTGACTTAAAGCGATTTTTACTAGCTTCTACTAGTAGCTACCCCGCAAGAGTACGGGTTCACTGTAGTATGGGCAAGTATAGGGACCAAGTATTATCGAACCCAAGGGATGGTGTATATGCGAATAGATCCCTGAAGATCTACGCGTCGTAGTTAATATGAGTGTAATGTTTTTTGGTTTTTTGAAAGATTAATTAAAAGACTGAAATAAACTAATTAAACTAAAATACCTAAGCAGACGAACTAACTAAGGGTTGGATTCAAATAAGAGATGGTGATGCTTAAGATAGGAATCCCTACGTATACTAACGGAGCAGGTACATAATCAAAGTAATCGTGACAAACAAGAATTAACCTAAGTATAAGAATGCAAGGTGAAAGCTCAAGATTCTAAACCCTAATACTTTACCCTAACACTCGACTTCACTAATCCACTAGCAAGTTAATGGATTGTGCTCAATTAATGAGACCCTAATTTAACTAAGGTGATGCGGTCGTCCTCCTTCGCTAAACCGGTAAATGAATTAACCTTTCCTAAACCTTCTCGTTAAGACTACTAGTTGTTATTGAGTGATGCGGTCGTCCTCTCTCTAACACTTTCGTACTAAATTTAAAGGTAAAGTTAAGATTAATTATATGAATTCATTAATTAAGAGAATTAAAACTAACGTCACGAATTACCCTAATTACGTACCCACATCCTACTTCTACGAGTTCATCCTACCCTAAGCATACAAGGGTTTTAGCCGGACATGGTTTTAACAAAAATAAAAGCAATTGAAGAAACAACGAACTTATAATGAATTGAACGAAGAAAATAAGAAACATGAACTAGGGTTTTTAAAGAAAATAAATACGAAGAACTGAAATTGAATTAATAAAAACGAAATTTAAACGTGTGCAAAGTAACGAACTAATGAAAAGAAACTAAGAATTGAAAAGAAACTAAGAATTCGTATGAAAAACCTTAACAACGTAAAAGTAAAGCTTGCTCGTCTCCTTCCTCTCCAAAAAGTAAGTCTAAAATTATTTCTAAAAGTCTGGGTTCTCTTCAAAACGTGTTTGGAAGAGGTATATATAGGCGCGGGTCGAAACGGGAGTTAATGGGCCGAAAATACGCATCCGGAGGCAAAAGTCCATGGGCGCTCGAGCGGTCCCGCTCGAGCAGTGTAGCTCGAATGACACAATCGCTCGAGCGGTTCCGCTCGAGCTGGTCGAGCGCTGATATCACACTGTATGTTTTGGGCGCTCGAGCAATTCGCTCGAGCGGTGGCGCTCGAGCTGCTCGAGCGCAAGAAAGTTTCTGTACGTTTAGGCGCTCGAGCAATGCGCTCGAGCGGGGGCGCTCGACCTAGTCACTCGAGTGACCTCCAACTCTTCCCAAGTGATACTTTTCCTCGTCCGCACTAATACCAATCGTATTTCTTCGATATCTTCTCATCCGGGCATCCGTTTGAGTCGATTCAAAGTCCTACGAACTCCGTTTTTCGTCCTCTATTCACCTATGAGCATCAAAGAGACACATTTATCAATGTATAGAAATAATGCTCAATTGACTCTAAATACTCTATAAACTCGACCAAAACTGGGGCGTTTCTAGCTACGAATCATGACAATTTCACGCCTAATCAAGCAACCTCAACAATTTTATGAAATCATATTCGAAGTTTTAGAATAACTGACTATACTTAATTAAATTCAGTGTCAAATAATTTATTTTTGATATCACTAAATAAGTTTAGGGTATGTATATCCATGCCCCCGCCTTTTAATTTATATATAACTTGCGAGTTGTAATATATATTAAAAGGAAGTATCAAATGAAAATTGTATTTCAAAAATTGCCCCCGCTTTGAATTTTCGAAATATGAATATACGCCCCCACTTTTAATTTATATGAAAATATGTGTGTTACAATATATATTAAAAGGAAGTTATCAAATGAAAATTGTATTTCAAAAATTGCCCCCACTTTGAATTTTCGAAATATGAATATATGCTCCCGCTTTTAATTTATATGAAATTTGCGAGTTGTAATATATATTAAAAGGAAATTGTCGAAATAAACCTGATGCGAGTGGGCAAAGGACTGCCGGTAGATTTTTCATTGATGAAGAGGCTCCAAATGCTCGTCCCAGAGTTGCTGCCCTTTTTTCTTTTTTTTTTCTTTTACTTACAAGTGTACAAAGTGTACTAGGCTCAATAGTCTATACTATCGTGGCCTATTTATAATTTGAGCTAAGCATATAATTTTAAAACTGAGCCCAAAATTTTTAAATAAAAACAGCCCAATAACTAAATAATACAGGCACAATAGCTTATGATAAAATAAACCCACGCCGAGATTAAAAATCCAGGGACCAGATTGGAGATTTATGTTGGTCATCGGGAAGAAAAACCTTGGCGACACGGCGGCAAGGACTGGAGCAATTCGGAGACATCGATTGGTGAGCAGCAAGCCCGTGCCGGGAGGCGTGGTGGTGAGGTCGAGCAGCGGCGCGTGATGGCCGGCCTAGAGGTACGGCTTCGCGAGGCGGTAGCTGTGCGTACGGGCGGGCGGCGGGTAGGCCGCGATATGCGGCGGCGAGGGGGCAAACCGGGGAGACGAGTTGGGCATTGGCGCGGGCAGAGGCGGCCACGTGATGTGATTCATGTTCGCAGGCTGCTGGGTGGCGAAGACTTTGCGGGTAGGCCGCGGGCAACGATGGCCGCTGGTCGACGGGTCACGAAGGGGGAGGCGGGCTGCCGGAATACTGGCCGTTGGGTGATGGGAGGCTGCCCGCCAGGTTGCTGGACGCTGAGGGTGGTGAGGTGAGGTGGTGTGGGTACGAGCAGCGGGAAGACGGCGGCAGTAGCGGCGCAGGTAGGTGCTGGTGGCCGCGTGACGGGCGACGCGGGTAGGCGTCGTGGGCGGCGCGAGTAGGCCGTGTTGGGCGGTGATTTTGGGTACTGGCAGCGGGCTCATGGTGGTGCCCGACCCGTTGTTGGAGGTCGTGTTGGGCCATGCCCAGCAACGACCGCCAGAAGGTGGCAATGATAGGGCGGTAAGGACCGCGATGATAAATTAATGAAATGCTTCGGCCGCTTACGGGTAGCGATTTCATGAATAAGAGATTGATTTAACAACCAATTTTAATTGACTTAACATATGAAAAACTAGTGAAGTGCTTTAGCCGATTGACAGATAGCGACTTCACGAATACGTGATTGCATTAACAATCGATGAATTGATTAATCAATAATAAAAATAGTGAAGTGCTTTAGCCGATTAACGGGGAGTGACTTCATGAATACGTGATTGAACTAACGATCGATGAATGGATTAATCAATGATAAAAATAGTGAAGTATTTAGCCGATTAACGGGCAGCGACTTCACGAATACGTGATTGAACTAACAATCGATGAATTGATTAATCAATGATAAAAATAGTGAAGTGCTTTAGCCGATTGATGGGCAACGACTTTACGAATACGAGATTGATTTAACAATTAATTAAAAGATTAACCAAATGATTAATGAGTGAAGTGCTTTAGCCGATTAACGGGCAACGACTTCACGAATACAATATTGAATTAACAATCGATTAAAATATTAATCAAATGATTAATGGGTGAATTGCTTAAGCCGATTAACAGGCAACGACTTGACGAGTACAAGATTGAATTAACAATCGATTAAAAGATTAACCAAGTGATTAATGAGTGACCGGTCCGCTTTTAGGCATTGACGTTCCGCCTAGAGTGGCGAAGTAATCTGCCTTTTAGGCGTTGATTAGTCCGTCTTTTTAGGCGTTGGCGTTTTGATTAGTTCACCTTCACCGGCGTCAACTAATCTACTTCTCGAGTTAATCCGCCTTGCTGACATTGATTAGTCCGCCTTTTAGGCGTTGACGTTCAGCCTGGAGTGGCGAAGTAATCCGTCTTTTAGGCGTTGACGTTTTGATTAGTTCGCCGGCATCAACTAATCTACTTCTCGAGTTAATTCGCCTTCCTGGCATTGATTAGTCTGCCTTTTAGGTGTTGATGTTCCGCCTGGAGTGGCGAAGTAATCCACCTTTTAGGCGTTGATCAGTCCGTCTTTTTAGGCATTGACGTTTTGATTAATTCGTCTTTACTGGCGTCAACTAATCTATTTCTTGAGTTAATCCGCCTTCCTGGTGTTGATTAGTCTGCCTTTTAGGCATTGACGTTCCGCCTAGAGTGACGAAGAAATCCGCCTTTTAGGCGTTGACGTTCCTCCTGGAGTGGCAAAGTAATGCGCCTTTTAGGCGTTGATTAGTCCGTATTTTTAGGCATTGACGTTTTGATTAGTTCGCTTTCACCGGCGTCAGCTAAACTACTTCTCGAGTTAATCCACCTTCCTGGCATTGATTAGTTCACCTTTTAGGTGTCGACGTTCCGCCTGAAGTGGCGAAGTAATCCACCTGCTCGACGTCGATTAGTCCGCCTTCTAGGCATCGACATTTTGCCTAGATTGGCGAAGTAATCCGTCTTCGCGACATTGATTAGTCTGCCTTTTTAGGTGCTGACATTTTGATTAGTTCGTCTTCACCGACGTCAACTAATCTACTTCTCGAGTTAATTCGCCTTCTAGGCATTGATTAGTCCGTCTTTTTAGGCATTAACGTATTGATTAGTTCATCTTCACCGGTGCCAACTAATCTGTCTCTGGATTTAATCCGCCTTCTCGGCATTGATTAGTCCGTCTTTTAGGCGTTGACGTATCATTTGGTTCACCTTCACCGGCGTCAACTAATCTATATCTTGAGTTAATCCACCTTCTCGGCGTTGATTGGTCCGTCTTTTAGGCTTTAACATATTGATTAGTTCGCCTTCACCGGCATCAACTAATCTATTTCTCAAGATGATTCGTCGCTTGGCCTTGATTAGTTCGCCTTCACCGGCGTCAACTAATCCACCTCTCAGCGTGGATCCAGTCCGCATTTTAAGCGTTGACTTTCCACCTTAATGGGTGAGATGTTGTTTAGTTCACCTTCACCGGCATCAACTAATCTGTTCTCTACTTTGGTTCATCCAGGTTTACGATATCGACCAGTCCGCCTTCACCGGCATCGACTGACCCACATCGCTTTTGCCCACATGTGGCCATAATATATCGCATCTTGGACACTTTGTTTAATCAACGAATCAATTGTTAATACAATCTTGTATTCGTGAAGTCGCTGCCTGTTAATCGACTAAAGCACTTCACTCATTAATCATTTGATTAATCTTTTAATCGATTGTTATTAAATCTTGTATTCGTGAAGTCGCTGCCCGTTAATTGGCTAAACCACTTCACTTATTAATCATTTGATTAATCTTTTAATCGATTGTTAATTCAATCTTGTACTCGTGAAGTTGATGCCCGTTAATCGACTAAAGCACTTCACTCATTAATCACTTGGTTAATCTTTTAATCGATGGTTATTTCAATCGTGTACTCGTGAAGTCGCTGCCTGTTAATCGGCTTAATAACTTCACTCATTAATCATTTGATTAATCTTTTAATCTATTGTTAATTCAATCTTGTATTCGTGAAATCGTTGCCCGTTAATCGGCTAAAGCACTTCACTCATTAATCATTTGATTAATCTTTTAATCGATTGTTAAATTAATCTAGTATTCGTGAAGTCGCTGCACGTCAATCGGCTAAACCACTTCACTATTTTTATCTTTGATTAATCAATTCATCGATTGTTAGTTCAATCACATATTCGTGAAGTCGCTGCCCGTTAATCGGCTAAAGCACTTCACTATTTTTATCATTGATTAATCAATTCATCGATCGTTAGTTCAATCACGTATTCGTGAAGTCGCTGCCCGTTAATCGGCTAAAGCACTTCACTATTTTTATCATTGATTAATCGATTCATTGATTGTTAATACAATCACGTATTCGTGAAGTCGCTGCCCGTCAATCGGCTAAAGCACTTCACTAGTTTTTCATCTGTTAATTCAATTAAAATTGGTTGTTAAATCAATCTCTTGTTTGTGAAATCGCTACCCGTAAGCGGCCGAAGCATTTCATTAATTTATCATCGTGGTCCTTACCGCCCTATCATCAAAGTCGCTACCCAATGCGGCTGTAACTCTTTATTAATCAATCATCGCGACTCTTATCGCTAAATTACTAAAACCGCTACCTATCAGTGGCAATAACTCTTTATTAATTGAGCGTCACGGTTCTCAACTTGGGGGCACGATGGAAGATCGCATCTCACCTAACCCAACTAGTTTCAAAAGTTTGACAATTCGAAGATGACTTAAAAGATTCGCCCTTCAAGGACCTTGTCGTCGAAGATTCCTCCGGGGAATCCGAGCTATCCTATTTTCAGGCTCGGGGGAAAAACCCATTTGAAGCACAGATCAAGATCGAACTCTGGCCGCAATCAGAGCCCAATTTTGGGGACAATTGTTACAGCAAGAAATATCCTCGCTTGACAGGAGATCAGATTCCCAAAGATACACTGACCCGACAAGATCAAGGGTCTACATCAGACAATAGCATTTAATGTAGATCTACTGTTGATCGTTAGATTAATATTTGTAATAAATCCCTAAATAAAAGGTTAAGATGAGTTTAGGACTACTTTTGGGCATTTGGGGGTAAACCTCTATAAATAGAAGGTCACCCCCTCATTGTAAGGGTTCACATTTTTTCCCTCATTCCTCATATATGCAAGAAAGCTCTCATTCGAGGGAAGAACAAAAGTTCTTCCCCCACTGTTCGTGTTCGATTACTTTTATTATTTGTCGGGCATAACCCGAATAGCCACATACATCTATCCGTACGACAATACCTGTCAACATGGGTACTCTTTTTTTTTATTGAATCTAGTATGAAATGCCGAAAGTGATTTTAGACCATCTTTGAATTGATGAGTCACTTAGCCAAAAAATGCCTACCAATGACATTAATCCCTTGTTAGCCCGTTTGAGGTTGAGCTTATTTATTTGCTAGCACATTTGAACTTATCCAATTTCTAAAACTCTTTTTGTCCCAATTTGAGTGGAGAATAGGAAAAGTTGTGAATGAAAAGGGGTGTTGAGTTGAGGATGTAGAATTGTTTATAGTTGAGTGAATATTAGGAAAGGTGTAATGGAATTCTGAGTAGTGGGGAAGAACAAAAATTTGAGAATGAGTAAAAGAAAACATGACCTCATATATAGTTAAAGGAAGTGCAGTGATTGAGAAAAAAAAGTGAAAAGAGTTAGAGAAAAAAAAGTTAAGGTGTTGAAAGTAGATGGAATTGAAAGTGCACTGTATGAAAATATTTGAAGTATTCTGTTCCGGGTATTGAAATACTGAAGCTTGATTTTATATTCTCCATTCACTTGAGTCAGTTATCCTAATAGTTACCCCACCCGTCCAAAGAGTCGTACATTGCAACCTTGAAAAAGTCATTTTTTATTTGGCATGAATTCTAGTAGGTGGTCGAAGTTGAGAGTGCTTAGAAGTCTATGGTCACTAATTTGTGTGAATGATTGATTGAGAGAGTCCTTAATTATTGATAAACACTTGTGAGGGAGTGAAACACACCACTGAGAGTACATCCATGTTTGATTTTGGTGGTTCATATTGATTATCCATGAGTAGGATGAAGGGGGTGAGTTTGTGCACGGGTGATCGATCTTTGAAGCTTAAAAACTATTACTTGCATGATTTGGTACTGTTGGAGTTATACGTGAAAGTATGCTTTTACTTTGTATAACTCATGTATTAAACACTTGTTTATGAGAATAATTCTTTTATCACATTTGCTTTAGATATGATTGAATGTTGAATATTTATTGCAACTAGTTCATTATAAGTGGTACTTCTTAAAATGTAGTTAATGTAGTGATACCCGATCACGGAAGATCACATTAATGGTCTCCTTGTAACTAAACATACAAATTCATGACCTAGGTGGAATTGAACAATCCGCCGTGAAATGTCGATGTGTATATCTCAGATTGGCTTGTCTTGACCAAGAAATTGCACTAGCACATTTAGTATGTGGTGAAGAGGACCTACAGCGAGGATAAATTCTTCTGTTCTGAAATGTGAAGAATTAGACCTCAGTGGTTATTGATTTTTTAATCTCTGTCACTTAAATAGGACCGTGTGTGCTTAATGGTTACTGCTTTGATTCATGTTGGGTGAGAATCATTGTGACTTCGAACTTTGTGTCTTGGGCAGTAATATTAGTCATACGACGGTTGCTAAGATTTAATACGGAGAAACGCATGCGAGTACGGCTCGTGTGATTAGTCCCCTTGGTGGGCTCAGAAGTTTTATCGTACTAAATCTGCAAGTGAAGAATTAGTTTCTTCGGTACGGATAATAATGTTGAGCTGTCTTTACTCCAAGGTGAAATATATTAATTAATTTAGAGCTATTCAGAAGCTTAATTAATTAATGGACTTGATAATCTTAAACGTGGGAAATAATAATCGGGAGCCCATATTATCGTAATATGGATTAAGATGGATAGTGCAATATTAATTTATTAGTGGTAATAATTAATATTAATGGATTGAATTATATTGGGGCTCAATATTGAAATTCAGAAGTCCATTAGGAAGTCCAATCTTAATTCTCCTTAAAGGCCCCTCAAGTAGCCCATTAAGTAGCCCAATAATGATAAGGTGATTAAAATAAAAAGAAAATAATAATGCTGATTTTTCCCTATTTTTTTCAAAAATATGATGTCAAGAAGAAAGAAGATTTTGTTGATTTTCTTGGAAAGATATTATGGAAGATATGTATTCTTGAAATACAAGATTATCTCATATATTCAAGAAGATCCAAATCTTGGGATTTCTAATTGAAATTTTTGAAAATTATAAGTTAATATGAAGGGTGAGATTTTTGTGGAATATTTTATTATGAAGAAAATAATATATGAGATATATTCAAGATTTCTTAGAGACTAAGAAAAGATTTTTTCCAAGCCCATATTTCACTCATATTTTCGGCCCCCTCATATTATAAATAGGGGATGATTATTTCATCCCCAAGTACATAATTCCATATGTTGGAAAAATCAAGAGCACATATATTTTTCTTTTTCCTTAGTTATTTAAATTACTTGAAAGCATCTCCCACCGGTGATCAAGTAAGGCAAAAGGGAAATACTTGAGAAGGTTTTTAGGTTGATAAAGCGTGATCGTGATTGTCCCGTTTATTCAAAGGTCAATTCTACAAGAGGTACGTAAGTCACATAAATTCTTGTTTATTCCGCCTAGATTTTATGTGAATTAATTCAACATGCATGATGTTAAATTTGTTGTTGGAATTATTATTTGAATTAATTAGGATTAATTCCTGCTAGTAATAATTGAATTTAAATTCGTATTTAAATTTCATCTCGAATAGATTCCGGGCACCCCTATTTTCCCAACAACTGGTATCAGAGCCACGGTTTCGGGCTCTGATCTTTAAATTGAAATTTAAATTGTTTAACATTAAATTGAAATTGGATAGTAGAATTGCTAGATCTTTTTTGCAGGTATCCAATTGTCATGGTTTTAATTATATTATTTTTTCATGCGTGTGAATTAATTATTTTTAATTCGATTCGTTCAAATTCGTTTTTCTCGTGAGAAAATCCACGAGTAGATTAGTTATTTTTATTTTGATTTGATCATCGTAATAGACTAGTCTAGATCTAGTATTTAAAAAATAAATTGTAACCGGATCGAGACAAAGAACGAAGAATTAAAGACGGCGTACCCGGATGACGTATGCATGCATGGGCGTAAAGTCATGCACGAGGTGAAAAACGAGAACGAACGGCGAAACCTGGTGCGCGAGGCACACGACCCACGCACGACGGGCGCGGCAGGGCACAAGCGCGCGCACGTAGGCGGCGCTCGGCGGCCAGCTACTCGGTGCCGTGCTGAGAGACGCGCGGGCCCACTCCGTGGGCCAACGCGCGCCGTATCTCGGGCCGTGAAATTTTAAATTTCATTTTTTGTTTTTTTGTGTGATTTTAAACGTCATCCTGAACCCCAAACGAAGTTGTTTTTTATGAAGTGTTGTTGTTCGAGTGGGAGCGTGTCAAGACGAACGATGGAAAGCAACAAGGACGATATTTTCTATCAAGACGTGAAGAAATTAAATCGTGACAATTGGATTTGAGTGCTCCAATGTGTTTAATTTTGTTTTGATGGATGTTTTATTTCGTGCACTTATTATTATTTGTTAATATGTGTTTGCATGAATTTTATTGTACAAGAAAAACCTTACTTTCGAAAATTACTAAGTATGTTTATTTAATCGCAATTTTATTCCGGATATTAAAATTGAATTAATTTGGCCTCCATAATTTATTTATTTGTGAAATTCTTTTGGAATACATTTCCCCCTCGGATCGGCCAAAAGGACAGATTTCACATGAATAAATTCCGAAAGGATGATTGTGGATTATTACTAGTGGCGGTTTTGACCCTCACCACGAGTGGCTTGCTCAAAGCAAAAAAATAATCCTGTATTTAATTATGGTTATTACTTAGACATAAGAAATTGATATTAACTTACTCCTCTCGGAGTCCCTGTCAATTTTTATGTGGTCAAAGTGGGAGCCAGCTATTAATTTTGAATTAAGGATTTGTAACTTTTAAGTTTGTGATCCGCTTGAATGTGTTTAAATGTATAGACCACCCCTTGTGGCGCATTTAAATTGTTTTGAGATGTTGGTTGATGCATGATTATATTGTTTTAAGGTTTCAATATAATTGATGTGATCGAATTATGTGATAATTTTGTATTTTTATAGATATTGATATGAATGTATGTTTTATTTTTAGTTCATCATGTCGCAACCTTTTAATCCACTGTTTAGTATACTTAAAGATAACAAACTTGTCGGTGAGAATTATGTTGATTGGAAACGTAATCTTGATATTGTCCTAACCGCTCAACACCACAAATGGGTACTTACTACTCCTAAGCCCCAAGAGCCTGCCGAAGATGCGAGCAAGGCGGTCAAGAAAGAGCATAAGAGTTGGTTTGACTCCGATGAGATGGCTAGGTATACTATTCTGGCTTCAATGTCAGATGTGTTGCAACACCAACACCAACACATGGAGACCGCCTTTGAGATAATGCTCAATCTTGAAGCGATGTTTAAACATCAGAACCGTCCAGCTAGGCAAATCAGCATGCGAAAGATGCTTTCGTTGAAGATGGTGGAAATCCCGTAAGGGATCACGTTATCGAGATGATGGGTTATCTCAACAAGTTGGAAGTACTTGGTGTGGAATTTGATCTCCCTACTAAGGTAGATTTCGTTCTCCATTCTCTGCCGAAGAGCTTTGAGCAGTTTCAGTTGAACTATCAAATGAATGACCGGGCAAATAGTTTGTCCGAGCTCTTTCAAGCTTTGGTATCGGCGGAGACTTTAATGGATCATCAAATTGTTGCTATGGTGGCAAACGGTCCGTCTGCCTCTTCGAGTCTCAAGGGAGGGAAGAAGAGAAAGAGGACGAAAGGACAGACCCAAGCAAATCCAACTGTTGCGAAACCTAAGGCAAAGGGAGAAGAAGGTGGAAAGAAAGCTGCTAAGGGTAAGTGCTTTAACTGTGGTGAGAAGGGACATTGGAGGGCGACCTGTTCTAAGCCTAAGAGGGTGGTAAAGAAAGGTAAGTCTCATGCTTTAGTCGTTGAAACTTATGTTGCGGCGTATGCTGCCCACGTTTGGGTAGTGGATACCGGGGCAACTGATCATATTTGTTTCACTCTTCAAGGGTTCTAGCTAACTCGGCGACTTAGCAAGAATGAGATCCTTGTCACTTTGGGCGATGCTACGAGAGTGGCAGCCAAAGCAGTGGGAGTCGTGCACCTATCTTTTGAAGATAGAGTTTTAATTTTAAGAGATGTTTTATACGTTCCGAACTTTAGGAAAAATTTAATTTCAGTTTCTAAGTTGTTTTTTTATCTCAGTTACTTTTAATAAAGTTGTTACTATTTCTTTTACGAATGATACTATCTGTCATGGAACGTTGGTAAATAATCACTATACGATTAAGTGTGCACACCACTCAAATAATGAATCTAATAACACGTCGATCATTTCGAGTAATAAAAGAAAGTGTTCTTCGGAGATGAACGAAATACTTCTATGGCATCTTAGACTAGGTCAGATTAATCTAAAGCGGATAGAGAGATTGGTGAAAGACAGATCCTTGGAATCATTCCAAGTCGAACCGTTTCCAACTTGTGAATCCTGTTTAAAGGGTAAAATGACCAAGAGGGCATTTGGAGCCAAGGGGAATAGAGCTACCGAAGTGTTAGAACTCGTTCATACCGATGTGTGTTGTCCAATGCCGATCAAAGCGAGAATGGGGTATGAGTATTTCGTCACCTTCATTGACGATTACTCGAGATATGGGTACATTTACCTTATGAGGCATAAGTCTGAAACTTTTGATAAGTTCAAGGAGTTTAAGACCGAAGCCAAGAAACATAGAGAAAAGAGTATCAAGTTTCTATGATCAGATCGTGGGGGCGAATACCTCAGCGATGAATTCTTGAACTACTTATCGGACGAAGGGATCGTATCCCAGTTAACCGCACCAGGAACCCCTCAACAGAATGGTGTGGCGGAACGAAGAAACCGGACTCTTTTAGAGATGGTCAGATCCATGATGAGTTATTCGGATTTACCTAAGTCGTTTTGGGGTAATGCCTTGGAAACGGTGGCTTACATTCTAAACATGGTGTCATCCAAATCGGTTCCTAAAACCCCAATGGAATGGTGGACCGGGCGCAAGCCCAGTCTAAGACATTTGCAGATTTGGGGTTGTCCGGCATACGTGCTAGACAAGGAAGCCGGTAAGTTGGATCCACGTTCGGAATTAAGGCTGTTTATAGGACACCCTGCGGGAACGAAAGGGTGTATGTTCTATAGTCCCAAGGATCAAAAGACTGTGATTGGTACACACTTTAAATTCTTGGAGGAAGACTATATGAATAATCGGAAACCTAAAAGTGAAAAAGGCCAAGAGAATCTCGTATGCAAGCTCAAGAGATCCATTTACGGACTTAAGCAAGCATCGCGTACTTGGAACCAGTGTTTTGATCAAGTGATTAAGTCTTATGGGTTTGATCAAAACGAGTTCAAAAGTTGTGTGTATAAGAAGCGTGACGGAACTGCAGTGGTATTCTTAGTATTATACGTAGACGATATTTTGCTCATTGGAAACAATGTAAAGGTATTGTCAGACGTAAAGGTATGGCTGTCAAAACAATTTGATATGAAGGATTTAGGGGAAGCCGGTCACATCCTTGGGATCAAGATCACTCACGATCGCAAGAAGAGGATGTTGGGCTTATCGCAAGCTTCATACATTGACACTGTTTTGAAGCATTTTAGCATGCAAGATTCCAAGAAAGGTTTTGTACCTTTTAGGCACGGAATCCATCTATTGAAAGAAATGAGCCCTAAGACGCAAGAGGAGATAGATGACATGAAAGGTGTTCCATACGCTTCAGCCGTAGGAAGCCTTATGTATGCAATGCTATGTACGAGACCGGATATCTGCTTTGACGTGGGCATGGTGGCAAAGATAGCGCCGGGTGACAACCTAACTGGTCCATTCACAAAGGGTCTGCCTCAGAGTACATTCGAGAGACATGTGGATGGAATAGGAGTCAAGACTATCACCAATCTGCTTTAAAGTATAAGTGGGAGGAATTATTAGGTTAGTGTAGGTTGACATGAGATGTCACGTAGAGCTACTACACTAAGACATGCATGATGTATACTAAAAAGCAGACTTTATGTATAAGTGGGAGATTGTTGGAGTTATACGTGAAAGTATGCTTTTACTTTGTATAACTCAGGCAAATTTTTTATTTTGGGGTATATTTACAATTTGGTGGTGAAAATAGGGTGGGAGGGAGTGTGTTTACGAAATTAAAGGTAATCGCGCCTACCAGAGGCGATATAAGCTTTTGGACGTAGGGAATCGCGCCTACCAGAAGCGACTTTGGTGTATCAGGTAAACTCGCCTCTGGCAAAGGCGATTTCCAACGTGTCTCTAAACACGCCCCTACCAGAGGCGCGTCTGACAGTCCCACATGCATTTGTCGTCTACTAAACTCGCGCCTACCAGAGGCGAGTTCCGACATGCTTTGTCGTTATCTGTTTGGCATTATCTGTTTGGCGTAAGAATCCCTCCCCCTTTGGCGTTTTATGTTTGGCGTGGGATTCCTTCCTCCCCACTAATATATAACTCCTTCCTCCCCACTAATACTTCTTACTCCTTCCTACCTCACTCCTCTCCTCATTATACTTCTTCTTCGTACTCCTTCCTTCCTCTCTTCTTCTTCAAATGAAGGCTAGTCCATAAGAAAAAAAAAATTTGCCCTCCAAAATACAAACTTGCAGTCTCACGTACTTGAGGAATTGATATTTTGCTATCTACCTGAGAAATATAATTGTGTATTGAAATTGGTTTATATTTATACTATCTTAAAAAAAAAAATTATTTTATTGGTTCAAAAGAAACTATAAACTATTTCATAAAAGTTGAAAATTATTTCAAACACTAAATAATATTTTTAAGTAATAAATGTAAAATGTAAAAAAAATGACATTTATAATAATAGTACCAATACAATTAGCGATGGCCCAATCGACCACCCGTTCCACATTGCGGCAGACGTCTTTCACGATAATTACGACGAGGTTGTTGTTCATGTTGGCTTGGTCCGGGCTCCTCTCCGTATGTGTCCGCATATGGTATAGGCGTTGAACTGTAAACTGGGCGTTGTGCGAATTGAGGTCGATGTTGATAATAGGTACTCATATTAATACCCGTATTTAATATGTCAGTAAATGAACCAGGCCATGATGTAAGAAGATCTGTCACAGATTTAGTTAATTTAGATCAATAATATATATATATTAAAATATATATTATTTATAAGTTGATATTATATACCTGGTTCATTATAAGGTGTCTGAAAACTGGGTTGAGGTATCTCCTGTTGCAACGTCGATGTAGAAGCAGGCTGGGGTACCCCCTCAACGCTTTCCCAACCAACTATCAAGTTAACAATAACATATCATAAGTAAATAAACATAATCTTTAAAAAATATTATTAAGGGTTATGTGTAACTTCCATACCATTTCCAGCAGGATGTGTGTAAGCTCCAAATCCAAATGAGGGCAACTCATAACTTGTGTGAGGCGTAGGCTGAGGTGGCCACTCATTTGATTGCCGAGCATCTATCAAATTAATAGAAATATACATAAACAAGTAAATATAATTTCTTGAATAATTTTAATTTATTATTGTAACTTTGATAATATTGAATTACACACCGTATGTAGTTGGTGTGTTGCCCAAAATTCGAGACGCTCCATACTGTTGGCCCATCGATGTAGAAGCATCTGTAACATGTTATAAAAATATTTAATAATTAAATAAATATAAACCCAAGGAATATCATATTTACAAGTGTAATTCCGTAAATTGCATACCATTTCCAGCAGTATGTTGTGTGCGGGGCGCAGATTGAGGAACTCGGTATTGAGTACCTTGTCGGGGAAAAGGGGAATCTGATGGCACTGCCGAGGAATGTCTTCTTCGACTCGCAGACGTTGAAGGACCTTCATCGCCGTCACGCTCTACAGACCTCCTTCTTGTTTGTCCTCTACTTATTTCCCCGACTTCTACGTTTTCAACTGAGGCTCGTGGATGTTCAAGATAAGTAGGAGATTCAATAATAGGCTCCACTTCAGTGATGAAATTCTCAGCTGTTTCTAAAAATTCCTCCATTGATGGTCTATTATCAATGTGAGCCCGTCGTTTACTGATTTTAAATTTTCGAAACCAGCTTACCTGTAACAAAAAAATAATAGAATGTTATTCATATTTCAAACATAAAAAATCAATATATAATTAAATTTGTGATATATAATTTACCAAAACATCACTGGCAGACGTTCTTGGTGGTTGGAAGCCTCGGACCGGTGCTGCAGTATACTCCACTGGTGAAATCAATCGTCGTGTAATGTCATAGTACCACTGCATATAGTCTTCCGTGACCGGATCACCCCCGTTGATAGGCGTGCAAGGCATGAATGGTTGCCTGCTTCTCCAATATCTAATCCATTTGTCATGCTTGGTCGTCCAATCAAAGCCGGTTCTCCCCTGGCGGTTATACTCATGCAAGCTCTGGTCCCTTTCCTCTACATGACTTGGAATGTTTTGGACCATTCCAAATTGTCTGAGCACCCTATTCGGATAGTGAAGCTCCACTATCCAAATATTGATCAATGGACATTGCGACCTCCAATTTAAGGTCCAACAACGAGGTTCGAGATTCCTGATCTCCTCAGCGTCCACATCATAGGGATCCCAAATAAACTGTAAAGACACACACAAAACATTAATATCAATATTCTCAAAAAATAATTTATATTAGTTTGAATCATTATAATAATAACTTACTTGACCATTAGACAAACGCTCAAATATGTCGCGATATACACGAATTGAAAACCTCGTGCTGTCAATATGACTGTGATAATGTATCCACCTATAGTAGGTAAAAAAATAAGTATGTATATCCAAACGAATTATAGATAAATGTGTCTATAGAAAAATACCTAGCTCCATACGGTGGAGGCCCCAAATTACGACCATCTACACTTATCTGCCCTTGTTGGAGCATCGGATGTGCGTTCGATGGTTGGATCGTTTTTATCCTTGACCATGCCCATATCTGTTGTTCAATGATAAATTTATTTCAATGTACAATTAATCAATGAAATATTTAAAAGTAATTTAAATTAACCAAGAATTACCTGCAACAAGCATAATGGTCCAGCGATGCTCTTGCATTTATAGTTGCAAGCCATACAGAGTTCGCGATATAAACTCGCTAACACAACACTTCCCCAGTTGTATTCCCCGACTGTATTCACGTCCAGCAGAAAATACAGATAGACTAATGGGACAGAATTTCGAGAATGGTCGGGCATCATTAATGTTCCCAGGAGTAAAAGTGCACACCCCCGTGCATATTGATCAACGAAGGGGACCGTAAAAACCCATCGTCTTGAGTCTGTCCACCACACGAGAATGGAGTGCGATCTTATAAGGATTTGGGTCTTCTAGTCTAAATGTCCAGAATGGCCCATCACCTCCATTGTATGTACTTAGCACTGTCTCGCTTGTTTTCCTATTAATATAATCTAGCCTCGACCGATGGGTTTGTTGCATGGTGAGTACAGATCTGTTCTTCGGTCCATATAACAGTGCCTCTCTATCAGAATTCATCTATAATTCAAACATTCACACAGATGTATTAGAATTAACACAAATCATACACATAAAACATAAAGCTCAAACACATAAAGGATAATGTATATGAAATTATTCAACATTATTGTCAACATTTTAATTCAATCCTACAAACTAATTTTATTCAACATTTTGATAACATTTTGACAATATTTTGATAGCATTTTGATAGCTCCTAGGGATTCACAACATCAATGTGAAGGACCAGCTCTATCTTGTGCTTGGTACTGTTGTCTAGCGCGGGTTTGGGCCCAATCCATTTCATTATGAATCCTGGACGTCACATCCCGACCACGACGCCTTATCTGCGATCTGGATTATGTCTCAGCTGAAAATAGGGTTCATCCCACTCCTGAGGATCCGGCAATGGCTCAATATACACTTGGATCGATTTGTCACTAACATGATCAGGCCACATCCGATGTCTCTGCACTAAAATCCCTGCTTCTTTAGCACGTTCCATAAATACATTTTTGGATCGTGTGAAGGTTGCACTAACTATAGCTGTAATTGGGAGGCGTCGTGCACCCTTAAGAACACCGTTGATGCATTCGGAGATGTTAGTTGTCATAACCCCATAACGTTGACCTCCATCATGACTAAATGTCCACTTGGCAGGATCGATATTTCGTAGATACTGATGACCCTCTTCACTTAAAACTCGGATTTCGTTCATCTTTGTCTCAAAATGTCTAACCGACAATGCTGTTCCCGCATTGTAACACAAGTCCTTCATCTTTTGACTCTTGAACTGAGTATTAAAATTTGAAGCGACATGTCTTAAACAATAACGGTGCACTCCTCTTGGTGGTGAAAATGCTGGGACTTCTTCCACTGCCTTCAAAATACCCTTATGCCTATCAGAAATAAGGCATATCCCCTCCATATCACCCACAACATGTGTAGCTAACATTCTAAGAAACCATTTCCAAGACCTATAACTTTCGTCATCAACAATGGCATATGCTACTGAAATGATTTTCTGATTAGCATCAAGGGTGTTAGCAATCAGCAATTTGTGTCTGTACTTAGTGTAAAGGTGAGTACCATCTACACAAAGTATTTTGCGACAATGCATGAATGCTTCAACGCATGGCTTGAATGCCCAGAAGACATATCCCAACGTGTGCACATTCCACTCAATCGTATCCCTGTGTTTCCACTCCACAATGGTCCCGGGATTGTATTTCTGCAAGGCTCCCATGTACTTGGGCAAATACTGACATGAACTCTCCCAAGTTCCGAACACATTCTCCCTAGCACGTTTCAACGCTTGCCATGCCTTTTGATATGAAATAGTGTAATTATATTTCTTATCTGCAAGCTCCACGACATATTTGACGTCGTATGCTGGATCAACTTGTATGAGACTCTCCATGTCAGCTGCAAGCAAGTTTTTACAGAGATTTGAATGATTGCGCGAGTCAATATTCATCAAACATGTATGTGGCGGCCCCAACCTAGTGATTTCCCAATAATCGTATCTTTTACGGTACGATGCGTGTAAATGCCACTCACAACGTTGCGATGTCGAGCAATTATCATTTTCACTAGCATAGTTCTGCTTACACACCAACTTCATTGTCTTCGAGTTGCTCTCTTCGACTCTATACTCACGCCTTGCATGTCGGACCGAATAATCCTTCACGACATTGATCACAGCATCTTTGTCTTTGAAAATCATCCCTAACCTCAAAACCCCATCATCCGCATCATAGCTTAGATCACCACTTCGAACGCCTACTGAATCGACAGGTACATCATCACATGACCTATCAAAAAATGGCACTCCAACCAAATTTGGATGAGGTCTCACTCTTGGCATTAGGGAATTTGGTACAGCAACAGTTGGCATCCAAGGATTGTCAGTGGTACCATCCTCATCAGACGACCCCTCGTCCTCAGAACCATTATCGCTTGGTTCAGAATTACAAGTAAAGTCTGGATATATATCACCAGCTATATCAACTATGGAGGTCCCAACAGGGGCCATCTCAGTGATACCAGAAGGTCCAATATTAGGATCTGAACCACCGGCATGACTAGACCCTAAATGTTGGGCCTGATATTCAACGTCGGAAGGTCTATCCATATTGGCACCACCATGACCTGGCCATTCAGAAGGATAGTACTGGTTCCCCCACTGGCCATGGGATGTTGGGTACTGTACCTTCATTTCAACCTCCACTAATAGCTCAACGGAATTGAGCCCAGCTTGTGGATGGAAGAAGTATCGTAGGTCGTTGTTATTCCTAATAGGACAACTAGACGAGGCATTCCCATTTTTTATTATGCAAGACACATTCAAAGAATACACTCGCAAATCTAATCCCGTAACCTCAGACAACTCACGTAATAGATCGTAGAAATCAAGCATACGATCAACTCTTCTTTTTCCAATAACAGCTCCGCAAGAGCGCACAATGATTCCAATGTCGCGAGAGGTTGACATATCTTCAACAACACAAAACACTTATAAAAATTTTATCTATAGGCACTAAATTAATTATTGGCCTCAATTATGTTTACATCTAGTATAGTAAATCAAACCCAACACCCTAATTTCCATACATTTTTAGTGTTTTTTTTTTTTGCAGTATTGAAATTTTATTCCGAACACTTTTTGATGGGTGTATTAACAAAAGATAGGAATATATATAGTCTTATTGTTACATTTAATATTCTTAATTCCATTTCTTAATTTTTAACAAATAAAAAGTATTTAATATTCTTAATTCCATTTCTTAATTTTTCACAAATTAAAATTTTCTAAATAGAAAATTCTCAAATACATTGAGAATATAAAATTAATTCGTTTTATTTTATTTTATTTAGTTTATTTTATTTTATTTTATTTCGTTTTTTTATTTTAATTAGTTTTATTTTATTTTATTTCGTTTATTTTATTTTATGTAATTTCGTTTATTTTACTTTATTTTATTTTATTTTATTCATTTTATTTTATTTTATTTTAATTTCGTTTTTTTATTTTAATTAGTTTTATTTTATTTTATTTCGTTTAATTCATTTTATATTATTTTATTTTATTTTTTTAATTTATTTTATTTCGTTTATTTTATTTATTTTAATTTTGTTTTTTTTATTTTTTTATTTTTTATTTCGTTTTTAATATTTTATTTAATTTCATTTATTTCATTTTATTTTATTTTATCTCTTAATCTCTTATTATAGTTAAATAAAATTATCTTATGATTGCAAAAATTAAATTTTAAAATGATGATCAATATTTTCATTAAGTAAGTAATCTAGAGTTTTTTAATACACTATATATATTAAATCTAGATTTTTTAAAACACTAAAAACACTAGAATTTTATAAAAATAAAACTTACATTGTATACATAATGGTTATTAACATCACGTTAAAAAAAAGTCAAATTTTACTTTAATAACTTTGATTGATAAAATGTCTAATTTACTCTTCGATTCTTCAAATGTATAAAAGTTATGCATCACCAAAACATTCAAAAAATTAAAAAAGTGTATCATTTTTTATTAAATAAAATTCTACATATATTTGATTAAATAAATTGAATCCCAATTAAATAAATAACACACTATGAGCTTATTAATGGAATTTTAAATCAAAATAAACCAAAAGAACAACACTACTACCAATTTTAAATCAAAATAACAACACTATGACCTTATTAATGTTATTTTAAATCGAAATAGCAACACTACTACTAATTTTAAATCAAAATAAATCAAAAGTAACATGCTAAAACATGTAATTTCTCTAACATATATATATATATATCGACATTATATATATACTATATATACACTATTTCAAAAAATTGCATGCAAAATAATTCTAAAAATATACAAAAAAATTTGAAATATTTACCACTTAATTGTAGTGTCTGTACTCCTCAGGTAGATAGCAAAATATCAATTCCTCAAGTACGTGAGACTGCAAGTTTGTATTTTGGAGGACAATTTTTTTTTTCTTATAGACTAGCCTTCATTTGAAGAAGAAGAGAGGAAGGAAGGAGTACGAAGAAGAAGTATAATGAGGAGAGGAGTGAGGTAGGAAGGAGTAAGAAGTATTAGTGGGGAGGAAGGAGTTATATATTAGTGGGGTGGAAGGAATCCCACGCCAAACATAAAACGCCAAAGGGGGAGGGATTCTTACGCCAAACAGATAATGCCAAACAGATAACGACAAAGCATGTCGGAACTCGCCTCTGGTAGGCGCGAGTTTAGTAGACGACAAACGCATGTGGGACTGTCAGACGCGCCTCTGGTAGGGGCGTGTTTAGAGACACGTCGGAAATCGCCTTTGCCAGAGGCGAGTTTACCTGATACACCAAAGTCGCTTCTGGTAGGCGCGATTCCCTACGTCCAAAAGCTTATATCGCCTCTGGTAGGCGCGATTACCTTTAATTTCGTAAACACACTCCCTCCCACCCTATTTTCACCACCAAATTGTAAATATACCCCAAAATAAAAAATTTGCCGTATAACTCATGTATTAAACACTTGTTTATGAGAATAATTCTTTTATCACATTTTCTTTAGATATGATTGAATGTTGAATATTTATTGCAACCAGTTCATTATAAGTGGTACTTGTTACATTGTAGTTAATGTGGTGATAGCCGATCACGGAAGATCACATTAATGGTCTCCTTGAACAAAACATACAAATTTATGACCTAGGTGGAATTGAACAATCCGCCGTGAAAGGTCGATGTGTATATCTCAGATTGGCTTGTCTTGACCAAGAGATTGCACTAGCACATTTAGTATGTGTTGAAGAGGACCTACAATGAGGATAAATTCTTCTGTTCTGAAATGTGAAGAATTAGACCTCAGTGGTTATTGATTTCTTAATCTTCGTCACTTAAATAGGACCGTGTGTGCTTAATGGTTACTGCTTTGATTCATGTTGGGTGAGAATCATTGTGACTTCGAACTTTGTGTCTTGGGCAGTAATATTAATCATACGACGGTTGCTAAGATTTAATACGGAGAAACGCGTGCGAGTACGGCTCGTGTGATTAGTCCCCTTGGTGGGCTCAGAAGTTTTATCGTACTAAATCTGCAAGTGAAGAATTAATTTCTTCGGTACGGATAATAATGTTGAGCTGTCTTTACTCCAAGGTGAAATATATTAATTAATTTAGAGCTATTCAGAAGCTTAATTAATTAATGGACTTGATAATCTTAAATGTGGGAAATAATAATCGGGAGCCCATATTCTCGTAATATGGATTAAGATGGATAGTGAAATATTAATTTATTAGTGGTAATAATTAATATTAATGGATTGAATTATATTGGGGCTCAATATTGAAATTCAGAAGTCCATTAGGAGGTCCAATCTTAATTCTCCTTAAAGGCCCCTCAAGTAGCCCATTAAGTAGCCCAATAATGATAAGGTGATTAAAATAAAAAGAAAATAATAATGCTGATTTTTTCCTATTTTTTTCGAAAATATGATGTCAAGAAGAAAGAAGATTTTGTTGATTTTCTTGGAAAGATATTATGGAAGATATGTATTCTTGAAATACAAGATTATCTCATATATTCAAGAAGATCTAAATCTTGGGGTTTCTAATTGAAATTTTTGAAAATTATAAGTTAATATGAAGGGTGAGATTTTTGTGGAATATTTTATTATGGAGAAAAGAATATATGAGATATATTCAAAATTTCTTAGAGACTATGAAAAGATTTTTTCCAAGCCCATATTTCACTCATATTTTCCGCCCCCTCATATTATAAATAGGGGATGATTATTTCATCCCCAAGTACATAATTCCATGTGTTGGAAAAATCAAGAGCACATATATTTTTCTTTTTCCTTAGTTATTTAAATTACTTGAAAGCATCTCCCACCGGTGATCAAGTAAGGCAAAAGGGAAATACTTGAGAAGATTTTTAGGTTGATAAAGCGTGATCGTGATTGTCCCTTTTATTCAAAGGCCAATTCTACAAGAGGTACGTAAGTCACATAAATTCTTGTTTATTCCGCCTATATTTTATGTGAATTAATTCAACATGCATGATGTTAAATTTGTTGTTGGAATTATTATTTGAATTAATTAGGATTAATTCATGCTAGTAATAATTGAATTTAAATTCGTATTTAAATTTCATCCCGAATAGATTCCGGGCACCCCTATTTTCCCAACAGGTACTTTGGTTCTTTCTAACAATGTCACTTGACTTATTATTTCATTACTTGAGGACCAGCAATATGGTAAGTTTGGAGGGGGGGGGGGGGGAGGGGGTTGATTAGGTGTGAAATTGTAATGTTTTGTAGCCCGATTAGTCCATATTTTGAGTATTTTTTATTAGTATTTAGAATTATTTGAGTATCATTTTCATAAACTCATCAATTTGTTTCTTTGGTATTAATATTTTGTTAGAGGGTGAAAAGATGAGTTCGTATGACTTTGAATCGACTAAAACGGACTCCCGGTTGAGAAGATATGAAGATTTTTCGAACAAGTGTACAACAGCCGAAAGTGCTCGACCAGGTGCACGAGCGGCACTCGAGCGCCCCTGAAATACTGTGATAAGTTGGTACTCGAGCGGTGCTCGACCACAACTCGAGCGGGCACCATGTGCTCGACCTCTGCGGGGAATTTTTGGCTCAAATCATATAAACCCATACCCTTATTTTACATATCTAGACTCGATTTTTGAAGGGGCAGAGCTTGGGAAGGAGTTCTGAGAGTTTTAGCAAGATTTTTCATCGTGTAATCGAAGTTTTTAGCATACGAATTCTTAGATTAATTATTATTTTTGAACGGATTAATTTTTGTTCTTTCTTTCTTGAATACTTGAGATTCTTAAAGCTAGTTTTCCAGATTTATTAAGAATTATTTTAAGACTTGATTGATCGATTCCATCTTTCGTTAATGTTCTTGAATTCGTTTCTTATTTTCGATATGCTTATAATTATGAATTTTATTATTGCTTTTATTCTCCAAACCACCATGTTAGGCTAGAACCCTTGCATGCTTAGGATAGGATGAACTCGTAGAATTTGGATGTTGGTACATAATTAGGATAATTCGTGATGTATAGTTTTAATTCTCTTAAATATTGAATATTTCTAATAAACCCTAGAATAATTTTGGAATTAAGTACAAAAATTGTTAGAGAGAAGACGACCGCATCATTCTTTAATAATGAATAGGCTTAAGGAGATGATTTTTGAAGGGTTTTATAATCTACCGGTTTATCTAGGGAGGACGTTCGCATCACCTTAGCTAAATTAGGGTCTCAATAATTAAGCACAATTCATATAATTTAATTAGTGGATTAGTGAAGTAGGTTGATAGAACTAAGTATTAAGGTTAATTTTTGAGCTTTTATTCTTTCAATTCTTGTGCTAGATTAGGGAAGTTGATTGCCTAGTTTTAGTACACTTAGGATTTCAACTTGCACGTCACGATTATTTTAGTTACCGTACCAACTCCATTAGTATACGTAGGGATTCTTATCCCGAGCATCACCTTTATCTTTGCACTTTAAACCAGAAGTTAGTTTGATTACATTTTCATGGATTTATTCGCATACACACTTTCCCTTGGGTTCGATACTACTTGGTCCCTATACTCGTCCATACTACAGTGATCTCATACTGTTGTGGGGTAACTACTAGTCAAGCTAGTATTTGCGTTCAAGTCATGGGGCAGGGTGGGGCGGGGTGGGGACGGGGATGGGGATTCATTCTCCATCCTCGTTCCCACGAAATCAAGGATTCCCTATCCCGCTAAATAAACAGGGAAAAGTTCCCCCCATCCTTGCTCCAAGGATCCCCGTCCCTGAGGGAATTCCCCATTCCCCACCTAATTATTTTTTATCTCATTTTTAAAATATAAAATTTAAAATAATATCTAAATTTAAAAAAATTAATCACACAACAATTACTTTAAGTTGGTGTTAAAAAAACTAATTTAAACAATTTGAAGAACCTCTAATTCTAATATTTTTAGTTAACATATATACTATAGTGAAAATTATATAATTTGGAACTAATATCATAAATAAAATATAGATGTAATTTTGAATAAATAGTTAATTGAGTAGGAAAATTTTGAAATATTTATTTGTAATTTACATTTAATTTAAATTATATATACATAAATATATTAATTATATAAAAAATAATGCAGGTTCCCGCGAGGCGGAGAATACTATCCCTGTCCCCATTTGCTTCGGGGATTCCCGGCCCCGTTCAGGGCAGATTCCCACGGGGATCGGGGATTCCCCGCCCCGCTGCCAAATCTACTCTTCCAAAAATATAAATATATTTCACTCTCGAAAATCTCTTATAATAACTAGAGACTTCTAATGAGGTCAAGGTATAACGGTGATGGAAATGAAGATGAGAATAATAATGATGAATAATAATGTATTTTTTTTGTAACTAATGTATTTTTTGGTATTTTTTCTAAACAATTTTGAATTTTTTTTTACATACAAATGTGTTCCATAAACATTTGCATCAATGGTTCCAGCGCCAGAGTCTATGGAAATCCATGTAAATCAATAAAAAATATGTATTCCACAATCCTGTCAAGTCTATGAAAATCCATGCAAATCAATAAAAAAAAGTCAGTCAAACTCTACATGGAGTCTATAGATTTTCTAAATCCACAAACTTTTTAAAATCCGAAAAAATCTAATAGAATATCAATTGAATACACCCCTCTTAATTTGGAACCCCCATATTAGGGTAAACACTCTTCCCATATACACTTTCACTTTGCACAAACTTCACACACACGCACACGTTTGCAGCTTCTAGCTGGATTTTGGATGGTGGGCCGATGTCCGATTAATTGGTTAGTACCATCTCAAATATCTCATCCATAGTTTTTCAGAACATTTTTCCTTTAGCGGTGGGAGTGTTAAATCTCGATTATCACGGATCCAAGTTTGGGGGATGCCATTATAGGCGAACTAACTTCTATAATCCATAACCTTTTGCTTGATTGTCCAAATCTTCTAATTTTGGTCTTGCTTGAAAGTTGTTATTAAGAACTTTCCAAAACATTTCCCCATTTTTAAATCGGAGTTCAAGAACACTAGATATACTCGGTCAAAGTTTTAAAAATGTATTTTTAGTTCTATTTCCCCTCCATCTTCACTTCATTCACCTTCACTCTCTTGTTTTCCGGCCACAACCACTACTGCGGCTCCATCTATCTCGGTCGATCGTGTCACCGTAGTTTTTAATGTTGTTGTTGTTGGTGGTGGAATGGGAGGAAGAGTGGAAGATATAGGTGGTTTTAAGTCTATTGGTTGTGTTTTGGAAATCAGGAATAATTTGGGGTCAAAATTATAATTTCAATTGTATAAATTGGTTTAATTAAGTTGTCAAAACACATGCCAATTAAGAAGGTCTCATTTAATGAAAGTTCATTAAAATTGTCCTAAAAAACATGTCCAGATTCAAGTTAATAACCATATTATTTATATGGTTATTTTTAAGTAAGTATATATTATCATAAATATGAAAGAATCAATTTCCAAAAAATTGACCCTTATTTTGAGTAAGTACATGTCAGTAAATAATTATTTTATTGAATTGTTGACTTTCTTATTATATGCAAATTATATTGGTTGCATATATATGTAATTGAATTACATTATTCACACAAAGATTGGGCATATATAGAAACTGGTTTGACTAATATTTATGTTAATATGTCAGTTTATCAATTAAAATAAATTATTCAAAATTAAATACATAATTTGTGATAGTGATATTATTTTTTAAAGAATAGGTTCAGATGCATAGTAATTATATTATTTATTTGGTTATTTTTAAGTAAGTATATCATATTAACATATCGTAAATTGTTATATGAAATATTCTACGGATCTAATATCCGTAGAATAATCCATATACAAAAAACGAATCTCGCCTAAAGACGTAGCAGCCCAAATTCTCATGGCCGTCATCTCCTGTGCATATCAGGTTATACCACAAACTGAGCCACCTCCCTTTTTCAGCACGTAGACCGCCTCACCGCCGAAAATCTCCTCGCCGCCTCAACATTAATTAATCCACCATCACTATCTCCTCTTCAAATTTCAAATGGCTCATTTGTTCTGTGCAATCTTATTCCTTTTGCTAATCCCATCCGCTCTTGCAACTGAATATTCCGACAATCCCCAGTCCTTTATTGTAAGGCTTCAATATGACATGAAACCTTCAGCCTTTTCCTATATGGAACACTGGTATAAAGCCACTCTTTGTTCCCTCACTTCCAGTACTTTGAATTCTGAAAAAACAGAGCAGAATCCCCCTGATGTGCAATATGACTTTGACTTGATTGATGGGTGTGAATCTTGTGGTGTTTGTTGTGGTGGCGTTGTTGTATCAGTATTAGGAATCGGTTTTGGAGTAAGTGTGTTATTAAAAATATGTTTTACTATTGGAGCAAGTGTGTATTACTATTGGAGGAAATGTGTGTTACTAAAAATATATGTTACTATTGGAGCAAATGTGTGTTACTATTGGAGCAAATATGTGTTACTATTAGAGGAAATATATGTTATTTAAAATATGTGTTACTATTGGAGCAAAAAATGTGTTACTAAAAATATGTGTTACTATTGGAGTAAATGTATGTTACTGTTAGAGTAAATATGTGTTACTGCCAGAACAAATGTGTATTACAATTGGAGCAAATGTATGTTACTATTAGAGTAAATGTGTATTATTGCAAATGGGTGTTAAAGTTAGAGTAAATGTGTGTTATTAAAAATATGTGTTACTATTGAAGCAAATGTGTGTTAATGTTAGAGGAAATAGGTGTTACTATTGAAGCAAAGTGTGTTCCTATTAGATTAAATATGTGTTACTGCAAATGTGTGTTAATGTTAAAGTATATGTATGTTACTAAAAAAAATGTGTTAATATTGGAGCAAATGTATGTTACTGTTAGAGGAAATATGTGTTACTATTGAAGCAAGGTGTGTTAATGTTATAGCAAATGTGTATTATTGGAATTGTGTGTTAATGTTTGGAGCAAAAATGTATTTAATGTTAGAGGAAATATATGTTATTTTTGGAGCAAGTATATTTTAATGTATAAAATAATAAATTTAAATTTAAAGGGATGAGAAATAAATTAAAAATACATATTTGATCTTGTAAAAATATATATTTGTCATTATTATTATTTTAAAGTAGAAAAAAACATGTTTTTTAATGACTTGTACCACATATTTGCCCATATAGTAACATACATTTTTCCTATATTGTAACACAAACTGGGAATGAAAATGTGTATTATTGAAAATATGTGTTAATGTTGGAGCAAAAATGTATTTGATGTTAAAGCAAATGTTTGTTATTGTTGGAGCAAATATATTTTAATATATAAAACAATAAATTTAAATTATAAGGGATGAAAAATAAATTAAAAACACATATTTAATCTTGTAAAAATATATATTTGTCATTATTATTATTTTAAAGTAGAAAAAATTTATTTTTTAATAACTTGTAACACACATTTGCCCATAGTGTAACATACAATTTGCATATACTGTAACACAATCTGGGAGCGAGAATCCTGAAACTTGACTTGCGCGAGATTTTGGAAAAAAAACCCACCAAATCTAATCCGACTCGGCCAAGATCCGCGAATTTTTACCTGGAGCGACCCGACCCATAATGTTTTTTAATATTTGTCTATTTTAGATATATTTCACGTGTAAAATATTTCACAAGAGAGTTCCTCTTAACATATATATGAAAGAATTAAGATCTAAAAAGTTGGCCCTTATTTTGAGTAAATACATTTCTATTAATAAATATTATACTGATTAACCGTAATAATATATTATAAATATGTATACATTGAACTACAATTTCTTATATTATGCATTTAATTTACAATCAATAATTTAGAAGATGCAACTAATTATTATTTTTATTGCATATAAAAGCAAATATATGGAAACATATATGATAACATGTGTATTTATCCGTTGTTAAACTTAAGGGATTATAAAATGACAAATTTAATTGTACCCTTCACAAATGGACAAAGTATTATATGAAAATAGTTTATGATAAGCTTATCATGAAATAATTTTAAAGTATCATTAATCTTATCGGGAGTATCATTAATCTCATTAGGGGTATCATTAGTCTGAGTTCAAAAAGATTTAAAACAATTACAATATAATATCACTGACCCAGATTAGTGATACCCCTAACAGGTTTAATGATACTCCTGATGAGATTAATGATACTCTAAAATTATTTCATGTTAAGCTTATTATGACGCGTTTTCATATAAAATCTACTCTGACAAATGAAAGATTAACAAAGCAAAGAATCTGTAGATTTATATCATTAACAAATCATAATATTAACATGGTAATTTGATTTTTACAAGTATATTTAAAAACTTTAAGAAAAATTACATTATATAACGATACAACTATTCGTTGTTCTTGACATATGATGTTCTTCAATTCTTCAACTCTTTCTAAATATTTGCTTTTTTTATCGGGCTTCCTAAATATTTGTTGGTTGTAATTAGATGATGAAGAATCTACAGAAACGATTAAATAGTTTATTTACACATAAATATATCATGTATATATAAAAAAAAACCAATAAAATACAAATGCATCCATCTGCCAACACCATGAATGAATCTTTATCAATACATGCTTGTAAAACTATGTTAGTAAAAATTGGGGGAAAAAACTAAAAGTTAAAAAAGAATAACTGAAAAAAAAAATAGAAATAATTATCACCATGAATGTTCATGAGTACCTGCAAATAAGAAAAGACATGGAAATATGGATAACAAATCAATTAAATAAGAAACAGAAACGATTGTTACCGAGAATGTTCATTGTGTACCTATAGATAAGAAAGGAGAGAGGGAAAAAAACAAAGAAATATATTTAGGTATATGATGAAAAATAAATTAGAAAGGTACTTATAGAGACTATGTGATAAGATGAACTATTTAAATTAAAAGTAGTAAACGAATGAAATTATAATTTATAAGAGTAAATGAGATTGTAGAGAATATTTTGTTGGGAAAATGTCAGTTTTGATTAGATCTCAAAGCTCCTGAAAAGATGAGTTGCCTTAGTGTGTTTTGTTCAGGCTAGTCTTGGTTAGATTAGTACATAATTATTTTACAATTAACAGGAACTCAATGAGAGGAGTACTCATTGATGACAATAAAGTCTGAAACCTAAAGACACAAGAGCACCATCCTGAACTTACGACAGTCCCTCTAAGCTGGCTGAGTAAGTTTCAGTGATGAAGAGTATGACCCTGATGTCATTACTAACTCAGTCATGTAGGGAACAGGATGACACTGAGTAATGGGAAAAGACTTGGAGTAGTATCAAGCAATGCAAAAGGAATGTCAGCGTCAGGACAAGACTGTGGTGCTCGAGATAAAAAGAACTCAATAAGACAAGCCTGAAGCATAGGAATGAGTTCTGACATTCTCACCAACCTGATGACGTGGACCAATCCAGGTTGGACACGCACATACGGACCTGACATGAAGACTAAGTTCAGACTGCGCTTTTCAACGGGCAAGAATGAGCATTAAATGCACTACCAAATCCATGCAAGGATGGCTGCTGCATGGGAGATGTATCCGTTGAACAAACCCTACATAGATGACTAGAAGGCTATCTCTTCCAACGGACAGTTTTCAAAGTCACATATAAATACAGAAGGCCTTGAACCCATTCAAGGTTACGGGAAATTTCCAAGCCAGAAATTACTCAAACTCTCAAGCGTTCAAAAGCATTCAGCGTTCAAAAGAAGCACTCGAAAACCATAAATTTCCCCAGTGTTTCTTAGCAAAGAGAGTTATTCTGTATTCCACTGAGCGTTCTTTGTAATATCCTAAGCTTAGAAGTGATTATCCATCCTTAGCATAGTTTAGCCTTGTAAGGATAATCACAACTCTAGTTGAAAACAAAACTGAAACCAAAACCCTCTAGTCAGGTTTGTTGGTTGAGGTTGATAGTGAGTTAGAAGGAGGAAGTAAGGGTCAGTGAGTATAGTTGATTCTGGTGCACCTTGGCACGTTAAAAATAAGTCAATCCTTAGTGGATTCTCAAGTTAAAGTAGGACCGTGGACGTAGGAGCTTGAGTCTCTGAACCACGTTACTTCCTTGTGTTCTTTATTGCTTTGATTATTGTTCTTAACCGATCATTCATTAAGTCATTCATTGCATTGTTTATCAGGTTTGAATCAATCAGCCTGATCATTAAACTGAGCACTGCCCTTCTAATCACCACTTCTGAAAAGAGTAATCAAGCTTTCAGAAAGTAAACTTTAACAAGACTATAAACTTTCAGGGTTCACGCATTCCGCACTGAACTCAAGTTGATAGTTAGCCAACTGACCAGCATTCACTTGCAGTCAGTAGGTGTGTTATCAACCCTGAGTTCTACACCACTCTAAGAAAGGGGGCTCAGTCAGTTGAAAGAAGAGAAAAATTTGTATACGTGTATGCCTCCCCCCATACACGTATCTCTCAGTCTTGAACCGGGACCAATAAGTGGTATCAGAGCAGTGGTTCAAAAGACCACTGACTTTGAATACTAATAGTTTCAGAGGAGAAACTGTTGGTGGTCGCTGAACAGATCTGAGTTTGTTTTTTATAAAACTTGCATCATCATGACTTCGAGGAGACTTGAAGCTTCATTGCCTGAATTTCCAGTTGCTAACTTTGTCTATTGGAAGTTTAGACTTGAGGCACATCTAGATGTCATCCATGACCAAATGTCACGAGTTATCAGGGACGGACCGATCAAGATCACCATCCCAAATGTCAGAGGACTGGGATATGATGATCTCGACATTGGCGTACAGGTTCCTAAGGAGAGGAAGGATATGACCAATGATGAGATCAAGATGGTGGAACTGGACAACATGGCCAGGAACATTATTCTTCATACGGTTCCGTTCAAGGAGTCAGTGAGGCTGATGAACTTAAAGACGGCAAAGGAGGTTTGGGATGAGCTGACCAACATGTGTGAGGGCTCAGAAAAGATAAAGGAGAACAAGAGGAATATTTCCATTTAGAAATTTGAAGCATTCGAGATGCTGCCTAACGAATCTATTGATCAGATGGAGTCAAGATTAATCAAGATGATGAATGAGTTGGTGATGTTGGGAAAAGAGGTTCCCAAGAGAGAAGTTGCTTCTAAAATCCTAAATGCTCTTCCTGAGAGATGGGATAATAGTGTTATTATGTTTAAAAACACTCAGGATATGAGTAATATAACTTCGTCTTTACTTTTTTCAGAGCTCAAGGCTTTGGAATATGATCTGAACAAGAGAAAGAAGAAAGTTCAGCCTGAAGAGGAAGAGAAAGCACCTGAGAAAAGTGTGGCGTTTAAATCCAAGTCAGAACCTGTCGAATCTTCATCAATTTCACTGATGGAGATGAGCAAAGAAGAGCTCGCTGAGGAGTACAGCCTGATGGCCAGACGCTTTGAAAGCTCAATTCCAAGTTTGGTCATTATAAGATATATTATCAGGATACTCATGACAGGAAACCTGAAGGAAGCCACAAAAGTTCTCGGAGATATGAGGAAAGAAGAAACACTGAACCAAGACGTGATTGTGGTAATGAAAGGAGACAATCAGATCCAAAGTCCGATCGAAGAGATGAACAGACACGTACTCATGATGATAGGCACTCAGGAAAGGTTGAAAGTTCATCGAGACAAAGGGAACCTTGCTCAATGAGGAACCCTGAGCCAAGAAAGGAAAGAAGAGATGAGCAAGCGACATGTTACAACTGTAAAAAAGGAAGGCACTATCAGTACGACTACCCAGAACTGAGTGCACGGGAAAGAGAAGACAAGAGGGCCAAGAGAGATCAGAGGTACGCTGACCGGATAGCTATGCTCGATGAGGAAGCTATAGACTCGGATGGTCCTGAGGAGAGGTCGCCTGAACTCTTTTCTGACGATGAGTACGATGATCTTTGCCTTATGGCTAGGGATGAGCCTGAGGTAACATCTAATTCTGTGTGTGGTTCACATAGTGGTAGAAATCCTGAGCCTAGCTCAGAGTCAGCTAGAGAAATGAACCTTCAGACCTGTTTAGATCAATTGATGGCTAATTTCTCCAGACTGCAGGAAACTAATGTCTTCCTGGTAGAGGAGAACCAGAAACTGGATATTGAGGTTCAAAACCTGAATGATCAACTCACTCAGTCAGATCTGAAAGAGTCAGCTCAGATTGTGAGACTAACTCTGGAAATTGACATGATCAATGCTAAGCATCTTCCAAGAGAGAAGATTCTGAAAGAATTGGCTGATGAAGAGCTGGTCAGGAAGGAAAAACTGAAAGCACTCAAGAATAAGTTTGATGGTCTTTTTGCCAGACTTGAAATCCTGAAAAAGAGTGAGGCTCTCTTAAGCAGAAGGTTGCAGCAATGAATAAATCCTAAGTGGCTAGATAGGAAATAAATAGCAACCAGATGCTTGGGAATGAGAAAAAGGAGCTTGGATATGTCCCTAAGAAATCCTCTCAAGGTAAGTCTCATGTTGCTTCAGGGAGCAACACTGAGAGAGTGTTTGTCCAAGCAGGCAGGGGTACAAGAAAAGTTGTATTCGAAGCCCGCAAAACTGATAAGGGTAAGGAAACTGCTGAGACAGTCAGGGCTGCCCCAAAGGTTGCCAAGCCAAAACCCAAGGGAAAGGCAAAGCAACCAAAGGAGGCCCCTGAGAGCTCAGGCCAGAAGAAACCTCAGCGCAAGCAGAGGAAGACTCAGGCCAAGAATACTTAGACTGCTTAGGGACGGCCAGGCATGATAGCACCTCCATGGTTTTGGCATCCTGAAGCCTATAACTGCTTTCAGTTCCCTCACTTGCCTAGGGGAACCAAAAGCAAGGCCCTTATCAAGGACAGACCTCAAGACCAGCTACACCAAGGCCTAGGAAGAATAGGAAGTCAGCCCAAAAGGCACCCACTCAGGCTCTTGTGAAGTCTAAGCCTGACACTCATACACCATCCTCTTTTTAGGCTAAGAAGAAGAAAGTAGTGTATGTGGATGTTTCTGGGAAACAAATCTACTACTCTGAGGCAATCAGGGTAGTAAAGCAGGTCTGGATCCCGAAAGGTACATCTGACACCATAGGACCCAACACCCAATGGGTACCTAAAGCCTAATCTGTTTGCAGGCAGCTGTGGATCACAGCAAGAGGAGAGGAGACTCAACCAAGGTTGTTTGGTACCTAGATAGTGGTTGCTCAAGGCATATGACTGGAATAAAGAGTCTTCTCCAAGAATTTCAAGCTAAAGATGGTTCATAGGTAACCTTTGGTGACAACTCAAAAGGTTTTACTAAAGGTTTTGGTGTTTTGAAAACAGGTACAATCAGAGTGGAGAATGTGTCCTTTGTGGAAGGACTGAAGCATAACCTATTGTCAGTAAGTTAGTTCTGTGACAAGGTTTCAGTGTTGAGTTCTCATCGAATATATGTTCAGTCAAGGACAAATCTGTTGGAATTTATAAGCACGTAAACACGTAAACACGTAAACATGCGCAGTGGAATATTAAAGTTCACCAACAACGAACGATTAATCGCATATTAATTTGCAAGAATATTAAACGAGATTCTTACAGAGCTTCATACGCGGACTCCTCTACTACGGTATCCACGCAACAGCTATTCACCGATTTGCACCGAGGTGCCAGCTTTGAATCTCTAGACGAACTTTCTAGGAAAATTTGAACAAGAGATTTTATGGAGAAATTATATTTCTTGTGTATCTTTTCTGAATTCCCATGACACGTATTTATAGGGATTAACTTGGCTTAATTCCTAAGCAAGATATCGGGCCTAGCCCGTAATATAATCTCTACGGATTATATTTCCCCAGATACGTTCCTACGAATAATATCTTTACCATATCTATTATTCTTGTATAATAATATTCCAAATATTCTTATTGGGATTGCATATTTAATTAAATCTAATTTAATTAAATAATAATAATTAATTCTAAATATAATTATTATTATATTCTCCATAAATTAAATATTATATCCAATATAATACTTAATCAACTAACTATAATCGGCGAACAACCATTGCTTGTTGTGTGACCCATAGGCCCTCGTATATCGAGCGATTAGTCAAACTAACGGTCTTAATTGAACCCTAAATAATAAATCAGACATTCTCAATATACGAGGTATGTTGCGAGGAAATCTGCAACTACCTGTAATATTGTAGGCTATTGTGATATCTTACTTTCATTTGTGAATACTCGATTAAGCCTTGAATATGATGAAGTGTCTATTCAAATAACTTAATCATGTTATCTCAAATGACTAATTGATCGCTCGCGTCGCACTTGGCCACAAAGTCCAAGTCGACTTGCATCGGCCGATATCTTAGATCCAATTATGATGAGAAGACGAGTATTCTCTCTTAAATCCACAATGAGGAATGAATCCTATTCTTGGCTCAACTACCACGCACATGTACTTCGTGATGAACCCAATCCATGCCATATCTACCCGTGGAAGGGTGCAAGCGTCGGTCATGGTCAAAGTTCACCACTCCACACATGTCGTGTGCATTGACCTCAAGTCAGAGGAGTATCACATCGCTCCCACTAACCAAGACACCCGTAGACACATTATGTGAAATTACATCAAACGGTTTCTCGAATGGGTATACCAATACCCTCTAAGGTATCTGTGCATCCATCATGAGATACCCGGTATCTTGTAGTAAGTGAGATCTTACTACACTCTCTAAGAGTATGATGCAGATCACACACCAATCTCAATTGCATCATCAATATCTCATTCTTGATGATCCTTGATCGGGGCTATTTGAGAATCGTACTTCGATCATCTGAGTTCTCACTCACTCAATGACAATATCGATTCATGGGAACACATATACGAATAATGCAAACAATCAAACATAATATTTAGATAAGTGTAAAGCCATACATTTAATATTAAACCAAACAATAATATTAAACCATAAACTGAAAATTATCTTAGTATTATGTCCTTACAAAGGATTGTCTCTAGGACACTAACACTAACAAAATCAACACAAGTGCTTCTATCAGGTATTAGGAAAGGTAATGTTTATTTAGCTGATTTGAGCAGCACTATTCCTAATACTTGCTTTGTTGCTAAAAGCTCTTCAGAGCTCAGTTGGCTATGGCATAAACGATTAAACCACCTGAACTTCAAGATTCTTAACAAAATTTCTAGACTTTCTCTTGTAGAAGGTTTACCTAATGAAGTTTTTAGCAAGGATCATGTGTGCAAGGCTTGTCAGGAAGGGAAGCAGGCCAGAGCATCATTCAAAGAGAAAGCTTCCTTCTCCACTGACAGAGTTCTTCAGCTCGTGCATATGGATTTGGTTGGCCCTGTAACACCTGTGAGTATGAATGATAGAAAGTATACCCTTGTGTTTATTGATGACTATTCTAGATATACTTGGGTTATTTTCTTGTTAAATAAAAAGGAAACGCAGGTGAAGCTTCCAGAGTTGCTCAGAAGACTCAGCAATGAGAAGAATCAGTCCATTACTAAGATTAGATCTGACAAGAGCACTGAGTTTATAAATTCATATATTTTTTACTTCTGTAATGAACTTGGTATTGCTCATGAGACTTCTGCAGCTAGAACCCCACAATAAAACGGTGTTGCTGAAAGAAGGAACAGGACACTGAAGGAAGCTGCCAGGACCATGATGGCTGAGTCAGGATTACCCAAGAAGTTTTGGGCTGAGGCAATCAACATTGCATGCTACACTCAGAATAGATACATGCTGAACAAACAACATGCACAAACCCCATATGAGACATGGAACAAGAGGAAGCCTCGTATCTCTTATTTACATATTTTTTATTGCAAGTGCTTCATCCTCAACAATGGGAAGACCCAGTTGAAAGCTTTTGATAGCAAATCTGATGAAGGAATATTCTTAGGATATTCTGAAGTCAGTAAAGCCTTCAGGGTTTACAACTGTAGGACACTTGTTATGGAAGAATCACCACATGTTATGTTTGATGAATTTGCCACTGAGTCTAGGATAAGAGTGTTGGATCCTGACACTGAGAAGGTCACATGGAGAGTGACAAGGCTGAGCTTAAAGAATCAACTTGATCCAAAGGTCAAAACTGTGCCAATTCCAAGATGGGATGATGACGACGATCAAGAAGATGACTCAAGAGCCACTCCTAAGCCCAGTGCATCAGGGATAGTTTAGCCTCAGACTGGGGAACGGGCTCAACCTGAGGTAAGCACCGTCTATGAAGATGTGGTCGCAGCTGAGACGGTTCCTGAGTCACCTCATCAAAGGGGAATCGATGTCCCTGACATTGAGTTGGTAAATCCCTTTGGTATAAACTCAGGATTATCCCCTTCTATTCAATATCTTGAATTCTATGAACTTGTAGACACTAACATTGCAGGTACTTCAGGAACTACTCCAGGCAAGAGAACATGATTAGAAAGTCATCCCATTGACCAGGTCATTGGTGATCCATGGTGAGAGTGCATTGTTCTGTTGCTTTCTCTTTGAGCAAGAGCCTCAGAACATTGAAGAAACTCTCACTGACTCGAACTGGATCATAGCCATGCAAGAAGAATTGAATCAGTTCACAAAGAATCAGGTTGGGAACTGGTGGATAGACCTAGGCACCAAGGTGTAATTGGTACCAAGGTCACTGAAGGTGATGACATTCTCTTGGTCCAGATTTATGTGAATGATATTATATTTGGATCACCAAATCATCAGCTCTGTGAGAAATTCTCTAAGTTGATGACTGGTAAATTTGAGATGTCTATGATGGGAGAGATGAACTTCTTTTTAGGATTGCAGGTCAAGCTGACTGATCAAGAGACTTTCATTAATCAGGCCGAGTATACAAGAGACTTGATTCAGAAGTTTGGAGTTCAGAATTGCAATCCGGCTAGGATCCCAATGAACACCAATTGGAAGATGGATCCTGACGCTGAAGTAGCTTCAGTGAACCAGACTGAGTACCGAGGGCTGATAGGATCATTATTGTACCTGACTGCAGGTAGGCATGACATTGCTTTTGCAGTTGGTGTGTGTACTAGGTATCAGTCTAACCCCAAGAAAAATCATTTGGAGGCTGCACAGAGGATACTTAAGTATTTGAAAAAGACAGTCAATATGGGACTATAGTATCCTTCAGATGACAACTTAGAGCTGACTGGTTATTCCGATGCAGATTATGGAGGTTGTAGGATTGATAGGAAATCCACCTCAGGGACATGTTAGTTTTTGGGGAGTAAGTTGATCTCGTGGTTTAGTAAGAAATAAAATTCAGTGGCAACATCCACAACTGAGGCTGAGTATATGGCTGCAGTTAGTTGTTGTGCTCAGATTTTATGGTTGAGGCAACAATTGAGAGACTACCAAGTGTTTGCAAATGAGGTTCCAATCTATTGTGACAACAATAGTGCTATAGCAATCACTCAGAACCTAGTGCTTCACACAAGGTGCAAGCATGTGGATATTAGGCATCACTTTATTCGAGATCATGTAGAAAAGAAGGACATTAGGATGGAGAAATTTCACACTGACAGGCAGAGAGCTGACATCTTGACTATGCCGTTGGCTGAAGCAAGGTTTATGGAACTATCAGTGGAGTTAGGTCTCTTAGATCCGGGAGAGTAGTCAGTGTAGGATCTAGGGGGAACTCAGACCAGACTCGACTCAACGAGGTATCAGGGTGCTACAATGTCTCCCTGACAGGTATGAGTTCAATCCTGACTCCTGTGAATTTGAAGCGTCTCACTGAGTTCTTCGTCCTGAAAATCTTCATTTAATCGCATTTTGATATTTAAACCCACGCGCATCGTAGCATTTAATGCATTCAGTTACTTTTTCATATACGTGTCCATTTTATACGGAATATGACTGACTTGGGAAAATAATTGTATTTGAGATTCATCTTGGCCCTTCATCTCAGAAACTTTTCAAATTCAGGATTAATCTCAACCTCATGTTTGAGTAACTGACTCAATCATATCAATCTAAAATGTCATTTAAGAAATTAACGCAAATACAAACGCACCTTGCACACGGAACCTCCTCTCGTTAAAACACATATTTACAAATTTCTCAAAAACCCTAAACTCTCTCAATGGCATTTCTTGACACCACTTGGACCACGGATAACATTGATAATGTTATTAAAAGCAAGTTGGTGAACATGGAACACATTATGTCCATGGATGGACCCAGTCAATCTGTCACAGATATACTCTCAGTCTTCGAGTGGATCGCGAATGCCAAGATGGAGAAGTTCCTCACGAAGAAACCCACCTCTGTGCTCCCAAAGGTAGTGGTGGAAGCATACTTGAACCTCTTCCTTCGCAAGGGGGAATTGTTCACTAGAGTTACAGTCTTGGTGCCTACTGGGGAGAAGGACCAAGATGGGGATGAGTTTACAACGTTGAGACACGTGACATCGACCTTAGGAAGACCGTGAAGGAGGTGTACGAGCTTCCGTGCTCAGGCATTAACCCCAAAAATTATAAGGAGGGTGAGCTCCTTAAGGAATGGACAAAAACTGGGTCGCCAGAGTTCAGGGCGAGACAACACAAAGAGACGCTCAAGCCAGAGTACCGTGACATGGTTGACATTATCTCTAAGATGATCATGGGCACCACTGGGTTGCACGAGCAGCTGAGTCTACCTAAGCTGAGGATAATGGGGGCTTTGGTGAATGACATTGAGGCCAACTGAGAGCAGTTCTTCCTTGACCAACTGAGTCAGGCTGCTCGGGACAAGCTTAAGAAGGATGAGGACCGGAAGCTCATCTCAGTGGGGGCCATTCTTCCATTTGGCACAAGGATGTCGATCTTGATAGCTCACGCATGTCAGGGTTGCACCTTTGACTTGGAGAAAGGTCTCTCCTCCAAGAAGGTAATGTTCACCACCACTGCTGACACATATGCCATCCTTGGCATCACTGACCCCAATGCTCCCCCAAAGGGTCAGAAGAAGAAACCAGTATCCAAGGGCAAGAAGGTGGTGTTTGCCCTGCTGGAGAAGGTTGAGAGTCTCTTGGAGAAGGGGAAGAAGACTAAGAATGAGGTTGCTGCCGAAAAGGAGGCAGAAAATGAGAGAGATGAGAAGACTTTGGAAGAGAAAAGAGCCAAACTGACAATGGTGTTGAAGGCAAAGGCCAATGCCAAAGGTGTGAGGAAAGGGGCTGAGAAAGTCTCCAAGAGTGCCGTTTCAGAGGCTAAGGAGACTGACGATGACGTCAGATCGGGAGGAGAAGAGAAGGTAGATAGGTCTTTGAAGAGGCTGAGGAAGGGGCCTAAGAAATCTCCAGCTAAGAAGCTGAGGGAGATAAGTCCAGTTCGGGAAGAGTCAAGCTCTCCAAGAGACTCTGACTTGGAACAACTCATGGAGACGATCAACACTGTAGAGATGTTGCAACCTGAATCCAACCCAACTGAACCGCAACCCTCAATCTCACCTACTGAGCCTACCCCATCCCACCCTGATCAACCCATTCATCCTACTGAACCCAATCAACCCTCTCACCCAACTGAACCCACCCCACCCTCAAATCTAAACACTAACCTCACTCCAACCCAAATTGAGTCAGGGCCTACAAAATCACCCATCATTGAGCCTGACCATAACCCAGAACCGAACACTTCCACACCCAATCCTGAAGACTTCCCGTCCTATCCCAACCCCAAAGACTGCCCCAAAACCACTACCGCACGAGATTCAGCTGATGAATTTCTTGACATGGCGGAGGAGGAGGAGCTGGATGCTGGGTTAATGGGAGGAGTGTACGAGAACACACTCAGGGGGAACACTTGTGAATGAGCTGTTGGAGTTATACGTGAAAGTATGCTTTTACTTTGTATAACTCGTGTATCAAACACTCGTTATATGAGAATAATTCTTTTATCGCATTTGCTTTAGTTATGATTGAATGTTGAATTTCTATTGCAAACCGTTCTATATATAGTACATGTTACATTGTAGTTAATGTGGTGATACCCGATCACGGAAGACAACATTAACAGTTTACTTGTAACTAAACGTACATTTTCACGACCTAGGTGGAATTGAACAATCCGCCGTGAAAGGTCGATGTGTAAGGCTCAGATTGGTCTGTCTTGACTAAGAGATTACACTAGCACATTTAGTACGTGTTGAAGAGGTCCTACAGCGAGGAGAAATTCTTTTGTTCTGAAAGGTGAAGAATTAGACCTCAGTGGTTGTTGATTTCTTAATCTCCGTCACTTAATGTGCTTAGTAGTTACTGCTTTGATTCATGTTGGGTGAGAATCATTGCGACTTCGAACTTTGTGTCTTGGGCAGTAATATTAATCATACGACGGTTGCTAAGATTTAATACGGAGAAACGCGTGCGAGTACGGCTCGTGTGATTAGTCCCCTTGGTGGGCTCAGAAGTTTTATTGTACCAAATCTTGCAAGTGAAGAATTAGTTTCTTCGGTACGAATAATAATGTTGAGCTGTCTTTACTCCAAGGTGAAAGATGTTAATTAATTTAGAGCTATTCGGAAGCTTGATTAAATTAATGGACTTGATAATCTTAAACGCGGGAAATAATAACCGGGAGCCCATATTATCGTAATATGGATTAAGATGGATAGTGCAATATTAATTTATTAGTGGTAATAATTAATATTAATGGATTGAATTATATTGGGGCTCAATATTGAAATTCAGAAGTCCATTAGGAGGTCCAATCTTAATTCTCCTTAAGGCCCCTCAAGTAGCCCATTAAGTAGCCCAATAATGATAAGGTGATTAAAATAAAGAATATATCAATGCTGATTTTTCATCATAATTTTCGAAAATAAGGAATTAAAAAGAAATAAGATTTTGTTGATTTTCTTGGAAATATATTATGGAAGATATGTATTCTAGGAATACAAGAATATCTCATAAATTCAAGAAGATCCAAATCTTGGATTTCATCCTTGCAATTTTCGAAAATTACACCCCTTAATATGAAGGGTGAGATTTTTGTGGAATATTTTATTGTGGTGAAAAGAATATATGAGATATATTCAAGATTTCTTAGAGTCTAAGAAAAGATTTTTTCCAAGCCTAAAATAAGCCCAAAAAATTCGGTCCCTACATATTATAAATAGGGGATGATTATTTCATCCCCAAGTACATAATTCCATGTGTTGGAAAAATCAAGAAGCATAGATATTTTTCTTTTTCCTTAGTTTATTAAATTGCTTGAAAGCGTCTCCCACCGGCGATCAAGTGAGGTGAAAAGGGAAATACTTGAGAAGGCTTTGGGTTGATAGAGCGAGATTACAAGTGTCCCGTATATCCAAAGGCCATTACTACGAGAGGTACGTTAATCGCATATTTACTTGTTTATTCCGCCTAGTTAAATATGTGAAATTAATTTAACATGCATGATGATAATTAGTTGTTGGAATTATTATTTGAATTAATTAGGATTAATTCATGCTAGTAATAATTGTATTTAAATTCGTATTTAAATTTCATCCCGAATAGATTCCGGGCACCCCTATATTCCCAACATGAGCTTCCAAGTGTTGGCCCAGATTGCACAGATATAGGGAGTTGTGCTCAAATTTCATTGAGCTTAAAGTCTATCTCGACTTCAAGCAATCTAATATGCGGGAGCAGCATATGCATGTTGATGCCAGAGGCTGGGAGCACTGGAAAATGGAGAAAGCAAGATTGTGCTCGTACTTCAAAATCACCAGCTGGCTGCAATTGCTTGATTTTGAAATTCAAAGTAGCTAGTGGATATCATGAGGATTGCCATGAAAGAGGATTATGAGGATGAGCCAAGGGAGGACGATGATGTTGATGAGGATGAGCCTGACAGTCAGGGAGGAGGAGTAGATGAGAAGGAAGTAGAGGAAACTGCAAAGGAGATTGATGCAATGATCTCTGAGCCTAGTGCTCAGGGGAAAGGTGATACTGGGGCTGCGTCCAAGGATGGAGCAGTCGATGAGACCAACAAGGTTGGTTCATCTGCCAATGACACATCTGCCTGTGAAGGGATTCCCTGCCCTGGGGCAAAGGAGGATGATGTGGAGGCACCTAAGGAGACTCCTAGTTTTGAGGGTATCTTATCCGAAGTTCGAGATGGCTCAGCTGTGCCTGAGCAAGCGACTTTGGCCACTCAGCAGCTGCCTTCAGTGCACACTGGGGAGGGGACTGATGCTGCAGGGGCTGCCAAAGGAAAGCAGCCAATCACTGATGAAGAGGAGGCTGATGATGATGTGATCATCACTGACATCCGGCAAGGCAACTTTACCAGCATCATTGAGGTAAAGCAAGAAAAGAAAACGGAGAACTTGGTTGAGCTTAGGGAGGAGATCCAGAGGATCAGGGAAGAGAAAGAGGAAGCAGCCAAGGCTCTCCATAAGCATATCCGCTGGACCAAGTCAGCCTACAACACGCTTGCCAACAAGGAGCTTATCGCGCTAAAGAAGACAGTGGTTGGTACTGCGAAGTCAGTGAGGCAAGAGAGGAGGAAGATAAAGAAGGAGTTTAAGAAGACCCTAACCCTTCTCGAAGAGAAGCATGAGCAGCAATTGACTAAGGCAGTGGAGCATCTGGCAAGTCAGGCTGGAGAGCTCTTCACTCAGGCCCTAAATGACTCAGCGGCCAAGCTGGCACTCGAGTCAGGGAAGATCGCTCAGATCTCTGAGAGCGTTACTAAGGGATTGGCCAAAACAGCTCAGGAATCTGCTCGTATCACTTCAGAGGCCAATCAGATCAGCGAGGAAACTGGGAAGGTGTAGGCCATGATTACTCAGGCTAAGCAAACACTTCATACTAATATGGAGATTTTTGGGAAGAAGTTGGAGGCCAACATCGCCAGTGTTTCTTTTGCTGGAACTAGGATTGCTACTGGAGTAAATATGTTGAAGGAGGGAGTGTTGGAGGTTCAATCCTTAGCTTCTTTCATTATCAACAATGGGCAGGAGGTCCTCAGGGAGGCTCTGCCTCAGGCCAAGGATGATTCCAAAAAGGGGGAAGAGAAGAAGAAAAGATCCCTCCCTGAGGCATCGGAGGCTCAGTCTACTCCAAGGAAGTCAGCAAGATTGACGGCTATGGCAAAGGCTAGTGACCCTTCAGAAAGACAAGTTCAAGCTCAACTCCCATCCATCCCAGAAGGAAGCTCAGAGCGCTCACCCTTTAGCACAAGGAAGAATTCAATTAGCCTAAACACCAATGAAGTGGCGTCCTTGTGCGGAGAGGTTTGGGGTCTGACCCAAGAAAAGAGTGAGGCTCAGCAGAACGGAGATTGCTGAAAAGGAAAAGATGCGCATCTTGGAGAAGAAGGTTGAGATACTCTCTGAGATCAATGAGCTTCAGCAGAGGGAGCTGGATGATGGGATTTTGAGTATGCTATAAGAAGGCGAATCATGAGCCACAGAAGTACAGGAAGAGACCAACAGCCAGGAAATCAACGATTCTTCAAGTAAGGAAGCCTGAGGTGATTAAGAGGGAATCTCTTGTCGACGAGTTCATCTCAGAGACACTGAAAGAGTTTTGGGTTTACGCACGGGAAGAGTTCATCAGACTCTGGTTTGTAGTGAAGAAATGGGGCGACACTGAAGACATAGATGCCCACTTCACTGATTACATGATGGACAACCACCCTGAGCTACTGGGGAAGATCTTGGAGGAGGCTGATGCAGCCAAAGCTCAAGTGAAGGCCCATGAGTTCATTGCTCGCCCACCACATTTGATCTCTGGAACGAGCAAGCATGATACAAAGGCCATCATGACTGAAGTATTTAAGATTGCCAAGGTGAGGGGTTTGTGAATCAACCTAAAAGAGTAAAAGAGTTGAAGGTCAGGGTCTATGCTGGTTATGGACTCGAGCCTAAAATGAGATTGGTTTAGGTGTTCACTATTTTGTTGTAATAGATCAGGTTCATTGTACTTATTCCAAATCATCAATGAAATCTATTACATTTGACCATAGACAAAAACGCATTGTCTTTTTTGTTGTTATTTAAATTATGTACTTTATCAAGAACTGCTCTAACACTGACTTATCTTATAGATAGGACTTTTATTTTCCTCTAAGTGTTTTGAGGATCTTTTCAGTGTTTTGGCATCATCAAAAAGGGGGAAATTGTTGGGGCAATGTCAGTTTTGATTAGATTCCAATGCCCCTGAAAAGATGAGTTGCCTTAGTGTGTTTTGTTCAAGTTAGTCTTGGTTAGATTAGTACTTAGTTATTTTACAATTCACAGGAACTCAATGAGAGGAGTACTCATTGATGATAATCAACTCTGAAGCCTGAAGACACAAGAGCACCATCCTGAACTTACGGCAGTCCCTCTAAGCTGGCTGAGTAAGTTTCAGTGATGAAGAGTATGACCCTGAGGTCATTACTAACTCAGTCCTGTAGGGAACAGGATGACACTGAGTAATGGAAAAAGACTTGGAGTAGGGCCAAGCAATGCAAAAGGAATGTCAGCGTCAGGACAAGATCGTTGTGCTCGAGACCAAAAGAACTCAATAAGACAAGCCTAAAGCATAGGAATGAGTTCTGACATTCTCACCAACCTTGTGACGTGGACCAATCCAGGAAGGACACGCACGTACGGACCTGACATAAAGACTGAGTTAAGACTGCGCTTTTCAACGGGCAAGCATTAAATGGAGCATTAAATGCACTACCAAATTCATGTAAGGACGGCTGCTGCATGGGAGATGTATCCGTTGAACAAACCCTACGTAGATGACTAGAAGGCTATCTCTTCCAATGGATAGTTTTCAAAATCACCTATAAATACAGAAGGCCTTGAACCCATTCAAGGTTATGGGAAATTTTCAAGCCAGAAATTACGCAAACTCTCAAGTGTTCAAAAGCATTCAGCGTTCAAAAGAAGCAATCGAAAACCATAAATTTCTCAAGTGTTTCTTAACAAAGAGAGTTATTTTGTATTCCACTGAGCGTTCTTTGTAATATCATAAGCTTAGAAGTGATTATCCATCCTTAGCATAGTTTAGCCTTGTAAGGATAATCACAACTCTAGTTGGAAACAAAACTGCAACCAAAACCCTCTAGTCAGGTTTGTTGGTTGAGGTTGATAGTGAGTTAGAAGGAGGAAGTAAGGGTCAGTGAGTATAGTTGATTCTGGTCACCTTGTCACGTTAAAAATAAGTCAATCCTTAGTGGATTCTGCTGTTAAATCATGACCGTGGACGTAGGAGCTTGAGTCTCTAAACTACGTTACTTCCTTTTATTATTTATTGCTTTGATTATTGTTCTTAATCGATCATTCATTAAGTCATGCATTGCATTGTTTATCAGGCTTGAATCAATCGGTCTGATCATTAAACTGAGCATTGCCCTTCTAATCACCACTTTAGAAAAGAGTAATCAAGTTTTCAGAAAGTAAACTTTAACAAGACTATAAACTTTCAGGGCTCACGCATTCCGCACTGAACTCAACTTGATAGTTAGCCAACTGACCAGCATTTACTTGCAGTCAGTAGGTGTGTTATCAACCCTGAGTTCTACACCACTCTGAGAAAGGGGATTCAGTCAGTTGAAAGAAGAGAAAAATCTGTATACATGTATCCTCCCCCCCAATACACGTATCTCTCAGTCTTGAACCGGGACCAATATTTTTTATTTTATTTTTTTTACAGAAGACATTGTAGAGAATTTAAAATAGAAGATGTGGGCGGACTGGCCCATTACCAGGCCACCAGGCCGGGCCGAGCTGGTTGTTTTTTGCCCACGTATTTTAAAGCTCGTCCTAACCCTAGGCAGACCATCGGGCCAAATCGGTTCACCTGAATTTTTTTTTTAAATATTACTATTGTATTTGATTTCTATATTGACCTCATTAATTAGTAATTTGATATAAAATATTACTCATATATGAAATTTTATATAATATGTGAACAACAATTTGACAATTAGATTAAAACTCAAATTCCTAAATTAGATTCAAACAACAATAATTCAACAAAAATTTATAAACTCAAATTCACCAAAATAACTTCAAACAAAAATAATCCAACGATACTTAATAAACACAAATTTACAAAAACTACTCTAAACAATATCAATATTTAATAAACTCAATATATAATGATTTATTTGAGAAAATATATTTATGTTTTTTTTTCAACCGTAAATATAAAAGAATCAAATTCAAAAGATCAGTAACAACAATAAATTTATTATTTAACGCTCATTTAGTAATCAAAATTTTACAAATACCTTATGTTGAGGGACAAAAAGGTTTTTCTCCAATTAAATCTAGATGTGTCAATTGAAGTGCAACTTTAGGTGGGTAAAAAAAATCTGGTCAAGCCCGACTCGAGCCCGATCAGCGGGCCAACTAGACCGGGCCAAAAAATCGATTCTTTTCGGGCTTCTACTTTTGATGTACAGCCCGCTCTTAAAACTTAGTTTTTTGTGTTGGCCATACCGTTTTGACAGCTCTACCACCACATAAGCTTTCACATCCTTATTTGTATTATTCCCCTATATACTAATAGGGGGTTTTATTTTCTTATATGGCGAATTTAGTGAGTTTTGCTTATGTGCCAAATTTTGGTTATCAATAAGGATTCGAAACTTGGACCTCTTGTATAATAATTAACATACCTACCAACTAAATCAATACATAACTACTTACATATTTTGGAAACTGTTATATTTAACATTTATCTATCAAACTGTATTAGATGTTTCTCCATGATAATTAACAAACTTATCAACTAAACCAATTAATAACTACTTAAGTATTTTAGAAAACTATTTTATTTAACTTTTGTCTATCAAAGTGTATTAGATGTTTCTCCACATGATCGTATCAAATTATAATTTATTTTATATATTTGAGAAAGTACAATATTTAAATACTACCTCCGTCCCATGAATTCTTTCACACTTGGGATGGACATATTTCTTTAGAAAAAATGTGTATTTGAGTGTGGATTTGAATAAAATAATGGTAATTTTATGCTTTATTGATTTTTATGATAGAGAGTTATTTCCTTTTTTGGGGTGTGAAAGAAAATGTTCGAACGTCCATTTAAGGCAAGTGTGACAAAAATATTTGAACAAAGGGAATAATAATTTGTGAGTATTTCAAACAAGTGAATTAAGTATATATGTAAATGTGAAATGAAATTTTTTAGGTATTAATTGTCCACAAGCAATTTGCTTACAAAAATTTACCCACAAACAATTTATCTTTGAAGATTTCGTAGACAAATTATTTGTAAGTAAAGAATGAAAATATTTGTATAATTAGAAAATTTTGAATCCTCGCTACAAAATTCTGTAAGCATTTTTTTTGTAAGTAAGAAATGAAGATGACTATATATCAAATTGAAAGTAAGGAATGCAAATTTATATATATCAAATTGTAGGTGATAGTCATTTGCATATTAATATTATCTAAGTTTTAAAATAGCTATACAATAATATTTTTATCAAATATCAATTATAAAGTTTTATAATAACTATACAATAATATTTTTATCAAATATCAATTATAATTTAAAATTTAATTTGAATTAATATCATAGAACCACACGGACCTTATATCAAATCACCCCACAAAAAAAAAAAAAACCCTCTTTCACATAACCTCATTTCATATCAATTAACCACATTTTCCTATTTTGCAGTGGGGTCCACATTTAACTTTTTACTATTTCTCTCTCCCACCCCACCCACACTCTCTCAGTCTCCCCTATCTATAAACCGGGTCCACCCCCCACCCCTCATTTCCACCACCACGTTCTATCTATGCTCTCTCTCTCCTTAATCCCTCTCTCACTCTCTCTCTCTCTCAACAGCTAGCCACCATCAGGAAATCAATTCAGAACCAGGAAATCAATAAGCGGCGCGGGGGGCTCATAGCCACCATTTGGAAATCAAGAATACTAGGAGAGAATTTTGGGCATCCCAACCACCGCCCGCTCCCCTCCGATCTGTGCGCTAACGGTGATGGCCACCTCTGTATCTTGTTGGAGTTATACGTGAAAGTATGCTTTTACTTTGTATAACTCGTGTATCAAACACTCGTTTTATGAGAATAATTCTTTTATCACATTTTCTTTAGATATGATTGAATGTTGAGTTTCTGTTGCAAACCGTTCAATAAATGGTACTAGTTACATTGTAGTTAATGTGGTGATACCCAATCACGGAAGACAACATTAACTGTTTCCTTGTAACTAAACGTACATTTTCACGACCTAGGTGGAATTGAACAATCCGCCGTGAAAGGTCGATGTGTAAGGCTCAGATTGGTCTATCTTGACTAAGAGATTGCACTAGCATATTTAGTATGTGTTGAAGATGACCTACAGCGAGGATAAATTCTTCTGTTCTGAAATGTGAAGAATTAGACCTCAGTGGTTGTTGATTTCTTAATCTCCGTCACTTAAATAGGACCGTGTGTGCTTAATTTTTATTGCTTTGATTCAAGTTGGATGAGAATCATTGTGACTTCGAACTTTGTGTCTTGGGCAGTAATATTAATCATACGACGGTTGCTAAAATTTAATACGAAGAAACGCGTGTGAGTACGGCTCGTGTGATTAGTCCCCTTGGTGGGCTCAGAAGTTTTATCGTACCAAATCTTGCAAGTGAAGAATTAGTTTCTTCGGTATGGATAATAATGTTGAGCTGTCTTTACTCCAAGGTGAAATATATTAATTAATTTAGAGTTATTCAGAAGCTTAATTAATTAAGGGACTTGATAATCTTAAACGTAGGAAATAATAACCGGGAGCCCATATTATCGTAATATGGATTAAGATGGATAGTGCAATATTAATTTATTAGTGGTAATAATTAATATTAATGGATTGAATTATATTGGGGCTCAATATTGAAATTCAGAAGTCCATTAGGAGGTCCAATCTTAATTCTCCTTAAAGGCCCCTCAAGTAGCCCATTAAGTAGCCCAATAATGATAAGGTGATTAAAATAAAAAGATAATATTATGCTGATTTTTTCCTATATTTTTCGAAAATTGGGTTTGTTAGGAGAGAAAAGATTTTGTTGATTTTCTTGGAAAGATATTATGGAGGATAAGTATTCTTGGAATACAAGATTATCTCATATATTCAAGAAGATCCAAATCTTGTGATTTTCTCCTATGATTTTCGAAAACTACCCTATATTTAGGAGAGTGGGATTTTTGTGGAATATTTTATTATGGAGAAAAGAATATATGAGATATATTCAAGATTTCTTAGAGTCTAAGAAAAGATTTTCTCCAGGCCCATAAAATCTTCAAATTTTCGGCCACTACTCTATAAATAGGGGATGATTATTTCATCCCCAAGTACATAATTCCATGTGTTGGAAAAATCAAGAGCATAGATATTTTTCTTTTTCCTTAGTTATTTAAATTATTCGAAAGCATCTCCCACCGGTGATCGAATAAGGCGAAAGGGAATACTTGAAAAGGCTTTTGGGTTGGTAAAGCGCGTACGTGTTAGTCCCGTTTTACTCAAAGGCCAAGTTCTACGAGAGGTACGTTAATCACATATTATCTTGTTTATTCCGTCATAGATTATATGTGAATTAATTCAACATGCATGATGTTAAATTGGTTGTTAGAATTATTATTTGAATTAATTAGGATTAATTCATGCTAGTAATAATTGAATTTAAATTCGTATTTAAATTTCATCCCGAATAGATTCTGGGCACCCCTATTTTCCCAACATATCTCTGTTCCCGCTTGCTAGACGGCGGCTCTTCTCGGCAACCACCACCACCACCACCACCGCGAGATTTGTTGTTAAAAAAGTATTTTGACTGCGGAAATAATAATTCAAAAAGAAAAATTACAACTCGAATAACTTGTTACAAGGAGAGAAAAAAGAAAAGAAAAACTGCAGCAGTGACGAGTCGAGGAAGCCCTCTTCCCGCAAGATAAAATTTCCCCGGTAGTGCTCTTCGGTCTTGGAAATTTGGCCCCAAAGGTAAAACGTCACTAACGACTCCAAGAGTGTAGCACCACAGGTCTTGGAGCTTCGACGAACAAAACGAGCGCTTCGAACTGGACTGGCTCTTAAGACTCTATATGCAGAGAGACAGAGGGAGAGGAGAAGATTTCTGAATGCGTGGCCAGGCAAATGCATGAGAACGTTATTTATAGGCGAACCTCCACTCAATGCAGAAGGAAAACCCGCGTGGGCATTAAATGCGGACGCGTTTTCGTTGGTGGCAAGTTGACCCATAACGCATTTTCTTAAATCACGCTGGTAACGTCCCATGAATTTAGCACACGTGATTTATGTGCTCTTATGAAGTATCTGATGATCCGGTTGACCTCTCTAACCGGGTGGGTCCTGAACCGAATCGATCCAAAATCTGTGGACCCGATATCCTAATTTTTGTTCTCCAAAAAATTAGAAACCCACTGGGCCCAAGGCCAAAAGTCTAATTGCCAAGAACCAAGACCAAGACCAAGTCCAAGTCCAAGTCCACGGCCACGGCCACGGGCGAGGCGCGGCTCGACTCGGTGCGCACGCGCGCGTGTGGCAACTTTGATTGACTAGCAATCAACTATAATTTATTATACTTCATTATTCCCATACTAATATCATGTATATAAGTATCCTAAAAATCCAATGTGGGATGAATTAAATGACTCATTTAATTCCTAAAATTAGGCGTTGTACCTTTCGACTTTCGATTCAATTTCTCACTCACCAAAAATCGGTTTTGCAAGTATGAATACACCATTCTCATCTACTCCGAGAGTAGAACGTTCATGTAACAATTAATTTCCGAGAAATTAATTTCAACACCCAAAATTAATTGGTCAACTATTAAAGTCTCAAATAAACTTTAATACCAATTAATTATAAAATAATACCACCAACCAATTTTCTCTAACAATCCCCCACATGAGTGGAAATTGAACCTATAGACATGCAGACTCAGAGTCCAGTTCAAACATAAAATATTATTGCATTTGGATAGGTAGTTTGTGGCTTTGAACCTTCCATAGTCAAGCATTACCGAGTACACCGGCAGCCTGGTGGACACATTGCCTTGAACCATTCTGCCTTGGTGTGTACTTAGACAGTAATACTGACACAATAATATCTCTACGCTCATTTCTTGTTCTCACATTTTTGTCCGTTTCGGCCATGGACACCCTTTGGATTCATAAGTGTTTAATATCCACTGATATTTGAGGCGGCCTCTCACCTCACACTTACATAGGTGAACTCCTCTTGAGTATCCCGCAATACTCCATCCCCCACATGGACTTAGGATTCATTAAAAGTCGTATAGACTTAGCCTGTACCACATACGGGTTCTCACTTGGTGTACTGTCCTATAAGGAATGGTCGGGTTACCAAGTACATTCCCTAACTTCCACAGCTTAGTTTTCCCGTTGAACCAAGATCTTGGGATCTCCAGTCAACTTGGTTGGGTTACCACTGCTTCAGTTTACTTTGTGGATTTTAGACCCATTCCTTCTGACAGTTTAGACAATTGATCTCGATTTATACTCTTAGTTAACGGATCCGCAAGATTGTCCTTAGACCTCACATAGTCTATTGACATCACACCACTTGTGATCAATTGTCTCACGGAATTATGTCTACGACGAATGTGTCTAGACTTTCTGTTATACATGTCACTTAAAGCCCTACCAATTGCGGCTTGACAGTCGCAATGTACCATTATAGTAGGTACGGGTTTATCCCAACATGGAATATCCTCGAGGAAATTTCAAAGCCACTCTGCTTCTTCACCAGCTATATCCAATGCTATGAATTCTGATTCCATGGTGGATCGGGCTATGCATGTTTGCTTAGTCGATCTCCAGGACACAGTCGCTCCTCCTATAGTGAATACAAATCCACTAGTGGAGAATGACTCTTTAGTGTCTGAGATCCAATTAGCATCGCAGTACCCTTCAAGTACAGCAGGATACCTAGTGTACTGTAGCCCAAAGTCGAGAGTATACTTTAAGTACCTCAAGACTCTCCTGAGTGCATTCCAATGCTCATTGCTTGGATTGCTTGTGAATCTACTAAGTTTATTCACCGCACATGCTATATCGGGACGCGTACAATTCGAAATGTACATTATGCTACCGATAACTCTAGCATAATCTTGTTGAGCTACAGGACTACCTCTGTTTTTGCTCAAATGCATACTCATGTCCAATGGGGACTTTGCAGGTGGATCATCAAAGGCATTGAACTTCTTTAGCACTTTCTCTACATAGTGAGATTGTGTTAAAGATATGCCATTTGATGTCCTGCTGATCTTGATTCCTAGAATCATGTCAGCAACACCCAAATCTTTCATGTCGAAGTTTCGACTTAACATGCGTTTCGTACTAATGAGTAAATCATGATCATTACTCATAATGAGCATGTCATCAACGTATAGACACAATATGACAAATCTTTTCGGTGTACTTTTCACGTACACACATTTGTCACACTCATTAATACGAAAGCCATTTGATAACATGGTGCTATCAAATTTCAGATGCCATTGTTTTGGAGCTTGCTTAAGTCCATACAACGACCTCACTAGTTTGCACACCTTTTTCTCATTTACAGGTGCTACAAACCCTTCTGCTTGATCCATATATATATTTGTATCCATTTCACCAGTTAGAAACGCAGTTTTAACATCCATTTGGTGAATTTTGAGATTGTGCAGAGCAGCAATCGCGATTAGCACCCTAATGGAAGTAATCCTCGTTACAGGTGAATAGGTATCAAAGAAATCGTACCCTTCGATTTGTTTGACCTTTTGGCCACTAAGTGGGCTTTGTATTTTTCAACCGACCCATCTGCTTTATACTTTCTTTTAAGGATCCATTTGCATCCTAAGGGCTTGCAACCTTGTGGGAGATCAACCAACTCCCACGTGTGGTTTTGCATGATAGAGTCGATTTCACTGTTAATCGCCTCTTGCCAGAGCGGAGCGTCTGGCCTAAATAGAGCATTTTTGATAGTCCTCGGTTCGTCTTCCAACACGTAAGTGATGAAATCGGGACCAAAGGTTTTAACTATCTTAGCTCTCTTGCTGCGTCGTAACTCGCCACTATCTTGAGTGGACGGACCAGCATCCTCATCAACCTCCTCATTTCGAGGTCTTTTGGTTGATACTTCATCTTCCTTGGTCTTGCAAGGAAAGATATTTTCAAAAAACACAGCGTTTCTCGATTCTATATAAGTGTCTTCTATCATATCGGGAACTTCTGATTTGTGAATCAGAAACCGCTAGGCACTACTATTCAGTTCATACCCAATAAATATGCAATCAACCATTTTAGGGCCAATTTTAACTTGTTTAGGTAGAGGCACTTCAATCTTTGCTAAACACCCCCACACTTTGAGGTATTTATATGATGGTTTCCACCTCTTCCACAATTCATAAGGAGTCGTATATTTACTCTTATGTGGAATTTTGTTCAAAATGTGGTTAGCCGACAGAATGGCTTCCCCCCACAAGTTTTGTGGTAAACCGGAGCTAATAAGCATATCATTCATCATCTCTTTGAGTGTTCGGTTCTTTCGTTCCGCAACACCATTAGATTGAGACGAGTAAGGAGCAGTAGTTTGATGTATGATTCCAGATTCGGAGCATATCTTCTCAAACGGTACTACATACTCTCCTCCTCTATCACTACGAACCATTTTGATTCGTCTATTCAACTGGTTTTCCACTTCACTTTTGTACAGTTTAAAAGCGTCTAACGCTTCATCCTTACTGTGCAAAAGGTAAACATAGTAAAACCTCGTACTATCATCTATGAAAGTGATGAAGTACTTCTTCCCACCTCTAGTTTGTACGAATTTTAAGTTACACACATCAGTGTGAATTAATTCTAGAGGTTCTGAGTTCCTTTCAACCGAAGGGAAAGGCAACTTCGTCATCTTAGCTTCTACATAAATTTCGCATTTGTTATTTAAATCGACATTCTTTATGTCTAGTAAATTTAAACTTACTAGTCGCTTTATCGATTTAACATTTACATGTCCCAATCTGCAGTGCCATAAATCTGAAAACTTAGCGATATAAGAAGAAGTAGAAGCTTCTTTATTCATAACAGATTTCCCCTTGGGGTGTACAACAATGGCACTCATCTTAAACAGACCATCGTGGACATATCCACGACCTAGATACACTGAGAACTTGCTAAGGACAACCCTATTAGACTCAAATACAAGTTTGAAATTATTCTTCACTAGTACAAAGCCGGAGATGAGGTTCTTGCTAATGTCCGGGACATGCAGGACATCTCTCAGTGTGATATTCTTCTCACTGGTCAGCTTCAGAACAACGTTGCCAACCCCAGCCATCTCAGGTGTGGTTTGATTCCCCATGTGCAGCTTTCTCCCATTGGCGGGCTCATAGGTCGAGAAAGTATTCCTGTCAGAACAGACATGACAGGTAGCCCCTGTATCAATGAACCACTCCTTTGGGTTGCCCACGAGGTTCACTTCAGTGGTCAACGCAGCAAGGTCCTCTTCAGTGAACTCCCCTTCAACCACGTTCGCATTGGATTGCTTGCCCTTACCTTTATCATCTTTCTTCGTGGCCTTGCAGGAAATCCACTCAACCTGATTTAACAGGAAATCCACTCAAGGGATTCTTGTTTTTAACGTGCCAAGGTGCACTAAGATCAGCTAACCTCACTGACCTATACAACTCCTTACTAGCTCACTAACTAAACTTACTAGCAACAAACCTAATTTAGGGTTTTGGTTTCAGTTTGGATTCCAACTAGGTTGTGATTATCCTTACAAGATAAAGCTTTGCTAAGGATTGAATAATCACTCTAAGCTTAAGATAATGCTAGTACGCTATTTGGAATACAGAATAACTCTCAGTAACTAAGAAACACTTGGGAAATTTAGTTGGTTTTGAGTGCTTCTTCTAAAGGCTGAATGCTTTGAATGCTTGAGAGTTTGAGTAATTTCTGGCTTTGAAATTTCCCGTAACCTTGAATGGGTTCAAGACCTTCTGTATTAATAGTTGATTTGAAAATAATCCGTCGGAGGAGATAGCCTTCTAGTCATCTATGTAGAGTGGTTCAAACGGACATATTTCCTATGCAACAGGCGTCCTTGCATGGATTTGGTAATGCATTTAATGCACCATTTAATGCTTGCCCGTTGAATGTGCAGTCTGAAGTCAGTCTTCATGTCAGGGTCCGTACGTGCGTGTCCTTCCTAGATTGGTCCACGTCATCAGGTTGGTGAGAATGTCAGAACTTATTCCTAGGCTTCAGGCTTGTCTTATTAAGTTCTTTTTGTCTGAAGCACAACGGTTTTACCCCGACGCTGACATTCCTTTTGCATTGCTTGGCTCTACTCTAAGTCTTCCCCATTAACTCAGTATCATCCTGTTCCCTTCAGGACTCAGTTAGTAATGACCTCAGGGTCATACTCTTCATTACTGACACTTACTCAGCCAACTTAGAAGACTGTCATAAGTTCAGGATGGTGCTCTTCGTCTTCAGGCTCTTAGTCTTGATTGACATCAGTGTATTCTCCTCTCACTGAGTACCTGTGAAATGTAAAATAACTAAGTTCAAATCCTAACCAAGACTAGCCTGATGACTTGAAGCGATTTTACTAACTTCTACTAGTCGCTCACCCGCAAGCGGACAGGTTCACTGTAGTATAAGTACGTATAATGACCAAGTAGTATCGAACCCAAGGGATGGTGTATATGCGAATAGATCCCTGAAGATCTACGCGTCGTAGTTAATATGAGTGTGTTGTTTTTGGATTTTTTGGAAGATTGATTAAAAGACTAAATTAAACTAAGTAAACTAAAATACTAAAGAAATCTAATTAACTAAGGGTTGTGTTCTGATGAGAGATGGTGATGCTTAGGATTGGAATCCCTACGTATACTAACGGAGCAGGTACATAATCAGAATAACTGTGACGTGCAAGAAATAACCTAAGTATAAGAATGCAAGGTGAAAGCTCAAGATTCTAAACCCTAATACTTTACCCTAACACTCGACTTCACTAATCTACTAACAAGTTAATAGATTGTGCTCAATTAATGAGACCCTAATTTAACTAAGGTGATGCGGTCGTCCTCCTTCGCTAAACTGGTAAATGAATTAACCCTTTCTAAACCTTCTCGTCAAGACTACTAATTGTTATTGAGTGATGCGGCCGTCCTCTCTCTAACACTTTCGTACGAAATTCAAAGGTAAAGTTAAGATTAATTATAAGAATTCATTAACTAAGAGAATTAAAACTAATGTCACAAATTACCCTAATTACGTACCCACATCCTACTTCTACGAGTTCATCCTACCCTAAGCATACAAGGGTTTTAGCCGGACATGGCTTTATCAAACATAAAAGCAATAGAAGAAACAACGAACATAAACATAATGAATTGAACGAAGAAAATAAGAAACATGAACTAGGGTTTTTAAAAGAAAATAAATCTGAGAACTGAAATTTAATTAACTCAAACGAAGTTTCAAAGTGTTTAAAGAAATCAAACTAACGAAAAGAAACTAATAAACGAAAAGAAACTAAGAATTCGTACGAAAAACCTCAACAAAACGTAAACGTAAACTTGCTTCTCTTCTTCCTCTCCAAAAACTAAGTCTAAAAGTTATTTCTAAAGTTCGGGGATCCTTCAAAACGTGTTTGGAAGAGGTATATATAGGCAACGGGCCGATTCGTGAACTCGTGGGCCGAAAAACGTAAGTTGGAGAAAATGCCTTGGAAGCGCTCGAGCAGACCCGCTCGAGCGGGTCGCTCGAGCTATGGTGGTCGAACGAATCAGGAGCTCGAGCGGGGCGCTCGAGCTCTCTTGGTCGAGCGGTTCTGGTGCTCGAGCGGGGCGCTCGAGCTATCTCCCTCGAGCGGCCCAAACGTTCTGTATGTTTTAGGTGCTCGATCTACGTCACTCGAGCGGGGCGCTCGAGTGATGATGCTCGAATGAGCCTTCCTTCCTTTGCAACTAACACTTTTCTTCTCACGTACTAATATCAATCGTATTTCTTCGATATCTTCTCATCCGGGCATCCGTTTGAGTCGATTCAAAGTCCTACGAACTCCGTTTTTCGTCCTCGATTCACCTATGAGTATCAAAGAGACAAATTCATCAATGTATAGAAATAGTGCTCATTTGGCTTTAAAAACTCAATAAATTCGACCAAAACTAGGGCGTTTCTAGCTACGAATCATGACAATTTCACGCCTAATCAACCCCCCCAAACTTACCATATTGCTTGTCCCCAAGCAATGAAATAATAAGTCAAGTGAAATTGTTAGGGATGAGTCAAAAAAATCAATCATGCAAGCTAATTAACTCAAGCTTCAAAAGTCAATCACCCGTATACTCACTCACTTTCTTTTATCGTACTCATGCAACAATAACAAGAAACACCAAGATGAAGCATGGATGTGCACTCAATGATGTGTTTTGCTCCCTCACAAGTGTATAACAATGATCAAGGGACTCACTCAAACAATCAATCACACAAATTGGCAGCCATAGGCTTGTAAGTGCTCTTAACTTCGACCGTACTCTAGAAATCAATGCCGAATCAAAAAGGACTTTTCTCAAGGTTGTAATGTAGGCTCTTTGGACAGGTGGGATAACAATATAAGGTAAAGTGACTAAAGTGAATGGAGAATAGAAAGTCAAACTTTGGCACTTCGAGATTAGGAACAGACTACTTCAAACATATTCAATCAACACTCTTTCAATTCCACTTTTCTCAACACTTCAAAATTTTTTTTTTTCTAACTCTTTTCACTTTTTTTTTCAATCACTTCACTTTTTTTTTTCTTTTCGCACAAACACATGAGCTCTTTTTTCTCTTTTGCTCATTCTCAATTTTTTTTTCTTTTTCCCACATCTCATACTTCATCACACCCTTCTCATATTCACTCAACAAACAACCTTTTCCTTTTTCAATTCAATTCACTCCCTTCACATTCACACTTTCCTATTCTCCACTCAAATTGGGACAAAAAGGCTTAGGAATTGGAATAGTGTTCATATGTGCTAGCAAATAAAATAGACTTTCGGCTCAAAGGGGCTAACAAAGGATTCAATGTCATTAGTAAGGAAATTTTTTGGCTAAATGACTCATTCAAATCAAAGATGGCCTAAGATACTATTCGGCATATCAAACTAGACACAATCAAGAAGCAAGAGCACACACAAGTTCTAGCATCCTCTAAGGTGACGATCCACTCACAAACGAAGAGATTAATTCATGCATCAAAATCTCATAAGGCTCAAAAGCTCACGGCTTTCACATCCATGCTAGTCCTAGTGCATTCTCACTCTCATCACACAAGTACTCAAAAGAAAACTCGCAAGCATACTAGTTCTTTCTCAAATCAGCTCAAACTCAAACACTCACTCAAAAGAATTTTTCTAACTCACCCTTACAACTCACTCTACTCATCAAATCATACTCAAAGATAGCAATCAACAAGCATAAGATGATTGATAGACATGAAATGTGCAATAGCGAGTCAACTCAAAATCACCCCAAGGAGTATCTCAACAAACCAATAATCAATCAAACTCAACTCAAAGATAAGGGCGTGCATGCATGTGCAATGTAACAAGAAACATATAAAAAAAAACTCCACCCCCCCAAACTTCGACCTTGCTAGAGGTGTAAGTTTGGGGTTGTGGGTTACCTCAACCAAACAATTCAGTTTCTCTCAATAGCTTTGCACACTCCCTTGCTTGAATTGGTCCCTTCAATCTGAATAACTCCATGATACCTTTACTCCTTTAGAGACAAGCCTACAAGCAACTCACTCAAATACGAGGTTAAACATACGACTCAAAATAACTCCCTAATAACTAAAAAAAAAACTCAAAGCAAAATAAAAATAATGGGTTGCCTCCCATTCAGCGCTATTTTTAAGGTCCTCATGCCGGACCAAGCTCAAAGGAGCTTATGGGACATCATACTCAAATTTCCCTCCCTCACTCTCATAAGAGTGGTGTTTGAACTCCTTTCCTTGATGCCCCACCATCATGAGCCCTTTTGCTTCCTTCCCCACCTCAAGTGGTATAGGTCTCAACTCCTTCTCACCTTTATCTGGAGGAGTCTTACTAAACAATTTCTTGAATTTTGACTTCTTCTTCTTAACTCCTCTTTTTCCCTCTAGCTGGACCACGTCCACACTTTTCACCTCTTCATCCTTCAACTTTTTCACTTTGTCCCTATCAACATAATCAAGACCATAATGCTCATGGGTTAAATAATCAAGTGTAGGACTAACAAAATCATGTATATCAGAAGGATTAGGGATAGGAGGTGTGTCTTCAACGCGAGGATCAATTGCATCCATGCAATACAAGCTCTCATCCTCCTTCGGGTGCTTCATGGCTTCATATAGGGAGATCTTCACTTCTTGATCATCAACCTTCAACGTAATCTTCCCATTTGCCACGTCTAGCACCATCCCCGCCGTAGCTAAGAATGGTCTTCCCAAGATCAGGGGCACGTGCTCATCTTCCTCCATCTCTAGAACTACAAAGTCAGCTGGAAAAATGTGATCTCCAACTCTCACTAGGACGTCTTCAACCACACCTTGAGGTCGAGTAATAGACCGATCGGCAAGTTGAAGCGTCATCATCGTCGGCTGAAGTTCACCACCTTCCAACTTCTTGAAAAACGACAAGGGCATGAGATTGATGCTCGCCCCTAAATCACATAGCGCTCCTTTCTTGATCCCGTTCCCAATGTCACATAGGATCGTGAAGCTCCCGGGATCCTTCAACTTCGGTGGAAGCGCCTTGTGTACTAATGCACTCACCTCGTGGTTCAGCTGCACCAACTTCGGCTCATCCACTCGCCATCTTTTCGCGATCAAGTCCTTCAGAAACTTTGCATAATGCGGCATCTGTTCCAAAGCATCATAAAAAGGAATGTTAATGTGAAGTTGTTTAAAAACATCAAGAAATTTTTCAAATTTTTCATCAAGCTTCTTTTTCATAAAGCGTTGTGGATATGGGACGGGTATCACAGATTTGGGTACCCCCCATTCATCTCTTTCTGTTTCTTTCACTTTATCCCTTGCTTCCTTTGCCTTTTTCCACTTAGGAACTCTCTCAATCTCCTCACTTTCCTTGCCCTTCTGGGACTCATCCATATCTTTATGCTTCTCAATCACTTCACTTTCAATCCCCTTCTCAACAGTAACACCTCCATCTTTCTTGTGTTCTCTTTCTCCCATCTCAGCTTGAGGCGTCTCAGAATCAGCATGCATCTGAGGCCCTTCATAGTTGGTTCCACTTCTCAGTTGGATCGCCTTGCAATGCTCTTTCGGGTTCCCCTCCAGCATGGAAGGATATTTTCCCGGCTCTCTATTCACCATCTTTGCAATCTGGCTCATCTGGAACTCTATAGAAGTGAACCTTCGATTGTTCTCTTGTTGAGTTCTAGTCCACTCAACGTTCATCTTCTGGAGCTCTTGATCACGATGATCGCCTTTCTTATGCAGCTCCTTCACATCGTACTCCAAGGATGACAACCTCTTACTTCCTTCTTCCACTTTCTGAAGGATAGCTCTCAACATCTCCTCGGTTGATGCACCCCCTTCTCCACCGGGAGGCTTTGAACCTGGATCAACACCTGCAGGAACAGTAATACCAGCTTTTGGGTTAGCATAAGAAAAGTTCTCATTCTTCCTCCATGTGTTTTGAGGAGGTTACTGGCCTCCTTGAACTCCTTGTGTGTTCCTCCATTGATTTTGAGGTGGCTGAGGGCCTGGAGGTACAAATGGCTGACCATAAGAAGGTCTTCCAAACTGATTCCCACCTTGGTAGCCATTATGATTGTAATACGGGCCTCACATGTAATTGGCTACCTCTTGCTGCCCACTTGGTTGGTCTACTCTCTCATTTTCTACTGCATGCTCTCCAACCAAATTCTTCCCCAACTCGAGGTTGTTGATCTTCTCCATCATGGCCATCAATAGCCTTCTCGTTCCTTCTCCCTCTTCAACCTGATGTACTCTCTGAAAATCTGCATCCACACCCCAAGCACCGGCATTCGTGACAATGTTGTCCACGATCTCCCAACACCTCTCTATGCCTTGATTCAGGAATGCTCCGCCCGCACAGGCGTCTAAATGGTCTTGCCCCGCCTTGTTGGCACCACTATAGAAGAATGCCATAATGTCTCCCTCGTTATACCCGTGCTGCGGGCACTCAATCAGCATGTTTGAGTATCTCTCCCACGCTTGGCGTAAATCTTCTCCAGACTTCTGGTGAAAGGACGAGATCTCAATTCTAGCCTTGATCATCCTAGATGGAGGGTAGAATCGCTCGAGGAACAGGCGCTCGAGCTCAGCCCAAGTGGTAATACCTCCCCGTGGGAGCGTGTTGTCATACCACTCTTTAGCTATTCCCATCAATGAGAATGTGAACAGCCTAAGCCTCTTGACATCTTCAGACATGCCATTGTAATTGAAAGTAGATGCTATCATGAGAAAACTCCTCAGATGTGTATGAGGATTCTCCTTCCCGATCACCCCCTTGAACTGATTCTCGGTAAGCAACTTTAGAATTCCCGGGGAAATCGAGAAGTTGTTCGCCTCAACAGGAGGCAAAGCCACTCCATCATAGTACCGCTGTGGCTGCGCTGCAAACCTCCCTCGAATAGCCATATTGTGATCTACGTTATGAGGAACGTGTTGAGGATTAGCAGTAGGTACTGGTACTTGTTGGGGTGGTGGTGGGTAAATAGGTGGTTGATTATAGACTGGGGTGGAGGATACGGGTATGGTGGGTAAGGATAAGGTGGGTATGGGTAATGTTGGTATACTGGGTTGTTGAAAGGGTTATTTGGGTTTTGTGGGTAAGCAGGGTTTTGGTTCTGGTTTTGGGGTTGTGTTTGTGCAGAGTTGATTGTGTCTTGTGGGTTCGGGTGTGGGCTCTCAGTTCCCCCTATGGGTATCTGCTGATTACTGCTGTTTCCATTGGCACCCTCTGCCCGTTCCACAAGAGCAGTATACTCTGCAGCTATTTTGTCTAACTCCCCAAGTTCATCAGAAATCTTGTCCTTGTTTTCCGCGGCAGTAGTCATTCTTCTCAGGAAGGCTCGGTTCCTTCTAGCTATTGTCTCAGGATCTGCAGGTAACCTCTCTTCGCTCGTATTGCCTTGTGAGCGTGTTTTCATAAACCTGAAACACTAGCAGAAGGATCAAAACGCAAGTGCCGAATAAATAAAAATAAAAATAAAACAGAAAAGAAAACACTCACTACTAACTACTAAGCTATCGACAAGTCCTATTCAAAAAGCATATAACGCCATCCCCGGCAACGGCGCCATTGACTTGAAGCGATTTTACTAACTTCTACTAGTCGCTCACCCGCAAGCGGACAGGTTCACTGTAGTATAAGTACGTATAATGACCAAGTAGTATCGAACCCAAGGGATGGTGTATATGCGAATAGATCCCTGAAGATCTACGCGTCGTAGTTAATATGAGTGTGTTGTTTTTGGATTTTTTGGAAGATTGATTAAAAGACTAAATTAAACTAAGTAAACTAAAATACTAAAGAAATCTAATTAACTAAGGGTTGTGTTCTGATGAGAGATGGTGATGCTTAGGATTGGAATCCCTACGTATACTAACGGGCAGGTACATAATCAGAATAACTGTGACGTGCAAGAAATAACCTAAGTATAAGAATGCAAGGTGAAAGCTCAAGATTCTAAACCCTAATACTTTACCCTAACACTCGACTTCACTAATCTACTAACAAGTTAATAGATTGTGCTCAATTAATGAGACCCTAATTTAACTAAAGTGATGCGGTCGTCCTCCTTCGCTAAACTGGTAAATAAATTAACCCTTTCTAAACCTTCTCGTCAAGACTACTAATTGTTATTGAGTGATGCGGTCGTCCTCTCTCTAACACTTTCGTACGAAATTCAAAGGTAAAGTTAAGATTAATTATAAGAATTCATTAACTAAGAGAATTAAAACTAACGTCACAAATTACCCTAATTACGTACCCACATCCTACTTCTACGAGTTCATCCTACCCTAAGCATACAAGGGTTTTAGCTGGATATGGCTTTAACAAACATAAAAGCAATAGAAGAAACAACGAACATAAACATAATGAATTGAACGAAGAAAATAAGAAACATGAACTAGGGTTTTTAAAAGAAAATAAATCTGAGAACTGAAATTTAATTAACTCAAACGAAGTTTCAAAGTGTTTAAAGAAATCAAACTAACGAAAAGAAACTAATAAACGAAAAGAAACTAATAAACGAAAAGAAACTAAGAATTCGTACGAAAAACCTCAACAAAACGTAAACGTAAACTTGCTTCTCTTCTTCCTCTCCAAAAACTAAGTCTAAAAGTTATTTCTAAAGTTCGGGGATCCTTCAAAACATGTTTGGAAGAGGTATATATAGGCAACGGGCCGATTCGTGAACTCGTGGGCCGAAAAATGTAAGTTGGAGAAAATGCCTTGGAAGCGCTCGAGCAGACCCGCTCGAGCGGGTCGCTCGAGCTATGGTGGTCGAATGGATCAGGAGCTCGAGCGGGGCGCTCGAGCTCTCTTGGTCGAGCAGTTCTGGTGCTCGAGCGGGGCGCTCGAGCTATCTCCCTCGAGCGGCCCAAACGTTCTGTATGTTTTAGGCGCTCGATCTACGTCACTCGAGCGGGGCGCTCGAGTGATGATGCTCGAATGAGCCTTCCTTCCTTTGCAACTAACACTTTTCTTCTCACGTACTAATACCAATCGTATTTCTTCGATATCTTCTCATCCGGGCATCCGTTTTAGTCGATTCAAAGTCGTACGAACTCCGTTTTTCGTCCTCGATTCACCTATGAGTATCAAAGAGACAAATTCATCAATGTATAGAAATAGTGCTCATTTGGCTCTAAAAACTCAATAAATTCGACCAAAACTAGGGCGTTTCTAGCTACGAATCATGACAATTTCACGCCTAATCACCTGACAACAATAGCATAACATCTTTTCAGGGGCTTTGGGATCTTAATCAAAACTGAAAATGTCCCAATAGGTTGTAATTAGGCCTTCCCATGTAGTTGGCCTCCTCTTGCTGGCATTCAGGCTGATCCACTTTCTCACTCAAAGTACTACTTCCACCACTCATACTCTGCCCAACCTCCAAATTACTGATCTTCTCCATCATAGCCATGAGCAGCTTTCTCGTCCCCTCACTTTCTTCCATCTGATATACCCTCTGATACTCCGAATCTTAATTCCACTGCCCCGCATTCTTCACTATGTCTTCAACTATCTACCTACACGCAGTTACACTACGGTTCAGAAATTCTCCATTAGCATATGCATCGAGATGGCCTTGAGCTGCCTTGCAAGCTCCACAGTAGATGTAGGCCATAATATCTCCCTTGTTGTACCCGTGTGGCGGACACTCAATAAGCATGTTGGAGAATCTCTCCCAAACCTGACTCAACTCCTCTCCTGGTTTTTGCTTGAGTGAAGAGATCTTTTTCCTCGCCTTCACCATTCTAGACTGAGGGTAGAAACGCTCAAGAAATAGATGCTCGAGCTCAGCCCATGTAGTCACACCCCCCGTGGAAGTGTGTTATCATACCATTCTTTAGCGATCCCAGTCAGAGAAAACTGGAATAATCGGAGCCTCTTAGCATCCTCAAACATCCCATTGCAGTTAAACGTTGAGGCTATCATTAGGAAATTCCTCAAATGAGTGTGAGGATTACCTTTCCCTACTTCTCCTTTGAACTGATTCTTAATTAGGCTTGAAATTGTTGAGTTTTGTAGCCCGATTCGACCCTATTTTGTGCGTATTTGATGAGTATTTAAAGTCATTTGAGTATCATTTTCATAAAATTATAAATTTGTCTCTTTGATGCTTATATTAGGAAAGAGGGCAAAAAATGGAGTTCGTAGGACTTTGAATCGACTCAAACGGACTCCCGGATGAGAAGATATTGAAGAATTATGAAAAGTATTAGTTTGTGTGAGGAAAGGTATCATTGAGCCCAAAAGGAGGAAGTGCTCAAGCACCCCAAGCGAATTGGAAGATTTGGAGCGCTCGAGTGGTCCTTGGTTGAGCGGTAGGCACTCGAGTGAACCAAGGTCGAGCGCCCGTGTTACACTGGACGATGGAGATCGCTCGAGCAGAGTGAGCTCGAGCGCTAGGCGTTCGAGGAACAAGAGGTCGATCGGGTGTTTTATTCTGGTAGGAGGTAGCGCTCGAGGGAAGAGAGCTCGAGCTCTAGGCGCTCGATCCGGTATAGAGGTCGAGCGGTTTGTGCCTTCTAAGCCCAAATTTGGCCCATACCCTATAAATACCCCATCCCCATCCAAGCTTATTTTTACATACCATATCATATTGAGAGATAGTTTTTGAAGGAGGAGAGCTTGGAAGTGAGTTTGGAGAGTGTGAGCAAGGTTTATATTGTGTAATCGAGGTTTTAAGCATACAAATTCATAGTTTAACATTTTTATTCTTTCTTTCTTCAACACTTGAGACTATTAAACCTAGGTTTTTCATATTTATAAAGATTTCTTTTGAGACTTGATTTATTGATTCTATTTACCTTTTATGCTCTTGATTTCTTTCATTAATTTAGTTATGCATATGATTATCGTTCTTGTTATTGCTTTTACTTTTTTAAACCAATATGTTAGGCTAGAACCCTTGCATACTTAGGATAGGATGAACTCTTAGAAGTAGGACGTTGGTACGTAATTAGGGTAATTCGTGATGTATATTTTTTATTCTCTTAATTATTGAATAATTCTAACAAACTCTAGAATAATCTTGGAATTGAGTACGAAAATTGTTAGAGAGAAGACGACTGCATCACTATTTAATAATGAATAGGCTTAAGGAAATGATTTTTGAAGAAGTTTATCATCTACCGATTTATCTAGGGAGGACGACCGCATCACCTTAGTTAAATTAGGGTTTCATTAATTAAGCACAATTCGTATAGTTTAATTATCAGATTAGTGAAGTAGGTTGATAGGACGAAGTATTAGGGATAATTCTTGAGCTTTTAGTCTTTCAATCTTGTGCTAGATTAGGGAAGTTGATTGCCTAGTTTTAGTACACTTAGGATTTTAACTTGCACATCATGATTATTTTAGCTACCGTACCAACTCCGTTAGTATACGTAGGAATTCGTATCCCAAGAATCACCATCTCATATTTGCAACCAAAGTTAGTATTAGTTAATTTCACCATTAGCATCTAATTAATATAATATAGTTTAGTCATAGTTCAAAACCAAACACTACATTCATATTAGCTACGAGACGTACATTTCCAAGGATTTATTTGCATACAAACTTTCCCTTGGGTTCGATACTACTTGGTCCCTGATTAGGCATGAAATTGTTATGATTTATAGCTAATTTCGCCCGTATTTTGAGTAAATTCATTGAGTATTTAAAGTCAATTGAGTAATATTTTCATAAACTGATGAATTTGCCTCTTTGATGCTCATAGATGGATAGAGGGTGAAAATGGAGTTCGTAGGACTTTGAATCGACTCAAATGGATGCCCGGATGAGAAGATATTGAAGAAATACGAAAAATGTTAGTTCGTGCAAGGAAAAGTATCATTTGGCTCAAGGAAGGAGGTGCTCGAGCGCCTTGGCGCTCGAGCAAGCCAAGGTCGAGCGTGTTTTATGTTCTGGAATGCTAGGGCATTTGACCAGGCTGAGGTCGAGTGCATCCATTCGACCAAAAGTACCCATTCGACCAAGACATGGTCGAGCACCACCGTTCGACCAAAGGAATCACTCGACCAGTTCAGGTCGAGCACCACCTCTAGACCAAGAAGCACTCGAGTGCCATTTTGGTGCTATAAGATCAGGCCACTCAACCACCATCAGGTCAAGCGCTAGCGCTCGACCAATACTTGGGCTCGAGTGATTTTAGCTTTTTTTTGCTCGTTTTAGGCCCGTTGCTTATATATACCCAATCCCAAGCTCGTTTTTAGACACCCTTAGATCACCTTTCATATTTTGGCATACTTGGAGCTTGGTAGAGAGATTAGAAGAGTTTAAATGTGTAATTCAGGTTTTTGAACTTACAAATTCATATATTAGAGTTTTATTTCGTTATTTCTTTCTTCAACACTTGATATTATCAGATCTAGTTCGTTATTTATTGAGATTCATTTTGAGACTTTGATTTATTGGTTTAACCCTAGTATATGTTCTTAAGTTCTTTCTTTAATTTCACCATGTATAACTATCGTTAATTTAATTGCTTTCGTTATCGTAATCACCATGTTAGGCTAGAACCCTTGCATGCTTAGGGTAGGATGAACTCGTAGAAGTAGGATGTTGGTACATAATTAGGATAATTCGTGATGTTTAGTGCTAGTTCTCTTAATTAATTGAAGTCTTAAAATAAACCCTAGAATTATCTTGGAATTGAGTACGAAAATTGTTAGAGAGAGGACGACCTTATCACTCTTTATTAACGATTAGGCTTAACGAAATAGTTTTAGAAGGGGTTTATCATCTAACGGTTTATCTAGGGAGGAAGACCGCATCACCTTAGTTAAATAAGTGTCTCATTAATTAAGCACAATTCATATAACTTGTTTGGTGGATTCGTGAAGTAGGTTGATGTGACGAAGTATTAGGGTTAATTCTTGAGCTTTTAGTCTTTCAATCTTGTGCTAGATTAGGGAAGTTGATTGCCTAGTTTTAGTACACTTAGGATTAATACTTGCACATCACAGTTATTTTAGTTATCGTACCAACTCCGTTAGTATACGTAGGGATTCCTATCCTGAGCATCACCATCTCATATCTTAGTAAAACCTTAGTTAATTGTTTACTTTCATTAATTACATTAATAGTAATAGAATATAGTGTAGTTTAATTCTATTCTTGAAACCAAATATACACCCATATTAACTACGATGCATAGATCTTCAGGGCTCTATTTGCATACATACCTTCCCTTGTGTACGATATACTTGGTCCTTATACTTGCTAATACTACTTTGATCCCATACTCTTGTGGGGTAACTACTAGTATAACTAGCATTTTTCATTCAAGTCAATGACGCCGTTTCCGGGGATGGCAATGTATGTCCATTGAGTAGGACTTGGAGATAGTTTAGTAGTTAGTAGTGAGTGCCTTTTTATTTTCCTATTTATTTGTATTCATTAGGCAGTTGCGTTTTGATATTTCTTTTGGTATTTCAAGTATATAAAAACACGCTCGTAGGGAGAATTGAGCAAAGATAGAATAAAGTTAGACCTTGAGACAATCGCCCGAAGAAACAGAGCCTTCTATCGAAGAATGAACACTGCCGGTGGAGACAATTCAAACATGGACTTAGGGAATGAGTTGGATGGAGATGCAGCTAATTACAATCAGGCAGTGGAATGGGTTGAGGGATTTGAAGGAAACGACAGTCAGAAACAAGTCCCTTCAGGGGAAAGCCAGAGCCAAAACTCGGTCCCACAGCATCGAGACAACCCAGCTCAAAACCAAGTCCCAAATCCTCTAAACAACCCTGTCTACCCAAAACAATCCACCTTACCCATACCCTTATCCACCATACTACCCTCCACCTCCTACTTATAACCAACCTCCTATTCCACAAGTACCTCTACCACCAGTGTATCCTCAGCACGTTCCTCAGAACGCTGATCCTGGTATGACAATCAGAGGAAGGTTTGAGGCTCAGCCTCAATGGTACTATGATGGTGTAGCTATGCCACCAGTGGAAGCCAATAATTTTTCTATCTCCCCAAGGATCCTGAAGATGCTAGTCGAGAACCAATTCAAGGGGGAGGTCGGAAAGGGTAATCCTCACACTTACTTGAGGAATTTTCTGATGATAGCCTCAACTTTCAACCATAATGGCATGTCTGAAGATGCCAAGAGGCCCAGGTTGTTCCAGTTCTCTCTAACTGAAATCGCAAAGGAGTGGTATGATAACACACTCCCAAGGGGGGGTGTAACCACATGGCCGAGCTCGAGCGTCTGTTCCTCGAGCGATTCTATCCTCCATCTAGAATGATCAAAGCAAGGTAAGAAATCTCATCTTTCAAGAAGAAGTCAGGAGAGGAATTACGTCAGGCTTGGGAGAGGTTCTCTAATATGCTAATTGATTGCCCGCAGCATGGGTACAACAATGGTGATTTAATGGCTTATTTCTACTGTGGAGCTAGCAAGGCAGCACAAGACCACCTCGATGCATGTGCTAGTGGATCATTCCTGAATTGTAGTGCAGCTCGGTGTAGTGAAATAGTCGAAAACATTGTCAAGAATGCGGGGCAATGGAATGAGAATCTAGAATTTTAGCGGGCTTATTAGATGGAAGAGAGTGAAGGGACTAGAAAGCTGCTGATGGCAATGATGGAGAAGATCAGCAATCTAGAGGTTGGACAAAATCTGAGTGGAGGGAATACTGGAATGAGTGAGAAAGTGGACCACTCAGCAAGCCAGCATGAGGAGGCCAACTATATGAGGAGGCCTAATTACAATCAAGACGGATACCAGCAAGGTGTCAATTATAAGGGGCGACCAACTTATGGCCAACCTATAGTACCACCAGGTCCACAGCCTTCTCATAATCAATGGAGGAGTACTCAGGGGTATCAAGGAGGCCAGCAGCCTCCTCAGAATCAATGGAGGAAGAACAAGAATTTCTCTTATGCCAATCCTAAGGCCGGAATAACTGTACCTCCCGGAGTAGATCCTGGTTCAAAACCCCCAGGTGGAGAAGGTGGTGCCTCCACCGAAGAGATGTTACGTGCTATTCTTCAGAAGGTAGAAGAAGGTAGTAAGAGGTTGTCCTCTTTGGAGTATTATGTTAAAGAGTTGAACAAGAAGAGTGATCAGAGAGATTAAGAACTCCAAAGGAGAGACATGGATCTCAATAGAGTTTAACAAGAGAACAATAGACGGTTCACTTCTATAGAGTACCAGATTAGCCAGATTGCAAAGTCACAAATGAGAGAGCCGGGTAAATATCTATATATGCCCGAGACAAACCCGAAAGAGGAATTGAAGGCGATCGAGTTAAGAAGTGGAACTAAATATGATGGACCTCAAATGCCTGCTGATATTAAGGAGATACATAAGGAGATTGAGATGGAGGGACAAGAACATAAGAAAGATGAGGATGAGACAGTTGAGGTTGAGGTTGAAAATGAGGTTAAAGTAGAAGACACTTAGAAGGGCAAAGACAAGGAGGAAGAGATTGAGGAGATAGAGAGAGTTCCAAAGTGGAAAAAGGCAAGAGAAACAAGGAAGAATGTGAAGGAGACTGAGCGAGACGAATGTGGGGTACCCAAATCTGTTATACCGGTCCCGTACCCGCAACGATTTATGAAAAAGAAATTAGATGAAAAGTTTGCTAAGTTTCTTGATGTTTTTAAAAAGTTACATATTAACATTCCTTTTTATGATGCTTTGGAACAAATGCCTAATTATGCCAAGTTTCTGAAGGACTTGATAGCTAAAAGGTGGAGAGTAGATGGGCCCGAGCTAGTACACTTGAACCACGAGGTGAGTGCTATGGTGCACAAGGCGCTTCCCCCCAAGTTGAAGGATCCTGGTAGCTTTACGATGTTGTGAGACATCGGGAACAGGATCAAGAAAGGAGCATTATGTGATCTAGGGGCTAGCATTAATTTGATACCTCTAACGTTGTTCAAGAAGTTGGATGAGGGTGAACTTCAACCCACGATGATGACTCTCCAGCTTGCCGATAGGTCTATCACTAGACCTCAAGGAGTGGTGGAGGATGTTCTAGTGACAGTTGCGAATCATGTTTTTCCCACCGACTTTGTGGTCCTCGATATGGAGGAAGATAAGCATGTACCCCTGATTTTGGGAAGACCATTCTTAGCTACAGCTGGGATGGTGCTAGATATGGCTAATGGAAAGATCACGACGAAAGTCAATGATCAAGAAGTGAAGATAGAGATCTACGAAGCAATGAAATATCCAATGGGAGATGAAAGCCATCACTTCATTGATATCTTAGACACTTGTGTTGATGATACACTTCTTGACCCTTGCTCTTTCTATGTTCATAATTATGATTATCCTATTCTCGATGAACTAACATATGATCTTTATGACCTTGAATATTCTGATAGCTTAAAAGAGAACGAGGATGTAAAGTTCATGGATGTGAAGAAAGTTGAGGATGAGGAAGAGTTGGATGTGGAAGAGTCCACTTTTGAGAAAATGTCCGATAAGGCGCCACCATTGGAGGCGAAGAAGGAGCTGAAACCACTCTTGGATCACCTCAAGTACTCTTACTTAGATGATAATGAGAAGTACCCGGTAATTGTATCTGCCCTTTTATCTGATGATCAATTAGAGAGACTACTAGTAGTGCTTCGTAAGCACAAATCTGTCATAGGTTGGTCAATTGCGGATATTAAGGGTATTAGTCCTTCTATTTGCATGCATAGGATTAGATTAGAGGAGGGTACAAAGGCCATAGTACAAAATTAGTGTAGAGTAAATCCAGTAATACAGGAGGTAATACATAAGGAGGTGTTGAAGCTGTTAGGTATGATTTTTGCGATTTCTGATAGTCCTTGGGTGAGTCCGTTACACGTAGTTTCTAAGAAGGGGGATACCACGGTAATTAAAACTGAATCTAATGAATTGGTAGCCACTAGATTAGTGATGGGATGGCGTGTTTGTGTTGATTATAGAGAGTTGAACAAGGCAACGTGCAAGGATCACTTTCCTTTGCCGTTCCTTGATCAAATGATTGATAGATTAGGTGGTTTTGAGTACTATTGCTTCCTAGACGGGTATTCGGGATACAATCAGATTATGATAGCGCTCGAGGATCAGGATAAAACTACTTTCATATGCTATTACAGTACTTTTGCCTTTAAGAGAATGCCGTTTGGGTTGTGTAATGCACCCGCCACCTTTCAAAGGTGTATGATGGCTATCTTCCATGATTTGATTGAGAAGATTATGGAGGTTTTCATGGACGACTTCTCCATCTACGGGGAGTCGTTTGATAAGTGTCTAACCAATCTTGAAGTTATTTTGAGCAGGTATGAAGAGACGGACTTGGTACTCAATTGGGAGAAGTGCCACTTTATGGTGAAAGAGGGTATTGTTCTTGGACATCATGTGTCCTCGAAAGGTATCGACGTGGACAAAGCAAAAGTGATTACTATTGAGAAGCTACCTCCACCTTCGACCGAGAAGGGAATTTGGTCATTCTTAGGCCATGCGTGGTTTTATAGACACTTTATAAAAGACTTTTCACAAATTGCTAAACCTCTTTTGCGGCTTCTTGAAAAAGAAGTCACCTTTGAGTTTACTAATGAGTGTTTAGTGGCTTTCAACAGGTTAAAAGAAGCATTGGTGAATTCCCTGATTCTCGTTACTCTGGATTGGTCGAGTCCTTTTGTACTCATGTGTGATGCTAGCGATTAAGCGATGGGGGTTGCTTTGGGGCAAATACGAGATAAGCGGTTTCACGCTATTTATTATGCCTCGAAGATGTTGAATTCGGCTCAAGTGAACTACACTACTACCGAAAAGGAGCTGTTAGCGGTCATGTATGCTTTAGATAAATTTCAACCCTACCTAGTAGGCACGAAAACAATCATATATATGGACCACGCAGTGATTTGGTATCTCATGAGCAAGAAGGATGCAAAGCCCCATCTCATTCATTGGATCCTCTTACTTCAGGAATTTGATGTTGAGATTCGAGACAAGAAAGGGAGTGAGAATGTGATAGCCGATCATCTTTCGAGGATGGAGCTTACCAATGAGAACACGATAGAAGAGCGAGAGGTGAATTATGAGTTTATGTATGAAAAGTTGTTTGGTTTAGGTGATGTCCCGGTGTATAGAGTTGAAGGAAAGGCCCCGTGGTTCACTGATTATGTTAACTATTTAGTAAGTGGAGAGCAACCGGCGGATATGGATGCGTTGCACCGAAAGACATTCTTGAAGAAAGTTCGGGAATTTATTTGGGATGGCCCATACTTGTTCAAAAGAGGGATAGATCATGTGCTTAGAAGGTGCGTGTCTGAGGAGGAGTGGAGTGATATCATAAGGCATTGTCACGCCTTACCATGTGGAGGACATTTGGGTGGAGAGAAAACCGGTAGGAAGGTGCTTCAAGCCGGTTTCTATTGGCCTACTATATTGAAGGATTGCATGGAATGAGTGAAGAGATGTGACAAGTGCTAACGTTTTAACTCTATTATTAAGAGAGACGAGATGCCGTTGCACGTGTTTATGGAAGTAGAGGTATTTTGCGTATGGAGGATTAATTTCATGGGTCTGTTTCCTCCGAGCAATGGATTCTTGTATATCCTCGTGTGTGTTAACTATGGGACACGGAGCTCGCGACTATGATGATCTCTTTTCAAAAGGTGATTAAATATGCATCAATATTGGATTAATTACTGAGTAACTATGGGACACAGAGCTCGCTACTATGATGATCTCTTTTCAAAAGGTAATTAATTCAATATGGTCATGATCCATGAGTAGCTATGGGGCACGGAACTGACAACTACGATGTACTCTTTTAAAAAGGTGGATCAATATGATCAAGTGATTTTGTGCTTGAAAGTTGAATTTTATATGTGTGTTGAGGTGTGTGTGTGCCATTATTTTTGTTATCATTGTTTTGGTTCAAATGTTCGAAATTTTCTCATGCATATTTGCTTAAGATTCGAAAAATGGTAGATAGAATATAAATGTTATAATTACACTGTAATTTCTTGATTTTAGATTAATTACAACATTATTAATTAAGGTAGTTAATTAATTAATTATTCAGTTAATTATCCCACACTCTCCACAACATAACCCACGTTCGATCTTCACCTCTCAACATAGCCGAAGGATTATCTCTCTCCAAACCCACGATTGCCACTCTTTTCTTTATGTGCTTCAATTAAATGCTTATTACTCTATAAATATCAAATTGATTTATGTGTTTAACATGCAGTAAGCTGACATCAATTGAGTGATAAAGCACAGAGTTATTAGGAATGTATTTTTGTTTTGAATATTATTGCAAATGTGTTTGTTTCGGTTTCTTTCTTGCTTTTGTTATTGAAATTTAATAATATTTTAATTGGGTGCTTTATATTATTGCATAAATAATGTCTAACACTCAAGCCCCTTCGAATTCACAAAGCTCAAGCAAACCAAATTCACCAAACACATCCACAACCTCCGAAAATCCCCTCAACCTACTTGCTTCAATGGCTACTGGAAATGAATCTTCTAGTGTCAACCAAAGTGTTGTGTCATCTTTGACAACACAACAACCAATTCCACTTGCCATGGTTCTCCCTGAATCCACAACCACGGTGGAGATTGAGCGGATCATGCGAATTGTTGTTAGCGCACCTGTACCTCCCACAATTACTATTAGGACTGTACCAGTCGATTTAACCAAGTTTATGCCAGAATCAAGTGGTGAGCCTTCAAACCCTTCATCTCAATCACAAATTCCTACTGAAAATCCCTATTCTAAAACCTCTGTTTTCAGAAATTCCTTCAGAAAACCCTAAACCTACTGAAATTCCAACTCCCATGGCAACAGATGAACCTACACCTGTTGTTGAACCTCTTGTTGAACCAAACCCGACTCAAACTTCACCAAAACCTGCTGAAATCTCTAATGTTGCTGGAAGTGTTGATCCAACACTGTTACCAGATGAAGATTTTCTTACGCATGTTGATTTGGATGAAAATGCAACTGTTTATGACATCATCAAAACCTATGAAGATATGGTTCGATGCTCTTCTAGGCAAAGAATCACTATTGGTGGTAGAGAAGTCAATTTGAACCAATTTGCTTACATCCAGGAGAAAGTTGAGAAAGAGAGCTGGATGAGAAAAACTGAAGAGGCGAAAGATAAGAAAGGGAAAGAAACTGTTGAACCTTCTAACCCTAAGGAAGGTGAAACAGATTCTGACCTTGGTGAAGAGTCATATGACTCTGATGGTGGATTGGCCAAGAAACTGCAGAACCATGGTGCCAAAGAAAAGAAGAAGAAGAAGAAGAAGAAGAAGAATGACCCAACACCTTTTAAAAGGTATGGTGGAAAAATGAGGATGTCTTATAGGACTATGGGAAAGAAGGTTGACTATTCTGAGTCCAGGAGGAAGAAGTCAAGGGATGATGGAACAAGCTCAAAGCCTGTTCAAGTGGTTGAATTTGATGAAGAAGAAGGTGAACCTGAGCCTAATGCTCAAGATGCTAAAGTTGAAGCTGATACTATGATGGAGGAGATGTCATCTGAAGATGTTGACATGGAAGTTCCACTGAAAGATTTCTTTGCAAACAGAATTGAAGGAAGGACCAAGCACAAACATGGTCCTTCTAAGGCCAGGAGAGAAATCAGAAGCAAAAGAAGAAGTGATTCCACTCATGATGCCGAAAATGTTGCCTCACCTGAGACAACATCAGAACCTGAAGAAGAAGCTGTTGAAACTGAAGAGGTATACCCTGACTCTGAAACTGATGATTAGATATATAATAACATGTCTAGTTCTTAAATACTATACAATTAGAACTAGAGTGATTGTAAGTGAAAGAGTCATTAGGGTACCTGAGTTTGAAGCCATGAATCTGATACAATTCCTTATAGAAAGACATCTTATGCATGCACTATAGTTTGCTACACCATAATATGTTGATTGTGCGTATGAATTTTATGTTAACTTGCATAGGAGTCTTGGTAGAGTGAATTCTGAGAACTATGGGAATGTAAAGTTTAGAGGTAATAAGATTATGGTTAATTATAGGGTAATCAACCGCATCTTAAGAACAAGGAACATGGAGGAAAGATCAATCACTAATTTGAATTTGGTGATTTCTGTGATTACTGGTGGTAAAGTCAAAGTCTGGGCAAAGATGATTCTGACCTCTAGATTGACAAGTTTATACTCTGCAATGCATAGATTGGTGATCCATAATTGGCTGCAACAATCAATTCAACATGTTTAATTAGAAGAACAAGCTATCCTTTTATATAGGATAGGTGAACCGAATGAGTTTGATTTGGGTCAAACTATCTTTAATGACATATTGAGGTATGCTGGAGAAATTAGTGGAAGAGGATTGTTGCCCTATCCTTATTTGATTTACCAATTGCTGCATGACAAGGAGTTTGATAGAGCTGATGATGAAGTAATCAGTAGTTTTGCACCTGCTCTTGGAATCAACCATCAGTTGTTGATTGGAAGCAACCGAGTGATTTATTTACCCCTTCCAGGACCAAGAGAAGATGCACCTATGCCTGAAGGTGAACCAGATCCATAGTCTACTCAAAATAGAGAGAGTGTTGACCCAAATGTTTATCAACATACCTGCTGACATCAATGTTGATGGGTCATCTGTTTCTTCTGTTACCATATCTGCTCCATATATCTCTAATCAATTTGCAGATTTGGACAAGACTATTGAAGACTTGAAAAGAACTCTATCCAGGATGGAACAACAAAGAAAATTTTGGAGATTCTTACTTTCTACTCCAACAGGGGGAGTAGCTGATGAAAATGCTCCACAACCTGAAGATGTTGCTGGACCATTTGGACATGGAGGTTTTAATCAAGGTGAAGATGTGTGTGATAGTGTTGAAGTCAAAGGAGATGTTGCTGCTGATGCTAGACCAAGGAATGAAGGCGGTGATCCAGATTTGGATACACTGTATGTGACCTTTGAAGGTCAAACTAGAGCTTGAAGATAGGAGGAGATTCAAGTATGGGGGAGTCTGTGTAGATTTATTGAAGATACAACTGTTGATATACTACAACCCAATCCTTTTCCATCTTGGTTTGTATTTTCCTTTACTGTAATAGCTCTTGAATATTTGTAGCTAGCTAAGACTCTGATAGCTTTCTAGCTCTGTTAATTTTTCTATTGTTAGGAATCATTTGTTTATGTTATTAGCTTGCTCTGAACAATAGTTGTTTGAGCATATTTTATTGTTTGGATGTTGTGTATGCATTTTTTTGACAGGCTCTGAACAAGAATTATGTTTTGTCGTTGTTGTCTTATATTTAGAACAACTTGTTTGGGTTTTTATTTGGGCTAAGCATGATTTGTGCTTAGTTAAAAATCCTATTCCTTTTGTTTAAAAGACATTTTTGGCAAACTAATATCTATTCTAAGATATTCATTTTTCATTGTCTATTACCCACATATTACTGAGACTTTCATCATGTGTGTTGTAGTAGAAAGACTAAATTGGGGGAGATTGTTAATGTTATGCCAGTGTTGTAAAATATGTTTAGGCAACATTTTGGATAACATTAATGAATTTGTCCTTTCTCCTAACACTAATATTTTTGTTGTATGTTGTGTTTGATGTTGGGTTCACAGGATGAAGACCTAAAATGTTCCAGGTCATGCGGCTGCGGTTATCAAGTGAGGAGATCAAATACATCATAGGCGCTTATGGAGTTAGTGGAGGAATTGTTTCTAGGTCTTTCCAGACTGACCTAGTGATTGTAACTTCCGGTTGATCCTGTATCTATATATACCAGAAGATGTTCGAAGGAAAAACCAGGGAAAACAAGCCAGGAAGTAGTAAACGAGAGCTATACTATCGAGTGTTCAAGTACATCTTGTGTAGAAGAGCAGTTATTACTATCTTTTGTATTGGTAGAGCGCTACAACACTCCTATCAATATTGGTATCGAAAATAGACTAGATTAGGGTCTGAGTGTGATCAGTTTTTTTGTCATCGTAAATCTATTTAGGTGGTGTGTTTACACTTTACCTTCACTTTGAGATCTTATATTAGATCTTTGTTTGTATCACTACATGGTTATAGTGAAGCTTTTCGCCATGAGGCATCATAGACTTAGATCTAATGAATATTTTCCTTACAACTAGACTCTCACTAAGACCTGTCTAAACTTAAGTAGAAAATACAAGTTTCACAGACTGTTTCCCAGTTGACTCCAGTTCTCAGTTGAAGACTATTTTTTCATCATGCAATTTAAGCCTTCAAACTCTAAATGATAGTTGACATTCTCTTTCTCTTTTAATCTTGCAATGGTTAGTCAATTTGATAAAGTATCATTAGGTCTATCGGTTAAGTGTGTAGATAACAGTTGAGCTAGACTCAAATCATTCTGAAGACTTTAAGATCTTTATTAAGTGTTCTCATATGATGTTGGTCTCAAGTAGTGGAAGGCCTAGAGAGGGGGTGGGGTGAATATAACTTCCTTTCTTTTTCAATAAATTTCTTCTTTAAAGAGTACAAGTGCAACGAAATAACAATAAAATCTTGATGAACAACACTTGACAGCTTGTTTAAGAGTCAGCTGAGACTATATGCTGAGACTTTCAAGCTGATTAACAAACACAATAAAGAACAAAAATAGGTATGGAAACATAATATATTATCATTTAGAATTTGTGTTGGGACAATGTTAGTTTTGAGTTGATCCCAAATACCCTGAAAAGATGAATTTGCCTAAGTGTTGTAATAGTCAGGCTAGTTTCGATAGGCTTTGTTAAGTTAGAATATTTTATATTCACAGGTACACAATGAGAGGAGTACTCATTTTTGACATTCAAGACTGGAGCCTGAAGAACACAATAGCACCATCCTAAGCTTATGGCAGTCTATCTAAGCTGGCTGAGTAAGGGTTAGGATGAAGAGCATGATCCTGAGATCATTGCTAACTCAGCATGAAGAGAACAAGACTGCACTGAGTTATTGGGAAAAGACTTGGAGTAGGATCCAAGCAAGCAAAATGAATGTCAGCGCAGGAAAACGTATGTATATGAGGATAAACCTGAACTCAGATAAGACAAGACTGAACTGAAGAATGAGTTCTGACATTCTCACCTACCTGATGACTTGGACCAATCAGAACGAGACCAGTCATGTACGTACACTGACTTGAACCTGACATCCCTGCAATTTTTCAACGGGCATGCATTTAATGCAAGTTACCAAATCCATGCAAGGACGACTGCTGTATGGGAAATATGGCCGTTGAAGTATCCTACAAGAAAGGTGACTAGAAGCTATCTCTCCAACATATAGATTTTAAAGTTGTCTATAAATACAGAAGACCTTGGACCCAAACAAGGTTAAGTGAAATTTCAAAGCCATAATTTACTCAAAACTCTCAGCGTTCAAAGCGTTCATAGCATCCAAGAAACACTCGAAAAACCTAGAATTTCCCAAGTGTTTCTTAAGTAGAGAGTTTATTTTGTATTCCACTGAGCGCATTATATACATCTTAAGCTTAGAGTGATTATTCAATCCTTAGCATAGGTTTGCCTTGTAAGGATAATCACAAATAGTTGGAATCCAAACTGAAACCAAAACCCTCTTAGTTAGGTTTGTTGGTTAAGTTTAGTAAGTGATTTAGAAGGAGGAAGGGTCAGTGAGACTGATCTGGGTGCACCTTGGCACGTTAAAAACAAGCTAATCCTTAGTGGATTCTCTTGCTAAATCAGGACCGTGGACGTAGGAGCTTAAGTCTCTGAACCACGTTATCTCGCTGTGTTCTTTACTTGCTTTGATACTGCTCTTAACTGTTTATCATTGTTTAATTCATTCATTGAATACTTTACAAGTGCTGAACCAATTAGCCCGACTCATTGAACTCAGCGCACTGCCTTTCTAACCACGATTTCATAAAGGAAAAACAAGTTTTCAGAAAACAAACTTAAACATGTCTCTAAACTTTCAGGGCTCACACATTTCCGCACTAGAACATAAGTAGATAGTTAGCCAACTGACTTGCACTCAGTGTCGTTAGTAGGTAAATTATCTACTCAGTGTTAATCACCTAATTCTGAGCAAGGAGACTCAGTGAAGTTTTAAGAAAGAAAAATTGTATACGTGTATACCCCCCATACACGTATTACTCACACTTGTACGGGACCAACATGTTGTTTAATCCTTTTACATATGTTATTGTTGTTGGGATATGGTTTAGTTTTGATGATTTTCCAAAACCACATGTAATAGGTTTGAGAACAGTCAGGATAGTATCTTTAGTGTCAGGTCAAACTAGGTTATCTCTCAATAGAATAGGCTGTCAGTTGAGAAAGCACTCAATTGAGGGGGAGCTCAGCAACACAGCCTGAGGAAGTCAAGATGACATCAAGAAGAACTGACTGAAGCCATTGCAGAAGACCTAAACCTGAAGAGAAGCCTGAAGGATGTCCCACTGAGTGTAAACCTGGCTGATATAAGCTAAGTCAAGTGGACCACTCAGTGAAGAGCATGATCAAGAGGATCAGTGCTGTACCAAGTAGGCCCTGAAGGAGTCAGGCCACTGTGATCAGGGAAGTTTGTCATTCAGCCTTATGACAAACTTCTTGGAGAGATCTTCTAACAGTCCCTGAAGGACCACATCACTGAAGACAAATGTGTCTACTGAAGATCATCGGTCAGTGGAAGATAATGCTATCTGAAGTCAGTGTGCCCTGATCAAGCTCACTGAACCAAAGATCCATGGATTCAGTCCACGTGGACCAATCACGTCAAGACAGCGTATCTGACACTGATAAGGCCGAGTTCCAAGAAAAGTAGTTGAAACCATTAAATGCTGGATTCAAATGTAATTCCTTCCATCGGTTACATTTGAATCCACATTATAAATACAAGCTTATAGCTGCGGTTTGAAGTGTGCGTGAAATAAGAAAAATCAACACCTACGAGCTGTGAAGGTGTGGGTGTTTAGTGCATTGTATGGGAGTTATAAGGAGCCACGATTCACATCTTGTACACTGACCATTAGGGTCCATATTTATACACAAATGAGTGTTCAACTTGTAACTATTAGCTTAGAGAGATTTTCCCAATCTTAGCTTTAGGCTAACACATTGTAAGGGAAAACCTCACCTAGTTGGAGAAAATCCAACTGAAAACATAACCATTGTCAGGTTGTTGGTAGTAGGTTGTTTTATGAGTCAGGAAGGAAGAAAGCAAGATCTGAGTTGATAGATCTGGGTGCACCTTGGCACGTTAAAAACAAGAATCCAAGTTAGTGGATTTCCTGTTAAATCAGGCCCGTGGATGTAAGAGCTTGAGTCTCTGAACCACGTTAAACTGAGCGTTGTTTATTGTTTAAGCACTTGCTAATTATTTGTATAGTATGCTCACTGAGAGTACTTCGAAAGGTTGAAAAGAAATTAGCTAAGCATTTTAGTCAGGGAGAACCAATCTCACTGACAGGCTTAAGCAAGCACTCGAGAGTTCAGTCTCTCGAGTCACTGCCTTGTTAAGAGCCTGAGCTCGCAAGTCAGTTGCACTGACTTGAGTGCTCTGACTAGCAATGCAGTGACTTGAGTGTTCCCTCACTGAACTTATTCAGGGTGCAACACAAAGTTTAAAAAAAAGTTCTCCTAAATTCTCATTTTGGCATTAGAAAACGAGACCATCAATTGGTATCAGAGCGGGTTGTTCACATGACCACTGATCCAATTTTGTTAAGAAAAATGGTCAACCGAATAGATCTTAAATTTTTTAAACTATGGGAATTTCTGCATTTTTCAGACTATTACTTGTGTTCTGACATCATTCTTGTAATAGAATATCTCTCTGTTAGAAGTTTTGGAATCATCAAAAAGGGGGAAATTGTTGGGATAAGGTTTAGTTTTAATGATTTCCAAAACCAAAGGTAATAGGTTTGAGAATAGTCAGGATAGTATCTTTAGTTTCAGGTCAGGCTAGGTTATCTCTCAGTAGAATAGGCTGTCAGTTGAGAAAGCACTTAGTTGAGGGGGAACTCAGAGAGGGGGAACTCAGCAACACAGCCTGAGGAAGTCAAGATTACATCAAGAAGAACTGACTGAAGCCATTGTAGAAGACCTGAACCTTAAGAGAAACCTGAAGGATGTCCCACTGAGTGTAAACCTGACTGATCTAAGCTAAGTCAAGTGGACCACTCAGTGAAGAGCATGATCAAGAGGACCAGTATTGTACCAAGTAGGCCCTGAAGGAGTCAGGCCACTGTGGTCAGTGAAGTTTGTCATTTGATAACTTCTTAAAGTTGCATACCCAAGTATAGGTTTGTCTCAAGTAATAAATTTCTCGGAAGTCCGAGTGTCGAACCACAAGGAGGTTTGGAAGAAATTATCAACTAGTTGTATGGTTTTAAGGATTTATATAATTTGTAAATTACTAGAGCTTCGAGTATTCACTTGAAGTAAAACGCTAGAGTTATTCTTAGCTATCTTTGATAACTCAATTGAAATCTAACAATCAAGTGATTTCAATCGGAAGATGATACATTGAACACTTAGAGAACCTTGAAAACTACCTTTTAGTTGATTTTAGAAGTATATGAAATCAATTGTTAATGTGTGAGACTAAGCATTCCTTGTGCCAAAATGTCTACAACAAATCAAAGCCTCAACAAATAAAACATTTTTCATAATTCATAAAACAACTAAAGGAATTTATCATTGAAGATCTTTATTGAAAAGCTAAGAACAACACTAGTATTCTACCAAAGCTTCATCTCTAGCTCTAGCAAAATATTTAGCTACTCATACTAATACAAACACAACTCATTTTTCTTTTAGAGATACTAGACAAAAGAAAGATATATTGAAGAAAGTTTGATGATCAAAATGGTTGCTAAAGAGCCCTTTATATAGGCCACAAGCTAGTGCTTTGCAGGAACTTGTAGTCAATTTCGGTGGCCTGCAAATATTGATAATTTAAGCCTTCCAAACATATGAATCTCATCTTGTTCCATGAATAAGACATTTAGGCTTTTGAATTGTCTTTCCATGAAGACCAAGATCTCGAAAATTGGCTTTATGAGCCGAGAATTATGACTAAAATGGTAGAGTTGTTCACACTGAAATTAAAAGTCTTGCAGATTCTGGTGTCAAGTTGAAAACTTCATATCTCCACTTGTATGCATTAAATGGCTTGGAAAATTTTACATTGTTTTTATAGACTTCTTAGCTGATCATTCCAAGTGGTCTTGAGTTAATTGGATTTTTCCTCGAATTATGGTGAATAAATTTCCAAATTCTGTCCTGTGAAGTTTAAAATCTGGAACTTTCACATAGATTATATTTTTCACCCTTGAAGACGATGGTTTTAGCCTTTTGGACCTGAAGACAACTTGTAATAGAATGAGTTAGTGATTCAATGCAACTACAATTAGATTAATTGGATAAATACATCTCCAGTTATGGTCCAAATACGAAAATATATCTTGAATTAAAATTCATAAAGTATTTGGACTACAATGTAGTTTTGATTATTTGAGTATAATTGGATCTTAAACTTGCAAGATTGAATAAGTTTGAAAATTATAACTTTAGTACATGGTCTTAGGTGTCCAACATCATCAATATCATATCATTTGAATAAATATAACTCAAGTTATGATATTAGGAATAATCAATACATATACTAGCCATGTTAAATCATGCTTATGTTTTCCATTTATAGAAAATTAGATATTTAATATTAAACTATAACGTACAAAATTATATATATGAATATGCTACAAATAATATATGATAATACTCAAAACAATACATAAAACAGATATAACATATGTAAAAATAAACACTAATCACAACCTCCAACCAGCTTATTACTAGTCCCTAGTGATAAAAGCGCAAAATAAATTATTATTATGTAAATTTGTTATTACCAATTCCTTCTTCTAATATATTCAAATTAATAAACTATTGCATTTCAAAACCATTTGATATCTAATACTATCTAAATAAGTAGTTTAATAATCTTCCTCTGTTGTGCTCAAATTAGATGACTAAAAGGTATGGAGCTCACATCATAACTCACCATCTCAATGTTTCACTTAGGTGACAATTTTCTTGATGGGTTATTATATATATATATATATATTTTTTTTTTTAAACAAAATATTCATTAAAGCAAACAACTCTTGTTTGTAGATCTCTCACTCTGGCATCTCTCCAAGTGGCTAGTGTTTACGCTCAAACTCTGAATCATAAATGTTTCTACCATAAGCTTGGTTATACATCTATCAGTCAGTTAACATTGCATGTAACATAAGTCACAAGGTCTTTGGTGGGTTATGATGAGGCTTAGGGCGAGGATAGGAACATATTTGGCTTTGGACTTAAATCAAAGAAGATGTGTAACGATGAATTAACCATGTAATAACAGTTTCATTTAAGCTCTACTTCACACCTTTTAGTTTCTTCAACTCCATCGTTCACCTTCCACAATTTTTTATTATTTTTTTGTTTTTTTGTTTTTTATCTCCCATGAACAAACCACTACTCCACAAGATTAGTTCAAGTTACACACTCCTTGAAGATAGAAAATCATGATTTTTTTTTTTACAAAATATGGTTCAATCACAAAAGAAGGGTTATTTAGGCTCAAAGGGGATTACTAGAGGATAAAATTTAAGGTACTTTTTATAGGAAAAATAGGGTAAATCCTAATTGCCTTCATCATTCTCATGTATGCATGCAAAGAAACGGAGACAGATTCAAAACAAGTTCTGAAGAACACAATTTATGACAGAGCATCACACCAAGAAAGAATGTTCGAGTATGATATTTAGGCACAAATTCTCACAGGGTAGGTTATCTACAAAACAATAATTGGAATACTCTAATGTAGATCTTGTTTTTTTTTTTAACCCAATCAATTAATTGCAACTATTTGCAAAACAGAGAGTGTAGGATCAAGCGCTTGCCACTAGACTAAAAGCCCGGACTTGTAGTGAGGTGCTACTTTATTTCCTTTAACCCCATCTAGCTGCAGCGCTACGGGTCGAATAGCCTCCGCCGGACTTGGCGCACCGGTCCTTTATCGCGCCCGACTCGGCTGGGAGATGCTGGACTCCGCGCCCAACAATCCCCCCCAGCATCTGCCAGCCCTCTTGGCCAACAAATGCCTTCCACTGGGATTCGAACCCGTGACCTGTGCTCTGATACCAGTTGTAGGATCAAGCGCTTGCCACTAGACTAAAAGCCCGGACTTGTAGTGAGGTGCTACTTTATTTCCTTTAACCCCATCTAGCTGCAGCGCTACGGGTCGAATAGCCTCCGCCGGACTTGGCGCACCGGGCCTTTATCGCGCCCGACTCGGCTGGGAGATGCTAGACTCCGCGCCCAACAAAGAGACTAGTATAATTATTCAGTGGACAATCCATAATCTTTTGTCACTAACTGTGTGTGAGAAGAAGATAACTTATAAACAACTATTAGATAATACTCGACTCAAAATAGAAGAGAACTGTTTTAAGTTTATTAAATTTAACATATTGAAGTTAAGGAGTTCAAGTAAGTTTAAAATGTTTTTGTTTTTGATGCGTCTTAGGGGTTGGTTTACCCCTTACTCTGCCATCTTTGTAGGAGAATAATACTTTAATTTTTATTTACCTTTTTTTTTTAGGTTATTAAACTAATCCTTTCCCCCCCAACCTAACCAACACATTGTCCTCAATGGTTAAAAGTTGGTGTAGCAAAAATTAGAAGATATTACCTGACTCCACAGGAAAGAAAAAAAAACTTGAAGGAAGAAAACCTGAAATACAAACACAAACAAAGAAAAAAAAATTGTTTCTAACATTTAGAGTGAGAGCTGTAAATCTAAATCAACCTTTCTCTTTTTAGCACGGTCCCCAAACCAATCTATTTGAGAAGCAATTGAGCTATTATTAAACTCAAAGGCATGAAGTTTCTCAATTAATTGTTCTGGATCAGAATCTGATATGAAGAGTTGACGTATCGGCTCTGTCATGAAACCTTGTTGCACTGCATGATCTAACAAAGTTAGTAACCCATCATAAAAACCATTTATATTTAATATTCCAATAGGCTTTGAATGAATATTTAATGATAACCAAGAAACAATATGAAGAATATCTTCAAAAGTACCAAGTCCACCTGGAAGAGCTATGAAGGCATCGGAGTGTTCCAATAACTTTGGCAACCTTTCAAGTATAGATGAAATTTCTATTTCCTTACCAAGTGTTTTGCCAATAAATCTTTTAATAGAACTGTGAACAATTCCTAAAATGCTAGACCCTCCAAAAGATGCGACGATAGCAGTATTACCTATTAAACCAAATGTACCACCTCCGTATACAACATTGATCTTTCTTCGTGCTAGCATACTACCAACGTTATTTGCTATTAAAGAAAATTCAATATTATAACCAGGCCTAGTCCCACCTAATACACAAATAGAAGCTATTTTTTTAGAAGATGATGTTGCCATATCTAGTCTTTTTTCAAAGATGATTTGAGTTGTGATAAAACAACGAGTTATATATAAAGGAAAAGTGAAAGAAAAATAAAATAAAATAAATAAAGCTTACAAGATACGATTCTAGATGCATATACTTACTAAAAGTAAATTTATGTTTAAAAGTAAGGGTCCCACTCGGGGTCAATAGTTGTGATTGTGGCTCACATCTTCCTCTGGTTTTACGTCCAGAAATGGCTTAAACACCTTCTATGAGTTGGGGATATGCTTCCCATCCAATTTTCTTAAAAATTGGCAAACAGGGTCTTTTAACGTCAGATTCCCAAGACTAAGTGCATATTCTTTTTTGAATTCATCCCATAAATCGATAATGGTTCGTTGCACCATTCCACAAGAATGTGTATCAAGAGTCAATCGAATATTATCCAAAGACTCCTTACTCAGCCCATTATTAATGAAATCTATCTTGTCGCATCGATTTCTGGATGCAAATCCTATATTCCTACAACGAGTGTTACAAGTCCATCTAGCACACTTATTGCAAACACCCATTCTTTTAGCTCTTCGTCTTTTAGAATATGAACTTTTACCCAAATCAGCTAAGCGTGGAACAAATGAATTAGGAAATTCACCTCCAAACCTAACTTTTGCTTCAATCAACCAACGTAAATCAACCGGAATTTTCTTAATCATTAGTAACCTCAACCTCTCACATCGAGCATGGTAAATTTTAATTACATCATTTTTACCGAAGTAAGGAAAACATTTATTCAAAGAAGCAATAGTCGCATCCATGTTATCAATTTGAGAGTTCTGAGCAAAGATCAGAGAAACAAAATTAAAGATTTATTCAAATTTCAAGACATTACATAATAATCATAAAAATGCTACTGCCCAAGATAAAGCTATAACTTGTACAGCGAGTGTCATGACAAATAGAGAAAATGCACCAAATTTTTCTCCCTGATAATAGCAACACATGAGCGTGAAAATGTAAACAAGGGTGATGATGAAAAGAAATATTTTCCACATTTTGGTTGAGTAGATGAATATTCAAAGAAGTGTGTTTATGAGATAAGTGTAGAATGAAGTATTTATAGAGTAAAATTTTGAAAATATGGTCGTTTATGACCGTTGGAGGAGATGAGTGGAGCGTGTATATATATATATATATATATATATATTAAAATTTTATTTTTTATTTTTTTATGTACACTCAGTTTTTGTGGGCAACTGAACTTCCGACTCTAAAGTCACGGAGTACCAAATCCGCCATTTATACCGAGAAAATAAAAGAACAAATTAAGTCGAATATACAGGATTAGTTAAAGGTGTTGACTCAATTTCTTTTGTAAAACCTCCAAGGTATGCTTTTAATCGTTGTCCATTAACTTTAAATATGTCACCCGTTCTTGGATTCTCAATTTCAACTGCTCCATTTGAGAAAACAGTTTTTACAACAAAAGGGCCTGACCATTTTGAACGCAATTTTCCAGGAAACAAATGTAATCTAGAATTATACAAAAGAACTTTTTGCCCAATTTCAAAGGTTTTTCTAACAATGTGTTTGTCATGAAATACTTTCATTTTTTCTTTGTAAATTCTAGAATTTTCATATGCTTCATTCCTAATTTCTTCCAATTCATTTAACTGGAGTTTTCTTAGAGAACTAGCTTTTTCTCTATTAAAATTGAATGTTTTGATGGCCCAAAAAGCTTTATGTTCTATTTCAACAGGTAAATGACATGGTTTTCCATAGACAAGTCGATAAGGAGACATACCAAGGATTGTTTTGAATGCTGTCCGATAAGCCCACAATGCATCTGTTAATCTAAGTGACCAATCTTTTCGATTTAGATTAACTGTCTTTTCCAAGATATGTTTTATCTCCCTATTAGCAAGTTCAACTTGTCCACTAGTATTTGGGTGATATGGGGTGGATACTTTGTGATGAATTCCATATTTTTTCATTAAATTTTCAAAAGGTTTATTACAAAAGTGTGAACCTCCGTCACTTATTATTGCACGAGGCATTCCAAATCTTGAAAAAATATTTTCCTTTAAAAACTTTAACACAATTTTATGATCGTTATTTTTACAAGGGATTGCCTCGATCCATTTTGAAACATAGTCAACTCCAACCAAAATGTATTGATAACCAAACGATGGTGGATTAAAAGGACCCATAAAATCAATTCCCCAACAATCAAACACTTCAACAATTAAAATAGGATTTAATGGCATCATATTTCTACGAGTTATACCCCCCATTCTCTGACACCTATCACAATATTTGCAAAATTCATGTGTATCTTTGAAAAGTGTCGGCCAATAAAATCCACACTGTAATATTTTAGCAGCGGTTTTTCTTGATGAAAAGTGCCCACCACAAGCTTCTGAGTGAGAAAAGTTTATTATGCTTTGAATTTCATCATCCGGGACGCATCTTCTTATTATTTGGTCAGGACAATATTTAAAAAGATATGGATCATCCCAAAAGAAATTTCTCACCTCCCAAAAAAATTTCTTCTTATCTTGAGCATTCCAATGAATTGGAATTTGACATGTCGTAAGAAAGTTAGCAATATCCGCAAACCATGGATCGCTAGATACGGTGAACAATTATTCATCGGGAAAAGAGTCATTTATGGGGCTTGTCTCAAAAGACGCATCACATGTAAGCCTGGATAAGTGGTCAGCAACTACATTTTCTACCCCCTTTTTATCTTTAATTATAATATCAAATTCTTGGAGTAAAAGTATCCACCTAATTAACCTGGGCTTTGCATCTTTTTTTTCTAGTAAATATTTTAAAGCTGAATGATCAGTATACACAAGAATAGGGGAACCAACAATATAAGACCTAAATTTTTCTAGTGCAAATACTACAGCAAGCAATTCTTTTTCAGTGGTAGAATAATTCAGTTGAGCATTGTTTAGAGTTTTACTTGCGTAATATATCACATAAGATTTCTTATCTTTTCTCTGTCCTAAAACAGCTCCAACAGCATAATCACTAGCATCACACATAATTTCAAAAGACAAGGTCCAATCGGGAGGTTGCATAATAGGTGCAGAAGTGAGCATTTCTTTAAGTATTACAAAATCTTTTTCACAAGAATCGGTCCATTCGAATACTGCATCTTTTAATAAAAGGTTACATATTGGTCTAGAAATTGTGCTAAAGTTTTTTATGAACCTTCTATAAAAACCCGCATGTCCTAAAAATGATCTAATATCTTTAACTGATTTTGGTGTTGGTAAGTTAGCAATTAGATCGATTTTAGATCTGTCAACTTCTATTCCTTTTGATGAAACAATGTGTCCTAATACAATTCCCTCAGTTACCATGAAATGACATTTTTCCCAATTTAGAACAAGATTTTTCTCCTCACATCTGGTCAAAACTTTAGCTAAATTTATTAGACAATCATCGAAAGAGTTTCCAAAGACAGAGAAATCATCCATGAAAACTTCGAGAATATGTTCAATCATGTCACTAAAGATGCTTACCATACATCTTTGAAATGTTGCTGGTGCATTACATAATTCAAATGGCATTCTTCGATATGCAAAGGTTCCAAAGGGACATGTAAATGTTGTTTTTTCCTGGTCCTCTAATGAAATTGCAATTTGGTTATACCCTGAATATCCATCTAAAAAACAATAAAACTCATGTCCAGCAATTCTTTCCAAGATTTGATCCATGAAGGGTAGGGGAAAATGATCTTTCCTAGTCATTGAATTTAATTTTCTGTAGTCAATGCACACACGCCAACCAGTAACAGTCCTAGTTGGAATCAATTCATTGTCATCATTTTTAACTACAGTTACTCCTGATTTTTTAGGCACAACTTGAGTAGGACTTACCCATTTACTATCAGAAATAGGATATATAATGTCATTATCTAGTAGCTTAATGACTTCTTTTCTTACAACTTCTTTCATATTAGGATTGAGCCTTCGTTGCATTTGCCTAGAGGGTTTAGCATTTTCTTCTAAATAAATATTATGGGTACAAATCAATGGGATAATTCCTTTTATATCAGCTATAGTCCATCCTATTGCATGCTTATGAACTTTTAATACTTCTAACAATTTGTGCTCTTGTTCATTACTTAATTTTGAAGATATTATTACCGGATATGTATCATTATCACCCAAATAAGCATACTTCAAACTTGATGGTAAAAACTTCAATTCTAACACTGGTGGTTGAACACTTGATGGAATTGGAGCTTTTTCAGATTTTGACAATTGTTCAAACTTAGGTCTCCATTCATTTACCTCTGAAACCTGTGAGATTTTAAATATAGAAGCAAAATCTGAATTGTCTTCATTAACACAATCACTAGTTATTAAATTTTCTAATGGATCAGTAAATGAAGTTATGAAATGTTCAAGAGTGTATGTCTCAATTGCATCAATTTCATAAGCTTCTTCATTGTTTTGTGGTTGTTTAGAAATGTTGAAAACATTTAACTCCAATGTCATATTTCCAAAAGAAAGATTTAAAACCCTGTTTCTACAATTTATTAAGGCATTAGAAGTTGCTAGAAATGGTCTACCTAAAATGATTGGATGTTGGGATGATGGGTTTGATACTGGGTGTGTGTCCAAGACAATAAAATCCGCCGGAAAATAGAATTTATCAATTTGCACTAATACATCCTCTATTATACCTTTTGGAATTTTTATAGAACGGTCTACCAATTGAAGTGTGACAGTCGTCTTCTTTAATTCCCCTAAGTCCAATTGTTTATACACAGAAAATGGTAAAAGATTAACACTTGCACCGAGATCAAGAAGTGCATGTTCTATTTTAGTATTTCCAATTATACAAGATATAGTTGGACATCCAGGATCTTTGTATTTTGGTGGGGTTTCCTGTTGAATGATTGAACTCACACTTTCAGTCAAAAATGTCTTATTTTGAATATTTAATTTCCTTTTTACAGTACACAAATCTTTCAAAAATTTGGCATAAGATGGAATTTTCTTTATTGCATCAAGTAGTGGAATATTAACTTTCACTTGTTTCAAAATCTCGAATATCTCAGAATTTTGGTTCAATTTCTTAATAGGATGTAATCTTTGAGGAAAAGGAGCAGATGATAGTTCTTTAGTAGGATTTAAATTATCAGCATGCTTTCTGTCATCCTTACCCTCATTCTTATCTTCATCAATTGGAATAGATCTTGACTCTGACTTCTTGACAGGGATTGTCTTATCAATTATTTTCCCACTCCGTAAGGTAGTGACAAAATTGACATTTTCTGATGATGTATCAGATGAGATTTGACATTGACTAGCAGGGTTTTGTTGAGGTTGAGCAGGAAATTTTCCTTTCTCAGTAGTTCTCAAAGAGTTTGTTAAAGTGGACAGTGTAATCTTAATCTCGTTGATAGCCTGTGAAGTTTGGTTGTTGATTGTTGTTTGACTTTGCATAAAGGCTTGTAAAGTTTCTTCAAGGATTTTCGTTTGTGGCTTATTATATGTGGTGAAATTGGAGTTAGAGGTGTTTTGATTGGGTATAGGCTGTGCATTACTATCATTTTTCCAACTAAAATTTGGATGATTCCTCCAATTTGAATTATAGGTTTCAGAAAAAACCGATGGATATAATTTCTTAAAATTAGACATTGCATTTGCTTGTTCATGACACATCTATTGGAAAATAGGAATTTTTGGGCATTCTTTAGTTAAGTGTCCATCAATAGCACATATATCACATACATCATTGTTTTGCACAAATTTTACTTCTTTGGGCTTCTTTAATTGCATGTTTTCAACTTGTTTAGTTAAACTAGCAATTCTAGCACTTAAATCGTCTTCTTCACTAAGATGATATTTTCCTTTATTAGCATTTTCACGGCTAGATTGAATTGAACCTTCAGAAGTATTTTCATTATACCAAGATTGAGTTTTTTCAACTAAATGGTCTAAATACTCAAGTGCATCTTCAGGATTTTTGTCTAAAAACTCACCATTACACATCATTTCCACAAACTGTTTAGTTTCAGAGTTTAGACCTTCGTAGAAAAAACTTATAGTTCTCCAATTTTCAAAACCATGGTGAGGGCAAGAGTTTAACAAATCCTTAAAACGTTCCCAACATTGAAAATATTGTTCATCATGTTTTTGAACAAAATTCTTAATTTGCTTCTTTAAAGAATTTGTTTTATGAATCGGAAAGAATTTTTTCAAGAATTCGGTTTGAATTTGTTGCCAAGAAGTAATTGAACCAGGTTTTAGAGAATTAAGCCATGTTTTTGCTTTATCTTTAAGAGAGAAAGGAAATAACTTTAGCTTAATCGATTCTTGAGTGCACACTGGTTCACTAAATGTCGCACAAATTTCTTCAAATTCTTTTAAATGTAAATAAGGATTTTCAGATTCAAAGCCATGAAAATTGGGAAGCAATTGAATCATACCAGGTTTGAATCTAAAATTATTTGCATTTTGAGGATATACAATACATGATGGAATAGAATTACGTTGAGGTTCTAAGAAATCTCGCATGGAGCGAGCTTGTAAATTTCCATTACGTCGTTCAATTTGATCTTGTATATTACCTCCATCAACACTTTCATTGTCATCCATGATTGAAGCAATGCTATTTAAATTAACTATAGTTCTTCTTTTTAAACGACCGCTAATTATATCACGAGTCCAATTATGCATACAATAAATAAAATTAAAGTAAAGAGCTAAAGAGAAGAAGTTACCTTCATATGACGAAAAATCTAACAAAAGCTGAATTGTTCTTTGCAAAACCTCCCCGGCAACAGCGCCAAAAACTTGATAACTCCTTAAAGTTGCATACCCAAGTATAGGTTTGTCTCAAGTAATAAATTTCTCGGAAGTCCGAGTGTCGAACCACAAGGAGGTTTGGAAGAAATTATCAACTAGTTGTATGGTTTTAAGGATTTATATAATTTGTAAATTACTAGAGCTTCGAGTATTCACTTGAAGTAAAACGCTAGAGTTATTCTTAGCTATCTTTGATAACTCAATTGAAATCTAACAATCAAGTGATTTCAATCGGAAGATGATACATTGAACACTTAGAGAACCTTGAAAACTACCTTTTAGTTGATTTTAGGAGTATATAAAATCAATTGTTAATGTGTGAGACTAAGCATTCCTTGTGCCAATATGTCTACGAGAAATCAAAGCCTCAAAATATCAAAACATTTTTCATAATTCATAAAACAACTAAAGGGATTTATCATTGAAGATCTTTATTGAAAAACTAAGAACAACACTAGTATTCTACCAAAGCTTCATCTCTAGCTCTAGCAAAATATTTACCTACTCATAGTAATACAAACACAACTCATTTTTATTTTAGAGATACTAGACAAAAGAAAGATATATTGAAGAAAGTTTGATGATCAAAATGGTTGCTAAAGAGCCCTTTATATAGGCCACAAGCTAGTGCTTTGTAGGAACTTGTAGTCAATTTCGGTGGCCTGCAAATATTGATAATTTAAGCCTTCCAAACATATGAATCTCATCTTGTTCCCTGAATAAGACTTTTAGGCCTTTGAATTGTCTTTCCATGAAGACCAAGATCTAGAAAATTGGCTTTATGAGCCGAGAATTATGACTAAAATGGTAGAGTTGTTCACACTGAAATCAAAAGTCTTGGCAGATTCTGGTGTCAAGTTGAAAACTTCATATCTCCACTTGTATGCATTAAATGGCTTGGAAAATTTTACATTGTTTTGATAGACTTCTTAGCTGATCATTCCAAGTGGTCTTGAGTTAATTGGATATTTCCTCGAATTATGGTGAATAAATTTCCAAATTGTGTCCTGGGAAGTTTAAAATCTGGAATTTTCACATAGATTGTACTTTTCACCCTTGAAGACGATGGTTTTAGCCTTTTAGACCTGAAGACAACTTGTATAGAATGAGTTAGTGATTCAATGCAACTAGAATTAGATCAATTGGATAAATACATCTCCAGTTATGGTCCAAATACTAAAATGTGTCTTGAATTAAAATTCATAAAGTATTTGGACTACAATGTAGTTTTGATTATTTGAGTATAATTGGATCTTAAACTTGCAAGATTAAATAAGTTTGAAAATTATAACTTTAGTACATGGTCTTAGGTGTCCAACATCATCAATATCATATCATTTGAATAAATATAACTCAAGTTATGATATTAGGAATAATCAATACATATACTAGCCATGTTAAATCATGCTTATGTTTTCCATTTATAGAAAATTAGATATTTAATATTAAACTATAACGTACGAAATTATATATATGAATATGCTACAAATAATATATGATAATACTCAAAACAATACATAAAACAGATATAACATATGTAATAATAAACACTAATCATCATTCAACCTTATGACAAACTTCTCGGAGAGATCTTCTAACAATCCCTGAAGGACAACATCACTGAAGACAAATGTGTCTACTGAAGATCATCAGTCAGTGGAAGATAATGTTATCTGAAGTCAGTGCGCCCTGATCAAGGTCACTGAACCAAAGATCTGTTGGATTCAGTCCACGTGGACCAATCACGTCAAGACAGCGTATCTGACACTGACAAGGCCGAGTTCCAAGAAAAGTGGTTGAAACCATTAAATGCTGGATTCAAATGTAATTCCTTCCAACAGTTACATTTGAATCCACATTATAAATGCAAGCTCATAGCTGCGGTTTGAAGTGTGTGTGAAGTAAAAAAAATCAACACCTACGAGCTGTGAAGGTGTGAGTGTTTAGTGCATTGTATGGGAGTTATAAGGAGACACGATTCACATCTTGTACACTGACCATTAGGGTCCATATTTATACACAAATGAGTGTTCAGCTTGTAACTCTTAGCTTAGAGAGGTTTTCCCAATCTTAGCTTTAGGCTAACACATTGTAAGGGAAAACCTCACCTAGTTGGAGAAAACCCAACTGAAACCATAACCATTGTCAGGTTGTTAGTAGTAGGTTGTTTTGTGAGCCAGGAAGGAAGAAAGCAAGATCTAAGTTGATAGATCTGGGTGCACCTTGGCACGTTAAAAACAAGAATCCAAGTTAGTGCATTTCCTGTTAAATCAGGCCCATGGATGTAAGAGCTTGAGTCTCTGAACCATGTTAAACTGAGCATTGTTTATTGTTTAAGAACTTGCTAATTATTTGTATAGTATGCTCACCGAGAGTACTTCGAAAGGTTGAAAAGAAATTAGCTAAGTATTTTAGTCAGAGAGAACCAATCTCACTGACAGGCTTAAGCAAGCACTCGAGGGTTCAATCTCTCGAGTCATTGCCTTGTTAAGAGCCTGAGCTCGCAAGTCAGTTGCAGTGACTTGAGTGCTCTGACTTTTAGCAAAGCAGTGACTTGAGTGTTCCCTCACTGAACTCATTCAGGGTGCAACACAAAGTTTTATAAAAAAAATTCTCCTAAATTCTCATTTTGGCATTAAAAAACGGGACCATCAGTTGCATCAAAAATGTCAAATCCACTAGAGTTTCAACCAGTTACACCAAAACCTAACTCCTACCAGGATAAATGACCCCCTATATTGATGAACTCACTCAAACTAATAACTCAAATAGTGTAACCTTCAAAGTGCTAGAGCTCACACTTAGTTTACTTTCACAATACTCAAACAAATCACTCATATTTGAGACCTTGCAAAGATTTTGACTAAGACGCAGTAAATGCAAAATGTTCCAACTAAATATTGAAGTAATACTGAAGATAACCTTATCTCGTGTTTACAAGATGCTTCAATATGAAAACGTAAATAATAATGCTTTAGAGAACTGTAAATTTTTTTAATAGTGAACTCTCTCTTGTGCGTGTGCTTCTCTTCATCAATTGTGTTCTTCTATTTACAGAGTGAACTTTAGGGTTTTAGTTGGAAGGAAAACTCTATAGTTGATTTCCTTCTTTCTTCTTAGCTTTCTTTGTGCATTTACGGCTTGCATTGGGTGAACAATGCATGCATTAAATGCATGATACCTTACCAACTACTTAAAAGTCTTCTTTTTAAGGAGTTGATAGTCAATAGTGCCACTTATCACACTATGAAGGACTAGATACTCATCAACTTAAGGAAATTGAGAAAATTTCATTTTTAGTCCCACCTGCCACACACAATTCCGATTTTGGTCCCATTAAAAAGAGGTTGGTCCCAATGCTATAGAAATTACCAATTGTGGTCCCATTAATTTGCGATTTGGCACATTTAGTCGTAGGCAAGTTAAAATCTAACGGCAGGAGACCATGTGCCAATCACGTGCCGTTAGTTAGTTTCTGGCTTCCTTCTTGGCTTTCAATCGACCATTTCCCACATTTTCCCCAAATATTCCAACACAAAACCCTAGCACAAAATTCCGGTGGTTTCCCCCATTTTCGACCAATTCCCGGCGATTTCCTCCCATTTCCAATGCTCAAGATCAAGTCCAACTAAAGTACAGTGTAAATGTTGCGCCCCAAACATTTTGTAGAACGGCCGACGCCTAAATACCGTAAGTTCCTATTCTAATTCAATATTTAGTTCGCTCAATTAGAAGTATTTGGTCGATTTTAAAAGTGGGTAACTTAATTTGGTCAATTTTAGTAGTGGGTAACTTGTATTTGCTCAAATGTATGAATGCATTGCTCGATTTCTGCTTCAATTTGGGAATTTCTATACTTCGTTTTTTGTTCCTTTGATTGATAAATATTTTCTATTATTTGTAGCTCCTACTGGATGTACACAATATTTTACACTTAAATTGCAACATGGGGGAACAATGACTGAAGATGAGAATGGAGATATTAAGTATAGTGGAGGTACATTGAGTGCTTTTGATTTTATACTTAGAACAAGAGCATCTATTAGCTATTTGGATAGTCTATGTGAGCAGCTAGGGTATCTTGGGGATAAAAGTTATTATGGGTTGAACAAAGAGGGAAAACTGGAGGAGGTAGAAGGTATATTTGACATTGAGAAGTGTATAAATCTTGGTATAGAAAATAGGGAGTTCAAATTGTGGTTGGTTGGCATACAAACAGATCTAATTAATGATGGTGAGGAAATTTTAGGGGAGACTGTGTTCTTGGATGAAGTTTTAGGGGAGGCAGAAGTAGTTTCAGGCTCAGGGGATAAGTTGGTGAATGAGGTTGAAGTGCTTAATGAGGTTGAGGTTGAAGTGCTTAATGAGGTTGAGGTTGGAGTGCTTAATGAGGTTGAGGTTGGAGTGCTTAATGAGGTTGACATACAAAAACAAGTTGAGGAATATAACAAAGAGATTGACGTAGAGGTACAAGAAAAGGAACAGGGTGAGGTACAAGAAGAGGAACATGGTGAGGTTGATTTAGATTATGTCCAAATGGTTCACATAAAAAATATAAAGAAAGAGCTTTTAAGTGAAGATGAAGATGAATACAGTGATGAGGAGGACTCAGATTATGAGAAAGAAAAGAGTGCTGATGATGATGATGATGATGATGATGAAATAGATTACATCCTATTTAAGAAAAATGTTGATAGTGATGTAGAGTGGGTTGGTATTGTGGATCCTAATCAATCAAGTTCATCCATTGGTGAGGATGAAATAAACCAAGACAATGAGTCTGATTTTGACAGTTTGCAAGAATCTGAAGAAGAGGGTTGTACTCCTAAGGCAGTAAAAGTTTTCAAGCCTTCACAACTGGACAAACCTTGTTTCTTCCTTGAGCAAATTTTCTCCAGCAAGGTTTTATTCAAAGAAGCAATCACCAACCATAGTGTGCAGTCTGGGAGGAGCTTGAAGATTACCAAAAATGATACAAGAAAAATCTATGCAAGGTGTAAAGCACCAGGATGTGATTGGCATATAAATGCATTGAAGGTTGCAGGTGAAGAAGAATTCCAAATTAGAGAGTACAATTCAGCCCACTCTTGTGCCAGGACATTTCATGTGAAGAATGTAAAGTCTGGTTGGTTAGCAAAGAAGTTTGAAGAAGAATTCAGGGCAGATCCAAAAAAAGGTGCCAGAGCTTTCAAGACAACTTCAACTTTGAAAAGTGGATGTTACATCTCAGATCAGCAGGCCTACAGGGCACAAAAGGCACTAAAAGCAATCGAGGGTGATATGACAGAGCAGTACACCAAGTGTGGGATTATTGCAATACATTAAGAGACAAGAATCCTGGTTCAACAGTGATACTTAACTTAGAGCAAACACCTAATGGGAATAAATTCTCTAGGTTGTATATTTTCTTTAATGCACTAAAATTGGGATTCAAAGCTAGATGCAAACCATGGATTGGTGTTGATGGCTACCATTTAAAAGGATTTGCTTCAGGTGTATTGTTCACTGCAGTTGCAATGGACCCAAATAATGACCCTTTTCCATTGGCATATGCAGTAGTTGGGACAGAAAATAAGGAGAATTGGGAATGGTTTTTAACATTACTAAAGGAGGATTGTATTGTAGGGAGGGAAGATGGTTACATTTTTATGTCAGATAAACAAAAGGGTTTGGTGCCAGCTTATGAAAATGTATTACCTGTGGTAGAGAACAGGTTCAGTATTAGACATCTGCATGGGAATATGAAGTTGGCTGGCATTAGAGGAGATGCATTCAAAAGACATGGGAAAGTAGTGTTTGAGACTCTTTTGGTATTATGAGAGTATTTGGTGTTTGAAACTCTGGTTTTGATTTATGGTGTTTGAGACTATGTTGAATGTTATGTTGGATAATTGGTGATTAACACTCTATTTTTTGTAATTTGTGTTTGAATGTTGGAGACTCTTTCCTTCATGGTGTTTGGTGTTTTGTTGTTTCATTGTTTACATAGAACTAGGTATTGGTTGTGATATAGAGATTAAGATTGAAAATTGCATTGTCTTGATATATATTACAATGCTGGATACATAATAATATTACAATAGGACATTACAACAGGTTTAATGTGGTTTAATGTCTAGATTAAACCTAAGAACTTAAACATCATAGGTGCTATGCAGAGCATTAGTGTCATGAGAAGAGCTTTTTTATTCTTCTGCAACTTTGCAATTTGAGCTTCCTGGAACCGTATTATTTCAACTTGTTGTGCAGTTTCTGCCTCCAAGATCTGTACAAGTTCCCTTGTTTTGGTTTCTTTATTTACAAGATCTTGGTTTTGTATCATTAGTGAGTCGATCCTCCTCATCAAACCGGGAAACGTACCTTGCTCCACAGTTTCCAATTCATCGGCCCAAAAAAAAAATAACCACATCCATCACCACTTAGAATCAGGACAAGTAAGAGACATCCTACCTTTGCTTTTTTCTTTCTTCGATATGCACGTCCTAGGCTCCTTTTGACAATAACATACTCGGTTGTGTTGGGTTTGTTGATTTTTGTGAATGGATTATGAAGATGAAGACAAGTTGTTGTGTTTTTGTGTTGTGAATGAGAAAATGCAAATATTGAGGTATTTTTGTGTTTGTGTGTTTGTTGGTGAAGAAGTTACATATATAGTGCTTATTTCCCTCCAATTTTCGAGCTTGGGCGCCAAAAACCGCGCCAAATCTAATATGTTACATATATTGGGACCAAAACTGCTAACAGTTGACTAACGTTGGGACCAAAATTGGTAATTTCAGCAGCATTGGGACCAACCTTTTTTTAATGGGACCAAAATCGAAATTGTGTGTGACAGGTGGGACAAAAAATGAAATTTACTCTAAGGAAATTCGTCTTGAAGCTTACTTTTTAGGATATCATAGTGAACATTACATATCACAAGACGTTATCAATTGTATTGACGTAATGCGTTGTGCAACAGTCAATAGACCTTAATCTTAAGTGATTAGTAAAAAGATCAACCCTAATTCTCAGTTGCTACCTCATGTCTGTTGTTGGCTCTAATTGTGGACTCTACTAGCGACTCCTTCAAACTCTACAGCCACATTTAGAATTATTCTAAGTTTCTAATTTTTGTTATTGATTGTTTATCTTTCATTATGCATTATTTCTTGACACTTATTACACACATTCATACAAAATTTGAGGGATCCAAATTCTTAGTTTTGTGAACCGTGTTGCTTCGTCAGAATCTCACACATTATTTTCTAACATATACGATTTAATTCTCAGCTCCTAAGTATGCCTCAGGCTATGAAAAAATTATTGCAATAATTTTTAAATTTTCATTTTCGATTTAAATGACTCAAATCTACCAGTCATAATTTATCTAACACTTTTCTTATGAGTCCTTCTTGTCACGAATAGTTAAAAACGAGAAAGAAAAAGAAAAATTAAAAAGAAAGTTTAACGCATAAATGAGTGGATAAATAAGTTAGTTTAGCACAGAAACATGTGAATTATTTTCCCAACTTAGATAACGACAACATTTGAATATTGCTATGCGTTGAGTTGGTATTTATATCTACATGTACTAATCAGACATGTATACCGGACAGTTTAAAAAGTTATCCCTATTATGGTCGAAATTTATTTGAAAAGTATATTAATAAATAATACTAATTTTCAGTTAAATTAAGAGTATTTTTTAAAAAGCACACTTGAATCGATAGTTACTCTATTTAATAAGGTAAAATATTATACTCCCTCCGTCCCCTAATAATATTCACACTACCTTTATTCTCGTGTTTTAGCGAGCGAATTGTTTATTAATATTTGAAATGATAAAGTGATTTCAAGAAAGGGGTAAGATAGATCAATCTCTACTCTATTATAAAACACTTTAAAAATTATTTTATCATTTCAAATACTAATAAAAAATCCGCTCGCTAAAACACGAGAAAACAGTAAATGTGAATATTATTAGGGGACGGAGGGAGTATAAAAATAGTTAATAATAAATTTATTATGAAATTATATTAAAATTAAAATATTTGACCAGAAATATCGATAATCTTACCATAAGCATTATTAATTTGAGTTAATAGTATTATATTGTAATTATGGTAAAAAAATTTAAACTCAAATTAATGATAATTAATAATACTTTTGGTAATATTATTAATATTTTTTTATCTAATATTCAATATTTTAAACAGTTTCGTAATAAATTTATCATGAATAATTTTTACATAAAACTTACTCATTTAATAAAGCACACTGTCTTGCGTTAAAAAAAAAAAAGGAAAAAAAAAAGGAAAGGAAAAAGAAAAAAAAAAAAAAAAAGCTCACCGCTTAATTTCTCTCTCATGCCTACCTTCACAACACCTGTATCCAGTGCCAGTTCACTCTCGTACAAATCTGCACTCTGCTCTGCACTGCACTGCACTGCATACCCAAAACAACTCCTCATTCCACACGCAACCTCCTCTCCTCGTGCCTTTTTTGGGTCATAAAACCCGCGTGTTACCGGCATCACAAAAGGGAGAAGTTCCAAAAAGATAAAATGGGTATAACAATGGAGCCACTGCCACAGAGCGAAGGAAAGCCGATGCTGTATGAAGTTTCGATGCGTGTGAAAGAAGAGGAAGAGGCGGATGCATGGGTTCCGAAGCCGATCGAAGGGCTGAAGGACGGCGGCCCACCCCCTTTTTTGAAGAAGACGTTTGAGATGGTGGATGATCCCCAAACGGATTCCGTAATATCATGGAGTTCCAATCAAAGTTTCGTTGTTTGGGATCCCCACAAATTATCCGCCCATTTGCTTCCTAAACACTTTAAGCACAGCAATTTCTCTAGCTTTGTTCGTCAACTCAACACATACGTGAGTCTCCATCCTCTTACTATTTTCGATCTCATTGAATTACATACATAATTACTTGTTATCTGGATCCCAGACTCTCTCCCTCTCTATTCATTTTGTTTTGTTTTGTTATTAAACGCACTACCAACAACTAGTATGGTTTTTACATTTTAAATTTCTTAATTCATGAATTTTATAGGATCGGGTAATGTTATTTAACATAAGTTGTAATGTTTCTGCTGAGATTGTTTTTTGAATGTTAAAACTTAGATTATTTGCCATTTTCTTTAGTTCGGGATGGAGCAGAGCATGTTTGTTTCTCTGAAAAAATTGATCATTCCTTAGTAAAATTGCCTTCATTTTAGGGGCAAATTTGTTTTGCCTCAATATTTTAAAACTTTTACTCTAAAATATTGGGCAAATGCCCCACAAAAAAAAAAAAAAAAGGCCCTATTCCCAAATAGTTAAGTTTTTTTATTAAGGGGGGTTTGCTTTTCTAATTTGGCAGAGGTTCCGAAAGGTTGATCCGGATAGATGGGAATTTGCAAATGAAGGGTTTCAAAGGGGGAAGAAGCATTTGCTGAACAATATCAAGAGGAGAAAGCCTCAGCCCCAGCCCCAGCAACCTGAGGCAGTGGACCTTGAAAAATTGAAAACCGATCAAAAGGCATTGCAAACAGAGGTCCTCAAGCTAAAGCAGCAACAGGAGACCACACAGTGTTCTCTTGCATCTGTTGAAAAGCGTCTTCATATTTCCGAGACGAAGCAAAAACATATGGCCATGTTCGTGCTTAAATTCCTCAAGGACCCTTTCCTGCTGCAACATATCATTCACAAAATGAAAAACATAAGCAGTGGACAAATCCTGAAAAAAAGAAGGTTGGCAGGTCCGGATATGGGTAATGGCAGCTTGCTGGAAGCAATGAGAGCTGTTGACATTGATCATAAGAGTAGCCAACTTCAAGAGAGGATAAGAATGATGCATTCTGATATCCCAACTTTGTTTTCTTCTGATGAGGAACACAGTTCTGAAAACTTTGTTTTGTGGGACAAACTGATGGAAGATGATATGATTTACGAGGATGATGGCGGGGGAGAATCCAAGCAACAATGTGATATTGTTTCAGAGTTGGAGAATTTGATTTCGAAGCCGTCCGAATGTGGTCTGCAAATGAGAGGCCTTGTAGAACTGGTTGGGTGTCTCTCATCTATAGCTTAATTCTAAGGCTAATCTTTAAACAAAATCATGCAGTGAAAGCAACTTTTCATATGTGCATACTTGTCTATGCTATTTACAAATGACATGAGTTTCTTATAAATATATGATTGGTCTTAGTTAGATTTCTTGCAAGTGCCGTATGCTATTTAGAAATGACTGAGTTCCTTATAAAGATATGCATACAAGGACTGATTAGTGTTTCTTGATGTTTGTTCTTTTTAGCAATTTCTGATGTGGCTCCGTTTGGAAACTCTTGAGATAGCCTTTTGATTTGAGAATGGAGTTGGAGTCTATCTAAGCAAAACTGTATTGTTTGTTTGGAACCAAGAATGGAGTTGGAATCATGGGTGTTTGTTTGGATTTATACAGCTTTGAAATTAATTTGTTTTGGTTTTATAGGGATTCGGGTGGATTTGAAATTCTAATCTATTTTCATTTCTTAAACCTGGCCTAAATCTGGTTGGATGTAGCCGGGTCAAGGGGAAAATCAGGGAATGGTATAGGTAAAGTGAGGACCCACAAGGAACTACTCCCTCCATCGAGTTAGGATTTAATGAAAATAAGTATTTTATTAAAAAATAGAATAAAGTAAAATTACTATGAGAATATTGTGGGATCAATTTATTTATTTTTGAACGATCTTTATTTCTAAAAAAGAAATGTTAATATTAAAAAATAGAATAAAGTAAAAGTACTATGAGGATATTGTGGGATCAATTTATTTATTTTTGAACGATCTTTATTTCTAAAAAAGAAATGTTAATAAGTTTGGTGGATAGCCAAAATTAGAAAGTAGGAGCAAGTTTGATGAACAAAGGGAGTACATAAGAAACAATAGGATGTGTTTTAATTTTGAGCTCAAGTGAGGGGATGTCAATGGAGTGATTTTAAATCTGAACTCGTAATTAACCCGCTTTATCTAGGGCGGGGCGGGGCGATTTAACCCGCTTTATCTAGGGCGGGGCGGGGCGATTCGTGGTTTTTATATGTTGTGGTTTTTATAGTCCACATATGTATATTCTAGTATGATTTTATTAATATTGAAACATAGATATTTGGTATTTTGAAATATAGATATTGGTGTTGACAGCGATTCGTGAGGATATCGCCGTCGGGTTCCTAGCGGGTAGGAATTATAAAAGATAATAACATAATGTAATAAATGCAGTGATAAATGAGCTTTCAAGTGGAGTCTTTGTAATAAATGAGTTGTGTGTTTACAAATGGCATTTAAGACCCTATTTATAGTGTACAAGGAGGGGTTTAACACTTGATCTGATATGCCCGTGGGCCCCTCTGAGTCCTAGCTGTATAATCATGATTGACTACGGGCCCCCCTACTGGCCAATGGGAGCCTGCCACGTGGCCCTGTCGACCTCTGCTGATATGACCCTTCCTACTGGCCCTACTTTGACCCTGTCACATCTGCACGTTCGATGGGACAGGACGGGCCTAGGAGTTGACGTTGTCCGTCTACGGGTAGGACCCTCCAAGAGGAGACTCCCATCGGTTGATCGCAGGTAGCGAGTAGAGAGTAGCTAGAGGCAGTCACATACCTACTCGCTCCCCGACCTCTTCCAGGCAGCTCCATCCAAATCCTACTCGCTATCTGCCTAGTGTGTAGCCGCCTACTTGCCCCTGCTCGGACCCGCCTCGCTGGTCGCGGCCATTAGTCCTCGTTCCTTCTTAGTCCCGGCCTAAGCGGTCAACCCGCTTAGCCGCTAGTCGGTAATATTAGCGGGTGTAATAATTGCCCCACTAGCCCGTCATCGGGGAGGTGATGTTGTCTGGTGGCGGGCTGGTTCTCCTCGATGCTCCGCTAAAACGGCGACGTTCCGACTTTTGAGGCGTCGCCTCGTATTCTGCACCTGCTGACATCATCGGGTGGCGTATACGATACGTCGAATCCCCAAGCATCACGTCCACCGATTTAACTGCTCAATTGACGAACGCGTGTCATCCACGCGCCCCCTATACTTTGGGCTTATTACGAATTTGACCCCAGTTTTTTGCAATTTGGTCCCTCCCACATTCTTCTATAAATGGGGGTTCTAATTCTTCATTTGCACTTTTCACACTCTTCACCTCCGCGCCTATTTTACTTTTTTGAATTTTTCGGCGATCTAAACCGCCCTTGCTTCCGTTCCATCCCCAGTTTCCGGCAACCTCGCCATTTTCTAGGTAAATCTTCATCCTCACCTTTCTTTTTCCTCTGCACATCATGAGCGACTCTGGAGATTCCGTCGAAGCCATCCACTCATACCAGCTCCATCGCCGTGCTACCGCCGCCGCTGAGAGACCACTCAATTAGCGAAGGAACCTCAAGGGCTGCCCAGCGAGAGGGCGAAGGCACCTCAACTGATGTCGATGCTTTTACCGACACCCTAGACCATATGATCCCCCTCGAGGATGCGCCCGTTCTCAGTACAATGCCTGTTGCGATGGCCTACCCGTCAGGGGACAATCCAGCCCTCGGCGATGAGCAACGCGATGTTGTCGAGCCTGTCGTCTACTCAGACAGCCGGCTGATGCTCTTGGACTACGCCAAATACATTCACGAGAAAACCCGTAGCCGTCCCACCCGTACGTATCGGGAAGACGAGATCACCCCGTACGGCGCCTCTCACCGCGCCAGCTGTTTTCCACCGGACGCAGACATTACGAGTCTGTACAGGGATTTCGAGGTCCCCGCCGATGTTCACTTCTATGCCCCAGTAGCCAACGAACGTGCCGACCAGCCGCCGGACGGGCTCATCATCGTCAATGCGGACACGATGCATGCAGGTCTTCACTTCCCGCTCCATCCCGCCATCTCTAGGCTTCTTGCCGCGTGGAATCTTTCCATCACGCAAATCACGCCCAACGGCTGGAGCTATCTCCTGGGCGCCATGGTCGCGCTCGGGAGGCGGGATCTGCACCGCATACCGCTCCCCAAAGAATTCAACCACCTGTACTACACAGTGGCTTCTGCGGGTGAGATGAACACTGGATATTATTCGGTCAAGCCTCGGGGTAGGGGCGTAATCGTGTTCGACATCCCTACTAAAGTGATCAACTGACACCAGAAGTAGTGGTGAGTCGGCGGCGCTTGGCAGAGTGTTGAGCCCGGCAGCGGGGAGATTATTGAGATTCCCCAAGAATATAGAGCCCGAAATTGTAGAGGTATTTTCTTACTTTTCCCCCTTTCGATAGTACTGATCTAATTTTCCTCGTTTCGTACAGGTAACCCTCCACCGAATCCCAGAGACCTTAACGAGGATTTTGCATTTGCGCTTGTTACTGTGAAAAGCGAACTCGACGTCGACTTGTTGAACAACAACGACCAGAGGCGACTCTCTGATTTGCAAATATTTCCCCGCCACCTCAACTTCGGAGGTAAGAACGTTCCATTATCTCGAATCAATTTTGTTTGTATCCTGGATCCACTTGATTGACATCCATGTAATTCAACAGAACAACGTTTCCCGGCCGTCAGCGACCAGAGTCTTCCCGCCGCGAGTGGACATCATCTGCCCGTTGCCAGTGATCCACCTCCACTCGTCACCGGCCAAATGCCCGTGACCTCTGCTCTTCCTCCTTGACCAAATCCGGGGACACAGTTGATATACCTCCTCGCAAGTCAGTCGTCGCCTCCCTCACGAAGAAGGACGCAGTCAAAGGGACAACTGGCCACGGGATCCGCATCAATCCGTCGGCCCCACCACCAGCTGCCAATCCGACCCCGCCCACCAACCCTTCGCCGAATAAAAGAGCCCGCCTCGAAGGGCTGATTGCCGTAGAACCGGCCATGGTGGCTGTTTTCCTCAACCTGGCCACTGGGGTGCTTACTGTAGGCACCTCCATACCGGCGACCGACTCCCCGTCCCCCCTTACTCGACTTCTCGTTCATGGGCCGAGGGAACACTCTGACGTAAGTGCATATCCTTCCTGCCGTATGCTAGACGTTTTTTCTTTTGTTTTGGTTTTCTAACATGTCTCTCTCTCGGTACTCGCAGGCCCGACCCGCTGCCACTGACGGAGGTCTTTCAATTCCTCCGATTGCAGGACCCCCCCTTCACGACGGTCGTCCCCGAATCATGGCCGGAGGAGGTCCGGTGGGCGGCGGTGAACCTGCCCCGCTCCTGGACGACCACGTGCCAGAAAACCCTGCAATCCGCCTCCACCGCTGACAAGCTGAGGTCGGTGGCCATCCACACCGCTTGTGACGCTATTGCCCTGGAGAGCATCATCCTCAACCACGAGCGCGATGCGAGGACTCTGGCCGCTTATCGGACTAGCTTTCAAACCAAGCGGGATGAGGCGGCCTGGCTCGAGGAGGCAGTGAAGAAACTACAGAAAGAACTGGCCACCTTTCGTGCCCACTGCTCGGAGGTGGATGTCCAGCTGGAGGTCGAGAAGAAGGCATGGGCTGATGCTGAAGCTCAAGCCTTCGCCGCAAAGGACGAGGCCGATAGATTCTGGCAAGCCGCCGCTAAAGAGGTCAAGGATCGGGTGGCGGCCGAGCTGACTCACTTGGAGGGCAAGCAAGAGTCGGTGGGAACCATGATTTACATCAACGCCTACGCAGATTCGATTCGCTCTCTTCTCAAGAAGAATCCCAATGCCGATTTCTCTGGCCCCCTCGAGGATTTGAAGCAGTACGTGACGACCATCCCTCATTTGGCCGAGTACGAGCTGACTCTGAAAGATCTGGTCGACTAGGGGGTAGACTTGTCCTTCTTCCCGGATGTGGATGCCCTCATTCTCCCCCCTCCCGCCGAGGATGAGGCCGAAGGGGGCCAACTGGCTGAGGGTGACGAGCCGGCTGCTGATGCTGAGGCCGCTGGAGCGGTCGATGACGGGGGTTTTGGCCTTCCTCCGACTTGAATTTATTTCATCTTTTCTTGTAATTTTCCTTTTCTCGGCCTACGTGCTCATTGTACTTGAACTTTTTACCTCTTAATCATTATTAATGAATCGTCTTATTTTTGCAATTACTGTACTCGCCTTTTCAATTTGGCCCGATTTTGTAACTGGTTTAAAGATCAATTAACTGATTAATTAATGACCAAATAATGAAGTGCTTTAGCCGATATTGGACAACGGCTTCACGAATATGAGATTGACTTAACAATCGGTTAATTGACTAATCAATGAAAAATTAATGAAGTGATTTAGCCGATGACGGGCAGCGACTTCATGAATACGTGATTGAATTAACAATCGATTAATTGAATAATCGATGAAAAAATAATGTAGTGTTTTAGCCGATGACGGGCAATGACTTCACAAATATGTGATTGAATTAACAATCGATTGATTGACTAATCAGTGACAAAATAGTGAAGTGCTTTAGCCGATGACGGACAACGACTTCACTAATACATGATTGAATTAACAATCGATTAATTGACTAATCAATGATAAAATAGTGAAGTGTTTTGTCGATGATGGGCAGCGACTTCACGAATACGTGATTGAATTAACAATCGATTAATTGACTAATCAATGAAAAAATAGTGAAGTGCTTTAGCCGATGACGGGCAGCGATTTCACGAATACATGATTGAATCAACAATCGATTTATTGATCAAACAAAGCGTTCGAGAAACGATTACATTGTGGCCCCAAGCGGGAAAAAGGTGATGTGGGTTCTACCCCGTTACAGTTTCATGTTTTTCTTGACTATCGTGTATACAACTACTAATAGTATTTCTTGAGATGGGAAGCGTTCCATTTGGAGTTATACGTGAAAGTATGCTTTTACTTTGTATAACTCATGTATTAAACACTTATTTATGAGAATAAATCTTTTATCACATTTGCTTTAGATATGAATGAATGTTGAATATTTATTGCAACCAGTTCATTATAAGTAGTACGTGTTACATTGTAATTAATGTGGTGATACCCGATCACAGAAGATCACATTGACGGTTACTTGTAACTAAATGTACAAATTCACGATCCAGGTGGAATTGAACAATCCGGCATGAAAGGTCAATGTGTAATTCTCAGATTGATCTGTCTTGACCAAGAGATTGCACCAGCACATTTAATATGTGTTGAAGAAGACCTACAACGAGGATAAATTCTTCTGTTCTGAAATGTGAAGAGTTAGACCTCAGTGGTTATTGATTTCTTAATCTCTGTCACTTAAATAGGATCGTGTGTGGTTAATGATTACTACTTTGATTCATGTTGGGTGAGAATTATCGTGACTTCGAACCTTGTGTTTTGGGCAGTAATTTAATCATATGATGGTTGCTAAGATTTAATACGGAGAAATTTGTATGAGTACTACTCGTGTGATTTATCCCCTTGGTGGGCTCAGAAGTTTTACGTACCAAATCTTGCAAGTGAAGAATTAGTTTCATCGGTACGGATAATAATGTTGAGCTGTCTTTACTCCAAGGTGAAATATATTAATTAATTTAGAGCTATTCAGAAGCTTAATTAATTAATGAACTAGATAATCTTAAACGCGGGAAATAATAATCGGGAGCCCATATTATCGTAATATGGATTGAGATGGATAGTGCAATATTAATTTATTAGTGGTACTAATTAATATTAATGGGTTGAATAATATTGGGGCTCAATATTGTAATTCAGTATCCCATTAGAGGTCCAATCTTAATTCTCCTAAAGGCCCTCAAGTAGCCCATTAAGTAGTCCGATAATAATAAGATGATTAAAATAAAAGAAAATTATTATTGCTGATTTTTTCTCCTTATTTTCGAAAATAGCATATATGGAAAAGAAAATATTTTGTTGATTTTCTTGGAAATATATTATGCACGATATGTATTCTTGGAATACAAGATTATCTCATAAATTCAAGAAAAGATCCTATTACACCCAGTATTGCTACCCGCCCAATCGGGTAGCCAGGTTCACATACTAGATCGAAGAGTGAAGTGGCGAGAAATTCCTGTTGCCGAGCCCGACCGAATCGACGGGCAGCGTGCCAGAGCTACCCGACTACGACCTCCAGGAGCAATCGGTAAAAGGACTTGACCTAGGGACTGGGGCCAATCGGCCAGCGGCGAGCTCTGGGGCAGTCGCTACCCGCTTCCCGGAGAAGTGATCCCCAGGATGCCCGCCACCTACTCGATACCCGGATACCCGTGTACCCGTCTGCCCGATCCCAGACGTCTCCAGCTATGACAGTGCTGTTGGAAAAAATAGGGGTGCCCGGAATCTATTCTGGATGAAATATAAATACGAATTTAAATTCAATTATTACTAGCATGAATTAATCCTAATTAATTCAAATACTAATTCCAACAACAAATTTAACATCATGCATGTTGAAGTAATTCACATAAAATCTAGGCGGAATAAATAAGAATTTATGTAACTTACGTACCTCTTGTAGAATTGGCCTTTGAATAAACGGGACAATCACGATCTCGCTTTATCAACCCAAAAACCTTCTCAAGTATTTCCCTTTCGCTTTACTTGATCACCGGTGGGAGATGCTTTCAAGTAATTTAAATAACTAAGGAAAAATAAAAATATGTATACTCTTGATTTTTCCAACACATGGAATTATGTACTTGAGGATGAAATAATTATCCCCTATTTATAACATAGATTGGCCGAAAATAATGTGGTATATGGGCTTGAAAAAAAATCTTTTCTTAGACTCTAAGAAATCTTGAATATATCTCATATATTCTTTTCTCCATAATAAAATATTCCACAAAAATCTCACTCACCTTGTTATAAGGCAATTTTCGAAAAATACTAGTAGAGATCCCAAGATTTGGATCTTCTTTAATATATGAGATATTCTTTTATTCCAAGAATACATATCTTCCATAATATCTTTCCAAGAAAATCAACAAAATCTTTTCTCTTCTAATATTATTTTTTTCGAAAATTAAGTGTAAAAATCAGCATTATATTTTCTTTTTATTTTAATCACCTTATCATTATTGGGCTACTTGAGGGGCCTTTAAGGAGAATTAAGATTGGACCTCCTAATGAACTTCTGGATTTCAATATTGAGCCCCAATATAATTCAATCCATTAATATTAATTATTACCATTAATAAATTAATATTGCACTATCCAACTTAATCCATATTACGATAATATGGGCTCCCGGTTATTATTTCCCGCGTTTAAGATTATCAAGTCCATTAATTAATTAAGCTTCTGAATAGCTCTAAATTAATTAATATATTTCACCTTGGAGTAAAGACAACTCAACATTATTATCCGTACCGAAGAAACTGATTCTTCACTTGTAAGATTTGGTACGATAAAACTTCTGAGCCCACCAAGGGGACTAATCACACGAGCTGTACTCCCATGCGTTTCTCCTTATTAAATCTTAGCAACCGTCGTATGATTAATATTACTGCCCAAAGCACAAGGTTCGAAGTCACGATGATTCTCACCCAACATGAATCAAATCAATAACCATTAAGCACACACGGTCCTATTTAAGTGACGCAGATTAAGAAATCAACAACCACTGAGGTCTAATTCTTCACACTTCAGAACAGAAAAATTTATCCTCGCTGTAGGTCCTCTTCAACACATACTAAATGTGCTAGTGCAATCTCTTAGTCAAGACAGACCAATCTGAGACTTACACATCGACCTTTCACGGCGGATTGTTCAATTCCACCTAGATCGTGAAAATGTACGTTTAGTTACAAGGAAACTGTTAATGTTATCTTCCGTGATCGGGTATCACCACATTAACTACAATGTAACTAGTACTATTATGAACTGTTTGCAATAAATATTCAACATTCAATCATATCTAAAGCATATGCGATAAAAGAATTGTTCTCATAAACAAGTGTTTGATACACGAGTTATACAAAGTAAAAGCATATTTTCACGTATAAATCCAACAAGTGCATCCAGTTCCATCAGACCAGAGGATCTAATAGTGTCAAAGCAGGATAGTTGGGACAGATCCCATCAGTAAAGGGCAACAGTGTCAGGTGGCGCTTCCCCATTAGTCCATAGAGGGAGGCTATAGCCACTCATAACCCCCCAGCTAGGAATAAGAGGGGCCAGGAATAAGAGGGGCCCACGGGCATACCAACCCAAGGTGGGGAAACTCACCATGTACACTATAAATGAGGCCTTAAATGCCCATTGTAACACACAACTCATTTATTGCAAAATCTCCACTTGAGAGCTCATCTATTCTTGCCTTTACTACTTTCAGTTCTCATAAATACATAAATCCTACCCGCTAGGAACCCGACGGCGAGATCCTCACGAAATCGCTGTCAACATTTTGGCGCCAGAAGGAGGGTAACTAATAGTGAAATACACTCAGTTTTATTTATCTAGTTACCTAAACCGAACCACTTCCATTTTTTCTCGAGAAACCCCATTTCCCCACACTAAAATGGCCACTTCAAAGGCTACCCGTACCCAGGAGCAGGTTGAAGACGTCGGTGAGGCCGCTACTCCGGCTCCGGCCACGGCGGCAACACTCTAGGGGCCATTCGAGTTCTTATCCGCCATAAGAACTCCAAAGGATCTCCAGGAGGCGAAGGCAATGATCGAACGTCGCCAAGCCGAGATCGATGTTGCTCCTATCTGTTGGTGATCAAATTTAATTGATGGGATTAGTGACTGTTTTAATTCGGTTTAAGACCACCAATCAATTACGTGTGATTGATTACCACCGTAAATGGTAAATCGAAGATTCGGGATGTGAAATGATTAATATGAAAGTTGAAATCATATTAATTTCGTATGTGTGCATGGTTTAGTGTTTTAGTGTGTGTTTTGGGTGTTATTTGTGAATTTGAACTTGTATTTATTAAGCTGGAGAACAACTATTTATAGAGACTAGCAAGCATGAGGTGTCTATGACTCTTGGTCTCCCTAGCTTGCATGCTTGACAAGTGTCCTTTGACCTTAGTTTGACCTTATCTAAGCTGAATCTTAGTTACAAAGTCTTCTTTAGTCTTATCTTGGACTTCATTGTTGTTCGCCCAGGTCGGCTTAGTTGATCCAGAAGGGTTTTTTCATAAAAGTTGTTCGTCTTTTGAGTGTATGGCTCACAAGTTGTTCGCCTTTGTGTTTTACACTGATTGACTTTGGGATCTTGGTCCTTTGTTCGTCGACATACACCTCTTAGGCTGGTAGATGTACCACCTTTTGACAATGTTGCTCGTCATCAGTGACTTGGCAGAATGTTCGTATCTGGTCTCGGGTCTTAAAACCTGTTCGCCAGTATGTTGTTCGTCGGTAGAGTTGTTCGTCAGTTTATACACCCCTGGATTGATTTATGCACCCCCATCTTGATTTTCTTTGTTAATAATCTTTGATTTGAGGTTGGTTCTTCATAATCCTTTTTAAGGCTTTAATCCTTGTTCGCCCATCATTGATTTATGTTCGCCTATCAACAAGTGCCCCCTATCCTGACTACATGTTGTCCCAGACGAGCAACTTTGTGGCGATCAACTGTAGTTAGGATATTATACTGGTGAGGATTTGGACGAACATCTTTGTACCGGGTGAGCAACTTTGGGTTCGCCTCTTTGTCTTCCCACGATCTGGGGGATATACGAGGATGACGTGGGCGGTTCCGAGGTCACGCGCCCCTGTATTTGCTCATAGGTCCTTTGATTTTTACTCTTGCTCGAATTTACCCCCGTTTTTTCATATTTTGGCCCCGGCTTTTTCTAAATAATATGGGTTTTACCCCGTTTTCTTCTTTGGTATAAAGGTGAGTGGGAAATGAAATTTTTCCCACTCTTCTTCATTTGCTACAGAGAACTCCGGCTAATCCACCATCTCCGGCGATTTTTGAGCTTTCCGGCGTCCATTTCTTCAACATTCAACTTCAAATCTTATTTTCCAGGTAGTTATTCTTCTTTCTCTCATTCTTTTCTTCTTTCTTTCCCAAATTCGTTCCATCGCCGCCGTGGAAGGATTTGCGCCGCCGTCGCCTGCCCAGAACCGTCATCGGAGACTACAAACCCCTTGCTAATACTCAAAATCTTCATTTTTAAACTAATGTCCTCTCATTCGAGCAACAAAGGATCAGAGGAAGGATTGGACCCCCTATTCCCGATCGTGGCGTTTGTCGAACATCCATCGTTTGAAATTTCCTCAGAAGCGCAACCCGACATGGATTCAGTGGTTCGATCATTGGAGGATTCTGGTGCTCGTCAATCTGGCGAAGTGGCTAAGGAGGCCACGAGCAGCTCCTCCGACGAGCAATCTTCATCTAGCTCTGAATCTGAGGAAGATCCGGAGTTTGACGAGCTTACCCCTGAATTTTTAGAAAGGATAGGGTTTCCAGGCCCTAAGATGCTCGAAAATGAGATCCCTACTAGTGTTGCTCGCCCATTTAATTGGCGAGCATACTCCGACGAACACGCGAACAACTTTCCTCGCCCCCCGCGCCAAGTTTTGGATCTGGTGAGAACCGAGTACCATGCGAGCAAAATTAAAAGTGTTGTTCGCAAGGACGAGCTCAACCTCATACGGGAAGCATATCAGATTCCTCATGACATCTTCATGTGGGCTCCCAAGAGGAAGGAAAGAGCTGATCGACCTCCACCCGGGTGTACGGCGATCAACATTGACACTCTAATTGCTGGGTTGAGGCTGCCGTTGCCCCCAGTTGTTGATCGTTTTCTGGAGGCGACCAACTTAGCCATCACCCAAATAACTCATATTGGGTGGATGAACTTGCTTGGCATCATGGGCCTGTTCGCCCTGGAGGGATACGTCGACCGTATAACTGCCGAAGAGGTCAATTACTTGATGACCATCACCAAATGTCCGAGGGGCGAGGAAGGATACTATTATTTAAAGGCCCGGACCGGACTGAAACTGGTGGAGGGGGTGCCGAACAAGATTCGGGATTGGAAGGAGCACTTCTTCTTTATTGGGGGCGACTGGCGAGCATCTTCTAGCCCCCACGGCGGTGCCGGCCGTATATTTGAACCCACCACCTATGGGCAAATCAAACGTAAGGTCATCTTTGTTCGCCCTTGCATAAAGTTCTAATTTAACTTTTTTTGTTTGCTCGCAGATCCCCGATTGCTTAAGTGGAATTCAGAGGAAGAGGAGATTGGCTCTGAATTCCTCTTCACTTCGTGTTTGGTCGCTCTTCGGGATAGAACCGAAAGGACCATCAAATACGTGAACAAGGAGAAGTGTAAAAAAGCTGCTCGCCTGTTTACGTATCCCCATCATTTGGAGGCTCAAGCTGAGGTGCCCCCAGGTATAAAAATTTCTAACTTTCAAAATAAACTTTGCTCGTCATCACTCTCTGAACTTGCTCGTCTAAATTGAATTTAATTAAAAAAAAATTTAGCCGAGCAAGTCACCGTCGCCGTTCCTCCTAGCTTCGCTCTCTTAGAACAAAGAGTGTTTGAAATGGCACCGCCGAAAGGACGGAGGAAGAAAGGTGATCCGCCTTCCAAAGTGCTGGTGATGACGAACAAGGATGAGAGGGCCAAAGTTGCTCACCCGGCCGCACCTTGTGCAAATCCTCCCCCATCTCCTCTCCCGGCCTCATCTCCTCGAGGAGCAAAACAATTGAAGAAGGGGGACGGGACCTTCGTGGGCCAGACAGCTCCTGCCGGAAATAAAGGCAAGGAGAAAGTGGGCCAGAGTCATGCTCATCCCCATTCCGAAGGGGATGCTGCTCGGCGCGCCTCCCTCGAGCGGGCGGAGAGGACGGGTAAAACGGGTAAAGACTCTACCCCCGTTCGTGGTCCCGAGGATATAACCATTATGGGCTGGGACGAAAGGAAGTTCCGAGAGTAAGTTTATCTCTTTCTCTGCCGAACTACTTTTATAGACTTGGAGAAAATCGTGTAAATAACTTTCTTGTTCGCAGGTACCGGGCCGAGGATCATCCCGGACGAGTAGCCCCTGTTCACCAATATGCCTGCTCAAAGACTCCGGTGAACATCCGGGAGATCCCGGGCGAACGCGTTCGCCGGGCAACTGAATTGATCGCCCGATCCTGGACCCGGCCCCTAGAGACGACCATCTCTGCTCAGAGCATCGCGGACAACTTCCACTATTCCATGATGCATCACGCTAACAACCTTGCTATCGCTCAGAAAGGAATGGCCCAGCTCGCCGAGCTCAAAGATGCTGTTCGTCGCTATGCCGGTACTGCTCGGCAATTGACCGAGGAAAAGGATGGCCTGGTCAGCCAGTACGAGGCCAAACTTGCTCGTCTCAATAACCAGATCAACATCTACATCGACAATAAAAAGAAATATCTTGGAGAAATCCAAGGTTTGTCTGGTGAATTGGGAGGCAAAGATGCCTTGCTCGGCAAGGAGAAGAAGAAGTTGTCCGCTGCCGAGCAGAAAATCGCCGAGCTCGAAGCAGAAGTTGCTCGCCTTAAGGACGTGGAGGCCAACACCTTGACCCGCGAGCAGCTCGAGACCGAACTCCAGACCCGGTCTGCCCCCATTTCCAACTTAGGCTACATCTGCGCTTATGCCGATTGCATCCGCATGGCTGACGCGTATGATTTCAAAGATATGGTGGAGGAGATGGGCAAAGACCTGACTGAGTTTCTGGAGCATTATCCCCCGCCGAACAACATCGAGCTCCAACTGGGGGATATCGCCGAGCTGGGGGTCAAGATTGATGGCCTTGACCCAAGCATCATCATTACTCGTCCTCCACCTCAAGTTGATGAGGGCGAGCAAGAAGAGGAGCCAGCTGCTGCGGACGAGCAGACTGCTAAGGAAATGGAGAAAAAAGCCGCGGAGGACATGGCTAGATACATGATTATTGATCCTCCCGCCGACCAGACTCAAAACCCTCCTCCCGCCGACCAGCAATAGACTTAGGACTTAGAATAGTCTTTATTTTGTAATAGTTGCTCGGTAGGCTCTTCTTTGTAGTTGCTCATTTTTGTAGTACTTTGTACTATTTTTTAGGCTTAATGTCTTTTGTTTAATGGAATGTCTTTCTTATGTTCGCTCATTTTCTTTATATGTTAATTGCCTTTACATTTTTGTCAATGACTTTGCAATTATAACATATAGTGTTGGGCTTTTGTTCGAATCGAACTTTGCCTTTAATGGAATTAGGGTTTAGCCTTAGGTTCTGTTCATTTTAAAAAACGAACAACCTTTAAGTGGCTTTGGTCCTCAAAATGGACTTGTACCTCAAGCTTTTGGACTTTTCCTCTTTGACGAACAACTACTATATTTACACTGAAAAATTTACAAGTGTTGTAAGACTGCTCGTCACTAACAAATATAAACTGACGAACAACTTTGAACCCTAACTAAAAAACATGCTCGCTTATAATATTTTTTCCGAGCATCTCTGTCTAAAATTAAAAGATGAAACAACACTAAACTATACAATGTGCCGAACAACTTTAAATTCTATACTTAGCAAAATTTTCAAAAAACTAGGCAAGTTTTTGGTTTGCCTTACTTGGTTCACTAGCCCCCCAAGAAATTTGTTCGCTCAATTAAGAACTTGTTCGTCTCATTGATAGTACTTCTTCAGATGTACAACATTCCAGGAGTATTGGGCCGGCTTGCCTTCCATATCTTCGATATCGTATACACCATTAACGAATTTTTCCGTTATACGATACGGGCCCTCCCAAGTTGGTCCCAATACACCTGGAGGTTGGGCGAGCAACTTTCTTAAAACCATATCTCCAACTCTGAATTCCCTGATTTTAACATGGGTATTATAATAGCGTTCTGCTCGCTGCTTATAGGTAGCATTTTTTTAGCTCGGCATTCAATCTTTTTTCTTCGAGCAAATCCATCTCAGCAGCTAGAGCAGAGTTGTTCGCCTGCTCATCAAAGTTGGTCGTTCTGAATGTGTTGGTCTTTAACTCGATTGGTATTACAATTTCTGTTCCAAAAGCTATTGCAAAAGGTGTTTCTCCGGTGCTTGATCTGGGAGAAACTCTGTATGCCCACAGGACTTCCAGGAGTTCTTCAGACCAACTGATTTTGCTTTCCGCTAGCCATACTTTCAATGTATGCTTGATTATCTTATTTACGGCCTCGACTTGTCCATTTGATTGGGGATGATAGGGCGTAGAGTAATGTTTTTTAATTCCCCACTTTATACAGAAATCTCTCAACTCTTTTCCATCAAACTGCGGACCATTATCTGTTACGATGGTTTGCGGAACCCCAAAGCGACAGACAATGTTCTTCCAAATGAAGTTGATCATTTTCTGCTGCGTGATTTTTACCATGGTTTCTGCTTCTGCCCATTTTGTATAATAGTCGACTGCCACAACGGCAAATCGAACACCTCCAACTCCTGCTGGGAAGGGACCAATAATGTCCATCCCCCATCTTTCAAATGGCCACGGGCTATAAACTGATACGAGCTGTTGGGCCGGGGTATGAATGTTTGGGGCAAAGATCTGGCATTGGTGGTAAGTCTTTGCTTTCTTGATTGCATCCTGGCGTAAAGTCGGCCAATAGTAGCCTTGTCTGATAGTTTTGTATGCCAAGGCTTTCCCCCCCAGTATGATTTCCGCATACTCCGGCATGTATCTCTTCGAGTATTGCCCGTCCTTGCCCCCTAGGCAAACATTTGAGAAGTGGGATTGATATTCCCCTTTTGTAAAGCTGCTCGTCCACCAGAGTATACCTGGCGGCTTGCTTTGTTAGCTTGGCAGCTTCAAAAGGGTTGTTTGGTTTTTCCCCACTTTTCAAATATTTGACTATATTTGTTCTCCAGTCCTCTTCTTCACTTGTTTGTTCATCAAGTTGGTTGACATTATAACTTCTCGTTGATGGATCATTCATCTTTGTAATTATAATGTCTACCAACTCTGCTGGTCCCTCACTTGTTGCTAGTCGGGCCAACGCATCTGCTTGCGTGTTGCTTGTCCTTGGAATTTGTTCAATGAAGACTTGTTCTAACAAGGACATCAGGTAAGCAACAATTCACTGATACTCGATCATGTGATCGTCTTTCGCCTCGTACTCACCTCGGACTTGGTTCACAATCAATTGTGAGTCGCCGAATATTTGTAACCGTCTAACACCTACTGCAAGAGATAGGTGGAGACCAGCAATAAGAGCTTCGTACTCAGCTTCGTTGTTGGTTGCCATAAAACCAAATTTGATTGTCGAGGTGAATACTTGTCTATCTGGACTGATTAGAACCACCCCTGCCCCCGAGGCTATGTTGGTTGAAGACCCGTCAAAGTAAAGATGCCAGGGGTGATCAAGTCCTCTCGTCGGATCTGGTGGGAAGATTAGTTCGACAATAAAGTCGGCTAACACTTGCCCTTTGATCGTTGTTCGAGGAGCATAGGTTACCCCGAATTGGCTAATCTCTAGTGACCACTTTAATAGGCGACCAGCTGTGTCGGGGCGATGAAGAATTTATCTGAGTGGGAAAGTTGTTAGTACTTCAACTTGATGATCAAAGAAGTATGGTCGTAACTTTCTCGCACTCATAACAAGTGCGTACGCCAGTTTCTCGGTTGAAGAGTATTTGATCTCCGCATCGTGTAAAGCTTGACTGACGTAGTAAATAGGTTGATGAAATTTGTCGTCTTCTCGCACCAGAACAGAGCTGATAGCCACTTCTGACGCTGCTAGGTATAAATATAGCCTCTCTCCTGGGATGGGTTTTGATAGGATTTTAACATCTCCCAGGTAGTCTTTGAGTTGGTCGAACACCTTTTGACAGTTGTTAGTCCATGTGAACTGTCCTTTCTTGATAGCTTCAAAGAATGGACGGTATTTGTCCCCCGATCTGGATATGAACCGATTCAATGCTGCTAGGCATCCCGTAAGTCTTTGTACTTATTTTATTGAACGTGGTGGTTGCATATCCACGATTGCTTTGACTTTTGTTGGATTGGCTTCAATCCCTCGTTGACTAACAAGATGGCCCAGGAATTTTCCTGAATGAACTCCGAAACTGCTCTTCTTCGGATTCAGCTTCATGTTGTAGTGTCGAAGGATTTCGAACACCTGGGTCAAATGTTGAAGATGGTCTTCCTTTCGGGGGCTTTTGACTACGATATCGTCTACATAGACTTCTACCGTATCTCCGATTTGTTCGTCGAACATTTTGTTCACCAACCTCTGATATGTTGCTCCGGCGTTGATAAGCCGAAGGGCATTCTCTTCCAACACAACAAGTTTTTATTCGTATAAAATGCTGTGTTCTCTTGATCGTCCGGATGCATTTGAATTTGATGGTACCCGGCAAAGGCATCCATGAATGTTAGCATTTCATGACCTGCAGTGTTGTCCACCAGCTGGTCAATGTGAGGAAGTGGAAAGTTGTCCTTCGGGCATGCTGCATTCAGATCGGTAAAATCTATGCATAGCCTCCAGGTCCCGTTTGGTTTCCTCACAAGGACTGGGTTTGCTACCCATTGCGGACAGAGTGCTTGCCGAATCAAGTCGTTGTCTAACAACTTCTTTACTTCTTCGTTCAAGGCCTGATACTTGTCTGGGCCATACTTTCTTCGTTTTTGATGGACAGGCCTTTTTACTTGATTGATGTTGAGTCTATGGCAAGCATGCTTTGGATCTATTCCCACCATGTCTGCATGAGACCAAGAAAAAACATCTAGATTCTTGTTGAGGAACTCTTTCATTCGGGATCTGTAAGGCTCAGGGAGCTCAGATCCTATGTATAATTCTAGATCCTGGTTTTCAGGATTAACTTTGAACGCCTCCAGTTCTTCAACCGGAGTAGCTCGTCGTTTTTGTCCTTTCCAACGAGGATCAAGTATTGGTCCCTCAGGGTTGAAATCATTTTCGATGTTCATGGGCTCTGCTCCTAGGCGGGGATCTAGATCATCTATTGGTTTTGACTCATTGTTGTTGGCCAACACCCGACCCTCCAAGTCATCTGGTGAGTGTTGCTCGTCACCACCCTTTTGTTGTTCGTCAGAATGATGTTCCTCATGGGTGGTGAGGAGTTGTTCGTCCAACACCTGCTCGCCAAGATGTTGTTCGTCAGTATCCATGTGGTCTTCCTCTATGTCCATCATGCTCTCCAGTATTGATGGTTCATCAGCAGAATAGCTAGTTGTGGCCTCCATCATGGATACTAGTGTGTGTTTGGCCTGCAACTGTAGGAGACATTCCCTGACTTTTCTTTGATCTCCCTTGATTGTACCTGCTCCACTTGCTGTTGGAAATTTCAAACAATAGTGGTAAGTGGAACACGCAGCTTTGAATTCATTTAAAAAGGGTCGACCAAGAAACCCGTTATAAGTTGAATCCTGGTCTACAACCTAGAAGTCAACCATTCTCGTAATATTTTTCTCGGGTTCGTTGGCCGTTACAAGTTGTACTGCTAAAGTAACTATTCCCAATGGGACTGTTACAGCATTCCCGAAGCCTACTATTCTGTGAGTCGAATCCCGGATATAGCCCGAATAATCTCCAAGGTGATCGAGCATCTTTTTGAATATGATGTTGGTGTAGGCTCCAGTGTCTACCAACAATCTGTGGACTCGTGCTCCCATAATCTTTGCGCAGATTACGAGCGAATCGTTATGTGGGGTTAATATTCCTTCCAAGTCGCTTTCGGTGAAGGTCAATTCGGTTGTCTGCATGATAGACGGTTTAACTCCCATTTCTTGGACTTGATCGATCGCTCGTAACTCAGTCCCATTTCAACGTGGTGGTCGTCCATCAGAACATCCTCCTGCGGGACCTACAGGTTCCATCATGTATAAATCTTCCAACGGACGAGTAGGAATGGTAGGAACTGGTCGTGCTGGTTTATTGTTTTTCTGAGGTCGATCATCCTCATCTTCAGAGTTGTTCTCCCGGACTCTCTTCCCAGGTTGTCTTTTAACAAAGTCAGAAAGTTTGCCCTCCTCGTAAAACCGCCACAGCTGCTTGAGAAAATCTCTACATTCACTTGTAAAGTGCCCCACGCTTTGATGGTAGGCACAATACTTGTTAGGGTTGAGTTTATCGGTGTCTTGACGGATTTTCCGTGGAGGGGAGAGCAACTCCTTCTCCTTTACACTTTCATAAATAGTATCGACTGACACTGTTAGTACCTGATTCAATTTTTCCTTGAGCTACATCCCTTCAGTGAATGCCTTCATGTTTTTAGGGACTCGATAGTTTGTTACGCCAGGTTTCTTGTTGTTCTCCTTGGGATCAGCTTTGTTCTCACCCATGTTTGATTGCAAGGCCTAGTGCATGGAAACGAATATGCCGGCTTGATTTCTTAATTCGGCATAACTTCTTGGGCACTTTAGACGTACCTCCTTCCATAGCTTCGATCCTTTTTTCAACCCGGCCATAACGGCAACGATTTTCGTGTCCTCGCTGACGGGTTCACCTTCTAACAACACCTTATCAAACCTTTCCATGAATGCCCGATCCGACTCATCGTCATTTTGTTTTAGGTCTGACAATCGATGTTTTTGAGACAAGTACGACCCCGCCGTTGAGAAATGAGAAAGGAACTCCCGACTCAATTGAGTGAACAAGTGGATAGATGCTGGTGGCATCGCTGAAAACCATTTGTGCACCCGATCCCCCAAGGTCAAGGGAAAGTTTCGGCATTGAGTAGCGTCGCTGGCCCCCACCGAGACCATATAATCTGAATACTTTATTAGATGAACTCTGGGATCAGCAACACCGTCATACTATATGCTTGCCGGGAACTGGACCTTCTTCTGAATCGGGGCTTTCAGAATGACGGGTGATAGTGGTGAGGATGGCAAACTGGTTGTCCCCACACCTCTTTGTTGGTCCAACTGTCCATGCATGCTCTCCACTGCCCTTCTTAAACTTGATAGCTCATCCAAAGATGCCCCCTGACTTGGAGGCTGTTCGGCGAGCAAAGGTACTAACCTTTCTGCTTGTCGCAGTCCCTCACTTGGAGTGGGCAAATCCTGGAGCTATTTTCTAGGGTTGCTCGCCGCATTTGGCCCTAGACGCCTGAAGGCAGATTGAGAGAGTCTCTCATGAACTGATGGGCGTGTTTGCTCAAATGTTACTCGCCCACGCTCCACCTCTTAGCGAGCAACTTTCTCTTGTTGTTGGGGTTGGCCAAGTTTGTCCTGTGCACTGGAACGGGTAGTTCCATGGCTTGACATTGTTGTTCGCCAGCGAGCAGATTCAGCCTGGGCCTCTCTCGGTTCGACCATCTTTGCTTTGCCTTTGTCCCGCCTAATCTGGGCATTGTTCACTTCATGTTGCTCGCCTCTGGTTGACCTAACCCTAACAACTTCTACAGGTCTGTCCCTAGGCCTTACTTGTGAAGGCCTATTCTGATCTTGATGTCTCTGTAGAGCCTGGAGAGCAACAATAGTTTGGCTAATTCGTTAGGGTTGTTCGCCAGGGCCTCCATTTCAGGCGGGAGATTATGAGTTATGACAGTATGCTACGATCTATTCACATGTCTAGGATTACGATCCTGGTGGTTGGCCGACGAAGCTCGGGTGGGAGATGCTCTCCTTGACAAGCGTGATGCTTAGGTTTCCTTTGATTGAGGCATTCCGGATTAATTTGTCTTTGTTCTTGTGATGAAGAACACCAAGAACACCAAGAACACTTTTATTTGAATCTTCAAATATTTCTTGAAACTTTCTTCAAATCTTCAAGTTTTTAACTTGAAGTTCTTGATTAATCACACTGAATCGAAGGTTCGACCCCTCCTTCTAGCGCCAATTTGTTGGTGATCAAATTTAATTGATGGGATTAGTGACTGTTTTAATTCGGTTTAAGACCTCCAATCAATTACGTGTGATTGATTACCACCGTAAATGGCAAATCGAAGATTCGGGATGTGAAATAATTAATACGAAAGTCGAAATCGTATTAATTTCGTATGTGTGCACGTTTTAGTGTGTTAGTGTGTGTTTTGGGAGTTATTTGTGAATTTGAACTTGTATTTATTAAGCTGGAGAACAACTATTTATAGAGACTAGCAAGCATGAGGTGTCTATGACTCTTGGTCTCCCTAGCTTGCATGCTTGACAAGTGTCCTTTGACCTTAGTTTGACCTTATCTAAGCTGAATCTTAGTTACAAAGTCTTCTTTGGTCTTATCTCGGACTTCATTGTTGTTCGCCCAGGTCGGCTTAGTTGATCCAGAAGGGTTTTTTCATAAAAGTTGTTCGCCTTTTGAGTGTATGGCTCAGAAGTTGTTCGCCTTTGTGTTTTACACTGATTGACTTTGGGATCTTGGTCCTTTGTTCGTCGACATACACCTCTTAGGCTGGTAGATGTACCACCTTTTGACAATGTTGCTCGTCATCAGTGACTTGGCAGAATGTTCGTATCTGGTCTCGGGTCTTAAAACTTGTTCGCCAGTATGTTGTTCGTCGGTAGAGTTGTTCGTCAATATATACACCCCTGGATTGATTTATGCACCCCCATCTTGATTTTCTTTGTTAATAATCTTTGATTTGAGGTTGGTTCTTCATAATCCTTTTTAAGGCTTTAATCCTTGTTCGCCCATCATTGATTTATGTTCACCTATCAACACTATCCATACCCATCGGGCCAGAAAAGAGCCAGCCCAGATGAGGGCCACCAGCCACCCTTGGCCAGAGCAAGAGGCGGCCAGGAGGGCCACCACTTACATAACCCGGCCTCAGAACCTGAAGAGGCACCTCGACGAGGAGGTCGACTCTCAGCGAGCATCTCGCAGGCCGACAGGCTCAGTCTTCTCCAGACTAGGGTCCCAGGCTCGGGGAGCTGCCCGACCCTGCGAGTCAAATGCGAGTTCCAGGCCCCAGGAGTGAGAGAGGGAACGATCTTCCCAACATCACAACGATGCGGCCCCGAGGCCGTCGGTCCGTGATTATCTGGAAGACAACCCGCGTCCCCGATCTCCCCCCGCAGCTGACAATACCATGGCCGAGATCCTGAAAAAGTGTCGGATCTGGAGGCCAAACTCGAGAAACGGGACGGGCAACACCACTTCACCCACATGCCTAACTTGCCTCTCGCAGATATCCTGGTGCGAGCCCTCGCTCAGCCAAAGATCAACGTTGCTGCTGTAGGCCAATACGACGGGAAGACGTACCCCGTCACTCACTTAAGTAAGTATTCTACTTACATGATCTCCATGGGGGCCACGGACGCCACCCAGTGCCGAATGTTTCCATTGACCCTCGGTGGCAGAGCTCACCGTTGGTACTCCTCGCACCTGCGGGGAAGGTGGTCTCGTTCCACCAGCTTGGGGAGCTATTTCTAGAGCACTTCTCCTCGATGGCGCTACGTCTGGCCGGCGCCAATCGCATGGCCAATCTGGCCCAGGAAAAGGATAAGACGGATCGAGCATACATCGATCGGGTTGACTGGATCATCATGGAAGGCGAGCCCGTCGGGGACGAGGTTAAGCTTGTCAGCATTATAGACGGACTCCGCCTAAGAACGAAACTGTGGAAGTCCATGAACAAGGACTATCCCAAGTCCTATGCAGAATTCTGGCAGCGGGCTGAAAAAATCATATACAACGCTGACATCCTGGCACAGCGGCTAGACGAGAGCACCCCGGCGGAGAAGGAGGAGCCCCGCGCTCAGACGGGCACTGTGCCGAATAGGAGGAACTTTTCCTACCGTGCTCCCCAACCATTCAAGCCCTTCAACTCCGTTGAGGTGAAGTTGACCGAAAAACTTTCGGTCACCCCACAAGAACATGGTACCCAAGGCATGGGTCCACAAGCCGGGGGTGCAACTCAACCCCAACAAGTACTGCCATTACCACCAAACCGTCGGACACAACACGAGCGAGTATTACGACCTCTTGAAGCAGCTGTGGCAGCTCTTCGAGGATGGGAGGCTGGAAGAGTTCGTGAAGAGACCGACGGCCAAGCCGGAGACGCAGCCCGCTGCCCACCCCATGGAGCGAAACCGGGAGGTGGCCCTCATCTGCCACCCAATGCCGGAAAACCAGGCTCGCCGCACCGTCAACACGCTCTCCCCGGTGGGGGGATTCGCCCTTCTACCTTGCTCTCTAACCGCCGGTAGAAAAGCGAGCTGCGGGCCATAGACAACATCCACCAGATCACCATGCCGCTCAACATGATAGCCAAAGAGTCTGATCTCCTCGTTTTTAGATAGGAGGACCGCACGGGGGTCATCTACCCCAACCACGATGCCCTGGTCGTGTCGGTCAACATCATGGGTATCACCTTCCGCCGCATGGTGGTCGACAATGGGGCATACTGCAACATCATCTTCAAAGCCACCTTCGACCAGCTGGACAGCTCCTTCGAGAAGTACGTGGAGCTATGCGACCAAGTCATCAAGGGTTTTGGGGATGCCACCGTGAAGCCCTATGGGATAGTTTGGCTAGATGTAGAGTTAGTTTCTAGCATAGATGTTGAGGTTAAGGCTTCGAAACAACTCAATTTCATAATAATCGACCAGCCGTCTATAACAGTTTTCTCGGCAGGCCATTCAAGCATGAATTCAAAGTCGACGCCTCAGCCTTCTATTATTGTATCAAGTTTCCAACCCCTCCGGGAAGGTGGGAACTCTTAAGGGTAATAAAAAAATGGCACGCGGGTGTTTGGCGTATATCGATCTTGCTTTAAATTCCGCAAAATTAGATTTCATTTGTACCACCGGGGAGGTAGATATGGATATAGACGAAGAAAACCCACCCACTGCCCACCCTATGGAAGAAGATTCTCAAACTTTTGTAGACGCTCAAATCGAGCTGCAACCAATGATCGACTTTGAGCCTATGGAAATCGATAGCACGCTGGCAGGAGAGATAGATGATCCTCGCTACGGGGAGCGAGGTACCAGCCCATTGAGAAGCTAATTTCGGTTAAAATGAAGAATCGACCAGAAGTGTGCATCCAGCTTGGCTCAATGATGTCCGACGAGATGCGAGCTGCGATGAAAGTATTTCTGTAAGTAAACTTGGACGTGTTCGCATGGTCCCATGAGGACATGGTCGGGATCGATCCAGCAATATGTTCCCACCAGTTGCACATCGACCCAGCCCGCAAGCCGGTCTCGCAGAAGAGAAGGAAGTTCGGCCCGGACAAGTACGCGGTCATAGCTACCGAGGTCAAGAAGCTACTCGACAATAAGCTTATTGGAATGGTCGACCCCGACGACAAACCCCAGTGGGTATCCAACGTCGTCCTCGTCAAGAAGAGTAACAACACATGGCGGTTATGCATCGACTTCACCGACTTAAACAAGGCGTGTCCAAAAGACCACTTCCCGATGCCACACATCGACCACCTGGTGGACAGCACAGTCGGGCACGAGATGCTCACATTCATGGACGCTTTCGCCGGCTACCACCAAATCCCAATGGCTGCCGACGACCAGAAGCACACCACCTTCCTCACGGAGAAGAACATGTATTTCTGGAAGCGAATGTCGTTCGGGTTGATGAACGCATGGGCAACCTACCAAAGGCTGGTCAACCACATGTTCCATGACCAAATCAGTGTGACCATGGAGGTGTATATCGACAACATCATCATCAAGAGCGAGAAGAAAGAAGACCACCTCACCCACCTAGCCGATGTGTTCAAAATTATGAGGAAGTATCGAATGAGGCTCAACCCGAAAAAGTGCAGCTTTGGCGTCGAGTCGGGCAAGTTCTTGGGGCTCATGGTCAGCCAGCGAGGGATCGAGGCAAACCCAACCAAGATTCGGGAAATCCTCGACATGAGCGCTCCCAGCACGGTGAAAGAGGTGCAGCGGTTGACGGGCAGCCTGTCCGCCCTTAGCCGTTTCATCTCCCACATGGGGAACCGATGCAAACCTCTGTTTAATAGCATACGGAAGGGAAAACTAAACTGGACACCCCAGAGCCAGCTTGTATTTGACAATTTGAAGACATATCTTTCAAACGCCCAGATATTAGCCAAGCCCGTCCCGAGCGAGAAGCTCTACCTGTACTTGGCAACTTCAGAATCAGCACTCTGCGCCGTACTAGTGCGGGCTGAGGGGCAGACACATCTGCCGATTACTACGTCAGCCAGACACTCCACGCCGTCGAGCTACGGTACCCGCCTTTGGAAAAAATGGCTTACGCATAAGTGATGAGCGTGCGTAAGTTGCACCCATACTTCTTCGACCATCAGGTAGAAGTGCTGACCACAATGCCACTTCGACAAGTGTTGCATCGACCAGACACGGTAGGCAGATGCCTCAAGTGGGCAGTAGAGATCGGGCAGTTCGGAGTCACATACGCTCCCTGAACGTCCATCAAACCAGGCGATGGCCGACTTTATAGTCGAGCTCACCTATCCGGAGGTGATGTCCAAGATCGAGCAACTACCATGGAAGATGTACGTCGACGGATCCTCCACGACCTCGCGGGCTGGCGCGGGAATTGTCCTTCTCAGCCCGTCCGGTCAATCATTTACGACGGCCATCAGATTCGGCTTCCATGCAATTAACAACGAGGCTGAGTACGAAGCACTAATCAACGGTCTGGAGATGGTCATGGCCATGGGAGTAAAATGGTTACAAGTCTACAGCGACTCACAACTCGTGACATGCCAGATTTCGGGGGACTACGAGGCGCGCAGCGACAGAATGTTGGCCTACCAAGGGTTAGCCAAGAACCTCCTCGGGAAATTCGACCAAGTCCACATAGATGTGGTACCCTGACTCGACAACACTCAAGCAGACGCTCTCGCCTGCCTCGCAACATCCGAGGGAGCGGCCGACATGTCACAAATCACAGTAAACTATATGCCGGCCCCGTCGATCTCGAACCAACGGGTGGCCAGCTTGGGGCAGGAAGAAGACAGCTGGATGACCCATATCCTGAATTATCTTTGTCTTGCCCCTCCTAAGATGCTTGACCCTGGAGCAAGGGGAGAAGATCTTGGTAGAAATTCACGAAGGGCGTTGTGGGAACCACGCCGACGGTCAGGTACTCGCCCAGAAGGTTATCCGCCAGGGGTATTTCTGGCCCACCTTAAAGAAGGATGCGATCAGCTATGCAAGGGCATACCACAAATGCCAAATTTATTCACCAGCAATCCACCAGGCTCCAACTGAGCTCACTTCAATCTTAAGCCCTTGGCCGTTTGCAAAGTGGGGGATAGATCTCATTGGTCCTTTGTCCACAGCCCTGGGCAGCGTCAGGTACGCAATCGTCGCCGTGGATTACTTCACTAAGTGGGCGGAGGCGGAGTCACTAAAAACAATCGACCAGGAACATGTCATTAGATTCATCTGGCCTAACATAATTTGCCATTTCGGCCTCCCTCAGATAATCATTTCGGACAACGGAAAGCAATTCGACGGGTTGGAGATGGAGAGATTCTGCCAGAAGCATAAGATGAAGAGGTTGTTCTCGACGCCCTACCATCCGCAGTCAAATGGGCAGGTCGAGGCGGTGAACAAAAAATCAAACACACTTGAAGGCAAGGTTGGAGAAAAGTAAAGGAACATGGGCGAGCAAACTGCCCGAAGTATTATGGTCATACAGAACGACAAATCGCATGGCCACCGGGGAGACTCCCTTCGCTCTTGCCTTCGGAACGAAAGAGGTCATCCCGAGCTTCCACACCTTGCAACTCATGGGGACCGGGAACGACGAAGCCATGTTGAATGAGTTGGATCTGCTAGAAGAAATAAGGTTATTTGCCGAGCAGAGAAACATAGCTTACAAACGCCGGGTGGAGAAGTACTTAAACTCGAAAATCAAGATCAGAGAATTCGAAGTCGGGGACCTGGTCCTACGACGAACAGTCGAGCAGCCCAAGGGGGCATTGGGCCCGAATTGGGAAGGACCCTAAAGATCTCCAAGCGCCTGGCCAACGGAGCCTACGAGTTAGAGAGCCTTGAGGGAAATCTGGCCCAATACCCTTGGAATGCCTCCCTACTAAAAAAGTACTACCAGTAGCAGCTAATTAGCTTAGCCCGCGCCATTCTCTTGCCCGTCAGGGGGCCTCAATGTAATCGCGTCTCGAACGCAATTTTGCAATCAATAAAATCGATTGTTAATTCAATCTCGTCTCCGTGAAGTCGCTGCCCGTCTCTCGGTTAAAGCACTTCACTCATTAATCATGTGGTTAATTTTTAATTAATTGTTAATTCAATCTCATCTCCGTGAAGTCGCTGCCCGTCTATCGGCTAAAGTACTTCACTCATTAATCATGTGGTTAATTTTTAATCGATTGTTAATTTAATCTCGTCTCCGTGAAGTCGGTGCCCGTCGATCGGCTAAAGCACTTCACTCATTAATCATTTGGTTAATATTTTGATCGATTGTTAATTTAATCCTGTGTTCGTGAAGTCGCTGCCCGTCAATCGGCTAAAGCACTTCACTATTAATCTTTTGGTTAATCTTTAATTGGTTATTAATTCAATTGTCGATTAGATTAAATTAGAAAAATGAAAATGGAAAAAATGGCACTAAAGTAAGAGAACTATTTCATTGAATTAAAAAGGACGGAAATTACAAAGGCCCCACGGCCAGCAAACTTAGTAAAGAGAGAAAATTAAAAAATTTCAAGGGGCCGCCTCGTCCACCACGGCTGGATCCTCGACCGCCTCCTCATCCGACAGAGGGTAGATAAAGGTCCCCACGTCGCCGATGAAATACAAATCCACCCCGCGGTCAATTAGGTCCTTTAGAGTTATATCATACTCCGCAGACGGGGGGTTGGCCTCCACGTAACTCTTTAGATCCACTAGGGGACCGGTGAGATCGGCCTCGGGGTTACGGCGGAGGAAAGAACGGATCGAGTCGGCGTATGCATTGATGTAGATCATGGAGCCGGCCGATTCACTTTCCCCCTCGAGGCGAGCACGCTCTGCGGCCACACGCTCCTCGGTCTCCGCGGCGATGGCCTCGCGGACCTTCCTGATCTCCTCGGCCGTTTTGTGCATCGGCGTCGACGCGGGCCTTCTTCTCGACCTCGAGGTTGCCCTCCACCTCCCCGCAGCAGGCACGGGCGGCCTCCAGCTCGGCTGCAAGCTTCTTATTCTCTTCTTCCAGACGAGCAGCCTCGTCTTTCTTTGTTTGGAAGGCCACCTTGTAAGCAGAGGCAGTCCGCATCTCCCGTTCAAAGTCGATCAGGATACCCTCCATCGCGATGGCATCGCGGGAGGAGCGGATGGCCGAGGACCACATTCGGTCAGCCAGAGAAACGGTGCGCACAGCCTTCTGGCAGTTGAGGGTCCAAGACCGGGGCAGATTCACCATGGCACAACGAAGGTCTTCCGGCCAGGACTCGGGGACAGCCTCCGAGTACGGGGGATCCTGCAACTGAAGGACCTCAGGCGGGGGCAGAGGGTCAAGCCTACAAATTATCGGGGTGAACAGTTATCGAAAGCAAGAAGGAGAAACGACTAGGAAACACGAGTAAAGTTCAAGTGCACTCACGTGAGATGGTTGCACCAGCCCAGGAATGAAATGTCGCTCCGGTCGCGGGTGGAGGAAGCCGGGCTTCCAGCGGCGGCCTCAGATGTACCCGTGATCAGGCCCCCGGTGGTCGGTTCTACGTCGACCATCACCATGGCTGGCTGGATGGGGGTCTGGGCATCCGCCCGAGCTTTCTTGGCGGGCGGCTGGTCGCTGGAGGGAACTGAAGGGGCGGCGGGCATAGGAGTCTGGAGATGAGCCCGGGTAGTCGGTCCCGAAGCCCTGACCGCTCCCCGTTTTACCAGTTTGGCGACGTCACTTTTCTTCGGTGCCATATCAACCGTCTCCTCAGAACTTTCAATATTCACGATGGGGACAGCAAAGGTCTGGCCGACGTCGGGGTGAGGCTGAGAGGAGGGAGCTTGAGGGGCGGATGGTGTGGAGCTCTCCGCCGGGAAGCGTTGTTCTGAAGAGGGGGGTAAAACATTGAGTAAGAAATCGATCAAGTAAAAAGAACGAAGAGAAACATATCGGGCAGAAAGGACCTTACCACCAAAGTTTAAATGACGGGGAAAAGTTTGGAGTCTGGAAAGCCTTCGCTGCTCGTTGCAGTTCAGCTGGTCGACGTCACGATTGACGTCGTTCTCCGACTTAACGCGAGCAAGTACTAGCCTGAAATCGTCAGTCAGGTCACTCTGGTTTAGCACCGAGTTGCCTGCACAATGAAATAAAAATTAGATCAGTATTGAGGAGGTAGAGGAAGTACAAGTATTTACCTCGACGATTGTGGGTACAATACTGTCGGGGAACCGGGATGGCTGATCCATCGGGGCCCATGCTCTCCCAGGCGCTGCTGACCCACCATCATTTCTCATGCCAGCCCATAACCTTCGATGAGATGCTGAAGACAATAGCATCGCCGCCCCAGGACTTCACGGAGTAGTACCCCACGTTCAACGGTCCAGTAGAAGCTACGGTATAGTATAGATGATTGATCTCTTCGGGAAACGGCATGCGGTGAAGTCCCCGACGCCCGAGCACAACCATGGCGCCCAACAAATAACTCCACACGTTGGGAGTAATTTGGGTGATCGACAAGTTCCAGGAGGCGAGCAGCCTGGAAATTGCCGGGTGGAGCGGGAAGCAGAGGCCCGCGTGTAGAGTATCCGCGTTGATAGCGATCAACCCATCAGGGGGCTGGTTGGCGCGCTCGTTGGCCTGAGGGGCGTAGAAGTAGACGTCTGTGGGGACCTCGAAGGTCCAATAGAGTTCGGAGAGATCCGCGTTTGACGACAGACAGCTAGGGCGGCGAGAGGCCCCAAACTCGGACTCATAGGCCTCGCGGTAAGAGCGGGCTGGACAGCTTCGTTTGTTCCCTCTTAAGTATTTAGCATAGTCAAAACCGATCAACCTGTTGTCCACGTAGTCAACATTTTCGGGCATGGCCTCTTGCTCGAACAGGAAAGTCTCTGCCCGGGGCGGGAAAGAAGACACTGGGGCAACACTAAGAACGGGGTCCCTCCCATTGAGGGCTTATCCTCTCTAGATCGTCGACGAAGGCATCCACGTCCGTGGAGGTGCCCTCACCTACTCGGGCTGCGGCAGCGCGGGATGTACCCTCTCCGGCGTGGCGGAGAGGTCTCTCAGCATCAGCAGCAGTGCGGCGGCGGCGGAACTGGAAGGCGTTGGCGGCATCGATGCTCTCGAGCGAATCGCTCATTGTGGAGGTAAAAGGAAAATAGGAAGAAGAAGATTACCTTGGAGAACAAAAGTCGCCGGATTCTGGAAAAACACGCCGGAATGTTCGCTGGAAAACTTGAAAACTTGCAAGGGAAGTGTGTGAGGAAGAAAGACGAAAATAAGAATGAGGGCAAAGCCCCCTATTTATAGGAAAGTATCGAGGGACTAAATGCAAAAATACAGGGTCAAGAACATAATTAATCGAAGGTCAGAGGGGCACGTGAGGGGCACGCGCCCACCGGTTGGGAGACAAGACCGACAGACGTGACGCCTGGGATCTTGCACGTCAGTCACGCCAGCTCGTGATGTCAGCAGGCGCGAAATTCGAAGCGTCACCTCGAAAGGATGAAACGTCACCCCAAAATTCAAATTCAAATTCAAATTCAAATCCACGGATCGACGAGCCCGCCACCCGATGGCGATGGCCCCCCGATGCCGGGCTGGTGGGGCCATTGTTACACCTAGTATTGCTACCCGCCCAATCGGGTAGCCAGGTTCACATACCAGATCGAAGAGCGAAGTGGCGAGAAAATCCTATTGCCAAGCCCGACCGAATCGACGGGCAGCGTGCCAGAGCTCCCCGACCACGACCTCCAGGAGCAATTGGGAAAATGACTTGACCTAGGGACTGGGGCCAATTGGCCAGCGGCGAGCTCTGGGGAAGTCGCTACCCGCTTCCCGGAGAAGTGATCCCCAGGATGCCCGCCACCTACTCAATACTCGGATACCCGTGTACCCGTCTGCCCGATCCTAGACATCTCCAGCTATGACAGTGCATCTAGTGCCATCAGACCAGAGGATGTAACAGTGTCAGAGCAGGATAGTTGGGACAGATCCCATCAGTAAAGGGCAATAGTGCCAGGTGGCACTTCCCCATTAGTCCATAGAGGGAGGCTATAGCCACTCATAATCCCCCATCTAGGAATAAGAGGGGCTCACAGGCATACCAACCCAAGGTGGGAAAACTCACCATGTACACTATAAATGGGGCCTTAAATGCCCATTGTAACACACAACTCATTTATTGCAAAATCTCCACTTGAGAGCTCATTTATTCTTGCATTTACTACTTTCAGTTCTTATAAATACATAAATCCTACCCGCTAGGAACCCGACGGTGAGATCCTCACGAAATCACTGTCAACAGATCCAAATCTTGGATTCTTAACCTATAAATTTTGAAAATTGCATATTATAAGGAGGGTGAGATTCATCTGGAATATTTTTTTTATGGAATATATTCAAGATTTCTTGGAGGCCAAGAAAAAGACTTTCTCTCCCCAATATTTCATGAAAATTTCGGCCCATATACTTATAAATTGGAGGTGATTATTCCATCTCCAATTTACAGTTTCACAATTTAATGTGTTGGAAAAATCAGAGAAAAAATATTTTTCTTTCTCCCTTGTTATTCCTAATTGTTTGTGAGCACTTCCCACCGGTGAACAAGAAAGGCGAAAGGGACATACTTGAGAAGGTCTTTTGGTTGATAGTACAATCGTGATAGTCCAGTTGTTATCAAAGGCCATATCTACAAGAGGTACGTGATTACATGAATTCCTAGTTATTCCGCTTTAGGTTGTCATGTGAATTAATTCTGCATACATGATGATAAAATTAGTTGTTGGAATTATTATTTGAATGAATTAGGATTAATTCATGCTAATAATAATTAGATTTATATTCATATTTAAATTTCATCCCAAATAGATCCGGGTACCCCTATTATTTTCCCAACAACTGGTATTAGAGCCACGGTTTTTGGGTTCTGATCTTTAAATTGGAATTTAAATTGTAGAATTTTAAATTGAAATTGGATAGTAGAATTGCTAGATCTTTTTTGCAGGTATCTAATTGTCATGGTTTTAATGTTTGTTTTAATTTTATTCATGCGTATGAATTAATTATTTTCAATTCGATTCGTTCGATTTTGTTTTTCTCGTGAGAAAATCCACGAGTAGATTAGTTGATTTTATTTTGATTTGATCAATGTAATAGACTAGTCTAGATTTAGGTTTATTTATTTTTTTGTAAACAAATTGTAACTGGATCAAGACGAAGATGGAAACAAAGAGTTGAAGACAACGTACACGGACGACGCATGCATGCGTGGCTTATACATGGACGTGGATCGTGCATGGGTGAAAAAAAACTCGAATAGTTAAACCCGATGCACGGCGTGCGTGAAGCACACGGAGTTGTGCGTGACGGGGTATCAAGCAGCCCGGGCGCGCCGAGAGGCGCGGCTGCCCGCGGGCGCTGCTCGCCCGTGTAGGGGCACCGAGAGGCGCACGGCCCACCGCCGTGGGCCGACGTGCACTGGACCTCGGCCCGCGCTATCGCGTTTTCGTTCTTATTTTTTTGTGAGATTCCAAACGTTGTGCCGAACCCCAAATGAAGTTTTTTTGACGAAGTTTTACTGTTCGAGTGGGAGCTTGTCGAGACGAATGATGAAAGCAACGAGGATGATTTCTCGCATTAAGATGTGAAGAAAATTAAACCGTGACAATTGAATTTGAGTGCTCCAATGTATTTTAATTTTTATTTTGATGGATGTTTTTTTTTCGTGCACCTATTATTTGTTGATATGTGTTTGCATGATTTTAATTGTCCAAGAAAAACCTTACTTTCAAAAATTACTAAGTATGCTTCTTTAATCGCAATTTTATTCCAGATAATAAAATTGGATTAATTTGACCTCTATAATTTTTTTATTTGTGAAGTCTTTTTGGAATACATTTCCCTCTCGGATCGGCTAAAAAGACGGATTTCACATGAATAAATTCTGAAAGAATGATTGTGGATTATTACTAGTGGCGGTATTGACCCTCACCACGAGTGGCTTGCTTAAAGCGAAATTACTTAGACATAAGAAATTGATATTAACTTACTCCCCGCGGAGTCCCTGTCAATTTTTATGTGGTCAAAGTGGGAGTCAGCTATTAATTTTGAATTAAGGATTTGTAACTTTTAAAGTTTGTGATCCGCTTGAATGTGTTTAAATATATAAATCATCCCTCGTGGCATATTTAAATTGTTTCGAGATGTTGGCTGATGCATGATTATATTGTTTTAAGGTTTCAATATAATTGATGTGATCGAATTATGTGATAATTTTGTATTTTTCTAGATATTAATATGAATGTATGTTTTATCCACTGTTTAGTATACTTAAAGATAACAAACTTGTCGGTGAGAACTACGTTGATTGGAAACGTAACCTTGATATTATCCTAACTGCTCAACACCACAAATGGGTGCTTACTACTCCTAAGCCCGATGAGTCTGCCGAAGATGTGAGCAAGTCGGTTAAGAAAGAGCATAAGAGTTGGATAGACTTTGATGAGATGGCTAGGTGTACCATCTTGGCTACAATGTCAGATATGTTGCAACACAAACACCAACACATGGAGACCGCCTCTGAGATAATGCTCAGTCTTGAAGCGATGTTTAAATCACCATGCGAAAGATGCTTTCGCAGAAAATGGTGGAGGGAACTCCCGTGAGGGATCACGCTCTCGAGATGATGGCTCACCTCAACAAGTTGGAGGTACTTGGTGCCAAATTTGATCTCCCTACTAAGGTCGATTTCGTTCTCCATTCTCTAGCGAAAAGTTTCGAGCAGTTTCAATTGAACTATCAAATGAATGAATGGGCAAATAGTTTGCCCAAGCTCTTGCAAGTTTTAGTATCGGCGGAAACTATAATGGGGAATCAAACTGTTGCTATGGTGACAAATGGTCCGTCTACCTCTTTCGGTCCCAAGGGAGGGAAGAAGAGGACAAAAGGTCAGACCCAAGCAAATCCGACCGTTGTGAAAGCTAAGGCCAAAGTCTAAGGAGGTGGAAAGAAGACCGCTAAGGGTAAGTGCTTCAATTGCGGTGAGAAAGGACATTGGAGGTCTGCCTGTTCTAAGCCTAAGAAGGCGGTAAAGAAAGGTAACTCTCTTGCTTTAGTCGTTGAAACTTATGTTGCGGCGTATACTACCCACGTTTGGGTAGTGGATACCGGGGCAACTGATCATATTTGTTTCACTCTTCAGGTGTTCCAGCTAACCCGGTGACTTAGCGAGAATGAGATCCTCATCACTTTAGGCGATGCTACGAGAGTGGCAGCCGAAGCAGTGGGAGTCGTGCATCTGTCTTTTGGAGATAGAGTTTTAATTTTAAGAGATATTTTATACGTTCCAAACTTTAGAAAGAATTTAATTTCAGTTTCTAAGTTGTTTCTTGATGGATATTCAGTTACTTTTAATAAAGTTGTTACTATTTCTTTTAAGAATGATTTTATCTGTCATGGAACGTTGGTAAACAATTTCTATACGATTAAGTGTGCACACCACTCAAATAATGAATCTAATAACACGTCGATCATTTCGAGTAATAAAAGAAAGTGTTCTTCGGACATGAACAAAATACTTCTATGGCATCTTAGACTAGGTCATATTAATCTAAAGCGGATAGAAAGATTGGTGAAAGACGGATCCTTGGAGTCTCTCCAAGTTGAGCCATTTCCAACTTGTAAATAGTGTTTAGAGGGTAAAATGACCAAGAGGGCATTTGGAGCCAAGGGGAATAGAGCCACGAAAGTGTTAGAACTCGTTCATACCGATGTGTGTGGTCCAATGTCGATCAAAGCAAGAATGGGGTATGAGTATTTTGTCACTTTCATTGACGATTACTCGAGATATGGGCACATCTACCTTATGAGGCATTAGTCTGAAACTTTTGACAAGTTCAAGGAGTTTAAGGCCGAAGCCGAGAAATATAGGGAAAAGAGTATCAAGTTTCTACGATCAGATCGTGGAGGCGAGTACCTCAACATGAATTCTTGAACTACCTGTCGGATGAAGGGGTTGTATCCCAGTTAACCGTACTGGGAACCCCTCAATAGAATGGTGTGGCGGAATGAAGAAACCACACTCTTTTAGAAATGGTCAGATCCATGATGAGTTATTCAGATTTGCCCAAATTGTTTTGGGGTAACGCCTTGGAAACAACAGCTTACATTCTAAACTTGGTGCTATCCAAATCGGTTCCTAAAACCCCGGTAGAATTGTGGACCGGGCGCAAGCCCAGTTTGAGACACATGAGGATATGGGGGTTTCCAGCATACGTGCTAGATAAGGAAGCCGGTAAATTGGATCCACGTTTTGAATTAAGGTTGTTTATAGGATACCCCGCGAGAACGAAAGGGTGTATGTTCTACAGTCCCAAGGATCAAAAGACCGTGATTAGTACACACTTTAAATTCTTGGAAGAGGACTATATGAACAATCGGAAGCCTAAAAGTGAAATTACCTTAGAAGAATTGAGAGGGCAACCCCCAATACCAAGTATACAAGATGATATACCATACATCACACCTTCACAACCGGAACCCCGTCGCAGTGGGAGGTTTGTTAGATAACCAGAGATTCATGGAAATAGGAGAATCTTCGGATTTGATTCCTGGAGATGAATCAGACCCATGGACATACGACGAGGCAATCCAAGACAATGACGCAAAGTTATGGTAAACGGCAATGGAAGCCAAGATGGGTTCGATGGATCATAATCAAGTGTGGGAGTTGGTCAAACCACCCAGTGGGGTAGAACCCATTAGATGTAAGTAGGTATACAAGAGGAAAAGAGGATCGGACGGAAGGGTTGAGACTTTCAAGGTAAGGCTAGTGGCAAAAGGGTACACTCAGAATGAAGGGATAGATTATGCGGAAACCTTTTCGCCTGTAGCTATGCTTAAGTCCATCTGTATTCTCTTGTCGATTGCTGCGCATCTAGATTACGAGATCTGGCAAATGGATATCAAGACGGCTTTCCTTAATGGAAGTCTTGACGGGTTAGATATCTATATGCAACAACCCAAAGGTTTTATTGAAAAAGGCCAAGGACATCTCGTATGTAAGCTTAAGAGATCCATTAATGGACTTAAGCAAGCATCGCGTACTTGGAACCAGTGTTTTGATCAGGTTATTAAGTCTTATGGGTTTGATCAAAACGAGTTCGAAAGTGGTGTGTATTAAAAGTGTGACGGAGCTGCGGTGATATTCTTAGTATTATACGTAGACAATATTCTGCTCATTGGAAACAATGTAAAGGTATTGTCAGACGTAAAGGTTTGGCTGTCAAAACAATTTGATATGAAGGACTTAGGGGAAGCCGTTCACATCCTTAGGATCAAGATCACTCGCGATCGCAAGAAAAAGATGTTGGGCTTATCGCAAGCTTCATACAATGACACTGTTTTGAAGCATTTCAGCATGCCAGATTCCAATAAAGGTTTTGTACCTTTTAGGCATAGAATTCATCTATCAAAAGAAATGTGCCCTAAGACTCAAGTAATCGCTGGAAAGACCATTGGATTACCGTAAAATACATCTTCAGGTATTTAAAAAGAACTCGTGATAGGATGCTGATTTACCAGTCAGATAGTCTAATTCTCATGGGATACACGGACTCGGATTTCCAATCAGACCTAGACTCCAGAAAGTCTACCTCGGGTAGTGTGTTTTGCATGGGATGAGGAGCCATTTCATGAGAAGCGTTAAGCATAAATGTATCGCCAATTTGACCATGGAAGCCGAATATGTAGCTGTTTGTGAAGCAGCGAAAGAGGTAGTGTGGTTCAAGAACTTCTTAGTGGACTTGGACGTTGTTCTGAATTTGCCCGACATGATCACTGTCTTTTGTGACAATGCCGGGGTAGTTGCAAATTTAAAGGAACCGAGAGCCCACAAGGCCAGCAAACACATAGAAAGAAAATATCATCTTATATGAGAAATCGTTAATAGAGGAAATATAGAGGTGGCAAAGATAGCGTTGGAGGACAACCTAGCGGATCCATTCACAAAGGGTCTGCCTCAGAGTACATTCGAGAGACATGTAGATGAAATGAGAGTTAAGACTATGGCCAATCTGCTTTAAGTATAAGTGGGAGGAATTATTTGGTTAGTGTAGGTTGACATGAGATATCACGTAGAACTACTACACTAGACATGCATGGTGTATACTAAAAAGCAGACTTTAAGTATAAGTGGGAGATTGTTGGAGTTATACATGAAAGTATGTTTTTACTTTGTATAACTCATGTATTAAACACTTATTTATGAGAATAATTCTTTTATCACATTTGCTTTAGATATGAATGAATGTTGAATATTTATTACAACCAATTCATTATAAGTAGTACGTGTTACATTGTAGTTAATGTGGTGACACCCAATCACAGAAGATCACATTGACGGTTACTTGTAACTAAACGTACAAATTCACAACCCAGGTGGAATTGAACAATCCGCCGTGAAAGGGCAATGTGTAATTCTCAGATTGGTCTGTCTTGACCAAGAGATTGCACTAGCACATTTAATATGTGTTGAAGAGGACCTACAACGAGGATAAATTCTTCTGTTATGAAATGTGAAGAATTAGACCTCAGTGGTTTTTTATTTCTTAATCTCTGTCATTTAAATAGGACTGTGTGTGGTTAATGGTTACTACTTTGATTCATGTTGGGTGAGAATCATCGTGACTTCGAACCTTGTGTTTTGGGCAGTAATATTAATCATACGACAGTTGCTGAGATTTAATACGGAGAAACGTGTGCGAGTACGACTCGTGTGATTTGTCCCCTTGGTGTGCTCAGAAGTTTTATCGTACCAAATCTTGCAAGTGAAGAATTAGTTTCATCGGTACGGATAATAATGTTGAGCTGTCTTTACTCCAAGGTGAAATATATTAATTAATTTAGAGCTATTCAGAAGCTTAATTAATTAATGAACTAGATAATCTTAAACGCGGGAAATAATAATCGGGACCCCATATTATCGTAGTATGGATTGAGATGGATAGCTCAATATTAATTTATTAGTGGTACTAATTAATATTAATGGTCTGAATATTATTGGAGCTCAATATTGTAATTCAGTAGCCAATTGGAGGTCCAATCTTAATTCTCCTAAAGGCCCCTCAAGTAGCCCATTAAGTAGCCCGATAATAATAAGGTGATTAAAATAAAAGAAAATTATTATTGCTGATTTTTTCTCCTTATTTTCGAAAATAACATATATGGAAAAGAAAAGATTTTGTTGATTTTCTTGGAAATATATTATGCAAGATATGTATTCTTGGAATACAAGATTATCTCATAAATTCAAAAAGATCCAATCTTAGATTCTTATCCTATAAATTTCGAAAATTACATATTATAAGGAGGGTGAGATTTTTCTGGATTTTGTTTTATGGAGAAAAGAATATATGGGATATATTCAAGATTTCTTGGAGGCCAAGAAAAAGATTTTCTCTCCCCAATATTTCATGAAAATTTTCGGCCCCTATACTTATAAATAGGAGGTGATTATTTCATCTCCAGTTTACAATTTCACAATTCCATGTGTTGGAAAAATCAGAAATTTTTCTTTCTCCCTTGTTATTCCTAATTGTTTGTGAGCACTTCCCACCAGTGAACAAGAAAGGCGAAAGGGACATACTTGAGAAGGTCTTTTGGTTGATAGCACGATCGTGATAGTCTCAGTGTTATTAAAGGCCATATTTACAAGAGGTACATGATTACATGAATTCCTAGTTATTCCGCTTTAGGTTTTCATGTGAATTAATTCTGCATGCATGATGATATAATTAGTTGTTGGAATTATTATTTGAATTGATTAGGATTAATTCATACTAGTAATAATTAGATTTAAATTCGTATTTAAATTTCATCCCGAATAGATTCGAGCACCCCTATTATTTTCCCAACATTCCAAGGGTATTGGGCCGGATTTCCCTTGAGGCTCTCAAGCTCGTAAACCTCATTGGCTCGGCACTTGGAGACTCTTAGGGGTCCCTCCTAATTCGGGCTGAGTGCCCCCTTGGGTTGCCCCACCGTCCGCCACAGTACGAGGTCTCCTGCTTTAAATTCTCGGATTTTGACCTTTGAATTGAAGTACTTCTCTGCCCGCTGCTTGTATATTATGTTCCTCTGTTCTATGGACAACCTTCTTTCTTCCAGAAACTCTAGCTCGTGTAGCATGGCTTTATCGTTGCTGGCCCCCACGAGTTGCGAGGTGCGGTTGCTCGGGAAGGCGACTTCGGCGGGGATGACTGCTTCCGTCCTGAAGGCCAAGGCGAAAGGGGTCTCCCCGGTGGCTATCCGACTTATGGTTCGATATGACCACAATACTTCGGGAAGCTTGCTCATCCAGGTGCCCTTGTTTTCCTCCAGTCTTGCCTTCAAGGTGTGTTTTATTAACTTATTCACTGCCTCGAATTGCCCGTTTGACTGAGGATGGTAGGGAATCGAGTACAGCCTCTTGATCTTGTGCTTCTGGCAAAAATTTTCCATCTCCGACCCGTCAAACTGCTTCCCATTGTCCGAAATTATGATTTGAGAGAGTTCAAAATGACAAATTATGTTTCGCCATAGGAACTTAATTACACGCTCCTGGTCGATGGTCTTCAGTGACTGCCTCCGCCAACTTGGTGAAATAGTCAACGGCCACAATTGCGTACTTGACGCTGCCCGGGGCTGTGGGTAAAGGGCCAATAAGATCGATCCCCCACTTTGCGAACGACCACAGGCTGAAAATAGATATGAGCTCCATCGATGCCTGGTTGACCGAAGACGAGTATATTTAACATTTGTGGCAAGCTCTGGCGTACTTGATCGCGTCCTTCTTCAAGGTGAGACAGAAATACCGTTGGCGGATCACCTTGTGAGCGAGTACCTAGCCCTCAGCATGATTCCCGCAGATTCCTTCGTGAATTTTGGTCATGATTAGCCTTCCCTGCTCCAGGTTCATGTATCTTAGTAGTGGCAAAGTGATTCCCCGTTTGTATAGGTACCCTCCCATGATTGCGTACCTAGTCGCCTGAAGCTACATCTATCTGGCCGCGACCCGCTCACCTAGGAGCTGCCCGTACCTTAGGTAGTTAAGGATGTGGGTCATCCAGTTGTCCCCGTCTTGCTCTAGGTGGGCCACCAGACGGTTCCCGCAGGATGGAATGGGCATGTAGGTGACTGAGATTTGGGACATGTCTGCTGCACCCTCGGATGTTGCGAGACGAGCAAGTGCATCTTCCTGAGTGTTGTCGAGTTGGGGAACGGCCTCTATGTGCACCTGGTTAAATTTGTCGAGTAAACTCCTAGCTAGGCCTTGGTATGCAATCATTCTGTCGCTGCGGGCTTCGTACTCCCGAAAGCTGGCAGGTGATCAGTTGTGAGTCGTTGTAGACCTGCAACCGCTTCACCTCCATGGCCATTGCCATCTCCAAACCGTTGATCACGGCCTTATATTCAGCCTCGTTGTTCATTGCGTGTAATCCGAATCTGATGACTATCGTGAATGCCTGTCCTGTCGGGCTGAGTAGGACGATCCCTGCCCCTGCCCGTGTGGTTGTGGATGATCCGTCGACGTACATCTTCCATGGTGGCTGCTCGATCTTAGACATTGCCTTCGGGTAGGTTAGCTCGACTATAAAGTCGGTCATAGCCTGTCCCTTATTGGCCGTGCGGGGCGTGTACGTGACACCCAATTTCTACGGCCCACTTAAGGCATCTGCCCGTTGTGTCTGCTCGATGCAGGACCTATCGTAGTAGCATAGTTGTCAACACTTAGACTTGGTGGTCGAAGAAGTACGGGCGCAATTTCTGCACGCTCATCAACAAAGCGTATGCCAACTTTTCCAAGGGCGGATACCATAACTCAACGGTATGTAGTGTCTGGCTGACGTAATAGATTGACAAGTGTGTCTGCCACTCAGCCTGCACTAGTACGACGCTGAGAGCTGACTCCGAAGCGGCCAGGTATAGGTAGAGTTTTTCTCCGGGAATGGGCTTAGCTAATATTTGGGCATTTGAGAGGTATGCCTTCAGGTTGTCGAATGTGAGTTGGCACAGTGGAGTCCAGCTGAGTTTCCCCTTCCGTATGTTGTCGAACAAAGGTTTGCACCGGTCCCCCATGCGGGAGATGAAACGACTAAGTGCGGCTAGGCTTTATGTGACTCATTGTACTTCCTTCACTGTTTGGGGAGTGTCCATGTCTAGGATTGTTTGGACCTTGGTAGGGTTTGCCTCGATACCTAGCTAACTGACCATATGGCCCAAGAATTTGCCCGACTCGACCCTGAAGCTGTATTTTTTCGGGTTGAGCCTCATGCGGTATTTCCTTAAGATCTCGAATGCTTCAGCGAGATGTGTAAGATGGTCCTCCTTCTCGCTCTTGATGATGATTTCATCTATGTACACCTCCATCGTCGCCCCGATCTGGTCGTGGAACATGTGGTTAACCAGCCTTTGATATGTTGTCCCGGCGTTCATGAGCCCGAATGGCATCCATTTCCAGAAATACATGTTCTTCTCTGTGAGGAAAGTGGTGTGCTTCTGGTCGTCGATGACAATTAGGATTTGATGGTACCCGGCGAAGGTGTCCATAAAGGTTAGCATCTCGTGCCCGACGGTATTGTCTACCAGGTGGTCGATGTGTGGCATCAGAAAGTGGTCCTTGGGGCAAGCCTTGTTTAGGTCTGTGAAGTCGATGCATAACCACCATCTGTTGTTATTCTTCTTGACGAGGACCGTGTTGGATACCCATTGTGGTTATCATCGGGTCGACCATCCCGGTCAGTTGGTTGTCGAGCAGCTTCTTGACCTCAACGGCTATGAACGGGTACTTGTCCGGTCCGAACTTCCTTCTTTTTTGTGATACGGGTTTGCGGGCAGGATCGATATGTATTTGGTGGAAGCATATTGCTGGATCGATCCCAGTGCGACAAGACAAATACGTCTAAGTTTTCTTCAAGGAAAGTTGTTATTGCAGCTCGCATCTCGTCGGACATCTTAGACCCGAACTGGACACAAACTTCCGGCCGATTCCCCATGGTTACAGATATTAACTTCTCTATCGGACTTGCTCCCTGCTCCCCGAAGCGAGGGTCGTTGATTTCTCCGATTAAGTTTCTGTCGATTTCCATTGGTTCGAAACCGATTCTGGGCTCCAATTCGATTTGAGTATCTTCGAAAGTTGGAGTGTCTTCTTCCATTGGGTGGGCATCGGGTGGGTTTTCTTCCTCGGTTTCCATTTCTTCCCCCCGATTGTATGATATAATCTAAATTGACAGAATTTAAAGCAAGATCGATATACGCTAAACATTTGCATGCCATTTTCTGATTTCCCTTAAGAGTTTCTACCTTCACCGAGGAAGTTGGGAACTTGATACAATAGTAGTAGGCCGAGGCGGCGGCCTCGAACTCGTGCTCAAACGGCCTACCGAGAAAATCATTGTAGGTTGATGGCTGGTTGATGATTACAAAGTCGAGTTACTTCGAGGCCTTGACCTTGACATCTATGCTAGATACTAACTCTACAACTAGTCTAACTATCCCGTACGGCTTTACCGTGGCATCCTCGAAACTCTTGATGATCTGGTCACAGGGCTCCACGTACTTCTCGAAGGAGTTGTCCAGCTAGTCGAAGGCGGCTTTGAAGATGATGTTGCAATATGCCTTGTTGTCGATGAGCATGCGATGGACAGTGACGCCCATAATGTTGACTGAGACGACCAGAGCGTCATGGTTGGGGTAAATGACCCCAGTGCGGTCTTCCTCCTTGAAGGCGAGGAGGTCGGATTCTTTGGTCGTCATGTTGACCGGCATGGTTATTTGATGGATGTTGTCCATCGCCTGCAGTTCGCTCTTCCTCCTGCGGTTGGAGAGAGTGGAAGATGGGGCAAATCCCCCCCCCCCCACCGGGGAGAGAGTGTTGACTGCCCATTGGGCAGCGTTCTCGGGCATTGGCGGGCAAACAAGGGCCCCTTCCTAGTTCCGCTCCATGGGGAGTGCTGCGGGCTGAGCTACCGGCCTGGCCACCTGTCTTTTGACGAACTCCTCCAGCTTCCCCTCCTCGAACAATCGCCACAGTTGTTTCAGCAGGTCACAGCACTCGCTGGTGTTGTGCTCAACGGTTTTGTGGTAGTGACAGTATTTGTTGGGGTTAAGCTGCACTCCCTCTTTGTGTACCCATGGGTGAGCTTTGGGAACCAAGTTTTTGTCCTGAATCTGGACGTACACGTACTCTGGGGTGGCGCACAGCTTCTCCGCTAGTTTCACTTCAACAGAATCAAAAGGCTTGAAGGGCTAGGGTGCGTGATAGGAGAAGTTTCTTCGGCTTGGTGTTTTGCCCGTCTGTGCGCGGGGTTTCTCCTTCTCCGCCAGGGAGGTACTTTCTACCAGCTTTGGGCCAGGATGTCTGCATTGTAAATGATCTTTCCGGCTCGCTGCCAAAACTCCGCATAAGACTTGGGATAGTCCTTGTTAATGGACTTCCAATGTTTTTGTCTTTAGGCGGAGGCCGCCGATGATCCCGACGAGCTTAACCTCATCCCCCATGGGCTCACCCTCCATGATAATGCGATCGACCCAGTCGATGTACGCCTGGTCCGACTGGTCTTTTCCTTAGGCCAAGTTGGCCATGCGGTTGGCGCCAGCCAGATGTGGCGTCATTTAAGAGAAGTGTTCCAGGAACATCTCCTCGAGATGGTGGAATGAGACCACCTTCCCCGCGGGACGCGAGGAGTACCAACGGTGAGCTCGATCACTGAGGGTCAATGGATACATCCTACACTGGGTGGCGTCAGTAGCCCCCATCGAGATCATATATGTGGAATATTTGCTCAAGTGGGTGACGGGGTCCGTCTCTGCGTCATACTGCCCCACTGCGGTCACGTTGATTTGGGTTGAGCGGGGGCCCACACCAAGATGTCCGCCAGTGGCGAGTTTGGCATGTAGGCGAAGTGATGTTGCCCTTCCCGCTTGTCGACCTTCTCTTCCAAGACCTCTACTTTTTTCAGGATTTCGGCCATGTCGTTATTGGTCGCAAGTGGAGACCGGGGTCGGGGATTGTCCCCTAGACGGTCGCGGACTGATGGCCTTGGGGCCGCGTCGTCACACTGCTGGGTGGACCTTTCCTCGCCTCGCTCCCTCGGCCTTGAACTGGCGTTTGATTCGTAGGGTCAGACAGCTCCCCGAGCCTAGAGAAGATCGAGCCCGCTGGGCATCTGGGCCCCGGTACGAGTCAGCCTCTTCACCCAACCGCCTCTTCAAGTTATGAGGCCTGGTGATGTTGGTGGCCGCCCTCCTGGCTGGTTCTCTCTCGGACCGCGGGTTGCCGATGGCCCTGGTGTGGGCTGGCTCATTTCCTGCCCGATAGGTGCGGATGAGAGCTACGCTGATTTCGGCCTGACGGCGCTGGATTAGCGCCATCGCCGCCTGTAAGTCCTCCGGGTCTGGATGGCGGAAATGAACTCGAAAGGCCCTCGTGGTGTTACCGCCACAGCCGGAGTTGCAGCCTCGGCAACGTCCTCAACCTGCTGTTGAGTTCGAGTAGCTTTGGATGTGGCCATTTCTATGGTAGTTTTTAGGATTTTTAGTGAAAAGGAGATTGGTTTAGGATAGTTAAATGAACAAAACCGATAGTACTTTGCTAATAGCTACCCTCCTTCTAGCGTCAAATTGTTGACAGCAATTTTGTGAGAATATCGATGTCGTGTTCCTAGCGGGTAGTAATTATAAAAATAATAACATAATGTAATAAATGCAGTGATAAATGAGCTCTCAAGTGGAGTCTTTGTAATAAATGAGTTGTGTGTTTACAAATGACATTTAAGGCCCTATTTATAGTGTACAAGAAGGTGTTTCCCACTTGATCTGTGGGTCCCACTGAGTCCTAGTTGTATAATCAGATTGACTATGGCCCCACCTACTGGCCAATGGGAGCCTGCCACGTGGCCCTATCGACCTCTACTGATATGACCCTTCCTACTGGCCCTACTCTGATCCTGTCACATCCTCACGTTCGATGGGACAGGATGGGCCTAGGAGTTGACGTTGTCCGTAGACGGGTAGACGGGTAGGACCCTCAAAGTGGAGAATCCCATCGGTTGATCGCGGGTAGCGAGTAGAGAGTAGCTAAAGGCCGTCACATACCTACTCACTCCCCAACCTCTTCTAGACAGCTCCATCCAAATCCTACTCGCCATCTGCCCGGTGTAGCTGCCTACTTGCCCTTGCTCGGAGCCCGCCTCGCTGGTCGCGGCTATCAGTCCTCGTTCCTTCTTCGTCCCGGCCTAGGCGGTCAACCCGCTTGGCCGCTGGTCGGGTAATATTAGCGGGTGTAACAATTGGGAAGGGTCCATAGGATGGTCTCGGATCTACTACATTTTTGGCGGGTCCTAAGAGAGGTAAAATTTGCTCTATATTTGCCCTGTGCGCATAAATATTGCTTAGAATTTATTAGATTTGAAATTTAATTTTTCTTTCGAAAAAAATTTGGATTCAAGATTTTGATGAATACTATTAATTAATCTGTTTTACAATATTGAATTAGAGTGTTTAAAGACAAAAATAAAAAAGTGGTTAATTAATCTAATTTAATCTAAGTTAAAATTTATGTTGTAAAATTGAATAAAAAATAAAAATAACACAAATGGTGTTATACCAAATGTGGCTACAAATTGAATACTGTAATATTTATGTACTCCTTCCGTCCCACTATAAGTTTTCTACTTTCCTTTTTAGGATGTCCCGCTATAAGTTTCCTATTCCATAAAGAGCAAAAAGTAACACTCCATATATTAATAAACACATACTTTCTTAAACAACTCCTCTTTACTTTTTCACAACTCCCCACTACTTTATCTAAAAGTTAACATATGACCCACCATATATTAATAAACAATACACTTTCTTAAACAAACCAACAAAAAGAAACAAAAAAGTTATTCTGGGACGGAGGTAGTACATTAGATTGGAAGACTTCAGGTGTTTATGCAAGGCGAAGTGCACCCTTCCATAAACTTATTAAAATTTGTGTTTGTCCGAGGCAAAATTTATCACCATAATAAATTTCTGACAATAGCAAAATCTACCCATTTTCATAAGAAATTGACGATTTTTACCCACCTACGAAACAAAAAATGTTTTCTACTCATCACCCTCTTTTGTGATTTTAATACCCTTCTTCGCATCTCACCTCCCACCCACCTCTCCACCTCACAACCCCCCCCCCCCCTCCCCCTTAATCCATGTACGAGGATTAATTAGTTAAAAAATAAAAAAATAACACTAATTTAATAATAAATAAGTATACGTAAATTATTAATTTAAAATGTTTTTAATTTATGTGAAATTAATAATGACAACAATATTACTTATTAGTTATTACCATATTAAGATGAGACTTTCTATGATCAAGAAGGGTTTCACCCTTCCTAACGTCAGTAAACCTTTTAGGCCCCATTTGGTAGCTACCATTAATAATCGGCCCAATAACCATGATATATAGTCGCCCAGATTTAAGGACTATGATACCCCAATTTAGGTGTTTGGTTTGCACTGGTGCAGTGCGATTATGATAATAGAATTAGCTTCTAAACAATATAAATGGGGTATGAATTTACACTATTGTCCTCTTCACAATTTATTAATCTCCGAATTAACGTCTCAACATATGTCTTGCCTTGAAAAAAAAAAAATTCACCCAAATTACATTCCAGATCCTCAACATCACGTTTGCCTCTTCACTTCATTCCACTCGCACATTCTAACCACCATCTCCATTGACAGGTTTCGAAGTGCAACATCCACAATTAAATTCATCAATTTCAATTAAAGTGGAAGAATTAATTTTTTGAATAGATGAAAAATAGAACATACCTTACAGAAAGATAAAGCAGATCTGATCAAAAGATATTGTTTATTGTCCAAACTATAATTTCAATTTTGGGTAAAAGAAGCAGATGGACGATAATGCAGCGCCAAACTAGGTTTTGTTGATTTTGATCTTCAAACACCAAGGGGTAATTCAGCCTTTTGTCGAACTCCGTACAGAATACTGTTGAGATAAGACTAATTGACACACCATTTTGGTCTGATAAATTGGCCGAGGAAAACAGTGAATAATGGCGGGCTTGACCACTATCATGGGCCTTCAAGATGGGTACCAAACAGCCGATTAGGTCGATAGCATCCCAATCGTGGCATAATCGGTAACACCAAATGAGCCCTTAAGTACCGTTGGATCGAAGATCTAACGTATAATTTTTTTTAAAGTGATTGCACTTTGCATTAGAGCAATTGTGTTGTGCTTATCGCAATCGCATTGTATCGCCTTAATAATAAATTAAATTTAAAAATATAAAATTTCAATATTACCCCTTTTACTTTAAAATAACTTAGAAAATATTTTAATTAACATTTAATATTTATTGTTAGTAGTTGTGGTGTTTTTCAATCAGAAACCCTCTCGTTGCTCCTCTGTGATGAAAGCGGAGGTGAGTTCGTCGCGGCGGAACTTTCGTTGCTTCCCAAAATCTTCTCCGCCACCCAGCACCACCCTCGCCACAGCAGAGGCCTCCATCGACGAAGCAATTTTGCGCAGGTGGATGTACTCCAGCTCCTCCACAGGTCTTCCAATCCAATGTCTACCGTGCATTGAAGATGATTTTCATGGAGAAGATGAAGTGGATAAATTGTAGAGAACCGCCATGGATGAGGTTTTCCGGCAGCAAGAAGAGCTACTCGGCTCAACATTTCGACCTAAATTTGGTAAGAAAATGCTCTGCAATTTTCAAGTAAAAGTCACTTCTTATGGAGTAAATCGGTGGTAGAAGAGTGTGGGGAAAATGTTCGCAAAGGTGATTTGAAAGATGATTAGAAAACATTGAACAGTGGCAAGGTAGTCATTTGGTGTTATTGAAATTTGCAAATCTCTCTCCCGAGTCTCTTTGTGTGCCTAGTTTGCTTAATGTTATTAACTAGATTTATAGTCTTGCAAATTATCAGTAGACAACAGTCAATGTCGTTAATTGAGTTAAAAAAAAAATTAGACTTCACTTTCCTCTTTCAATATGTTATTCTTCTCCATAAGTTATTGCTATAAAAGTTTGGCATTAAACTAAATTTAGCATTAGCTAAGTTTTCTGTTCTTTAAATGTGTGTGATGCAGTAGTTTTGAGATGTTGTGGACTCGTGGTTCATTAGATTTATTTTTTCCAAATTGTTGTGTTTCTAGTATGGTTAGCTTGTAATGAGTTTAGTTATTAACTTTATGTATAGATGATGACAAAATATAACATAAAACAGGGGGCTAAGGTGTGCGATAACTGGACGTAGGAGGGGGTATGTGGTCGTAAAATTTTGAATGGAGGAGGGAGTTAAGGGAGAGAGAGAGTGCTAAGGTTAATGAACTATTGCTTACTCTTAACAGGTACCCTCTAAATCGAGATGAAGACAATGTGTGGAAATGGATAGTGGTGAATAATAGATTAGTTTCAACAAAAACGGTGAACAAAAGACTGGTAGAGAATGATGATGTCGAAGTCGCACAAGCGAAAATAAAGGAGAAGGCATTCAAACGTTTGTGGAGGTGTTACTCTCCAAGGAGAGTCCGAGCAATCGTGTGGAATGTACTTAAAACAAAGGATGCCTGCTAAAGTAAGTTTACATAGAAGAGGTTTATTTCCGGCTAATGGTGATTTAAGGTGCCCTCTTTGTGGGGAGGTAGATGAAAATCTAGTTCATTTATCCTTTAGTTGTAAATTTGCATCTTTGATTTGGAACTACTGTTATAGATGGACTAGTTTTCAAATTGCCCCACATAGAGATTCTTTAATTCACTTCCTTCAACATGATGACTTTTTTGGCATAACTAAGAATCCTAAAATAGATACAACTCTATAGATGACGGTTATTTGGTTGACTTGTAAGTGCCGCAATGATCTTGTCTTCGAAGAAGTAGAGCCAAATGTGGAAAAGAAAGTTCAAGAAATTAAAGGGAAGATGTGGACATGGTTAAACATAAAAGAGGTGGTTTCAAGTGATGGTGGCTTTAGTATGTGGGCTATAAACCCAATTGACTGTATTAGATAAAATAAGTTGGTGTTGTCATTGAGGCGTCTTTTCTAGTTGTATGTAATGTTGAGTGAGGTGTAAAATTATTTTGTAAACTGTTCGATAAGGGTTGGAGTACCCCTTGTACTCCTTATTAATATATTTCTTTTTCCTGATAATTTTTTTCTTGCTTTCCTACATGTGAAAGCACCTGCATTATAGCATTATATTAAGTTTTTCACTAACATGCAACAAAGAAGAGCTGCTTTATCATTTCGGTTTTCTTGAACATTGCTGATTTTGCTATATCGCGCATTTAAGCATTTTCCATCCGTATGTATGCGAGACTAGCATTCAAGCTGGAGCCACCTCCACTTTTCCACATCAGTTGTGTGTGTATATATATATATATAGAGGAAAGCAAGTACTTGGTTTTGGAGTAGCTTGGTGGTTTATTGCAACAATTTTGACACCAGTTCCTGCAAGAGGTGAGCTCATTTTCTTGCTACTAATGGGAATTGGCGAGGTTAGTTGTTTATACAATTTTGCATAATATTTGTAGAAGCTAAAGCAATAATAAATTGTGAAAATTCTGACTTCTTTATTAGCACAAGAACATATATGGTATATCATGCTTAATTGCTTATTATATTAGCACATTCACTCTTTTCTGTATTAAAGCATATCTTCTTCTCTTGGAATTTGTTCCTCAATAGATAAGAAGCTATACATTTGAAAAGTTGAATGTCCTAAATGCTATCTACGTTTACTTCTAGATATTGTGTTGTAGCATCACTTAAAAATTGATATCACCCATGTTATAAAAAAAAAAAAAATTGACATCACAAACTGGTAGTGGCTTGAATTTACTACTTAACTATCTTGGACTATTATTCATATTTCATTTAGTAGGTTGTCGTTCTCGTTCTTCTCTTTATTGACAGGTACAACTTGATATACATTTATGGATGGCATTACCGTGGAATAATTATAAAAAAAACCATTAAGACAACCTCAGAGAATAATGCTTAGATTGAATTGATGAAATAGGGAAATATTGTGACCATTTGGAAGAGACTAACAATTTATTTGTATGATCATTTCCAGAATTCACCACGCTACCATAATAATTTTTTTTAATGTATATACAATAGTCATGTAATCATTATGACACAACACATGATATATACTTTTTTAGAGATCTCCCCAGTGTGTGAGTTACTCAATTACCAAACAACGAGAGATAAGTTGTTTGCCTGCAAAATTTCATATATAGTCTTTTTTCTTTAAATTATTCGGAATTCATCGTATTTTATTTTATTCTTTATAAATAAGTCTTATTATAATCGTAGGCGCTACCTTACTTTTAAGTATTGTAAAAATGTGGTTGAATGGGAGTCTCCTCAAAGTGTGAAGCGTGAGTAGTTCATAGCTCCAACGTCTTCCATTCATTTTTTCAAGTTGAGCTACAATGCCATGCTTCATTTTAGATTTTTATCATGATTCCCCTGATTAGATGCTGCTTTTTCATAGTTAATTTTATCAAATGACAAACAATTGATCAATTTTTTTCCAAGCAGAGATAACGAATGTTCCATGATTTACCTCTCTGTCTTTCAATTAACATTTTCTACTTAGAGTAGTTTTGACAATTATGATAATGAATACACATTTATTAGTGTGAGAATTGCATGAAATTATGGTATTAATTGAACTTTTTTTTTGTAAGATTTTGTGCAATCTATATTTGTGTTTTAACCTAATTTATGCTTAATTGTCGAGAAGAGAGTTCTTGTGAATTTACCGTTTGAAAAAATAATCAAGTGAGAAGAAGATAGAGCAGAAAAACAAGAGTTGCTTAACTTGATCATTTGAATGCTTCCACACCCACATTGAGTAGGAATGCAAATAATTGGCATGACTACTTCAAACATTTACCAATATTGGCAAAATGGGTGTCACTCGATTGGTAAACTGGTGTAACTCAAGTCGAGTGACAATTTTTTTTTATACAAATACTTTTCTAGACATAATGGGGTTCACTTGATCGGTCAAGTAAGGTGACTCGGTCGAGTGGCAATGCATTTTAAATTGTATTGAAATTTGATCTTAATAGTATTGATATTGGTTGATTCATCGAATTTTAATAAAAAACGTTAAACTAACACAAAAAAATCCATGAATTTCCGTCACCAGAGACCTCGTAAAACAATAAAACCTCTATAAATTAATTATATTGGGATAGGGAAGATTTAGGGAAATATTTGATAATGTCACTTTGTAGTTTTTATTTTCAAAATTGCCACCCACTATTTTTTTTAAATATTCCACTCAATACATATTTTGGATCTAAATGCCCTCATGATAAATAAAACACAACTCATATATGCATCATTTCTCTCTCTTTCTCAGGTATACGTCGGCAGTCTACAGCGCCGAAAACCGAACTGAGTAACTCGGCGCTCGGATTGAACTCGGTTCGTCGGTGACTTGATTGAGCTCGTTCATCTCCTCCCAAATCCGAGTTCAAACAACATTTCATGTTCGTAGGAGATTTCGAGCCGAATTCGATCAGCCCCTTGTTCGATTCGGTTAGGCTCGTGAACTCAAAGGTCTGTTCATTTAAGTATTCATTTATTCTTACCTTTCAAAATTTCCTTTGTTTTAATGGTAGATTGGCATGATCGAGGAGTTTACGACGCATTTATCTGAGTTAATGATTCAAAGTATCTCTACAATTTATTTTTCGTATTGGAATTTGCAGGAATTTGGCAAGTTTCTTCTATTCAGATGGAAAGACGCCTAATTAAAATTGAAATTAGGGTTGAATTTGTAGAATATATATATGTACTCCATAGCTTCAACTCTCTTCTCATTCTCCTCAAGTCTCAAGCATCGTGTTTCCTTGAAATCCCTTGGTTTCTACTCATCAATTCTTCGAAGAAGCCATCAACAGGTAATGCACTCTATGTGTTTGATAAAATTCCTAAGTGAAATTATTATCTATTATATGTCATTTTCTTGCCATATTGATATTACAAATGGTTAATAACATTATAATGTTAATAATGTACACTGTAAGCTTTATTATATTCAAGAGCAAACCATGAAAATTCATTTCAAGAATATGAATCTGCTTTGCAGTGATATTATTCATTTTTATTTTGTAAATTTTTGTAAGGTATCAATCTGTTTCAATAAATGTTATTATACTTTCATGTCATTTGTAAATTTTTGTGTAACATTCTCTAACAGAGATATTATTTACGTTTTTTTGTAGTGGTTTGCCCCAAAGCAATGGATCCTTCTGTTACCAATCAACCGGAACCAATAATTGTTGAAGACAAGGGAAAAGAAGTCATGGAAAGTGATCAACTCGAAGGAGATAAAGAAGTTGATTTAAACAAGAAAGAGCGAAGAAGGACATCAAAAGTTTGGTTAGAGTTTACGATTGTTACAATGAAAGATGGCAATGAAAAAGCAAAGTGTAACTACTACCATAAATTGATTTCTATCAATTCACAAGGTTCAACCACCCAATTCCACCGGCACTTAGAAAATTGTCCAGTTCGTCGTGCCTCTAATAAGAAGCAGAGGCTTCTAGCTACTCAACCATTAGGGCCAAGTGACTTTGGAGGTGGCTCGGGGGGCACAATTACTACTTATAGGTATGACAAAGAAAAGGTACGTGAATGCTTGGCAAAAATGGTTATTGTGCATGAGTACTCATTTCGAATGTTGGAACATGAATTCTTTGTGATGTTATGCAAAACATTGAACCCAAGGTTTGAGAAGATGTCACGTATTACTTTGAGAAATGATTGCATGAAGTTATATTCTTTAGAAAAGAAGAAGTTAAAAACCATATTTGAAAGTGTTGAGAGGTTTAGTTTAACCTCCGACTTGTGGACCTCTAATCAGAATATTGGGTATATGTGTCTTACGTGTCATTTTCTTGATCCGGAGTGGAAGTTGCAAAAACGTATCTTGAATTTTTGTGCATTAGCACCACCACACACTGGATTAGTTATTTCTGATTGCATTTCAGAATGTCTTATTGATTGGGGAATTGAGAATAAGATATCGTCCATCACCCTTGATAATGCCTCGACTAATGATGTAGCTGTGAGGAATCTGAAATCGAATTTTGCTTTAAAGGAAAAACTTTTCTTTAAGGGGAAGGTGTTCCATGTGCGTTGTTGTGCACATGTATTGAATCTTATGGTACAAGATGGCATAAACGAGATTAAGGATGTTATTGCGAATGTTCACGAAAGTGTCAAGTATTTCAAAATGTCATCATCTCGACTTCACAAGTTCACTGAGATCGTAAAACAACTGGGCTTCCAACCTCAAAGGGTTTAATCCTTGATGTGTCGACTCGATGGAATTCAACTTATGCAATGTTGGAATCTGCTTTAAGGTTTAAGGATGTATTTCCAAGATACCAAGAAAGGGATCCCCATTACCAATGGTTGCCATCTTCTAAAGATTGGGATCATGTGCTTGAGGTATGTAAGTTTTTAGAAGCTTTCAATGATGCTACACTTATATTTTCTGGTGTCAATTATCCAACTTCAAACTTGTTTCTGCCTGAAGTTTGGAAAATAAGACAGATTTTAAATGAAAAGCCTGGTGATGGTAATGTTGATTTTGTAAAAAAGTTAGCTTTGAGAATGCGAGAAAAATTCGATAAGTATTGGGGAGATTGCAGTTTGTTGATGGCCATAGGTGCTGTGCTTGATCCTAGATATAAGATGAAATTGGTTGAGTTTTGCTACTCCAAAATATATCCAGCTACCAAGGCAAATGAGGAGATTGAGTTGGTGCGCTTTAATTTACATGAGCTCTATGCAGAATATATTTCTAATCATGCTGCTGGCGAAGCAATATCAAATAATAATGCACAAGAAATGAGGCCTTTGGAGGTTAGTGGAAGAAAAATAAGAGGTAAGACCAAAGGTACAACAGAGTTTGCCTTGTGGGCACAAGAATTAGATTCTGTTGTTCCTAACAAATCTGAATTGGACAACTACCTTGAAGAAGGTCTTTATATATGCAATGAAGAATTGGATGGTGATTTTAACGTCTTGGATTGGTGGAAAATGAATACATTAAAGTTTCGAACTCTTTCTAATATGGCACGCGATATACTATCTATTCCCATAACTACAGTTGCTTCAGAATCAACTTTTAGTGCTGGAGGAAGAGTTCTTGATCAATATCGGAGTTCTTTAAAGCCTGAGACTGTACAAGCAATTGTTTGCACAGGTGATTGGTTGCGTGCTGAGTGGAAAGTTACAAAAGCTAGAGAGGTATATTTTCTTTAAACCCAGTATTAATTTCAAATTTTGATTTTATGTGATACCAACGAATATGTATATATAATGCAGTTTGATGATGAGGAGAACATGCAAAAAGTGGACTTGAGTGATGCTGCATAAATTGGAGGCAATCTTACAAGGTTGGAGGTAATACTATTTTGAATGTTTTATAGTTAATCAGTTAAAATGAGTTGTAGAATAATGAAACAAAGATATACTTTTGAAATCAAATTTATTTTCTTATTTTCGTAGGTAATCTTGCAACGGACGTGTTCGACAAGCTTCGTGCCATTTGTTAAGATATTTGAATGATGTTTATTTCTGTTTAGTGTTGATTCATGTAGCTGGAGCTACTAAACTTTTTACTGGATTATGCTGTTTATTTTTATTTTGAATGGTGTTTTGACATTCAGTTTTATCATTAATTCATTATTTTTAATTCAAGTTCATTTGATGTATTGACATTCATTTTTATATATTAGCATTCTGGAGTAGGTAGTACCTACTGATGGGCTGCTGCTGTTTATCATATAGTAGGTTGCTGTTTATTGGTAATTGCTATTGAAAAAATGGTCTGCAACCTTTTGCCTATTGTGTATTATTGTTGAAAATGTGACCTGCAACTTTTAATATTATATATTGTTATTGTCCATTGTGTATTACTCTTGAAAAGTTGGCCTGCAAATCTGCAGCTATTGAAAACGTGGCTTGCAACTATTGGTAAATGTATTGTTATAGTCCATTGTGTATTAATGTTGTTAAAAGTTAGCCTGTAGCTTTTGGTATATCCATTGTGTATTTGTTATGCTAGCCTGCAACTTCTGTTTTTTTCCCAAAAATAGACCTGCTGGCTGCTGCATTGTTATGTGAAAAAGTGTACAAACCTGCTGTATATATTACTACCGAGCTGAGCCGAGTATCTCATGAACAAAAATGTGAGTGCTCGAGCCGAGTTCAAACACTGAAGCTGCAGCTCGTTCAAACTCGAGCCGAGCCGAGTTATAATACATCAATTTTCGAGCCGATTCTGAACATAGGTTTGTCTGGCTTGTTTGTGATCGTTTACAGCCCTAGCAGTCTCAGAAATATACCGCCTGTGCCATCTCCAACATCTCCATCCTTTCCATCAGTGACGCCCTAGGGACGAGGCCGCCGAACCTTCCTTTTCATTTGGAAAAAAAATGCAACATCTGTACAGAAAAAGAAGAAAAACACGTTGGTCTTGTCCCCTCTCTCAGAAAACACCAGCGACCCTTCTCACACAGCTTCAACAGGAAAATAGGTTATGTACATATGATTGTGCGACCCTGCGCGACCTCGTGCGACCACATGTGCGACCTCGTGAGCAACCCTCGCGCGACCACATGCACGACCTCGCGCGACCACATGTGCAACCCCTTGCGCGACACAGCGTGACCCGTACATGAACACTGCGCAACCCAGAAATTACGACTCCAAACACTAATTTCAGCAAGACCAAGAGAGGGTCGCACAAATGTCGCACAAAGGTCATAATAGCTAACCAAAATTTAAGCAACAAGGATAAACTGTTTTTAAACCAATTAGAGGGCCGCATCAATAATTTAGCATCAAAGATGATCGCAACAATTAACCAAAATTAAAACATAAAAAAAGGGTCGCAAAAGGGTCTCACAAGGGTCACAACAGTTGCACATGGTTGTGCGGCCTCGTCCAGTAATCGACGTTGCGTACGGGCCTTGTCCAGTAACCACGACGGCGTAGGCAGCATTTTTTTGGGGGAGAGGCGGCGTGTCGCCGATTTTATTTTTTGGGGGAGGTTGCGCGGCGCCAACATCTTGGAGGGTGGGGAGAGGGTTAATTGTGCGGGGGAGGGTTGCGATGGAGGAGGGGGGGAGAGGGAGAGGGGGAGGGGGAGGGGGAGGGGGGGAAGGGCTGCTTACGTTTTCTCTTTTGGGGTTGAACAGGTTTTGGGTTTTCTAAGGGCATTTAGGTCCAAATTTTATTTTGAGTGTCATATTTATAAAAAAAAAAAATAGTGGGTGACAATTTTGAAAATGGAAACCATAAAGTGACATTACCATATATTTCCCGAAAATTTATTATTTTAGAGAGATATTAATTTATTTATAAATTAATAATTTATTAATTTAAGGAGTAATTTTCTAGTACGCTAAGTAATAATTTATTTTTATAAAAGTGTGTGCAATTAACTAATATATGCATTATATTAATTGAATTACTTTACATAATTATTTTTCTCAATGTTCGTTCGGACGGTGAAGGGTCAATGAATTTAAATAACATTGAAGAAGATATTAAAAAAAAACAATTATAAGTGATTTCTATTACAACAATAAAATGAAGTGTAGTATGAAAATATAACGCCAGAACAATTGGATGAAATAAGAAAAGTTAGAGATGTGATCAAAATAGAATTGAAGTTTAAAAAGAAGTAATCAATAGCTCCTTATTCTACTAAATTGACCTAATTATTTTTATAATTTGAAAAAATTATTAATTTATGATATTGATGGGACTATTAATTTATATTGGGATTTAAAAAAAAATTATTATCTTATTATTTTATTGAAATTTGTAAAATTTTGAACTGGCCAGAGTGGACCGAAAAAAATTATTATTTTAGAGAGTTTATTTAAAGAGTATTAATTTATATAGGTTTTACTGTAGTTTAAAAACAATTTAAAACAAAAAATTAGGGCAGCATCTTATAATGCATTATTATGCCGACTTGAAAATAAAATCATAAAAAAATAGGATTTCTATAGAGAAATTCGTCTACACTTTAAAAAGTCACTACAGATCAGTGTAAATTATATTTCAAACTCTTGTTAGCCTTCCTAAGCGTTGCATTTCTCAAAATTCTACATTTTATATTTACAACAGAGAACTTGATCATGTGGTAGTTCCATATATTGTAGATATTTAAATTTCAAAACCCACGAAGGATTGCATCACCTCAGTTTTTGTTAGTTTAGGGACGTCTCGCATGAGCTTCTTGGCATGGGAATAAGGCCAATTCAAATAACAAAAGAGGCTAGAGAATGATCAAAAGATCTTGAAAATATCCACTTATTTATAGAAAGAAAAGAATGGATGAATGATTCCAATTCATCAAAATTATATTTGAGTTGTCTCTTTTTTAGATAGTATTTGTTCTTGTGTTCAAAAGGAAGAAGATGATAGCCAACATTAAAATGCGTACAAACCCAATATTCTATCACATGCTCTATCTAAAATGCACACAAATATTCTATCACATGCTCTATATAAAAATTAGCTATGAGAGAGGTATTCAAATAAAAGAAGAAATTTAATATGATACTTAGGATTTCTTTGAGACCATTTATCAAATAGTTTGAGAAAAATTATCAAAATCCATAATTACAAAACTAAAATTAATCAACATACAAATATAGAAACAAATATGAATTTTCAGTCATGAATAAAACAAGGAAAAGAAACCAACTTAAAATCCCATGTGGTTGATTCCGGGAGATTAAGATACTCCAAAGGGAAGCAGGAAAAACCCAAAAACTAAAAGTCATTATTTTATTCCGTATGCCGTCTCATAAAGAAATCATTGAAGAAAATCGACTTAACTTCGAACAAATTAAGATCTTGAATGAGCATAATCAATCTATGAAATCCACCAAAAAATTCACCGACATCTGCAAATTCTAATAAAAAAAACCAATCACTGGGACTCAAGGGACGCCGAAATTGAGTCTGAAAAATCAACGAGGACCAAACTGTTGGGAACTATGCACCGTAGATGGCTGAAAAAATAATAAAATAGGAGAATCGAGACTCGTGTTAGACACGATTTCCTTAAAATAATTTATGTCCCTCACTCTCGGTGCTAGTGAATCGTAGGACACGTGTTTCCCAGGATACAACGATTTAGAGCAACGATACAACACTATATCTTGCTCGAGGTGAACTGAGAAGTTGCCCGACTAATCACCGGAATAAGAACGAAGGAACAAAGTAAGAAAGAAACTCGAAGAAAGTAGCAATTGCTGGAAAGTATCTGTATATCTTTCTCGTTTCAGTGTGTCTCGGTATATTTCTTATCATCGAGTTGAGGCTCTACTTATAGCAGCAAAAAAAAAAAAAAACAACCGTTGGAGCCTTTGGAATTAATTGACAGATAATGGTCATCTGAAACTGACGAAACGTGCCATTAAATCAATCAAAAACCATTTAAAAACGTGTTGTAACCTGTAATCAGTCAAAGTTAACCTATAGTCGTTTAAGGTTAACCTATAGCCATTCAAGGTTAACCTATAGCTATTCAACGTTAACTTTCAGCCATTCAAAAACAAAACTGAAAAATTAATGATCGAAATTCAAACATAAATGTTTTTCAGCCGTTACAGATTAGAAACCGAAATCGAGACAAAGCTTTTAGCTTTTCTCTTATCCAATTTTTTGTTACAACAATTTGAGACATAATTTCTCATTCACACACCACCATTTTCCAACAGTCCCCCACATGAATAGAAATTTATACAGATACCAAAAAAGGTTTTTGGTGATTTAAGTCAACGTTAGAAACTTGCATAGGATAGGTAGGTGTTACCCTTTGAACCTTCCCTTGTGAAAGTACACTTACTTTACTAGTTGAGTAGTAGACGCGATGTCTTTGAACTATCAACTGTTTTGTGTAAACGATGGTGCACTTCACTCAAGTTCTTCCTGACAATTCTCAGTTCTCATGATTATGTTCATTTTGGCACTGAACATCCGCCTGGTTCTGCAAGAGTTTTTAGGAATAGGCCTTACAATATTCCCTTCGAAGCGGCCCCACTTCTCTCTCACATAGGTGATTCTTTTAAGAGTATATCACAAACTTTTCTCAAATCATTAATAGTCGTATGCTAATCCTCACAACACATCACTGTAACATCATTTAGGCAATAAATAAATTATTTACCCCCCCCCCCCCCCCCACAAAATAGTGATTCAGAGTTAGACAATTAGGTTGTCCTTTTGAACCTATTTCTTGGGATCTCCAGTCAATTAGGTAAGGTTTTCCTTCGTCTCAACTCTTACTCTCTAAGGCTTTTAGACTCATTCCTCTTGATGGCAACAAAACTAACTCTCGATTTAACCCTTTGGTTAATGGATCCGCTATGTTATCTTTAAACCTAATGTAGTCTATTGTGATAACCCTAGTTGAGAGTAGTTGCTTAATGGTATTATGTCTACGACGAATATGTCTAGACTTACCATTATACAAATTACTTTGTGCTCTTCCAATTGCAGCTTGACTATCACAATGTATGCAAATTGGCGGCACAGGCTTCGACCATTTTGGGATATATTCCAAAAAATATTTAAGCCATTCAGCTTCTTCACCACACTTGTCTAGAGCAATAAACTCTGACTTTATGGTAGATCTTGCAATCACCGTTTGTTTAGAGGATCTCCAAGATATGGTTGCTCCTCCCAAGGTGAAGATATATCCACTCGTTGACTTTGAGTCTTTTATATCAGATATCCAATTTGCATCACTATAACCTTCAATTACTGAAGGATATCTCATATAATGCAACACATATTCTCGAGTATATCTCAAGTATCTAAGTACTCTTACAATAGCTTTCCAGTGACTATCACCCGGATTACTAGTGTATCTACTTAGCTTATTCACAACATAGGCCAAATCTGATCTTGTACAACTCGTTAAGTACATCAGACTGCCTATGACTCTAGCATACTCCACTTGACTCACATCTTCACCTCTATTTTTGGCAAGGTGTTGACTAGGATCTATCGGAGTTCTAGCAAAACTCGAATCGTTCTTGCTTAACTTTTCTAGAATCTTGTCCACATAATGAGTTTGACTCAAAATAATTCTATCTGATGTTTTATGGATTTTAATTCCAAGTATAACATCAGCAAGTCCCAAATCTTTCATGTCAAATCTTGAATTCAACATGTGTTTGGTAGACCTCACCATTTTATCATTACTCCCAATGATAAGTATGTCATCTACATAAACACACATGATAATATAACCATCTTCTGTATCCTTTATGTAGACACATTTATCGCATTAATTAATGTGGAATCCATGTTCCATCATAACATAGTCAAATTTTTCATGCCATTACTTTGGTGCTTGTTTCAAGCCATACAATGACTTCATCAATCTACACACTTTATTCTCTTGCTCGGGAGCAGAAAACCCTTCAGGCTGTTGCATGTAAATCTGCTCAATTAAATCACCATTTAAAAATGCAATTTTCACATCCATTTGGTGTATATCAAGATTTCTCAAGGCTGCGATAGCTATGATTAACCTTATCGAAGTAATTCTCGCCACAGGAGAATATGTATCAAAATAGTCAAGACCTTCTTTTTGTCTATAACCTTTGATTACAAGTCTTGCCTTGTACTTATCAATGGTCCCATCAGCTTTCATTTTCCTTTTGAAAATCCACTTATAACCTAATGGTTTACTTCCCGGAGGAAGATCCACTAATTCCCAAGTGTGATTTTACAAAATGGAATTAATCTCACTTTGAATTGCCTCTTTCCATTGAGGACCTTCAGAAGAATTTATAGCCTCATTGTAACTTTGAGGTTCACTTTCGAGCATATAGGTTATAAAATCCAGACCAAAAGATTTTTCTACTCGTGCTCTTTTACTTCGTCTTGGTTCAACCCCAACATCATCTTCTACAGTCTTATATACTGTAGGGTTTTCATGCATCTTTGAAGTACTAGCCTCATTGCTAATTTCAATTCATGTCTTGCATGGAAATACATATTCAAAGAATGAGATTCCATAATTGTGTTCTTATGTATGTCTTCAATTTGAGATTCATACACAAGAAACCGATAAGCTACTATTTTGTGCATATCCAATAAATTTACAATCAATAGTTTTAGGGCCTATTTTTATTCTCTTAGGTGGTGGAACTCCACCTTTGCAAGACACCCCCACACTTTTAAATATTTGTAGGAAGGTGCTCGACCATGCCATAATTCATATGGACTTTTATCAACCTTCTTTCGGGGTATCTTATTTAAAAGATAATTTGCAGTCAACACTGCTTCTCCCTACATATTCTGAGGTAACCCAGAATCAAGCAACATTGCATTCATCATTTCTTTCAATGTTTGATTTTTGCGTTCTGCAATACCATTTTGTTGAGGTGAATAAGGTGTAGTAGTTTCATGCTTAATTCCGTGTTGTGCACAAAATTCAGCAAAAGGAAATTCATACTCACCTCCTCTATCACTTCTCAACACTTTAATCTTTCGATTAAGTTGGGTTTCAACTTCATTTTTGTAAAGCACAAACTTACCAAAAGCTTCATCTTTACTTTTTAGAAGATACACAAAGCAATATTTTGTGCTATCATCTACAAATGTGATAAAATATTTATTACCACCACGTGTTTGTACCATTTTTAAATCACACACATCCGTGTGAATTAAATCAAGGGGTTCACTATTTCTTTCAATAGTTTGGAAAGATGACCGAGTCATTTTTGCTTCCACACAAATCTCACGTTTGTGATTTGTATCAATATAGAGTGTAGGTATGCTATTCATATTCATTAATTTATGTAATGAATTAAAATTGACATGTCCTAAATGACCATGCCAAGTAATCAAAGACTCAATCAAGTAAACAGAAGTAGAAACATTCTTATTGATGTTTTTCTTGATAGTCGTTACATTGAGCTTAAAAAGCCCACCATACTCATACCCCTTACCAATAAACACTCCATTCTTGGATAAAATAACTTTATCCGCCCCTATTATAATTTTGAACCCATGCTTGTTCAATAGAGAACCGGACACTAAATTCTATCGAATTTCCGGTACATACAACACATCATTGAGTGTTAATTCTTTTTCAGAAGTAAATTTCAGCACCACTTTTCCTTTGCCCTTGACATCGGAAGTAGCTGAATTTCCCATGAAAAGTTTCTCTTTGTTCACATTTTCTTCAAGGACGTTAAACAACTCCTTAGAAGAACAAATATGACGGGTAGCACCCATATCAAGCCACCACTCACGTGGGTTTGAACCCACCATATTCACTTCGGACACAACAGCCGCAAAGTGCATGTCATCTTGATTCATCATATTGGCTTGATTACGCTTCAGTTTTCTACAATCAACCGACTTGTGGCCGGGTATGTCACAATTGTAACATTTACCCGAAAATCTTCTCTTAAAATCTTCCTTCTTTGGGCCTAAATTGATATTTTTAGGCGGAGCATCATCTACTTTCTTCTTGCCTTTGTTTTTGTTATTGATCCTCAAACTTTGGCCTTGTTCAACAACATTGGCTTTGGGCTCGAATTGATCATACTTTTTCTCGGAATTTTTGTTATCCTCTTCAATACGAAGACGAACAACTAGCTCCTCCACATTCATATCTTTTCGCTTGTGCTTCAACTAATTCTTGAAATCTTTCCAACCGGATGGCAACTTTTCAATGATAGCAGCCACTTGAAAAGTTTCACTTATTGACATCCCCTCCGCATGAATCGTGGATAAGAACTTGTAATTCCTGCACTTGACTAACAACCGGTTTAGTATCAACCATTTTATAGTCAAGGAACTTACCGACGATGAACTTCTTGGCACCGGCATCCCCCATCTTATATTTCTTGTTAAGAGTCTCCCACAGCTTCTTAGCTTATTTCACTTCAATATAAACATTGTAAAGTGGATCACCAAGGTTATTCAACACATAGTTTTTGCATAGAAAATCAGATGATCCCATGCATCAAGGACGTTCATAGCTTGCACGTCGGGATTCTCCGAAAGCACTGGACGATCTTCTTTCAAGAACTTTGCCAAATTCAACGTTGTCAAGTAAAATAATATTTTCTGTCTCCATCTTTTGAAATTCAACCCCGTAAATTTTTTCGGTTTGTCATGGTGACTCGCCGGAATGGTAAGTTGGTGAGAAGGGTTCGTTGGAGGCATGGAGGAAGTGGCCCCTGCAAGTATTGTCGAGGAAGTAGGAGCCATAGGCAAAGCTGAAACAGAATCATTTGAATCATTCACGTTGGTATCAGCCATCGGAAGGAATGATAAATTGTTTTAAGACTGTTGGGAACTATGCACCGTAGATGGCTGAAAAAAATAATAAAATAGGAGAATCGAGGCTCGTGTTAGACACGATTTCCTTAAAACAATTTATGCCCCCCACTCTCGGTGCTAGTGAATCGTAGGACACTTGTTTCCCAGGATACAACAATTTAGAGCAACGATACAACACTATATCTTGCTCGAGGCGAACTGAGAAGTTGCCCGACTAATCACCGGAATAAGAACAAAGGAACAAAGCAAGAAAGAAACTCAAAGAAAGTAGCAATTGCTAGAAAGTATTTGTATATCTTTCTCGTTTCAGTGTGTCTCAGTATATTTCTTATCATCGAGTTGAGGCTCTACTTATAGCAGCAAAAAAAAAAAAGACCATTGGAGCCTGTGGAATTAATTGACAGATAATGGCCATCTGAAACTGACGAAACGTGCCATTAAATCAGTCAAAAACCATTTAAAAACGTATTGTAACCTGCAATCAGTCAAAGTTAACCTATAGCCGTGTAAGGTTAACCTATAGCCATTCAAGGTTAACCTATAGCTATTCAACGTTAACTTTCAGCCATTCAAAAACAAAACTGAAAAATTAATGATCGAAATTCAAACATAAATTTAAGACCATTATTTTATAACAGTTTTCCAGCCGTTACAGATTAGAAACCGAAATCAAGACAAAGCTTTTAGCTTTTCTCTTATCCAATTTTTGGTTACAACAATTTGAGACATAATTTCTCATTCACACCACCACTATTTTCCAACACAAACTTCGAATTTCAGTACTCCTTGCACATCATAAACATGAAGTCAAGTTCTCGACGCTGGCATGAATGGCTGAGGTGCGCCGAAAAAGGGAGGACGAGAGAAGTAATGGTGAAAATGGTGGACAAGAAGAGTAATGGGTGAGGTGCTTCGGATGGGGAAAAATATGGCGACAAAGGGTTCAAGAGAGGTGTTCATGGGAAAAAGGAGAAAATTTTAATTATATAAAAGAATTTTTTTTATTTTAGTTCATTTGATCTGCTTAATAACTCATATAATTTAGCACATAAATTTGTACTATAAAAATTGTTGTAAGGGTGATTTAGTATACTTATATATTTTTAAAAAATAATTAATTATTTTTTGGTAGTGCAAAGCTAAATCGCTAATGGCGAAATAGGATGACATTTCAAGTTTTTATTGGTTACCTGACGTCAGGAAGGGCCTTCCTGACAGTAGAAAAGCCCTATTAAGATTTCTGATATTGTATAAAATTTTAGTAAGAGAATCAAATAAAATTTGTATTAGCAGTGGGGAAAAAACTGCACTACATAAATACAATTAACTATAACTTATAGTATTAAATAAATAAAATAAAATATTAATTAATCCTACTATTAATAATAAAATAAATTGGGGGGGGGGGGGGGTTGTTTGAGTGGTAGCATTTGGGTTGTGCAAGGGAGTGTGGTAGAGATGTTAAACGGGCTAGCCCTAACCCTATAGGGCCGACCCTAATGAGCTTCAGGCTAAAAGGGTTAGGGCCTTATCCGGTTCACTCTTAACGGGTCTTTAATAATTAAAATCTAACCCTAACCCTAGCGGACTTCGGTCTAAACGGGCCACAAACGGGTTATGTCGAAAAAAATAAAATCCAACCCAAAATTTAAAATAGTAGCAATAAAATGTTGATGAATTTAAACATTGTTCATAAATTAATTAAAATTATATAAAAACAATTCAACGTAATTATAAAAATTCAAACATCAATACTTAAAAAGTACAAAACACCAACACGTAATAGTTCAAACATCAACACGGCTAATTTTCGATTTATTGCAATATTATAATTACAAAAATTCACCTAATCATACTTATAATAATTCAGCTCACTACCATGCATATCATACAAAAAAAAAAAACAATTTAATCGGAATGATACTAATAAATTGAATCTCCAAGAAACAAAAGAATATACAATATTAGCAGCAAATTAGCTAAAATGTTCATCTAATTGGGCACTTGTGTATCTAAGTACAACTAGTATATGGATGGAAGAACCTAAAAAAGGAACTAAAAATAAAATAACACTAAAATGGATGGATTAGATTTCTCGTACATCATCTTTTACTGATAGTTAGGGCTAGATGATGAATTGAAAAAAAGTGAGTATATATATATTAATACTTTAATTGTAATAAATAATTAATACACTTATTATATAATATAAATAATTATATATATATATATATATATATATATATATATATATATATATATATATATATATATATATATATATATAACCCGGGCTGGCGGGCTAGCCCTATTAGCCCGCGGGCTAATAGGGCCAGGCCAAAAAGACCCTAATTTAAACGGACCCCTTAAACCATAGCTCTAACCCTGTATTTTTTAGGGTTAAACTGGCCGGACCTACTAGCCCGGCCCGGATTAACATCTCTAGATTGTGGGTATGTGGGCAAAAAAATATTTTTGTAACGATGGTAGTTTAGTCTATTTACTTTCAAATGGGTAATAGACATTTTTTTTTTGTTATGTAGGTGGATATGATTGATTTTTTTTTTTTTTTGGTATGAAATGGGTATTTTTAATTTTCTCCCAATAAATTTTGCTTAAAGCAAAAAATGACAATTATTTTGTAAAAAATAATAATTCTTCCCTAGAAACACAAATGAAATTAATCGAAGGGAGTATTTAAAATAAGAATAGATTTTATATGGAAATGATTCGTGATAAGTTTATTATGAAACTGTTTAAAAGTATCATCTATTTGAACAGATGTATCGATCTCATCAGGAATATCATTAATATGTGTTCAAGAAAATTTACAACAATTATAATATAATACCACTGAACCAAAGTAATAATACTTTTGGTGAAATTATCGATACTCCTGATTAAATATTCGATACTTTAAAACAAATAAGCATATTATAAACTATATTCAGATAATACTTTGCCAACAATACAGGGAGGCTACGGTATATTATAGTATTAGCAATGACAAAAACGGTTGGTCTCTAAAGATAAAACACAACATTTATGATCACTGAATTACGTTCGAGGATCACCCAAACTGACAACAACATTTCCATGCGACTTGAAACATTTGAAGTGTAAAATACGCAAGTTTAAAGATTATTAGTGTTATAAAAATATTGATATGCACATGTCATCAATCTTTGTTCTTGGGAAGGATTGTTTGAATAAGGGCCTCAATTTCTTCCTTTGCTCTTTCAAAAACGTTGGGGCCTTTAACTTCAGTGATGGGTGTATTCTCATCGATACCATCGCTTGTCCCATGAGTTTCTTTATGATGATGCGGCGGCTTGTGTCCGAGTGATTTCAGCGCCTTTTCTGCCAATATTGGAATACACATTGTCATTAATTAATAATCTAGACCAGCAAGAAATTAACTGCATCAAAGATACACTCTAGTTTCACATTCACCTGATCCCACCTATATTATTCAAAAAATTATGTTTGAGCCAATGGTTGGTAATAAAAGTACATCTGCACCAAGTTTAATCAACATATAGGACCAACAACTGCTACTTCAGATCATCCTCCAATATATACAAGTTTAAGACGAGCTATTTTAAAACGAACTCATCTAAACACAGTCCAAATTCGACTTGAAACAATAATCTAAATGCAACAACCTTTCTCAGGCAAACTGATTGGTATACGGATATTAGTGTTGTTCAGCAGAAAAGCTAGGAGATGGACTGCATCTGGCTATAGGAGAACACATATATAGTTGGTCTGGAAATAAGTGATGGTAAGATTTGAAAAGTGGAAAACTTTTGAAATAATTAGTCTTCCATTTTTAGTACTTTTGAAATACTTTTAAGTGATGGTAAGGATTTTACACAAAAGGTCCAGAATCTTTTCAGATTTTCAATTCCAATCCGTAACTCACCACATAGTCCGTTTCAGTCCCATTTTTACCGGAAAAACACAAACACAAACAACGTCGTCGTTTTTTTTACTATTTTGCATGTGCCGGAGAAAGTTGAGAAAATCCAGCCACGATACCAACTCAACTAATATGTGGCATACATGTTTGTTTTTTTTTAAATAAAGGCCAAGAGTTTCCACGATGACGTACAAAAAGGGACAAAAAATGACGTTGTTCGCATATTTCCGGTAAAAATGGGACTGAAATCGGACTATGTGGTGAGCTATGAGACGAAATTGGAAATTTGAAAATTTTGGGACCTTTTTCGGAAAAATTCAGAGTTACGAGACGAAATCAGTTTTTAATTCCATCTAATTCCGTCCATTTATTTCTGAAAGGAACTTTTTTTCCTACCCTTTTGTATAAGCAGGGTAGTTTTCTGCATATGCTCACAAGAACTAATTTTTCTCCAATTTTCCATAAATTATGTACAATGTGTGATCCAGCCACCCTTTAGTAAGGGTATCATGATCTCAGGCAGCACATAAGAGTTACTCCCTCCGTCCCACATCAATTTGCACACTTGTCATTTTGATCCGTCCCACATCAATTTACACATTACTAAAAAAAATGAAATTTTGATTTACGTGCACGCCCACAAACATATAGACATATTTATTCAAAAACACATTTTTCCTTAAAAAATGTGCCATTACCTAGAGTGCAAATTGCGTGGGACTGAGGGAGTAATAATAATATTGGTTACTCCAGGACTCATTTGACTATGCTACATATATATGCCTGGTGAAAGTTTTAACATTCATTCCTAATAATTACACTTTGCCCAGTTCACTTTCACTCCCTATAAACATCTCTAATTTAGATCTCATTCTACTAATAATTATACGCAAGAATAAGTGAATAATAAGCCGTCATACAAAACTATTTTATCAAATTTTAATAATACAAGTCAACTTCCATTGCGCAAAGTGTTGGTAGTGCAAGATACAGGAGTATCAAACATGAAAGTGAAAGAAACAAGGTAGTCATTAAGATCAAACAAACAATACAAATTGTAATCAGAAATACATTAATCTAAATAAGTCCAAACCTGAATGCGCGGAATGATCGTTTGCAGCAGAGTCCCTGAAAACAACCAATTTAATTTTTATTTTCTGTAGATATTCAGAAAAAGCAGAACATGAGATTTCGATACCTTTTCTGTCGATATGAATGTGAATCATTGTTGGGATGGATAACCGCCTCAATTTCCTCCTTGGCTCTTTCAAACACATTTGGGGCCTTCACATCATTGATGGAAGTATTAACATTGATATCATCACGCAGTCCATGGGTTTCCTTGTGATTAAAAAAAGCCTCAAACTCTTGCTTGGCTCTATCAAACACATTCAATTTTTTCCCTTTCCCTAACACACAATAATATTATTATTATTTGCCCCAATCCATGATTTTTCAATGATAACTGCAAATTAAGGAAGGCGATTAGAAAGAGTGAGAAGTAATACCTGGCGATGAAGGATCTGGTCCCAACTCCGACATCAGCGAATTCTCCCAGATCTTTTTTATGGTCTTCTCTTGTCAAACTTAGGTCGATGGAATTGGATTCCTATTCTCTTAACGGGCACTCTATTTTAACGCTGGAACAGAAAACCACTAATAGTCTTCTTCTTAAGTTGCTGGGGGTGTAAAATTGGACAAAGAAACAAAATTCAAAATTTTAATTAATTTCAGGTACAAGGTGTGTAAATTCAACTTTAATACTATAACTGAAGTTTAATAATTTTTGTACTTTAAGGTAAGTCGGGAAAATTTGTCTACTTAAGAGTAAAATTTATTAAAACCTAGGAGACAATTTCCCTTTTTCTATGGATACTCGGTATTCGATTTATTGACCGACTTTTACTTTTACACATGAAAGTTGCATACTTTTTTGAGGAAAAAAAATAGTATGTGAGTGCGGGATTGAATAAAATAATGATAATTTTATACTTTTATTGAATTTTGTAGGAGATAATTATTTTCTTTTTATGGTGTGAAATTAATTGTGAGACGTACAAATAAAACAATTATATGAAAGTAATAGCGAGACATAAGGAGTATTACTTTTCAAAAAATTTAAAATAATAATCTCGTGATGGGTTTTAAAATATGATTACAAAGATTATGCTATACATATCTAACTTTTGAGAATTATATCTTTTAAAAATAATTAGTCTAAATTTAAAACATAAAAAAAAAAATCTCACAATTCTTTTAACTTATTACTCCCTCCGTCCCAAAATCAAGTTCCCGTTTACTGTTTGCACGGTTATTAAGAAAAGAATTGTTTATTAGTATTTATAGTGATAAAGTGATGATAAAGTGATAAAGTAGATGTTTTGGTTATTAGTGTATGGAGAATATAATATTAAAAAATATTGTTACTTTTTTGCCAAAAGTAGATGTAGCAAATGAGTATGAGACGAACCTTTTTGACAATGTAGCAAACGAGTTTGGAACGGAGGGGGTACTATTTAAGAATTTTCAAAGCCACTTACATTTAGTTACTTGAATGTGATTGTTGGTATTGTTTGACCTCATTCCTTAGATACTATAAATTTAATATTTGTGTTAATTTCAAAGAAAATAATCTAGAAATATGAGTTTCAGAATTTTAGTAAAGTATGAAAATGTTAATGTTTGATGAATAAAATGAGAAAATTGAATATAAAACGAGAGTTAATTCATAATTAAAATAGTTTAAAAGGGCAATGTCGAGATTTAATTTAAGATTATTTTTGTTAAAAAAAAAAAAAAGAAGGTTATGCATAGGAAATTTGGGATTTTACTTTTCAATTTTTTTAATTAACTAATTAATTAATAATAATATGGGTGGAAATATCCAACAAATCCCTTAATGGGGAGGATTTTATGAAATAGAAAATTGTAGGGGTCTTTGCGGAATTAAAGTGATGTTGAAATCCTAATTATGATATAATGTCAATGAATCGCCCCCTCCTCTCCGATCGACTCCCCGCCGCGCCCCAACCCAACCATTGTTAATCTTCTTCCTTCCTTCAAAAGATCTTATTATACTCACATAGATTGCGGCTGTGGGTTGATTTGAATTCATCACAGAAGTAATGGATTTGGACCGGTGGATAACCAAGGTGAAAGACTGCCAGCACTTGTCCGAAGATGAGCTACAGCTTCTCTGCGAATACGTATCCATTTCTTCCATCTTTACTTTTTCAACTTCTTTGCTTCGTCTTTTAAATTTTTAAAACGTATTTAGGTTTTGGAAGTCAGGGTTTTGCATTAGGGATTTGTGTTTATCGCCTGATTCAAGTCACCAAGATTACTTGTCCATCTAAGAGAAAGGGTTTTATTGGGTTTTGCTCTGGATCTGGGTCTTTTTACCGTTAAAGGATGGTGTCTTTTGTGCACCTGTCGATTGTACTTTCTTTGTTATGTGAGGTGGTTTTTTCAAATTGATGCAGTTAAATGAACCTTGGTTGATCTCCAGAGCTTCAATTTAAGAAGGTTTATGTTCTGGATTCAATAGTTCTCTTGCAATACTCGATGCCCCCTCATAAACAAATGCCCTTTCTTTTTTCTACTCTTCAAACTCCAGCAACAAAATGCAATTACAGAGCCTGTTGGGTTGCTTCTAGTATCGTTTAAGGCTTTGAGTATTATTTGATATTGTATCTTAGTATTTTTGGCCATTAAATAGCTTCTTTAGTACTTGACTGAGAACTTGCTGTGCTACACCAACGGTAGATTGTGCCATTTGATTTAATTATTATGCTCATGCTTCTTGATTGCTTCATGGCTTTATCGTTGAGTGTACCTTAATATGTTACGATCCCATATCGGTCCATTCCACATGAAAGTGTGGAAGGGTATATAAGTAGAGTCAATCCTTAACCTTTGACCATGGTTTTGGGTTAAGTCAGGGCTCCTTAACTTATATTTCTAACAATTGGCACCATCTGTGGGAATCAAACCCACGATGGAACCGACGTGGGATCGTAACATAATATGTTACTGCTCATAAGTTGCTCTAGATTGCTGCGTATCTATTCCTGTTTCTCCTCTCAGGGATCCTTTGTTCTATTTTTAAATCTGATATTATCCTACCTTCTTCAGGTAAAGGAGATTTTGATCGAGGAGTCAAATGTTCAGCCTGTCAATAGTCCAGTCACAGTATGTGGAGATATTCATGGACAATTCCACGATCTAATGAAACTTTTTCAGACTGGAGGTCATGTACCAGAAACAAATTACATATTCATGGTAATTTGTAAATACTATGTATTGACTTCTACATGTCCATTCTTTCCAATTTATGTCTGTCGTATGTAACCTCTTATTTCTTGACAGGGAGACTTTGTTGATCGCGGTTATAATAGTCTAGAAGTTTTCACCATTCTTTTGCTACTCAAAGCCAGGTGCGTAAATTATGAACTGGTGGATCAGTGATATTCTTTTTTGCTTGCAAGTCCATTCATCACATTGCCAAGAATTTCCGTTTTGACATTGCCAAGTATATATATGCAATATGTTCTTGTAACCTTACGGGTTCTTTAGCTGTAATTATGTTCTTTTAGGGGTGTTCTTTTGTAGCCCCACACCGGACATTTTTATTTCATATACATATCCCTGTTTGTTTCTCCGGATTTTGGTGTACGGTTTCAAAATCTATAAAATTCTACCTATGATACCCCTAATACACCTATTTTACTATTTTCAAACAGAATCAATCACCTATCTCTCACTTTTTAATCATTATTATCAACCCAACTCAAAACTTTCCCTGTTCATTTTTCTTTACTCACCCCTACTTTACGCACAATTTCCAATACACAGTCTATCATCTGTCATCTACCTTTTCAAAATCCTACACACTCCCAAACATATACAAAATCCAAATACATCTTTTACTATTTATCAAATCCTTATACTGGATTTGATATCCACTCCAATCCATAAACGAACACCCCTGTATTGTTTTAGAAGTTCTTGTTAATTTTACTGTTCTGGTACGTAATAACTCTGCATATATTTTCTAAAAATATATCAATCACTGAAGTTTTTCATATTCCATTTCAAATAACCAGCATGCATCACTTGCTGATGTTGGTAGCTTGTGGTCACAAATTTTGTATGTCAGAATTGCTTAACTTCCATAGCATGTGTGTTTGCGCTTTCCACTTTTTTTCCCCCTTTTTGACTCTCCTATGATATCCGAATATACTTTTTGGTGATATTATTATCGGGATTTTTAGTTGAGGACCATATCCAGATGTTTCTAATATGTTCATGAGTTATTTACTCCTAATGTTCTATTTTCTGACAGATATCCTGCTAATATTACACTCCTACGAGGAAATCACGAAAGCAGGCAACTAACACAGGTAATTGATATTTTAAACTCGATTACATATGTTTTCTTAGCTACAACGGTTACTAAAACAAGTGACTTCCTGAATTAACTAACTTATGACAATTAGACAACACATTCAAGTAGCCAGCTAATGATGGAGAAATAGGCACTAAACATATCTTACTTTAGGGCTCTACTTGTGTTGGAATCATGAATACTAATATTGGTTTCCTCTTACTTTTCATATGGATCATCAGAGATTTTGTTATCAATGAAATTGTTAGGAAAGTTTTGGGAAAAGACACTATATAATTTAGTATGTTGTGTTTGAGGGAATGCTCTTGTTCCACTTAATATTGTTGCTCAGTCTTCTTTCAAGCCTTCCAGTTAGTCATATTTATTTACTATAATCCCTCTTCTGAGTGATGGTTGACCTGTCGACTGTCGTTCTCCATTACCAGCAGACAACAATGTAGTCCCTCTACCCCTGAACTGTGGATTAATTGACCATTTGATAGTATTAAATGAGTTGAGAGGTATACCCTCTGTTTGGTTTAATGGACTCTGTTTCAGTTTCTTTTTCCAAAGACGAATATTAATAAGTATATGATTGTTTACTACAATATTTAAATAGTTCTATCTCCTAATATACTTATTAAGCACCATAGAGTGGCATGGGCATGACATTTACTACCTGAAAATATTTTAGACTATTAACATCTACAATGAACAAATTCTCTGAAAAATGTGTCACCTCATTTTTTCCTACAAAACATCCTAACACATTTTTATTCTCTACGAATTTTACAAGCCTAAAAAAAATATATTCCAAGGAGATTACCTCCCAAATGGGTCAAAAGAAATCAACGCCAGCAGTATATCTTATGCCATTTTTCACGTTCTTCTTGAAAAGGTAAAAACTGAAAATTAGCTGTTTGGCATATTGTGACTAATTGAGAGGAAAATACTACTTTCTAGAAATCAAGTTTCGGGGTGTCCCAAGAGAGAAAATGGGAAGCAATAAATTTAAGAAACTTCTAGTCATTCATTGCTATGATGATGATCAGGTCATTTTGCTTCCTTCTGAAATTTGGTTAAAATGGTCAACTGGGAGAAACAGGAGACAAAGCTACTGTTTCTCACAACTGAATGTAATTGTGTATTATTGGTTAAAATTGGTTTTGTATGTAGTTGCTATTTGTATGGACAGTCACCTTGAAGGTTGTTTTCGATATCTCTAGACGGGCCATAGGATGATTCTGTGGGCACTGGGCTAGCAATTGTATGCTCTCTTGTCTCTACTTGGTACAGTTGTTTTTTCGCCCAGAAATGTAGAGGAACAGCTATTTCTTTTGAATTGTATTGTATTGTAGAGCCTGCTGTTTTATAATAAAAGCTTATGATAAAAGCATATTTGGTGCTGATCTGTCATTCTGTTTATAACTTCGATGAAGGTTTACTGCTGTTTATATCACTGAAATAGTCGATTATAGATGGGAAACAACTGGAACTAATTAAAATTGAGGAAAGATATTTGTTGCAATTGTTCAATGAATATGTTATCTAGGTGGTCCTTCAGAAAACCACAGTCCCTAGAAATAAGAATATATATTCTTGAATTTAAGGGGCATCAACCTGGCATATTAGATTTGAAAATTTGTCCTGTTGGAGAGGCGCTGTGCAATAGGAGTAAAAGATAAGCCCTACCTGTTTGAAAAAATATGCCCCAAACCATCCTGTGTTTCATATACTCGTAAACCCCCCCCCCCCCCCCCCCCCCCCCCCCTCCCTCCCTCCCACAACAAAAAAAAATGTTTCATTTAAATATTTAATGCGTAAAACTCCTGTTTTTGATAAAAGTACGTACATGTTTTGCGTCTGCGTGTCTACTTGAATTTTGTGTGTGTGTTTTGTTTATACAGAGGACAATTATGTAAGTTCACACTTCAATTTTACTTTTACGTCACTAGTATTCTTTGGACGAAAGTGGTCAGTGGGGATTTCATGTGTACTTACTTCTATCAAACATATGGGGGTTAATTTAATTAATCAAAAACACAGGGGGATTTTGTGCATATGTCCTCGAACACAAGGGGATTTTATGCGTCTTACCGTGCAATAGCTGGTGTCCAAATGAGGTCATTTCATGACTGCTAACTTCCAAGTCCTCATGAGTTTCTACATGCTTTTTCTCGACAGGTTTATGGTTTTTATGATGAGTGCCAGAGGAAATATGGAAATGCTAATGCATGGAGATATTGCACAGATGTTTTTGACTATCTAACTTTGTCAGCCATTATAGATGGGACGGTATGGATCATTTTCTCTCACGTTCTCTCTTGAATATTATCTGAGTGGAAATTTGTGATGACCCTTGCCGAATTTACCCATTAACTTGAATATTTTTTTGTATATTTGATTAGAAACAAAAATATATTCTCTTATTTAAAAACACGACTAATAGTAATTTTCATGTTTTTAATTGAATTAATTTGGTGGTAATAAGGCATTTACATTTTGGAATCGCAGGTACTTTGCGTCCATGGTGGCCTATCGCCAGATGTTAGAACTATTGATCAGGTTAGATTGTTTCATTGATTTTTTATGTACATTAATCTCAAGAAATCTCATGTATATGTAGTTATAAGCTAAGATGATGTATGCTGGCTAAATTTCCAGATGTATAGCAACTAGCATGGGATGCATATTCCTTCAATTTTTCATTTTCTTTTATGGAGCTTTATCATCTATTATGGTCATCACTCAATTTTTCATAACTATGCTTTTGTTCTAGCATAAATGCCGTTTTGGTTACATATGCCGCCTTTTCTTGACAGATTCGTGTCATTGAACGCAACTGTGAAATCCCCCATGAAGGGCCCTTCTGTGACTTGATGTGGAGTGATCCTGAAGACATTGAGATATGGGCAGTCAGTCCCCGAGGTGCAGGTTGGCTTTTTGGTTCTAGGGTTACATCTGAGGTGAGTTGGTTTACGAGAACTTTATAAGAAATTGTTACAGCAGTTTCCTATTAGACTTGAAAAGATTTATTCATCAAGTTTGGATGTACAAGTCTTGCTAACATAGTTGTTACTATTGACAGTTCAACCATATCAACAAACTCGATCTAGTTTGTCGTGCCCACCAACTAGTCCAAGAAGGTCTAAAGTACATGTTTCAAGATAAAGGCCTTGTGACAGTGAGTTGCTAGTCTCTACATATTATCTCATCCCATGAATGGTTAGCTTCTGTTGGCTTTTCTCATTATCGTATTATGACTGAGCAGGTGTGGTCTGCACCAAATTACTGTTACCGCTGTGGAAATGTTGCGTCCATTTTGAGCTTCAATGAGAATATGGTAGTTATGAATCTTACTTGTTAAGAGTCTGTTCTTTTGTCTTATTCTGTATAACTTATGTCTTAGGAGGCATTGATTCATAATTCATCGGTGGGAATGATAATGAAAATGAATATAGGGAAATTGTGGTGGTTAATGAGAATAAAAAATGATCAATTTACCTTTATCATACTTCGTTAAGATAATGAGACTCAGAATAAGTTAATCATTGCCCGTTTTGATTAATTACCTCCTCACCTGTAACCATTTCTCCTCAATCATTCCACTATTTCACAACCCACAATCGTTTTTTGCCCCCACTTTATTCCAAGATTAGAGAAATACACCAACAATGTAACCTTCACTTTCATTAAAGAATTTGAACCAAGTGCCCCTAGTAATCTATTGCACAAAGCAAGATATGTTGCTTGGCTAATATGTTGCTTTATTCTAATAACTTTATCATTCTAACTTGATCATTCAAGAGATTTTACAGTAGGCGGTAGTTGAGCAGTAATTTGGAATCCTTGGCTAATATGTTACTTTATTCTAACTTGATCATTTTTGGCTTCTGCTTTTCTGTTACATTAGGAGAGAGAAGTGAAGTTCTTCACCGAGACGGAGGAGAACAATCAAATGCGTGGACCTAGAACTGGAGTACCATATTTTCTTTAAGTTGCATATTTTTTGTATTCCAAGAAACGATAGCACATTTTAGGGGCATATTGCTGTTGGGCTAGTTGAAATGAAGAGAAAAGAAGGAAATATTTGTACGGTGGAACATCCAGCATTCAAACTTGCCAGGGTTGCTATGTAGTTATTATTGTGTATTCAAGATAGCTCCTGAGTGTGTTGAATGTTTCATAATGATACCTTGGTGAGTTGAACTTTCATATATAATCCAGATTAGTACCACTTGGCCAGGTGATGTTGCTTTTGCATAAATAATGGTTTAAGGTTTTTTTATACTGAATTGTATAGATGGCTCTGCACTCTTTGAACCCTCATGCTCTGCTCTATTCATTTATTAATTGCAACTTTACTTCTCAATTTAGGAGGCGCTAGTTTCAATTTTTTTCAATGGGATTGAAGAGTGAATTTCAATGAGAATGATATGATGATATTGTTCTGTGTTTTTCTTATAATTTAATAATTCAGGAATAAATGATAATAAGAATATGATTGTTGTTGAGAAGTAGTGGAGTGATGGGTGAGAAGATGAGGCGGTGATTAGCTTATTTTGAATTCCATTACTCAATGTGAAGCATGGTGAAAATGAATTGATAGTTGCTTATTCTTATTAACCACTTATTACTTTTAGGGTAGGTTTTATATGAAAATAGTAAATGATAAATTTATCATGAAACTATTTTAAAGTATCAAATATATGATCAACGGTATAAATTTTTTGTTGAGGGTATTAAAAGTTTGGGTAAAAAAATATCAATAACAATCATAACATACTACCAGTTTATCACTGATTTTGATTTTTGATAATTTTGGTGAGATTTTTTATACTTTTAACCAAATATTTGTACATTAAAAGAGTTTAATAATAATATTATCATAAATAATTTTTATATAAAATTGTTGCCCTTTATATTCATTCTCATTGTCATCTCCCAGACATTTCCTGGAACGTTTGGATGTCGTTATGCTGAGATGATTTGGTAAGTATTAATCATCAACTGACAGTCCATAACCCATATCCAGTAGCTAGTGTGTGTATTACCGTTGTTTTAAATAATCGTTTGCTATGACCATCAACAAAGGATCACCACATATCACATATCTCCAAATGTTTTAAAAAGCGGATCGGACCGGCCGGTCCGACCGCTACTCGGATAGGCTACCGGTCCGCTTCGAGGCATTGGACCGCTCGATGATCGAACCGCCCACGAACCGCTTAAAACGGTAAAAAGCGGTAAGAACCGGTCACCGGTTGAACCGGTCAACCGCCGCTTTGCTGTTAAATTAAAAAAAAAAAAAAGATCTTGAAAAGTTAATCGGCGGCTGCAATCACTGTCCTTCCGGCGTGGACGTTTCAAACTTTCTAGGCGGACTCTTCCCTTATGAGTTGTGAGGTTGAGAACAATTGAGCAATGTCTTGTATCACTCTGTTACTCTCATTATTCAGGATTGTGGGAGCATGGGGAATTGGGAATAGAGTGCTACCGTGGCGTGTAGAAGATGAGTGACTGAGGATTGGGAAGGCGGTTGTACTAATAGGGTTTTAATGAATTATTGGGCTTTATACAAGTTACTGTATTGGGCTTTATAATAAATAGATTGCCAAACCACAAGGTCTAATCATATTTAGATTTAGTTAGGCCCACTTAATTTTAGTTGAATTTAGGATTTAATAATTCAAAAGTTTAATTAATAATAAATATTCATATAATTATATATTTAATTATATATTATGTATTTATGACATCATACCGGTTTAACCGCTTTAAAAACGGTCGGACCCGATCAAACCCGGTCCGACCAGAAATGTCAGGCAGTCCGGGTCAACTTCCGCTTTTAAAACATAGATCTCCACGTATAGTGTTGAAATGGTGCTCTAATAGTACACTAGAAATTTTCTATGCTATAGAAAAGAATATGCACCACTCAATGTTATGTGCACTATATTTTAATTTGATTTTCTTAATATAATTTTTATTTCACAATTTATTTTTAATGCAATTTATATTTCATCATTTTATGAAGCATTATTATTGTTTATGAAAAATTATTATTTAGTACATATATATAATATAAAAGTTTTTTAGGCTAAATAAAGTAAATAGAATACAATAAATTACAAAATACATTTTTTTTTGCCTTTTTGTATGTACATTATTTTTAAAATAACTAATAAAAATAATTATATTTAATAATCCATATAAAACAAAAATTTAAAAATATTATGCAATTATTAAATTAAATTTTAGTCCAATAAAAAATTAAGAATAGTAAATGTAGTGGAGATTGCCTCTGAAATTGCCTACAATTTTTTTTTTTTAATTATATAGTCATTTTCATTCTCTATTTACAAAGAAATTTGCCTACGGAATTTTCGTAGACAAAATTGTTTGTGGATAAGTTTTTGTAGGCAAATTGCTTGTAGGTTGAAAAATGAAAATGTGTACATGATTAGAAAATTTTGTGGGCAAATCGTAGGGAAATTCACTAGGAATTTTTTTTTTTAAGAAAGTTTTTGTAGATAATTCGCAACTTTTTATTTTGTTGTGACTATTGAAACTAGATATAACTATAACTAGACCACACTTGTCTCAGACTAATAAGTGCACAGAAACTGGGATTCTGACAATGTGTTGTGGAGACACCCAAGCAATAGAGCCTTCAACATATGATTCATTTGCAGCAAAGTGTTGCCTACTAAAAGAAATGTTGTATGTCTTCCTCTGGTTTACCATAGTAAAGCTAAGAATTGTGGGCTCCACAGTCAGTTTCACACCTGGAACATTCTCAATCTGTACATAATAAGTGGAGTGCGCATCTCCAACGTTTGTGACGGTCCTGGAATAGGCTTGGCTGGTGTTGGTGAAGCCAAGCTGGAGTGCAACCGAGGGATAATTGAGTTGCGCTTCTTTGTAGTGGGATGTATTGCAGTTAACCTTCCGGTTAACTATAACTTCCACCTGTATTTGTGTGTAGAGGCTACACAGATAGGAAATGTAATCAGGGGTAAATATGTCATAAACAAGGCCAGGGTCCAATGCTTTTGAGGGATTGACATGGCCAGCGCCGATGGCAAAGACGCTGGCGGGAGCGTTTTTCTCGTCTAGAATAGGAGTTTTGTTGAGGTTAGTTTGCGTGGCTGAAGTCATGATTGCGGACTTGATCATGGCCGGAGTCCAGTCGGGATGCCGACTTTTGATCAAGGCCGCTATGCCGCTCAGATGGGGGCACGACATTGAAGTACCAGAGACGACGTTAAAATTAGCTGCATTTTCATTGGATATGGGCCATGCGGCCAGAATGCTTGAACCAGGCCCGATTATATCGGGTTTCAGGATGCCCGGGCTGGCCAAATTAGGGCCTCGGGACGAAAATGAAGCGACCACGGGAGCCTTTTCGTCTCCCATTTTCGTCCCCTGGAATAAAATATTTGCTGTTGAGGCGGAGCTGTTTGACTTGATATACTCTTTAATTTTTTGTCCGGCGTCATAACTAACGTGCGACGCTGGGAGCACATGTGCGTCAGCGAAGGTGGAGTACGCGTCGTCATTGTCATTCATCAGAATCATGGCGGCCCCACCAGCGTCCTTCACCGTCCGACCTTTCTGAACCCGCCCAACGCCGCCGCCCCTCACGCATAAAACCACCTTTCCCTTGACATCCACCTCGTCCAGCGACCCCGGCCCGCACCACCCATCACCAGCGAACACCAGAGGTAGTAACTGGGAAGAAGGAAAATTAGTTTTCTGGTAAAGAGACTGACCTTGGAACTCACCCCGATTTCCAAGAACCACTGTAGCCAATATCTGTCTATCAGTTGTGCTGGCACCTACTGTGAGAATCCAGGGAGCCTCATTGCCCAATGAAAAGGGGGAAGGGCCCTTGTTATTAGCTGCACAGCTTACAAGAATGCCCCTGTCAACCGCAGAAAATGCAGCAATAGCCATACCATCTTGGTGAAAAGGAGCGGACCTCCCACCAATAGACATCGAGATTACGTCCACGCCATCCCCAATCGCCGCGTCCATCCCGGCCACCACGTCGCTTTCAAAACACAACTCGCCCTGACACACTTTATACACGGCTAAATGAGCCAGAGGGGACATTCCGGACGCCGTCCCCTTGGCCTCACCAAAGGCATTCGCGCCCGCAACAAAGTTCCCCGCGGCTGTGCTAGCCGTGTGGGTCCCATGCCCATCTCGATCCACCGCCTCGCCCCGGCCCCACACCAAGCTTCTCGCGCCAATTAGTTTGTTGTTGCAAGCTAAGCCCTTCAATTCGCATTTCCCCTTCCACGTGGCGGGCGGAGGCGGGACCCCCTCGTCACGGAACGAGGGGTGCCCCGCTGCGATCCCGCCGTCCAGAACTCCCACGATCACTCCCTTTCCGTAGTTGGAGGTTTGCCAGGAACCTTCTAGATCTTGGTGCAGGCCTAGGAAGCTGGGAGAATGGGTGGTCTGCAATGAGTATACTTTCTCAGGCCTGGCGGCTATGAATCCTTCCAGCTTCTGCATCTCTTTCAGTTCGTCAGGAGACAGTTTTGCTGAGAAGCCCGTCATGACGTGGCGGTACACGTGGCCTATTGCTGTCGTGTGGCCCAACAATGAATGGTACCATTTGTCTAGGGGTTGTGATGTTTGTGGAGATTTGAGATGGACAATATAAGTTTCTCGTGAAATCACTGAATCAAGGCTGATAACCAAGAGAAGAAGCACGCTAACCATTTTCATATTTATTAATGCCTTAAATTCTTATGCATGGGAGATTATTTATTCTCAAACTCTTGCTTGCTAATTGTGATGACAATTGACGTAGCTATACTTTGCTAGGTTTTTCTTGTATTTTAAAAATGAATTTATGTTGTGTACACCGATTGCACTTAAAAACGAATTTGTCCCATCTACGCCAATGCACCATGCAATTAAGTGTATTTTTAAAAATTTACGCGGACATAAAATTGTATACGAAAATTATCAATAAAAAATTTTGTAGTGGAGATTGCCTATAATTTTTTTTCCCATTATATAGACATTTTCATTCCCTACCTACTAAAGAATTTGTCTACGTTATTTTCATAAATGAGTAAATTTTTGTAGGTAATTATTATTTAGGAATTTAGTTTCATAAGCAAATTGCTTGTAAGCTGATGAATAAAGGTGTCTACATGATTATAATTAAAATTTTAGGTAAGTCATGGAAAATTCCTACTGCAAAATTTCGTAGACAATCCTAATTTCGTAAGTAATTTAATTTTCTTACGGTGACATCCGTTACATATTATGGAAAATTGTATTTTTAAAAGTGGGTTTTTAGTAATAACTTGTGAGATTTAAAAAAAAAAAAACATTTAAATCGTACGGTGTGGAAAAAACTTACTCTTTAAAGTGAATGTTTTAAAAGTATTATAAAGAATTGCAATATTATTCAAATTTTTTTGTTATTAATTAAAATGTGAAAAATTAATTAATCCCTACAAAGTATTATATGAAAATAATTCATGATCATGAAATAATTTTAAATTATTAAATATTTGATCAGAAGTATAAAAAAATTTCATCAGGAGTATTGTTAATTTAGGTTAGTGGTATTATATTGTATTATTTTCGTCTCGTAATACTTTTCATAGTTACTGTTTCTCTTGCGGTTTAGCGGGTGAGTTTTTTTATTAGTATTTGAAATGATAAAATAATTTTAAAATTACTTTATAATAGAGGAGAAATAGATCTATCATACCCTACCTTAAAAACCACATTATCATTTCAAATGCTAATAAACAACTCGCTCGCTAAAATACGAAAACAAAGTGACTGTGAAAAAGTGTTTGGGGGGCAGGGAGAGTCATTGTTGTAAATCTTCGTGAAATATTCAAATATTTTAAAACAGTTTTATGATAAACTTAAGATGAACTATTTTCACATAAAACCTACTCGGGATGAAATTGTAGGACGTAAGAAATTTAAATTCAATGTTATTAACTCACTTATCCAGTAATTTGATGTAATTTTAATGGATGAATATTAATTTATCCCTTTTGAAATAATATAAAAGATTATAATTTTAAATTTATTGAGATGTTCTTGCCCTCATTGAATTACTATAGATGTAGGTGGACATGACTTCACTAATCTATTTTCCTGTTTTTTGAAGAAAATTTAGTCCTACCTGTACTACGTATTCATACATAAATTCATAGCAGAACGATAAGGTCCCTCTCTGCTTAATTTTGTTATATCTAGATTCAGCTACATTGGTTCTAAAATTAATTAGTTTCATTTATTTGTACGTACATAAGTACATGCCCCTTGATCAGCCCGGAAGCATGTCTTGCAAGATCAATCTATTCCGGAGAGGTGCTAAAAACTACTCAATACATCAAGTTAGGGAAAAAAAAAATCAGAGTAAAAGAACTCCTAAACAATAGAATAATATTAGGTTGCTATTGGATAAAGCTATTTGGAATGAAAGAGATTTGAAAATGAATGAATTTTCAAATTCATGGGTTTTTAAATGATATGGTTTAACTAGATATTTGAAATTCCTCCATTTTGAACTGTCAAGAAAACGATAATTTGGCTACTCAATTTTATTGATTAACAATGCACAATAAAATATACAAGAGAGATTTCTTGTTCTAGTGAACAACAATCTAGCTAAATCAAGCCTAAAATCTATTTACAAGGAAATAACAAATTACAATAAAATTTACAAAGTAAATAAACCAGTTTACAATATTTTGTTCATCTTGATTTTGATCTTCAGTATCTTCTTGATTTGTGATATTTGATATCATATCTCTAACAAACCTCCATACTCCAATCTTGGAACCAATAAAATTAAACTTAGTCAGACTAACAAAATATGAGCGTGAGAGTTACAATATGAACAAGACGCGCAGTGACGACAGACTAAGAAACGACGACAAGGAAAGAGACATAACAATTGCATTAAGTTACAATAAAACATAGCAAATAAGGTGGAAAGAGAGACATAGAAACTCGGAGTAGCCACGCATAACACAAGACAACAACGGGGAGCATGAGATCAAAGGTTGACAAGATAGACGATTGAGAAGTAAAAGAAGATTATATTTCTCGTTAGAGGTTGAACTGAGAAGACAGAAGATATGAGAAGAAAAAGAAACATATATTGCTTGTTAGAGACTAGCTGAGAAGACATACGACAAGAGAAGAAACAAACATACACAATAGGAGAGAAAAAGAAATAAACATGCCCAGGACGTGGGTGTGAGCCAAAAGGCTCTAATACCATGTCAAGAAAACAATATTGTGGCTACTTGATTTTATTAATTGATAGTGTACAATATATATATATATACACAACACGTTGAGTGCTCTACAAGCATCTTACAGATCAAACTAAATCTCTACGTACATTAAAATAATATCAATAATAATCTGGAAATAATTTGTACAAATCTTGACTATTATGGATGCATGACTTTCTTCAAATATTTTATCTTGACAACAATATCTTTAAAAAACTCGCAAGATGGAGGATCCGTAGGATACTCCAATCTTGGAACGAAAGAACTAAACATAGGTGAAGACAATATGGGCGTAGAAGTGACAAAATACGAACACAAAAATATTGACATTCAAATAAGGAATAAGGAGAAAGAGAGAGACACTACGATGACAATATGCAGAGAGAGATAAGGGCGAGAAAAACATAACAAAGATAGACTAATAAACACCATCAAAGAGAGAGAGAGAGGGATGAGACGCAAAAATTGCACAATATTATAACAAAAGAAAGCAGAGAAAGGGAAAAGATACACAAAAAACTCAGAGTAGCCACGCTTAACAAAAGATAGAAGATGAGAGCGTGGGATCAATAGTGGGCAAGGTATGAGACTTGGTGTAGTCAGACGTGACACAAGACAAACAATGAGAGTATGGGATCGGTGGTGGGCAAGACATGAGACAAAGAGAAAAATAGAAATATACATTGTTCGACTGAGAAGAAAGACAACAGAAAAAAAAAAAAAAACAAAAATTGGAGAATAGAAAGGAATAGAGAAGACGTGGGCGTGAACCAAAAGTCTCCATGTCAAGAAAATGATATTGTGGCTGTTGGAAAATTGGGTTTTGAATTATTTATTTATCATTTGAAGCGGTGTAACACCGATTTTTGATAAATAAAATGTTTGATAAAAGTTTATTTTTTGAAAAATTAAACACAGTGAGATCGATCTACTCTAGGAGTAGATGTTTGTGGTATATTTAAAGTCTCAAAACCAAATTTCGGTGAGTGAAAAATTAATATACGAAATTGAAACGGTATTAGCACTTTAATAGTTCTTAAATGCTAATAGGAGAGTAATTAACTAAATTAATTATCCCACATTGGAAAATGTTGAAGGTTCATAACTCCATATTAATAGAAAGTAGTTGTATTATTCTCAAAACTATAGTGTCTAAGAAGATACTCCTATGGACCACACGAGCCTGCGCACTGCCGCCCGCACGCCCGGCCAAGGCCGTGCCCGCGGACTTGGACTTGGTTCTTGGAAATTGGACTTTGGGTGGACTTTGGGGCTTGCCCTGGATTGAGAAATATTAGTTTTGAGCCTCTGAAAATATAGGCCAATTATTCTGAAATAAAGAAGAGCTTATCGAGTGATAACATATTACGGTTATCAGATAAGCTGGTTAACGGGGCGTGATTGGTGGTCCGCGTGCGGAAATCACGGGAGTGAATTCTGACACATGTGAGAAGTCTGAGAATGAATCTGGATGAACATTTCGACTGGTAACATCTGACGGTTATATCTGGATTTAATATCATATTAAAGCAGCCGTTAAAATTCAGTTAATGACCCTTCCCTAAATGCAGTGGATAAAATCCTATATATAGGGGGTCTACATGCATGCAAATCACACAAAAAAACACTTGAAAATCATGCATATGTATTGTGCATTCTGCATTCGTTATTGCATTCTACATCCTCATATCATAGTTCTCGTCCAGTTCCGGCGTTCCACTTTTGTTCACTGATACTTTTACACTATATGGTGCAACTCGTGTAAAAGGTGATAGTCATTTTATCTCTTGGAACATTACGTCAAAAGGGATTTCCGTGTGCACTAGTCGGGACATATTTATTTTGTGGGAAAAGGAATTCCCTTGACTCGACTTTACTAATTTCAGTTCGTGTTTCAAATAAGATCGTGGAAGTTGCAGTACGGGGTACAAGATTGTTGTTGCTTCTTATTAAAAAAATATTATTCTAATTTTTTTATTTTCTTGTATTTTTCTTTTTTTTCTCTGTCATGTTGAAGCCATCGTTGGTGCACCTATAAACCAACAATCGAAAAATAAATATATACGGTTGAGCGATGATATCCAATGGGAAAAATAATAATACCCCTCCCGTTGTTACCTCAGGAGCTGGTCAAACCTCAACCCCTATTGTCTCTTCGGTTCAGGCAGTTAGTGCCCCTGTTACTGCTGTTACTGCCCAATTTGGGCACCCCCTATCACTTTTGTGATGGCCCCCTAGACGACCTTCTGTGTTCCATGCTGAAAGACCCGAGAAGTTCTTGGGTAAGCATTTTAAGAGGTGGCAGCAAAAAATATTGTTCTACCTCACTACGCTGAGTCTGATGAGGTTCCTGATGGTCCCGTTTTTCGAAGGGCAAAATGGGAATTCAGGAGCAAATTTTTTTTTTTAAACCTTCGCGTTGCACCCTGAGTGAGTTCAGTGGCGGAATACTCAAGTCACTGCGTTGCTGAGAGTCAGAGCTATCAAGTCAGTGATGAGACTTGAAAGCTCAGGCTCTCAACAAGGCAGTGACTCGAGAGACTGAACTCTCGAGTGCCTAGCCTGATCTGGTCAGTGAGAGGAATCTCTCTGACCTGATTGCTTAACTAAAGTTTTCTTAACAAAGCTCTCAGTGAGCTGATTTTCACAACACTTTAGTAAATACTTTGAAAGATAAGTACGCTCAGTTTAACGTGGTTCAGAGTCTCAATACTCTTACATCCACGGCCTGATTTAACAGGAAATCCACTCCTGGGATTCTTGTTTGTAACGTGCCAAGGTGCACTTACAACTGGACTCACGCCCCTCCACGGAGCTGCCTCTCCTTACAAACAACTTACTCCCAACAAACCTGACTAGAGGGTTTTGGTTTCGGTTTGGTTTTCTCCAACTAGGTGAGGTTTTCCCTTACAATGTGTTAGCCTTAAAGCTAGGATTAGGAAAACCTCTCTAAGCTATGAGTTACAAGCTGAACACTCAGATAATATATGTGAAGACCCTAATGGTCAGTGTTCTAGGTGTAAGATGTGCTTCCTTATATCTCCCTTTGAAACGCACAAAAACTCTCACACCCTCACAGCTCGTAGGTGTAGATTTTCTCCTCTCACACACACTTCAATCCGCAGCTGGAAGCTTGTATTTATAATGGGGATTCAAATGTATCCGTTGGAGAGGAAATACATTTGAATCCAGCATTAAATGGTTTCAACCACTTTTCTTGGAATGCGGCCTTTGTCAGTGTCAGAGTTGCTGCCTCGTGCTGATTGGTCCACGTGGCCTGGATTCACGGATCTTTGACTCAGTGGGTTTGACTAAGACCCACTGACTTTAGGTAGTTTTCTCCTTCACTGACAAGATGATCTTCAGTTGGACTGACTCGTCCTCAGTGTAGTTGTCCTTCAAGGACTGTTTGAAGATCACTTCCAAGAACTCTGTCATAAGGCTGAATGACAAAGTTCCCTGACCACAGTAGCCTGACTCCTTCAGGCCTACTTGGTGCAGCACTGATCCTCCTGATCAGGCTCTTCACTGAGTGGTCCACCAGACTTGGCTTAGATCAGCCTGACTTACACTCAGTGGGACTTCCTTCAGGCTTCTCCATTGGTTCAGGTTGATGGCAGGTCTTCAGTCAGCTCTTCTGGTTGTCATCTTGATATCTTCAGGCTGTGTTGAGAAGTTCCCCCTCGCTGAGTTCCCCCTCAACTGAGCAACCTATTCTAGGAGCTAACCTAGCCTGACCTGATCTAAAGGATACTATCCTGACTGCTTTCAAACCTATTACATGTTGTTTTGGAAAATCATCAAAACTAAACATATCCCAACAATTTCCCCCTTTTTGATGATTCCAAAACTTCTAACCAAATGATTTTCTATTACAAGAATATTGTCAGAGTACAGGTAATAGTTTGAAATATGCAGGAATTCCCATAGTTTAAAACATTTAAGATCTGTTCGGTAGACCATTTTTCTTAACAAAACTGGATCAGTGGTCATGTGAACAACCCGCTCTGATACCAATTGATGGTCCCGTTTTTCGAAGGGTAAAATGGGAATTCAGGAGCAAATTTTTTTTTTAAACCTTCGCGTTGCACCCTGAGTGAGTTCAGTGGCGGAATACTCAAGTCACTGCGTTGCTGAGAGTCAGAGCTATCAAGTCAGTGATGAGACTTGAAAGCTCAGGCTCTCAACAAGGCAGTGACTCGAGAGACTGAACTCTCGAGTGCCTAGCCTGATCTGGTCAGTGAGAGGAATCTCTCTGACCTGATTGCTTAACTAAAGTTTTCTTAACAAAGCTCTCAGTGAGCTGATTTTCACAACACTTTAGTAAATACTTTGAAAGATAAGTACGCTCAGTTTAACGTGGTTCAGAGTCTCAATACTCTTACATCCACGGCCTGATTTAACAGGAAATCCACTCCTGGGATTCTTGTTTTTAACGTGCCAAGGTGCACTTACAACTGGACTCACGCCCCTCCACGGAGCTGCCTCTCCTTACAAACAACTTACTCCCAACAAACCTGACTAGAGGGTTTTGGTTTCGGTTTGGTTTTCTCCAACTAGGTGAGGTTTTCCCTTACAATGTGTTAGCCTTAAAGCTAGGATTAGGAAAACCTCTCTAAGCTATGAGTTACAAGCTGAACACTCAGATAATATATGTGAAGACCCTAATGGTCAGTGTTCTAGGTGTAAGATGTGCTTCCTTATATCTCCCTTTGAAACGCACAAAAACTCTCACACCCTCACAGCTCGTAGGTGTAGATTTTCTCCTCTCACACACACTTCAATCCGCAGCTGGAAGCTTGTATTTATAATGGGGATTCAAATGTATCCGTTGGAGAGGAAATACATTTGAATCCAGCATTAAATGGTTTCAACCACTTTTCTTGGAATGCGGCCTTTGTCAGTGTCAGAGTTGCTGCCTCGTGCTGATTGGTCCACGTGGCCTGGATTCACGGATCTTTGACTCAGTGGGTTTGACTAAGACCCACTGACTTTAGGTAGTTTTCTCCTTCACTGACAAGATGATCTTCAGTTGGACTGACTCGTCCTCAGTGTAGTTGTCCTTCGAGGACTGTTTGAAGATCACTTCCAAGAACTCTGTCATAAGGCTGAATGACAAAGTTCCCTGACCACAGTAGCCTGACTCCTTCAGGCCTACTTGGTGCAGCACTGATCCTCCTGATCAGGCTCTTCACTGAGTGGTCCACCAGACTTGGCTTAGATCAGCCTGACTTACACTCAGTGGGACTTCCTTCAGGCTTCTCCATTGGTTCAGGTTGATGGCAGGTCTTCAGTCAGCTCTTCTGGTTGTCATCTTGATATCTTCAGGCTGTGTTGAGAAGTTCCCCCTCGCTGAGTTCCCCCTCAACTGAGCAACCTATTCTAGGAGCTAACCTAGCCTGACCTGATCTAAAGGATACTATCATGACTGCTTTCAAACCTATTACATGTTGTTTTGGAAAATCATCAAAACTAAACATATCCCAACAGTTCCTTACTGAGGATCCGCCAACGTTCGTTGAGAACGACCCGGTTAATGAAGATGTCCGCTCTCGATGGTGGAATCTTAATTTCTTTGCCCAGATTACATTCTGGGAGGGTTGGTAGATTCGTTGTATAACGTCTACCAAAAGGTCACTAGTACTACTAAGGAATTATGGGAATCCTTGGAAGTGATGTATGTGGCTGAAGATGCTGGTACTAAGAAGTACCTCATGGGAAGGGTTTTGAACTTTAAGATGGTGGATTCGAAATCCGTCATGGAACAATTTCAAGACTTCCAACTAATTCTGCACGATATAACTACAGAAGGGATGAAAATACCAGATGCTTTTCAAGCAGAGATAGTAATTGAGAAATTGTTTCCAAGTTGGAAGGATTTTCAAAATCACTTGAAACTAAAGAAAAATTGTATGACTTTACAAGAAGTCATCGGAATTCTTCAGATATGTGAAGGTAGTTTGGAAAGAAACAAAGAACCATCAGAGGCGAGAGCAAATCTGATGGAACGTGGTGAATCCTCCAGGAAGAGGAAAAGGCTAACAGTGATTGCAAAAAATAGGCTAAAAATAACTTTAGTCGTAATTGCTATAACCATGGCAAGTCGGGTCATAAGTAATGAAATTGTTCTGAGCCCAAGAAAGATAAAAAAAAAAAAAAGATGATAAAGACAAGGGCAAGGCACAGTCAAGTGCACATATGGCTCAACATGAGCTAACTGACATGGACCTGTCTTCTGTAGTGTTTGAAGTCAACTTGGTTTTATTCAATTGTTGTAATTATACTCAATTTGAATCTTAGGAGTTTTGGATGTTTAATTCTTGCTATAGGTTGCTGGTTTGGTCGATTCCTGCGATTTTTAGTTCTGGAAACAGTGCCCATGTCTTCAATTCACCGAAGAATTTCAATTTTTGGGTTAGCCGTTGGAATTGGTTTGTGCTCGTGTGAGAATTTGTTCTGTTTTTCATATTTGTTCACTATCTACCTCATTAGTAGTGTTCTGATTTCCTAATAAGTTGACTATGAATTTAGAATCGGTATATTTTATATTAATAGTTAATACTGCCCCAGTCCCAAATTAATTTGCACACTTGTCATTTAAGTTCGTCCCACATTAATTTGCAAACTATAAGAAATGGAAACATTGATTTGCGTGTACACTTACAAATATATACATATATTTACCCATATACCAATACTTTATTTAAAAATACTGATTTCTTAAAAAATGTGCAACCCTTTAGGGTGCAAATTGATGTGGGACGGAGGGAGAAACATATTTTGGTTTTATTTATTAATTTTAGTGTTTTATTTTTATATACTACTTAATCAATCCCACGATTACTTTCACATTTATCTTATTTGGATGTTCCACAATTACTTTTACACCCAAAAAAGAAAATAATTTTCTCCCACAAAAGTTAATAAATCATAAAATTATCATTATTTTATTTAGTTCATACTCACCAGTTTTTTTTCTTAAAAAATGTGTCACTTGCTACTATGAAAGAAATCAAGGGACTTAAAGATAAAGGAGTGCAAAGTGTAATATGCTTATATATATTATATCAAGAAAGATTTTATAGGTTGTAGTAACATATACTCCCTCCGTCCCGGAGGAATTTACACACTTTTCTTTTTAGTTCGTTCCAAAAGAATTTGCACACTTCATACAAAAGAAAATATTGATTTGCATGCACACTAAAAAACATACACATATTTAACCATACGTCAATTTTTTATTCATAAAGTGATTTTTTTTTTAATTTTTGAAAAAAGTTGTGTAAACTCCTCCAGGACCTAGGGAGTATATTATATTTGCTCATATATCAAGAAAAATTTTTGTTAACAAATTACATTCTTTGCTCATGATTAGGCGTGAAATTGTCATGATTCGTCGCTCGAAATGCCCTTGTTTTGATGGATTCATATAAGTATTTAGAGTCATTTGAGTATTATTTTCACAAACTAACAAATTCGTTTCTTTGATGCTTATAAATGGATAGAGGGCAAAAAAAGGAGTTCGTAGGACTTCGAATCGACTCAAACGGATACCCGGATGAGAAGATATGGAAGAAATACGAGAAGTATTAGTTCGAGCGAGCAAAAGTGTCATTGAAGTACTCAAGATGAAGGTGCTCGAGTAAATACTACTCAGGCACTCGAGTAGTGCACTCGAGCCAGCTTCGGTCGAGTAGACATTACTCGGGCACTCGAGTAGTGCACTCGAGCAGAAGCCGGTCGAGTAGCCATTACTCGGGCACTCGAGTAGACTACTCGAGCAGAAGCCGGTCGAGTAGAACTACTCGAGCTAAGGGGCTCGAGTACTTTTGACGTTCTGTATAATTTTAACACTCGAGCTTGCATTGCTCGAGTACTTTTTACTCGAGCTCTACTCGAGCTCGACGGAATTTTGGCCCATGAGATCCCGTTTCGACCCGTTGCCTATATATACCTCTTCCAAACACGTTTTGAGGGATCCCCGAACTCACCACATCACTTTTATACATAATTTTTAGAGAGAGAAGGACGAGAAGAGACGAGCAAGTTTAGTTTTACGTTTTTGAGGTTTTTGCTTACGAATTCACATTACGATTTCACGTTTTAGTTTCGTTTCTTAATATCTTTTGTTCTTGAATACGTTGAGACCTCGTTTTGCTAATTAATTTCAGTTTATTCTTTTATATCTCAAAACCCTAGTTTATGTACGATCTTTTCTTTGATTTAATTACCATGTTCATGTTCGTCACTTGTCTAATTGTTATTGTTTACGTTAAATCTATGTCTAGCTAAAACCCTTGCATGCTTAGGGTAGGATGAACTCGTAGAAGTAGGTTGTGGGTACGTAATTAGAGTAACTTGTGACGTTAGGTTTTAATTCTCTTGGTTAATAAATTCTTAAAATTAATCTAGACTTTGCTCTTGAATTTCGTTCGAAAGGTGTTAGAGAGAGGACGACCGTATCACTCTTTAACAACGAGTAGACTTAACGAGAGGGTTTAGGAAAGGTTAATTCATCTACCGGTTTAGCGAAGGAGGACGACCGCATCACCTTAGTTAAATTAGGGTCTCATTAATTAAGCACAATCTATTAACTTGTTAGTAGATTCGTGAAGTCGAGTGTTAGGGTAAAGTATTAGGGTTTAGAATCTTGAGCTTTCACCTTGCATTCTTAGACTTAGGTTAATTCTTGTGTGTTACAGTTATTTTGATTATGACCTGCTCCGTTAGTATACGTAGGGATTCCTATCTTAAGCATTACCATCTCATATTTGAAAACACACCTTTTGTTATTTCGTTCAAATTTTCCTTTTGCATTCGTAGGATAATTTTAGTTTAGTTTAATTAATCTTTCCAAAAATCCAAAAATAATACACTCATATTAACTACGACACGTAGATCTTCAGGGATCTATTCGCATATACACTGTCCCTTGGGTTCGATATACTTGGTCGTTATACTTGCTAATACTACAGTGAACCCGTTCGCTCGCGGGTGAGCGACTAGTAGAAGTTAGTGTAGTTTGCTTAAAGTCAATGGCGCCGTTGCCGGGGATGGCGTTATATGCTCTTTGAATAGGACTTGTAGATAACTTAGTAGTTAGTAGTGGGTGATTTATTTTCTGTTTTTATTTTTATTTCCATTCATTAGGCAGTTGCGTTTTGATCCTTCTGCTAGTGTGTCAGGTTTATGAAAACACGCTCACAAGGCAATACGAACGAAGAGAGGTTACCTGCAGATCCTGAGACGATAGCAAGGAGAAATCGAGCCTTCTTGAGAAGGATGAACGCGGCCGACTTAGGGAAAGAACCAATGGACATCAATAATGAGTTGGAATATGCCGAGAATGAGTTTAGCCAGAGGTTGAACCGGGTTGACGGTACTGAGGGCAACACCAGTAAGAACCAAGATCCGTTAGGGGATAGTCAGAGCCAAAACCCGGGTGCACAAAACGTCATCAATCCAGCTCAGAATTTTGTCCATAACCCTCTGAACAACCCTGCTTTCCCACAAAACGTAAACCCAAATAACCCTTTCAACAACCCAGTATACCAACATTACTCATACCCACCACACCCTTATCCACCATACCCATATCATCCACCACCTATGTACCAACCACCTCCAGTTCATCAAGTACCAGCACCACCTGTTGCTCCTCAGCCTGTGCCCCAGAACGCAGATCACAATATGGCTATTCGGGACAGGTTTGCGGCATAACCGCAGAGGTACTATGATGAAGTGGCATTGCCTCCTGTTGAGGCGAACAACTTCTCAATTTCCCCGGGAATTCTAAAGTTGCTTACCGAGAATCAGTTCAAGGGGGTGATCGGGAAGGAGAATCCTCATACACATCTGAGGAGCTTTCTCATGATAGCCTCCACATTCAATTACAATGGCATGTCTGAAGATGCCAAGAGGCTTAGGCTGTTCCCATTCTCATTGACGGGAATAGCTAAAGAGTGGTATGACAACACGCTCCCACGGGGAGGTATAACCACATGGGCTGAGCTCGAGCGTCTGTTCCTCGAGCGATTCTACCCTCCATCTAGGACGATCAAGGCTAGAATTGAGATCTCGTCCTTTCGCCAGAAGTCTGGAGAGGATTTACGCCAAGCGTGGGAGAGATACTCAAACATGCTGATTGAGTGCCCGCAGCACGGGTACAACGAGGGAGACATTATGGCATTCTTCTATAGTGGTGCCAACAAGGCGGGGCAAGACCATTTAGACGTCTGTGCGGGCGGAGCATTCCTGAATCAAGGCATAGAGAGGTGTAGGGAGATCGTGGACAACATTGTCACGAATGCCGGTGCTTGGGGTGTGGATGCAGATTTTCAGAGAGTGCATCAGGTTGAAGAGGGAGAAGGAACGAGAAGGCTATTGATGGCCATGATGGAGAAGATCAACAACCTCGAGTTGGGGGAGAGTTTGGTTGGAGAGCATGCAGTAGAGAATGAGAGAGTAGACCAACCAAGTGGACAACAAGAGGTAGCCAATTACATGGGAGGTCCATATTACAATAAGAATGGCTACCAAGGTGGAAATCAGTATGGAAGGCCTTCTTATGGTCAGCCATTTGCACCTCCAGGGCCACAGCCGCCTCAAAATCAATGGAGGAACACACAAGGAGTTCAAGGAGGCCAGCAGCCTCCTCAAAACACATGGAGGAAAAATGAGAACTTTTATTATGCTAACCCAAAAGCTGGTATTACTGTTCCTGCAGGTGTTGATCCAGGTTCAAAGCCTCCCGGTGGAGAAGGCGGTGCATCAACCGATAAGATGTTGAGAGCTATTCTTCAGAAGGTGGAGGAAGGAAGTAAGAGGTTGTCATCCTTGGAGTACGATGTGAAGGAGTTGCATAAAAAGGGTGATCAACGTGATCAAGACCTCCAGAAGATGAACGTTGAGTGGACTAGAACTCAACAAGAGAACAATCGAAGGTTCACTTCTATAGAGTTCCAGATGAGCCAGATTGCAAAGATGGTGAATAGAGAGCCGGGAAAATATCCTTCCATGCCGGAGGGGAACCCGAAAAAGCATTGAAAGACGATCCAGCTTAGAAGTGGAACCAACTATGAAGGGCCTCAGATGCCTGCTGATTCTGAGACGCTTCAAGCTGAGATGGGAGAAAGAGAACACAAGAAAGATGGAGGTGTTACTGTTGAGAAGGGGGTTGAAAGTGAAGGGATTGAGAAGCATAAAGATATAGATGAGTCCCAGAAGGGGAAAGACTTTGAGGAGATAGAGAGGGTTCCAAAGTGGAAAAAGGCAAAGGAAGCAAGGGATAAAGTGAAAGAAACAGAAAGAGATGAATGGGGGGTACCCAAATCTGTGATACCAGTCCCGTATCCACAGCGCTTCATGAAAAAGAAGCTTGATGAAAAATTTGCAAAATTTCTTGATGTTTTTAAACAACTTCACATTAACATTCCTTTTTATGATGCTTTGGAACAGATGCCGCATTATGCAAAGTTTCTGAAGGAGTTGATCGCGAAAAGACGGCGAGTGGATGAGCCGAAGTTGGTGCAGCTGAACCACGAGGTTAGTGCATTAGTGCACAAGGCGCTTCCTCCAAAGCTGAAGGATCCCGGGAGCTTTACCATTCTTTGTGATATCGGGAACGGGATCAAGAAAGGAGCGCTATGTGATTTAGGGGCGAGCATCAATCTCATGCCCTTGTCGTTTTTCAAGAAGTTGGAAGGTGGAGAACTTCAACCCACAATGATGACGCTTCAACTTGCCGATCGGTCTATTACTAGACCTCAAGGTGTGGTTGAAGACGTCCTAGTGAGAGTTGGAGATCACATTTTTCCAGCCGACTTTGTAGTGCTAGAGATGGAGGAAGATGAGCACGTGCCCCTGATATTGGGAAGACCGTTCTTAGCTACGGCGGGGATGGTGCTAGACGTGGCAAATGGGAAGATTACGTTGAAGGTTGATGATCAAGAAGTGAAGATCTCCCTATATGAAGCCATGAAGCACCCGAAGGAGGATGAGAGCTTGTATTGCATGGATGCAATTGATCCTCGTGTTGAAGACACACCTCCTATCCCTAATCCTTCTGATATTCATGATTTTGTTAGTCCTTCACTTGATTATTTAACCCATGAGCATTATGATCTTGATTATTTTGATAGGGATAAAGTGAAGAAGTTGAAGGATGAAGAGGTGAAGAAAGTGGACGTGGTCCAGTTAGAGGGAAAAGGAGGAGTTAAGAAGAAAAAGTCCAAACTCAAGAAATTGTTTAGTAAGACTCCTCCAGATAAAGGTGAGAAGGAGTTGAGACCTATACCACTTGAGGTGGGGAAGAAAGCAAAAGGGCTCATGATGGTGGGTCATCAAGGAAAGGAGTTCAAACACCACTCTTATGAGAGTAAGGGAGGTATTTTTGAGTATGATGTCCCATAAGCTCCTTTGAGCTCGGTCCGGCATGAGGACCTTAAAAATAGCGCTGAATGGGAGGCAACCCATTATTATTTTTATTTGCTTTGAGTTTTTTGTAATTAGGGAGTTATTTTGAGTCGTATGTTTAACCTCGTATTTGAGTGAGTTGCTTGTAGGCTTGTTTCTAAAGGAGTAAAGGTATCATGGAGTTATTTAGATTGAAGGGACCAACTCAAGTAAGGGAGTGTGCAAAGCTAGTGAGAGAAACGGAATTATTTGGTTGAGGTAACCCACAACCCCAAACTTAGACCTCTAGCAAGGTCGAAGTTTGGGGGGGTGGAGTTTTTTTTATATGTTTCTTGTTACATTGCACATGCATGCACGCCCTTATCTTTGAGTTGAGTTTGATTGATTATTGGTTTGTTGAGACACTCCTTGGGGTGATTTTGAGTTGACTCGCTATTGCATATTTCATGCCTATCAATCATCTTATGCTTGTTGATTGCTATCTTTGAGTATGATTTGATGAGTAGAGTGAGTTGTAAGGGTGAGTTAGAAATTCTTTTGTTTGAGTGTTTGAGTTTGAGCTGATTTGAGGAAGAACTTGTATGCTTGTGAATTTTTCTTTTGAGTGCTTGTGTGATGAGAGTAAGAATTCACTAAGACTAGCATGGATGTGAAAGCCGAGAGACTTGAGTCTTTTGAGATTTTGATGCATGAATTAATCTCTTCGTTTGTGAGTGGATCGTCACCTTAGAGGATGCTAGAACTTGTGTGTGCTCTTGCTTCTTGATTGTGTCTAGTTTGATATGCTGAATAGGATCTTAGGCCATCTTTAATTTTATTGAGTCACTTAGCCAAAAAATTTCCTTACCAATGACATTGAATCCCTTGTTAGCCCCTTTGAGCCGAAAGCCTATTTTATTTGCTAGCACATATGAACACTATTCCAATTCCTAAGCCTTTTTGTCCCAATTTGAGTGGAGAATAGGAAAGTGTGAATGTGAAAGGAGTGAATTGAGTTGAAAAAGGAAAAGGTTGTTTGTTGAGTTAATATGAGAAAAAGGTGTGATGAAGATTTGAGTTGTGGGAAAGAACAAAAAAGGTTGAGAATGAGCAAAAGAAAAAAAAAAAGAGCTCATGTGTTTGTGCGAAAAAAAAAATGAAGTGAAAAAAAAAAGTGAAAAGAGTGAGAAAGAAAAAAAAATTGAAGTGTTGAGAAAAGTGGAATTGAAAGAGTGTTGATTGAAAATGTTTGAAGTAGTCTGTTCCTAATTTTGAAGTACTAAAGTTTGAGTTTCTATTCTCCATTCACTTAAGTCACTTACCCATATTGTTATCCCACCTGTCCAAAGAGTCTACATTACAACCTTGAGAAAAGTCCTTTTTGATTCGGCATTGATTTCTAGAGTATGGTCGAAGTTAAGAGCACTTACAAGCCTATGGCTGCCAATGTGTGTGATTGATTGATTAAGTGAGTCCCTTGATCATTGTTATACACTTGAGAGGGAGTGAAACACATTGTTGAGTGCACATCCATGTTGGATTTTGGTGTTTCTTGCTGTTGTTGCATGAATATGATGAAGGAAGGTGAGTGAGTATACTTGTGATGCATCTTTGAAGCTCGAATTTATGTACTTGCATGATTGGATTCCTTGACTCATTCCTAACAATTTCACTTGACTTATAATTTCGTTGCTTGAGGACAAGCAACATGGTAAGTTTGGGGGGGTTGATTAGGCGTGAAATTGTCATGATTCGTCGCTCGAAATGCCCTTGTTTTGATGGATTCATATAAGTATTTAGAGTCATTTGAGTATTATTTTCACAAACTAACAAATTCGTTTTTTGATGCTTATAGATGGATAGAGGGCAAAAAGAGGAGTTCGTAGGACTTCGAATCGACTCAAACGGATACCCGGATGAGAAGATATGGAAGAAATACGAGAAGTATTAGTTCGAGCGAGCAAAAGTGTCATTGAAGTACTCAAGATGAGGTGCTCGAGTAAACACTACTCAGGCACTCGAGTAGTGCACTCGAGCCAGCTTCGGTCGAGTAGACATTACTCGGGCACTCGAGTAGTGCACTCGAGCAGAAGCCGGTCGAGTAGCCATTACTCGGGCACTCGAGTAGACTACTCGAGCAGAAGCCGGTCGAGTAGAACTACTCGAGCTAAGGGGCTCGAGTACTTTTGACGTTCTGTATAATTTTAACACTCGAGCTTGCATTGCTCGAGTAATTTTTACTCGAGCTCTACTCGAGCTCGACGGAATTTTGGCCCATGAGATCCCGTTTCGACCCGTTGCCTATATATACCTCTTCCAAACATGTTTTGAGGGATCCCCGAACTCACCACATCACTTTTATACAGAATTTTTAGAGAGAGAAGGACGAGAAGAGACGAGCAAGTTTAGTTTTACATTTTTGAGGTTTTTGCTTACGAATTCACATTACGATTTCACGTTTTAGTTTCGTTTCTTAATATTTTTTGTTCTTGAATACGTTGAGACCTCGTTTTGCTAATTAATTTCAGTTTATTCTTTTATATCTTAAAACCCTAGTTTATGTACGATCTTTTCTTTGATTTAATTACCATGTTCATGTTCGTCACTTGTCTAATTGTTATTGTTTACGTTAAATCTATGTCTAGCTAAAACCCTTGCATGCTTAGGGTAGGATGAACTCGTAGAAGTAGGTTGTGGGTACGTAATTAGAGTAACTTGTGACGTTAGGTTTTAATTCTCTTGGTTAATGAATTCTTAAAATTAATCTAGACTTTGCTCTTGAATTTCGTTCGAAAGGTGTTAGAGAGAGGACGACCGTATCACTCTTTAACAACGAGTAGACTTAACGAGAGGGTTTAGGAAAGGTTAATTCATCTACCGGTTTAGCGAAGGAGGACGACCGCATCACCTTAGTTAAATTAGGGTCTCATTAATTAAGCACAATCTATTAACTTGTTAGTAGATTCGTGAAGTCGAGTGTTAGGGTAAAGTATTAGGGTTTAGAATCTTGAGCTTTCACCTTGCATTCTTAGACTTAGGTTAATTCTTGTGTGTTACAGTTATTTTGATTATGTACCTGCTCCGTTAGTATACGTAGGGATTCCTATCTTAAGCATCACCATCTCATATTTGAAAACACACCTTTTGTTATTTCGTTTAAATTTTCCTTTTGCATTCGTAGGATAATTTTAGTTTAGTTTAATTAATCTTTCCAAAAATCAAAAAACAATACACTCATATTAACTACGACGCGTAGATCTTCAGGGATCTATTTGCATATACACTGTCCCTTGGGTTCGATATACTTGGTCGTTATACTTGCTAATACTACAGTGAACCCGTTCGCTTGCGGGTGAGCGACTAGTAGAAGTTAGTGTAGTTCGCTTAAAGTCACTCATAGAAAGAGTTGTATTTGCTTATATATCATGAAAAATTTCAGTACGATATCATACCGTACCGAAAATATTGATATATCAAAATTTTTGATAAATTCAGTATTTTTTCATACAATAAGCACGTTGTATCAAAAATTTCGATATTTTGCGACAAAATCTGCAAGTAATATATCACTACTAGAAAAAATGATTATTCCGACAAGAAAATCGATCGGAATTGAACAAAGTTGGTCGGAAATGAAGTTTTACCAACCAACAATCCCTTGGTGTAATCCATCGTAATAAATCTACTAGGTAATGTTTTATCGATGGGAAAATTGGTTGTCGGAATTAGTTATTTCATTAACGACAAAAAATTGGTCGGAAAAAGTATATTTTCGATTTAGTTTTAAAGCAAAAAAATAACTTATACCGACGAAATATTTTACCGGTGAAAATGTCAATTTTTAACGACACCCAATTGGTCGGAAAAAATATTTTTTCCTTTTATTTTTATTTAGCAAAAATGATTTATGTCGACGAATTTTTTGCCGGTAAAAATTTGAAGGGTTTTTTTATCTTTTCAACTTGAACTTTATACTGACTGATAGCTTCTCGGTATATTTGGTGTGTATATTGTTGGAGTTATACGTGAAAGTATGCTTTTACTTTGTATAACTCGTGTATCAAACACTCGTTTTATGAGAATAATTATTTTATCACATTTGCTTTAGTTATGATTGAATGTTGAATTTCTATTGCAAACCGTTCAATACATGGTACTAGTTACATTGTAGTTAATGTGGTGATACCCGATCACGGAAGACAACATTAACTGTTTCCTTGTAACTAAACGTACATTTTCACGACCTAGGTGGAATTGAACAATCCACCGTGAAAGGTCGATGTGTAAGGCTCAGATTGGTCTGTCTTGACTAAGAGATTGCACTAGCACATTTAGTATGTGTTGAAGAGGACCTACAGCGAGGATAAATTCTTCTGTTCTGAAATATGAAGAATTAGACCTCAGTGGTTGTTGATTTCTTAATCTCCGTCACTTAAATAGGACCGTGTGTGCTTAATGGTTACTGCTTTGATTCATGTTGGGTGAGAATCATTGTGACTTCGAACTTTGTGTCTTGGGCAGTAATATTAATCATACGACGGTTGCTAAGATTTAATACGGAGAAGCGCGTGCGAGTACGGCTCGTGTGATTAGTCCCCTTGGTGGGCTCAGAAGTTTTATCGTACCAAATCTTGCAAGTGAAGAATCGGTTTCTTCGGTACGGATAATAATGTTGAGCTGTCTTTACTCCAAGGTGAAATATATTAATTAATTTAGAGCTATTCAGAAGCTTGATTAATTAGTGGACTTGATAATCTTAAACGCGGGAAATAATAACCGGGAGCCCATATTATCGTAATATGGATTAAGATGGATAGTGCAATATTAATTTATTAGTGGTAATAATTAATATTAATGGATTGAATTATATTGGGGCTCAATATTGAAATTCAGAAGTCCATTAGAAGGTCCAATCTTAATTCTCCTTAAAGGCCCCTCAAGTAGCCCATTAAGTAGCCCAATAATGATAAGGTGATTAAAATAAAAAGATAATATCTTGCTGATTTTTCTTCTAATTTTTCGAAAATAGTAATTCAAGAAAAGAGAAGATTTTGTTGATTTTCTTGAAAATATATTATGGAAGATATGTATTCTTGGAATACAAGAATATCTCATATATTCAAGAAGATCCAAATCAAGAATCTTATTATTGAAATTTTCGAAAATATTAAGCTTGTGAGGTGAGTGAGATTTTTGTGGAATATTTTATTATGGAGAAAAGAATATATGGAATATATTCAAGATTTCTTAGAGGTTAAGAAAAGATTTTCTCCAAGCCCAATTCTACATGGAAATTTCGGCCCCTACCTCTTATAAATAGGGGATGAATTTTTCATCCCCAAGTACATAATTCCATGTGTTGGAAAAATCAAGAGCATATATATTTTTCTTTTTCCTTAGTTATTTAAATTGTTTGATAGCATCTCCCACCGGTGATCGAATAAGGTGAAAGGGAATACTTGAGAAGGCTTTTGGGTTGATAAAGCGCGTACGTGTTAGTCCCGTTTTATTCAAAGGCCAAGTTCTACGAGAGGTACGTTAATCACATATTATCTTGTTTATTCCGTCATAGATTATATGTGGATTAATGATTAGTGTGAAAATTGCTCGAAATTTGTGCATTTAATTTGCTAATTTTATTATATTTCTTGCATTTATTTACATTAATTTGACCAATTGTGCTTAATTGTCGAGAAGGGTGTTTGTGTTAATTTTTGCAGGAAAATTGAGATTTTTAGAAGCAAACACGTATCTACAGTTCTGAGAAATTAATTGAGGAATTGGGCCAAGAAGTGCTGCCCAATTAATTAAGGCCCAGGTTATTGGCACTACGAAATGAAGTAAATATACTACACAAAATTTAATTCCTACAACAAATACTTGAAATGACAATATTACCCTTTTAGCATTCCCTCCACAACAAATTTTAGTGAATACACTCCACCAGATTTTCATAATTCACGTTCGAACAAGGAGATAAAATTCGAACAATACAAACGAACTCCATACTTGAAGAATGTGACCCACCATCAATCGACTACTAGACGCTTGAAACGTGTTTTTTCGGCATACATTGTAAGGATGAACGATCCTCCAAGCCCGGAATAAGTATATGTAAGTGTTTGGGTATTTTTTAGAAACTAGGTTTTTTTAAATATTGAGTAGTATAATTTTTGTTGGTGTTATGATGTTTTTCACGCATATTATTGTTCATTGAGTGTATAAAATTGTATGGGTATGATAATATTATTTTTATTTGCTTGTTTCGAACAATTTTTTTTTCTGAAAACCGCGATTGCATTTGTTCATCTCTGGTTCTCCGAACTCGACCAACATATTCGGAAATTTTTTGCGAACATTTCTTTGATGTTCATATTATTTTTCCGAACTATGTACATATGTTCGAGAAAATTTTCTGAACAAATATGTTCGGATAAATTTTATGAACATATTCGAAATGTTCGGAAAAAATTTCCAAAAAATTCACCTACGAAGAGCTTGCTGGGTATTTTGGGAATAAATATAGTGTATTCATCCTAAGTGTAGTGAATTTATCCATGTAGTGTATTTACTCCACCTTGTAGTGCCAATAATCTGGGCCATTAATTAAATAGGTTCGGCCCTGAACGAATTAATTGTTGGAGCCCAAGAATAGGCCCAAGTTGAGAGATAAAAGTCCATAAAGACCCAAATTATTGTTTGATTCGTGAATTAGAAAAGGAAATAGCAGCAGCACGTGAATTACAAAGTTGGAAAAGAAAGTGCTGCCATATTAGATGCTGGGTCCCACAATTCTTTTAAAAGAAGAAATTTTGACCAAGTAAATGAAGGAAAATGCATCAGACTTGGGATTAAAAGTGAAAATTGGAAGCCCACTTTGCTTGTTCGAAGAGAGAGAGAAAGAAGCTTTGAGAAGAAAATGGAATCCACACCTCACGACAGCAAACTCGTTGGAAGCCACCAGCCACGCCTGGAAGAAGCAAGCTCGACGCCGGAAATCGCAGCCATGGACGCCGGAATTTCAAAGCTTAGATCGGAATTTTAGAGCCAAAGCCTGAGATGGTGAAACGCATCGCCTGGAAGATTCACCGAAAAGCTTCAGTCGTTGTCCAGCTGAGGGGAGAGAGGAAGCAAACTGGGTCCCACATGCAAGAGTTCAAGAAAATGGATCAGCACTTTCTTCCATTAGCAAAAACGCATTTTCAGCATCAACTCGATCGAGTTACCCGGCTCGTGCGAGTCCATGTCGGTTTTAACAGAGTGTTGGGAAGAGTTTTGGCCGTACTCGACCGGGAGGTCCACTCGAGTTGGTCAACTCGGTCGAGTTGACCGAGTTGACCGAGTTGACCGGGACAACTCAGCCGATTTTGGGTAAAAAGTGCGAAAATTCATTTTTTTTAGGGATTTAATTGCAATTTCGTCTCAAACTTCATTTCACACTATTTATACCCATTTTCTCAGATTTTCTAGAGAGACACATAGAAACACACACCCCACACACCATTTTAGTTAGATTTCACCTTCAATTTTTAGATTTCAGTTTTCTTTCAATTATTAGAGTAATTTAGCTAAAATTTGAAAAACAAATTTCAATTCAAAGTTGTAATCACTCCATTGAGGTGACTTCTATCCTTTATTTTTCAATTAATTAGTATAATTTTCTCATTTATGATTTGTTGCAATTTTATTATGATGATCTTCTTGGGTTTATTGATTTCTTTTGTTTGTTTATCTATTGATTGTGTTAGATTAGCCATGAGCTAATCCCCTAATGCTTTGGGTGTTTGAATTATGATGGAATTAGTGTTATGGTGTTAATGGAGCTTTGATTGTGCTATTGAGTTGGTGCTATTGCTTCTATTAATGTGTTTTTCTTGATTAGATTAATTGATTAGGTTTAGTAGCTCTTGTTAGGTTAATTTGTGCTACAACGAGAGTTGGGTGTGGGTTAATCGAACTTGTGGTGAGGAATTTAGTTAATTAATCGAATTCAATTAGTCGTTTATTAACTCGAGGGAGGGTAGACGGCTAGACCACCATTAATAGACACTAGGTGCCTTAATTTACGGGTTTAGGTGCTTAGTGAAGGAGGAATACTTGAAGTGCATCGCGTGCTTCAAGTCATTCACTATCTTAGGTGCTTTTGGTAGCTAATTAGGTGTTAGTTAGTTCAATTGATCACCCAAACCTCAAAAGGGATCGGTATTCAATATTTTAGCGATAGCTCTTAGTAAGAACCAACGAAGTAGCATAAGACAAGCGATATTAACGAACGTAGCATTGATTCCGTCATAAGGATTTCACCCGAAACATTATCCTCAACTTGCACTTCTCACGAAGTTTTAAATTGCTTTTTAGTTTAGTTTGTTCATTTCATTTCTAGTGTTTAATTCGATTATTGTCTTTTCATTTCAATTAGTCTAAAAACTCCAAAACACGCTTCTACAATTCTATGGAAACTCGTAGTCTTAGGGATTCACCGGTCCACTAGGTCCTTGGATCGATACTATTTGGTCGTATACTTGCATGCTATAACGAACCCATCCGCTTTTGGGTCGTGTTTGCTTGTTTGATTTAAAGTTGCAAAAATACGAAAAAGTCAATTAATTCAACATGCATGATGTTAAATTAGTTGTTGGAATTATTATTTGAATTAATTAGGATTAATTCATGCTAGTAATAATTGTATTTAAATTCGTGTTTAAATTTCATCCCGAATAGATTCCGGGCACCCCTATTTTCCCAACATATATGTAGGGTGAAATTATTTCCGACGGATATTCCGTCATAATATGTTCTGCAAAAAAAAAAAAAAAATTAGCCCCAAATATTTAAACTAGTGAACCAATTAAACAAAATATTTTTTATAAAACAACAACAACAATTCTGTTTAATTCATTTGCCGCAAATAACACCAACAAAATATATTATACCCTATATTTAAAACTGGAGCAACACAAACATCAATTTTGTTGGGCGATACTGAGGAGGTTGGAACTGCTTCTGGATTAGTAGTTGTACATTGTGACTTTGCAGTTGCTCTTGCCTTTCGAGTAGATATCATCCCAAAGGTTCGAATATCCGTTTTTGCTCTTGCACATCCAGGTGCATTAGTAGTTATGGGTCCTTGCGCATCTAGATTGTTGATAAGTGATGGCCGTCGGTGAACTCGATTGGTTGAATGTCCAGACAAAGAAAATGTCCCAGTACAATTGTTGTTACCCAAAATACGTATCTAAACGTGGATTAATGTGGCTTTTGGATGAGTAACGGCTATGTGATTTGTGACTATAATCAGATATTAGAGGCTTGAGGCCTTTTAGATATTAAATGTAGAACAAAGATAATAAATGCAAAGAGATTTGTCAAGTCTATTTATGACTTGGGCTTTAATGTTGTTCCTCTCATTTATTGAGGTTTGAACCCATATTTATAGTCCAAAGGCAACCCTTTGGGCTGACCTTTTGATGGACAGGTACAACCCAGCATTTAATGCTGGGCCAGGCCCATACTGGGTTAGTGAGGAATATCTTCCGTATTGTGGATCTTAGTCCAATTACAATTGGCCACGTGGAAAGGGAATCGTATCTTCCCTTAGGTCGTGGGATATCCTTACACAAGTATGGCCTCCCCTGTCGAGTCGGTCGCGATTTCTGGTCCTGGTATTGGGAATTGGAAAGATCTTCTGATAGCGTCCAAATCTCCCCAACGCCGGTCAAGACTTGATGCCTAACCGTCTCGTCCTCCACGACGATGCGTGATTCATTATACTGGATCTCTTCCTTGCCTTAGGCTGTAATCTTTATCGAGCATGGTCGTCCGTGTGCCGAGGCTGGGTATCTTCGGTGCGGAACGTGATCCTGACGTTATTCACGCCGGGACGAGTCCGAACAGACGATCATGAATGTCGAGATGAGGGCTATGCTTATCCCCTTCTCTTGGCGACTTCGCATAAAGCGCCTCTACTCGTCCTCGTCTTGATGGATTTATCCGTCACACAACAATTGCCCCTCGGATTGCCTCGATATACTCGTCGAGGCGAGGCGACTCCGGTGTGACGAGGGAAATCCAAAAGGTTGGTCTTAAACACATGTGCTCCTCGGGAAGGCGCGATAAGTCTTCTCCCGAGGGGATGCCTACGCGTAGGTAATGATGGCTACTTCATAGGGAAGCGGCGTGAGCGAAACGTACGCGCTGACCCAAACGTCGCGACTGCTCAGGACGCGCGCTCGTGGGTGCGACGCGTTTGCGGAGTGGCCCTCATATTATCTTTTAATTCGCCTGGGCCCCGTGAATTTGAAAAGTCTCTTGCTTTCAGGTCCCTCCGTCTCCTCTATAAATAGGAGGGACCCCTCTTTTTTCAAAGGATCTCTTCTTCGCGCTCATCTTGTGTTGTTTGGAAAGTTTCGGATTTCCATGCGAATTCGTGCGTTTCACTCCCGGATTGTCTTTGTGGGTAAGTTCACATTTCATATTCCTCTCCTTTTCCTTTCTGCCTTCTTTTTCTTTTCGGATCAAGAGGAAAGATGGCCGAATCTTCTTCTCCCGGTCATGGCCAAGGGGTTGGCGAACTCCGGCAGCGCCTGCAAAAGGGGGTTAGTGGCCGGAACCCCTTCGCTCTCAGTGATGATGATGGCCTCGATGCGGTTTTTCGGCGTGCCCCGGGGGAGTCTGGAGCGTCTTCCTCCCAAGCGGGCGCCGCTCCGTCCGTATCTGGTGCGGACCCTGGTCGTGATGGGGGTGCCAAAGAACCATCCAGGCGCGATCTACCCGCCGAAGCTACGCGTATCCTCCAGGATTTGGAGGCCCGGGATCGATCAGAGGCGATAGAGGCCGAGACGGTGGCGAAACAGGCCGAGGAATTGGCCTTTTGGCGGAAAAGGGCCGAAGAAATTGAGCGCGGCCATTAGCTGTGGGGGGCGTTTGTAGATAGGAGGTCGGGACCGGGGCCCGATTTTATTTACGACTACTATCGGGCCTCCCATAATTATGTGCGGCCTGATCGTCAGCCATTCGAGTTCTTGACCCCGTCCACGTCGAGATTCCACTGGAATGGTATAGCCAGCAAGGTAACTGAGAGAAATCTCAAGGATTGGCGGCGTACCTTCCAGGTCCCCATTGATGTTCACTTTCATGTCCCGGCACCTGACGAGAGGGCCGATCAGCCGCCGCCAGGGATGGTTGCCGTGTCCTACGACATCATGGATGTGGGACTCCGTTTCCCCCTACACCCGGCCCTGACCAATCTCCTTAACGCTTGGGAGGTGGCTCCGCTCCAGCTCAGTGTGAACTCGTGGCGCGCCTTGGTCGGGACATATATCCTATTTGGCCTTTATCGCCTGTACCGTATGCCTACCGCTGGCGAGATGAAGTATCTATACGGCCTTGCGAAAGAGTCCAGCAAGAATGACCTCATCCACGTCAAGCACCGCCATGAGAAACTTGTCTATGACTTGCCGTCCAAGGTTCACGTCAAAGACGAGCATTGGTTCTGGGTGTCGGGGAGGTGGAAATCGGGTCGCGGCAATGTGGATGTCGACATCCCCACTCGATTCGCACATAAGAAAGCTAGTAAGCCTTTGTGTATTCTTTTGATCGTCTTTTACTGATCTAATGCGTCTTCTTGTTGCAGGTTACGTGGTGCCGAGAAGGGAAGATCTTCCGTTCGACTTCCGTCTCGTTCTTGCGAAAGTTGATTTGGTGGACTACCGGGATCGCCACTATCGGACGCTCCTTACTGAGAGGAAGAGGTTGGAGTCTCGCTTCTTCAGTCCGCCCCGTCATCTTCAAATTCCTCCTCGTAAGTTTATCTTAATATTGTCTTCATGGCCTGTTTTGATTATGTGGATTTTAATCTTCCTTGTTGGGTGGCAGGCGACTATCCCGTCTACCCCGCCTGTCCCCCGGAGCTGATCATGGAGATGCCCGACCCCCTCGCCCGGATGAAAGCCTTGGTTGGGAAGAAAAAGAAAGGGACGAAAAGGTCGTTGCCGATGCCTGCCCCGCCAGCCCCTCCCGCGGTGATTCCGACTGCCGTGGCAATCCCGAGGGTGTTCGTTGCTCCGTCGGACGAAGACAGGACCCCCTCTCCCCCGGCCAAAAAGGGACGACATTCTGATGACGCCGGGGGCGTTGGGCTGGTTCTTTCGCCTCCCACTAGAAAGTCTGGCCTTAGCGAAGGGGCACCTGTAGTCGGCACAGGGAGCCCGCCATGGCGTTCCGGCGAGATGTCGTCTCGATCCTTCTTAGGTCGAGACCCTCATAGGGTGGCCTGGTAAGGCTCTTCACTTGTTCTTCGTGGGTCGAGACGTTGTTATTATAGGAATTTATTTGACTTATGTTATTCTTTCAGTAGCATGGAGGACGATCCCGCGCCCTCGGCCCAAGTTCTTGATTTCGTCGGCTCGAAGTTCGCTGAGAGTTTTGATGATCTTCCCGTCTGCCTCCGCCGGACGATGCGGGATGTCCCTCGCGCTTGGGACATTGAGTTGGACGATGCCATCAAACAGAACTCGGGCAACTTCAATCTCTATCTTGCCCAGGCCCTTCAGCTGAAGGCGGCGTCGGTGATGAGTCGAGCTTTGTCTCAGAAGGAGAGCGAGGCTGAGCGTGCTTCCTGGGATGCCGAGAGCAAGAAGAAACTCTTTGAAGAGCTTAAGGCGCGGGTGGCCTTCCTGGAGGGGGAGGTGGAGGCCGGCAAGAAAGCGACGGCCGAGGTGGCTGTTCTGTCAGCCAGAATAAAGTCGTTGGACGAGAATACTTCTACTCTTGAGGAGAAGTTGCGCCGGGAGGCTGCGTCCTCGGCTAGACTGGCTGACGAGAAGGCCGATGCTGAGAAAAAGAAAGAGAAAGCCGAGGAGAGGGCACTTATGGCTGAGGCTGAGGCCAAAAAGGCTAGCCAGGAAGTGACCCAGGTACGGAGTGAGCTCGCTTCGGCGAAAGAGATGGTGGAGGAGCTCAAAAAGAAAATGGCTCTCTCCCCGGAGGAATACGATGCTCTGACAGACCCGGCACAGACCACCAACTATTCATTCTATTTGGCGGTGTCGGATGCGCTCAGGGTGTTGTACAAAGCTGGGCGTCCCCTCGACGAACTGGTCCAATTCTTCCGGGAGTACGTCCTTTCCCATCCTCTCCATGGCGATATCTATGTCGGATGTCTGGACCTGGAGAAAGAGATGGGAATTGACCTGAGCTGGTGGCCAGATCGATCCCGGCTGCTGATGCCCGGGGAGAGCCCTCCTGATCCCTCCGACGATGGGGACGAAGAAAAAGATCAATCTGTCCCTCCTGGTGAAGAAGCTCTGGTTGACCCCTCTCCCTCCGCCGCTGCCGGTCTGGAGGCCTCTGATAATCCTGCTGCCGCCGAAGTGCCAAATTCAGAGTAGATTAGGCCATTTACTTTTGGTAATGTCATTTTGTAATTGCCCGTGAGGGCCTCGTGGAATTTTCCTTTTTAATGAAAGCTATTTTCTTCTCGCCTCTTGTCGTAACTTTATACTTTTTGTACTTTCTAAGTATGGCTTCTTTATCATGGTTGCGGAAGTGTATCGTCTGTCTGCCCCCGAGGTTCGAACTTCGTCATGCGTCCTTGGGCCTTAATGGCGTGTTTTGACCTTGACGCGATTCCCGCCGTTCTTGCTGTAGTATTTTTCTGTTAACGTTGAGGGCTTGAGTTCGTCGAGAGGCTTAGTTGTACTCATACTTTGAGTTGAGTCTCTTAGTACGAGACTTTCCTGTGCTCATCGAGAGCTTGAGCTCGTCGAGAGACTTGGCTGTGCTAGTACTTTGGGTCGAGGCTCTTAGTACGAGACTTTCTTGTGCTCGTCGAGAGCTTGAGCTCGTCGAGAGACTTGGCTGTGCTCGTACTTTGGGTCGAGGCTCTTAGTACGAGACTTTCTTATGCTCGTCGAGAGCTTGAGCTCGTCGAAAGACTTGGCTGTGCTCATACTTTGGGTCGAGGCTCTTAGTACGAGACTTTCTTGTGCTCGTCGAGAGCTTGAGCTCGTCGAGAGTCTTGGCTGTGCTCGTACCTTGGGTCGAGGCTCTTAGTACGAGACTTTCTTGTGCTCGTCGAGAGCTTGAGCTCGTCGAGAGTCTTGGCTGTGCTCGTACCTTGGGTCGAGGCTCTTAGTACGAGACTTTCTTGTGCTCGTTGAGAGCTTGAGCTCGTCGAGAGTCTTGGCTGTGCTCGCACTTTGGGTCGAGGCTCTTAGTACGAGACTTTCTTGTGCTCGTCGAGAGCTTGAGCTCGTCGAGAGTCTTGGCTGTGCTCGTACTTTGGGTCGAGGCTCTTAGTACGAGACTTTCTTGTGCTCGTCGAGAGCTTGAGCTCGTCGAGAGTCTTGGCTGTGCTCGTACTTTGAGACGTGACTCTTGGTACGGATTTTTAACCATACCACCTTAGAAGGCTTGTGTTAGCGCTCGCCTGAGTTTTACCTCGTAGGGAGTCTTTTGCCCCTTTGAGATCGTGTCTCGTCTGGGGACTTTTGTGCTATCTCGATATAGTTGGAGAGATTGGTCTTAATGCTCTTGGGAGGCTTGGCCTCTCTGAGAATCTTAGGTGCTTGGCCTGAGGCCTTTGGAACGGAAACGAAATCTTGGTTCTTCATTGCTGAAATGAAAGAAATGATTACATTTTGTTTTATTGGTAGTACTTTCTAAGGTTAGCGGCGTTCCACGTGTAGCGATCGGGGACGCCATTTAGGTATTCCAGCTCATATGCCCCGTTTGCCACAAATTTAGCTATTCGGAAAGGTCCTTCCCATCTTGGCCCGAGGGGGGCCTTTGCATTAGGTTGAATTTTCTTAAGGACGAGGTCCCCTACGGAGAAACGCCTGACTTTGACCTTCGAGTTGAAAAACCTCTCCGATCTTCTTTTGTAGATCGCATTTCTTGAGGCCGATGTGAGTCTTCGTTCTTCCAAGACGTCCAATTCGGCTCTCCTGACCTCGTTGTTCTCCTCCGAGACAGTGTGTGATGCCCTTTGAGTTGGGACTAGTATCTCAGCGGGGATGACGGCCTCTGTTCCGAAAGCCAAAACGAACGGGGTTTCACCTGTCGCGTTCCTAGACGTCGTTCTGTAGGACCACAGAACTTCGGGGAGGGTCGAGGCCCAATTTCCCTTGGCCTCGTCCAACTTGGCTCTTAGGGTATGTTTGAGAATCTTGTTGACTGCCTCCACTTGTCCATTCGATTGAGGATGGTACGGGGTGGAGAAGCTTCTCTTGATGTTCCATCTTTCGCAGAACTCCATTATTTCGGCCCCGTCAAATTGTTTTCCGTTGTCCGAAATTAGGGTTTGAGGGAGGCCAAAACGGCATATGATGTTCCGCCAGATGAACTTGGTGATCTGTGCCTGGTCGATCTTGTTTAAAGCCTCCGCCTCGGCCCACTTGGTGAAGTAGTCTACTGCGACGACCGCGTATCTCATCCCCCCGGACGCAGTGGGCATAGGACCGATAAGTTCTATCCCCCATTGCGCGAAAGGCCAGGGGCTGATTATTGAGGTCAAGGTCTCCGGGGCTATTCTAATGTCCGGGGCCGTCGTCTGGCATTGGTGGCATGTTTTGGCGTATGTAATTGCGTCTCGCCGTAGGCTAATCCAGAAGTATCCCTGCCTCAAAGTCTTTTGATATAGTGACTGCCCCCCGGCGTGATTTCCGCAGACCCCTGCGTGAATCGCGTCGAAAACAAGCCTTCCCTGCTCCGGGGTGATGCATTTGAGGAGGGGGAGGGTGAAACTCCTTTTGTATAATTGGCCATCGACGATTATGTATCTTGTGGCTCTGAGCTGTAATTGCCGAGACTGGATTCTATCTTCCGGGAGGATGCCGTCCTTCAGGTATGCGTAGATCGGGGTCATCCAGCTTGGGGGTTCGTTTTCGATCATGCCTACCAAGTTTTGATAGATTGACGGGGTTTCGAGCCTCGTTAGATTGACGTTTGACAGGTCTGCTGCCCCCTCCGAGGTGGCCAGCTTGGATAGAGCATCGGCCTGCGAATTTTGTTCCCTTGGAATTTGCTCAATGTATACCTCGTGGAACTTTTTGCATAATTCCATGGCCCGCTCGTGGTATTTGATCATCCGTTCTCCCCGTGCCTCATATTCGCCGGTCAGCTGGTTTACTACCAATAACAAGTCCATGAAGATGTTCAATCTTTGGACCCCCACTGCTATGGCGAGGTCGAGGCCTCCGATGAGAGATTCGTATTCTGCCTCGTTATTCGTAGCAAGAAAAGCAAATCTGACGGCGTTAGTGAAACATTGCCCGTCTGGGCCTGTTAGGATGATTCCGGCCCCAACGCAAATGCTCGTCGAGGAGCCATCCACGAAAAGCTTCCATACAGGGTGGCTTACTTTGGATGGGTGCGGTGGGTACGTGAGTTCGACCATGAAGTCGGCCAGCGCCTGCCCCTTGATTGCGGTACGAGGCGCGTAGGTGACCCCATACTGGGCCACTTCTAAAGACCATTTGATTAGACGTCCGCTTGTGTCGGGGCGATGTAGGATTTGTCGGAGGGGCAGTGTTGTCAAAACTTCCACTTGGTAGTCGAAGAAGTAGGGCCTTAGCTTTCTGACGCTCATGACCAGCGCGTAGGCGATCTTCTCCAATGGCGAGTACCTCGTTTCGGCCTCGTGTAGCACTTGGCTTACATAATAAATCGGTAGATGCTCCTGCCCCTCGGCCCTCACTAATACGGCGCTCAGAGCGCCCTCAGATGCGGCCAAGTATAGAAACAACTTCTCTCCCTGAACTGGTTTGGCTAGGATCTTGGGGTTAGCCAAATATTCCTTCAGCTTGACGAATGTCAGTTGGCTCTCTCTGTTCCACGTGAACTTTTTATTCTTGATAGTGGAGAAGAAAGGCTTGCTCTTGTCGCCTAATCTCGAGATGAACCTATTTAGTGCGGCCAATCGTCCAGTCAGTACTTGGACTTGGCGTATCGACCTCGGCTCCGTCATGTCGATGATTGCTTTGATTTTGGAGGGATTCGCCTCGATGCCCCTCTGACTGACGATATGGCCGAGGAATTTTCCTCTCCCAACGCCGAAGTGACATTTCTTCGGGTTTAGCTTCATGTTGTAGGCCCGTAGAATGGTAAACGCCTCGGCGAGATCATGAGGGTGATTCTCCTTCTTGACACTTTTAACCACGATGTCGTCTATGTAGACTTCCATCGTCTTCCCTATTTGCTCGGAAAACATGGTATTGACCAAGCGTTGATATGTTGCCCCGGCATTCTTCAGACCGAAGGGCATCCTCGTCCTAGAGTACATGTTCTTCTCGGTGTGAAAAGACGTATGCTTGATGTCTTCGGAGGCCATAGGAATTTGATGGTACCCGGCGAACGCATCCATGAAAGACATCATTTCGTGTCCGACCGTATTGTCGACTAGGTGGTCGATGTACGGTATTGGGAAATGGTCCTTGGGGCATGCCGCGTTCAGATCCGTGAAATCGATGCAGAGCCTCCAAGCGCCGTTCACTTTTTTTACGAGGACCGGGTTTGAGACCCATGGTGGTTAGTCTTATGCGGGTTCGATCAGCTTGTTTTCCAAGAGCTTCCGGACCTCGACGTCTAGGGCCTCGTATTTTTCGGGGCCGTACTTCCTCCTCTTCTGAGCGACCGGCTTCCTACCGGGGTCAATCTTCAAATGATGACACGCGTGCTTTGGATCGATGCCGACCATATCTGTGTGATCCCAGGCGAAAACATCGCGGCTACCTCTGAGGAAGTCCGAGATTTGGCTTTTCAAATCGGATGGGATGCTAGACCCCATAGTTACTTCGAAACCTGGTCGGGCTGGGTCTAAAACCAGTTTGTCTAGCTCTTCGTCCGGTGTGGTTTCTTTTGGGTCCGAGCGCTCGTCACGTGGGTCGAACTCGACCGTGATAGGCTCGAAACCAATCCTTGGATCTAAAGGATCGTTGCATACTTGGACGAGATTGCCGCCGGAGGTCATTGCGTCCTTGGTGTCCCGTCTTGATGGAGGACCGAGGTTGGTTACATGTGATTTGGGGCTATGTGCGGTATTTAAAAGGAGACAAGGGTAATTCAAACATTTTCTAGCCATTTTTTGGTCCCCTTTTACCGTGCCAACTAAGCCTTCCGTAGTGGGGAACTTGATACAGTAAAAGTAGGATGAGGCAACCGCTTCGAAAGTTTCAAGGAAGGGACGACCTAAAAAGCCATTATAGATATTTGGCTGATCGACTATTACAAAATCTAACTGTCTAGTTATCCTTGTCTCTTCCTTCTCGTGGCAGGTGAGCTCTACGGACAGTTTGATTCTTCCATAGGCCTGGACGGCGGTGTCTCCGAAACCTCGGAGCACGGTGTCGAAAGGTTTGATGAACGGGATGAAACTTCCCATCTTGTCGAGAGCTGATTTGAAGATGATGTTGCAAAAACAACCATTGTCTACCAGAAGACGATCGACGATGATTCCGAGGATCTTGGTAGATATGACGAGGGCGTCATTTTTTGGGCATAGAACCCCTTCCCGATCAGCGTTAGTGAATGTGATCACGGAAGTCTTGGAAATGGTTGGCTCAGGCGGGGAGATGGTATGGATATTCTCAAAAGCCCTAGTCTCGGCCTTCCTCTTGCGATTCGACATGGTTGAGATCGGGATGAGGCCTCCTAGAGTCCCTCCCCCCTGGAGCATGTTCACACGTCCTCCCTGATGGAGTGGCGGTACCTCCATCTCCTCGTCATCACTTTCCTCATCTTCGACATATGCGACGGGATGGCCTTGCCTCGGAGCCTGCTGCTGGCGTGGCTGCCCCCGTTCCTGCTCGGGGTTGTGAGGGGCTGTCTCGGCCGGCTTTTTGACAAAGTCATTTAACTTTCCGTCCTCGTAAAGCTTCCAAAGCTGCCGGAGGAGGTCTCGGCATTCACTGGTATTGTGCCCTGCGGCGTCGTGGTATGCACACCATTTGGCTTTGTTGACTCGTGCTTTAGGGTTGATGACCCTTGGTTTCTTCAACAGGTCATCGTGTTGGATCGCGTTGAAGACAAATGCCGGGGACTGGGCCAAAACCTGGAGCAGCTGCTCGTCCGTCTCATTGGCCCACTTTTTGAACGTCCCGGGCGCCTTGCCACCTGCCTGACGCGGCCCGGATGTGTTCTTCCTTTGGGGGGAGGCTTTGGGCCTTTTCCCTGCCTCGGCTTTTGAGGCCGGGGCTGTCACCACGGCCTTTGGTGGACCCATCCGCTGTGCTAGGAGCTTCTGGCGCGTGATCATTTCCCCGGCTCTTCCTTTGAACTCTGCGTAAGTCGCGGGGAGGCGTTTGGAGAGGTGCCTGAACATAGGGGAGAGTGCTGCGAACCCGTTCAGGGTGGCGTGGAGGGCGATCTCGTCGCAGACTGGTTCGCCTGTGAGGATAATCTCGTCGACGCGGTCGACATATGCCTCGTCGGACTCGTTGTCCGCCTGCTTGATACTCATGAGCCTATGCCGCCCCTCGGGCCTGGAGATCTTTGCCACGAAGAAAGTCAGAAACTTTTCGCTCAGATCGGCGAAGCTTGAGACGGAGCGGGACGGTAAATTGGCGTACCACTTGTGCGCCAACTCCCCCAGTGTGAGGGGAAACAGGCGGCACTTTGTATCGTCCGTTGCGCCTCGGCCGGTCATGTAGATCCGGTATTTGCTGAGGTGCACCTCCGGGTCGGACCTTCCCTCGTATAAAGGGGTTTGGGGAGGGGTGACCTTCGTTTGAACGTTGGTCTCCTCAATCTCCTGAGACAAGGGCTCCTTGCCGACATTGGATCGCTTGGACGGAGAATCCTTGGCCTCCAACTTGTTTTCCATTTCGTTTAAACGCTGCTGGAGGGCTGCGATCAGGGCGCCTTGACTGCCCTCGGCTCGGAGAGTGACCTCGGGGCCCAAACGTTCGTGAGCCGAGACGCGACGTATGAGGTTTGGGATCGGGGAGCTTTGCGCACCCTCGAGTTGTCTCCTGACGGGGATGTGCAGCCCCGCCCGTGCATCCGTGTGGGCAGCTTCGGTATGGCCGGGATGTCTCGAGGACATTGTGTAAGACTCGGACTCTGAGCTCGGCGCTGTTTGATCCCATGATTCGCTGCCGAGCCGGCTGAAGACTGACCTGGAGCCCGAGGCCCTTGACCGGGTGGGTTCGGTCAAGTCCCGGCCCGTTGAGAGATCGACGAGAGCCTCTCTCGGTGGCCGGGTGGATCGCGAAGGATTCTTCCTTTTGTTGGATGAGGGCGGAGTCTGTATGCCCATGCTCCTCCTCATCTCCCTTGCTCGTCGCTGGAGCTGTTCAATAACAGTCTCCACTTGCTCGGGGGTGCTCAAATCAGCGGCGATGACAGGTATATCCCTCATTTGTCGGATAGGGGTGGATGTTAGCTCCACACCTGCCGTCTCCTGGTCTGGGCGAGACGTGCCTTCGCCAGCATCTTGGTTCGCCATCTTTCTGGTTTGACGAGAATGTTTTTCTTTGATGTATAAGATTGACACACCCTCCTTCTAGCGCCAATTGTTGTTACCCAAAATACGTATCTAAACGTGGATTAATGTGGCTTTTGGATGAGTAACGGCTATGTGATTTGTGACTATAATCGGATATTAGAGGCTTGAGGCCTTTTAGATATTAAATGTAGAACAAAGATAATAAATGCAAAGAGATTTGCCAAGTCTATTTATGACTTGGGCTTTAATGTTGTTCCTCTCATTTATTGAGGTTTGAACCCATATTTATAGTCCAAAGGCAACCCTTTGGACTGACCTTTTGATGGACATGTACAACCTAGCATTTAATGCTGGGCCAGGCCCATACTGGGTTAGTGAGGAATATCTTCCGTATTGTGGATCTTAGTCCAATTACAATTGGCCACGTGGAAAGGGAATCGTATCTTCCCTTAGGTCGTGGGATATCCTTACACAAGTATGGCCTCCCCTGTCGAGTCGGTCGCGATTTCTGGTCCTGGTATTGGGAATTGGAAAGATCTTCTGATAGCGTCCAAATCTCCCCAACGTCGGTCAAGACTTGATGCCTAACCGTCTCGTCCTCCACGACGATGCGTGATTCATTATACTGGATCTCTTTCTTGCCTTAGGCTGTAATCTTTATCAAGCATGGTCGTCCGTGTGCCGAGGCTGGGTATCTTCGGTGTGGAACGTGATCCTGACGTTATTCACGCCGGGACGAGACCGAACAGACGATCATGAATGTCGAGATGAGGGCTATGCTTATCCCCTTCTCTTGGCGACTTCACATGAAGCGCCTCTACTCGTCCTCGTCTTGATGGATTTATCCGTCACACAACAGTTGAACGTCCAGACAAAGAAAATATCCCAGTACAATTATACATCTAAAAATAGATATGAATATTACAATCATTATATGAACATATCACAAGAAATTAAAAAAAAAAATCTCATGGACTATTCATTCCACATCCAAAGAAGAAAGTAAAAAATGCTACTGACTGAATATATCAGAAAATATTAAGGGATTGTTTATAAGAAGCAACACACCTAACTTGAATAAGTATTCATGTAAAAAAGATAGAAAAAACATGTATACTAATTCTTTCTATCCTGACACTTTCCTTTTTTTTCATTTTTAATTCTAATACCTCTGTGTTGGTCCCGTACAAGTCTGAGTAATACGTGCATGGGGGGGGGGGGGTGGGGGAATACACGTATACAATTTTTACTTTCTTTTACAAGACTGAGTCCCCTTAACTCAGAGTTCAGTGATAGACACTGAATAGATAATAAACCTACTAACTGCTCTGAAGCAATTCAGTTAGCCAACTATCTATTTATGTCTTGTGCGGAAATGTGTGAGCCCTGAAAGTTTAAAGACTTGTTTTAATGTTCTTTAAAAACTGAAAGTTTCTTTCTTATAAAGTCGTGGTTAGAAGGGCAGTGCAATGAGTTCAAATATCAGACTGATTGATTCAACACTGACAAAGCATGCAATGAATGAACAATGATAATCAATGTAAAGCAATAATCAAAGCAATAAAAAACTCAGAGCGATTTAACTTTTTTCAGAGACTCAAGCTCCTACGTCCACGGTCCTGATTGAACAGGAGAATCTACTAAAGGATTAACTTATTTTTAACATGCCAAGGTGCACAATGACCAGTCACACTGATCCCTAGAATTCGAGTTCTAGTCCTCCTTCTCCTAACCAACTTACAACTTCAACCAACAAACCTAACACTGAGGGTTTTGGTTTCAGTTTGAATTTCAACTAGTTTGTGATAATCCTTACAATGAAAAACTATTCTAAGGATTGAATTATCACTCTAAGCTTGAGATATGTATAGTAAGCTCAGTGGAATACAGAATGGACTCTAGATTATAAGAAACACTTGGGAAATTTGTAGGGTTTCGAGTGATTCTTTGAATGCTTGAATGCTTGTGAGTCTTGAGTAACTTCTGGCTTTCGAAATTTCCCATAACCTTGTTTGGGGCAAGGTCTTCTGTATTTATAGGTGGATTTGAAAACTATCCGTTGGACAGATAGCCTCCTAGTCACATTTCTTGTAGGATACTTCAACGGACATAATCTTCATGCAGCAGCCGTCCTTGCATGGATTTGGTAAATGCATTAAATGCATGCCCGTTGAAAACTACATGGATGTCAGGTTCAAGTCAGTGTCCGTAGATGACTTGTCTTCTCCTCATTGGTCCACGACATTAGGTAGGTGAGAATGTTAGAACTAATTTTTCAGTTCAGTCTTATCTTTTCTGAGTTCAGGTTTGTCCTCATTTACGTACATGGTTCAGTGCTGACATTCCTTTTGCTTGCTTGGATCCTACTCCAAGTCTTTCCCAAATACTCAGGTACCCTGTTCCCTTCTGGTGCATGAGTTAGCAATGATCTCAGGATCATGCTCTTCATCCTGACACTTATTCAGCCATCTTAGAAGGACTGTCATAAGTTCAGTGATGGTGTTCTTGTGTTCTTCAGTCTTGAATGTCAAGAATAAGTACTCCTTTCATTGTGTACATGTGAATATAAAATACACTAACAGTTCTAATCCTATCAAGACTAGCCTGACTATTACAACACTTAAGCCAATCATCTTTTCAGAGTATTTGAGATCAACTCAAAACTGACATTGTACCAACACTCTGTTCTACAACTTCTATAAATTCTCATTAGCTAATTATTACAACCCTCTAACCATGTATACTATTTCCCACTTACATACTCCCACATAAATATTATAGAGATTGTTTGCAAATAAAATGTATTATTACATGTAAACTAGAATAAAAAACAATTATAAGTAGCATCATGAACCCAAAATTGCAGAAGTCCTTGTACTTACAATTCCATAAACTTCACAAGCTTTTAAGTGTATTTCAAAAATTTCTAAAAACAAGAGGAATAAGTGAAAAATTGATACCAATACTGATATCTCCATTGTCCTTAGAAAGAAAAGAAAATCTCTAAAAAAACATGCAACAATGTTCAGTTATCGATTTAATGAAAATCCCTTGAAAAAAAAAGTTGCCCGACCCTTCCAATGATTGAGCTCTAAAGTCACAATTGTTTGAAATCCTTTGTCAGCTCTTAGAAATTGTGGTAGCCGTGCTTGAGCCCTAAAGAGAAAGATAAGTTTTGCATAAAATTACAGAGCAATTCTTAGCGTTTTTAGTGCAATAGAAATAGATTACCTGCTCCGGTGGTAAGAAACTATCGGTGGAAGAAGAAATTTGTTGGCGGAGGAATTTGGGGAAGAAGAGGCATTTCTCCTCAATCAACAATTCCAAAAACTGAAGGAAGGTGAAGTGTTTCAGCTATGTAATTTAATAAATAATTTAATTAGTTGTTTTTGCTTTTCCACTAATACCAACAAGATCTTAATTGGTATTGATTTGAAAACAATACTTACTGTTACAGACCTATTTGACTATTTCTAGGTCTATTAGTTATTTAAATATTTGAGGGTATATATATATTACCGACTAAAGATTAGTCGCTAAAAAATAGAAATTTTTTTTTTTGTCCAGCAGGAACCAAACATTTTTTCCCGCTAATAAATTAATATTATATTTATTCTAGGTAGTCCTGATGAACTACTTTTTGGTAAATGTATAAGCAAACTCCCTGTTTAGAAACTACTTCTAATTCTTGCCTATGAACATAAATTAATTTACATTTTCTAATTTATCAAGTTGAATTTTTTTTTTTTTTGTAAAAAATCATAGACAAATTTTTGGTCGGTAATAGTATTAAATATATATATTGGTATTTCTTTTTTCTTGTGTTCTATATTTTTTTCCAACAGATTTTTAAATGGTCGAAATTGTCATCGAAGGTGTATGTAGTTATGTGACATGTTTTTTTCCGACAAATAGTTGGCCGGTAAAGTTTCTTGTAGTGTGTCTAAATTTTATATATTCATATTACATTACATAGTACGGAAAAAAAATTAACATAAAATATTATCAAGCTTTGCACGTTTTGAGAGTTACCGAAGATTATAAACGCGTAAACTCTCAGTTCATTCAGCATCTTTTGAGATAGATCATTTACAATACCACTTCCAGAAAAGAAGAATAATCGCTGGAAAGGGGGTCAAAAATAGGAAATAGGGGCTTTCTCAATTGTGTCGCAATTACTATTTATAATTATTTGGTTCAATTTTAGATTAATTTGTTAATAAATTGAAATTGGTTTGATCCTTTATGAATTTTTATTTATGTTTTTCCTGCTACATGTGTGCTAATTATTTTAATTTGTTGAATGGTCTATACAAAAAATATTAGTCGTGGAATTGTATTAATTATCAATAACCGTACAATTACTTTTATTGAAATCACTACAAGAAAACATAAAATTGTTTACGGAATTGTCAATATGACTACGAAATTTTCAACAAAAAAAATTATAGTGAAAATTATCTACGAATTGCCTACAAAAATTTCTATTTGTATTGATATTTTCCTTCCCCACCTACAAAAAAAAAAAAAAAAAAAAATTGTCTACAAAAATTCCATAGGTAAAAGGTGATATAGGTAAATTTTTGTTGATAAATTGTGATATAGGTAAATTTTTGTAGGCAAATGACTTGTAGGTAATTATACCTATAGATTTTATTTCGTAGGCAAAATTATTTTAGGTTGAGAAATGTAGATACTTTCATAATTAGAAAATTTCATAAGCAATTCTTACTACAAACTTTTTTGTTAGAAATTTTTTGTAGGCAATTGTTTGTTTTCTTGTAGTGAATAATGCGTTCCTGCAAATTTTTGATGTTGTCATAACTCATACATTGTTTTCTAAAAATGAAAACACAACTGATTTAATAATACTTATAATTTTATTTAGTATCATTTTTATTTGAATAGATTTTCTGTGAATTTGAATTCATGTAATTTTACTTTTTTTCAAATATATGTATATTAACTATCAGTAATAGCATATATATATACACACATAATAATAATATTTGAAGAAATCGAATTACGTGAATTCGAGTTCACATACGACCTCTTCTAATATATATTCTCTCTCCATACCCTATTGAGTTACCACTTTGATAATGACATACTCTAATTTTTAACCAACAATCATATTATTCATATTCTCTCCAACCATTAAAAATATGCTTGTTTTTTTTTTCAGGTTTTATATAAAGTAAATAAAAGTAAGTGTATTTTGGAGTATTGTAAAATTCATTTATGAGTTAAGGAGTTGTTTGTGAGTGTAAAGACAATGATATGTGAAATAAATAAATGACGGTTGGATGACAAAGAAAATAAAATTATTGTAAAAAATTAAATGAACACACTTTCGATGGACGAGGGAGTACTTAGATATACACATACACATATAAATATCATTAATTATTAAATATTTTATATCCCAATATTATTAATTCTTTTTCCAGCAAACACACCTAGAAACTTCGATTAAACACAAATAATGTATTCAATTCGTACACTAAAAGTATGCTGACTTATTTTATTTATCCGTCCAATTAAAATATGCATAATTTTTAATGGACACAATCACTTTATTATCACCCTCCAACCATCACTTGCTTACCCACCTGCCATTGACTTTATTCATACAAGCATTCTACAATACCCTCATTTTACCTACTTTATATACCTTTTTCTAAAAACATGTGTCCATTCATATGGGCATATTTTTATATAGAGAAAATTACCCCCTACTAGGGTTGTAAACGAATCAAATAATTTTTGTTCAATTTGGTATTTGTATTCGAAATTCGGTATTCGTATTCGGAATTTTATAATTCGAATTCGAGTATAAATAATTTTTTTGATTCGATTAGTTATCAAATACAAATATAAATACTATGATATTTGATTCAATATTCGTAAATATTCGAGTAAATATTAGGTTAAATATATAATTACATAATTATATAATAATAGTAATAACAAATATAATTATTTATAAATTTAAGTCCATTATAATTATTGTAAGGATATTAACCTTTATAACTTCATCCAATAAGTGAGCTTTTAGGCAATTCTTAATTAAATATTTTGATTAAAAAATATTTAATGTAATTTAATTATTAAAAACTTAACAAATTTAATGTAATTTAATTATTCAAGTGTTTTTTCCATGAATTTGATAACTAATTTTTTTTCATTTACTTACTTGATTATGTTATGCAAATTTTAAGTTTATAGCTTGTTTGTGAATTCAAACAATGACAATTTTGAAATGAATATTTGAATATTGACAAAGTATTATATGAATAGTACTCATGATAACTATTACCGTGAACAACGAATTACTAATATTTCACAAAAGGGTGTAACTCAAGTGGTTAAAATCTCACTACCTATGATACAAAGGTTATGAATTTGAGTCACAACTTTATCTATAAAAAAATACTAATACCTTATGTTGAAACAAATAATATCTTTAGTGAGAATAACTAATACCACTTCAACTAATATCTTTAATAAAAACAACTAAATACCCTTTGGAGCTGATAACTTTAGTGCAATTCACTGATACTTTTAGTTTACTTTACCAATACCCTTAAAACAAATTTCAGTATGAATATTGTTCACATAATACATTCTCTTAAATATTATTTGTTAGGAACATGTTTGAGAAAAAAAAATCAATTCCAATATTCGACTTAAGTATTCGTATATTTTCTAATAATTCGACATGAGTTTCAAATCAAATATAAATCACATTTACTGTTCGAAAAATATTCGATTCGAATTCGATATTTGGAATAATTTCACAAATACAAATTCAAACACAGTAGTATTCGACTCGATTCGATTCGTTTACATCCCTACCCCCTACTACACAAATTTGAGACCTCTTTTGGATCACAACATTTTTTAAAAACTATTTAATTTAACTACAAATCTGGTCCATTTAGCGACAAAAGTTACATTGAGCCCATTTGTACTTTTAATGCATTATACTTGGTCAAATCAATATCTCTCTCTCCCCAATTTTCACTCGTCCTTATCAATGAATTTTCTATTCCTCTCTCCATTTTCACCAATTTCAAATATCAGTCTCTCTCTCTCTCTCTCAAAATTTAAAACTCCAATCTGGGAATGGAGGCTTGAGGTTGTGCATCAAGTCGCGGCGGCGGGAACAGAAGCAAACGGAGGAAGCAGATGATGGCGCTGCACACAGAGGCGGTGGCGGTTGGGCTCCGCGTGAATAGATCTGAGTGAGATCGAGGCGAACCACCACCATCGCGAAGGATTTGGTGGTGGCGAACCCGCAGGCCCATGGTGGTGGCGACTACGACTCTGATGGCGGCAGATCTATGGTAGTTTATGGTGGCGGTTCTGGTGGTCCATCAAGAAAGGTAGATCTCCATGATGTTCTTATCTGAAAATTCATGGAAAAAGGAATATGTCCATTTTTTTCAGTTGGTCTATGCATTTTTTGTATGCAGAATATGGTACACTGAATATGCTTTGTGAGTTTTTTAGTAGATGTTGTGACATTTTTTATGAATTGATGCTATGATTTTTCTAATCGGAATTCCTTGGTTTGTGCCTTTTGATTTTTGATGAATTGTACACCCCTATTTTGTAATTTTTGATTAATTGGGTTTTTTTAAAAGATTATTTGATGAATTTTACACTCCTATTTTCTGAATTTTGTCAATTTAATTTGAAAATTAGGTGGAATTCTTTTAAATTTTGGTGGAGATTTGGATTCATCAAGAGGGTGGAGATGAGTATGATTTTTGGTGGAGATTTGGAGATGAGGCTTGAAGAATGATAATGATGATGCGAAGAGGGATGATGATGTTGATTTGGAGATGGGGCATGAATTACTGAAGAATGTGGCTGGAATGTAACTTCATAAAGTTGGAATGTAACTCTATACTAGCATAACAATTTAATTCGTATACTGTATATAACTAGAGTACACTGAATACAATTATGATACACTAAATACAATTATGGTACACTGAGGTGAATTGATTTTGATAAATGAAAATTCAAAGTGAATAATTTCGGTTTTTCTAAAAAAATGAAATTTTTGATAAAATTGATAATAGATATGGTAAATAATAAATATTTGAATATAACAATATTTTTGAAAAATAGTATAGTATATTAAAAAAATTCAAATATAAAAGGAAAACATAAACTTCAAAAGAAATTTATATATAAGAGGGGGGGGGGGGGGATGAAATTTAAAAAATAGATATATTATATTGAATATAAATATATTACGTTATGGTACATCGAAGATAATTATAGTATAAATAAAAATAATATAGTATATTACAATCAACTATAGTACACACAAACATGTTATAGTATATGCAAATCGACAAAACTAATTTTACGTCACATAGTTTTGTAGTGGCAGTAAACTCCAAGAAGTTTTTGTTACTATGTGTCTTAGAGTGCCATATTTTGTACCTACATGTGGTTGCCCCTTTTATATACAGGTGGAGTATTATTTAATAAGAAGTATAATATATATTTTTAAAATTCATTTTTACAATAAACAAACATACAAACGACAACAAAAATGCAACTACATATAGAAAAAATATAAGTCAGTCTCTTGCATCATAACTATCAATCAAAATCAATGGCGATTTTTCATTGCAAATAAGAGTGGTGTTACACCCGATATCGCTACCCGACTATTTGGGAATCGGGTTAACCAATCAAACCGGAGCGGCGCACGAACAAAGAGAATCTCGTCGCCGAGCCATGCCGAGTAGACGGGTAGGGTACCCCGTCTACCCGACGGGGACTTTCAGGAGTTGTCGGGAAGAATACCTATCCCGTGGACCAGAGGTCGGTTGGCCAGCGGCGAGCTCCGGGGCAAGTTCTATCCCCCTCCCCGGAAAAAGGATCCCCAGGGTACTCGCCACCTACTCGGTGCCCGGTTACCCGTGTACCCGCCTGCCCGATCCCAGGCATCGCCAGCTGTGAGAATACGTCCTGTGCCATCAGTTCAGAGGATGTGGCAGTGTCAGGGTAGGTAGTTGGGTCAAGTCCCATCAGTAAAAGGCAGCAGAGCCAGGTGGCGCCTCCCCATTGGTCCATAGAGGGAGCCTGTAGCCACTCATGACCTCCCAGCTAGGAATAGGAGGGGTCCACGGGTATACCAACCCAAGGTGGGGAACACCACCATGTACACTATAAATAGGGCCTTAAATGCCCAAATGTAACACAACTCATTTATTGCAAATCTACTCTTGAGAGCTCATTTACTCTTGCTTTTACTACTTTCGGTTATCATAAATACGTAAATCCTACCTGCTAGGAATCCGACGGTGAGATCCTCACGAAAATCGCTGTCAACATTTTGGCGCTAGAAGGAGGGTAACTAATAGCGAAGATTACACGGTTTCGTTTATCTTGTTACCTAAACCGAACCACATCTACTTTTTCTTAAAAATCCCACTTACCCACATAGAAATGGCCACTTCAAAGGCTACTCGTACCCAGCAGTAGGTTGAAGACATCGGCGAGGCCGCTACTCCGGCTCCAGCCACATCGGCCACACTCCAGGGGCCATTCGAGTTCTTATCCGCAATAAGAACTCCGGAGGATCTCCAGGCGGCAAAGGCGATGATCGAACACCGCCAAGCCGAGATCGACGCTGCACCTATCCGCACACACCGGCCCAGAAAGGAGCCAGCCCAGACGAGGGCCACCAGCCAACCTCAGCCAGAGCAGGAGGCGGCCAGGAGAGCCGCCACTTACGTAACCCGGCCTCAAAACCTGAAACGTCGTCTCGACGAGGAGGCCGACTCCCAGAGGGCGCCCCGCCGACCGGCGGGCTCTGTCTTCTCCAGATTGGGGTCCCAGGCTCGAGGATCTGCCCGACCTTAATGCGAGTTCCAGGCCCCGGGAGCGAGAGAGGGAGCGCTCTCCTCGACGTCACAACGACGCTGCCCCGAGGCCGTCGGTTCGTGATCGTCTGGGGGACAACCCGCATCCCCGATCTCCCCCGCGACTGACAACGCCATGACTGAGATCCTGAAGAAGGTATCAGACTTGGAGGCCAAGCTCGAGAGGTGGGACGGGCAACACCATTTTGCCCACATGCCTAACTCGCCTCTCGCAGATTTCCTGGTGCGGGCTCCCGCCCAACCTAAGATCAACGTGGCCGCTGTGGGCCAATATGACGGGGAGATGGACCCCGTCACACACTTAAGTAAGTACTCTACTTACATGATCTCCATGGGGGCCACGGACGTAACCTAGTGCCGGATGTTCTCATTGACCCTCGGTGATAGAGCTCACCGTTGGTACTCATCGCTACCCGCGGGAAGGTGGTTTCGTTCCACCAACTGGGGGAGCTGTTCCTGGAGCACTTCTCCTAGATGGCGCCACGTCTGGCCGGCGCCAACCGAATGGCCAACCTGGCTCAGGGAAAAGATGAATCAGACCGGGCATACATCGACTGGGTAGACCGCATTATCATGGAGGGCGAGCTGGTCAGGGACGAGGTCAAGCTCGTCAACATTATAGGCGGTCTCTGCCTAAAGACGAAACTGTGGAAGTCCATGAACAAGGACTATCCCAAATCCTATGCGGAGTTCCGGCAACTGGCCGGAAAAATCATATACAACGCTGACATCCTGGCACAGCGGCTAGGCGAAAGCGTCCCGGCTGAGAAGGAAAAACCCCACGCCCAGACGGGCACCACGCCGAGCCGGAGGAACTTTTCCTACCGTGTTCCCCAGCCGTTCAAACCCTTCGACTCCGTCGAAGTGAAGTTGGCCGAAAAATTGTCGGCCACCCCAGAATACGTCTACGTGCAAATCCGGGACAAGAACATGGTACCCAAGGCACGGCCATGGGTTCACAAGCCAGGGGTGCAGCTCAACCCCAACAAGTACTGCCATTACCACCAGACCGTTGGGCACAACACGAGCGAGTGCCGCAACCTCTTGAAGCAGCTCTGGCGGCTCTTCAAGGAGGGGAAGCTGGAAGAATTTGTGAAAAGACCGGTGGCCAGGCCAGAGCCGCAAGCCGCTACCCACCCTATGGAGCCGAACAGGGAGGCAGCCCTCGTATGCCCCCCGATGCCAGAACACCAGGCTCTTCGCGCCGTCAACATGCTCTCCCCGGTGGAAGGATTTGCACCCACCACCTTGCTCTCCAACCGCCGGCAGAAGAGCGAGCTGCGAGCTATGGATAACGTCCACCAGATCACGATGCCGATCAATATGACGGCCAAAGAGTCCGATCTCCTCGCTTTCAGAGAGGAGGACTGAACGGGGGTCGTCTACCCCAACCACGATGCCCTGGTCGTGTTGGTCAACATCATGGACGTCACCGTCCACCGCATGCTGGTCGACAATGGGGCGTACTGCAATATCATTTTCAAAGCCACATTCGAACAGCTGGACATCTCCTTCGAGAAGTACGTGGAGCCATGCGACCAGGTCATCAAAGGCTTTGGGGACGCCACCGTAAAGCCATATGGAATAGTTAGGCTAGCTGTAGAGTTAGTTTCTAGCATAGATGCTGAGGTTAAGGCTTCGAAACAGCTCGACTTTATAATAATCAACCAGTCGTCAACCTATAATGGTTTTCTCGGCAGGCCGTTCAAGCACGAGTTCGAAGCCGTCGTCTCAGCTTTCTACTATTGTATCAAGTTCCCAACCCCCTCAGGGAAGGTGGGAACTCTTAAGGGCAATAAAAAAATAGCACACGGATGTTTGGCGTATATCGATCTTACTTTAAATTCTGCAAAACTAGATTTCATTTGTACTATCGGGGAGGGAGACATGGACGTGGACGAAGAAAACCCATCCACTGCCCACCCCATGGAAGAAGATCCTCCAACTTTTGAAGACTCTCAAATTGAGCTAGAGCCAAGGATCGGCTTCGAGCCCATGGAAATCGATAACACGCTGGCAGGAGAGGTAGATGATCCTCGCTATGGGGAGCGAGGAGCAAGTCTCATTGAGAAGCTAATTTTGGTCACAATGAAGAATCGATCAGAAGTAAGCGTCCAACTCGGCTCGACGATGTCCGACGAAATGCGAGCTGCTATGACCGTATTTTTGGAGAAAAACTTAGACGTGTTCGCATGGTCCCACGAAGACATGGTCGGGATCGATCCAGCAGTATGTTCCCACCAGTTGCACATCGACCCAGCCCGCAAGTCGGTCTCGCAGAAGAGAAGGAAGTTCGGCCCAGACAAGTACGTGGTCATAGCCACGGAGGTCAAAAACTACTCGACAATAAGTTTATCGGGATGGTCGACCCCGACGACAAACCCTAGTGGGTATCCAACGTTGTACTTGTCAAGAAGAGCAACAACACTTGGCGGCTATGCATTGACTTCACAGACCTGAACAAGGCATGCCCCAAGGATCACTTCTCGATGCCGCACATTGGCCATCTGGTGGATAGCACGGCCGAGATGCTCACTTTCATGGACGCATTTGCCGTCTATCACCAGATCCCGATGGCCGCTGACGACCGAAGCACACCACCTTCCTCACCGAGAAGAACATGTACTTCTGGAAGCGGATGCCATTCGGGCTCATGAATGCAGGGGCAACCTATCAAAGGTTGGTCAACCACATGTTTCACGACCAAATTGGAGCGACCATGGAGGTGTATATCGACGACATCATCGTCAAGAGCGAGAAGAAGGAAGACCACCTCACTCACCTAGCCGTGACGTTCAAAATCCTAAGAAAGTATCGGATGAGGCTCAACCCGAAAAAGTGTAGTTTCGGCGTCGAGTCGGGCAAGTTCTTGGGGCACATGGTCAGTCAGTGAGAAATCGAGGAAAACCCAACCAAAGTTTAGGCAATCCTCGACATGAGCGCTCCGCGCACAGTAAAGGAGGTGCAGAGGGTGACGGGCAGCTTGGCCGCCCTCAGCCGTTTTATCTCCCGCATGGGGGACCGGTGCAAACCATTGTTCGACAGCATGCGGAAGGGGAAACTAAAATAGCCACCCCAGAGCCAGCTCGCATTTGATAATCTGAAGGCATATCTTTCGAATGCCCAGATATTGGCCAAACCCATCCCCGGCAGAAGCTCTACCTGTACTTGGCGGCTTCAGACTCAGCTCTCAGCATTGTGCTGGTGCGGGCTGAGGGGCAGACACATCTGTCGATCTACTATGTCAGCCAGACACTCCACGCCGCCGAGCTACGGTACCCGCCTTTGGAAAAATTGGCTTACGCACTAGTGATGAGTGTGCGTAAGTTACGCCCATACTTCTTCGATCACCAGGTAGAAGTGCTGACCACAATGCCACTCCGATAAGTTTTACATCGACCAGACACGGCGGGCGGATGCCTCAAGTGGGTAGTAGAGATAGGGCAGTTCGGAGTCACATACGCTCCCCGAACGTCCATCAAAGGCCAGGCCATGGCCGACTTCATAGTCGAGCTCACCTACCTAGAGGCGATGTCCAAGATCGAGCAACCACCATGGAAGATGTACGTCGACGGATCCTCCACAACCTTGCGGGCAGGCGCGGGAATTGTCCTGCTCAGCCTGTCTGGCCAATCATTTACGACGGCCATCGGGTTCGGGTTCCACGCAACTAATAACGAAGACGAGTACGAAGCACTAATCAACGGCCTGGAAATGGCCATGGCCATGGGAGTAAAGAGGCTTCAAGTCTACAGCGACTCACAGCTCGTGACATGCCAGATTTCAGGGGGGTATGAGGTGCGCAATGATAGAATATTGGCCTATCAAGGATTAGCCAAGAACCTCCTCGGGAAATTCGACCAAGTCCACATAGAGGTGGTACCCCGCTCGACAACACTCAAGCAGACGCCCTTGCCCGCCTTGCAACATCGGAGGGGGTAGCCGACATGTCGCAGATCACGGTCACTTACCTGCCCGCCCCATCGAGCTCGAACCAGCGAGTGGCTAATCTGGGGTAGGGGGAGGATAGCTGGATGACCCTCATTCTGAAGTACCTCCGTGACGGTAAACTCCCAAACGATCGGGTAGCGGCGAGACAGTTGTAACTTCGGGCGGCCCGATACATGATCATCGGGGACCAGTTGTACAAGCGAGGCTTCGCCCTATCTTTCCTAAGATGCATAATGCCGAAGCAGGGAAAAAAGATATTGGTAGAAATCCATGAGGGGTGCTGCGGAAACCACGCCGGCGGCCAGGTGCTCGCCCAGAAAGTTATTCGCCAGGGATATTTCTGGCCCACCCTGAAGAAGGATGCGATCAGCTATGCAAGGGCATGCCACAAATGCAAAATTTATTCGCCAGCAATCCACCAAGCTCCAACCGAGCTCACTTCAATCTTGAGCCCTTGGCCGTTTGCAAAGTAGGGGATCGATCCCATTGGTCCTTTGCCCACAGCCCCGGACAGTGTCAAGTACGCGATCGTCGCCGTGGATTACTTTACCAAGTGGGCGGAGGCGGAGTCGCTAAAGACAATCGACTAGGAGCATGTCATTAGATTCATCTGGCGTAACATAATCTGCCGATTCAGCCTCCCACAGATAATCATTTCGGACAACGGGAAGTAATTCGACGGGTTGGAGATGGAAAGATTCTGCCAGAAGCACAAGATCAAGAAGCTGTTATCGACGCCCTACCATCCACAGTCGAACGGGCAGGTCGAGGCGGTGAATAAGATAATCAAACACACGCTGAAGGCAAGATTGGAGGGGAGCAAGGTGACATGGGCAAGCAAACTTCCCGAAGTATTATGGTTATACAGAACGACCAGCCGCACCGCCACCGGGAAGACTCCTTTTGCTCTGGCCTTCGGAACTGAGGCGGTCATCCCGACGGAGGTCTCCATTCCGAGCTTCTGCACTTCACAACTCGTGGGGATCGGGAACAATGAGGCCATACTGAACGAGTTGGATTTGTTAGAAGAAAGGAGGCTATTGATTAGGCGTGAAATTGTCATGATTCATCGCTCGAAATGTCCTTATTTTGATGGATTTATATAAGTATTTAGATTCATTTGAGTATTATTTTCTCAAACTAACAAATTTTTATCTTTGATGCTTATAGATGGATAGAGGGCAAAAAGAGGAGTTCGTAGGACTTCGAATCGACTCAAACGGATACCCGGATGAGAAGATATGGAAGAAATACGAGAAGTATTAGTTCGAGCGAGCAAAAGTGTCATTGAAGTTCTCAAGATGAAGAAGCTCGAGTAAACACTACTCAGGCACTCGAGTAGTGCACTCGAGCCAGCTTCGGTCGAGTAGCCAATACTCAGGCACTCGAGTAGTGCACTCGAGCAGAAGCCGGTCGAGTAGCAAGTCCGCAGGCACTCGAGTAGACTACTCGAGCAAGGACCGGTCGAGTAGAGCTACTCGAGCTAAGGGGCTCAAGTACTTTTCACGTTCTGTACAAATTTGACACTCGAGCTTGCATTGCTCGAGTACTTTTACTCGACCTCTACTCGAGCTCGACGGAATTTTGGCCCATGAGATCCCGTTTCGACCCGTTGCCTATATATACCTCTTCCAAACACGTTTTGAAGGATCCCCGAACTTTAGAAATCACTTTAGACTTAGTTTTTGGAGAGGAAGGAGAGGAGCAAGCTTTATTTACGTTTTGTTGAGGTTTTGCATACGAATTCTAAGTTTCTTTTCGTTTATTAGTTCTTTTCGTTAGTTTGATTTCTTTGAACGCTTGAAACTTAGTTTTAGTTAATTAAATTTCCGTTCTGAATATTTATTTCTTTTAAAACCCTAGTTCATGTTTCTTATTTTCTTCGTTCAATTCATTATGTTTATGTTCGTTATTTCTTCTATTACTTTTATGTTTGTTAAAGCCATGTCCGGCTAAAACCCTTGTATGCTTAGGGTAGGATGAACTCGTAGAAGTAGGATGTGGGTACATAATTAGGGTAACTTGTGACGTTAGTTTTAATTCTCTTAGTTAATGAATTCTTATAATTAATCTTCACTTTACCTTTGAATTTAGTACGAAAGTGTTAGAGAGAGGACGACCGCATCACTCAATAACAATTAGTAGTCTTAACGAGAAGGTTTAGGAAAGGTTAATTCATCTACCGGTTTAGCGAAGGAGGACGACCGCATCACCTTAGTTAAATTAGGGTCTCATTAATTAAGCACAATCTAGTAACTCATTAGTAGATTCGTGAAGTCGAGTGTTAGGATAAAGTATTAGGGTTTAGAATCTTGAGCTTTCACCTTGCATTCTTAGACTTAGGTTAATTCTTGTGTGTCACAGTTATTTTGATTATGTACCTGCTCCGTTAGTATACGTAGGGATTCCTATCTTAAGCATCACCATCTCATACTTGAAAACACACCTTTTGTTATTTCGTTTAATTTTCCTTTTGCATACGTAGGATAATTTAGTTTAGTTTAATTAATCTTTCCAAAAATCTAAAAACAATACACTCATATTAACTACGACGCGTAGATCTTCAGGGATCTATTCGCATATACACTGTCCCTTGGGTTCGATATACTTGGTCGTTATACTTGCTAATACTACAGTGAACCCGTCCGCTTGCGGGTGAGCGACTAGTAGAAGTTAGTAAAATCGCTTCAAGTCAATGGCGCCATTGCCGGGGATGGCGTTATATGCTCTTTGAATAGGACTTGTAGATAGCTTAGTAGTTAGTAGTGGGTGATTTATTTTCTGTTTTATTTTTATTTCCATTCATTAGGCAGTTGCGTTTTGATCCTTCTACTAGTGTTTCAGGTTTATGAAAACACGCTCACAAGGCAATACGAGCGAAGAGAGGTTACCTGCAGATCCTGAGACAATAGCTAGAAGGAACCGATCCTTCTTGAGAAGAATGACTACTGCCGCGGGAAACAAAGACAAGATTTCTGATGAACTTGGGGAGTTAGACAAAATAGCTGCAGAGTATACCGCTCTTGTGGAACGGGCAGAGGGTGCCAATGGAAACAGCAGTAATCAGCAGATACCCATAGGGGGAACTGAGAGCCCACACCCGAACCCACAAGACACAATCAACTCTGCACAAACACAACCCCAAAACCAGAACCAAAACCCTGCTTACCCACAAAACCCAAATAACCCTTTCAACAACCCAGTATACCAATATTACCCATACCCACCTTATCCTTACCCACCATACCCGTATCCTCCACCCCCAGTCTATAATCAACCACCTATTTACCCACCACCACCCCAACAAGTACCAATACCTGCTGCTAATCCTCAACACGTTCCTCAGAACGTAGATCACAATATGGCTATTCGAGGGAGGTTTGCAGCGCAGCCACATCGATACTATGATGGAGTGGCTTTGCCTCCTATTGAGGCGAACAACTTCTCGATATCCCTGGGGATTTTAAAGCTGCTTACCGAGAATCAGTTCAAGGGGGTGATCGGGAAGGAGAATCCTCATACACATCTGAGGAGTTTTCTCATGATAGCCTCAACATTTAATTACAATGGCATGTCTGAAGATGCCAAGAGGCTTAGGTTGTTCCCATTCTCATTGACGGGAATAGCTAAGGAGTGGTACGATAATACGCTCCCGCGGGGAGGTATTACCACTTGGGCCGAGCTCGAGCGTCTGTTCCTCGAGCGATTCTACCCTCCATCTAGGACGATCAAGGCTAGAATTGAGATCTCGTCCTTTCGACAAAAGCCTGGAGAGGATTTACGCCAAGCGTGGGAGAGATACTCAAACATGCTGATAGAGTGCCCGCAGCACGGGTACAATGAGGGAGACATTATGGCATTCTTCTATAGTGGTGCCAACAAGGCGGGGCAAGACCATTTAGACGCCTGTGCGGGAGGAGCATTCCTGAATCAAGGCATAGAGAGGTGTAGAGAGATCGTGGACAACATTGTCATGAATGCCGGGGCTTGGAATGGAGACTCAGATTTTCAAAGAGTTAATCAGGTTGAGGAGGGAGAAGGAACGAGAAGGCTGCTGATGGCCATGATGGAAAAGATCAACAACCTCGAGTTGGGGAAGAGTTTGGTTGGAGAGCATGCAGTAGAGAATGAGAGAGTAGACCAGCCCAGTGGACAGCAAGAGGTAGCCAATTACATGGGAGGCCCATATTACAATCAGAATGGCTACCAAGGTGGAAATCAGTATGGAAGGCCTTCTTATGGCCAACCATTTGTACCTCCAGGCCCTCAGCCACTTCAAAATCAATGGAGGAACACACAAGGAGTTCAAGGAGGCCAGCAGCCTCCTCAAAACACATGGAGGAAGAATGAGAACTTTTCTTATGCTAACCCAAAAGCTGGTGTTACTGTTCCTGCAGGTGTTGATCCGGGTTCAAAGCCTCCGGGTGGAGAAGGCGGTGCCTCAACCGAAGGGATGTTGAGAACGATCCTTCAGAAGGTTGAGGAAGGTAGCAAGAGATTGTCATCCTTGGAGTACGATGTGAAGGAGTTGCATAAGAAGGGTGATCATCGTGATCAAGAGCTCCAAAAGATGAATGTTGAGTGGACTAGAACTCAACAAGAGAACAATCGAAGGTTCACTTCTTTAGAGTTCCAGATGAGCCAGATTGCAAAGTCAGTGAATAGAATGCCGGAGGGGAACCCGAAAGAGCATTGCAAGGCTATCCAGTTAAGAAGTGGAACCAACTATGAAGGTCCTCAGATGCCTGCTGATTCTGAGATGCCCCAAGTTGAGAAGGGGATTGAAAGTGAAGGGATTGAGAAGCATGAAGATATGGATGAGTCCCAGAAGGGCAAGGAAAGTGAGGAGATTGAGAGGGTTCCTAAGTGGAAAAAGGCAAAGGAAGCAAGGGATAAAGTGAAAGAAACAGAAAGAGATGAATGGGGGGTACCCAAATCTGTGATACCTGTCTCATATCCACAACGCTTCATGAAAAAGAAGCTTGATGAAAAATTTGCAAAATTTCTTGATGTTTTTAAACAACTTCACATTAACATTCCTTTTTATGATGCTTTGGAACAGATGCCGCATTATACAAAGTTTCTGAAGGATTTGATCGCGAAAAGGCGGCGAGTGGATGAGCTAAAGTTGGTGCAGTTGAACCACGAGGTGAGTGCATTAGTGCACAAGGCGCTTCCTCCAAAGCTGAAGGATCCCGGGAGCTTCACGATCTTATGTGACATTGGGAACGGGATCAAGAAGGGAGCGTTGTGCGATCTTGGGGCGAGCATCAATCTCATGCCCCTGTCGCTTTTCAAGAAGTTGGAAGGTGGTGAACTTCAACCCACAATGATGACGCTTCAACTTGCCGACCGGTCTATTACTCAACCTCAAGGTGTGGTTGAAGACGTCCTAGTGAGAGTTGGAGATCACATCTTTCCAGCAGACTTTGTAGTCCTAGAGATGGAGGAAGATGAGCACGTGCCCCTAATCTTGGGAAGACCGTTCTTAGCTACGGCGGGGATGGTGCTAGACGTGGCAAATGGGAAGATTACATTGAAGGTTGATGATCAAGAAGTGAAGATCTCCCTATATGAAGCCATGAAGCACCCGAAGGAGGATGAGAGCTTGTATTGCATGGATGCCATTGATCCTAGTGTTGAAGACACACCTTCTATCCCTAATCCTTCTCATATTCATGACTTTGTTAGTCCTTCACTTATTGATTTAACCCATGAGCATTATGATCTTGATTCTTTTGATAGGGATAAAGTGAAGAAGTTGAAGGATGAAGAGGTGAAGAAAGTGGACGTGGTCCAGTTAGAGGGAAAAGGAGGAGTTAAGAAGAAAAAGTCCAAACTCAAGAAATTATTTAGTAAGACTCCTCCAGATAGAGGCAAGAAGTAGTTGAGACCCATAACACTTGGGAATGAGAAAAGAGGAAAAGAGCTCATGATGGTGGGGCATCAAGGAAAGGAGTTCAAACACCACTCTTATGAGAGTAAGGGAGGTATTTTTGAGTATGATGTCCCATAAGCTCTTTTGAGCTCGGTCCGGCATGAGGACCTTAAAAATAGCGCTGAATGGGAGGCAACCCATTATTTTTATTTTTTACTATTTGCTTTGTTTTTAGTTATTAGGGAGTTATTGTGAGTCGTATGTTTAACCTCGTATTTGAGTGAGTTGCTTGTAGGCTTGTCTCTAAAGGAGTAAAGGTATCATGGAGTTATTCAGATTGAAAGGACCAACTCAAGCAAGAGAGTGTGCAAAGCTATTGAGAGAAACAGAATTATTTGGTTGAGGTAACCCACAACCCCAAACTTAGACCTCTAGCAAGGTCAAAGTTTGGGGGGGTGGAGTTTTTTATTTGTTTCTTGTTACATTGCACATGCATGCACGCCCTTATCTTTGAGTTGAGTTTGATTGATTATTGGTTTGTTAAGATACTCCTTGGGGTGATTTTGAGTTGACTCGCTATTGCATATTTCATGCCTATCAATCATCTTATGCTTGTTGATTGCTATCTTTGAGTATGATTTGATGAGTAGAGTGAGTTGTAAGGGTGAGTTAGAAATTCTTTTGAGTGAGTGTTTGAGCTGATTTGAGAAAGAACTAGTATGCTTGCAAGTTTTCCTTCTGAGTGCTTGTGTGATGATTGTGAGAATGCACTAGACTAGCATGGATGTGAAAGCCTTGAGATTTGAGCCTTATGAGATTTCGATATATGAATGAATCTCTTCGTTTGTGAGTGAATCATCACCTTAGAGGATGCTAGAACTTGTGTGTGCTCTTGCTTCTAGATTGTGTCTAGTTTGATATGCCGAATAGGATCTTAGGCCATCTTTGATTTTATTGAGTCACTTAGCCAAAATTTTCCTTACCAATGGCATTGATCCCTTGTTAGCCCCTTTGAGCCTAAAGCCTATTTTATTTGCTAGCACATATGAACACTATTCCAATTCCTAAGCCTTTTTGTCCCAATTTGAGTGGAGAATAGGAAAGTGTGAATGTGAAGGGAGTGAATTGAGTTGAAAAAGGAAAAGGTTGTTTGTTGAGTGAATATGAGAAGAAGGAGTGATGAAGCTATGAGATGTGGGAAAAAGAGAAAAAAAATTGAGAATGAGCAAAAGAAAAAATGAGCTCATGTGTTTGTGCGAAAAGAAGAAAAAAAAAGTGAAGTGATTGAAAAAATAAAAAGTGAAAGAGTGAGAAAGAAATTTTTTTTTTTGAAGTATTGAGAGTAAGGAATTGAAAGGGTGTTGATTGAACATGTTTGAAGTATTCTGTTCCTAATGTCGAAGTGCCAAAGTTTGATTTTCTATTCTCCATTCACTTTAGTCACTTTACCTTATATTGTTATTCCACCTGTCCAAAGAGCCTACATTACAACCTTGAGAAAAGTCCTTTTTGATTCGGCATTGATTTCTAGAGTAAGGTCGAAGTTAAGAGCACTTACAAGCCTATGGCTGCCAATTTGTGTGATTGATTGCTTGAGTGAGTCCCTTGATCATTGTTATACACTTGTGAGGGAGTGAAACACATCGTTGAGTGCACATCCATGTTGGATTTTGGTGTTTCTTTCTGTTGTCGCATGAATATGATGAAGAAAGGTGAGTGAGTATACTTGTGATGCATCTTTGAAGCTCGAATTTATGTACTTGCATGATTGGATTCCTTGACTCATTCCTAACAATTTCACTTGATTTATTATTTTGTTGCTTGAGGACAAGCAACATGGTAAGTTTGGGGGGGTTGATTAGGCGTGAAATTGTCATGATTCGTCGCTCGAAATGTCCTTGTTTTGATGGATTTATATAAGTATTTAGAGTCATTTGAGTATTATTTTCTCAAACTAACAAATTTGTGTCTTTGATGCTTATAGATGGATAGAGGGCAAAAAGAGGAGTTCGTAGGACTTCGAATCGACTCAAACGGATACCCGGATGAGAAGATATGGAAGAAATACGAGAAGTATTAGTTCGAGCGAGCAAAAGTGTCATTGAAGTTCTCAAGATGAAGGAGCTCGAGTAAACACTACTCAGGCACTCGAGTAGTGCACTCGAGCCAGCTTCGGTCGAGTAGCCAATACTCAGGCACTCGAGTAGTACACTCGAGCAGAAGCCGGTCGAGTAGCAAGTCCGCAGGCACTCGAGTAGACTACTCGAGCAAGGATCGGTCGAGTAGAGCTACTCGAGCTAAGGGGCTCGAGTACTTTTCACGTTCTGTACAAATTTGACACTCGAGCTTGCATTGCTCGAGTACTTTTACTCGACCTCTACTCGAGCTCGACGGAATTTTGGCCCATGAGATCCCGTTTCGACCCGTTGCCTATATATACCTCTTCCAAACACGTTTTGAAGGATCCCCGAACTTTAGAAATCACTTTAGACTTAGTTTTTGGAGAGGAAGGAGAGGTGCAAGCTTTATTTACGTTTTGTTGAGGTTTTGCATACGAATTCTAAGTTTCTTTTCGTTTATTAGTTCTTTTCGTTAGTTTGATTTCTTTGAACGCTTGAAACTTAGTTTTAGTTAATTAAATTTCCGTTCTGAATATTTATTTCTTTTAAAACCCTAGTTCATGTTTCTTATTTTCTTCGTTCAATTAATTATGTTTATGTTCGTTGTTTCTTCTATTACTTTTATGTTTGTTAAAGCCATGTCCGGCTAAAACCCTTGTATGCTTAGGGTAGGATGAACTCGTAGAAGTAGGATGTGGGTACATAATTAGGGTAACTTGTGACGTTAGTTTTAATTCTCTTAGTTAATGAATTCTTATAATTAATCTTCACTTTACCTTTGAATTTAGTACGAAAGTGTTAGAGAGAGGACGGCCGCATCACTCAATAACAATTAGTAGTCTTAACGAGAAGGTTTAGGAAAGGTTAATTCATCTACCGGTTTAGCGAAGGAGGACGACCGCATCACCTTAGTTAAATTAGGGTCTCATTAATTAAGCACAATCTAGTAACTCATTAGTAGATTCGTGAAGTCGAGTGTTAGGATAAAGTATTAGGGTTTAGAATCTTGAGCTTCCACCTTGCATTCTTAGACTTAGGTTAATTCTTGTGTGTCACAGTTATTTTGATTATGTACCTGCTCCGTTAGTATACGTAGGGATTCCTATCTTAAGCATCACCATCTCATACTTGAAAACACACCTTTTGTTATTTCGTTTAATTTTCCTTTTGCATACGTAGGATAATTTAGTTTAGTTTAATTAATCTTTCCAAAAAATCCAAAAACAATACACTCATATTAACTACGACGCGTAGATCTTCAGGGATCTATTCGCATATACATTGTCCCTTGGGTTCGATATACTTGGTCGTTATACTTGCTAATACTACAGTGAACCCGTCCGCTTGCGGGTGAGCGACTAGTAGAAGGTAGTAAAATCGCTTCAAGTCAGCTATCCGCCGAGCAAAGAAATATAGCTTACAAACGTCGGGTTGAAAAATACTTCAACTCAAAAATCAAGATCAGAGAATTCGAAGCCAGGGACCTGGTCCTACGATGAACGGTCGGGTAGCCCAAGTGGGCATTTGGCCCGAATTGGGAGGGACCCCTAAAGATCTCCCGGCGCCTGGCCAATGGGGCCTACGAATTAGAGAGCCTTGAAGGCAATCCGGCCCAATACCCTTGGAACGCCTCCCTACTAAAAAAGTACTACCAGTAGCGGTTGGATAACGTAGCTTTCTTGCCCGTCGGGGGCCTCAATGTAATCGCATCTCGAGTGCAAATTTGGAAATCAATAAAATCGATTGTTAATTTAATCTCGTGTTCGTGAAGTCACTGCCCGTCAATCGGCTAAGGCACTTCACTCATTAATTATTTGGTTAATCTTTTAATCGATTGTTAATTCAATCTCATGTTCGTGAACTCGCTGCCCGTCAATCGGCTAAAACACTTCACTCATTAATCATTTGGTTAATCTTTTAATCGATTGTTAATTCAACGTGTTCGTGAAGTCGCTGCCCGTTAATCGGCTAAAGCACTTCACTCATTAATCATTTGGTTAATCTTTTAATCGATTGTTAATTCAATCTTGTATTCGTGAAGTCGCTGCCCGTTAATTGGCTAAAGCACTTCACTCATTAATCATTAATCATTTTAATCACGTAGTTAATCCCTAATCGGTTATTGATTTAATTGTCAATTCGACTAAATCGGAAAAGCGAAAACGAGATAAACAAACGCTAAAGGGAGTTGTTTCATTAGACGGAAAAGAACAGAAATTACAAAGGCCTGCGGCCAACAGACTTAAAAAAAATAACAAAAGAAAGAAAAGGGGAATCTTCAGGGGGCCACCTCGTCCACCACGGCCGGCTTCTCGACCGCATCCTCATCCGCCAGAGGGTAGATGAAGGTCACCGCGTCGCCAAGAAACGACAAGTCCACCCCGCGGCCAGTCAGATCCTTCAAAGTTATGTCATAATCCACAGAAGGGGGATTAGACTCGACGTAGCTTCTTAGGTCCTCCAGGGGGCAGGTGAGGTCGGCTTCAGGGTTCCGGTGCAGCAGAGAGCGGATCGAGTCGGCATAAGCGTTGATATAAACCATGGATCCGGCCGACTCGCTCTTCCCGGCGAGACAGAAACGTTCAGCGTCCAGGCGCGCCTCGGCCTCCGCGGCGAGGACCTCCCTGGCCTTGTTGACCTCCTCGGCCGTCCTCGTCTCGGCGTCGGCACGCGCTTTCTTTTCCGTCTCGCATGCTCCCTCCAACTCCGCTTGACTCTTGCGGGCAACCTCCAGCTCCTCCCTAAGCTTCTTGTTCTCCTCCTCCAGCCGGACGGCTTCATCCTTCTTGGTCTGGAAGCCAACCTTGTACACGGCCAGAGTCCGCGCATCCCGCTCATAATCGAGCATGATGCTCTCCAGAGCAATGGCGTCGCGGGAAGCGCGGATGGCGGCAGACCTCGGGCGATTGGGCACGGAGACGGTGCGGGAGGCCTTCTTGCAATTCAGGGTCCACGACCGGGGCAGATTCACCACTGCCCGATGGAGCTCTTTCGGCCAGGACTCGGGGACGGCCTCCGAGTAGGGCAGATCCTGCGAGCAGAGGAACTGGAGAACCTCTGGCGGGGGCAGAGGGTCAGGCCTGCAACGCATAGCGGTGTAGTCAATTAGCAAGAAATGGAGGGAAGAAAAGAAGTTCTAAACGAATGGGCAAAGCTAACTTACGTGAGATGGTTACCCCAGCCCAAGAAAGAGAAGTCATTGCAGTCGCGGGAGGCAGAGGCCAGGCTCCCCGTGGTCGCCTCGACGGTTCCAGCTATCAACCCGCCCGTGGCCGGGTTCACATTCACGGTCACCATGGCCGGCTCGACCGATGTCTGGACCTCTACCCGGGCCTGTTTGGAGGGGCGTTGGTCGCCAGTCGGGGATAATGGCGTGGCCAGCGCGGGAGTCTGCGGGTGGGTGCGAATCGTAACCCCGGCTGCTCGGACAGCTCCCCGCTTTGTCAGTTTGACCATAGCGTTCTTCTTGAGAGCTATATCGACAGTCTCCTCGGAAGTCTCGACGATTACAATGGGGATTGGAGTCTGGCTGGCTTTGGGCACGGGCTGCAAAAAAGAAACCGGGGAGGCAGACGGTGTGGAGCTCTCTGCCGGGAAGCGTTGTTCTGCAGACAAGGCGGCATTGGGTAAAAATCGGGAAGAAAGAATGAACAGAAAAGAAAATCGGGCGGGAAGGGCCTTACCACCAAAGTTTATATGGCGGGGAAAAGTTTGGAGCCCGGACAGCCTTCTCTGCTCGTTGCTGTTGAGTAGGTCGACGTCGCGGTTATCCTGAATCTCCGCCTTCACCAAAGCAAGTGCTTGCCGAAAATCATCGGTCAAGTCGCTCTGGTTGGGAACCGAGTTGCCTGCACATTAAAAGAAAAATTAGATAAGTACTAAGGAGGTAGGGGAAGTATTTAGTGTTTACCTCAACGGTTGCGAACTCGATACTCCAGGGGAACCGGGATAACTGTCCCATCGACGCTGGCGCTCTCCCAGGCGCCACCGACCCACCACCACTTTTCGTGCCAGTTCGTCACTTTCGACGAGATGCCGAAAACAATAGCGTCGCCGCCCCGGGGCTTCACGGAGTAATACCCCTTAGTCAACTGTCCAACTGAGGCCACTGTGTAATATAGGTGGTTGATCTCGTCGGGGGTCGGCATGCGATGAAGCCCTCGACGACCGAGCGCGACCATCGTGCCCAGTATGTAACTCCACCCATTGGGAGTGATCTGGGTGATCGAAAAATTCCACGAAGCGAACAGCTTGGAAATGGTCGGATGAAGCGGGAAGCGGAGGCCGGCGTGGAGCGTGTCCGAGTTTATGACGATTAACCCCTCAGGGGGCTGGTCGGCCCGTTCATTTTCCCGGGGAGGGTAGAAGTAGACGTCGGCAGGCGTCTCGAAGGTCCAGTAAAGTTCCTTAAGGTCGGCGTCCGGAGGCAAACAACTAGGACAACGAGAGGCCCCAAAATCGGTCTCCTGGGCCTCGAGGTATTCACGGGTTGGACATCTTCGTACGAACCGGCTCATGTACTTGGTGTAATCAAACCTGATCAGTCGGCTATCCGCGTAATCGACGTTCTCGGACATGGCCTCCTGCTCGAACAAATAATGCTCTGCCCGAGGCGGGTAGGAGGACACCGGGGCAACGCTTAGAACGGGGCCCTCCCGTTGAGGGCTCATCCTTTCTAGGTCATCGGCGAAGGCATACACGTCCGTGGAGGTACCCTCGCCTTCACGGGCGGCGGCGGCGGCACGGGAGGTGCCCTCCCCGGCTTGGCGGAGGGGTCTCTCGGCATCAGCGGCGGCGCGTCGGCGGCGGAACTGAAAGGCGTCGGCGGCGCTGGCACTCTCTACGGAATCACTCATTGAAAGAGAAGAAGAATATGGAAAGGAAAGGAAGAAATTACCTTGGAGTTCGAAAAGAATCGCCGGATTCTGGGAAAGATCACCGGAAAACTTGTCGGGAAATTCTAAAACTTGTCAAGGGGACCCCTATTTATAGAAGAAGTGAGGAGGGGTTAAAATGCAAAAAATGGGGTCAAAAATGGAATTAAGCGAAAATCAAGGGTGCGCGTGAAAGACACGCACGCAACGGTTGGAAGACAGAATTGGCAGACGTGACGCCTGGGATCTTGCACGTCAGTCACGCCATCGCATGACATCAGCGGGCGCGGAATACGAAGCGCCACCTCGGAAGGCGGAATGTCACCCCCAAAATTCAAATTCAAATTCAAGTCCGCGGATTGACCAGCCCACCACCCAATGGCTATGGCTCCCCGATGTCAGACTGGTGGGGCAATTGTTACACCCGATACCACTACCCGACTATTCGGGTATCGGGGTTAACCCATCAAACCGGAGCGGCGTATAGGGTACCCCGTCTACCCGACGGGAACTTTTAGGAGTTGTCGGGAAGAATACTTATCCCGTGGACCAGAGGTCGGTCGGCCAGCAGGGAGCTCCGGGGCAAGTTCTACCTGCTCCCCGGGAAAATGATCCCTAGGGTACTCGCCACCTACTCGATACCCGGTTACCCGTGTACCCGCTTGCCCGATCCCAAGCATCGCCAGCTGTGAGAATACGTCCAGTGCCACCAGTTCAGAGGATGTGGTAGTGTCAGGGTAGGTAGTTGGGTCAAGTCCCATCAGTAAAAGGCAGCAGAGCCAGGTGGCGCCTCCCCATTGGTCCATAGTGGGAGGCTGTAGCCACTCATGACCTCTCAGCTAGGAATAGGAGGGGCCCACGGGTATACCAACCCAAGGTGGGGAACACCACCATGTACACTATAAATAGGGCCTTAAATGCCCAAATGTAACACAGCTCATTTATTGCAAATCTACTCTTGAGAGATCATTTACTCTTGCTTTTACTACTTTCGGTTATCATAAATACGTAAATCCTACCCGCTAGGAACCCGACGGCGAGATCCTCACGAAATCGCTGTCAACAAGTGGTTATTTAAAATATACTTCTATGAATTTTATCCCTTTTACTGACGGTCACACAAAGTAAATATATTATAGTGGTATGATTATGAAACACACTTATTTATTCATAGATGTTGATTATTTTAAAAAGGAATGGGGAATAAGTTTGAGGTTTGATGGCAATACAAAAAGAAAAGTGATACTTTTTCCTTTTTCTTATTTGGATTGTTTTCCGATCTTTTACACATTCTCTTAGAAATAAACTACACTCACAGATAAATACATGAATCTCATAATATCTTTACTTTATCTATTTTTAAAAATAAAATATTAATTTTCATTAAGTTTTGTGCCTAATAGTTAATGGATAAAACATTTGTGGATGGTGGTGGGAGTAAGAAATTTGGTGGATGGAGGAATTATTTGATACTCTTTATTTATTATTAGTATTATTTTTTAATTTCTGGGTTGGAGGATAGTCAATTTAATGTCTCTATAGATTGAATAGGAAAGGCGCCACACTGTTGTTTTTGTGTTGGCGCGTTTAATCGAGTTTTGACGACGGTACACACTACTATTCAATTACAAGTCGACACATTTCTAGTTGACTTTCATTAAATTTTTCCTAATGTTGATCCAAATCAAAAACATTATTAGTATTATTTTTTAAAAACATGCGTGAGACTCTCAAGTATGAAATTAGCCCAATTATATACATAACACATATTTTGTGAACTTATAATCCCAATCTTATCATATTTATAGAATAAGTGAAATGCAAAATATTTTGCAAACACCTTGACCGCTTTTGAAAAGTTAAAAGGTGTGAGAGGACAACTTTTAAAATAAGTATTTTGCCACCTTCAACAGTATTTGCAAACACCTTCTTAATCGACTTTTCCTTCGCGTCGTTTATGAAACCTTCAGTGCAAGACTCCACCAAATAACAAAAATTATGTGAACTTGAGAGTATTGTTATTATGTATATACAATAATACTCTTATACATACACATTATTACTGTCGTACTTATGAAATGTCAGAACAGTCACATTTGGTAGCGTAACACTTTAAAAAAAAGAGTTCATGTGAATGTGTTCAAAGAAGACATGCTCCCATCATTTTTATTTTTGTATGAGCGTATAATAAATGAGAGGGTCTAGTTGTTAGCATTAATTGTTAGAAAAGATATTCTTGAAAGTGGTCCTCCTCCTCCTCATGGAAGCAGCGTTTCAAGGGTTACTTTCTTTGACCATCCATCTTCATCTTCATCTTCTTTCTCCCCAGGAACACAACACACACTATATATGCGTATGTGTGCTGTTAAATTGTTTTTCATACAGTACTTACGGGGCTGAAAGTTTTTTCCTCTCACCAAAAAAAAAAAAAAAAAAAAAAAAAAGTAAATTCCCATCTTTGAATATTCATCAAAACTCGTGGGTTCAAATCTTTGAACCCATTTTCCGCATTCCCATTTCGAACCTTGTCACTCCTCTCCTCTCCCGTACGAGAAAAGAAAGAATTCAAACGTGCTGTTCGTGTTTGAAGGTTTAATTTGACTTTTTACATTCCAAATTCAATTCCCAAGACCCCATAACCATACACACACATATATAAAGAGTAGACGGATCATCTCTACAATCAAGATATTATTCTTGATTCCAAGAAGAATATATATATATATATATGAATTAAAGAAAAAGAAATGAGCATGAGAAAGATGAGTAGGAAGAAGTCGATAAAGCTGAGAAACTGTGACCCTGTGAAACTGGTGATCACACAAAATGCATCGGAAGTAACCTTCTTCTCTCCACGCGAGCTGGACGCAGCTGCTGTGAAGCTTCAGAAAGTGTACAAGAGCTATCGGACTCGTAGGAATCTTGCAGATTGCGCCGTTGTTGTGGAGGAGCTCTGGTTAGTTAGTTTCTTCATGCTCAATTATTGGTGGTAGCTTTGAATAGGAATAGGAATTGGATAAAAATTGTTGTGATTGATTCAGGTGGAAGGCGTTGGACTTTGCAGCTTTGAAACGGAGCTCCGTCTCCTTCTTCAATTGTGACAAACAAGAAACTGCTGTTTCAAGATGGGCCAGAGCCCGTACCAGAGCCGCCAAGGTCATTTTCTATTCGATAGCATATTTTTCAATTCCATATTTTCTAGACAAAAATATAATTTAAATTGATATTGCATCTTGATTTTCGTATGTTTTCATCCTTAATTGAAGCTAAAGTTTGACTGTGAATGCAGGTTGGTAAGGGATTATCTAAAGACGAAAAAGCTCAAAAACTGGCCCTGCAACACTGGCTCGAAGCTGTAAGTCCTAAAAATGAAATAATTTATAATCGAATTCGACAAATTTATTTATGATTGGAATTTTTGGTATGTATAGATTGATCCACGCCATCGGTACGGACACAATTTGCATTTCTATTATGACATCTGGTTCAAGAGTGAAAGCGTCCAACCTTTCTTTTACTGGTGAGTTTAATTAATAGTTGGGTAGAAATTTTTAAAAAATTCTAAAGTCAGTGGGTTAATTACTCAGGTTGGATGTTGGAGATGGAAAAGAAGTAAATGTGGAGAAATGTCCGCGCGCCAATTTGCACCGACAATGCATCACTTATCTCGGACCAGTAAGTAATCAATCATTCTACATTTGCCAATTCTTGTATTGATTGATGTGTGTTTACAGAAGGAGAGAGAATCGTACGAGGTGGTGGTTGAAAAGGGAAAGCTTATGTTCAGAGATAGCGGTAGTTTAGTGGATACGGTTGAGGGAACGAAATGGATATTCGTCCTCAGCACGACCAGAAGTTTGTACATCGGGCAGAAGAAGAAAGGCCTATTCCAGCACTCCAGTTTCTTATCTGGAGGGGCTATTACAGCAGCTGGGAGATTGGTTGCTCATCAGGGTGTTCTTGAGGTACTTTGATCAAACTTTTTAAACAATATGTCGTGATGCTGACGACTGTTTTTTTTTAGGCGATTTGGCCCTACAGTGGTCACTATCTCCCAACCGAGGAGAACTTCAAGGAATTCATAAGCTTTCTGGACGACCAATGCGTTGATCTTGCAAATGTAAAGGTAAGATTAATAGTATTAACTTTGAACTTTTTCTCGAAAATGATATATGATAGTTTTGGTGTTTACTTCAGAGGTGCGCGACTGATGATGATCGTCTTCCAACCACGTCCGATGACAACAAGCTCGGGTACAACTTGGGTAAGCGCATGTCGTGCAAATGGAGCACCGGAGCTGGCCCAAGAATCGGCTGCGTTAGGGAGTACCCCATCGACTTGCAATCACGTGCACTCCAACAACTTAACCTCTCCCCTCGTTTGGCTCATGGATGTCTTACCAACTACGCTCCAATCCCGTCTCCTCGCCCTAGATTATCTCCTAGAGTTGCATATATGGGACTACCTAGTCCCAGGACCCCTATTGCTAGCTGCAGCTAACTGATGGCATCGGCCTAATATTGGAATATACAACAAATATTTAAACGGCTAAGGAGTACAACAATCTCTGGTGGTATATCTAACTCAAAATTCTTTCTTCTTTTATTCAAATAAGTCTCTTTTGCAAGCCAAGTCTTTCTTTTACCAGTTTTGGCTCCTCACAAGTCATAACATTTTTTTTACAAGTTAGGTTATTCAACTATTGATTATTTTTTGGTTGAATTAGTGATATGTTGTACATTTTTTATTCCATTTAATGAAGATATATATATCATATCATATCATTTCATTTCAGACTTGTTTTGGAGTTGAATCTGCCGAATGCATGCTTGCTTAGATTATTGAGAAGAGAATTCAATGACTTGCTTGTTCAAACTGTACAAATCAATTTGATAAGCGGGTGGGGTGGGGTATAAAAATGTTTCTAATGATCTCTTGAACAAAGGAAGGGATTTCTATTTCCATTATATCATATTTTTACGGGAATGATATAGTGCCCACCCGCTTATGTGGCAATGCCACGATATATAATATTATAAGATCTTTATTCTTTATTTATCTTTCTCATCTCTATATTTTTTATATGGTACGTTTTAAATTATCAATAAGATCTTCTATGATTTATGTTCGAGACAAGAGAAAAATATTTTAATTGTAAATATTCATTCTCACAATTCCAAAATAATTTAATAATGATAAAAAGACCACGTAAAAACAAAGAAATCATTATCTTTTGTTAAATATTTTTTATTGATTGAATTTTTTAATTTACTTAATTCAATTCTCCAATTTCTTTTAAAAAAATGTGCATCACCAAGAGTTTTTGAAAATTTAAAAATTTTGTATCTATTAATTTTTTTTAATTAAATATAAACAAAAACTTGGTGTGAAACTGTCTCATGACATAAGATAATAGAAATTAATTTCCACTTCTGTTAAAGTGTTAATGCCTCATGTCAAATTTATATCTCATGAGACGGTCTCACACAAGACCTACTCCTAAATATATAGATTTCTTTATTGTCGGGAAAAAATATTTTTATATGAAATTGTAATGATGCATATAATTTTTAATAAATATATAGATTACTTCAATGTCAAGAAAATATATGATATTTTTTAATTATATATATATATATATATATATTTCTTTAATGTCAAGATATTTTATTTTTTATTCTTGACATTGAAGAAATCTATATATTTTTATTAAAAAAATTAATAGATGCAAAAATATTAATTTTGCAAAAATTCTGTGTGCACAAATTTTTAAAAAGGGTTAGAGAATTAATTATGTAAATCAAACATTTAAATCAACAAAAAATATTTAATAAAAATTTAAGAACGTTTTTATGTGTGTTTCATAATTATAAGACTACTTTGGAATTGCGAAAGTGAATATATATATATATATATATATATATATATATATTTTGTAAAAATATGTTTTTATATTTATGTGGAGCATAAATTATGAAAAAGATCTTATTTTGTAAATTTAAAATGTACCAAAATAAAACATATACAGTGGTGAGAAAGATAAATAAAGAATAAAAATCTCATAATATTACATATCATGAAGTGGCATTGCCATATATGCGGTGGACACAAATAATGTGTCCACTGGTGGACTCTATATCAATCCCGCATATTTTTATTATACACATTCAGTATCACCTAAGTGCATCACATGCATTTGAATTTTAAGTTCAATTTTAATTTCAATTATATTTTTTTCAAAACACACACTAACACACCTTTACTATGTATTTTTTTTCAATACTAATTTTTGTATGATTTATTTTTTTTCAAAATGCAAGTGCATATAATGAACTCAAACACACACTAAAACTACTTTTTTTTTTAATATTTTATTTAAATTATAAAATTACGTGGATATTTTATTTGAATTATGATTTATTTTTTAAATAATTTAAAACTAGAGTTATGTATTGGCTGCGGCTAAACAAACCCCCGATTTTCCTATACATACCTCAATTGCTATACAAACCCCATTAAAAATATGATTATTTTAAAAGATTACTAAACATACCCCAAGCTTAGACAATTATGCCCTTTTAAAAACTTAACCTAAATTTAAAACACAAAAAAGAAAAGTAAATAATTATAAACTCACAATTTTATTCACTTAAACGTATACACGATCAAAACAAAAAGTGAAGAGTTCCCAAATTTTAAAGGAAGAACAATAAATTTGACCTCCGAAATTATTCAAACACAATACAAAAAGAAGTTGATCTTCTTAATTAAAAAAAACTGAGAAAAAAATAATTTGCAAGAAAAATAAATCTGCAAAAAAAAAAAAAAAACAACGTAGGCTAACAAAGTGTGTTTAATTTTTTTTTCAAGTACACTGAATTTTTTGCCTTTACAAAGCGAACTATAATTTAACTTCTACTAATTTTACTCACTGGTACTACAAAAAAAAAAAAAAAAAAAAAAAAACCCGAATAGGATCTTCCACAAAATAATACCGATGCACTACGGGTACATATTAGCTTGTCATTCAGCGTAAGAAAAAAAAACTTACATTAATGTGATCATTTGTGTTGTTTGACTCCATTAATTAGACACTATAAGCTTGTATTATTTTGTGTTAATTTGAATGAAAATAATCCAGGAGTTTGGGTTTTAGTGATTTAATGATAATAATTCAAAATTTTGGTTTTTCGAAATTTCAAAATATTAATTTTGTGATGCTAGAATGAGAAAAGTGAGTAAAAAAACTAAAGAAAATTTAGTTCATAATTAAAATAATATTTATGAATGGGTAATATTGACTTTTAACTTAAAACTATTTTTAGCAAATATAAATTGGGGTATGTATAGGAAAATCGGGGGTTTGTTTAGCCAGACCTACTCTATCTCCCGTGACTCTATTATTTAGTATTAATATTGATTTAATTCAAATCGGAACCTGAGTTTCGCAGACATTGAATCCACTTTTCTTCTTTCTCTTTCGTCCCTTAGTCTAAAAATTAGAAAAAAAAAGGGAAAAAAGAGAAAAGGAGTGAGGGGGTTAGTCAAAGATTTTAAATTGTATCTCTATTCTTCTTCATTCTTTCCGATGTCAATAACTAAAATGAAAAAAAGGGAAATGTCTTATGAATTTCATCGTCCACTAGAATTAAGAAATGTAAGAATGTGTATTACATAATTTTAAAAAAAAAAATTGAACTAAACCTAATTCTTTCCAAGTGAAAATAGGTTCTATGTACAAATGTATTACTAAAAAGCATTGCCCCCTCACAAACACTCATATAACATTCATGTGAAATATTCTACGAATATAGAAGTTGTAAAATAACTCATATTAAAAAAAATTATTGATCCCGACGGTTGGATTTAGCGATTCTTTTTTTTTACGTCCATGCATGCGCCGCGCATGCATGCGTCGTTCGGGTATGCCGTCTTTAATTCTTCGTCTCGATCCGGTTACAATTTATTTTACAAAAAAAAAAAAAAAATACTAGATCTAGACTAGTCTATTACAATGATCAAATCAAAATAAAAATAACTAATCTACTCGTGGATTTTCTCACGAGAAAAACGAATTCGAACGAATCGAATTAAAAATAATTAATTCACACGCATGAAAAAATTAACAACATTAAAACCATGACAATTGGATACCTGCAAAAAAGATCTAGCATTTCTACTATCCAATTTCAATTTAATGTCTAACTATTTAAATCCCAATTTAAAGATCAGAGCCCGAAACCTGGCTCTGATACCAGTTGTTGGGAAAATAGGGGTGTCCGGAATCTATTTGGGATAAAATTTAAATACAAATTTAAATTCAATTATTACTAGCATGAATTAATCCTAATTAATTCAAATAATAATTCCAACAACAAATTTAACATCATGCATGTGGAATTAATTCACATAAAATCTAGGCGGAATAAATAAGAATTTATGTGACTTACGTACCTCTTGTAGACTTGGCCTTTGAATAAACGGGACAATCACGATCTCGCTTTATCAACCCAAAAACCTTTTCAAGTATTTCTCTTTCGCCTTAATTGATCACCGGTGGGAGATGCTTTCAAGTAAGTTAAATAACTAAGGATAAAAAAAATATATGTGCTCTTGATTTTTCCAACACATGGAATTATGTACTTTGGGATGAAATAATCACCCCCTATTTATAATAGGCAGTGGCCGAAAATTAGGAGTATTTGGGCCTTGGAGAATTTTTTTCTTAGACTCTAAGAAATCTTGAATATATCTCATATATTCTTTTCTCCATAGTAAAATATTCCACAAAAATCTCACTCACCTATTATGCTTGCAATTTTCGAAAATTATAGGGGATCTACCAAGACTTGGATCTTCTTGAATATATGAGATATACTTGCATTCCAAGAATACATATCTTCCATAATATCTTTTCAAGAAAATCAACAAAATCTTTTCTCCCCTAAATAGGCCATATTTTCGAAAAATACAATAAAAAATCAGCATAATATTATCTTTTTATTTTAATCACCTTATCATTATTGGGCTACTTAATGGGCTACTTGAGGGGCCTTTAAGGAGAATTAAGATTGGACCTCCTAATGGACTTCTGAATTTCAATATTGAGCCCCAATATAATTCAATCCATTAATATTAATTATTACCACTAATAAATTAATATTGCACTATCCATCTTAATCCATATTACGAAAATATGGGCTCCCGGTTATTATTTCCCGCGTTTAAGATTATCAAGTCCATTAAATAATTAAGCTTCTGAATAGCTCTAAATTAATTAATATATTTCACCTTGGAGTAAAGACAGCTCAACATTATTATCCGTACCGAAGAAACTAATTCTTCACTTGCAAGATTTGGTACGATAAAACTTCTGAGCCCACCAAGGGGACTAATCACACGAGCCGTACTCGCAAGCATTTCTCCGTATTAAATCTTAGCAACCGTCGTATGATTAATAAACCTGCCCAAAGCACAAGGTTCGAAGTCACGATGATTCTCACCCAACATGAATCAAAGCAGTAACCACTAAGCACACACGGTCCTATTTAAGTGACGGAGATTAAGAAACCAATAACCACTGAGGTCTAATTCTTCACATTTCAGAAGAGAAGAATTTATCCTCGATGTAGGTCCTCTTCAACACATACTAAATGTGCTAGTGCAATCTCTTGGTCAAGACAGGCCAATCTGAGATGTACACATCGACCTTTCACTGCGGATTGTTCAATTCCACCTAGGTCGTGAAAATGTACGTTTAGTTACAAGGAAACTGTTAATGTTATCTTCTGTGATCGAGTATCACCACATTAACTACAATGTAACTAGTACTATATGAACTGTTTGCAATAAATATTCAACATTCAATCATATCTAAAGCAAATTTGATAAAAGAATTATTCTCGTAAAAAAGTGTTTGATACACGAGTTATACGAAGTAAAAGCATACTTTCACGTATAACTCCAACAGTTACAAGACAAGCCTCATACACAATGGTCAAAATCACACTTCACCACAGAATTTAAGTGTGAAACACTAGTGAACAACATGTGTGAGGTTTATAATGCATGCATTTTGGATGCAAGAGACAAACTTATTATCACAATGCTGGAGTGGATAAGGGAGTATGTAATGACCAGGATAGAGGTTAAAAGAGACCAATGTGAAAGGAAATGGGAAGGGAGAACAATATGTGGAAAGATAAGGAAGATAATTAACAAGAGGATGGATGATTCAAAAGTTTGTCAGCCAATAAAGCCAGCTGAGCACCTCTATGAAGTAGTATGTTTTGATGGGGGTAAGTGGGTTGTTGATTTGAAGGACCACACATGTGATTGTAGAGAGTGGGCACTTAGTGGCATACTATGCATACATGTTGTAAGTGCAATCTGTGTGAAGACATAGAGGACTATGTATACAGTTGTTACCCAGTTCTCACCTACAATGATGTCTATTCTCACTGTATTTCCCCAATGAATGGTGAGGAATTGTGGTCTAAAACTTGATACATACCACCCTTGCCACCTAACTTTGGGAAAAGGAAAGTTGTCAGGCCTAAGAAGAATAGGAGAGAAGAGGTTGGGGAGCAAGAACCAAAAAATGAAGAGGGGTCTACAAGTGATGGGTAAATAAAAATTCAAAGTCACTTATAACTTTTGCCATGCGATTGGACATAACAAAAAAGGTTGCAAGTGGTTGAAGCTGGCTGAAGATTTCTTAGCTGATGATGAATGTAATGGCCCTCAGAAGGTGACCCAGGGAAAAGACATTCCACCACTAACTCAAGATACACAAGATGATAGTGTTGATGTAAGTCTACATAGAGTTCCTGGTTTTTTTTTTTTTTTTTTCAATTTACAAGTACATGATAAGTTTTATATACATTTACAGGTTACCAAGAGGAAGAGGCCAACAACTCTGAAAGGAAGGAAAAATATTGCTATCACTTAAAAAAGAAAGAAAATTGGAGAATCATCAAGTAGTGCTATGATATTTTACTTTACTTAACTTTGAAATTCTATTGTTTACATCTTTATTACATTTACTAATTGTATTTTTCTGGGATTTTATAGGTGGTACATACTGAAGATGCCTCTAATGCTTTTACTTCATATAGTTTCATTGGAGGTGGACCATCACAGAGAAATAATGTAAACATTGATATAATTGTATCTAATATAAATTTAGATGAATTTTATTGCATCTTACTAAAAAATTTGCTTGATATTTGATAGGAACAAACATCTATCAATGATGCACGTATGCCATTTACTCCTCAAAGCTTCATTGGAGGAGAAGTAGGGCCATCTGTGGGTGTCAATGACAGTGCTACAATGAATGATGAAGATGGTATGAGGGTTGCAACAATGAAAGGAAGGAAAACTGTCACCCAGTCTAGCCTCACCAAGACAGCTATGTTAAAGAAAGTAAAGAAGAAGTAAGCTTGTGATCAGTAGAAGGTAGTAGTTTTTGTGGAAGCCCCTTACTTTTTGTCCATTTAAGTCACTACAATCTTTTTATCTTTTGAAGTTTAGTTATGACTTTTGCTCTCATAATGATTATAGATTCTAGTGGCTTAAGAATGGTGGTTGATACTACTAAAAAACTTTGTTTATCAGCCTGTGGGGCTTAACTTTTTTGTGCATATTTATTTTCAGCCTGTGGCTGCTGGATTTTTTGTGCATATTGATTTTCAACCTGTGTCTGCTGCATATTGATTAGTGTTGTTCATTTTCAGCCTGTGGCTGCTGGATTTTTTGTGCATAGTGTTGCTTATGGTTTGATTAGGTTGTGTATATTGTTGCAATATGTTGCTGGATTTTTTGTGCATATTGTTGCTTTTGGGCTGTTGCACCAGTGGTGTATACAGTGTGGGACATTAGGTTGTGTTTTGGTCTAGTTTGACATTGAGAATTACACAAAATAGGAGATTTCATTAAAATAGGACATTACATTGATAACTTCTAGTCTAGGTTGTATAAAACATTGATAACTTTTAGGTAATAGAACATTACATTACATTACATTACATTCAAACCTTAAGCAAACCACTTTAAGGTGGTATGAGCAAGAATAATGAGTAGTATAACTAACATGAGTTTTTTCATATTGAGTAGATCCTTAAATTCAACAGTCAAAACCTTGCTAAACCCTAAACCCTAAACCCCAAAAAATGTACAAAATGGTGGGGAAAATCAATTTTCCCACCAAAAGTGTACAAATTGGAGCCAAATTGCCCAAATTCGAATTTTTACTAATCCCGTGGGACTATATCTGCAAGTATATTGACGCCAGATTTGAAGAAACCAATGAGACCAATAATGAAAATAGGGATTAAGTGGTTTAATTCATTTTAACGACACTTTCGTTAGTGACCGTTACATTCTTGGGACTAATGTTGCAAATTCGATCAACTGTGGAACTACTTTTGCAAGTTTTGGAACATTTGGAATTAAAAGTGCCAAAAATTATTCTTATGAGACCAAAAATATTTTGGGTGGAACTAAAAGTACGAAAAGTGAAAAAAAAACTTTGTTTATTAAACTAGTGAATCCGGTCCCTGGCCTTAAAAATATCCAAAATACCCTCTCTCGTCCCTTTTCTCCCCTCCCGAATGTTGCGTACTCTTGTTCTCAAACCCAGGTTTCACCGTTGCAAAACCATCTAATCTCAGAGACAGGTTTAACGCCGGCTTTGCTCCGCCGCAGACGCGGTGTTCAATTTTCTGTCCGAAAGTTCCCGTTCTTCGAGTCACTGACCGATTGGCGGAAATCCTTCTCACAGGGTCGCGATTTTCAGTTTTCCGGTAACGTTACTGTTCATCGCGAAAACAAAGAATGAAACTTCTTGTATATCTTTCATATGCTCGAATCTCTTTGTGAGTTTAATTATCTCGAATTTTGTTATCTAGTTGTTGAAATTCAATTAGGGCAGTGAGTCAATTTGAAAGTGTCAGTTCATATTTTTTCATTTCCCATTCCGTTTCTATTTCTATTTGTTGGGCAAGACGCATCCTTGCAATGTGATTTTGGCAAAAAATAGAGCTACACCAAGATATTTTGGTGATTAAAGCTGGAACAAATTATAGCTGTTGAATTGTCTAATTTTTGCAAAGAGACTCATCCAAATTTGCGAGATCACTGTAATACATAGAATAAACAGACGACACGCTTGAGAACAAATAGAATATAGGCTAGAGTTGATAATAAACAGTTACTTTGGATTTGTTAGTCTATTGAATTCGTTGCCCATCCATCTTTGAATTTGTTACTTCATATTATTCGAGAATTAAAAAACCTAGATTAGTTGATGCACTTCTTGAAATTCAAGAATTAAATCCAGATTAGTTGCTGCATTTTATGGTGTCAAGAAATTGGATTCTTCTTTTACTTATGCTGCTTCATTATGATGTTTTTGGATAAAATAGTTTATAATTAAAAAAAATGAATTAATTGATTTGTTTATTCATTCGTTTTCCAAGGCTGAACTCATAAATCTCTTCAGGTTTAACAAGGAATCATCCACCTAGTGAAAGGCAGAACATGATTTATACTGCAATTGACACATTTTATCTGTCGGAGGAACAACTGAAGATCTCACCATCTAGTAAAGATGGTATTAATGAGGCCACTGAAACTACACTTAGAATCTACGGTTGTGACCTCATACAAGAGTGTGGCATATTGCTTAAGCTGTATCCTTTTACCACGTCGTCTACTGGTACTTGTTTTTCCGGTAATTTATTGTTTATGTATAGATTCTTCTTTACACTTTACACCTATTACATGAGGAAATAAGATCTTTCTATTATAATGCGGATATACAGTAAGTAAAGGATAATTTGCATTTATTTATGTTGTATGCGAGTAGTTAAGAATCCTTTTTTCTTTAACTGAATTATGCTCAGACCTCAAGCTGTAATGGCAACCGGTCAAGTCCTATTTCACCGTTTCTACTGCAAGAAATCATTTGCTCGGTTTAATGTGAAGGTACCTATTTTTGCTTCTTGCTTCGCATTTAATGCTTGGCACATATAACTTGAATTCATGTTTGGCTTTTACTGTATGGTGATTTATGTCAGAATTCGAATACTTGCAGAGGGTTGCAGCCAGTTGTGTTTGGCTTGCTTCCAAACTTGAAGAAAGCCCCAGGAAAGCAAGGCAAGTAATCATTGTTTTTCACAGGATGGAATGCAGGAGAGAGAACTTACCGATAGAGCATTTGGACACATCCTTAAAGGTCAGCTCTGGATTTTACTGTTATTGTTCTGAGATTGTCATTTTTTAATATTTCTATACACTTTTTTATTAAATCATCCTATGATCATTCTGGGTCTTGGTCCATTACTCTTAAATAGTGAATGTCTCTGTGTTCTTTTAGTTTTTCTTAAGTTCATCCTAGGAGCAATCTTAGGGTGGCTGAATTCATCTCTTTTTTTGGGGAACAGAAATATGCGGATCTGAAGATGGATTTGATCAGAACAGAAAGACATCTTTTGAAAGAGATGGGTTTCATCTGCCATGTTGAGCATCCGCATAAGTTCATATCAAATTATCTTGCTACGCTGGAAACTCCCCCAGAACTCAGACAGGAAGCTTGGAATCTTGCAAATGACAGGTACATTTTCTGTACCAAATAAGTACGTATGTATCATCTATAATTTTGTTGGTAAATATGTGAAACTGCATGTCCCCTCCGTATATATTTCCTTGAAAATAGCTAAACATCTTAGTAGGAGATTCTTCATCCATGGTGAAATTGGACATATAGGATATAAAAATATATATATGTGTGTGTATGGACCAGGATTCTCACTCAACAAATTCTTCTTGCTTGACTATTCCAACTTGGCTTCTAATCACTTTTCCCCATTCTGACGATGTTCTGTTTTTTTTTTTGGCTTGCAAACAGTTTGCGCACAACGTTGTGTGTGAGATTTAAGAGTGAGGTTGTGGCTTGTGGTGTTGTATATGCTGCAGCCCGTAGATTCCAAGTGCCATTACCTGAGAATCCACCTTGGTGGAAAGCGTTTGATGCCGATAAATCTGGAATTGACGAGGTCTGTAGAGTTTTGGCCCATTTATACAGCCTTCCTAAGGCCCAGTATATACATGTATGCAAGGAAACGGGTTCGTTTGTTACATCTAATCGATCATGGGAGTCCCCACATCAGTCCATTTCAAAGGTGAATACCATGCTATTGAGTAATTTATCAATTCTCTATTAGAATCCTAAAACGAAAACTGAAAGTAATAGTGTAATACCAGTTTGTGTACTAAAATATGTTGCTTCGTTGGTCTTCTATTCAGGACGGTTCCTCAACAGTACCAACCATAATTGAAGAATCTAATAATGGAAAGGGGTCTTCTGCTGCTGTAGATCCAGAAGCTAGTAAGGATGAAGTTATTAAAGCTGCTCTTGTAAAAGTGAAGGAATCAAAGAAAAGCGATAATGAATCTAAAAGCACGACAAATGGTGGAGATTCGAGAGAAGAACCTGAGCCAAAGTTGATGTTGGACACTAAATCAGAGACTGGTGGAGAAAGGATAAAGGAGAGGGACAGAGATAGGGAAAGGGAAAGAGATAGAATTAGGAGCAGAGATCATGAGAGAGGGCGGGAATCTGACAGGGGACGGGAAGGCTCTGAAAGGGACAGAGACAGAGTCAAGGAAAGGAATAATCGTTCGAGGGACAGAGGAAAAGATTCTGGTAAGTTCTTTCCATCCTTTTCCATTATTATGAGTTGGTCTTTTTATTGCTTTTCAGTTAGAACTAACATTATTTTATTTTCTGAAATGATTGCCTTATTATACAGGGCGCATGGAGAAATCCAAACGTCATTCTTCTCGAGGTACATTTGTCTTTCTTTACTAAATAATAATTTGGTATACCTTCAAAAAAAAAAAAAAATAATAATAATAAGTTTTTGTTGGTGTAAGACCTTAGCAATTGTGCTAGTCATAAACTGATTTGGATAAATATCTCATGAGAATCTTACTTTGGCCAGATAACTACCACAGCTCTTCTTATGCATCAAAGGACAAAGATCGCCACAAACATCATTCATATGCTTGACCTGATTAGGCTTTCGTCCATTTTGTTGTGCTGCGCTATTCTCATCCACAAGCGTTTTTTAAGGTTCTAAAACTTCAAATGTTGTTCTGTGTTTGGAAATTGATGTTGGCTAAAGTTCAGTATAACTTGAAGGATCCCCCATAAAATATCCCATGAGGTAGAATCGTAAATCTTCCTACAAGATTACCCAATGTTTCTGAAATCTTGACATGTGAAAAATTCGAGCGTGTTTGTAAATGCACTGAACTCTGGTATATATTATTTGACAGATGTTTTATTAGAGTATAACATGATCATGTCATGTGAAAGATACATATATTCCACTGATTAGGGTCGTTAGTCTGTTATTATGTGTACTGCATTGTCATTTTTGCCCAATAATTTAGACGTGGTCTTTGATTTCCAGCAAGAGTATCACTTTTAGAGTAGTTCTAAGTGCATGGTATGCACTTGAATTTTGAAAAAAATATCTCAAGCAGAAATCAGCAATACCCCAAGAAGTAGTCAGTAATACCCCAAGAAGACATCAACAATACCCCAAGAAGGTATTAGTAATACCCCAACTGTAAAGGAACACAGTTCGTTGTGTTTGTGTATATTTTGAAAAAATCAAAATTGAAGTCAAAATTGAGTTTAAAATCCAAGTGTATGTTATACACTCGGATGTACCCTAGATTTTGTCTCACTTTTAATAAAATCACGTTGCTGAATGAATTGGTGGATAAATTTTGCCGAAACCACGACATCATTCACCAAAGATTCACAGTTCATGGCACATTATGCAATGACAAATTTCAAGTGGGCTGGTTATCCACAGTCAGTTCATTATATTCACCTACAATTAAAAGCGACAAATATAAGTACGTTGGACACATTTTTAGAGGGGAACAAATCAAGATAAATGAGGTATTTTAAGAGCTCAAGATGCATTACTGGATTTGGCTTCAACAGGAGAAGAATGGGAGGAAAAATGGAACCTTTGAAGAATGGAATAAGTCCTTTTCTGCTTATGAATAGTAATTAAGTTTTTGTATTGATGCTGTCTAGGAGTAAGTAAATTCGCTGCTGGAAGGGATCTATGCAGAATGGGATACAATCCTTTTCTGCTATTGAAATTTGGTTAAATTTATAGATGGTCTGGTATTTGGGGCTGGTACTTGGGGCATCTGCTTCTTTTTGTGAAGAAATGCCGTTCTCTGTAATTTAAGGTGTAATTCACACCTTGATCATTCTTTGTAAACTTTTTACATGAATGAAAATCTTATTTCCTAATAAAAAAAAAAAATACAAATATAAGTACGTTGAGTTTTAGAAACATGAATTGTCTCGCAAATATGTTATTCCTTGAAGAAGAATTCTTTTTGCAGGTTGGGGTTTTGCACAAAATATTTTTTGATAAAAAAATGTACTTTCGAGATTAATATTGACAATGATGAATATTTAATTTATAGGCACATGGTGGTTGGAAGGAGTTACCATGATGAAAAATGGTATTATGTTGGACAACAAATGCTTTGTTCTTCACAATCATTATTTTCTTTTAAATGTGTAATATAATAGTTTTTTCAATGTGTGGGTTGTTTATTATGAGGATGAGTGAATGAGTTTTTGAAGCGAAAGTTCTAATCGAAAGTAGTGTTAGATAGCTGGCTTTAATACTTGCGTTTACATTGATTCCTTTTGGTAAAAGATTGTCATTCAAATATTAAAGAAGAAAGTTTTCGTTAATTGTTTCATATGCTATATTTATAAATAAAAACTACGGATAATTATTTCTCACGTAGGGGTACTTTTTCGGAACCCCATTTCATAGTCAATTGTATGTAGCTGCTTCTCGAATAACAAATCGTCAAAGTTGGAAGATCCTAATATGCCATGATGACGATCGTTATTGTAGTGTCACAAAAAATGTTATTGCATAAATTTTTTTAATGTATAATTATGTGGTGGTAAAATTTCTAATGTTAAAATTAATTAAGATAATTTTTTTTGGTATTATTAAAAAATAATTTATTTATTATAATAAATTAATTAATTTTTATATTTCTTTCAACTCCTCTTAATGAGCTTAATGTCTATCCAATTATTCTAAAAACATGTCAATTTCAAACATCATATATGGTTAAAAATATGTATTTTAATATTAATATTATAACAAAATATTGATATAAATTATTTGTTATAAATTTATTTTAAAAATATTAAAAAGTAATTTTAAAATTGATCCACATAGTTATCATTAATATAAATCCCATATCAATATGTGTATCTACATTATAGTATAACATCATTAATTTAATAAACGTAAAACTTGATTTTAATTATATCTTGGTATTATTATTATCTTGTATAGAATATACTTTTAGGAGATCAAATATTAATATTATGAAAGGTAATAATGTGGTCCATATTAATATAACTTATGAAAAAATGTGGTCCATATTATTGTTAAGAATATATATAATAATATAACAAGATGTCAATATAAAATTTTCAAAATTTTATATGCAACACCCCGAACAAAATTACTATTAGTATTATTATTTTATTGAATGATTTCATGTTTTAAGAAAAGCACAATATATTTTAAAGTTTGATTACTTGACAACGAACGGTCAACTTGAAGCTAGGAGTATTTCTAGCACAATCAACCCATCCTTTGCAGCTTGCTCAAATTCTGATTGAAGATTCCCTTGAATCTGTTGAATGTTGGTCAAAGCAGTCTAAAAAACTTCCTTCTCCTCAGGGTTCTCCAAATGCACCATGGATAAATCTTCCCCCTTTTTGCTATTATCAAAATATGACAGACAGGAGGGTATCCATCTTTTGAGATAAATTGGATTCAAGCTGAGTTGAACTAGAAGCTAGTGAGTCCATGCTCTTGTTAATGTTTGAGATTGAATCCTTGATCAGCTTATTGCCAGAAATTAGAGTCTCCATAGTTTGCTTCATCTCATTGATAATAACATCTTTGCTTAATAACTCTTTCTTCAAAGAGTTGTTCATATCCACCAGATTTTCAATAGATATCTTGAACTTCTCTTGAATCAGTAGCTTCTCCTGCTTAGCTTTCTCAAAAAGCTTAGTAAGCATCTCCTGAATTCCTTCCTTGATTTTCTTAGAAATTATGTGATCTGGAATTCTCCTCAATTCATCCTTGATATTTACAGACATACTAATCACAGTAGTCTCCATTGAGTTTAGTTTTTTCAAGATTTCATCATTCACAACTTGCTGTTCTTGTAAATCAATCTCTTCATCAATATTTGATTCTCTCAACACAATGTCACTCTTTCCTCCATCTTCATCTCCTATAAATCTCTTGGGCTCAGACTGAACAGGAGCAGGGGTATTTCTCTTCATAGAAGGCAGCTTAGGTATTTCAGGGGTTGACAACTCCTTGAGATAGTCATCAAAGTCTCCTTCATTCATTCTGTTGGTCCCACTAGTTAGATTAATTGCGGAAGCTTAAGTTAAATGTCTTAATAAATTCTTTTACAAGAGCACAAAAATCAATAAGAAAATAAGTTGTTGGTCCCACTAGTTAGATTAATTGCGGAAGCTTAAGTTAAATGTCTTTCAAAGTCTTTTACAAGAGAGTAATAATCAAAAGAACAATAAGTAAATTGAAAACAATAAAGAACACAAGATATATAGTGGTTCGGATTTGAATATCCTACGTTCACTCTCCCTTATATCTAAGGGGTCTCACTATCAACCAACCACTCACTTACTTACTGGAATTTGGAAGTACCAGTTCCTTCTTACACCTCTTTAGATTTGACTTCAATCTAAAGATCAAACAGCCTACAACCTTGTCTGATAGATGAACAGGTTGAGGTTTCAATAACTCCTTAAGAGTAGATAAATATTATGAACAATAAGAGTGCTTGGTATGAATCTCAAAAGCTTGGATAGACTTATGCGCGTATATAGTTTCTCTAGAGCTTTTTCTTGAACTGCACTCTCATATTTATAGAGGGGATTAGGGCTAGCCGTTGGAGGGCTAATCCAATCAGATCCTCTATATAAGGAAGCCTCAATCAATCAATTCCCTAATAGATTGATTGGGTTGGTGGGATCCTTGGATTGATTATCTTCAAATACTTTTCAATCCTGATCTTGTTGACTTGATTTGAATCACCAACGGTCAATAGCTTCCTCTGCCTAACTCTGATTCTCTCCAGAGAAGGCAAGACCAGACACCAGACAACCTCGGTGTCTTCTGGTCCTCATCTGGTCAACAACCAGAATACTCAGTAGAATCAGGGGATCAAACTGAGCATCTTTTATTCTACCAGACTCGTCAGGTCCGGACTCGTCTGGTCTGGGGAAGGTCCTCTGCCTCTGGTCAGATCTCATCTGGTGAAGTCTTCTGGTGGGGTCTTCTGGTGACTCTTCTGGTGAAGTCTTCTGGTCTGGCAGTTCCCCCTAGACTAAGTCCTAATCTAGATCATCATCTGGATAACAGGTCCAGATGGTCCTATTACATCTTCTGGTTTGTTTTAACTCATCAAAACTAACAACTTTTATCCTAACAATTTCCCCCTTTTTGATGGAGTTAAAACATTACCAGAACTGATCAAAAGTAAACTTAAGCAAGAAAACAATAAAGGATAAGACCTTAGAATAGATCTTATCAGGCAAACAAATAAGACAACAAGGGGTTGTCTTTTGAACAGAGAAGATATGAGATTCTCATTGATAAAAAGGACAAAGATGATTACAGATTACAAAGCAATTCTGGTCCTATTCTAAGCATATCTTCTGTTATCCTTGGGCACCAGGAACCAGTCAAAGAATCTATCTTGAATGGCCTTCAACTCTGCAGAAGATGTTGGGGTGAAGTTTGCCAACACCTTGGTCTTGTACAGTCTCTTCAGCTCAGCCCAATCAACCTGGTCTCCTGCCATTGGAGTGTTGAGAAAATGGAATTCAGGAGCAGTGACTTCCAGGTTGAATTCAATAGTTGAATCCATCAACTGCTTGTACAAATCTGCATCATATGCCTGCATCCAAGAATGGAAAGTCCTGTTGATGAGAGCATCATCCTCTGGTGGAGGTCTCTGGATGTAATGTTGAATGAACCAGAGAGTCTTGGCTTCTCTCCATTTTTCTATCAAAGGCACAGGAACAGTTGAGTCAAAGGACCCTTCTGTCCTGAGAGGGAGGATGTTCATGACTTCAACAGGCCCTTTCCTCTTCTGGCTGGATCCACTAGCACCAGGAGTGATGCCAGCTTCTCTGCTCTTCTTATTTTGCCTACTAACATATCTGAGCCTCTGCTCTTCATCTATGTTTTTCCTTATCCTTGTTTGCCTCTCTTCAGGCGACTCTTCCTTGAATCTCTTCTCTGCTTCTTCAACCACAGATTCAAGGAAGCTCTTCTTCATTTTCCTTATCTTCCTCTTTGCAGGTCCAGAGATGGAGATTGGATCCTGCTCAGCCTCTGACTCCTCTTCTGCAGCAAGCTTCTTAGCCATGGAAAGAGATTTGAGCTCTTCCTTCTTCTTCTTCTGCAACTCAGCCTGGGCCAATGTATTCTCCAGCAGGTCCAGACGAGCTCCATGGCTGAAGAGAGTTTCATTTGTGGTCTTCGCCAGATCAGTTCTGGCCTTCTCTTCCCCCTTTTTAACTTCATCTAGGAGGGGCTCCACCACCTGCCTTATAAGATCAGGCAAGGCAGTGTTGGAGGAAGAGTGAAGATCACGTAGCTGCTTGGCCTCCTCCAGGTAGGCTTTAGACTCAGCAACAAGCCTTTCTTGCTTCTCCAACATCTCCTGGAGGGAGTTCTTTAGCTTGGCAGTCTGAATCATCTGGCTAGCCATCTCCACTTTGAGCACAGAGACTGGCCTCATCTGCTCCAGCACGTGCTCCTGGAGCTGCTTCTGGCTGTGCATGACATCCAGCTTGACAAATAAGCTATTAGCCTTGAAAGAAGCTTTTACCTCTGCCAGAGTAGACTTGATCTGCTTCAGGAAAATTTTCCTCTCATGCCTGATCTGATGCTCTATCATAGCAGGGGCCATGTGTTGAATTGCTTTGGAAAAGCGCCCTATCTGCATGATCTGCTCGTTGAAGAAAGCTTTCATCTTCTGGAGCACATCAGGAGACATCTCAAAGTCTTCCTCATCTGAATATAGCTCTGGAGGGAAGATAAAATGAGGACCAAACTTGTAAGTGGGGCCCTCTGGAGTGAGCATTACTCCTCTCTGGATGAGCAGGGTGCGAATCAAGACTTTAGCTGCACCAGGGGTCTCCAGCTCTGCTGGGTTCTGAATATTCATCCTCTGCTTTAGCTCAATCTCCCAAGTAGTGAAGTTGGAGGGACCCATTTCCTCAAGCAAAAGCATTAGGTCCTCCACATCTTCAAGTCTGGCCTTGCTCCAGACCTTGGCATCAGTAAGCTCTGCCAGGAGTGGTAAGTGCTCCAGAAGAACTGGGAAATGCTCTCTTAGCCAGAGCTGAGCACTTACACTCATACTCTGCCTAATGGGACCCATTTCTGCAGATGAGAAAGTGAAGGGTTTGGGCCCAGAGACAGAGGAGGAAGGTGCTAAGTTAGCAGGCTCAAGTGAAGCTTCCTCATCTTCACTATCATCGCTTGTTAAACAGGTAGGAGAAGGGGGAGGGGCAGGGAAACCCAGAGCCATAGAAATGGTTGGGTCCTGGTCTGTATGGGTTTGGAGAGGATTGAGATTTTGTGAAGTAGAGGTGGAAGGGAAGGGTTGCTCTGCACCAGAAGAAGATGGAATATCTGGTACAGAAGGTGTAGGAGGTATCTGGGAGGTGGAAGTGTTTGGAGGGGGGATTTCTGCACCAGAAGAGGTTGAGGGTTCCTCTGGTGCAGAAGGTGGATCAAGCGCTTGCCACTAGACTAAAAGCCCGGACTTGTAGTAAGGTGCTACTTTATTTCCTTTAACCCATATCTAGCTGCAGCGCCACGGGCGGCACCCAACTATGCCTTTAATCGAGCGAGCGGGCAGGACTTGAGCGCTCAAGCCTGGAAGGCAGGAGACTGCTAGGATATTTCCCAACAATCCAATTTGAATCTTTCAGTGCCTCCTTGATGTTCTTGGGCTCAATCAAGGACACATAGCAACTGAATAAGACAGCTAAGTTAAGAGTTCTCCTAGTCTGGACACCCTTAGTTGGATCTCCAAGGATTAGGTCATTAGGGTGATCAACCAGGGTCCTCCTTCCCGTGGTCTTGCCTGGTTGATCATCTTCTGCAGTACCTTGGTGATTATCACCACTTGCAGAAGAGCTTCCCCCTACAGGAGTTCCAACCTCTTCTGGTTCTGCTCCTTGTGAAGGCTGCTGCTTCAGAGAACCAGGAGATGGGTCATCATCTGAATCTGAATCTGAATCAAGAACAGGTGGATTGACTTTGATAACTCTGGGTGTAGTCTGATTCTGGGTCTCATCAGAAGACTTAGAGTCCACCTTGCACTCAAAAGCAGATTCATAAAAAACAACATGAGGTGTTTCCTCCACACAAAGTGAATTCTTATTAAAAACTCTAAAAGCCTTACTGGTGCTGGAATATCCTAAAAATATTCCATCAGTCACTTTATTATCAAAGGTTCTTAATTTAGATTTCCCATTGTCATGGATGAAACACTTACATCCAAAAACATGAAAGTATGAAACAGATGGGGTTTTACCTTTCCATACCTCATATGGGGTCTTATTATGTCTCTGGGCAATCAGGCATCTGTTCTGAGTGTAGCAAGCTGTATTAATAGCCTCTGCCCAAAATCTCTGTGGAGTGTTGTATTCTGCCAGAAGTGTTCTTGCAGCTTCTTTAAGAGTCCTATTCCTCCTTTCTGCTACTCCATTTTGTTGGGGTGTTCTGGCAGCAGATGTCTCATGAAAAATCCCATGGTCCTTGCAATAATCTACAATGTGTGAATTCAAAAACTCTGTCCCTTTATCACTTCTGATTCTGACTATGCTCTGGTTCTGCTCATTCTTAATCTGATTGAAGAATTCTGGCAGCTTAGTCATAGTTTCATTTTTCTTAAACAAGAACACTACCCAAGTGTATCTTGAAAAGTCATCCACTATCACTAAGGTGTACTTTCTTCCACTGAAACTAAGAGGAGAAACAGGTCCAAAAAGGTCCATGTGAAGTAGTTGAAGTACTCTGGTTGTGGTTGTGCTCTGGACATCCTTAAAGGAAGTCTTGGGTTGTTTACCCTTCTGGCATGAACCACAAACCTGATTCTTCTTGAACACTTCATTAGGAAGACCTCGAATGATACCTTTTCTGGCAATCTTATTCAGTGTTTTGAAGTTAAGATGACACAATCTCTTGTGCCAAATCCAGCTATTCTCTGCAGATCCCTTAGCAACCAGGCAAGCAATTCTTGGGCAACTGCTAAAATCTGCAAGATAAATGTTACCCTTCCTCAAGCCTATTAGCATGATATCATTACAATCAGAAGAGAAAAAAGTGCATGAATCACTAGAAAACTTCACTGAGTATCCCTTGTCACAGAATTGGGATACTGAAAGCAGATTATGCTTGAGTCCTTCAACATAGTAAACTTCATCTACAGAAACTCCATTGAAGGTCAACTTTCCAACTCCTCTGGTGACGCCATAGTTGTTGTCACCAAACATCACTCTTGGTCCATTCAATGGCTTGAAATCTTGGAGATTATCCTTCTGGAAGGTCATGTGCTTGGAACATCCACTATCAATGTACCAGCCATGGTTGCTTGAAAATCATTTCTCCAATGGACTCTTATCTACCTGCAGAGAAATCAATTAGGTCCCCTACTAGTGCTGGGTCCTGATTGGTTAGTTGCAGGTTTTGTAGGAATCCAAAGATAAAGATCATCCCTTGATGGATGAGGATATCTTATCTTCCTTCCAAATCTATCTACCAGCACATGTCCTCTTACAATGACATATTGAGCTACTGGTCTGATAAGGACACCTTTCCTATAAACAGGTCTGGTGTACCTTTTCTCAAATCTGGCCTTTGGAATGGCCTGCCTCAAAGACATGGTCTTAAAGGTCTGGTTGTAAGGGTACATCCTAGAAGAACCATCTCTGGTGTCATAACTACCCAGATCAGTTGGTTTTCTATAGATGGGTCTGGAAGACCACCTCTGGTTCTGATACTTAGACCTGCTCTGGTGGTCATAGTTCCTTTGAGTATACCTATTCTGGAATTGATTTCTCTGAGAAAATTGTCTCTGGGGTACCTGGTGCTGTTGAACATTGTTCCTTCTCTGGTAGGTCTTACTCTGATTGTTATTCCCCATTCTTGAGTGTTTCCCTTGAGGTCCCCTAATCTGGTTAGGTTCCCTTCGAGGATTACTCTGGGGTCCTCCAACTTGAGTAAGTTCTACTCCTTGGGACTCATTGTTCACAGGACCATTAATCTTCAATGGTTCCCCTTGTTGACTTTTATTCTCTAGAATCTTCTCTTCCAGGACAGTCAACTCTTCTGGACCATATGTTATGTGATTAACAAAGTGATTCCTTTTCCAATCAGGATTGTGAACCACCTTGTAACCATTACCAGTCAAGTCTTTATCATCCCAGATTTCTACCAATTTACCAGCTCTTACAGACTTGTCTTTATTATAAAGGTACTTATGAGTTTTAGTGGAAATTCCAGAGTATCCTAAACCACTCTTATCACAAATGCGCTGAGAAGACTCTGATATGATAGATACAACAGATGGTATCTTAGGAGCTTCTCTGGGCATGGGTATCTCCTCTATGTTGTGAGCAACTTGTTTTCCCTTGATAAGAGTCTGGTATTTGGCTCTGAGTTCATTGATCTCATCTTCTTGAGAGTTCTTTTATTTCATGAGCTGATCTACCAGAGTATCTCTTTCTGTGATCTTATCCTGAAGTTCAGAGACTTCTTTGGAATGATCTTTCATGAGTTCTCTGGTGGATTTATGCTCATGAGAGTGAGATTGAACTTCAGCTCTGAGCCTACCATTCTCTTTCTCAAGTTTTTGACAGAGTTGGACACAATTTTGGAGATCTGATATCATTTGTTGCATATCAGACTCTCTGGAGTTACCAGATGAATTAGAGGATTCAGTATATTTGGAATTTGATAAGACTAGAGTAGTTTCATTTACCTCAGTGATGTCTGCCATAAGACACACATCATCATCTGATCCAAAGTCAGAAGAAGAAGAACTGGAACTAGTATCCTCCTCCTCTGCTTCTGCCAGCAATGCTCTCTTATCTGCATATCTCCTATCTCTCTTGATTCTTTTCTCTTCTCTTTCCCTAGGAGTAAGCTGAGGACAATCATAACTGTAGTGATCAGTCTTGTTGCATGTGTAGCAGGCATTGTCTCCTCTGGAACTAGGACTTGGCTCTCTCCTCCTCTGGTTGTAGTCTGATCTGGCTGGACTACTCTCTCTCCTCTGGTAATCAGGTCTGCCAGAGCTACCATCCCTCCTCTGATAATCTGATCTCCCAGAGTTGCCAGGGTTGACATCTCTCCTCCTCTCTGGAGTTCTGAATCTGGTCTCCCTTGAGTCTCCAGATGTCTTCTCCTTCTCTGCAAGCTTGAAGGAACTCTTTCTGTCTCTGGTAGATTCCTTCCAGTGGCTTTTGTACCTGCCATATTTTGTACTCATTTTATCTAATTTACGAGTTAGAAGTGCTACCTGCTCCTTGAGGCTCAAGTCATCTGCAGTAGACTCCTTTGGCTTGACATCAGGCTTGATAGTTGAAGAGAATGCAACACCTTTAAGGCCAGAAGAGGAAACCTCTTCTGTTTGATCCTCCTCTTGAAGATCATACTCATAGGCTTTGAGATCAGACAACAGAAGATGATGATCCAGAGTATTGAGATCCTCCACATCCTCCAGTCTGGCCTTGCTCCAGACTTTGGCATCAATCAACTCTGCCAAAAGTGGTAAGTGCTCCAGAAGAACTAGGAAATGCTCTCTTAGCCAGAGCTGAGCACTTACACTCATACTCTGCCTAATGGGACCCATTTCTGCAGATGAGAAAGTGAAGGGTTTGGGCCCAGAGGCAGAGGAGGAAGGTGCTAAGTTAGCAGGCTCAAGTGAAGCTTCCTCATCTTCACTATCATCGCTTGTCAAACAGGTGGGAGAAGGGGGAGGGCCAACAAATCCCAGAGCCATAGAAATGGTTGGGTCCTGGTCTGTATGGATTTGGGGAGGGGTAGGATTTTGTGAGGTAGAAGTGGAGGGGATGGGTTGCTCTGCACCAGAAGAGGGTGGGATCTCTGGTACAGAAGGTGGGATGGGAGTTTGTGAAGTGGAAGTGTTTGGAAGGGGAATTTCTGCACCAGAAGAGGTTGATGGCACCTCTGGTACAGAACTGGGGGGGAGGGGTTTGTGGGAAGATGTGTTTGGGAATTTGGGGGAGAAGGTGTTTGGGTAGGAACGGTTGAGGGAGTATATATGGGGGTATCTGGTAAAGTCTGCTCTGGTGGAATAATGGGGTTAGCAGAAGCAGATGGAGTTTGGGGAAGGTTATCTGGGGGAGAGGTAGATGGAGAAACAAGATTAATAGGAGTAGAAGAAGGAATGGAAGGGTTTACCTCTGCTGAGTCAACATCAACAGGTACAACATGCTCTGGAGCAGAGACATCCTCCATCATCAGAGAAGCTTCATCAATGGCCTTCTCCAAGGCCTCTCCAAGATCAGAGCCAGAGTCTGAATCTTGAAATATGGCTCTCTTGGCCTTGGATTTCTTCTTAAGAGGCTCAACCTCTTCTTCCTCTTCTTCCTCTGATGGCTCATCCACCAGAAGGGTTTTCTTGGCCTTCCTGCTAGTCCTTGACTTCTTAGCAGAGCCTTTCTTGGTCTCCTCTGGCCTCTTCCTTTTGGCTGCTCCAGCCTTCTTGGTAGCCTCAGCTACTTCACCCTTCTTCTTCAAAATATTCAGAAGGGGAATCTGGTCCTCCTCCGAGGAACCAGAGAAGACAACCGTAGAGGAGCCAGTTAGTGCAACAACTTTCTTATGGGTCTTCTGCTTGGGCTGCTGCTTCTGCCCCTTTGCAGGTGAGGGTACTGCCTGTAGAGGAGGGGCAGGGATGGCTTGCTCACCATCAGAATCAGGATGACCATGGAGAGGGCCATCCTTGGAGAAAAGTATCTTGGACTTATGGAATCCTCTGCACCAGGATTCCTTCCATCTATTCTCTGGAAGCAATGAGTCCAAGATCAGAGTAAGTTTCGTTCCCAACGAGACATTTGCAGTAAAGTAGAACTGTATCTCCCCTGGCTTGGAAGAACAAGCCTCCTTGTTCACTTTCACCTTATTCTTTCTCAAAACTCCCCAAAAGAACTCTGCCCAATTGCACTGAACGCCATCATACAGAGCCCTCATCACACACATCCTGCCGTTAAAAATCGCATCCGTGCTGTGATTCTCACACATCGGCACCTTTACCACAATATCAAAAAGTACCTTGTACTTTTGCCTCAGATGCTTATCCAAAAATCCCTTCGATATATTCTGGCAAGAAGAACGAGCAAACAACTTGAAGGAACCCACAATATCATCTTCCTTGTAGGTTAAAGGATCCACCTCTTCTGCCGAAATGTTTCCAAACAGCGCACAAAAGTCATGCTTGGAAAACACCAAATCTTCCTTGTCAATCTTTGAAGAGATGTGGTCTTCATTAATCTTCATACGGACCAGAAACTGGGCCGCATAACCATCTAGGGTGCGAAAATCTCTGGGAACTGTGGAGATCAACTTCTTGACGCCTCACCTTCTTAACAACTCCAAAATGGCCAGTGCAGAAGGATTCTTGGTGGTGTAAAAGTCAACCACCATCTCTGTTTTAAGTTTCTTCATCATCAATTCATGGTCAAAGTTGCACGGAGGGGCCATTTCTGTGAAAGAGAGAGAGAGAGAGCAGTACTTTGCAGAGAGAAGTTAGGGTTTGTAAAAATATGGAAACGTGAAAAGACAAATTGAAGAGAAATTTGATTTAAATAGGGCAATACGCGTGGCTTGATTAATAAATGAAGTGTGAACGCGTGTAATAGCAAATTTAATTTAGGGAACAAAATAAATTTTTGAATTGATTGACATATTGCACATTGATTAAATCTGATGGCCACGATGAAAGACGAGATACAGATTTAATCTGGTGCGTTGGAATAGTCATTGGGACTGGGCATAAAGGGGTTTTGTGGCAGTCAAGAGAAAAAGCGAAATGATTGCCTAGACCCTATACCCTAGTCTTAAATACACTCCGAAGCTGAAACGTTTTGAGTGTACTTACTAATTTGAAAGGTGTATCCCAATGATCAGAGGCCAGAGAAGTAAAAGCATACCTGTCACCTGATATTGTAACCAGATGATACCACAACAAGTCCGGTGCTACATCTCCTCTGATGGAACTCATCTGGTCCTGGTCAGAGAAGACTTTGGACATTTCTGGAATCTGACTCAGTACCTCATCTGGGACAAGTGTCACCTGGTGTATACCGCATCTGGATATATACCTTCTCTGATATGTCTAATCTGCAGGTATGTTAGTTTTAAAGGAAATTAAAGAATATGCAGTAAGACATAAATAAAGGATACTTCTCTGATGTTCCCCCTAAAACAAATCTGTCTCTGGATCCAACAATCCTAACTCAAAAGCTAACTCTCTAAATCTGGTCTCAGCCAAAGGCTTAGTTAAGATATCTGCTCTCTGCTTCTCTGTTGCAATCTTTTCCATCCTTATATCTCCCTTCTCAATATGATCTCTGATAAAATGATGCCTAATATCAACATGTTTACACCCGGTATGAAGAACTGGATTCTGGGTGATTGCAATTGCACTATTACTATCACAGAATATAGGAATATCCTTAGCTCTAATCTGGTAGTCCCTAAGCTGTTGACTAATCCAGAGTAGTTGTGAACAACAGCTCCCTGCAGCCATGTACTCTGCTTCTGTTGTTGATGTGGCAACTGAAGTCTGCTTCTTAGAAAACCAGGATACCAATTTATTCCCTAAAAATTGGCATGTTCCACTTGTAGACTTCCTATCTATTCTGCATCCACCATAGTCTGAATCTGAATAACCACTCAATTCTAAGTTGTCATCTGCAGGATACCATAATCCTAAATTCACTGTTCCCTTAAGATATTTCAATATTTTCCCAGCTGCTTCCAAATGACTTTTCTTGGGATTAGCTTGAAATCTGGCACATACGCCTACAGCAAAAGTAATATCTGGTCTGCTTGCAGTCAGGTACAGAAGAGAACCAATAAGTGCTCTGTACTGAGTCTGGTCCACACTCTCTCCAGACTCATCTGGGTCCATGTTGAAATTTGTCATCATAGGGATCTTGGCTGCTTTGCTAGATCCTACTCCAAATTTCTCTAACATGTTTCTGATGTACTTTGCCTGATTAATGAAAATTCCCTTCTCTGATTGCTTTACCTGCAAACCTAAAAAGTAATTCATTTCACCCATCATGGACATCTCAAACTGACTCTGCATGAGCTCACCAAACTTCTCACACAGCTTCTTGTTAGGGGATCCAAATATAATGTCATCAACATATATTTGGACCAGAATGATGTCCTTTCCTTCTTCTTTCCTAAACAAGGTCCTATCAATCTTACCCTTAGAAAAACCATTGTCCAGAAGAAACTGAGATAGAGTGTCATACCATGCTCTGGGTGCCTGCTTCAGCCCATAAAGAGCTTTCTTAAGCTTGAACACCTTGTCACCTTGTTCAAAACTAGGGGGTTGTTCCACATACACTTCCTCAATGAGAATCCCATTAAGAAAGACATATTTCACATCCATCTGGTATACTTTGAACTTCATGTGAGCAGCATATGCTAAGAACAATCTGATGGCTTCTAGTCTGGCAACAGGAGCAAATGTCTCATCATAGTCTATTCCTTCAGACTGAGAATAGCCCTGGGCCACTAGCCTTGCCTTGTTCCTAGTAATGACATCATTCTCATCTTTCTTATTCTTGAAAACCCACTTAGTGCCTATCACCTTTTGATGTCTTGGTCTGTCTACCAACTCCCAAACATCCTGTCTGGTGAATTGATTCAACTCCTCCTGCATAGCAATAATCCAATTTGAATCTTTCAGTGCCTCCTTGATGTTCTTGGGCTCAATCAAGGACACATAGCAACTGAATAAGACAGCTAAGTTAAGAGTTCTCCTAGTCTGGACACCCTTAGTTGGATTTCCTAAGATCAGGTCATTGGGGTGATCAACCAGGGTCCTCTTTCCCGTGGTCTTGCCTGGGTGATCATCTTCTGCAGTACCTTGGTGATTATCACTACCTGCAGAAGAGCTTCCCCCTACAGGAGTTCCAACCACTTCTGGTTCTGCTCCTTGTGAAGGCTTCTGCTTTAGAGAACCAGGAGATGGGTCATCATCTGAATCTGAATCAAGAATAGGTGGATTGACTTTGATAACTCTGGGAATAGTCTGATTCTGGGCCTCACCAGAGGACTTAGAGTCCACCTTGCATTCAAAAACAGATTCATAAAAAAACAATATGAGGTGTTTCCTCCACACAAAGTGAATTCTTATTAAAAACTCTAAAAACCTTACTGGTGCTGGAATATCCTAAAAATATTCCATCAGCCACTTTGGCATCAAAAGTTCTTAATTTAGATTTCCCATTTTCATGGATGAAACACTTACAACAAAAAACATGAAAATATGAAACAGATGGGGTTTTACCTTTCCATACCTCATATGGAGTCTTATTATGTCTCTGGGCAATTAGGCATCTATTCTGAGTGTAGCAAGCTGTATTAATAGCCTCTGCCCAAAACCTTTGTGGAGTGTTGTACTCTGCCAGAAGTGTTCTTGCAGCTTATTTGAGAGTTCTATTCCTCCTTTCTGCTACTCCATTTTGTTGAGGTGTTCTGGCAGTAGATGTCTCATGAAAAATCCCATGGTCCTTGCAGTAATCTGCAATGTGGGAATTCAAAAACTTTGTCCCCTTGTCACTTCTGATTCTGACTATGCCCTGGTTCTGCTCATTCTTAATCTGCTTGAAGAATTCTGGCAGCTTAGTGATAGTTTCATTTTTCTTAAACAAGAACACTACCCAAGTGTATCTTGAAAAGTCATCTACTATCACCAAGGTGTACTTCCTTCCACTGAAACTAAGAGGAGAAATAGGTCCAAACAGGTCCATGTGAAGTAGTTGAAGTACTCTGGTTGTGGTTGTGCTCTGGACATCCTTAAAGGAAGTCTTGGGTTGTTTACCCTTCTGGCAGGAACCACAAACCTGATCCTTTTTAAACACTTCATTAGGAAGACCTCGAATGAGACCTTTTCTGGCAATCTTATTCAGTGTCTTGAAGTTAAGATGACACAATCTCTTGTGCCAAATCCAGCTCTTCTCTGCAGATCCTTTTGCAACCAGGCAAACATTTCTTGGGCAACTGCTAAAATCTGCAAGATAAATGTTACCCTTCCTCAAGCCTATTAGCAAGATATCATTATAGTTAGAAGAGAAAACAGTGCAAGAGTCACTAGAAAACTTCACTGAGTATCCCCTGTCACAGAATTGGGATACTGAAAGCAGATTATGCTTGAGTCCTTCTACATAGTAGACTTCATCTACAGATACTCCATTGAAGATCAATTTTCGAACTCCTCTGGTGATTCCATAGTTGTTGTCACCAAACATCACTCTTGGCCCATTTAATGGCTTGAATTCTTGGAGATTATCCTTCTGGAAGGTCATGTGCTTGGAACATCCACTATCAATGTACCAGACATGGTTGCTTGAAAGTCCTTTCTCCAATGGGCTCTTATCTACCTGCAGAGAAATCAATTAGGTCCCCTACTAGTGCTGGGTCCTGATTGGTTAGTTGCAGGTTTTGTAGGAATCCATAGATAAAGATCATCCCTTGTTGGATGAGGAGATCTTATCTTCCTTCCAAATCTATCTACCAGAACATGTCCTCTTACAATGACATATTGAGCTACTGGTCTGATAAGGACACCTTTCCTATAAACAGGTCTGGTGTACCTTTTCTCAAATCTGGCCTTTGGAATGGCCTGCCTCAAAGACATGGTCTTAAAGGTCTGGTTGTAAGGGTACATCCTAGAAGAACCATCTCTGGTGTCATAACTTCTCAGATCAGTTGGTTTTCTATAGATGGGTCTGGAAGACCACCTCTGGTTCTGGTGGTTATAGTTCCTTTGAGTATACCTATTCTGGAATTGATTCCTCTGAGAAAATCGTCTCTGGGGTATCTGGTGCTGTTGAACATTGTTCCTTCTCTGGTAGTTCTTATTCTGATTGGTATTCCCCCTTCTTGAGTGTTTCCTTTGAGGTCCCCTAATCTGGTTAGGTTCCCTTTGAGGATTTCTCTGGGGCCCTTTAATTTGAGTAAGTTCTACTCCTTGGGACTCAATGTTCATAGGACCATCAATCTTCAATGGTTCCCCTTGTTGACTCTTATTCTCTAGGATCTTCTCTTCCAGGACAGTCAACTCTTCTGGACCATATGTTATGTGATTAACAGAGTGATTCCTTTTCCAATCAGGATTGTGAACCACCTTGTAACCATTACCAGTTAAGTCTTTATCATCCCAGATTTCTACCAATTTACCAGCTCTTACAAACTTGTCTTTATTGTAAAGGTATTTATGAGTTTTAGTGGTAATTCCAGGATATCCTAAACCACTCTTATCATTAATGCGCTGAGAAGACTCTGATATGATAGATACAACAGATGGTATCTTAGGAGCTTCTCTGGGCATGGGTATCTCCTCTATATTGTGAGCAACTTGTTTTCCCTTGATAAGAGTCTGGTATTTGGCTCTGAGTTCATTGATCTCATCTTCTTGAGAGTTCTTTTCTTTCATGAGTTGATCTACCAGAGTATCTCTTTATGTGATCTTATCCTGAAGTTCAGAGACTTCTTTGGAATGATCTTTCATGAGTTCTCTGGTGGATTTATGCTCATGAGAGAGAGATTGAACTTCAGCTCTGAGCCTACCATTCTCTTTCTCAAGTTTTTGACAAAGTTGGACACAATTTTGGAGATCTGATAGCATTTGTTGCATATCAGACTCTCTGGAGTTACCAGATGAGTTAGAGGATTCAGTATATTTGGAATTAGATAAGCATAGGGTAGTTTTATTTACCTCAGTGATGTCTGCCATAAGACACACATCATCATCTGATCCGAAATCAGAAGAAGAACAACTGGAACTAGTATCTTCCTCCTCTGCTTCTGCCAGCAATGCTCTCTTGTCTGCATATCTCCTATCTCTCTTGATCCTTTTCTCTTCTATTTCCCCAGGAGTAAGTTGAGGACAATCATAACTGTAATGACCAGTCTTGTTGCATGTGTAGCAGGTATTGTCTCCTCTGGGACTAGGACTTGGCTCTCTCCTCCTCTGGTTGTAGTCTGATCTGGTTGGACTGCTCTCTCTCCTCTGGTAGTCAGATCTGCCAGAGCTACCATCCCTCCTCTGATAATCTGATCTCCCAGAGTTGCCAGGGTTGTCATCTCTCCTCCTCTCTGGAGTTCTGAATCTGGTCTCCCTTGAGTCTCCAGATGTCTTTTCCTTTTCTGCAGGCTTGAAGGAACTCTTCCTGTCTCTGGTAGACTCCTTCCAATGCCTTTTGTACCAGCCATATTTTGAACTCATTTTATCTAATTTACGGGTTAGAAGTGCCACCTGCTCCTTGAGGCTCAAGTCATCTGCAGTAGACTCCTTTGGCTTGACATCAGGCTTGATAGTTGAAGAGAATGCAATACCTTTCTGACCAGAAGAGGAAACCTCTTCTGTTTGATCCTCCTCTTGAAGATCATACCCATAAGCTTTGAGATCAGACAACAGAAGATGATGATCCAGAGTGTTGATATCCTTGTTGTCCTTGATCACAGTGACTTTAATTCTCCACCTGCTGGTTAGTGAACGCAGGATTTTACTATTAATTTCTTTTTCAGAGTAGGTCTTACCTAAGGCACTAACCTTGTTCAGGAGGTTGGTGAGACGCATATCCAGCTGGTCAATGGTCTCGTCTGGTTTCATCTTGAAAGTGTCAAATGAATGTTGAACAGCTTGGAGCTTATTGTCTTTAACCTTCTCTGTTCCCTCATAGAGAAGTGCAAGTTTGTCCCACATTTCCTTGGCAGTGGCACACGTTCTGACCTTTTCAATCACCTCTTTAGTAAGTGTGTTGATGATCTCTGTTCTTGCCACCTGGTCCAAGTTGTAGAGCTTTCTTTCATCGTTGTCAAGCTCATCTTTCTTTTTTAGGATTCTTTGCCTGGGGACTCTATCCTCTGCAGCTTTCTGAGCAGCTTCACTAGTTTCTTCCCTGGACTCTGACCTGCCACTATTAATAGGAGTCCAGTAAAATTGAATGGGTCCACTTTCTACCACATCTAACATGCGGTGGTGAATAGCTCCAAGATGATTGCTCATCATGAAGCTCCAGGTGTTGTAATCCTCGAAAGAGAATTCTGGAAGCTTACGGCTCTTGTAAGAAGATTTCGCAGACATTTTTTATAAAATTAGGGAAATAACAAGAACTTGAACAAAAGTACTGAAGAGCAATGGATCTGCCCGGTGACCACCAAAAGCTTTTCAAAGCAGTGGTCGTTGGACACACTGCTCTGATACCACTTGTTGGTCCCACTAGTTAGATTAATTGCGGAAGCTTAAGTTAAATGTCTTAATAAATTCTTTTACAAGAGAACAAAAATCAATAAGAAAATAAGTAAATGAAAGCAGTAAATAACACCGGATATATAGTGGTTCGGATTTGAATATCCTACGTCCACTCTCCCTTTTATCCAAAGGGTCTCACTAACAACCAACTCACTTACTTACTCACTGGAATTGGGAAGTACCAGTTCCTTCTTACAAACTCTTTAGATTTAACTTCAATCTAAAGATCAACAGCCTCCAACCTTATCTGGTAGATGAACAGGTTGAGGTTTCAACAACTCCTTAAGAGTAGATATATATTATGAACAATAAGAGTGCTAAGAGTGATTATCAAAAGCTTGGATGGACTTATGCGCGTATGGTGTCTCTCTAGAGCTTTTTCTTGAACTGCACTCTTGAATTTATAGAGGGGATTAGAAAATAGCCGTTGGAGGGCTAATCCAATCAGATCCTCTATTTAAGGAAGCCTCAATCAATCAATTCCCTAATTGATTGATTGGGTTGGTGGGATCCTTGGATTGATTATCTTCATATACTTTCCAATCCTGATCTTGTTGACTTGTTTTGAATCACCAACGATCAATAGCTTCCTCTGCCTAACTCTGATTCTCTCCAGAGAAGGCAAGACCAGACACCAGGCAACCTCGGTGTCTTCTGGTCTTAATCTGGTGAACAACCAGAATACTCAGTAGAAACAGGGGATCAAACTGAGCATCTTTTGTTCTACCAGAGTCGTCTGGTCCGGACTCGTCTGGTCTGGGGAAGGTCCTGTGCCTCTGGTCAGATCTCATCTGGTGAAGTCTTCTGGTGGAGTCCTCTGGTGAAGTCCTCTGGTGGGGTCTTCTGGTGACTCTTCTGGTGAAGTCTTCTGGTCTGGCAGTTCCCCCTAGTCAAAGTCCTAATCTAAACCATCATCTGGCTAACAGGTCCAGATGGTCCTATTACATCTTCTGGTTTGTTTTAACTCATCAAAACTAACAACTTTTATCCTAACACATTCTTTCCTCACCAAGGGGAGTGGATGGATTAGCATTGTCAAGGAAAATGAAGGCAGACTGTGCCTTAAAAGCTTCTAAAGTCTCACTAAGGTTTTCAGTTGATAACAATTGTTGACCTTCAGCTGCAGACTCTTGCACTCCTTGAGTCTGTTCAATAGATTCAATCTGTTCTCCAGGGGCAAGCAACTCTGATGAAGTTTGAGTAATCGCAATTTGTCCTCCAGAAGGTGGTAAACCTCTATCTCCATCATTGTCATCATCATCATCTTTCTTTCTCAAGTCATCACCCTTACATGGTGACTTTTCTCTTTCATCCTTCTCTCTATGTTCATCTTTATCATTCCCTTCTTCCATTTTCTCTTTCTCTCCAGACTCTTCAACTAGAGTCTCATTGGGTCTGGATATAGACTTATTTGCTTCTTCTAAGTCCTCAGTGAGGTGTACACTTTCAACAAGTGTATTTAGATTAGCTAAGTCTTCAAAAGGTGGCTCAGTGGACACTTAGAACTTCCTCCTTCACCACTAACAAATTCTCTTCCTTGAGACATATCATCATCATCACCACTTGATGAACTCTCGTCATCCTTGGAAGGCATAAGGTTAGCTTCAGGATAGATTGCATTATCTTCTGGTTCATTAGCAAGTGCTTCAAAGCTTCAGCTGCAGATTTGCCGAGTAGCTTTTCCTTAGGTTGTTCCAAAACAATCTCCTTGCCGTTGTCCTTCCTCACTGATAGAGCTTCCTTTTCCTCTATCTGCTTCCTCTTAAGTTCACCAATCTTTTCAAAGAAGAATTGATTCTGAAGTAAGAAATCAAGACTAGCACCATTACTCCATACTTGCACCCAGGCAAATTCTTCAGCTTCTTTCTACTTAAGAAATTCTAATTCATTCCTGATGTCTCTCCAAGCTTCATATTTGTAGAGTTCTTTAACATGCTCTTCTGAAAGATGTTCATCATCCAACTCAGGATCTCCAGAGTCAATAGAAGTATTGATAATATCCTTCACTCTTTCAAAAATGCTCTTCTTAGCAACATCTAACTCTTCAGTATCTCCTTAGGTGGTTCAATGGTGGTAGAAGGCAAAATAGCCTGTGATTCTTCAATTACCTTCCCAGTAGGTGAGTCTTCAGTAGTATTTACTTGATCGCAAAATACTAGCTTGACTAGTAGTTACCCCACAAGAGTATGAGATAACGGTAGTATGGACAAGTATAGGAACCAAGTAGTATCGAACCCAAGGGAAAGTGTGTATACGAATAAATCCCTGGAATTGTATGTCACGTAGCCAATATGAATGTAATGTTTTAATTTTAAACTATTACTAAACTATATTATACTAATTATATGCTAATAATGAAATCAAACTAAACTAATTTCTGGTTTGAAGTGCAAAGATAAAGGTGATGCTCGGGATAGGAATCCCTACGTATACTAACGGACTTGGTACAATAACTAACATAATCGTGATGTGCAAATTATAATCCTAAGCGTACTGAAACTCGGCAATCAACTTCCCTAATCTAGCACAAGATTGAAAGACTAAAATCTCAAGAATTAACCCTAATACTTCATTCTATCAACCTACTTCATTAATCCAATAATTAGATTATACGGATTGTGCTTAATTATTGAGACCCTAATTTAACTAAGGTGATGCGAGCGTCGTCCCTAGATAAACCGGTAGATTATAAACCCCTTCAAAAACCCTCTCCTTAAGCCTATTCGTTATTAAAGAGTGATGCAGTCGTCTTCTCTCTAACAATTTTTGTACTTAATTCCAAGATTATTCTAGAATTTATTAGAAATATTCAATAATTAAGAGAATGAAAACTATACATCACGAATTATCCTAATTACGTACCAACGTCCTACTTCTACGAGTTCATCCTATCCTAAGCATGAAAGGGTTTTAGACTAACATGGTTGTTTGAAGAACAAAAGCAATAACAAGAACAATAATCATATGCATAACTAAATTAATGAAAGAATTCAAGCACATAAACTAAAGATGAAATCAATAAATTCAAGTCTCAAAGTAAATCTTTATAAATCTAGAAAACCTAGGTTTAATCATCTCGAGTATCAAGAAAACAAGAATAAAAGGAAATTCGTTCGAAGAAATAATTAAACTAAGAATTCGTATGATAAAATCCTCGATTACACGATGCAAAACCTTGATAAAACTCTCCAAACTCACTTCCAAGCTCTTCTCCTTTAAAAAGTATGTCTAAATATGTAATCGTGTCTAAAAATAAGCTTGGATGGGGTATATATAGTGCATAGGCGGACTTGGGGAAAAAGGGCCGAAACCGCTCGACCATGACTTCAGCTCGAGCGCCTAGCGCTCGAGGGCTGCTCACTCGAGTGCTTCACACTTCCAGAACACGTAGGATGCTCGACCACCTATCGCTCGAGCGCCTAGCGCTCGAGTAAGTGCCACTCGAGCGCCTCCTCATTCCAGCGTCTAACACGCGCTCGACCAAGGGCCACTCGAGCGGTCCAAAACTTCCAGTATGCTTTGGGCGCTCGATCAAGGGTGCTTGAGCACTTCCTCCTTTTTGGAAAAGTGATAATTTTCTTTGCATGAACTAATACTTTTTCGTATTTTTTCAATATCTTCTCATCCGAGAGTCCGTTTGAGTCGATTCAAAGTCCTACGAACTCCGTTTTCCACCCTCTTTCCTAATATGAGCATCAAAAAGGCAAATTGACGAGTTTATGAATATGATACTCAAATGACTCTAAATACTCATCAAATACGCTCAAAACATGGACGAATCGGGCTACAAAACATCACAATTTCACGCCTAATCAAGCATCAGCTTCAATAAGATCAACTGTAGTTTCCAAGTCTTCAGCTGTAGACTTGGTAACTTCAGCTGTAGTTTAGTAACCTTCTCTTGTCTCAAACCTTTAGAATGTTTCTTTTTCTTCCTCTGCTCTTTTGAGATTCTCTTGTCATTGAGAATAACAACATCATCATCCTCATCAACCAATAACAACTTCCTCTTGGCTTTAGGCTTAGGTTTCTGAATAGCTGCAGGTTTAGGAACAGGGGCTTTCTTAACCACTTTAGATTTCTTCTTCTTAGGCATCAAAGAGGCATCAATAGCACCTCTCTTAAAATTGCCTCTCCCTATAATCCTATGATTATAAATGGGTACAGGAGCACTAACCTTAAATAAAGCAACTCTTAAGTGCTCAAGAACATAATTCAGAAAAAGTCCAAAGCCTTTAGTATTACCATCTTTGGTCACATTGTAAGTTATTCTATCAAATAATAATGCACAAACATCTACTTTAATAGCTTTATCGAACGCAATCATCAAATCCCATTCCAAAGTAGGTCCATCATCATAATTTCCAGTTCTATTTAAAAGAGATTTGGCAATTACCACATATAGATAGACATACTCCTTGGACAGATCATTCATCCTGAAGTTTCTCTTCCAATTTTGTGGCAAATTCTTCCCGACTGTAAACTTCTTGAAGTAGTGTGCATCTTCATCACTTAAGTTGAGTTGACTGTGATGTGTTCCTCCTCGTGGAATTTTTAAAACTTCTTCAATAACCTTGCTTGTGATTTTGACTTCAACATCATCAAATGTAGCTTTAATGAACGAATCTCCTTGCTTCGGCTTTACTATTGACTCGTAAAACTTCTTGGGTAAAGATGCATCATAGCCTTCTGGTTTGTTTGTTAGAATAAACTCCAAACCTTGGGTTTTAATCCGACGATGAATTCTTTCCATAACCTCAGAATTATCAAGACCTTTGTATAAGACCTTGAAATCAAATAGCACACCAAAAAGAACTTTCAAAACCATGATCGAGATATCCAAAGTTCAAAGGTTTTTCGAAGAAAAATGGAGTTTGCAGATAGGTTTCGAGTAAGAATGTGATAGGTTTCAATGAATATGGAAAGTGAACAAATTTGTGCTAGGGGTTGGCTTTTATACGTGCATAATGCTCAAGGAAAAAGTTAACGTTGAAAACAATTTTTCCTATCTTTTTGGATATCAACGGTAAAAAATGTTTTAGGTTATCTAGTCATTTAAAAGATCAACGGCTTAGAAATGATCTAAATAAAATCCAAATTTGAAAGCCAATGTATAAATGTACATTGCTTAATACGTTTATATCAATTAAAAACCTGAGACAATAAATTCAAACATTCTGTAACTGAAAGTACAAAAATTTTGGAATTTAGTCATGTACTCATTTAATTACTAAGAATGTACAAGTCAACTTAGAATTCTACGGTTCAAAGTTTGCAGGTTGAATTCTTCAGTTAAGATAGTCTTCAGCTGGGTACAAGTTTACAACTGTAGACTTAGGACTTCAGTCGAGTAACTTGTTTAGCTGTTTGACTTTCTTTTTTAAATCTTTTCAACTGTATACTTTGATACTGAGTGATTTTCTCATAACTCTAACATTCCTAGTTCTCCTCTAAGAGTTGAGAATCTTCATTCACATAGGGGCCTAGTAAAGATATATGCAAGGTTTAGATCTGTATGGATCTTTTCCATCTTGATATCTTTCTTTTCAATATGGTCTCTAATGAAGTGATGTCCCACATCTATATGCTTGGATCTTAAGTAAAGAACTGGATTCTGTGTAATTGCAGTGTTCTTTGACTCAATATCATAATCCTTTAGTTGGTATTACATCCAAAGTATATGTGCACGACAGCTTCCTGCACCTATGTACTCTACTTCAGCTGTTGATAGTGCAATAGAATTTTGTTTCTTGTTGTGCCAAGAAACTAATCTTTGTCCAAAAAATTGACAAATCCCACTAGTACTCTTTCTGTCAACTTTGCAGCCAGCAAAGCCAACATCTGTATAACCTTTCAGTTCAATTCCACCCTCTTTTGAATACCATAGTCCAAGATTTTGGGTAGATTTAATATACTTTATGATCTTTTTCACAACATTCAAGTGTGATTCCTTGGGGTTGACTTAGAATCTAGCACATACACCCACAACAAACATTATGTCAGGTCTGCTGGCTGAAAGGTGTAGCAATGATCCAATTAACCTTCTGTACATTGTAACATCCATACTTTTTCCAGCTTCATCTTTATCCAACAAAATTAATTGAGACATTGAAATATAAGTAGGCTTAGAACAACTCATTCCAAACTTTTTAATAAGTTCTTGAGTGTATTTAGCCTGATTTATGATGTTGGTCCAAGGCAAACTCACCCCTTTCATCCTACTCATAGATAATCAATAAGAACCACTAAAATCAAACATGAATGTGCCCTCGGTGATGTGTTTCACTCCCTCACAAGTGTTTATCAATAAATAGGGACACTCTCAATCAATCATTCACACAAATTAGTGACCATAGGCTTGTAAGTACTCTCAACTTCGACCATAAACTAGAATCCATGTTGAATAAAAAAGGACTTTTTCAAGGTTGTAATGTACGGCTATTTGGACAGGTAGGGTAACTGTATAGGATAAACTGACTCAAGTGAATGGAGAATAGAAAATCAAACTTCGGTATTTCAATACACGGAACAAAATACTTCAAATATCTTCATAAAAGAACTTTCAATTTCATCTACTCTCAACACCTCAACTTTTTTTTCTTCTAGCCTTTTTAACTTTTTTTCTTTCAATCACGCACTTCCTTCTTTTTCTTTCTTTTCACACAATATATGAGCTCATATTTTCTTTTGCTCATTCTCAAATTTTTGTTCTTCCCCACTACTCAAAACTTCATTACACCTTTCCTCATACTCACTCAACCATAAGCATTTCACATTCTCAACTCAAACCCTTTCTCATTCACAACTTTTCATATTCTCCACTCAAATTGGGGCAAAAAGAGTTTAGGAATTGGATAAGTTCAAATATGCTACCAAATAATAGGCTCAGGCTCAAACGGGCTAACAAGGGATTAATGTCATTGGTAGGCTTATTTTCGCTAAGTGACTTATCAATTCAAAAGATGGCCTAAAATTATTTCCGGTATTTCATACTAGACGCAATCAAGAAAAGAGAGTACCCACAAGTTTTAGCACCTCTAAGGTGAAGATCCACTCACAAACGATGAGATCAATTTAGTGAATTTTAATCTCTTATAAGGCTCAAATCTTACGACTTTCACATCCATGCTAGACCTAGTGAATTCTCACTTTTTATCACACAAGTATTCGAAAGGAAAATTCATAAATGTACGAGTTCCCTTTTAAATCAACTCTACTCACTAAACTCACACAATCTAGTCCCTAACTCGATTCCACAAATCACTAACTCATAATTCACACTCAATGAAATAAACAATACCCAATCAATTTACACAATCAGCTCAAATACCTATCAATGCACAATATATAACTTAACTCAACTCAACGAGAGGGCATGCGCCTGTGCAATGTCAATTAAAGCTCTCAAGTGTGCCGGTGCATATGTATTACCATAAAACATATAAAAACTCCACCCCCGAACTTCGACCTTGTGAAGCGGTCTAAGTTTGGGGTTGTGGTTACCTCATACGCATGATTCAGGTTAACACATAGAAATATAGTACACTCCATTTTCTTGAGTTGCTTTCCTCATACACTCATTGGAAATTTGTGCATCCTCGAGACACGCCTACAATAAAAAATACTCAAGAACGAGGTTGAAATATACGATTCAAAAATATAAACACTCAAACATTAATAACACTCAAAAGCAAAATAAAAATGGGTTGCCTCCCATGCAACACTATTTTTAAGGTCCTAAAGCCGGACCGAGCTCAAAGGAGCTCATGGGACATGATACTCAATGTTACCTCCCTTATTCTCATAAGAGTGGTCGTAGAATTTCTTTCCTCGATGCCCGTTCACCATAAACACGTTCCCATCTTCCTTCTCAACCTCTAGGAATCCACTTTTGAACACCTTCTTCACCAAATAAGGACCATTCCACTTCGATTTCAGCTTTCCACCAAACAACTTCATCCTAGAATTGAATAATAGGATTTGGTCTCCCACTTGGAATTCCTTCTTCCTCAACCTCGCATCGTGCCACTTTTTAGTCTTCTCTTTAAAAATCCTAGCACTCTCATATGTGCTGTGTCGAAATTCCTCCAACTCATAAAATTGAAGTTGTCTCTTTTCCCCCATCATAGCACTATCAAAATTTAACCTCTTTATTGCCCAATATGCCTTGTGCTCCAACTCAACAGGCAGGTGACATGCCTTCCAAAAAACTAATTGGTACGGGGACATTCCCAAAGGAGTTTTATAAGTCATTCTATATGCCCAAAGTGCATCATCAAACTTCAAAGCCCAATCCTTTCTACTCACGCTCACTGTCTTCTCTAGGATCTCCTTAATTTGACGATTAGACACCTCTGCAAGACCATTCGATTGAGGATGATATGCCGTTGAGACCCGATGACTAACTTCATACTTAGCTAACAGCTTCTCCATCAACTTGTTCACAAAGTGACTCCCCCCATCACTAATCAATGCTCTTGGAACTCCATATCTAGAAAAAATATTCCTCCTCATGAAATCAATTACCACATGGGAGTCGTTCACTAGAGTCGGGACAGCTTTATTGTTACCCGATTGAGAGTTTGAAGAACTTTATGTGGCTATAAATGGATAAAACAAGATAAAGAACTGAAATGTAAAGACTCAAAGGATTGCCGAGGGGTTTAGGCTCTGTCTTAAGTTGCCCTCTTTATTTATGAGCTCTTAGGCTCTATTTATAGTAACTCCTAGGTTACAATGAATTGCCTTAGCTATTTTTGGCTGAATATACAATGATTGCTAATAATTTTGTGCCTTTTCCCTAATGCCTTGTCTCTGGGGTGAGGTGACCTCCATTTTTAGCATCTATGGGCCGTCCTCCTCCAATAGGGGCATTGCAGCTGGCCTGTTGGTACTCTCTCATTGGGCGTCTTTCAGTCCTTTTCTGCGCCTGATATCTGCAGTCGTCCTTTCCTCAGGTGCGGCGCGATTGCCAGGTTTGCAGTTACGTCCTCCTATCAGTGTCAAATTTCCAGCTGTCTTATCCGGAGCGGGCTAACTTGGAGCTTGACCTTGCTCTCCAGCCGAGGTCCATTCTGACGCGGCCGGGATGGGCGAGGCCACTGTCAAGGCGAGCTCACCATTGAGGCGAGGTCGCCATTGAGTCGAGGCAGTTTCAATAATCATCGTCAAGGTCGAACATCTTTTTCCCCTACAACAATTGCCCCTCAGCTTGGTCGCCGAGGTCGGGAGGTGCCCAAGGTGACTTTTCACAAGGGCGAGACCCATGCTTCGTATCTTTGTTTTCTTGGGGGAATCCATGGGTGAGATCTTTTTTGGAGATTTTTGCGATCGGTGTCAGTCCACGTGTCAGGGTGTGATTTGAGTATTTCAAACGGTGGCTAACTTGACGTGTGAGACTCTTCAGAAAAGCGTAGGTTCTTATGTTACTTTAATGAGGGGGCATAATGATGGCCTGAGTAGCGCCAGTCTTTTCGGTTGGACGCGCCTTTTATTGGAAAGACGTGACCATTTATGATCGCGTCCGGCGTGCGCGTCCGAAGACGAAGAGTCGCCTCTTTTCTGATGAACTTTTATTTGTGAATCTGCCCCCATTTCTCTCCTTTAAAAGGGAGCTTTCCTCCATTCTTTCAAATCTTTAGCTTCCCGCTTCCTTTCTTTGAAGTATTTTGGCAATTCCTTTTTCTTCTTTTAAGGTAATCTCTCGTTTTCATCTTTCCCTTACTCTTAATTTAGAAAATGGCCGACGATGGGGCCAGTTCTTCTGGGCGGAAGGATCATCCGCTGCCCCCGGTTTCTACCCCTGGGAGTCAGGGGTCGTCCGCCGGTGGTCCACGCATGGCAAATCTCATTGATCCTTCATTGGGGAAGACCGTGAGGCAGGCGGGAATTCCACCGAGGTTGGGGCCTCCAGCGATCCTGCGGCTGAAACCGACGGTGAGGAGCCTATGTTGGATTACGCTCAGGATGCGTGTAAGACCCTAGAAATTATTAATTTAATTATTTTAAAATATTTATTTATCTAGACTAGAATTAAGAGTTTATTTATTTTACGTATTGGATTCAAAATCTCAGCCCAATAATATTTTAACAAGAAACTTATATATTTTACTTATTTATTTATTAATTCTTTTAAAATTTAAATCGTATTAATTTCTTTCTCTTCAAGTCTCTACGTACTTATCTTTTTTAGTTCAAAAGGAAAGAGATGACCACGTCTACCCATAATCGTTAGAAACCCCACGATTTTCTCAACCATTTTCTCTTCCAATATCTTTATTAATATGTTCTTCCCTAAAAAAATATATTATCTAAAATATATAATAGCAACATAATTTCCTTTTTTAGTTTAGGCGCCAATTCACCTCTGCCGTTGATCACTTTTCTTTCTTTTGTTTTTGTTCGTTGGATTAGTTTATAGGTTAGATATGGTATTGTTATAAATGTCTAATTTATATCATTGTTTCTTCCTAATATAGTTTAGGCTCCATTCGTTTGCAGTCGTTGATTTTTTTTTTCTCCCTGTTGCCGTTGATTTTTTTTAATTGCTAGATTAATGGGGACGTTACATTCTAAATTATGTATATATAATTGTTTGTTTGTGCAGTTGCAGTTCATGTGTTGGTTCCATCTCGAATATCATATCATAATCATGGTGATTGATGCGATCATCGTTTTTTTTTCTTCTTTTTTTGGTGCTGTAATGTTTGACTAGGTCATTTGTAGTCATGTTTTTTGGAACAGTTTGTTTTCCATCTGTATTTTGGATGGAGTTTGTATTTTTTCTGGAAAAGACTTTGTATACATAGTGAATTATTAATGAATTTTTGTTGTTTCTTATTTCTAAATTTATTTTGATTGAATTTTAGTTTCTTGATATAGTTGATTGTATATATTATTGAAATTATTATATTTGTTTTAGCAGATGTATTGCAGTGATTAATGGAAGGATCGATCTGTTGCTAAATTATTTGAAAATTTAAATCAACTGATAAACTAAAAAATTCATATTCATCATTTAATATATTTTGGAAATTATTATATTTGGTTTTATTCATTTATCAACACATTTTTAGGAGGTGTATATATTACGGAATTTATGGAATGATGGATCTGTCTGTAAATAATTTAAAAAATTAAATCAACTTAAACTAAGAAAATGCATATTCATTATTTCATTTATTCCATTTAAGTAACAGAAATAAATATTTGTTCTCATGTGTTATTCGTAACCAAAATTGACCTCTCTGTGTGATTAAGGACGACATTTGGTATATCATAACCAATGTGGAAGACGGATTAAAATTCCTACAATTACATATTTTTACAATTTTTTTCTAGAAAGTCTGTCTAATTACATGTCCATGTTTTGCTTTTATTATGGTAAAAAATTTGGTTTTATTTTGGTAAATAATGATCAAGGTATACAGCTAATTGTTAATCTAATATCGTATTATGTTATGCCTTTTTTGTTAAATAATGATCAGTTTATTATTTAATAACATAATCGTTAAGCAAATAATTTTGATAATCGTTAAGCAAAAAAATTTCAATGTATATTCATGATCGAGTGCATATTATTAAGAAAATAGTCATTAATAAACCTTCCTAATTACAAATTGTAATTAATTATTATTAAGAGATAAAGGTAGATAATGATCATAGTATTATTCAATAACATAATTTTTAAGCAAATAATTTTCCATGAATATTCTTCATCGAGTGCATATTATTAGGATATATATATAAAATTATAGTGTGATCTTTGAGATAGTCATTAATAAATCTTGGAAATTAGAAGTCATAATAAATTATTATTAAAATATATAAAATTAGAGCGTGATTTTTGAAATTACATTCGAAAAATATGTGTTTTCCCAATAATACGTAGTTCCGCATAAATTGGACTATTTTAATTTGATTAAACCTTCCATCCATGCAATTTGTAACAATAGGAATTTATGGTGAAGCTTAGTTTATGGATATATGTGTAATATTATTCAAATGTATTTGTATATATATATTTTTTTCTGAATTATTGCATTTTTTTATACCCATTAATATACACAGATGACCATTAGTTTGTTATATATATATATAATTTTTTTTTCCTGTATTAGCGTATATTTTATTTTCATGGATATACACGTATGACCATTAGTTTGTTATCTGCTTATAATTTGGGCATATTTATATAATATATAATACACACTATTTTTCCATTTTTAGGTTTGAGCGGGAAATATTTATGTCCCTTGATCGTGATTCTTTGACTTAATCTCCACCGTTCATATATATTTCGGGTTATTTGTAGTAAGTTTGTTAATCAATCTTGCATTAATGTGTCCTTTGATCGTGATTAATTTTGATCGTTCATTATGCTTGATTTATTCTTATTCGTTTGATCGTACATCTTTTTTTAGTAATCATTTCACATTGAAGCTTATTTATACGCTTCACTATCATTTGTTCAAGACAATTGATTGTGGTGGTTACTCAATATTTTTTTGTATGTGCAGTATACATTGGATTTTTTTAGTTTGGTGATTTCTTTCCCGATAGATTGATGTTTATTCAATGTATATTGTATGGCTAGGAAATAATGTTAAGTGTGTGTTTTGTATTGATTTTTAATTTAATTTAATTTTCAATACTGCCAAACATACCTTCGCACCGATTGGAGTTGTGTCCGATGTATCAAGATTTGGACGATTGAAGTTGTTTCCGAAAATCGAGATTTAGAAGATATATCCAGATGTTGTTGTTGTCGAAGATATTTATTGTGCAAATGAAGTTCTGCAAAACATACTTTCGTACCAGATTCACTCTTCGTTTTCACAGATTTTCATTCCCAATGTTGATGAATGTAAGTGGGTTATTGTTGAATGTTCAACGATGTATTTTTTGTTAAAGGATCATGTTAATGTTTTTTGCATCTTTATATTTGGAGAACCAGTATTTATGTTGTGAATTCATTATTTATAGTAGAAATATTATGATTGGATTTTTTTTTAATGATTGGGGTTTGTTTATATATTTAATTAAAGAGTATTTTACATTTTTATGGAGAAATCGTAATAATGATTCAAATGTATACTCCAGTTTACATTTCTTCCCTTTTCTTTTCTGATAATTGTTTAATAAAAATTTTAACGTACATAGTTATATAGCAAAATAAGGTTGTTCCATGTTAGTAGTGGGTAGTTTTTTTGAAAAAAGTCATGTAACTAATAAATTTCCTTGCTCAAATTATAGGGGAATTGATATTATTTTTTAATGTATTGAAGAAATAATTTGATATATTCATAAATGATGACTTTGATTGCGTATATCTCACTGAATATAGATATTTAAATTAAATTTTTCTATTTTAGGAGAGATTCAGATTGTTTGATTAAATATACTATATATCTTTCATATGATTGTAAGTTCATAAATTATGGAATATTTACAGTATAATGTAGAGTAGATCATGGTTTATTCTTAAAATTCATTTAACACATTCTCTACAATATTTTAGTAAGTTGGTAAATTTATTTTTAATATTTTAATTGGATTTTTCTTTTCAAAATCAGTATTGTGATTATTTAAAATTATTTAAATTTTAGAAATTATGTATCATGGGACTTAATAATGTGTCCATGATCGCAGTGAATTGTTTTCTGATACAATCATGTGATTAATGAATTCTCTGCTTCCTCGTCTTTTTACTTTATTATTAGTGGTCCTTGTGCTTTGGACAAATTATAGGGGAATTGCTGGATTTTATAACGTATTAAAGAAATTAATTGACTTAATTTAACATTTACGATGATGACTTGGTCATTACTTATACACCACTAAATATATCTATTTAAATTTTCCATTCTAAAATAGTATATTAGGCGAGTTTTAGGGAATATAGTTTATTTAATCCCTTAAATTAGGTAAATCTGTAAATATATATTCGTAGATGTGTAGCTTTACTTATTTTTTTAAAAAAAATTACGTGTTATTATTTTCCATAACTATTTTAAATTAAATTAATAATTTTAATTCTGATAATTATACTATATTTATTAAAGATTATTACCTATTCTTTTTATAATTGTAATATCTAAATTCCTAAGTATGTAGCTTTATTTTAAAATAAAGAGTTCGTCCATAAATTTTTTTTTATTTTGTATGTAATTATGTTAACATATTTTATAATTTAATAAATTTATAAATAACTCTTCAATTATGTCTTAATGTTAACATTCTATAATTAGACTGTTTGATTAAATATTCTATTCAGCTTTTATTTGATTGCAATTTCTTAAATCATGGAATATGTAATGATGTGACGTAGGTCGTGGTTTATTTCTATAACCCATTTAACATAATTTATATATTATTTTAGTAAGTTAGTAGATGGATATATTCTTAATATTCTTATTTGATTTGTTTTCATTGTACGGGACATGCACCTGGCCTATCAAAGAAAATGTGGACATGTCATGAGAGATGGTAGGAGATGTGTGAGGGTTGAAGATGAAATGATAATTGCATAATTGTTTAGGGTTAGTCGGAAAATCACATGAAATCATTTGTGTGATTATTAATGTTCCACTTTATGTCTTAATTTTTTTTTTATGTATGCCATGTGAAATTTTAAAAAATATTCAAAGGACCACCACAATCATGGGCCCATATGTTAAAAATCCAACCAATGGAATAACAAATGGAACATAAAAAGTTATAAATTAGAAATGAGGTTATTATTAACATTATGTTTACCACTATTTAACATTCCTATTTTAATGGAGTATTTTAGGCCTAAAATTTCGTTTATGAATTACTTATACTTATAGAGTCCCAACTAAAGCCTCAAAATCCTCTAAACTCACCCCACCTACTAAATATACCCCAATAAAATTTAAAAATTAACATGAATTACTAAATATACCCCTTTTATTCCTATAATATCCCTAATCTATCTAAATTAAAAAATAACAATTATCTATTTCACATTCTCATAATAATAATCTTTCTTCTCAAGAAAAAAAATCTTAGAAAAGTTAATTATATTTTGCAAAATATTATAAAAAACAACCAAATTTTAAAAAATATATAAATTATAAAAATTAATCAATAAAATAAAATTCGTAAAAAAAATTAAAAAAAATCTTTTAAAAAATAAATTAAATTGAAAAAAATTAATTTAAAATATAAATCTGAAAATAAAAAAACTAGATAAAATTTAAGTAATTAAGAAAATAAATCTTCAAAAAATCAAATAAAAAACTTAAAAAAAAAAGTTAAAGCCAAATAAAATCATAAAAATATTTTATAAAAGTAAATTCAATCATCGTAAATATTTAACTTAAAAATTAATTATTTTTTTTATTTAGTTTTGAAGATTTTTTTATTTAGTAAATTTCCTAAATTTTTTTAAATCAAATTATATTTTTGATTGAATTATTTGGAAGATATAATTATTTTATTTGTTTTTTAAAAATTAATTTTTCAAATTTTTCAAAAAAAATTAATTGAACTTCTAAATTTTATATAATTTAATTTAAATATTTATCCAATTTTTGTAAATAATTTTCAGATTTAATTCTAACTTTTTTTAGATTTTTCAAATATTTTAAAGGAAAATAAAAAATTGATCAATTTTATTTTAATGTACTAATCTTAAAATAAAATAATTTAAAAAATTAAAATCAAAGTCAACAAAACTTAGAAGATAATATATTCTTATTTATATAAGGATTACTTAGTCATTTTATATATGTCTATTATTGACTTTAAAATAATGGAATATGTTTAGTGGGTTTTGGGGCTTGAGTAGTTTGACTTATAATTATATCCATTGATTATTATCAATTATTATGTGAAAAAATATTAAATAAATTTTTTTGTAAATTGCTTATAATTATATCCATTGATTATTATCAGTTATTATGTGAAAAAAAATATTAAATACAAGATTAGTGAGTAAACCCTTAACATCAATATTACATGTTTCATTCATGAGTATGTATAGAGTGAAATTGGTTCATACATGAATCATTAAAGGGCATTAGTTGTTTTTACTAAAACATATTAGTTATTTTCACTAAAGAGTATTAGTTGTCTTCATTGAAGAGTCTTCGTTTGTTTTCAGGAGACAACTAAGACATTTCAGTGAAGACAACTAATACCCTTTAGTGAAAATAACTAATACCCTTTAATGGTTCACATGAACCATTTTCACTCTACATTTTGTCCTCATTCAATATTTTAAAGTAGAGTAGACAGTGAGATGGAGTATAAATTGGGTATGACGCATTAACACTTTGACAGGGGTGCATGTTAATTTGTGTTGTCTCATGTCATGAGACAATTTTATGGAAATTTTTGTCTTTTAAATAATACACAATAAAAATTGTCTTATAAATTTTTTATTCGTTATTGCCAAAAATTAACAATTTATTTTAAACGTAATTATATTAAGTATTTAAATAAAATATCATTATTACAAATCATATAAACTATAATTTGAATGATGTCTAATTTGCTTAGATGTATACTAGCATCCCGAAAAGCCAAACGTTTGCACTTTGCACCTCAATTTATAATCAAAATATTGATTTAAAATGTGTTTACATCTTATACTATTACCATAGCATAACAAATATGGTATGTAAATAGATGTCTTTTAAGTTAAAATACATAGATGTTTTTTAGTTAAAATACTGAGTGATTTATAATTTCATTTATGAATGTAGCTAATTAAGGGTAAAGTATAGAGTTTATACATAAACCATTTTGAAAGGACTTTCTTCATCTCAATTTTGTTTTTCTATTTAATTTTTCTTAATTTTTAATGTGAAATTAATTTATAGTATTTAAATGGGTGAAATGGTTTTTTGATGATGACATATTATACAATTTAAATAAATGAGACAAAATGAAGATGTTTTTTTATGTAACTATTAATGGAATGAGATATAGGGGCGAATAGTGGAATGGTAGAACAAAATTGGAGTATGAGTTATTTTACCAAATAATATTAGATGTTTTTACTAAAGAGTATTAATATCGATGGTACAAATTATTTTCACTAAATAGTATGAATTGAATGATATGCGTTATTTCACTAAGGCTGTGTTTATTTTGGAGTCACCTGGATAGGACTAGGATGTTTCGGCCCCCCCTTCTCAGTTTTTACATCTCATTCTCAATACATACCAATAAATATCTCTATAATATATTATTACTGTTCTCAATACAATTTATTTTATATAATTTAAAAATATTAGTCCTTCCGTCCCGGAACACATTGCATACTTTTCCTTTTAGTTCGTCGAACGAAAAGTTTGCATTCCTTAAAATGGACATTCCCTAATACACTCATTCTACATGGCCCATACTAAAAAAAAAAAAACCACACTTATATAGTAAAAAACAAAGTTTCTTAAATCATGTGCCAAGAAGTGGTGCAATGTGTTCCAGGACGGAGGGAGTATTACTCTTCTCTATACAAGTTACTTTATTACTTATATATCACTTTTTCGCACTCATATTTTCTCTTTCCTACTTTACTCTTACACATGATTTGATATAAAATAAGATCCCATTTTACAGAAGAAAAAAAACCCACATATTTTTAATAAGAATTTTACATCATGTGGATGTAAAATTATAACTTCACTCGCACACCTAAATCCCGAAACAAACATAACCTAAAGAGTATTAATTGTTTTCACTAAAAAGTGTTCTCTCCATCCCAAAGTAGTTTTTACACTCTCTTTTTTGTATTGTCCCACATTAGTTCACACACCATAAAATAAAATAAAAATCTCACAACCTTTACCCTCAAATTATCACTTATTTACCATTTATATCATTACATTTTTCCTATACATTAACTCACAAGTCACAATCACACAAATAAAGTTGATTTAACCAATGCACTTAATTTATCACTTTAATAAAGTAAAAAAATGATATATCTTATTTATCGTGCTTATATCGGTGTGAAAAACTTATTTGAAACGAAAGTAATATTAGTTATGGAGGGAACAAGTTGTTGTCGGTAAAGAGTATGAGTTGAAGAACATGAGTTGTTTCACTAAAATGTATTAATTGTTTTCACTAAAGGGTGTAAGTTGTTCTGCTAAAAAAATAGTGGAAAGTTATTTATTTATAAACAAGTTTCACACTGTACATATTTCTAATTAAGTATTCAAGGTTGTTTTTAAAAATTAATATCCTTAATTAAAATTTCAAAAGTCACGTTCCCCATTTTGCCACCCACTAAGTTACAGTCTTTAAAAATATTTTTCCCCATAACCTAAGATACTTATTTTTATTATATTTGTCTTAATCATTTGTTCTTTAATTGCATCTCTGTGTTTTTTACAATTATATCGTAAAATTGATTTTCGCTTACAATTATATTAAATTTATTACTATTTATAGATTTTAAAATTAAATTATATTTTTATTATATATAAAAAAATATGGAAATTATTAATTATAAATCAAATGAAATAACCTTATTTTTTATAGATAATTTTTTTTATAGAATGTAGCTATGCTCACACACTGTTTTGTTAAGTTCACCCACTTCTAAACTCAATTCCCATTTTTTTAACTAAATATACGACTTTAAAATTATAATTTTATCAACTATTTAATACTTGAACTCAATTCCCTAAAGATACTTACTCATCAATCTTCTTTAATTTCAATATAACTATCAAGCATACTTACTCTCTTAATTCTCAACTCTAGCACGAAAAAAAATGATTAGCGTCTTTGCACAATACTATTTATTATTATTAGGTAAAAATTTGAGAATTTGGTATGAAAAATACCAACAAAACAAGGTAATTTGTTAATATGTATTATTCGTTTCTAATGTTAAAGTAATAAATTTTTGTTCTTTGTATTATATTATATATTTTATTAATTTCTGTTTGAACAATGATGAAAAATTCAACTGGATCATCTATAGACAATTTAAGTTTTTCTCTAAATATTTATGCTAAAGTCAATTTCTTTAAATTTCAATACCATCAAACATATCGACTCTCCTACCTCTTTAAACCAGCGGTAGAAAATATGATTAATGTTATTGTACAAGAGTGTTTATATATCGGAGAGACATAGAATTGGGTGCGAAAGAAACCAACAAAGAAAAATAATTTGTTCAGATGTATTTTTTTTAAGTTAATGTAATTGTCTTTTTTCCATTGTATTATAATCTATTTTTTTGTTACTTTCTATTTAAACAGTGAAAAATGTTATTATACCACTTAAACGCGATATAAGTTTCCTCCATTTCAGCTGAAAGTCAAATTGATTAATTTTAAAAAAAAATTGAAGAAAAATTAGAACCAGAGAATGTCAGAGAAGTAATTGAGCTTTATGTGAAATGCAATAATGTTGAATTTAAATGTTGTGTGGTGAGAATTATATTTCATTAGATGTTTTTTTTAATTTCTTACTGAAATTGTAAATTTAATATGTTTTTCATCGTTTTGTTGTTTCCTTAGTAGATATTAGTGTAGGGTGAAAACCCACATAGACTCGGGTTAAATTATATTGGAGTGTGTTAGAACTTAAGATTTGTTCTCATTTGATTATGAATCAAAGTTTATTGGTGTTACAGATTATCATATTTGTTGTCCAACTAAAACTTGGTTTGAATTTATTAGAAATGTTTGATTGTGAAAAGATGATTTTTTTTTTTTTTTGTAGAAAATATAATGGTATTGATATTAGAGCAAGATTGATTTCCATTGTTTGTGTACAAAGGTAGAATACTTTATATTGGTTTATTTTAATTAAGTACATTTGTTTATTTTTTATTTGTATTGCAAAATTTTAATAACAATACAATATTTTTTAGGGGCAATTACACTAGGGGACAAAATTCCCCCCTTAATAGCAATACACAACATTTACTTTATCAATATTACAAATACTACATGTCACATCACTCTATCTTTCCACTTTTTACTATTCAAGTTTTTCAAATTTCTGATGCCCTTTATTTTTATTCCAGAAGGTCAGATTTTTCTTTTTGAGAATTTCAAACATTATGACAGGTGTAGTACCTTGAATTTTATAAATTTCCGTTGCCCTTTGATAGAGTTCAATAGGCTAAACTACAGTACAAACGTTAATGCTATAGTACATAAATAACTGAATAGTACACATAATAATATTATAGCATGAATAACTGAATAGTGCACATAATAATCCTATAGTACAAACAAATTTCATTAGTACTATAAAAAAAACTGTGGTACAACATCAAATACCAAGGTACAAATTATAAACTAAAAACACTAAAAAAAGATACAACTCTTAGCTAAAGGTCATTTCCATGGTACAACACTGCATCCTCAAAAGTCAGCATCAACTCATCATAAGTTGAACCAGCAAAATTATTATGCATCATCAAAACAAGAACATTAGTAAATCTTATCATCTTGAAAAGTAAACTTCCAACGAGAACATAAAAGGAAGAAGTAGCTGCACAAATGCAGAAAATAATCAGAATCAAATCATATCTCATCAACATCAAATCCAATCAAATTCCATCCAAAATCAATTGAATTCACACACCCACACACTCATTAACAATTCTATTATTTCCGTTGCAACAATTCCAGCAGACCAAACAAGAAAGAAGCTGAAATCAAACTGAGAAATCTCAAATTCCACCCGAAATCAATTCAATTCACACATCACACACAAACACACTAAACGTGCGCGCTGGGGAAGCTGTCCCTTTGCTCTCTCTCTCTCTCTCTCTTTCTCTCTCTCTCTCTCTCTCCCTCCCTTCTGCATTTCTCCCCACCAACAAATGGCGGCAGCCACAGCAACCACCGCCACGTTCGCCGTCACAAAGCTCATCGCCTCCTCCACCCCAACCCTCAAACAATCCTTCTCCCTCCTTTCCCCCCTCAGAAAACCCCACTCCCTCTTCCCCTCATCCCTCCCTCTCTGCCGCCACCAATCCCTCAGATTCTCCACCGTCCCCAAAATCTCCGCCACCATCTCCGTCGGTGACAAGCTCCCCGACTCCGCCCTCCCCTACTTTGACTCCTCCAACGAGCTCCACACCGTCTCCGTCTCCGATCTCACGTCCAAGAAGAAAACAATCCTGGTCGCCGTTCCCGGCGCGTTCACCCCCACGTGCTCGCAGAAACACCTCCCCGGATTCATCGAGAAGTCCGCGGAATTGAAGGCGAAGGGCGGCGTCGATACCATTGCATGTATTTCCGTCAACGATGCGTTCGTGATGAAGAAGTGGAAGGAGGATTTGAAAATTGGAGAGAGAGAGATGAAAGAGTGATTTTTTCTTTTGGGTAGCAGAGTAGGAGAGAGTAGTGGGGTTATAGGTTTGGCAGATGATAAGACGTGTAGGTGCCAGCTAATGTATTACAATGTTTTGAGATGTATTCTAGTGTGTTTTGAAGAAATAAGAGTTTGTAGTGTATTTTAAAAGGTTTTAGTGTAGTAGGGAGTAATTATTCCTATTTTTTATTGTATCGAAGATTTATTATTTTATGTGGATGTTAATATTTAAATATATACAGTTTAGTATCGAGTTATGGAGATTAGAATTTAGTGATTTTTTATGGCGTGAGGTTCTTTTTCATAGTTTACTTAAATATTTGATTTTTTAACTTTGTTTGTGTGTTTGTTACTTTATTAATATAAAGTTGATATTTTTAAAATACTTTTGAGGATCGTAATTTGAGGATGACGAAATGAAGATCATAACTTTTTTGGCGGATAAAATGAGGATTGTTACTTTTCAGAATGACAATTTAAGGACTATCATTTTTACGAGTCGCAAATTTACGCACAATTAGTCGTAATAAACCCAAATTGGGATCGAATTTAGCTACATTTAGGGAAAATTGGGTCAATTAGCCTGAATTCAAATCAAATTTAACCAAAATCAGGTCATGTAACATATTCCGCTTTGGGTTGACTTGGGTTGGTTTTGAGTTTCTTATTAAATTGTAAGTTTAATATATATTTCATCTTTTTTCTACATATACAAGTATCGAGTGAAGAGTTAAATGTACTCGAATTATTATCAACTGGAGATTTGTTCTCAATTTAATTTATAAATTAAGGTTTATTAGTGACATGAATAATTAAATTCTTTATTTGGTTAAAACTTTATATAAATTTATTAGAAATGTTGGATTGTGTAAAGATGATAAACTATTTTGAAAAAATATATAATGGTATTGATGTTGGAGCAAGATTAATTTTCATTGTTTGTGAACTGATGTAGAATACTTTATATTGGTTTTTTTATTTAGTTCATTTATTGGTTCTTTTATTTGTATTGTAATTTTAAAATAATTTTTTTTCATTGTATCAAGAATTTATTTATTTTATCTAAATTTAATACAGTACTTAGTATTATTTGCCATTTTTTTATAAAATTCAATTTATGATTATTTGTATATATAGAATTGTAATCACTAGGCTGGGTGATAGAGTAATCAAAGCTAAAGTTCTTACTGATAGTAGTGTTGAAGAACTAGCATTGATACCGTGATTGTCGCTAGCTCATTTTGATCCTAGGTTACATCGCAAGTTTACACGAACACAATTTTTGTTGATTGTTTCATATGATATACCAAATTGCAAGATTTCTTATGAAGTTTGTGTTTAGTCATGATCAACTTTATGTTGTAATTTCAAAGATTTTCAGCTGCGGTGATTTGAAAATTATATTGCGTGATAATGACCGTCTTGAGTATAACACAACGAAAAATATTATATCAAGAAGTTTTTAGAAATGTTTAGACTTTTGGAACTATAGTTTACTTTTTTTGGTTTCTTTGGATCTATTGGTTGCTTTATGTGAAATTAAGAGTGGATTTCTTTTAAATGTGGTGATTGTAATTTTATTTTTTAAATTATTTTAAATATGTTTAAGTGATGATAAAGTTTATTAAATTAGATTTAATTGATGAATATTACATATATAGATTTTAAAATTTATATATTTTAGAAGTTATATATTATTTGATATTTAGAAATGTCTTTACATAGACAATATGTGTTGGTTAATGTGTTATACTCCCTCCATCCTACATTAATTTGCACATTAAGGGGATGCACATTTTTTTTAAGAAAGTTGTGTTTTTTGAATAAAGTAGTAGCGAATGGGTAAATATGTGTATATATTTTTTAGTGTGCGCAAATCACTATTTTCTTTGTTGGTAGTGTGCAAATTGACTTGGAAGGACCAATTTTTTTTTAACGAATATATTTTTTTGTTGGTAGTGTGCAAATTAATACTTACTCATAGTAAAATGTTAATTTATTAATGTTCAAATTTTACTTCATTCCATTGTTTTCTACTTATTACAAAATATTCATTATCTTCGAAATTTTTTAGAGGCATTGTTGGAAAAGGTGTATAAAAAATCGTTTCGTATTAATGCACTAGCAATTAAATAAAAGATGTTGTTTTGGATAAAAGATGAGACATTTAATAAAGGATGGATTGAGCATTTTAAAATAAATTATTAAATTGTGGTTTATTGTTAAATAATTTTAATTATATGTTATATCTATGTATAATTGTGTCATGTTATTGGACAATGCACATTAACAACCACTTCTTTTAGAATGCTAATGTATTATATTCAACTTATGTGGTATGTCAGTAGTCATATAAATTAAAATGAAAATGATTACATATCCATCAGTGGGTGAGAATTTTTAAATGCCTTTTGTATATGTGTCAGTATCACATTTGCGATTGATATATAAGTTTGTTTCCACCAGTACATATGCAATCATTTATGTATATTAAAAATTGACTATGATAAGTTAATTAATAAATTATTTTAAATTATTGAATATTTAATAGGCAACATAACAAATTTCATTAGGATTATGTTTTATCTGGGATTAAAAAAAGATTTATGTAATTTTTTTAATTAAAAATGTTATTTACGATTTTTTTAATTTAGAATAAGTTATTATCATAAATATAAAATTGGAACAAATTCAGGCCGTGCGAAGCACGGGTAGACGCGTACTAGTAACTCATAATACATATTTTACTCCTTCGAGCCTTAACTCACCAGAACTATCTAGCCATCTCTCCCATCATATTGCATTTTGGTGAGAAAATTAAGTGCCATTAATACTCTTGAGTTTTAGTTCTTGGAAGTGGTAATCTTATCTCTCTCCAAAAATATTTTGTTATATATATATTTTATTTGTGTACTCATTTTATGGGTCGGTTGACATAAGAGTGGATTAGATATCTTCTTTATAGAGTGTTAATAGTGTTATTTAGGTTAATAGAATTCAAGAGAAGTAGTTGGAAAATTATTCGAGAATTGGTGTTACGAGACTTATATCTAGGTTGAGTGCTCATAAAAACTTTATAATAGATTTATGTTTTATGGTCCTTGAATTAAATTAAAAATATTACTTTAATAGATTAATTACTAAGATAGTTTAATAAAGGGTTGTATATTTTAAGGTGATGATCACGTGAGCTTTTGGAAGTATCAAGTTTGAAAGTATGATGATTAATGTTTAGTTAAGTGCATGGGTTTTTAGGGGAGATGATTTCACGAAAATAAGAATTTTGCTTTCAATGGTCAGTGGGTTAACTAATTAGTAAAATTAGTTTTTAGAATTTTTATTAGAATTTATAATCTTTAATTCGAGGATTTGTTTTATTATTATTATTTTTAAGTAGATTTAATATTTGTTTTAGGTGACGATAAATGCGAGGATTAGGCTATTGAACTACTGCATTCTTTTCATCCACGACATTATTTTCAGGTGGGGTTTTTACTTGCTTTGTTACTTTTAAATGTTTCATGCGATTGAAATTGTTATTTGCTGCATTGTACGCTTAACATTTTATTGAAATTTCGTTGACGCAAGTTGTGGTTTTTAAGTCATTCGTTGACTCATGTTTATTCGTGGGAAACCACATATCGTTGGTTTAGCCAGCACATCGTTGGTATAGCCAGCACATCCTTGGTTTAGCCTTGGAACAAGTATTGAGTATGCATGTTATGTGAGTTGATGATTTTACTTGTATGCGATATTTAACTGTGACAAAGGGAACCCCACTGGGCTAGTTTTTTTGCTCATCCCAATCTCATTAACATTTTTCAGATCAAAGAGCTGATGGCGGGGAGAGGCGGTGGATGCAATTCAGTTTTGTCATTTATTATTTACATACCTTCAAATTATTTATTATATCCAAAATTATTTAATTTTTTAGTAAACCTTTTCTTGGGATAATATTGTATTGATAAAATTGGCGTTTTAAATTAAATTGTTTTTAAAATGTTGATTAATATTCAAGTCTTCCGCTGTTATTCAAGTAATTTACATGTCAAATTTTTGGTTCACGTCTCTTATTTTTTTAAAAATTATGTGTTTTTAGAAAATTTACTATTATGAAAATTGGGGCGTGACAGAGTGGTATCAGAGCAGGTATACGTTCTTGTAGACTTGTTAAAAAAAATATTCTTCCATTAAGGGTCAAAATTATTTAATAAATTTAACTGATTGGAATTTATAAAAAAATGAATTAAATAAAGGTCATCTACCACCGCCTCCCGCTTCAGCTCCACAAGGTACGCGCATTATACATTTCATTCATGTTACATATATCATTTTACGATACACATATAGTAATGTTAAAGACTATGTTACCCAGTGACATACAAGGACATTAATATGTTTCAAGTTCATCATTTACATGAAAATTTATAATTTTACCACTTGAAAATTTTATTTTTCACAAATATTCACAGTACATGCATATCATATGTTATAGAACCTCGCTATAGGATGCACAAGTGTGATGATATAACTTTAGTTATTATGTTATAGCATAAGATACTTAGGAATAATATACAATTATACGTCATGGGCTCACGCTTGGCATGTCAGATGTGTAACGCCCCGAACCCAGAATATATTAATTATATCGGATTCGAAGTGTTATTGTGATCAAAAGTCCGAATTATAATTTTTTTTGAAAGGAATATAACTGAAATGAGAGACAGAAATTTATGCAGCGGATAAGTGGGAAGGAATATTAGAATATGAGTGTATTTGTATATATATATATATATATATATATATATATATATATATATAAAGATGGATAGAAGGTTAAGTATCTTCAAAATAATACATACTGAGTTTGGATAATTTAAAACACACGGAAAGAGTATCGTCTTGCATAGTAGTAGCGATAACATTTATTGGGAAATAGAAATGATAGGCATCATTGTATTAGTAATAATATATTTTAAGAAAAGGGGAGACTTTGTGTCTTCTGTGTCACTGTCCTTGCTCCCCATAATTGTAATCTGCAAGGGGTTAAGAAAAAGGGGGCGTGAGAATTGAATTCTCACTTATGGGTGATTGCAACATCATGGGATTGGTAAATCCGAAATATATTAAGTTATACTCATTGATAAAGTAATTAATTAATCAGTTGACGTGTATAAAAGATTACCAAGATTTAAACGGTGATTAAGCATATTTCACATGATATTATTGAAATAGCACAAGTTGGTTCACATTAGGGCAAAGCCCAAAGTCATATCACGCATTATCACAAACTGACAAACTATAAACGTATAACAATTCTACTTCCAACAAAGTTACTCTTTTCAACTCCAACAAAATAACAAAGTTATCCTTTTCAACTCCAACCAAAACTTACTTCATCCAATCACACAAGCTCACAGCATCCGACCTTATAACATCCCTCAAAATAAGCAAGTATCAATGGCCTTCTTCCCAGTGCGTCAAACGACAGCTGACCGGGGACCAGATCTACTTGATCAACAACCTTGATTCCGAGGGCGTCCCCGACAGCAGCCCCGGAGGTCGGATTTAAAACTCGATCCCGATATCCACTCCGTACATACTGACTCTCCACAAAACTGACTCAATAAACTTTACAAAGAATAATACTTGACTGATAACCGAACTGATTCATGCTCACGTAAGTTGTTTACTCATGCAGTGACGATCGATTCACAAAACAACAGGCTAAAAATATATAACATATATAGTTATATCACATAATCCAAACAGTTATATAGATAGGTGTTACATTTATGTTGGATTAGGTATTTTTGATTTGATTTAATTTAGTCGAGTTCAGAAAATACCGGCACGACGTTATTAATAGCAGATCAATCAACGGATCATCACCCACCTGATTGTTCTGAGTTCCGGAAATATTGGGTAGGTAGGCAGTCGAGTCCTTCGTGCGTATTCCGAAAAGTACAGAATCCTAATAAGGAGTATTTCGATTAAAAGATTGACTTTTGAATTTGAAAAGCTTAAGAGCGCGAAACTCAAGGATTGAGTAGGTCGTTGTCTTCAGAGAACTATTGAAAACTAAAGTTTTCAAAGGTTGATTTCAAATTGATAAGTACACCTCTTTTAAAGGGGAGGTGTATTAGGGGAATGTATTTACTAAAATTGGTGGTGTAAACAGGGGGTGTATTTACTGAATTTGGTGTTGTACACAGGGGGTGTATTTACTGAATTTGGTGGTGTACACAGGGGGTGTATTTACTGAATTTGGTGGTGTACACAGGGGGTGTATTTACTGAATTGAAAGGTGTTCTCAAAAAGGCCTTTTTAAGGAAAAAAATCTTTATTAAGCTTGGAAAAATACTTAGAAAATAAGATTATTAATTTATAAAAATTAAAGAAAAGGTTATTCTTTCTTACGAATCCTATTTCTCGTTTTTAGACGAAAACTTAATTATAAAACTTTTATTTTCTAAACTTATTAAAAGACTTTATTTTGTTTGCGTTTTCTAAAAATTCTAATAGGGTTACGAGGTGAAGACGAGTTTCCCTTTGATTACGAAATTTGTTCAAACATGTTTTTACTCTTGGAAAACGTCAAAACAAGGATACTATAAGATTTTGCTAATATCATCATAATACTAAAAACAATGATACTAAACATTTCATAATAATAATACTAGTCCTCTAAGTCATTTCTATCATTCATCTAAAACAATAATATTCCAACATTCAACTACTAATACTAAATACTAAACTAAAAATCCAATCTCATGGTTTGTGAAAGAAAATAAAACAAAGAAACAATCTACCCAAAACTCACTTCTAAAGAGTGATACAAGTGAAACAAAACAATAATACTAAATAAGTCCATAACTAATACTAATTCATCTAACCACTAACAATAAGTTTTCTTTCAATTCTTTTCTTGTTCTAAGCTTCTAACAACTAACAAAATAACCCAAAAAAATCTATCCAAGATAAAAAACGAAGATAGAAACCTTACGAGCTTCAGTTTGAGACGTTAAACGGGCGGCCTAACGGCGTCGTTTCGAAACTCGGAAATTGTTTACGAAATTTGGGCAGCCTTACGGCGTCGTTCGGGAATTCGGAAAAACGATTTGGGCAGCCTAACGGCGTGGGTTTGAAATTCCAGAAATTTTGCAAAAGCAACCGGTTCAACGGCGTCAAAATCGATCGGAAAATAACGAAAAGAAAAGCTACGGTTAGAAATTGAAATAAACCGGCGTTCGGAATCGAATTTAAACGGAATGAAATTCGAACAATAAAAGAAGGAATTCAACTCACTGGAGTTTGAGGAGGAGGCGGCGACGGCGGAGGAGGCGGCGACGCAGCGGCGTTTGGCGACGGAGATAGAGAGAGAGCGAGCGACGGGAGCAGGGGAGAGGGGGACGCGACCTGGGCTTCGTCCACGGCGGAGCAGTGATGGCGGCGAGCTTCGACGCGGCTGGGCAGAGCTCCAGCGACGATGGCACTCGCGGCGGCGCTTCGGCGAGACGACGGCAGAGGTGGCGGTGGCGCCGGGCTGGGTCACGGTCTCGACGGCGGAGGCGCTCGGCGGTGAGAGTTCAGAGGAGGAGGGAGGCGCTGCTTCGTCGGCCGGAGGAGGAGAACGGAGGCGGAAGGAGGCGGTGGAGAGAAGGGGCCGAAGGAGTCGAGAGAGAGAAAAAAAAAGAAAGGGAAATTTTTGTGCGTGAGAAATGAAAGAAAAATGAAGGAAGATTTTGGCTTCTTTCTATTTATACTCCCTTTTAAAACTTATCTACTCCCAAAGTCTTATCCAAAATTTCGATATTTTTGTTCCCAAATAATACGGTTCAGGGATCGTTTTGTTCACGAGTATAATTCCGATTCAGAAAATAATACAGTTTTTAAACTCAAGTAATATTTTATTGTATTTTGATTTTTCTCAATAAATTAAACGGATCGAAATCCTTAATTTAATTTGAATAATTAATTTCTCGTAGTCCTTTATTCGTTTGAAAGAATTCGTTTTCTTTCTTCGAATTTAGGAGTTTTATAAAAAGGGTATGTATATTTAAATACACAAATAGCACACAAAATAATTAAAATTAAAAGAAACAAAGAAGAGAAAAATAAAATAAAAATAAAATAAAATAAAATAAAGGTTTCTAATTAAGAAAAGGGTACAGAACGGGACGGGGTATTACATCCTCACCCCCTTAACAGAATTTCGCCCCCGAAATTCATGTCTTAGGTATTACTTAAGTTTTGAGGGTATTTGGCTAGGACTTCATCCTCTCTTTCCCAAGTCGCTTCTTCCTTTCCATGTCGGCTCCACTGAACGAGCACTAAAGGTATTTCCCGATTCCTTAACAAGTGTAACTTTCTTCCCAAGATAGTTACTGGAATCTCTTCATAAGTCAGGTCACTGTTTAGACCTAATTCTACGTGATTAATAACGTGGTTTGGATCGCTCACGTATTTCCTGAGTGTAGATATGTGAAACACATTATGCACTCGCGATAACTCCGGTGGTAAAGCTATGCGATAAGCTACATCCCCGATTCTATTCAGGATGTCGAATGGTCCAATGTATCGCGGCTTTAGCTTACCTTTCTTTCCAAAATGGATTAGACCTTTCATTGGTGCAACTTTGAGAAATACTTTCTCGCCGATGTCAAATTGTAAATCCCTTCTTCGGGTGTCTGCATACGATTTCTGGCGGTCCTGGGCCGACTTGATCCTTTCTTTAATCTTTGCGACTATCTCAGCCGACTTTTCGACTAATTCGGGTCCGAGAATCTTTCGAATCCCAACTTCGTCCCAACAAACTGGAGATCTACACCTCTTCCCGTAGAGTGCTTCGTACGGCGCCATTTGTATTGTTGCTTGATAACTGTTGTTATATGCAAACTCTGCCAATGGTAGGTGGCTTTCCCAACTTCCTTCAAGATCTAGAGCGCAAGCTCTGAGCATATCTTCAAGCGTTTGAATGGTTCTTTCCGATTGCCCGTCCGTCTGCGGGTGGTACGCGGTGCTGAACTTCAATTCAGTACCTAAGGCTCGTTGTAGACTTCCCCAGAACTTGGAGGTAAAACGGGGGTCTCTATCGGATACTATTGAAACTGGTACTCCGTGCAGTCTGACTATCTCTGCTATGTACAGTTGAGCGAGCTTGTCCAACGTGTACGTCATTCTTATAGGGATAAAATGGGCAGTTTTCGTAAGTCTGTCTACGATAACCCAAATGGCATCGTGATTCTTCACCGTTTTTGGAAAACCGGTGACAAAATCCATAGTGATGTCCTCCCATTTCCACTCTGGCATTTCCAGAGGGTGTAACAACCCTGGGGGTCGTTGGTGATCTGCTTTAACTCGTTGGCAGGTTAAACAACTCCTGACGAATTGAGCTATCGATCTCTTCATACCCCTCCACCAAAAGTTCTCTTTCAATCCTCGGTACATTTTCGTCTCTCCGGGATGAACGGTGTAAGGAGTGCTATGTGCCTCTTTCAGAATTTCGTTCCTAATTTCGTCATCCTTAGGCACACAGATTCTGTTATCGAACATTAAAGCTCCATCAGTACCCAATACGAATCTCTGAATGGTTCCTTCCTCAGCGCGCTTACGTATTCCTCTCAAGAATTTATCGTCCTTTTGCGATGCTAGGATCCTTTCTCGTAAGGTCGGTTGTAGGGTGAACGCGTAAACCATGGAATCTGCACAACACTGTGTGGAAAATTCCAAGTCTAAACGAGAGAGTTCTCCCATTAGTGGTAATTGTGTGGTCGGAACGACGCTTAGTTTTGTATCTTCCTTTCTACTCAAAGCGTCTGCCACTACGTTTGCCTTTCCAGGGTGATAGTGAATAGTGCAATCGTAATCTTTTACCAATTCGAGCCATCTTCTCTGACGCATGTTCAATTCCTTCTGCGTAAAGAAGTATTTTAGACTCTTATGGTCAGTGTAGATCTCACACTTTCCTCCATATAGGTAGTGTCTCCAAATTTTTAACGCGTGAACTACTGCGGCTAGTTCTAAGTCATGCGTTGGGTAGTTCTGTTCGTGATCCTTAAGTTGTCGAGATGCATAAGCTACAACTTTCTTATTCTGCATCAGAACACAACCCAAACCTGACAAAGAAGCGTCTGTGTAAATGGCGAATCCTTCTGATCCATCTGGGATGGTTAACACATGCGACGTGGTTAGCCTTTTCTTTAGTTCTTGGAAACTTTCTTCACAAGTTGAATCCCAAGTAAACTTCTCAGTTTTCTTGGTCAGTTTCGTCAGTGCTTTCGCAATGCTGGAAAAATCTTGTATGAACCTGCGGTAGTACCCTGCTAACCCAAGAAAACTCCAAATTTCATTGACGTTAGTGTTGGAGTTATACGTGAAAGTATGCTTTTACTTTGTATAACTCGTGTATCAAACACTCGATTTATGAGAATAATTCTTTTATCACATTTGCTTTAGATATAATTGAATGTTGAATTTCTATTGCAAACCGTTCAATATATAGTACATGTTACATTGTAGTTAATGTGGTGATACCCGATCACGGAAGACAACATTAACAGTTTACTTGTAACTAAACGTACAATTCACGACCCAGGTGGAATTGAACAATCCGCCGTGAAAGGTCGATGTGTAAGGCTCAGATTGGTCTGTCTTGACCAAGAGATTGCACTAGCACATTTAGTATGTGTTGAAGAGGTCCTACAGCGAGGAGAAATTCTTCTGTTCTGAAAGGTGAAGAATTAGACCTCAGTGGTTGTTGATTTCTTAATCTCCGTCACTTAAATAGGACCGTGTGTGCTTAGTAGTTACTGCTTTGATTCATGTTGGGTGAGAATCATTGTGACTTCGAACTTTGTGTCTTGGGCAGTAATATTAATCATACGACGGTTGCTAAGATTTAATACGGAGAAACGCGTGCGAGTACGGCTCGTGTGATTAGTCCCCTTGGTGGGCTCAGAAGTTTTATTGTACCAAATCTTGCAAGTGAAGAATTAGTTTCTTCGGTACGAATAATAATGTTGAGCTGTCTTTACTCCAAGGTGAAATATATTAATTAATTTAGAGCTATTCAGAAGCTCAATTAATTAATGGACTTGATGATCTTAAACGCGGGAAATAATAACCGGGAGCCCATATTATCGTAATATGGATTAAGATGGATAGTGCAATATTAATTTATTAGTGGTAATAATTAATATTAATGGGCTGAATTATATTGGGGCTCAATATTGAAATTCAGAAGTCCATTAGGAGGTCCAATCTTAATTCTCCTTAAGGCCCCTCAAGTAGCCCAATTAAGTAGCCCAATAATGATAAGGTGATTAAAATAAAAAGAAAATAATATGCTGATTTTTTTCCTTTAATTTTCGAAAAATACATGATAAGGAGGAAAAAGATTTTGTTGATTTTCTTGGAAAGATATTATGCAAGATATGTATTCTAAGAATACAAGAATATCTCATATATTCAAGAAGATCCAAATCTTGGATTTTCTCCATGTAAATTTCGAAAGTTTCATATTTATTTAAGGGAGTGAGATTTTTGTGGAATATTTTATTATGGAGAAAAGAATATATGAGATATATTCAAGATTTCTTAGAGATTAAGAAAAGATTTTCTCCCTGCCCATAAAATCTCTACGAATTTCGGTCACCCCCCTATATAAATAGGAGATGATTATTTCATCTCAACGTACATAATTCCATGTGTTGGAAAAATCAAGAAGCATAGATATTTTTCTTTTTCCTTAGTTTATTAAATTGCTTGAAAGCGTCTCCCACCGGCGATCAAGTAAGGCGAAAGGGAAATACTTGAGAAGGTTTTTGGGTTGATAAAGCGTGTACGAGAGTCCCGTTTTATTCAAAGGCCAAGTTCTACAAGAGGTACGTTAATCACATATTTACTTGTTTATTCCGCCATAGTTAATATGTGAAATTAATTTAGCATGCATGATGATAATTAGTTGTTGGAATTATTATTTGAATTAATTAGGATTAATTCATGATAGTAATAATTGTATTTAAATTCGTATTTAAAATTCATCCCGAATAGATTCCGGGCACCCCTATATTTTCCCAACAACTGGTATCAGAGCCACGGTTTCGGGCTCTGAATTTTAAATTGGAATTTAAATTGTTGAACATTAAATTTGAAATTGGATAGTAGAATTGTTAGATCTTTATTGCAGGTATCCAATTGTCATGGTTTTTAATGTTGTTAATTTCATGCGTGTGAATTAATTTGGTTTTTAATTCGATTCGTTCGAATTCGTTTTTCTCGTAAGAAAATCCACGAGTAGATTAGTTGTTTTTATTTTGATTCGATCATTGTAATAGACTAGTCTAGATCTAGTATTTATTTTTTTTGTAAAAATAAATTGTAACCGGATCGTGACGAAGAACGAAGAATTAAAAACGGCGTACCCGGACGACGCATGCAAGCGTGGAGCGTGTATGGAGGTAAAATCATGCAAGGGGTGAAAAAAACGAGGACGAACGGCGAAAAAAACGGCGCACGGGGGTGCACGGCGCACGCCGTGCGCAACGGGCGCACGGCGCCGCGCGCACGGCGCGCGCGCGCCTCGGCAGCTCCCTGCAGCGCCTCGGGGCGCCTCGGGTGCGCCTCGGCGCGCCTCCGTGCAGCGCCTCGGGCGCGCCTCGGGTGCGCCTCGGGGCTGCGCTTCGGCGCGCCTCGGGCGCTTTTCCAGCGCTTCTCGGGCCGGGAAGCACGCGGGCCCACTTCGTGGGCCGACGCGCGCTGTATCTCAGGCCGTGGAATTTTTTCGGTTCGTGTTTTTTTTCCGTGTGATTTTAAACGTCGTCCCGAACCCCAAACGATGCTATTTTTGAAGAAGTGTTGCTGTTCGAGTGGGAGCACGTCGAGACGAACGTCGGAAAGCAACAAGGACGATTTTTTCGCATCAAGACGTGAAGAAATTAAACCGTGACAATTGGATTCGAGTGCTCCAATGTGTTTAATTTTGTTTTGATGGATGTTTTATTTCGTGCACTTATTATTATTTGTTAATATGTGTTTGCATGAATTTAATTGTCCAAGAAAAACCTTACTTTCGAAAATTACTAAGTATGTTTTTATAATCGCAATTTTATTCCGGATATTAAAATTGGATTATTTTGGCCTCCATAATTTATTTATTTGTGAAGTTCTTTTGGAATACATTTCCCCCTCGGACCGGCCAAAAGAACGGATTTCACATGAATAAATTCCGAAAGGATGATTGTGGATTATTACTAGTGGCGGTATTGACCCTCACCACGAGTGGCTTGCTCAAAGCGAAATAATAATCCTGTATTTAATTATGGTTATTACTTAGGCATAGGAAATTGATATTAACTTACTCCCCTCGGAGTCCCTGTCAATTTCTATGTGGTCAAAGTGGGAGCCAACTATTAATTTTGAATTAAGGATTTGTAACTTTTAAGTTTGTGATCCGCTTGAATGTATTTAAATGTATAGACCACCCCTCGTGGCGCATTTAAATTGTTTCGAGATGTTGGCTGATGCATGATTATATTGTTTTAAGGTTTCAATATAATTGATGTGATCGAATTATGTGATAATTTCATATTTTTCTAGATATTGATATGAATGTATGTTTTATTCTCATTTCATCATGTCGCAACCTTTTAATCCATTGTTTAATATACTTAAAGTTGATAAACTTTTTGGAGAGAATTATATCGATTGGAAATGTTTTTTTTTAAATTTGTCCTTACTGCACGAAAACACAATTGGGTTATTTATGTTAATATACCCGGCAAGCCTAATGATAAGTCAAGCAATGGGAATAGGCAGTTTGTGATCGGAAGCGTGACAATGAATGAAGTGCATCATCTTGACATTTCTGTCTGAGGATTTGAGGCGCGTTCATGAAGATATTGTATCCGCTGTTGAAATCATGGAACACCTTGAAGAGATGTTTTCACATCAGAATCCCATGACTAATCAGTTCGCCAAACATGACTCGGTCAGGTTGGAAATGGTGGAAGGAACGCCCGCAAGGGAGCACGTTCTCGAGATAATGGCATACCTTAACAAGTTGGAAGTACTTGGTGCGGATTTTGATTGATTCCATATACCATTCCCTACCGAGAAGTTTTGAGTAGTTTCATCTGAACTGTCAGATGAATGAACGGACAAGTCGTTTGCCCGAGCTCTTGCAAGCTTTAGTTTCGGTGGAGGTGATAATGGAGCACCAGTCTAGTGCTATGGTGGCTAATGGTTCGTCTATCTCTTTTGGTCCCAAGGGAGGGAAAAAGAGGAAGAGAACCAAAGGCCGGATCCAAGCAAATCCAATTGTTGCGAAAGGCAAATGCAAAGGCAAGCATCGAAGGGGAAGTGTTTTAGTTGCGGTGAGAGAGGACAATGGAGGTCTGCCTGTTCCAAGCCTAAGAGGCTAGGAAAGTTAGGTAATTCACACACCTTAGTCGTCGAAACTTGTGAAGTGGCATATGCTGTCTATTCGTGGATAGTGGATACGAGAGCTACTGATCACATTTGTTTCATGGGTTTAAGCTAACCCGACGACTTAACGGAAGTGAGATCCCCATCACATCGGGCAATGCTACGAAAGTGGCAGCTGAAGCAGTGGGAGAAGTGCGCCTATCTTGTGAAGATAGAGTTATGGTCTTGAGAGACGTTCCTCATGTTCCAAGTTTAGAAAGAACTCAACCTTCAGTTTCTAAACTGTTTGAATAGATACTCAGTTTCTTTTAATAAGGATGTTATTATTGCTTGAAACGATGAGTTTATCTATTCCGGAACTTTAATGGATGATCTTTATACCATTATTTGGGCACACCACTCACAAAATTGAATCTAATAACACATCGATTATTTCGAGTAATAAAAGAAAGCGTTCTTCGGAGATGAACGAAACACTTCTATGGCATCTTAAACTAGGTCATATTAATCTAAAGTGGATAGAGAGATTGGTGAAAGACGGATCCTTGGAATCATTCCAAGTCGAACCGTTTCCAACTTGTGAATCCTGTTTAGAGGGTAAAATGACCAAGAGGGCATTTGGAGCCAAGGGGAATAGAACTACGGAAGTGTTAGAACTCGTTCATACCGATATGTGTGGTTCAATGATGATCATAGCAAGAAGAGGTATGAGTAATTTGATGATTACTCAAGATACGGATACATCTACCTTATGATGCATAGAGAAAGAAGTATCAAGTCTCTACGATTTGTTTGTGGAGGCGAATACCTTAGCAATGAATTCTTGAACTACCTATCGGAAGAAGGGATTGTATCCCTGTTGACCACATCGGGAACCCCTCAATAGAACGGTGTGGCGGAACGAAGGAGCCAGACTCTTTTAGAAATAGTCAGACCCATGATGAGTTATTCGGATTTACCCAAGTCGTTTTGGGGTAATGCCTTGGAAACAACGACTTACATTCTAAACTTGGTGCCATCCAAATCGGTTCCTAAAACCCTAATGGAATTGTGGACCGAGCGCAAGCCCAGTCTAAGACACTTGCAGATTTGGGGTTGTCCGGCATACGTGCTAGACAAGGAAGCCGGTAAATTGGATCCATGTTCGGAATTAAGGTTGTTTATAGGATATCCCATGGGAATGAAAGGGTGTATGTTCTATAGTCTCAAGGATTAAAAGACCGTGATTAGTTCGCACTTTAAATTCTTGGAGGAAGACTATATGAACAAAAGAAAGCCCAGAAGTGAGATTACCTTAGACGAGTTAAGAGGGCAAACTCCTATACCAAGTATACAAGATGATATACCACATGTCATACCTTCACAACCGGAACCCCGTCGTAGTGGGAGGATTGCAAGGCAACCCGAGAGATTCATGGGAATTGGAGAATCTTCGGATTTGATTCCCAGCGATGAATCAGACCCATGAACGTACGACGAGGCAATCCAAGACAAAGACGCGGAAGTGTGGCAAACCGCAATGGAAACCGAGGTGGGTTCGATGGATTATAATCAAGTGTGGGAGATGGTTGATCCACCTAATGGGGTAGAGCCCATTGGATGCAAGTGGGTGTACAAGAGGAAAAGAGGACCGGACGGAAGGGTAGAGACCTTCAAAGCAAGGCTTGTGGCCTGTGGTCTGTAGCTATGCTTAAGTCCATCCGTATTCTCTTGTCGATCGCTGCGCACTTAGATTACGAGATCTGGCAAATGGATGTCAAGACAGCTTCCCTTAACGGAAGTCTTGATGGGATCTATATGCAACAACCCAAAGGTTTCGTTGAAAAAGGCCAAGAGCACCTCGTATGCAAGCTTAAGAGATCCATTTATGGACATAAGCAAGCATCGCGTACTTGGAACCAGTGTTTTGATCAATTGATTAAGTCTTATGGGTTTGTGATCAAAACAAGTTCGAAAGTTGTGTGAAAGATGTGACGGAACTGCGGTGGTATTCTTAGTATTATACGTAGACAATATTCTGCTCATTGGAAACAATGTAAAGGTATTGTCAGACGTAAGGGTATGGCTGTCAAAATAGTTTGATATGAAGGACTTAGGGAAAGCCGGTCACATCCTTGGGATCAAGTTCACTCGAGATCGCAAGAGGAAGATGTTGGGCTTATCGCAAGTTTCATACAAAGCCACTGTTTTGAAGCATATCAGCGTGCAAGATTCCAAGAAAGGTTTTGTACCTTTTTTAGGCACGGAATCCATCTATCCAAAGAAATATGCCCTAAGACGCAAGTGGAGATAGATGACATGAAAGACGTTCCGTATGTTTCGGACGTAGGAAGTCTTATGTATGCAACGTTGTGTACGAGACCGAATATCTGCCTTGTCGTGGACATGATGGCAAGATAATAAAGTAATCTCGGGAAAGCACATTAGATTGCAATTAAATGCGTCCTTCAGTTTCTGAAAAGAACTTAGTATGGAATGCTGATTTAACAGTCAGACAATCTAATTCCCATGGGATACACGGACTCAAATTTCCAATCAGACATAGACTCCAAAATACCTACCTCGGGTAGTGTGTTTTGCATGGGAGAAGGAGCCATGACATGGAGAAGCGATTTGCAGAAATGCATCGCAGATTCGACCATGGAAACCGAATAAGTAGTTGCTTGTGAAGTAGCGAAAGAAGCGGTTTGGCTCAAGTACTTCTTAGTGGACTTGGACGTTGTTCCGAATTTGCCCGACAAGATAACTGTCTTTTGTGACAATGCCGGAGCAGTTGCAAATTCAAGGGAACCGAGAGCCCACAAGGCCAGCAAACACATTGAAAGAAAACACCATCTTATACGAGAAATCGTTGAGAGAGGAGATAAAGAGGTGGCAAAGATATGCGTCGGGGACAACCTAGTAAATCCATTCACAAAGGGTCTGCCTCTGAATACATTCGAGAGACATGTGGATGGAATGGGAGTCAAGACTATTGCCAATCTGCTTTAAGTATAAGTGGGAGGAATTATTAGGTTAGTGTAGGTTGACATGAGATGTCACGTAGAGCTACTACACTAAGACATGCGTGATGTATACTAAAAGCAGACTTTAAGTATAAGTGGGAGATTGTTGGAGTTATACGTGAAAGTATGCTTTTACTTTGTATAACTCGTGTATCAAACACTCGATTTATGAGAATAATTCTTTTATCACATTTTCTTTAGATATAATTGAATGTTGAATTTCTATTGCAAACCGTTCAATATATAGTACATGTTACATTGTAGTTAATGTGGTGATACCCGATCACGGAAGACAACATTAACAGTTTACTTGTAACTAAACGTACAATTCACGACCCAGGTGGAATTGAACAATCCGCCGTGAAAGGTCGATGTGTAAGGCTCAGATTGGTCTGTCTTGACCAAGAGATTGCACTAGCACATTTAGTATGTGTTGAAGAGGTCCTACAGCGAGGAGAAATTCTTCTGTTCTGAAAGGTGAAGAATTAGACCTCAGTGGTTGTTGATTTCTTAATCTCCGTCACTTAAATAGGACCGTGTGTGCTTAGTAGTTACTGCTTTGATTCATGTTGGGTGAGAATCATTGTGACTTCGAACTTTGTGTCTTGGGCAGTAATATTAATCATACGACGGTTGCTAAGATTTAATACGGAGAAACGCGTGCGAGTACGGCTCGTGTGATTAGTCCCCTTGGTGGGCTCAGAAGTTTTATTGTACCAAATCTTGCAAGTGAAGAATTAGTTTCTTCGGTACGAATAATAATGTTGAGCTGTCTTTACTCCAAGGTGAAATATATTAATTAATTTAGAGCTATTCAGAAGCTCAATTAATTAATGGACTTGATGATCTTAAACGCGGGAAATAATAACCGGGAGCCCATATTATCGTAATATGGATTAAGATGGATAGTGCAATATTAATTTATTAGTGGTAATAATTAATATTAATGGGCTGAATTATATTGGGGCTCAATATTGAAATTCAGAAGTCCATTAGGAGGTCCAATCTTAATTCTCCTTAAGGCCCCTCAAGTAGCCCAATTAAGTAGCCCAATAATGATAAGGTGATTAAAATAAAAAGAAAATAATATGCTGATTTTTTTCCTTTAATTTTCGAAAAATACATGATAAGGAGGAAAAAGATTTTGTTGATTTTCTTGGAAAGATATTATGCAAGATATGTATTCTAAGAATACAAGAATATCTCATATATTCAAGAAGATCCAAATCTTGGATTTTCTCCATGTAAATTTCGAAAGTTTCATATTTATTTAAGGGAGTGAGATTTTTGTGGAATATTTTATTATGGAGAAAAGAATATATGAGATATATTCAAGATTTCTTAGAGATTAAGAAAAGATTTTCTCCCTGCCCATAAAATCTCTACGAATTTCGGTCACCCCCCTATATAAATAGGAGATGATTATTTCATCTCAACGTACATAATTCCATGTGTTGGAAAAATCAAGAAGCATAGATATTTTTCTTTTTCCTTAGTTTATTAAATTGCTTGAAAGCGTCTCCCACCGGCGATCAAGTAAGGCGAAAGGGAAATACTTGAGAAGGTTTTTGGGTTGATAAAGCGTGTACGAGAGTCCCGTTTTATTCAAAGGCCAAGTTCTACAAGAGGTACGTTAATCACATATTTACTTGTTTATTCCGCCATAGTTAATATGTGAAATTAATTTAGCATGCATGATGATAATTAGTTGTTGGAATTATTATTTGAATTAATTAGGATTAATTCATGATAGTAATAATTGTATTTAAATTCGTATTTAAAATTCATCCCGAATAGATTCCGGGCACCCCTATATTTTCCCAACAGTTAGTAGGTGCCTTCCAGTTCATGATGGCTTCTACCTTTGCTGGGTCCACTTCAATCCCTTTTGCGGAGATTATATGTCCTAAGAACATCACACGGTTGATCCAAAATTCACACTTGCTGAATTTGGCATACAACTTCTCTCGTCTCATTGTCTCTAAGACTGCTTTGAGATGTTCTTCGTGTTGCTCTTTGCTCTTAGAGTACACGAGTATGTCGTCGATGAAGACAATAACGAATTGATCCAGGTACGGATGAAATACTCTATTCATCAGATCCATGAAGATCGCTGGAGCATTCGTTACTCCAAAGGGCATCACGGTGAATTCGTAATGTCCATACCGAGTCCGGAATGCTGTCTTCGGGATATCCTCGCTCTTGACCTTTAGCTGGTGATAACCAGACCTTAGATCGATCTTTGAGAATATCGTAGCATCCTTTAACTGATCGAACAAATCTTCTATCCTTGGAAGAGGATATTTGTTCTTAATGGTCAGTTGATTGAGACCTCGGTAATCTATGCACATACGGAAAGTTCCGTCTTTCTTCTTTACGAACAACACGGGTGCTCCCCATGGTGATGCACTAGGTCTGATGAACTTCTTTTCAAGTAAACCTTGCAGTTGTTCCTTCAGTTCTTCTAATTCCTTTGGGGCCATTCGATAGGGTGCTTTAGATACTGGTGCTGCCCCAGGTATCAAGTCGATGGAAAACTCTATCTGACGATCGGGAGGTAACCCGTTTAATTCCTCGGGGAATACATCAAGATATCCATCCACAATTGGCACCTTGATGCGTAACTTATCGTCTATCTCTCCTGCCGAGATGTGAACGAGGTAAGCTTGGCATTTCTCTTTTCGTAATATCGCAGCAGCTTGGATTGCTGATATTACTCGGGTTTCCTTCTTGGTCTTGACTTCGCGAAACGTGAAACGTTGGCCATCACGAGTTTCGAGGTCGATCTCGCGTTCGGCGCATTTTATTATCGCTTTGTTTCTCGTTAACCAGTCAATGCCTAAAATTATGTCAAAGGTTTTCATCTTAAGGACGTGAAGGTCGGACTCTATCAAGTGATTGTCTAGCGTTAGAGGTAAACCTCTAATTTGACCCTCAATTTCCATAGTAGTTCCAGATGGAATACTAACGTTTAGTACTTTTCCTTTTATCTCGATTAATCCTAACTTTCTTTTAAAGTTATCAGATATAAAGGAATGAGATGCTCCAGTATCAAACAATACATACGCAGGTTTTTCAAGTACAAAGACAGTACCTGCTAGCGTCTCGTGCTGCTCAGGCTGAGCTGGTCCTTTCAGGCGAAGTTGCTCTCCACTGCTTTCCCCTTCCTCTAGGATAGTATTCACGTGGCTTGGTCTTCTCTGACCTTGATTAGGTGGACCTCTAACTGGGGGTCCCGCTTGGCGGTTGTTAGGTGCAGGTAGCTGACGAGCCTGATAATTGTTTGCCTGCTGAGGGCGGTACTGAGCGTTATTAATCGGTTGACGGTTGCTGCTTGGTGGTTGAACACATTCATTGGACTTGTGCCCTGGTTGATGGCAACGAAAACAAATTACTCCTCCCTGATTACAGGGTCCCCAGTGTCTCCTTCCACACCTTTGACAGTTCTGATTAGTTCGAGGGCCAACAAAATTGTTCCCCTTGGATTGCGGAACTGAATTCCTCTTAAAGGGTGGCTGCCAATTACGATTGACAGGGACAGTAGTCGGAGTTTGTTTGTACTCCAAGTTTTGACTGATCGAAACCATCAATGCTCGATGGAAAACTTCTCCATAATTTGGCATCTGAAGGCCAATTATAATTCCTGCTATCTCGGGCCTCAAACCCTGCTCGAACCTGCGAGCTTTCCTTTCATCGTCACCCACCAGATGTGGGGCATAACGAGACAGTTGATTGAACCTTCTCTCGTACTCTATCACTGAGAGAGTTCCCTGTCGAAGGTTGACAAATTCTTGTTCTTTCCGATCCCTCAGGACTCGTGGAAAGTATCGATCCAGTATAGCTTTCTTAAAGTCCTCCCAAGTAAGGACTTGCCTAGCTTCTTCGTCCATGGTTCGTTCATAAGACTCCCACCATTGGGCTGCATCTTCCATTAGTTGGAACTGGGTACAGGAGACCTTCTGTGCATCAGCCAGTGCCATGTGTCTGAAGATACGTTCCAATCCTGATATCCACTCCTCGACTTCAAAGGGATCCTCTTTCCCATCCAGCCTAGGTGGCTGCAGTCGTCGAAAGCGTTCGACAAAGTCATTCACCCTGGGCGCTATCTGAGGTATAGGCCCGTATAATGGTGGAGGAGGTGGTGGAACTTGTTGTTGAATGTAGTTCTGAAGAGAGGTCAGTATTTCTCTCGCGATATCGTTTTCTGGTGCGGCTTGCTGAGGTGGCTCAGGTTCAGCCTGAAGAGGTGGTTCTTGTTCTATCGGATCCACGAGTTCAGGGATAGGGTTAACGCGGGGTCGTCCACGATTACGTCTGGGTGTCATTCTAAAGGTAGTTCTGATCGAAAAGAATAATATTATTACGATACGTATAGGTACGAGAAAGTTATAAAAACATAACCGGATTAACCAAATCAACACAACGCTAGCACTGAAACACGTGTGGTACGTAATTCACCAGCTGCGCATTGGGGCCCTCAATGGTACAGTGTTCACATTCGCACAGTATTCTAGGAACCAGTGATGTGTCATTAAGCGATAATCAGATAAAATATACGACAATCAATATATAAAGCAAGTAAAACACATTGACAAGTAGTGAGCACACAATAAGTATATATATATCTAAAAGTTTTGGTTCTACGGAGTCAGTCTCCTTACATTCGCCAAGGAATGCAAAAGGGTTCTAGGTAATGCTATAGCATCGTGTCCTCACATCAATATGGACCACGAGCGACAAAATGGGGGGTTAGAGCTACGCTGCAATGGTCTATAAGGAAAACGACCACGCAAAATGACTACTACTATAAGTCAAACGGCTACCACCTATATCATATATATGCGTCTACTACTATATACAAAGTCTGGTAGTCCCACTAATCATCAACCTCTGACTCGGGCGGGGAATCTATCTCTGTCTCTGGCTCATCTCCCTCTGGTTCGTCTGCCTCGACCTCTGCTACCCCTGGCTCAATCCCTTCTGGCCCAAACACAGGAGGTGCGGCTTCCCCAAAACCGAAAGGTCCCTCTCCAGGTAGTCCACTCGTTATCCAGTAAGCGATGGAGTTATCCCGTTGCGCGAGAGCTGCGTCCAAGTACAGCATGGACCTCCTGAGGGTGGTACGGGAGAATTCTTCTTGAGAGTTTGCGGCAGCCCTGGATGCGGCGGCTGAGACTCGGGCAAGTACGGCGTCCTCGTGAAGAGCTCCAGACATGGCAAAATCACTCCGAGAAATTCCGGCGGCCTGTCGGGATAGGGTGCGGTGATCATCCGCGTGTCGAATCACTCTCTGGGCCTCCACCCAGTAAGCGTCTAAGTGAACCTGAGGTCCCTGCTCTGGGTCGTCTACCCTCATGCGATCTAATAGTTCGGTAGCGATATGGCGAAAGATTTCGATTACTCCTCCCGCGAATCGGGTTGCAGCTGCGAAGTCAGTCTCGATGTGGGGCTCCGGGGTAGTCCTTGCCCTTTCGCGTGACTCTACAAAGCGGGTAGTGAAGGCATCAATGGTCTCTACTTCTAACTGCTCAATCTCTAAGTACTGGGCCACATCCATCTTAGGCTTCCTATAGGGAAAGGAAAGTTCTAGTCAAATTTTAGTTTTTAAAGGAAAAATAACCGTAAAGTAAACATTTAAAGCACGTAATCAAAGAAATCACATAATATCATTTATGAAGTTCACAAATTATTCGAGCATTCTTATCAATTATTCGAGTTCCAAAAGCAACTTAGACTAGATTTTGTAGTTCTTTCTTCGTAGTACGAACACTATTTTGAGTTATCGTAACCTTTTTGATCGGGTAATATTAGAATTTAAGCAGTTGTGAATTTTAAAGGCCTTTAAGCAACATTATAAAAGTAGTATCGTACCTTCGAGGAGCTCGTAGACAGTAACCAGAGACACGTTTCCCTCAGAAAATTTTAATATTTTAGTACTTAAGTGATAATAAATAATATTATTGTGACAAGGAAACAAGATTTGGAGTTGGGTCCGAAAGTTTTGAACATAAGCTCTGATACCACCTGTAACGCCCCGAACCCAGAATATATTAATTATATCGGATTCGAAGTGTTATTGTGATCAAAAGTCCGAATTATAAATTTTTTTGAAAGGAATATAACTGAAATGAGAGACAGAAATTTATGCAGCGGATAAGTGGGAAGGAATATTAGAATATGAGTGTATTTGTATATATATATATATATATATATATATATATATATATATATATATATAAAGATGGATAGAAGGTTAAGTATCTTCAAAATAATACATACTGAGTTTGGATAATTTAAAACACACGGAAAGAGTATCGTCTTGCATAGTAGTAGCGATAACATTTATTGGGAAATAGAAATGATAGGCATCATTGTATTAGTAATAATATATTTTAAGAAAAGGGGAGACTTTGTGTCTTCTGTGTCACTGTCCTTGCTCCCCATAATTGTAATCTGCAAGGGGTTAAGAAAAAGGGGGCGTGAGAATTGAATTCTCACTTATGGGTGATTGCAACATCATGGGATTGGTAAATCCGAAATATATTAAGTTATACTCATTGATAAAGTAATTAATTAATCAGTTGACGTGTATAAAAGATTACCAAGATTTAAACGGTGATTAAGCATATTTCACATGATATTATTGAAATAGCACAAGTTGGTTCACATTAGGGCAAAGCCCAAAGTCATATCACGCATTATCACAAACTGACAAACTATAAACGTATAACAATTCTACTTCCAACAAAGTTACTCTTTTCAACTCCAACAAAATAACAAAGTTATCCTTTTCAACTCCAACCAAAACTTACTTCATCCAATCACACAAGCTCACAGCATCCGACCTTATAACATCCCTCAAAATAAGCAAGTATCAATGGCCTTCTTCCCAGTGCGTCAAACGACAGCTGACCGGGGACCAGATCTACTTGATCAACAACCTTGATTCCGAGGGCGTCCCCGACAGCAGCCCCGGAGGTCGGATTTAAAACTCGATCCCGATATCCACTCCGTACATACTGACTCTCCACAAAACTGACTCAATAAACTTTACAAAGAATAATACTTGACTGATAACCGAACTGATTCATGCTCACGTAAGTTGTTTACTCATGCAGTGACGATCGATTCACAAAACAACAGGCTAAAAATATATAACATATATAGTTATATCACATAATCCAAACAGTTATATAGATAGGTGTTACATTTATGTTGGATTAGGTATTTTTGATTTGATTTAATTTAGTCGAGTTCAGAAAATACCGGCACGATGTTATTAATAGCAGATCAATCAACGGATCATCACCCACCTGATTGTTCTGAGTTCCGGAAATATTGGGTAGGTAGGCAGTCGAGTCCTTCGTGCGTATTCCGAAAAGTACAGAATCCTAATAAGGAGTATTTCGATTAAAAGATTGACTTTTGAATTTGAAAAGCTTAAGAGCGCGAAACTCAAGGATTGAGTAGGTCGTTGTCTTCAGAGAACTATTGAAAACTAAAGTTTTCAAAGGTTGATTTCAAATTGATAAGTACACCTCTTTTAAAGGGGAGGTGTATTAGGGGAATGTATTTACTAAAATTGGTGGTGTAAACAGGGGGTGTATTTACTGAATTTGGTGTTGTACACAGGGGGTGTATTTACTGAATTTGGTGGTGTACACAGGGGGTGTATTTACTGAATTGAAAGGTGTTCTCAAAAAGGCCTTTTTAAGGAAAAAAATCTTTATTAAGCTTGGAAAAATACTTAGAAAATAAGATTATTAATTTATAAAAATTAAAGAAAAGGTTATTCTTTCTTACGAATCCTATTTCTCGTTTTTAGACGAAAACTTAATTATAAAACTTTTCTTTTCTAAACTTATTAAAAGACTTTATTTTGTTTGCGTTTTCTAAAAATTCTAATAGGGTTACGAGGTGAAGACGAGTTTCCCTTTGATTACGAAATTTGTTCAAACGTGTTTTTACTCTTGGAAAACGTCAAAACAAGGATACTATAAGATTTTGCTAATATCATCATAATACTAAAAACAATGATACTAAACATTTCATAATAATAATACTAGTCCTCTAAGTCATTTCTATCATTCATCTAAAACAATAATATTCCAACATTCAAATACTAATACTAAATACTAAACTAAAAATCCAATCTCATGGTTTGTGAAAGAAAATAAAACAAAGAAACAATCTACCCAAAACTCACTTCTAAAGAGTGATACAAGTGAAACAAAACAATAATACTAAATAAGTCCATAACTAATACTAATTCATCTAACCACTAACAATAAGTTTTCTTTCAATTCTTTTCTTGTTCTAAGCTTCTAACAACTAACAAAATAACCCAAAAAAAATCTATCCAAGATAAAAAACGAAGATAGAAACCTTACGAGCTTCAGTTTGAGACGTTAAACGGGCGGCCTAACGGCGTCGTTTCGAAACTCGGAAATTGTTCACGAAATTTGGGCAGCCTTACGGCGTCGTTCGGGAATTCGGAAAAACGATTTGGGCAGCCTAACGGCGTGGGTTTGAAATTCCAGAAATTTTGCAAAAGCAACCGGTTCAACGGCGTCAAAATCGATCGGAAAATAACGAAAAGAAAAGCTACGGTTAGAAATTGAAATAAACCGGCGTTCGAAATTGAATTTAAACGGAATGAAATTCGAACAATAAAAGAAGGAATTCAACTCACTGGAGTTTGAGGAGGAGGCGGCGACGGCGGAGGAGGCGGCGACGCGGCGGCGTTTGGCGACAGAGATAGAGAGAGAGAGCGAGCGACGGGAGCAGGGGAGAGGGGGACGCGACCTGGGCTTCGTCCACGGCGGAGCAGTGACGGCGGCGAGCTTCGGCGCGGCTGGGCAGAGCTCCAGCGACGATGGCGCTCGCGGCGGCGCTTCTGCGAGATGACGGTAGAGGTGGCGGTGGCGCCGGGCTGGGTCACGGTCTCGACGACGGAGGCGCTCGGCGGTGAGAGTTCAGAGGAGGAGGGAGGCGCTGCTTCGTCGGCCGGAGGAGGAGAACGGAGGCGGAAGGAGGCGGTGGAGAGAAGGGGCCGAAGGAGTCGAGAGAGAGAAAAAAAAAGAAAGGGAAATTTTTGTGCGTGAGAAATGAAAGAAAAATGAAGGAAGATTTTGGCTTCTTTCTATTTATACTCCCTTTTAAAACTTATCTACTCCCAAAGTCTTATCCAAAATTTCGATATTTTTGTTCCCAAATAATACGGTTCAGGGATCGTTTTGTTCACGAGTATAATTCCGATTCAGAAAATAATACAGTTTTTAAACTCAAGTAATATTTTATTGTATTTTGATTTTTCTCAATAAATTAAACGGATCGAAATCCTTAATTTAATTTGAATAATTAATTTCTCGTAGTCCTTTATTCGTTTGAAAGAATTCGTTTTCTTTCTTCGAATTTAGGAGTTTTATAAAAAGGGTATGTATATTTAAATACACAAATAGCACACAAAATAATTAAAATTAAAAGAAACAAAGAAGAGAAAAATAAAATAAAAATAAAATAAAATAAAATAAAGGTTTCTAATTAAGAAAAGGGTACAGAACGGGACGGGGTATTACAAGATGGTTCCACATTATGCTAGAGGAAATGCTCGAGTGGGCACATCACGAAATGCCCCTGCTGCCCCTGTTCATGCTGGTGCAGCAGATAATGCTCCTTCTAATGTTGGCGCAGTTCATAATGCCCCCGTTCAAGCTGGCGTGGGACTTAATGCTCAAGTTAATGATAACACCGCTCAAGTAGTAGAGCAGTTCCGTCGCTACAAACCTACGACATTTAGTGGAAGGGATGAACCGGAAGTTGTTGAGCAGTGGTTCCGCTCAATGGAATGCATTTTTGAGCTTATTGGGTGCACAAAAGCTCAAAGACTCAGGTGTGTTGCCTTCCAACTGGTGGAGGATGCGGACCATTGGTGGGAGAGTTACTGGCGGATCAGGCCTGCCAAGGAATTTGAGGCCTTGACGTGGGACGGATTCAGAGAGATTGTGATGAACATATACTTTCCCAAGTCCTATGGGATAGTAAAGAGACATAATTTCTTGATCTGAAACAAGGAGGAATGACAATAGCACAGTATGAGATAAAGTTCAGCCAACTAGAACGTTTTGCTCAACATCTAGTGGACTCAGAGGAAAAGAGGGTTTACAGGTTCATGAAAGGGATGCGGCCTGAGATTCAGAGTATTCTCGCTAGCCACGGGGATCTCACTTTCTGTCAGACATTTGAAAGAGCAGAAAAGATAGTATTGGTCCCACTAGATAGATTAATTGCGGAAGCCTTTATAGCCAAAATGTCTTTTAGAGAAAATCTTTTCTAAGAGCACAAATAATAAACAACGGGTATTAAAGAAAGCAATAAATAACACCGTATATATAGTGGTTCGGATCTGAAAATCCTACGTCCACTCTCCCTTGATCAAAGGGGTCTCACTATCCAACCAACAAACTCACTAACCACTGGAATTTCCGAAGTACCAGCACCTTCTTACAATCTCTTTAGATCTAACTTCGATCTAAAGACAAACTTACTCCAACCTTATCTAACAAGATGAACAGGTTGAGTATATAAACTCCTTACGAGTTGGATGAGTAATTAAGAACAAAGTGAGTGCAAATGCGTAGTGATCAAAAGCTTAGAATGCTATGTGCGCGTGTAGAGTCTCTCTAGAGCTTTTTCTTGAACTGCACTCTTGTATATATAGAGGGGATTAGGGCTAGCCGTTGGAGGGCTAATCCAATCAGATCCTCTATATAAGGAAGCCTCAATCAATTAATTCCCTAATTGATTGATTGGGTTGGTGGGATCCTTGGATTGATTATCTTCAAATACTTTCCAATCTTGATCTTGTTGACTTGATTTGAATCACCAACGGTCAATAGCTTCCTCTGCCTAACTCTGATTCTCTCCAGAGAAGGCAGGACCAGACACCAGGCAACCTCGGTGTCTTCTGGTCCTTATCTGGTGAACAACCAGAATACTCAGTAGAATAAGGGGATCAAACTGAGCATCTTTTGTTCCACCAGACTCGTCTGGTCCGGACTCGTCTGGTCTGGGGAAGGTCCTCTGCCTCTGGTCTGATCTCATCTGGAGAAGTCTTCTGGTGGAGTCCTCTGGTGAAGTCCTCTGGTGGGGTCTTCTGGTGACTCTTCTGGTGAAGTCTTCTGGTCTGGCAGTTCCCCCTAGACTAAGTCCTAATCTAGATCATCATCTGGCTAACAGGTCCAGATGGTCCTATTACATCTTCTGGTTTGTTTTAACTCATCAAAACTAACAATTTTTATCCTAACAATTTCCCCCTTTTTGATGGAGTTAAAACACTACCAGAACTGATCAAAAGTAAACTTAAGCAAGAAAACAATAAAGGGATGAGACCTTAGAATAGATCTCATCAGGCAAATAATAAGACAACAAAGAGTTGTCTTTAGAACAAAGAAGATATGTATTTTTCCATTAATAATAAGAGGACAAATAATTACAGATTACATTGAAGTTCATAGTCCTACTCTAGGCATATCTTCTGTTCTCTTTAGGGACAAGAAACCAGTCAAGGAACCTATCCTGGACGGCCTTCAACTCTGGAGAAGATGTTGGGGTGAAATTCACCAACACCTTGGTCTTGTAAAGCTTCTTCAGTTCTGCCCAATCCACCTGGTTCCCATTCATGGGAGTGTTAAGATAAGTAAATTTAGGAGCAGTCACCTCCTGGTTGAACTCAATGGTTGAATCCATTAGCTGCTTGTACAAGTCTGCATCATAGGCTTGCATCCAAGAATGGAAGGTTCTGTTGATCAGCTCATCATCTTCTGGTGCTGGCCTCTGGATATAATGCTGAATGAACCAGAGGGTCTTGGCTTCTCTCCATCTTTCAATCAGAGGATACGGCACAGTAGAGTCAAAGGACCCTTCTGTCCTGAGTGGCAAGATGTTCATAACTTCCACATGAGCTTTCCTCTTCTGACCTGAGCCACCTGCACCAGAAGGAATACCAGCTTCTCTGGCCTTCTTGTTCTGCCTCTTAACATATCTGAGCCTCTGCTCTTCATCTATGTTCTTCCTGATTCTGGCTTGCCTCTCTCCTGGAGTCTCTTCCTTGTATCTCTTCTCTGCTTCTTCAACAACAGATTCAAGAAAACTCTTCTTTACTTTTCTAATCTTCCTCTTAGCAGGACCAGGAATGGTAGAAGGATCCTGCTCAGCTTCAGATGACTCTTCTTCTGCAGCAAGCTGTTTAGCCATAGAAAGGGATTTCAACTCTTCTTTCTTCTTCTTCTGCAACTCAGCCTGGGCCAGAGTGTTCTCCAACAGGTCCAAACGAGCTCCATGGCTAAAGAGAGTCTCATTGGTGGTCTTCGCCAGATCAGTTCTGGCCTTCTCTTCCCCCTTTTTAACTTCATCAAGGAGGGGCTCCACTACCTGCCTTATAAGATCAGGCAAGGCAGTGTTGGAGGAATAGTGAAGATCACGAAGCTGCTTGGCTTCCTCCAGATAGGCTTTAGACTCTGCAACAAGTCTTTCCTGCTTCTCCAACATCTCCTGGAGGGAGTCCTTCAGCTTAGCAGTTTGAATCATCTGGCTGGCCATCTCCACCTTGAGAACAGAGACTGGCCTCAACAGCTCCAGCACGTGCTCCTGGAGCTGCTTCTGGCTGTGCATGACATCTAACTTGACAAACAAGCCATTAGCCTTGAAGGAAGCTTTTACCTCTGCTAGAGAGGACTTGATCTGCTTCAGGAAGATTCTCCTCTCATGCTTGATCTGGTGCTCTATCATAGCAGGGGCCATATGTTGAATTGCTTTGGAAAAGCGCCCTATCTGCATGATCTTTCTTATTTTTGAAAACCCACTTAGTGCCTATCACCTTTTGATGTCTTGGTCTGTCTACCAGCTCCCAAACATCCTGTCTGGTGAATTGATTCATTTCCTCCTGCATAGCAACAATCCAATTTGAATCTTTCAGTGCCTCCTTGATGTTCTTGGGCTCAATCAAGGACACATAGCAACTAAATAAGACAGCTAAGTTAATAGTTCTCCTAGTCTGGACACCCTTAGTTGGATCTCCTAAGATCAGGTCATTGGGGTGATCAACCAGGGTCCTCCTACCCGTGGTCTTACCTGGATGATCATCTTCTGCAGTTCCTTGGTGATTATCACCACCTGCAGAAGAGCTTCCCCCTACAGGAGTTCCAACCTCTTCTGGTTCTGCTCCTTGTGAAGGCTGCTGCTTCAGAGAACCAGGAGATGGGTCATCATCTGAATCTGAATCTGAATCAAGAACAGGTGGATTGACTTTGATAACTCTGGGTGTAGTCTGATTCTGGGTCTCATCAGAAGACTTTAAGTCCACCTTGCACTCAAAAGCAGATTCATAAAAAACAACATGAGGTGTTTCCTCCACACAAAGTGAATTCTTATTAAAAACTCTAAAAGCTTTACTGGTGCTGGAATATCCCAATAATATTCCATCAGCCACTTTAGCATCAAAGGTTCTTAATTTAGATTTCCCATTGTCATGGATGAAACACTTACATCCAAAAACATGAAAATATGAAACAGATGGGGTTTTACCTTTCCATACCTCATATGGGGTCTTATTGTGTCTCTGGGCAATCAGGCACCTGTTCTGAGTGTAACAAGCTGTATTGATGGCCTCTGCCCAAAATCTCTGTGGAGTGCTGTACTCTGCCAGAAGTGTTCTTGCAGCTTCTTTGAGAGTCCTATTCCTCCTTTCTGCAACTCCATTTTGTTGAGGTGTTCTGGCAGCAGATGTCTCATGAAAAATCCCATGGTCCTTGCAGTAATCTGCAATATGTGAATTCAAAAACTCTGTTCCTTTGTCACTTCTGATCCTGACTATGCTCTGGTTCTGCTCATTCTGAATCTGCTTGAAGAACTCTGGCAGCTTAGTCATAGTTTCATTTTTCTTAAACAAGAACACTACCCAAGTGTATCTTGAAAAGTCATCTACTATTACTAAGGTGTACTTCCTTCCACTGAAACTAAGAGGAGAAACAGGTCCAAACAGGTCCATGTGAAGTAGTTGAAGTACTCTGGTTGTGGTTGTGCTCTGGACATCCTTAAAGGAAGTCTTGGGTTGTTTACCCTTCTGGCATGAACCACAAACCTGATCCTTCTTAAACACTTCATTTGGAAGACCTCGAATGAGACCTTTTCTGGCAATCTTGTTCAATATTTTGAAGTTAAGATGACACAATCTCTTGTGCCAAATCCAGCTGTTCTCTGCAGATCCTTTAGCAACCAGGCAAGCATTCCTTGGGCAACTGCTAAAATCTGCAAGATAAATGTTACCCTTCCTCAAGCCTATTAGCAAGATATCATTATAATCAGAAGAGAAAACAGTGCATGAATCACTAGAAAACTTCACTGAGTATCCCTTGTCACAGAATTGGGATACTGAAAGCAGATTATGCTTGAGTCCTTCTACGTAGTAGACTTCATCTACAGATACTCCATTGAAGGTCAACTTTCCAACTCCTCTGGCGACTCCATAGTTGTTGTCACCAAACATCACTCTTGGTCCATTTAATGGCTTGAAATCTTGGAGATTATCCTTCTGGAAGGTCATGTGCTTGGAACATCCACTATCAATGTACCAGACATGGTTGCTTGAAAATCCTTTCTCCAATGGACTCTTATCTACCTGCAGAGAAATCAATTAGGTCCCCTACTAGTGCTGGGTCCTGATTGGTTAGTTGCAGGTTTTGTAGGAATCCATAGATAAAGATCATCCCTTGATGGATGAGGAGATCTTATCTTCCTTCCAAATCTATCTACCAGTACATGTCCTCTTACTATGACATATTGAGCTACTGGTCTGATAAGGACACCTTTCCTATAAACAGGTCTGGTGTACCTTTTCTCAAATCTGGCCTTTGGAATGGCCTGCCTCAAAGACATGGTCTTAAAGGTCTGGTTATAAGGGTACATCCTAGAAGAACCATCTCTGGTGTCATAACTACCCAGATCAGTTGGTTTTCTATAGATGGGTCTGGAAGACCTCCTCTGGTTCTGATAATTAGACTTGCTCTGGTGATTATAGTTCCTTTGAGTATACCTATTCTGGAATTGATTCCTCTGAGAAAATTGTCTCTGGGGTACCTGGTTCTGTTGAACATTGTTCCTTCTCTGGTAGTTGTTACTCTGATTGGTATTCCCCTTCCTTGAGTGTTTCCTTTGAGGTCCCCTAATCTGTTTAGGTTCCCTTTGAGGATTTCTCTGGGGTCCTCCAATTTGAGTAATTCCTACTCCTTGGGACTCATTGTTCACAGAACCATCAATCTTTAATGGTTCCCCTGTTAGACACTTATTCTCTAGCATCTTCTCTTCCAGAACAGTCAACTCTTCTGGACCATTTGTTATGTGATTAACAGAGTGATTTCTTTTCCAATCAGGATTGTGAACCACTTTGTAACCATTACCAGTTAAGTCTTTATCATTCCAGATTTCTACCAATTTACCAGCTCTTACAGACTTGTCTTTATTATAGAGGTATTTATGGGTTTTAGTGGTAATTCCAGAATATCCTAAACCACTCTTATCACAAATGCGCTGAGAAGACTCTGATATGATAGATACAACATATGGTATCTTAGGAGCTTCTCTGGGCATAGGTATCTCCTCTATGTTGTGAGCAACTTGTTTTCCTTTGATAAGAGTCTGGTATTTGGCTCTGAGTTCATTTATCTCATCTTCTTGAGAGGTCCTTTCTCTCATGAGTTGGTCTACCAGAGTATCTCTTTCTGTGATCTTATCCTGAAGTTCAGAGACTTCTTTGGAATGATCTTTCATGAGTTCTCTGGTGGATTTGTGCTCATGAGAGAGTGATTGAACTTCAGCTCTGAGCCTACCATTCTCTTTCTCAAGTTTTTGACAAAGTTGGACACAATTTTGGAGATCTGATAGCATTTGTTGCATATCAGACTCTCTGGAGTTACCAGATGAATTAGAGGATTCAGTACATTTGGAATTAGATAAAACTAGAGTAGTTTCATTTACCTCAGTGATGTCTGCCATGAGACACACATCATCATCTGATCCAAAGTCAGAAGAAGAAGAACTGGAACTAGCATCCTCCTCCTCTGCTTCTGCCAGCAATGCTCTCTTATCTGCATATCTCCTGTCTCTCTTGATTCTTTTCTCTTCTATTTCCCTAGGAGTAAGCTGAGGACAATCATAACTGTAGTGACCAGTCTTGTTGCATGTATAGCAGGCATTGTCTCCTCTGGGACTAGGACTTGGCTCTCTCCTCCTCTGGTTGTAGTCTGATCTGGCTGGACTACTTTCTCTCCTCTGGTACTCAGGTCTGCCAGAGCTACCATCCCTCCTCTGATAATCTGATCTCCCAGAGTTGCCAGGGTTGTCATCTCTCCTCCTCTCTGGAGTTCTGAATCTGGTCTCCCTTGAGTCTCCAGATGTCTTCTCCTTCTCTGCAGGCTTGAAAGAACTCTTCCTGTCTCTGGTAGACTCCTTCCAATGCCTTTTGTACCTGCCATATTTTGAACTCATTTTGTCTAATTTACGAGTTAGAAGTGCTACCTGCTCCTTGAGGCTCAAGTCATCTGCAGTAGACTCCTTTGGCTTGACATCAGGCTTGAGAGTTGAAGAGAATGCAACTCCTTTCTGGCCAGAAGAGGAAACCTCTTCTGTTTGATCCTCCTCTTGAAGATCATATTCGTAAGCTTTGAGATCAGACAACAGAAGATGGTGATCCAAAGTGTTGAGATCCTTGTTGTCCTTGATCACAGTGACTTTAATTCTCCACCTGCTTGTTAGTGAACGCAAGATTTTACTATTAATTTCTTTTTCAGAGTAGGTCTTACCTAAGGCACTAGCCTTGTTTAGAAGATTTGTGAGACGCATGTCCAGCTGGTCAATGGTCTCGTCTGGTTTCATCTTGAAGGTGTCAAACGAGTGTTGAACAGCTTGGAGCTTGTTGTCTTTGATCTTCTCTGTTCCCTCACAGAGAAGTGCGAGTTTGTCCCACATCTCCTTGGCAGTGGCACACGTTCTGACCTTTTCAATCACCTCTTTTGTAAGTGTGTTGATGATCTCTGTTCTTGCCACCTGGTCCAAGTTGTAGAGCTTTCTTTCATCGTTATCAAGCTCATCTCTCTTTTTGAGAATTCTTTGCCTGGGGACTCTATCCTCGGCAGCTTTTTGAGCAGCTTCACTTGTTTCTTCCCTGGACTCAGACCTGCCACTATCAATATGAGTCCAATAAAATTTAATGGGGCCACTTTCAACCACATCTAACATGCGGTGGTGGATAGCTCCCAGATGATTACTCATCATGAAGCTCCAGTGGCTATAGTCCTCAAATGAGAACTCTGGCAATTTGCGACTCTTATAAGAAGATTTTGCAGACATTTTAAATAAAATTTGGGAAATAACAAGAACTTTAACAAAAGCACTAAGGAGCAATGGATCTGCCCGGTGACCACCAAAAGCTTTACAAAGCAGTGGTCGTTAGACACACTGCTCTGATACCACTTATTGGTCCCACTAGATAGATTAATTGCGGAAGCCATTATAGCCAAAATGTCTTTTAGAGAAAATCTTTTCTAAGAGCACAAATAATAAACAACGGGTATTAAAGAAAGCAATAAATAACACCGTATATATAGTGGTTCGGATCTGAAAATCCTACGTCCACTCTCCCTTGATCAAAGGGGTCTCACTATCCAACCAACAAACTCACTAACCACTGGAATTTCCGAAGTACCAGCACCTTCTTACAATCTCTTTAGATCTAACTTCGATCTAAAGACAAACTTACTCCAACCTTATCTAACAAGATGAACAGGTTGAGTATATAAACTCCTTACGAGTTGGATGAGTAATTAAGAACAAAGTGAGTGCAAATGCGTAGTGATCAAAAGCTTAGAATGCTATGTGCGCGTGTAGAGTCTCTCTAGAGCTTTTTCTTGAACTGCACTCTTGTATATATAGAGGGGATTAGGGCTAGCCGTTGGAGGGCTAATCCAATCAGATCCTCTATATAAGGAAGCCTCAATCAATCAATTCCCTAATTGATTGATTGGGTTGGTGGGATCCTTGGATTGATTATCTTCAAATACTTTCCAATCCTGATCTTGTTGACTTGATTTGAATCACCAACGGTCAATAGCTTCCTCTGCCTAACTCTGATTCTCTCCAGAGAAGGCAGGACCAGACACCAGGCAACCTCGGTGTCTTCTGGTCCTTATCTGGTGAACAACCAGAATACTCAGTAGAATAAGGGGATCAAACTGAGCATCTTTTGTTCCACCAGACTCGTCTGGTCCGGACTCGTCTGGTCTGGGGAAGGTCCTCTGCCTCTGGTCTGATCTCATCTGGAGAAGTCTTCTGGTGGAGTCCTCTGGTGAAGTCCTCTGGTGGGGTCTTCTGGTGACTCTTCTGGTGAAGTCTTCTGGTCTGGCAGTTCCCCCTAGACTAAGTCCTAATCTAGATCATCATCTGGCTAACAGGTCCAGATGGTCCTATTACATCTTCTGGTTTGTTTTAACTCATCAAAACTAACAATTTTTATCCTAACAGATAGCATCGTGTATGAAGGATAATACGAGTAGGAGGCCTTCTGAGAATTATGGCAAGAGAAGGTGGGAAGATTCTAACAATGTAGATCGGAACAAACATCTAAAGACTCAAGGAAGCGATGAACAAGATGACAAACCGACGTGTACGACTTGTGGAAAGAACCACCGTGGAGAATGTCTAGCAGGACAGAGGAAATGCTTTAGGTGCAAACAGTCTAGGCATAGAGCATATGAGTGTCCTCGTTCAAGTCAATAGTTGCTATTAAATTTCGAGGACGAAATTTATTTTTAAGGGGGGTAGGATGTAAAACCCTAGAAATTATTAATTTAATTATTTTAAAATATTTATTTATCTAGACTAGAATTAAGAGTTTATTTATTTTACGTATTGGATTCAAAATCTCAGCCCAATAATATTTTAACAAGACACTTATATATTTTACTTATTTATTTATTAATTCTTTTAAAATTTAAATTATATTAATTTCTTTCTCTTCAAGTCTCTACGTACTTATCTTTTTGAGTTCAAAAGGAAAGAGATGACCACGTCTACCCATAATCGTTAGAAACCCCACGATTTTCTCAACCATTTTCTCTTCCAATATCTCTATTAATATGTTCTTCCCTAAAAAAATATATTATAACTCATAATACATATTTTACTCCTTCGAGCCTTAACTCACCAGAACTATCTAGCCATCTCTCCCACCGTATTGCATTTTGGTGAGAAAATTAAGTGCCATTAATACTCTTGAGTTTTAGTTCTTGGAAGTGGTAATCTTATCTCTCTCCAAAAATATTTTGTTATATATATATATTTTATTTGTGTACTCATTTTATGGGTCGGTTGACATAGGAGTGGATTAGATATCTTCTTTATAGAGTGTTAATAGTGTTATTTAGATTAATAGAATTCAAGAGAAGTAGTTGGAAAATTATTCGAGAATTGGTGTTACGAGACATATATCTAGGTTGAGTGCTCATAAAAACTTTATAATAGATTCATGTTTTATGGTCCTTGAATTAAATTAAAAATATTACTTTAATAGATTAATTACTAAGATAGTTTAATAAAGGGTTGTATATTTTAAGGTGATGATCACGTGAGCTCTTGGAAGTATCAAGTTTGAAAGTATGATGATTAATGTTTAGTTAAGTGCATGGGTTTTTAGGGGAGATGATTTCATGAAAATAAGAATTTTGCTTTCAATGGTCAGTGGGTTAACTAATTAGTAAAATTAGTTTTAAGAATTTTTATTAGAATTTATAATCTTTAATTCGAGGATTTGTTTTATTATTATTATTTTTAAGTAGATTTAATATTTATTTTCGGTGACGATAAATGCAAGGATTAGGCTATTGAACTACTGCATTCTTTTCATCCACGACATTATTTTCAGGTGGGGCTTTTACTTGCTTTGATACTTTTAAATGTTTCATGCGATTGAAATTGTTATTTGCTGCATTGTACGCTTAACATTTTACTGAAATTTCGTTGACGCAAGTTGTGGTTTTTAAGTCATTCGTTAACGCATGTTTATTCGTGGAAAACCACGCATCGTTGGTTTAACCAGCGCATCGTTGGTATAGCTAGCGTCTTTGGTTTAGCCTTGGAACAAGTATTGAGTATGCATGTTATGTGAGTTGATGATTTTACTTGTATGCGATATTTAACTGTGACAAAGGGAACCCCACTGGGCTAGTTGTTTTGCTCATCCCAATCTCATTAACATTTTTCAGATCAAAGAACTGATGGCGGGGAGAGGCGGTGGATGCAATTCAGTTTTGTCATTTATTATTTACATAACTTCAAATTATTTATTATATCCAAAGTTATTTAATTTTTTAGTAAACCTTTTCTTGAGATAATATTGTATTGATAAAATTAGTGTTTTAAATTAAATTGTTTTTAAAATGTTGATTAATATTCAAGTCTTCCGCTGTTATTTAAGTAGTTTACATGTCAAATTTTTGGTTCACGCCTATTATTTTTTTTAAAAATTACGTATTTTTAGAAAATTTACTATTATGAAAATTGGGGCGTGACAATGCGGAAACCTACAATGAGCAGGTATCTGTGGCCTATCAGGCCTGGGAAGAATTTATTGACCAAATCGCTGGTCCTCCTCCGGTCTTTGACTATGCCGATTATTTGAGGAGGCATCCCTACGTGTTCCGGAGACGAAACCCTAGGCCAGTTATGAGGGCCGAGAAGTCTGAATGGTTCACCTCCCAGGAGGAGAAGGCGAGCACTGTGACGGCCCCGGAGTTGGCTGCCTGGAGATCCAGTGGGAGGTTCCAATCGATGTGTATCATTATGCTCCGGATCCGACGGAGAGAGCAGATCAACCTCCTCCTGGTATGGTCGCCGTTAATTTCCATACCATGGAGGCAGGGTTACGCTCCCCCCTGCACCATAACCTGGTGCATCTTCTGAACTGCTGGGAAATTGCGCCGGCGCAGCTGCACCCTAACTCCTGGCACTCTGTCCTCTCTCTCTTTACCCTGCTTGGCCGGCAGCGGCTTCACCGTATACCTAACCCAGGCGAGGTCAACTACCATTTGGAGTTGAATGTTGAGTCCCGTTATCTGGGGGATGTCTATGTTTGGGGTCGCCCAAATAGGACGTCGTTGGATAGAATCATCCTAGGGATCCCGCCGAAGCTGCGCGACTATGCGCATCGGTGGTTCTGGGTGGCTGGCGCATAGAGGCCGACGGACACCTCTTGCCAAGAGATGGTTGTGCCTACGACCTTTCGTTTGAAAAAGAAGAGTAAGTCTTGCTTGTCTTCCTTTGAACACTTTGTACTAATCTAATTTCCCTCTGTTTCCTTTGCAGGCTATCTCGTGCCCCACCGTGAGAACCTGAATTGGGATTTCGATCTCGCGCTCCACCTCATCGAGAAAGTCCCCGCCCTCCAATACCAGGCGCTTACTCTTAATACGACCGAAGCGCGACGCTAAGCCTGGTTCTTCTTGTTTCCTCGCCACTTGAACCAGGAGGCAGGTGTGTATTTGGTATTGAAGCTGTGATTGTTTTCACTTCTTGGTTGTGCAGTTTTGACCTATCATTTTGCGCTTTGATATGGTAGGGCCCAATTTTCCAGTATACTCTCCTGCCCTTCTCAGGTGATGTCGAGTGCTCCGAGAGTCTTTACGGCTATGCGTTGCGGTCGTAGGGGGCAAGGAAGTGCCCCAGTTCCATCGGTCTCACCCCCAACCATTCCGGAGGGGGTCCCCCTCAGGCAGGTGAGTCCATAAAGGGCTTGCCCAACTCCATCGTCTCCACCGCCTACTCCTCCGAAGAGGAGGTGTGAAAGAGATAGTAAGGAGAGAGGATCCCAAGGGCCGGGGGACGGCCTAAGGAATAGGTCGAAGCAGAGGAGAACCCGAACTAACCATGCCCGTGCCTGATCCATCTGCGCCATCGAGCTCTGCCCTACCGGCGCCTGCCCCGACTGGGCTTATCTTGGGCCGCGATCTAGAGCGGGTGCAGAGGTATGAATTTGGATCTTAGTTTTATTTTGAGCTGTTGTTTTGTTTCATTTTAAGTATCAATGTTGAACTATTGTGTTGCGTCTGTTCTTCAGACTGCTGACAAATGATTCGACCCGCCCGGCCTTGATAGTTGATCTCTTGTCCTCCGATTGCCCTGTGTCTTCCGCGGGCTTGCCCCTGGACGTTGCCCGGGCAATGCGGGATCTCCTTATGGCCTGAACACATGAGCTTGAAGCTATAGCCACTCACCAGCCTCCGACAACTGCTTTTTTACCACGCTCCTACTTTCTGATCAAATTGCTGCAATGGCACAGCAAGCGGTGTTTCGCCGTGATCAAGAGGTGGATGAAATCTTTATCCTCCGGATTCACTTGAAAGTCCTGGAGAAGGAAAGGGATTCCCACCGATCTCGGCTTGGTGGGCAGGTGAAGGAGCTGGAGGCCAAACTAGTCCAGATGGAGGCGCTTGGAACGCAGAGCTGGCGGAGGCAGACATGCTGGGAATGGAGAGAGGACGGGTGATAGCGATGGCAGTGTTGGAGAAGGAAGTGTCGGAGGCCCTCAAGCGCGGAACAGAGACTGGCCGGATCGAAGGACGAGAGGCCGCAGCGGAGGAAATCCACATGTACCGGGTGGAGGCTATTGAGGCTAAACATACTAAAGAACAGGCGGAGCGCACCGTGGAGGCAGCACAAACCGAGGTGTAAGCTCTCCAGTACCAAGCTGCCAAAGATGTTGAAACCATCAAGGACCTGATCGCTGCGTCTGAGCGAGTGCGAGCCATGCAGGAGGCCAGTCAGGATGACCCTTTCTTGGACCCCACCCAGATCGGGGAGTTTGCTTACTATAAGGCCTTCACCGATTCAATCCGACTGAAGCAACAGAGACTTACTTCAGGGAATATGTCCTTGCTCATCGCCTTCACCCCTCAATCTCGTACTTTTTCAGAGATTTGGAGAGAGATTTTGGGGTGGACTTGTCTTGGTGGCCTCGTCCCGACACTCTGCTGTATCCGAAAGATGCTGATGTTGGCCCGACCGAGGCTGAGTCCAAGGGTGGTGGTGGTACTCCCGCGTTTGGCTATTCCGGCGATCCTCCAGCTGCTTCTTAAAAAGAAGACTTCTGTGCCAGTAAGCGTTTGTTTTTGTTGGCCCCGTGTGGCTTTTTTTTTATTTGCTTTCTATTTTTGTGCCCGTGGGGGCTTTGAACAATTTTATGGCAAGGTTTTGGCCTTTGCACTTTCTTTAATTTTAATGCACAATTCGTTTTGCCCCGTGGGCTTTTAGCATTATCTTTGTTTGACATTTCTGTCTGTTTTTGCATATGGGTGAGTCGACTTCTGGGCCTTAGCCCTTACGCATTGTTGCATATATCTTTCCGCTTATTTCCTTTATACCCCATTTGTCCTAGATAACTCACATATTTTTTAGGTTTCTAGGAAAAGTGAGCGCTTCACCCGGGTATCATCGTCGCCGGTTCCATTGCATCTTGGCAATTACCTGGGCAGAAATCGAGAAGTTTTGCTCGAACGGGAGATAGTTCGCCGTGAGACTTCTGCCATTTCACTTACGACAGGTGGTGCCTTGGCTAATTAAGTGGAGGAGCCTTTAGCCAAGTTTAGCACCTCTGCACTTTTTTGGTTCTCGCCCTTTTGCCTTTTGAGGGACAAGGGTTTGGACCTACGGAGGCCCCTATTTTTTGCTTGTTCAGGTTCCTTGAAACTGATTAAGTAAAAAAGGACTCGGCTGAAACTGATATTTTCATTGACAGAAAAAACTTTAAAGTTTACAAGTTGATCCTACTGATAAAACTTCTTGAGGTAACAACTGTTCCAGGGATACTGATCCGGAACGCCACTTAGGTGTTCGAGCTGATACGCCCCCTTGGGAAGGATTTTCACGATGCGGAAAGGTCCTTCCCACTTTGGTAAAAAACCCTCTTGGTCCTTGGACCTTTTTTAGCAATAGGTCCCCTTCCGTGAACTTCCTTACTCGAACTTTAGTGTTGTAGGACTTTTAAGACCTTTGTTTGTATGCCGCGTTTCTCAAATCCGATGTCAGTCTTCGAGCATGTCTAGGTCTGCTCGCCTTGCTCTGTCGTTATCTTCTGTGATTTCCTGCGAGGTTCTGTGGCTTGGAATAGCAAGCTCTGACGGGATTACGTCTTCGATTCTGAAAGCTAGGGCGAAAGGGGTTTCACCGGTTGAGTTTTTTATCGTCGTCCTGTATGCCCAAAATACGCCTGGGAGCTTGCTAGCCCATTTTCCTTTTTTGTCTTCGAGCTTTGTCTTGATGGTGTGTTTGAGAATTTTGTTGACAACCTCGATCTGTCCATTTTTCCGCGGATGGTAGGGGATGGAGAAAACTTTCTTGATTTTCTATCTTTTGTAGAAATTTATCATATCGAGCCCGTCGAAACTGCTTTCCGTTATCAGAGATGATCACTTGTGGGAGCCCGAAGAGACATATTATGTTTTTCAAGATAAAAAGAATGATCTGAGGCTGGTCAATCTTGTTCAAGGGTTCAGCTTCGGCCCATTTAGTAAAATAATCAACGGCGACAACGGCGAACTTTAGGCCTCCTGGGGCAGTTGGGAGAGGCCCGATCAAGTTTATCCCCCACTGGGCGAAAGACCATGGGCTGTATATAGAAGATAACAGTTCAGGGGATGTCTTGATGTTCGGACCCTAGACCTGGCACTTGCGGAAGGACCGGGCGAACTCGATTGCATCCTTTTTCAATGTTGGCCAGAAATATCCTTGTCTCAAAATCTTATGTGCCAAACTTTGGCCGCTTGCGTGATTCCCGCAGACACCTTCGTGAATTTCTTTCAAGATTATTAGTCCGTTCTCCGACGTGATGCACTTGAGGAGGAGCATGCAAAAACTTATTTTGTAAAGTTGGTTATCGATGAATACGTATCTTGTGGCCCTGAGTTGTAGCTGGTGAGCCTTAACTTTGTCCGCCAGGAGTTTGCCATCTCGTAGGAAATGTACAATTGGAGTCATCCAGTTTTCACCTTGGGAGGCGATCGGTGCGACTAAGTTCCTGCTGATGGAGGACTTTGGAAGTTTTAGTAACCTGATATTGGAGAGATCTGCTGCCCCCTCCGAGGTGGCGAGCTTTGAAAGCGCGTCCGCCTGGGAGTTCTGTTATCTTGGTATTTATTCAATGAACACTTGATGGAAACGTTCACAAAGGCCGGCCACGTGTTCTTGATATTTGGCCATTTGCTCGCCTCTCACTTCAAATTCCCCTTTGATTTGGTTGACCACCAACAAGGAATCCATGAAGATGTTGAGGAGGCGTGCCCCCACCGCCATTGCCAACTCTAACCCGCTCACTAGAGCTTCGTATTCTGCTTAATTGTTCGTAGCTGGAAAATCGAAACGAATTACGTTTGTAAAATACTGACCTTCTGGACCGATTAAAATGATGCCTGCCCCCGCACACGTGGAAGTTGAAGATCCATCGACGTACAACTTCCACAGTGGATAGTTAAACTAGAACGGGCTTGGTGGGAAAGTGAGCTCGACCACGGAATCAGCCAGAGCCTGCACTTTGATGGCTATGCGGGTACGAAAGAGATGTTGTATTGGGCAATCTCAATCGACCACTTTAGCATACATCCATTCATGTCAGGTCTGTGTAGGACTTGTCTGAGGGGTAGAGTTGTCAGCTCCTCCACCTGGTGGTCGAAAAAGTATGGCCTTAGCTTGCGAATGCTCATGACCAGAGCGTAGACGAGCTTCTCTAGCGGCGTGTATCTGGTTTCTGCATCATGGAGGACTTAGCTAACATAGTAGATGGGGAGGTAAGCTTGTCCCTCTACCCGTACCAGGACTGCACTCAAAGCGATGTCCGAGGCCGCCAGATAGAGGTATAGCCTTTCCCCTTGGAGAGGTTTGACCAAGATTTGCGTGTTGGCGAGGTATTCCTTCAACTTCGGGAACACGAGCTGGCTTTCCTTGTTCCACGAGAATTTTTTGTCTTTAATAGTTGCAAAGAAAGGTTTGCTCTAGTCGTCCAACTTGGAAATGAATCTGTTAAGCGGGCCAAGCAGCCTGTTAGTCACTGCACATGTTTGATACATCTTGGCTCTTGCGTATCTAGGAAGTTCTTGATATTGGTGGGGTTTGCCTCGATCCCCCTCTGGCTGACGATATGGCCCAAAAATTTCCACGATCCCACGCCGAAGTTGCACTTTTTGGGATTCAGCTTCGTGATGATCTTCCTTCTTTAAACTCTTGATAACGATATCGTCGATGTAAACTTCCATCGTATTCCCAATCTAATTCTAGAACATTTTGCTAACCAAACACTGATAGGTTGCCCCGGCATTCTTCAATCCGAAGGGCATCCTCCGCCAACAGTACATGTTCTTTTCTGTGTAAAAAGAAGTGTGCTTCATTTCTTCTTCTGCCATTGGGATCTGGTGATAACCGGAGAACGCGTCCATAAAGGACATCATTTCGTGCCCGACTGTCCCATCCACGAGGTGGTTGATGTGTGGCATTAGGAAATGATCATTGGGACATGCTGCATTCAGATCCGTGAAGTCGATGCAAAGTCTCCATGAGATATTAGCTTTCTTTACAAGCACGGCGTTAGATACCCATTGCGGATCACCCTCAGCTTGCTCGATCAACTTGTTGTCTAGTAGTTTCTTGACTTTCTCGGCTAGTGCTGCATATTTATCAGGGCCGAATTTTTACCTTTTTTGTGAGATAGGCTTTCTGCCGGGGTCGATCTTTAGGCGGTGGCAAGAATATTTGGGGCTTATTCCGACTATGTCTTGGTGCGACCATGCAAAGACGCGATGCTCTTGCAGAGGAAGTCGATTAGGTCTTCCCTCATATCTTCCGGAACCTTTGCCCCGATTATGACTTCGAGGTCCGGGTGTTCTGGGTCCATGGGGACTCGCTCAAGTTCTTCAACTGGCGAGGTTTGGCCTCCCTTTCTTGGATCCCAGATTTCCCCCCTAGGGTTAAGGTCAATGGGGTGTGGTTCGAAGCCGAGCCTTGGCTCTAGGTCATCCACCTCCATGACTTCGTTCCTAAGTTGGGTTTCAACTATGGCAAGTGGAGGCGTTGGTTCCAAGTTTTTGTAACCCGTTAAGATATCTACGTGAGAAAGTAAACTTGCGGAATCGTAAAGGGGAGCAGAGTAGTTCAAACACTTCCTTGCCATTGAATGGTTTCCTTTTACAGTACCGATAATTCCCCCGGGGGTCGGGAATTTTACACAGTAAAATAAAGAAGAAGCTATAGCTTCAAAAGTTTCCAGAATTGGGCGTACTAAGAACCCATTGTACATGTGAGGCCTATCAACTATCATGAACTCGAGTAGGGGTGAGATCCTGACATTTTTATCCTCACAGCAGACGAGCTCCATCGAAAGCTTGATCCTTCCAAAAGCATTGACCAATGTGTCCCCAAAACCTCTCAGCTGGGTTTCGTACGGCTTGATGAAACTAGCGAGGTTACCCAGCTGATCCAGATTGGATTTGAAGATGATGTTACAATAGCAACCGTTGTCGTTCAAGATGCGGTTGACAACCTTGCCCAACAGATTTGCAGAAATGACAAAAGTGTCATTCTTTAGGCAGAGTGTACCTTTCCGATCGACATTGTGAAGATGATCAGTAGGTTTGATGCTATCGCAAGCTCCGGCAGCAGGGTGCTAACTAGGTTGATCCCGGTTATTGCCCTGAGCTTGGTCTTCCTTTTCAGTTGGACGAGATCGACACAGGTACGAGCCCGCCTAAAGGGCCCCTTGCAGCCTGCAACATGTTGACCCTCCCCCCTACGTTAAGCGGTGTAACATCATCGTCTTTGCTATCAAAGTCATCAATGGCGGCCACTGGGTTCGGTCACCTCTGCTGGTGGTGTGGTCACCCCCAGTCCCTGTTCTGCCCCTGGTCATGACGAGGTTGGGGCTTCTTGAAAAATTCATCTCGCCGTCCCTTTTCGTACAACTTCCACAACTTTATGGGAGATCCCGACATTGGCTCGTATTGTGCCCTGGGCTTTCATGGTAGTGGCAGAATTTGTTCTGGTTGAGCTTGGATGCGTCTTGTTTGATGGGCTTTGGCTTGGCCAGCATATCAGTGTGGCGGATTGCATTGAACACGTACGCCGGCGTCTCCTTTAATTTATCCAAGATCAGGACCTCGTCTGCATCCCCGTCGAAGGGTTGGAAATTCCCTGGGGCCCTTCGACCTCTGTTGTGCCGCTGGTTACTGCCTTTTGCAGCTGCCGAGGGTGCTTTCACCTTCTCCTCGACTTTCTTTTCACCCATTCTTTGGGCCAAGAGTTTGTTGCGCATAACAATGTCTCCTACCCATCGACGAAAGTCAGTGTACGTCGGGCAAGTTCTTGGTGAGTTGTTTGAACATGGGGGATCTCCACTTGAACCCGGCCAAAGCGGAGTGAAGAGTAAGCTCGTCGCTCACGGGCTCCCTTGTGAGGATTATCTCATCCAAGCGATCGATGTAGGACTCATCGCTTTCATCTTCCTCTTGCTGTATCCTCAACAGTCGGTGCCTGCTTTCTGGCTGGGCAATCTTTGCGGTGAAGTAAGCAGTGAGCTGGCCGCAGAGTTTGGTGAAACTGGAGATGGACCTCGGAGGCAGTGATACGTACCATTTGTGGTCGAGCTCGCCCAATTTCAACGGAAAGATCCGGTGCTTGGTCGCGTCGGTGGCCCCATGTCCAGTCATATAAATCCGGTACTTGCTGACGTGGGTCTCTGGATCAGTGTGGCCTTCATACATCGGGATGGCTGGTGGCGTGATCTTGGGTTGGACTGTGGCTAGCTCAATCTCTTCGCATAGCGGCTCTTGGAAAACCGTCTGGACCCTGGCCCCCAGCCCGTCGCCATCAATCTTAGTTTGCATCTCTTCCAATTTTCGTTAGATTGCCAGCAGCACGACCCCTTGGGTGACCTGCCCGGGAGTAGTCTCGACCTAGGCGCTATGTCCTGGACCGAGTTGGTCGTGCGCAGGGGAACATAGACGATCCTATCTCAATAGTTTGCTTTGTGCGAAGTTCAGTTTCCGTTTGGCGGAGTTCGCGGGGGAGATATCTCTTATCGCCCAACTTGGAAATGAATCTGTTAAGCGGGCCAAGCAGCCTGTTAGTCACTGCACATGTTTGATACATCTTGGCTCTTGCGTATCTAGGAAGTTCTTGATATTGGTGGGGTTTGCCTCGATCCCCCTCTGGCTGACGATATGGCCCAAAAATTTCCACGATCCCACGCCGAAGTTGCACTTTTTGGGATTCAGCTTCGTGATGATCTTCCTTCTTTAAAATCTTGATAACGATATCATCGATGTAAACTTCCATCGTATTCCCAATCTGATTCTAGAACATTTTGCTAACCAAACACTGATAGGTTGCCCCGGCATTCTTCAATCCGAAGGGCATCCTCCGCCAACAGTACATGTTCTTTTCTGTGTGAAAAGAAGTGTGCTTCATTTCTTCTTCTGCCATTGGGATCTGGTGATAACCGGCGAACGCGTCCATAAAGGACATCATTTCGTGCCCGACTGTCCCATCCACGAGGTGGTTGATGTGTGGCATTAGGAAATGATCATTGGGACATGCTGCATTCAGATCCGTGAAGTCGATGCAAAGTCTCCATGAGATATTAGCTTTCTTTACAAGCACGGCGTTAGATACCCATTGCAGATCACCCTCAGCTTGCTCGATCAACTTGTTGTCTAGTAGTTTCTCGACTTTCTCGGCTAGTGCTGCATATTTATCAGGGCCGAATTTTTGCCTTTTCTGTGAGAAAGGCTTTCTGCCGGGGTCGATCTTTAGGCGGTGGCAAGAATATTCGGGGCTTATTCCGACTATGTCTTGGTGCGACCATGCAAAGATGCGATGCTCTTGCAGAGAAAGTCGATTAGGTCTTCCCTCATATCTTCCGGAACCTTTGCCCCGATTATGACTTCGAGGTCCGGGTGTTCTGGGTCCATGGGGACTCGCTCAAGTTCTTCAACTGGCGAGGTTTGGCCTCCCTTTCTTGGATCCCAGATTTCCCCCCTAGGGTTAAGGTCAATGGGGTGTGGTTCGAAGCCGAGCCTTGGCTCTAGGTCATCCACCTCCATGACTTCGTTCCTAAGTTGGGTTTCAACTATGGCAAGTGGAGGCGTTGGTTCCAAGTTTTTGTAACCCGTTAAGATATCTACGCGAGAAAGTAAACTTGCGGAATCGTAAAGGGGAGCAGAGTAGTTCAAACACTTCCTTGCCATTGAGTGGTTTCCTTTTACAGTACCGATAATTCCCCTGGGGGTCAGGAATTTTACACAGTAAAATAAAGAAGAAGCTATAGCTTCAAAAGTTTCCAGAATTAGGCGTACTAAGAACCCATTGTACATGTGAGGCCTATCAACTATCATGAACTCGAGTAGGGGTGAGATCCTGACATTTTTATCCTCACAGTAGACGAGCTCCATCGAAAGCTTGATCCTTCCAAAAGCATTGACCAATGTGTCCCCAAAACCTCTCAGCTGGGTTTCGTACGGCTTGATGAAACTGGCGAGGTTACCCAGCTGATCCAGATTGGATTTGAAGATGATATTACAATAGCAACCGTTGTCGTTCAAGATGCGGTTGACAACCTTGCCCAACAGATTTGCAGAAATGACAAAAGCGTCATTCTTTAGCCAGAGTGTACCTTTCCGATCGACATTATGAAGATGATCAGTAGGATTGATGCTATCGCAAGCTCCGGCAGCAGGGTGCTAACTAGGTTGATCCCGCTTATTGCCCTGAGCTCGGTCTTCCTTTTCAGTTGGACGAGATCGACACAGGTACGAACCCGCCTAAAGGGCCCCTTGCAGCCTGCAACATGTTGACCCTCCCCCCTGCGTTAAGCGGTGTAACATCATCGTCTTTGCTATCAAAGTCATCAATGGCGGCCACTGGGTTCGGTCACCTCTGCTGGTGGTGTGGTCACCCCCAGTCCCTGTTCTGCCCCTGGTCATGACGAGGTTGGGGCTTCTTGACAAATTCATCTAGCCATCCATTTTCGTACAACTTCCACAACTATTTGGGGAGGTCCCGACATTGGCTCGTATTGTGCCCTGGGCTTTCATGGTAGTGGCAGAATTTGTTCTGGTTGAGCTTGGATGCGTCTTGTTTGATGGGCTTTGGCTTGGCCAGCATATCAGTGTGGCGGATTGCATTGAACACGTACGCCGGCGTCTCCTTTAATTTATCCAAGATCAGGACCTCATCTGCATTCCCTTCGAAGGGTTGGAAATTCCCTGGGGCCCTTCGACCTCTGTGGTGCCGCTGGTTATTGCCTTTTGCACCTGCCGAGGGTGCTTTCACCTTCTCCTCGACTTTCTTTTCACCTATTCTTTGGGCCAAGAGTTTGTTGCGCATAACAATGTCTCCTACCCATCGACGAAAGTCAGTGTACGTCGGGCAAATTCTTGGTGAGTTGTTTGAACATGGGGGATCTCCACTTGAACCCGGCCAAAGCGGAGTGAAGAGTAAGCTCGTCGCTCACGGGCTCCCTTGTGAGGATTATCTCATCCAAGCGATCGATGTAGGACTCATCGCTTTCATCTTCCTCTTGCTGTATCCTCAACAGTCGGTGCCTGCTTTCTGGCCGGACAATCTTTGCGGTGAAGTAAGCAGTGAGCTGGCCGCAGAGTTTGGTGAAACTGGAGATGGACCTCGGAGGCAGCGATACGTACCATTTGTGGTCGAGCTCGCCCAATTTCAACGGAAAGATCCGGCACTTGGTCGCGTCGGTGGCCCCATGTCCAGTCATATAAATCCGGTACTTGCTGACGTGGGTCTCTGGATCAGTGTGGCCTTCATACATCGGGATGGCTGGTGGCGTGATCTTGGGTTGGACTGTGGCTAGCTCAATCTCTTCGCATAGCGGCTCTTGGAAAACCGTCTGGGCCCTGGCCCCCAGCCCGTCGCCATCAATCTTAGTTTGCATTTCTTCCAATTTTCGTTAGATTGCCAGCAGCACGACCCCCTGGGTGACCTGCCCGGGAGTAGTCTCGACCTAGGCGCTATGTCCTGGACCGAGTCGGTCGTGCGCAGGGGCACATAGACTATCCTATCTCAACAGTTTGCTTTGTGCGAAGTTCAGTTTCCGTTTGGCGGAGTTCGCGGGGGAGATATCTCTTACCTCAGGCGCCATCTGAGCGGAAGATCTGGTCAGAGAGCCAGTCTCATAGCTGGTTGGAGGGGCCGATAAGAATGGGCGCTAGGACGAGTCCGCACTTTCTAATCGATTAAAAACCAACGTGGGGTACGCCTCAGTCCAGAGCCGCTGTCTCAAGTCATAGCCCCGAGAGCGGATTGGGCTGCTCTCACCCTGCTGCTCCACTATTTTTCACTTGCCCTTAGCCGAACGGGTCAAGCGCGATTTCCTGGGGCCGTTGGAGCGCTTTGGCTGGTCCTCAACTCCTCCCCCCTCCTTGTGAGGATGGCAATGGCAGATGCCACCTGCTCGAAGGTTTCTTATTCTTGGATGGGTATGCGGAGGGAGTCTTCTTGAGGTGATTCAGTTCCGCACTCACGTCTAGAAGATGCTTCATGTGTGCTGGCTCGGGCCGCCGCCCGCGCTGCCGTTCTGGCTCGAGTTTTCACGGCAGGGTCGATAGTGGACCGTGGGTTAGCTGAGGCCCTGGTAGCTTTGGTAGCTTTCTCCATTTTCATGGGATTTTATCGTGTTAGGGTCCAAGATTGACTTTAGATCTCCTAGGCTTTCTTTCTCCAGGAACAATGAGTGTTCCAAGAGATCTTTTTTAGTGAGAGGTTTGGGATATACACCTACCCTCCTTCTAGCGCCAATTGTTGTTACCCCATTGTGAGTTTGAGGAACTTTACGTGGCTATAATCGGATAAAACAAAATAAAGAACTGAAATGTAAAGACTCAAAGGACTGTCGAGGGGTTTAGGCTCGGTCTTAAGTTGCTCTCTTTATTTATGAGCTCTTAGGCTCTATTTATAGTAACTCATAGGTTATAATGAATTGGCTTAGCTATTTTTGGCTGAATATAGAATGATTGCTAATAATTTTGTGCCTCTTCCCTAATACCTTGTCTCTGGGGTGAGGTGGCCTCCTTTTTTAGCATCTACGGGTCGTCCTCCTCCAATTGGGGCATTGCAGCTGGCCTGTTGGTACTGTCTCATTGGGCACCCTTTATTCATTTCTTGTGCCTGATATCTGTTGCTGCAGTTTTCCTTTCCTCAGGTGCGGCACGATTGCCAGGTTTGCAGTTACATCCTCCTATCAGTGCCAAATTTCCAGCTGTCTTATCCGGAGCGGGCTAACTTGGAGCTTGACCTTGCTCTCCAGGCGAGGTCCATTCTGATGCGGCCGGGATGGGCGAGGTCGCCATTGAGGCGAGGTCGCTATTGAGGCGAGGTAGTTTCAATAATCGTTGTCGAGGTCGAACATCTTTTTCCCCTACAACAAGCTTCAATCCACTTCTAGACGTAATTGACGCATACGAGGATATACAAGAATCCATTACTCGAAGGAAAAGGACCCATGAAATCAATCCCCTATACATCGAATACCTTGACCTCCATAAATACATGCAACGACATCTAGTCCCTCTTCGTGATCGTGCTTGAACGTTGACTCTTATCACATCCTCTCACCCACTCCATGCAGTCTTTCAAAATAGTCGGCCAAAAGAAACTAGCTTGAAGCACCTTCCTTCCGGTTTTCTCTCCACCCAAATGTCCTCCACATGGCAAGGCGTGACAATGCCTTATAATGTCATCCCATTCCTCCTCGGGCACACACTGTCTAAGCACTAAATCTATCCCTCTCTTGAACAAATACGGGTCATCCCAAATAAATTCTCGAACTTTCTTCAAAAATACCTTCCGGTGCAAAGCATCCATATCCGCCGGCAGCACTCCACTTGCTAAATAATTAGCATAATCTGCAAACCACAGCGCTTTCCCTTCAACTTGATACACCGGGACATCTCCTACACCAAACAACTTCTTGTCCAGAAACTCATCGTTCACCTCTTGCTCTTCTACCGTATTCTCCTTGGTAAGCTCCATCCCCGAGAGGTGATCGGCAATTACATTTCACTCATTTTCTTGTCTCGAATCTCAATATCAAACTCCTAGAGTAATAAGATCCAACGAATGAGATGGGGCTTAACATTCTTCTTGCTCATGAGATACCGAATCGCTGCGTGGTCCGTATATACTATTATTTTCGTACCTACTAAGTAGGGCCGAAATTTATCAAAAGCATACACGACCGCTAACAGCTCCTTTTTGGTCGTAGTGTAATTCATTTGAGCCAAATTCATCATCTTCGAGGCATAATAAATAGCGTGAAACCGCTTTTCTTGTATTTTCCCCAAAGCTACTCCCATAACATAATCGCTAGCATCGCACATGAGTACGAACGGACTACTCCAATCCGGAGTCACAAGAATATGGGCATTCACCAACGCTTCCTTTAACCTGTTAAAAGCCACTAAACAATCATCAGTAAACTAGAAGATGACTTCTTTTTCAAGAAGTCGCGAAAGGGGTTTAGCAATTTTTGAAAAGTCTTTTATAAAGCGTCTATAGAACCCCACATGGCCCAAAAATGAGTGAATCCCCTTCTCGGTCGAAGGTGGAGGAAGCTTCTCAATAGCAATCACCTTCGCCTTATCAACCTGGATACCTTTCGAGGACATATGATGCCCAAGAACAATCCCCTCCTTCACCATAAAGTGGCATTTTTTCCAATTAAGCACTAAGTCCATCTCCTCACACCTGCTCAACACAACTTCAAGATTGATTAGACACATATCAAATGACTCCCCGAACACAGAGAAGTCGTCCATGAAAACCTCCATAATCTTCTCTATCAACCCATGGAAAATAGCCATCATACACCTTTGAAAGGTGGCGGGTGCATTACACAACCCAAACAACATTCTCCTAAATGCAAAAGTACCATATGCACAAGTAAATGTGGTATTCTCCTGATCCTCAGACGCTATCATAATCTGATTATATCCCGAATACCCATCTAGGAAACAATAATACTCAAATCCACTTAATCTATCAATCATCTGATCAAAGAACGACAAAGGAAAGTGATCCTTGCATATTGCCTTGTTCAACTCTCTATAATCTACACACACACGCCATCTCATCACTAATCTAGTGGCTACCAATTCATTATTTTCAGTTTTAATTACCATGGTACCCCCATTCTTAGAAACTACGTCTAACAGACTCACTCAAGGACTATCAAAAATAGCAAAAATCATATTACTATCCAACAACTTTAATACCTCTTTATGAATGACCTCTTGTATAACCGGATTCACTCTACGCTGATTCTGTACTATGACTTTTGTACCTTCCTCTAATCTAATCCTATGCATGCATATAGAAGGACTAATACCCTTAATATCCTCAATCGACCAGACTATGGTAGATTTGTGCTTACGAAGCACTACAAGTAGTCTCTCTAATAGTTCTCTAGATAAAGGAAAGATACAATTAACGGATACCTCTCGTTATCCTCCAAGTAGGCGTACTTGAGGTGATCTGGGAGTGGTTTCAACTCCTTCTTCGCCTCCAATGGTGGCGCCTTATCGAACATCTTCTCAAACGTGGACTCCCCCACATATATCTCTTCCTCATTCTCAACTTGCTTCACGTCCATGAACTTTACGTCCTCGTTGTCTTTAATGTTGTCAAAATAATCAGGATCATAAAGCTTATACGTTAGCTCATCAAGAATAGGATAATCATAGTTATGCACATAAAAAGAGCAAGGGTCAAGAAGTATGTCATCAACACAAGTGTCCATGATATCAATAAGGTGACAACTTTCATCTCCCATGGGGTATTTCATTGCCTCGTAGATAGCTATCTTCACTTCTTGATCATCAACTTTTACCGTGATCTTCCCATTCGCCACATCTAGTACCATCCCGGCCATAGCTAAGAACGGTCTTCCCAAAATCAGGGGCACATGCTCATCCTCCTGCATGTCAAGTACTATGAAGTCGGCGGGAAATACGTGATTCGCCATCGTCACTAGAACATCCTTCACCACTCCTTGAGGTCTAGTGATAGACCTATCGGCGAGTTGGAGAGTCATCATCGTAGGTTGGAGTTCACCCCCATCGAACTTCTTGAACAACGATAATGACATCAAATTAATGCTGGCCCTAAGATCACACAGTGCCCCCTTCTTGATTCCATTCTCGATATCACACAAGATAGTGAAACTACCGGGATCCTTCATCTTCGGAGGAAGCGCCTTGTGCACCATAGCACCCACCTCTTGGTTCATGTGCACAAGTTCGGGTCCTTCTACTCTTCTTCTCTTTGCAATCAAGTCCTTCAGGAACTTGGCATAATTCGGCATCTTCTCCAAAGCATCGTAGAATGGTATGTTGATGTGGAGCTTCTTGAAAACATCAAGAAACTTAGCAAACTTCTCATCTAACTTCTTCTTCATAAACCACTGCGGATATGGTACCAGAATTACTGATTTTGGTACCCCCCATTCATCTCGCTCGGTCTCCTTCACATTTCTCTTCGCTTCTTTAGCCTTCTTCCACTTAGGTACTCACTCAATCTCCTCAATCCCTTCATCCTCCTTTTCTTTCTCTTTTGAGCGTCTTCCATCACAACCTCTTCCACTACATCCTCAACACCCTTTTTCTTTTCCTCATCCTCTTTCTCTATCTCTCTATGGACTTTCTCCCCATCAGCTGGTAGTGGAGGAGCATCATATTTAGTTCCGCTTCTCAGCTCGATAGCCTTGCATTGCTCTTTCGGGTTCACTTCTGACATAGATGGATATTTACCCGTCTCTCTAGTCTGCGACTTTGCAATCTAGCTGATCTGATACTCCATCGAAGTGAACCGCCTATTGTTCTCTTGCTGAGCTCTATTGAGATCCATGTCTGTCCTTTGGAGTTCTTGATCTCTCTGATCACTCTTCTTATTCAACTCTTTCACATCATACTCCAAAGAGGACAAACTCTTACTACCCTCTTCCACCTTCTGAAGAATGGCATGTAACATCTCATCAGTGGAAGTACCGTCTTCTCCATCTGGGAGTTTTACACCTGGAGGTACAGTTATTCCTACTTTCGGGTTGCTATAGGAGAAATTCTCATTCTTCCTCCACTGATTCTGATTAGGTATCTGACCTCCTTGGTATCCTTGATTATTCCTCCACTGATTCTGAGGAGGCAGTGGACCCGGTGGTACAAACGGTTGACCGTAGAGAGGTCTTCCATGCTGATTCCCACCTTGTTGGTACCTACCTTGGTTGTAATTAGACCTTCCCATGTAGTTGACCTTCTCTTGCTGGCATCCAGGCTGATCCACTTTCTCACTCAAAGTACCACTTCCACCACTCATACACTCTGCCCAACCTCCAAATTACTGACTTTCTCCATCATAGCCATGAAAAGCTTTTTCGTCCCCTCACTTTCTTCCATCTGATAGACCCTCTAATACTCCGAATCTTCATTCCACTGCCCCGCGTTCTTCACTATGTTTTCAACTATCTCCCTGCACTCGGCTGCACTATGGTTTATGAATACTCCACTAGCACATGCATCGAGATGGCCTTGAGCTGCCTTGCAAGCTCCACAGCAGAAGTATGCCATAATATCACCCTTATTGTACCCGTGCTGCAGGTACTCGATCAGCATGTTCGAGAACCTCTCCCAAGCTTGACTCAATTCTTCCCCCTGGTCTCTGCTTGAATGAAGAGATCTCTTTTCTTGCCTTTACCATTCTAGACGGAGGGTAGAAGCACTCAAGAAATAGATGCTCGAGCTCGGCCCATGTAGTCACACCCCCCGTGGAAGTGTGTTATCATACCATTCCTTAGCTATTCCAGTCAGAGAGAACTGAAACAATCTGAGCCTCTTAGCATCCTTTGACATCCCGTTGTAGTTAAACATTGAGGCTATCATCAGGAAATTCCTCAAATGAGTGTGAGGATTATCTTTCCCTACTTCTCCTTTGAATTGATTCTCAACAAGTATTTTCAAAATCCCAGGAGATATAGAGAAATTATTAGCCTCGACTGGTGGCATAGCTACTTCGTCATAATACCGTTAAGGCTGAGCCTCAAACCTTCCTCGAATTGCCATACCAGGATGATCAACGTTCTATAGAACTTGCAGAGGATAAACTGGTGGTGGAGGATTATAAGTAAGTGGTGGCGGGTAGTATGATGGATAGTAGGGTGGATAGGGGTATGTGTAAGGTGGGTTGTTATGTTGGTAGACAGGGTTGTTGAATAGGTTGTTTGGGTTCTGGTTGTTTTGGTTCTAGTTTAGTGCAGGATTGTTTTGGTTATGTGGGTTCGGATTTTGGCTTGTACTTTCCCCTTGGGGTACTTACTTCTGACTATTGACCACGCTGGCTCCATCAACCCGTTCTACACTCTGATTGAACTTTTCTATTGCGAGATCCAAATCTCCCTAAATCCCAATTCATCTAGTCTCCAGCTGTAGTTGTCATCCTTCGCAGGAAAGCTCTATTACTTCTGGCTATCGTCTCAGGGTCTAGTTTAGTTCTATCTTTGCTCGTTTCACCCTTATAGCACAATTTCATAAACTTGAAACACCAAAAGAAAGATCAAAACACAACTAGCTAATAACTAATAAAATAAAAAATAAATGCACTCACTACTAACTACTAAACTATTTCCAAGTCCTATTCAAAATACTAGCTTGACTAGTAGTTACCCCACAAAAGTATGGGATCACTGTAGTATGGGCGAGTATAGGGACCAAGTAGTATCGAACCCAAGGGAAAGTGTGTATGCGAATAAATCCCTAAAATTGTATGTCTCGTAGCTAATATGAATGTAATGTTTTAGTTTTAAACTATTACTAAACTATATTATGCTAATTATAAGCTAATAATAAAATCACACTAAACTAACTTCTGGTTTGAAGTGCAAAGATAAAGGTGATGCTTGGGATAGGAATCCCTACGTATACTAATGGACTAGGTACAGTAACTAAAATAATCGTGATGTGCAAGCTATAATCCTAAGCGTACTGAAACTAGGCAATCAACTTACCTAATCGAGCTTGAAAGACTAAAAGCTCAAGAATTAAACCTAATACTTCATCCTATCAACATACTTCACTAATCCAATAATTAGATTATACGGATTGTGATTAATTATTGAAACCCTAATTTAACTAAGGTGATACAGCCGTCCTCCCTAGATAAACCGGTAGATTATAAACCCCTTAAAAAACCTTCTCCTTAAGCCTATTTGTTATTAAAGAGTGATGCGGTCGTCTTCTCTCTAACAATTTTCGTACTTAATTCCAAGATTATTCTAGAATTTAATAGAAATACTCAATAATTAAGAGAATAAAAACTATACATCATGAATTATCCTAATTACGTACCAACGTTCTACTTCTACGAGTTCATCCTATCCTAAGCATGCAAGGGTTCTAGCCTAACATGGTTGTTTGAAGAACAAAAGCAATACCAAGAACGATAATCATATGCATAACTAAATTAACGAAAGAATTCAAGCACATAAACTAAAGATGAAATCAATAAATTCAAATCTCAAAGTAAATCTTTATAAATCTAGAAAACCTAGGTTTAATCGTCTTAAGTATAAAGAAAACAAGAATAAAAGGAAATTCGTTTGAAGAAATAATTAAACTATGAATTCGTATGCTAAAAACCTTGATTACACGATGCAAAACCTTGCTAAAACTCTCCAAACTCACTTCCAAGCCCTTCTCCTTTTAAAACTATGTCTAAATATGTAACCGTGTCTAAAAATAAGCTTGGATGGGGTAGATATAGTGCATGGGCCGGACTTGGGCAAAAAGGGCCTAAACTGCTCGACCATGTCTTCAGCTCGAGCGCTTAACACTAGAACGTTGCTCACTCGAGCGCTTCACACTTCCAGAACATGTAGGACGCTCGACCACCTATTGCTCGAGCGCCTAGCGCTCGAGCAAGTGCCACTCGAGCGCCTCCTCATTCCAGCGTCAAACATGCGCTCGACCAAGGGCCACTCGAGCGGTCCAAAACTTCCAGTATTCTTTAGGCGCTCGATCAAGGGGGCTTGAGTACTAAGTGCTCGAGCACTTTATTCTTTTGGGAAAAGTGACACTTTTCTTCGCACGAACTAATACTTTTCGTATTTCTTCAATATCTTCTCATCCGAGAGTTCGTTTGAGTCGATTCAAAGTCCTACGAACTCCGTTTTATACCCTCTTTCCTAATGTATTCATAAAAAATGCAAATTGATGAGTTTATGAAAATGATACTCAAATGACTCTAAATACTCATCAAATACGCTCAAAACATGGACGAATCAGGCTACAAAACATCACAAAGCATCAGCTTCAATAAGATCAACTGTAGTTTCCAAGTCTTCAATTGTAGACTTGGTAACTTTAGCTGTATGTTTGACGATCTTCTCTTGTCTAAAACCTTTAGAATGCTTCTTTTTCTTTCTCTGCATTTTTGAGATCCTCTTGTCATTGAGAATAACATCATCATCATCCTCATCAACCAATAACAACTTCCTCTTGGCTTTAAGCTTAGGTTTCTGAACAGCTGCATGTTTAGGAACAGGGGCTTCCTTAACCACTTTAGATTTCTTCTTCTTACGCATCAAAGGGGCATCAGTAGCACCTCTCTTAAAATTGCCTCTCCCTATAATCCTATGATTATAAATGGGTACAGGAGCACTAATCTTAAACAAAGAAAATTCTAAGTTCTCAAGAATATAATTCAGAAAAAGTCCAAAGCCTTTAGTATTACCATATTTAGTCACATTGCAAGTTATTCTATGAAATAATAATGCACAAATATCTACTTTAATAGCTTTATCGAACACAATCATCAAATCCCATGCCAAAGTAGGTCCATCATCATGATTTCTAGTTCTATTTAGAATAGATTTGGCAATTACCATATATAGATAGACATACTCCTTGGACATATCATTCTTCCTGAAGTTTCTCTTCCAGTTATGTGGCAAATTCTTCCTGACTGTAAACTTCTTAGAGTAGTCTGCATCTTCATCACTAAAGTTGAGTTGACTGTGATATGTTCCTCCTCATGGAATTTTTAAAGCTTCTTCAATCACCTTTCTTGTGATTTTGACTTCAACATCATCAAATGTAGCTTTAATGAACGAATCTCCTTGCTTCGGCTTTACTACTGACTCGTAAAACTTCTTGGGTAAAGATGTATCATAGCCTTCTGGGTTGTTTGTTAGAATAAACTCTAAACATTGGGTTTTAATCCGACGATGAATTCTTGTAATAGCTTCCGAATTATCAAGACCATTGTATAAGACCTCGAAATCAAATAGCACACCAAAAAGAACTTTCAAAACCATGACCGAGATTTCAAAAGTTCAAAGGTTTTTCGAAGGAAAATGGAGTTTGCAGATAGGTTTTGAGTAAGAATGTGATAGGTTTCAATGAATAGGGAAAGTGAGCAAATTTGTGCTAGGGGTTGGCTTTTATACGTGCATAATGCTCAAGGAAAAAGTTAACGTTGAAAACAATTTTTCCTATCTTTTTGGATATCAACGATAAAAAAAGTTTTGGGTTATTTAGTCATTTAGATCATCGGCTTAGAAATGATCTAAATAAAATTCAAATTTGAAAGCCAATGTATAAATGTACATTGCTTAGTATGTTTTTATAAATTAAAAACCTGAGACAATAAATTCAAACATTTTATAACTGAAAGTACAAAAATTTTGGAATTTAATCATGTACACATTTAATTACTAAAAATGTACAAGTCAACTTAGAAATCTACAGTTCAAAGTTTGTAGGTTGAATTCTTCAGTTAAGATAGTCTTCAGCTGGGTACAAGTTTACAACTGTAGACTTAGGACTTCAGTTGAGTAACTTGTTTAGTTGTTTGACTTTCTTTTTTAAATCTTTTCAACTGTATACTTTGATACTGAGTGATTTTCTCACAACTCTAACATAGGGGCTTAGTAAAGATATCTTCAAGGTTTAGATTTGTATGGATATTTTCCATCTTAATATCTTTCTTTTCAATATGGTCTCTAATGAAGTGATGTCTCACATCTATATGCTTGGATCTTGAGTGAAGAACTGGATTCTTTGTAATTGCAATAACACTTGTGTTATCACAGAATATAATAGTGTTCTTTGACTCAATATCATAATCCTTTAGTTGGTATTGCATCCAAAGTATCTGTGCACGACATCTTTCTGCAGCTATGTACTCTGCTTCAGCTGTTGATAGTACAATAGAATTCTATTTCTTGTTGTGCCAAGAAACTAATCTTTGTCCAAGAAATTGACAAATCTCACTAGTACTCTTCCTGTCAACTTTGCAGCCAGCAAAGTCAAAATCTGTATAACCTTTCAGTTCAATTTCACCCTCGTTTGAATACCATAGTCCAAGATTTTGGGTAGATTTAATGTACTTTATGATCTTTTTCACAACATTCAAGTGTGATTCCTTGGGGTTGACTTGGAATCTAGCACATACACCCACAACAAACATTATGTAAGGTCTGCTAGCTGAAAGGTATAGCAGTGATCCAATTAACCTTCTACACATTGTAACACCCACACTTTTTCCAGCTTCATCTTTATCCAACAAAATTGATTGAGACATTGAAATATAAGTAGGCTTAGAACAACTCATTCTAAATTTTTTTAATAAGTTCTTGAGTGTATTTAGCTTGATTTATGATGTTGGTCCAAGGCAAGTCTAAGTGATACGTGTATGGTGGGGAATACACGTATATAAATCTTTTTCTCTTTTTCAAAATGAGTCCCTCAACTCAGAGTCTTAGTGATAGGCACTGAATAGATAATACACCTACTAACAACTCTGAAGCACATCAGTTGGCTAACTATTTATTTAATGCCTGATTGTGGAAATGTGTGAGCCCTGAAAGATTATAGACTTGTTATGTTATTTCTGAAAACTGAACTTTCTTTCTTATGAAGCTGTGGTTAAGAAGGCAATGCAATGATTTCAAAGGTCGGGCTGATTGATTCAACATTGACTATGATATGGTATGAAAGAAATGATAAACAATAAAGCACAATATCAAAGCGATTTAACGTGGTTAAGAGACTCAAGCTCCTACGTCCATGATCCTGATTGAACAGGAGAATCCTTTATGGATTAACTTATTTTTAACGTGCCAAGGTGCACAATGACCAGTCTCACTGATTCCTAAAATTAGAGTTCTAGTCCTCCTTCTCCTAACCACTTTCTAACTTCAACCAACAAACCCAACCCTGACTAGCTTAAGGTTTTAGTTTCAGTTTGGATTCCAACTAAGGTGTGATAATCCTTACAAGGCAAAGCTATGCTAAGGATTGGATTATCACTCTAAGCTTAAGATATGGAAGATTAGCTCAATGGAATACAGATGACTCAGACTTATAAGAAATTGTTGGTCCCGGTACAAGACTGAGGAATACGTGTATGGGGGAGGGGAATACACGTATACCAATTTTTCAACTTAAAACTGACTGAGTCCCCTTTACTCAGAGTGGTAAAAAACTAGGAGCTGATAACACACCTACTGACTACACTTGGTGCGGGTCAGTTGGCTAACTATCAGTTCAAGTTCAGTGCAGAAATGTTTAAGCCCTGAAAGTTTAAAGTCTTGTTTAGTTTGCTTTCTGAAAAACTTGTTTTACTCAATTCAGAATAGTGTTTAGTAGGGCAGTGTTCTTATGAAGATCAGCCTGATTGATTCAGGCTTGATAAACTTGAATGCAATGAAGGAACAAGTAATATGGCAAGTATGCACAATATCAAAGCAGTAAGAACACAAGGAGTTTAACGTGGTTCAGAGTCTCAAGCTCCTACGTCCACGGCCTGACTTAACAGGAAATCCACTCAAGGGATTCTTGCTTTTAACGTGCCAAGGTGCACCAAGACCAGCTATCCTCAATGATCTATACAACTCCACTTACTAACACTCTAACTGACTTACTCCCAACAAGCCTAACTTAGGGTTTTGGTTTCAGTTTGGATTCCAACTAGGTTGAGATTATCCTTACAAGGCAAAGCTATGCTAAGGATTGGATAATCTCTCTAAGCTTAAGATAATTCTAATTAGCTCTTGGAATACAGAGTAACTCTCAATTGCTAAGAAACACTTGGGAAATTTAGAAGGTTTCGAGTGCTTCTCTCAAGGGTTGAATGCTTTGAATGCTTGAGAGTTTGAGTAATTTCTGGCTTGGAAATTTCCCGTAACCTTGAATGGGTTCAAGGTCTTCTGTATTTATAGGTGATTTGAAAAAACTATCCGTTGGAGAGATAGCCTTCGAGTCATCTATGTAGAGAGGCTTCAAACGGACATATCTTCATGCAGCAGTCGTCCTTGCATGGATTTGGTATTTGCATTAAATGCACATTGAATGCTTGCCCGTTGAATATGCAGTCTGAATTCAGTCTTCATGTCAGGTTCCGTACGTGCGTGTCCTTCTCGAATTGGTCCACGTCATCAGGTTGGTGAGAATGTCAGAACTTATTCCTAAGCTTCAAGCTTGTCTTATTAAGTTCATTTTGTCTTGAGCCCACCAGTCTTGTCCTGACGCTGAAATTCCTTTTGCATTGCTTGGCTCTACTCCAAGTCTTCCCATTAACTCAGTGACCTCCTGTTCCCTCCAAGTCTTCATACTCTTCATCACTGACACTTACTCAGCCAGCTTAGAGGACTACCATAAGTTCAGGATGGTGCTCTTCGTCTTCAGGCTCTGAGTCTTGATTGTCTCCAGTGAGTTCTCCTCTCACTGAGTACCTGTGAAGTGTAAAATGACTAAGTACTAATTCTAATCAAGACTAGCCTGACAAAGACAGATTAAGGCAAACATCTTTTCAGGGGCTTTGGGATCTTAATCAAAACTGACAATGTCCCTACAATTTCCCCCTTTTTGATGATGCCAAAACACTGAAAAGATCCTCAAAACACTTAGAGGAAACAAGATAAACCTATCTATAAGATAAGACAGTGTTAGAGCAATTCTTGATAAAGTACAGAATTTTAAACAACAGCCAAAAAGACAATGAGTTTTTGCCTGTGGGCAAAAGTAATAGATTTCATTGATAGATGTTGAAATGATTACAATGAATCTAATCTATTACAAAGAAGCCTATGAACACCTAGACTAATCTCATTTCAGGCTTGAATCCATATCCTGCATAAACTCTTGCCTTCAGCTCGTCAAGTCTTCCAGATTGGTTCACGTATCCTTCAACTTTAGCTATCTTCAATACTTCCATCATTATGGCCTTTGTATCATGCTTTTGAGTTCCAGGAACCAAGGGAGGAGCTCGAATGGTGAACTCAGGAGCCTTTACTTGAACTTGAGCTGCATCAGCCTCCTCCAAGATCTTCTGGAATAGCTCAGGATGATTGTCCATCATGTAGTCAGTGAAGTGGGCATTTATATCGTCAGTGTCGCCCCACTTCTTAACAACATACCACAATCTAACAAATTCATCCCTTGCATCAGTCCAGAACTCCTTCAATGCCTCTGAGATGAACTCATCGACAAAAGCTTCCCTTATTCCTGATTCTGGCCTACTGACTTGAAGAATTGTTGATTTCCTAACCGTTGGCTTCTTCCTGTACTTCCTAGGCTCAGGCTTCGCCTTCTTCCTCCTTAGCAAGCTGATCACTGCATCATCCAGTTCTCGTTGTTGAAACTCAGTGATATCTGTCAGCTTCTCAACCTTTTTCTCTAGGATGCGCATCTTCTCCTTCTGAGCAATTTCAGCTCTGCGCATAGCCTCAGATTTCTCAGAGTGATCTCCCCATGCTTCAGCACATAACTCCGCCACCAACTCCCCTGAGTAAGTGATGGGATTCTTCCTTGAGCTCATGGGAGACGATCTCTGAACTGTCTCAGGTTGTTGCTTGGAAGGTTCATTAGCCTTTGCTTTTGTTGCCTCATCCCTCAACTTGGCAACAACTTCCTCTCCTTCCTTCTCCACTGCCGCTAACCTAGCTGACTTCCTCACCCTTAATATGTTTCCTTCAGGATTGGCTTCAGGGTCAGCTAGAACGGTCTCACCTTGATTGACTGCCTCCGATGCCTCAGGGCGGGATCTTTTCTTCCTTTTTTCCCCCTTTTTGGCATCATCATTGGCCTCGGATGGGAATGCGTCAGATCCGCTGTTGATTACGAAGGAGTCTAGGGAATGGACATCATTAATTCCCTCCTTCAATAATTCAACTCCCATCGAAATTCCAGTGCCTGCGTAAGAAACCGAACTGATAGCAGCATTGACTTTCTTCTCAAAGACCTCCATAGAGAGTTGGAGACTTTGTTCAGCCTTGGTGATCCTTTCCTCCACCTTCAAGGACTCACCGCTGACTCTGCTGGCCTCAGTTAGTATCTTTGCCGATTCGTCAGTGGCCTTTGCCAAAATGTCTGCCACTGACTGAGAGGTGCGATCCAGCTTTCCTGACTCCAGCTCCAGCTTGGACGCTGAGTCCTTCATGGCCTGAGTGACAATAGCTCCAGTCTGAACTGCAAGCCTGTCAACTGCCTGATTCAGCTTCTCATCCCTGATCGCATCCCTCTCATCAAGTTTCTTGAGAGTGTTTCTGAGCATCTTCTTGGTGCGCTTCCTCTCATTCTTCACTGACTTGGCCGTGTCAGTCATCGTTTTCTTTAACAAGATCAGCTCCCTGTTGGCAAGGGTGTTGTAAGCTGACTTTGTCCACCTGATGTGCTTCGCCAGGGCCTTGTAGTCTTCTTCTTTTTCAGCTCGTAGCCTCATCACTTCCTCCTGAAGCTCAGCTAGATTTTCTGTGGTTCTCTCCTGCTTGACCTCCACTATGCTTGTGAATTCAGCACGTCCGACCCCGGTTATGATCATATCCTCATCATCAACGGCCGCATCAGTGATTGGCTGTTTTCCCTTGTCAGCCCCTGCAGCATCAGTCCCTTCTTCAAGGTGCACTGAAGGCAGTTGTGAAGTAGTCATAGCCGCCTCCTCAGGCCCAGCTAAGCTAACTTGAACCTTAGGAGCAAGTCCCTCGGAACTGAGAGTCTCCTTGGATGCCTCAACATCTTCCTCTCTTGTCTCAGGGCAGGGAATCCCTTCATCGACAGATGTCTCATTGGCAGCTGAGATGCTCACAACATCCTCAGCCACTGGTCCACCCTTGGCACCAGTGTTATTATCACATTCCCTCTGAGCCTGAGACTCAGAGTTCATCTCATCAACCTCCTGTGCAGTTTCCTCCACTGCCTTCTCCAGTTCTCCACCCTGAGCTCCTTCATCATCCCCATCCTCCTTCTCATCACCTGACAGGATGTCAGCCTTGCTCTTGGACATCAATTCAGCCACTAACTGCTTCAGGTTGTCGAAGTTCAAAAGTTGAAGCCAGCTAGTAAGTCCAAAGAACGAGCAAATCTTGGCCTCCTCCGCCTCCCAGTGCTCCCAGCCACGAGCATCCACTAGCATATGTTGCTCCTGCATGTTGGATTGTTTGAAGTCCAACCAAACCTTGAGCTCAATCACGTATGCCAGCAGCTCATTGTACTTGTATAGCCCAGGCCAGCACTTGTCTGCCCATTCTGTGGCGTTCCCCCTGAGAGTGCTTTCCAGAATCCCTCCTGCCATGTGCTCGTCTAATTCCTCCTCCTCCACTTCGAGGAATTCATCCTCCTCAGCTGAAATGGATTTGTGGCAGTCCTTGGGATTGGGGTATGAGGGAAAGTCTGTGGGGTTTGGAAGGTTTGGCTCGGCTGACTGGTCAGGCTCATTCGTGTGTGAAGTTGATGGCGCTGACTCAGTAGGATGGTTTGGTTCTGAGGTTTGGGGTGGTTGGGGAGTTTGAGGTGTGGGGTCAGGGATAGAAGGTGTTTGGGTTTCAGGGTGTGGGGGTGTTTGAGTGGGTACTGTCTCAGGCTGCAACGACTCAGCCGTCTCGACAGTTTTTCTCACTTCCTCCAAGTCAGAGGCTCCAGGGGAGCTTGACTTCTCCCTCTCACTCACCTCAGGCAGCTTCTTAGCAGGGGATTTTCCGGTTCCCCTCCTAAGCCTTTTTAGGGGCCTCTCTCCCTGAGCACCTGCCTTCCTTACGTCATCGTCAGTTCCCTCAGCCTCTGACCCGGCCTTCTTGGGATCAGACTCAGTCCCAGATTTCGTGCTCTTCCCTGACAGCACAATTTTCACCCTCTTCTTCTTCTCAGCCGCGTCCACCTCAGGCTGCTCCACCTCCTCAGCTGCTACCTCCTCAACTGCTACCTCCTCAACTTCCTTACTCCTCTCAAAGAGGTTATCTACCCTTTCAATGAGACTGGTAGCCACTCTCTTGGCCTTTCCAGCTGGCTTTTTGGCCTGACCCTTTGCTTTCGCATTGGGATCAGTCAGCCCTAGCACTGAATAGGTATCACTCAGTGAGGAAAACATTACCTTCTTTGAGGAGAGAGTTTCCTCAAAATCGAAGGTGTACCCATGGCAAGCATGAGCAATTAGGATGGACATTCTCGTGCCGAACGACAAGATGGCACTGACGGATATGTGCTTCTTCTCCTCATCTTGCGTAAGCTTGTCCAACCCGGCCTGATGGAGTTGATCGAGGAAGAACTGCTCCCAGTTCGCTTCCACTCCATCAGCAATTGCTCCCATGAGCCTCAGCTTGGGCAGACTCAACTGCTCGTGAGAGCCAGTTGCTCCCATCACTATCTTGGACACAAAATCCACCAGAGCCCTGTACTCAGGCTTCAGCGTATTCTTGTTCTGACGGGCCTTGAACTCTGATGACCCAGATTTGGTCCATTTCCCAAGGAATTCTCCCTTCGAGTTTTCCTTGTACGTTTTTGGGTTGATGCCTGAGAATGGCAACTTGAAGACTTCCCTCACCGCCTGCCTGATGTTAATAGTGACCACCTCTGCGTTGTAAAGAGGCTCCCCATCGCCGTCCTTCTCTCCCGTCGGCTTCAGCGCAGTCACCTTTGTGAAAACTTCCCCTTTCCGCAAGAACAAGTTTAAGTATGCTTCCACAACTGTCCTTGGGAGCACGGAGATGGGGCGGGTGGTGAAGTATATTTCCAACCCAGCATCGGAAATCCATTTGAACACGGGTTTGATTTCCTCAACTGTGAGACAGATACCTTCCATGGAGATGACTTGCTCCATGTGTATCAGTTTCTTTTCGACAACGTCCACTATCTTGTCGGTTGTCCAGTTGGAATCAAGGAATGCCATTGTTTTGGAAGAAGAGATTTTTGAAATTTCTGTGTTTGAGCAAGAGAAAACTCAGTGTGCAGATTGTGCGTTGTGTTTGCGTAAAAACCTCAAATGGCACTCTTGATTGATAAGACTAAGTCAGTTACCCAAACGTGGGGTTGAGATTGATCCCTGAATTCGAAAGGTTTTGAAATGAAGGGCCAGGATTAATCTCAGCTTCAATTAAACCCCATGTCAGTCATATTCCGTATAAAACGGACACGTATATGAAAAAGTAACTGTAGCATTAAATGCTCCGTGCGCGTGGGTTTTAAATATGAAAAGGCGCGCTTTTAATGAAAACGGAATGCATTTAATAAAGATTTTCAGGACGAAGGACTCAGGGAGACGCTTGAAATTCACAAGAGTCAGGTTAGAACTCATACCTGTCAGGGAGACATTGTAGCACCCTGATACCTCGTTGAGTCGAGTCTGGCCTGAGTTCCCCCTAGAACCCTACACTGACTGCTCTCCCGGATCTAAGAGTCCTAACTCTACTAACAGTTCCATAAACCTTGCTTCAGCCAAAGGCTTAGTCAAGATGTCAGCTCTTTCAGTGTGGATCTTCTCCACATGTGAATCTTCTCCATCCTAATATCTTTCTTCTCCACATGATCTCGAATGAAGTGGTGTCTAATATCCACATGCTTACACCTTGTGTGAAGCACTGGGTTCTGAGTAATTGCTATAGCACTATTGTTATCACAATAGATTGGAACCTGATTAGCAAACACTTGGTAGTCCCTCAACTGTTGCCTCAACCATAAAATTTGAGCACAACAACTACCTGCAGCCATATACTCAACCTCAGTTGTGGATGTCGCTACTGAGTTCTGCTTCTTACTAAACCACGAGATCAACTTACTTCCCAAAAACTGACATGTCCCTGAGGTTGATTTCCTATCAATCCTACAACCTCCATAATCTGCATCTGAATAACCTGTCAGTTCTAAGTTGTCATCTGAAGGATACCATAGTCCCATACTGACTGTCCTTTTCAAATACTTAAGTATCCTCTTAGCAGCCTCCAAATGACTTCTTTTGGGATCAGACTGATACCTAGCACACACACCAACTGCAAACGTAATGTCAGGCCTACTTGCAGTCAGGTACAACAAAGAACCTATCAGCCCACGATACTCAGTCTGATTTACTGAAGTCCCTTCAGTGTCAGGATCCATCTTCCAATTTGTGTTCATAGGGATCCTGGCTGGATTGATGTTCTGAACACCAAACTTATGAATCAAGTCTTTTGTATACTTGGCCTGATTAATGAATATACCTTGATCAGTCTGCTTGACCTGCAATCCTAAGAAGAAGTTCATCTCTCCCATCATGGACATCTCAAATTTACCAGTCATCAACTTAGAGAATTTCTCACAGAGCTGATGATTTGGTGATCCAAATATTATGTCATCCACATAAATCTGGACCAAGAGAATGCCATCACCTTCAGTGATCCTGAACAAAGTCCTATCCACAGTTCCTTCTTGAACCCATGATCTGTCAGGAATTGAGAGAGGGTATCATACCAAGCTCTTGGTGCTTGCTTAAGTCCATAGAGTGCTTTCTTCAAATGGTATACTCTATCTCCAACCTCAAACCCGGGAGGTTGTTCAACATATACCTCTTCATTGAGTACACCATTCAGGAAGGCACTCTTGACATCCATTTGATACACCTTGAACTTCTTATATGTTGCATAGGCAAGGAACAACTTGATAGCTTCCAACCTAGCCACTGGAGCAAAAGTCTCATCATAGTCTATTCCTTCATACTGACAATACCCTTTTGCAACCAGTCTAGCCTTGTTCCTTACCACAACACCATTTTCATCCTTCTTGTTCTTAAAGACCCACTTGGTACCAATCACACCTTGATGCATAGGTCTATCTACCAGTTCCCAAACCTGATTCCTTGTGAACTGATTCAACTCCTCTTGCATGGCAATGATCCAGTTGGATGTAAGTGAGAGCTTCTTCAATATTCTGAGGCTCTTGCTCAGAGAGAAAGCAACAGAACAATGCACTCTCACCATGGAACCGTCTGGTCCTGACTCCCTCAGTTGGATCACCAATGATTTGATCAATGGGATGATCTTCTAACCATGTTCTCTTGCCAGGAGTTGTTCCTGAAGTACCTGCAATGTTAGTGTCTACAGGCTCATGAAATTCTGGAAATTGAACAGAAGGGGATGATCCTGAGTCTATACCAAAGGGATTAATAAGTTCAATGTCAGGGACATTGATTCCCCCTTGATGAGGTGACTCAGGAACTGTCTCAGCTGCAACATCATCTTCATAGACGGTGCTTACCTCAGGTTGAGCCTGTTCCTCAGTCTGAGGCTCAACAATCCCTGATGTGCTGGGCTTAGGAGTGGCACCTGATTCATCATCCTGATCGTCATCATCATCCCATCTCGGAATTGGCACAGTCTTGATCTTGGGATCAGGTTGATTCTTCAAGCTCAGCCTTGTCACACTCCTTGTGACCTCCTTAGTGTCAGGATTCAACACCTTTGCCCTAGACTCATTAGCAGATTCATCAAAGATAACATGAGGTGATTCTTCGACAACAAGGGTCCTACAATTGTAAACCCTGAAGGCTTTACTAACTTCAGAATATCCTAAGAATATTCCTTCATCAGATTTGCTATCAAAGGCTTTCAATTGGGTCTTCCCATTGTTGAGTATGAAGCACTTACAACCAAATACATGAAAATAAGAAATACGAGGTTTCCTTTTGTTCCATGTCTAATATGGGGTCTGAGCATGTTGTTTGTTCAGCATGGATCTGTTCTGAGTGTAGCTTGCAGTGTTGATTGCCTCAGCCCAGAATTTCTTGGGCAATCCTGACTCAGCCAGCATGGTCCTTGCAGCTTCCTTCAGTGTCTTGTTCCTCCTTTCAGCGACACCATTCTGTTGTGGGGTCTAGCTGCAGAAGTCTCATGAGCTATACCAAGTTCATTACAAAAGTCAGAAATATATGAATTTATAAATTCAGTGCCCTTGTCAGATCTGATCTTAGTAATGGACTGATTCTTCTCATTGCTGAGTCTCCTGAGCAACTCTGTAAGCTTCACCTGTGTTTCCTTCTTATTTAACAAGAAAATAACCCAAGTATATCTAGAATAATCATCAATTACCACAAGGGTATACTTTCTACCATTCATACTCACAGGTGTTATGGGACCAAATAAATCCATGTGCAAGAGCTGAAGTATCCTGTCAGTGGAATATGAAGCTCTCTCTTTGAATGATGCTCTGACCTGCTTCCCTTCCTGACAAGCTTTGCACACGTGATCTTTGCTAAAAACTTCATTAGGTAGACCATCAACAAGTGACTGTCTAGAAATTTTGTTAAGAATCTTGAAGTTCAGGTGGCTTAATCTTTTATGCCATAACCAACTGAGCTCTAGAGAGCTTTTAGCAACAAGACAAGTATTAGGAATAGTGCTGCTCCAATCAGCGAGATAAACATTACCTTTCCTTATACCTGATAGAAGCACTTGTGTTGACTTGTCCTTGACTGAACATGTATTCGATGAGAACTCAACACTGAACCCTTTGTCACAGAATTGACTAACTGACAGCAGGTTATGCTACAGTCCTTCCACAAAGGACACATTTTCCACTCTGACTGTACCTATTATTAAAACACCAAAACCTTTAGTAACACCTTTTGAGTTATCACCGAAGGTTACCTGTGGACCATCTTTAACTTGATATTCTTGGAGAAGACTCTTCATTCCAGTCATGTGCCTTGAGCAACCGCTGTCTAGGTACCAAACAGCTTTGATTGAGTCTCCTCTCCTCTTGTTGTGATCCACAGCCGCCTGCAAGCAAATCAGGATTTAGGTACCCATTGGGTGTTGGGTCCTATTGTGTCAGTTGTACCCTTCGGGATCCAGACTTGCTTCACAACCCTGATTGCCTCAGAGTGGTAAATCTGTCTCCCTGAAACATCGACATACACAACTTTCTTCTTCTTTGCCTGAGAGGAAAATGGTGTATGAGTGCTAAACGTAGGCTTCGCAGGAGCCTGAGTGGGTGCCTTTTGGGCTGGCTTCCTGTTCTTCCTAGGTCTGGGTGCAGCAGGTCTTGGGCCTTGTTCTTGATAAGGACCCTGATTTCTATTCCCCCTAGGCAAGTGAGGGAAAGGAAAACAGTTAAAGGCCTCAGGATGCCAAAACCACGAGGATGTCATCATGTTTGGCCTTCCCTGTTGGTATTGCCAAGCATGATGGTATCCTCGCTGACCAGTTTGAGGGCTCTTGGCTTGAGCCTTCCTCTGCTTTCGCTGAGGTTTTCCCTGGCCTGAGCTTTCAGGGGCTTCCTTAGGTTGCTTCGCCTTTCCCGTGGGTTTTGGCTTAGCTACCTTAGGAGCTACCCTGACTGTGTCAACGGTTTCTTTGCCCTTATCAGTTTGACGGGCCTGAAGCACAACCTTAGGTGCACTCTGGCCTGTCTGAACAAATACCCTCTCAGTGTTGCTCCCTGACGCAACATGAGGCTGACCTTGTGAGGATTTCTCAGGAACATATCCATGTCCCTTTTTCTTGTTCCCAAGAATCTGGTTGCTATTTATTTCCTCTCTAGCCACTGAGAATTTATTCATTGCTGCAACCTTTTTCTTGAGAGAGTCCTCACTCTTTTTCAGGATTTCATGTCTGGTAAAGAGGTCATCAAACTTACTTTTAAGTACTTTCAGTTCTTCCTTCCTGACCAGCTCTTCGTCAGCCAGTTCCTTCAGAATCTTCTCTCTTGGAAGACGCTCAGCATTGATTAAATCAATTTCCTGAGTTAGTCTCACAATTTGAGTTGATTCTTTAAGATCAGACTGAGTGAGTTGTTCGTTCAGGTTTTGAACCTCAGTACTCAATTTCTTGTTCTCCTCTACCAAGAAGACATTAGTTTCCTACAGTCTGGAGAAATCAACCATCAATTGATCAAGGCAGATCTGAAGGTTCATTTTTCTAACTGACTCTGAGCTAAGCTCAGGATTTTGACCAGTGTAAGAAGCACAAACAGAATTTGATGTTACCTCAGGCTCATCCCTAGCCATCAGACAGGCATCATCGTACTCGTCATTTGAGAAGAGTTCTGGTGACCTTTCAGCAGGACCGTCAGAATCTGTTGCATCTTCAGCAACCATCGCTCTCCGATCAGCAGATCTTAGATCCCTAGTGGCTCTCCTTTCCTCTCTCTCCCTTGCACTCAGCTCCGGGCAGTCGTACTGATAGTGACCGACCTTGTTACAGTTGTAACATGCTACCTGCTCACTAACTCTTTCTTTTCTAGGTTCAGGGTTCCTCCTTGAGTCAGGTTCCCTGGTTCTTGGTGAGCTTTCAGCCTTGGTTGGATATCTATCATCGCGAGTACGTCTCTGTTCGTCTCTTCTTTCAGGTTTTGGTTCAGAATATCTCCTTTCATCACCACGTTCTCTCCTCTGGTCTGTATTCCTTCGCTCCTCATATCTCCTTGAGCTTTGGTGGGTTCCTTCAGGTTTCCTGTCACGTGAGTCCTGATAAAACTTTTTATAACGACCAAACCTGGAATTGAGCTTGTCAAATCGTCTGGCCATCAGGCTGTACTCCTCAGCGAGTTCTTCCCTACTCATCTCCATCAGTGACTTTGATGAAGAGTTTGATGAGGGCTCAACAGGTTCAGACCTGGCCTTGAACGCCACACTTTTCTCAGGAGTTTTCTCCTTCACTTCCTCTTCTGACTGAACTTTCTTCTTTCTTTTGTTAAGATCGAATTCAAGCTCTTTGAGCTCTGAAAAAAGCAAAGCAGAAGTTATGTTACTCATATCCTGAGTGTTCTTAAGCATAATTACACTGTTGTCCCATCTCTCAGGAAGGGCATTCAGGATCTTTGAAGCAACATCTCTCCTTGGGACATCCTTGTCCAGCATCACCAACTCATTCATCAACTTGATGAATCTAGATTCCATTTGATCTATGCTCTCGTCAGGCAGCATCTCGAACGCCTCGAATTTCTGAATGGCAATGTTTCTCTTGTTCTCCTTGATCTTTTCAGATCCCTCACACATCCTTGTCAGCTCATCCCAAACCTCCTTTGCCGTCTTTAAGTTCATCAGCCTAGCTGACTCCTCGAAGGGCACCGTATGCAAGATGATGTTTCTGGCGACGTTGTCAAGTCCGACCATCTTAATTTCATCGTTGGTCATGTCTTTCCTTTCTTTAGGAACCTGCACGCCAATCGCAAGATCCTCATATCCCAGTCCTCTGACGTTAGGAATAGTGATCTTGATCGGTCCCTCCTTGAGTACACGCGGCATCTGGTCATGGATGGCATCTAGATGTGCTTCTAATCTGAACTTCCAATAGACAAAGTTAGACAAACCTCCTTTGCCGTCTTTAAGTTCATCAGCCTAGCTGACTCCTCGAAGGGCACCGTATGCAAGATGATGTTTCTGGCGACGTTGTCAAGTCCGACCATCTTAATTTCATCGTTGGTCATGTCTTTCCTTTCTTTAGGAACCTGCACGCCAATCGCAAGATCCTCATATCCCAGTCCTCTGACGTTAGGAATAGTGATCTTGATCGGTCCCTCCTTGAGTACACGCGGCATCTGGTCATGGATGGCATCTAGATGTGCTTCTAATCTGAACTTCCAATAGACAAAGTTAGACACAGAGAATTCAGGTAACGAAGCTTCAAGTCTCCTCGAAGTCATGATGATGCAAGTTTTATGAAAAGCAAACTCAGATCTGTTCAGTGACCACCAACAGTTTCTCCTTTGAAACTATTAGTATTCAAAGTCAGTAGTCTTTCGAACCACTGCTCTGATACCACTTGTTGGTCCCGGTACAAGACTGAGGAATACGTGTATGGGGGGGGGAATACACGTATACCAATTTTTCAACTTAAAACTGACTGAGTCCCCTTTACTCAGAGTGGTAAAGAACTAGGAGCTGATAACACACCTACTGACTATACTTGGTGCGGGTCAGTTGGCTAACTATCAGTTCAAGTTCAGTGCGAAAATGTTTGAGCCCTGAAAGTTTAAAGTCTTGTTTAGTTTGCTTTCTGAAAAACTTGTTTTACTCAATTCAGAATAGTGTTTAGTAGGGCAGTGTTCTTATGAAGATCAGCCTGATTGATTCAGGCCTGATAAACTTGAATGCAATGAAGGAACAAGTAATATGGCAAGTATGCACAATATCAAAGCAGTAAGAACACAAGGAGTTTAACGTGGTTCAGAGTCTCAAGCTCCTACGTCCACGGCCTGACTTAACAGGAAATCCACTCAAGGGATTCTTGCTTTTAACGTGCCAAGGTGCACCAAGACCAGCTATCCTCACTGATCTATACAACTCCACTTACTAACACTCTAACTGACTTACTCCCAACAAGCCTAACTTAGGGTTTTGGTTTCAGTTTGAATTCCAACTAGGTTGAGATTATCCTTACAAGGCAAAGTTATGCTAAGGATTGGATAATCTCTCTAAGCTTAAGATAATTCTAATTAGCTCTTGGAATACAGAGTAACTCTCAATTGCTAAGAAACACTTGGGAAATTTAGAAGGTTTCGAAAGCTTCTCTCAAGGGTTGAATGCTTTGAATGCTTGAGAGTTTGAGTAATTTCTGGCTTGGAAATTTCCCGTAACCTTAAATGGGTTCAAGGTCTTCTGTATTTATAGGTGATTTGAAAAAACTATCCGTTGGAGAGATAGCCTTCGAGTCATCTATGTAGAGAGGCTTCAAACGGACAGATCTTCATGCAGCAGCCGTCCTTGCATGGATTTGGTATTTGCATTAAATGCACATTGAATGCTTGCCCGTTGAATATGCAGTCTGAATTCAGTCTTCATGTCAGGTTCCGTACGTGCGTGTCCTTCTCGGATTGGTCCACGTCATCAGGTTGGTGAGAATGTCAGAACTTATTCCTGAGCTTCAGGCTTGTCTTATTAAGTTCATTTTGTCTTGAGCCCACCAGTCTTGTCCTGACGCTGAAATTCCTTTTGCATTGCTTGGCTCTACTCCAAGTCTTCCCATTAACTCAGTGACCTCCTGTTCCCTTCAGGACTGAGTTAGTAATGACCTCAGGGTCATACTCTTCATCACTGACACTTACTCAGCCAGCTTAGAGGACTGTCATAAGTTCAGGATGGTGCTCTTCGTCTTCAGGCTCTGAGTCTTGATTGTCTCCAGTGAGTTCTCCTCTCACTGAGTACCTGTGAAGTGTAAAATGATTAAGTACTAATTCTAATCAAGACTAGCCTGACAAAGACAGATTAAGGCAAACATATTTTCAGGGGCTTTGGGATCTTAATCAAAACTGACAATGTCCCAACAGAAACACTTGGGAAATTTAGAGGGTTTTGAGTGCTTCTTTGAATGCTTGAATGCTTTGCGAGTCTTGAATAATTTCTTAGCTTCAAAATTTCCCGTAACCTTGTTTGGGTCAATGTCTTCTGTATGTATAGGTGATTTTGAAAAACTATCCATTGGAGAGATAACTTCCTAGTCATCTTTCTTGTAGGATATTTCAAATGGACATATCTCTTATGCAGCCGCCTACTTGCATGGATTTGGTAAATGCATTAAATGCATGCCCATTGTGCATCGTCCTTCCCTGATTGGTCTACGTCATCAGGTAGGTGAGAATGTCAGAACTTATTCTTCAATTCAGTCTTGTCTTTTCTGAGTTCAGGTTTGTCCTCATCTTCGTACATGGCCCATCGCTGACATTCCTTTTGCTTGCTTGGATCCTACTCCAAGTCTTCCCAAATACTCAGTGCAGTCTGAATCCTTCAGGATTGACGAGTTAGCAATGATCTCAGGATCACGCTCTTCATCCTGACACTCTGTTAGCCAGCTTAGAAAGACTAACTTAAGTTCAGTGATGGTGCTCTTGTGTTCTTTAGGCTTCAGTCTTGAGTGACATCAGTGAGTTCTCCTCTCACTGCGTACTTGTGAATATAAAATATTCTAACCTATTCTAATCTTATTAAGACTAGCCTGACTATTACACACTTAAGTAAATCATCTTTTCAGGGTCTTTGGGATTAATTCAAAACTGACATTGTCCCAACATATGAATGTTCCTTTGTCCATCTGTTTCACTTGCAATCCTAGAAAGAAACTTCTCTTGCATGAGGTGTGAAAATTTCTTACATAATTCTTCATTAGTTGATCCAAAGATAATATCATTAACATAGATCTGAACTAGCAAGATGTCTTCACCATGTTTGATTCTGAATAAGGTTTATCTACAATTCCTTTCTTGGAACCATTCTTGATTAGATGATCACACAAAGTGTCATACCATGCTCTAGGGGCTTGCTTTAATCCATATAAAGCTGTTGTTTACCAAATATATTTTGCTGGGATCGAATGGCTATTTATAGAAATTTTGGTAAAAACATCAAATGATTGGGTTCTTAAATGCTAGAATGAGTGCTTGAATGAAGAAAAGCAATAAATGCATAAGAACACTAAGAACACCAAGAATTGCCAGGGGTTGTGAGTCCCTGCAGTTGAATGAGTATGTGTATTGATTATACTGAGAGAGAGATTGAACCCTTTTTTTCTACATTACAAAAGTGGGGGTATTTATAGTTTTCTCACTATAGGGGTATTCTGGTCATTTCCGGCCTCTCGGGGGACAGGTGCATTAAATGTCTCCTGCCTCTGAGGACACGCGGGCTCTGGTATGTCAGGGCTTGCAGGTGGCCGGCCACTAGGGTGTTGACGCGTGTCCAAAAAGGACGATTCTCTGGCGAATTTCCTTATTTGGATGGAATATTCTCTGAGTCTCTGGGTACGGAGGCGACCTTTTTCCCCCTTGGGAGAGGGTCTTGTTTGATTCTGTCACGTGCTCCAGATCTCTCCTGCCGGCCGGGGGCCTTGAGTGATCGGAGGCCGGCCTCCTAGCGGACAGCGAGGTCGGAGATTGCTCAAGCCAGTCGGTCGCGTCCGGGCGATCTCTGCTGGACTTCACTGATCTTGGTCGGGCCGGTCCGGCCACGGCAGGACTTGAACGTGGCTGGGACGGACGTGGACGGGCGTCTCAAGCGGGTTTCCGGCCTCGCTTTCGAGGCCGGAAACTCGTGGTCGGAGCCCGCTGAGGTCGGATTCAGGCCGGCCAGGTCGGTCCCGGCCTCTGGGTTCCTTCTTGCCTTTTCCGGCTTTCTTCCGGTCGGATCCAACACGTGGTCCGAAACGGTCACAACAATTGCCCCCTAGCTCGTCGCTCAAAGTTAGTGTGGGGCGAGGTGGTCGTTTACCGTTTTGTGTTGGTGCCGACCTTGATTTGCCCGGGGTGGTTGGAGACCGGCTTACGACTTTGCGAAGACTGGAAGGACGTGCGTTGTACTTATTTTGCCTAAAAAAGGTGTGCGTGACGTCAGACGACGCCTCGGATTACGCGCATTGAAAGCTGACGTGCGTGATATGATTTGATCTCCTCGAATCTCGCGCATTTAATGCGTGCAATGTACGAGGCGTCTGACGCCAAAACCGTCTCTTCAAATTCTTGCACCTAGGTCCCTACTCCTAGGGTTTTGTTTCGAAATAGGCCCTCACCCATTTCCTATAAATAGGGGTGTCACTTCACTCCCAAGGGTTTTTACTCTTTGCGATTTGCTGCAGTTCCTTAGGCAATTTCCGACGAGCTTCTCACGGCGGCGACGAACTTTGCACGGCGGCGATTGGTGTTTCGAAGGTAATTTTCAAATTTCCGTACCTCAAACTTCTTTTAACTATAATGGTGCGACGATGGGCCGGTCCTCCGCCTGGGCAAAGGGGTGGCGCCTCCTCGAGCGGCGGCGGTGGTGGCGGAGCCAATTGCCGTTTGTTCGAAGAGGGAGGAAGTTCCCGCGGAGGGAGTGGAGCCTCTCCTTCTCGTCTAGCGGGCTCGATCTGGGCTCACGACGACGACGGTTTGGATGCCCTATTCCCGTGCCCGGGACGGTCACTGTTGGGTGAAGGTGCCCGGGAGGGGGTTCCTTTGGCTACGGAAAGATCCCAGGACGAGGAGGCGGCCCGACCAGTGGAGGAAAGGGATCCACTGGACGACCTCTTGGAAGAAGACGAAGAGGAAAGTGGCCGCGGCGAAGGTGACGATCTGGGGACCAACTTGTTGCTTCAGAATCTCGCGGCTGAACAAATCAAGCAAAGGCTCGGGATGGCGAATGAGGCCTCGGGATCGGAGACCGAAGAGGCCGATAGGCCGGCTGCAGCTAGCCGGAGCGTTAGCCAGGATCGGCAAGAACAGGTCCGGAAGGCCTTTCGCCTGTGGTCGGAGTACGTGGAAATGAAAGATGAGGTCGATTCCCTTTCTTTCGACTTCGAGGAGTATTCGGAACATTTCCCACGGGGGCCAACCGTTCGTGACCGGGCCACCATCCGGATAGCCGACCTGGAGGAGTCTCGCAGGTGGACCATTGGACAGATTCAGAGCAAGATGACCCAGCATTTTCTTGATGATGCCCGGTCCGACTGGGAAATCCCCTATGACGTCCACCTCTACGCCCCCGAACCAAATGAACGGGCGGACCAGCCTCCTCGCGGGATGGTGGCCGTGACCCAAGATATGATGGAGGTTGGACTTCGTTTTCCGCTCCATCCGGCCGTATCGTATCTGTTGAATTACTGGAACCAGACGCCCATCCAACTACTCCCGAATACATGGATGATCATTGTGAGCGTCATGACCTTATTTGGCAAGAATCGGCTCTACCGGATGCCGACCCCTGGGGAAATGACATACCTCTACCGGATCCAGAGTGAAAAGAGTGGGACCGGTGAGGTCTACATTCAAACTAAAGGACAGAAGTTGGTGACCGGACTGCCGAGCAAGGGTCGGAACGATCGGAGGAAGTGATTCTTCGTCGGTGGGGCGTGGAAGACCGGGTGTCCGGATGGGACGGAGATCGACGTTCCGACTGACATCCGTCTCAAGAATCCCAGTAAGGAATTTTTAGCTTAAATTTGGATTAAGAGTACTGATCTAATTTCTTACTTCTCTTTGCAGGTTACCCTTGCCCTTCCGACCGGGAGCTGAATTTCGACTTTGCAGTTGTCCGGGAGCAGATTCTGTCGTTACCGGCCACGGAAAGGAATCAGGCCGTCCTTCGGACTCGACAATCCCGAATTTCTGGCCACTTCTTCCAGTTCCCGCATCATCTAAAATTGACGGGTAAGTACCAGGGTGGGACCGGGTTCCGGCCTTTAGTCTGTTTGTTTTGTTTTTTTTTTAACACTTCGTGTCCTATCATTGCAGTGCCCGACTTCCCGATCGTGAGGCAGTGCCCGCCAGAACTCCTTGAAAGCTGCCCGGAGATGTTTTCTATGATTGGAGCCTGCGCAGTGAAGAAGACGGCCAAGGGGGCAAGGAAGAATAAAGGAACTGGTGCCCAGACCGGGGTCGTGATCGAAGAGCCCCTCCCCCTCCAGTCGGTTCTGGCCGTCGCGACCGCTGCTACTGAGGCCCCTGCATCCCCCCAACTCACCGACCGAAAGAGGGGTCGGGAGGACACTGAGGGCGAGGAGACCGGCCAGCACGGGTCGAGTCCGGCCCCCATCGTCCTTTCTGACGACACACCGCCTAGGGCGGTCGGGGCGGAAAATGCGGCCCGTGCGGCACCCGTTCCCGGCCGGGAAGACGACGGGCCCTATTTCGGTCGTGATCCCGCCCGTTTCCAAGTGTAAGTCTGTTGTCTTTGGATTTTTCCTAAGGCATTTTATTCGATTCTGACCTAATTTCTCTTTTTATCTAGATTGACCCGCAACAACTCCGGCCTTCCTCCAATGGTGTTGGATTTCCTCTCTTCCCGGGCCCCGGGATCTATCGTGGAAATGCCGAAGTACATGAGCCGGTTGGTGAACTCTTTGCCCCAAGCTTGGACGCGGGAGTTAGCCGGTGTCGCCGAGCACCGACCTCGATACGCCGGTCGGGCCTGTGTTGCACTCGTCAGCCAGGCGACCATCATGGCTAATCTTGTGGAGAGCGAGCTCACCGGTGCCCTCAGCACCGTGCGGAGGCTGGAGGCCGATTTGACCTGGGCTCGGGAGGAGAAGGCCGGATTCGAGAGCGAGAACGCCGCGCTCAAAAGGGAGAGGGATTATGCGGTCGGCCAGATGGAGACCGTACTAAAGGAAAAATATGACGCTCTCGGTCGGGCCGAGATGGCGTATAAAGCGCTGGAAGATGCCCGGAATCGGGTGGCCGAGACGGAGGACGTCAGCGCCGATCTGCGGTTGGAGGCGCACCGAGCCCGGGGGGATACCGATCAGGCCCTTGCCCGGCAGGCTGAGTTGGAGAGGGAGCTCCAAAAGAAAACTGAAGAACTGGCTGCCTCCCTTAGCCGGCCGGCATACGATCCGGAGGACCCGACCGCCAACCCGGCGCTTTTCTCCGAGTTCTGCTTCTACATGGCCGCCTAAGTTCCCTCCGCTTTTCGGTTGGACTGCATCGAGATCGGGGTGAGGCCGCCTAAGTTCCCTCCGCCGGCCTGGATCATGTTGACCCGACCGCCGGGATTCATGGGGGGGAGGAGGTCATCCTCGTCATCATCTTCCTCCAAAGCTGCGACTGGCCTAAGAGGCCGGCCGCCTTCCTCGTTCCTTCGAGGTTGGCGCTGGGGCTGCTGCTGCTGCTGTTGGTCCTGACGGCCGGCTGGCCTCTGAAGGAGGTCGTTCAGATGCCCTTCGTCAAACAGCTTCCAAAGCTGCTTTAGGAGATCATGACACTGGCTCGTATTGTGGCCAATAGAGTCGTGATAGGCGCAAAACTTTTTAGGGTCCAGCCGGGACCGGTCTCCAGAATAGGGCCTTGGCCTGGGAAGCACATCCCGATGCTGGATTGCATTGAAGATATGTGCGGGGGACTGCCTCATGGCCTGAGTAAGGTGAACTTCAACGTCCTCGAAGGACTTGAAGTTACCGGGCGGTTTGGCCACTCTTCTGGCCTTAGTGCCGCTCTTGGGGGAGGTTTGGGCTACGACCTCCATCTCCTTCGGGGTTGGCTCGGACTCCCCCAACCTTAGTGCCAGAAGTTTCCTCCGAGCCAGGTAGTCGCCGGCTCGGGCGCGGAATTCGGCGTAGGTTTTAGGGAAGTCCTTGGTGAGGTGCTTGAACATAGGAGACCGGCCGTGGAAGCCTCCCAGGGTTGCATGCAAGGCCAGCTGGTCGCTAACCGCCTCGCCGGTCAGCATGACCTCGTCCACCCTGGCTACGTAGTCCTCGTCGGACTCTTCTTTCTCTTGGCGGATCCACATCAGGCGATGCCAGCTTTTCGGCCGGGCAATTTTGGCCGCAAAGTACGATGAGAATTGGGCGCTTAAAGTGGCGAATGAGTCTATGGACCGTGCCGGGAGAGATACGTACCATCTGTGGGCGAGATCGCCCAGGGTGAGGGGAAAAAGCCTGCACTTCGTGGCGTCTGTCGCGCCACGCCCTGTCATATAGATCCAGAATTTGCTCAGATGAGTCTCAGGATCTGTTTTCCCCTCGTAGAGAGGAGTTGGCGGAGGGACGATCTTGAGCTGGACTGGCGCGAGCTCAATATCGACCGCCAAAGGCTCGCTGGCGACTGGCCGGGCCTTAGTTTGGCCTTGCGCTTCGAGGAGCGCCTTCATTTCGTCAAGTTACTTTTGCATCTTGACGAGTTCTGGACTGGGGGTTTCGGCCAGCTGGTCGCCCACGTCGGCTAGGGGGCCGATTCGGTCGAAAACGGCCGCACGGGGGACTCCGCGTCCCAAAAGGCCGCTTTGAGCGAAGCTTAGCTTGCGCCTGGCGGAGTTTGCCGGGGTCAGGCTGACCTCGGCCGCCCTCTTGTGGGGCATTTGGGCCGTGCTCCCAGAGTTGGAGACGGACTCGGTGTCCCCGTACCCAGTGTCGTAACTGGGTACGCGGCTCGGATACCACGACGGGTCTGTCGTGCCCAAACGGTCGAAAACCGGATGGGCGGAGCCTCGCGAACGGGCGGAGACGGGGTTCGCCCGACATTGGCTTTCACCCTGGTGCTCTCTGGCTTTCGCCTTACCCTTGAGAACGCGAGCCTGGGCCTTCTTTTTGGAGGCAGAGGTGGTGTTCCGGCACCCCCTCGCCTTTTCCGCCTGGCGGCGTCTTCCTGACCCGGCCTGGTCAGGAGTAAAGAAACCTCGACCCCCGGATGGGAGGGGTTCCTCCGGAAAACGAATTGGGGAGGCCACGCGTGTGGCTTTCCCGTGGGCATGGGATGATCTCTGGGGATCCATTGCTTTCAGGAGAGGAGTTTGTGGTTTGAAGACTTGAAGACTTGAGGGTATGAGGCTTTGAAGAACAGTGAGTGTTCTTCAAAGAGAGGTGAAGAAGATATGAGTTTGATGGGTTAGATTACCCTCCTTCTAGCGCCAAATGTTGTTTACCAAATATATTTTGCTGGGATCGAATGGCTATTTATAGAAGTTTTGGTAAAAACATCAAATGATTGGGTTCTTAAATGCTAGAATAAGTGCTTGAATGAAGAAAAGCAATAAATGCATAAGAACACTAAGAACACCAAGAATTGCCAGGGGTTGTGAGTCCCTGGAGTTGAATGAGTATGTGTATTGATTATACTGAGAGAGAGATTGAACCCTTTTTTTCTACATTACAAAAGTGGGGGTATTTATAGTTTTCTCACTATAGGGGTATTCTGGTCATTTCCGGCCTCTCGGGGGACAGGTGCATTAAATGTCTCCTGCCTCTGAGGACGCGCGGGCTCTGGTATGTCAGGGCTTGCAGGTGGCCGGCCACTAGGGTGTTGACGCGTGTCCAAAAAGGACGATTCTCTGGCGAATTTCCTTATTTGGATGGAATATTCTCTGAGTCTCTGGGTACAGAGGCGGCCTTTTTCCCCCTTGGGAGAGGGTCTTGTTTGATTCTGTCACGTGCTCCAGATCTCTCCTGCCGGCCGGGGGCCTTGAGTGATCGGAGGCCGGCCTCCTAGCGGACAGCGAGGTCGGAGATTGCTCCAGCCAGTCGGTCGCGTCCGGGCGATCTCTGCTGGACTTCACTGATCTTGGTCGGGCCGGTCCGGCCACGGCAGGACTTGAACGTGGCTGGGACGGACGTGGACGGGCGTCTCAAGCGGGTTTCCGGCCTCGCTTTCGAGGCCGGAAACTCGTGGTCGGAGCCCGCTGAGGTCGGATTCAGGCCGGCCAGGTCGGTCCCGGCCTCTGGGTTCCTTCTTGCCTTTTCCGGCTTTCTTCCGGTCGGATCCAACACGTGGTCCGAAACGGTCACAACAAAAGCTTTCCTTAATCTGTAGACTTTGTCTCCGTCTATAGAGTCTTCAAAACCAGGAGGTTTCTCGACATAAACTTCTTTGGATAGCAAACCATTTAGAAATGCACTCTTGACATCTAGTTGGTATACTGTAAACTTCATATGAGCAGCATAGATAAAAAATATCCTTATTGCCTCAAGCCTAGCTAGCATCTGGGGAAAAAGATTCATCAAAATTAATCCCTTCAGCTTGGCAATAACCCTGTGCTACAAGTCTAGCCTTATTCCATGTAACAATTCCAGCCTCATCAAGTTTGTTCTTAAAGACCCATCTAATACCAATTACCATTTGATAGCTAGGTCTAGGAACAAGTTCCCAAATTTGATTTCTCTCAAAATCATACAACTCTTCTTGCATAGAAATTATCCAGTCAACATCTTTAAGAGCTTCTTCTATGTTTGATGGTTCTGTCTCAGATAAGAAACTAGCAAACATAGCTTCATGTTGTTGTCTTCTAGTCTTTACTTTGTCTGTGACATTACCAATCACTTGTTCAGGAGGATGGTTTCTAAGTCATTTCATTTTTTGAGAATCATGATGGATATTCTGTTTAGTTATTAGTTTACTAACTGAACACTCATTGAGCCTTTCTGTTAGTCCCTTAACTGATGGAATATTATCTTGATTAGATTGAAATGTTTCCTTAGACTGATCTTCAGTGCATGGTAACTTTTTAGATATTTTTCCTTTACCTTGTTCAGTCATTCCTACTCAAATTTTAACTGTTTCATACGGTTGTAGAGTTTTATCTGTAGAGTTGTCCTCTTTTTACAAATCTTTGATAATCATCAGATTTTCTCCATTGACATTGTGTGGTTCATCAAACACAACATGTGTATACTCTTCCACAAGATTTTTCCTCTTATTAAACACTCTAAATGCTTTGCTCACCACTGAATATCCAAGAAAGAAACTTTCATCTGACTTAGGATCAAAATTCTTCAGATAATCTTTCCCATTATTCAGAATGTAACATTTACATCCAAAAGTGTGTAAATAAGATATGTTAGGACTAAATCCTTTCCATAATTTATAAGGGGTCTTAGAATACGCCTTGTTGATTAAGCATCTGTTCTGTGTGTAACAAGTAGTGTTAGGTTCTTCGGCCTAAAACCTTTTAGGTAAGTGAGCTTCCACTAACATTGTTCTAGCAACTTTTTTCAGTGTTCTATTCATCCTTTCACCTACACCATTTTGTTGAGGTGTTCTAGCAGCTGAATACTCATGATGAATCCCATGAAGTGTGCAGAACTCTTCAATGACTTGATTTGTGAATTCAGTTCCGCTATCAGACCTGATTTTCACTATCTTCAAGTCTTTCTCATTTTGAATTTTCCTCATTAATTCAGGCAGTCTCTGTAGAGTCTCACTCTTTTTCCTTAAGAACACGGTTGTTGGGAAATTGTATTGATAAAAGTTTTGATTAAGATGCCAAAATTTTCTCCCTAATATAATGTAAGTAAATTATTCAGTAATGTTAGACTAGAGTTAGTAAGTTCACTTGTTAGGGAACTGGGTACATTCACTAGTTTCATGAGTGTATATTGTTCACTAAAGCGAAGTCCACTGAAGAGGTGAAGTCTGCTGAACTTAAGTAAACTGAAGAAGTTACCTGAAGCACAAATATTTTCTAAGTACATTTATGCTAAGGGAAGTACCATCAATAAAGGTACTGAAAGTCTACGGATGAAGACTAGCAAAGCTTTTAAGGCAAAATGTATTTAAGGCTGTTAGTTATTCTGGTTGGAACACAAGACAAAAGAAATGTCATTAAGGTTACAATAAGTGAAGGAATAAGAAGGTTCCTTCAGTCGAGTTAAACCTTAAACATAGACAAGCTCTGCACAAGTTGACTGTTCAGTCCAATGGGAAGATGACACATAGGTGTACTTTACTGACAGCCGACCTGCGCAGAGAGCTGGTTGCAGGAAAAGAATTCCAAGCCAATTATTGATGCGACATAAAGCCAAAAAGAGCCGTTTGAGCCAATCAGATACAAGAGACTTACTTGGGAAGATTCAAACTCCAACAGGAAGATTTTCAAGAAGTCTATAAATACAGAAGGACGTGCTCATTGTCATGCACGGGAAACTTCAAAGATATATGCATTCTCTACACTCACAAACGCACAATCGAAGCACTCGAAATCACTCAAGTTTCCCAAGTGTTTCACTTTTGTAGAGAAGCATACAAAACCTTCTGTAAACGTACTTAAAGCCATATCCAAAAGCATAGATCTTAAACTCTTGAGCTCACTTTGTAAGAATTATCTAAAAATAGTTGGAACCAAACCCTACTCAAAACCCTACCCACAGTTAGGTCGGGAGTTAGAGTTAAAAGGTGTGAGTAAGCTGATAAGTAGATATCAGTCTGAAAGCTGGTTGTTGGGAACTAGGACCTGGATTTATCCTAGGGATCAAATATCCTAAGAGAGGAATATTTAATCAGTGCACCTTGGCACTATAACACAAGTAATTCCAAGTGAAAGGAATTCTCCTGTTTAATCAGGACAATGCACGTAGGAGATTCATCTCTGAACTACTTTATATCTTGTGCATTTACTATCCAGTCATTTCTTAATTGTGTGTTGGATAAACTAGTTTTCTTATAACTAAAATGAGTATTTCTTAAAGGGCTCACTATTCCACAACTGAAAGCTAATTAGATAGCAACTCAACTGAAAGTCAAGAGCTCTCAATGGAGCTGATACCTCAGTAAGCTTTCACGAGTAAATTATCAGCAGACTTCAAAGTCCACTGAAGGTTTACTGTCTTTAGCAAATTGTTAAGCTTTAAAAAGAAAAGTTTTAATTTATAACAACAGGTGTATCCCCCCCCATACACCTGTAGCACTCGTTTTAGGACCAACAAATGGTATCAGAGCAGTGGTTCAAAAGATAATTGTTCCAGTATACCTTTGTTCTTAAAAGGTAAAATTTTGGTCAACTGAATAGATCTCTAACAAACTTGTTTATTCACTATAACTGACAATACAATTAGTGATGCACCACCAGCAGAAGGCAACATGGAAGTTAATCCTCTGAATCGTATGTCCCATTACAAGCTCCCACAATTCTCAGTGGAGAACTATGACTTCTGGAAGATAAGGATGAGAGCACATCTTGCTTGTGTCCATGATGAGATGCTCTGAGTCATCACCAAAGGTCCCTTTGTGTTCATGACTCCAAACCTAAGGACCACAACTGCAACAATTGCAGATCCAAGAGAGAAATGACCCAAAGAGGAAGATAAATTCACTGCAGATGAGAGAAGGAGGCACAACCTCAACTTCATCGCCATGAACATCCTCTACACCTAATGGCCCCGAAATGAGTTATACAGGTGTATAGGGGGGTGAATACACCTGTTGTTAAAAATTAAAACTTTTCTCTTAAAACTTTAACAGATTACTCAAGATAATAAACCTTCAGTGGACAAGGAAGTCTGCTGATGATTTACTTAGAAAGCTTACTGAGATATCAACTCTACTGAAAGCTCTAGACTTTCAGTTGAGTTGCTAACTAATTATCTTTCAGTTGCGGAATAGTGCGCCCTTAAGAAATACTCGTTTTAGTTGATAGAAACTTGTGGTAAATGCACAAGATAAAAAGTAGTTTGAAGAAGAATCTCCTACGTCCATTGTCCTGATTAAACAGGAGAATTCTTCACTTGGAATTCCTTGTATTATAGTGTCAAGGTGCACTGATCAAATACTTCCCTCTTAGGATATTTGACCCCTAGGATAATTCCAGGTCCTAGTTCCCAAAAACCAGCTTTCAGACTAATATCAACTTATCAGCTTACTAACACCTCTTAAATCTAACTCTCAACCTAAGTGTAGGTAGGGTTTTGAGTAGGGTTTGGTTCAAACTGATGTGAGATAATCCTTACAAGGTCAGCTCAAAAGCTTAAGGATGGATTATCTCGTTCTAAGCTTCGGATATGATATTAAGTACAATTTACAGAAGGTATTGAATACTCTCTACAAATAATGAAACACTTGGGAAACTTGAGTGATTTCGAGTTTTTGTTTATGCGTTTATGAGTGTAGAGAATGCTAGATCTTTGAAGTTTCCCATTCATGACATTGGGCACGACCTTCTGTATTTATAGGCCTGACTTTTTGTCTTTGTCAGTCTGTTGGTCCTGGTACAAGACTGATGAATACGTGTATGGGGGGGCGAATACACGTATACCAATTTTTCAACTTAAATCTTGCTGAGTCCCCTTTACTCAGAGTGATAAAGAACTGAGAGCTGATAATCTCCCCACAGACTACACTTAGTGCGGGTCAGTTGGCTGACTATCAATTCGAGTTCAGTGCGGAAATGCGTGAGCCCTGAAAGTTTAAAGTCTTATTTAGTTTGCTTTTTGAAAACTTGATTACTCAATTCTAACGTAGTGATTAGTAGGGCAGTGCTCTTGTTTGATGATCAGGCTGATTGATTCAGCTTGATAAAAACCAAATGCTATGAATGAACAAGTAATATGACAAGCAAGCACAATATCAAAGCAGTAAGAACACAGGGAGTTTAACGTGGTTCAGAGACACAAGCTCCTACGTCCACGACCTGATTTAACAGGAAATCCACTCAAGGGATTCTTATTTTTAACGTGCCAAGTGCACCAAGACCAGCTACTCTTCACTGACCTATACAAACTCCTTACTAACTCACTAATAACTTACTACCAACAAACCTAACTTAGGGTTTTGGTTTCAGTTTGGATTCCAACTAAGTTGTGATTATCCTTACAAGACAAAGCTTTGCTAAGGATTGGATAATCACTCTAAGTTTAAGATATTGCTAGTACGCTCTTTGGAATACAGAATAGCTCTCAGAAACTAAGAAACACTTGGGAAATTTAGCTGGTTTCGAGTGCTTCTTCTAAGGACTGAATGCTTTGATTGCTTGAGAGTTTGAGCAATTTCTGGATTGGAAATTTCCCAACCTTGAATGGGTTCAAGGCCTTCTGTATTTATAGGTGATTTGAAAACTATCCGTTGGAAAAGATAGTCTTCTAGTCATCTATGTAGAGTGGCTCAAACAGACATATTTCCCATGCAGCAGCCGTCCTTGCATGGATTTGGTAGCTTGCCCATTGAATATGCAGTCTGAAGTCAGTCTTCATGTCAGGTTCCGTACGTACTGATTAGGCGTGAAATTGTTATGTTTTGGTGCCGGATTTGCCCATGTTTTGAGTATTTTCGACGAGTATTTGGAGTCAAATGAGTATCATTTTTATAAACTTATTAATTTGTCTCTTTGGTTTTCATAGATGGATAGAGGGCGAAAAGAGGAGTTCGTAGGACTTTGAATCGGCCAAAACGGACTCCCGGTTGAGAAGTTATGAAGGTTTTACGAACATGTGTACAGCCAGCGGTCGAGCGCCTCGCTCGACCTCTTGACCCGCTCGACCACCATGCTCGAATGGGGCGCTCGAGCTGCACCTGCACTCGAGCGTTTTTGCGTGTTTTTGGCCCAAAATCGCCCAAATTCATCCCAAAGCCTATATATACCCCTTCCAAGCATATTTTCACATATCACAACATACCAACACATATTTTTACATACTTTGAGCAAGGAGAAAGTTTGGGAAGGAGATTGGAAGAGTTTTATACGTTGTAATCGAGGTTTTAATTTACGAATTCTTAGTTTTAGTATTTCTTTTGAACGTATTAGATTAATTCTTTCTTTCTTTATTCTTTGAGACGATAAACCCTAGCTTTTCAGATTTATATAGATTTCTTTAGAGACTTTAATTTGTTCTTCCGTTTATGTTCTTGATTTCTTTCGTTAATTCAATTATGCATATGTTTATTGTTCTTGTGATTGCTTTTATTATTCAAACCACCATGTTAGGCTAGAACCCTTGCATGCTTAGGATAGGATGAACTCGTAGAAGTAGGACGTTGGTACGTAATTAGGATAACATGTGATGTTTAGTTTTAATTCTCTTAATTAATGAACGCTTAAAATAAATTCCGGATTTACCTTTGAATTTCGTACGAAAATTGTTAGAGAGAGGACGATCTTATCACTCTTTAATAACTAATAGGCTTAACGAGAGGGTTTAGAAGGGGTTTATTCATCAACCGATTTATCTAAGGAGGACGACCGCATCACCTTAGTTAAATTAGGGTCTCTTTAATTAAGCACAATCTATTAACTTGTTTAGTGGATTAGAGAAGTCGATTGATAGGATAAAGTATTAGGATTAATTCTTGAGCTTTTCATCTTACAATCTTATACTTAGGTTATTTCTTGCACATCACGGTTATTTTAATTATCGTACCAACTCCGTTAGTATACGTAGGAATTCCTATCCCGAGCATCACCCTTTTATATTTGAGACAAAACCCTTAGATAATTAACTCATTTCTTTCTTTTGCATTAGTAGAGTAGAATAGTTTAGACTTAATAATTTTCAATCCTCAAACATACACTCATATTAACTACGACGCGTAGATCTCCAGGGATCTATTCGCATACATACCTTCCCTTGGGTTCGATAATACTTGGTCCCTATACTTGCCCATACTACTGTGAACACGTTCTCTTGCGGGGTAACAACTAGTAGAAAACTAGTGTAGTTCGCTTCAAGTCAATGGCGCCGTTGCCGGGGATGGCGTTGTATGCTCTTTGAATAGGACTTGTCGATAGCTTAGTAGTTAGTAGTGAGTGCTTTCTTTTCTGTTTTATTTTTATTTTTATTTATTCGGCAGTTGCATTTTGATCCTTCTGCTAGTGTGTCAGGTTTATGAAAACACGCTCACAAGGCAATACGAGCGAAGAGAGGTTACCTGTAGATCCTGAGACGATAGCAAGGAGAAACCGAGCCTTCTTGAGAAGGATGAACGCGGCCGACTTAGGGAAAGAACCAATGGACATCACTAATGAATTGGAAGATGCCGAGAATGAGTTCAACCAGGGGTTGAACCGGGTTGACGGCACTGAGGGAAACACCAATAAGAACCAAGATCCGTTAGGGGATAGTCAGAGCCAAAACCCGAGTGCACAAAACGTCATCAATCCAGCTCAGAATTTTGTCCATAATCCTCTGAACAACCCTGCTTACCTACAAAACCCAAATAACCCTTTCAACAACCCAGTATACCAACATTACCCATACCCACCATACCCTTATCCACCATACCCATATCATCCACCTCCTGCTTACAACCAACCACCACCCCAACAAGTACCACCACCTGTTGCTCCTCAGCCTGTACCCCAGAACGCAGATCATAATATGGCTATTCGGGGCAGGTTCGTGGCACAACCACAGCGGTACTACGATGGAGTGGCGTTGCCTCCTGTTGAGGTGAACAACTTCTCGATTTCCCCATGAATTCTAAAGCTGCTGACTGAGAATCAGTTCAAGGGGGTGATCGGGAAGGAGAATCCTCACACACATCTGAGGAGTTTTCTCATGATAGCCTCTACATTTAATTACAATGGCATGTCTGAAGATGCCAAGAGGCTTAGGCTGTTCCCATTCTCATTGACGGGAATAGCCAAAGAGTGGTACGATAATAAGCTTCCGCGGGGAGGTATTACCACTTGGGCCGAGCTCGAGCGTCTGTTCCTTGAGCGATTCTACCCTCCATCTAGGACGATCAAGGCTAGGATTGAGATCTCTTCCTTCCGCCAGAAGCAAGGAGAGGACCTACGTCAAGCGTGGGAGAGATGCTCAAACATGCTGATAGAGTGCCCGCAGCACGGGTACAATGAGGGGGATATTATGGCATTCTTCTATAGTGGTGCCAACAAGGCGGGAAAAGACCATTTAGACGCCTGTGCGAGTGGAGCATTCCTGAATCAAGGCATAGAGAGGTGTAGGGAGATCGTGGACAACATTGTCACGAATGCCGGTGCTTGGAACGTGGATGCAGATTTCCAAAGAGTCCATCAGGTTGAAGAGGGTGAAGGAATGAGAAGGCTATTGATGGCCATGATGGAGAAAATCAAGAACCTCGAGTTGGGGAAGAATTTGGTTGTAGAGCATGCAGTAGAGAATGAGAGAGTAGACCAACCAAGTGGGCAGCAAAAGGTAGCCAATTACATGGGAGGTCCGTATTACAATCAGAATGGCTACCAAGGTGGAAATCAGTTTGGAAGACCTTCTTATGGCCAACCATTTGTACCTCCAGGGCCACAACCGCCTCAAAATCAATGGAGGAACACACAAGGAGTTCAAGGAGGCCAGCAGCCTCCTCAGAACACATGGAGGAAAAATGAGAACTTTTCTTATGCTAACCCAAAAGCTGGTATTACTGTTCCTGCAGGTGATGATCCGGGGTCTAAACCTCCTGGTGGAGAAGGCGGTGCATCAACCGAGGAGATGTTGAGAGCGATCCTTCTGAAGGTGGAGGAAGGGAGTAAGAGGTTGTCATCCTTGGAGTACGATGTGAAGGAGTTGCATAAGAAGGGTGATCAAGACCTCCAGAAGATGAACGTTGAGTGGACTAGAACTCAACAAGAGAACAATCAAAGGTTCACTTCTATAGAGTTCCAGATGAGCCAGATTGCAAAGATGGTGAATAGAGAGCTGGGAAAATATCCTTTCATGCCGGAGGGGAACCCGAAAGAGCATTGTAAGGCTATCCAGCTTAGAAGTGGGACCAAATATGATGGTCCCGAGATGCCTGCTGATTCTGAGACGCTCAAAGACGAAGTTGAGATAGAAGGGATAGAGTCTCAAGGTGATGGAGTTGAGGTTGAGAAGGAAGGAGTTAAGATGAATATTGATGATAAGAGTAAAGAGAACAATGAGTCCCAGAAGGGGAAAGACTTTGAGGAGATAGAGAGGGTTCCAAAGTGGAAGAAGGCAAAGGAAGCAAGGGAGAAAGTGAAAGTGACCGAGCGAGATGAATGGGGGGTACCCAAATCTGTGATACCAGTCCTGTATCCACAACGCTTTATGAAGAAAATGCTTGATGAGAAATTCGCTATGTTCCTTGATGTTTTTAAACAATTGCATATTAATATTCCTTTTTATGATGCTTTGGAACAGATGCCAAATTATGCCAAGTTCCTGAAGGACTTGATAGTGAAGAGACGAAGAGTGGATGAGCCGAAGTTGGTGCAGTTGAACCACGAAGTGAGTGCACTAGTGCACAAGGCGCTTCCACCAAAGCTGAAGGATCCCGGGAGCTTCACCATTCTTTGTGACATTGGGAACGGGATCAAGAAGGGAGCGTTGTGCGACCTCGGAGCGAGCATTAATTTGATGCCGTTGTCGCTTTTCAAGGAGTTGGAAGGTGGTGAACTTCAACCCACAATGATGACACTTCAACTTGCCGACCGGTCTATCACGAGACCTCAAGGTGTTGTTGAAGACGTCCTTGTGAGAGTTGGAGATCACATTTTTCCAGCCGATTTTGTGGTCCTAGAGATGGAGGAAGATGAGCATGTGCCCCTAATCTTGGGAAGACCGTTCTTAGCTACGGCGGGGATGGTGCTAGACGTGGCAAATGGGAAGATTACATTGAAGGTTGATGATCAAGAAGTGAAGATTTCCCTATATGAAGCCATGAAGCACCCGAATGAGGATGAGAGTTTGTATTGCATGGATGCCATTGATCCTCGTGTTGAAGACACACCTCCTATCCCTAATCCATCTCATATTCATAAATTTTATAATCCTTCACTTGATAATTTAACCCAAGAGCATTATGATTTGACTTATTTTGATAGGGATAAAGTGAAGAAGTTGAAGGATGAAGAGGTGAAAAGTGTGGATGTAATCCAGTTAGAAGGAAAAGGAGGAGTTAAAAAGAAAAAGTCCAAACTTAAGAAATTGTTTAGTAAGACTCCTCCAGATAAAGGTGAGAAGGAGTTGAGACCTATACCACTTGAGGTGGGGAAGGAAGCAAAAGAGCTCATGATGGTGGGGCACCAAGGAAAGACATGCAAGCACCACTCTTATGAGAGTAAGGGAGGTATTTTTGAGTATGATGTCCCTTAAGCTCCTTTGAGCTTGGTCCGGCATGAGGACCTTAAAAATAGCGCTGAATGGGAGGCAACCCATTATTTTTTATTTGCTTTGAGTATTTTTTTAGTTATTAGGGAGTTATTTTGAGTCGTATGTTTAACCTCGTACTTGAGAGTTTTATTTTGTAGGCTTGTCTCTAAAGGAGTAAAGGTATCATGGAGTTATTCAGATTGAAGGAACCAACTTGAGACAAGGGAGTGCGCAAAGCTATTGAGAGAAACAAAATTATTTGGTTGAGGCAATCCACAACCCCAAACTTAGACCTCTAGCAAGGTCGAAGTTTGGGGGGTGGAGTTTTTTTTATTTGTTCTATGATTACATTGCACATGCATGCACCTCTTATCTTTTGAGTTGAGTTTGATTGATTATTGGTTTGTTGAGATACTCCTTTGGGTGATTTTGATTTGACTCGCTATTGCATATTTCATGCCTATCAATCATCTTATGCTTGTTGATTGCTATCTTTGAGTATGATTTGATGAGTAGAGTGAGTTGTAAGGGTGAGTTAGAAATTCTTTTGTGTGAGTGTTTGAGTTGATTTGAGAAAGAACTTGTATGCTTGTGAATTTTTCTTTTGAGTACTTGTGTGATGAGAGTGAGAATACACTAGGACTAGCATGGATGTGAAAGCCGTGAGCTTTTGAGCCTTATGAGATTTTGATGCATTAATTAATCTTTTCGTTTGTGAGTGGATCGTCACCTTAGAGGATGCTAGAACTTGTGTGTGCTCTTGCTTCTTGATTGTGTCTAGTTTGATATGCCGAATGTGATCTTAGGCCATCTTTGTTTTTATTGAGTCACTTAGCCAAAATTTTCCTTACCAATGACATGTATCCCTTGCTAGCCCCTTTGAGCCTAAAGCTTATTTTATTTGCTAGCACATTTAAACACTATTCCCAGTTCCTAACCCTTTTTGTCCCAATTTGAGTGGAGAATAGGAAAAGTGTGAAGGTTGAAGGGATTGAGTTGATTTGAGAAAAGGAATTATGATGGTTGAGTGGTGATAAAATAAGGGTGTGAATGAGATATGAGTTGTGGGAAAGAAAAAATTGAAAATGAGCAAAAGAAGAATTGAGCTCATGTGTTTGTGCGAAAAAAAAAAAAGTGAAGTGATTGAAAAAAAAAGTGAAAAGAGTTAGAAAAAAAAATTGAAGTGTTGAGAAAAGTGGAATTGAAAGAGTGTTGATTGAATATGTTTGAAGTAGTTTGTTCCTAATCTCGAAGTGCCAAAGTTTGACTTTCTATTCTCCATTCACTTAAGTCACTTACCCATATTGTTATCCCACCTGTCCAAAGAGCCTACATTACAACCTTGAGAAAAATCCTTTTTGATTCGGCATTGATTTCTAGAGTATGGTCGGAGTTGAGAGTGCTTACAAGCCTATGGCTGCCAATTTGAGTGATTGATTGTTTGAGTGAGTCCCTTGATCATTGATATACACTTGTGAGTGAGCGAAACACATCGTTGAGAGCACATCCATGTTTGATCTTGGTGTTTCTTGTTATTGTTGCATGAGTATGATGAAGGAAAGTGAGTGAGTATACGGGCGATTGATTTTTGAAGCTCGAGTTCATTTGCTTGCATGATTTGATTCATTGACTCATCCCTAACAATTTCACTTGACTTATTATTTCAATGCTTGAGGACAAGCAATATGGTAAGTTTGGGGGGGTTGATTAGGCGTGAAATTGTTATGTTTTGAGTATTTTCGACGAGTGTTTGGAGTCAAATGAGTATCATTTTCATAAACTTATTAATTTGTCTCTTTGGTTTTCATAGATGGATAGAGGACGAAAAGAGGAGTTCGTAGGACTTTGAATCGGCCAAAACGGACTCCCGGTTGAGAAGTTATGAAGGTTTTACGAACATGTGTACTGCCAGCGGTCGAGCGCCTCGCTCGACCTCTTGACCCGCTCGACCACCAAGCTCAAATGGGGCGCTCGAGCTGCACCTGCACTCGAGCGTTTTTGCGTGTTTTTGGCCCAAAATCGCCCAAATTCGTCCCAAAGCCTATATATACCCCTTCCAAGCATATTTTCACATATCACAACATACCAACACATATTTTTACATACTTTGAGCAAGGAGAAAGCTTGGGAAGGAGATTGGAAGAGTTTTATACGTTGTAATCGAGGTTTTAATTTACGAATTCTTAGTTTTAGTATTTCTTTTGAACGTATTAGATTAATTCTTTCTTTCTTTATTCTTTGAGACGATAAACCCTAGCTTTTCAGATTTATATAGATTTCTTTAGAGACTTTAATTTGTTCTTTCGTTTATGTTCTTGATTTCTTTCGTTAATTCAATTATGCATATGTTTATTGTTCTTGTGATTGCTTTTATTATTCAAACCACCATGTTAGGCTAGAACCCTTGCATGCTTAGGATAAGATGAACTCGTAGAAGTAGGACGTTGGTACGTAATTAGGATAACATGTGATGTTTAGTTTTAATTCTCTTAATTAATGAACGCTTAAAATAAATTCTGGATTTACCTTTGAATTTCGTACGAAAATTGTTAGAGAGAGGACGATCTTATCACTCTTTAATAACTAATAGGCTTAACGAGAGGGTTTAGAAGGGGTTTATTCATCAACCGATTTATCTAAGGAGGACGACCGCATCACCTTAGTTAAATTAGGGTCTCTTTAATTAAGCACAATCTATTAACTTGTTTAGTGGATTAGTGAAGTCGATTGATAGGATAAAGTATTAGGATTAATTCTTGAGCTTTTCATCTTACAATCTTATACTTAGGTTATTTCTTGCACATCGCGGTTATTTTAATTATCGTACCAACTCCGTTAGTATACGTAGGAATTCCTATCTCGAGCATCACCCTTTTATATTTGAGACAAAACCCTTAGATAATTAACTCATTTCTTTCTTTTGCATTAGTAGAGTAGAATAGTTTAGACTTAATAATTTTCAATCCTCAAACATACACTCATATTAACTACGACGCGTAGATCTCCAGGGATCTATTCACATACATACCTTCCCTTGGGTTCGATAATACTTGGTCCCTATACTTGCCCATACTACTGTGAACCCGTTCTCTTGCGGGGTAACTACTAGTAGAAAGCTAGTGTAGTTCGCTTCAAGTCACGTACGTGTCCTTCCCGGATTGGTCCACGTCATCAGATTGGTGAGAATGTCAGAACTTATTCCTAGGCTTCAGGCTTGTCTTATTAAGTTCTTTTTATCTCGAGCACAACGGTCTTGTCCCGACGCTGACATTCCTTTTGCATTGCTTGGCTATACTTCAAGTCTTTCCCATAAACTCAGTGTCTACCTGTTCCCTTCAGGACCGGGTTAGTAATGACCTCAGGGTCATACTCTTCATCACTGACACTTACTCAGCCAACTTAGAAGACTGCCATAAGTTCAGGATGGTGCTCTTCGTCTTCAGGCTCTTAGTCTTGATTGGCATCAGTAAGTTCTCCTCTCACTGAGTACCTGTGAAGTGTAAAATAACTAAGTACAAAACCTAACCAAGACTAGCCTGACTAAGACAAACTAAGGCAACTCATCTTTTCAGGGGCTTTGAGATCTTAATCAAAACTGACAATGTCCTAACAATTTTCCCCTTTTTGATGATGCCAAAACATTGAAAAAAAAATCCTCAAAACACTTAGAGGAAATGTAAAATCCTATCTATAAGATAAGTCAGTGTTAGAGCAGTTCTTGATAAAGTGCAGAATTTAAATAATAGCAAAAAAAACAATGAGTTTTTGTCTGTGGGCTAAGTAATAGATTTCATTGAATGATATGGAAATGGTTACAATGAATCTAATCTATTACAAGGAAAGGATGTGAATCACTAGACTAATCTCATCACAGGTTTGAGTCCATAACCAACATAGACTCTAATCTTTAACTCTTCAACTCTCTTAATCTGATCCACATATCCTCCAGCTTTAGCAATCTTTAAAACTTCAGTCATGATGGCCTTATTATCATGCTCTCCAGTTCCAGGTACAAGAGGGGGTGGTCGAGCAACGAACTTAGGAGCTTTCACTTGGACTTGGGCTGCTTCAGCTTCTTCCAAGATTTTCTGAATCAATTCAGGGTGGTTGTTCATCATATAATCAGTGAAGTGGGCATTGATATCTTCAGAGTCGCCCCACTTCTTCACTACGTACCAAAGCTTGACAAACTCATCCCTTGCATCAATCCAGAACTCCTTCAATGTCTCTGAGATGAACTCATCGACATAAGCTTCCCTCTGACCTGATTCCGGCCTTCTAACTTGTAGTATTGTTGATTTCCTAGCTGTTGGCCTCTTCCTGTACTTTCTAGGCTCAGGCTTTGCCTTCTTTCTCCTAAGCAAATTGATCACCGCATCGTCAAGTTCTCGCTGTTGCATGTCAGTCAGATCAGTCAGTTTCTCCACTTTCCTCTCCAAAATGTGCATCTTCTCCTTTTGAGCTATATCAGCCCTACGCTCAGCCTCGGACTTCTCAGAAGGAGTTCCCCATGCCTCAGCGCACAGTTCCGCCACCGTCTTCGTAGAAAAAGTGATGGGATTTTTCATTGTGTGTACTTGGGGTGACTTCTGAATTACCTCAGCCGGTTTGGAAGATTGAAGTTCCTTAGAAGGTTCATTAGCCTTTCTTGCCTTCTTTGAAGCCTCAGCCCTCAGTTTTGCAGCTTCAGACTCATCTTCAGCCTCAGCCGCTGCCAGCCTGGCTAACTTCCTCACTCGTAGAACATTCCCCATAGGGTTTGCCTCTGGATCAGCCTCAACCATTTCACCTTGGTTGACTGCCTCAAAGGCCTCAGGGCGGGATCTTTTCCTCTTCTTTTCCCCCCTTTTAGCATCATCATCGGCCTGGGATGGGAGTACTTTAGCTCCGCTGTTGATTACGAAAGAGGCTAATGATTGAACTTCCAGCACGCCTTCCTTCAGCATCTCAACTCCTGTGGCGATCCCAGTCCCAGCATACGATACTGAACTGATAGCAGCTTTCAACTTCTTTTCAAAGACCTCCATGTTGTGTTGGAGACTTTGCTCAGCCTTGGTGATCCTTTCCTCCACCTTCAATGACTCACCGTTGACCCTGCTCGCCTCAGCCAGTATCTTTGCTGACTCATCAGTGGCCTTAGCCAAAACCTCAGCAACAGTTTGAGAAGTCTGACCTAACTTCCCTGACTCCAGCTCCAGCTTGGACGCTGAGTCGTTCATGGCCTGAGTAAAGAGTGCTCCAGCCTGAACTGCAAGCCTCTCTACTGCCTGATTGAGCCTTTCTTCTCTGAGCTCATCCCTCTTCTCAAGCTGATGTAGAGTCTGCCTCAACATCTTCTTTGTTCTCCTTCTCTGACTCCTCACTGACTTTGCCGTATCAGTCATTGTTCTCTTCAGCAGTATCAACTTCCTGTTGGCAAGAGTGTTGTGCGCTGACTTGGTCCATTTGATGTGCTTAGCCAGGGCCTTGGCGTCTTCTTCCTTCTCAGCGAGTAGCCCCATCACTTCCTCCTGAAGCTCCGCTAGGTTCTCAATTGTCTTTTCTTTCTTGACTTCGACAATACTGGTAAACTCAGCGCGTTGGTCCCCAGTTATTAGCACATCTTAGTCTCCAGCGGCATCGTCAGTGGCTGGCTGCTTTCCCTTGTCAGCTCCTACATCCTCAGTCCCCTCTTCAGGGTGCACTGAAGGCAGTTGTAGAGTGGTTATAGCCGTCTGCTTAGGCTCAGCTAAGCCAGCTCGAACTTTGGGAACTTGTCCCTCAGAACTACGAGTCTCCTTAGATGCCTCAACATCATCCTCCTTTGTCTCAGGGCAGGGAATCCCTTCATTGACTGATGTGTCATCGGCAGCTGAGATGTTCTCAACATCCTCAACCGTTGGTACACCCTTGGCACCAACGTCTCTAGCACCTTCCCCCTGAGTCTGAGATTCAGGGATCATCTGATCCACTTCCTTCGCCGTTTCATCCACCATCCTCTCCACTGCTCCATCCTGAGCATCATCATCCCCCTCATCAGACCTGATGTCAGCTTGCATCCTTGACATCATCTCCATCACCAGCTGCTTCAAATTATCAAAGTTCAAGAGCTGCAACCAGCTGGTGAGCCTAAAGTACGTGCACAACCTTGCCTCCTCAGTTTCCCAGTGCTCCCAGCCACGAGCATCCACAAGCATGTGTTGCTCCTGCATATTGGACTGCTTGAAGTCCAACCATACCTTCAACTCCACAACATTTGCAAGAAGCTCTTTGTACATGTTCAGGCTGGGCCAGCACTTAGATGCCCACTCAGTGGCATTCCCCCTTAAGTTGTTCTCCAGAATGCCACCAACCAAATTGGCATCCAAATCCTCCTCATCTTGCAACTCCAGAAAGTCATCCTTCCGATCTCCGACTTGTGAGGATTTGGGGCAATCTTTGGGGTTGGGGTAAGTTGGAAAATCTCAGGGTTGGGAAGGTTTGGCTCAGAGGACTAGTCAGGCTCATGTATGGGTGAGGTTGATGGCGCTGACTCAGATGGGTTAGGAAGGTTGTCAGGTGGGGGTGTTTGTAGCTGTTGGGATGTGGGGTCAGGGTTGGTTTGGGGAGTAGGTTCAGGGTGTTTGGGTGATTGGGTAGGGTTGATCTCAGGTTGCAATATCTCAGCCGTCTCGATCATCGTTCTCACTACCTCCAAGTCAGAGGCTTGGGGAGAGCTTGACTCCTCCCTCTCACTCACCTCCGGCAGGCCCTTGGCTGGGGACTTTTTGGGTCCCTTCCTCAGTCTCTTCAATGACCTCTTGCCCTGCTCCTTATCCACTCTGACGTCATCGTCAGTTCCCTCAGCCTCTGAATCGGCCCTCTTGGGATTTGACTCAGTCCCTTGTTTGGTGGCCTTTCCTAACAGCACCACCTTCACCTTCCTCTTCTCCACCTCCTTCACAGCAGCCTGCACCTCAGCGCGCTCAGAAGTGATCTCCTCATCCACTTCTTTGCTCTTTTCAAAGAGCTCATCCACCTTTCCATAAGGCTGGTTGCCACCTTCTTGGCCTTCCCAACTGGCTTCTTAGCCTGACCCTTTGCCTTAGCATTGTGATCAGTAAGCCCTAACATAGAGTAGGTGTCACTCAGTGACGTGAACATCACCCTCTTAGAAGGTAGGTTGTCCTCCATGTCGAAGGTGTACCCAGGGCAGGCATGAGCGATCAATATGGACAGCCTCATTCTGAATGGGAGAATAGCACTAACTGAGATGTGCTTTTCATCATCATCCCTCTTGATCTTGTCCACAGCAGCTTGATAGATCTGATCGAGAAAGTACTGCTCCCAATTTACCTCCACACCATCGACAATGGCTCCCATAATCCTCAGTTTGGGTAAGCTCAATTGCTCATATGAGCCTATGGATCCCATAACTACTTTGGACACTAAGTCCACAAGGGCCCTGTACTCAGGCTTCAAGGTACCCTTGTTTTGACGCGCTCTGAACTTAGTTGAGCCCGTCTTTGTCCACTTCCCCAAGAATTCTCCCTCAGAGTTCTCTTTGTAAACCTTGGGGTTGATGCTTGAGGACGGCAATGCGTAAACCTCCTTGATGGCCTTTCTCAGGTTCATGTCCTTCACCTCCTTGCTGTAGAAAGGTTCTCCATCCACACCGTTCTCACCAGTCAGTTTTAGAGCCGTCACTTTTGTAAAAAGTTCCCCCTTGTGCAGGAACATGTTGAAATACGCTTCCACCACCACTTTCTGAAGCACAAAAATTAGGCGCAAAGAGAAATATTTCTCCAACCCTGCCTTGGAGATCCAGTTGAAAACAGGTTTGATCTCCTCGACATTAAGACAGATACCTTCCATGGAGATGACTTGCTCCATGTGTACCAGCATGTTGTTGATAACATCCTCAAGCTTGTCGATTGTCCAGTTGGAGTTAAGGAATTCCATTGAATTTGAAAGAAAGGTTTTTCGTAAATCTGTGAGTGCTTGAGCAGGAGAATACTCAGTGTGCATAAGTGCTTTGTGTTTGCGTAAAAACCTCAAATGACATTCTTGATTGATTAGACCAAGTCAGTTACTCAGACGTGGGGTTGAGATTAATTCCTGAATTTGAAAGGTTTCGAAATGAAAGGCCAGGATTAATCTCAGCATCAATCAATTACCCATGTCAGTCATATTCCGTATAAAATGGACACGTATATGAAAAAGTAACTGAAGCATTAAATGCTCCGCTGCGCATGGGTTTAAATACGAAAAGGCGTGCTTTTAATGAAAATGGAATGCATTTAATAAAGATTTTCAGGACATAGGACTCAGAGAGACGCTTGAAATTCACAAAAGTCAAGATAGAACTCATACCTGTCAGGGAGACATTGTAGCACCTTGATACCTCGCTGAGTCGAGTCTGGCCTGAGTTCCCCTTAAGCCATACACTGACTGCTCTCCCGGATCTAAGAGTCCTAACTCCACCGACAGTTCCATAAACCTTGCTTCAGCAAAAGGCTTAGTCAAGATGTCAGCTCTCTGCCTGTCAGTGTGAATTTTCTCTATCCTAATATCCTTTTTCTCCACATGATCTCGAATGAAGTGATGCCTAATATCCACATGCTTGAACCTTGTGTGAAGCACTAGGTTCTGAGTAATTGCTATAGCACTATTGTTGTCACAATAGATTGAAACCTCATTAGCAAATACTTGGTAGTCTCTCAATTGTTGCCTCAACCATAAAATCTGAGCACAACAACTACCTGCAGCCATATACTCAGCCTCAGTTGTGGATGTTGCCACTGAATTCTGCTTCTTGCTGAACCACGAGATCAACTTACTTCCCAAAAACTGACATGTCCCTGAGGTTGATTTTCTATCAATCCTACAACCTCTATAATCTGCATCTGAATAACATGTCAGCTCTAAGTTGTTTTATGAAGGATACCATAGTCCCATATTGACTGTTCTTTTCAAATACTTAAGTATCCTCTTAGCAGCCTCCAAATGACCCCTCTTGGGATCAGACTGATACCTAGCACACACACCAACTGCAAACGTAATGTCAGGCCTACTTGCAGTCAGGTACAACAAAGAACCAATCAGCCCTCGATACTCAGTCTGATTTACTAAAGTCCCTTCAGTGTCAGGATCCATCTTCCAATTTGTGTTCATAGGGATCCTGGCTGGATTGCTGTTCTGAACACCAAACTTTTGAATCAAGTCTCTTGTATACTTGGCCTGATTAATGAAGATACCTTGATCAGTCTGCTTGACCTGCAATCCTAGAAAAAGTTCATCTCTTCCATCATTGACATCTCAAATTTACCAGTCATCAACTTAGAAAACTTCTCACAGAGCTAATGATTTGGTGATAAAAAAATTATGCCATCCACATAAATCTGGACCAAGAGAATGTCATCACCTCCAGTGATCCTAAACAAAGTCCTATCCACGGTTCCCTTCTTGAACCCATGGTCTGTTAGGAATTGAGAGAGGGTATCATACCAAGCTCTTGGTGCTTGCTTAAGTCCATAGAGTACTTTCTTCAAATGGTATACTCTATCTCCAACCTCAAACCCGGGAGGTTGTTCAACATATACCACTTCATTGAGTACACCATTCAGAAAGGCACTCTTGACATCCATTCGATACACCTTAAACTTCTTGTATGTTGCATAAGCAATGAACAATCTGATAGTTTCCAACCTGGCCACTGGAGCAAAAGTCTCATCATAGTCTATCCCTTTAGACTGACAATATCCCTTTGCAACCAGCCTAGCCTTGTTCCTTACTATAACACCATTCTCATCCTTCTTGTTCTTAAAGACCCACTTGGTACCAATAACACCTAGGTGCCTAGGTCTATCTACCAGTTCCCAAACCTGATTCCTTGTGAACTGATTAAACTCCTCTTGCTTGGCTATGATCCAGTTCGAGTCAGTGAGAGCTTCTTCAATGTTCTGAGGCTCTTTCTCAGAGAGAAAGCAACAGAACAGTGCGCTCTCACCATAAAACCGTCTGGTCCTGACTCCCTCAGTTGGATCACCAATGAATTGGTTAATGGGATGATCCTCTAGCCATGTTCTCTTCCCTGGAGTTGTTCCTGAAGTACCTGCAATGTTAGTGTCTACAGGTTCATAAAATCCAGGAAATTGAACAGAAGGGGATGAACCTGAGTCTATACCAAAGGGATTAACAAGTTCAATGTCAGGGACATTGGTTCCCCCTTGATGAGGTGACTCAGGAACCGTCTCAGCTGCGACCACATCTTTATAGACGGTACTTACCTCAGGTTGAGCCTGTTCTTCAGTCTGAGGCTCAACTATCCCTGATGTGCTGGGCTTAGGAGTGGCTCTTGATTCATCTTCCTGATCATCGTCATCATCCCATCTTGGAATAGGCACAGTTTTGACCTTTGGATCAGGTTGATTCTTTAAGCTCAGCCTTGGCACACTTCTTGTAACCTCCTCAGTGTCAGGATTCAACACTTTTACCCTAGACTCATTAGCAGATTCATCAAACACAACATGTGGTGATTCTTCCACAACAAGGGCCCTACAATTGTAAACCCTGAATGCTTTACTAACTTCAGAATATCCTAAGAATATTCCTTCATCAGATTTGCTATCAAAGGCTTTCAATTGGGTCTTCCCATTGTTCAGGATTAAGCACTTACAACCAAATAAATGAAAGTAAGAGATACGAGACTTCCTCTTATTCCACGTCTCATATGGGGTCTGTGCATGTTGTTTGTTCAACATGGATCTATTCTGAGTGTAGCAAGCAGTGTTGATTACCTCAGCCTAGAATTTCTTGGGCAATCCTGATTCAGCCAGCATGGTCCTTGCTGCTTCCTTCAGTGTCATGTTCCTCCTTTCAGCAACATCGTTCTGTTGTGGGGTTCTAGCTGCAGAAGTCTCATGAGCTATACCAAGTTCATTACAAAAGTAAGAAATATATGAATTTATAAATTCAGTGCCCTTGTCAGATCTGATCTTAGTAATGGACTGATTCTTCTCATTGCTGAGCCTTCTGAGCAACTCAGGAAGCTTCACCTGTGTTTCCTTCTTATTCAACAAGAAAATAACCCAAGTATATCTAGAATAATCATCAATAACCACAAGGGTATATTTCCTACCATTCATACTCACAGGTGTTATGGGACCAAATAAATCCATGTGCAAGAGCTGAAGAATCCTGTCAGTGGAGAAGGTAGCTTTTTCCTTGAATGATGCTCTGACCTCCTTCCCCTCCTGACAAGCTTTGCACACATGATCTTTGCTAAAAACTTCATTAGGTAGACCTTCAACAAGTGATTGTCTAGAATTTTTGTTAAGAATCTTGAAGTTCAGGTGGCTTAATCATTTATGCCATAACCAACTGAGCTCTAGAGAGCTTTTAGCAACAAAACAAGTATTAGGAATAGTGCTGCTCCAATCAGCGAGATAAACGTTACCTTTCCTGATACCTGATAGAAGCACTTGTGTTGATTTGTCCTTAACTGAACATATATTCGATGAGAACTCAACACTGAATCCTTTGTCACAAAACTGACTTACTGACAATAGATTATGCTTCAGTCCTTCCACAAAGGACACATTTTCCACTCTGATTGTACCTATAATCAAGACACCAAAACCTTTAGCAACACCTTTTGAGTTATCAACAAAGGTTACCTGTGGACCATCTTTAGCTTGAAACTCTTGGAGAAGACTCTTCATTCCAGTCATATGCCTTGAGCATCCACTGTCTAGGTACCAAACAGCTTTTTTGAGTCTCCTCTCCTCTTGTTGTGATCCACAGCTGCCTGCAAGCAAATCAGGCTTTAGGTACCCATTGGGTGTTGGGTCCTATTGTGTCAGTTGTACCCTTCAGGATCCAGACTTGCTTAACTATCCTGATTGCCTCAGATTGGTAAATCTGTCTCCCTGAAACATCAACATACACAACTTTCTTCTTCTTTGCCTGAGAGGAAGATGGTGTATGAGTGCTAGACTTAGGCTTCACATGAGCCTGAGTGGGTGCCTTTTGGGCTGGCTTCCCGTTCTTCCTAGGTCTGGGTGCAGCAGGTCTTGGGCCTTGTTCTTGATAAGGACCCTGTGTTATATTCCCCCTAGGCAAGTGAGGGAATGGAAAGCAGTTAAAGGCCTCAGGATGCCAAAACCATGGGGGCGTCATCATGTTTGGCCTTCCCTGTTGGTATTGCCAAGCATGATGGTACCCTCGCTGACCAGTCTGAGGGCTCTTGACCTGAGTCTTCCTCTGCTTTCGCTGAGGCTTTCTCCGACCTGAGCTCTCAGGGACCTCCTTTGGTTGCTTTGTCTTTCCCTTAGGTTTTGGCTTAGCAACCTTGGGGGCAACCTTGACTGAGTCAATAGTTTCCTTGCCCTTATCAGTTTGACGGGCCTGAAGTACAACCTTAGGTGCACTTTGGCCTGCCTGAACAAATACCCTCTCAGTGTTGCTCCCTGAAGCAACATGAGATTGACCTTGTGAGGATTTCTTAGGAACATATCCAAGTCCCTTTTTCTCATTCCCAAGCATTTGGCTGCTATTTATTTCCTCTCTAGCCACTGAGGATTTATTTATTACTGCAACCTTTTGATTGAGTGAGTCCTCACTCTTTTTCAGGATTTCATGTATGACAAAGAGGTCATCAAACTTGCTTTTGAGTACTTTCAGTTCCTCCTTCCTGACCAGCTCTTCCTCATCCAGATCCTTCAAAATCTTCTCTCTTGGGAGACGTTCAGCATTGATCATATCAATCTCCTGAGTTAGTCTAACAATCAGAGCAGATTCTTTAAGATCAGACTGAGTGAGCTGATCATTCAGGCTCTGGACCTCAGTACTCAATTTCTTGTTCTCCTCTACCAAGAAGACATTAGTTTCCTACAGTCTGGAGAAATTAACCATCAATTGATCCAGACAGATCCGAAGGTTCATTTCTCTGACTGACTCTGAGCTAAGCTCAGGATTTTGACCAGTGTAGGAACCACACACAGAGTTAGATGTTACCTCAGGTTCCTCCCTTGCCATAAGGCAAACATCATCATACTCATCGTCGAAAAAGAGTTCAGGCGACCTCTCCTCAGGACCATCCGAGTCAGTTGCATCCTCAGCGAGCATGGCTCTCCGGTCAGCAAGTCTCTGTTCTCTCTTGGCCCTCCTGTCCTCTCTTTCCCTTGCACTCAGCTTTGGACAATCATACTGATAGTGCCCGCTCTTATTACAGTTGTAACATATTGCTTGCTCATCTCCTCTTTCTTTCCTAGGTTCAGGGTTCCTCCTTGAGTCAGGTTCCCTCTGTCTTGATGAGCTTTCAGTCTTCCCTGAGTGCTTGTCATTATGAGTACGTCTCTGTTCATCTCCACTATCGAGCTTAGGTTCTGAATATCTTCTTTCATCGCCACGATCTCTCCTCTGGTCAGTGTTTCTCCTTTCCTTATATCTCCTTGAGTTTTGGTGGGTTCCTTCAAGTTTCCTGTCACGTGAGTCCTGATAAAATTTCTTATAATGACCAAACCTGGAATTAAGCTTCTCAAAGCGTCTGGCCATCAGACTGTACTCCTCAGCAAGCTCTTCCTTGCTCATCTCCATCAGTGACTTTGATGAAGACTCAACAGGTTCAGACCTGGCCTTGAACGCCACACTTTTCTCAGGAGTTTTCTCTTTCTCTTCCTCTTCCTGCTGAACTTTCTTCTTTCTCTTGTTGAGATCATATTCCAGTGCTTTGAGCTCTGAAAAAAGTAAAGCAGAAGTTATGTTACTCATATCCTGAGTGTTCTTAAGCATAATTACACTGTTGTCCCATCTCTCAGGAAGGGCATTCAGGATCTTTGAAGCAACATCTCTCTTAGGGACGTTCTTGTCCAGCATCACCAACTCATTCATCAACTTGATGAATCTTGACTCCATCTAATCGATAGTCTCATCAGGCAGCATCTTGAACGCTTTGGACTTCTGAATGACAATGTTTCTCTTGTTCTCTTTTATCTTTTCTGACCCCTCGCACATCCTGGTCAGCTCATCCCAAACCTCTTTTACCGTCTTTAAGTTCATCAGCCTTGCTGACTCCTCGAAAGGCACCGTATGCAAGATGATATTTCTGGCCACATTATCCAGTCCCACCATCTTGATCTCGTCAGTGGTCATATCCTTCCTTTCCTTAGGAATAGGTACGCCAATGTCAAGATCATCATATCCCCTTCCTCTGACGTTAGCAATATTGATCTTGATAGTTCCTTCCTTGATGACACGCGGCATCTGGTCATGGATAGCATCAAGATGTGCCTCTAGTCTGAACTTCCAATAGACAAAGTTAGATATAGAGAATTCAGGTAACGAAGCTTCAAGTCTCCTTGAAGTCATGATGATGTAAGTTTTATGAAAAGCAAACTTAGATCTGTTCAGTAACCACCAACAGTTTCTCCTCTGAAACTATTAGTATTCAAAGTCAGTGGTCTTTTGAACCACGGCTCTGATACCACTTGTTGGTCCCGGTACAAGAGTGGTGAATACGTGTATGGGGTGGGGGAATACACGTATACCAATTTTTCAACTTAAACCTTGTTGAGTCCCCTTTACTCAGAGGGATAAAGAACTAAGAGCTGATAATCTCCCCACTGACTCACTTAGTGCAGGTCAGTTGGCTGACTATCAATTCAAGTTTAGTGCGGAAATGCGTGAGCCCAGAAAGTTTAAAGTCTTTTTTAGTTTGCTTTCTGAAAACTTGATTACTCAATTCTGAAGTAGTGATTAGTAGGGCAGTGCTCTTGTTTGATGATCAGACTGATTGATTCAGCTTGATAAAAACCAAATGCTATGAATGAACAAGTATTATGACAAGCAAGCACAATATCAAAGAAGTAAGAACACAGGGAGTTTAACGTGGTTCAGAGACACAAGCTCCTACGTCCACGACCTGATTTAACAGGAAATCCACTCAAGGGATTCTTGTTTCTAACGTGCCAAGGTGCACCAAGATCAGCTACTCTCCACTGACCTATACAAACTCCTTACTAACTCACTAACAACTTACTGCCAACAAACCTAACTTAGGGTTTTGGTTTCAGTTTGGATTCCAACTAAGTGTTGATTATCCTTACAAGACAAAGCTTTGCTAAGGATTGGATAATCACTCTAAGCTTAAGATATTTCTAGTACGCTCTTTGGAATACAAAATAACTCTCAGAAATTAAGAAACACTTGGGAAATTTAGCTGAATTCGAGTGCTTCTTCTAAGGACTGAATGCCTTGATTGCTTGAGAGTTTGAGTAATTTCTGGCTTGGAAATTTTCCGTAACGTTGAATGGGTTCAAGGCCTTCTGTATTTATAGGTGATTTTAAAACTATCTGTTGGAAGAGATAGCCTTCTAGTCATCTATGTAGAGTGGCTCAAATGGACATATTTCCCATGTAGCAGCCGTCCTTGCATGGATTTGGTAGCTTGCATTTAATGCGTCATTTAATGCTTGCCCGTTGAATATGCAGTCTGAAGTCAGTCTTCATGTCAGGTTCTGTATATGCGTGTCCTTCCCGGATTGGTCCACGTCATCAGGTTGGTGATAATGTCATAACTTATTCCTAGGCTTCAAGCTTGTCTTATTAAGTTCTTTTTGTCTCGAGCACAACGGTCTTGTCCTAATGCTGACATTCCTTTTGCATTGCTTGACTCTACTCCAAGTCTTTCCCATAAACTCAGTGTCAACCTGTTCCCTTCAGGACTGAGTTAGTAATGACCTCAGGGTCATACTCTTCATCATTGACACTTACTCAGCTAGCTTAGAAGACTGCCATAAGTTTATGATGGTGCTCTTCATCTTCTCAATACCATTATGCAAAGGAAGGTGAAATACAGTCCAACAATGAACATAAATGTGCTCTTGCCAGTATATAATGTTCTCTGTGAAGTTGTTGGAAAATGTATACTGGGAAACCAAGGAAGCACGGAGCAGGTGAGCAAGCCCAAGCTCAGACTAATGAAGGCGATTGTGGAAAGCAAGGAGAAGTCATACAACTGGCAACAATTCTTTTTTAGGGCATTGAATAAAGAGCACTCAAAACTCCAACCTGGCAAAACTCCCCAACTATCTAGTAAGATAAATTTTGCAACAAAAATCTCCTATCTGATAGAGAATGTAGATCTGGGAGTGGACTGGATTCCAGACAGGAAGTGGAGTAATCTCAAAGCCTTGTTCAAGTCTGGAAAGGCTCTGGAGACAAGGATGATCAAGCCTGCTGAGAAGAGTCCAGAGGCAGTTGTGGAAGAGGAAGTTAACCCTACTGAAGGGAAGAAAACCAAGCTGAAGAGGAGGCTGGTTAAGTTGAGTGACAAGATGGCGCAGCACAAAGAAGCAGAGGCAGAGAAAGCTTCTAAAAAGGAGAAGAAGAGGTCTACTGAGGTGGAGAAGGACAGTGCCTCCAAGAAAGTCAGAGTCTCCAACTCTACTGATGAATCTTCATCAGGTAACCCAGACTCTTCCCCTAACATTATCTCAACTGAGTCTGACTCAGATGTCCCTGCACCCACCCCCATCAAACCCAAAACAACTAAACCACGCACTCCTGCCAAAACCGAACGCATCTCCTCAGTAACCAAAACCCCCACTGAAGGCTCTCAACAGCCAGAAAGTGGATCCCAAATAACCCCCACTGAACCCATCTCAACCCCTACTGAAACCATTCCATCAACCCCTACTGAACCCATCCCCTCAACCCCTTATGAACCTACATCCTCAACCCCCACTGAACAAAACCCAACATCCACTGATACTCAAAACCAAACCTCTTCTGAACCAAACGTTCCTGATTCACACTCAACTCACCTGGAGTCTATCCCAGAGGAGCCAACAGAAAGCATATCCCCTACCCCTTCCCTTCCTTCAGACGATGAAGAAGAATACTCATTCCTAGACACTCTCAAGGATGAGGTAGCTTACTCTTTGGAGTCTAAATACCCTGAACTTGACAACTTTCCCACACTCAAAGCCATGTTCTTGAGACTGAGACTCATTGTCCAGCTCAAAGATAGAAGACTTGGTGAAATCCTTCTGGCTGTCAGAGGCAGCAATGCAGAGGACTGGAAGAAGGAGGAGGTGGAAGTACAACAGTTTGCTGGGATGCACAAAACCAGACTTCTCTGTGATGAGAAGATCTTTGAAAGTTTGGTTCTGGGGAAGATAGCTGTGGCCAGGAAGGATGTAGAGGTGGAAAAGGTTGCTGAAGGAGAGAAAGAGAAGCCAGATGAGCCTATATCTGAAGGAGGAGCTGAAATTGAGCAAAATATTGAGGCAGCTGAGAAGGAGAAGGAGGAGAAAGAGAAGAGTGAGGAGGAGAAGGAGGAAGAAATTGTACAAGGAGGAGGTGCTTCACCAAAGCAATGTGATGGTGAAGCAGCCAAGGATGTATCCATGGCAAGGGATACTGAGGCACAAAATTTGCCACAGGAGAGCTCAGTAGAGGTGTCTACTGAAGCTCTCCCACAACAGCCCTCAGTGGTGGCTAAGGAGTCAACTGAGGTGTCTGGTTCTGGTGTAGTTGAAAAATTAAATGAGAAAGAAAATGAGGTGGAGATAACTGGAGTAAAGAGCGGAGAGATAAGAGCAATCATCCCTGTAAAGGGTGAATTGGCTGAGAAAAATGTAGTTGAAAAAGAGAGTGAGGAAGAGAAAAGAGAGAAGAGTGAGTAGGAGGGAGTCCCTGTGGAGGTAGAAGCATCAGGAGACCTAGGTGGTGAGGCTGAGGGAGTTAGAGCTAACATTATTTGCCATACAGGTACTCAAACTGTTGAAATTCCCCCAGCAGTGGTCAACCTAACTCCTCTGAGTGATGCTGTTCACTCACTCAAAGAAGAAAGCCTTCCATCTCTCCAAGCACAGCTGAGGGATGTCCAGGAGATTGTTCAAGAAGAAGTGGATGAGATGGTTATCCTCTCAGACCACGTTGATGAACTCATGGAATCCACAACAACATCACTTCAAAATCTCACTCTAAAAGTTGAAGACTCTCAGCAGATGGTGATTGATGTCGTTGAGGGACAAAGCGTGCTGGTCATAGATGCCCTGAAGAAGCTTGAGCAGACTGAAGAAGAGGCCAGAACTAAGTTTCTCAAAGACTCAGTGGAGAACGTATCCATCAACCTAAAGTCCTCAGTCGAGGCTTTCTCGGCGGACCTACTTGGGAAGGTTGAAGGGTTATGGAATTCTAAGCTGACTGAATTCGAGGCCAAACATGCTGAGTTAGGAGCTAAACTGGGAGAAGTTCTGGAGACCTCTCCTCAGGACCATCCGAGTCAGTTGCATCCTCAGCGAGCATGGCTCTCTGGTCAGCAAGTCTCTGTTCTCTCTTGGCCCTCCTGTCCTCTCTTTCCCTTGCACTCAGCTTTGGACAATCATACTGATAGTGCCCGCTCTTATTACAGTTGTAACATGTTGCTTGCTCATCTCCTCTTTCTTTCCTAGGTTCAGGGTTCCTCCTTGAGTCAGGTTCCCTCTGTCTTGATGAGCTTTCAGTCTTCCCTGAGTGCTTGTCATTATGAGTACGTCTCTGTTCATCTCCACTATCGAGCTTAGGTTCTGAATATCTTCTTTCATCGCCACGATCTCTCCTCTGGTCAGTGTTTCTCCTTTCCTTATATCTCCTTGAGTTTTGGTGGGTTCCTTCAAGTTTCCTGTCACGTGAGTCCTGATAAAATTTCTTATAATGACCAAACCTGGAATTAAGCTTCTCAAAGCGTCTGGCCATCAGACTGTACTCCTCAGCAAGCTCTTCCTTGCTCATCTCCATCAGTGACTTTGATGAAGACTCAACAGGTTCAGACCTGGCCTTGAACGCCACACTTTTCTCAGGAGTTTTCTCTTTCTCTTCCTCTTCCTGCTGAACTTTCTTCTTTCTCTTGTTGAGATCATATTCCAGTGCTTTGAGCTCTGAACAAAGTAAAGCAGAAGTTATGTTACTCATATCCTGAGTGTTCTTAAGCATAATTACACTGTTGTCCCATCTCTCAGGAAGGGCATTCAGGATCTTTGAAGCAACATCTCTCTTAGGGACATTCTTGTCCAGCATCACCAACTCATTCATCAACTTGATGAATCTTGACTCCATCTAATCGATAGTCTCATCAGGCAGCATCTCGAACGCTTTAAACTTCTGAATGGCAATGTTTCTCTTGTTCTCTTTTATCTTTTCTGACCCCTCGCACATCCTGGTCAGCTCATCCCAAACCTCTTTTACCGTCTTTAAGTTCATCAGCCTTGCTGACTCCTCGAAAGGCACCGTATGCAAGATGATATTTCTGGCCACATTATCCAGTCCCACCATCTTGATCTCGTCAGTGGTCATATCCTTCCTTTCCTTAGGAATAGGTACGCCAATGTCAAGATCATCATATCCCCTTCCTCTGACGTTAGGAATATTGATCTTGATAGTTCCTTCCTTGATGACACGCGGCATCTGGTCATGGATAGCATCAAGATGTGCCTCTAGTCTGAACTTCCAATAGACAAAGTTAGATATAGAGAATTCAGGTAACGAAGCTTCAAGTCTCCTTGAAGTCATGATGATGTAAGTTTTATGAAAAGCAAACTCAGATCTGTTCAGTGACCACCAACAGTTTCTCCTCTGAAACTATTAGTATTCAAAGTCAGTGGTCTTTTGAACCACGGCTCTGATACCACTTGTTGGTCCCGGTACAAGAGTGGTGAATACGTGTATGGGGTGGGGGAATACACGTATACCAATTTTTCAACTTAAACCTTGTTGAGTCCCCTTTACTCAGAGGGATAAAGAACTAAGAGCTGATAATCTCCCCACTGACTCACTTAGTGCAGGTCAGTTGGCTGACTATCAATTCAAGTTTAGTGCGGAAATGCGTGAGCCCAGAAAGTTTAAAGTCTTTTTTAGTTTGCTTTCTGAAAACTTGATTACTCAATTCTGAAGTAGTGATTAGTAGGGCAGTGCTCTTGTTTGATGATCAGACTGATTGATTCAGCTTGATAAAAACCAAATGCTATGAATGAACAAGTATTATGACAAGCAAGCACAATATCAAAGAAGTAAGAACACAGGGAGTTTAACGTGGTTCAGAGACACAAGCTCCTACGTCCACGGCCTGATTTAACAGGAAATCCACTCAAGGGATTATTGTTTCTAACGTGCCAAGGTGCACCAAGATCAGCTACTCTCCACTGACCTATACAAACTCCTTACTAACTCACTAACAACTTACTACCAACAAACCTAACTTAGGGTTTTGGTTTCAGTTTGGATTCCAACTAAGTGTTGATTATCCTTACAAGACAAAGCTTTGCTAAGGATTGGATAATCACTCTAAGCTTAAGATATTTCTAGTACGCTCTTTGGAATACAAAATAACTCTCAGAAATTAAGAAACACTTGGGAAATTTAGCTGAATTCGAGTGCTTCTTCTAAGGACTGAATGCTTTGTTTGCTTGAGAGTTTGAGTAATTTCTGGCTTGGAAATTTTCCGTAACGTTGAATGGGTTCAAGGCCTTCTGTATTTATAGGTGATTTTAAAACTATCCGTTGGAAGAGATAGCCTTCTAGTCATCTATGTAGAGTGGCTCAAATGGACATATTTCCCATGTAGCAGCCGTCCTTGCATGGATTTGGTAGCTTGCATTTAATGCGTCATTTAATGCTTGCCCGTTGAATATGCAGTCTGAAGTCAGTCTTCATGTCAGGTTCTGTATATGCGTGTCCTTCCCGGATTGGTCCACGTCATCAGGTTGGTGAGAATGTCATAACTTATTCCTAGGCTTCAAGCTTGTCTTATTAAGTTCTTTTTGTCTCGAGCACAACGGTCTTGTCCTGATGCTGACATTCCTTTTGCATTGCTTGACTCTACTCCAAGTCTTTCCCATAAACTCAGTGTCAACCTGTTCCCTTCAGGACTGAGTTAGTAATGACCTCAGGGTCATACTCTTCATCATTGACACTTACTCAGCTAGCTTAGAAGACTGCCATAAGTTTATGATGGTGCTCTTCATCTTCTCAATACCATTATGCAAAGGAAGGTGAAATACAGTCCAACAATGAACATAAATGTGCTCTTGCCAGTATATAATGTTCTCTGTGAAGTTGTTGGAAAATGTATACTGGAAAACCAAGGAAGCACGGAGCAGGTGAGCAAGCCCAAGCTCAGACTAATGAAGGCGATTGTGGAAAGCAAGGAGAAGTCATACAACTGGCAACAATTCTTTTTTAGGGCATTGAATAAAGAGCACTCAAAACTCCAACCTGGCAAAACTCCCCAACTATCTAGTAAGATAAATTTTGCAACAAAAATCTCCTATCTGATAGAGAATGTAGATCTGGGAGTGGACTGGATTCCAGACAGGAAGTGGAGTAATCTCAAAGCCTTGTTCAAGTCTGGAAAGGCTCTGGAGACAAGGATGATCAAGCCTGCTGAGAAGAGTCCAGAGGCAGTTGTGGAAGAGGAAGTTAACCCTACTGAAGGGAAGAAAACCAAGCTGAAGAGGAGGCTGGTTAAGTTGAGTGACAAGATGGCGCAGCACAAAGAAGCAGAGGCAGAGAAAGCTTCTAAAAAGGAGAAGAAGAGGTCTACTGAGGTGGAGAAGGACAGTGCCTCCAAGAAAGTCAGAGTCTCCAACTCTACTGATGAATCTTCATCAGGTAACCCAGACTCTTCCCCTAACATTATCTCAACTGAGTCTGACTCAGATGTCCCTGCACCCACCCCCATCAAACCCAAAACAACTAAACCACGCACTCCTGCCAAAACCGAACGCATCTCCTCAGTAACCAAAACCCCCACTGAAGGCTCTCAACAGCCAGAAAGTGGATCCCAAATAACCCCCACTGAACCCATCTCAACCCCTACTGAAACCATTCCATCAACCCCTACTGAACCCATCCCCTCAACCCCTTCTGAACCTACATCCTCAACCCCCACTGAACAAAACCCAACATCCACTGATACTCAAAACCAAACCTCTTCTGAACCAAACGTTCCTGATTCACACTCAACTCACCTGGAGTCTATCCCAGAGGAGCCAACAGAAAGCATATCCCCTACCCCTTCCCTTCCTTCAGACGATGAAGAAGAATACTCATTCCTAGACACTCTCAAGGATGAGGTAGCTTACTCTTTGGAGTCTAAATACCCTGAACTTGACAACTTTCCCACACTCAAAGCCATGTTCTTGAGACTGAGACTCATTGTCCAGCTCAAAGATAGAAGACTTGGTGAAATCCTTCTGGCTGTCAGAGGCAGCAATGCAGAGGACTGGAAGAAGGAGGAGGTGGAAGTACAACAGTTTGCTGGGATGCACAAAACCAGACTTCTCTGTGATGAGAAGATCTTTGAAAGTTTGGTTCTGGAGAAGATAGCTGAGGCCAGGAAGGATGTAGAGGTGGAAAAGGTTGCTGAAGGAGAGAAAGAGAAGCCAGCTGAGCCTATATCTGAAGGAGGAGCTGAAATTGAGCAAAATATTGAGGCAGCTGAGAAGGAGAAGGAGGAGAAAGAGAAGAATGAGGAGGAGAAGGAGGAAGAAATTGTACAAGGAGGAGGTACTTCACCAAAGCAATGTGATGGTGACGCAGCCAAGGATGTATCCATGGCAAGGGATACTGAGGCACAAAATTTGCCACAGGAGAGCTCAGTAGAGGTGTCTACTGAAGCTCTCCCACAACAACCCTCAGTGGTGGCTAAGGAGTCAACTGAGGTATCTGGTTCTGGTGTAGTTGAAAAATTAAATGAGAAAGAAAATGAGGTGGAGATAACTGGAGTAAAGAGCGGAGAGATAAGAGCAATCATCCCTGTAAAGGGTGAATTGGCTGAGAAAAATGTAGTTGAAAAAGAGAGTGAGGAAGAGAAAAGAGAGAAGAGTGAGTAGGAGGGAGTCCCTGTGGAGGTAGAAGCATCAGGAGACCTAGGTGGTGAGGCTGAGGGAGTTAGAGCTAACATTATTTGCCATACAGGTACTCAAACTGTTGAAATTCCCCCAGCAGTGGTCAACCTAACTCCTCTGAGTGATGCTGTTCACTCACTCAAAGAAGAAAGCCTTCCATCTCTCCAAGCACAGCTGAGGGATGTCCAGGAGATTGTTCAAGAAGAAGTGAATGAGATGGTTATCCTCTCAGACCACGTTGATGAACTCATGGAATCCACAACAACATCACTTCAAAATCTCACTCTAAAAGTTGAAGACTCTCAGCAGATGGTGATTGATGTCGTTGAGGGACAAAGCGTGCTGGTCATAGATGCCCTGAAGAAGCTTGAGCAGACTGAAGAAGAGGCCAGAACTAAGTTTCTCAAAGACTCAGTGGAGAACGTATCCATCAACCTAAAGTCCTCAGTAGAGGCTTTCTCGGCGGACCTACTTGGGAAGGTTGAAGGGTTATGGAATTCTAAGCTGACTGAATTCGAGGCCAAACATGCTGAGTTAGGAGCTAAACTGGGAGAAGTTCTGGAGACCTCTCCTCAGGACCATCCGAGTCAGTTGCATCCTCAGCGAGCATGGCTCTCTGGTCAGCAAGTCTCTGTTCTCTCTTGGCCCTCCTGTCCTCTCTTTCCCTTGCACTCAGCTTTGGACAATCATACTGATAGTGCCCGCTCTTATTACAGTTGTAACATGTTGCTTGCTCATCTCCTCTTTCTTTCTTAGGTTCAGGGTTCCTCCTTGAGTCAGGTTCCCTCTGTCTTGATGAGCTTTCAGTCTTCCCTGAGTGCTTGTCATTATGAGTACGTCTCTGTTCATCTCCACTATCGAGCTTAGGTTCTGAATATCTTCTTTCATCGCCACGATCTCTCCTCTGGTCAGTGTTTCTCCTTTCCTTATATCTCCTTGAGTTTTGGTGGGTTCCTTCAAGTTTCCTGTCACGTGAGTCCTGATAAAATTTCTTATAATGACCAAACCTGGAATTAAGCTTCTCAAAGCGTCTGGCCATCAGACTGTACTCCTCAGCAAGCTCATCCTTGCTCATCTCCATCAGTGACTTTGATGAAGACTCAACAGGTTCAGACCTGGCCTTGAACGCCACACTTTTCTCAGGAGTTTTCTCTTTCTCTTCCTCTTCCTGCTGAACTTTCTTCTTTCTCTTGTTGAGATCATATTCCAGTGCTTTGAGCTCTGAACAAAGTAAAGCAGAAGTTATGTTACTCATATCCTGAGTGTTCTTAAGCATAATTACACTGTTGTCCCATCTCTCAGGAAGGGCATTCAGGATCTTTGAAGCAACATCTCTCTTAGGGACATTCTTGTCCAGCATCACCAACTCATTCATCAACTTGATGAATCTTGACTCCATCTAATCGATAGTCTCATCAGGCAGCATCTCGAACGCTTTAAACTTCTGAATGGCAATGTTTCTCTTGTTCTCTTTTATCTTTTCTGACCCCTCGCACATCCTGGTCAGCTCATCCCAAACCTCTTTTACCGTCTTTAAGTTCATCAGCCTTGCTGACTCCTCGAAAGGCACCGTATGCAAGATGATATTTCTGGCCACATTATCCAGTCCCACCATCTTGATCTCGTCAGTGGTCATATCCTTCCTTTCCTTAGGAATAGGTACGCCAATGTCAAGATCATCATATCCCCTTCCTCTGACGTTAGGAATATTGATCTTGATAGTTCCTTCCTTGATGACACGCGGCATCTGGTCATGGATAGCATCAAGATGTGCCTCTAGTCTGAACTTCCAATAGACAAAGTTAGATATAGAGAATTCAGGTAACGAAGCTTCAAGTCTCCTTGAAGTCATGATGATGTAAGTTTTATGAAAAGCAAACTCAGATCTGTTCAGTGACCACCAACAGTTTCTCCTCTGAAACTATTAGTATTCAAAGTCAGTGGTCTTTTGAACCACGGCTCTGATACCACTTGTTGGTCCCGGTACAAGAGTGGTGAATACGTGTATGGGGTGGGGGAATACACGTATACCAATTTTTCAACTTAAACCTTGTTGAGTCCCCTTTACTCAGAGGGATAAAGAACTAAGAGCTGATAATCTCCCCACTGACTCACTTAGTGCAGGTCAGTTGGCTGACTATCAATTCAAGTTTAGTGCGGAAATGCGTGAGCCCAGAAAGTATAAAGTCTTTTTTAGTTTGCTTTCTGAAAACTTGATTACTCAATTCTGAAGTAGTGATTAGTAGGGCAGTGCTCTTGTTTGATGATCAGACTGATTGATTCAGCTTGATAAAAACCAAATGCTATGAATGAACAAGTATTATGACAAGCAAGTACAATATCAAAGAAGTAAGAACACAGGGAGTTTAACGTGGTTCAGAGACACAAGCTCCTACGTCCACGGCCTGATTTAACAGGAAATCCACTCAAGGGATTCTTGTTTCTAACGTGCCAAGGTGCACCAAGATCAGCTACTCTCCACTGACCTATACAAACTCCTTACTAACTCACTAACAACTTACTACCAACAAACCTAACTTAGGGTTTTGGTTTCAGTTTGGATTCCAACTAAGTGTTGATTATCCTTACAAGACAAAGCTTTGCTAAGGATTGGATAATCACTCTAAGCTTAAGATATTTCTAGTACGCTCTTTGGAATACAAAATAACTCTCAAAAATTAAGAAACACTTGGGAAATTTAGCTGAATTCGAGTGCTTCTTCTAAGGACTGAATGCTTTGATTGCTTGAGAGTTTGAGTAATTTCTGGCTTGGAAATTTTCCGTAACGTTGAATGGGTTCAAGGCCTTCTGTATTTATAGGTGATTTTAAAACTATCCGTTGGAAGAGATAGCCTTCTAGTCATCTATGTAGAGTGGCTCAAATGGACATATTTCCCATGTAGCAGCCGTCCTTGCATAGATTTGGTAGCTTGCATTTAATGCGTCATTTAATGCTTGCCCGTTGAATATGCAGTCTGAAGTCAGTCTTCATGTCAGGTTCTGTATATGCGTGTCCTACCCGGATTGGTCCACGTCATCAGGTTGGTGAGAATGTCATAACTTATTCCTAGGCTTCAAGCTTGTCTTATTAAGTTCTTTTTGTCTCGAGCACAACGGTCTTGTCCTGATGCTGACATTCCTTTTGCATTGCTTGGCTCTACTCCAAGTCTTTCCCATAAACTCAGTGTCAACCTGTTCCCTTCAGGACTGAGTTAGTAATGACCTCAGGGTCATACTCTTCATCATTGACACTTACTCAGCTAGCTTAGAAGACTGCCATAAGTTTATGATGGTGCTCTTCATCTTCTCAATACCATTATGCAAAGGAAGGTGAAATACAGTCCAACAATGAACATAAATGTGCTCTTGCCAGTATATAATGTTCTCTGTGAAGTTGTTGGAAAATGTATACTGGGAAACCAAGGAAGCACGGAGCAGGTGAGCAAGCCCAAGCTCAGACTAATGAAGGCGATTGTGGAAAGCAATGAGAAGTCATACAACTGGCAACAATTCTTTTTTAGGGCATTGAATAAAGAGCACTCAAAACTCCAACCTGGCAAAACTCCCCAACTATCTAGTAAGATAAATTTTGCAACAAAAATCTCCTATCTGATAGAGAATGTAGATCTGGGAGTGGACTGGATTCCAGACAGGAAGTGGAGTAATCTCAAAGCCTTGTTCAAGTCTGGAAAGGCTCTGGAGACAAGGATGATCAAGCCTGCTGAGGAGAGTCCAGAGGCAGTTGAGGAAGAGGAAGTTAACCCTACTGAAGGGAAGAAAACCAAGCTGAAGAGGAGGCTGGTTAAGTTGAGTGACAAGATGGCGCAGCACAAAGAAGCAGAGGCAGAGAAAGCTTCTAAAAAGGAGAAGAAGAGGTCTACTGAGGTGGAGAAGGACAGTGCCTCCAAGAAAGTCAGAGTCTCCAACTCTACTGATGAATCTTCATCAGGTAACCCAGACTCTTCCCCTAACATTATCTCAACTGAGTCTGACTCAGATGTCCCTGCACCCACCCCCATCAAACCCAAAACAACTAAACCACGCACTCCTGCCAAAACCGAACGCATCTCCTCAGTAACCAAAACCCCCACTGAAGGCTCTCAACAGCCAGAAAGTGGATCCCAAATAACCCCCACTGAACCCATCTCAACCCCTACTGAAACCATTCCATCAACCCCTACTGAACCCATCCCCTCAACCCCTTCTGAACCTACATCCTCAACCCCCACTGAACAAAACCCAACATCCACTGATACTCAAAACCAAACCTCTTATGAACCAAACGTTCCTGATTCACACTCAACTCACCTGGAGTCTATCCCAGAGGAGCCAACAGAAAGCATATCCCCTACCCCTTCCCTTCCTTCAGACGATGAAGAAGAATACTCATTCCTAGACACTCTCAAGGATGAGGTAGCTTACTCTTTGGAGTCTAAATACCCTGAACTTGACAACTTTCCCACACTCAAAGCCATGTTCTTGAGACTGAGACTCATTGTCCAGCTCAAAGATAGAAGACTTGGTGAAATCCTTCTGGCTGTCAGAGGCAGCAATGCAGAGGACTGGAAGAAGGAGGAGGTGGAAGTACAACAGTTTGCTGGGATGCACAAAACCAGACTTCTCTGTGATGAGAAGATCTTTGAAAGTTTGGTTCTGGGGAAGATAGCTGTGGCCAGGAAGGATGTAGAGGTGGAAAAGGTTGCTGAAGGAGAGAAAGAGAAGCCAGATGAGCCTATATCTGAAGGAGGAGCTGAAATTGAGCAAAATATTGAGGCAGCTGAGAAGGAGAAGGAGGAGAAAGAGAAGAGTGAGGAGGAGAAGGAGGAAGAAATTGTACAAGGAGGAGGTGCTTCACCAAAGCAATGTGATGGTGAAGCAGCCAAGGATGTATCCATGGCAAGGGATACTGAGGCACAAAATTTGCCACAGGAGAGCTCAGTAGAGGTGTCTACTGAAGCTCTCCCACAACAGCCCTCAGTGGTGGCTAAGGAGTCAACTGAGGTATCTGGTTCTGGTGTAGTTGAAAAATTAAATGAGAAAGAAAATGAGGTGGAGATAACTGGAGTAAAGAGCGGAGAGATAAGAGCAATCATCCCTGTAAAGGGTGAATTGGCTGAGAAAAATGTAGTTGAAAAAGAGAGTGAGGAAGAGAAAAGAGAGAAGAGTGAGTAGGAGGGAGTCCCTGTGGAGGTAGAAGCATCAGGAGACCTAGGTGGTGAGGCTGAGGGAGTTAGAGCTAACATTATTTGCCATACAGGTACTCAAACTGTTGAAATTCCCCCAGCAGTGGTCAACCTAACTCCTCTGAGTGATGCTGTTCACCCACTCAAAGAAGAAAGCCTTCCATCTCTCCAAGCACAGCTGAGGGATGTCCAGGAGATTGTTCAAGAAGAAGTGGATGAGATGGTTATCCTCTCAGACCACGTTGATGAACTCATGGAATCCACAACAACATCACTTCAAAATCTCACTCTAAAAGTTGAAGACTCTCAGCAGATGGTGATTGATGTCGTTGAGGGACAAAGCGTGCTGGTCATAGATGCCCTGAAGAAGCTTGAGCAGACTGAAGAAGAGGCCAGAACTAAGTTTCTCAAAGACTCAGTGGAGAACGTATCCATCAACCTAAAGTCCTCAGTAGAGGCTTTCTCGGCGGACCTACTTGGGAAGGTTGAAGGGTTATGGAATTCTAAGCTGACTGAATTCGAGGCCAAACATGCTGAGTTAGGAGCTAAACTGGGAGAAGTTCTGGAGACCTCTCCTCAGGACCATCCGAGTCAGTTGCATCCTCAGCGAGCATGGCTCTCTGGTCAGCAAGTCTCTGTTCTCTCTTGGCCCTCCTGTCCTCTCTTTCCCTTGCACTCAGCTTTGGACAATCATACTGATAGTGCCCGCTCTTATTACAGTTGTAACATGTTGCTTGCTCATCTCCTCTTTCTTTCCTAGGTTCAGGGTTCCTCCTTGAGTCAGGTTCCCTCTGTCTTGATGAGCTTTCAGTCTTCCCTGAGTGCTTGTCATTATGAGTACGTCTCTGTTCATCTCCACTATCGAGCTTAGGTTCTGAATATCTTCTTTCATCGCCACGATCTCTCCTCTGGTCAGTGTTTCTCCTTTCCTTATATCTCCTTGAGTTTTGGTGGGTTCCTTCAAGTTTCCTGTCACGTGAGTCCTGATAAAATTTCTTATAATGACCAAACCTGGAATTAAGCTTCTCAAAGCGTCTGGCCATCAGACTGTACTCCTCAGCAAGCTCTTCCTTGCTCATCTCCATCAGTGACTTTGATGAAGACTCAACAGGTTCAGACCTGGCCTTGAACGCCACACTTTTCTCAGGAGTTTTCTCTTTCTCTTCCTCTTCCTGCTGAACTTTCTTCTTTCTCTTGTTGAGATCATATTCCAGTGCTTTGAGCTCTGAAAAAAGTAAAGCAGAAGTTATGTTACTCATATCCTGAGTGTTCTTAAGCATAATTACACTGTTGTCCCATCTCTCAGGAAGGGCATTCAGGATCTTTGAAGCAACATCTCTCTTAGGGACATTCTTGTCCAGCATCACCAACTCATTCATCAACTTGATGAATCTTGACTCCATCTAATCGATAGTCTCATCAGGCAGCATCTCGAACGCTTTGAACTTCTGAATGGCAATGTTTCTCTTGTTCTCTTTTATCTTTTCTGACCCCTCGCACATCCTGGTCAGCTCATCCCAAACCTCTTTTACCGTCTTTAAGTTCATCAGCCTTGCTGACTCCTCGAAAGGCACCGTATGTAAGATGATATTTCTGGCCACATTATCCAGTCCCACCATCTTGATCTCGTCAGTGGTCATATCCTTCCTTTCCTTAGGAATAGGTACGCCAATGTCAAGATCATCATATCCCCTTCCTCTGACGTTAGGAATATTGATCTTGATAGTTCCTTCCTTGATGACACGCGGCATCTGGTCATGGATAGCATCAAGATGTGCCTCTAGTCTGAACTTCCAATAGACAAAGTTAGATATAGAGAATTCAGGTAACGAAGCTTCAAGTCTCCTTGAAGTCATGATGATGTAAGTTTTATGAAAAGCAAACTCAGATCTGTTCAGTGACCACCAACAGTTTCTCCTCTGAAACTATTAGTATTCAAAGTCAGTGGTCTTTTGAACCACGGCTCTGATACCACTTGTTGGTCCCGGTACAAGAGTGGTGAATACGTGTATGGGGTGGGGGAATACACGTATACCAATTTTTCAACTTAAACCTTGTTGAGTCCCCTTTACTCAGAGGGATAAAGAACTAAGAGCTGATAATCTCCCCACTGACTCACTTAGTGCAGGTCAGTTGGCTGACTATCAATTCAAGTTTAGTGCAGAAATGCGTGAGCCCAGAAAGTTTAAAGTCTTTTTTAGTTTGCTTTCTGAAAACTTGATTACTCAATTCTGAAGTAGTGATTAGTAGGGCAGTGCTCTTGTTTGATGATCAGACTGATTGATTCAGCTTGATAAAAACTAATTGCTATGAATGAACAAGTATTATGACAAACAAGCACAATATCAAAGAAGTAAGAACACAGGGAGTTTAACGTGGTTCAGAGACACAAGCTCCTACGTCCACGGCCTGATTTAACAGGAAATCCACTCAAGGGATTCTTGTTTCTAACGTGCCAAGGTGCACCAAGATCAGCTACTCTCCACTGACCTATACAAACTCCTTACTAACTCACTAACAACTTACTACCAACAAACCTAACTTAGGGTTTTGGTTTCAGTTTGGATTCCAACTAAGTGTTGATTATCCTTACAAGACAAAGCTTTGCTAAGGATTGGATAATCACTCTAAGCTTAAGATATTTCTAGTACGCTCTTTGGAATACAAAATAACTCTCAGAAATTAAGAAACACTTGGGAAATTTAGCTGAATTCGAGTGCTTCTTCTAAGGACTGAATGCTTTGATTGCTTGAGAGTTTGAGTAATTTCTGGCTTGGAAATTTTCCGTAACGTTGAATGGGTTCAAGGCCTTCTGTATTTATAGGTGATTTTAAAACTATCCGTTGGAAGAGATAGCCTTCTAGTCATCTATGTAGAGTGGCTCAAATGGACATATTTCCCATGTAGCAGCCGTCCTTGCATGGATTTGGTAGCTTGCATTTAATGCGTCATTTAATGCTTGCCCGTTGAATATGCAGTCTGAAGTCAGTCTTCATGTCAGGTTCTGTATATGCGTGTCCTTCCCGGATTGGTCCACGTCATCAAGTTGGTGAGAATGTCATAACTTATTCCTAGGCTTCAAGCTTGTCTTATTAAGTTCTTTTTGTCTCGAGCACAACGGTCTTGTCCTGATGCTGACATTCCTTTTGCATTGCTTGACTCTACTCCAAGTCTTTCCCATAAACTCAGTGTCAACCTGTTCCCTTCAGGACTGAGTTAGTAATGACCTCAGGGTCATACTCTTCATCATTGACACTTACTCAGCTAGCTTAGAAGACTGCCATAAGTTTATGATGGTGCTCTTCATCTTCTCAATACCATTATGCAAAGGAAGGTGAAATACAGTCCAACAATGAACATAAATGTGCTCTTGCCAGTATATAATGTTCTCTGTGAAGTTGTTGGAAAATGTATACTGGGAAACCAAGGAAGCACGGAGCAGGTGAGCAAGCCCAAGCTCAGACTAATGAAGGCGATTGTGGAAAGCAAGGAGAAGTCATACAACTGGCAACAATTCTTTTTTAGGGCATTGAATAAAGAGCACTCAAAACTCCAACCTGGCAAAACTCCCCAACTATCTAGTAAGATAAATTTTGCAACAAAAATCTCCTATCTGATAGAGAATGTAGATCTGGGATTGGACTGGATTCCAGACAGGAAGTGGAGTAATCTCAAAGCCTTGTTCAAGTCTGGAAAGGCTCTGGAGACAAGGATGATCAAGCCTGCTGAGGAGAGTCCAGAGGCAGTTGAGGAAGAGGAAGTTAACCCTACTGAAGGGAAGAAAACCAAGCTGAAGAGGAGGCTGGTTAAGTTGAGTGACAAGATGGCGCAGCACAAAGAAGCAGAGGCGGAGAAAGCTTCTAAAAAGGAGAAGAAGAGGTCTACTGAGGTGGAGAAGGACAGTGCCTCCAAGAAAGTCAGAGTCTCCAACTCTACTGATGAATCTTCATCAGGTAACCCAGACTCTTCCCCTAACATTATCTCAACTGAGTCTGACTCAGATGTCCCTGCACCCACCCCCATCAAACCCAAAACAACTAAACCACGCACTCCTGCCAAAACCGAACGCATCTCCTCAGTAACCAAAACCCCCACTGAAGGCTCTCAACAGCCAGAAAGTGGATCCCAAATAACCCCCACTGAACCCATCTCAACCCCTACTGAAACCATTCCATCAACCCCTACTGAACCCATCCCCTCAACCCCTTCTGAACCTACATCCTCAACCCCCACTGAACAAAACCCAACATCCACTGATACTCAAAACCAAACCTCTTCTGAACCAAACGTTCCTGATTCACACTCAACTCACCTGGAGTCTATCCCAGAGGAGCCAACAGAAAGCATATCCCCTACCCCTTCCCTTCCTTCAGACGATGAAGAAGAATACTCATTCCTAGACACTCTCAAGGATGAGGTAGCTTACTCTTTGGAGTCTAAATACCCTGAACTTGACAACTTTCCCACACTCAAAGCCATGTTCTTGAGACTGAGACTCATTGTCCAGCTCAAAGATAGAAGACTTGGTGAAATCCTTCTGGCTGTCAGAGGCAGCAATGCAGAGGACTGGAAGAAGGAGGAGGTGGAAGTACAACAGTTTGCTGGGATGCACAAAACCAGACTTCTCTGTGATGAGAAGATCTTTGAAAGTTTGGTTCTGGAGAAGATAGCTGAGGCCAGGAAGGATGTAGAGGTGGAAAAGGTTGCTGAAGGAGAGAAAGAGAAGCCAGCTGAGCCTATATCTGAAGGAGGAGCTGAAATTGAGCAAAATATTGAGGCAGCTGAGAAGGAGAAGGAGGAGAAAGAGAAGAGTGAGGAGGAGAATGAGGAAGAAATTGTACAAGGAGGAGGTGCTTCACCAAAGCAATGTGATGGTGAAGCAGCCAAGGATGTATCCATGGCAAGGGATACTGAGGCACAAAATTTGCCACAGGAGAGCTCAGTAGAGGTGTCTACTGAAGCTCTCCCACAACAGCCCTCAGTGGTGGCTAAGGAGTCAACTGAGGTGTCTGGTTCTGGTGTAGTTGAAAAATTAAATGAGAAAGAAAATGAGGTGGAGATAACTGGAGTAAAGAGCGGAGAGATAAGAGCAATCATCCCTGTAAAGGGTGAATTGGCTGAGAAAAATGTAGTTGAAAAAGAGAGTGAGGAAGAGAAAAGAGAGAAGAGTGAGTAGGAGGGAGTCCCTGTGGAGGTAGAAGCATCAGGAGACCTAGGTGGTGAGGCTGAGGGAGTTAGAGCTAACATTATTTGTCATACATGTACTCAAACTGTTGAAATTCCCCCAACAGTGGTCAACCTAACTCCTCTGAGTGATGCTGTTCACTCACTCAAAGAAGAAAGCCTTCCATCACTCCAAGCACAGCTGAGGGATGTCCAGGAGATTGTTCAAGAAGAAGTGGATGAGATGGTTATCCTCTCAGACCACGTTGATGAACTCATGGAATCCACAACAACATCACTTCAAAATCTCACTCTAAAAGTTGAAGACTCTCAGCAGATGGTGATTGATGTCGTTGAGGGACAAAGCGTGCTGGTCATAGATGCCCTGAAGAAGCTGGAGCAGACTGAAGAAGAGGCCAGAACTAAGTTTCTCAAAGACTCAGTGGAGAACGTATCCATCAACCTAAAGTCCTCAGTAGAGGCTTTCTCGGCGGACCTACTTGGGAAGGTTGAAGGGTTATGGAATTCTAAGCTGACTGAATTCGAGGCCAAACATGCTGAGTTAGGAGCTAAACTGGGAGAAGTTCTGGAGAAGGCAGCTGAAGACTTCCCCACTCAAGAGAAAACAAATGTGCTGATCGATGAGAAGCTGGCACAATTTGTTCAATTTGGGCGGACAGCTGGAGCGACCCTGGAGAGGCTTGAAGATAAGGTAGATCATTGCTCAACTGAGCTGAAAGCTTTAGCCCATGATCAACTGAAGCTCAACATCACTGTGGCTGAGTGCATGATTAATGCCGGAAAGGGGGAAAAGAGGATAAGTGCTAAGGATATGAAACTTGATCCAAAGAATAAGATGAACATTATCCTTGAAACCCCTGACTTTGAGAAAGGCCAACAGGTGAAGAGCACTCTGAAGAAGGTGGATGCTGAAGCACAGAAGATTGCAGAAGCCAAGAAGGGCAAGGAGACCTCCTCAGCTGACCTATCAAAGTTCAAAGAAGAGCATCTGAAGGAGAAGGAGGAAAGAGCTGCAAAGAAGAGGGAAACCACAAAGAGAAAGGCATCTGATGCCCTCTCAGCGGAGGTAACCAAAAAGACAAGAACCTCAGAGAGGTTAGCAGCTAAGTCCACAACCTCTACTGATGAAGTTCAGGTACTCCCCATTCTCAATCCTGAACCTTTGTCATCTGAACCTCCTAAGTCTGCACCCACAAGAGTCACTGAGCTCACTGAGCTAATCAAAGAGGCTGGAGGGATGAACGAAAGAACAAGGAAGCTAACAGCTTAGCAGCAGGAAAGGAGAGATATGATGGTTGGGAAGATAGAGACAGTTGCTGAGCTAGCTGAGAGGAAAAGGAAGGAGAGGCTGGCCACATTTGATAAAACTACTTCAAATAAGTTCGGGAGTGGTTATCAAAGGTGGGCTGCTAAGCTGAAGAGAGACAAAATTACTCCATCTCAGAACAGATTTCCTCATCATGATGCTTGGGTTCCTAAGAATCTCAATGATGCTTGGGAGACTGCTAAAAGGGAATTTGTGTATTCCTTTTATGTCAGTGGAGAGTTAGGAAGAGATAATGCTCAAGAAGTTTTCAACTCATGGTTGTTTGATGCCTATCCTAAACTCTATCCTGAGATCAGTGATGCTTGGAATGATGCCTTCCCAGATCAAGCCCTGAAGGCCCCTGAGCAAATCACCTACTGGCCTCCTCAAGATGCAACTGGTGCTGTTGATAGAGAAAGGATCACTGAAGAGTGGACATCCTTGTGTGAGCATCTTGGACTCAGAGGACATTCAAAGGAGATGATGGAGAGGAAGAACGAGCTGAAGATCAGAGTATTCAAGCAGTATGGACTTGAACCCATTTTCGAATCCATCTGAGAAGTTAGTATTTTTTGTTGGGCATTTGTTTATAAGTCCCAAGTGTCTTTAAGTTTGAAACTTTTGATGGTAGACTTCATGTAATATGTACTTCACCATTTATCAATGAAATGAACACTACTGATGTTTTGCCCAAGATAATATCTCATTATCATTTAGGCTTATGTACTTGAATGTTTTTACTTACAAAATCTGTGAACTTTGTATGTCATCTGAAGAACCTCTCTGAAAGAAGATATGTAATAAGATAGGTTCCGGCATAATCAAAAATGGGGAGATTGTTGGGAAAATGTATAAGACTTATGTTTTGATTAGATGCCAAAAAGTTCCTCCTAAGTTGTTTTGTAAGTAAAATATTCAGTAGAGTTAGTACTTAGTAAATCAGTTCAACTGTTAAGGAACTGAAGTACAGTTAGTAATTGTTAGAGTGTATTTAAGAATGAAGTCTGCTGAAGATGAAGTCCACTGAAGTGAAGTCCGCTGAAGACAAGTGATCTGAGAAGAAGTCTAAGTCTTGAATGTTTTCTAAGTACATTCTCACTAAGACTAAAACTATCAGGAGAGGACCAAGGTCCACTGATGGGAACTAACAAAGCACATTTAATGCTAAATATATTAAAAGCTGTTAGGTAATCTGGTTGGAACAAGGCAAAACGAATTACATTGAAGCTTACAATAAATGAAGGAATAAGAAGGTTCTCTCAGAAGAGTTCCACCTTAAAACAAGACAAGAATCTGGGCATGCAGACTAAAGGTCCAATGAGAAGATGACACGTCAGTGTACTTTACTAACAGCCGACCTGCCCCAGCCTGACAAGTACCAAAAGTCTTTCCCTAGCAATCTACAGAAAGTTGGTGAACAGGCATGGTCTTTCAACCGTTTCTTGACAAGACTTAAAGCTTCAAATAGAGTCGTTTGAGTCAATCAGATACAAGAAGACTTACTTGAGAAGATTCAAATCCAACGGGAAGATTTTCAAGGAAGCCTATAAATACAGAAGGACGTGTTCATTTCTATGCACGGGAAACTCACAAGATCAAAGCTATCTCTACATTCATAACAACTAGAAGCACTCGAAATTACCTTTGTTTACCAAGTGTTTTACATTTGTAGAGAACCTAACAAACCTTCTGTAACCAAGCTTAAAAGCTATATCCAAATCTTAGAAAGAGATAATCCTATCCTAAGCCTTGAGCTAAACTTGTAAGGATTATCTCAAAATAGTTGGAACCAAAACCCTACTCAAAACCCTACTCAGTGTTTAGGTTGAGAGCTAGTGTTAAGTGGTGTTAGTAAGCTGATTGTTGTATCAATCTGAAAGCTGGTTTGTTTTGGGAACTAGGACCTGGAATTTCCTAGTGATCAATCATCCTAAGAGAGGATTAGTTGATCAGTGCACCTTGGCACTATAACACAAGGAATTCCAAGTGAAAGGAATTCTCCTGTTTGATCAGGACAGTGGACATAGGAGATTCATCTCTGAACCACTTTATACCTTGTGTTCTTATTATCTGCTTTCCTAAGTGTGTGTTAATCTCCAAGTTTATCAAAGTAAAATGAGTTTTCTAAAGGGCTCATTAATCCGCATCTGAAATCTAATTAGATAGCAGTTCAACTGAAAGTCTTGAGCTTTCAGTGGAAGTATTATCTCAGTAAGCTTTCACAAAGTAACTCTCAGCAGACCTCAAGTCCACTGACGAGCTACTGTCTTAAGTAACCTGATAAGTTTTATAAGAAGTTTTAATTTGTAACCACATGTGTATTCCCCCCCCATACACCTGTTTACTCATTTCGGGACCAACATATGTCTAATACATGTCTCATTGCAAAGAGCTCTAATGACATCAACTGGCTATGGCATAAGAGATTAAGTCACCTGAACTTCCAGGCGATGAACAAAATTGTAAGACACTCCCTGGTAGAAGGAATGCCAAATGAAGTATACAAGAAAGATCATATATGCAAAGCCTTTTAGAAGGGAAAACAAGTGAAGGCTTCTTTCAAAAGCAAAGTGGCAACCTCCACTGACAGAGTTCTTCAACTGTTACATATGGATCTTTTTGGTCCAGTAATCCCTATAAGTATCAATGCGAGAAAATATACCCTTGTTGTTGTTGATGATTTCTCCAGGTACACATGGGTGGTATTTCTAGCAAGCAAAAGGAAACTCAAGCCAGGCTACCTGAATTACTCAAGAAAGTTAGCAATGAGAAAAGCCTGAACATTGTGAAGATTAGGTCAGATAAGGGCACTGAGTTCATTAACTCAATTATATCTGACTTCTGCAAGGAGCTAGGAATAGCTCATGAAACATCAGCTGCAAGAACTCCTCAACAAAATAGAGTAGCTGAAAGAAGAAATAAGACTCTGAAGGAGGCATCAAGGACAATGTTTGCTGAAGCTCAAGTTCCCAAAAGGTTCTAGGCTGAAGCAATAAATAAAGCCTGCCACACTCAAAACAGATCTATGATAACTAAACATTAAGGAAAAACTCCATATGAACTATGGAATGGTAGAAAACTACAGGTATCCTATTTTCATATATTTGGTTACAAACGTTTTATTCACAATAATGGAAAATCTCAACTGAAAGCCTTTGACAGTAAAGTTAATGAAGGTATATTCTTAGGATATCCCCAAATCAGTAGAGCTTTTAGAGTCTACAATTGTAGAACCCTTATTGTGGAAAAAACTCCTCATGTGGTCTTTGATGAGTCTACCTTTGAGTCCAGGAAAAAGGAATCTGAGGAGGTAATGAGCAAGAAACTAACTAGACTGAGTATCAAATCAAAATGCTATCCTGAGGAGAGTGTTGATGCATATATTCCAACTTGGGACAACCTTACTGATCAACAGTTCACCAAAGATACTCTGACCAACACTACTTATGTCAGCTCACCTGAGAAGTCCCCTGTCCAGACAACTAAACTGATGAACATTGTCGCAGTTCAAGAGGTAAGTGATGTCAATGAAGATGTGGTCACAACTGCGACATCCAATGAGCCCATCATTCAAGGGGGAACCAATGTAACTATAATTGAGAATGAAAACACCTTGAATGATGACTCAGGCCTTAAACCTTCTGTCTTGTTTCCTGAATTTGATTTTGCTCCCATATCTAGTGACTCAACTTCAGAAGAGCTAGTCTCTACCGAAGGTAATCAACCTAGGTGTTGAGATATAGATTAGATGTTTTGAAGATGTTAAAACAAGAACTTGTAATAGGACTAGCTGAAACATATTAGTCAGCTAGAGATTAGTCTAGGTCTAGAATAGGTCTTTGAGTAAGGGGGAAGAAATCTGTGCAGACCAGATGAGGTGACCAGACTAGAGGTGACCAGATAAGGTGACCAGACTAGAGGTGACCAGATAAGGTGACCAGACTAGAGGTGACTAGATGAGGTGTCCAGACCAGAGCAGATAAGTCATCAGAGCAGAGGAGATCTGACCAGAGGAGTCAACAGAGGAGTCTGACCAGAAGACCTCTCCCAGATGAGGTTTAGATCAGAAGTGTCACCTGACCTGATTTGTCCTGACCAGACGACCCCAGACCAGACCGGACGAGTGCTGACCAGACGAATGTGAAAGATTAGTTCACCCACCCAGAGGCTTCGTAGTAATCTGGAGATAGGGAAATCTTGGAGTTCAATGATGGAGAAGAATACAATCTAGAGAGTCAGCTGATTGAGGATGTGATTGATTGCTTAATTGAAGTCAACTAATCAATCATACAATCAATCTTTGATTGATTATATCCCTCCAATTATTGTTGTTTGAATTGCTAGCACTTCAACGGCTAGTTAATTCTCACAACCATAAATAGGAGTGTTTTTGGTTGAGTTCAATATACAAGAGTCGGGCAAGAGGACAAGAAATACACACGAACTCTTTCACTCACTCATCTTGTTTATTCATTTATATACACTCCTTAGGAGCTTTTTAGTTGGAGCTTTACTCAAACTATTCATCATATAGAAAGGTTATTGTAAGCAGTTGTAGGAAGGATCCGGTACTTTCCAATTCCAGAAGTTCGTAAGTTGGTTGGAGAGAGAGTTCCCTTTGGAGAAAGGGAGAGTGGACGTAGGATAAGTTGGTCCGAACCACTATATATCCGGTATTATTTATTTTCTGCACTTTAGATTTCTGCATTTCAATTCTAGCACTTACTTTATAATTTGTTTTTTCATTAAAATATTTCAAAACACTTTCCGCTGGTAACCTTTTTGGGACAAACAATAGGAGACATTGGCTCTCAGATCATCCTGTTGATCAAATTCTAGGTGATCCTTCCTCAGGAGTCAAAACTAGAAGTTTTCATGGTGAAAATACTTTGTTTTGTTGTTTCTTATCAAATCAGGAACCCAAGTCCATTGAAGAGGCACTTCAAGATTCAAATCGGATCATTGCCATGCAGGAAGAACTGAATCATTTAACAACGAACCAAGTATGGGAGTTGGTGGACAGGCCTTATCACTGCAATATGATAGGAACCAAATGGGTGTTCAAAAATAAGAAGGTTGAAAATGATGTCATAGTCAGAAACAAAGTCAGACTAGTTGCAAAGGGCTAATCACAAGTTGAAGGTTTTGACTATGATGAAACCTTTGTCCCCGTGGCCATATTGGAGGTAATAAGGCTGTTCTTAGCATATGCAGCTTATAAAAGGTTCAAAGTCTACCAAATGGATGTCAAGAGTGCCTTCTTGAATGGAGTTCTCAATGAAGAAGTTTATGTGGAGCAGCCACCAGGTTTTGAAGAAAGCAACAAGGTGTACAGGCTAAGAAAAGCTCTATATTGACTGAAACAGGCTCCAAGAACTTGGTATGACACCTTGTCCCAATTTTTGCTAGATCATGGCTTCATCAAAGGAAGAGTGGATAGGACTCTCTTTAGAATCACCTATGGAGAGGACACACCGCTAGTACAAATCTATGTGGATGATATCATTTTTGGTTCTCCAAACCAAGTCCTCTGTGAAAGGTTCTCTCAACTAATGAAGGGAAAATTTGAGATGTCCATAACGGGAGAAATGAATTTCTTCTTAGGACTTCAAGTCAAACAGTCCCCTGAAGGAATATTTATCAATCAAGCCAAATATACAAGGGAATTGATCAACAAATTTGGATGTCCAAGAAGCAAAGTAGCAAGAGTTCCACTCAACACCAACACAGAGATGGAACTTGATGAAGGTGGTGAATCAGTGGACCAGACCAACTATAGAGCTATCATTGGATCTCTTCTCTATCTCACAGCAAGCAGACCTGACATCACCTTTATTGTTGGGATATGTGCAAGATATTAAGAAAACCCAAAGAAAAGTCATCTGGAGGCCACCAAAAGAATCCTCAAATATCTTAAGGGCACTGTGAACTTAGGTTTATGGTATCTCTCAGATGACAACTTTGAACTCATAGGATACTCAGATGCTGACTATGGAGGATGCAGAATTGATAGGAAATCAACCACTGGCACTTGTCAATTCTTGGGAAGTAAGTTAATTTCTTGGTTCTCCAACAAACAAAGCTCAGTAGCACAAGTACCACTGAAGCTGAGCATATGGCAGCTGGAAGTTGTTGTGCACAAATTTTTTGGCTTAGACAACAGCTGAGGGATTATAACATAATCTCAAATGAAGTTCCTATCTTTTGTGACAACAACAGTGCCATTTCTATCTCAAAAAATCAAGTTCTCCACACAAGATGCAAACATGTGATCATTTTATCAGAGATCATGTGGAGAAGAAGGATATCAAGATGCTCAAGATTCATACTGACAAGCAAAGAACATATATCTTCACCAAGCCTTTGGCTAAAGCAAGATTTCAAGAACTCTCAGTAGAGCTAGGACTTCTGGATCCAGGGGAGTAAGAAGTACCAGAAGAGTTTTAACCAAGATGAGGTCTCAGTGTAGATGAAGCCTCAGTAGAGTCAAAAACTTCAGTAAGGGTTAAGTGTTCTTAACCTTTAATTTATAAGTCCACTATTTTTATCATACGAAAACTTATTTCTTTTTTCAAACTATTGATAAGCTACTTTTCGTATATACAAGGAAATCTTTCAAAATTATTTATTATGTACCTTCTGAAAAGGAAAAATATTTTCATCTTCTGGGAAATATTTTCGAAAAAGGTGCAATGATGACAAACTATTAATGTCAGAGCCGCAGTTTCATTTTTCCACGCCACGCGCCCTAAAAGTCAGACGATTTGACTTCCTACGTGATGGTCAAACCTAATCTCAACCGTTCATTTTTGGCTTTTCAAACTCGGCCGCTTAGATTCCCTATAAACCCCCCACTCCCCCTTAGCTCCCATGATCTTTTCTGAATTAATCCTATCTATTGATCTGGGTCAATCTGTATTATCCAGATGTACTATATAAAGACTATAATCTCCTTCACTAAAACATTTCCAAAGATTCACAAGTCCTAAACCCCTTTCTTATTTTCTTGAAAGCTTAACCCCCTTCCGAAATTCTCAAATAGCAAGAACCTACTATATCGATTTTGTGAAATTATCCCACAAGGATAATTTCTGGTATAAGCCAATAGTCCAATTTAATAACCCCAAAGTCCACACTAAGCCGGAATACAAACATATCAAGGAGGCGTTAGAGTTAGTGAAAGCAGCTGGGCTGGAACGATTTCTCTCGAGAATTTTGCACTTTTGGTCCCACAGGTCACGCCTCACCACGATTTTGGTCCCGATGCTAACACTTTTGGTCCCGTTTGCATTTTTTTCGCATTTTTGGTCCCGACGTCAAATAAACCGTCAATTTTAGACAGAAAAGTCACGTGCCATGCTTGTGGGATTCTATTTTAATTAAAAAAAATCAAATACTAAAAAAAATTGGCCAAAAATTCTTTTTTTTTTTATTTTGCCCTAATCCTAAGCCAACTTATGCTCACCACGACCGCTCACCACCGCTCACCGCCGCTCACCGCCGGCATCACTTCCCCTCCCCATACCAAGTGTCGGCGTTGTCTCCCCTCCCCATAGAAAGTGCCTCCGTCGTCTTCCCTCCCTCCGAAAAGCAAGCGTCGTCGAGGGCATTGCTATAGCCGACAGGGAAAGTGTTGAACAATAATCCAAACCAAGGAAAGAGACCTTTGAAGGCAAATACCTAGACCAGAATTTGGAGCCTTGTTGCGGAGAAAACTCTTGTTCGATTTGGGGCTCCTAATTACGGTAAGGATATTAATTGAATTCATCTTAGCATATTTCTGAATTCTCGCAAAATTAGGGATTTGATCTTAGAATTAATTGAATTCATATGAAATTATGGCGTTTTTCTTGAAATAGATTGTTCTTGACTGGAAATTAGGGCATTGTTCTTGACTGAAAATTAGGGGTTTGTTCTTGTAATTAATCATTCTTATCGTATGCCTCTATTTCTATGTATTTTGTATGACTGAATTTATTCTGAATTCTATGTTCATCATCATTGTGTGATTGAGTTCATTTTTTTGTTCTTGGGCTTGAGCATGCAATACTCGTCGGTGATGAGAAATAGCTCTCTGCAGTGGTTAAAAGCAAGGTTCAAAATCAACTCTAGATCACTAAATAGTTTTTTATTTGCTTCATTTATGTTATTTAAACACTTTCTTTAGTATTGACAGATTTGTGAGAAAGCTGATTTTGGGAGGAGTTTGTTTGAAAGGCTTGTGGGATTAGGACAGAAAGAACCTTCTCAAAGTTCAGTACAGAATGCATCCATCAATATGGAGTTCTTTTATTCTGTTCCACTGTAGGTAATCGTATTGATGTCTATAATATTAAATGCATCATGGGGGAGAGATGTATGATAAATAGCATGAGCAAGGAATCGACGACCCCCTTGCAGTTTTCTGGGCTGACTAAATAGTTTTTATTTTCTTCATTTCTGTTATTTAAACACTTTGTTTTGTATTGGCAGATCGAAGGAGTTTGGAGGAGTTTGATTGAAAGGCTTGTGGGGTTAGGACACAGAATGCACCTTCTCAAAGTTCAGTACAGAATGCATCCATCAATAAGTTTGTTTCCAAATAATAAGTTCTACGGAAACCACATTAGGGATGGTCGAAATTTGACAGCAAATGCTTATGAGAAGCACTTCCTCAAAGAAAATTTATTTGGCTTCTACTCTTTCATAAGTGTAACCAATGGGTTTGAAGAGTTCGATGATAGAAATAGTTGGAAAGACATGATGGAAGTCTCCGTTGTTGCCAAGAAAATTTCTAAACTCTAAAGATATTATTACTCTTATGTTGCTTTCTGCATATATCTTTTTACATACTTCTATCTTCATTTATAAAAAAACTGTGCTTGTGAAAAGTTTGGGACTAAAACTGCAAAAAGTTAACGGTGTTATAACGGCGGGACCAAAAATGCGAAAAAAATGCGAACGAGACCAAAAGTGCTAGCATCGGGACCAAAATTGCGGTGAGGCGTGACCTGTGGGACCAAAGTGCAAAATTCTCGATTTCTCTCAGTTCATCCTGAATTTTGGTATGATAGGCAGGTTCTGGAATTTTGTTTCAATGCCCATAACACAGACTCAGAAATTAAGTCTGCCATGTTTCTAAAGAGGGAGAAAAGGGTGAACAAAGATGGAGAAGTGTACACGACGATCAAAAAGGGGGAGGAGGAGTTCTTCTTGGATGAAGAATAGGTGAAGCAACTTTTTTATCTTCCCTCAATGGGTGAGAATCCAGATACATGCATTGCTGATAAGGAGAAAGACTGTGTTTACACTATTAAGAAGAAGGGGGTGCCCTACCACCCAGCTCTCAACAGAAACACCTTGAAGCCAATCTACAGCATACTATGTGAGATTGTTGGGAAATGCATTCTGGCTAATCAAGGAAGCTAAGAACAAGTAAACAAGCCAAAGCTCAGGCTGATGAAGGCCATATGCAAAAGCCAAGAGAAGGAGTACAATTGGCAAATGTTCTTCTTGAGGTGTTTAAACAGGGAGGCAGATAAGTTCTCACCTCATGGGAAAGAATACTACCTCGCAAGCAAACTCAATTATGGCACAAAGATATCTTACATGATTGAAAATTTGGATCTCGGACAAGAGTGGAATGATTTAAGAAAATGGAGCACACTGAAGACGTTGTACATGCCACGAAAGGCCTTGGAAAGCAAGATGGTGGGAAGCAGTAGTGGTGAAGAGGAGGCAGAGGTAGAAGAAGAGGACAACCCCACTGAAGGGCAAAAGAAGAGGAGGGGGTTGGTAAAGGTAAGTGTCAAGATGGCTCGTCACAAGGAAGAGTCAGCTGTGAAAGCCTTGAAGAAGAAGGAACAAAAGTCAACTGAGGCAAGCAAGGAGGCTGCCCCTACAAAAAGGTCCATGAAAGCCATTCTATCTTCAACCTCAACTGATGAAACAGTGTCAGGTAATCTCGAAACATCTCCTATTAATTTACTGGATGACACTGCTGCTGAGGAGGAAACACCCCAACCCCAAACCAAACCCCCTGCACCACTAAAAATCACTTTTAAATCTAAAAAAAAAACCCCCACTAAAGGCTTTCAACAGTCTGATAGTGAAGTCCAAAAGATACCAACCCCCACTGAACAGACCTCCACTAAACATACCCCCACTGAAACCACCACTGAACCCAACCCCACTGAAGCTACCCTCACTAAACACATCACTGAACATATCTCACCTTATCCACTTTTCCCCATCCCCTATGAAGAATCTGATGATGGTGAGGGGTATTCTTTCTTGGATACCCTTAAAGATGAAGTTGCATACTTTATTGAAACTAACTATCCTGAGCTGGACAACTATCCTAACCGAAAAGCCATGATATTGAGGGTCAGGCTATTGGTCCAACTCAAGGATAGGTCCTTGGCTGAGATGATGATGGCAGTTGGTGAAGGAAGTGTGGAGATGTGGAAGAAGGAGGAGAAAGAAGTTGGTGAATTCACTGGCTTATCAAAGACTAGATATCTATGTAAAGAGAAAATGATCAAGAATCTAGTCTTTGCTAAGATCAATGAGATAAAGAAAACTGAGAAAGAAGGGGAGAAGGAGGAGACTGAGAAGAAGGAGGTTGAAACTGGTGAAGACATCTCACCTGTTCAAGGTGAAGGTGGGATGGCCAAGGTGTATCCGCCAAGGACGGGTCAACTGACCCTGAGGCACAGGCAAGGGATACTGAGGCACAAAACTTGCCTAAGAGCAGTGCAGTAGAGGTGCTGGAGACCCCTGCTGAGACTACTCCACAACAACCCTCAGTGATGGCTTCTGAGTCAACTGAGGTGACTAGTTTTGTTGGAGTTGAAAAAATGAGTGAAGAAGAAGATACTGATGTGGAGGTAGTGAAAGTTGTTAGTGGTGAGATTAGAACAATCATTCCTGTAAAGTATGAATTAGCTGAAAAGAACTTAGTTGAAAATCAGAGTGAGAGAGAGGAAGAGAGAGTAGAAAATGAGGGAGTCAATATGGAGATTGAAGAGGTGGAAGCAGGGTTGGAGGTGGGTTTGAGGGGGAATTTTCTAACCCTTCTCTAAGTGCAGGAAATCCAACCCAGGAGGAGACCAAACTATAACCAGTTTAAGTCCACTGAAGTTTGCCCTAAGGAATGTAGAATAGTTAAGGCTACCCTCAATTGAAGCTTAACTGAAAGATTTGGCAGATCAGATGGAGGAGGATGAAGATGAGACTATCCTTCTCTCAGATCACATTGATGATATGATGAATGTCACAACTTCTTCTCTTCAGAAGTTATCTCTCAGAGTTGAGAACTCACAGAAGATGGTGGTTGATGTTGTTGAAGGACAAGGAAAGATGATTGTGCAGGCTATCACAGAAATAGAGAAAAAGAGAAAGAAGCAGGGGCAAAGTTCTTGGAGTCTTCAGTAGAGTCTGTCTCCACCAGCTTGAAGACCACAGTGGAGGCTTTCTCAACTACACTGATGGAGAATGTTGAAGACTTCTACAACAAGAAAGCAGCTGAGGCAGAGGCCAAGGAAGATCTGCTGAAGCAGGGTCTTAAGAAGGTCTAGAAGGAAGCAGCAGAAGACTTCCCCACCCAGGAAAAGACCGATGTAATCATCAGTGAAAAGTTGACCAGTTTGTGAAATTTGGTCAAACAGCTGAAGCAACTCTGAACAGGCTGGAAGATGAAGTAGATCATTGCTCTACTCAGTTGAGGGTGGTGGAACACGAGTAGAAGCAGCTAAACATGACCTTCGGCAAAGTGTTGATTGATGTCGAAAAGGGGGAAGAATTGATATCAGGGAAGAAGATGAAAGAAAACCACAACAACACTATGGAGATCATCCTGGAAACAAATGACTTTGGTAAGTCACGGCGAGTAAAGAAAACGATGGTCAAAGCAAATAAGGAAGTTCAACTGAGAGCAGACAAGGAAGCTCTACTGTCAAAAGGAAAGAAAGTTGAGCCTGGGGTGGATCTCTCAAAGTTCAAAAAGGAAGCTGCTGGAGCCAAAAGAGAAAGGATGGCACTAAGAGGAGAATCCGCTAAGAGAAAGATGACTGATGAGCTTTCAGCTGAGGTGGTGAAGAAGACTAGATCTTCATTAAGGTTGGCTTCCAAACCAATTGATGCAGAGTCAGCTGAAATTCTCCTAGTCTTGAATCTAAACCCCATCTCTTCCAAGAGGCCTGATGAAGAGAACCCTAATGAAACCCCCAAGTCTGCTCCAACCCGAGTTACTGAACTAACTTAACTGATCAAAAAAGCTGGAGGAATGAACAAAAGAGCAAAGAAGATAGCAGCTCAATAGAAGGAAAGGCTGGACAAAACAGTACAAAAGATAGAGTTTGTTGCCGAGCTTGCTGAGAGAAAGAGGAAAGAGAGGCTGGCCACTTTTGACAAGACTATAACAAAGAAGTTCAAGAATGGATACCAAAAGTGGTTTGGCAGACTAAAGAACGACAAGGAAGCTCAACACACAGCCAAGTATCCTCATCATGATACTTGGGTGCCCAAGAAGCTCAACGACAAATGAGAATCAGTGAAGAGGGAGTTCGTCTATGCTTACTATGTCACTGGAGAACTGGGAAAGGAGAATCCGCAAGACTTGTTCAATTTATGGCTCTTTAACTCCTACCAAAACCTCTACCCCAATATCATTGAGGCCTAGAACAATGCTTTTGCAGGTAATGCCCTCAAAGCCCCTGAACCCATTGTCTACTAGCCACCAGTTGATGCTAATGGAGCTGCCGATAGAGAGAAAATCACCCTTGAATGGGTTGCTTTGTGTGAACATTTGGAGCTTCGAGGTCACTCCAAGGAAGTAATGGAGAGAAAGAATGAACTAAATGTTAGAGTGTTTAAACAGTGTGGCTTGGAGCCTGTGTTTGACTCTATTTAAAAAGGTTGTAAGTGATTTGCTGGGCATTTGTTTATAAGCCCTAGTTTCTTTTATTTTTGACTAAGTCAGTAGACTCTTTGTACTTGTACCTCTCTTGAAGTGAAATGAAAACTCTACGGTCTTTTATAGCCCAAGATAATATCTCATTATCATTTAGGCTTTGCACTATAGAATAAATTTACTTACTAAAATTTACTAAGTATGCCAAACTGATGATCTCAACTGAAGAAAAGAACTTTGTAATAGATAGGTTTCGGAATCATCAATAAGGGGGAAGTTGTTGGGAAATTGTATTGATATAAGTTTGATTAAGATGCCAAAATGTTCTCCCTAAGTAAATGTAAGTAAATTATATTCAGTAAAGTTAGACTAGAGTTAGTCAGTTCACTTGTTAGGGAACTGGGTACATTTACTAGTTTCAGGAGTGTATATTGTTCACTAAAGCGAAGTCCGCTGAAGAGGTGAATCTACTGAAGTTAAGTAAACTGAAGAAGTTACCTGAAGCACAAATGTTTTCTAAGTACATTTATGCTAGGGGAAGTACCATCAGTAGAGGTATTGGAAGTCTACTGATGAAGACTAACAAAGCATTTAAGGCAAAATGTATTTAAGGCTGTTAAATATTCTGGTTGGAACACAAGGCAAAAGGAATGTTAGTAAGGTTACAATTAATGAAGGAATAAGAAGGTTCCTTCAGTCGAGTTAAACCTTAAACCCAGACAAGCTCTGCACAAGTTGATTGTTCAGTCCAATGGGAAGATGACATGTAGGTGTACTTTACTAACAGCCGACCTGTGCAGACTGACAAACACCAAAAGTTAGGTCTTATCTTTTCAGAGAGCTGGTTGCAGGCAAAGACTTTCGAGCCAATTATTGATGCGACATAAAGCCAAAAAGAGTCGTTTAAGCCAATCAGATACAAGAGACTTGGGAAGTTTCAAACTCCAGCAGGAAGATTTTCAAGAAGTCTATAAATACAGAAGGGCGTGCTCTTTATCATGGACGGGAAACTTCAAAGATATGTGCATTCTCTACACTCACAAACGTACAATCGAAGCACTCAAAATCACTCAAGTTTCCCAAGTGTTTCACTTTTGTAGAGAAGCATACAAAACCTTCTGTAAACGTACTTAAAGCCATATCCAAAAGCTTAGATCAAGATAATCCATCCTTAAGCTCTTGATCCCACTTTGTAAGGATTAACCCAAAATAGTTGGAACCAAACCCTACTCAAAATTCTACTCACAGTTAGGTCGAGAGTTACAGTTAAGAGGTGTGAGTAAGCTGATAAGTTGATATCAGTCTGAAAGCTTGTTGTTGGGAACTAGGACCTGGATTTATCCTAGGGATCAAATATCCTAAGAGAGGAATATTTGATCAGTACACCTTGGCACTATAACACAAGGAATTCCAAGTTAAAGGAATTCTCCTATTTAATCAGGACAATGGACGTAGGAGATTCATCTCTGGACCACTTTATATTATGTGCATTTACTATCCAATAATTGCTTAAGTGCGTGTTGGATAAACTAGTTTTCTTATAACTAAAATTAGTATTTCGTAAAGGGCTCACTATTCCGCAACTGAAAGCTAATTAGATAGCAACTCAACTGAAAGCCAAGAGCTCTCAGTGGAGCTGATATCTCAGTAAGCTTTCACGAGTAAATTATCAGCAGACTTCAAAGTCTACTGAATGTTTATTGTCTTGTGTAAACTGTTAAGCTTCAAAAAGAAAAGTTTTAATTTGTAACAATAGGTGTATTCCCCACCCCCCATACACCTGTAGCACTCGTTTTGGGACCAACAACAGTCCAGGCGAATCTTGACTAATCATCTGTATAGTTTGACTTGAATTCTCTTCTTTACAGATAACTGTGCCTTATCTAAGTATTTGTTGATCTTTTCATCCAGGTGTGTCTCATTCCTACTATAGATAATATCAATTATCTTCCTTTGTTTCTCATCAGATAGGTTCTGTAAGTGTGCGTGGTGTTTTTCGGAGTAGTGTTAAATGAAATGTGGACAACATAAACGACAACACAAGACAGTTACGAACGGTTATGATGCAACACCTAGAATTCAGAAAGTTGATCTTTGAGACCACAACGTCCTAAACCCGAGTCATCACTTAGTGAACCATAAAAACTGAGCCAGAAAATTTCTAATAATTAATAAACATAATTATACGGATGCAGCAGAAGAACTTAACATAATACTTATTTGAGAAAACGTCAGTTTTTTTACTTAAAAAAACCATCAACTTGATAAGAGCAGTTTATTTAATCAATAAGTGGGAGTAGGAAACAGTCATCTATGGCAGCTCCCGGACCTCAGCATCATAACCTGAAAATGTTTAGAGAGGGGTGTGAGAAAAAATCTCAGCGGGTAACATGTATGTTGTCATACAGATTGTCAGGAGATCCAAAATAATAATACTTTTAAGATTTTTACCTTTCAGTTGGTTCATTATAATTCTTGGTCATGTGCATTAGTTTTCTTTAACATAAAACTTATAAACACAGATTTAGAACAAAACATCATATGGCCCAAATTCCCATCAATCATATGGCCCAAAGGCCCATCAATCTCCTTTCTTATTCATTGGTGGGGGCACAAGTGGCATTTCCACCGCGTCCTTGTCCCTAAAAACATGGGGGCACTGATACTCTGTCAACCATATCCTTATCCCTATTGGGAGGCACCGGTAGCGACTCTACCGCATCCTTGTCCCTAAAAAAAGTGGGGGCTCTTTCAACCACATTCTTATCCCTGTTTGGGGGGGCACCGGTAGCGACTCCACCGTGTTCTTATCCCTTCTTTCCTTATTCCTCCACAGCTTCCCTTACAACTTTCACATAGTTCACAAATCACATACCACATGCTCACATTGTTATAATTGTATACTCGCATTCACATTAATAAGATTGTTCATGTCTTTTACTGATATTCATTATGTTTGTTTCAAAAAACGGACAACAGTCCATATAACATTAACTAGCTATACATATAGTGTCACCCACCTGGAAACTTTTAGAGGTAAAGCTTAACTTCTTGATTGCTTAGAACACGGGCGACCTTCGAGCTTCTGAGCTAACTCCACTTTACCTAACACAGTCCGCTCATTTAGTCATCGTTCATTCTTTTAATTTATTACTAAACTTTGCATCATACTCACAACTTTTCAATAATAGGGGAAATATTTATCCTATTAAGACAATCTTAGGGTTTCGTTCAAGTTCAAGGAGGGCGTTGAAACTTGTTCATTCGGGTAGTAAGGTTACTCTAATTCAATACGGGTCCGCAGGTTGGCGTTTTGGGTCTTCCGGGTTTATTAAACAATCAAAAGCAAGTAAAACACACAAAAACATTCTTGGACAAGTAAACAAAAATCATTCATATACCTAAAACATGATTGTTATAAAAGTATCATTTATTCCTTCTTTCTAGTGCTACTTATTTAACAAAAGACATACATACATGTATTAACTTAAAAAGGTATTTATACTTTCTGGAAATTTTTGAAATTTTAGTATGTTATATATCTAATGATATAGAACAAATTTCATTAAGGGTACCAAATTATTTGAGCTACGGAAATAGGGTACATTTTCATTTGAAAAAAGAACAGTAAGACATTAGTCAAAACAGTGTACATTGAAGCCTAAAATTCATATCTTACAGTAGGAGGCTTCAGAAATCATAAAATTAGAATATATTACAGAGAACTTAATACCTAACATCTTTTGTTTAGAAACCTAAGTCATTTGAGTTATGGAACATTACCAGATATTTGATGGAAAATGGATTTATAACATAGTTTGTCATACAATATATGCTTTACTAAATATCCATAACTTATTATAAACTTAATCAAAATTAACCAAGAATTTTACATAGCATTTCAAACTTAGTGGAGAACATCTCCAAATTTTTATAAGATTTCTAAGTACTTATAAAAGGCCTAAATGAATTGTTGGAAACAATGAATCAACCTCAGTCAAGTATTTAACATATAATATTTAATCAGTCATATCTCATTATCCTTTTCATAAAACACTACAATTTTTTGTCATTTCTTAAAAAACAAGAGAAACATCCCCAAATTTTTCTATAATTTTATCAATAATGAAAATAGGCAAAAAGGTTAAATAGATTTGCTGCTCCCAGTTTCGCACGGTTTCAGACACACAAATTTCCATGAATTTATTATCCCTTAATATAAATCAGATGACAGCCAAATTTTCACAGTTTCTTATATATATCAAATAATATATTCAGGTAATTATTAATGATTTTTCAACATTAATAAAGCTCCAAAATGGATTCATCAAAAAGGGGGCAGTAGCTAACTCGGGTAGAAACGAACATTGTCGAATTTTCACATACACGATCATATAAGCTAAAAAATGTGGAAAATCTTAAACATAAACCTCATACACTATATTCACAGTTTAAACAAGCTTAGGGGAGGTTCTTAACATGTCATTTCTAAGGGTTTCATGCTCAAAATAAAACATGATTAGGAAAATGAGATTTAAAGGCTTACCCTTGTAGTTTTCCTCACTTTCTTGGAAGATTAGGAACCAAAGATGAACACCCTAGTTTTTAACACTCCCCTGGCTTCAAGATGATGGGGAAAACACTCCTCCTAGGTGGTGGTGGTGTAGGCCAAGAGGGGGGGGAGAGGGCTCCTTCTCCTTCTACTCTTACTCCTAACTTTGTATCTATCTCTCTCTCTCTCACTCTCTCTCTCTCTCTAAGCTTCTCTTGTGTTTTTGCAAGATAAAAAATGAGGGTTGGATGGTGGTATTTATAGAAGGGGAGAAGGAGGAGTGAAGGGTTGGTATTGGGTGTATTAAATGCAAGGTAATGATGATTGAGTGTGTAGGGGGTGTTTAGGGCTAGACATAGTATATAATCATGAGATTGCACTTGAGTATGGGACTTCATGAGGGGATATTTCTATCAGATTTGGGGCTGCCATTTATGGTAGTCCCGATTCTAGACGCGATTTTGGCTTCGACAGTGTATTTTTGATATTTTTCGGTTCGACTTTTGGTTCCCAAATTTAATTCAAACATACCGTTAAATTCGTATGATTTTTTTGGTTCATATAAATGTTCTTATTCATCATTTTGAATTCTTTAATTTTTTATTAAGAAAGTCGACCCGTTTTTCAGATAAAACTCAAAAAGTGCTAGTAGGTTTTTTCGACCCGAATGCTCGTCTGTCACCTGAAAAATTAGAACTTGTATGCACATATATTCAAATCAAACATTTCATTTAAACACATTAAAAATAAATCATGAAAATTCTAATTTGGTTTCGGGTTGTTACAATCTCTCTGAATCTCGCCCAAGTGAGTGCATTACGTTCAGCAGCTTGCCCCATTCTCCAATACGAAGTCCACCATATTCTTGCATCCTCCCTCAGCTGGAAGGATGCACATGCCACTTTCTGATCATCTGTGCATCTCATCAATCCGAGTATACTCTCCAAGTTCTCCATCCACTCCTCGAAGGCGGATGGTCCATCTTTCCAATTAAAAGTAGGAGGCTTAAATTTGTTGAACTGCTCCAGTACGTGGAGGTGGTCGTTCTGTGGATTTTGCGGATTCTGCGGATTTTGAGGAGGTGGTGGTGGTTGTTGTCGTCCTCGGTGAGCTATTTTCCTATTCAAATAACTTAAACCAATATATACGTATCTTTGTGTAACACCTATGTCCTCTTTATCTATCAATCACCACAGTTATTAGTGTTAAAGTTTATACAAATTAGTCATATTCACTGTATCATAGTCAACATAACTCATATTTCATGTGATCATCTTTTCAATGATCAATAAGAAACATAATAAATAACTTTCATATCATACCTGGGAGTTGCAGCAGTGGGTAGTGGTGGACGCCATAACTTAGAAATAACAAATGCATGAAAACACATTTTTTTAAAGATTATGAAAGAAAGATTTTTTTTAACAAGTCTACAAGAACGTAGACTTGCTCTGATACCACACTGTCACGACCTAATTTTTAGAAAGTATTTTGACATTTAACTTGAATAAAATCTCCTAAAAAATCTTTTTTTTTTCAGATAAGATCACAAATAAATCAAAGAAGTAAAATTCTAATTTCAACCAACAATGGAAAAATTAATTCCAAGTCGTGATATAAAATATTTCACCATAAAGTTGCGATACTTGTCTCAAAATAATTAAAGACTCAACATACTAGAAAATTAACCAAATCCAACACATAAAATAATCCCAAATATGTTGGTCCCAAAAATATCCAGCGGAAAGCGTTTTGAAATATTTTAATGAAAAACCAAATTATAAAGTAAGTACTAGAATTGAAATGCAGAAATTTAAAGTGCAGAAAATAAATAACACCAGGATTTATAGTGGTTCGGACCAACTTGTTCTACGTCCACTCTCCCTTTCTCAAAAGGGGACTCTCTCTCTCCAACCAACTTACTATCTACTGGAATTGCGAAGTACCAGCTCCTTCGTACAACTTGCTTACAACAACCTTTCTATATGATGAACAGGTTGATTACAAGTTCCAACTAAAACTCCTAAAAGATTGTATAAACTTGAAAGGATAAAGGTGAGTGAGTGGAGAGTTCGTATGCTTTGTGTTCTTGACCGACTCTTATCTCTCTCTCTAATGAACTCAACCAAAACACTCCTATTTATAGTTGTAGGAATTAACTAGCAGTTGGAAGCTAGAAATTCAAACAACCATAATTGGAGGGATATAATCAATCACAAATTGATTATATTGATTGATTGATCTCCTTCATTGATTGGATCTTTTAAGATTGATACCAATCAATCAATCCTCCTATCAGTTAACTCTCCAAATTGCTTCTTCTCAATCATTGAAACTCCTAGATCTCCTTGTCTTCAGATTACACGCAGCCTCCATGTGGGTGAACTAATTCGTCTCCCTCATCTAGTCTGGACTCGTCTGATTTGGGGTCTTCTGGTCTGGTCTGGTCTGGTGACATTTCTGCTCTGAACCTCATTTGGGAGAGGTCTTCTGGCAGACTCCTCTGGACAGGCTCCTTTGGCAGACTCCTCTGGTCAGACTCCTCTGGAAGACTCCTCTAGTCAGACTCCTCTGGCAGACTCCTCTAGTCAGAGCTCATCTGGCAGACTCCTCTGGTGACTTGATTAGGCGTGAAATTGTCATGATTCGTCGCTCGAAATGCCCTGGTTTTGGTTAATTTTGTTGAGTATTTAGAGTCATTTATGTATCATTTTCATAAACTAATGAATTTTTCTCTTAGATGCTCATAGGTGAATAGAGGGCGAAAAGAGGAGTTCGTAGGACTTTGAATCGACTCAAACGGACGCCCGGATGAGAAGATATCAAAAAAATACGAAAAGTACTAGTTCGAGGGCGCAAAAGTATCATTGGAGTGAACAAGCTAGAAGAGCTCGAGCACAAGTGCTCGAGTGGTCATGCATAGCGCACGAGTGAACGTGGGTCGTGCACCCCTGCACGAGTGATCGTGCAGGGCGCTCGAGCAATGCATGTGCTCGTGCACTAGTGCACGAGCAGTCCACGAGCATGCGCATTTTTTGGCCCATACGTTCTCGATTCGGCCTGATGCATATATATATTCGTCTCAAGCACGTTTTGGAGGATAACCACTTACACCCACTAGATTCAAGAGCATTTTTAGAGAGTTAATATTCGGAGAGAAGGAACGAGCAAGTTTACTTTACGTTTTTTAGGTTTTTCTTACGAATTAGCATCACTATTTTACGTTTTAGTTTCGTTTCTTCATATTCTTGTGCTTGAACACGTTGAGACTCATTTTATTGGTTTAATTTAAGTTATTCTTTTGTTTCTTTAAACCCTAGTTTATGTTTGATCTCTTCTTCGTCCTAATTATCATGTTCATGTTCGTTACTTATTCAATTGCTATTATTTACGTAAAATCGATGTCTAGCTAAAACCCTTGCATGCTTGGGGTAGGATGAACTCGTAGAAGTAGGTTGTGGGTATGTAATTAGGGTATCTTGTGACGTTAGGTTTTAATTCTCTTGATTAATGAATTCTTAAAATTAATCTTAACTTTACTTTTGAATTTCGTTCGAAAAGTGTTAGAGAGAGGACGACCGTATCACTCTTTAACAATGAGTAGACTTAACTAGAGGGTTTAGAAAGGGTTAATTCATCTACCAGTTTAGCGAAGGAGGACGACCGCATTACCTTAGTTAAATTAGGGTCTCATTAATTAAGCACAATCTATTAACTTGTTAGTGGATTAGTGAAGTCGAGTGTTAGGGTAAAGTATTAGGGTTTAGAATCTTGAGCTTTCACCTTGCATTCTTTTACTTAGGTTATTTCTTGCGCGTCATGGTTATTTTGATTATGTACCTGCTCCGTTAGTATACGTAGGGATTCCTATCCTGAGCATCACCATCTCTTATTTGAACACAAACCTTAGTTAATTCATCTACTTTAGTATTTTGGTTTAATTATTTTATTTTAGTTTTAATTAATCTTTCCAAAAAATCCAAAAACATTACACTCATATTAACTACGACGCGTAGATCTTCAGGGATCTATTTGCATACAAACCTACCCTTGGGTTCGATAATACTTGGTCGCTATACTTACTCATACTACAGTGAACCCGTACTCTTGCAGGGAAACTACTAGTAGAAAGCTGGTATTTTCGGTTCAAGTCAATGGCGCCGTTGCCGAGGATGGCGTTGTATGTCTGTTGAATAGGACTTGTAGATAGCTTAGTAGTTAGTAGTGAGAGCTGTATTTTCTTTTTTATTTTTATTTATTCGGCAGTTGCGTTTTGATCCTTCTGCTAGTGTGTCAGGTATATGAAAACATGCTCACAAGGCAATACGAGCGAAGAGAGAATACCGTTGGACCCTGAGACGATAGCTAGAAGGAACCGAGCTTTCTTGAGGAGAATGAATACTGCCGGAGGAGGGAAAGAACCAATGGACATCTCTAATGAGTTGGATGATGCTGCGAATGAGTTCAATCAGGAATTGGGCCGAGTTGAAGGCACTGGAGTCAGTGGTAGCCAGAATAAAGTTCCTTTAAGGAATAGCCAGAGCCTAAACCCGGATACACAAAACGTAGACAACCCAGCTCATAACCTTGTTCAAAACCCTCATAACAACCCTGCTTACCCACATCCTAACTTACAACAAAACAACTTACCTTATCCACCTTAACCATACCCTTATCACCCTTACCCGTACCCTCCACCTCCAGTTTACAATCAACCACCTGTTTACCAACCACCACCCCAACAAGTACCGGTACCAGCTACTAATCCTCAACACGTTCCTCAGAACGCATATCAAAATATGGTTATTCGAGGGAGGTTTGCAGCACAGCCACAACGGTACTATGATGGAGTGGTATTGCCTCCTGTTGAGGCAAATAACTTCTCGATTTCCCCGGGAATTCTTAAGCTGCTCACCGAGAACCAGTTCAAGGGGGTGATCGGGAAGGAGAATCCTCATACTCATCTGAGGAGTTTTCTAATGATAGCCTCCACTTTCAATTACAATGGCATGTCTGAAGATACCAAGAGGCTTAGGCTGTTCCCATTCTCATTGACGGGAATAGCTAAATAGTGGTACGATAATACGCTTCCACAGGGAGGTATTACCACTTGGGCCGAGCTTGAGCGTCTGTTCCTCGAGCGATTCTACCCTCCATCGAGAACTATTAAAGCAAGGATTGAGATTTCTTCCTTTCGCCAAAAGTTAGGAGAGGATTTACGCCAAGCGTGGGAGAGATACTCAAATATGTTGATAGAGTGCCCGCAGCACGGGTACAATGAGGGAGATGTGATGGCATTTTTCTATAGTGGTGCCAACAAGGCTGGGCAAGACCATCTAGACGCCTGTGCTAGTGGATCATTCTTGAATCAAGGAATAGTGAGGTGTAGAGAGATCGTGGACAACATTGTCACGAATGCCGGGGCTTGGAATGTGAACGCAGATTTCCAAAGAGTTCATCAGGTTGAGGAAGGTGAAGGAACGAGAAGGCTGTTGATGGCCATGATGGAAAAGATTAACAACCTTGAGTTGGGGAAGAATATGGTTGGAGGGAATGCAGCAGAGAATGAGCAAGAGGACAAGCCCACAATTCAGCAAGAAGTAGCTAACTAAATGGGAAGGCCTAACTATCCACAAGGCGGGTATCCACAAGGTGGCAATCAGTTTGGAAGGCCTCCTTATGGCCAACCATTTGTACCTCCAGGCCCACAGGGTATCAAGGAGGTCAGCAGCCTCCTCAAAACACATGGAGGAAGAACGAGAATTTTTCATATACTAACCCGAAGGTGGGCATTACAGTTCCTCCAGGAGTTTATCCAGGTTCTAAACCTCCGGGTGGAGAAGGCGGTTCATCAACTGAGGAGATATTGAGAGCTATCCTTCAGAAGGTGGAGGAAGGTAGCAAGAGATTGTCCTCTTTGGAGTACGATGTGAAGGAGTTGCATAAGAAAGGTGATCAGCGTGATCAAGAACTCTAAAAGAGAGATGTTGAGCTGAATCGAATTCAGCAAGAGAACAATAGGCGGTTCACCTCAATAGAGTTCCAGATAAGCCAAATTGCAAAATCATTGAATAGGGAGCCGGGTAAGTATCCTTCCATGCCGGAGGGGAACCCGAAAGAGCATTGCAAGTCTATCCAGTTAAGAAGTGGAACCAAGTATGAAGGTCCTCAGATGCCTGCTGATTCTGAGAAAACCCAAGATAGAGATGAGAGTTGAGAAGAAGGTTGAGGGTAAAAGCACTCAAGCGAGCAAAGAGCTTGAAGAGGAAGGCATTGAGAAGGTTGAGAGAGTTCCTAAGTGGAAGAAGGCAAAGGAAGCAAAGGAGAAAGTGAAAGAGACCAAAAGAGATGAATGGGGGGTACCCAAATCTATGATACCCGTCCCATATCCACAACACTTCATGAAAAAGAAGCTTGATGAGAAATTCGCTAAATTCCTTGATGTGGTTAAACAATTGCATATTAATATCCCTTTTTATGATGCTTTGGAATAGATGCCCAACTATGCAAAGTTTTTGAAGGACTTGATCGCGAAAAGACGGAGAGTGGATGAGCCGAAGTTGGTGCAGTTGAATCATGAGGTGAGTGCATTAGTGCACAAGGCGCTTCCTCCAAAGCTAAAGGATCCCGGGAGCTTTACCATCTTATGTGACATTGGGAATGGGGGGAGCGTTGTGCGATCTCGGAGCGAGCATAAATCTTATGCCCTTGTCGCTTTTCAAGAAGTTGGAAGGTGGAGAACTTCAGCCCACAATGGTGACGCTTCAACTAGCCGACCGGTCTATTACTCGACCTCAAGTGGTGGTTGAAGACATCCTCGTGAGAGTTGGAGATCACATTTTTCCAGCCGATTTTGTAGTGCTAGAGTTGGAGAAAGATGAGCACGTGCCCCTGATTTTGGGAAGACCGTTCTTAGCGATGGCGGGGATGGTGCTAGACGTGGCAAATGGGAAGATTACGTTGAAGGTTGATGATCAAGAAGTGAAGATTTCCCTATATGAAGCCATGAAGCACCCGACGGAGGATGAGAGTTTGTATTGCATGGATGCAATTGATCCTCGTGTTGAAGACACACCTCCTATCCCTAATCTTTCTTTTAGTCATTATTTTGATGATCCTTCACTTGATAATTTAACCCATGAGCATTATAATCTTGATTATGTTGATAGGGATAAAATGAAGAGGTTGAAGGATGAAGAGGTGAAAAGTGTGGACATGGTCCAGTTGGAAAGGAAAGGAGGAGAAAAGAAGAAAAAGTCCAAATTCAAGAACCTGTTTGGTAAGACGCCTCCAGATAAAGGTGAGAAGGAGTTGAGACCCCTAACACTTGGAGATGAAAAGGAAGCAAAGGAACTCATGATGGAGGGAAATCAAGGAAAGAAATTCAACCACCACTCTTATGAGAGTAAGGGAGGTAAATTTGAGTATGATGTCCCATAAGCTCCTTTGAGCTCGGTCCGGCATGAGGACCTTAAAAATAGCACTGAATGGGAGGCAACCCATTTTTATTTGCTTTTGTTTGTTTTTAGTTATTTGAGTTTTATGTTATTAGGGTGTTGTTGAATCGTAAGTTTTAACCTCGTACTTGAGAGTTTTATTTTGTAGGCTTGTCTCGATAGAGTAGAGGAATCATGGAGCTATCCAAAAGAGAGGAACTCAAGCAAGGGAGTGTGCAACATTGTTGAGAGAAACCGAATTGTTTGGTTGAGGTAACCCACAACCCCAAACTTAGACCTCTTTGCAAGGTCGAAGTTTGGGGGTGGAGTTTTTACGTTTCTTGTTACATTGAACCGGAGCACCCCTTATCTTTAAGTGTGTTTGGTTATTTGGTGTCTTGAGATGCTCCTCGGGGTGATTTTGATTTTATTTGCTACTACATATTTCATGCCTATCAATCATCTTATGCTTGTTGATTGCTATCTTTGAGTATGACTTGATGAGTATAGTGGTTTGTGGATTTGAGTTAGGGACTCTTTTGTGTGAGTGCTTGAGCTAGAGTTGATTTGAGAAAGAACTTGTATGCTTGTGAATTTTTCCTTTTGAGTACTTGTGTGATGAGAGTGGGAATTCACTAGGACTAGCATGGATGTGAAAGCTGTGAGACTTGAGCCTTATGAGATTTTGATATATGATTTGATCTCTTCGTTTGTGAGTGGATCGTCACCTTAGGGGATGCTAGAACTTGTGTGTGCTCTTGCTCCTTGATTGTGTCTAGTTTGATATGCCGAATAGGATCTTAGGCCATCTTTGATTTGATTGAGTCACTTAGCCAAAATTTTCCTTACCAATGACATTGACCCCTTGTTAGCCCCTTTTAGCTTTATGCCTATTTTATTTGCTAGCACATATGAACACTATTCCAATTTCTAAGCCTTTGTGTCCAAATTTGAGTGGAGAATAGGAAAAATGTGAATGTAAAGAGATTGAATTGAGTTGAAAAAGGGAAATGTTGATTGTTGAGTGAATATGAGACGAAGGTGTGATGAAGTTTTGAGTTGTGGGAAAAAGAAAAAAATGAGAATGAGCAAAAAAAGAAAAAAAAAAGAGCTCATGTGTTTGTGCGAAAAAGAGAAAAAAAAAGTGATTGAAAAAAAGTGAAAGGAGTTAGAAAGAAAAAAAAATTTAAGTGTTGAGAGTAGTGGAATTGAAAATGTGTTGATTGAAAAATATTTGAAGTATTTTGTTCTTAATCTCGAAGTGCGAAAGTTTGATTTTCTATACTCCATTCACTTGAGTCACTTTACCATATTGATTCTCACCTGTCCAAAGAGCCTACATTACAACCTTGAGAAAAGTCCTTTTTGATTCGGCATTGATTTCTAAAGTATGGTCGGAGTTAAGAGTTTTTACAAGCCTATGGCTGCCAATATGTGTGATTGATTGATTAAGTGAGTCCCTTTATCATTGATATACACTTGTGAGGGAGTGAAACACATCGTAGAGTGCACATCCTTGTTTGATTTTGGTGATTCTCGCTGTTGTTGCATGCGTATGATGAGAGAAGATTAGTGAATATACTTGTGATTGATCTTTGAAGCTCGAATTCATTTGCTTGCATGATTTGATTCGTTGACTCATTCCTAACAATTTCACTTGACTTATTATTTCGTTGCTTGAGGACAAACAACATGGTAAGTTTGGGGGGGTTGATTAGGCGTGAAGTTGTCATGATTCGTCGCTCGAAATGCCCTGATTTTGGTTGATTTTGTTGAGTATTTAGAGTCATTTGCGTATCATTTTCATAAACTAATGAATTTGTCTCTTAGATGCTCATAGGTGAATAGAGGGCGAAAAGAGGAGTTCGTAGGACTTTGAATCGACTCAAACGGACGCCCGGATGAGAAGATATCGAAGAAATACGAAAAGTACTAGTTCGAGGGCGCAAAAGTATCATTGGAGTGCACAAGCTAGAAGAGCTCGAGCATAAGTGCTCAAGTGGTCGTGCATAGCGCACGGGTGAACGTGGGTCGTGCACCCCTGCACGAGTGCTCGTGCAGGGCGCTCGAGCAATGCATGTGCTCGTGCACAAGTGCACGAGCTCGAGAGGTCGTGCAGTTTCTTGGCTCTGGAAGATTGAAGTGCTCGAGTTGGAGGTGCTCGTGCACTAGTGCACGAGCATGCGCGTTTTTTGGCCCATACGTTCCCGATTCGGCCCGATGCATATATATATTCGTCCCGAGCACGTTTTGGAGGATAACCACTTACACCCACTAGATTCAAGAGCGTTTTTAGAGAGTAAATATTCGGAGAGAAGGAACGAGCAAATTTACTTTACGTTTTTTAGGTTTTTCTTACGAATTAACATCACGATTTTATGTTTTAGTTTCGTTTCTTCATATTCTTGTGCTTGAACACGTTGAGACTCGTTTTATTGGTTTAATTTAAGTTATTCTTTTATTTTTTTAAACCCTAGTTTATGTTTGATCTCTTCTTCGTCCTAATTATCATGTTCATGTTTGTTACTTATTCAATTGCTATTATTTACATAAAATCGATGTCTAGCTAAAACCCTTGCATGCTTGGGGTAGGATGAACTCGTAGAAGTAGGTTGTGGGTATGTAATTAGGGTAGCTTGTGACGTTAGGTTTTAATTCTCTTGATTAATGAATTCTTAAAATTAATCTTAACTTTACTTTTGAATTTCGTTCGAAAAGTGTAATAGAGAGGACGACCGTATCACTCTTTAACAACGAGTAGACTTAACTAGAGGGTTTAGAAAGGGTTAATTCATTTACCAGTTTAGCGAAGGAGGACGACCGCATTACCTTAGTTAAATTAGGGTCTCATTAATTAAGCACAATCTATTAACTTGTTAGTGGATTAGTGAAGTCGAGTGTTAGGGTAAAGTATTAGGGTTTAGAATCTTGAGCTTTCACCTTACATTATTTTACTTAGGTTATTTCTTGTGCGTCACGGTTATTTTGATTATGTATCTGCTCCATTAGTATACGTAGGGATTCCTATCCTGAGCATCACTATCTCTTATTTGAACACAAACCTTAGTTAATTCGTCTTTTTTAGTATTTTAGTTTAATCATTTTATTTTAGTTTTAATTATTCTTTCCAAAAAATCCAAAAACATTACACTCATATTAACTACGACGCATAGATCTTCAGGGATCTATTTGCATACAAACCTACCCTTGGGTTCGATAATACTTGGTCGCTATACTTACTCATACTACAGTGAACCCGTACTCTTGCAGGGAAACTACTAGTAGAAAGCTGGTATTTTCGGTTCAAGTCAATGGCGCCGTTGCCGAGGATGGCGTTGTATGTCTGTTGAATAGGACTTGTAGATAGCTTAGTAGTTAGTAGTGAGAGCTGTATTTTCTTTTTTATTTTTATTTATTCGGCAGTTGCGTTTTGATCCTTCTGCTAGTGTGTCAGGTATATGAAAACATGCTCACAAGGCAATACGAGCGAAGAGAGAATACCGTTGGACCCTGAGACGATAGCTAGAAGGAACCGAGCTTTCTTGAGGAGAATGAATACTGCCGGAGGAGGGAAAGAACCAATGGACATCTCTAATGAGTTGGATGATGCTGCAAATGAGTTCAATCAGGAATTGGGCCGAGTTGAAGGCACTGGAGTTAGTGGTAGCCAGAATCAAGTTCCTTTAAGGAATAGCCAGAGCCTAAACCCGGATACACAAAACGTAGACAACCCAGCTCATAACCTTGTTCAAAACCCTCATAACAACCCTGCTTACCCACATCCTAACTTACAACAAAACAACTTACCTTATCCACCTTAACCATACCCTTATCACCCTTACCCGTACCCTCCACCTCCAGTTTACAATCAACCACCTGTTTACCAACCACCACCCCAACAAGTACCGGTACCAGCTACTAATCCTCAACACGTTCCTCAGAACGCATATCAAAATATGGTTATTCGAGGGAGGTTTGCAGCACAGCCACAACGGTACTATGATGGAGTGGTATTGCCTCCTGTTGAGGCAAATAACTTCTCGATTTCCCCGGGAATTCTTAAGCTGCTCACCGAGAACCAGTTCAAGGGGGTGATCGGGAAGGAGAATCCTCATACTCATCTGAGGAGTTTTCTAATGATAGCCTCAACTTTCAATTACAATGGCATGTCTGAAGATACCAAGAGGCTTAGGCTGTTCCCATTCTCATTGACGGGAATAGCTAAATAGTGGTCAGATAATACGCTTCCACAGGGAGGTATTACCACTTGGGCCGAGCTTGAGCGTCTGTTCCTCGAGCGATTCTACCCTCCATCGAGAACTATTAAAGCAAGGATTGAGATTTCTTCCTTTCGCCAAAAGTCAGAAGAGGATTTACGCCAAGCGTGGGAGAGATACTCAAATATGTTGATAGAGTGCCCGCAGCACGGGTACAATGAGGGAGATGTGATGGCATTTTTCTATAGTGGTGCCAACAAGGCTGGGCAAGACCATCTAGACGCCTGTGCTAGTGGATCATTCTTGAATCAAGGAATAGTGAGGTGTAGAGAGATCGTGGACAATATTGTCACGAATGCCGGGGCTTGGAATGTGAATGCAGATTTCCAAAGAGTTCATCATGTTGAGGAAGGTGAAGGAACGAGAAGGCTGTTGATGGCCATGATGGTAAAGATTAACAACCTTGAGTTGGGGAAGAATATGGTTGGAGGGAATGCAGCAGAGAATGAGCAAGAGGACAAGCCCACAATTCAGCAAGAAGTAGCTAACTAAATGGGAAGGCCTAACTATCCACAAGGCGGGTATCCACAAGGTGGCAATCAGTTTGGAAGGCCTCCTTATGGCCAACCATTTGTACCTCCAGGCCCACAGGGTATCAAGGAGGTCAGCAGCCTCCTCAAAACACATGGAGGAAGAACGAGAATTTTTTATATACTAACCCGAAGGTGGGCATTACAGTTCCTCCAGGAGTTGATCCAGGTTCTAAACCTCCGGGTGGAGAAGGCGGTTCATCAACTGAGGAGATGTTGAGAGCTATCCTTCAGAAGGTGGAGGAAGGTAGCAAGAGATTGTCCTCTTTGGAGTACGATGTGAAGGAGTTGCATAAGAAAGGTGATCAGCGTGATCAAGAACTCTAAAAGAGAGATGTTGAGCTGAATCGAATTCAGCAAGAGAACAATAGGCGGTTCACCTCAATAGAGTTCCAGATAAGCCAAATTGCAAAATCATTGAATAGGGAGCCGGGTAAGTATCCTTCCATGCCGGAGGGGAACCCGAAAGAGCATTGCAAGTCTATCCAGTTAAGAAGTGGAACCAAGTATGAAGGTCCTCAGATGCCTGCTGATTCTGAGAAAACCCAAGATAGAGATGAGAGTTGAGAAGAAGGTTGAGGGTAAAAGCACTCAAGCGAGCAAAGAGCTTGAAGAGGAAGGCATTGAGAAGGTTGAGAGAGTTCCTAAGTGGAAGAAGGCAAAGGAAGCAAAGGAGAAAGTGAAAGAGACCGAAAGAGATGAATGGGGGGTACCCAAATCTATGATACCCGTCCCATATCCACAACACTTCATGAAAAAGAAGCTTGATGAGAAATTCGCTAAATTCCTTGATGTGGTTAAACAATTGCATATTAATATCCCTTTTTATGATGCTTTGGAATAGATGCCCAACTATGCAAAGTTTTTGAAGGACTTGATCGCGAAAAGACGGAGAGTGGATGAGCCGAAGTTGGTGCAGTTGAATCATGAGGTGAGTGCATTAGTGCACAAGGCGCTTCCTCCAAAGCTAAAGGATCCCGGGAGCTTTACCATCTTATGTGACATTGGGAATGGGGGGAGCGTTGTGCGATCTCGGAGCGAGCATAAATCTTATGCCCTTGTCGCTTTTCAAGAAGTTGGAAGGTGGAGAACTTCAGCCCACAATGGTGACGCTTCAACTAGCCGACCGGTCTATTACTCGACCTCAAGTGGTGGTTGAAGACATCCTCGTGAGAGTTGGAGATCACATTTTTTCAGCCGATTTTGTAGTGCTAGAGATGGAGAAAGATGAGCACGTGCCCCTGATTTTGGGAAGACCGTTCTTAGCGATGGCGGGGATGGTGCTAGACGTGGCAAATGGGAAGATTACGTTGAAGGTTGATGATCAAGAAGTGAAGATTTCCCTATATGAAGCCATGAAGCACCCGACGGAGGATGAGAGTTTGTATTGCATGGATGCAATTGATCCTCGTGTTGAAGACACACCTCCTATCCCTAATCTTTCTTTTAGTCATTATTTTGATGATCCTTCACTTGATAATTTAACCCATGAGCATTATAATCTTGATTATGTTGATAGGGATAAAATGAAGAGGTTGAAGGATGAAGAGGTGAAAAGTGTGGACATGGTCCAGTTGGAAAGGAAAGGAGGAGAAAAGAAGAAAAAGTCCAAATTCAAGAACCTGTTTAGTAAGACGCCTCCAGATAAAGGTGAGAAGGAGTTGAGACCCCTAACACTTGGAGATGAAAAGGAAGCAAAGGAACTCATGATGGAGGGAAATCAAGGAAAGAAATTCAACCACCACTCTTATGAGAGTAAGGGAGGTAAATTTGAGTATGATGTCCCATAAGCTCCTTTGAGCTCGGTCCGGCATGAGGACCTTAAAAATAGCACTGAATGGGAGGCAACCCATTTTTATTTGCTTTTGTTTGTTTTTAGTTATTTGAGTTTTATGTTATTAGGGTGTTGTTGAATCGTAAGTTTTAACCTCGTACTTGAGAGTTTTATTTTATAGGCTTGTCTCGATAGAGTAGAGGAATCATGGAGCTATCCAAAAGAGAGGAACTCAAGCAAGGGAGTGTGCAACATTGTTGAGAGAAACCGAATTGTTTGGTTGAGGTAACCCACAACCCCAAACTTAGACCTCTTTGCAAGGTCGAAGTTTGGGGGTGGAGTTTTTACGTTTCTTGTTACATTGAACCGGAGCACCCCTTATCTTTAAGTGTGTTTGGTTATTTGGTGTCTTGAGATGCTCCTCGGGGTGATTTTGATTTTATTTGCTACTACATATTTCATGCCTATCAATCATCTTATGCTTGTTGATTGCTATCTTTGAGTATGACTTGATGAGTATGGTGGTTTGTGGATTTGAGTTAGGGACTCTTTTGTGTGAGTGCTTGAGCTAGAGTTGATTTGAGAAAGAACTTGTATGCTTGTGAATTTTTCCTTTTGAGTACTTGTGTGATGAGAGTGGGAATTCACTAGGACTAGCATGGATGTGAAAGCTGTGAGACTTGAGCCTTATGAGATTTTGATATATGATTTGATCTCTTCGTTTGTGAGTGGATCGTCACCTTAGAGGATGCTAGAACTTGTGTGTGCTCTTGCTCCTTGATTGTGTCTAGTTTGATATGCCGAATAGGATCTTAGGCCATCTTTGATTTGATTGAGTCACTTAGCCAAAATTTTCCTTACCAATGACATTGACCCCTTGTTAGCCCCTTTTAGCTTTATGCCTATTTTATTTGCTAGCACATATGAACACTATTCCAATTCCTAAGCCTTTGTGTCCAAATTTGAGTGGAGAATAGGAAAAATGTGAATGTGAAGAGATTGAATTGAGTTGAAAAAGGGAAATGTTGATTGTTGAGTGAATATGAGACGAAGGTGTGATGAAGTTTTGAGTTGTGGGAAAAAGAAAAAAATGAGAATGAGCAAAAAAAGAAAAAAAAAAGAGCTCATGTGTTTGTGCGAAAAAGAGAAAAAAAAAGTGATTGAAAAAAAGTGAAAGGAGTTAGAAAGAAAAAAAATTTTAAGTGTTGAGAGTAGTGGAATTGAAAATGTGTTGATTGAAAAATATTTGAAGTATTTTGTTCTTAATCTCGAAGTGCGAAAGTTTGATTTTCTATACTCCATTCACTTGAGTCACTTTACCATATTGATTCTCACCTGTCCAAAGAGCCTACATTACAACCTTGAGAAAAGTCCTTTTTGATTCGGCATTGATTTCTAAAGTATGGTCGGAGTTAAGAGTTTTTACAAGCCTATGGCTGCCAATATGTGTGATTGATTGATTAAGTGAGTCCCTTTATCATTGATATACACTTGTGAGGGAATGAAACACATCGTAGAGTGCACATCCTTGTTTGATTTTGGTGATTCTCGCTGTTGTTGCATGCGTATGATGAGAGAAGATTAGTGAATATACTTGTGATTGATCTTTGAAGCTCGAATTCATTTTCTTGCATGATTTGATTCGTTGACTCATTCCTAACAATTTCACTTGACTTATTATTTCGTTGCTTGAGGACAAGCAACATGGTAAGTTTGGGGGGGTTGATTAGGCGTGAAGTTGTCATGATTCGTCGCTCGAAATGCCCTGGTTTTGGTTGATTTTGTTGAGTATTTAGAGTCATTTGCGTATCATTTTCATAAACTAATGAATTTGTCTCTTAGATGCTCATAGGTGAATAGAGGGCGAAAAGAGGAGTTCGTAGGACTTTGAATCGACTCAAACGGACGCCCGGATGAGAAGATATCGAAGAAATACGAAAAGTACTAGTTCGAGGGCGCAAAAGTATCATTGGAGTGCACAAGCTAGAAGAGCTCGAGCATAAGTGCTCAAGTGGTCGTGCATAGCGCACGGGTGAACGTGGGTCGTGCACCCCTGCACGAGTGCTCGTGCAGGGCGCTCGAGCAATGCATGTGCTCGTGCACAAGTGCACGAGCTCGAGAGGTCGTGCAGTTTCTTGGCTCTGGAAGATTGAAGTGCTCGAGTTGGAGGTGCTCGTGCACTAGTGCACGAGCATGCGCGTTTTTTGGCCCATACGTTCCCGATTCGGCCCGATGCATATATATATTCGTCCCGAGCACGTTTTGGAGGATAACCACTTACACCCACTAGATTCAAGAGCGTTTTTAGAGAGTTAATATTCGGAGAGAAGGAACGAGCAAATTTACTTTACGTTTTTTAGGTTTTTCTTACGAATTAACATCACGATTTTATGTTTTAGTTTCGTTTCTTCATATTCTTGTGCTTGAACACGTTGAGACTCGTTTTATTGGTTTAATTTAAGTTATTCTTTTATTTTTTTAAACCCTAGTTTATGTTTGATCTCTTCTTCGTCCTAATTATCATGTTCATGTTTGTTACTTATTCAATTGCTATTATTTACATAAAATCGATGTCTAGCTAAAACCCTTGCATGCTTGGGGTAGGATGAACTCGTAGAAGTAGGTTGTGGGTATGTAATTAGGGTAGCTTGTGACGTTAGGTTTTAATTCTCTTGATTAATGAATTCTTAAAATTAATCTTAACTTTACTTTTGAATTTCGTTCGAAAAGTGTAATAGAGAGGACGACCGTATCACTCTTTAACAACGAGTAGACTTAACTAGAGGGTTTAGAAAGGGTTAATTCATTTACCAGTTTAGCGAAGGAGGACGACCGCATTACCTTAGTTAAATTAGGGTCTCATTAATTAAGCACAATCTATTAACTTGTTAGTGGATTAGTGAAGTCGAGTGTTAGGGTAAAGTATTAGGGTTTAGAATCTTGAGCTTTCACCTTGCATTATTTTACTTAGGTTATTTCTTGTGCGTCACGGTTATTTTGATTATGTATCTGCTCCATTAGTATACATAGGGATTCCTATCCTGGGCATCACTATCTCTTATTTGAACACAAACCTTAGTTAATTCGTCTTTTTTAGTATTTTAGTTTAATTATTTTATTTTAGTTTTAATTATTCTTTCCAAAAAATCCAAAAACATTACACTCATATTAACTACGACGCATAGATCTTCAGGGATCTATTTGCATACAAACCTTCCCTTGGGTTCGATAATACTTGGTCGTTATACTTACTCATACTACAGTGAACCCGTACTCTTGCGGGGAAACTACTAGTAGAAAGCTGGTATTTTCGGTTCAAGTCATGACTCGTCTGCTCTGATGATTCATCTGCTCTGGTCTGTACACCTCATCTGGTCACCTCTCATCTGGTCTGCACATATATCTTCCCCCTTAACCAAAGACCTATTCTAGACCTAGAAAAATCTATAGCTGACTAACAGGTTCAGCTAGTCCTATTACAAGTTCTTGTTTTAACATCTTCAAAACATCTAATCTATATCCTAATAATTTCCCCCTTTTTGATGATGTTAAAACTAGAAGAACTTTAAATAAAATAAGACAAAAAAGTTTGAAATAACAAGATAAAGAATCTAGCAGGTTAGGTCAACGGATCTTCCCCTTCAAAGTATGCTCAGCTGATATTGGGGCAAAACATCAGCTGGTCTTCTTGTGTATCTGCAGGCAATCAAATTTTTGGTACCCTTCTGGGTCCAGGGGGGTTAGCACAAAATTTAGGAAGCCACAAGAATAGATCATCCCTTTTTGGATCAGGTGATCTTATCTTTCTTCCATACATATCCACAAAAACACACTGAACACAAGAGGCTCCGACTTGGTTATTTCTTCTAGAGGCTCTTCTTCTCTTATGAGCTTGTCCAGTAGAAGTAATAACTTATCTTAATGCAACAGTCTTGAAATTTGGTTGATAAGGACAAGTCTTACTAGAACCATCAAAGGTTCCAGCTGGTCTGGCAGATGGCTTGAAAGTCCTCTGCAGGTGAGTAGGAGTCATCTGGTTTTGCCTCTTTTGAGAAGATCCAGACTGTTTTCTACTCTGCGGCCTGGCTGAGGTCTTTTAAGATTCCTCCTCTGCCTTTTGGATTTTTGAGTTTTAGAACTCATTTGCCCATTAGGCTGAGTTGCCTAGTCAGCTGGCCTCTTACCCTTATCAATAAATTTCTGAACATATGAGGATTGAGGTTTGGAATAACCAAGGCCTGTCTTATCATGCTCTCTTTGAGATGAGGCAGCTATGTGTGACACAACATTGTTTGCTGTAGTCAGCTGCTCCAATCTCATCTTGAGCTTGTCCTCACTTTCTCTTACAATTTTATTTTGGTGGAAGAGTTCATCAAACTTAGCTTTAAGCAGGTTATATTCATTATCTTTCTCAATATTTTCAACAACCAACCTTTCTATCAGCTTAACTTGTTCAGTACACCTGGTTGTCAAGTCAGAAGACTCTTCGACCAGTGTATGATTTCGTTCAGCTGGTAGATCAGTTGAGTTGCCTACATATTGTGAAAGCTTCTAATTTTCTGCTTTCAGCTTTAAGTTCTCATCTTCCAACTTTTGACAAAGTTGTATAGAAGTTTGGAGATCTAATAGCATCTTCTGCATATCAGACTCCTCTGATTGTCCAGAAAAAGAAGAAGATGAAAAAGAAGAGAAAGTTCGATTACATACCTCGTCTGTCACTAGACATATCTCTTCGTCTGGTCTAAAATTAGATGATGAACCAGAAGTGGATACTTCTTCTTCCTCGTCTGCTAAGCTTCTTTTGGAGTAACTCCTAGTGTATCTTCTACTGCTTTTCTTCGAACCCATTTCTGCAAGAAATTGTTAGCACAACAAATATTTGGGTTTTCAAAAAAATGGATCTACACTGGTGACCACCAAAATAATTTCAAAAAAGTGGTCTGTAAGACACACTGCTCTGATACCACTTGTTGGTCCCAAAAATATCCAGTGGAAAGCGTTTTGAAATATTTTAATGAAAAACCAAATTATAAAGTAAGTACTAGAATTGAAATGCAGAAATTTAAAGTGCAGAAAATAAATAACACCAGGATTTATAGTGGTTCGGACCAACTTGTCCTACGTCCACTCTCCCTTTCTCAAAAGGGGACTCTCTCTCCAACCAACTTACTATCTACAGGAATTGCAAAGTACCAGCTCCTTCGTACAACTTGCTTACAACAACCTTTCTATATGATGAAAAAGTTGATTATAAGTTCCAACTAAAACTCTTAAAAGAGTGTATAAACTTGAAAGGATAAAGGTGAGTGAGTGGAGAGTTCGTGTGCTTTGTGCTCTTGCCCGACTCTTATCTCTCTCTCTAATGAACTCAACCAAAACACTCCTGTATATAGTTGTAGGAATTAACTAGCGTTGGAAGCTAGAAATTCAAACAACCATAATTGGAGGAATATAATCAATCACAGATTGATTATATTGATTGATTGATCTCCTCCATTGATTGGATCTTTTAAGATTGATACCAATCAATCAATCAATCCTCCTATCAGTTGACTCTCCAAATTGCCTCTTCTCATTCATTGAAACTCCTAGATCTCCTTGTCTCCAGATTACACGCAGCCTCCATGTGGGTGAACTAATTCGTCTCCCTCATCTGGTCTGGACTCATCTGATCTGGGGTCTTCTGGTCTGGTCTGGTCTGGTGACATTTCTGCTTTGAACCTCATTTGGGAGAGGTCTTCTGGCAGACTCCTCTGGACAGGCTCCTCTGGCAGACTCCTCTGGTCAGACTCCTCTAGTCAGACTCCTCTGGTCAGAGCTCATCTGGCAGACTCCTCTAGTGACTCGTTTGCTCTGATGATTCATCTGCTCTGGTCTGTACACCTCATATGGTCACCTCTCATCTGGTCTCCTCATCTGGTCTGCACAGATTTATTCCCCTTTAACCAAAGACCTATTCTAGACCTAGACTAATCTGTAGCTGACTAACAGGTTCAGCTAGTCCTATTACAAGTTCTTGTTTTAACATCTTCAAAACATCTAATTTATATCCTAACAAAATATCCTTCAATGCAAATAAAATTTGATAGTCATAATACGTAACAAAATGCTAAAATGATAGACAATAAATGCGGGCGAATCCACCATGCCTCCACTGCGCACTCCAACATATCCTTAATCTGCAAAATGTTAAATTGATTGGGGTGAGCAAAATAACTAGCTCAGTGGGGTCCCATTTGTCACAGTTAAATGTAAAATGCAAATTAAATCATTAACTCACATACATACTTACTCAGAGTAGTGTTGGCTTTGCCAACCATAATCATAATCAAACGTTATACGGCCTTCACCCCCGCCGAACATAACGAATAACATAGCATAATCATAGTGCGTTATACGGCCTTTACCCCGCCGAACATAACAAATAACATAGTGACGTAGCAAGTAGTAGCAAGCAACAATATTAATCACAGAAGACATTTAAAAGTGACAAATAACCAATCAAATAGTAAGAAACCCCACCTTTAATCTTAAAAAAATTCGTAGGCATGTGAATTGGCTTAATGCGTGTAATGTTTGTCACCTAAAATAATTTAAAAAGAATATATCTTAGAAATTATCTAATTAAATTTTAAATTGTGAATACTAACAGAACCCTTATCTTCATACTAGTATATCTAATAAATTTTTTGGAGAAATTTCTACTATTCATGAAATAAAATATAGAATTTAGAAATTTATTTGTTAATGTTTGATACTCAGTTTTCAAAAATAATCCAGAAAGAATAGCCTAACTTTGTGATTTTATAAACTAAAGGTTTGCATAATAGGGATATAAATATATTAGCAATATTTAAAGAGAATTACTATGCAGAATGCTAATATTATTTGGTTAAGAAAAGATAAATAAATAATTGGCAAAAACAGTTGGTATTGAAAAGTGATGGTCCCGTACTTCTTTCACAAACAAGGACATTATGGGTATTTAGGAGAAAAAACAGATTTTTTTAAACTTTGCATCGCACCCTGAATGTGTTCAGTGAGGGAACACTCAAGTCACTGCATTGCTAAGAGTCAGAGCACTCAAGTCAGTGCAACTGACTTGCGAGCTCGGGCTCTTAACAAGGCAGTGGCTCGAGAGACTGAACTCTCGAGTGCTTGCTTAAGCCTGTCAGTGAGATTAGTTCTCTCTAACTAAATTACTCAACTAAGTTCTTTAACAATGCTCTCAGTGAGCAGATTTCACACAACACTTAGCAAGTGCTTAAACAAAGAAAGACACTCAGTTTAACATGGTTCAGAGACTCAAGCTCCTACGTCCACGGTCCTGATTTAACAGGAAATCCACTACTGGGATTCTTGCTTTTAACGTGCCAAGGTGCACCCAGATCTAAACAACTCAGATCTTGCTTTCTTTCTTCCTAACTCAACAACAACTTCCACCAACAAACTTGATAAGTAGGGTTTTTGGTTTCAGCTAGGTTTTCTCCAACTAGGTGGGGTTTTCCCTAAGATTGGAAAAACCTCTCTAAGCTATGAATTAAAAGTTGAACACTTATTTTATATCTGTGAAGACCCTAATGGTCAGTGAACAAGGTGTAAGAAGTGCCTCCTTATATCTCCCATGAAACGCACAATCCTCTCACACCTTCACAGCTCGTAGGTGTTGAATTTTTTCACTCACACACATTTCAAACCGCAGCTATGAGCTTGTATTTATAGTATGGATTCAAATGTAACCGTTTGAGGAAATTACATTTGAATCCATTCAATTAATAGGTTTCACCTACTTTTCTTGGAATGTGGCCTTGTCAGTGTCAGATATGCTGTCTTGACTTAATTGGTCCACGTGGACTGAATCCAACGGATCTTTGGTTCAACGAGCTTGATCAGGGCACACTGACTTCATATAGCTTATCCTCCACTGACTGATGATCTTCAGTAGACATGGATGTCTTCAGTGTAGTTGTCCTTCAGTAGACTCTTGAACATCTCTCCAAGAAGTTTGTCATAAGGCTGAATGACAAACTTCCCTGACCACAGTAGCCTGACTCCTTCAGGGCCTACTTGGTACAGCACTGATCCTCATGATCATGCTCTTCACTGAGTAGTCCACTGACTTAGCTTAGATCAGTCAGGTTTATACTTAGTGGGACATCCTTCAGGCTTCTCTTCAGGTTCAGGTCTTCTGCAATGGCTTCAGTCAGTTCTCCTTGTGATGTCATCTTGATTTCCTCAGGCTGTGTTGCTGAGTTCCCCCTCGCTGAGTTCCCCCTCAACTGAGTGCTTCCTCAACTGAGTTCTTCTCAACTGACAACCTATTCTACTGAGAAGTAACCTAGCCTGACCTGAAACTAAAGATACTATCCTGACTGCTTTCAAATCTGTTACATGAGGTTTTGGAAAATCATCAAAACTAAACCATATCCCAACAATTTCCCCCTTTTTGATGATTCCACAACTACTAACACTAAAGATTTTATATTACAAGAGTAATGTCAGTACAACACGTAATAGTTTGAAATCAGCAGAAATTCTCATAATTTTTTTAAAATATTTTAAGATCTATTCGGTTGACCATTTTTCTTAACAAAACTGGATCAGTGGTCATGTGAACAACCCTCTCTGATACCAATTGATGGTCCCGTACTTCTTTCACAAACAAGGACATTAAGGGTATTTAGGAGAAAAAGTATTTTTTTTAAAACTTTGCATCGCACCCTGAATGAGTTCAGTGAGGGAACACTCAAGTCACTGCATTGCTAAGAGTCAGAGCCCTCAAGTCAGTGCAACTGACTTGCGAGCTCAGGCTCTTAACAAGGCAGTGACTCGAGAGACTGAACTCTCGAGTGCTTGCTTAAGCCTGTCAGTGAGATTGGTTCTCTCTGACTAAATTACTCAACTATGTTCTTTAACAATGCTCTCAGTGAGCAGATTTTACACAACACTTAGCAAGTACTTAAACAAAGAAAGACACCCAGTTTAACGTGGTTCAGAGACTCAAGCTCCTACGTCCACGGTCCTGATTTAACAGGAAATCCACTACTAGGATTCTTGCTTTTAACGTGCCAAGGTGCACCCAGATCTATACAACTCAAATCTTGCTTTCTTTCTTCCTAACTCAACAACAACTTCCACCAACAAACCTGAGAAGTAGGGTTTTTGGTTTCAGTTAGGTTTTCTCCAACTAGTTGAGGTTTTCCCTTACAATATGTTAGCCTAAAGCTAATATTGGAAAAACCTCTCTAAGCTATGAGTTACAAGCTGAACACTCATTTTATATCTGTGAAGACCCTAATGGTCAATGAACAAAGTGTAAGAAGTGTCTCCTTAGATCTCCCATGAAACGCACAATCCTCTCACACCTTTACAGCTCGTAGGTGTTGAATTTTTTTATTCACACACACTTCAAACCGCAGCTATGAGCTTGTATTTAAAGTGTGGATTCAAATGTAACCGTTGGAGGAAATTACATTTGAATCCATACAATTAATAGGATTCACATACTTTTCTTGGAATGCGGCCTTGTCAGTGTCAGATATGCTGTCTTGACTTGATTGGTCCACGTGGACTGGATCCAACGGATCTTTGGTCCAGTGAGCTTGATCAGGGTGCACTGACTTCAGATAGCTTATCCTCCTCTGACTGATGATCTTCAGTAGACATGGATGTTTTCAGTGTAGTTGTCCTTCAGTAGACTCTTGAAGATCTCTCCAAGAAGTTTGTCATAATGCTGAATGACAAACTTCCCTGACCACAGTAGTCTGACTCCTTCAGGGCCTACTTGGTACAGCACTGATCCTCCTGATCATGCTCTTCACTGAGTAGTCCACTGACTTAGCTTAGATCAGTCAGGTTTATACTTAGTGGGACATCCTTCAGGCTTCTCTTCAGGTTCAGGTCTTCTGCAATGGCTTCAGTCAGTTCTCCTTGTGATGTCATCTTGATTTCCTCAGGCTATGTTGCTGAGTTCCCCCTCAACTGAGTGCTTCCTCAACTGAGTTCTTCTCAACTAACAGTCTATTCTACTGAGAAGTAACCTAGCCTGACCTGAAACTAAAGATACTATCCTGACTGCTTTCAAATCTATTACATGAGGTTTTTAAAAATCATCAAAACTAAACCATATCCCAACAAAAAGGTTTAACCCACAGCAAGTAAAATACGATAGGGATTAAGCACTCATTTTCGGGAACATATTTATAAAAAAGATCTTGGGATTTGAGATGGAAAAGCATGATAATTCCGTCTTTGAGGCCTACGGCAAAAATACATATTTGGTATAATAGTTTCCTTGACTCAAAAGAAAACTCATTAAAATAAGGTACACGACATAATAAAAATTAAAAGAATAAATTTAACATTTGAAAAGAGAGAACACGTTACTGTTTCGGCACAAACTAAAGAAGACACAGCCACTGGTTAAAAAAAGTATGCTGCAACAATTGAGTCACGATGCCTTGCTACTACTGGAACATCCGATCGAGATTTACGGTACGAGTTGAAATATTGGGTAAAATAATTTTAAGAGAGGGAGTATGATTTAATGTAATAAAAATATGGAATGGCCGTATATGATATATATATTTAAGGGGGGAGAGAATTGTTGTTTAGATAATGAAAAGTTTTTTTTTAAACATATCTCTCAATTTAATATACATAAATATAATTTATTACCTAACCGACTAGAGAATTAGTAGGTGTTTATTTGAATCCTTGAGAAGGTACATGATTATTTATTTATTTTAAGAGAGTAACGGAAAGAAGAAAATGAAAAGAACTTATTTACGAAGGGCTGTAGGATTCACGCTAATTAAAGACCAAGTCCTATTCTTTTCCTCTCTTCTCCTTTTTTTTTTTTAAACAAACAACCTAAAGTAAGATGGGTAGCTAATATGTACAGGCACGTATACTTAATGACTTAAACATGAAGAAGAGAAATCACTTAGTGTAAATATTTCATTCAAATCCTTGAGTACGTAAATATTATACGCATATTTTTAATATATCTCTTTAAATTTTTTTATTAATTAAAGAGAAAATAAAATACCTAATAAAAATATTATCTTATTTTATATACATAATTATCTTATCATAAATTCTTGTGAAAAATAATAATCTTAATAACTTAGACGTATTTTATAACTTGTGCATTTTAATATCTTATGGTGATTGAATTTCTAGGGTGTTACATTATGATTGGTTTGAAAATTTTGAATCTCCTTTATAGCAAGAGAGGGTTTGTTTAAAGCATCAATCTTTTTTAACAAGGTATATTTAGATTTTTGTAAGACTTCAATTTTCAGGAGAGATTCCTTTACTTGGCTTACCCATTTTTTATTCTCTTCAGTTAACATTGTCTGGTTGTCAGTAAGATCCTTGACCAGTTTATCCTTACCATCTAACTGACTCTTAAGGGTTTCCACCTCATTTGTCAGTTCAATGGTGGATGTTGCTGAGTTAAGTTCTGCTTGATTTCCAGTCTCAATTAACTTGGAGTTTTCACTTAACAGTCTATTGTTTTCATCTTGAAGACAAAAACTTGCTTCTTGCAACCTCGAGAAGTCAATCATCAACTATTTCAAAGAGGACTGAAGATTGAGTTCTCCTGCTGACTCTGAGATGAGCTCAGGTGGGTGTCCTAAGGAAGTATAGGTATTAGATTGTACCTCTGGTTCTTTTCTTGCCGTAAGACAGAGATCATCACCACTGTTGTTAGAAAATAGTGCATCAGATAAGTCTAGCTCCTCATCAATGTCTTTAGCTACCATAGCCTTCCTTTCTCCATATCTCTTGTCTCTTTTGGCCTGCCTCTCCTTCCTTTCCTTGGTACTCAGTTGTGGACAGTCATACTGGAAGTAACCAAGTTTTTTGAACTGGTAACATCTGTTGGAATCATCATCCTTTTCTTTAGTGGATTCTCTAGCTTTTGATGATGATCCTTCAGCTCTAGTGTAGTTCTTATACTCTTTCTTTTTCTCTTTCTCAGTGGTGCTTCTCTATCCTTCTCTTGAGTCCTTTTGAGAATAGATTCTCCTCTCCCTGTTATCCTGGTAAAATCTCTTATATTTACCAAGATGATTATTAAGTTTTTCAAACCTTCTTGCTATGAGGCTTAGCTCTTCCTTCATCTCAACTTTGCTCTGGGCCTTACATGCCTTTGTGCTCTTCTGAGGCTTTAGAGATTTGGGCTCAGTCTCTTTAGCCTTGAAGGCCACTCCCTTCTCAGCTGAAGTCTCATCAGGAGCCCTTTTTCTATTTAAATCAAACTCATAAGCCTTTAACTCAGAAAAGACATGTTGCATAGACATGTTAGACAAATCACTAGTATTTGCACCATGACAGAATAAACATCCCATCTTGAGGTTAACCCTCTCAGGATTTTTAAAGCCACTTCTCTTTTTGTGTATACTTTACCCAGAGTGTTAATCTCATTCACAATGTCAGTAAATCTCACATCAAGTTGATCAATGGTCTCAGCAGGCTCCCTTGTGATTGCTCATACTTTTGAACTGCTATTGAGAGCTTGTTCTCTTTAATCTTGTCAGTTCCTTCACACATGAGAGCAAGAGTATCCCATATCACTTTAGCTGTCTGACAGTGGATGACTCTCCCCATGACTGAATCTGGAATTGTGGTATAGAGAATGTTCATGGCAACGAAGTTGAGATTGTGTCTTTTTCTCTCATCTGCAGTAAAGTTATCTTCATCCTTTGGGCATTCCTCTCTTGGATCTACAATTGTTGCAGCTGTAGTCCTTGGGTTTAGAGTCATGAACACGAATGGACCTTTGGTGATTACTTTGAGCATCTCATCATGAACATAGGCGAGGTATGCTCTCATCCTTATCTTCCAGAAGTCATAATTTTCCACTGAGAATTGTGGAAGTTTATGATGGGACATATGATTCAATGGATTAGCTCCCATATTGTTCTCTGCTGTTGATGCAACCCTAGTTGTATTGTCAGTCATAATAGATAAACAAATTTGTCAGTAGATCTGTTCAGTTGACCAAATAAATTTACCTTTTGAGAACAAAGGTACACTAGATCAATTGTCTTTTGAATCACTGCTCTGATACCACTTGTTAGTCCCAAAATGAGTGTTACAGGGGTATTGGGGGGGAGGGAATACACCTGTTGTTGCAAATTAAAACTTTTTCTTAAAACTTACTCCCTCCGTCCCGGACTAAATGTCCCACTTCTTTTGGTTGAATGGTTTAAGAAAGTGTATTTGTTTATTAATATATGGTGGAAAAGTAATGAATAGTGTTGAAAAGTAATGAATAGTGTTTAATAAAGTAATGAATAGTGTTGAAAAGTGGATTGAATGAGTGGCATTTTTTGTAATATTGTGTGAATTTGAAGGTTAAAGTTTATATGTAGTAGAGTGTTGCTTTTTCCATTTATGGAATGGGACATTTAGTGTGGGACAACCAAAAAAGGAAAGTGGGACATTTAGACTGGGACGGAGGGAGTAATAGTTTACACAAGACAGTAGACCTTCAGTGGACTTTGAAGTCTGCTTATGATTTACTCAGGAAAGCTTACTGAGATATCACCTCCACTGAGAACTCGTGGCTTTCAATTAAGTTTCTATCTAATTAGCTTTCAGTTGCAGAATGGCGAGCCCTTTGAGAAATACTCATTTTAGCTATTAGAAACTTGTTTATCCCAACTCACACTTAAGAAATGATAATAAGTAAATGCACAAGATATAAAGTTGTTCAAAGAAGAATCTCCTATGTCCACTGTCCTGATTAAACAGGAGAATCCCTTTCACTTGGAATTCTTTGTGTTATAGTGCCAAGGTGCACTAATCAAATATTCCTCTCTTAGGATATTTGATCCCTAGGATAGTTCCAAGTCCTAGTTCCCAACAAACCAGCTTTCAGACTGATATCAACTTATCAGCTTACTAACACCTTTCTAACTCTCTACCTTTTGAGTAGGGTTTTTGTTCCAACTAATCATGAGATAATCCTTACAAGATGAGCTCAAATGCTAAGGATGGATTATCTCTTTCTAAACTTTGGATTTGGCTTTGAGTACGGTTTACAGAAGGTTTTGAATGCTCTCTACAAGAATGAAAGACTTGGGAAACTAGAGTGATTTCAAGTGCTTCGTTAGTACGTTTTTAAGTGTAGAGAATGCTATAATCGTTAAGTTTCCCGTGCTTGAAAATGGGCTCTATCTTCTGTATTTTTAGGCTTCTTGAGAATCTTCCCGTTGGAGTTTGAATCTTCTCAAAGACACCTCTTGTTTCTGATTGGTTCGAACGACTCTTTTTAACTTTATGTCGCGTTAATAATTTTCATGGAAGTCTTTGCCTGCAACCAGCTCTCTGAAAAGGTATGGTACGACTTTTGGTGTTTGTCAGTCTGTAGCAGGTCAGCTGTCAGTGAAGTACACCTACGTGTCACCTTCTCATTGGATCACACAGTCAACTTGGCGCAGAGCTTATCTGGGTTTAAGGTTGAACTCGACTGAGAGAACCTTCCATTCCTTCATTTATTATAAGCTTACTGACATTCCTTTTGCGTTGTTTTCCAACCAGAATAACTAACAGCTTTAAATGTGTTAGGCTTTAAATGCTTCGTTAGTCTTCATAATAGACTTCCGGAACCTCTACTGATGGTACTTCCCTTAACATAAATGCAATTAGAAAATATTTTATGCTTCAGTTGTTATCTTCAGTAAACTTCACTTCAGTAGACTTGAATTCTCAGCGGACTTCTCTTCAGTGAACTAAATACACTCTGGAAGTTAGTAACCACACTTCAGTTCCCTAACAAGTGAACTGACTAACTCTAAACTAACTCTACTGAATACAATTTACGTACTTAATTTAGGGAGAACCTTTTGGCATCTTAATCAAAAGTTACATTAATAATATTTCCCAACAAATCATCCTTTCGAAATTTATTCATGTGAAATACACATTTTTGGCCAATCCATTGGTGGAAATGTATTCCAAAAAGACTTAACAAATAAATAAATTGTGGAGGTAAAAAATTAATCCAATTTTATTATTCGGAATAAAATTGTCGATTAATTATAAAATTCATACTTAGTAATTTTCAAAAGTAAAGTTTTTCTTAGGACAATTAAATTAACATGCAAACACATATTATCAAATAATAAATGCATGAAAATAAAACATCCATCAAACAAAAGAAAATTAAAATAAATTGTTGCACTCAAATTCAATTATCACGGTTTAATTTTACTTCATGTCTTGATATGAGAAATCGTCCTAGCAGCTTTCATTGTTCGTCTCGAAATGCTCCCACTTGAACAACAATAATTCAACTGGTCCTTCGTATGGGGTCGGGATGATGTACGGTACCGTGCATAAAAAAATAAACACGTAACACCACACCAGGTGGGCTGCGCTGCCTCGCTGCCCGGCGCGTGTTGTGCCCATCGCACACGGGCTACGTGCGCCTCGCACACGCCATGCTCCCAGTTCACGCCGTCCGTGCTTGTTTCGTTCCCTTTTGCACGATCCACGTCCAACGCATACGCCAACGCGTGTATACGTTGTCTGGTACATCATTTTTAATTCATCGTCTTCTTCTTCATTCCGATCCAGTTCCAATTTATTTACAAAAATAAAAAATCATGATCTAGACTAGTGTATTATATTGATCGAATCAAATAAAAAAAATAACTAATCTACTCGTTGATTTTCTCACGAGAAAAACGAATTTGAACGAATCGAATTAAAAATAAAAATTCACACGCATGAATAAATAAAAATATTAAAAATCATGACAATTAGATAACTGCAAAAAAGATCTAGCAATTCTACTATCCAATTTCAATTTAGTGTTTAACAATTTAAATTCCAATTTCAAGATCAGAGCCTGAAACCGTGGCTCTGGTACCATTTATTGGGAAAATCGGGGTGCCCGAATCTATTTGGGATGAAATTTAAATACGAATTTAAATACAATTATTACTAGCATGAATTAATCCTAAATTAATCCATAATAATTTATCCAACAACAAATAAATTCATGCATATGAATATAATCACGTAAAATTATTTGGCGGAATATCTAGGAGTTTTACATAAAAATGTACCTCTTGAAGCGACGTCCAAAGAGAAGATTGGGACAAGTAAAATAATCATATCAACCGAAAAACGTTCTCAAGTATTTCCCTTTTCGCCTTATTCATTCGCTGAAGGGAAGCGCTCTCGAATAATTTAATAATCTAAAGGAAGAGGAAAATAATTATTGTTCTCGATTTTCCAACTCATGGAACATGTAAACTGGAGATGAAATAATTATCTCCTATATATAGGGGTAGGGGCCAATTTTTTTAGTGGAATAAGGGGAGGAAAAAAAACTTTTCTTGATCTCCAAGAAATCTTGAATATATCTCATATATTATTTTTTCCATAATAAAATATTTCACAAAATTCTCACCCTCCTAATACATGGGTAATTTTCAAAAATATGAGTAAGAATAACAAGATTTTGATCTTCTTGAATTTATGAGATAATCTTGTATTTCAATAATACATATCTTCCATAATATCTTTTCAAGAAAATCAACAAAATCTTTTCTCTCTCTTATTTAATATTTTCGAAAATAATACTAGAAAAATCAGCAATTATATATATTTTTTTTTAATCACCTTATTATTATTGGGCTACTTGAGGGGCCTTTAGGAGAATTAAAATTGGACCTCCAATGGACTTCTAAATTTCAATATTGAGCTCCAATATAATTCAGCCCAATAATATTAATTAATACCACTATCAAATTAATATTGCACTACTCATCTTAATCCATATTACGATAATATGGGCTCCAGGTTATTATCTCCCGTGTTTAAGATTATCTAGTCCATTATTTAATTGAGCTTCTGAACAGCTCTGAATTAATTAACAACTTGTGCCTTGGAGTAAAGACAACTCAACATTATTATCCTTACCGGAAAACTAATTTCCACTTGCAAGATTTGGTACGATAAAACTTTTGAGCCCACCAAGGGGAAAAATCACACAAGCCGTACTTGCACACGTTTCTCCGTATTAAATCTTAGCAACCATTGTATGATTAATATTACTGCCCGAAACACAAGGTTCGAAGTCATGATGATTCTCACCCAATATGAATCAAAGCAATAACTATTAACCATATGTTGTATGCACATTTATCCGCCTTCGGGACGAGACGGGAAGTCTGGAGGAGCCAAGGCGATACAAGGCTGACCTCGGTACGGAGTCAGAATGTTGGACTCGGCATGAAGATGAAGAGGCGCCAACGGGGCTGCATAAGCATAAGGGGGAAGGTGGAATTTGGACAGCAACGATGGGCCTCGGCCTCAACATAAAGGAAGACCATAAGCCATCAATGACGAGATAAGGCCGAGGTCCGTCCGCACTACAAAGGGCAGTATCGGACGCCGTCGGATGCAATCATACCTTAAAAAGGACAAGGAATGGTTTATTTACACCCAGAGGGACAGGTCAAGTTTAAGAAAATATTCCCATTAGAAACAGGGAAGAGGAAGAGCGCTTTCCACTTGCAAGATTTGGTACGATAAAACTTTTGAGCCCACCAAGGGGACAAATCACACAAGTCGTACTTGCACACGTTTCTCCGTAATTAAATCTTAGCAACCGTCGTATGATTAATACTACTGTCCAAAACATAAGGTTCGAAGTCTCAATGATTCTCACCCGACATGTATCAAAGTAATAACTATTAACCACCCACAGTCCTATTTAAGTGACAGAGATTAAGACAATAACCACTGAGGTCTAATTCTTCACCTTTCAGAACAGAAGAATTTATCCTCGTTGTAGGTCCTCTTCAACACATTCAAAATGTTCTAGTGCAATCTCTTGGTCAAGACAAGCCAGTCTGAGAACTACACATCGACCTTTCACGGCAGATTGTTCAATTCCACCTGGGTCGTGAATTTGTACGTTTAGTTACAAGAAACTGTCAATGTGATCTTCCGTGATCTAATATAACCACATTAACTACAATATAACACATACTATATATTGAACGGTTTGCTATAAACATTTAACATTCATTCATATTTAAAGCAATAATGATAAAAATATTTATTCTCATAAATAAGTGTTTAATACATAGATTATACAAAGTAAAGTATACTTTCACGCATAACCCCAACATTGTGTAGTTAGGCGCCATGATAAACAAAATATGTGAAAAGGAAAGAAAATTTATTTTTACCAAAATAAAATGTTTGCATACAATCAATCTGTATAATAGCATGCGGGTCACCCACACTGAGAATTCAAATCTCACCCCCAAATCTTTAATATTTTCATGTTAAGATGATGGGGTGTTCATGCTTGTAAAGGAGTGATATGGTTTTTATGGTATCACTTATTTTGCATAAGACTTTTGCATTACTAATACATAATATGAATATTATTTGGATCCTGAGATGACAAACATTGTTATAGTCTCTCGATGATGGTATTTATGATATTTATATCTAATGGAAACTTTTTATCAAAGATTCGTAAGGAATGTTTTGCTAAAATGACCACCGCGTTTTACTTTATTATATGCTTACGATGTGTATGTAATATTATCTTTTATCACAAAAAAAAGTCCAGGTTTTCAGTCACTAAGTGACGACCTGGAAATTTAGAGTGTCGAATTTACACTTTAGAAAACTTGGACATTAGAGGTGGTATTAGAGCACGGTTAAAACTTTTGGCCTAGATTTTTATTCTTTTGAAGCTTCCTAAATTTCGTAAGTGGGTGTAATTTTTTTTCTTAAAAGAAATGTAGTAAAATTTCCTTTATAAGAACACTAACTATGAAACGATTATCGGGAAACATTTCCAGTCCTACAACTGAGCACCCCAAGATATGGTTTATTTCAAAGTGTCTAAAAGAGCCTGTTTATGAATGGTTAACTTGTAGAAAGTTCTTAAGATTATATATTCCCCACGCTTAGAGCAAAATAGAAACCTTACCTTTCGCTATATAATATGATTAATATATTTTCTTCTTTTACCTCCTTCAACTTAGGACAACATGGACATGTATCTAGGGATCCGTCAACACACCGAGGAGCCAGTCCCTGACTACATTTCACAATTTTGTAGGGTTCGAAACCGTGCAGATTTTACAAGAATTACCTAGACCAACCACGAGGCAGCACAACAACTTGTGAGGACCGTACTGCCCTAGTGGAAGAATCTAGCAAGGAGGGACCTTGATGAGCACACGGCCTTTAGTTCTAGTATGGGAGTAAGGACACACTTCGGCGACTTCTCTAGAAATTTTTGCAGGAAGGGCCACATCGGCAGAGTGGTGCCACCGCTGAGAATTAGAAGAGATTTGCGATGCTATCGAGGGCAAAAATGGCGGATTTCTATCGCTCCTGAATCTCAACACACCAACGGGAGATAGTTGAGAGGGAATCACATATTCAGCACTACCGAAGCTGAATGAAGAGGTTATCACCATGAACACCGAAGAGCATAAAGTAGCTGACGAGCACACGATACGTGCTCGAGATAGCCGCACGAATGCTAGGAACTTTCTTGAGCAGATCATATTTTTTAGGGGGTGGGTGCTGCTGAGGTAGACCCATCTAAGGAACGTGCAATGAACGATGCTAACAATACAACCTAGATCCAGTATTTCCTTAGCTGCTTAGTCTTTTAGTATTGTGCCCTTGAAGTGTGTAATAAAAGTAGTTGAACTGTTTTTTACTCTTGTAATCTTAGACTTCTTATTTTGATGTATAATATTTTGTAAGGAGGAATTATCTTCGCGAACGTTTTATTATATATGATAAGAAGTTTTATGCTACTTATTCTATCTGTTAATTTTATCTGATTAATTGTTTGATTGCATGTGTGTGATTCCCAAAACTATTGTTGACCCAGTTGTCGACTGTTGCCAGCAGCAGCATGTGTCCACCACTGTAGTCGAGTTGCATGATTGGTGTTATAGATTACGATGTCACAATTAATAGATTCTGTTATTGTTTTATATCTATGATAAGTAAATATTTTCTTCCTTTTCAGATCCCTTGGTATGGCCAGGCCTAGAGGAAACCGTAGGGAACAGCACGAGCCTTCATAGGATTCCATGGGACAAGACCTACCAAATGTCGGTTCAGGAGCCGCCATAGCTCGAGAGTTCTTTATCACGCTACAGACCTTTCTTCACCAGCAAGCCCCACCACCACCTCCACCACATGCTCACCACTAGGTACCCCAGCCAAATGAGTATGTTGAACAGTTTCGATGCCTCCAGCCATCTAGACTTATAAGAAAGGAGGGCCCCACTCATACTGAAAAGTGGTAAGCATGTATGGAAATAATTTTTTACCATATGATTATGACTGAGGTGCAGAAGGTTTAATGCGCAAAGTTTCAGTTGGCGGAGGATGTGGCTCAATGGTAGGAATCGTATGAGCAGACTTTGCCTGAAGCTACCCCAGAGGCTGCCACATGTGAAGGAATCAAGGAGGTCATTTTGAAGAGGTATTTTCCTCATGTGTTAAGGGATCAGAAGGAGACTGAGTTCGTCAATCTAAAATAGGGTACACTCTCGGTGATGGAAAATAAGAGGCATGCAATCGATTATCCCGCTATGCCACCTGCTTGGTGGGCGATGATGAAAGGAAAACAAGACGTTTTGAGAGGGGTCTGCGCCCGGAGGTTGCATGAATAGTAGCTGGGTTTTGGCTCCCAAGCTACAAAGAGGATTTCAAACGGGCCTAAGGGTCTCCCTTGGATTGGGACTAGAGTTCAAGGCTACCTTACCTGCTCTGGTTCTGAACAAGAAGTGGCAGCCCATTTTCAAGCGTCATTGGAACCATTTTTCGAGATGGAACACCTTCTCTACTCCCGTGGTTGAGCGCCCACTGGCTCGACTCTGTAATGCTTATGAGAAAAGGCATCATGGACGATGCTTGGTAGGAATGCCAAATTACTTTCATTGCCACAAGTCAGGCCACAAAACGATCGAGTGTAGAGAGGTACCAGTCAATCAGGTTCCACTGGAGAACCCGTGTCCCGCTCAAACCATGAACACTCAGCACCGACAACCACTTGCTAGAAACTTCCTAGCAGGACAGTGGCCCTGAGCTAATCACCCTATGGGAAGGAAAGGCCCAGCACAAGGGCAAGGATAAATAGCTCACGTGAATGTCATCTACACTGGTAAGGAAAAGCAGGAGCTCGCAACACAGGAGGAGATCATGGGAGGTATGATATTAATACTTGGTACTCCTGCTTTTGTGTGGTTTGATATAAGAGCATCACATTCTTTTATTTCTGAAAAGTTTAGAAAATGAAAGAATGTTAAGAGTATTAGAGGTAAGGGTCAGAGTTTGAGTTTCTCTTCGAGAGAATCATCAAGGATAGATATTTTATTTAAGGGTTTAAGCTTAAAGTTAGAGGCCACCTAGTGGAAGCCAACCTCCATGTCCTGGCAATGAAAGAGTTTAATTTGATCTTAGAATTTGATTGGCTAACCAAGAATAAAGCCACGATCATGTGTGCAGATCGAGAGATTGATTTCGTAACCCCTGATGGTCAACAATTCACTTTCTGTGGGATTAAGTCTAGGACGGGAGTGGGAATCATCTCTGATGGAAAGGCCACCAAACTTCTACAAAAGGAAAAGTGTCAGGGATTCCTGGTTAACATTTCAAAGATCATGGAAGATAAAATATTACCAGCCTCGGTGTCGATTGTAAGAGATTATCTAGATGTCTTCCTTGAGGAACTATGAGAGATACCCCTGGACCGTCAGGTCGAGTACTCCATTGACCTGATACCTAGAGTTGCACCAGTGTCCAAGGCCCCATATAGGATGGCTGTAATACCCCGTCCCGTTTTATACCTTTTATTTTGCTAGAAACCTTATTTTATATTATTATTTTATTTTTATAATTTTATTATTTTTGTGTGCTACTGTATAATTTAAATTTATAACCTATTTCAAATTCCCGAATTCAAAAAAAGGAATCGAATCTTTCAAACGAATAAAGGACTACGAGAAATTAAATATTCAAGTTTAAAAGTAGGATTTTGATCCGTATAAATTATTGAGAATAATTAAAATACCATAAAATATTAATCGAGTCTTAAATCCATATTATTTTCCAATTTCGAATAAAAATTTTGAAACAAACAACTCCTAACTAATATAAGAGATCTTTGAGAAATCTTACCCTCCTTAATTCTCATCCACATGATTTTTCCTCCCTTTTTAATTAATTCATTAATAAAAATATTTTCCTCTATATAACCATCCGTCTCTCTTCCAAATATTCCCAAATTGAATTCCCAAATTTCACTCTCAGCATCAGTTTGCCATTTTCCCTCTGTTCTGCTCCTTCTCTCTAAAATCGCCTGTCTCTCTCTCCGGCAGAGCAACCACCGCCTCGACTGTCGTGCCTCTTCTCAGCCGCCAGCCAGTGCCACTCCTCGAGCGTACCAGCCCTCGCTCACATCGCCCTGATGCCTCGCACCACCAACTCGAAGCGCCGACGCCATCCCGCCTCCTGCGCCGTTACACAGCGCCACCCGTTGCAAGCGATGCCGCCATTCGCCGCTGCTTCAATCGCACTGTCCTCCCTGACGCGAGTGCCACCCAGGGCCGTCGCTCACTCTACAACGCCACCTCCCTCCAATCACGCTGCCCGTTCTGCCCAACGCCGCCTTCAGCCACCGCCGGCACCGCCCTCACGCCAGCACCGCCCTCCGCCTCACCCCTCTCTCTATTCAAGCACCGTCTGTGACGTCCCCACTTAAAATAGTACGGAAAATATGATGTGGCACAAGTAGGAACGACACTAAAATAGTACTTTGTATTAAAATATACACACGCCACACATCTACACAGCGGAAGTAGTAAATAAGTATGATCGTAGCTTAAGTTACAAACCCAAAATTTAAAATATTGTTCTTAAAACATAAAGTATTTCAGAAGACTCAACAGGCCGCTGACTTGAAGCCGAAATTACTAACTTTCTACTAGCAGTTTCCCCGCAAGAGTACGGGTTCACTGTAGTATTGGCAAATATAGGAACCAAGAATTATCGAACCCAAGGGAAGTGATGTATGCTAATAGATCCCCGAAGATCTATGCGTCGTAGTTAATATGAGTGTATGTTTTTGGTTTTTTTTTAAAGAAAATGAATTATAATTTAAACTAAATTACTTTATGAATGCAAAAAGGAAAATTAAGTTACGAACGAGAAAATGTGTTTTCAAATATGAGATGGTAATGCTCGGGATAGGAATTCCTACGTATACTAACGGAGCAGGTACATAATCAAGACACCCGAGACGCGCAAGAAATAACCTAAGTAAAAGATTGCAAGATGAAAGCTCAAGAATTAAAAACCCTAATACTTTATCCTAACAATCGACTTCACTAATCCACTAACAAGTTAATAGATAGTGCTTAATTAACGAGACCCTAATTTAAACTAAGGTGATGCGGTCATCCTCCTTAGATAAATCGGTAGATTAATTAACCCTTTCTTAACCCTCTCATTAAGTCTACTAATTTTTAAAGAGTGATAAGATCGTCCTCTCTCGAACACTTTTCGAACGAAATTCAAAGGTAAAGTTAAGATTGATTTTAAGAATTTATTAATTAAGAGAATTAAAACTAAACATCATGAATTACCCTAATTACGTACCTACATCTTACTTCTACGAGTTCATCCTACCCCAAGCATGCAAGGGTTTTAGCTAGACATGGTTTTTATGGAAACAAAAACAATCGAAGAAGTAACGAACATGAACATAATGATTTTAACGAATAAATGATCAAATATAAACTAGGGTTTAAAAAAAATGCTAAGAACTCAAATTAAATTAATAAATCGAAGTCTCAAGTATTCAAGAACAAAGGTCTAAAAGAAAAGAACGAAAGATCAAAACCAAATTATGAATTCGTAAGAAAAACCTCGAATACGTAAAACTAAAGCTTGCTCGTCTCTTCTTCTCTTCCTCTCTCCAAAAACTAACTCTAAAAGCGATATGGTATCAAGTGGTATGTTGTGGTGGTAAAAACGTGTTCAGAAGGGGTATATATAAGCAACAGGTCGAATCAGGGGTTAATGGGCCAAAAACCACACAAGCTCGAGCACTGCTCGTGCACTAAGTGCACGAGCACAATCCCATCATGCGCGAAAATCTTCCAGAGAGCCAAAAGTGCTCGACCACTTGAGCTCGTGCACTAGGACCACGACCTGACCTTGCTCGAGCACACTGCACTAGTGCTCGTGCACTAGGTGCACGACCCAGTGTTGCTCGAGCGCTATACTCGACTACTCATGCATTGACTTGAAGCCGATAATACTAACTTTCTACTAGTAGTTTCCCCGCAAGAGTACGGGTTCACTGTAGTATGGGTAAGTATAGGGACCAAGTATTATCGAACCCAAGGGAAGGAGTGTATGCGAACAGATCCCTGAAGATCCACGCATCGTAGCTAATATGAATGTATGTTTTTGGGTTTTTTTTAAAAAGAAAAATATAATCTAAGCTAAATTACTCTATGAATGCAAAAAGGAAAATTAAGTTACGAACGAGAAAATGTGCTTTCAAATAGGAGATGATGATGCTCAGGATAGAAATTCCTACGTATACTAACGGAGCAGGTACGTAATCAAAATAACCGTGACGCACAAGAAATAACCTAAGTAAAAGATTTTAAGATGAAAGCTCAAGAATTAAAACCCTAATACTTTATCCTAACAATCGACTTCACTAATCCACTAACAAGTTAATAGATAGTGCTTAATTAACGAGACCCTAATTTAAACTAAGGTGATGCGGTTGTCCTCCATAGATAAACCGGTAGATGAATTAACCCCTTCTAAACCCTCTCGTTAAGCCTACTAATTGTTAAAGACTGATAAGATCGTCCTCTCTTGAACACTTTTCGAACGAAATTCAAGGGTAAAGTTAAGATTGATTTTAAGTATTCATTAATTAAGAGAATTAAAACTAAACATCATGAATTACCCTAATTACATATCCACATTCTACTTCTACGAGTTCGTCCTACCTTAAACATGCAAGATTTTTAGCTAGACATGGTTTTTACGGAAACAAAAACAATCAAAGAAGTAACGAACATGAACATAATGATTTTAACGAATAAATGATCAAACATAAACTAGGGTTTAAATAAAATAAATGCTAAGACCTCAAATTAAATTAATAAATCGAAGTCTCAAGTATTCAAGAACAAAGGTCTAAAAGAAAAGAACGAAAGATCAAAACCGAACTATGAATTCGTAAGAAAAACCTCGAAAATATAAAACTAAAGCTTGCTCGTCTCTTCTTCTCTTCCTCTCTCCAAAAACTAACTCTAAAAGCGATATGGTATCAAGTGGTATGTCGTGGTGGTAAAAACATGTTCGGGAGGGGTATATATAAGCAACGGGTCGAATCAGGAGTTAATGGGCCAAAAACCACGCAAGCTCGAGCACTGCCCGTGCACTAAGTGCACGAGGACAATCCCATCGTGCCCGAAAATCTTCCAGAGAGCCAAAAGTGCTCGACCACTCGAGCTCGTGCACTAGGTGCACGACCTGACCTTACTCGAGCACACTGCACGAGTACTCGTGCACTAGGTGCACGACCCAGTGTTGGTCGAGATCTATACTCAACTACTCGTGCACTAGGTGCACGAGTTCTCCTCGCTTGTGCACTCCAATGATACTTTTGCTCCCTCGAACTAATACTTTTCGTATTTTTTTGATATCTTCTCATCCGGACATAGTTTGAGTCGATTCAAAGTCCTACGAACTCCTCTTTTCTCCCTCTATCCATCTATAAGCATCAAAGAGACAAATTCATTAGTTTATGAAAATGATACTCAAATGACTCTAAATACTCAACAAAATTGACCAAAACTGGGGCATTTCTATTGACGAATCATGACAATTTCACGCCTAATCACCCACCGAGTTCATTTTCCCACGTCTGGATCCACAGCATCTGTAAAAATTTAAAAGTGGAGGGGATAAGTGTTTGTAAACACTTAGTGGGAAATCTCTTGTTAATTGCACAAACTAAACATCAATTGTTTATAACATGTGAGCCCCGGAAATTAACCGGGTATCTCCTTGGGTGGCGCGACCAACCCTTGGTGCCGGAGTGACCGGACTATCTCATTTGCCAACATATAGTTGGACTATCTCAGGGGCCAGTCGATAGCGGGCCAGACTCAAAATATTTAACATTCAACATTTAATAAGTGCAATTAAAATAATAATAAAATACTCAGTGAAGAGTGAAGTGATTCTCCACCTTGCAGGTTTGTACCTACAAGTAAAATTTTTTAAAATAGAAACATTGTTACTTATCCCTTCATTTGTAAAATTCACATATTATACTCGTATAATGACTTGGATTCAAATCTCCATACATATTCAAATATTATATACTAACACAAATATCAATTAAGTGTATAAAATCATCAAATAACAAGTTATAAATAAATATCGACTGTAAAAATGTAACCGGACCATTTCGAACCTTTCATATACAAAAATTCGATTTTGGCAGATTACACACCTAAGTTTGAAAATTCATATTAAATTATCTATACGTCCAAAAATTATTAAATTTTAACAGTGAATTTCCAACTCAATAAAGTTTATCACCATATTTCCAAATTTCTCAAACTCTTTACCAATCATCAAATATTTTGTAATGAACACACTGTTACAGATTCTAGTCACTTAACTTTAAAAATTCACCATAAATCAACCATAAGTCTAATACTCCTGAAATTTTAACCATGAACTCTCAACTTCATTTAATTTATCAATATATTTTTTTTTTCTATAAAAACCTAACCGATTATTCTCAGATAATAGCAAACTTCTACTGTTCCTGTTATAGAGTCCAAAACCCTAGTTCAACTTTGAAAAATTACCATGCATCGAATACTACTAAAAAAACTATGAAATTTTAAACCTAAGTTCCTTCTCAAGTATATTTTCACATATAAAATTTTCAGAATTTTCCACCAAAGGAATTGGTCAAAACGAAATTTACCCCAAAGTTGGTCCAGAAATTCGGTTTTATGCATACATGAAGAACATATCATCTTAAACTCACTTTAAACCATATAATTTCATGATTTCTACTTCTAAAGCATAGATAATCAAATAATAAAAATAATTTTTTTCATAACATATGAAGAATTTGAATTAAACTTTCAAAACATGAAGTAAAGCTCATATATCATGCAAATCACTTATCAAACTCATTTTTCTATCATTTAATTCACAACTCATGCATAAACTTCATACTAAAACTCAATTAATCACTTATTCAAGAAGAGAAACTTACTTATAGATTGGTAGCTAAAAGAAATTCCTTCTTCTCCCTTTTCAAATTCTAAGTATAAGTGTAGTATTTGTTCTAATTTATACCTATTTATGCATGAATGGTCTTGTATTTATAGGAGAAGCAATACTTGGAGACTACTCCAATCCCCCTTAGGACCGACTTTGATGATGATTTAGGAAGATTATGGAGTATTCTTGTAAGTTAAATTAATGAACACATGGCATTTTAAGGTTAGAAGCTAACTTTGACTTTTCTTTTCTTTAATCTTATCTTAATCTTTTCTTATTTTATTATAAGTCATGAAGTTTCATCAATCTTCCCATTCTATCTATGATTTTCGAAAATTATAGCATTTCAAGAGAATTCTTGTATTTTGTAGTAATGACACATGTATACTTTGAATTTAATAAGTAAAAGTTATAAATATTGGATAATTCTAAAGTATATTATGCATAAAATTTACTTATACTATCTTATGAAATAAAATTAAAACTTTTCTAGGACTCTAAATAAATTACAAAGTTTATATACTAATCATAGAAAATATCGAGTAATCGATACAAAATTTGTTTCTTAAAGAAACGTTCATTTTACAACTTATAACTTATGAAATAAATTTCTATATTTAAGGACTACATTAACCCTAAACACTTTAAGAAATAAAATAAAGAACATATAAAAATTATAAAGTTTCAAGAATAAGCATGTATTGAGCAAATAATACGTTAACTGTAAATATTGAGTAATTAAAACATATACGTGTATTTGCATAAATTTGGATGTAAATGCATCACATAGATTCATGAAGAATTATAAAGTATTTAGTAAAACAGATAAGATCATGAAAACCTAGGGTATTACACCGTCGTTCGCCTCTCTATTTTTAGTGAGTTTTGATTTGTGCGTTTTTCAATTCTCAGATTTGCCCTTTTTAATTTTAAACTCACAATTATCTTTCTTTTCAAATGATTACAACCCCGTCATCCCCTTCACCGTTCCGATGATGCCCGCTGCTCGTTTTATGTGAAAAACCAAACAACGCCGTAAAGCAGTCAAATTTACCCGGTGAATAATTATACGACGATGTTAGGCCGTCTGTTTATCACCACGAATCGAACTGGAACTCGACTCTGTGCTAGACGGGATACACACGAGGGGTCTGTTAACGTATCACTCTGGGGATGTCTCTACAACGCAAGTTATCTTCCAAAAGAATTCAAAGACAGTTGTAACTTAGCTATAAAGTTAAAAGGTGGGTGATTGGTCTGCTAATAATACGTTGTGCTGGTATACTCAAAACTCCACTAAAAAAATCTAAAATCAAATATCCAACATAAATGTACACCTACTATATAATTGTTTGAATTACGTGATATATTTATATATGATACAAATATCTATTGTTTTATTCCAATTAATCACCATTGCATGATTAAGGGCATTATATGAGCATGGACCAATTTAAGTATGAATTATGTGAATTCTCCCCACAATTTGAAATGACAGTTTTTATGAGAAAGAGAAAAACGAGTAATCATTGATCTAATGCGTAGTAGTTTTGTTTGTGGATTGACACGTATGGCCATAAGTGACAATATGTCAGATTCATAGTAAATGATATTATTTTGTGGTGACCATGAGTGATAATAACTCAGATTCATGGTCACATGAATTATTTGTGAGAAATGGTTTGGGGGAGATTCACAATGTGTTGAAAATGATTTTAGCAGATTAGGTCGTTACTTGAAAATGACTTTGGGCTTTGCCCCTTACTGTGATTCAACTTGTGATATTTCAATTATATGATGTAAAACCTGTTGTGCCCAACTGATTATTATGTGAACTTGTTATTTATATGATATATGATGTTCGTATTATTATGTCATTTTCTTAAATGAATTAAATACTTTATTAATGAGTACAATTTAACATACTTCGGAATTACCAATCCCATGACGTTGCGAATCACTCATAAGTGAGAATCAAATCTCACGCCCCATTTTTACAACCCTTGCAGATTATGATTTCATGGAGCAAGGACAGTAATAGAGACGACATGGAGTTCCCCACTTAAATAAAATGTTATTATTAATACTAAGCTTTATATTCATATATATATATATATATATATGTGTCTGAGATACTTATTAAAATTATTCTAATCATATCCTCCGCAGTATAAAACTCATTTCTCATTTTATTACCCCTTTTTATATCAAAAATTTTAGATTTTGGATTTTAGTTACAAGTAATACCCCGGATTCGATACAATTAATGTATTCTTGATTCGGGGCGTTACATGTGGTATTGTTGATTACGTAATTTAATTCTGTTTTTATAATTTCCCATAATTATATGACGTAACAATATTATTCTTTTATTTTTACAACCACCAATAGAATGACAACAAGACGAACACCACGTACTAGATATTATAGAACCCTAAAACCTCATGAGGAAACACTTGGAAAAAAATTATGGGACCTAATTAAAAAAGTTGAAACAGTTAGAAAATTCTACCATACTCTACATACCCTAATACGATTTCAAGTTTCACCACCCATTGTGTTAGTTCAATAACTTTGGCATGTAGAGGAAGGAACCACTTAAAGATGAACATATGAGATTTATTCTTGCAATACCTAGAAGCTGAATTTCGGGGACGAAATTCTGTTAAGGGGGTGAGGATGTAATACCCTGTCCCATTTTATAACTTTTATTTTGCTAGAAACCTTTTTTTATATTATTATCTTGTTTCTTTTAATTTTATTATTTTTGTTTGCTACTGTGTAATTTAAATTTATACCCTATTTTAAATTCTCAAATTTGAAGAAAGGAATCGAATCTTTCAAACGAATAAAGGACTACAAGAAATTAAATATTTAAGTTTAAAATTAGGATTTTGATCTGTATAAATTATTTAGAATAATTAAAACACCATAAAATATTAATTGAGTTTTAAATCCGTATTATTTTCCAATTTCAAATTAAAATTGTGAAACAAACAACCCCTAACTAATATAAGAGATCTTAAAGAAATCTTACTCTCCTTAATTCTCATCCACATGATTTTTCCTCCATTTTTAAATTAATTCATTAATAAAAATATTTTCCTCTATATAACCGTCTGTCACTCTTCTAAATATTTCCAAATTGAATTCCCCAATTTCACTCTCAGCATCAGTTCATCACTTTCTCTCTATTCCGCTCCTTCTCTCTAAAATCGCCTGTCTCTCTCTCCGGCAGAGAAACCACGGCCTCGACCATCACGCCTCTTCTCAGCCGCCAGCCAGTGCTGCTCCTCGCACGTCCTAGCCCTCGCTCATGTCGCCCAGATGCCTCGTGCCACCGCCTCGAAGCGCCGACGTCGTCCCGCCTCCTGCATCATCGCACAGTGCCGTCCGTCATGAGCGATGCTGCCCTTCGCCGCTGCTTCGATCGCCGCTCTCCCCGATGCGAGCTCTACTCAGGGCCGCCACTCACTCTACAGTGCAGCGTCCCTCCAATCGTGCCGCCCGTTCCACCATACGCCGCCTTCAGCCACCGCCGGCGCCGGCCTCAAGCCAGCACCGCCCTCCACCTCGCCCCAATCTCTGTTCGAGCTCCGTCGTCCGCCTCTCTATTTTTAGTGTGTTTCGATTTATGCGTTTCTCATTTCTCAGATTAATTATACGATGTCGTTAAGCCATCGGTTTACCACCACAAATTGAATCGGAACTCGACTCTGTGCTAGACGGGATACGCACGAGGAGTCTGTTAACATATCACTCTTGGGACATCTCCACAACGCAGGTTATCTTCCAAAAGAATTCAATGACAATTGTAACTTAGCTATAAAGTTAAAAGGTGGGTGATTGGTCTGTTGATTGATCCGCTAATAACACGTTGTGCTGGTATACTCTGAACTCCACTAAAACAATCTAAAATTAAATATTCAACATAAATGTACACCTACTATATAATTGTTTGAATTACGCGATATATTTATATATGATACAAATATCTATTGTTTTATTTACAATTAATCACCATTGCATGATTAACGGCATTATATGAGCATGGACCAATTTAAGTATGTATTATGTGAATTCCCCCCACAATATAAAATGACAGTTTTTATGAGAAAGAGGAAAACGAGTAATCATTGATCTAATGTGTAGTAGTTTTGTTTGTGGATTGATGTGTACGGCCATGAGTGACAATATGTCAGATTCATGGTCACTGATATTATTTTGTGGTGACCATGAGTGGTAATAACTCAGATTCATGGTCACATGAATTATTTGTGAGAAATGGTTTGGGGAAGATTCACAATGTGTTGAAAATGATTTTGGCAGATTAGACCGTTACTTGAAAATGACTTTGGGCTTTGCCCCTTGCTGTGAATCAACTTGTGATATTTTAATTATATGATGTGAAACTTGTTGTGTCCAACTGATTATTATGTGAACTTGTTATTTATATGATATATGATGTTCGTATTATATGTCATTTTCTTAAATGAATTAAATACTTTATTAACGAGTACAATTTAACATACTTCGGAATTACCAATCTCATGACGCTGCAAATCACTCATAAGTGAGAATTCAAATCTCAGGCCCCATTTTTACAACCCTTGCAAATTATGATTTCGTGGAGCAAGGACAGTAATAGAGACGGCACGGAGTTCCCCGCTTAAATATAATATTACTGTTAATACTAAGTATTATATTCATATATATATATATATATATATATATATATGTGTGTGTGTGTGTGTGTGTCTAAGATACTTATTAAAATTATTCTACTAATTTCCTCCGTTGTATAAAATTCATTTCTCATTTTATTACCCCTTTTTATATCAAAAATTTTATAGTTCGGATTTTAGTTACAAGTACTACCCCCGATTCGATATAATTAATGTATTTTGGATTTGGGGCGTTACAATGGCGCCCAAAGATCTACAATAGTTGAAGGAGCCGTTACAAGACCTATTGGATAAAAAAAATTTAAGCCCACTATCTCACCCAGGGGAATGCCAATACTGTTTGTCAAAAAGAAAGATGATACCCTCTGTATGTATATCGATTACAAGGGGTTATACCAACTAACTATCGTGTTGGTCCCAAGTGGTGAAGGTCTAGGGGGGGAGGGGTGAATAGACCTTTAGACTTTTAAAAAATATTCAAACTTTACAGCTTAAAAGATATACGAATGTGCAACTATAACTTTTCAAACTTAAACAAATGTGCAAAGTTTAGAGTTAGGTTCTCACACTTTTGGAAGTGTATTGAGAGACCTAATATGTAGTGAAATAATGTGTGTGTTAAATTGTTAATGAAACACTCTATAAACTCAAGTATACGGCTGGATGACTATTATAGTCTATAACTTACTATACTTAGTTGGGTTTTCTTAGATCAGGCACCCTGTCGAATTATCTGATATCAGTCACGGTCTATAATTATGCCACATGTCATCGCACTGTATCGCACTGACTTGCTACCTGTTGAGTTTATATATTATTTTAAAATAATTTTTAAAATTATAATTTTTAATTTACTTTTATACCATTTTACATAAAATTACATAAATTTTATAATTATTCATATATATTAATTCAAAAACTAATTAAAATATGTATATATCAAAGTCAGGCACATTTTTAATTCAAATAAAAATAGGACAGACACATTTTCTCCCACCGTCTAGAGGACCAGAATTAAAACTCACGACCATGAAGTGATATTCTGCGATTTTTTTTTTTTGCCACCGCCCCTTCCCCGTCCGGCAATTCTCTGGCGCCTCCAGCCCCTGCACGTCGGCGGCACTTCCACTGCGGCGAATAGAGGCAATGAACCTGCTTTGAATAGGAAAAAAGATCTGCCCACCCGCATTGGCAATGAAACACCTGCGGAAAATAAAAGAGAACAAGTCCAACAGGACGCGCTGCCGCTCACCGCAGCATTATCCGTCCGCCACCACATTCAGACCGTCACTTCCACTTATAAGTTGTATTTTTAATTCGTAGTGTGATACATCATGTCCTCATTCTTTGCCCAGATTTTGTTCCTTGAGATTTTTTATTTATAGATTGAGTTTCACCAAACTATGGGATGACATTGGGACTTTTGATTTAGGGATTGAGTTTTCACAAAACATGACATTGCACTCTGTATTGGCTCGTTTAATTCAATCAAAATCAATAAATTTCAGCATAATACTTAGACCCACCAAGTGTTTGTCAAAATTCCTATAAGGATTCTCAACATTGAAAGACCAATTGAGAGTGAAATCATCAAAGTCATGTATAATCCTTCTCAAAACTACTGTATTAGAGTCTAAGTGGTTGTGATTAGCTGTTACTGTGGCTCCATCAGCTGTACTTCTGAGCAATACATTAGTGAAAGAAATTCATTAGGGTCATCTGTTTTTTGTTATCTTTTACATGAAAAGGTTGGCTTTGTGTCGAAGAGTTGTCTTAACTTTTCCAAACACATGCCATTTGAAAGTTCGCATTGAAACTTTGTAGCCAGTCTTTTATGTCATTTGGTGTTTCAAGAATGTAGTTGTCATCAGAAAAGTAAGCACAATAAAATCTGATGATGGGTGTAAATTTTATTAGAGTTATTTTTTTAATAATATTTTTTGTAGCAAGGTCAATACATCAGTGTAGTTAGATTAGAAATTGATTTAGATTTTACTTGATTTTTTAATAATTGGACTTTGTTTCAGCCTGACCATTATAATACTAATGTTATGTGTCCCTTACTTGAGTTTGCCCATCTGTTTCGATTTTACTTGGTTCTTCTCATGTCTCCGGTGAAAATTAACCTTCTATTAAATTATAGTGCATAAAATTATTGGAATTCTCCTATATAATGGCTCATGACTTCATGTACATTTCAATTATTGTATAGTTAGCCCTCTACATTATATATATGTATTGATTCTTTGCTAGTGCAGTTGTATTATTTTCTTTTTATTATTCACTTCCTAATGAATTTCCTTGCATAACAGTTGCCTTAAACACAATGGTCAAGACTTGTAATACAAGAATTTCATATAGATATTGATATTTAAGAAAAATCTCTTCATGTACTACAATTTGGATTATTATGTTATATAGCAATGTTATATAGCAATGTAACACCCCTAAAATTAAATCTCTGCAACTTATTATTATATTTATTATAAAATATTATTATTATTAATTTTCATTGTTATTACTAATACATTATTGTATTTTTATTATTTTAAAAAGAGAGATTATATATATGTATAATTTTCTTTCAAAACGAAAATAAATATGTTTGTATGCAAAGATTTCCTCTAGTGCATTTTTATATATATATTTTGTAGATTGAATAAATAAGAAAAACGTTAATTTTTCTATTTTCCATATGTTTAAATATGAGTGTCTGTAATTATAGGTTAGCATACGTGCACTACAATTAGAAATCTATTTATTTGGCCGATTAATACGTTATATATATATATATCCTTAATTCTTAAATTTCTCAATTAGGTTGATAGAGTTTTTGCGATAATTAAGGATCACGATTATCAAAGTTTTGATCTAATCCCAAAATTTTCTCAACAAATATTTCGCAAGTCTTTAAATAAATACTGGGTCCTTCTCTTATCATATCACAGAAAATTATTTATCCCCATAACAAATGTCATGTTTCTTTCTTTTTATCAACCGTATGATATGATATACTTTCTTCTCGGCCGACTTCTGCTTTGAGCAAGATTTATATTGTAAATCATTCTCTATAATCGATTTTTAAAAAAATAGAAGAACGTTTTGATGCTATTTGAATTTATATTTTTGAAAGTCTTTACTGATGTTTTTATTTATGTTGGCAAAATTGATATAAATACTCATGTGTTGTTTTAATTTTATTACCCAGAACACTTTTTATGCAAGCTAAAATATTTTCATGTGCAAGCTAGAGTCTTAATTGTTTTTGAAAAATAGGTCAGCCATTGTTTGTTTTGAAAAAGAATGACACAAAATGTCTTAAATAATTTAAATGGTTTTGTGAACTATATTTTCTACTTTATAAAAATCCTAAGGAAAATAATTTTATAATTTTTTTAAATTTGACAATCTAATTAATTTCAGTCGCTCTTATTTGTCTTTAAAGCCATAATTGACCTTTTAGTTATAATTACTTTGAGAATATGTTAATCAGGCTTCTAATTATTATTGTTCTTCGTTTAAAATTATTTTTCTATACTGTCGTGAGCTTGAGATGTGCATGATTAGTGTAGATTAAAGGTTATTTAGGATATTAGAATACTAATTAAACTAATTAATGTTGGAATACGTGTAGTAGTAATTAAATAGGAGCAGTACTTTTGGGTTCATTCAGTTTCATAGAAAGTTTTATTGTTTTATCTCAAACAATTTAAATAAGTTATAAGTGGATTGGGAGTCCAATTAATTAATTAGTTAAGGTTTAAAGGGTTTTGATTCACCGAAGATCAACTTGTATTTTGGGAATAAGTGTAGGTCTAACTGGAGGAATTATTTCTATTATTTTACTAAGTAGATTTAATTATCTATTTTTAGGGATGGTAAATGTGAGGATTAGACTATTGAGTTATTGCATTCGTTTCATCCACGACATCCATACGAGGTGGAGTTTTCTATTTAAATTATCTCTACAATGGTTAGTAGAGCATGTTGTTCACTGTTAAATATTTTACGTGATGTTGAATTTGTCTGCTACGTGTTATATTCCATGTATGAAATGTTATGAAATTTAGTCAGGGACTAGTTCACGGGTCCGGGACCATATAAGTTGTCCTCGGGATTATCGAGTCATTAAATTGGCTTTGAGAAGGCCCGCAGTGCTCATTGAAAGTTACGTATGGGAATACCTTAGTCATTAAAACGGCTTTGGCACGGCCCACAAACACAGTACGAGGCAATGTATGGTTATGTATTCATGTTTGCATTGATGTGTTTGGCAATCTGTTTGATATTCAACTTTGAACAGCTTAACCCCACTGAGTGTGCTTACATACTCACCCCATTCACTTTAACATTTTCATAGTACCAGCGGAAGCGTGGAGAGGCGATGGATGATGGTTTCAAGCTATTTAAATTAAAAACAAGTTATTTGTTAATTCAATATTTTTCCTAGTTAAGTTCTTGTGAGCTAGTCATATTTTGATACAATTAACATTTAAATTAAATTATTTTTAAGAAGATAGTAAATATTCAAGTCTTTCGATGTTTATTATGTATTTTTCTTTTGAAATAAAAATTACATGTCTTATTTTTAAGTAAATATTTAGTTCATGCCTTTTTATTTGAAAAATTATTATAGGTATTTCGTCAAATTTACTATTACGAAAATTGGGGTATGACATTATGTTATATAGCAATGTACCTTCCCCAACAATTTATGGTATGACTGTAATATTATTCAAAATAATGATGGTACCAGGTTCAATTTAATAAAGTCTTTTAGAATGAGGATGAAAAATAATATTAAAATTGTTGAATTTTTCTAAGAAGTTGCTCATTTGTTTATTAGCTGAACTACACATTGTACTGATTTATTAGCAAATAAGTGTGTTGGGTATTTAGGAGGCGAAGCACTGAGATGCATGTGAGTCTCAAACTTCATTAGGGCAATACTCAATTAACTTGGAAATTATATTCCCCCACAATTTAATGAAGCCCCCTTCAAGCTATTCATTAGAGTACTCTAATAAAAAAGTACAATATTTTTCTGCATTTTATGATTTAACTTCGTTGTATCATAAAAAATTCCTTTTGAATAGAGTTAACATATGAATTAGACTAAAATTAAGTTTTGAACTTTCTATTATTTTCTGATGTATGAGTGGTAAAGATATGATAGAATAATTTCAAGGCAAAACACAATTATATCGCTTTTTCAAATGAAGAGTACATATAAAGTTACGATAGATAATGGTGAAGAGTACATATAAAGTTATTAGAATAGGATGCTGAAGTGTCAAAATATCCCATTGCTTTCATGTGGAATCATAATGTCTTTATGCAAAAACCCCAATATCTCTACAATACACCAAGTTTATGAGTTGTTTTTTCTTTACCAGTGTTTATATAAAGGTTCACTTGCTGCCTCCTTGATGTTTTTATTAACTTTTGAAATTAATGCCATAATATGTCAGGAAATGTCCCTTTATCTATCAACTTCTAAATCCTCCCAATTGAAATATGAGAAAATTAATCACTATTCCATTGATAAAAGGGCATTTCATTGTTGGATACAGACCTTAATAACTGCACTAATAGTGTCTGTGGATGAGGTATCACATACAACAGACATAAACTGGATTAATTTGTGCCGCAAAAAATATCAGCTTATATAAGCCAAGAAGATCTGCATTTCCCCTGAAATGACTGTAAGGGAAACGCTCGATTTTTCAGCTCGTTGTCAGGGTATTGGCAGCAGAGCAGGTATGTTTACTAATATGAAGAAACTCAATTACTGTAATTCTTGATTACTGTAATTCCAAATGCCTAGCAGTTGTACCTCAAGGTGGAAATACTGGTCTTGCGGGAGGAAGTGTACCCGTGTTTGATGAGGCATTGTTATATCTGTTTTCTATCTAATAAGGTATATCTTTATTTGAACTTCACAGCTAGTATCTAATATTCCTGAACCCGATAAATTGAATGGCAACTTATTTGTGTCCTTTCATCATCATCTTTATACTGTCCATAAAAGTTTGGAAAGCAGCCTTTTTTTTTGTAGAGCTCTTTTCAAGGGATTACCTTCCTCGTTGTTGGTCTCGATTTGATTGGAGAACAAGTGAGCTAATCTTGTTAAATATTTTCGCCACATTCTTTATGCGCGGATCACAACGAAGATTGGTTCATCAGATGATCATACGTACTACATCGTGAAGTACTCTATCTATGATCAAATATTCATCGCAGGATTGCATATCGTTCCGTATTTATATGACGAGTGATGCAGATTGCTCTTTTGCGGTGATATAATCTTTATATGAGTGATGTTGATGTACATCTGTGGTGAGAGAAGGGTCAAGAGATGGTATATATAGATAGTGGTTGAATACTAGGATTTATCTATATTGTTATTAGGTGTAATTTTATTATTCTCGGTGATCTGTTGCAAGGTTAATGTTTCCCCTTAGATTTGAAACTTTTCATTCTTTATTGTTGTAATTTACAGATGATGTACAAATTTGTGGTTTTGCTTAGTGGAAAGAGGAAACATTTTCACCTCCTTTGACTCGCTCATTATAGCTTTATTTCATTATAACTATGCATAGAGCGATTGATGCAATTCCCATATGGATGTAACTATTGAAGCCTTTAACTACCTTTCCAAATTCTGCTGACCAGTTTTTTGAATATCAAATGAACCACACCAAAAAAACAAATTTAATGAGTCTTGCAATGTATCACTGGCTGTTCTAAAATTTAATCTACATATCACTCAATGGCTAATACTTTAATAAAACGTATCATGAAATATAAAGATAAATTATTAATAAAACAAATACATGGGATCGATATTCACATAAGATAAGGTAAAAGACGAGCTTATTTATATTTAAATTTAAATCTATCTACAAATTGGCTCACATCATGATATCACATGCTCAACGGTATTATAGAAAGAGATATTATCAGCTCACTTGCATTGGTAGCTTGATGCAACTTAATTTACCAAAAGCATCTTGCTTCAGATTTTCTCCTAAAAATATTTGTATTCTAAAAATGTTACCATTTTACTTTTCAAAATATAGGATAGATATAGCCAAATCTAGCAACATATGCCATTGGTTCATTGCTAATTATATTAGTGCAAAATAAAATAAGTGATAAATGCAGAATACAAATTAAGCCAAAAGGACAACCCACTTACTTAACAAGAGCAGATAAACAAAAGAATATTGAACTCTGATAGTGAAAAATATGAGAGAATAAACCATTAAATAGTTCAACTTGGTAGCAAATATAAGTCATGAAGGAAACTATAAATCATATCCTTTCTATCAAACAAAACCGGGAACAAACATAATATAGCTAGTAGTATTTCAACTACGAAAACTTGAAATAACTGGATTATTAGGCAGTAGACTTGCCCTTCTTCTTCTGGATTTTCTTCATATAGAAATCAAGTTCCTTACCTTCGAAGATGTATCTGCAAAAAATTGAGTGTAAAGTAAACAAGAAGGTTAAACAAATTGTACAAAACAGATGCATGGAAATATTGTATTCCAGTAAACAAAATAAAAGATATGTGGCTTACCCATCGGCTCTGCCACATTGACCAGGGCAAGAAGATATACAAGCCAATAATTTTCCAGAGCTAAACTGCTCCTCAACATGGGGGGGCGTCAATTTTACGGTCAGCCCGTCGTTTCTCTATTTTCTTTTGCACATGATTGCTCTTCTTGGTTTTCTGGGCTGCAGCTTCTCCATCTTGTCATTCAATTTAATAAGAATTAGATCTATTACAATTCCAACAATTAATAAGAGGACTCAAACATACAAATTCAAACAATGAGAAAAACAAATGGATAACTATGTGATCACCTCAGTTTCTTCTTTGGCAGATGCACCTTTCTTCTTTCCGAGCTCAACACCGTAGTGTGTGAGATACCACTGCTTAAAAGGTGCGGGATCAACATGGATGATGGCACTCTTCACTAGTGTTTTAGTCCTAACAAGTTCATTGTTAGAGGCATTGTAGACGACATCTACAATACGTGTCTTACAGGTAATGGCCTCACTACCCCATGAATAATTTCCAGTCTGCAATCTCAATGCCCTCCATTTCACATTGCCACCACAAACAATAATTCTCCTCACAGCCTTGGCTGGGTCTAGCTTGGTGTTTGATGGCTGACGGTCGAGCTTGTACCTAAAAATTTAAAATTGGAATACATTATTTACAAACAAAAATGAATTTTAAATCCTCATGATATCTCACTAATAGATATTATGTATCTTGAAAGTTATCTTTTTTATTCCTTCTGAGTTCTGTGTTGTAATCTTTAAATAGATTAGAGTACCCCTTATACTCTTTCAAAAAAAAGTTCCATTTTTAAAAGCATTAATACAAGTAATCCTTGAGATTATCTGTGAGTGTGGGGCAGTAAAGACGTTAAAACGATAGGAAACATCTAAATGTCCAACCCTAATTCAACCAAATAGGACAGCAAGAAATAATTATTTCACAAAAACCAACAAATATAAGTCCTCGGATGCAATAGAAACTATGTATCAGTTCTACACAACAATTTCATCTTAATACTCAAGATAATCTCATTACACACCATTTAAAGTACAATAGAAAAGTCAGAAAAAACAAAGATCCAGTTTTTCATAAGAAAAAAAATAACATTTTAGAATTCTAGAGATCCTCAAGCTCTCACACTATATAAATAATCTGATAACTGTGTATAAGAAAGCATTCATATGCATAAAATAAACATTTGGGTATAGACAAGCACATTATTTGCAGGAACTGAAGACAGAAATCGAGCAAGAGTGAGAAAAAAAGTACTCACATTGATCCAAACTTTCCCTTTGATTGAGAAGGTGAGATTTCCATTCCACCTTGAACAAATTCTCAAGAAGAGAATACCTCAGCACTTAGATATTCGATCTTATATCATATAATGAAACGAGATACAAGATTGTTATAACTAACCGACTTCCTATTCTCTGTCAACAAAGGTAGATTGTATTTCTTGATTTTCACACGGAGATCATTGTCCAGAAGAACATCGGTAATTTTCAGATGAATTGAATATACACCAGGTACGATCCCTGTGTGAAGAAACTGAATTCCTCTAGCCACTCCAATCCCAGTTGCTATTCTCTGTGCCCAGGTGAAATTTTGTCCTAATTGCCCATCTGTAGAACTAAATATCAGCTTAAATCAATTCTTGATCAAAGGACTCAATTGCTAAAGCAAGAAATACCTGATAAGCATGATCGGAGTGTCCTGTTTGGCACGTACTCAAACACGAGAAAAATCCTGCTTACAGACAAATCGTCCTCATGGCACTCAAAGCAGTGCCCAATTCCACTTACCAGATGGCAATTCCTAAGTTGAGCAATCAACTCGAGCTAATGTGTGTAAGTTTGGATGGCGTATTTTCTTTTCGCCTTCAAACTTCGTATCGCTACAACACACCCATCTGTAAGCCGCCCTTTGTACACCTGATAACATTATAGATTACATATTTGTAATTTCATACTTTTTTATTACCAAAGGTATTGATACAAGATTGATAGATAGATAGATAGATAGATAGATAGATAGATAGATAGATAGATAGATAGATAGATAGATAGATAGATAGATAGATAGATAGATAGATAGATAGATAGATAGATAGATAGATAGATAGATAGATAGATAGATAGATAGATAGATAGATAGATAGATAGATAGATAGATAGATAGATAGATAGATAGATAGATAGATAGATAGATACCTGAACATAAGAACCTTTACCAATCTCGCGCTCGGGACTCTACTCAATTTTTTATTCTTCTTCTTCATGAATACCAAGCCAACGAGCGTGACCACCCCAACGATACCCCCCACCATACTCAACACAAGAACGACCCCACCATACCTTCTCTTCTCCTTCTTTCTTGGCGTAATTCCGACAGCTAAAGCTTCACTATGACAAAAGGCAGAAGGATGCTGATTCCTATACACCCTAGACAAACAATTCCCACTATAAAGGACAAGTCCCCTGTGGTTGGAGTTGGGCGACTGTGGAGGGCGCTGGGGCTGTGGTGGGCGCTGGACTGTGGTCGCCGGCGTTAGGCTGTGGTCGGAGGCGCTGGGCTGTGGATGTGGCACTGGGTTATCGTCACATCGCTAGGCTGCGCTGGGTTGCCCTCTATGTGGTTGGAGGCGTTGTGCCTGTGCGGCACAAGGATGTTTGGTCGGCGGTAGGAGGTTGTTGCCGGATGACGGCGATGTGCGCAGGGATTCTCTCACGGAATGATGAAGTTTGATGATCTTGTTAATAATTAATAATTAATTATAATATATTGAATGATTAATAATTAATTAGAATATTTTTTATAAATTAAATAAGGATATAATTGTAAATTAATAATTTTAAATTTATAAATTATTAAATTTAATATAATATTTAAATAAGACGACACGACTCGATACTATTCGATATAACTCGATAGAAAATTAGACCATTAGTTCAACAGGTAACAAGTCATCAAATATAAAGCATTAGATTTTACTAAATCTTAGATCTAAGGGTTTATAGAACATACCTGATATCAGGCAACTCGACAGGGTGTCTGATCTAAGAAAGCCCCTACTTAGTTTAGTATAACAATTTTTTATGCACTTGTTTTCAAAAGATATGATAAATGTAACTTATAATAAATATGCGGAAATGTAAATTCAATAAGGGGTTAAACCGTATTGCAATTGTTGCACCTCTTGCCATTACTCTCAATTTTTATAGTGTCATGAAATTAATAATTAATTTTGAAAATTAATAAACTACTATTCAAGGACCAATATGAAATGAATTGAATTGTTTACTTTAAAATTGTAGATTTCGTTTCACATGATCAATCTGAAATAAATTTCTATGATTTGATTGTAGAACGACATAGTATAGGGTTAAAATGAATCATACATGCATGAACCATTAAAGAGTATTACTACCTTCGTCCCAGTATTATTTACATAGTTGAAACAACACACTTTTTAACAAAAAAATTATTTTTTGAGTTTAGTAGTGACATACGGGAAAATATGTATATATTATAGTGAATATGCACGCAAATCAATATTTTCTTTTTTGGAGTGTGCAAATAATTTTGGGACGGACGAATAAGAAAAACGTGTAAATAATAATGGGACGCAGAGAGTTTTCACTCAAGGGTATTAATTATTTTTACTAAATGGTATTAGTTGTTTTTACGGGAGAACATTAGTTGCTTTCACACCTTAGTTGTTTATTGAAAACAAACTAAAACTTTTCAGCGGTGAAAATAACTAATTCTCTTTAGTAAAAACAATTAATACCCTTGAATGATTTATCTATGAATCAAATTCACTCTATACATAATCTTGCAGAGTTATATAGTTGCTCCTGACTAAAAAATTGTAAACAAATTACAAACATGTGATGATTAGGGATCAGGTTGGATTGAAAATTCTTTGGCCCGGTGATAATCTCCTTTTGGGATCAAACTTAGCTTTCTTTTGTAGAATAGTTGCCCATTTGGAGCCATAATGTTTTATCCACTCTTGCTCTGACGTGTAATTAGGAAGATATTGCTTCACCTTGATGCTCTTATTTTGACATAATTCCAAAATATCATTGTTAAATCGATCGTAAATTGGATATTCATCGGGACGACTTGTATGCAGCAATCCAAGAGTGTAGAACACATCTTCGTCTGGCGTTACTGCGGACATTCTATCATCCCATCTGCAAATCATTAATTTCTATTAATTTATCGACCATTGTGTAATGCAAAATCTCAAACGTGTAGATTTAAAAAAAAAAAAAAAGACACCACACTCAGGCCCATTTGAGTAAACTTATTTTAAATAATTTATAATATCTAACATCTTATAAACTGTTTTAAGAGCTTATAAAATGTAATTTTTAAGTAGCTTGTATTTTCTTTAATTATTTATAATAATCATTTTTATTTTATGTTAAGTTTAAGATGGGTGAGAGTGGGGGAAGGGTGCAGTGTGTCCAGGGTTGGGTGAGTGGTTGGGGGTGGAGGTGGTTAGGAAAATAAGTTTGGAAATCAGAACTTTTTTTACAACTTATAAGTTATAAGAAGCTTATTTTATGACCATATTAGCTGTTAACCATCTAATTTTACCAAACACTTTGAGGGGAGGGCTTATAAGCTCCTAAATAATTTATGAAATGTTTAAAAAGCTTATAAGCTCAAACTAACGGGCTCTCAGTACTGCACTTTTAATTCAAAACAATTGATACTATGAAAAATAAAAATAAAAATCTTGTATACACCCAAGTGCATTTTGAGTTTAATTTCAAATCATCTTTGACATTTCGGTTAATGAGCTTTGAAAAGTCAAAATCAATTTGAAATTGAACTCAAACTTGAAATACATATTATGTACTTGAGTGCACACAAGAGTCACTCTTAAGAAATATACTTAAATTGCATAGTGCACAAGAGAGCGGTACTTATTTCGGATGAATGGGTAGAATACGAAGATGGCAGAGGAGTGGTTGAGTCTAGGAAGCATGGTGGCCAAAACTCCCGCGTTGAAGTCGTAGATTCCAGACTTGGGTATGAAAAGATTCAACCATGGATGAGATTGCAATGCCCCATTGGAGTTGTCCAAATCTCCTACTCTATTTAGGAAATCCATAAGTGAGGCATCTCTACTGAAAATTAATTCTTTCTTGAAGTTTAACTCTTTCACCAATATTTTAAATTCCTGAAACAAGAAAACCACACTAGTAAAATTAAATACCAAAATTTACTTCTTTTACTGATGGTTGTCTGTTGTGATCCAATTCCATCTCGAAATTGGTTACAACTAATACTTTATAATAAATAACTAATACTTCTTAGTCAAACAATTAATATCTTTTAACGAAACAACTAATATCATTTAAAATTGATACCTAATAGCATAAACAACTAATACCCTTCAAACCAATTTCACTGTAAAATTTGTTCACACAATATTTAACCTTAACACCTGAAAGACTAGATATTTATTAAGGTTTTCAAAGGTATATCAATGTTAGGGATGAGTGGTACAACCTATCAATTAAAAGAACCAGTGTAATTCACATTTTTAATAGAAGAAACTTGTGTGACTTGATTTTACGTGAACTCGATGTTTTTAATATTATTGTTATGTCCATCATCATTGTTATGTATATTTACTATCACTAATATGCATGTCCACTATCACTATTTAAACAATTATAATTACTATGCCTAACAATAATAATAGATATATTACCTCCATCCCTTGATTACTATTAATGTTGTTTGTGATGTTATCACATTCCTTAAAATGTTATGAATTTGTCCTTTCTTCATATAGACTAACTCTTTATGATCACATGTTGCAATGAATGTTTTGACATGCAGGTTGAAGATCTAGAATATTTTATAAGGATCTGGAAGATCAGATGTTGCATTGAATGTTACAACATGACGGTTATAACATCTAGAAGTATCTAAAAGAACTTGGACATTTTAATATTTTCAAGACTGATGAGAAGGATCTAGATCATATGGTTACTGTCAAATATCAAGAATAAACTTATCAACATGAACGATTAATAAAGAAGATCATGAGAAGTTACTTATGAAGTTATTTTCTAGATACATCTACTAGAATCTAGTGGGTTGAAGACTGAGACCACTAACACCTATAAACAGTGGACAAGGACTTCAATATTAGACAAGGTATAATCAAGTATCATCTACTCTAATGTTGATCCTGAGTTTAAAGGAGATAGCGTCATTATTTACCCTAGTACGTTATGTCGGATATTTAGTACATCTCATATAACATTGATCTATCATTGTGTCAATAGATAAAAAAAAACCATTGATAGATTGTGAAATCAAATTTCATGGTGTATTTATACACTTAGTCATTTAGATTTAATAGGTGTACATTGTGTCTTGTTTCACTTGTGGAATATCTGTCTTAGAATCGTTCCACACAATTTTTGTATTCGCTACTTTGTTATAGTGAAGGTTTCGTCATCATGAGGCTCGCACAAACTATTTATAGTTTGTGTTAAAAGTTTATTTCATCTTGCAATAGAGCATTTTAGTCTTCCGTTGTATAATGTTTACAATTTGTTCTTCAGATTGTTCTAGTGTTGGTTACAACATTCTACACTCAACAACACATGACACACTTACAATTTCTTTCATAGTAGTAAGTGGCACATTTTTTTAAGAAAAAAAGGAGTATGTGAGCGTTGGATTAATAAGATAATAGTAACTTTATGTTTTATTGACTTTTGTGAGAGAAATTTGTTTTCTTCTTTGGAGTGTGGAAGTAATTGTGGGACGTTCAAATAAAACAAGTGTGAAAATAATATCAGGACGGAGGGAGTACATAACAATAATATTTGAAAAAAAAAATTACGTGAACTCGGGTTTATAGCTTTATTTCTTTTTAATATATTAATATGAGTACAACTTTTTTCTTTTTAATTTTTTTAAAAATATATTAATATGGATATAACTTTTTTCTTTTTAATTTTTTTATACTCGTAAAATTCATCTATCATGAACTATCCTCTTAAAAATATCTTTAAATAATAAAAAATTGTATGATATGTGGGTCTTTTAACAGATTGAGTACTACTTTGTTCATCCAATATAATTGAGATAACAAACTTTTATATATATACACATATATATGTATATGAATTTTTAATAATACTAACCAAGTTCTACAATTACTTGCACACCTTCATTTGTCGTCTATTGCAAATAGGATTGTATTTATAAATTATGATTTTCTTATCTAAAAATATACTACTTGCACCGTTAAAGATTAACATCACAGGTAATATATTTTGTGTATAAAGTAGATACGTTGGAGGGTATTATAAAATATTGTTAGGCCTATTAAATAGGCATTAATAAGTTTCTATATTCTTTTCATAAATAGTAAAAAACAATATTTTATATATTAATAAATAATTGTCCTTTTAAACAAATACCACCTCACTTTTCACAGATATCTATTACTTTTTACAAAAGTCAATATGTTGGTCCACTATATATTAATAAATAAATATTTTTTAAATAAAAAAAAATTAAAGGGGAAGCCTACTCTCTGATGGAGAAAGTATATTATATAGCATGAAGTACATATATATATATATAATATAGACCTTTTATATATGGTCCTAAATTTAAAGTTATTAATCATTGGGACTCTAAATCAGTAAAAGTAGGACTACACACATGTATACTATTTATAGACATTTGTAGTTGAAAAAAATAATATATATTATAAAATGGCGGGTCTGGTTATTTTCTGCAAGAAAGTGTTGAAATGGCATTCAGAATGTGTCGATTAAGTCGACAAATTTTGGTGGAAGATCAACATTTTTCATGCAAAAACAACACAATTTACAGTTGATCATTAGTTTATTAAATATGTGATTTATGAACTTATGGCATATATATAAACATCGAACAAGCTAGATAGTGGTCACATGGCTTAGACGTCGAATAAAGTATACTATAATTGATCAAATATGAGAATAATTTTATGTTTAAGGATTGTAATTTTATTAAAAATGTGATTTATGAACTTATGGCATATATATAAACATCGAACAAGCTAGATAGTGGTCACATGGCTTAGACATGGAATAAGTCCTTATAATTGATCAAATGTGAGAATAATTTTATTTTTAAGGATTGTAATTTTGGAGAATGATGAACGTAATATTGAGGCAGATAATTTAAGAATTGTAATTTTTTAAACTTGTGAATATAGCCAAATCAATACGAATTAATCTAAATTGGACTGATAGGCCCGATACTGCCAGAATTCAGGCTAAATTTTGATTTGACCTATATTCGCGAATCAACTTGAATTCAAGCTGTATTTTAGTCCTGGTTGGGTTGATTCGGGTTGATTTGACATAAATTCGTGATTTTTAAAACTACCAGTACGAAAAATTACTCTCCTCATTTGTCCGCCAAAAAGAAATGGTACTCATTAATTTTATCACCTTCTAAATTATTATCAACGGTAAATGATACCTCATCAATAGTGTTGGCAGTTTGATTGTCGTAATACTTGACGAGTTCTATGGCGTAGAGAATCCCTTGCTTTTTCAACAATGAAGCAATGTGAGATTGATTGGAAGGAGAGGTGAAGGAAGACCTCCACGTCTCTGTTTCATTCTCATTTGTAATTAGGAGACCTTCCACATAGTCCGGGGCTTTGCTTGAAATTAGATATTCTTCATCTCTTGTAAATCTTGAGAAATTATTGTATATCAATCTTACCCATTTTACCTGAGAGATGCAAATTAGTAAGAGAAAGCAATAGAATCAATCAACAAAACTACTTGTTTAATTATTATATGTACTTTATCAGAAGATTCTTTAATTAATTCAGAAATAGAATGTATTGACATAATTCTTTCAAAAAAAAAAAAATGTATTGACATAAATTGTTGACTTTATTAATTATATGTGCATGTATACTTCATTATATCCCACTTATTGACTTAAAAATTATGTAATAATTAATAGTTTGACACACATAATATTTCATCCATTAATTAAATATAGAGTGAAACTAATTCATACATTAACCATTAAGATGCACCATAAAATTCAAGTACATTGTCAAAAAGTCATTCATGTAATAATTGAAAAGTCACTCTTATTTTTATTAAAAAATTGCCCCTATTAAATTGCAAAAGAGATCACATTTTCAGTAATAACTTTTCAGTGGTATCATAATTGTCGTTTAATAAATACATTTAATAGCATTGTGCACTATGTACACAAGAGAGTTACAGTTTAACATTGATATAGTTTTAAATTTGGATAAAATCAAGACAATATCATTGTTGTGTTAGTTAGGATTGTTAGATCCCCAATTATATATTGTTTAGACTCACCCTAGATAATTTGTTAATTATTTCCATAAATAAACTATATATTCTATCACCCCCAATTTAATTGACTCGATCATACTAACAAAATTTCTCCATATTTCTCCATCACATACTCCCTTGGCCACATGAAATAGGCATATTGCATTTTTCACGATTATTAAACAAGTAGATATAATAATTAAAAAGTAATAATATTGTATCAAATCAAGTACAAAATAAATTATTTTAAAATATTATGTGCGTATATGAAAAAATGTAAATAAAATTTATTATTTACATTATAGAAAACAAGACTATCTTTACTAAACTGACAAATAAGTCAACCGAGGGAGTATATAAAATTCTACTTTCATATTTTGATCTTACTTTACTTTAAAATATGATTTAGATAGGGTTATAAACTCATATAGGCAATAAAATATAGGGTCAATATTGTGTAAACTAAACTAGTTTACAGCCAATATATACCTTATATAAAATAAAATAAAAATATCCTTTAACTAATACCCTTTATTAAATAATATATTCCCTTCAAAACTAATACCTTATATTTTAAAAAACTAATATCCTTAATTAAACAACGCATGCCCTTCACTTAAGTTTTACGTTTGAAATTTATTCACACAATATTTTGCCTAAAATATATACTACCCCGGCCCCGAACCACTCTTCACAACTGACTTTTCAGAAATTTTATTATGAGAGTTGACTTGTAATATTTAAATGGATAAAATATTTTTTATAGGATTTATTGTTTAATTTAAGTAAATGAAATGTAAACAACTTGTTTCTTAGTGTGTAACTATTAGAGGAATGAGGTGTAATTTAGAGATTTTGGTAGGGAATAAATGTGTAATTGTATAAAAGTGTTTGGGGACGGAGGTAGTATGATCGAACCAATGTCATGTATAATTAAGACCTGTTTATACAAGCTTAGTTTTATCTTTTTATATTTTGCAAATTAAGTTGGCGACTTACTCTTGTTGGGGCTTTATTTAGGATAATTCTTGCTCTGGTTATGATACCAAGTTGTCCAAGACCCCCTAAAACTCCAAAAAATAGCTCCGGATTTCTATCTCTTGAGCAAGTGATAAATTCTCCTGTATCTATTTATCAAAAGAAATAAAATATTAATTAACAATAATTAGTATCATTAACGATTTTAATAAGAAGTTTTTATAATTTATAAAACTAAAATTCATTTATATGTACGTTGAAGTTAGAATTCTATAAATTAACACTTAATACTGGTCAATATAATATCATAACTTTAAGTAATATATGTACATGAACTTTCTTCAAATTTGTGTGATCATATTCTGTAAGATCAAAATATATGAGAATTTATTCTTTTTTAGAAGAGGACTTGTATCCATGCGTAAGCTAGTAACGTTCATAGAAATTGCTAATGAATATATATCCAAGTGCAAGCAATCGTCGTAGGTTATATTAATATAATGAATTAAACTTCACTATAGCCTATAGGTAATATTAAACAACTGTATATACAGTCGAAAAATCGTGTTTCCGAATGGAACCGATGGGTTTCGCTTAATTTGGTTCAATTTTTGGTTCGGTTGATACTTTTAAGAATGGCACCCCGAATTACATGTAAAAATATATTATTTATTACTACTTATTTGAGATCTGATTATTTAATATCTTCCTTTTGTTACCCTGCTATTCAGCTCCGTTCAATTCACCACTTCTCCCTCCACGTCACATCGCAGGGCGGGCGTGCTCTCTACTCGGTTTGGCGGTAAATTTGACAGTGAACGACAATTCCAAGAACAACGAGTACACGGCGTATTCCAGGACGCTTAGCATTTGTCTGTTTTGTGAACGAATACACCTTTTTCTAGGTGAGATTGATGCTATTGCTAGCTAGAAAACTTAGGTTTATTCGGTTTTGACCCACTGAGAGAACCCAAAAAAAATTTATTAACAATTTCAGTTCGACTTTGATTTTAATTTTATCCAAAAAATTGTACATACCGGTAAAATTAACAATTTTACACTACCCCTATTAAATTAAATTGTTAATGGAAAATAAGTTTTTATTTTAATCAATTAATTAAAAAATTCGGAATTCTAGTAAAATAATTAACAGAATTTTGGTCATGTGAAATACTCCAGTCAACTTACCAACTCTGACTTTAATTACTAGAAAGGAGAAGGAAAGTGTACCAGTAATAACATCAAGTTGAAGAACGTTGGAGATCTGGGGTCCATGCAGAAACGACTGTCCACTAATCCCGGCATTGGACAGCGTTCCACCCACGGTGAGGTATAAATAATCCGTCCACGAAACGGGAGAAAGGCCGTGCTTGAGCGTCTCCCGTAAGACGTCGATCCACAGCTGGTCTCCTCCCACATCAGCATAACCACTCTCCCCGAAAACCCTAATCCGGCTCCGCAACGCCCTCATCTCCACCACCACACCCCCCCGCGCCATGGCCTGTCCCCTCACCGAGTGCCCCCGCCCTCTCGCTGCCACGGTTGCCGGCCCCTTTAACGATCGGATAAAAGCTACGATATCTTTAACGGACGAAGGATAAAGAACCCCGGACGGGATCTCGTGAACGATGTTCCCGTAATCATTCGAGCCTCTTCTGATCGACTCCGAATCATTTCGAAGGAGCTGCGCTGACGATTGGTTTAGGATTATTGCATAGATTGTGATGATGATCAATGATGTAGAGATAGCACGCATTTTACACACTGATTCTGAATTTTATGAATCAAACACTTTTGGTTATGGAATGGAATAAATGAATGAATGAATGTAAACAAGATCTAGTTGACTTTGTTAACATATTTATCTAATAAATTTATACTCATAATTACCACCTAATTTGGTAATTTATTAAGCTTTCTATTTTTTGTATTATATATACTTCATAAATATATTGACGTCGAACCTGTAGCGTTCAACAAAGTCAACTACTAATTATAAGAATATTAAATCACCATTGTTAGATATAGATTTGGGAAATTAATATATATATATATATATATATATATATATATATATATATGACAAAGTTTTATATGGTATAATTGTTCATGATAGTTTATCATGAAATTATTTTAAAGCATCAAACACTTAATTAGGCCGAGTATAAAAACTCCATTAGGAGTATAAAAAAGTAGGGTCAGTGGTATTATATTGTATTTGTTGATTTTTTTGCCTTCAACTTTTGATACTCCTGATGAGATTTTTTATACTCTTAATCATATACTTGATATTGGAGTAACTCTCTTGTGCAATTGGGGTATAGTGCACTCACTCAACAGTTGAAACTATTTACATTGAAAAATATGATTTGATTACATTGAAAAGTGTGGTTAGATTACACTAAAAATTTTACACTCACAATCGGTTTTCAATGTAAACTTTAGTGTAATCTAACCACACTTTTCAGTGTAATCACCCTACATTTTTCAATGTAAACAACATCAATTGTTGAGTAAATGCACCGTGCATCAGGTACATATGAAAGTGTTCCTTGATATTGTAAAACAATTTCATTATAAATTTATCAATAACCATTTTTACATAAAACCTACTCTTAGAAGTTAGGTTATTCAACAATTGTTTATTTATTTTTTGTTAGCCATAGGATGTGAATTAATGGGGATTTAAAACAAATGCATCCTTTATCTTTCACCTTTACCAAAATAGTCCTCTATTTATATGTTTTATCAATTTAGTCTTGTATATATTCAAGTTTCACTAAATAGGTCCTAATTGGCCAAAAAATATACAAAACTTCACTGTTTCGGTCCTTTATTTATTTGTTTTATCAATTTAGTCTCGTATCAATTCACATTTCGCCAATTAGGTCCTAATTGAATGGAAAATACATAAAATGCCACTTTTTTAGTCATGTGCTTGTCAAGGTGCACTAGTTTTTTTGGGGAAACCTATGATATAGTTTTTTTTTTAATGTGGCACACCAGGTAGGAATCTTCGCCCAAAAAAAAAAACTTGAAATAAAATACAAAATATCAACTCATTTTGGATCTGAGAGTGTTATTAGATCTTTCTAAAAAAATTCATTGAACTCAAATTTAATCCTTAATTGCTTTGATTGGATTGTTTAGATCTAGAATTGCATGGGTTGTTGCAAAAATGGTGAAAACGGCTGCACAAGTGAAGTAGATGATCTTCTTAAAGAAATTTGTCTTAATTTAGTTTTAGTTTTAGTTTTATTTTTATTTTAATTTTTTTATGTGTTGAAATTCACTTTTGATTTTACATTTTTTTTAATGGTGACAATTGTCATTCAAATTGTATGTGCCAAAAAAATGGGTCATGTAATACTCACCTGCTAGAAATCAAAAGCACGTGATCGAAGTGGTGGTGTTTTGTGCATTTCTCAGCCAACCAGGACCATTTTTCAGTAAATTAGGACCATTTTTGTAAAACTGAAATAAATGCAGGATTAAATTGATAAAACAAATAAATAGAGGACCATTTTAATAAAGGTGAAAATATAGAGTATAAATTTGGTTTAAATCCCTGAATTAGTGATATGTTGTACATTTTTTAACTCCATTTAGTTAAGAAATATATTATTTTATTTCAAACTTGTTTGAGAGTTGAAACTGCCGAGGAGAATTCAATGATTTTTTTTTTTTTTTTAGGTAAAGAGAATTCAATGATTTACTTGTGCAAACTGTACAAATCAATTTTTATACAAGTGATTTGTTTTAATAATGGAAAAGCGGATGTGGGGTATAAGAATGTTTATAATGATCGGTGGAAGAAAGGATGGAATTTCTATTTCCATGATTTCATATTATTATTGTACTAGAGTGTACCCAAGCGAATTTCGCGTATTGAAAAAATATATTATATTTATTTTCTGTAGACATTTAATATAAGAATATTTTTGTTTAAAAAATTTCGAGGTATATACAATAAATTATGGGGTTTGTTTAGTTGTGGCCCGTGCCCTTCACTAAACCCTATGGTTGTGTTTGGTTAAGGATGGGCCCATCCCTCATCCTATTCAATTTTGGATGGGTACATCTCATTTCACATCTCACAAAATTCCATACAATCACATCATCACTTTTTTCATTCATCCACTCATTCTCTTTCCTACTTTTTTAATCACTTTTTCATTCATCCACTAATTCTCTCTCCTACTTTTCTTTCTCCCACTTATTCTCTCTCATAACTCCAATAACTATTAAGAATTAAATAATACTATTACTCATCATCACAATCATTACCACTAACTAACAATAATTAAATAATGGGGTGCTAGGTGGGCAGATTCTGCCCGGGCAAAAAACCGAAAAAAAAAGAAAAATTAATTGTAATAAGACAAAGACGTTTCTACCCCTCTTGCATGCAAAGTTAATGGCGCGGTTTTTCCCTTCCAACCCAAGCTTGCTGCGGTTTTCCCTCTTGCATGCGCACTATCTTCGAGATTTTTCCCTCCCACCCAAGTTTAGTGGCGCTTGTTCGTATTCCCACACAAGCAATATTATTACAAAAATTTAATGGATTTTTTCAAAGTTAATTTTTCAGATTAGTAAAATTAAATGAATATATTTCAAAACAAAAATTATTAACGGTCACAAAGCATCACCATGGACGCTGACGAGGTGGTTTCCACCATGAACTCCGGTGACGTTAACAACATTAGAGCTGCAATGCTTCATACTTTGTTTGGCAGTGATTCGGAAGATGATGATTACGAAGATTATGGTGCACAAACACAATCTAACGCCACCTCAAATCCGGAAGAAGATGGACGAACAAGAGGAATGGTTTATGATAGTTTTGAGACTATATTTGAAGCTTATAAAGAATATGCAAGGACAAAGGGATTTAGTGTGTTGAAGAGAACATTGAGCAAGGGAAAATATGTGTTTATGGCATGTGATAAATCACGAATTCCGTCTGGACAAAAGGTTTCAAAGAGAGTTGGATGCCCTGCTCATCTCAATGCAATAAAACAAGATGATGGATCTTGGGTTATTTCGAAAACAATTACAACTCACAATCACGATCTTGATCCTAGCATGTCAATCTTAATGCCTGCTCATAGGCATATGAGTATACATATGAAGAGACAGTTGGAGGCCAACGATATTGCGGGTATTAGGCCAAGTAAAAATATTCGATTATGTGAAGTCCGAGCCGGAGGTCCTGAAAATATAGGCTGACTTCCTAAAGATTGTAGGAATTTTATAGAGAGTAGGAGAAGGTTGAGGCTTGGTGATGGAGATGTGCAAGCTATTCAAAATCTTTTTGTTCGATTGCAACGTCTAGATGGAAATTTCTTTTATCAGTTTGATGTTGATGATTCGGGTAGGTTAAGAAATGTATTGTGGATTCATCCTAGGAGTCGAGCTGCATATGAAGACTTCAATGATGTTGTGAGCTTTGATACCACTTATCTAGTTAATAAGTATGAAATACCATTTGGAGCATTTGTTGGAGTTAATCATCATGGTCAATCAATATTGTTAGGCTGTGCTTTGGTTACATCTGAAGACTCAGACTCTATGAAATGACTTTTTTCAACTTGGATTGATGCAATGGATGGTGTTGAACCAAGAGCAATAATAACTGATCAATGCGAAAGTACTAAGATTGCTGTAAGGGATGTGTTGCCAAACACTATCCATCGATATTGTTTATGGCATATTATGTCGAAATTGCCTGTGAAATTCAAGGGTCTTACTGAGTATAATGCGGCAACCGTCGAATTCAAAGGGATCGTCTATGATAGCACTACGATCCAGAGTTTTGAGACGGAATGGGCAGAATTCTTGATCAAATACGAATTGGAAAATAAGGAGTGGCTTCAAGTTTTGTATGCTGAGAGGGAAAGATGGGTTCCAGTATACTTGAATCACGTATTTTGGGCAGGTATGATGTCGACACAAAGAAGTTAAGGTATGCATGCATATTTTGATGATTACATTCACTCTAGATGCACTCTGAAGGAATTTATGGAACAATATGAGGTGGCAATTGGGAAAAAGATTCGTAAAGAATTTATGGCTGACTATGAGTCAAAGACAAAGGTCATACAATGCAAAACTGATTTTTTTTTTTGGAGAAGCAGTTTCAAAGAGCATACACAAGAGTAATCTTTGCAAAAGTGCAAGAACAAATAGATAGGGTGATATATTGTAATATTGTTCCGGGTCCTGAAGATGATGTTGTTGAGGGCGGTGTTGAGAAGTTTCATGTGATGGAGAGAACTATTCGAAATATTTTCTATGAAAAGGAGTTTACGTATATAGTTGAGTACCACCAGGAGGGAGAATATCTAAATTATCAATGCAACAAATTTCAGTTCAAGGGGATCCTTTGTTGTCATATTATGAGGGTGATGTCTCTAAAGAATATACGGTCCGTTAATGAAAGGTATATTCTAAATAGGTGGAGGAAAGATGTACATAGAAGACATTCTACAATATTTTTCAGGGGTGGGTATCCGCACATGACGGATGAATACAAGAGATTCCAAGAAGTTGAATCATATTTTCAACAATGCGCTGATGCAGCTATGGGTAGCGTACAAAGGATGCAAATCCTTAAAGAGAAGTTGATAGAATTGAAGGAGGAAATTTCCAGTTTGAATACTCCAATAGTTGAAGATGGTGGTTTCTCTTCAGCAACTACGAACAATCTGAACGATGGAGATGAAGGGTTGTTGGATCCCGAAGTTACTCGTAGAAGAGGAAGACCTAGACAGATAGCAAATATAAGAGGAGGCCGAGGTGGTAGAGTCCGAGGGCGAGGTGGTATTAGTGGTCCTATTGGTACAAATGCAACAGGTGGTAGAGGTCAAGGCCGAGGTGGTGTTAGTGGTACTGGTATGGGTGCTACAAGCAGTGGAGTTCGAGGCCGAGCCCGAGGTCGAGGTCGAGGTGATTTTGGTGCAAGTGCTTCGAGTGGTGGAGTCGGAAGACGAGGTGGTGTTAGTGTTGGCATTGGTACAGGCGCGGGGGGAGTCGGGAGAGGAAGTGGAACCAATAGTCATGGCATCAACAATTTTGATTTGAATGAACCGGATCCAAATTTTGGAACACAAGAGAGTTGGGTTTAGTGTTAATCTTGTACCCTTAATCGAATTATTTTACTTTACATTTTCTATATAAGTAATGTAGTTTGAAATGATTTTAGGGCTGGTGTTAAAAATGTTCTTTCTTACTTGATTGATTTTAAATTTTAATTGGTTGGTGTTAAAAATATTCTTCTTACTTAAATGTTGTTTATAAGTTCTTATTTGGTTTGTAGTTAAATGTTATTTTTAAGTTCTTACTTAAATGTTGTTTATAAGTTCTTACTTAAAAATGTTCTTCTCACTTTTTTATGTAGTTTAAAATGTTGTTTATAAGTTCTTATTTGGTTTGTTTTAAAAACTACCAAACATTTGTTAGTGAAACTTATAGAATCTATTTGGTATATGCTACTAACTTTTCTTATAGCATCGAATTGCAAATGAGCGAAAAACCAATACAAAACACTGTCATACAAGCAAGAGTAAATGCAAATGAACCAGTAGATAAAATAAAATTAAACACAAAACATAAGCATCATTACATATTCATAGATTTTAAAAGTTCCTGGATCAAAGGTTTAGAAACCATACTAATAAAAGTTCAAAACATACTAATAATTAGTTCAAAACATACTAATAATCAGTTCAAAACATCCATTAATCAAAACTTTTTTCATTCCCCAAGCCTAGCACCATCCCAACTCCTCGTCTTTGATAGATTTGTCATTTTTGTCCACCGACAAATGGAATTTCATCGGATCCTGCACATCCTTTTCAAGGTACAGTGTGTCACCCTGGCTAACCCTCACTGCATCTACCATCTTGCACCATCCGCTCGAAAGTCGGCCAACACCCCTTTCGTTAATGAGATGATATTCATACTTGCAGGGAAACTTGACACCAGAAAAGCCATGTTCAAATGTTAAGACCTTGGTTGTGGTTCCAATCAAGGTAACAGCAACAGGCGGCAGGTTCTACGTATATATTTGATTAGGCGTGAAATTGTTATATTTTGGTGCCGGATTTGCCCATGTTTTGAGTATTTTCGACGAGTGTTTGGAGTCAAATGAGTATCATTTTTATAAACTTATTAATTTGTCTCTTTGGTTTTCATAGATGGATAGAGGGCGAAAAGAGGAGTTCGTAGGACTTTGAATCGGCCAAAACGGACTCCCGGTTGAGAAGTTATGAAGGTTTTACGAACATGTGTACAGCCAGCGGTCGAGCGCCTCGCTCGACCTCTTGACCCGCTCGACCACCAAGCTCGAATGGGGCGCTCGAGTTGTCCCGCTCGAGCGTTTTTGCGTGTTTTTGGCCCAAAATCGCCCAAATTCGTCTCAAAGCCTATATATACCCCTTCCAAGCATATTTTCACATATCACAACATACCAACACATATTTTTACATATTTTGAGCGAGGAGAAAGCTTGGGAGGGAGATTGGAAGAGTTTTATACGTTGTAATCGAGGTTTTAATTTACGAATTCTTCGTTTTAGTATTTCTTTTGAACGTATTAGATTAATTCTTTCTTTCTTTATTCTTTGAGACGATTAAACCTAGTTTTTCAGATTTATATAGATTTCTTTAGAGACTTTAATTTGTTCTTTCGTTTATGCTCTTGATTTCTTTCGTTAATTTAATTATGCATATGATTATTGTTCTTGTGATTGCTTTTATTATTCAAACCACCATGTTAGGCTAGAACCCTTGCATGCTTGGGGTAGGATGAACTCGTAGAAGTAGGATGTGGGTATGTAATTAGGGTAACTTGTGACGTTAGGTTTTAATTCTCTTGATTAATGAATTCTTAAAATCAATCTTCACTTTGCCTTTGAATTTCGTTCGAAAAGTGTTAGAGAGAGGACGACCGTATCACTCTTTAACAACGAGTAGACTTAACGAGAGGGTTTAGGAAGGGTTAATTCATCTACCAGTTTAGCGAAGGAGGACGACCGCATCACCTTAGTTAAATTAGGGTCTCATTAATTAAGCACAATCTATTAACTTGTTAGTAGATTAGTGAAGTCGAGTGTTAGGGTAAAGTATTAGGGTTTAGAATCTTGAGCTTTCACCTTGCATTCTTAGACTTAGGTTATTTCTTGTGTGTCACAGTTATTCTAATTATGTACCTGCTCCGTTAGTATACGTAGGGATTCCAATCCTAAGCATCACCATCTCTCATTAGAACACAACCCTTAGTTAATTTGATTTCTTTAGTATTTTAGTTTACTTAGTTTAATTCAGTCTTTTAATTAATCTTTCAAAAACCCAAATATATTACACTCATATTAACTACGACGCGTAGATCTTCAGGGATCTGTTCGCATACACACTTTCCCTTGGGTTCGATAATACTTGGTCCCTATACTTGCCCATACTACTGTGAACTCGTTCTCTTGCGGGGTAATTACTAGTAGAAAGCTAGTGTAGTTCGCTTCAAGTCAATGGCGCCGTTGCCGGGGATGGCGTTGTATGCTTTTGAATAGGACTTGTAGATAGCTTAGTAGTTAGTAGTGGGTGATTTATTTTCTATTTTTATTTTTATTTCCATTCATTAGGCAGTTGCGTTTTGATCTTTCTGCTAGTGTGTCAGGTTTATGAAAACACGCTCACAAGGCAATACGAGCGAAGAGAGGTTACCTGCAGATCCTGAGACAATAGCAAGGAGAAACCGAGCCTTCTTGAGAAGGATGAACGCTGCCGACTTAGGGAAAGAACCAATGGACATCAATAATGAGTTGGAAGATGCCGAGAATGAGTTTAACCAGGGGTTGAACCGGGTTGACGACACTGATGGCAACACCAGTAAGAACCAAGATCCGTTAGGGGATAGTCAGAGCCAAAACCCGGGTGCACAAAACGTCATCAATCCAGCTCAGAATTTTGTCCATAATCCTCTGAACAACCCAGCTTACCCACAAAACCCAAATAACCCTTTCAACAACCCAGTATACCAACATTATCCATACCCACCATACCCTTATCCACCTTACCCATATCATCCACCTCCTGTTTACAATCAACCACCTGTGTACCAACCACCACCCCAACAAGTACCCGTACCTGCTGCTAATCCTCAACATGTTCCTCAGAACGCAGATCAGATGGTTATTTGAGGGAGGTTTGCAGCGCAGCTACAGCGGTACTATGATGGAGTGGTTTTGCCTCCTGTTGAGGCGAACAACTTCTCGATATCCCCGGGAATTTTAAAGCTGCTTACCGAGAATCAGTTCAAGGGGGTGATCGGGAAGGAGAATCCCCATACACATCTGAGGAGCTTTCTAATGATAGCCTCTACTTTCAATTACAATGGCATGTCTGAAGATGCCAAGAGGCTTAGGCTGTTCCCATTCTCATTGACGGGAATAGCAAAGGAGTGGTATGATAACACGCTCCCGCTCCCACGGGGAGGTGTTAACACATGGGCCGAGCTCGAGCGTCTGTTCCTCGAGCGATTCTACCCTCCATCGAGGACGATAAAAGCAAGAATTGAGATATCTTCTTTCCGCCAGAAGTCAGGAGAGGATTTACGCCAAGCGTGGGAGAGATACTCAAACATGCTGATAGAGTGCCCGCAGCATGGGTACAATGAGGGGGATATTATGGCATTCTTCTACAGCGGTGCCAACAAGGCGGGGCAAGACCATTTAGACGTCTGTGCGGGAGGAGCATTCCTGAATCAAGGCATAGAGAGGTGTAGGGAGATCGTGGACAACATTGTCACGAATGTCGGGGCTTGGAATGGAGATCCAGATTTTCAGAGAGTTCATCAGGTTGAAGAAGGTGAAGGAACGAGAAGGCTATTGATGGCCATGATGGAGAAGATCAACAACCTCGAGTTGGGGAAGAATTTGGTTGGAGAGCATGCAGTAGAGAATGAGAGAGTAGACCAACCAAACGGACAGCAAGAGGTAGCCAATTACATGGGAGGTCCATATTACAATCAGAATGGCTACCAAGGTGGAAATCAGTTTGGAAGACCTTCTTATGGTCAGCCATTTGTACCTCCAGGCCCTCAGCCACCTCAAAATCAATGGAGGAACACACAAGGAGTTCAAGGAGGCCAGCAGCCTCCTCAAAACACATGGAGGAAAAATGAGAATTTTTCTTATGCTAACCCAAAAGCTGGTATTACTGTTCCTGCAGGTGTTGATCCGGGGTCTAAACCTCCTGGTGGAGAAGGCGGTGCATCAACCGAAGAGATGTTGAGAGCGATTCTTCAGAAAGTGGAGGAAGGAAGTAAGAGGTTGTCATCCTTGGAGTACGATGTGAAGGAGTTGCATAAGAAGGGTGATCAACGTGATCAAGACCTCCAGAAGATGAACGTTGAGTGGACTAGAACTCAACAAGAGAACAATCGAAGGTTCACTTCTATAGAGTTCCAGATGAGCCAGATTGCAAAGATGGTGAATAGAGAGCCGGGAAAATATCCTTCCATGCCGGAGGGGAACCCGAAAGAGCATTGTAAGGCTATCCAGCTTAGAAGTGGGACCAAATATGATGGTCCCGAGATGCCTGCTGATTCTGAGACGCTCAAAGAAGAAGCTGGGATGGGGGAAAGAGAACATAAGAAAGATGGAGATGTTACTGTTGAGAAGGGGATTGAAAGTGAAGGGATTGAGAAGCATAAAGAGATGGATGAGTCCCAGAAGGGCAAGGAAAGTGAGGAGATTGAGAGGGTTCCTAAGTGGAAAAAGGCAAAGGAAGCAAGGGATAAAGTGAAAGAAACAGAAAGAGAAGAATGGGGGGTACCCAAATCTGTGATACCCGTCCCGTATCCACAGCGCTTCATGAAAAAGAAGCTTGATGAAAAATTCGCTAAGTTCCTTGATGTTTTTAAACAATTGCATATTAATATTCCTTTTTATGATGCTTTGGAACAGATGCCGCATTATGCAAAGTTTCTGAAGGACTTGATCGCGAAAAGATGGCGAGTGGATGAGCCGAAGTTGGTGCAGCTGAACCACGAGGTGAGTGCATTAGTGCACAAGGTGCTTCCTCCAAAGCTGAAGGATCCCGGGAGCTTCACGATCCTATGTGACATTGGGAACGGGATCAAGAAGGGAGCGTTGTGCGACCTCGAGGCGAGCATTAATCTCATGCCCTTGTCGCTTTTCAAGAAGTTGGAAGGTGGTGAACTTCAACCCACAATGATGACGCTTCAACTTGCCGATCGGTCTATTACTAGACCTCAAGGTGTGGTTGAAGACGTCCTAGTGAGAGTTGGAGATCATATTTTTCCAGCCGACTTTGTAGTGCTAGAGATGGAGGAAGATGAGCATGTGCCCCTGATCTTGGGAAGACCGTTCTTAGCTACGGCGAGGATGGTGCTAGACGTGGCAAATGGGAAGATTACGTTGAAGGTTGATGATCAAGAAGTGAAGATCTCCATATATGACGCCATGAAGCACCCGAGGGAGGATGAGAGCTTGTATTGCATGGATGCAATTGATCCTCGTGTTGAAGACACCCCTCCTATCCCTAATCCTTCTCATACTCTTGATTTTGTTAGTCCTTCACTTGATTATTCAACCCATGAGCATTATGATCTTGATTATTTTGATAGGGATAAAGTGAAGAAGTTGAAGGATGAAGAGGTGAAGAAAGTGGACGTGGTCCAGTTAGAAGGGAAAGGAGGAGTTAAGAAGAAGAAGTCAAAATTCAAGAAGTTGTTTAGTAAGACTCCTCCAGATAAAGGGGAGAAGGAATTGAGACCTATACCACTTGAGGTGGGGAAGGAAGGAAAGGAGTTCATGATGGTGGGGCATCAAGGAAAGACATGCAAGTACCACTCTTATAAGAGTGAGGGAGGTAAATTTGAGTATGATGTCCCATAAGCTCCTTTGAGCTTGGTCCGGCATGAGGACCTTAAAAATAGCGCTGAATGGGAGGCAACCCATTTTTATTTGCTTTTGAGTGTTTTTAGTTTTTTTCCTTTTATGTTATTAGGATGTTGTTGAGTCGTATGTTTAACCTCGTATTTGAATAAGTTGCTTGTAGGCTTGTCTCGAAGGAGTGCCAAAGGAGTGGAGATTGAAGGAACCAACTTGAGACAAGGGAGTGTGCAAAGCTATTGAGAGAAATTGAATTGTTTGGTTGAGGTAACCCACAACCCCAAACTTAGACCTCTAGCAAGGTCGAAGTTTGGGGGGTGGAGTTTTTTTTATTTGTTTTATGATTACATTGCACATGCATGCACCTCTTATCTTTTGAGTTGAGTTTGATTGATTATTGGTTTGTTGAGATACTCCTTGGGGTGATTTTGATTTGACTCGCTATTACATATTTCATGCCTATCAATCATCTTATGCTTGTTGATTGCTATCTTTGAGTACGATTTGATGAGTAGAGTGAGTTGTAAGGGTGAGTTAGAAATTCTTTTGTGTGAGTGTTTGAGTTTGAGCTGATTTGAGAAAGAACTTGTATGCTTGTGAATTTTTCTTTTGAGTACCTGTGTGATGAGAGTGAGAATGCACTAGGACTAGCATGGATGTGAAAGCCGTGAGCTTTTGAGCCTTATGAGATTTTGATGCATTAATTAGTATCTTCGTTTGTGAGTGGATCGTCACCTTAAAGGATGCTAGAACTTGTGTGTGCTCTTGCTTCTTGATTGTGTCTAGTTTGATATGCCGAATGTGATCTTAGGCCATCTTTGTTTTTATTGAGTCACTTAGCCAAAATTTTCCTTACCAATGACATGTATCCCTTGCTAGTCCCGTTGAGCCTAAAGCTTATTGTATTTGCTAGCACATTTAAACACTATTCCAAGTTCCTAAGCCTTTTTGTCCCAATTTGAGTGGAGAATAGGAAAAGTGTGAAGATTGAAGGGATTGAGTTGATTTGAGAAAAGGAATTATGATGGTTGAGTGGTGATAAAATAAGGGTGTGAATGAGATATGAGTTGTGGGAAAGAAAAAATTGAAAATGAGCAAAAGAAAAATTGAGCTCATGTGTTTGTGCGGAAAAAAAAAAGTGAAGTGATTGAAAAAAAAAGTGAAAAGAGTTAGAAAAAAAATTGAAGTGTTGAGAAAAGTGGAATTGAAAGAGTGTTGATTGAATATGTTTGAAGTAGTCTGTTCCTAATCTCGAAGTGCCAAAGTTTGACTTTCTATTCTCCATTCACTTAAGTCACTTACCCATATTGTTATCCCACCTGTCCAAAGAGCCTACATTACAACCTTGAGAAAAGTCCTTTTTGATTCGGCATTAATTTCTAGAGTATGGTCGGAGTTGAGAGTGCTTACAAGCCTATGGCTGCCAATATGAGTTATTGATTATTTGAGTGAGTCCCTTTATCATTGATATACACTTGTGAGGGAGTGAAACACATCGTTGAGTGCACATTCATGTTTGATCTTGGTGTTTCTTGTTGTTGTTGCATGAGTATGATGAAGGAAGGTGAGTGAGTATACATGTGATTGATCTTTAAAGCTCGAGTTCATTTGCTTGCATGAGTTGATTCTTTGACTCATCCCTAACAATTTCACTTGACTTATTATTTCATTGCTTGAGGACAAGCAATATGGTAAGTTTGGGGGGGTTGATTAGGCGTGAAATTGTTATGTTTTGGTGCCGGATTTTCCCATATTTTGAGTATTTTCGACGAGTATTTGGAGTCAAATGAGTATCATTTTTATAAACTTATTAATTTGTCTCTTTGGTTTTCATAGATGGATAGAGGGCGAAAAGAGGAGTTTGTAGGACTTTGAATCGGCCAAAACGGACTCCCGATTGAGAAGTTATGAAGGTTTTACGAACATGTGTACAGCCAGCGGTCGAGCGCCTCGCTCGACCTCTTGACCCGCTCGACCACCAAGCTCGAATGGGGCGCTCGAGCTGTCCCGCTCGAGCGTTTTTGCGTGTTTTTGGCCCAAAATCGCTCAAATTCGTCCCAAAGCCTATATATACCCCTTCCAAGCATATTTTCACATATCACAACATACCAACACATATTTTTACATATTTTGAGTGAGGAGAAAGCTTGAGAGGGAGATTGGAAGAGTTTTATACGTTGTAATCGAGGTTTTAATTTACGAATTCTTCGTTTTAGTATTTCTTTTGAACGTATTAGATTAATTCTTTCTTTCTTTATTCTTTGAGACGATTAAACCTAGTTTTTCAGATTTATATAGATTTCTTTAGAGACTTTAATTTGTTCTTTCGTTTATGCTCTTGATTTCTTTCGTTAATTTAATTATGCATATGATTATTGTTCTTGTGATTGCTTTTATTATTCAAACCACCATGTTAGGCTAGAACCCTTGCATGCTTGGGGTAGGATGAACTCGTAGAAGTAGGATGTGGGTATGTAATTAGGGTAACTTGTGACGTTAGGTTTTAATTCTCTTGATTAATGAATTCTTAAAATCAATCTTCACTTTGCCTTTGAATTTCGTTCGAAAAGTGTTAGAGAGAGGACGACCGTATCACTCTTTAACAACGAGTAGACTTAACGAGAGGGTTTAGGAAGGGTTAATTCATCTACCAGTTTAGCGAAGGAGGACGACCGCATCACCTTAGTTAAATTAGGGTCTCATTAATTAAGCACAATCTATTAACTTGTTAGTAGATTAGTGAAGTCGAGTGTTAGGGTAAAGTATTAGGGTTTAGAATCTTGAGCTTTCACCTTGCATTCTTAGACTTAGGTTATTTCTTGTGTGTCACAGTTATTCTGATTATGTACCTGCTCCGTTAGTATACGTAGGGATTCCAATCCTAAGCATCACCATCTCTCATTAGAACACAACTCTTAGTTAATTTGATTTCTTTAGTATTTTAGTTTACTTAGTTTAATTCAGTCTTTTAATTAATCTTTCAAAAACCCAAAAACATTACACTCATATTAACTACGACGCGTAGATCTTCAGGGATCTGTTCGCATACACACTTTCTCTTGGGTTCGATAATACTTGGTCCCTATACTTGCCCATACTACTGTGAACCCGTTCTCTTGCGGGGTAACTACTAGTAGAAAGCTAGTGTAGTTCGCTTCAAGTCAATATTACACAAAGAAACTATGTTATAAACCAAAATAAAGACCACTAAATCCATACAATATTGCAATACAGTTCTATATAACGAAATGGTTGGCTTTTTTATATACATACTACAACACAGTTCCACAACCACTAAATCAAAACAATACTTCACAATACACTAAATTACTACTGTTCTACAACATTCACAAAATACACAAAACCCTAAATCTAAAAATAACATACAAAAATCTAAGATGTTTTCGGAACTGCTGAGGAATTCGAAAATAGTTAAGATCCATGTGGTTCTACAACATTCACTACATATTAAACCCCACATTCAAACAAAATATACAAACATAACAAATATACAAAAACAATCAAAAGTGATACAAAAAAGTTTCGTCAAAAAACCCTAAATCCAAACATACGAACACTTAAAAATAGAAAAGATTCATGAAAAACTGAAAACATTTAGAAATAACGAAAACATGTCGAATTTGGTTTAGGGATTTTTACCAAACGGCTGAAACATTCGGTGGTTCTGCAATGGACCTTGAAAAATCGCGATGGAGCTTTGCTGATATCCCGTTCACGAACACCGTACATGTTCCCCTCCGTGAATCGCAACTTCAGAGCAAAAGATCTAGTTATCGTCATTGGAGAAGAAGAAGTGTGTGTTTTCGAAGAGAGATAATTCTATTTGGTCAAGAGATAGAGAATGAAAATGCAAAAGGTAGAGGACGAATGTATTAGGGGAATAGGAAACGACTTCTCCGAAATATTTTGTTTTTAAGTGTAAATATTGATAGTGATACTTTAGAGTATTACATTTGGTACTACTTAATTAGATCAATCACTCATATAATTGGAAGTGACACTTTATAGTGAGACATTTGGTACTACTACATTGAATCATTAATATTAATTGTCATAAAACTCTATATTTCACTTAATTTTATCAATCACTCATATAATTGGAAGTAACACTTTATAGTGAGACATTTGATACTACTACATTGGATCATTAATATTAATTGTCATAAAACTCTATATTTCATCTTAATTTGATCAATCACTCATATGATTGGAAGTAACACTTTATAGTGAGACATTTGGTACTACTACATTGGATCATTAATATTAATTGTCATAAAACTCTATATTTCACTTAATTTGATCAATCACTCATATGATTGGAAGTAACACTTTATAGTGAGACATTTGGTACTACTACATTGGATCATTAATATTAATTGTCACAAAACTCTATATTTCACTTAATTAGATCAATCACTCATATAATTGGAAGTGACATTTTACAGTGAGACATTTGGTACTACTACATTGAATCATTAATATTAATTCTCATAAAACTCTATATTTCACTTAATTTTATCAATCACTCATATAATTGGAAGTAACACTTTATAGTGAGACATTTGGTACTACTACATTGGATCATTAATATTAATTATCATAAAACTCTATATTCCACTTAATTTGATCAATCACTCATATGATTGGAAGTAACACTTTATAGTGAGACATTTGGTACTACTACATTGGATCATTAATATTAATTGTCATAAAACTCTATATTCCACTTAATTTGATCAATCACTCATATGATTGGAAGTAACACTTTATAGTGAGACATTTGGTACTACTACATTGGATCATTAATATTAATTGTCAATTTGATCAATCACTCATATGATTGGAAGTAACACTTTATAGTGAGACATTTGGTACTACTACATTGGATCATTAATATTAATTGTCACAAAACTATATTTCACTTAATTAGATCAATCACTCATATAAGTGGAAGTGACACTTTATAGTGAGACATTTGGTACTACTACATTGAATCATTAATATTAATTGTCATAAAACTCTATATTTCACTTAATTTTATCAATCACTCATATAATTGGAAGTAACACTTTATACTGAGACATTTGGTACTACTACATTGGATCATTAATATTAATTGTCATAAAACTCTATATTCCACTTAATTTGATCAATCACTCATATGATTGGAAGTAACACTTTATAGTGAGACATTTGGTACTACTACATTGGATCATTAATATTAATTGTCATAAAACTCTATATTCCACTTAATTTGATCAATCACTCATATGATTGGAAGTAACACTTTATAGTGAGACATTTGGTACTACTACATTGGATCATTAATATTAATTGTCACAAAACTATATATTTCACTTAATTAGATTAATCACTCATATAATTGGAAGTGACAGTATATAGTGAGACATTTGGTACTACTACATTGGATCTTTAATATTAATTGTCATAAAACTGTATATTCCACTTAATTTTATCAATCACTCATATAATTGGAAGTAACACTTTATAGTGAGACATTTGGTACTACTACATTGGATCATTAATATTAATTGTCATAAAACTCTATATTCCACTTAATTTGATCAATCTCTCATATGATTGGAAGTAACACTTTATAGTGAGACATTTGGTACTACTACATTGGATCATTAATATTAATTATCATAAAACTCTATATTTCACTTAATTTTATCAGTCACTCATATTATTGGAAGTAAGACTTTATAGTGAGACATTTGGTATTACTACATTGGATCATTAATATTAATTATCCTAAAACTCTATATTTCACTTAATTTGATCAATCACTCATATGATTGGAAGTAACACTTTATAATGATACATTTCGTACTACTACATTGGATCATTAATATTAATTGTCATAAAACTCTATATTCCACTTAATTTGATCAATCAATCATATGATTGGAAGTAACACTTTATACTGAGACATTTGGTACTACTACATTGGATCATTAAAATTAATTGTCATAAAACTCTATATTCCACTTAATTTGATCAATCACTCATACTATTGGAAGTAACACTTTATAGTAAGACATTTGGTACTACTACATTGGATCATTAATATTAATTGTCATAAAGCTCTATATTCCACTTAATTTGATCAATCACTCATATGATTGGAAGTAACACATTATAGTGAGACATTTGGTACTACTACATTGGATCATTAATATTAATTGTTATAAAACTCTATATTTCACTTAATTTTAGCAATCACTCATATGATTGGAAGTAACACTTTATAGTGAGACATTTGGTACTACTACATTGGATCATTAATATTAATTGTCACAAAACTATATAATTCACTTAATTAGATTAATCACTCATATAATTGGAAGTGACAGTTTATATTGAGACATTTGGTACTACTACATTGGATCTTGAATATTAATTGTTATAAAACTATATATTCCACTTAATTTTATCAATCACTCATATAATTGGAAGTAACACTTTATAGTGAGACATTTGGTACTACTACATTGGATCATTATTATTAATTGTCATAAAACTCTATATTCCACTTAATTTGATCAATCACTCATATGATTGGAAGTAACACTTTATAGTGAGACATTTGGTACTACTACATTGGATCATTAATATTAATTGTCATAAAACTCCATATTTCACTTAATTTGATCAATCACTCATATGATTGGAAGTAACACTTTATAGTGAGACATTTGGTACTACTACATTGGATCATTAATATTAATTGTCACAAAACTATATATTTCACTTAATTAGATTAATCACTCATATAATTGGAAGTGACAGTTTATATTGAGACATTTGGTACTACTACATTGGATCTTTAATATTAATTGTCATAAAACTCTATATTCCACTTAATTTTATCAATCACTCATATAATTGGAAGTAACACTTTATAGTGAGACATTTGGTACTACTACATTGGATCATTAATATTAATTGTCATAAAACTCTATATTTCACTTAATTTTATCAATCACTCATATTATTGGAAGTAACACTTTATAGTGAGACATTTGGTATTACTACATTGGATCATTAATATTAATTATCCTAAAACTCTATATTTCACTTAATTTGATCAATCACTCATATGATTGGAAGTAACACTTTATAATGAGATATTTCGTACTACTATATTGGATCATTAATATTAATTGTCAGAAAACTCTATATTCCACTTAATTTGATCAATCACTCATATGATTGGAAGTAACACTTTATAGTGAGACATTATGTACTACTACATTGGATCATTAAAATTAATTGTCATAAAACTCTATATTCCACTTAATTTGATCAATCACTCATACGATTGGAAGTAACACTTTATAGTTAGACATTTGGTACTACTACATTGGATCATTAATATTAATTGTCATAAAACTCTATATTTCACTTAATTTTAGCAATCACTCATATGATTGGAAATAACACTTTATAGTGAGACATTTGGTACTAATACATTGGATCATTAATATTAATGGTCATAAAACTCTATATTCCACTTAATTTGATCAATCACTCATATGATTGGAAGTAACACTTTATAGTGAGACATTTGGTACTACTACATTGGATCATTAATATTAATTGTCATAAAACACTATATTCCACTTAATTTGATTACACTTAAAAGTTTACACTGAAAACTTTTCAATATAATAAATCCACAAATTTCTGCGTAATCAGCCCAGACTTTTCAATGTGAGCAGCCTCAACTATTGAATGAGTGCATCATGAACCAAGTGCACAAGAAACTTACACAAATAATAAGTAATTATACTAAACTTGATTCGTTTCAAGTGAGAATAATTTCGGGGTACAAATTTATTACTGAAAAGTATTACTCCTCCATTTCAATTTTGAATGTCCCTTTGCTAATAACGCGAATTTTAATGTGGTGAGAATTCATCTCCTATATTCGAGTTTCCTCGTCCATTTCATTTAATACTTCACCAAATATCGAAATACATTGGAAAACCAAACGTTTTGAACTCATACTTCATGTCCGAATTTTAATTTAATCATGGTCAAAATACAAAAATTAAATTCATGGCATGCAATTGCCATTTTTTACTCTCAAATAATGTTTCTCTAAATTATATTGGTCAAAATATTCACTTGGACTCAATCCAAAAAAGTTGTGCTGTAAAACACAATTTAAAATTTGGCTTTAATTGTTATCATTTATTCGCGAGCAATTCTCAAGCGAATTATACGATTCAAATTTTTGGACAAATTCCACATCACAGTTAATTGTTCTCTCAAATACAAATTATTTGATCTCATATTAACTTTTAATTTGATATCAAGAAATCCAAATTTATAGAACAATATTCAATACCTTGAGTATTATTATTAATTCCATAACGTTACAGTCCAAAGTTCAATTTAATTTGGCCCACGGTTCTTCTCAAATTGCCCAATATGAATTAATGGCATTAAGCCCAAAAATTCAAAATAAAGGCCCAACTTGAATTTATCCCGTATGCCACATCACTCATCTACATGTGAATTTCTTTGGCCCAATTAATTTACTTTATCAACTTAATTTCTTTTGGCAGCCACTTTTTATATATACATGGCTTAGGCCCATTATTAAGCACCCAAGTGACGTAGTTCTAAGTACAAAGGACCAAATGGTCTTAGTAAATAAAGCCCCCCAAGTTGTTCACCATCTTGTTCAGTTCACTATTCATTTATTTAGTTTACCATCCATAATTTCCCAAAATTATTCATCCTTTTTTTCAGTCCTTGTTTACATCTTGTAAACACACCCCTCTCATTTTATACAAAAAGTATGTGCGCCGTTCCACCGGCCGTCATTGATTTTACCGCCGTAACAAGCGGCCGCCATGGCCCACCATCGAAGAGGGGTGCCGTCACATAGCACTCATCCATGGATGAAGGTTGTTTTTTTTTTTTGTTCTTACATATTTTTTTTTGTTTGAATTTGTAATCTCTCTCCCCCTTACTTTTTATTTGAAGAAGTTGATTGCATAAGTTGTTTACAGCATATACTTATATTTTCACGATGATTATATTGTGTTTATTTTTTACATTGATTTTTCAATTTTTCAATTTTATGATTTATGGACTTGATTGTTGGTATAGAATATAATTTTTATTGTTTATTACCTGATTATAAACATAATGGATCATATAATGCTTGGTTTCATGATGAAATACAACAAAAAATGTGAAAATCCATCGAAGAGCTTTGTTCGAGACTAGTTGATCGAACAAACAAAAAATGTTCGACCAAAAAGATCGAACAAATTCTCAATGTTTGGCTATTTTTTTCGAACATTTGAACACTGATTTTCGGCCAAAAAGTTTGAACAAATGCCCAATGTGTGGCTATTTTTTTCGAACATTTGTCCAATGTTTGGAAAAAATTTGAACAGCATTACAACAGATTTTTTACAGAATATTTGTGGTATTCTTGTTATTCTTTTAAGTTATTGTGTCCGTTCACACTTGCAACTTGTCAATTGTAATAGGAAAAAATAAGACTCGACCTACCACCTCTTATAGAAAGAGAAAACAAGAAGATATCTTGAGCAAAGCAACAATAAGTGAACTGGAGTGAGAACCAGAACAAGATCACCCTTTATATCCACAAATTGATAATCCAGAGTATACTGATAATATTTGGGAGCCGATAGGTTTTTCGTGGATAGTGGTGAAGAGGAAGAGGGGGGAGGGGAAGAGAAAGAGGAGAGAAGTGAAGAGGAATAGGAGGGAGGCATAGAGGAGGAGAGAGGCGAAGAGGATGAGGGAGGCGAAGCGGAGGGGGAAAACGTAAAGAGAGAGGGGGACAAAGGGAAAGCTGAAGACGACTAGAAAAATGATTCACAATTACCACACATCCTCCACTTTTCCCCAGGTTCGAAACTCATGTGGCAAGTTTTATATATAATGGAATTGAGCGAGAAGTTTTGAAGTGTCATAGTCACGTTAGTAAACTTATAGTTTGGGTTATAGATGTAGAAAAGGATATTCGTCATTGGAAGGGTATGTTTAAAAAATCCTACTTGATTTTACTTAGAAAAGCTTCATACAAGAATCCGAACAAGAACTTGAACACAACTTTTTTTTAGCGATGGCATTCGGAGATGAATAATTTTCATTTCCCTTTTGGTGAAATGACTATCACCCTTGATGATGTCTTCTGCATTACTGGGCTTCGAGTTGATGGTATTCTTGTGCAGTGTACTCGTGATTAAAAGCAAAAAAGAGCTATTGATTTGATGGAGTTGTTGGGTCTAACAGAGGCTGAAGGGATAAAAGTTGTTAAGGGTGTACGTGGCTCATCTATCAAACTTACTTGGTGGAGGAGACCTTTTCCCTGATGATGGAATCTCACGATGATCAAAAGGTTACATATGATGTTAGAGCATACGTGTTGTATACGTTTGGAACCACTTTATTTGCTGATAAGAGTATGTTGGGACAATATCAGTTTTGAATTAGATCCCAAAATCTTGAAAAGATGAATTTGTCTAAGTGTCGATTAGTCATGATCAATCTTGATATGCTAGCTTGATAAGTTAGAATTATTTTATATTAACAGGTACTCAGTTGTGGGGGAACTCACTGAAGTCCATCAGGACAATGACCCTGAAGATACAAGAGCATCATCACTAATAATGTAGTTGATTTTTCTAAGTTGACTAACTATGAGTCAGGATGAAGAGACTGGTCCTGAGATCATGGGTGACTCAGTAGAACCTGAAGAAGTCAGTCTACTTCGTGCATTTTGGAAAGACTTGGAGTAGGAGCCAAGCATGGATAAAAGGAATGTCAAGATATGACAAAGTTGGAGCATGTGCTTCAGTACATGAGGATAAAACTGAACTTTGAAAAGATAAGTCCGAACTGAAGAATGAGTTCTGACATTCTCACCTAACTTAAGAATCAGAGGCCGACAATGCACGTATGGACCTGACACTGAGCCTGACAGTTCCTATAGTTTTTCAACGGGCATGCATTTAATGCACATACATAATCCATGCAAATGGCATCATGCAGTACGGAATATGGTCGTTGAACCTCTTATAAAATGGATGTGAGAAAGCTATCTCCTCCAATGGATATATTTCAAATCGTCTATAAATACAAAAGACCTTGTCCCAAACAAGGTTACGGGAAATTTTGAAGCCAATAAATTACTCAAACTCCCAAGTGTATCTTCATAGTCTAGAGTCATTCTGTATTCCAGAGCTTATCATATACATTTTAAACTTAGAAGTGTAATCCATCCTTAGATTAGATTTATCTTGTAAAGATTATCACATTAGTTGGAAACGGAATACTAAACCAAAATTCTAGAGCTAGTCAGTGATAGGTTTGTTGGTGAAGTGGTTAGTGAGGACTAGAACTAAGTGTAATTTCTAAGGATCAGAGGAGACTGATCATTGTGCACATTGACACGTTAAAAATAAGTTAATCCTGTTGGGAAAATAGGGGTGACCGGAATCTATTCGGGATGATAATTAAATACGAATTTTAATTCAATTATTACTAGCATGAATTAATCCTAATTAATTCAAATAATAATTCCAACAACAAATTTAACATCATGCATGCTGAATTAATTCACATAAAATCTATGGCGGAATAAACAAGAATTTATGTGACTTACGTACCTCTTGTAGAATTAGCCTTTGAATAAACGGGACAATCACGATCACGCTTTATCAACCCAAAAACTTTCTCAAGTATTTCCCTTTTGCCTTACTTGATCACTGGTGGGAGATGCTTTCAAGTAATTTAAATAACTAAGGAAAAAGAAAAATATACATGCTCTTGATTTTTCCAACACATGGAATTATATATTTGGGGATGAAATAATCACCCCCTATTTATAATATGAGGGGGCCGAAATTTTGAGTGAAATATGGGCTTGGAAAAATCTTTTCTTAGACTCTAAGAAATCTTGAATATATCTCATATATTCTTTTCTCCATAATAAAATATTCCACAAAAATCTCACCCTCCATATTAACTCACTCTTTTAAAAAATTTCAACTAGAGATCCCAAGATTTGGATCTTCTTGAATATATGAGATAATCTTGTATTCCAAGAATACATATCTTCCATAACATCTTTCCAAGAAAATCAACAAAATCTTCTCTCTTCTTGACCTCTTATTTTCGAAAAAAAATAAGGAAAAATCAGCATTAATATTATCTTTTTATTTTAATCACCTTATCATTATTGGACTACTTAATGGGCTACTTGAGGGGCCTTTAAGGAGAATTAAGATTGAACCTCCTAATAGACTTCTGAATTTCAATATTGAGCCCCAATATAATTCAATCCATTAATATTAATTATTACCACTAATAAATTAATATTGCACTATCCATCTTAATCCATATTACGATAATATGGGCTCCCGGTTATTATTTTCCGCATTTAAGATTATCAAGTCCATTAATTAATCAAGCTTCTGAATTGCTCTAAATTAATTAATATATTTCACCTTGGAGTAAAGACAGCTCAACATTATTATCCGTACCGAAGAAACTAATTCTTTACTTGCAAGATTTGGTACGATAAAACTTCTGAGCCCACCAAGGGGATTAATCACACGAGCCGTACTCGCACGCGTTTCTCCGTATTAAATCTTAGCAACCGTCGTATGATTAATATTACTGCCCAAAGCACAAGGTTTGAAATCACGATGATTCGCACCCAATATGAATCAAAGCAGTAACCATTAAGCACACACATTCCTATTTAAGTGACGTAGATTAAGAAATCAATAACCACTGAGGTCTAATTCTTCACATATCAGAACATAAGAATTTATCCTTGCTGTAGGTCCTCTTCAACACATACTAAATGTGCTAGTACAATCTCTTAGTTAAGACAAACCAATCTGAGACTTACACATCGACCTTTCACGGCGGATTGTTCAATTCCACCTAGGTCGTGAAATTGTATGTTTAGTTACAAGGAAACCGTTAATGTGATCTTCCGTGATCGGGTGTCACCACATTAACTACAATGTAACAAGTACTATATATAATGAACTGGTTGCAATAAATATTCAACATTCAATCATATCTAAAGCAAATGTGATAAAAGAATTATTCTCATAAACAAGTGTTGTTGGGACATTGTCAGTTTTGATTAAGATTCCAAAGCCCCTGAAAAGATGATTTGCTTCTTGTTTGTCTTTGTCAGGCTAGTCTTGGTTAGGTTTCGTACTTAGTCATTTTACACTTCACAGGTACTCAGTAAGAGGAGCACTTACTGATGACAATCAAGACTTAGAGCCTGAAGACAAAGTTTACCATCCTGAACTTATGGCAGTCTTCTAAGCTGGCTGAGTAAGTCTCAGCGATGAAGAGTATGACCCTGAGGTCATTTACTACTCAGTCCTGAAGGGAACAGAAGGATACTGAGTTTATGGGAAGACTTGGAGTAGAGCCGAGCAATGCAAAAGGAATGTCAGCGTCAGGACAAGACCGGTGAACTCAAGACAAAAAGAACTTAATAAGACAAGCCTGAAGCCCAGGAATAAGTTCTGACATTCTCACCAACCTGATGACGTGGACCAATCCTGGAAGGACACACACGTACGGAACCTGACAGAAGACTGAATTCAGACTGCACTTTCAACGGCCAAGCATTTAATGTGCATTTAATGCATATACCTAATTCCATGCAAGGACAGCTGCTGCATGAAGATATGTCCGTTTGAAGCCACTCTACATAGATGACAAGAAAGGCTATCTCTCCAACGGATAGTTTTTCAAATCACCTATAAATACAGAAGGCCTTGAACCCATTCAAGGTTACGGGAAATTTCCAAGCCAGAAATTACTCAAACTCTCAAGCATTCAAAAGCATTCAGCCTTAGAAGAAGCACTCGAAACCATCTAAATTTCCCAAGTGTTTCTTAGCTACTGAGAGTTATTCTGTATTCCAAAGAGCGAACTAGCATTATCTTAAGCTTAGAGAGATTATCCAATCCTTAGCATAGCTTTGCCTTATAAGGATAATCTCAACTTAGTTGGAATCCAAACTGAAACCAAAACCCTAAGTTAGGTTTGTTGGGAGTAAGTCAGTTAGTGAGTTAGTAAGAGGAGTTGTATAGATCAGTGAGGTTAGCTGGTCTTGGTGCACCTTGGCACGTTAAAAACAAGAAACCCTTGAGTGGATTTCCTGTTAAATCAGGCCGTGGATGTAGGAGCTTGAGTCTCTGAACCACGTTAAACTCCTTGTGTTCTTATTGCTTTGAGATTGTGCATACCTGCCATATTACTTGATCATTCATAAGCATTTGGTTTATCAGGCCTGAATCAATCAGCCTGATCGTTAAAAAGAGCACTGCCCTACTAATCACTATTCAGAATTGAGTAAACAAGTTTTTCAGAAAGCAAACTAAAAAAGACTTTAAACTATCAGGGCTCACGCATTTCCGCACTGAACTTGAATTGATAGTTAGCCAACTGACCCGCACCAAGTGTAGTCAGTAGGTGTGTTATCAGATCCTAGTTCTTAACCACTCTGAGTAAAGGGGACTCAGTTAGGTTTTAAGTTTGAAAATTGGTATACGTGTATTCCCCCCCATACACGTATTCCTCAGTCTTGTACCGGGACCAACAAGTGGTATCAGAGCAGTGGTTCAAAAGACCACTGACTTTGAATACTATTAGTTTCAGAGGAGAAACTGTTGGTGGTCACTGAACAGATCTGAGTTTACTTTTCATAAAACTTGCTTCATCATGACTTCGAGGAGACTTGAAGCTTCGTTACCTGAATTCTCTGTATCTAACTTTGTCTATTGGAAGTTCAGATTAGAAGCGCATCTTGATGCCATCCATGACCAGATGCCATGTGTTCTCCGTGAGGGACCAATCAAGATCACTATTCCCAATGTCAGAGGACTGGGATATGAGCATCTTGAGATTGGCGTGCAGGTTCCGAAAGAAAGAAAAGACATGACCAATGATGAAATCAAGATGGTGGGACTGGACAACGTTGCCAGAAATATCATCTTGCATACAGTGCCCTTCGAGGAGTCAGCCAGGCTGATGAACTTAAAAACGGCAAAGGAGGTTTGGGATGAGCTGACCAGGATGTGCGAGGGGTCAGAAAAGATAAAGGAGAACAAGAGAAATATTGCCATTAAGAAGTTCGAAGCGTTCGAGATGCTGCCTGATGAGACAATCGATCAAATGGAGTCAAGGTTCATCAAATTGATGAATGAGTTGGTGATGCTGGACAAGGATGTCCCAAAGAGAGATGTTGCTTCAAAGATCCTGAATGCCCTTCCTGAGAAATGGGAATATAGTGTAATTATGCTTAAGAACACTCAGGATATGAGTAACATAACTTCTACTTTACTTTTTTCAGAGCTAAAGGCACTGGAATTTAATCTTAATAAAAGAAAGAAGAAAGTTCAGCCAGAAGAGGAAGAAAAGGAGAAATCTCCTGAGAAAAGTGTGGCCTTCAAGACCAGGTCTGAACCTGTTGAGTCTTCATCAAAGTCACTGATGGAGATGAGCAAGGAAGAACTTGCTGAGGAGTACAGCCTGATGGTCAGACGCTTTGATAAGCTTAATTCCAGGTTTGGTCATTATAACAAATTTTATCAGGACTCACGTGACAGGAAATATGAAGGAACCCACCAAAGCTCAAGGAGATATGAGGAAAGGAGAAACACTGACCAGAGGAGAGATCATGGCGAAGAAAGAAGATATTCAGATCCAAAGCCCGATCGCAGAGATGAACAAAGACATACTCATAATGACAAGCACTCAGGAAAGACTGAAAGCTCATCAAGACAGAGGGAAACTGACTCAAGGAGGAACCCTGAACCAATGAGAGAAAAAGGAGATGAGCAACCAACATGTTACAATTGTAACAAGAGCGGACACTATCAGTATAATTGTCCGAAGCTGAGTGCAAGGGAAATAGAGGACAAGAGGGCCAAGAGAGACCAGAGATTTGCTGACCGGAGAGCCATGCTCGCTGAGGATGCAACTGACTCTGATGGTCCTAAGGTACGCTGAGGTTGCTGACCGGGCACTATCCCTGAACTCTTTTCTGATGATGAGTACGATGATGTTTGCCTGATGGCAAGGGAGGAACCTGAGGTAACATCTAACTCTGTATGTGGTTCCTACACTGGTCAAAATCCTGAGCTAAGCTCAGAGTCAGTCAGAGAAATGAACCTTCAGATCTGCCTGGATCAATTAATGGTTGATTTCTCCAGATTGCAGGAAACTAATGTCTTCTTGGTAGAGGAGAACAAGAAATTGAGTACTGAGGTTCAAAACCTGAATGATCAACTCACTCAGTCTGATCTTAAAGAATCAGCTCAGATTGTGAGACTAACTCAGGAGATTGATTTAATCAATGCTGGGCGTCTCCCAAGAGAGAAAATTCTGAAGGAACTGGCTGATGAAGAGTTGATCAGGAAGAAAGAACTAAAAGTACTTAAGAGTAAGTTTGATGACCTCTTTACCAGACATGAAATCCTGAAAAAGAGTGAGGACTCTCTCAAGAAAAAGGTTGCAGCAATGAATAAATCCTCAGTGGAAAGAGAGGAAATAAATAGCAGCCAGATGCTTGGGAATGAGAAAAAGGGACTTGGATATGTTCCTAAGAAATCCTCACAAGGTCAATCTCATGTTGCTTCAGGGAGAAATACTGAGAGGGTATTTGTTCAGGCAGGCCAAAGTGCACCCAAGGTTGTACTCCAGGCCCGTCAAACTGATAAGGGTAAGGAAACAGTTGACACAGTCAGGGTTGCCCCTAAGGTAGCTAAGCCAAAACCCAAGGGAAAGGCAAAGCAACCTAAGGAGGCCCCTGAGAGCTCAGGCCAGGGAAAGCCTCAGCGAAAGCAGAGGAAGACTCAGGCCAAGAGCCCTCAGACTGGTCAGCGAGGGTACCATCATGCTTGGCAATACCAACAGGGAAGGCCAAACATGATGATACACCCATGGTTTTGGCATCCTGAGGCCTTTAACTGTTTTCCATTCCCTAGTGCACAGGGCCCTTATCAAGAACAAGGCCCAAGACCTTATCAAGAACACAGGGCCCTTATCAAGAACAAGGCCCAAGACCTGCTGCACCCAGACCTAGGAAGAACAGGAAGCCAACCCAAAAGGCACCCACTCAGGCTCCTGTGAAGCCTAAGTCTAGCACTCATGCACCATCTTCCTCTCAGGAAAAGAAGAAGAAAGTTGTGTATGTTGATGTTTCAGGGAGATAGATTTACCACTCTGAGGCAATCAGGGTTGTTAAGCAAGTCTGGATCCCGAAGGGTACAGCTGACACAATAGGACCCAACACCCAATGGGTACCTAAAGCCTGATTTGATTGCATGTGGCTGCTGTGGATCACAACAAGAGGAGAGGAGACTCAACCAAAGCTGTTTGGTACCTAGACAGTGGTTGCTCAAGGCACATGACTGGAATGAAGAGTCTTCTCCAAGAATACCAAGCTAAAGATGGTCCACAGGTAACCTTTGGTGATAACTCAAAAGGTGTTACTAAAGGTTTTGGTGTCTTAATAATAGGTACAATCAGAGTGGAAAATGTGTCCTTTGTGGAAGGACTGAAGCATAACCTGCTGTCAGTAAGTCAATTCTGTGACAAAGGGTTCAGTGTTGAGTTCTCATCAAATATATGCTCAGTCAAGGACAAATCAACACAAGTACTTCTATCAGGTATCAGAAAAGGTAACATTTATCTCGCTGACTGGAGCATCACTATTCCTAATACTTGTTTTGTTGCTAAAAGCTCTCTAGAGCTCAGTTGGTTATGTCATAAAAGATTAAGCCACCTGAACTTCAAGATTCTTAACAAAATTTCTAGACAGTCACTTGTTGAAGGTCTACCTAATGAAGTTTTTAGCAAAGATCATGTGTGCAAAGCTTGTCAGGAAGGGAAGCAGGTCAGAGCATCATTCAAAGAGAAAGTTTCTCATTCCACTGACAGGATTCTTCAGCTCTTGCACATGGATTTGTTTGGTCCCATAACACCTGTGAGTATGAATGGTAGGAAATATACCCTTGTGGTTATTGATGATTACTCTAGATATACTTGGGTTATTTTCTTGTTGAATAAGAAGGAGACACAGGTGAAGCTTCCAGAGTTGCTCAGGAGACTCAGCAATGAGAAGAATCAGTCCATTACTAAGATCAGATCTGACAGGGGCACTGAATTTATAAATTCATATATTTCTGACTTTTGTAATGAACTTGGTATAGCTCATGAGACTTCTGCAGCTCATGAACTTGGTATAGCTCATGAACTTGGTGTCGCTGAAAGGAGGAACAGGACACTGAAGGAAGCTGCTAGGACCATGCTGGCAGAGTCAGGATTGCCCAAGAAATTCTGGGCTGAGGCAATCAACACTGCATGCTACACTCAGAACAAATCCATACTAAACAAACAACATGCACAGACCCCATATGAGACATAGAATAAAAGGAAACCTCGTAGGACCCTTGTTGTGGAAGAATCACCACATGTTGCTTTTAATGAATCTGCTAATGAGTCTAGGATAAAAATGTTGAATCCTGACACTGAGGAGGTCACAAGGAGTATGACAAGGCTGAGCTTAAAGAATCAACCTGATCCAAAGGTCAAAACTGTACCAATTCCAAGATGGGATGATGACGATGATCAGGATGATGAATCAAGTGCCACTCCTAAGCCCAGCACATCAGGGATTGTTGAGCCTCAGACTGAGGAACAGGCTCAACCTGAGGTAAGTATCGTCTATGAAGATGTTGTTGCAGCTGAGACGGTTCCTGAGTCACCTCATCAAGGGGGAATCAATGCCCCTGACTTTTATGAGCCTGTAGACACTAATATTGTAGGTACTTCAGGAACAACTCCTGGCAAGAGAACATGGCTAGAGGATCATCCCATTGATCAAATCATTGGTGATCCAACTGAGGGAGTCAGGACCAGACAATTCCATGGTGAGAGCACATTGTTCTGTTGCTTCCTCCTCAGAACATTGAAGAAACTCTCACTAACTCAAACTGGATCATTGCCATGCAAGAGGAGTTGAATCAGTTCACAAGGAATCAGGTTTGGGAACTGGTAGATAGACCTAGGCATCAAGGAGTAATTGGTACCAAGTGGGTCTTCAAGAACAAGAAGGATGAGAATGGTGTTGTGGTAAGGAACAAGGCTAGACTGGTTGCAAAAGGGTATTGTCAATCTGAGGGAATAGACTACGATGAGACTTTTGCTCCAGGGGCTAGGTTGGAAGCTATCAGATTGTTCCTTGCATATGCAACATATAAGAAGTTCAAGGTGTATCAAATGTATGTCAAGAGTGCCTTCCTGAATGGTGTACTCAATGAAGAGGTATATGTTGAACAACCTCCCGGGTTTGAGGTTGGAGATAGAGTATACCATTTGAAGAAAGTACTCTATGGACTTAAGCAAGCACCAAGAGCTTGGTATGATACCCTCTCTCAATTCCTGATAGACCATGGGTTCAAGAAGGGAATTGTGGATAGGACATTGTTCAGGATCACTGAAGGTGATGACATTCTCTTGGTCCAGATCTATGTGGATGACATAATATTTGGATCACCGAATCACCAGCTCTGTGAGAAATTCTCTAAGCTGATGACTGGTAAATTTGAGATGTCAATGATGGAAGAGATGAACTTCTTCTTAGGATTGCAGGTCAAGCAGACTGATCAAGGTATCTTTATTAATCAGGCCAAGTATACAAGAGACTTGATTCATAAGTTTGGTGTTCAGAATAGCAATCCAGCCATGATCCCTATGAACACAAATTGGAAGATGGATCCTGATACTGAAGGGACTTCAGCGAATCAGACTGAGTACCGAGGGCTGATAGGTTCTTTGTTGTACCTGACTGCAAGTAGGCCTGACATTACGTTTGCAGTTAGTGTGTGTGCTAGGTATCAGTCTGATCCCAAGAGAAGTCATTTGGAGGCTGCTAAGAGGATACTTAAGTATTTGAAAAGGACAGTCAATATGGGACTATGGTATCCTTCAGATGACAACTTAGAACTGACAGGTTATTCAGATGCAGATTACGGAGGTTGTAGGATTGATAGGAAATCAACCTCAGGGACATGTCAGTTTTTGGGAAGTAAGCTGATCTCGTGGTTTAGTAAGAAGCAAAATTCAGTGGCTACATCCACAACTGAGGCTGAGTATATGGCTGCAGGTAGTTGTTGTGCTCAGATTTTATGGTTGAGGCAACAGTTGAGGGACTACCATGTATTTGCTAATGAGGTTCCAATCTATTGTGACAACAATAGTGCTATAGCAATTACTCAGAACCCAGTGCTTCACACAAGGTGCAAGCATGTGGACATTAGGCATCACTTCATTCGAGATCACGTGGAAAAGAAGGACATTAGGATGGAGAAAATTCACACTGACAGGCAAAGAGCTGACATCTTGACTAAGCCTTTGGCTGAAGCAAGGTTTATGGAACTGTCAGTGGAGTTAGGACTCTTAGATCCGGGAGAGCAATCAGTGTAGGGTTCTAGGGGGAACTCAGGCCAGACTCGACTCAGCGAGGTATCAGGGTGCTACAATGTCTCCCTGACAGGTATGAGTCCTATCCTGACTCTTGTGAATACCAAGCGTCTCCCTGAGTCCTTCGTCCTGAAAATCTTTATAAAATGCATTCTGTTTTCATTAAAAACGCGTCTTTTCACATTTAAACCCACGCGCAGTGGAGCAGTTAATGCTTCAGTTACTTTTTCATATACGTGTCCGTTTTATACGGAATATGACTGACATGGGATAATTGATTGAAACTAAGATTAATCCTGGTTTTTTCAGGAATTAATCTCAACCCCACGTCTGAGTAACTGACTTAATCTTATCAATCAATAGTACTATTGGAGGTCTTTATGCAAACACAAAGCACATCTGCACACTGAGTATTCTCCTGCTCAAAATTTTCACAGATTTTCTAAAAACCTCTTTTTCAAAATCAATGGCACTTCTTGATTCCAACTGGATAACAGACAAGCTTGTGGATGTTGTCGATAACAAGCTGGTACACATGGAGCAAGTCATCTCCATGGAAGGTGCCTATCTTACAGTGGAGCAAGTCATCTGTGAACCACCATGCGATCATTACCAGAAAGATCCTCTTCATCTGTGAACCACCATCTGGACTACTATCTCACCTCTGGTAGTCTGATCTGCCAGAACTGCCATCCCTCCTCTGGTAATCTGATTTTCCAGAGCTGCTATCTCTTCTCCTCTCTGGAGTTCTGAATCTGGTCTCCCTTGAGTCTCCATATTTTCTTTCTTTATCTGCAGCTTTGAAGGAACTCTTCCTGTCTCTGGTAGATTCCTTCCAGTGCTTTTTGTACCTGCCATATATTGAACTCATTTTATCCAATTTACGGGTTAGAAGTGCTACCTGTTCCTTGAGACTCAAGTCATCTGCAGGAGACTTTTTTGGTTTGTCATCTGTCTTGATGGTAGAAGAGAAGGCAACTCCCTTCTGACCAGAAGAGGAAACCTCTTCTATTTGATCCTCCTCTTGAAGATCATATTCATAGGCTTTAAGATCAGATAGCAGAAGATGGTGATCCAGAGTGTTGAGATCCTTGCTATCTTTAATCACAGTTAATTTGATTCTCCACCTGTGATTAGGCGTGAAATTGTCATGATTTGTAGCTAGAAACGCCCTAGTTTAGGTCGATTTTATTGAGTTTTTAGAGCCAAATGAGTACTAATTCTATACATTGATGAATTTTTCTCTTTGATACTCATAAGTGAATCGAGTATGGAAAACGGAGTTCGTATGAGAAGATATCGAAGAAATACGATTGGTATTAGTACGTGAAAAGAAAAGTGTTAGTTGCAAGGAAGGAAGGCCATTCGAGCACCATCACTCGAGCACCTCGCTCGAGCAACGTGGGTCGAGCAGCCAAAAACTTACAAAAAGTTTTTACCGCTCGAGGGACACAGCTCGAGCGCCCCGCTCGAGCTATGGAACCATTCGACCAACATAGGTCGAGCGCCCCGCTCGACCAAGCAAGTCATTCGAGCAATGCATCTCGAGCGCCCCGCTCGACCGGGACAACTCGAGCGCCTCCGAGGCCTATTTTCCAAATTTCGTTTTTTGGCCCACGAGATCCCGATTCGGCCCGATCTTTATATATACTCTTTACAAACTCGTTTCAAAGCACCACTTGACACACACACGAGATTTAGAGTTCGTTTTTGGAGAGGAAGGAGAGAAGGAAGTTTACGTTTACGTTTTGTTGAGGTTTTCATACGAATTCTTAGTTTCTTTTCGTCGCTTAGTTTCTTTTCCGTAATTACACTACGTTAAACACTTCATACTTCATTTTTATTAATTTAATTTCAGTTTATTCTTTTATTTCATTAATCCCTAGTTTATGTTAGATTTCTTCTTCGTTTTAATTATCATGTTCTTGTTCGTTACTTATTTACTCGTTGTTATTTCCCTAAAACCTATGTCTAGCTAAAACCCTTGCATGCTTAGGGTAGGATGAACTCGTAGAAGTAGGTTGTGGGTACGTAATTAGGGTAACTTGTGACGTTAAGTTTTAATTTTCTTAGTTATTGAATTCTTAAAATTAATCTAGACTTTGCTTTTGAATTTCGTTGAAAAGTGTTAGAGAGAGGACGACCGTATCACTCTTTAACATCGAGTAGACTAAACGAGAAGGTTTAGGAAGGGTTAATTCATCTACCAGTTTAGCGAAGGAGGACGACCGCATCACCTTAGTTAAATTAGGGTCTCATTAATTAAGCACAATCTATTAAATTGTTAGTAGATTAGTGAAGTCGAGTGTTAGGGTAAAGTATTAGGGTTTAGAATCTTGAGCTTTCACCTTGCATTCTTAGACTTAGGTTATTTCTTGTGTGTCACAGTTATTCTGATTATGTACCTGCTCCGTTAGTATACGTAGGGATTCCTATCTTAAGCATCATCATCTCTCATTTGAAAACAACCCGTAGTTAATTCACTTTCTTTAGTATTTTAGTTTACTTAGTTTATTTTAGTTTTTAATTAATCTTGCCAAAAAAATCCAAAAATAATACACTCATATTAACTACGACGCGTAGATCTTCAGGGATCTATTCGCATATACACTGTCCCTTGGGTTCGATATACTTGGTCGTTATACTTGCTAATACTATAGTGACCCCGTTCGCTTGCAGGTGAGCGACTAGTAGAAGTTAGTAAAATCGCTTCAAGTCAGGCGTGAAATTGTCATGATTTGTAGCTAGAAACGCCCTAGTTTAGGTCGATTTTATTGAGTTTTTAGAGACAAATGAGTATTAATTCTATACATTGACGAATTTGTCTCTTTGATACTCATAGGTGAATCGAGGATGGAAAACGGAGTTCGTAGGACTTTGAATCGACTCAAACGGATGCCCGGATGAGAAGATATCGAAGAAATACGATTGGTATTAGTACGTGAAAAGAAAAGTGTTAGTTGCAAGGAAGGAAGGCCATTCGAGCACCATCACTCGAGCACCTTGCTCGAGCAACGTGGGTCGAGCAGCCAAAAACTTACAGAAAGTTTTTGCCGCTCGAGGGACACAGCTCGAGCGCCCCACTCGAGCTATGGAACCATTCGACCAACATAGGGTGAGCGCCCCGCTCGACCAAGCAAGTCATTCAAGCAATGCAGCTCGAGCGCCCCGCTCTACCGGGACAGCTAGAGCGCCTCCGAGGCCTATTTTCCAAATTTCGTTTTTCGGCCCACGAGATCCCGATTCGGCCCGATCTTTATATATACTCTTTACAAACTCGTTTCAAAGCACCACTTGACACACACACGAGATTTAGAGTTCGTTTTTGGAGAGGAATGAGAGAAGGAAGTTTACGTTTACGTTTTGTTGAGGTTTTCATACGAATTCTTAGTTTCTTTTCGTCGCTTAGTTTCTTTTCAGTAATTACACTACGTTAAACACTTCATACTTCATTTTTATTAATTTAATTTCAGTTTATTCTTTTATTTCATTAATCCCTAGTTTATGTTAGATTTCTTCTTCGTTTTAATTATCATGTTCTTGTTCGTTACTTATTTACTCGTTGTTATTTCCGTAAAACCTATGTCTAGCTAAAACCCTTGCATGCTTAGGGTAGGATGTACTCGTAGAAGTAGGTTGTGGGTACGTAATTAGGGTAACTTGTGACGTTAAGTTTTAATTCTCTTAGTTAATGAATTCTTAAAATTAATCTAGACTTTGCTTTTGAATATCGTTCGAAAAGTGTTAGAGAGAGGACGACCGTATCACTCTTTAACACCGAGTAGACTAAACGAGAAGGTTTAGGAAGGGTTAATTCATCTACCAGTTTAGCGAAGGAGGACGACCGCATCACCTTAGTTAAATTAGGGTCTCATTAATTAAGCAAATCTATTAAATTGTTAGTAGATTAGTGAAGTCGAGTGTTAGGGTAAAGTATTAGGGTTTAGAATCTTGAGCTTTCACCTTGCATTCTTAGACTTAGGTTATTTCTTGTGTGTCACAGTTATTCTGATTATGTACCTGCTCCGTTAGTATACGTAGGGATTCCTATCTTAAGCATCATCATCTCTCATTTGAAAACAACCCGTAGTTAATTCGCTTTCTTTAGTATTTTAGTTTACTTAGTTTATTTTAGTTTTTAATTAATCTTGCCAAAAAAATCCAAAAACAACACACTCATATTAACTACGATGCGTAGATCTTCAGGGATCTATTCGCATATACACTGTCCCTTGGGTTCGATATACTTGGTCGTTATACTTGCTAATACTACAGTGAACCCGTTCTCTTGCGGGTGAGCGACTAGTAAAAGTTAGTAAAATCGCTTCAAGTCAACCTGCTGGTTAGTGAGCGCAATATTTTACTATTTATTTCCTTTTCAGAGTAGGTCTTACCTAAGGCACTAGCCTTGTTGAGGAGATTTGTGAGACGCATATCTAGCTAGTCAATGGTCTCGTCTGGTTTCATTTTGAAGGTGTCAAACGAGTGTTGAACAGCTTGAAGTTTGTTATCCTTGATCTTCTCTGTTCCTTCACAGAGCAGGGCAAGTTTATCCCACATCTCCTTGGCAGTAGCACAGGTTTTGACCTTCTCTATCACCTCCTTAGTGAGTGTATTTATAATTTCAGTCCGTGCCACCTGGTCCAGATTGTAAAGTTTTCTTTCATCATTGTCAAGCTCATCTTTCTTCTTGAGGATTCTTTGCCTGGGGACTCTGTCCTCTGCAGCTTTCTGGGCAGTTTCACTTGTTTCTTCCCTGGACTATGACCTGCCACTATCAATAGGAGTCCAGTAAAATTTAATTGGACCACTCTCTACCACATCTAACATGCGGTGATGAATAGCTCCAAGATGATTGCTCATCATGAAACTCCAGTGGTTGTAATCCTCGAAAGAGAATTCTGGTAACTTACGGCTCTTGTAAGAATATTTTGCGGACATTTTTGCAAAATAGATTTAACAAGAAAATTTAACCAAAACACAATTAAGAGCAATAGATCTGCCTGGTGACCACCAAAAAGCTTTACAAAGCAGTGGTCATTGGACACACTGCTCTGATACCACTTGTTGGTCCCACTAGTTTGATAAATTGTGGAAGCTTTAAAGTAAATGTCTTAGACAACTTCTTTTTACAAGAGCACACTATAATAAACGGGAATTTAAATGCAGAAAACAGTAAATAAGACCGGATATATAGTGGTTCGGATCTGAATATCCTACGTCCACTCTCCCTTGATCAAAGGGGTCTCACTATCCACCAAACAACCAACTTACTTACTGGAATTGTGAAGTACCAGTTCCTTCTTACAAACTCTTTAGATCTAACTTCGATCTAAGGATAACAGCCTTCAACCTTATCTTGTAGATGAATAGGTTGAGGTCCAACTACTCCTTAAGAGTGAATAAGTAATTATGAACAGAATAAGAGTGCTATGTGCTTGACAAACAAGAGCTTGGGATGTATCTTCGTGCGCATATATTATCTCTCTAGCCTTTTTTCTTGAGATTGCACTCTGTATTTATAGAGGTGATTAGTGAATAGCCGTTGGAGAGCTAATCCAATCAGATCCTCTATTTAGGGAAGCTTCAATCAATCAATTCCCTAATTGATTAATTGGGTTGGTGAGATCCTTGGATTGATTGACTTCAAGACTTTCCAATCCTGATCTTGTTGACTTGATTTGAATCACCAACGGTCAATAGCCTCCAATGCCATCCTCTAATTCTCTCCAGAGAAGGCAATACCAGACACCAGGAAACCTTGATGTCTTCTGGTCCTAATCTGGTTATGAAACAGATAGCTCATCAGAATCAGGAGATGATTCTGAGTATCTTTTGTTTCACCAGACTCGTCTGGTCCGGACTCGTCTGGTCTGGGGAAAGATCTCTGCCTCTAGTCAGTCTCATCTGGTGAAGTCTTCTGGTGAGTCCTCTGGTCTGTCTTCTGGTGACTCTTCTGGTGAGGTCTTCTGGTCTGGCAGTTCCCCCTAGACTAAGTCCTAATCTAGATCATCATCTGGCTAACAGGTCCAGATGGTCCTATTACACTTTCTGGTTTGTTTTTAACTCATCAAAACTATACAATTTTTACCCTAACAATTTCTCCCTTTTTGATGGAGTTAAAACAAAAACCAGAACTGATCAAAATAAAACTTAAGCAAAAAAAAAAAAAACAGTAAAAGGATAAGACCTTAGAATAGATCTTATCAGGCAAACAATTAAGACAACAAGAGGTTGTCTTTTGAACAGAGAAGATATGACACTTTCATTAATAATAAGGATAAAAGTGATTACAGATTACAAAGCAAGTCTGGTCCTATCTATGCATATCTTCTGTTCTCTTTAGGCACCAGAAACCAGTCAAGGAATCTATCTTGAATGGCCTTCAACTCTACAGAAGATGTTGGAGTGAAATTGACCAACACCTTAGTCTTGTACAATTTCTTCAATTCAGCCCAATCAACCTGGTCTCCTACCATTGGAGTGTTGAGATAATGGAATTCAGGGGCAGTGACCTCCAGGTTGAACTCTATAGTTGAATCCATCAGATGCTTGTAAAGATCTGCATCATAGGCTTTCATCCAGGAATGGAAGGTTCTGTTGATGAGAGCATCATCCTCTGGTTGAGGCCTCTGAATGTAGTGTTGAATGAACCATAAAGTCTTGGCTTCTCTCCACTTCTCTATCAGAGGAACATGCACAGTAGATTCAAAGGACCCTTCTGTCCTGAGAGGCAAGATGTTCATTACCTCAACAGGTGCCTTCCTCTTTTGACTGGATCCACTGGCACCAGAAGTTATACCAGCTTCTCTGCTCTTCTTATTTTGCCTCCTAACATATTGGAGCCTCTGCTCTTCATCTATGTTCTTCCTTATTCTGGCTTGCCTCTCTTCAGGCGTCTCTTCCTTGAATCTCTTCTCTGCTTCTTCAACAACAGATTCAAGGAAGCTCTTCTTGACTTTCCTTATCTTCTTCTTAACAGGTACAGAGATAGAAATAGGATCCTGCTCTGCTTCTGATGATTCCTCTTCTGCAGCAAGTTGCTTAGCCATGGTAAGGGATTTGAGCTCCTCTTTCTTCTTCTTCTGCAGCTCTGCCTGGGCCAAGGTGTTCTCTAGCAGGTCCAGACGAGCTCCATGGCTAAATAGGGTCTCATTAGTGGTCTTCGCCAGATCAGTTCTGGCCTTCTCTTCCCCCTTTTTAACTTCATCAATAAGGGGCTCCACCACCTGCCTAATGAGATCAGGCAAGGCAGTGTTGGAGGAAGAGTAAAGATCACGCAATTGCCTTGCTTCCTCCAGGTAAGCTTTTGACTCTGCAACCAGCTTCTCCTGCTTGTCCAACATCTCCTGGAGGGAGTCCTTTAGCTTAGCAGTCTGCAGCATTTGGGTAGCCATCTCCACCTTCAGCACAGAGACTGGCCTCAGCTGCTCAAGCACATGCTCCTGGAGCTGCTTCTGGCTGTGCATAACATACACCTTGACAAGAAGTCCATTGGCTTTGAAAGAGGCTTTGGCAGCTGCGAAGGTAGACTTGATCTGCTTCAAAAAAATCCTCCTCTCCTGCCGGATCTGGTGCTCAATCATAGTAGGGGCCATATGTTGGATTGCTTTAGAGAAGCGCCCAATCTGCATGATCTGCTCATTGAAGAAAGACTTCATCTTTTGCAGTACGGCAGGAGTGACATCAAAGTCTTCCTCATCTGAATAGAGCTCTGGAGGGAAGACAAAGTGAGGTCCAAATTTGTAAGAGGGGCCTTCTGGAGTGATCATAACCCATCTTTGGATGAGCAGAGTGCAAATCAAGACCTTGGCTGCTACAGGGGTCTCCAGCTCAGCTGGGTTCTGGATGTTTAGCCTCTGTTTGAGATCAATCTCCCAGGCAGTGAAGTTGGAGGGACCCATTTCCTCAAGCAGTAGCATGAGATCCTCCACATCCTCTAGTCTGGCCTTGCTCCAGACTTTGGCATCAGTCAACTCTGCCAAAAGTGGTAAGTGCTCCAACAGAATTGGGAAATACTCTCTTAGCCAGAGCTGAGCACTTACACTCATACTCTGCCTGATGGGACCCATTTCTACAGATGAGAAAGTGAAGGGTTTGGGCCCAGAGGCAGAGGAGGAAGGTGCTAAGTTAACAGGCTCAAGTGAAGCTTCTTCATCTTCACTATCATCGCTGGTTAAACAGGTAGGAGAGGGAGGGGCAGGGAAACCCAGAGCCATAGAGATGGTTGGGTCATGTTCTGTATGGGATTGGGGAGGGGTAGGATTTTGAGAGGTGGAGATGGAGGGAAGGGGTTTTTCTGCACCAGAAGAAGTAGATGGTACTTCTGGTACAGAAATAGGGATGGTAGTTTGTGGGGTGGGAGAGGAAGGTAGGGGAGGTTCAGCACCAGAAGGGGAAGGTACCTCTGGTACAGGGGCTAGGGGAGAAGGGTTTGTGGTAAGGGGTGTTTGGGAAGGTGGGGGAGAAGGTGTTTGGGTAGGTATGGTGGAGGGAGTGAAGATAGGGGTATCTGGGAGGGTCTGCTCTGGTGAGGCAATGGGGGCACCAGGAGCAGATGGGGGATTTTGGGGAAGGTTATCTGGGGGAGAGGTTGATGGGGTAATAAGGTTTATGGGGTTAGAGGTAGGGATAGGGGGGATTACCTCTTCAGATGGGACTGGAGCAGAGGAGTCCTGCATGATTCTGGCAGATTCATCAATGGCTTGCTCCAGTGCATCCCCAAGATCAGAGCCAGAGTCTGAATCTTGAAGAATGGCCCTCTTGGCCTTGGACTTCTTCTTCTTCAGAGGCTCAACCTCCTCTTCATCCTCCTCTTCTGATGGCTCATCCACCAGAAGTGTCCTTGGAACTCTTCTGCCAGTCCTTGACAGACACCTTCTTGGCCTCCTCTGGCCTCTTCCTCTTGGAAGCTCCTGCCTTCTTGGCAGCTTCAGCACCTTCACCCTTCTTCTTCAAAATATCAAGAAGGGGAATCTGGTCCTCCTCTGAGGAACCAGAGAAAACAACGGTTGAGGAACCATTTGCTTCAGCAGCCTTCTTCTGGCCCTTCTGCTTCTGCTGTTGCTTCTGCCCCTTTGCAGGTGAGGGAATTGCTTGAAGGGGAGGGGCAGGGATGGCTTGCTCACCATCAGAATCAGGATGGCCATGAAGAGGACCATCCTTAGAAAGCAAAACCTTAGACCTATTGAAGCCCTTGCACCAGGTATCTTTCCACTTCTTCTCTGGAAAGAGTGAGTCCAAGATCAATGTAAGCTTAGTCCCAAGGGAGATATTTGCATTGAAGAAGAATTGTTGCTCCCCTGGCTTGCTGGGACACTCCTCCTTCTGAACCTTCAACTTGTTCTTCCGTAAAACTCCCCAGAAGAACTCTGCCCAGTTGCATTGGGCACCATCCAAAATGGCCCTCATAACACAGAGCCTGCCAGTAAAGATGGCATCTGTGCTATGACTCTCGCACATCAAAATCTTCACCACAATGTCAAATAACACCTTGTACTTCTGCCTCAAATGTTTGTCCAAGAAGCCCTTGGTCAGATTCTGGCATGAATTTCTGGCAAAAAGCTTGAAGGATTTCAACGCTTCTCCTTCCTTGTACTTCAATGGGTCCACACCCTCCACGGAAATGTTACCAAAAAGACTACAGAAATTAGCCTTTGAGAAGACAACATCCTCTTTATCAAGCTTGGAGGAAATATGATCGTTATGGATCTTCATACGGATAAGGAACTGGGCAGCATACCCATCCAAAGTGCGTAAGTCCTTGGGAACCTTGGAAATGAACTCCTCCACGCCAGATCGCCTGAGCAGTTCCAAAATTTCCAGTGCCGCTGGGTTCTTGGTGGAATATAAGTCCACCACCATCTCAGACTTCAACTTCTTGCACACGTAGTCTGGATCGAAGTTGCACTTGGGTGCCATTGCTGTGAGTGGGAGAGAAAGAGAGAGAGAGAAAGAGAGAGAGAGAGAAACTTGCAGAGAGAGAATTAGGGCTTTGAAAAAATAAGGAAACGTGAAAAGACAAATTGAAGAGAAATTTGATTTAAATAGGGCAAGACGCGTGGCTTGAATAATAAATGAAGTGTGAACGCGTGTGATGTTTGAATTTAAGTTAGGGAATAAAATCAATTTTAGAATTGATTGACATATTGCACAGTAATTAAATCTGATGGCCAAGATTAAAAGGCAAAATACAGATTTAATCTGGTGCGTAGGCGTGAACATTGGGACTGGGTTCGAGGGGGTTTTGTGGCAGTCAAGAGAAAAAGCGAAATGATTGCCTAGTCCCTATACCCTAGTCTTAAATACACTCTGAAGTTAAAATGTTTTGAGTGTATTAAGTAATTTGAAAGATGTATCCCAATGATCAGAGGCCAGAGAAGTAAAAGCATACTTGTCACCTGATATTATAACCAGATGATATCACAGCTAGTCTGGTGTCACATCTCTTCTGGTGGAACCCAACCGGTTCTGGTCAGAGAAGACTCCATATTTTTCTGGAATCTTATACAGCACCTCATCTGGTACAAGCCTTATCTGGTGTAACTCAATTCTGGAGATGTAACTTCCCTGGTATATCTAGCCTGTAGGCATGTTAGTTTGAAAATAAATATTTTAAGTGAAGAAATGAAACAAAGGATACTTCTCTGATGTACCCCCTAAAATAAATCTGTCTCTGGGTCCAATAAGCCTAACTCAAATGCCAACTCTCTGAATCTGGTCTCAGCCAAAGGCTTAGTCAAAATATATGCTCTCTGCTTCTCTGTTGCAATCTTTTCCATCCTTATATCTCCCTTCTCAACATGATCCCTGATAAAGTGATGCCTTATATCAACATGTTTGCACATGGTATGAAGAACTGGATTCTGGGTCATTGCTATAGCACTATTACTATCACAGAATATAGGAATATCCTTGGCTCTAATCTGGTAGTCCCTAAGTTGTTGACTAATCCAGAGTAGTTGGGAACAACAGCTCCCTGCAGCCATGTACTCTACTTCTGTTGTAGATGTAGCAACTGAAGTCTGCTTCTTAGAAAACCAAGATACCAATTTATTTCCTAAAAATTGGCATGTTCCACTTGTAGACTTCCTATCTATTCTGCAACCACCATAATCTTAATCCGAATAACCACTTAACTCTAAGTTGTCATCTGCAGGATACCATAACCCAAAATTCACTGTACCTTTAAGATATTTCAATATCCTCCTAGCTGCTTCCAAGTGACTTCTCTTAGGATTAGCTTGAAATCTGGCACACACACCTACAGCAAAGGTAATATCTGGTCTACTTGCAGTCAGATACAGAAGAGAACCAATGAGTGCTCTGTACCGAGTCTGGTCCACATTCTCTCCAGACTCATCTGGATCCATGTTGAAATTTGTCATCATAGGAATCTTGGCTGCCTTGCTAGATCCTATTCCAAATTTCTCTAAAATGTTTCTGATGTACTTTGCCTGATTGATGAAGATTCCCTTCTCTGTTTGCTTTACCTGAAGACCTAAAAAGTAATTTATTTCACCCATCATAGACATCTCAAACTGGCTCTGCATGAGATCACCAAACTTCTCACACAGCTTCTTGTTAGGGGAACCAAATATAATGTCATCAACATATATTTGAAGGATGTCCTTTCCTTCTTCTTTCCTAAACAAGGTCCTATCAATCTTACCCTTAGTAAAATCATTGTCCAGAAGAAACTGAGATAGAGTGTCATACCATGCTCTGGGTGCCTGCTTCAGCCCATATAGAGTTTTCTTAAGCTTAAACACCTTGTCACCTTGTTCAAAACCAGGAGGTTGTCCCACATACACTTCCTCAATGAGAATCACATTAAGAAAGGCAGATTTCACATCCATCTGGTATACCTTGAACTTCATGTGAGCAGCATATGCTAAGAACAATCTAATGGCTTCTAGTCTGGCAACAGGAGCAAAAGTCTCATCATAGTCTATTCCTTCAGACTGAGAATAGCCCTGAGACACTAGCCTTGCCTTGTTCCTAATAATGACATCATTCTCATCTTTCTTATTCTTGAAAACCCACTTAGTGCCTATCACCTTTTGATGTCTTGGTCTGTCTACCAGCTCCCCAACATCATGTCTGGTGAATTGATTCAACTCCTCTTGCATAGCAACAATCCAATTTGAATCTTTCAGTGCTTCCTTGATGTTCTTGGGCTCAATCAAGGATACATAGCAACTGAAAAAGGCAGCTAAGTTAAGAGTTCTCCTAGTCTGGACACCCTTAGTTGGATCTCCAATTATCAGGTCATTGGGGTGATCAACCAGGGTCCTCCTTCCCATAGTCTTGCCTGATTGATCATCCTCTGCAGTACCTTGGTGAATATCACCAACTGCAAAAGAGCTTCCCCCTACAGGAGTTCCAACCTCCTCTGGTTCTGCTCCTTGTGAAGACTTCTCCTTCAGAGAACCAGAAGATGGGTCATCATCTGAATCTGAATCTGCGTCTAAATCAAGAATAGGTGGATTGACCTTGATTACTCTGGGTGTAGTCCGATTCTGAGTCTCTCCAGAAGACTTTAATTCCACCTTGCACTCAACAACAGATTCATAAAAAACAACATGCGGTGTTTCCTCCACACAAAGTGAATTCTTATTAAAAACTCTAAAGGCTTTACTGGTGCTGGAATATCCTAAAAATATTTCATCAGCCACTTTAGCATCAAAAGTTTTTAATTTAGATTTCCCATTGTCATGGATGAAACACTTACATCCAAAAACATGAAAATATGAAACAAATGGGGTTTTACCTTTCCATACCTCATATGGAGTTTTGCTATGTCTCTGGGCAATTAGGCATCTGTTCTGGGTATAACAGGCTGTATTGATGGCTTCTGCCCAAAATCTTTGTGGTGTGTTGTACTCTGCTAGAAGAGTTCTTGCAGCTTCTTTAAGGGTTTTATTCCTCCTTTCTGCTACTACATTTTGTTGGGGTGTTCTGGCAGCAGATGTTTCATGAAAAATCCCATGTTCTCTGCAATACTCTGCAATGCGTGAATTCAAGAACTCTGTCCCCTTGTCACTTCTGATTCTGACTATGCTCTGGTTCTGCTCATTCTGAATCTGCTTGAAGAATTCTGGCAGCTTAGTGATAGTTTCATTTTTCTTAAACAAGAACACTACCCAAGTGTATCTTGAAAAATCATCTACTATCACCAAGGTGTACTTCCTTCCACTGAAACTAAGAGGAGAAACAGGTCCAAACAGGTCCATGTGAAGTAGTTGAAGTACTCTGGTTGTGGTTGTGCTCTAGACATCCTTAAAGGAGGTCTTGGGTTGTTTACCCTTCTGGCATGAACCACAAACCTGGTCCTTCTTAAACACTTCATTAGGAAGACATCGAATAAGACCTTTTCTAGCAATCTTATTCAGTGTTTTGAAGTTAAGGTGCTCAATCTCTTGTGCCATAACCAACTATCTTCTGCAGATCCTTTAGCAACCAGGCAAGCATTTCTTGGGCAACTGCTAAAATCTGCAAGATAAATGTTACCCTTCCTCAAGCCTATTAATAAGATATCATTATAATCAGAAGAAAAGACAGTGCATGAATCACTAGAGAACTTCACTGAGTATCCCCTGTCACAGAATTGGGATACTGAAAGCAGATTATGCTTGAGTCCTTCAACGTAGTAGACTTCATCTACAGATACTCCACTGAAAGTCAACTTTCCAACTCCTCTGGTGACTCCATAGTTGTTGTCACCAAACATCACTCTTGGCACATTCAATGGCTTGAAATCCTGGAGATAATCTTTCTGGAATGTCATATGCTTGGAACATCCACTATCCATATACCACACATGTTTGCTTGAAAGTCCTTTCTCCAATGGGCTCTTATAATCCTGCAGAGAAATCAATTAGGTCCCCTACTAGAGCTGGGTCCTGATTGGTTAGTTGCAGGTTTTGTAGGAATCCAAAGATAAAGATCATCCCTTGCTGGATGAGGAGATCTTATCTTCCTTCCAAATCTATCTACCAGCACATGTCCTCTTACAATGACATATTGAGCTACTGGTCTGATCAGAACACCTTTCCTATAAACAGGTCTGGTGTATCTTTTCTCAAATCTGGCTTTTGGAATAGTCTGCCTCAAAGACATGGTCTTAAAGGTCTGGTTGTAAGGGTACATCCTAGAAGAACCATCTCTGGTGTCATAGCTACCCAGATCAGTTGGTTTTCTATAGATGGGTCTGGAAGACCTCCTCTGGTTTTGAAAAGAGGATCTATTCTGATGATAGAATTCCTTCTGAGTTTTCCTGTTCTGGAATCTTCTTGGAGCATTCCATCTTTGAGATCCCTGATTCTGATTGAGGTTCTCTGGTTCAGTATACCTCCTCTGGTATCTCCTATTCTGATTAGGTCTCCTCTTAGAGTCTCCTTTTTGAGGTCCCCTAATCTGCTTAGGTTCCACTCTTTTAGGATTCCTCTGAGGTTTCTTAATCAGGTTAGGCATCTGAACAGAACCATCAATCTTCATAGGTTCTCTTTTCTGGCTTGTATGCTCTAGAATATTCTCTTCCAGAACATTCATCTCTTCTGGACTATATTCTGAATGATTAGCAGGGGCATAGGTATCTCAATAGTTTGCTCAACTTGTTTTCCCTTGATAAGAGTCTGGTATTTGGCTCTAAGCTCATTGAACTCTTCTACTTGAGAGTTCTTTTCCTTCATGAGTTGATCTACCAGAGTATCTCTTTCTGTGATCTTATCCTGAAGTTCAGAAACTTCTTTGGAATGATCTTTCATGAGTTCTCTGGTGGATTTTTGCTCATGAGATAAGGATTGAACTTCAGTTCTGAGCCTACCATTCTCTTTCTCAAGTTTTTGACATAATTGAACATAATTTTGGAGATCTGATAGCATTTGTTGCATATCAGACTCTCTGGAGTTACCAGATGAATTAGAGGATTCAGTATATTTGGAATTAGATAAGTATAGGGTAGTTTCATTTACCTCAGTGATGTCTGCCATAAGACATACATCATCATCTGATCCGAAATCAGAAGAAGAAGAGGAACTGGAACTTGTATCTTCCTCCTCTGCTTCTGCCAGTAGTGCTCTCTTGTCAGCATATCTCCTATCTCTCTTGATTCTTTTCTCTTCTCTTTCTCTAGGAGTCAATTGAGGACAATCATAGCTGTAGTGACCAGGCTTGTTGCAGGTGTAACAGGTGTTATCTCCTCTGGGACTGGGGCTTGGATCCCTCCTCCTCTGGTTGTACTCTGCTCTGGCTGGACTACTATCTCTCCTCTGGTAGTCTGATCTGCCAGAACTGCCATCCCTCCTCTGGTAATCTGATTTTCCAGAGCTGCTGTCTCTTCTCCTCTCTGGAGTTCTGAATCTGGTCTCCCTTGAGTCTCCAGATTTTCTCTCTTTATCTGCAGCTTTGAAGGAACTCTTCCTGTCTCTGGTAGATTCCTTCAAGTGCTTTTTGTACCTGCCATATTTTGAACTCATTTTATCCAATTTACGGGTTAGAAGTGCTACCTATTCCTTGAGACTCAAGTCATCTGCAGGAGACTCTTTTGGTTTGTCATCTGTCTTGATGGTAGAAGAGAAGGCAACTCCCTTCTGACCAGAAGAGGAAACCTCTTCTGTTTGATCCTCCTCTTGAAGATCATATTCATAGGCTTTAAGATCAGATAGCAGAAGATGGTGATCCAGAGTGTTGAGATCCTTTCTATCTTTAATCACAGTTACTTTGATTCTCCACCTGCTGGTTAGTGAGCGCAATATTTTACTATTTATTTCCTTTTCAGAGTAGGTCTTACCTAAGGCACTAGCCTTGTTGAGGAGATTTGTGAGACGTATATCCAGCTGGTCAATGGTCTCGTCTGGTTTCATTTTAAAGGTATCAAACGAGTGTTGAACAGCTTGAAGTTTGTTATCCTTGATCTTCTCTGTTCCTTCACAGAGCAGGGCAAGTTTATCCCACATCTCCTTGGCAGTAGCACAGGTTCTGACCTTCTCTATCACCTCCTTAGTGAGTGTATTTATAATCTCAGTCTGTGCCACCTGGTCCAGATTGTAAAGTTTTCTTTCATCATTGTCAAGCTCATTTTTCTTCTTGAGGATTCTTTGCCTGGGGACTCTGTCCTCTGCAGCTTTCTGGGTAGTTTCACTTGTTTCTTCCCTGGACTCTGACCTGCCACTATCAATAGGAGTCCAGAAAAATTTAATTGGGCCACTCTCTACCACATCTAACATGCGGTGATGAATAGCTCCAAGATGATTGCTCATCATGAAACTCCAGTGGCTGTAATCCTCGAAAGAGAATTCTGGTAACTTACGGCTCTTGTAAGAAGATTTTGCAGACATTTTTGCAAAATAGATTTAACAAGAAAATTTAACCAAAACACAATTAAGAGCAATAGATCTGCCCGGTGACCACCAAAAAACTTTACAAAGCAGTGGTCGTTGGACACACTGCTCTGATACCACTTGTTGGTCCCACTAGTTTGATAAATTGCGGAAGCTTTAAAGTAAATATCTTAGACAACTTCTTTTTACAAGAGCACACTATAATAAACAATAATTTAAAAGCAGAAAACAGTAAATAAGACCGGATATATAGTGGTTCGGATCTGAATATCCTATGTCCACTCTCCTTTGATCAAAGGGGTCTCACTATCCACCAAACAACCAACTTACTTACTGGAATTGTGAAGTACCAGTTCCTTCTTACAAACTCTTTAGATCTAACTTCGATCTAAGGATAACAGCCTTCAACCTTATCTTGTAGATGAATAGGTTGAGGTCCAACTACTCCTTAAGAGTGAATAAGTAATTATGAACAGAATAAGAGTGCTATGTGCTTGACAAACAAGAGCTTGGGATGTATCTTCGTGCGCATATATTATCTCTCTAGCCCTTTTTCTTGAGATTGCACTCTGTATTTATAGAGGTGATTAGTGAATAGCCGTTGGAGAGCTAATCCGATCAGATCCTCCATTTAGGGAAGCTTCAATCAATCAATTCCCTAATTGATTGATTGGGTTGGTGAGATCCTTGGATTGATTGACTTCAAGACTTTCTAATCCTAATCTTGTTGACTTGATTTGAATCACCAACGGTCAATAGCCTCCAATGCCATCCTCTGATTCTTTCCAGAGAAGGTAATACTAGACACCAGGAAACCTTGATGTCTTCTGGTCCTGATCTGGTTATGAAACAGATAGCTCATCAGAATTAGGAGATGATTCTGAGTATCTTTTGTTTCACCAGACTCGTCTGGTCCGGACTCGTCTGGTCTGAGGAAAGATCTCTGCCTCTGGTCAGTCTCATCTGAAGAAGTCTTCTGGTGAGTCCTCTGGTCTGTCTTCTGGTGACTCTTCTAGTGAGGTCTTCTGGTCTGGCAGTTCCCCCTAAACTAAGTCCTAATCTATATCATCATCTGGCTAACAGGTCCAGATGGTCCTATTATATTTTCTGGTTTTTTTTTAACTCATCAAAACTATACAATTTTTATCCTAACATGAAGTATAGAGAGCTTGCTGCCAACGTCATTGAGCTCAAAGTCTGCTGGAGTTTAAGCAATCCAACATGCAGGAGCAGCACATGCTAGTCGATGCTCGTGGATGGGAGCATTGGGAGAATGAGGAGGCAAGATTATGCTCTTATTTTGGACTGACTAGCTGGCTTCAACTGCTGAATTTCGAAAACCTGAGGAAGCTAGTCAATGACTTAATGTCCAAGAGTAAGGCTGATCTTCTTTCAGATGGTGAGGAAGATAAGGGTAGAGAGGATGACGAAAATGCTCAGGGTGGAGCTTCGGAGAAAGCTGTGGAGGAAACAGCTGAGGAGGTTGATGCGATGGTCCCTGAGTCTCAGACTCATGAGGAAGTTGTGAAAGACACTGGTGCCAAGGGTGGACCAGTGGCTGAGGATGTTTTGAACATCTCAGCCGCCGATGAGACATCTGTCGATGAAGGGATTCCCTGCCCTGAGACAAGGGAGAAAGATGTTGAGGCGTCCAAGGAGACTCCCAGTTCCGAAGGACTAGTTCCTAAGGTTCGAGATGGCTTGGTTGAGCCTGAGCAGGCGACTATGACCACTCAACAACTGCCTTCAGTGCACCCTGAAGAGGGGACTGAGGATGCAGGGGCTGACAAGGGAAAACAGCCTGCCACTGATGAGGCCGAAGATGGTGATGAGGATGTGATCATAACTGGGGTCGGACGAGCTGAATTCACAAGCATTGTGGTGGTCAAAAAGGAGAAAACCACTGAAAATCTAGCTGAGCTTCAGGAGGAAGTGATGAGGCTACGCGCTGAGAAAGAAGAGGACTCCAAGGCCCTAGCGAAACACATCTGATGGACTAAATCAGCTTACAACACCCTTGTCAATAGGGAGTTGATTTGCTCAAGAGAACGATGACTGACACGGCCAAGTCAGTGAGGGCTAAAAGAAAGCGCACCAAGAAGATGCTGAGACAAACCTTGAAGCAGTTAGCTGAGAAGGATGAGCAAAGGAAGGAAGATCTCAATCAGGCAGTGGAGAAGCTTGCAGCTCAGGCTGGAGCCCTATTCACTCAGGCCATTAAAGACTCAGCGTCCAAGTTGGAGCTGGAGTCAGGACGAATTGGTCAGACTTTGAAAGATATTGTTGAGAGGCTGGCTCAAGCAGATGATAGATCCGCCAGGGTGGAGGAGAGGATTGAGCAAGCTGAACAAAGACTCCAACTCTCCATGGAGGTCTTTGAGAAGAAGGTGAATGTTGTAATCAGTTCTGTTTCTTTTGCAGGAACTGGTATCTCGATGGGAGTTAGCTTACTGAAGGAGGGAATCAATGATGTTCATTCCCTAGCCTCCTTCGTAATTAACAGCGGATCTGACGCATTCCCATCTGAGGCCAATGATGATGCCAAAAAGGGGGAAAAGAAGAAGAAAAGATCCCGCCCTGAGGCATCTGAGGCAGTCAACCAAGGCGAAACATTTCAAGCTGATCCTGATGTCAATCCTGAAGGGAATGTGCTGAGGGTAAGGAAGTCAGCAAGGTTGGCAGCAGTAGAAAAGGAAGGGGAGGAAATTGTTTCCAGGCTGAAGGCAGAGGCAGCAAAGAAGGTGAGGGCTAATGAACCTTCTAAAGAACTCCAAGTATCCAAGCAACCTGAGTCAGTTCAGAAATCTCCCCCCATGAACACAAGGAAGAACCCCATCTGAGGCCAATGATGATGCCAAAAAGGGGGAAAAGAAGAAGAAAAGATCCCGCCCTGAGGCATCTGAGGCAGTCAACCAAGGCGAAACATTTCAAGCTGATCCTGATGTCAATCCTGAAGGGAATGTGCTGAGGGTAAGGAAGTCAGCAAGGTTGGCAGCAGTAGAAAAGGAAGGGGAGGAAATTGTTTCCAGGCTGAAGGCAGAGGCAGCAAAGAAGGTGAGGGCTAATGAACCTTCTAAAGAACTCCAAGTATCCAAGCAACCTGAGTCAGTTCAGAAATCTCCCCCCATGAACACAAGGAAGAACCCCATCACTTACTCTGGGGAGATGGTGGCAGAATTATGCGCTGAGGCGTGGGGGACACCTTCTAAAAAGACTGAGGCTGTACGCAGGGCTGAGATTGCACAAAAAGAAAAGATGCGTATCTTGGAGAAGAAAGTGGAGAAGTTGACTGATATCAATGAGCTTCAACAAAGGGAACTCGATGATGCAGTTATCAGTCTGCTTAGGAGAAAGAAGGCGAAGCCTGAGCCTAGGAAGTACAAAAAGAGGCCTACAACAAGAAAATCAACAATTCTTCAAGTCAGAAGGCCGGAGTCAGGATTAAGGGAAGCCTATGTCGACGAGTTCATCTCCGAGGCACTGAAGGAGTTCTGGGCTGACGCGAAGGACGATTTTGTGAAGTTGTGGTATGTTGTGAAGAAATGGGGCGACACTGATGATATCAATGCCCACTTCACTGACTACATGATGGACAATCATCCTGAGTTGATCCAAAAGATACTGGAGGAGGCTGAAGCAGCTCAAGTCCAGGTGAAAGCTCCTGAGTTCATGATTCGAGCTCCTCCCTTAGTTCCTGGAACACAGAAGCACAATACAAAGGCCATTATGATGGAAGTTTTGAATATTGCCAAGGCTGAAGGGTACGTGAATCAACCTAGCAGACTTGACGAGTTAAAGGCAAGAGTCTATGCAGGATATGGACTTGAACCTGAAATGAGATTAGTCTAGGTGTTCACAGCTTCTTGTAATAGATTAGATTCATTGTAATCACCTTCACATCAATCAATGAAATCTATTACTTTTGCCCACAGACAAAAACTCTTTCTCTTTCTGGCTGTTATTTAAATTCTGTATTTTATCAAGAATTGCTCTAACATTGCCTTATCTTATAGATAGGTTCTTATATTTCCTCTAAGTGTTTTGAGGATCTTTTCAGTGTTTTGGCATCATCAAAAAGGGGGAAATTGTTGGGACATTGTCAGTTTTGATTAAGATCCCAAAGCCCCTGAAAAGATGATTTGCTTCTTGTTTGTCTTTGTCAGGCTAGTCTTGGTTAGGTTTTGTACTTAGTCATTTTACACTTCACAGGTACTCAGTAAGAGGAGCACTTACTGATGACAATCAAGACTTAGAGCCTGAAGACAAAGTTTACCATCCTGAACTTATGGCAGTCTTCTAAGCTGGCTGAGTAAGTCTCAGCGATGAAGAGCATGACCCTGAGGTCATTTACTACTCAGTCCTGAAGGGAACAGGAGGATACTGAGTTTATGGGAAGACTTGGAGTAGAGCCGAGCAATGCAAAAGGAATGTCAGCATCAGGACAAGACCGGTGTACTCAAGACAAAAAGAACTTAATAAGACAAGCCTGAAGCCCAGGAATAAGTTCTGACATTCTCACCAACCTGATGACGTGGACCAATCCTGGAAGGACACACACGTACGGAACCTGACAGAAGACTGAATTCAGACTGCAATTTCAACGGCCAAGCATTTAATGTGCATTTAATGCATATACCTAATTCCATGCAAGGATGGCTGCTGCATGAAGATATGTCCGTTTGAAGCCACTCTACATAGATGACAAGAAAGGCTATCTCTCCAACGGATAGTTTTTCAAATCACCTATAAATACAGAAGGCCTTTAACCCATTCAAGGTTACGGGAAATTTCCAAGCCAGAAATTACTCAAACTCTCAAGCATTCAAAAGCATTCAGCCTTAGAAGAAGCACTCGAAACCATCTAAATTTCCCAAGTGTTTCTTAGCTACTGAGAGTTATTCTATATTCCAAAGAGCGAACTAGCATTATCTTAAGCTTAGAGAGATTATACAATCCTTAGCATAGCTTTGCCTTATAAGGATAATCTCAACTTAGTTGGAATCCAAACTGAAACCAAAACCCTAAGTTAGGTTTGTTGGGAGTAAGTCAGTTAGTGAGTTAGTAAGATGAGTTGTATAGATCAGTGAGGTTAGCTGGTCTTGGTGCACCTTGGCACGTTAAAAATAAGAATCCCTTGAGTGGACTTCCTGTTAAATCAGGTCGTGGACGTAGGAGCTTGAGTCTCTGAACCACGTTAAACTCCTTGTGTTCTTATTGCTTTGAGATTGCGCATACCTGCCATATTACTTGATCATTCATAAGCATTTGGTTTATCAGGCCTGAATCAATCAGCCTGATCTTTAAAAAGAGCACTGCCCTACTAATCACTATTCAGAATTGAGTAAACAAGTTTTTCAGAAAGCAAACTAAACAAGACTTTAAACTATCAGGGCTCACGCATTTCCGCACTGAACTTGAATTGATAGTTAGCCAACTGACCCGCGCCAAGTGTAGTCACTAGGTGTGTTATCAGCTCCCAGTTCTTAACCACTCTGAGTAAAGGGGACTCAGTTAGGTTTTAAGTTTGAAAATTGGTATACGTGTATTCCCCCTCCCCCATACACGTATTCCTCAGTCTTGTACAAATGTTTAATACATGAGTTATACAAAGTAAAAACATACTTTCACGTATAACTCCAACAAATCCTTGTTAAGGGATTCTCCCGTTCAATCAGGATTGTTGACGTAGGAGCTTGAGTCTCTAAACCACGTGAAACATTGTGTTCTCATTGCTTTGCTATTCATACTTGAACTGTCATTTTCATCAAGCATTGTATATTTCATCAGGCTTGAATCAATCAACCAGACTGCATAACTAAGTGCACAGTCTCTAACCACGACTTTAAAAAGTAAAGAGTAAATCAGTTTTTAGTAATCTTAAAACAAGTCTAAACTTTCAGGGCTCACACTTCCGCACTCAGGTTTAATTAGATAGTTATCCAACTGATAAACTTCAGAGCTGTTAGTAGGTTTGTTATCTAACTGTAGTCTCACGAGCACTCAATGCTGACCTTGTTTGAACATTGTTTATAAGTCTCTAATAGACTGACACTCAGTGTTACCCTCAATCTAGCTGAATTAGTGTTAAAGATATATTTCCTTAAAAAAGATTTGATATACGTGTATTCCCCCCCCCATACACGTATCATAGACTTGTCCGAGACCAACATTGTGGTACTCGTGTAAAAAACTCGTGGTTGCAGTACACAGAAGATATGTCTAAGTTTGGAGATTACAGTTAGGTCAACCTCTATCATGTCAGTACGCACCCAAAGCACATACAAGTCCATGAATAGACTGCGTCTGAGGATTCAGAGAGAATATAGATGTGTTTCTAACAACAATGATAAGAATGTAATGATTTAATTTTTTTTGAAATGTCTTGATATTAATGCATGTGCTTAATTATTTTAATAGGTGATATGGAATACAGAGATTTTTAACAATTTCAGCAGGTGTCGTTTTTCCATGGGTGTATTGTATGTTGCAAAGTTGTTGAGTCATACATGCCAGATAGAGTGCTTAAGCAGTTTGGTTATATCCCGGTGATACCTTCTAATCCACTTGCATCTAAAATTAAGAAGAGGAGTCGTTCGTTGAAACCAAAGTGAGATTGGGATAAAATGGCAGAGTATTATGCTACGTGGGATACACATGTACTTTCTGTGGAACAACTTGTTGAAAAGTGCAAACATCCTTGGCAAAGCACTTATGGTTATGTATAATGGTTTGTTGGTTAAGGTCATCCAATTGTGTCAAATCCAAAGACTATAACGCTTCAAGCTCCTGAACATATGCGTTCTATCCAACCTTGGGAGAGGATTGATGCTGCAAAATACGAGGTACCTAATCTAGTTGAAAGGTATCGGTCAGATGAAACATTAAGCATAGATGATACAGTGCAAAAAGTGATACATATCATCACTATTCTTAACGGACCGAAAAGTGCAAGTTTATCGTCACGTGCAGGACCAAGCCGAACAAGAGGAATCACTAGGTCTAGAGGCAGAGCTAGAGGTATGGGTGGTAGACGTGTGTGATATCTTTACTAACTTTATCAATATTTTCATTTTTTTTGGGTTTAAAATTTATGTTAATTTTTTGAATTTTTTTTTATGATGCACTGGATTTGTTAAGAATTATGATTTTTCTTATGATTATGATTATGGATTTATTATGGTTAACTTGATAAATTCATCTTTGGATGTGTATGATGCGTATAGTTGGTATAAGAAAAGGGCCAGGGCCAATGTTTGGAAAAATATTTCGAATATTATCAAAATGTTCGGAAAAAAATTCAAACATTTATTTGGATTAGTATACCACCATCATGTTCAAAAAAAATTGTCAAATTTTATAATAGTTTCGAAAAAATCGACACCATTCTATGACTTTTTTTTTAACATCCGTCATTTGTATGACTTTTTTCCGAACATCCGTCATAAGTATAAAAAAATGCGAACAACTGCCTATTGTTCAATTTTTTTATCAAACAATAGCGTTTTCATCTTATATGATGTTTTTTTCGAACATATGTCATTTGTATGACTATTTTTTCCAAAAATCTGTCATATGTATAAAATATAATTCGAATATTTATCTATTGTTAAAAAATATTTATCAAACAGTAGTATTTTCATAAAAAAAATCATACAATTTAACAACAAAAACCATATTTTTATATCAATATTTTCTACATAACCATAACCAAAATCATGTTGCCCAAAAAATCATATCCATAACAAAAAATCATGTTGTTACAAAACATATTGCCCAAAAAATCATATCAATAGCCAAAAAGGTCCCACTATCTCTAACATTGATCAAACCTAAGCTTAACCCAAAATGCATCACTATCTCTAACATTGATCGAACATAAGCTAAATCAAAAATATTATTATCGTCATCTTCCGCTTTCTTGAAACTGAAAGTAGTCTGCCATCCATTAGCAATCGATGAGTGGAATTCTAGCCATGTGACTATGGGGGGCAAGGTGACTCTGGCACCAAGTGTCACCTGCACAATATGTAATATCCTAGATTTTCATGACCTTATCTGCTATACTAAGTACTTTATAATTCTATATGAATCTATGTGACGCATTTACATCTAAATTTATGCAAACACACGTTTATGTGTTTTAATTACTCGATAGTTACAATTATTGTATTACTTGCTCAATACATGCTATTTCTTGAGACTTTATAATTTTTATATGATCTTTATTTTATGTCTTAAAGTGCTTAATATAGAAATTAATGAATTCCTTAAGTATAGTAAATTATTTCATAAGATATAAGTTGCAAAATGAATGTTTCTTTAAGAAACGAACTACGTAACGATTACTTGATATTTTCTATGATTAGTATATAGACTTTGTAATTTATTTAGAGTCCTAGAAGAGTTTTAATTTTATTACATATGATAGCATAAGTAAATTTTATGCATAATGTACTTAGAATTATCCAATAATCTTATTTATTACTTACTAATTTCAATGCATACATGTGTCATAACCATAAAATACAAGATTTTCTCTTGTACACCCTATAAATTTCGGCCATATTAGATAAGTTAGGAAGTTTAGAGAAGCTTCAAGATTAAGGTCAAAATTAGGATATGAATGAAGAAGAAAAGTCAAAATTTAATTGCTAATTTCAAAGAAACATGTGTAAGTAAATCAAAGCTTCAAGATTTCTCCATAATTTTCTCATAATTTCGGTCCATGCATGCATAAGAAGGGTAGGGAGAGTTCCACAAACTTCTTTTCTCAACTATAAATAGGGGCTAAGAGTTCTTCATTCCTTACACACAAAAAAAATCATAAGAAATCTTCACTATATCCTTATCTTTGCTTAAGATTAAAGAGGAGTTTGTTCTAAGCTTTCAACATCTTCTAGGTAAGCTTCTTATCTTACTCAATTAAGTTATTTCTTGAATTATAGGATTTGAAGTAAGATTAAAGTGATATGTTCTTCATACGTACATGAAATCTGCAATTTTCGATACAGTTTGGTAGGAATTTCGTTTTGATCGTTTCCCTAGATGAAAGTTTCTGAAATTTTTATATGTTATAGTAGACTGGTTAAGGAACTTAGGGTATAAATTTCATAGTAAAATGAGTTATGGTTAAGTATATATGAAGTTTTGAAGATGAACTAGGGTTTTGGCCGGAAAAACTGCAATCCATGTGTATTGCATGAAATAAATAGATTTTAGTAAGAATTTGTAGGAAATAAAAAGTATTTGAGTAAACTATATGAAGTTATAAATATATGGTTAAAATTTCAGAAGTATTGGACTTATGGTTGATTTATGGTGAATTTTCAAAGTTAGGCGTGTAATCTGCCAAAAACCGAAATTTTAGGTTCGAAATGATCCGTTTACATTTTATGGTAGATATTTATAATTTGTTAATTGATGCTTATACATAAGTAATTAATACTTATGATCTATAATATAACTTTTGAACATGTGTTAGGACTTGAGTTTGAATGTGAAAATATGTGTGAATTTTTACAAATGAAGGGATAAGTAACAAATGTTTCTATTGTAAAAAATTTACTTGTAGGTACAACCTGCAAGGTGGGGAATCACTTCGCTCTTCATCGAGTATTCTATTATTATTTAATTGCACTTATTAAACATCGAATGTTAAATTTTGTGTCTGGCCCGCTATCGACTGGCCCCACATATAGTCCAACTTTATGTTGGCAAGCATATAGTCCGGTCGTTCCGGCACCACGGGTTGTTGGTCCCGAAACGAGTAAACAGGTGTATGGGGGGGGGGGGATACACCTATGGTTACAAATTAAAACTTCTTGAAAACTTTAACAGGTGACTTCAGAGAGTAACTCGTCAGTGGGCTTTAAGTCTGCTGAGAGTTACTTGTGAAAGCTTACTGAGATAATGCCTCCACTGAAAGCTCAAGACTTTCAGTTGAACTACTATCTAATTAGCTTTCAACTGCGGATTAGTGAGCCCTTTAGAAAACTCATTTTACTTGATAAATTTTGAGTGAATAACACACACTTAGGAAATAGTAGAATATAAGTACACAAGATATAAAGTGGTTCAGAGAAGAATCTCTTACGTCCACTGTCCTAATCAAACAGAAGAATTCCTTTCACTTGGAATTCCTTGTGTTATAGTGCCAAGGTGCACTGATCAATTAATCCTCTCTTAGGATAATTGATCACTAGGATAATTCCAGATCCTAGTTCCCAAAACAAACCAGCTTTCAGACTGATACAAAATAATCAGCTTACTAACACCACTTAACTCTAACTCTCAACCTAACAACTGGGTAGGGTTTTGAGTAGGGTTTTGGTTCCAACTGTTGTGAGATAATCCTTACAGTGTAGCTCAAGGCTTAGGATGAATTATCTCTTTCTAAGGTTTGGATATAACTTTTAAGCTTGGTTACAGAAGGTTTGTTATGCTCTCTACTGATTTGAAACACTTGGGAAACAAAGGTAATTTCGAGTGCTTCTTGAAGGTTATGAATGTAGAGATAGCTTTGATCTTATGAGTTTCCCGTGCATAGAAATGAACACGTCCTTCTGTATTTATAGGCTTCGTTGAAAATCTTCCCGTTGGATTTGAATCTTCTCAAGTAAGTCTTCTTGTATCTGATTGGTTCAAACGGCTCTATTTGAAGCTTTAAGTCTTGTCAAGAAACGGCTGAAAGACCATGTTTGTTCACCTAACTTTCTGTAGATTGCTAGGGAAAGACTTTTGGTACTTGTCAGTCTGGGGCAGGTTGGCTGTCAGTAAAGTACACTGACGTGTCATCTTCTCATTGGACCTTCAGTCTGCTTGCCCAGATTCTTGTCTTGCTTTAAGGTGGAACTCTTCTGAGAGAACCTTCTTATTCCTTCATTTATTGTAAGCTTCACTGAAATTCGTTTTGCCTTGATCCAACCAGATTAACTAACAACTTTTAATGTGTTTAGCATTTAATGAGCTTTGTTAGTTCTCATCAGTGGACCTTAGTCCTCTCCTGATGGTTTTAGCCTTAGTGAAAATGCACTTAGAAAACATTCAAAACTTAGACTACTTTTCTCAGATCACTTGTCTTCAGCGGACTTCGTCTTCAGCAGACCTTGTCTTCAGCGGACTTTGTTCTTCAATACACTCAAGAAATTTCTAATTGCACTCCAGTTCTTAACATTTATAACTGTTTAACTAAAATCTAACTCTACTGAATATTTTACTTACAAACAACTTAGGAGGAACATTTTGGCATCTTAATCAAAACTTAAGTCTATACAATTTCCCAACAATTTCCCCCTTTTTGATTATGCCGGAACCTATCTTATTACATATCTTCTTTCAGAGAGGGTTCTTCAGATGACATAAAAATTCAAGGATTTTGTAAGTAAAAACATTCAAGTACATAAGCCTAAATGATAATGAGATATTATCTTGGGCAAAAACAGTAGAGTTTTCATTAAGAATATACTGAGTACATTTTACAAAAACATCCACTGGAAAGGTTCAAAACAAGATCATCTGGGACTTATAAACAGATGCCCAGCAAAAACACTTAACTCCTTAGGTGGACTCAAACAGAGGTTCAAGTCCATATTGTTTGAAGACTCGGATCTTTAGGTCATTCTTCCTCTCCATGACTTCTTTTGAATGACCCTTGAGACCTAGTTGCTCGCACAAAGACACCCATTCATCTGTGATCCGATCTCTGTCAACTGCTCCGGTTGCATCTTGAGGAGGCCAGTAGGTGATTGGCTCAGGAGCCTTCAAGGCTTGATCAGGGAATCTATCATTCCAGGCTTCCATGATGGCAGGGAAGAGCTTTGGATATACTTCAAACATCCAAGAGCTGAACACCTCTTGCACATTGTCATTTCCCAACTCTCCACTAACATAGTAGGAGTACACAAACTCTCTTTTTGCAGTTTCCCATGCATCATTGAGTTTCTTGGGTACCCACTCGTCATGGTGAGGGAACTTAGCCTTTGAAGGAGTGATTTTATCTTTCTTTAGCTTAGCAGCCCACTTTTGATAACTGTTTTTGAACTTCTTGGATGTAGTCTTATCAAAAGTGGTCAGCCTCTCCTTCCTCTTCCTCTCCGCCATCTCAGCAATAGTTTCCATCTTCCCAACCACCTTGTCCCTCCTTTCTTGTTGTTGAGCAGCTAACTTCTGTGCTCTCTCATTCATCCCTCCAACCTCTTTGATAAGCTCAGTGAGCTCTGTGACTCTTGTGGGGGCTGATTTAGGAGTTTCAGAAGAGATAGGATCAGGGTTAAGGATAGGGAGTACCTCAACTGACTCCATGGAGCCAGTGGACTTAGCAGCTAACCTCCCTGAGGTTCTGGTCTTCTTTGCTACCTCCGCTGAGAGGACGTCAGTGGTCTTCCTCTTGGTGGATTCCCCCTTCTGAGCAGCTCTCTCATCTTTTTCCTTCAGGTGAGCTTCCTTGAACTTTGATAGGTCTGCAGATGGGGTCTTCTTCCCTTTCTTGGCTTCAGCAATCTTCTGAGCCTCAGCATCTACCTTCTTCAACGTGCTCTTAACTTGCTGGCCTTTTTCAAAGTCAGGGGTCTCAAGGATAATCTTCATCTTGTTCTTGGGGTCCAACTTCATCTCTTTAGCACTTACCCTCTTTTCCCCCTTTCCGGCATTAATCATGCACTCGGCCACAGTAATATTTAGCCTCAGTTGATCATGGGCAAGGGCCTTTAGCTCAGTGGAGCAGTGGTCAACTTCATCATCTAGCCTCTCCAGAGTGGCTCCGGTTGTTTGCCCAAACTGCACAAATTGAGCTAACTTTTCATCAATAAGTACATTTGTTTTCTCTTGTGTAGGGAAGTCCTCTGCCGCCTTCTTCAGGACCTCTCCCAGCTTGGCTCCCAGCTCTTCATGCTTTGCCTCAAATTCCTGCATCTTCTGGTTCCATAACCCTTCAAGTTTCCCAATAAGGTCAGCTGAGAAAGTCTCAACAGAAGACTTGAGGTTAATGGAAATATTGTCTACTGCGTCCTTCAAGAATTGAGCTCTTGCTTCCTCTTCCTTCTGTTCCAGCTTCTTCAGTCCTTCAATTACCAGCACACTTTGACCTTCTACTACATCCAGCACCATCTGCTGAGAATTGACTTGAAGCGAATTACACTAACTTTTACTAATCGCTTACCCCCAAGCGGACGGGTTCACAGTAGTATGGGTAAGTATAGGGACCAAGTATTATCGAACCCAAGGGAAAGTGTGTATGCGAACAGATCCCTGAAGATCTACGCATCGTAGTTAATATGAGTGTAATATTTTTGGATTTTTGAAAGATTAATTAAAAGACTGAATTAAACTAAGTAAACTAAAATACTAAAGAAATCAAATTAACTAAGGGTTGTGTTCTAATGAGAGATGGTGATGCTTAGGATTGGAATCCCTACGTATACTAACGGAGCAGGTACATAATCAGAATAACTGTGACACACAAGAAATAACCTAAATCTAAGAATGCAAGGTGAAAGCTCAAGATTCTAAACCCTAATACTTTACCCTAACACTCGACTTCACTAATCTACTAACAAGTTAATAGATTGTGCTTAATTAATGAGACCCTAATTTAACTAAGGTGATGCGGTCGTCCTCCTTCGCTAAACTGGTAGATGAATTAACCCTTCATAAACCCTCTCATTAAGTCTACTCGTTGTTAAAGAGTGATGCGGTCGTCCTCTCTCTAACACCTTTCGAACGAAATTCAAGAGCGAAGTCTAGATTAATTTTAAGAATTCATTAACCAAGAGAATTAAAACCTAACGTCACAGGTTACCCTAATTACGTACCCACAACCTACTTCTACGAGTTCATCCTACCCTATGCATGCAAGGGTTTTAGCTAGACATAGATTTAACGTAAACAATAACAATTAGACAAGTGACGAACATGAACATGGTAATTAAATCAAAGAAAAGATCGTACATAAACTAGGGTTTTTAAGATTTAAAAGAATAAACTGAAATTAATTAGCAAAACGAGGTCTCAACGTATTCAAGAACAAAAGATAATAAGAAACAAAACTAAAACGTGAAATCGTAACGTGAATTCGTAAGAAAAACCTCAAAAACGTAAAACTAAAACTTGCTCGTCTCTTCTCTTCCTTCTCTTTCTAAAAATTCTGTATAAAAGTGATGTGGTGCGTTCCGGGATCCTTCAAAACGTGTTTTGAAGAGGTATATATAGGCAACGGGCCAATTCGTGAACTCGTGGGCCGAAAACGTAAGTTGGAGAAAATGCCTTGGTAGCGCTCGAGCAGACCCGCTCGAGCGGGTCGCTCGAGCTATTGTGGTCGAACAGATCTGGTGCTCGAGCGGGGCGCTCGAGCTCTCTTGGTCGAGCAGTTCTGGTGCTCGAGCGGGGCGCTCGAGCTATACCCCTCGAGCGGCCCAAACATTCTGTATGTTTTATGCGCTCGAGCCCTTGGCTCGAATGGGGCGCTCGAGCAATGTCCCTCGAATGGGCTTTCCTTCCTTTGCAACTAACACTTTTCTTCACACGTACTAATACCAATCGTATTTCTTCGATATCTTCTCATCCGGGCATCCGTTTGAGTCGATTCAAAGTCCTACGAACTCCATTTTTCATCCTCGATTCACCTATGAGTATCAAAGAGATAAATTAATTAATGTATAGAAATAGTACTCATTTGGCTCTAAAAACTCAATAAATTCGACCAAAACTAGGGCGTTTCTAGCTACGAATCATGACAATTTCACGCCTAATCAACCCCCCCAAACTTACCATATTGCTTGTCCCAAGCAATGAAATAATAAATCAAGTAAAATTGTTAGGGATGAGTAAAAAAAATCAATCATGCAAGCTAATGAACTCAAGCTTCAAAAGTCAATCACCCGTATACTCACTCACTTTCTTTTATCGTACTCATGCAACAATAACAAGAAACACCAAGATCAAGCATGGATGTGCACTCAACAATGTGTTTCGCTCCGTCACAAGTGTATATCAATAATAAAGGGACCCACTCAAACAATCAATCACTCAAATTGGCAGCCATAGGCTTGGAAGCGCTCTTAACTCCGACCATACTCTAGAAATCAATGCCGAATCAAAAAGGACTTTTCTCAAGGTTGTAATGTAGGCTCTTTGGAATGGTGGGATAACAATATAGGGTAAAGTGACTAAAGTGAATGGAGAATAGAAAATCAAACTTTGGCACTTCGAGATTAGGAACAGAATACTTCAAACATGTTCAATCAACACCCTTTCAATTCCATACTCTCAATACTTCAATTTTTTTTCTCACTCTTTCATTTTTTTTTCAATCACTTCACTTTTTTTTCTTTTTCGCACAAATACATGAGCTCATTTTTTCTTTTGCTCATTCTCAATTTTTTTTCTCTTTTTCCCACATCTCAAAACTTTATCACACCTTCTTCTCATATTCACTCAACAAACAACCTTTTCCTTTTTTCAACTCCATTCAATCCCTTCATATTTACACTTTTCCTATTCTCCACTCAAATTGGGACAAAAAGGCTTAGGAATTGGGATAGTGTTCATATGTGCTAGCAAATAAAATAGGCTTTAAGCTCAAAGGGGCTAGCAAGGGATACATGTCATTGGTAAGGAAAATTTTGGCTAAGTGACTCAATAAAAACAAAGATGGCCTAAGATCACATTCAGCATATCAAACTAGACACAATCAAGAAGTAAGAGCACACACAAGTTCTAGCATCCTCTAAGGTGACGATCCACTCACAAACGAAGAGATTAATTAATGCATCAAAATCTCATAAGGCTCAAAAGCTCACGGCTTTCACATCCATGCTAGTCCTAGTGCATTCTCACTCTCATCACACAAGTACTCAAAAGAAAACTCATAAGCATACAAGTTCTCTCTCTAATCAGCTCAAACTCACATACTCACACAAAGGAATTTTCAACTCACTCTCACAACTCAACTCTCCTCACTGAGTCATACTCAAGAATCAATAATAAGCAGTCTAGAAGAGTTGGTAAGCAAGAAATCATCAGTCAACAATCAAAGCAAATCGAAACGAATCCCTTATAAGTTAAAAGACTTCCAATACAATCCCATAGAACATGCACTCCACGCAAACACTACAATTCACACTCAAAAGCAGAAATAAATAAGAAAAGAAATGAAAAAGAAAAGATAAAGGAAAAGGAAAAGAAAATTGGGGGCATCCCAGGACTCTCAAGCATCTGGGGGTGGTGGTGGGCGGTAGTTTTGATGATCAGCCCCCAAGGGCGATACGAACAGCGACTCCATCCATCGATGCATGTCTGAAAACTGATCCTCCATTCTTGCTGTCCTCGTATCTAGCCTATCTTGCGTCTCACGCAAATAGGCCACGTCACTTTGGAGCGTCTGCATCATGTTTCCCATCTGTGTCCATTCCTCGTGTGAGGAAGACCACTGCCTAGGCGACTGTACCCCCGGTGACTCCACTCCCATCTCTTGCGGCTCCTCACCTGCAGCTTCGCCCGCATCTTCGCCTGCCTCATATTCTTGCTCTTCTTTTTCTTGGAGGTCTGCTACTCCACTTGATCCGGCACCGCTCGTTCCTTCACCCCGGCTTCTCTTCGTAGGCTTCCCATCTCGGAGCCCTCGGCTGTCCACATCATGAGTGAATTTGGCGCTCACAGCCAAGTGCCTCTCTCCGTTCATCCCCAGATTTGCAATCTTCTTCCTCTTCAACGTCACAAGCTTGTCATTTGGGAGAGGGAAAAGAGTATCTTCCGCAAATCGAATACAAAAACTGCCCATCCAGTGCTCGAACATCAACGTGTGGCGCAGCTGGTCAAAGTTTATCCCTCCCGGGGACAGGAGCTACACAGGACACACATCCCAAGTGCTTCATGAATACTGAGATTAGACCTCCTCCTCGCACCTTTGAGGTCTTGGCCCCGAGCTTGAATGCCGCCTCGTAGTTGTGCTCTACGAAGTCCCGTCCGAAGTCGTGATCCTTCTGATAAAGGAGACACCACATACCGTAGAGCTGCTTGCTCGTCACGGTCCCCGTCTCAGAACGGGTGTAGATGGTATTTCCCAAAATTCGCTCCAAATACCTAATCACTGAGTTTTGGATCGCAGAGGCTCGAGCAATCTGTCCCTTGTACTCACCGGTCATCCTTCCCGTGATGTCTTTCCAAAACCCATTCGCGTTGTAAGACTTCGATATCCGGTTGGGCCTAGGTAGAGCAGGGAGCCCAAGTGCTAAGTTCACATCTCTGATCTCACAGTGCTGCCACTCGTTTCTGTATTTGAACTTGAAGGCGTTCTCATTCTTCTTCTCTATGGTAGCCAGGAACTGCTCGGTCAAATCAGCGTGGGTGTCCATCGTGAGCAATATCTCGAGGAACTCATCTATGCTGTTCCTCGTAAATATCCTCCTTATTTCCTCTTCGATCCCTACGTCTTGCATAAATTGCACCACTGGCCTACGGGTCTTCACCACCTTTCCGGTGACCAAGCTCCATCTATATGCCACGTATGTCCAGCTGTCTCCGAATTCCAGATTGTCCCATCTTGAAGGGAGCAAACCCTTTGTCCTGAGTTCATTCGTTAACTCTTCCAACTCAGCGTTACTCAAGAGTCGATCCTCATTCCTTTTCGGAGCCATAGTACCTGAGACACATAGAGCATTTTCAATTCATTCATAACATAGGATTCCATATATCTCAAGTAGTACTCTCAATTCCCTTTTCTAACAATCTCAACTTAAGTTAAATCACTCAATTTAAATCACATTCATTCATCTCAAAGCCCTCAAGTAAATTCCAAACAATTCATCCTTCACACTCAACAATGCTAATAATCGAGTCTATCATGAAGTAACATTACCCAAAAAGTGTGTAATTTACATGCTCAAGACTCAACTCCTACCTATTCATGCTCAATCAATCTCAATTCACAACAATTTCATCTCAAATTGCAAAACCCATCTCATTTTCTCAAATTCCTATTTTCTCACTCTAAGGATTCACTAATCCTACACATTCAATCACGAAATTGAAGGCAAATTTAGCAAACCCATAGCACATTATCCACATTCATCAACAAGGAACAAAGAATCAATGGACTATGCAAAAATCCCCAAATTTCGAATTCATGAACCCTAGTTCTTCAATTCATACCTAAATCATGCTTAAAACTATGAATTGAAAGACAAAAGAGAGAATTTACGTACCTTTCTTGAGGGAATATGTGAAATATGCAAAGAAATCGAATGAATACGGGAGTAATCCGTGAGAATGGATCGAAATCGCCCAAATTCGCCCCTTCTAGTGTGTGAAAGTGTGTGAATTCATGTGGGAATGGGTATTTATAGAGTGGGCGACGCAGGGCAAAACCCGCTACCCGCTCGAGCAGACCCGCTCGAGCGGGGCGCTCGAGCAATGTGGTCGAGCGGTTCCTAAGGTCGAGCGAGGCGCTCGAGCAATGCCCCTCGAGCGCCCCAAACTTTCTGTATTTTTTATGCGCTCGAGCCCTTGGCTCGAATGGGGCGCTCAAGCAATGTCCCTCGAGCGCCTCGTTGCACTTTCAAATTTCGAGCTCACCACTTATCTTAGCATACCAAACACGCTCGACACATTCATCACACATATTTGAGTATAAACTAACCTGAGAACCCTCGATTTAAGCCAGGTCGCTCATTCGACTGAAGAGTTGGGGTCTCTTCCTAACGTATAATTCACCAATCCACTTCAAGTCGAACTTATGCCATCACACTTAATTCAATCCAACGACCCTCATGCATCGATATTTTCAAAAAATTTGACCAATTTTTCATAGAATTTCGTGTACGAACCCAAAGTACGAATACACACCCCCCCAAACTTTGTTCTTGCTACGCGATAACAAAGTTTGAAACGAATGAGTACGTACGAGTAAGTACACAAAATTCGTATGAACTCGAATCACTACCAATGCAAAATAATGAACGAAAAGAAACATCACCCCCCCAAACTTCGACTTCGCAAAGAGGTCGACGTTTGGGGTTCGGTTACCTCTAACTCCAAGAATCGAATGCTTTCCTACTCGAAACGTTCTCAACTTCATGACTTTCCTCCATAAGCTCTCTTTCTCAGAACTACACTCCACGAAACAAGCCTACATCAAAATTCTCAACAAACGAAGTTAACACTTACGATTCCCAAAAACTACGAAAAATAAGAAAACACATAAACGCTAGTAAAAATGGGTTGCCTCCCATTAAGCGCTAGTTTTAAGGTCCTAATGCCGGACCGAGCTCGAAGGAGCTCACGGGACTTGAGACTCTAAACTACCTCCCTTATTCTCATAAGAGAAGTTAAAGAATTTCTTCACTCGATGCCCGTTCACCATGAATTTCTGTCCATCGTCCTTCTCGACTTCAAGGAATCCACTCTTGTGCACTCCCTTCACAATATACGGCCCGTTCCACTTGGACTTTAGCTTTCCACCAAACAGCTTCATCCTCGAATTGAATACAAGGACTTGATCACCCACCTTGAACTCCTTCTTCCTCAATCGTGCATCATGCCACTTCTTCGTCTTCTCTTTGAAAATTCGGGCATTCTCATAAGCACTGTCTCGAAACTCCTCCAACTCATGCAATTGGAGTAATCTTTTCTCACCAACCAGGGCACTATCAAAATTCAGCTTCTTGATTGCCCAATATGCCTTGTGCTCCAACTCCACGGGCAAGTGACATGCTTTTCCAAAAACCAATTGATATGGAGACATACCAAGAGGAGTTTTGAAAGCTGTCCTATATGCCCAAAGTGCATCATCCAACTTTATCACCCAATCTTTCCTACTTATGCTCACCGTCTTCTCAAGGATCTCCTTGATTTGACGGTTGGAAACCTCTGCAAGACCGTTAGATTGAGGATGATAAGCAGTAGAGATTCGATGACTTACCTCGTATTTGTACAGCAGCTTTTCCATCCATTTGTTCACGAAATGACTTCCCCCATCACTTACCAAAGCTCTTGGAACTCCATATCTTGCAAAGATGTTCTTCCTCAAGAACTCGATGACCACTCGGGAATCATTTACTCGAGTTGGGACAGCTTCAATCCACTTCGAGACATAATCAACGCATACGAGAATGTACAAGAATCCATTGCTAGGAGAAAATGGACCCATGAAATCAATCCCCCATACGTCGAATATCTCGACTTCCATGAACACGTGCATAGGCATCTCGTCCCATTCCATGCAATCTCTCAATAAAGTTGGCCAATAAAAACCAGATTGAAGGACTTTCCTTCCGGTCTTCTCTCCACCCAAATGTCCTCCACATGGCAAGGCGTGACAATGCCTTATGATATCACTCCACTCCTCCTCTGGCACACACCTTCTCAACACGTGATCTATCCCTCTTTTGAACAAGTAGGGGTCATCCCAAATGAACTCCCGAACCTTCTTCAAAAATGCCTTCTGATGCACCGAGTCTATCTCAACGGGCAACTCACCACTTGCTAAATAGTTAGCATAATCTGCAAACCAAGGTGCCTTTCCCTCAACTCGATACACAGGGATGTCTCCTAAGCCAAAGAGCTTCTCATCCGGAAATTCATCGTTCACCTCTCGATCCTCCACGGTGTTCTCCTTGGTGAGCTCCAATCTCGAAAGGTGATCGGCTATCACGTTCTCGCATCCCTTCTTGTCTCGAATCTCTACATCAAACTCCTGGAGCAACAAGATCCAACGAATGAGATGGGGCTTTGCATCCTTCTTACTCATAAGGTACCGAATCGCCGCGTGGTCCGTATATACAATTGTTTTCGTCCCTACTAGGTAGGGTCGAAATTTATCAAAAGCATACACGACCGCTAACAGCTCCTTTTCGGTCGTAGTGTAATTCACTTTAGCAGAATTCAACATCTTCGAGGCATAATAAATAGCGTGAAAACGCTTCTCACGAATTTGTCCCAAAGCAACCCCCATCGCATAATCGCTAGCATCACACATCAGCACGAACGGGCTAGACCAATCCGGTGTGACAAGTATCGGGGCATTCACCAACACTTCTTTCAACCTGTTAAAAGCCACTAAACACTCATTAGTAAACTCAAAGGCGACTTCTTTTTCAAGAAGCCGCGAAAGGGGTTTAGCTATTTGTGAAAAGTCTTTTATGAAACGTCTATAAAAACCCGCATGTCCTAAGAATGACCGAATCCCCTTCTCGGTCGAAGGTGGTGGAAGCTTCTCTATAGCAATCACTTTCGCCTTGTCCACTTGGATACCTTTTGAGGACACATGATGTCCAAGAACCATACCCTCTCTTACCATGAAGTGACACTTCTCCCAATTAAGCACTAAGTCCGTCTCTTCACACCTGCTCAACACAACTTCAAGATTGATTAGACATTTATCAAACGACTCCACGTAAACGGAGAAGTCGTCCATGAAAACCTCCATAATCTTCTCAATAAAACCATGAAAAATCGCCATCATACACCTTTGAAAGGTGGCGGGTGCATTACACAACCCAAACGGCATCCTCCTAAAAGTAAAAGTCCCATAGTAGCAGGTGAAAGTGGTTTTCTCTTGATCCTCGGGGGCTATCATGATCTGATTATACCCCGAGTACCCATCTAAGAAACAGTAATACTCAAAACCACCTAATCGATCTATCATTTGATCAAGGAACGGTAAAGGAAAGTGATCCTTACATGTTGCCTTGTTCAACTCTCTATAATCAACACATACACGCCAACCCGTCACTAATCTAGTGGCTACCAATTCATTAGACTCCGTCTTAATCACCGTGGTACCCCCCTTCTTAGCAACTACGTGTAACGGACTCACCCATGGACTATCAGAAATAGCAAAAATCATGTTGCTATCTAACAACTTCAACACTTCCTTATGTATCACCTCTTGAATGACCGGATTAACTCTACGCTGATTTTGCACTATCGATTTTCTACCCTCTTCTAATCTAATCCTATGCATGCAAATCGAAGGGCTAATTCTCTTAATATCCGCGATCGACCATCCTATAGCAGATTTGTGCTTACGAAGCACTACTAAAAGTCTCTCAAGCTGATCATCAGATAAAAGGGCAGATACAATTACCGGATATTTGTCGGTCTCATCCAAGTAAGCATACTTGAGGTGGTCGGGAAGCGGCTTCAACTCCTTCTTCGCCTCCAATGGTGGCGCCTTATCGAACATCTTCTCAAACGTTGACTCCTCAGCTTCCAAGTCATCTTCATCCCCTACTTTCTTCAACTCCAAGAACTTGACGTCTTCATTGTCGTTCAAGCTGTCAAAATAATCAAGATCATAAGAATCATAAGAAAGATCGTCAATAATAGGATAATCAAACTGATGAACATAGAAAGAGCAAGGGTCTAGAAGTGTGTCTTCAACACAAGCATCCGTGATGTCAATGAAGTGGCAACTCTCATCTCCCATAGGGTATTTCATAGCTTCGTAGATAGCTATCTTCACTTCTTGATCATCAACTTTAACCGTGATCTTTCCATTCGCTACATCAAGCACCATCCCGGCAGTAGCTAGAAACGGCCTTCCCAATATCAGTGGGACATGCTCATCCTCTTCCATCTCGAGTACTACGAAGTCGGCGGAAAAAACGTGATTCTCCACCGTCACTAGAACATCCTCCACTACTCCTTGAGGTCTCGTAATGGACCTATCAGCAAGCTGGAGTGTCATCATCGTGGGTTGAAGCTCAACTCCCTCTAACTTCTTGAACAACGAAAGAGGCATCAGATTAATGCTCACCCCGAGATCACACAAAGCTCCTTTCTTGATCCTGTTCCCTATATCGCAAAGAATGATGAAGCTCCCGGGATCCTTCAGCTTAGGCGGAAGCACCTTGTGCACCATAGCACTCACCTCGTGGTTCAAGTGCACTAGCTCGGGTCCATCTATTCTCCGTCTCTTCGCAATCAAGTCCTTCAGGAACTTGGCGTAGTTCGGCATCTGTTCCAAAGCATCATAAAAAGGAATGTTAATATGTAGCTTTTTAAAAACATCAAGGAATTTAGCAAACTTCTCATCAAGCTTTTTTTTCATGAAGCGCTGTGGATATGGGACAGGTATCACAGATTTGGGTACCCCCCATTCATCTTTCTCAGTTTCTTTCACTTTCTCCCTTGCTTCCCTTGCCTTTTTCCACTTTGGAATTCTCTCAATCTCCTCATCAGGCACTTTGCTCTTCTGGGTCTCATCCATATCTTGACTCTTATCATCAATTTTCATCTTAACTCCTTCCTTCTCAACCTCAACTCCATCACCTTGAGACTCTATCCCTTCTGCCTCAACTTCTTCTTTGAGTGTCTCAGAATCAGCAGGCATCTCGGGACCATCATATTTGGTCCCACTTCTCAACTCAATAGCCTTGCAATGTTCCTTTGGGTTATCCTCGGGCATTGAAGGATATTTGTCAGGCTCTCTCGGCTGAGACTTTGTGATCTGACTAATTTGGTACTCGATAGAATTGAATCTTCTGTTGTTCTCTTGTTGAACTCGATTCCACTCGATGTCTCTCTTCTGGAGTTCTTGATCTCGATGATCGTCTTTCTTATGCAACTCCTTCACATCGTACTTCAAAGAGGACAATCGCTTGCTACCTTCCTCCACCTTCTGAAGGATCGCTCTCAACATCTCCTCGGTTGATGCACCGCCCTCTCCACCAGGAGGTTTAGACCCCGGATCAACACCTGCAGGAACAGTAATACCAGCTTTTGGGTTAGCATAAGAAAAATTCTCATTTTTCCTCCATGTGTTTTGAGGAGGCTGCTGGCCTCCTTGATACCCTTGTTTGTTCCTCCATTGATTTTGAGGCGGCTGTGGGCCTGGAGGTACAAATGGTTGACCATAAGAAGGTCTTCCATACTGGTTTCCACCTTGTGGATACCCCCCTTGTGGGTAATTAGGCCTTCCCATATAGTTGGCCTCTTCTTGCTGACTCGTGGGTGGTTCCACTTTCTCGCTTGCTGCTACATTCCCTCCAACCAAGTTTTGCCCCATCTCAAGGTTGCTGATCTTCTCCATCATAGCCATCAATAGCTTTCTTGTACCCTCATTCTCCTCCAACTTGCATACCCTCTGAAACTCCGGATCATCGTTCCATGCCCCAGCATTCGTGACAATATTGTCCACGATCTCTCTACACCTCGCTACTCCTTGGTTCAGAAAAGCTCCACTTGCACATGCATCTAGGTGGGCTTGGCCAGCTTTGCTGGCTCCACTATAGAAGAACGCCATAATATCTCCCTCGTTGTACACGTGCTGCGGGCACTTGATCAACATATTTGAGTATCTCTCCCACGCTTGGCATAAATCCTCTCCAGACTTCTGGCGAAAGGAAGAGATCTAAATTCTCGCTTTAATCGTCCTCGATGGAGGGTAGAATCGCTCGAGGAACAGACGCTCGAGCTCGGCCCATGTGTTAACACCTCCCCGTGGGAGCGTGTTATCGTACCATTCCTTGGCTATTCCCATAAGAGAGAATGGGAACAACCTGAGCCTCTTGGCATCTTCAGACATGCCATTGTAATTGAAAGTAGATGCTATCATGAGGAAACTCCTCAAGTGAGTGTGAGGGTTCTCCTTCCCAACCTCCCCATTGAATTGATTCTCGGTAAGCAGCTTGAGAATTCCTGGGGAAATTGAAAAGTTATTCGCCTCAACAGGTGGTAAAGCCACTCCATCGTAGTACCTCTGCGGTTGTGCCGCGAACCTGCCCCGAATTGCCATATTCTGATCTGCGTTCTGGGGCACAGGCTGATGAGCGATAGGTGGTGCTGGTATGTGTTGAACTGGAGGTTGTTGGTACACAGGTGGTTGGTTGTAGACAGGAGGTGGAGGGTACGGGTATGGTGGATAAAGGTATGGTGGGTATGGGTAATGTTGGTATACTGGGTTGTTGAAAGGGTTATTTGGGTTTTGTGGGTAAGCAGGGTTGTTCAGAGGATTTTGGACAAGATTCTGAGTTGGATTGTTTACATTTTGTGCACCCGGGTTCTGGCTCTGACTATCCACGAACTGATCTTGATTCTGACCACCACTCCCTCCAGAGCCATCAGTCTACTGCCTGATTAAAATCGTTGGCAGCATCGTCCAACTCATTATTGATATCCATTGGTTCCTTCCCTAAGTCGGCAGCGTTCATCCTTCTCAAGAAAGCTCGGTTCCTTCTAGCTATTATCTCAGGGTCCAACGGTATTCTCTCTTCGCTCGTATTGCCTTGTGAGTGTGTTTTCATAAACCCGACACACTAGCAGAAGGATCAAAATGCAACTGCCGAATAAATAAAAATAACAGTAAGAAATAAAAATAGAAAATAAGCACTCACTACTAACTACTAAGCTATCGACAAGTCCTATTCAAAAAGCATATAACGCCATCCCCAGCAACGTCGCCATTGACTTGAAGCGAATTACACTAACTTCTACTAATCGCTTACCCGCAAGCGGATGGGTTCACAGTAGTATGGGCAAGTATAGGGACCAAGTATTATCGAACCCAAGGGAAAGTGTGTATGCGAACAGATCCCTGAAGATCTACGCGTCGTAGTTAATATGAGTGTAATGTTTTTGGGTTTTTGAAAGATTAATTAAAAGACTGAATTAAACTAAGTAAACTAAAATACTAAAGAAATCAAATTAACTAAGGGTTGTGTTCTAATGAGAGATGGTGATGCTTAGGATTGGAATCCCTACGTATACTAACGGAGCATGTACATAATCAGAATAACTGTGACATACAAGAAATAACCTAAATCTAAGAATGCAAGGTGAAAGCTCAAGATTTTAAACCCTAATACTTTACCCTAACACTCGACTTCACTAATCTACTAACAAGTTAATAGATTGTGCTTAATTAATGAGACCCTAATTTAACTAAGGTGATGTGGTCGTCCTCCTTCGCTAAACTAGTAGATGAATTAACCCTTCCTAAACCCTCTCGTTAAGTCTACTCGTTGTTAAAGAGTGATGCGGTCGTCCTCTCTCTAACACCTTTCGAACGAAATTCAAGAGCGAAGTCTAGATTAATTTTAAGAATTCATTAACCAAGAGAATTAAAATCTAACGTCACAGGTTACCCTAATTACGTACCCACAACCTACTTCTACGAGTTCATCCTACCCTAAGCATGCAAGGGTTTTAGCTAGACATAGATTTAACGTAAACAATAATAATTAGACAAGTGACGAACATGAACATGGTAATTAAATCAAAGAAAAGATCGTACATAAACTAGGGTTTTTAAGATTTAAAAGAATAAACTGAAATTAATTAGCAAAATGAGGTCTCAACGTATTCAAGAACAAAAGATAATAAGAAACAAAACTAAAACGTGAAATCGTAACGTGAATTCGTAAGAAAAACCTCAAAAACGTAAAACTAAAACTTGCTCGTCTCTTCTCTTCCTTCTCTTTCTAAAAATTCTGTATAAAAGTGATGTGGTGCGTTCCGGGATCCTTCAAAACGTGTTTGGAAGAGGTATATATAGGCAACGGGCCGATTCGTGAACTCGTGGGCCGAAAAACGTAAGTTGGAGAAAATGCCTTGGTAGCGCTCGAGTAGACCCGCTCGAGCGGGTCGCTTGAGCTATTGTGGTCGAATAGATCTGGTGCTCGAGCGGGGCGCTCGAGCTCTCTTGGTCGAGCAGTTCTGGTGCTCGAGCGGGGCGCTCGAGCTATACCCCTCGAGCGGCCCAAACGTTCTGTATGTTTTATGCGCTCGAGCCCTTGGCTCGAATGGGGCGCTCGAGCAATGTCCCTCGAATGGGCTTTCCTTCCTTTGCAATTAACACTTTTCTTCACACGTACTAATACCAATCGTATTTCTTCGATATCTTCTCATCCGGGCATCCGTTTGAGTCGATTCAAAGTCCTACGAACTCCGTTTTTCGTCCTCGATTCACCTATGAGTATCAAAGAGACAAATTCATCAATGTATAGAAATAGTACTCATTTGGCTCTAAAAACTCAATAAATTCGACCAAAACTAGGGCGTTTCTAGCTACGAATCATGACAATTTCACGCCTAATCAAGAATCTTCAATATTCAAGATCAGGTTCTGAAGTGATTTGGTTGTGGACTCCATCATTTCATCCACATGATCTGAGAGGATGACCATCTCATCAACTTCTTCTTGCACAATCTCTTGTACATCCTTCAGTTGAGCTTGGAGAGAAGGAAGACTCTCCTCTTGGAGTGAGTGAACAGCATCCCTCAGAGGAGTTAGGTTGACTTGGACTGGGGGAACTTCATCAGTTTGAACACCTGCATGACAAACAATGTTAGTTCATTCCCCCTCAATCTCACAGCCTAAGTCTCCTGTCACATCTAATTCCATAGCTACTCCCTCCTCCTCTCTCTTCTCACTTTTCTCATCCTCTTCTTTCTTTTCAACTATATTTTTTTCAGCCAAATCATCCTTTACAGGAATGATTGCTCTAATTTCACCACTTACTACACCTGTAATTTCCACATCTTTTTCTCCTCCCTCAGTTTTTTCAATCTCTTTTTCAACTCCATCATTTCCAGACACCTCAGCTGACTCCTTAGTCACCACTGAGGGCTGTTGTGGGAGAGCTTCAGTAGACACCTCTACTAAGCTTTCCTTTGGCAAATTTTGAGCCTCAGTATCTCTTGCCAAAGATACATCCTCGGCTACTTCACCATCACCTTGCCTAGGTGAAGTACCTTCTCCTTCTCCCATTTCTTGCACTTTCTTTTCTTTCTCCTCTTCTCCTCCCACAGCTTGTACTCCTTCCTCTTCTTTTTCTTTCTCAGCTACAACCTCATCTGGCTTCTCTTTCTCACTTCCATCAGCCTTCTCTTGATCATCTCCCTTCCTTACCTCAGCTAGTTTTCCCATAACCAGACTCTCAAATATCTTCTCATCATAGAGAAGTCTGGTTTTGGTCATACCAGCTAATGTCATCACCTCTATCTTCTCTTTCTTCCATTCATCAGAGTTGCTGCCTCTGACAGCCATTAAAATCTCACCCAATCTTCTATCTTTGAGCTGGACAAGGAGTCTCAGCCTCATGACCATTTCTTTTAGGGTGGGGTACCCATCAAGCTCAGGGTACTTAGACTCCAAAGAGTAGGTCACCTCATCCTTAAGGTCATGTTCTTTTTGGGTTTTAAGTGGTTTTTAAAAACCGGTTTTTGAAAACCAATGGTTTTTGTAATCCATGGGGTTTTTAAAATCTTTGTTCTTTTTTGGTTTTCAGTAGGGTGGGTTTTAACTTTATTATGTAAAAGTAAAGGAGTGTTGTATAGGTTATTTATAGGGTTGTAGGCTTAGGATTTCAAAAACCTATTTTTAAAACCCAAACTAGAATGAGTTTTAGATTTCAAAATCCAAATCCAGATTTTTAAAACCCAAAAAGAACATAGCCTAAGAGTGTCTAAGAATGAGTACTCTTCTTCATCGTCTGATGGGAGGGAAGGGGTAGGTGATCTGAGATCAGAGGGCTCTTTTGGGATAAACTCTAGGTGTGTAGAAGGGATTTCAGATGTGTTGGGTTCAGAAGAGGGTTGGGCTTGAGTTTCAGGAGGGGTTGGGTTTTGTTCAGTGGGGGTTGAGGGGATGGGTTTTGAGGGGGTTGAGGATGCCTCAGCAGATGCCTCAGATGGGGTGGTATTTTGGGATCCACTTTCAGGCTGTTGAGAGCCTTCAGTGGGGGTTTTAGCTATTTTGGAAATTTTCTTTGTTTTCATGGGAGTTCTGGGATTGGTTTTTGGTTTGATGGGGGTAGGGGCAAGGGATATCTGAGTCAGACTCAGTTGAGATTATATTAGGAGAAGAGTCAGGGTTACCTGATGATGATTCATCAGTAGAGTTTGTGACTCTGACTTTCTTGGGTGCACTTTCCTTCATGGTCTCAGAAGACCTCTTCTTTTCCTTCTTTGAGGCCTTAAGTGCCTCCTCCTCCTTGTGAAGTGTCATTTTATCACTTAGCTTCACCAGCCGCCTTTTTAGTTTGGTCTTCTTTCCCTCAGCAGACCTAGCTTCCACCTCCTCTTCTGCTGCTTCAGGGCTCTCTACTGCTGCCTTTATCATCCTTGTTTCTAAGGTTTTTCCAGATTTGAACAAAGCCTTCAGGTTACTCCACTTCCTTTCTTGTATCCAGTCCACTCCCACATCCATATTTTCTATCAAGTAAGAGATTTTAGTTGCATAATTTAACTTACTTGATAGTTGGGGAGTCTTTTCCGGCTGGAATTTAGAGTGCTCTTTGTTCAGAGCCCTTAGGAAAAACTGTTGCCAGTTGAAACACTTATCCTTGCCCTCTACAATTGCCTTCATTAACCTTAGTTTGGGCTTGCTTACTTGCTCGGCGCTCTCTTGATTTCCCAATATACATTTACCAACAATCTCACAGAGGAAATTGTTAGATGGTAAAAGTACAGTTCTGTTCTTGGTGGGGCTGTACTTAGTCTTCTTCTGCATAATAGTGTACACCCAGTCCTCCTCTTTGTCAGCAATGCAGGTATCTGGGTTTGGACCTTCAGAGGGGAGATTAAAGAGTTCCTTCAAGTCATCACCACTGATTCTAATTTCCTTTCTGATCTTCTGGTGTTCAACAACCTCGATATTGTCTCGCATCACCTTTTTCTTCCTTTGGAGGAATAGACATGACTTGATTCTTGAGTCAGAGTTGGATACGTTGTAGAAGAACTCAAGAACCTGTCTATCGAAGCTCTCAGGATGAACTGATAAGAACTTCTCCAACCCAGCAGCTTTGACCATCTCCAAAGCTTCTTTAATGTGAGAAAACTCTGGTCTTGATTTAATTTCAGAATTATCGAAAACCACTATGGGTTCATACCAGAAGTTATCTTTGTTGTTCAAAAACCCTAGGTTAATTTTGGCCATTTTTGGAATAGGATTTGAGAGAAATTTGCAGAGTGTGTTTGGAACAGAAAGTAAGTGTTTGCTTGTGAGAGATTTCGAAAAGATTTACAAGCGTAAGTTTGGGGTTTTTATATGTGAAATGAGTGGTGAGATTGAGAGGAGAAATCAACGTCTGAGATTAATTTGGTTTGAGATCGTGGATAGTTGAAGAGGTTATGGGGAGTTTTTGAGAGATCTTGACGGTTAGAAATGAACCGCCTAAAATGAGGGGTATGGATTAAAAGAGTTGGTAGCCGGAAGGTCACATCATCCGGGTTTTAAGGCGTGTGAGATAGGTAACTGTAAAAGTAATTCTGACTTGTACAAGGCGCATTAAATGCTTGCCATACCAAAATCTCTTCGAAATAGTGTAAGAAAGATTTAATTTTCAGAAAGCACTCATTAGCTATTTTGATAGGAGTTTTATAATATAAAACTAAGAGATTTCAGATTTGAAAAAAAAATAGCAGAGTTAAAACTTTGACCTCCACTGAGGTTGAACCTCTTCTGAGAGACATAAGCTCTCATGTGATCAGTGACTCCACTGAGGTGATCCTCTTCTGAGGTAGAACCTCCACTGATTCGAAATCAACTCTTCTGAGATTGGCTCATTCCTCTACTATCCTGGATCTAGAAGTCCAAGCTCTACTGACAGTTCTTGAAACCTTGCTTCAGCCAAAGGTTTAGTGAATATATCAGCCTTTTGTTTGTCAGTGTGTATCTTGAGCATTTTGATATCCTTCTTCTCCACATGATCTTTGATGAAATGATGCCTTATATCCACATGTTTGCATCTTGTGTGGAGAACTGGATTTTCTGAAATAGCAATTGCACTATTGTTGTCACAGAAAATAGGGACTTCATTAGCGAAGATTTTGTAATCTCTCAGTTGTTGTCTTAGCCAAAGAATTTGAGCACAACAACTTCCAGCTGCCATATATTCAGCTTCAGGAGTGCTTGTGGCTACTGAGTTTTGTTTCTTGGAAAACCAAGATATCAGCTTACTTCCTAAGAATTGACAAGTGCCTGAGGTTGATTTCCTGTCAATTCTACATCCTCCATAGTCAGCATCTGAGTATCCTGTGAGTTCCAGATTGTCATCTGAGGGATACCACAATCCCATATTCACAGCACCCTTGAGATATTTGAGAATCCTCTTAGCAGCTTCCAGATGACTTTTCTTAGGATTTGCCTGATATCTTGCACATATCCCAACTGCAAATGTGATATCAGGCCTGCTTGCTGTGAGATATAGTAGAGATCCAATAATAGCTTTGTAGTGAGTCTGGTCTACTGATTCACCATCTTCATCTGGTTCCATCTTGGTGTTGGTGTTGAGTGAAACTCTTGCAACTTTGCTGGTCTGGTATCCAAACTTGTTGATCAGCTCCTTTGTGTATTTGGCTTGATTGATGAAGATTCCTTCAGGAGACTGCTTAACTTGAAGTCCTAGGAAGAAATTCATTTCTCCCATCATTGACATCTCAAACTTTCCTTTCATCAGCTGAAAAAACTTTTCACAGAGGACTTGGTTTGGACAACCAAATATGATATCATCCACATAGATTTGAACTAGCAAGGTGTCCTCTCCTTTTGTGATCCTGAAGAGAGTTCTGTCTACTCTTCCTTTGATAAAGCTATGATCCAAAAGGAATTGTGACGAAGTATCATACCAAGCTCTTGGAGCCTATTTCAGTCCATATAGAGCTTTTCTCAGTCTATATACTTTGTGGCTTTCTTCAAAACCTGGGGGTTGCTCCACATAGACTTCTTCATTGAGTACTCCATTCAAGAAAGCACTCTTAACATCCATCTGATACACCTTGAATTTCTTGTGAGCAGCATACGCAAGAAATAACCTTATTGCCTCCAATCTGGCTACTGGGGCAAAAGTTTCATCATAATCAAAGCCTTCAACTTGAGAATAGCCCTTTGCAACTAGCATGGCCTTGTTTCTAAATATGATATCATTCTCATCCTTCTTGTTCTTGAATACCCACTTGGTTCCTATCACATTGCAGTGATATGGACTGTCAACCAGCTCCCATACTTGATTTTTTGTAAATTGGTTGAGCTCTTCTTGCATGGCAATGATCCAATTTGAATCTTGAAGTGCTTCTCCAATGGAACCTGGTTCCTGGTTAGATAAGAAACAACAAAACAAAGCACTTTCTCCATGAAAACTTCTAGTTTTGACTCCAGAGGTAGGATCACCTAGGATTTGCTCAACAGGGTGATCTGAGAGCCATGTCCTCCTAGGCTGATGCCCTTTAGTAGAGTTTAACTCTTCTGAAGTTGAGTCACTAGATATAGGGATGAAATCAAATTCAGGAAATAAAATAGAGGGTTGAAGTCCTGAGTCATCATTCAAGGTGTTCTCATTCTCCATGGTAATCTCATTGGTTCCCCCTTGAATGATAGGCTCAGTGGATGTCTCACCTGTGACCACATCTTCATTGACATCAGTTACCTCTTGAACTGGGATAGTGTTCATCAGTTCAGTTACTTGTTCAGGAGAGCTCTCAGGTGAGCTTTGAGAAGTGGTCTGACTTTGAGTGTCCTCTTTGAATTGTTGATCATTTAAGTTATCCCAGGTTGGGATATATGTATCAACATAATTCTCAGGATAGCCTATAGACTTGATACTCAGTCTAGTTAGTCTTTGGCTTATAACTTCCTCATTCTCCTTACTCCTGGACTCAAAAGTAGATTCATCAAAGACCACATGAGGTGTTTCTTCCACAACAAGAGTTCTACAATTGTAAACTCTGAAGGCTCTACTGATTTGGGAATATCCTAAGAAAATTCCTTCATCAGCTTTTCTATCAAAAGCTTTCAATTGAGTTTTCCCATTGTTGTGAATGTAACACTTGCAACCAAAGATATGAAAGTAAGATACATGTGGCTTTCTGACATTCCATAACTCATATGGAGTTTTTCCTTGATTTTTGGTTACCATGGATCTATTTTGAGTGTGGTAGGCAGTGTTAATAGCTTCAGCCCAAAATCTTTTAGGAACTTGAGCTTCTGCAAGCATTGTCCTTGCTGCCTCCTTGAGAGTCCTATTTCTTCTTTCAGCTACTCCATTTTGTTGTGGAGTTCTTGCAGCTGAGGTCTCATGTGCAATGCCTAGTTCTTTGCAGAAGTCAGATATAATAGAGTTAATGAATTCAGTGCCCCTATCTGATCTTATCTTTACAATGTTCAGGCTTTTTTCATTGCTAACTTTCTTCAGGAGCTCTGGCAGCCTCAGTTGAGTCTCCTTCTTGCTTGCTAGGAATACCACCCAAGTATACCTGGAGAAATCATCCACAACAACAAGTGTATATTTTATTCCATTGATACTTACAGGGGTTACTGGACCAAAGAGATCCATATGTAACAGTTGAAGTACTCTGTCAGTAGAGGTTGCAACTTTGCTTTTGAAAGATGCTTTCACTTGCTTTCCCTCCTGACAGGCTTTACAGATGTGCTCTTTGTTGTATACTTCATTTGGCATTCCCTCCACCAGTCCATGCCTTGCTATTTTGTTCATCATCTTGAAGTTCAGATGACTTAGTCTCTTGTGCCACAGCCAATTAGTATTAGTTGAGCTTTTTGCAATAAGACATGCATTTGGTGTGCAAAACTTCCAATCTGCAAGATAGACATTTCCTTTCCTTGACCCAGTCAGTAGAACCTGTTGTGAAGATATATTCTTGACAAAACACAGGTTACAAGAAAATTCAACACTGTATCCTTTATCACAAAACTGACTTATGGACAGAAGATTATGCTTAAGTCCACTGACATAGGATACATTGCTTACTCTTACTGAGCCAATTATTAAAGTACCATAACCTTTAGTGGCTCCTTGTGAATTATCACCAAAGGTGACTTGTGGACCTTCTTTTTCAACAAACTCTGACAGGAGATCTTTGTTACCAGTCATGTGTCTAGAACATCCACTGTCCAAGTACCAGACTGAAGATTTTAGAGCATCTCCTTTGTTGAGTTCCACTGAGCCCTGCAATCACAATCAAGTTTTAGGTACCCATTTGGTGTTGGGTCCTACCAGGTTAGATGTACCTTTCGGAATCCAAATTTGCCTTATAGTTCTAATCACTTTAGAGTGGCTAATTTATCTTCCATAAACATCTACATAGATTGTTATCTCCCTAGGTGCCTTGGGAGTAAACTTTCTATGGGTGTCAGCCTTTGAAGGAACAAGAACCTTCTTTACATTCTTTCTTTTAGGCTTGGGTGCACCTGGCCTGAGTTTTTGTTGATAAGGGTATGAAGGGCCTTTTCCTTTAGGCACAAAAGGAATAGGTCTTCTGTATGAGTTATTCCTTGAGAATGCTCATGCCTGGGTGCTCTCAACTGAGGTTGCTTCATCTGTGAAGACCTCGGCTGATAGTACCTCTGCTGAGATCTGGTTTGATTAGTCACCTGAGCCTTCCCATTTGGTTTTGGCTTAGTTTGACTTTTCTTTTGTGTGATCTCAGCTGGTCTTTTACCCTTATCTAAAGTCTGTGTTTGAAAGGTCACAGACTTAACAAAAACTCTCTTTGTGCCACTTGAAGAAGCAACACTCAGAGGACCTTCTGAAGGTTTTGGAATAAAGCCTATTCCACACTTGTTATTAGGATTGATCTGAAAATTTTGAATCTCCTTTATGGCAAGAGAGGGTTTGTTAAGAGCATCAATCCTTTTTAACAAGGTCTCTTCAGTTTTATGTAAGACATCAATTTTCAGGAGAGAATTCTTTATTTGGCTTACCAGTTTTAAATTTTCTTCAGTTAACTTTATCTTAGATTCAGTAAGATCTTTTATCAGTTGATCTTTGCCATTTCCTTGACTCTTGAGGGTTTCCACCTCTTTTGTCAACTCAATGGTAGACTGTGCTGAGTTAAGATCTGCCTGATTCTCAAATTAAATTAACTTAGAGTTTTCTCTCAGGAGATTTTTGTTTTCATCTTGGAGACAAAAACTTGTTTCTTGCAACCTTGAGAAATCAATAATCAATTGTTCCAAAGCGGACTGAAGATTGAGTTCCTCAGTTGACTCTGAGCTTAGCTCAGGTGAGTGCTATAGAGAAATGGATGGTTTAGAGTGTATCTCTGGTTCTTCTCTTTCCATGAGACACATGTCATCTTCACTGCTGTCTGAGAACAGTCCATCAGATGACTCTAGATCTTCATCAACATCCTCAGCCACCATGGCTTTCCTTTCTCCATATCTCCTGTCTCTCTTGGCTTGCCTTTCATTCCTTTCCTTTGTGCTCAGTTGAGGACAATCATATTGAAAATGCCCCACCTTCTTGCACTGGAAGCATCTATTGGCATCATCATTCTTTTCCTCAGTAGACTCCTTGGTCTTTGATGATGAAACTTCTCCTCTGCTATAGTTCTTGTAATCCTTTCTCTTTTCCAGCTCAGATGAGCTTCCTTCTCTGGTATCTTTATGTGGATAACTTCTTCCTTCTCTGTTATCCCTGTAAAATCTTTTATACTTGCCAAAACGGCTGTTAAGTTTCTCAAACCTTCTGGCCATTAGGTTGAGTTCTTCTTGCATCTCAGCTTTGCTTTGAGACTTGCTTGCCTTTGTACTCTTCTGAGGCTTTGGGGATTTTGGCTCAGTCTCCTTAGCTTTGGAGGCAACTCCCTTCTCAGCTGAGCTCTCATCAGGAGCCCTTTTCCTGTTCAGATCAAACTCATAAGCCTTAAGTTCAGAGAATACCTATTGCATAGACATGCTGGAAAGATCCTTGGTATTCTGCATCATCACAGAGTACACATCCCATCTTGAGGTTAGAACTTTTAGGATCTTTAAGGCAACTTCTCTTTTGGTATAGACCTTTCCCAGAGAGTTTATTTCATTCATGATGTCAGTGAACCTTCCATCAAGTTGGTCAATGGTCTCAGTGGGCTCCATGGTGAACTGCTCATACTTTTGAACAGCTACTGAAAGCTTGTTCTCCTTTATCTTGTCAGTTCCTTCACACATGAGAGCAAGAGTGTTCCATAGTTCCTTTGCAGTCTTGCATTGGATCACTCTTCCCATTACAGAATCTGGAATGGTGGTGTAGAGAATATTCATGGCTATGAAGTTGAGGTTGTTTCTCCTCCTTTCATCTGCAGTAAAGTTATCTTCATCCTTGGGCCATTCTTCTCTTGGATCTGCAATAGTTTCAGATGTGGTTCTAGGGTTAGGTGTCATAAAAATAGATGGACCTTTAGTAATAACCCTTAGCATTTCATCATGCGCACAGGCAAGATGAGCTCTCATTCTGATCTTTCAGAAGTCATAGTTTTCCACTGAGAATTGTGGAAGTTTGTGATGGGACATATGGTTCAAGGGATTAACTCTCATGTTGTTATCCGCTGGTGGTGCTACCCTAGCTGCATTGTCAGCCATAATATCTAAACAAGTTTATCAAATAAGATCAATTCAGGTGACCTGATAGAAAATACCTTTAAGCACAAGGTATACTTAGAACAATGGTCTTTTGAACCACTGCTCTGATACCAATTGTTGGTCCCAAAACGAGTAAACAGGTGTATGGGGGGGGAATACACATGTGGTTACAAATTAAACTTCTTGAAAACTTTAACAGGTGACTTCAGAGAGTAACTCGTCAGTGGACTTTAAGTCTGCTGAGAGTTACTTGTGAAAGCTTACTGAGATAATACCTCCACTGAAAGCTCAAAACTTTCAGTTGAACTACTATCTAATTAGCTTTCAACTGCGGATTAGTGAGCCCTCTAGAAAACTCGTTTTACTTGATAAATTTTGAGTGAATAACACACACTTAGGAAATAGCAGAATGTAAGTACAAGAGATATAAAGTGGTTCAGAGAAGAATCTCCTACGTCCACTGTCCTGATCAAACAGAAGAATTCCTTTCACTTGGAATTCCTTGTGTTATAGTGCCAAGGTGCACTGATCAATTAATCCTCTCTTAGGAAGATTGATCACTAGGATAATTCCAGATCCTAGTTCCCAAAACAAACCAGCTTTCAGACTGATACAAAATAATCAGCTTACTAACACCACTTAACTCTAACTCTCAACCTAACAACTGGGTAGGGTTTTGAGTAGGGTTTTGGTTCCAACTGTTGTGAGATAATCCTTACAGTGTAGCTCAATGCTTAGGATGAATTATCTCTTTCTAAGGTTTGGATATAGCTTTTAAGCTTGGTTACAGAAGGTTTGTTATGCTCTCTACTGATTTGAAACACTTGGGAAACAAAGGTAATTTCGAGTGCTTCTTGAAGGTTATGAATGTAGAGATAACTTTGATCTTGTGAGTTTCCCGTGCATAGAAATGAGCACGTCCTTCTGTATTTATAGGCTTCGTTGAAAATCTTCCCGTTGGATTTGAATCTTCTCAAGTAAGTCTTCTTGTATCTGATTGGTTCAAACGGCTCTATTTGAAGCTTTAAGTCTTGTCAAGAAACGGCTGAAAGACCATGCTTGTTCACCTAACTTTCTGTAGATTGCTAGGGAAAGACTTTTGGTACTTGTCAGTCTGGGGCAGGTTGGCTGTCAGTAAAGTACACTGATGTGTCATCTTCTCATTGGATCTTCAGTCTGCTTGCCCAGATTCTTGTCTTGCTTTAAGGTGGAACTCCTCTGAGAGAACCTTTTTATTCCTTCATTTATTGTAAGCTTCACTGAAATTCATTTTGCCTTGATCCAACCAGATTAACTAACAACTTTTAATGTGTTTAGCATTTAATGAGCTTTGTTAGTTCTCATCAGTGGACCTTAGTCCTCTCCTGATGGTTTTAGCCTTAGTGAAAATGCACTTAGAAAACATTCAAAACTTAGACTACTTTTCTCAGATCACTTGTCTTCAACGGACTTCGTCTTCAGTAGACCTTGTCTTCAGCGGACTTTGTTCTTCAATACACTCAAGAAATTTCTAACTGCACTCCAGTTCTTAACATTTATAACTGTTTAACTAAAATCTAACTCTACTGAATATTTTACTTACAAACAACTTAGGAGGAACATTTTGGCATCTTAATCAAAACTTAAGTCTATACAATTTCCCAACACGGGTTGGTCACGCCACCCAAGCATATACCCGGTGAAATTCCGGGGGCTCCACGTTATATGCATTTTATGTTTAGTTTGTGCAATTATAAAGAGATTTTCCCACTAAGTGTTTACAAACGCTTATCCCTTCCACTTTTCCATTTTTCAGATGCGGAGGATCCCAGCATGGACGAATGAGCTCGGAGGCGGGCTGTCAAGTTTTAATATACTTTATTTTGGAAATTTTGATTTGTAAACTCAAGGCTATGGCCGTATGTATTTACTACTTCCGCTGTGTAAATAAGTGTGGCGTTATTTTTAATTATAAAACTAAACTTTAGTAGTGTTCCTACTTGTGCCACATCACGTCTTCCTACTAATTTAAGTGAGGACACTACACAATAACACTCATATGAATATTAAAACCCTAATAGTTAAACTTTAAAAAAAATGTAAAGCATTCTGAATATCTTTATAAAGTGGTGGTTGTTAATCAACACCCCATACAAATATATTGATGACGTGTGGCACTTCAATCCTATACGGAAGGAATGACAGTAAAATCTATAGGTTTAGCGTAACAAACACAATGTTATACATCGATGCAACCAAGTGGCCCATATACGACAACGTGAACCAGTTCTCTTTACCCACAATATCAATAAATCAGTTAAGAACTTTCATTGTGATTAGAACCAGATGTGGGACTCGAAAATCCTTCTTGTATAACCCCAAAAGACTTGCAATTGATCTAAATCCACAATGACAATCACCCTTCACATTTTGAACATGAACAACGTACTTTTGAAAATTCACAGGAAGCAATGGTATCATACATGTTGATGAACTGGATCGAGCACTTCTCCAAATCTGTACACATTTAATGTATAATATTATACTAAAACATAAAAAAAATGATGAACTAAAATGAGAAATTCTTACTGATTGCTTTTTAGGGAGTTCTTTCTTCTGAAACTTTGGTGATGGGACAGTCTGATCGACGGTATAAAACACACTCTCAGATTGGGGGCTGCAACTTCTAACTTGGGATGAATATGCTCAAACAGGCTTGGATCTTGCTTTGTGGATTTTTCAAATTCTGTTGTCTTCCCTTCTTTCTTCTTCCTTGTTTTTGGGCGGCCACATGGTTCGATTCGCACTATTGGTTCAACCAAGTTAGTGGTTGCAGGATTCGTCATTTTTGCATATCCCTAAGATAGATCAATCTTCGAGTCTTATCAAATGTGTCATACACCTTTGTCATATTACGAATAACGTATTTAATGATGGTCGGTGGCTTCCTTCACAATGTCCAATTTCCTCCAAAAAGCATCAACAACGTTCGGTGGTATTGGTTTGTCCACATACACGTATTCTTCTATCTCGTGTACGCACGACAAACTATGCAATGTTCTCAATATATGCTTGCGATTGCTCTTATCAAAATCACGTTTTTCACAGCTTTAACTTCCATAAAAAACTTACCCAAAACATAAATGGAGATTAGACCTCGTAAGTTCTTATAGATTCTAGATAAGAAATTATGTTTGGCAATATTCAAACTTTTATCGAACAAGGTCTTAATAGTTGTGTAACATGTTTTTTATAAAGTATCACACTTCACCCATACGGTCTCGAAATTCTCTAACGAGTTTCCATCTTCAAACCAACATGATGACTCTCAATCCTGAATATTAATATATATATATGCAATAAGTAATTAACTCATTTATAAAAAAATAGAAAAAATTGCAATCGTTGATTAAAAGTTTCTGTTTGTGGTGGTATTTTCAAAGTACATCAATTGGTTTGTCCATGCCTTCACGAACCTCTCTTTGTACGGATTAAATCATTGATTCATCACATAATCCACCAGCTTCTGAAGGAAATTAGAATGAAGGACTTCACTATCAGCATAAATAACAACATTAACTTGCTTTAGAAATGTCTTCCACTTTTTCTTAGAGTCGAAGTCCGGTTTGCACTTAGCTAATACATTTTTTTCAATGTGTCAAATACACAGTAGGTGCTTACAATCCGGAAACCTAGAAGTGACAACACTCATCAAGGCCAACTCCCAATATGTTATAATAACAGATGACATACAAGCTTCACCCAACATATCTTTTAGTACTCCCAAAGCCCAAGTGTAGTTCTCATCTTTCTCGGCCAAAAAAGTATACAGATGCAACAGAAAAACCAACCCAGTTGATGTGACATCAACTATCTCCAAATAAAGTAATTTGTATCTATTTGTGTTGTAGGTACAATCAATCATCAGTACTTTGGGAAAAGCACACACTAAATTGATAGACATGGGGTGAAAAAAGAACAACTCCTTCAAAGTATTCTTCTCCAAGCATCTTCTAGCCCAATGAAAGTAATTGTTCTCAACAAATTGACTCATCAAATATACCAATTACGATCGCACACAATATTGATTAATCTTGTGCTTCCTCATTGAATTGTAGATTATCCGAATTGTAGAAGTATTGTTATCATTCTTCATCTTCAATGCTTTCAATACTGACTTTGGTGGAGCATGACACTTTGACAAGTCAATCACATGTGCCTCCTCCGTAGCAGATAGACGACCCGCATTAGAATGGCCCTCGAAATAGTTATTTATTGGATGGTTGTGAGTACCGCACTTAACCTCGAGAGTCCATTTAAATGGAACTTTCTCGGTCCCTTTCCATAAAAACTGGCAACCACACTTTTTCTTACATGTATCCTTTGAAGATGGTTCTTGATCAATCTTCTCCTTTCTCTTCACGGTTTCAATTCCAAGCTCTAGCTTTCTTTTCGGCTTCCATTACACACCTTCACTATCACAAGCTAATAATACACAACCCTTTTTTTACCCGGTACACTATATGAACGCTTAATCAATATTACAATCTTATTTTCAATAGCAACTTGGCGTACCCAATCAATAAGTGCATCCCGGAAAGGAAAATAGTCTTTGTTCATGCAATAAGAAGTGTAATCCATAACTATTTCATGACCCATTGCCTCATTGCCCTTTTTTCCATCATGTTGTTCATCATTCTCCTTTTCTCCATCATGCTTTATCTCGTTCTCATCGTTGTTGAAGTTTTGTCATGTAAACATTTGAAAAAACATGAATGACAGGTTGTTTGATTTTTTTTGCAAAATGATATCTTTGTTCGGATGATATTTTCATAATTAATGTCTTTGTTAAATTGTTCAAAATAAATTCAAACAAAGTGTTCGATTTCCCCCCAAACATTACGTCATTGTTTGGAAATAGAATTCGAACACAGTGTTAGAATATATTTGGTCGAAATTATGACAAATGTTCGACACAATTTTTTGAAAATTAGGCAATTGTTCGAAAAATCAGACATGAACACAAACCGAAATTAAAAAACGCATGAAATCATATTTTCCAATATATATTTGTTACTACTCAATGTTATACTACTCAAACAACACCAATAGCCATGAAAACAAATAAATAGACATAAATAAATACAAACAACATCCAAATATATTTAATATTTAACCCAACCTTACAAAAGTTGTGGGTAACTTACAATTGTATAGTTTGATCCATGATTTTCTGCCATTGGGAGCCAAAACTCTTAGTTACGAGTGTGATTTCTTCTCCTCCTATAAGAAATTTTTGTTTGTTTCGGAATTTACATCTCTTTAACACCAAGAACAATCTTAGAAGCCCTCCGGAACGTTGTGACTATTGGAATTCTGGTAAGCTTGAAAAGGGGTGAACATCGTATTTGTTTAACTAAAATTAGGCATAAGGGTACTTAAGTCTTTTCAAGTGTGTTTCCAAACAAAGGAAAAAAAAGGGCGGTGAACAATTAAAAAAAGGGGGCAAATATCCACGTCCATAAATATATTAAAGACCCATTAACTGAGCATTTCTTAGTGAATAAAATAAAAGGCCCAAGTTATCACTACTTCACCTGACCTAATCTATACCAATATGGCCCAAGTATAATTTACCCACTAGCCCAATCTCAATTTGGCTTACTTGACTCAATAGTAGGCAATGGTTCAACAAAGAACTCACCTCTCTCTCTCTCTCTCTCTCTCTCTCTCTCTCTCTCTCTATCTCTCTCTCTCTCGTCATTTTTTATGTGAGCTATATCCATCCATCTCAAGTGACGCATTCAGGCAGACAACCGCTGTCATCATGAGACGTGGTTATAGCACACTATGGGGAGTCTCGATTATACCTTAGTAAATCTCATACTTATTCCAGTGTTTCAATCATTCTCTCCAAGAAATACCTTCAAGATCTCCTTAAAGATGCTTGCCAAATCTCATCAAAATTTTCTGCACAATATTATCCTGCCAATTTAATCAATTATTAAATGATTTATAAAGTTTATACTCCTATAATCATATATAAACTTCATAATAATATGTTTCGAGAATTTTAATTAAAAAACTCAATTGAGAGTTGTCAAGCATTTGTGGTTTCCATCTTTCTAAATTACTCCTGTTGATCGTAATAGTCAGCCTCTCTACAAGAACTAGTGAATGCAGCAAAACCATCTCCGAATAAATGATATATATATATATATATATATATATATTCGTCTTGTGATTGTTGGGTATATACATGTATCTGACAATGTAAAATAAAATAAAAAACAAGTGAAACTGAGTCAAGGAAAATCTTTTTTCCACCAGATAAATACGTCCTGACTTGTGCTCACATGATATATGTAATGTCTCCAAAGGTAAAACAGATTCTCATCTCTGAATTAGTAGCACCACTGAAGATAGAGGAACGACGAATCACTACAAGAAAACACCAATTTACAAACGGATGTTACCAACCGATGTCATTCGTTGGTAAATACAAATAGAATAGCAACAGATTAGAAATGGGGTTCATATTTTAAGTTCTATAACAAATTTACCAATAGCTTAAAAACAAAAATTACAAACGAACTAAATTTGTTGGTAATTATGGCGCACTTTTTTTGGGCCAACTTTAGCAACCGCCTAACAACAAATTGTTAACAAAATTTAGTAACCGATGTTCGTCGTTGGTAATATTTGTTGGGAGAAAAAATGTTGCATTCCCAACCAAAATATCTGTTAGTAAATTTCAACGAGTTTTTCGTGTGTTGGTATGTACTAACAGATGTTCCATCCATTGTTAACTAACAACAAATTATCAATTAGTTGGTAATTACTAATAGATTTGTCGGTTTGTAAATACTAATACACATAAATATGTTGGTAAAATACCAACTGTTGTCATATGTTGGTAAATACAAATAGAATAACAACACATTAGAAATATAATTCATATTTTAAGTTATAAAACAGATTTATCAACTGATTAGCAACAAAAATTTACAAACATACTTAATTTATTGGTAATTATGGCGCACTTTTTTTGCGCCTACTTTAGCAACTATTTAACAACAAATTATTAACGAAATTTACTAATTAATGTTTGTCGTTGGTAATATTTATTGAAAAAAAAAACATTGCATCCCCAACTAGAAAAATCTATTAGTATTTTAAAATGAGTTTATTGTGTGTTGGTATGTGTTAATATTTTTACCACTCATTACTAATTACTAACATATTATCAATTAGTTGATATTTACTAATAGATATTGCACTTTGTAATTACTAATGAACATAATGTGTTGGTAAATACCAAACTACATTGTGATTTATTATTAGTTACTAATGGATTTCATGTTGTTGCTACTCATCAACATATTTATATTTACATTGTAGTAACTACATAAACAATTAATAATTGATGAGTACTCCCTTTGTCCCACAAAAATAGTTCACTTTTATTTTTCACACAGACCAATAAGACATTATTTATTGTGCTTAAAATTATGAATTTTACTAAAAAAATCTTGATATACTCTTATTTATTAAATAAAAAAAAATTAATCCCAATATTTATTAAATAAGAAAATTTAAATAAATTTGCACATTTTTTTAATAAAGAAGTGAACTAAAATCGAAAAAAAAAATTATACGAGACTATGTTTGTGGAACAAAGGAATTAAATTATAAAAGTAATTATTGAAGCACCATGCAATTCAAGTATATCTTTATAAAGTTACTAGTTTCTACTATTATTGAAAAATTACCCATGATATTATTATTAAAAATTTCATTTAATAAGAGACAACTTTTCAATAATAATAGAGGTAACGTTCAGTAATAATAAAAATAACTTTTCAAATATGCATTGCATTACACAGTGCATATGAGGTACAAGAGACTTATTCACACTTTTATGATATGTTATATTATATACATGTAATTGTATTTATTGTCATTTGTTTTCTTTAATTGATAAATATATTACAAAAGTCATTAAAATAAATTCACAAATTTTAGCATGCACTTGGATTTTAAACTCAATTTTGACTATAATTTTGTTTTTCCAAAACACACCGGACTGTGTTTTTTTTTTTCAGTTGGAGTATTATTGGGTACTTTCTTGGGGTATTATTAATTACTTTCTTGGAGTGTTATTGATTACTTCTTGAGGTATCACTAATTACTTCTTATGTTATTACTAATTTCTACTTAGGGTATTTTTTTTCAAAATTCAAGTACACACTAGAACTGCTAAAATAAATTTGATAATAAACAAAAATAAAATATGTAATAATTAAAAGAATTCTAAAATTATATGAATATTCTTAAAATTTATCACATATCCAAATATTATCAAATCTAAAAAATGGTAAAAATATATAATAAATATGGAAAAGTAATCTAGATATATTTTTATATATTTTTTTAGATAAAATATTATAGCTTGATTAAACATCATCAACGTTTGGCCTGTTTATGTAAAAATAAGTTTTCTAAATAAAATAAAAGAATATTTTCACTTATTTTATATGTCTTTGAATGGGTCATATTTACACCAAGGAACTAGCTCAGTAAACAATCTCTCAACTTCTGTTAACATATTTTTTCCAAATAAATTCAGCAATTCGTATTCTAGTGAATCATATGTATTCATTTCAAATCAAATCAAGGTAAGTAAATTGTTAATGCTCTAGTGAAAGTAACTAATACAACTTCAAATAATAAATTTAGTAAAAATAACCAATATACATGAGAACTAATAAATTTAGTGCAATTCACTGAAACTTTAAGTATAATTTACTAATACCCTTCAAATAAATTTTACCATTTATATCATTCACATAATACCTTATCTTTAATAATTAACAGGACTCTATCCAATATAATAATATAAATAGTACTAATGTCTTTAGTGAAAGTAACTACAACTTCAAATAATATACTAATACACATGAGAACTAATATATTTAGTGCAATTCACTGATACCTTTAGTGTAATTTACTAATACCCATCAAATAAATTTTACCATTTATACCATTCACATAATACCTTATCTTTAATAATTATCACGACTCTATCCATTATAATAATATAAATAGTACCATTGTCTTTAGTGAAAGTAACTAATACAACTTCAATTAATATATTTAGTAAAAATAACTAATACTCATGTGAACTAATACATTTAGTGCAATTCACTGATACCTTTAGTGTAATTTACTAATATCCTTCAAATAAATTTTACCATTTATATCATTCATATAATACCTTATCTTTAATAATTATCATGACTCTATCCAATATAATAATATAAATAGTACTAATGCATTTAGTGAAAGTAACTAATACAAATATATTAAGTAAAAACAACTAATACACATGTGAGTGACCCAGGTTCGATTCTTTTTGGGAACGAATTAAGTGAGTTATAAGGTGGCTTGGAGAATTCTTGGAGCACTTGGGGGCTTGATGAACTAACTTCTAACTACTAACAACTAACATTACCGATAAAAAATAAAATTAATACACATGTGAACTAATATATTTAGTACAATTCCGAATACGTAATTTACTAATACCCTTAAAATATGTTTTACCATTTATATCATGCACATAATATCTTATCTTTGATAATTATCATGTCTCTATTCAATATAATAATATAAATAGTACTAATGCATTTAGTGAAAGTAAAAACAACTAATACCTATGTGAACTAATATATTTAGTGTAATTTACTAATACTCTTCAAATAAATTTTACCATATATCATTCACATAATACCTAATTGAAAATAATTATCATGACTCTATACAATATAATAATATAAATAGTATTAATGTCTTTAGTGAAAGTAATTAATACAACTTCCACTAATGTATTTAGTAAAAATAACTAATACCCATGTGAACTAATACATTTAGAGCAATTCACTGATATCTTTAGTGTAATTTACTAAAACCATTCAAATAAATTTTACCATTTATTTCATTCATATAATACCTTATCTTTATTAATTATCATGACTCTACTCAATATAATAATAATATAAATAGTGTTTTTTGTATGGAAGATAACTAACTCCATTATCTAAGTAACTGATGACAAATGATTCAAATCTTACGAAGAATTAATACAATAATTAATTAAAAGATGAATTCTTATTTATATATTAGAATGAAATATATAAATAGATCCTAGAAAGGACTAATTGCTTTTCAAGGGAAAAGGAAAATTAATTTTATTTTTGGTGGGATAGCAGGAGCTTCATATGAGTACCTTTTTATTTTTTAGTTGTAAATTTTAAGGAGGTATACTAAAGAAAAATAAAATATAGCTAAAATATATGGTGAGTTAATTTAGAAGTGTGATACTAAGTATATTTGTGGGTGTAAATAACTGTGTCCTTTAATTAATTAATGGGATAATAATTATTTTAAAAATTAATTAAACAATAACTATAATTTAATTTAATCATTCGAATAAAATAAATATCAGAATATTTAAAATAAAATTAATAATATAACTTTTTTTTACAAAAACTTGCGTTAGACCGTCTCATTGCATGAAACAACACGATTAAAAATAGTATTGCAACATGTGCAATTTATAGTCCATCCTATCATCTCATAAAATGAGACAGTCTCACACAATACCTACTCAATTTTTTAAAATCCGCATAATATTCTTGGTTTAAAAGAAAATCAAAATTTTATTAACTTTAAAATGTGTGTATGTATGTGTGTTTATATATACTCCAAATATATACTTAACAATATATTCCAAATCAATATTTTTTTAAAGGATATTCCAAATCAATATTATGGTGTACATATATTTTAAATTGTGTGTATATAATTATATATACACACGTGAGTTTTAGGAAGAAATCTTGTTAACAAACAACATTTGGTCGTACAAATATTCTTAGATAATCTTATTCAAATTTATAAGTTTTAATTTAAAAAAAAATAACCGCCTTTTAATAGTTTGCCTTCTATTGAAAAGCAAACAAAGAGATCCCAATCTCATTGTGAAACGGACCGACATGATATTCACTCAACCAAAAAAAACGTTGTTAATCTCATTAAAAAAAAGCTAGAAACTTCCGTACGTGCTTTTCTACCCGTCAAAATAAAGCAACCTGAAACTTATTCTTGTTAGAAAAAATGGTTGGTGGTATTAATTTATAATTAATTGGTATTAAAGTTTATTTGAGACTTTAATAATTGACCAATTAATTTTGGGTGTTGAAATTAATTTCTCGAAAATTAATTTTTACAAGTGCGTTCTATTCACGGAGTAGATGAGAATGGTGTATTCATATTCGCAAAACCGATTTTGGTGAGTGAGAAATTGAATCGGAAGTCGAATGGGTCAACACCTAATTATGGGAGTAATGAAGGAATTAAATAAGTCATTTAATTCTTCATCCCACATTGAATTTTTGGAATACTAATAAGCATGATATTAGTATGGAAACAATGGAGTATAATAAATTATAGTTGATTGCTAGCCAATCAAAGTTGCCACACGCACGCGCGCCGAGCCGAGCCGGGCCTTGGCCATGGCCTTGGTCTTGGTTCTGGGCAATTGGACTTTGGGTGGACTTTGGGCCTTAGGCCCAGTGGAAATGCGTCTGGTCAACTTCGGTTTCAGTCATGACCACCAAAGAAAACGCGTCTGCATTAAATGCTCACGCGTTTTTTCCTTCTGCATTGAGTGGAGGTGCGCCTATAAATAGCATCCTCATGCATTCTGTCTGGCCACACTCAGAAAACTTCTCTTCTCCCTATGTCTCTCTGCATATAGAGTCTTAAGAGTCAGTCCAGTTCGAAGCGCTCGTTTTGTTCGTCGGAGCTCCAAGACCTGTGGTGCTACACTCTTGGAGACGATAGTGACGTTTTACCTTTGGGGACAAATTTCCAAGACCGAAGAGCACTACCGGGGAAATTTTATCTTGCGGAAAGAGGTCTTTCTTAACTCGTCACAAGCTGCTGTTTTTTTTTCTTCTCTGTGTAATAGTTAATCGAGTTGTAGTTTTCTTTTTATTTCTGTTGAATTATTATTTCCTCGGTCACCATTTTTTATTTTACAATCGCAAGACAAAAATTTATTTTAAAAAATGACTGACGGAAATAACAATTTGAAGTCTGCTAACTAGGGAAACATTGGTGTTCCCTCTGGTACTCCCACTTCCCAGGGCACCACTACCCTCGCTTCCCCTGTAACTGTCCATATTGGGTAGACCTCTAATCCCTCTATGGTGAGCCCTTTCCCGTTTGATAACTCAAGACCTTTTATGGTCCAAAGTAGAACTTCAAGAGGTGGCAACAGCGAATGCTGCTCTTTCTGACCACCTTGAGGTTGGCGAGGTTCCTTATTGAGGACCTGCCTGCGATCGTTGAGAACGATGCGCAGAATGAGGAAGTTCGTGCCCGCTGGTGGGAACACGACTTCTATGCTCAGAATTACATTCTAAGTGGTCTGGTAGATGCTCTGTATAATGTCTACCAGAAGTGCAAAATGGCCAAGGAAATGTGGAATTCCTTGGAGGCCAAATATGTGGCTGAGGATGTCGGTACCAAGAAGTACTTGGTTGGGAAGTTCTTGAACTTCAAGATAATGGACTCGAAGTCTATCGTCGAACAAGTTCAAGAGTTTCAGTTGATTCTGCACGACATTGCTGCAGAAGGGATGATACTGCCAGATGCTTTCCAAGCCGCTGCAGTAATTGAGAAACTGCCTCCAAGCTGGAAGCAGTTTCAGAGCCATTTGAAGCTGAAGAAAAAGAGTATGACCTTGCAAGAGGTCATAGGCAAACTTCAGATTAGCGAGGGTGGACTGGAGAGGAACAAGGGACAGGAAGAGGCCAAAACTAATTTGATGGAGTCAAAGAAGCGCAAGAGGCCAAATTCTGACAAAGGCAAACAACCAGTTGTAACTCGACCCAAATTTACTGGTGATTGTTACAACTGTGGAAAGCCAAACCATATTGCAAGATTCCGCAAGGCCCCTAAGAAAGATGTCAATGACAAAGGCAAGGGCAAGCAGTCCAATGCGAACGTGGTTGAAGGGGAGTTCACTGAAGAGGATCTGGCTGCAATGACCACTGAAGTGAACCTCGTGGGCAACCCAAAGAAGTGGTTCATCGATACGGGGGCTACCTGTCATGTCTGTTCTGACAGGAACGCTTTCTCGACCTATGAGCCAGCCAATGGGAGAAAACTGCACACGGGGAATCAAGCCACGTCTGAGGTGGCTGGGGTTGGCAACGTTGTTCTGAAGCTAACCAGTGAGAAGAACATCACACTGAGAGATATCCTGCATGTCCCGGACATTTGCAAGAACCTCATCTCCGACTCTGTACTAGAGAAGAATAATTTTAAACTTATATTTGAGTCTAATAGGGTTGTTCTTAGCAAGTACTCAGTGTACCTAGGTCGTGGATATGTCCACGATGGTCTGTTTAAGATGAGTGACATTGTTGTACACCCCAAGGAGAAATATGTTATGAATAAAGAAGCTTTCACTTCCTCTTATATTGCTGAGTTTTCAGATTTATGGTACTTCAGATTGGGACATGTAAATGTTAAATCGATAAAATGGCTAGTAAGTTTAAATTTACTAGATATTAATAATGTCGATTTAAATAACAAATGTAAAATTTGTGTAGAAGCTAAGATGACAAAGTTGTCTTTCCCTTCGGTTGAAAGGAACTTAGAACCTCTAGAATTAATTCACACTAATGTGTGTGACTTAAAATTCGTACAAACTAGAGGAGGGAAGAAGTACTCCATCAATTTCATAGATGATAGCATGAGGTTTTGCCATATATATCTTTTGCACAGTAAGGATGAAGCGTTGGACGCTTTTAAACTGTACAAAAGTAAAGTGGAAAACCAGTTGAATAGACGAATTAAAATGGTTCGTAGTGATAGAGGAGGAGAGCATGTAGTACCGTTTGAGAAGATATGTTCTGAATCCAGAATTATACATCAAACTACTGCTCCTTACTCGTCTCAATCTAATGGTGTTGCGGAACGAAAGAACTGAACACTCAAACAGATGATGAATGCTATGCTTATTAGCTCCGATTTACCGCAAAACTTATGCGGGAAAGCCATTTTGTCGGCTAACCATAATTTGAACAAAATTTCACATAAGAGTAAGGATGCAACTCCTTATGAATTGTGGAAGGGGCGGAAATCGTCGTATAAATACCTCAAAGTGTGGGGGTGTTTAGCAAAGGTTGAAGTTCCTCTACCTAAACAAGTTAAAATCGGCCCTAAAATGGTTGATTGCATATTTGTAGGGTATGCACTGAACAGTAGTGCCTATCGGTTTCTGATTCACAAATCAGAAGTTCCCGATATGACAGAAGGCACTTATATAGAGTCGAGAAATGCTGCATTTTTCGAAAACATCTTTCCTTGCAAGACCAAGGAAAGTGAGACATCAACCAAAAGGCCTCGAAACGAGGAGGTTGATGAGGTTGCTGGTCCATCCACTCAAGATAGTGGCGAGTTACGACGCAACAAGAGAGTTAAGATAGTTAAAACATTTGGTCCCGATTTCATCACTTACGTATTGAAAGAGGAACCTAGGACTATCAAATATGTTCTATCTAGGCCCGACGCTCCACTCTGGCAAGAGGCGATTAACAGTGAAATCGACTCTATCATGCAAAACCACACGTGGGAGTTGGTTGATCTCCCACAAGGTTGCAAACCCTTAGAATGCAAATGGATCCTTAAAAGAAAGTATAAAGCGGATGGGTCAGTTGAAAAATGCAAAGCCCGCTTAGTTGCCAAAGGGTTCAAACAAATCGAAGGGTACGATTTCTTTGCTACCTATTCACCTGTAACGAGGATTACTTCCATTAGGGTGCTAATCCCGATTGCTACTTTGCACAATCTCGAAATTCACCAAATGGATGTTAAAACTGCGTTTCTCAATGGTAAAATGGATACAGATATCTATATGGATCAACCAGAGGGGTTTGTAGCACCTGGAAATGAGAAAAAGTTGTGAAAACTAGTGAGGTCGTTGTATGGGCTTAAGCAAGCTCCAAAACAATGGCATTTGAAATTTTATAGCACCATGTTATCAAATGGCTTTCGTATTAATGAGTGTGACAAATGTGTGTACGTGAAAAGTACACCGAAAGGATTTGGCATTTTGTCTATACGTTGATGACATGCTCATTATGAGTAATGATCATGACTTACTCATTAGTACGAAACGCATGTTGAGTCAAAACTTCGACATGAAAGATCTGGGTGTTGCTGACGTGATTCTAGGAATCAAGATCAGCAGGACATCAAATGACATATCTTTAACACAATCTCATTATGTAGAGAAAGTGCTAAAGAAGTCAAATGCCTTTGATGATCCACCTGCAAAGTCCTCATTGGACATGAGTGTGCATTTGAGCAAAAACAGAGGTAGTCATATAACTCAACAAGAATATACTAGAGTTATCGGTAGCATAATGTACATTTCGAATTGTACGCATCCCGATATAGCATGTGCGGTGAATAAACTTAGTAGATTCACAATGAGCATTGGAATGCACTCAGGAGAGTCTTGAGGTACTTAAAGTATACTCTCGACTTTGGGCTACAGTACACTAGGTATCCGACTGTACTTGAAGGGTACTGCGATGCTAATTAGATCTCAGACACTAAAGAGTCATTCTCTACTAGTGGATATGTATTCACTATAGGAGGGGCGATTGTGTCCTGGTGATCGACTAAGCAGACATGCATAGCCCGATCCACCATGGAATCAGAATTCATAGCTTTGGACATAGCCGGCGAAGAAGCAGAATGGCTTCGAAATTTCCTCGAGGATATTCCATGTTGGGATAAACCTGTACCTACTATAATGGTACATTGCGACTATCAAGCCGCAATTGGTAGGGCTCTAAGTGACATGTATAACAGAAAGTCTAGATACATTCATTGTAGACATAACTCAATGAGACAACTGATCTCAAGTGGTGTGATGTCAATAGACTATGTGAGGTCAAAGGACAATCTAGCGGATCCGTTAACTAAGAGCATAAATCGAGATCAGTTGTCTAAACTGTCAAAAGGAATGGGTCTGAAATCCACAAAAGAGAACTGAAGCAGTGGTAACCCAATCAAGTTGACTGGAGATCCCAAGATCTTGGTTCAACGGGAAAACTAAGTTGTGGAAGTTAGAGGATGCACTTGGTAACCGACCATTCCTTAGAGGACAGTGCACCAAGTGAGAACCCGTATGTGGTACAGGCTAAGTCTATACGACTTTTATTGAATTCTAAGTCCATGTGGGGGACGGAGTATTGCGGGATACTCAAGAGGAGTTCACCTATGTAAGTGTGAGGTGAGAGGCTGCCTCAAATATCAGTAGATATTAAACACTTATGAATCCAAAGGATGTCCATGGTCGAAACGGACAAAAATGTAAGAATAAGAAATGAGCGTAGAAATGTTATTGTGTCAGTATTACTGTCTAAGTGCACACCAAGGCGGAATGGATCAAGGCAATGTGTCCACTAGGCTGTCGGTGTACTCGGTAATGCTTGACTGTGGAAGGTCAAAGCCCCAACTACCTATCCAGATGCAATAACGTTTTGTGTTTGAACTGGAATGTGAGTCTGCATATCTATAGGTTCAATTTTCACTCATATGGGGGATTGTTAGAGAAAATGGTTGGTGGTATTAATTTATAATTAATTGGTATTAAAGTTTATTTGAGACTTTAATAGTTGACCAATTAATTTTGGGTGTTGAAATTAATTTCTCGGAAATTAATTGTTACAAGTGTGTTCTACTCACGGAGTAGATGAGAACGATATATTCATACTCGCAAAACCGATTTTCGGAGATTGAAAAATTGAATCGGAAGTCGAATGAGTCAACACCTAATTATGGGAGTAATGAAGGAATTAAATAAGTCATTTAATTCTTCATCCCACATTGAATTTTTGAAGTACTAATAAGCATGATATTAGTATGGAAATAATGGAGTATAATAAATTATAGTTGATTGATAGCCAATCAAAATTGCCACACGCACGCGCACGCGCCAAGCCGCGCCGCGGCCTTGGCCTTAGCCTTGGACTTGGACTTGGTCTTGGTCTTGGTTCTTGGCAATTGGACTTTGGGTGGACTTTGGGCCTTGGGCCCAGCGGGTATCTAATTTTTTGGAGAACGAAAATTAGGATATTCGGTCCACAAAGTTCGGTTCGATTTGGTTTAGAGAACCGTCCGGTTAAGAGAGTCGAACCGGTTCGGTTAGATGCTTCATTAAGCGCATTTTACACATATGCTAAATTTGTGGGACGTTACCAGTGCATTTAGTGGAAACGCGTCTAGTCAACTTCGGTTTCAGTCATGACCACCAACGAAAACGCATCCGCATTAAATGCTCACGCATTTTTTCCTTCTGCATTGAGTGGAGGTGCGCCTATAAATAGCATCCTCATGCATTCCGTCTGGCCACACTCAGAAAACTTCTCTTCTCCCTCTGTCTCTCTGCATATAGAGTCTTAAGAGTCAGTCCAATTCGAAGCGCTTGTTTTGTTCATCGGAGCTCCAAGACCTGTGGTCCTACACTCTTGGAGACGATAGTGACGTTTTACCTTTGGGGACAAATTTCCAAAACCGAAGAGCACTACCGGGGAAATTTTGTCTTGCGGGAAGAGGCCTTCCTCGACTCGTCACAAGCTGCTGTTTTTTATTTTTCTTCTCTATGTAATAGTTAATCGAGTTGTAATTTTCTTTTTATTTCTGTTGAATTATTATTTCCTCAGTCACCATTTTTTCTTTACAATTCTCCCCACTTAACACGTTCTCCTCCATCATAAAACTAGTAAATAAAGCAAACTGAAACTTATCCTCCCCACTTAACACGTTCTCCTCCATCATAAAACTAGTAGAAAATTTTATTCTAATTACTATAATTTTTAACCGATAGATGAAAGCATATATGGTGTATATTGGGAAGAGATTGAACGGATAAAGAAGAAGGATACTCCAAAAAATTCTCAGGCAAGGGTTAGTTTTTTTAATTAAAGTTTTATTTGCTGATTTGTTTTGTTCCTCAACAATCTTCTTACGATATTCTTTAATTCATGACTAGGGTTTTAGAATCAAAATTTTAGGTTTATCTGGTATTTTCTCATAATATATACATTTATGGTAATTTGATGGTTTTATATGCGTTATACATATAGAAAATTTATAAATGTTGAGTGCTTATCATTTGTGTTGTATCAATTGTTTGATTGTTCTTGATTTTTCCTTTACTGTTTCATTTTTGGCATACTACTTTTATTAAATTAATATTTGATTCTTAAGTACTCTGTTATTCTTGATTTTTTTTATTTCTATTTGTAGTAATACTTTTTGAAAATTAGAAATCAAGTTCCATTTTTAAGGTTACTGTGACTCTTGATTTCCTACTTCAATATGTGTTTTATATACATAGGTTGATAGGTTTAGAAATGGGCCACGTGCTAGCTATAATTTAATTATAAATTGAATTATAAGATGATTTAATAATTAATAATGATTTGGCCGATGAAGTGGATGCCTATTCATGTGTACAATATTTGTTTGCTATCACAAAATGTTATTTAGTGTGTATGATATTATAATGACTTATATTTTGCTATTGTATATTGAATCAAATTATTTTTTCATTTATTGCATAATTTATTAGGTTTGTTTTATTATAATTTTATCATAGAACCGTGGATAGACCAATTCTTCAAGATCAAACGGCAGCTCCAACTCGCACTAGCAATACAAAACCAGTACTCCGAATAGCTTACAATGTGTAAGTGTGCGACCATTTCTAATTATCAATTAGCACATTGTTAATTGTTTACTTTTACTATTCTCATTAACCTAGATCTATATATTTTATGTTATTTTATGCAAGTAGCATCACTCCTTCTAAAGCACTCCCTTCACAAAGAAGTGTATACTTGGTCAAAAGTCCTGAAAGACACAAAGAGTTTTATTAGGATATTTTTAAGGTATAATTTATTGTTATAACTATAACAATTCTTTATCTTAATTAATAAATATGTTTCATACATGTTTTTATGTTATGCACTCATACTGTATGTATGTTGTATTCTTTCTTTTAATCACCACATATTATGAAAGTTTGAATTCTCACTTCTTAAAATGACAACATAACTTTCTAATTTTTTTAGAGTGTATATATGTATAGGTTGAGATATTTCGGTATTTATAAAACTCAGTACACCATTCAATAGAGTACCATGTCCATGTGTGCTCTGTTTGTAATACCCCGTCCCGTTTTATACATTTTATTTTGCGAGAAACCTTATTTTATAGTATTATCCTTGTTTCTTTTAATTTTATTAATTTTGTGTGCTACTGTGTAATTTAAATATATACTCTATTTCAAATTCCCAAGTTCGAAGAAAGAAATCGAACATTTCAAACGGATAAGGGATTTCGAGAAATTAAATTATTCAAAGTCTTAAATTATGTTTTCGATCCGTATAATGTGTTGAGAATAATTAAAATACTTTAAAATATTTATTAAGTTTTAAAACTGTATTAATTTTCAATTCGGGATTAATCTCGTAAACCAAACAATCCCTGAACCGTATCAATTGGGAACGAAAATATCAGAATTAAAGGGGATTAATCCCTAACCACATAATTTACATTTCCTTTTGAATTAAATTAATTACACAATTTATCTCGCCCACATATTTACTCCTTCATTTTAAATTAATCAATTAAGAAATTAATTTCCTAAAATATCTCTTCCTCTCCTTATCAGAAGACGCGTATGACCGTTTAAACTCAAAACAAGAATTCCCAAATATTACTTTCAATTCACTCAGCCTCTCTCCTCTTCTCCAGAAACACCTCACCTCTTCCTCTCTTCCGGGGACACCACGTCGCACCGCCTCATGCCTCCTTCCGTCCGTCAACCACCCGTCGCGTCCTCATCTCCGGTGAGCAGCATCGCCAGCGACGTCGTTGCACCAAGCTTAGCGCCGCCCACCTCCTCCACGATGGCCGCCGAGAACCGCCGTGTCCCAGATGCCGTCCCGCCTCCTGAGCCGTCGCCCAGCGACTCCGCCGCCGTGAACCGCCAAACGCTTCCCCTCTCTCCGCCGTACGACGCTGCGAAGCGCCGCCGTCGCTACTCCCTTCCAGCGACGCCGTTGCGTCACCGCCACCAGCGCGCCGCCGCCGCACCTCAGCCAGCGTCACCGACGCGACGTCTTCCTCCTCGCGAAGCCCCAACTGCCGTTCTCCTCTGTTCCAGACCCAGAACCGAGCGCCACCGTGCTCCGCCGCCCTCCTCCTCTCCTGTTCCGATTGGGCCGATTTGCCCTCCCCTTGAGTGAGTCTCAATTTCTCCTTATTTCTCCGATCCCTTTTCGATTTCAATTTCAATCATTGAATTTCCTTTCGATTCAACCGTTCGTTTAATCTCAGTTTTATTCTTTTCGCATTTAATCGAGGCCCGTAGCCCTCTCTACCGTTTCGATGAAGAGCCCGTTGAGCACTATGTCGTACTGTTGCCCGTTTACCACCACGAACCAAACCGGGACTCGTAAGATTGCTTGGTCTCCTTTCTATTTCTCGTAATTGTTGGAATAGGGATTGAACTGATTTAATTCCTTATTGAGACTTTGTGAGTTTGAGATGTTTTGGATTTGAGTCTCTTAGAATTATAGATGAGACTTTATTATTGTTAAAATTCTACTGTACGAATGAATTTTAAGTTGTTAGTATAATGGTTGTGTTGAAATAGTTGTTTAGTGTTATTGGATTGATGAATTAGTATTGCTGTTTTAGTTGGAAGGTATTATTGAATGGATGAATTAGTTTGGTTTGGTTAACTAATGATATGGTGATGAAATTAGTTTGTTTTAATATTAGTTAAGTTTTTAAAGGCAAAGGGAAACTCGTCTTCTACTGTTCAAATGTTTGAAACAAATGGAAAGAAGAATGTTTTAGAAAATATATTACTACTCTTTTGTTTTGAAAATAACACAAGTCAACTTAGTTAATAATACTAGTAGTATAGAAAAATACTTTATTCAATTTAATTGTAATGGAAAACCCTTCTTTAAAATAAATATTTCTAGCAATAAAGAAAAGTATATATTATATTATTTTCAGTATTTTATTATATAAAATTCTTTAAACAAAATAAGTATTAATAAATGGATTTTTATTTATAAAATATAATTTATATGTAAAGTTCTTTTAAAATAAAATATAAATTTTAGAAAGAAAATATTAAATTGAGGTTTTAATTATATTAATATTATTTATAAAACTTTTTTATTCTTTTAATTATTTTCAAGAAAAATAGTAATTTGGGACCTTTATTATATTAGTATTATTTTTAAATAAATTACTTAGACTTTTAATTCTTTCAAGAAAAGAATTATATGGATATACTTTTAAAATTATAAAAGGTTTTATAAAAGAACAAAGGAAATCAAAAGATCGTTTTTATAAGAGTCGAAATAGTCATACAACATGGAGATTAGTAAGTGCACCCCCAATACACTACCCTTTTTGAAAGTGGTGTATTTAGCAAGTTAGTGTGTGTTTTTAAGTAGGTCTATTTCAATAAGTCTATAAGATAACAACTTTCTCGTTTTCATAACACGAACTTCTAGGCCTTTCGATAATTCAAGGGCCAACTTTTAATCAAATGATTTCGTATTAGGATTCTGTGCTAATCAAAATACGCACGAGGGATCCGACAGTCTATTAACATATCACTATCGGGACGTCTCTACAACGCAAGTTATCATCCGAAAGAATTTCAAGACAGTTGTAACTTAGCTTTAAAGTTAAGAGGTGGGTGATGATCTGTTGATTGATCTGCTTATAATACGTTGTGCTGGTATACTCTGAACTCGACCAAATAAATCTAAAACAACTAATCCAACATAAATGTATCCCTATAATATAAATATTTGAATTACGTGGTATACTTATATATGATAAAATATGTCTATTGTTTTATATAAATCTATCATCATTGCATGATTAAGGGCATTAAGTGAGCATGAACGAACTTAAGTACGAATTATGTGATTTTTCCCATGGTTTGAAGACAGCTTTATGAGAATAAGGAAAGTAAGTTACATGATCACTTTATTTAGTGGTAAATGACCACCAGTGATAAATGATCACCAGTAATAAATGATTACCAGTGGTAAATGACCACTAGTGATAAATGATCACCAGTAATAAATGATTAACAGTGGTAAATGACCACCAGTGATAAATGATCACCAGTAATAAATGATTACCAGTGGTAAATGACCACCAGTGTTTCGGAACACCAGTGATAAATGATCATCAGTGGTATATGACCACCAGTAATACGAAAGATGATATCATACGGGGGTTGTCTATGAAAATAGTTTGGAGGAGATTCTCAATGTGTTGAAAATTATTTTAGCAGAATAGGTCGTTACTTGAAAATAACTTTGGGCTTCGCCCCTTAATGTAAATCAAATTGTGATATTTCAATTATATGATGTGAAACTTGTTGTGCCCAACTGATTATTATGTGAACTTGTTATTTATATGATTTATGATGTTCATATTATTATGTCAATTGATTAAATGAATTAAATACTTTATTAATGAGTATAATTTAATATACTTCGGATTTACCAATCCCATGACGTTGCAAATCACCCATACGTGAGAATTCAAATCTCACGCCCCCCTTTTTACAACCCTTGCAGATTATGATTTCGTGGAGCAAGGACAGTAATAGAGACGACACGGAGTTCCCCGCTTGAATGAAATGTTACTGTTAATACTAAGCTTTATAATCATAGATATACCTGCATGAGATGCTTATTAAAATTATTATACTCATTGCTTCCGCTGCATAAAACTCATCTCTCATTTTATTATCCCTTTTTATATAAAAAATTTTATAGTTCGTATTTTAGTTACAAGTGGCACCTCGAATCTGAGATAATTATGTGTTTTGGATTCGGGACGTTACACTATTTGAACAATTCCACTCATTATTATCCTATGATATATTTAATTTCATTTTTTATTTAATTTTTAGGTATCCAATATTGTGAATGTTTAAGATTTAAGAATAACAATGGTTCATCTAATCGATATTTATTATAGTAATTTACTTCTAGGTAATATCAGTGTTTAATTGAGTTGCATGTTGGGTTTTTTTAGGCACGAACACCATGTTCGGCGCAGCGGAAGTAAACGATTCACCAACAACGAATATGTAATAATAACATATAAATCCTTACAGCGATTTGTACGCGGAATCCTCAACTATGCTATCCATGTAACGACTTTGTACCAACCCGCATCGATATGCCAGCGTTGAATCTCGAGACGAATTTACTAGGAAAATTCCGACTGAAGATTTTATGGAGAAATTATATTTCTGATCTATTTTTGGATTTCCCATAGGACATATATTTATAGAGATTAAATTGGTTTAATTTCTAAGCAAGATATCGGGCCTAGCCCGTAATATAATCTCTACGGATTATATTTCCCTAGATATGTTCCTACGAATAATATCTTTACCATATCTATTATTCTTGTATAATAATATTCTAAATATTATTATTGGGATTTCATATTTAATTAAATCCAATTTAATTAAATAATAATAATAATAATAATAATAATTAATTCCAAATATTATTATTATTATATTCTCCATAAATTAAATATTATATCCAATACAATATTTAATCAACCAACTATAATCGGTAAATTGTCATTACATGTTGTGTGACCCATAGGCCCTCGTATATCGAACGATTAGTCAAACTAACGGTCTTAATTGAACCCTAGACAATAAATCAGACATTCTCAATATACGTGGTACGTTGCGAGGAAGTCTGCAACTACCTGTAATAGGCTATTGTGATATCTTCCTTTCGTTCACGAATACTCGATTAAGTCTTAAACATGATGAAGTGTCTATTCAAATAACTTAATCATATTATCTCAAATCACTAATTGATCAAGTATATCACACATAGCCACAAAGTCTAAGTTGATGTGCGTCGGCCGACGACTTAGATCCAATTATGATGAGAAGACCAGTATTCTCTCTAAATCCACATTGAGGAATGAATCCTATTCTTGGCTCAACTACCACGCACATGCATTTCGTGATGAATCCAATCCATGCCATATCTACCCGTGGAAGGGTGCAAGCGCCGGTCATGGTCAAAGTTCACCACTCCACACATGTCGTGCGTATTGACCTCAAGTCAGAGGAGTATCACATCGCTCCCACTAACCGAGACACCCGTAGACACATTATGTGGAATTACATCAAACGGTTTCTCGGATGGGTATACCAATACCCTCTAAGGTATCTGTGCATCCATCATGAGATACCCGGTATCTCGTAGTAAGTGAGATCTTACTCACACTCTCTAAGAGTATGATGCAGATCGCACACCAATTTCAATTGCATCATCAATATCCAATTCTTGATGATCCTTGATCGGGGCTATTTAGGAATCATACATAAGTCATCTGAGTTCTCACTCACTCAATGACAGTAGTGATTCATGGGAACACAAATAAAAATATCTGCAAACAATCAAACATCATATTCAGATAAGTGTAACGTCGTACATTTAATATTAAACCAATAATAATATTAAATCAAATCTGAATATTATCTTAGTATTATGTCCTTTCGATGGATTGTCTCTAGGACACTAACACTAACAATCTCCCACTTGGACTAGAGCCAATTACCTACATGTCTAACCCCTAGACCATCAAATGTCTAGTGTGTACATGAACAGTGAAAAGGATTTACAAGATTATCCTTTATGGGAAATGTTTTAATTTCATTTCTCCTATCGATATGATCTCTCGGATCAAATGATGATACCTCCGTACATTCTTATTTCTGTTATCAGATCTCGGTTCCTTTGCTCATGCAATCGCACCAATGTTGTCACAATATAACTCTATTTGACAACTGGCACTCGGAACTACCCCTAGTTCTCTCAAGAACCTTAAAATCCAGAAAGCCTCAAAGGCTTCTGATATAGCAATGTACTTAGCTTCGGTTGTTGAATCTACGGTCAGATCTAGCTTGGAACTATTCCAACTTACCGCCTCATTATTGAGATTGAAAATATAATTTGACTGTGATTGGTAATTTTCACAGTCTGACTGGAAACTCGCATCAGCATAGCCCGTAATGACTAGCTCTAACTGCCTTCCATAGACAAGAACATGTTCTTTAGTACGCCTGAGGTACTTCATAATATTCTTGACAGCAATCCGGTGAGGCTCACCTGGATTCCGCTGGTATGTACCAGTGATGTTGACAGCGTAGGCCACATCTGGCCTCGTGCAAGTCATGACGTACATGATGGAACCCAATTGCAGATGCATATGGAGCGTCCTTCATGTGCTCGATATCAGCTTCGCTAGAAGGATAATCCTTCTTTGAAAGCTTTATCCCATGATTTGCTAGTAAAACCCTCTCTTAGAGTTCTCCATTGCAAAACGCTTCAACACCTTATCTACATAGGTGGATTATGACAGCCCTACCATCTTCTTGGATTTATCCCTATGGATCTTGACCCTAAGATATAGCATACCTCACCTAGATCCTTTATCATGAAGGTCTTTGATAATCAATCTTTCTCGGACTGCATTGGCGGGATGTTATTTCCTATAATCAATATGTCATTGACATATGCGACTATAAAGACAATACTCTTCCCGCTGCATTTACGATAAACGCAAGGATCTTCTAAATTTCAGATGAAGTCAAAAGATTTGAAATCTTTATCAAATTGGATATTCCAACTCCTAGAAGCTTGCTTCGATCCATAGATGGATCGTTTAAGCTTGCACACAAGATTAGACTTTGGCTTAGATATAAAACCCTCCGGTTGAGTCACAACCACTTCCTTATCAATGTTACCATTGAGGAAAGATGTTTTGACGTCCATCTACCAAAACTCATAATGGTGGTGTGCTGCTATCGCAAGTAAAATTCGAATGGACTTGATTTCAACAACTGGTGAGAAAGTCTCATCATAGTCGATACTTCGTGTCGACTATAACCTTTCGCCACCAACCTATCTTTATAGGTTTGTACTTTGCCATTTGCATCGGTCTTACGCTTGAAGACTCACTTGCAACCTATGGGTCTAACCCCTTTCTGGCAACTCAATTAAGTCTTAGACTTAATTGGTATACATCGAGTCCATCTCGGATTTCATGGTTGCATGCTACTTCTCTGAGTCAACATCTAATGTTGCTTCAGTATAAGTTCTAGGTTCATCTTTATCCGGGATCTCCACATCATCATAGTCCTCTACGAGGAACCCATAATACCTAGTGGTTGGATTACAAATCCTAGTCGACTTACGGAGTTGTGGTTGTGCAGGCTATACATTCTGATCGTGAAAATTTTGTGGTGCAGCGACTTCATCGTTGACCGGAGAGTCCTCAAGAGCGACACTTTCAAATGCCTCTTGGGCGGGAGTTTGAACTATGTTATTCTCATTCAGCCCACTTGGAGGTTGTTGTGAAGGCTATGTAACTCCAACTACGCTCCCACTGGCTGAAAGAGGATCACCTAATGATAAACTTTCACCATGAGAGTCGCTGAATGATCCCACTGATTCTTTGTCATGTTGCTTTTGACAAATCATCAGTCTCTATGTTAATTTGTGGTTCTTGAATCTCTTCAAGTTCTATCTTCTTACGGCTTTGTTCCTTAAAGACTTACTTGTCTTCTAGGAACTTAGCTTGCCTAAAAACAATCATTGTTTGTTTCTCCGGTAGATAGAAGTGATATCCTCTTGTCTCCTTAGGATATCCCAAAAAATAACTATTTTCACCTTCGGATTCCAACTTATCAGTTAGCATTTTCTTTACAACTGCGGAGCAACTCCACGTTCTAATGTGTAGAAAAGATGGCATCTTGCCGTGCCATAGCTCGTATGGAGCCTGCTCAACTGATTTGGACGGAATCCTATTTAGAATGTAGATTGAGGTTTGTAATGTGTATCCCCATAAGAATGTTGGAAGAGAGGAAAAACTCATCATGGACCTTACCATGTCTAACAAGGTTCGGTTTCTCCTTTCGGACACACCGTCCATCTGAGGTGTTCCGGGAGGAGTCTATTGTGACTGGATCCCATGAAGCTTCAAGTAATCCATGAATTCATGGCTAAGGTACTCACCTCCTCGATCCAATCGAAGAGTCTTGATACTCTTACCAAGTTGTTTCTCTACTTTGTACATTAAGAACATCATGTCCATAACTCAACAAATGCCTAGCAGTTTAAACTATTAGTGAACATGTTTATCTTAACAACAACCATACTTGTTCTAGCAGCTGAAACACCTTGTGTTTTCTTCTCGGTTGCTAAAACCTTATAGTCCTTCTTCCAATACCCATTTATATTGCAGTGGGGCACACATCCTTATCAACCCGCTCTTACTTTTGAACTCCACCTTTTGCCTTTAGGAAGTTGAGCTTGGAGCCCTCTTAGCCTTACTCCTTCGCTTCTTCTCGCCTTTCGGGTCAGAAGAAGTAGAAGCACTCACCATGAGCACGGACTTTTCCTTAGCAGTGGAAGACTCAAAAGTCTTCAGCATGTTATGAGGCTCAGACATCGTCGCTTCCGTCTTCTTCATATTAAATTTACTACGAAACTAGAATATGAATCGGGGAGCGACTTGAGGATAGCACATGAGGTGAAATCTTCCCTCCTTTTGCTAATCGACATCTGAACAGATCTCTCATCACTTCATAAATCTCAAACGAGATCTAGAATCAAAGAGATCCTTCAGACGCTTAAGCATCTCGAAGGGATTCATTTTTTCATGTTTGCCTTTACAATTCGGGAGTCATGCCGAGCAATCATAACATAGAGTCTGGGAAGCATCATCTTAATGCTTCTTTTGAGCTGTAACGTCAAACGATGCAGCCTCAACTGAACCAGCCTTATAGGTAAAGGGATTGTCGTGTCTAACACATACTCAATCTCTTCTTACCTTAGCACCAAACACACGTTTCAGTGCCAGTCCAGAAATTTTGGCCCAGCCAATTTGTTCATTTCCAGAACATTTCTCAATGACAAGTTATTCGTTTCAACAATTATAGAGAAATAAACTAAAATGGGAATTAAACACAGAATTCATATGATCAATATTTAGCAATCAAAATAAACATGACCTTTTAATTTATTTTGTCTCCATTATTTTCACATACTCAACGACCTCATCGGAAGAGTACGAATTTATATCTAATATAAATTGCAATGGATTAGGATCCACATTCCTACTATTACAATGACTGCTTGGGCTGAACAATGCAACAACAGAACTGGTAGGTCTCTAAACCAATTGCCTCACGCAATTCCTAGTTGATTAAACCTAGTTCAATCGGATGTCACCTAATTCTCGTTTCCCTGCTTGGGCTGGTGAAACAGAATTAAGTTGGTTTACAACCATTAAGCGGCGACAAACATGTCCCTATAAAAGTCCCGTTAGATGTAGATCCGAGCAAAAGACTTGGGCCTTAAATACTCGTTGGAACAAAATCTCCGGTTTACTTTTAATTTTAATGGAAGACATCTTTCAATCCAATGAAAAACCATATTTTAGTGAGGATCATTTTTAAAGGCGGGGTATTAATTGCTTAATCGAGATTCAACATGATAACTACGTCACATTTGAACAATTATTGGGCGCCGCCTACCCAAACATGACATGTGCGGACAAACATATATAGGGCGCCGTCTACCCAAACATTTAATACGGTCCGACAAATATTGGGTGCCGCCTACCCAAACAATTTAATGCGGGCTATAACTAAAAATGTAAATATCAATTCACATAAGCAGTTATACAAGTGGGGAGCAACTAATCAAGTTCTCATGCTTTATTTCAAATATTAAATTTGCATAAATAAAGCATATATTAAATATTTAGCACATAAATCAAATAAACATGCAAAATATTTAATATTTATAAATAATCAATATTTATAAATAACACGTAAATCGAATAAACATGCTTGTTGATGGGCGAACAATGGAGTGATTAATAAACGAAACAGTTACCATTAAACTTGATGACGGGATAATAAATGAAAGGAGCTAGCAGCTTTGTGGAGCGAACAGCTTTGCAGAGGAGCCCTAATGTGACAAGCAGGATTGGGCGAGCAGCTTTGCAAAGAACAGCTGTGCAAGCGGCGCAAACCAAGATCAATTCGGGCGAACAACTTCGTAATGAAGTGAGCAACATTGTAAGACAATCCCAAGCAAGGAGCGAACAGCTCGGAACGCAAAGGACCACGACATCCAACGAAGACGTACAAACGAGCAACCGATCACCACCGAGAGCATCTCAGTAATGCCAAAGACCAAGTACAACATTGGGAACTCCAAGAGTCACTAGCTTAGATATGGTCCAAGTGTCTTAACACTTGGCACCCATCCAATGAGCAATAGTGTAGATGTTGTACAAGTGTCCTAACACTTGGCAAAGATCCAATGGTTAAGCCACCAAGATGGTGACACATGGCCTCTTTGTATGTCTATAAATACTCCCTTCATGTGCATGAAAATAAGGAGAACATTTTCAATAAAATAGTCAAACTCTTGCAAATTTACTTCTTGAACATTACTAAATCAAAATTCCATGATTTCTTGATCTTGTTTGGTGATCTTAACTAGAGAAAACAGCCACTAATCACCTTGATTAGAAAAGATCATCAACAATGCTTAACAATTAATTACACGTAGGTAAAATATTGCTAAAATTAGAAGTACCAACAAGCTCCAAGCTCTCGGTCAATTTCTTAAGTCATTTTCAAAACTATTTTGCCCAAAAATATTATTTTTGTCTAACCAAAATATGCCCTTATTTAAAATTTCACAAAATTATAGAATTTTAGTATTTGGTCCAACCAAACAGCCCTTACCAATAATATCAAAAAATTTAGAATTTTAGCAAGAGGCAAATATGCCTTAAGCCAATTTTACAGATTTTAATGTATCCAAACAGGGCCTTAATAAACTAAAATCCAGTTTTTTTTTCAAACATTAATTATTAGGCTGACAAGCCCATTTGAATTCCAAGTTAAAAAATATGGGCCATCTATTTCCAAGAGAGGATGCGTTCTGGTAAAAAGGAATCCAATTCCTAATTAATGAAAATACACCCTATATTTTCAAGAATTATCCAAACACATCAACTATTTACACGATAATTATTGATTTCAAATATAAAAATTTAAAATAGAAGTTAGATTGATTCCAAATAAATCTGAATCGAAAAAGGGGCAAAATATAATTTCGAAAATATGCATAATTTTACTTACAAATATTATACAACCAATAAAAGAGTCTGATGCTCTGATACCACTGTTGAGTTTTTCAGGCACGAACACCATGTTCGGCGCAGCGGAAGTAAACGATTCACCAACAACGAATCTGTACAAGGTTGTATAATCATAGAAACAAAAGGATAAATAATAACATATAAATCCTTACAGCGATTTGTACGCGGAATCCTCAACTATGGTATCCACGTACCGACTTTGTATCAACCCGCATCGATATGCCAGCGTTGAATCTCGAGACGAATTTGCTAGTAAAATTTCGACTGGAGATTTTATGGAGAAATTATATTTCTGAACTATTTTCGGAATTCCCATAGGACACATATTTATAATGATTAACTTGGCTTAATTCCTAAGCAAGATATCGGGTCTAGTCCGTAATATAATCTCTACGGATTATATTTCCCTAGATATGTTCCTACGAATAATATCTTTATCATATTTCAAAAATATTGCTCAAACACATTTACTAATTGATTATAAATTTTGGCGTTGTCTAGTTTATGTAGGAAAAATATCTCACATCATACAACTTGTACAAGTTAAAAAATATATATTTTTACTATCTTTCATTACTATTAAACAATGTTTTGGCAATGTTTTAGAAAAAAAATTGAATTTTTTTTAAATTTCTTCTCGATTTGGCATTTGATGTAGCGTGTGACATATTTTTTGTGGCAGCTTCGACTGTCACGTACAATAAGTATTGCCAAAAAAATTGACATTATATATAGAGTATCCTTGAAATTTATACCATGTATCGAATTAAAATAATAAATTAGTTCGTGTATTAAATTGTAAATTTTAAAAGTTCATGTTGTAATTGATAAAGACTATAAAGTTCGTGAGCTTTTTTGCAATGAACCCTAATATAATTATTGAATATAATTTAGTAAACATGACTAAAAATGACTTTAAAAGGCTTTCAAGTCAGACCTTTTTATTATAAAGGTCGGGTCAAGATGCTAAAAAAATATTGCGACAGGTACAGACCAAGCTTAGGCCCTCAACTTAAATAGTTGGTTCAAGCCATCCAACGAGAAGCCTAGTTTGGCTAGACCTATTTCCAACCCTACTAATATGCTATGATGACAATAATTATTGTTGTGTCATAAAAAATATTATTTCATCAAATTTTATAAATGTATAACTATGTGGTGGTAAAATTTATAATGTTAAAATTAATTAAATCATGTTTCTTTAGTATTATTACAAAATTAATTTATTGATTATAATAAATTAATTAATTTTAATATTTTTTTCAACTCTTGTAGCAAAAGCGAAGCCCTCGCCCCCAGGGCCCCCACTCCCTGGCCCGGCAGGATTGGGTGGAGGAGGTAAATCATGGTGACTCAGCAGCCCATTAGGTAGGAAGACTAGTGTCTGGTGCCCACAAGGAGTTATCCCCACATAAGAGGGATAAAACTCCCACACTGCAGCTGTCAGGGCTCAATTTTTTTATATTTTTTCAACCCTTCCTAATGAACTTAATGTTTATCCAATTATTCTCAACATGTCAAATTTCAAACATCAAATATGGTTGAAAACATAGAATTTTGATATTACTATTAATATTATAAAAAATATAAGTTATTTGTTGTAAATTTATTTTAAAAATATTAAAAGGTAATCTTAAAATTGATCCATGCAGTTATCACTAATATAAATATCATATCAATATGTGTATCCACATTATAGCATTAATATAATTAACGTAAAAATTGATTTTAATTATATCTTGATGTTAAATCTTCTTGTGTAGAATATACTTTTAAGAAATCAATATTATTATTATGAATAATATTAAATATTACTAATGAAAACATTAATGACCGTGTTCCAGCACGAATGCAATACTAGTATAACGTATATAAAGCTCATTTCAATAGTATGAGAAAATTTTTTAGAACCGTACGGTTCTAAAAAGAGGAATGGAAAGAGAAGGATGATCTTTACAATATTTTGATGAACTTTCAGAAAGTTGCTATATTTTACAAAAAAAATCAATTAAAAGACAATAATTTGATAAAAGAAAATATATATACATGAGACTCAAGTGCATTTTGAACCATACAACCTATATTCACTTAAAAATTACACTTTTCAATTAAAACTACATTCACCGAAGCCCTTTTCACTTAAAAATTACACTTTTCAATTAAAATTACATTCACAGAAGCCCTTTTACAAATAATCTCTAATAAAATTATTGGCGCCCCACAATATTTTTGGATTTTTTTTCCGAATTTTTTTTAATGGAATGTATTAACAAAAGATAGGATTACCTAGTCATTTATTTATTATCCATGTTACGACAATGTATTAAGGATACAAGATATTTAATGGTCCAAACTCTTATTTTTTTTGTTCTAGGCCGCAAGATTATTTATTTCTATTTTTTTACTCGTATCTAGTATTTGTATGTGCCCCCATTTCGTTCTTTCACTATCTGTTGAAAATATTGAAGTTATTCTATTTATTTCTTTTTTCCAGATAATTTTTAAATCATCTGATTTACAAAAGCTTTGGTTGTAAAATGGTACGATTACAAAGAGCCTATTGAATCATATTTGAATACTATTCGATAAGCTCTCGTTAATTTACACAATGTTTTTTTTATCTATACTTTTCAATAAAATTAACTGATATAATTATAAAATGGTCTATAAAAACATTTCATTAATGCTCTTAAATTAAACTTCTACTTTTTGTTTTCTTAAACTTCTATTTAAATACAAAGTCATCATTAAATATGAAGGTTCATTACTATGTAAACGTTGGTTGCTTGAATATTTGTATGCTTGAGTTCATAATTGAGCAGTAAGTTAAACAAGAAAATAGATGTAGTCTAAGAATTTTAAAGATTAGTTTTAAATAAATATATGTAATTTAATCAAGGGTGCAGAAGTCGGAAAACGCTAGGCAGACGTTTCTTGGCCGCCTAGCGCCGCCTAGAAAAACCGCCTAGAATTTTTTTTATTTTTTTATTTTATACCCAATAAATCAAAACAGCTAGGACAAATTGTTGGGTTCAACCTAAAACAAGTAGTATAAGATTTGGGCCAAAAGGCCCAAAACCTCTTTCCCAAAGAGGTCAAAATCCCACTGCCACCACCAGAAAAAATCGGCAACCACGGACCACAAAGTAGAAACCCAAAATGCGCACGGTTGCAGTTGCAGATCGTAGCAGGGGCGGCGAGCGTAGGGCGGTAGCGGGCGGCGATGGGCGAGCGTAGGACGGTAGCGGGCGGCGACCGACGAGCGAAGGGCGGTGGCGACGACAGCAAGCGAGCGAAGGGCGGTGGCGACGACAGCAAGCGAGCGAAGGTCGGCGGATTAGCAGCGTTTCTCTCCTTTCAAGTTTCAATTGAAACACTACTTTTCTCTCTCTCTCAATCTCAGCCGCGTTCTGGTTCCTAGCCGCCTACACCGATTTGGCCGCCTAGGCGGCGCCTGGACGCAGAACCGTCGAAACCTGGCCGATTTGGTGCGAGTCGCGGCGGTGGGTGGCCGCCTAGACCAATTTTTACATCCATGAATTTAATTAATTCAAATTGCTGAAAATGAAGGAACGAGATAAATTAAGATGAATCTATATTAAAAAAAAGGCACTAAATACATTTAACGCAAGAATTTCAAGGCTGTATATATATGAAAATTTTGCAAAAGATATTATGCAAATATATTTGACATGCTTATGTGTCGTCTTTAGGTTAATTTCGCATATGTGTCGTCTTTAGGTTAATTTTGCCTATGCAATGAATTTTTACGTGTCATTTATTTCGTCTATGTATCGCTTATGTGTCATATGTGTAGCTGATTAGTGTGAAAATTGCTCGAAATTCATATACTTAATTTGTCTAATTTCATGAGATTTTTTGCATTTATTTACATTAATTTGAGTAATTGCACTTAACTGTCGAGAAAGACATTTGTGTTTATTTTGCAGGAAATTGAGTAATTTTAGAAGTAAATACGAGTCCTTAATTTACTTCAAACATCAGCGGGCCAAATTAAATACTTCAAGGCATCTAAATGGAGGCCCAGCACGTTTGATTGCCCAGCCAAGATTTTCGGTCCAAATTAAATAAAGGGTACAACTATATACCCCTCCATTAATTCTAGATACACCCCCTTAACACAGAAAAAAAATATAAAAATCCAATATTACCCCTTCCATTTTAAACACAGACGATACACCTCTACAAATCTAATTTCTTATAGCCACCAACTCCGGTTCCGGCGCCACATGCATTTGCTCCATCTTTATTTGGTCGATCTATCCTCATCTTCCTCTAACACTTCACAATTTAAACCCTCATCAAAAAAAAAAGAAAAGAGAAATTAAATCAGAAGAGACAATCCATGAATCTGAAAATAATTATTTAGAAAAAAAAAAAAGAGAAATTGGACGGGAAGAAAAAAGACCGTCGGCGGCGCTCGATCGGTGAGAGAGATTGTGGGCGTTGGGTGGCGATGTGGGCGCGGCCGGCAGAGACTGTTGTGGGCGTTGGCGGCGCTGTGGGCTCGGCCGGTGGTGGAGAACAAATAGCAGCGCCGCCGTCGATTAATACTGTTGGCGGTGGAGAACAAATAGCAGAAGGGATGAAGAGGTTGTGGGCGGCGACGACACGGTGATGGCTGCAGCAGCGGGCGGCGGCGACACGGTGGTGGCTGCTTTCGGCGCAGTGAAATTTGTTTGCAGATTTGAAGAGAGAGGAAGAGACGGTAAATTAAAAATGTGAGGAAGATTTTTTTAGGAGGGTATAATAGGTAGATCATGATAAATTTAGGTGTATCTAGTATTAATGGAGGGGTATATAGCGAGACCCTTAAATAAACACTGAAGCCCAAAACAAAGGCCCAACTATCTAGGAATTAAAGTTACGGCCATATGAATGAAAGAAGAATCAAAGGCCCACTTGAATTTAATATATGGGATGCAAGTTGCAGCTATTCACGTGATTCATTAGAAGAAGGAAAGGCAGCCATCATGTGGGGGCCACGTCCAAAAGTTGGAAAGAAACAAAGTGGCGGGCCCCACTTTTTCTAAAAGAGGAAAAGGCCAAGCATGACTCTTTCAAACTTAGAAAACCCATCTTTCTGTTACTATAAGAAGAGAGAGATGCTTAACAAGAAAGAAACCCACCTCCATAAGCTACGAAGAGAAATTCGCCAGAACAGAGCTCCATGGCCGGAAATTCCAAGAGCAGCGTCGAAATTTTCAAGCTGCGAGCACCGGAGCTCGGAAAGAAAGAAAACCGAGCTTCGCCGGAGAAAGCTCGAAGCCGGAAACCATGGAGTTAACACCGGAAACCGGAGTTCGAAGCAGAGCCACCATTAATGGAGGATTTCACCGGAAAAAGAGCAAAGCCGCACCGTCTTGAAGCCGGAAATCCGAAGCTTCGCACCGGAATTCATGGAGATGGAGTAGCGGAAGTTTCTGTTCACGCCATTAATGTATGTCGCCGGAATTTGAGATCGGAGAAGCAGGCCTTCATTTGCGCTCTCCTCGCCGGAATCTGCCTCACGCCATGGCCAGAGCACGTTGGAAAGCTTCAATTCGCGTCGATTTCGGCCGGAATTAGCAATCCCAGAGCTGGAAGCTTTGAACGTATAACCGAAGTATGAGGAAGAAGAAGAAAGCTTCAGCACTTTCTTCCATTTGAAAAACGCGTTCCCGAGCTCGACCAAGCAACTCGGTCGAGTTACCCAACTCGTGCGAGCCGATGTCGGTTTTTACAGAACGTTGAGAAGAGATTGGCCGTACTCGACCGGGAGTCCAGCTCGGTCAACTCAGGGAAATTTTGTAAAATTCGAAAATTCACCATTTTTCAGGGATTTAATTGCAAATTCGTCTCAAGCCCTATTTCCACACTATATATACTTCATTTCTCAGATTTAGGAGAAAAGAAAAGAACCAACACAAGCCAAGAACCCTAATCCCCTAGATAGTTTTCTTTTATTTTTTTCTTTTGCATTTTTTTTCTTTTAATTTCTAGAATAGATTAGATTAATATTTCATTAGTAGTGTTTACATTTCAAGCAATGATTTGAGCTATTGAAGATTTGTATTTCCATTTCATCACAAGAGGTGATATCTTTATTTTATTTCAAGTTTTAATGAGTAATTTCATTTTTATGTGTTATTTTAGCTTATTAGCCATGGGTGTCTCTTCTAGAACCATGGACTAATTTTCTTTGCTTTGAGTGTTGAATCAATGTATGAAATTAGTGTGTTGATGGATTTATAGCTTTGATTATGCTTATTTCTTGATGTGAATGTTTCTATTGATGGACTTTGTATGTCTCAATTAATTAGTTGATTTTATTAGCTTAGGTATTTAATTTTGTGTATTGCAACGAGAGTTGGGTATGCATGATTGGTATTTAGGTGAAAGCTTTGAGTAATTAATTTGAGTTAAATAGTAATCGGTTGCCCGAGAGGGGGTCGGTTGCTAGATCCCCCATCATTAGATATTAGGTATCTTAATTTGATAATTCGGGTACTTAGTGAAGGGGGAATTCTAGAGATGCATCGCGTGTTTTTAGATATTCACGATCTTAGGAGCTTATGGGGCATAATTAGGAGTTGCTAGTTAGTCCACGTTATTCACCTAGGCCTCAAAAGGGATTGGTCTACACACTTTCGTGATCGCTCTTAGCAAACATCTAGAAAAAGGCAATGATAGGTTGTGAATTTGTCACACACACTAGTGGATTACATTGTGAAGACACTCGAAGCATTTCTCTCTCGCACTTTCTTAATTGAAAGTTAGTTTAATTGTTTTATTGCTTTCTAGATTTAATTCTTGCACTAGTTTAATTTTTAAATGCCAACTTGCTCGTCACTATAGTACCATGCCAACGTGCAACTTTGGGGCTCCACTGCATTCCTAAATCCTTTGAGTTCGATAACTACTTGGTCCTAGTCTACTTCACTACTACGACGATCCCGTACTCTTGCGGGGGAGTAGGAAAATATTTTTCGAAAAACTCCGACCAAGTCAGTAGCCTTATATAATAAGGAATCTAATAATTAAAAAAAAAGGCAAGCAAATGGATTTGAACCCTACACCTCAAAAGCAATCATTATGGAGTATGTACAGAGTGAAATTGGCTTATATATGAATCACTGAAGGGTATTAGTTGTTTTCACTGAAGAGTATTAGTTGTTTTTACTGAAGAGTATTACTAGTTTACATTGAAGTGTCTTAGTTCATTTTCACCGAACAACTAAGACTCTTTAGTGTAAATCAGTAATACTCTTCAGTAAATACAACTAATATTTTTCAATGAAAACAACTAATACCCTTTAGTGATTTATGTATAAACCAGTTTTACTCTATACTTTGTCATCATTATGATATTTACCAGTTTAGCTATCATTGTGATCATAGTAATTTACATTTTATTTAACTACATTTGAGGATATATTATATATATAAATCTTATTATATTAATAATTCAAACAAGTATAGCATATGATCATTTCCGCTTAAGTATATTTAATTTTACAGTATTATTACTAAATTGATTAATAAATTAAAAAAATGCTAATTATGTGAAATGTCAATTTTCAATTAACTTATTTTTATATTCTCACTGTATTTGAAAATATCCTATTTAGAAATTTTTAATTTGTAAAAAAATTAATTAATGGAATTAAGAATATTAAATAATTTTAATTTGATTAAATGATTAATTTTTTTTAATCTAATTATTTGAAATTTTATCATTTAATTGATAAATTTTTATTGTCCAGAAAACATAATAAATCAAAATTTTAACTATTTGATTTTGTATTTCTTAAATCAAATTTGATATGTCAATTTCTATTGGTTTAATTGTGTTTAACATGTGACATTATGTTTGTGTAATAATGTTGTCTCTAATTAAAAGAAACACAATTAAATGGATTTGAATCTTGCACACATATATAAATATTTTTTATTTATTTTTAAATTGAAAAGTCGTATTATAACCCACTAATAAATTTATATTACTAGTGATTTTTTTTTTTAATTTAGAAATGCTTATTACTTTATTTTATATTATATAATTTAAATGACATATATATAATATTTTTTCATATACAATATATTATTTACATAACATATTTGAAAAAATAAATCTTTAAAATATAAGTATTAAAAAAATTAGGGTTAATTAATTCACGATCATTAAGTTCAATCTCAATTTAATCACAACTTTCAATAATATTATAGAAATTCACCACTGTTTAGTTTTTCAATGAGGTGTATAATTTGCACTTTTAGCAAAAAAAAAAAAAAAAATTATGCAAGGGTGTGTGATTAGGCGTGAAATTGTTATGATTTATAGCTCGTTTTACCCGTGTTTTGAGTGAATTCGATGAGTATTTAGAGTCAATTGAGTACTATTTTCATAAACTGGTGAATTTGCCTCTTTGATGCTCATAGATGGATAGAGGGCGAAAAATGGAGTTTGTAGGACTTTGAATCGACTCAAACGGATGCCCGGATGAAAAGATATTGAAGAAATACGAAAAGCATTAGTGGTGCAAAGAAAAGTATCACTTGACTCAAAGAAGGATGTGCTCGAGCACCACTGCTCGAGCACAAGGGGGATCGAGCGCCTATTGTGCTCTGGAAGAAGAGGCGCTCGACCAGGTTGAGGTCGACGCCACCGCTCGACCAAGAGTTCCATTAGACCAAGTCCAACTCGAGCATGCCCATTCGACCTCTTGACCCATTCGACCAGTGAGTGGTCGAGCGCCCCCGCTCGACCAATGAGGGGTCGAGCGCTCTGAAGGCTCTGGAAAGAAGACCCACTCGACCACAAGGGGGTCGAGCGCTAGCACTCGACCAAACCCCAAATTTGCGTGATTTCGGCCTTTTTCACCCGTTTTCGGCCCGTTGCTTATAAATACCCGATCCCAAGCTCGTTTTTAGATACCTTTGATCACTTTTTATATTTTGGCATACTAAGAGCTTGGTAGAGAGATTTTGGAGAGTTACACACTTTTAATCGAGGTTTTGATTTACGAATTCTTAGTTTAGCTACTTCTTTTGAATCTTTTCGTTTAATTCTTTCGTTCTTGAACCTTTGAGACTTATAAACCCTAACGTTACCAGATTTATTAAGATTTAGAGATATTCTTTTGTTTATGCTTTCAAATTCTTTTGATTATTCAATTATGCAAATGTTCATCGTTTTTGTGATTGTTTTTGTTATTTCAATTACCATGTTAGGCTAGAACCTTTGCATGCTTAGGGTAGGATGTTGGTACATAATTAGGATAACTCGTGATATTTAGTGTTAATTCTCTTAATTAATTGAATTCTTAAAATAAACCCTAGAATTATCTTGGAATTGAATATGAAAATTATTAGAGAGAGGACGATCTTATCACTCTTTAATAACGAATAGGCTTAACGAGAGGGTTATAGAAGGGGTTTATAATTTACTGGTTTATCTAGGGAGGACGGCCGCATCAACTTAGTTAAATAAGAGTCTCATCAATTAAGCATAATCCATATAACTTATTTAGTGGGTTGTGAATTAGGTTGATATGATGAAGTATTAAGGTTAATTCTTGAGTTTTTAGTCTTTCAATCTGTGCTAGATTAGGGAAGTTGATTGCCTAGTTTTAGTACACTTAGGATTAATACTTGCACATCACGGTTATTTTAGTTATTGTACCAGCTCCGTTAGTAGGGATTCCTATCCTGGGCATCACCATCTCATACTTTATTAAAACCGTAGTTATTCGTTTAAGTTAATTACTTGCAATATTAGTGGTAGAATTTAGAGTAGTTTAATTCCATTCCTGAAACCGAACATCCACTCATATTAACTACGACGCATATATTCCAGGGCTCTATTCGCATACACACCCTCCCTTGGGTATGATATTACTTGGTCCCTATAATTGCCAATACTATAAGGAACCCATACGCTTGTGGGGTAGCTACTAGTATAGCTAGTATTTTGCGTTCAAGTCAATGGTGCCGTTGCCGGGGATGGCGATGTATGTCCATTGAGTAGGACTTGGAGATAGTTTAGTAGTTACTAGTGAGTGTTTTTACTTTTCTATTTATTAGTGGTCATCATACAGTTGCGTTTTGATATTTCTTTTGGTGTTTCAGGTTGATGGTCCCGTTTTCAAACAACACAATGGGAATTTAGGAGAAAACAATAAAAAAAAATTGGGCAACACTCAAGTCACTGCATTGCTTAGAGTCAGAGCTATCAAGTCAGTGTGATGACTTGAGAATTCAGTCTCTAAACAAGGCAGTGACTCGAGAGACTGAACTCTCGAGTGCGTGCTTAAGCTTGTCAGTGAGATTGGTTCTCACTGACTAAAATACTTAGCTAATTTTCCTTTTCTTACTTTCGAAATACTCTCAGTGAGCAAACATTACAAAATATTTAGCAAGTACTTAAGCATTACTAAAACAGTAAATAACACTCAATGTGACGTGGTTCAGAGACTCAAGCTCCTACATCCACGGTCTTGATTGAACAGGATAATCCACTAAGGATTAACTTATTTTTAACGTTCCAAGGTGCACTCTCATCTGGACTCACACCCTTCGCGGAACTGTCTCTCGAACTGGCCTCACATCCCTCTTCTCTCAGGGATTGCCTCTCCACACCTAACTTCAACCACTAACTCTAACACTCGGGAAAGGGTTTGGATTTGGTGTTGCTTTCTCCAACTAGGTGAGATTTTCCCTTACATGGTTTTAGCATTAAAGCTAGGATTGGGAAAATCTCTCTAAGCTTAGGATGTATATGATAGGCTCGAGTATACAAACTAGAACACTCAAATATGACCATGTAGAACTCAGGGTCAGTGTTCTTGATGGAGATGGTGCCTCCTTATGCCTCCCTTGAACTTGCGCTCTCTCTCACATCTGCTCCACAGCTTGTAGGTGTAGATTTTCCTCCTCTCACACACTTAGAAATGCAGCTATAAGCTTGTATATATAGTGTGGATTCAAATGTTACGTTGGAGAGTAGTACATTTGAATCTAGACTATAAATAGGGAATCCTATTTCTGAGACAGTGTGGCCTTGTCAGTGTTAGATGAGCTGTCTTGACTTGATTGGTCAACGTGGACTAAATCCAACGGCTCTTTGGTTCAGTGGGCTTGATCAGGGCACACTGACTTCAGATGGCTTATCCTCCACTGACTCTGATGATCTTCAGTAGACATGAATGTCTTTTGTGTAGTTGTCCTTCAATAGACGTTTGAAGATCTTTCCAAAAAGATTGTCATAAGGCTGAATGACAATCTTCCCTGACCTCAGTAGCCTGACTCCTTCAGGGTCTACTAGGTACAGCACTGATCCTCCTGATCATGCTCTTCACTGAGTAGTCCACTGACTTAGCTTAGAATAGTCAGGTTTATACTCAATGAGACATCCTTCAGGCTTCTCTTCAGGTTCAGGTCTTTTGACATGGCTTCAGTCTGTCTTTCTTGTGATGTCATCTTGACTTCCTCAGGCTGTGTCAGTGAGTTCTCCTTCACTGAGTTCCCCCTCAGTAGAGTTTTCCTCCACTGATAACTTGTTCAACTGAGAAACAACTTAGCATGACCTGAAACTAAAAGATACAATCCTGACTGCTTCAAGCCTATTACATGTGGTTTTGGAAAATCATGAAAAATAATATATCCCAACACAGGTATATGAAAACTCGCTCAAAAGGAGAATCGAGCAAAGACCGAACAAAGTTAGACCCTGAGACTATCACTGGAAGAAATAGAGCCTTCTATCGAAGGATGAACACTGCTTGTGGTGAGAACGACAACATGAACATAAGTAATGAGTTGGATGCAGTTGTTGCTAATTACAATCAGGTAATGGAACAGGTTGAGGGAGCTGAAGGAAATGACAGTCAAACTCAAGTCCCTTTAGGGGAAAACCAGAGCCAAAACCCGGTCCCACAGCATCGAGACAACTCAACTCAAAACCAAGTCCCAAATCCTCTAAACAACCCAGTCTACCCACAGAATAATCCACCTTACCCATACCCGTACCCACCATACCCTTATCCACCATACTATCCTCCACCTCCTACTTATAACCAACCTCATATTCCACAAGTACCTCTACCACCAGTTTATCCTTAGCACGTTCCTCATAACGCTGATCCTGGTATGACAATCAGAGGAAGGTTTAAGGCGCAACCTCAACGGTACTATGATGGTGTAGCAATGCCACCAGTGGAATTGAACAACTTTTCTATCTCCCAGGGATCCTGAAGATGTTAGTCGAGAATCAATTCAATGGAGAGGTCAGAAAGGATAATCCTCATACTCACTTGAGGAATTTTCTGATGATTGCCTCAACTTTCTACCATAATGACATGTCTGAAAATGCCAAGAGGTTCAGGTTGTTCCACTTCTCTCTAACTGGAATCGAGAAGGTGTGGTATGATAACACGCTCCCAAGGGGAGGTGTAACCACATGGGCCGAGCTCGAGCGTCTGTTCCTCGAGTGATTCTATCCTCCGTCTAGAACAATCAAAGCAAGGCAAGAGATTTCATCTTTCAAGCAGAAGTTAGGAGAGGAATTACGTTAGGCTTGGGAGAGATTCTCTAATATGCTAATTGATTGCCCGTAACATGGGTACAACGATGGTGATATAATGGCTTATTTCTACTGTGGAGCCAGCAAGGTAGCTCAAGACCACCTTGATGCATGTGCTAGTGGAGCGTTCCTGAATTGTAGTGCAGCTCGGTGCAGAGAGATAGTTGAGAACATTGTCAAGAATGCGGGGCAATGGAATGAGAATCCAGAATTTCAGCGGGCTTATTAGATGGAAGAGAGTGAGGGTACTAGAAAGCTGTTGATGGCAATGATGGAGAAGATCAGCAATCTAGAGGTTGGACAAAATCTGAGTGGATGGAATATTGGAATGAGTGAGAAAGTGGACCACCCAGCAAGCCAGCACGAGGAGGCCAACTATATGGGGAGGCCTAATTACAATCAAGGCAGATACCAACAAGGTGGCAACCAGCAGGGAAGACCTCTCTACGGTCAACCGTTTTGTACCACCAGGTCCACAACCTCCTCAAAATCAGTGGAGAAACAACCAAAGTTATCAAGGAGGCCAGCAGCCCCCTCAGAACCAATGGAGGAAGAACGAGAATTTCTCTTATGCCAATCCTAAGGCCGGAATCACTGTACCTCCCGGAGTAGATCCAGGTTTAAAACCCCCAGGTGGAGAAGGCGGTGCCTCCACCGAAGAGATGTTACGTGCTATTCTCCAGAAGGTAGAAGAAGGTAGAAAGAGGTTGTCCTACTTGGAGTATGATGTTAAAGAGTTGAACAAGAAGAGCGATCTGAGAGATCAAGAACTTCAAATGAGAGACATGGATCTGAATAGAGTTCAACAAGAGAACAATAGGCGAATCACTTCTATAGAGTACTAGATTAGCCAGATTGCAAAGTCGCAAACAAAAGAGCCGAGTAAATATTCATCTATGCCCGAGACAAACCCGAAAGAGCAATTGAAGGCGATCAAGTTGAGAAGTGGAACTAAATATGATGGACCTCAAATGCCTGCTGATCTTGAGGAGATACATAAGGAGATTGAGATGGAGGGTCAAGAACATAAGAAAGATGGGGATGAGACAGTTGAGGTAGAAGTTGAGAAAGAGGTTGAGGTAGAAGATGCTCAGAAAGGTAAAGACAATGAGGAAGAGATTGAGGAGATTAAGAGAGTTCCAAAGTGGTAAAAAGGCAAGAGAAGCAAAGAAAAACATGAAAGAGACCGAGTGAGACGAATGGGGGGTACCCAAATCTGTGATACCGGTCCCATATCCACAGTGATTCATGAAGAAGAAATTAGATGAAAAGTTTGCTAAGTTTCTTGATGTTTTTAAGAAATTGCATATTAACATTCCTTTTTATGATGCTTTGGAATAAATGCCGAATTATGCCAAGTTCCTGAAGGACTTGATAACTAAAAGGCGGAGAGTAGATGGGCCTGAACTTGTGTACTTGAAACAAGAGGTGAGTGGTATAGTGCACAAGGCACTTCCTCCTAAGCTGAAGGATCCCAATAGCTTTACGATCTTATGCGATATCGGGAACGGGATCAAGAAGGGAGCATTGTGTGATTTAGGGGCTAGCATTAATTTGATGTCTCTATCGTTGTTCAAGAAGTTGAATGGGGGTGAACTTCAGCCCACGATGATGACTCTCCAGCTTGCTGATAGGTCCATCACTACACCTCAAGGAGTGGTGGAGGATGTTCTAGTGACGGTGGTGAATCACATTTTTTCCGCCGACATTGTTGTCCTCGATATGGAGGAAGATGAGCATGTACCCCTAATTTTGGGAAGACCATTCTTGGCTACTGTCGGGATGGTGCTAGATGTGCCCAATGGAAAGATCACGGTGAAAGTCGATGATCAAGAAGTAAAGATAGCGATCTACGAAGCGATGAAATATCCAATGGGAGATTAAAGTTGTCACTTCATTGATATCTTGGACACTTGTGTTGATGACACACTTCTTGACCCGTGCTCTTTCTATGTTTATAATTATGATTATCCTATTCTCGATGAACTAACATATGATCTTTATGACCTTGATTATTTTGACAGCTTAAAAGAGAACGAGGATGTAAAGTTCATGGATGTGATGAAAGTTGAGGATGAGGAAGAGTTAGATGTAGAGGAGTCCACTTTTGAGAAGATGTTCGATAAAGAGCAACCATTGGAGGCGAAGAAGGAGCAGAAACCACTCCCGGATCATCTCAAGAACGCTTACTTAGATGAGAATGAGAAGTACCCGGTAATTGTATATGCCCTTTTATCTGATGATCAATTAGAGAGACTACTAGTGGTGCTTCATAAGCACAAATCCGCTATAGGTTGATTAATTGCGGATATTAAGGGTATTAGTCCTTCTATTTGCATGCATAGGATTAGATTAGAGTAGGGTACAAAGGCCATAGTTCAAAATCAGCGTAGAGTGAATTCGGTAATACAAGAGGTAATTCATAAGGAGGTATTGAAGCTGTTAGATAGTGATATGATCTTTGCTATTTCTGATAATCCATGAGTGAGTTCATTACATGTAGTTGCTAAGAAGGGGGTACCACAGTAATTAAAACTAAATCTAATGAATTGGTAGCCACTAGATTAGTGACGAGATGGTGTGTTTGTGTTGATTATAAAGAGTTGAACAAGGCAACGTGCAAGAATCACTTTCCTTTGTCGTTTCTTGATCAAATGATTGATAGATTAGGTGGTTTTGAGTATTATTGTTTCCTAGACGGGTATTCGGGATATAATCAGATTATGATAGCACCCGAGGATTAGGTAAAAACCATCTTCACATGCTATTATGGTACTTTTGCCTTTAGGAGAATGTCATTTGGATTGTGTAATGCACCCGCCACCTTTCAAATGTGTATGATGACTATTTTACATGGCTTGATTGAGAAGATTATGGAGGTTCTCATGGGTAACTTCTTCGTCTACGGGGAGTCGTTTGATAAGTGTCTAACCAATCTTGAAGTGGTGTTGAGCAGGTGTGAATAGACGGACTTGGTGCTTAATTGGGAGAAGTGTCACTTTATGGTGAAAGAGGGTATTGTTCTTGGACATCATGTGTCCTCGAAAGGTAATCAGGTTGACAAGGCGAAAGTGATAGCTATTGAGAAGCTTCATCCACCTTCGACCGAGAAGGGGATTCGGTCGTTTCTAGGCCATGCGGGGTTTTATAGACACTTTATAAAATACTTTTCACAAATTGCTAAACCCCTTTCGCAGCTTCTTGAAAAAGAAGTCGCCTTTGAGTTTACTAATGAGTATTTAGTGGTTTTTAACAGGTTGAAAGAAGCATTGGTGAATGCCTTCATTCTCGTCACTCCGGATTGGTCGAGTCCCTTTGTGCTCATGCGTGATGCTAGCGACTATGCTATGGGGGTTGCTTTGGGGCAAATACGAGATAAGCGGTTTCACACTATTTATTATGCCTCGAAGATGTCGAATTCTGCTCAAGTGAACTACACTACTACCGAAAAGGAGCTGTTGGCGGTCGTGTATACTTTTGATAAATTTTGACCCTACCTCATAGGGATGAAAACAATCGTATATACGGATCATGCAGTAATTCGGTATCTCATGAGCAAGAAGGATGCAAAGCCCCATCTCATTTATTAGATTTTATTACTCCAGGAGTTTGATGTTGAGATTTGAGACAAGAAGGGGAGTGAGAATGTGATAGCCGATCACCTCTCGAGGATGGAGCTTACCAAGGAGAATACGGTAGAGGAGCGAGAGGTGAATGATGAGTTTTTGGATGAGAAGCTGTTTGGTTTAGGAGATGTCCAGGTGTATCGAGTAGAAGGGAAGGCCCCGTGGTTCGCTGATTATGCTAAATTTTTAGCAAGTGGAGAGCTGCCGGTGGATATGGATACGTTGCACCGAAAGGCGTTCTTGAAGAAGGTCCGTAAATTTATTTGGGATGACCCATACTTGTTCAAAAGAGGAATAGATCTTGTGCTTAGAAGGTGTGTGCCCGATGAGGAGTGGAGTGATATCATAAGACATTGTCATGCCTTACCATGTGGAGGACATTTGGGTGGAGAGAAAACCGGTAGGAAGGTTCTTCAAGCCGGTTTCTATTGGCCTACTATATTGAAGGATTTCGTGGAATGGGTGAAGAGATGTGACAAGTGCCAACGTTTCAGCTCTATTACTAAGAGGGACGAGATGCCGTTGCACGTGTTTATGGAAGTAGAGGTATTTGACGTATGGGGGATTGACTTCATTGGTCTGTTTTCCCCGATTAATGGATTCTTGTACATCCTCGTGTGTGTTGATTACGTCTCGAAGTGGATTGAAGTTGTCCCTACTCGAGTGAACGACTCCCGTGTTATGATTGACTTCTTGAGGAAGAATATTTTCTCTAGATATGGAGTCCCGAGATCTTTGATTAGTGATGGGGGGAGTCACTTTGTGAACAAGTTGATGGAGAAGTTGCTGTCAAAATATGAGGTAAATCATCGGGTTTCTGCATCCTATCACCCTCAATCGAATGGTCTCGCTGAGGTGTCTAATCGACAAATTAAGGAGATTCTTGAGAAGACGGTGAGTGTTAGTAGGAAGGATTGGGCTTTGAAGCTTGATGATGCATTATGGGTGTATAGGACAACTTTTAAGACTCCTCTTGGTATGTCTCCGTACCAACTCATTTTTTGGGAAGGCGTGCAACTGGCCGGTTGAGCTTGAGCACAAGGCATATTGGGCAATCAAGAAGCTGAATTTTGATAGTGCTATGGGGGATGAAAATAGCCTACTGCAATTCCATAAGTTGGAGGAGTTTCGAGATAGTGCATATGAGAGTGCCCAAATTTTCAAGGAGAAGACTAAAAGATGGCACGATGCACGTTTGAGGAAGAAGGAGTTCCAAGTTGGTGATCAAGTCCTAGTGTTCAACTCTAGGAGTAAGTAATTTGGTGGAAAGCTCAAATCCAAGTATAATGGTCCTTATGTGGTGAGAAAGGTCTACAAGAGTGGATTTCTTGAAGTAGAGAAAGAGGATGGGAACGTGTTCATGGTGAACGGGCATCGAGTTAAGAAATTCTACAACTTCTCTTAAGAGAATAAGGGAGGTAACTTAGAGTCACATGACCCGTGAGCTCCTTCGAGCTCGGTCCGGTATTAGGACCTTAAAAATAGCGCTGCGTGGGAGGCAACCCATTTTTACTTGCTTTTGAGTGTTTTATTTTTCGTGTTAATTTTTGTGTGAATCGTAAGTGTTAACCTCGTTATTGAGTATTTTTGTGCAGGATTGTCTTGAGGTGCTAGAGTTTCCATAGTAGAGCTTAACGTGAAGCACATCGTGAAGAGGAATAAGCCTAGTGAAAGAGCAACCTGAATTTGGAGTATGAGGTAACCCCGAATCCCAAACATAGACCGCTTGATAAAGTCGAAGTTTGGGGGGTGGAGTTTTTATATGCTTTACATCTTGTGCATTGGTAGTGATTGAGGTTCATTATGAGTTGAGTGCACGTAATCGTTCGTACTCATCTTTTCAAACTTTTTATTGCGTAGCAAGAAAAAAGTTTGGGGGTGTGCATTCGTACTTCAGGTATTGTGCACGAAATTCGTATGATAAATTTTTCAAAAATATTGATGCATGAAGTGGGTTAGAAGTGAATTGAGTGTGAGAATATTATTGTGTGTTGATTTGGCTTGGTGAATTGCACGTTGGGAAGAGACCCCAACTCCTCGGTCGAATGAGCGATCTGGCTTAAATCGAGGAGTTTTCAGGTTAGTACATGTTTTGGAATTGATTAAGTGAAGTTTCGGGTGCTTTTATTTGAAAATTTTGAGTTTTGGGCGTGCTAGAGTAGTGCTCGAGCACTATTTGGTCGAGCACCTGTTTGATTCTGGAGGATTAGAGCACTCGACCAGTGCTTGGTCGAGCGCTAGCGCTCGACCACAGCTCAGTCGAGCGCCCCTTCTTCCAGAACCAAAATGCCACTCGACCATAAGGGGGTCAAGCATTAACGCTCGACCGAGACGGGCGCTCGAGCGGCTCCATTAATGAAAAGCCCTAGGATGCTCCCCCATCTATAAATACCCATTTCTTCACTTTTCACACACAAAACACACACTTAAGGGGTAATTTTGCTGAGGTTTTCGAAAACTCTTCATCCCTTGCACTCAAATCTTCATTTTTCACACGAAATCACCCCAAGAGCACGAATTCTCCACCCTAAGGTATGTATTTCCTTATTCTTTTCAATCTATTCTTAGTTTTAACTTTGATTAGGCATGAATTAAGATATAGTAATTAGGGTTCTTACTTGCTCATGAGAGAAATTGGGGATTTTCATATTGCTCATTGATTCTTTGTTGATAAATGATGCCTACATGCTATGGGTTTACTAGTTTTGCTTTCAATTTTGAAATTGCATGAGTAGAATTGGTGAATTTCTAGAGAGAGAAAGGATGAATGTTAGGAATTGATATGGGTATTGCTTGTTGAGTGAATGATTGTGTGAATTGGAATGTATTGAGTGAATAGAAGCTTATGAATTAAATCTTGAGCATGTAAATTGCAAATTTTTGTAATGTTACTTCATGATAGATTTAGTTATGAGCTTTATTGATGATTGTTGGAATAGTTGAGTTGGTTGAATTTGTTTTGAGGTAGGCATATTACTTCTTTGAGAATGTTGTTGCCCATTTGGATGTTATGATATTGATGATGATGCTTTGAGATGGGAATTATACTTCTATGTGAGCTCTTATGCACAAAGGATATGAATGTGTGATTGATTGACTATTTGAGTTGATTTGTATTGTTTAAGATGTTCTTGAGTAGTAAATTGTCTCTAATTGTGTGAGCATTTGTGTGAGACAGATTTAATGGCTCCCCTGAAGAAATTTGATGATCGCATGGTAAAGGGTGATAAGCTTGAGGAATTGACAGTTGAGCTCACACGAAAAGGTTTAATGCCCTCGAGGTGGGACAACCTTGATTACAAGGAAGATTGGTGCCGGTTTGCATACCGGTGGAACCTAGTGGTTGGTAGAGTGGAGAAAATCCGATGCCCTAGCGTCGAGTTCATGAAGGACATTGGGATCGAGGAAGAAATTAAGAGAATTTTTGTAAAGAACAAGATGGAGGACTTCTACAAGTTGCTCCTCACTATGGAGATGCACGCGGATTTAGTAGAGCAGTTCTTGGTGTCTGTTGAAAAGAGAAATGATGACTCGTTTAACTTCAACATCAGGAACGAGTAGTACACTTGCTCTGTAGGGTCTATCAACACAGTCCTCATGCTCCCAGCCTTGAAGAGGCCGAACAGACAGTCAAAGTCCTTCGTGGCTAATGATTTCTGGAAGGAGATAACCGGAGGAATGACGAGAGACTATAGAGGGAAACACGCGCGAGCCTCCGCGATCAGAAACCCGGTGCTGCGGTATTTAGAGAGGATCCTAGGAAACATGATCTACGCCAATTCTGAGACGGGCACAATGACTGTGAAACAGCTTTATGGGATATAGTGTTTGCTCCACGCAAAGGACCACAATTTTAGGAGAGACTTCTTAGAGCACCACTGGAGGCCCCTTTCCGCCTCAGAGAGAAGAAGTCGAAAGTAAGAGGAGGGGGCCTCATATCTATTTTTGTGAGGAGTATGGGATGTGAGCCTGTCTCAGCGGCGATGAGTGGGAAAGATATTGACTTCGAGCAGATGTACAACACGATGATGTTTGAGAAATATATGAACTCTTACTACATAAGGTTCAAGGAGGACGACTTGAATCCTCTTCCCAATGAGCGTCTGATTAGGCGTGAAATTGTCATGATTCGTCACTTGAAATACCCTAATTTTGGCCGATTTTGTCGAGTATTTGGAGTCAATTGAGCATTATTTCTCTACATTGATGAATTTGTATCTTTGATGCTCGTAGGTGAATCGAGGGCGAAGAACGGAGTTCATAGGACTTTGAATTTTCTTAAACGGATGCCCGGATGAGAAGATATCGAAGAAATACGAATGGTGTTAGTGTTGAAGAAGAAAAGTGCTATTTGGAGGAATTTTGGGGAGCATTCGAGTAAAGCACTCGAGCACTAGCGCTCGAGCACGTTGCTCGAGCGTCCAAAACATACAGGAGATTTCTAGCGCTCGAGCAGCTCGAGTGCCACCGCTCGAGCGTGTTGCTCGAGCGCCCCAATTTATGCAGAGAAGTTTCGCCATTCGAGCAGCTTGAGCGCGAGCGCTCGAGCCTGTGTGTCATTCGAGCTATACGCTCGAGCGTGACCACTCGAGCAGGCCTAATCGAGCGCCTTCTATTTTCGCATTTTCAAAGGCGTTTTTCGGCCCACGAGTTCACGATTCGGCCCGTGCATATATATATTCATCTCAAGCACGTTTTTTAGAGATACCACGCAGATACCACACTTCACGGGAGAGTTTTAGAGTTTGAGAGTTCATTTTTTGAGAGGAAGAAGAGAAGCAAGTTTACGTTTACAGTCTTTGAGGTTTTCATTACGAATTCGAATTACGATCTTACTTTTTAGTTTATTTTCTTTATATTTTCGTTATTGAGCACGTTGAGACTTCTTTTATTGAGTTAATTTCAGTTATTCTTTTATTTCGTTAAACCCTAGTTTAAGTTTGATCTTTTCTTCGTCTTGATTATCATGTTTATGTTCGTTACTTATTTAATTGCTCTTATTTACGTAAAACCTATGTCTAGCTAAAACCCTTGCATGCTTGGGGTAGGATGAACTCGTAGAAGTAGGTTGTGGGTACGTAATAAGGGTAACTTGTGACGTTAGGTTTTAATTCTCTTGGTTAATGAATTCTTAAAATTAATCTTGACTTTACTTTTGAATTTCGTTCGAAAGGTGTTAGAGAGAGGACGACCGTATCACTCTTTAACAACGAGTAGACATAACTAGAGGGTTTAGGAAGGGTTAATTCATCTACCAGTTTAGCGAGGGAGGACGACCGCATCACCTTAGTTAAATCAGGGTCTCATTAATTAAGCACAATCTATTAACTTGTTAGTGGATTAGTGAAGTCGAGTGTTAGGGTAAAGTATTAGGGTTTAGAATCTTGAGCTTTCACCTTGCATTCTTTTACTTAGGTTATTTCTTGCGCGTCACAGTTATTTTGATTATGTACCCGCTCCGTTAGTATACGTAGGGATTCCTATCCTAAGCATCACCATCTCTCATTTGAAAACAACCCGTAGTTAATTCGTCTTCTTTAGTTCATTAGTATAAATAGTTTATTTTAGTTGTTTTAATTAATCTTTCAAAAAACCAAAAAAAACATTACACTCCTATTAGCTACGACGCGTAGATCTTCAGGGATCTGTTCGCATACACCCCATCTCGTGGGTTCGATATACTTGGCCGTTATACTTACTCTTACTACAGTGAACCCGTCCGCTTGCGGGGAAGCGACTAGTAGAAGACAGTATATTCGCTTCAAGTCAATGGCGCCGTTGCCGGGGATGGCGTTGTTTACTTTTTGAATAGGACTTGTCGATAGCTTAGTAGTTAGTAGTGGGTGTTTTAATTTCTATTTTTTATTCTTTATTTTCATTCGTTCGGCAGTTGCGTTTTGATCCTTCTGCTAGTGTGTCAGGTATATGAAAACACGCTCACAAGGCAATACGAGCAAATAGAGAATATCGTTGGACTCTGAGACGATAGCTAGAAGGAACCGAGCTTTCTTGAGGAGAATGAATACTGCCGGAGGGAAAGAACCGATGGACATCACTAATGAGCTGGAGGATGCCGAGAATGAGTTCAATCAGGCATTGAACCGGGTTGACGGCACTGATGACAATACCAGTAAGAATCAAGATCCGTTAGGAGAGAGCCAGAGCCAAAACCCGGGTACTCAGAACCAAAATAGCCCAGCTCATAATATGGTCCAGAATCCTCATAACAACCCTGCGTACCCACATCCCAACTTACCACAAAACAACTTACCTTACCCACCTTACCCATACCCACCTTATCCTTACCCACCATACTCGTATCCTCCACCTCCAGTTTTCAATCAACCACCTGTTTACCAACCACCACCACCCCAACAAGTACCCATACCAGCTGCTAATCCTCAACATGTTCCTCAGAACGTAGATCAACATACGGCTATTCGAGGGAGGTTTGCAGCGCAGCCACAGCGGTACTATGATGGAGTGGCATTGCCTCCTGTTGAGGCAAATAACTTCTCGATTTCCCTGGGGATTTTAAAGCTGCTTACAGAGAACCAGTTCAAGGGGGTGATCGGGAAGGAGAATCCTCATACTCACCTGAGGAGTTTTCTAATGATAGCCTCCACTTTCAACTATAATGGCATGTCTGAAGATGCCAAGAGGCTTAAGTTGTTCCCATTCTCATTGACGGGAATAGCTAAAGAGTGGTACGATAATACGCTTCCACGGGGAGGTATTACCACTTGGGCCGAGCTCGAGCGTCTATTCCTCGAGCGGTTCTACCCTCCATCCAGAACGATCAAAGCAAGGATTGAGATCTCTTCCTTCCGCCAGAAGCAAGGAGAGGACCTACGTCAAGCGTGAGAGAGATACTCAAACATGCTGATAGAGTGCCCGCAGCACGGGTACAATGAGGGAGATGTGATAGCATTCTTTTACAGTGGTGCAAACAAGGCCGGGCAAGACCATCTAGACGCCTGTGCTAGTGGATCATTCCTTAATCAAGGAATAGTGAGGTGTAGAGAGATCGTGGACAACATTGTCACGAATGCCGGGGCTTGGAATGTGGATGCAGATTTCCAAAGAGTTCATCAGGTTGAAGAGGGTGAAGGAACGAGAAGGCTGTTGATGGCCATGATGGAAAAGATTAACAACCTCGAGTTGGGGAATAATTTGGTTGGAGAGCATGCAACAGAGAATGGGAGAGTAGACCAGCCAAGTGGACAGCAAGAGGTAGCCAATTACATGGGAGGTCCGTATTACAATCAGAATGGCTACCAAGGTGGTAATCAGTATGGAAGGCCCTCTTATGGCCAACCTTTTATACCACCAGGCCCACAGCCACCTCAAAATCAATGGAGGAACACACAAGGGTATCAAGGAGGCCAACAGCCTCCTCAAAACACATGGAGAAAGAATGAAAATTTCTCATATGCTAACCCAAAAGCTGGTATTACAGTTCCTGCAGGTGTTTATCCGGGGTCAAAACCTCCAGGTGGAAAAGGCGGTGCATCAACTGAAGAGTTGTTGAGAGCGATTCTACAGAAGGTGGAGGAAGGAAGTAAGAGGTTGTCATCCTTGGAGTACTATGTGAAAGAGTTGCATAAAAAGGGTGATCAACGTGATCAAGAGCTCCAGAAGATGAACGTTGAGTGGACTAGAACTCAACAAGAGAACAATTGAAGGTTCACTTCTATAGAGTTTCAGATGAGCCAGATTGCAAAGTCATTGAATAGAGAGCCGGGAAAGTATCCTTCCATGCCGGAGGGAAACCCGAAATAGCATTGCAAGGCGATCCAGCTTAGAAGTGGAACCAACTATGAAGGTCCTCAGATGCCTGCTGATTCTGAGACGCCCCAAGATAGAGATGAGATTGAAGAGGTAGGAGTTGAGAAGAAGGTTGAGGGTGAGAGCACTCAAGCGAGCAAAGAGCTTGAAGAGGAAGATATTGAGAAGGGTGAGAGAGTTCCTAAGTGGAAGAAGGCAAATGAAGCAAGGGAGAAAGTGAAAGAGACCGAGCGAGACGAATGAGGGGTACCCAAATCTGGGATACCCGTCCCATATCCACAACGCTTCATGAAAAAGAAGCTTGATGAGAAATTTGCTAAATTCCTTGATGTGTTTAAACAATTGCATATTAATATTCCTTTTTTATGATGTTTTGGAACAGATGCCCAACTATGCAAAGTTTTTGAAGGACTTGATCGCGAAAAGATGGCGAGTGGATGAGCCGAAGTTGGTGCAGCTGAACCATGAGGTGAGTGCATTAGTGCACAAGGCGCTTCCTCTAAAGTTGAAGGATCCCGGGAGCTTCACCATTCTTTGTGACATTGGGAACGGGATCAAGAAGGGAGCGTTATGTGACCTCGAAGCGAGCATAAATCTTATGCCCTTGTCGCTGTTCAAGAAGTTGGAAGGTGGTGAACTTCAGCTGACAATGATGATGCTTCAACTAGCCGACCGGTCTATCACTCGACCTCAAGGTGTTGTTGAAGACGTCCTCGTGAGAGTTGGAGATCACATTTTTCCAGCCGGTTTTGTGGTCCTAGAGATGGAGGAAGATGAGCACGTGCCCCTAATCTTGGGAAGACAGTTCTTAGCTACGGCGGGGATGGTGCTAGACGTGGCAAATGAGAAGATTACGTTGAAGGTTGATGATCAAGAAGTGAAGATTTCCCTATATGAAGCCATGAAGCACCCGAAGGAGGATGAGAGTTTGTATTGCATGGATGCAATTAATCCTCGTGTTGAAGACACACCTCCTATCTCTAATCCTTCCCATATTCATGAATTTTATAATCCTTCACTTGATGAGTTAACCCATGAGTATTATGTTCTTGATTATGTTGATAGGGATAAAGAGAAGAAATTGAAGGATGAAGAGGTGAAAAAGATAGACGTGGTCTAGATGGAAGGAAAATGAGGAGTTAAGAAGAAAAAGTCCAAATTCAAGAACCTGTTTGGTAAGACACCTCCAGATAAAGATGAGAAGGAGTTGAGACCCATAACACTTGGGGATGAGAAGGAAGGAAAAAGGTTCATGATGGTAGAGCATCAAGGAAAGGAATGCAAGCACCACTCTTATGAGAGTAAGGGAGGTATTTTTGAGTATGATGTCCCATAAGCTCCTTTGAGCTCGGTCCGGCATGAGGACCTTAAAAATAGCGCTGAATGGGAGGCAACCCATTTTTATTTGCTTTTATTTGTTTTTGGTGTCTTTTTATGTTATTAGGGTGTTTTTGAATCGTAAGTTTTAACCTCGTACTTGAGAGTTCATTTTGTAGGCTTGTCTTGAAGAAGTGCCAAATACGTGGAGATTGAGGAACTCAAGCAAGGGAGTGTGCTACGTTTGAGAGAAACCGAATTGTTTGGTTGAGGTAACCCACAACCCCAAACTTAGACCTCTTCACAAGGTCGAAGTTTGGGAGGGTGGAGTTTTTTATGTTTCTTTTTACATTGCACCAGAGCACCCCTTATCTTTGAGTGTGTTTAGTTATTTGGTGTCTTGAGATGCTCCTTGGGGGTAATTTCGATCTGAGTCGCTATTGCATATTTCGGGCTTATTGACCCCTTCTACTTATTAGTTGTTATTCTTGAGCATGTTTGATGAGTAGAGTAGAATTGTGAGGGTGAGTTAATAACTGTTTTGTGTGAGTAGTTAAGTTAGAGTGGATTTGAGAGAGAACGAGTATACTTACGAGTTTTCCTTTTGAGTGCTTGCGTGATGAGAGTGAGAATTCACTAGGACTAGCATGGATGTGAAAGCTAAGAGACTTGAGCCTTATGAGATTGTGATATATGAATTAATCTCTTCGTTTGTGAGTGAATCATCACCTTAGAGGATGCTAGAACTTGTGTGTGCTCTTGCTTTGTGATTGTGTCTAGTTTGATATGCCGAATAGGATCTTAGGCCATCTTAGATTTTATTGAGTCACTTAGCCAAAATTTTCCTTACCGATGATATTTAATCCCTTGTTAGCCCCTTTGAGCCTAAAGCCTATTTTATTTGCTAGCACATATGAACACTATTCCAATCCCTAAGCCTTTTTGTCCCAATTTGAGTGGAGAATAGGAAAGTGTGAATGTGAAGGGAGTGAATTGAGTTGAAAAAGGAAAAGGTTGTTTGTTGAGTGAATATGAGAAGAAGATGTGATGAAGTTATGAGATGTGGGAAAAAGAGAAAAAATTGAGAATGAGTAAAAGAAAAAAAAATGAGCTCATGTGTTTGTGCGAAAAAGAAAAAAAAATGAAGTGATTGAAAAAAAAAGTGAAAAGAGTGAGAAAGAAAAGAAAAAAATTGAAGTGTTGAGAGAATTGGAATTGAAAGTGTGTTGATTGAATATGTTTGAAGTAGTCTGTTCCTAATCTCGAAGTACCGAAGTTTGATTTTCTATTCTCCATTCACTTTAGTCACTTTACCATATTGTTATCCCACCTGTCCAAAGAGCCTACATTACAACCTTGAGAAAGTCCTTTTTGATTCGGCATTGATTTCTAGAGTATGGTCTAAGTTAAGAGCACTTACAAGCCTATGGCTGCCAATTTGAGTGATTGATTGTTTGAGTGAGTCCCTTGATCATTGATATACACTTGTGAGGGAGCGAAATACATCGTTGAGTGCACATCCATGCTTGATCTTGGTGTTTCTTGTTATTGTTGCATGAGTATGATGAAGGAAAGTGAGTGAGTATACGTGTGATTGATCTTTGAAGCTCGAGTTCATTTTCTTGCATGATTGATTCTTTGACTCATTCCTAACAATTTCACTTGACTTGTTATTTCGTTGCTTGAGGACAAGCAACATGGTAAGTTTGGGGGGGTTGATTAGGCGTCAAATTGTCATGATTCGTCACTTGAAATACCCTAATTTTGGCCAATTTTGTCGAGTATTTGGAGTCAATTGAGCATTATTTCTCTACATTGATAAATTTGCATCTTTGATGCTCGTAGGTGAATCGAGGGCGAAGAACGGAGTTCATAGGACTTTGAATCGACTCAAATGGATGCCCGGATGAGAAGATATCGAAGAAATACGAATGGTGTTAGTGTTGAAGAAGAAAATGCTATTTGGAGGAATTTTGGGGGGCATTCTAGTAAAGCACTCGAGCACTAGCGCTCGAGCACGTTGCTCGAGCGCCCAAAACATACAGAAGATTTCTAGCTTTCGAGCAGCTCGAGCGCCACCGCTCGAGCGTGTTGCTCGAGCGCCCCAATTTATGCAGAGAAGTTTCGCCATTCGAGCAGCTCGAGCGCGAGCGCTCGAGCCCGTGTGTCATTCGAGCTATACGTGTTAGGATAAAAGTTGTATAGTTTTGATAAGTTAAAACAAACCAGAAGATGTAATAGGACCATTTGGACCTGTTAGCCAGATGATGATCTAGATTAGAACTTAGTCTAGGGCGAACTGCCAGACCAGAAGACTCCACTAGAAGACTTCACCAGATGAGATCTGACCAGAGGCAGAGGACCTTCCCCAGACCAGATGAGTCCGGACCAGACGAGTCTGGTAGAACAAAAGATGCTAAGTTTGATTCCCTGTTTCTACTGAGTATTCTGGTTGTTAACCAGATTAGGACCAGAAGACACCGAGGTTGCCTGGTGTCTGGTCTTGCCTTCTCTGTTGAGAATCAGAGTTTGGCAGAGGAAGCATTTGACCGTTGGTGATTCAAATCAAGTCAACAAGATCAGGATTGGAAAGTATTTGAAGATAATCAATCCAAGGATCCCACCAACCCAATCAATCAATTAGGGAATTGATTGATTGAGGCTTCCTTAAATAGAGGATCTGATTGGTTTAGCTCTCCAACGGCTATTCTCTAATCCCCTCTATAAATACAAGAGTGCAGTTCAAGAAAAAGCTCTTGAGAGATACCCTACGCGCATAAGTCCATCCAAGCTTTTGATAATCACTCTTAGCACTCTTATTATTCTTTCATTCATATTCACTCTCAAGGAGTTATTAGACCTTAACCTGTTCATCTCTAAGATAAGGTTGAAGGTAGCCTACTTTAGATTGTGATTAGATCTAAAGGAGTTGTAAGAAGGAACTGGTACTTCCCAATTCCAGTGAGTAAGTAAGTGAGTTGGTTGGTTGATAGTGAGACCCATTTTGATAAAAGGGAGAGTGGACGTAGGATATTCAAATTCGAACCACTATATATCTTGTGTTCTTTATTGCTTTCATTTACTTATTCTCTTATTGGTTTTAGTGCTCTTGTAAAAAGAACTTGAAAGACATTTAACTTAAGCTTCCGCAATTAATCTAACTAGTGGGACCAACAAGTGGTATCAGAGCAGTGTGTCCAACGACCACTTCTTTGAAAAGCTTTTGGTGGTCACCGGGCAGATCCATTGCTCTTTAGTGCTTTTGTTCAAATTCTTGTTAAATCCTTATTTTTGTCAAAATGTCTGCAAAATCTTCTTATAAGAGTCGCAAGTTTCCAGAATTCTCATTTGAGGATTATAGCTACTGGAGCTTCATGATGAGTAATCATCTGGGAGCTATTCACCACCGCATGTTAGATGTGGTAGAAAGTGGCCCCATTCAATTTTACTGGACTCCTATTGATAGTGGCAGGTCAGAGTCCAGGGAAGAAACTAGTGAAACAACCCAAAAAGCTGCAGAGGATAGAGTCCCCAGGCAAAGAATCCTAAAAAAGAAAGATGAGCTTGACAACGATGAAAGAAAGCTCTACAACTTGGACCAGGTGGCAAGAACCGAGATTATCAACACACTCACCAAGGAAGTGATAGGGAAGGTCAGAACCTGTGCCACTGCCAAGGAGATGTGGGACAAACTTGCACTTCTCTGTGAGGGAACATAGAAGATTAAAGACAACAAGCTCCAAGCTGTTCAACATTCGTTTGACACTTTCAAGATGAAACCAGACGAGACCATTGACCAGCTGGATATGCGTCTCACAAACCTCCTGAACAAGGCTAGTGCCTTAGGTAAGACCTACTCTGAAAAAGAAATTAATAGTAAAATCTTGCGTTCACTAACCAGCAGGTGGAGAATTAAAGTCACTGTGATCAAGCACAACAAGGATCTCAACACTCTGGATCATCATCTTATGTTGTCTGATCTCAAAGCCTATGAGTATGATCTTCAAGAGGAGGATCAAACAGAAGAGGTTTCCTCTTCTGGTCAGAAAGGTGTTGCATTCTCTTCAACTATCAAGCCTGATGTCAAGCCAAAGGAGTCTACTGCAGATGACTTGAGCCTCAAGGAGCAGGTAGCACTTCTAACCCGTAAATTAGATAAAATGAGTTCAAAATATGGCAGGTACAAAAGGCATTGGAAGGAGTCTACCAGAGACAGGAAGAGTTCCTTCAAGCCTGCAGAAAAAGAAAAGACATCTGGAGACTAAGTGTACAATTTACGTCACAAGAAAGTTAATTTCTCCAATTACATCCTAATTATTAGCTAAGTGTACAATCTATGTCCCAAAGTTGTTGAAATTGACAATACGCAATCATTTTATCTCACGTGCCGCACATATTCTTGTTAAATTTAGTTTTTTGGGGCAAAAAATATATATGTGGATATGTTGGGACATTGTCAGTTTTGATTAAGATCCAAAAGCCCCTGAAAAGATGTTTGCCTTAATCTGTCTTTGTCAGGATAGTCTTGGTTAGGATTAATGCTTAGCCATTTTACACTTCACAGGTACTCAGTGAGAGGAGAACTCACTGGAGACAATCAAGACTCAGAGCCTAAAGACGAAGAGCACCATCCTGAACTTATGGCAGTCCTCTAAGCTGGCTGAGTAAGTGTCAGTGATGAAGAGTATGACCCTGAGGTCATTACTAACTCAATCCTGAAGGGAACAGGATATCACTGAGTTTATGGGAAGACTTGGAGTAGAGCCAAGCAATGCAGAAGAAATTTCAGCGTCAGGACAAGACCGGTGAGCCCAAGACAAAATGAACTTAATAAGACAAGCCTGAAGCTCAGGAATAAGTTCTGACATTCTCACCAACCTGATGACGTGGACCAATCCTGGAAGGACACGCACGTACGGAACCTGAAAAGTTGACTGAATTCAGGCTGCATGATCAACGGGCAAGCATTCAATGTGCATTTAATGCAAATACCAAATCCATGCAAGGACGGCTGTTGCATGAAGATATGTCCGTTTGAAGCCACTCTACATAGATGACTCGAAGGCTATCTCTCCAACGGATAGTTTTTCAAATCACCTATAAATACAGAAGACCTTGAACCCATTCAAGGTTACGGGAAATTTCCAAGCCAGAAATTACTCAAACTCTCAAGCATTCAAAGCATTCAACCCTTAAGAAGAAGCACTCGAAACCATCTAAATTTCCCAAGTGTTTCTTAGCAACCGAGAGTTATTCTGTATTCCAAGAGCTAAATAGCATTATCTTAAGCTTAGAGAGATTATCCAATCCTTAGCATAGCTTTGCCTTGTAAGGATAATCTCAACTTAGTTGGAATCCAAACTGAAACCAAAACCCTAAGTTAGGTTTGTAGGGAGTAAGTCAGTTAGTGTGTTAGTAAGTGGAGTTGTATAGATCAGTGAGGATAGCTGGTCTTGGTGCACCTTGGCACGTTAAAAACAAGAATCCCTTGAGTGGATTTCCTGTTAAGTCAGGCCGTGGACGTAGGAGCTTGAGACTCTGAACCACGTTAAACTCCTTGTGTTCTTACTGCTTTGATATTGTGCATGCTTGCCATATTATTCGTCCATTCACTGCATTCAAGTTTATCAGACCTGAATCAATCAGGCTGATCTTCAAAAGAACACTGCCCTACTAAACACTATTCTGAATTGAGTAAAACAAGTTTTTCAGAAAGCAAACTAAACAAGACTTTAAACTTTCAGGGCTCAAACATTTCCGTACTGAACTTGATCTGATAGTTAGCCAACTGACCCGCACCAAGTGTAGTCAGTAGGCGTGTTATCAGCTCCTAGTTCTTTACCACTCTGAGTAAAGGGGACTCAGTCAGTTTTAAGTTTGAAAAATTGGTATACGTGTATTCCCCCCCCATACATATATTCCTCAGTCTTGTACCGGGACCAACAAGTGGTATCAGAGCAGTGGTTCGAAAGACCACTGACTTTGAATACTAATAGTTTCAGAGGAGAAAGTGTTGGTGGTCACTGAACAGATCTGAGTTTGCTTTTCATAAAACTTGCATCATCATGACTTCGAGGAGACTTGAAGCTTCGTTACCTGAATTCTCTGTGTCTAACTTTGTCTTTTGGAAGTTCAGATTAGAAGCACATCTAGATGCCATCCATGACCAGATGCCGCGTGTACTCAGGGAGGGACCGATCAAGATCACTATTCCTAACGTCAGAGGACTGGGATATGAGGATCTTGCGATTGGCGTGCAGGTTCCTAAAGAAAGGAAAGACATGACCAATGATGAAATCAAGATGGTGGGACTTGACAACGTCGCCAGAAACATCATCTTGCATACGGTGCCCTTCGAGGAGTCAGCTAGGCTGATGAACTTAAAGACGGCAAATGAGGTTTGGGATGAGCTGACAAGAATGTGTGAGGGATCTGAAAAGATCAAGGAGAACAAGAGAAACATTGCCATTCAGAAATTCGAGGCGTTCAAGATGCTGCCTGACGAGAGCATAGATCAAATGGAGTCTAGATTCATCAAGTTGATGAATGAGTTGGTGATGCTGGACAAGGATGTCCCAAGGAGAGATGTTGCTTCAAAGATCCTGAATGCCCTTCCTGAGAGATGGGACAACAGTGTAATTATGCTTAAGAACACTCAGGATATGAGTAACATAACTTCTGCCTTACTTTTTTCAGAGCTCAAAGCACTTGAATTCGATCTTAACAAAAGAAAGAAGAAAGTTCAGTCAGAAGAGGAAGTGAAGGAGAAAACTCCTGAGAAAAGTGTGGCGTTCAAGGCCAGGTCTGAACCTGTTGAGCCCTCATCAAATTCTTCATCAAAGTCGCTGATGGAGATGAGCAGGGAAGAACTCGCTGAGGAGTACAGCTTGATGGCCAGACGATTTGACAAGCTCAATTCCAGGTTTGGTCGTTATAAAAAATTTTATCAGGACTCACGTGACAGGAAACCTGAAGGAACCCACCAAAGCTCGAGGAGATATGAGGAGCGAAGGAATACTGACCAGAGGAGAGAACGTGGTGATGAAAGGAGATATTCTGAACCAAAACCTGAAAGAAGAGACGAACAGAGACGTACTCGTGATGATAGATATCCAACCAAGGCTGAAAGCTCACCAAGAACCAGTGAACCTGACTCAAGAAGGAACCCTGAACCGAGAAAAGAAAGAGTAAGTGAGCAGGTAGCATGTTACAACTGTAACAAGATTGGTCACTATCAGTACGATTGCCCGGAGCTGAGTGCGAGGGAGAGAGAGGAAAGAAGAGCCACTAGGGATCTAAGATCTGCTGATCGGAGAGCGATGGTCACTGAAGATGCAACAGATTCTGACGGTCCTGCTGAAAGGTCACCTGAACTCTTCTCAGATGACGAGTACGATGATGTCTGTCTGATGGCTAGGGATGCGCCTGAGGTAACATCAAATTCTGTTTGTGCTTCGTACACTGGTCAAAATCCTGAGCTTAGCTCAGAGTCAGTTAGAGAAATGAACCTTCAGATCTGCCTTGATCAATTGATGGTTGATTTCTCCAGATTGCAGGAAACTAATGTCTTCTTGGTAGAGGAGAACAAGAAATTGAGTACTGGGGTTCAAAACCTGAACGAACAACTCACTCAGTCTGATCTTAAAGAATCAGCTCAAATTGTGAGACTAACTCAGGAGATTGATCTAATCAATGCTGAGCGTCTTCCAAGAGAGAAGATTCTGAAGGAACTGGCTGACAAAGAGCTGGTCAGGAAGGAAGAACTGAAAGTACTTAAAAGTAAGTTTGATGACCTCTTTACCAGACATGAAATCCTGAAAAAGAGTGAGGACTCTCTCAAGGTCAGTCTCATATTGCGTCAGGGAGCAACACTGAGAGGGTATTTGTTCAGACAGGCCATAGTGCACCTAAGGTTGTACTCCAGGCCCGTCAAACTGATAAGGGCAAAGAAACCATTGACACAGTCAGGGTAGCTCCTAAGGTAGCTAAGTCAAAACCCAAGGGAAAGGCGAAGCAACCTAAGGAAGCCCCTGAAAGCTCAGGCCAGGGAAAACCTCAGCGAAAGCAGAGGAAGACTCAGGCCAAGAGCCCTCAGACTGGTCAGCGAGGGTACCATCATGCTTGGCAATACCAACAGGGAAGGTCAAACATGATGACACCCCCGTGGTTTTGGCATCCTGAGGCCTTTAACTGTTTTCCATTCCCTCACTTGCCTAGGGGGAATAGAAATCAGGGTCCTTATCAAGAACAAGGCCCAAGACCTGCTGCACCCAGACCTAGGAAGAACAGGAAGCTAGCCCAAAAGGCACCCACTCAGGCTCCTGTGAAGCCTAAGTCTAGCACTCATACACCATCTTCCTCTCAGGCAAAGAAGAAGAAAGTTGTGTATGTTGATGTTTCAGGGAGACAGATTTACCACTCTGAGGCAATCAGGGTTGTGAAGCAAGTCTGGATTCCGAAGGGTACAGCTGACACGATAGGACCCAACACCCAATGGGTACCCAAAGCCTGATTTTCTTGCAGGCGGCTGTGGATCACAACAAGAGGAGAGGAGACTCAATCAAAGCTGTTTGGTACCTAGACAGTGGTTGCTCAAGGCACATGACTGGAATGAAGAGTCTTCTCCAAGAATATCAAGCGAAAGATGGTCCACAGGTAACCTTTGGTGATAACTCAAAAGGTGTTACTAAAGGTTTTGGTGTTCTAATTATAGGTACAGTCAGAGTGGAAAATGTGTCCTTTGTGGAAGGACTGAAGCATAACCTGCTGTCAGTAAGTCAATTCTGTGACAAAGGGTTCAGTGTTGAGTTCTCATCGAATATATGTTCAGTCAAGGACAAATCAACACAGGTGCTTCTATCAGGTATAAGGAAAGGTAATGTTTATCTCGCTGATTGGAGCAGCACTATTCCTAATACTTGTCAAGTTGCTAAAAGCTCGGTAGAGCTCAGTTGGTTATGGCATAAAAGATTAAGCCACCTGAACTTCAAGATTCTTAACAAAATTTCTAGACAGTCACTTGTTGATGGTCTACCTAATGAAGTTTTTAGCAAAGATCACGTGTGCAAAGCTTGTCAGGAAGGGAAGCAGGTCAGAGCGTCATTCAAAGAGAAAGCTTCTTATTCCACTGACAGGATACTTCAGCTCTTGCACATGGATTTGTTTGGTCCAATAACACCTGTGAGTATGAATGGTAGAAAGTATACCCTTGTGGTTATTGATGATTACTCTAGATATACTTAGGTTATTTTCTTGTTAAATAAGAAGGAAACACAGGTGAAGCTTCCAGAGTTGCTCAGGAGACTCAGCAATGAGAAGAATCAGTCCATTACTAAGATCAGATCTGACAAGGGCACTGAATTTATAAATTCATATATTTCTGACTTTTGTAATGAACTTGGTATAGCTCATGAGACTTCTGCAGCTAGAACCCCACAACAGAATGGTGTCGCTGAAAGGAGGAACAAGACACTGAAGGAAGCTGCAAGGACCATGCTGGCTGAGTCAGGATTGCCCAAGAAATTCTGAGCTGAGGCAATCAACACTGCATGCTACACTCAGAACAGATCCATGCTGAACAAACAACATGCTCAGACCCCATATGAGACATGGAACAAAAGGAAACCTCGTATTTCTTATTTTCATGTATTTGGTTGTAAGTGCTTCATCCTCAACAATGGGAAGACCCAATTGAAAGCCTTTGATAGCAAAGCTGATGAAGGAATATTCTTAGGATATTCTGAAGTTAGTAAAGCCTTCAGGGTTTACAATTGTAGGACTCTTGTAGTGGAAGAATCACCTCATGTTGTCTTTGATGAGTCTGCTAATGAGTCTAGGGCAAAGGTGTTGAATCCTGACACTGAGGAGGTCACAAGGAGTGTGACAAGGCTGAGCTTGAAGAATCAACCTGATCCCAAGATCAAGACTGTGCCAATTCCGAGATGGGATGATGATGACGATCAGGATGATGAATCAGGTGTCACTCCTAAGCCCAGCACATCAGGGATTGTTGAGCCTCAGACTGAGGAACAGGCTCAACCTGAGGTAAGCACCGTCTATGAAGATGCTGTCACAGCTGAGACGGTTCCTGAGTCACCTAATCATGGGGGAATCAATGTCCCTGACATTGAGCTTGTTAATCCTTTTGGTATAGACTCAGGATCATCCCCTTCTGTTCAATTTCCTGAATTTTATAAGCCTGTAGACACTAACATTGCAGGTACTTCAGGAACAACTCCTGGCAAAAGAACATGGTTAGAAGATCATCCCATTGATCAAATCATTGGTGATCCAACTGAGGGAGTCAGGACCAGACGGTTCCATGGTGAGAGTGCATTGTTCTGTTGCTTTCTCTCTGAGCAAGAGCCTCAGAACATTGAAGAAGCTCTCACTGACTCGAACTGGATCATTGCCATGCAAGAGGAGTTGAATCAGTTCACAAGGAATCAGGTTTGGGAACTGGTAGATAGACCTAGGCATCAAGGTGTGATTGGTACCAAGTGGGTCTTCAAGAACAAGAAGGATGAGAATGGTGTTGTGGTAAGGAACAAGGCTAGACTGGTTGCAAAAGGGTATTGTCAGTCTGAAGGAATAGACTATGATGAGACTTTTGCTCCAGTGGCTAGGTTGGAAGCTATCAGGTTGTTCCTTGCATACGCAACATATAAGAAGTTCAAGGTGTATCAAATGGATGTCAAGAGTGCCTTCCTGAATGGTGTACTCAATGAAGAGGTATATGTTGAACAACCTCCCGGGTTTGAGGTTGGAGATAGAGTATACCATTTGAAGAAAACACTCTATGGACTTAAGCAAACACCAAGAGCTTGGTATGATACCCTCTCTCAATTCCTAACAGACCATGGGTTCAAGAAGGGAACTGTGGATAGGACATTGTTCAGGATCACTGAAGGTGATGACATTCTCTTGGTCCAGATTTATGTGGATGACATAATATTTGGATCACCAAATCATCATCTCTGTGAGAAATTCTCTAAGTTGATGACTGGTAAATTTGAGATGTCCATGATGGGAGAGATGAACTTCTTCTTAGGATTGCAGGTCAAGCAGACTGATCAAGGTATCTTCATAAATCAGGCCAAGTATACAAGAGACTTGATTCAAAAGTTTGGTGTTCAGAACAGCAATCCAGCTAGGATCCCTATGAACACAAATTGGAAGATGGATCCTGACACTGAAGGGACTTCAGTAAATCAGACTGAGTATCGTGGGCTGATAGGTTCTTTGTTGTACCTGACTGCAAGTAGGCCTGACATCACGTTTGCAGTTGGTGTGTGTGCTAGGTATCAGTCTGATCCCAAAAGAAGTCATTTGGAGGCTGCTAAGAGGATACTTAAGTATTTGAAAAGGACAGTCAATATGGGACTATGGTATCCTTCAGATGACAACTTAGAACTGACAGGTTATTCAGATGCAGATTATGGAGGTTGTAGGATTGATAGGAAATCAACCTCAGGGACATGTCAGTTTTTGGGAAGTAAGTTGATCTCGTGGTTTAGTAAGAAGCAGAATTCAGTGGCGACATCCACGACTGAGGCTGAGTATATGGCTGCAGGTAGTTGTTGTGCTCAGATTTTATGGTTGAGGCAACAGTTGAGGGACTACCAAGTATTTGCTAATCAGGTTCCAATCTATTGTGATAACAATAGTGCTATAGCAATTACTCAGAACCCAGTGCTTCACACAAGGTGCAAGCATGTGGATATTAGGCATCACTTCATTCGAGATCATATGGAGAAGAAAGATATTAGGATGGAGAAGATTCACACTGACAGACAAATAGCTGACATCTTGACTAAGCCTTTGGCTGAAGCAAGGTTTATGGAACTGTCAGTGGAGTTAGGACTCTTAGATCCGGGAGAGCAGTCAGTGTAGGGTTCTAGGGGGAACTCAGGCCAGACTCGACTCAGCGAGGTATCAGGGTGCTACAATGTCTCCCTGACAGGTATGAGTTCTAACCTGACTCTTGTGAATTTCAAGCGTCTCCCTGAGTCCTTCGTCCTGAAAATCTTTATTAAATGAATTTCGTTTTCATTAAAAGCGCGCCTTTTCATATTTAAAACCCACGCGCACGGAGCATTTAATGCTACAGTTACTTTTTCATATACGTGTCCATTTTATACGGAATATGACTGACATGGGGTTTAATTGAAGCTGAGATTAATCCTGGCCCTTCATTTCAAAACCTTTCGAATTCAGGGATCAATCTCAACCCCACGTTTGAGTAACTGACTTAGTCTTATCAATCAAGAGTGCCATTTGAGGTTTTTACGCAAACACAACGCACAATCTGCACACTGAGTTTTCTCTTGCTCAAACACAGAAATTTCAAAAATCTCTTCTTTCAAAACAATGGCATTCCTTGATTCCAACTGGACAACCGACAAGATCGTGGACGTTGTCGAAAAGAAACTGATACACATGGAGCAAGTCATCTCCATGGAAGGTATCTGTCTCACAGTTGAGGAAATCAAACCAGTATTCAAGTGGATTTCCGATGCTGGGTTGGAAACATACCTCACCACCCGCCCCATTTCCGTGCTCCCAAGAACAGTTGTAGAAGCATACTTTAATATGTTCTTACGAAAGGGGGAGATTTATACGAAGGTGACTGCGCTTAAGCCGACGGGAGAGAAGGACGGCGACGACGAACCTCTCTACAACTCAGAGGTGGTCACTATTGACGTCAGGAGGGCGGTGAGGGAAGTCTTCAAGTTGCCTTTCTCAGGCATCAACCCAAGAACTTATAAGGAGAACTCAGAGGGAGAGTTCCTTGGAAAATGGACCAAGTCTGGGTCATCAGAGTTCAAGGCTCGTCAGAACAAGAATACGCTGAAGCCTGAGTACAGAGCTCTGGTGGACTTGGTGTCCAAGATGGTGATGGGGGCAACTGGCTCTCACGAGCAATTGAGTCTGCCCAAGCTGAGACTCATGGGAGCAATTGCTGATGGAGTGGAAGCGAACTGAGAGCAGTTCTTCCTTGATCAACTCCATCAGGCTGGGTTGGACAAGCTTACGCGAGATGAGGAGAAGAAACACATATCCGTCAGTGTCATCTTGCCATTCGGCACGAGGATGTCCATCCTGATTGCTCATGCTTGCCATGGGTATACCTTCGATTTTGAGGACAGTCTCTCCTCAAAGAAGGTAATGTTTTCCTCACTGAGTGATACCTATTCAGTGCTAGGGCTGACTGATCCCAATGCGAAAGCAAAGGGTCAGGCCAAAAAGCCAGCTGGTAAGGCCAAGAGAGTGGCAACCAGTCTCATTGAACGGGTAGATGACCTCTTTGAGAGGAGTAAGGACGATGAGGAGGTTGCAGCTGAAGAGGTGGAGTAGCCTGAGGCGGAGAAGGCTGAGAAGAGGAGGAAGGTACGGGTCGTGCTGTCAGGGAAGAGCACGAAATCAGGGACTGAGTCTGATTCCAAGAAGGCCGGGTCAGAGGCTGAGGGAACTGACGATGACGTCAGGAAGGAGGGTGCTCAGGGAGAGAGGCCCCTAAAGAGGCTTAGGAAGGGAATAAAAAGGTCCCCTGCTAAGAAGCTGCCTGAGGTGAGTGAGAGGGAGAAGTCAAGCTCTCCTGGAGCCTCTGACTTGGAGGAAGTAAGAAAAACTGTCGAGACGGCTGAGTCGTTGCAGCCTGAGACAGTACCCACTCAACCACCCCCACACCCAGAAATCCAAACACCTTCCATCCCTGACCCCGCACCTCAAACCCCCCAACCACCCCAAACCTCAGAGCCAAATCATCATACTGAGTCAGCGCCATCAAATTCACCAACGAATGTGCCTGACCAGTCAGCCGAGCCAAATCTTCCAAATCCCACAGACTTTCCCTCATACCCCAATCCCAAGGACTGCCCCAAATCCATTTCAGCTGAAGAGGATGAATTCCTTGAAGTGGAGGAGGAGGAATTAGACGAACATATGGCAGGAGGGATTCTGGAGAGCACTCTCAGGGGGAACGCCACAGAATGGGCAGGAAAGTGCTGGCCTGGGCTATACAAGTACAATGAGCTGCTAGCGTATGTGATCGAGCTCAAGGTTTGGTTGGACTTCAAACAATCAAACATGCAGGAGCAACATCTGCTAGTAGAAGCTCGTGGCTGGGAGCACTGGGAAGCGGAGGAGGCCAAGATTTGCTCTTTCTTTGGACTAACTAGTTGGCTTCAACTTTTGAACTTTGACAACCTGAAGCAGCTAGTGGCTGATATGATGTCCAAGAGCAAGGCTGACATCCTGTCTGGTGACGAGAAGGAGGATGAGGATGATGATGGAGCTCAGGGTGGAGACTTGGAGAAGGCAGTGGAGGAGACTGCACAGGAGGTTGATGAGATGATCTCTGAGCCTCAGGCTCAGGGGGAAGATGATAAGGACACTGGTGCCAAGGGTGGACCAGTGGCTGAGGATGCTTTGAACATCTCAGCTGCCAATGAGACATCTGTCGATGAAGGGATTCCCTGCCCTGATACAAAAGAGGAAGATGTTGAGGCATCCAAGGAGACTCTCAGTTCCGAGGGACTTGTTCCTAAGGTTCAAGATAGCTTAGCTGAGCCTGAGGAGGCGGCTATGACTACTTCACAACTGCCTTCAGTGCACCTTGAAGAAGGGACTGATGCTGCAGGGGCTGACAAGGGAAAGCAGCCAACCACTGATGCGGCCGTTGATGATGAAGATGTGATAATAACTGGGGTCGGCCGTGCTGAATTCGCAAGCATAGTGGAGGTCAAGCAGGAGAAAACCACAGAAAATCTAGCTGAACTTCAGGAGGAAGTGATGAGGCTACGAGCTGAAAAAGAAGACGAATCCAAGGCCCTGGCAAAACACATCAGGTGGACAAAGTCAGCCTACAACATCCTTGCCAACAGGGAGCTGATTTTGCTAAAAAGGACGATGACTGACACGGCCAAGTCAGTGAAGAATGAGAGGAAGCGCACCAAGAAGATGCTTAGGAACACTCTCAAGAAACTTGATGAGAGGGATGCGATCAGGGATGAGAAGTTGAATCAGGCAGTTGACAGGCTTGCAGTTCAGACTGGAGCCATTGTCGCTCAGGCCATGAAGGACTCAGCGTCCAAACTGGAGCTGGAGTTAGGGAAGTTGGATCGCACCTCTCAGTCAGTGGCAGACATTTTGGCGAAGGCCACTGAGGAATCGGCAAAGATACTAACTGAGGCCAGCAGAGTCAGCGGTGAGTCCTTGAAGGTGGAGGAAAGGATCACCAAGGCTGAACAAAGTCTCCAACTCTCTATGGAGGTCTTTGAGAAGAAAGTCAATGCTGCTATCAGTTCGGTTTCTTACGCAGGCACTGGGATTGCCACGGGAGTTGAGATGCTAAAGGAGGGCGTATTGGAAGTTCAATCTTTAGCCTCTTTTGTTATCAATAGTGGAGCTGAGTCACTCCCATCCCAGGCCAATGATGATGCCAAAAAGGGGGAAAAGAAGAAGAAAAGATCCCGCCCTGAGGCATCTGAGGCAGTCAACCAAGGTGAGACCGTTCTAGCTGACCCTGAAGCCAATCCTGAAGGGAATATACTAAGGGTGAGGAAGTCAGCTAGGTTAGCGGCAGTGGAGAAGGAAGGAGAGGAAGTTGTTGCCAGGCTGAGGGCGGAGGCAACAAAGGCAAAGGCTGATGAACCTTCCAAGCACCAACCAGAATCAGTTCAGAGATCGTCTCCCATGAGCTCAAGGAAGAATCCCATCACTTACTCAGGGGAGTTGGTGGCGGAGTTATGTGCTGAAGCATGGGGAGATCACTCTGAAAAATCTGAGGCTATGCGCAGAGCTGAAATTGCTCAGAAGGAGAAGATGCGCATCTTGGAGAAGAAGGTTGAGAAGCTGACTGATATCACTGAGCTTCAACAACGAGAACTGGATGATGCAGTGATCAGCTTGCTAAGGAGGAAGAAGGCGAAGCCTGAGCCCAGAAAGTACAGGAAGAAGCCAACATTTAGGAAATCAACAATTCTTCAAGTCAGTAGGCCAGAATCAGGAGTAAGGGAAGCTTTTGTCGATGAGTTCGTCTTAGAGACATTGAAGGAGTTTTGGACTGATGCAAGGGATGAATTTGTCAGATTGTGGTATGTTGTGAAGAAGTGGGGCGACACTGACGATATCAATGCCCACTTCACTGACTACATGATGGACAATCATCCTGAGCTATTCCAGAAGATCTTGGAGGAGGCTGATGCAGCTCAAGTTCAAGTGAAGGCTCCTGAGTTCACCATTCGAACTCCTCCCTTGGTTCCTGGAACTCAAAAGCATGATACAAAGGCCATCATGATGGAAGTATTGAAGATAGCCAAAGCTGAAGGATACGTGAACCAACCTAGAAGACTTGACGAGCTGAAGGCAAGAGTTTATGCAGGATATGGACTCAAGCCTGAAATGAGATTAGTCTAGGTGTTCACAGGCTTCTTGTAATAGATTAGATTCATTGTAACCATTTCCACATCTATCAATGAAATCTATTACTTTTGCACACAGACAAAAACTCATTGTCTTTTTGGCTGTTGTTTAAATTCTGTACTTTATCAAGAATTGCTCTAACACTGTCTTATCTTATAGATAGGTTAATCATATTTCCTCTAAGTGTTTTGAGGATCTTTTCAGTGTTTTGGCATCATCAAAAAGGGGGAAATTGTTGGGACATTGTCAGTTTTGATTAAGATCCGAAAGCCCCTGAAAAGATGTTTGCCTTAATCTGTCTTTGTCAGGATAGTCTTGTTTAGGATTAATGCTTAGCCATTTTACACTTCACAGGTACTCAGTGAGAGGAGAACTCACTGGAGACAATCAAGACTCAGAGCCTGAAGACGAAGAGCACCATCCTGAACTTATGGCAGTCCTCTAAGCTGGCTGAGTAAGTGTCAGTGATGAAGAGTATGACCCTGAGGTCATTACTAACTCAATCCTGAAGGGAACAGGATAACACTGAGTTTATGGGAAGACTTGGAGTAGAGCCAAGCAATGCAGAAGGAATTTCAGCATCAGGACAAGACCGGTGAGCCCAAGACAAAATGAACTTAATAAGACAAGCCTGAAGCTCAGGAATAAGTTCTGACATTCTCACCAACCTGATGACGTGGACCAATCCTGGAAGGACACGCACGTACGGAACCTGACAAGTTGACTGAATTCAGACTGCATGATCAACGGGCAATCATTCAATGTGCATTTAATGCAAATACCAAATCCATGCAAGGACGGCTGTTGCATGAAGATATGTCCGTTTGAAGCCACTCTACATAGATGACTCGAAGGCTATCTCTCCAACGGATAGTTTTTCAAATCACCTATAAATACAGAAGACCTTGAACCCATTCAAGGTTACGGGAAATTTCCAAGCCAGAAATTACTCAAACTCTCAAGCATTCAAAGCATTCAACCCTTAAGAAGAAGCACTCGAAACCATCAAAATTTCCCAAGTGTTTCTTAGCAACCGAGAGTTATTCTGTATTCCAAGAGCTAAATAGCATTATCTTAAGCTTAGAGAGATTATCCAATCCTTAGCATAGCTTTGCCTTGTAAGGATAATCTCAACTTAGTTGGAATTCAAACTGAAACCAAAACCCTAAGTTAGGTTTGTTGGGAGTAAGTCAGTTAGTGTGTTAGTAAGTGGAGTTGTATAGATCAATGAGGATAGCTGGTCTTGGTGCACCTTGGCACGTTAAAAACAAGAATCCCTTGAGTGGATTTCCTGTTAAGTCAGGCCGTGGACGTAGGAGCTTGAGACTCTGAACCACGTTAAACTCCTTGTGTTCTTACTGCTTTGATATTGTGCATACTTGTCATATTATTCGTCCATTCACTGCATTCAAGTTTATCAAACCTGAATCAATCAGGCTGATCTTCAAAAGAACACTGCCCTACTAAACACTATTCTGAATTGAGTAAAACAAGTTTTTCAGAAAGCAAACTAAACAAGACTTTAAACTTTCAGGGCTCAAACATTTCCGCACTGAACTTGATCTGATAGTTAGCCAACTGACCCGCACCAAGTGTAGTCAGTAGGCGTGTTATCAACTCCTAGTTCTTTACCACTCTGAGTAAAGGGGACTCAGTCAGTTTTAAGTTTGAAAAATTGGTATACGTGTATTCCCCCCCCCATACACATATTCCTCAGTCTTGTACCGGGACCAACAGTATATTAAATTTATTTTTGAACTATTTTTGGAGGGTGGGGTGGGTGGCGGTGAGGAAAAGGACGACGTTTTATTTCGGGGGGTGAATGAGATATGTGGAAACTATTTCATATTTTAAAATAATTTATATATTTTATGATTTTAGTTTAAATTAGTAGATCTTTTGTTTTGTTTTGTTAATTTTTTAAAAGAGTTATTAGTTTCAATTTCGGCAACTTTGAGACGTAAATTGTACCCCTTAGTGTAAAATTGGGATATAATTGAATAAATTAACTTTTTTGGGACGTAAATTGTACACATAGCAAAATATTGGGATATAATTGAAGAAATTAACTTTTTTGGGACGTAAATTATACACTTAGCAAAAAATTGGGACGTAATTGAAGAAATTAACTTTTTTGGAATATTTTTGGAAAAGATGAAAAGTTATGAGATGTAAAGAGACTCTATCCCTAAATATATATGTGTGTGTAAATTAAGGTAAGATAGTAAAATATGCAAAAGATAAACTTATCAATAATATATTTCCCACAATCAATGTTAACGTGTGATGAAAGAGTATAAGGTAAGATAATAAAATAAGCAAAATATAAACTTATAAAAAATGAGTATGTATATGTTGGGACAATGTTAGTTTTGATTAGATCTCAAAGCCCCTGAAAAGATGTTTGCATTTGTTTGTCAGGCTAGTCTTGGTTAGGATTTGTACTTAGTCTTTTTACACTTCACAGATACTCAGTAAGAGGAGCACTTACTGATGACAATCAAGACAAGAGCCTGAAGACGCAGTTTACCATCTTGAACTTATGGCAGTCTTCTAAGCTGGCTGAGTAAGTCTCAGTGATGAAGAGTATGACCATGAGGTCATTACTACTCAGTCCTGAAGGGAACATGATGATACTGAGTTTATGGGAAGACTTGGAGTAGAGCCAAGCAATGCAAAAGGAATGTCAGCGTTAGGACAAGACCGGTGAGCTCGAGACAAAAAGAACTTAATAAGACAAGCCTTTAGCCTAGGAATAAGTTCTGACATTCTCACCAACCTGATGACGTGGACCAATCCGGGAAGGACACGCACGTACGAAACCTGACATGAAGACTGATTTCAGACTGCATATTCAACGAGCAAGCATTTAATGAGCATTTAATGCATATACCTAATTCCATACAAAGGACGGCTGCTGCATGAAGATATGTCCGTTTGAATCACTCTACATAGATGACAAGAAAGACTATATCTCCAACAGATAGTTTTTCAAATCACCTATAAATACAGAAGGCCTTGAAACCATTCAAGGTTACGGGAAATTTCCAAGCCAGAAATTACTCAAACTCTCATGCACTCAAAGCATTTAGTCTTTAGAAGAAGCACTCGAAACCCTTTAAATTTCCCAAGTGTTTCTTAGCAACTGAGAGTTAATCTGTATTCCAAGAGCATTCAAGCAATATCTTAAGCTTAGAGAGATTATTCAACCCTTAGCATAGCTTTGTCTTGTAAGGATAATCTCAACCTAGTTGGAATCCAAATTGAAACCAAAACCCTAAAGTTAGGTTTGTTGGAAGTAAGTTAAGTTAGTAAGTTAGTAAGGGAGTTTGTATAGGTCAGTGAGGTAGCTGATCTTGGTGCACCTTGGCACGTTAAAAACAAGAATCCCTTGAGTGGATTTCCTGTTAAATCAGGTCGTGGACGTAGGAGCTTGAGACTCTGAACTACGTTAAACTTGTTGTGTTCTTATTGCTTTGATATATTGCATACCTGCCATATTAACTGTTCATTCATTGCATAAGATTTATCAGGCTTGAATCAATCAGCCTGATCTATTAAAAAGAGCACTGCCCTTACTAAACATTATTCAGTTGAGTAATCAGTCTTCAGAAGCGAACTAAACAAGACTTTAAACTATCAGGGCTCACGCATTTCCGCACTGAACTTAAACTGATAGTTAGCCAACTGACCCGCACCAAGTGTAGTCAGTAGGTGTAGTATCAGTTCCTAGTTCTTTATCACTTTGAGTAAAGGGGACTCAGTAAGGTTTTAAGCTTGAAAATTTGGTATACGTGTATTCCCCCCCCCCCCCCCCCCCCCCACACACGTATCCATCAGTCTTGTACGGGACCAACAATATAGAGTGAAACTGGTTCATACATGAATTATAGAAGGGTGTTGCTTGATATTACTAAAGAGTATTAGATGTTTTCACTGAAGAGTATTAGTTGTTTTCCCTGAAGAGTCAGTTTGTATTCATTGTATAACTTAGACTCTTCAGTGTAAACCAGTAATACTCTTCAGTGGAAATAACTAATACTGTTTAGGGGAATCAACTAATACACTTCGATAATTCATGTATGAACCATTTTCACTATATACTTTGTCATAAAAAAAAATATGATGAAAGTCAAGGCCATATGCATTGTAATTAACCCATATTTTGTAGTGTAATTAGCTCACACTTTTCAATGTAAATAGTCTCAACTGATGAATGAATACACCACATTGATATGCATAATAGATGAGAGACAGATTCGCTTTTGGTAACTTATGAGTATTATATTCCTGCTATTAATAATTTAATATCAACCCTACTCATTTATCCATGTTCTTCCTTCATCAAAAATAATATATTGTTTTTCCCCAGAAAATATATAATACAATGAATTACCATTATCACCCTCTTTTCAAATAAAAAAATGCCATTATGACCATTCTAACTGTACTAAGGATCGTAAATATGTGATTCGCACCGCCGAAATTCATTACATTATTAAACTATAATAATTACTATATTTTAATTATAAAACTAAAAGTCTGCAATTTTTTTTAAAAGAATATAAATAAAAAATTCTTAAACTCTCATTAAAAAAATTATATTCTATTTATAATATTCAATAATCAATACTTTAAAAGAGTTTCATGATAAATTTATTATTAAACATTTTCATATAAAATTTATTCTTGGGATAGGATATAAATTGGACTCTATCACACTGCCATTTTAACATAGGCGCATTTAAATTTGTATTATCTAATTCCACGAAACAATCTCACACAATTTTAAATAATTTAAACAATAATCTACAATATAACAATTTTTTTAAAATAATATGTTTGCTTTTAAAAGAAAAAAAAATACCAAAATCAAACACATAATAATTTATGACTTATTAAATATTTGTAAAAATTAATTTTATGGGTTAAAAGAGTGAGATGACACTCTACAAATAATTAAAAAAGGATAATCAAATAAAATCAATTATAACAACTCTTTTGTAAGGATTACTGTAATTACAATGTATGAACAAATTTATGCATCAATAAGAACATAACATAAAATATTTGTAACATGAGCCTTTATGATGTAGTTATATCAAACTTTAGTGAGACGAAGCATGCGATAATAAATAGAAAAAAAAAATAATATCTATTGAGACAAATATCCTCAATTTAGAGCAACTTGACACAATATTGGTATTCATCAATCAACCTATTAGGCATACATCTTTACAGACATAATCAGTGAGACCTCCTAAGCTCATGTAAACAGCTTCTTCTTTGTATAATCAAATTACATTTACCAGCAAAAGAGTTAGAACTTAGGAACACAATCCAACAAAATGAGGTAGCCATCCAGCAAAATCCTAACTTCTTCATTCTAAATGAGTAAATTCCATGGAAGATTCACTAAGCAACACATGTTTACAATAGACGGTAGAAGAAGGCAGTTCAAAAGAGATCACTCTCAAAACAGGACAAAAAAAATTCAGATTGTAGCCATGTACTAACATTAAGGATATGGTAATTTGTACCCAAAAGTTATGTTATGAACTAGAAGCATGGAAAACTCACTGTAAATTTGCTGGATGAACTCAGAACACCAAGCCCACCTATAAAATCTTGAACAGCCTTAGAAGATGAGGTTTGGAGTGCTAAAGATTACCTCTTCCCTTTGATATCTTCCAAATCCACAGAAACGTTTGGAGTATTAGAACCCTTAGATACAACAAATTTACCCGTTTCCTAGGCATTTTTAGGCAGTGAACCATTAACTCCACTGTCCATATTTCTACGTTTAGTATCTGCTTTACTAGGGTAATACAGGTCATCCGGATTTAGAGGCAGTGAAGCAGAATCAAGTTCAAAAGAACCTATCGGCACTCCTTTTCTTTCATTGCCAGTCATTTTAGAGCAGGGAACAAGGTGGGAGAATCTGTACAGCTCATTAGGCCCAATCAGAAATGAATTGATCTTATGTTCGGTAGGCCTTTGGAAAAGGCTCACGAAACCAGCAACTTTGTCCAAATAACAAACATTTATGCCAACACCTTCGACAAAATCTGATAGCACCTCCACAATTTCATATTTGAAACTTCTATGGTTATCTGGATCCGAACTCCAGCTCTTATCCCAGTCCTTGAAGAGAGCCCAAACTTCCCCTTCTCTTGGGTAAATGATTAGAGAACCTCTGTTCTTGCCTTTCTCACAACATATTTGATGAGAGAATGATCCACGAAGATCCGTTTCTTCAGTTTTGCCAAGCTTAAAACTGCCACAACCAACAGGCAATTCCTCCACTATCCATTCCTTATATGTTGGGTCTATGGGTTTAGCTTCTAACCATGTGATGAGCAATTTAAATGGAGAAGTGTATACCTTTTTCACCTTAGCATAGAATCTTGGCATTTCATCCACATCATCATAACAAGCCCAGAACTGATTAACATCAAACTGATTTTCATCTCGCACCTTTTCAAAGTCGCTAAATTCTGGTTCTGGACAGTCGATTAGTTCTGTGTCTAATTTTTCACTGGAAGACACGTCTCTCTCCGAATCAGTTTCAATTACAATGGTATCAACACCAGCTCCTCTCTTTTGCACTTTTCCTTTATCTTCTTCGGTTGCTGGCTCTCTCTTGAAAGGACTATCACGATCATCCTCATCAGTTTCCTTGTATTTCACATTATGTCTTTTACGTGATGACCGTCGGACAAAGCGGTCAGGATCACCAAAATTCTGTTGTGTGGTCAAATCTTCTATACTAGTCTCAGAACTATCACTAGATTCCACTAATTGCTTCTTCCGTTTCCTGGTTTTGTTTCCCACATTTTTACTTTCTCTATACATTTCATCACTGTCAGATGCCATACCTTTCTTTCCACCATGCAAAGAACTGGTATTACTGTTCTTGGTCTCTTCGGTCTTCATATTCCCAGAAGCACTTTCTACCTTGACACCTTCTGAACCAATATGTGATGCTGAAGGTCCTTGTGCATTTTGCACACCCATCTTAAAGTTGGCTGTTTTTGGGACAACTTTTTCCTGAAAACCAGCAGGTTGGCTTGGACCAGGTTTTGGTGGCACGTGTTGAGGACCTTGTTGGCCCAATTTAGACCCCAAGGAATCACCTTGAACACTTATCTCTTGAGCAATGAAAGCCTTTTTGCACATAGTACACTGCGAAGATTTGTGTATATATTGCCTAGGGTACTGGTATCTTTCTTTACAGAATGGGCAGTATGTCCAGAAAACTCCCTGCCTTAACTGAGTTGCTTGATCCTGATTCATAGTGGCGAAACCATTGGAAAATTTATTTTGAGCAGCGTATTGCTGGTGATATTGAGCGCTTCTGTTTATCTGATGATTTGGCGGATTCGGTGGAGTAGATTTAGTTGAAACTCTAATCTTGTTGTCATATAAAGACTTCTTTGCTGGATCTGACAACAATGTATTTGCTTCTTGAATCAACTTAAAAGCACCCTCAGCCCCAGGAAATCGATTCTTATCAGGATGGAGAATAAGTGCTAGGCGACGATATTGCTTCTTGACTGTTACATCATCAGCAAACTTTTTAACTTGAAGAATCTCGTACCAATCCCTTTCACATCCCAAAAGCCTTTTCTGAGCAGAACAGTGGACATCACAAGTGCTTAACATCTGCGTAATATTGTCGAGCTCAGGGTAGAGATTTTGCGCTTTCAAAGCTATTCTCCGAGCACCTTCAAAGTCATTATTTGCCATCTTCGTCTCAGCTATTTCCTTTGCCCGGACAGCCTCATCTTTGTTGCATTCCATTGGAAACTTATCAGTATGGATATCACAAAGTTCTGTAACATAGGTAATCATGTTACCACAAAAACTACTAATACGTATAATCAAAATCACGCTCTATACTGGTCTCATGCATACAGAATTAAGCCTTAACATAAGGTAAAGCAGAGTCCTCTGCCAAATAATGAGAAAAACAAACATTTAGCTAGGTTAAATGAATAGTAATACCACCTCCTGAAGTTGATTTGTGATAAGATTGGCCAAGCACTACAGAGTGCTTGGCCTTGAGGGGGACTTCTTGCAGCCCAACAGCAAAGATGCGATCACAGAATCATCCACAACTAGAGCTTCAATCAGAGATAATAAACCTGAAAAAGATCATATAAGATCCCATCAATGAGAGAACTATTATAAGCACTCCATCATTTTCCATCTTTTAGATCAGGTCGCTAGACCTGCCTCAGTGACTGATGGACAATATCATATGATACACCAATTTAACCAGTCATATATAGCTTCCACAGGCTTATTTCAATGAGATATAATGAATTCCATCAGAGAATGTGAACAAGTGGTCGTCAAGTTGAGTTCAAAATAGCAGTAAACAGATAAAGATGACCGCATTGCATACAGTACGTGTTTATCACAAAGAAGTCCAAGTGAAATCTCTGACATAGACGTCCTTAACACCAAAAGTAAACCCACTATTTAAAAAAATCTAACCACTAAATACGTTTCACAGTGTCTTCTATCAGTATACAATTTTTTTTCTTGTTGAGTTGTTTCTCTTTGACACTGTACGCCTATTTAGGTGGCAAACTAATAATTAATTTAACATTTTTGTCATTTTCAATACCCAAAGAAATGCAACTGTACCCTCGAAGAATAAATAAGCAAAAATCACAAAAGATAATATTTTCCCTATTCGTAGAGAATTGATGAAAAAAATGGAATAATGTGATCAACAAACATGCAGTCTAATTCCATCGGACAACAGAGAAGGAGGTTAGCCACCACAAGCATGTATCAACCATGATCTACAAGGATCCAGAACTTCTAACTTTTCTCAAATGTATGCTGAATGAAGTCTCTTGCCAAAACTCACACCCCCAATTAAAGGAAACCTATCAGCAATCAATATGATATGACCCACCATTCACCGTCTTACATTCTTTTACTATATATTTTTATGCTTTTTTCTCAATAATGCCAAAAGAGGACATGCTTCTTCAACAAAGGAGACGATGTTTTTATAAGTTGTGAAAATGAAATGTTCATTGACAAAGGAGTATTATGTCATACAATCAAACAAGAAAGAAAGCTTCTGCAAATCCCAAAAACTTAAGAATCTACGCAAAATTCGACGGCCTAAACCCCAGAGCAACATATTACAGAAAATAGCGTTAGAATCACTAAACTGACGGCATACATTACAGATATAACTGCAAATGAAAGGAAACCCTAGAATCCACAGGCAACAAAAACCCACGCTCATTCAAAAAACCAAATAATATAGAGCAAAATCAAGTTTAACGCCACTTAAATTCAACGCTCAAAAGCGAAATGCATAGGCAGATTAAACGAAAATGAGCATGCAGAAATATGTGTCACCTTATATTCGTAGATAGAAGAGGGAGGGAGGGAGAGAGAGAAGGATCGCCGCGTTGAAGGTGAGGAAATGGTTATCGCTCTCCTGTAGATTTGCTGCGAAATGAGAGGGGAAGGAAATGGAGGGAAAAAGAAGAGTGGTATCCCTTTTCCATTTTTGTTATAGGAAGCAGCAGAGAAGGGGCGTGGGTGTGTGTCGAATGGACAGAAGATGAACAGGTTTCCTTTTTCTTTTTTTTCTTAATTTTGAACCGCTTTGTTGAGGGAGAAAATGATTTGGGATTTGGGATTTGGCAAGGGAGGAGAGGGTACACTAGGTGAGGATTTGGAGCATAGTTCTTCCTTTGTAACAAAAAAAGAAGTTTAGGGTTGTAGTCATATCAAAAGCAATAATTTAGGCTGCCGGTGTTTTGGAATTCATACGAATGGATTTAGAATTCTAAGATTCCGTCTCATTGAGTTAGAGATCTAAAATCTAATTTTTAGAGCATTTCCAGTAGGGAGGCAATTGGAGAGACAATAATAAATTCGTCGTCAACCACCCTTTCAGTGCACCGACAGATTCGTAAGCAACTTTAACCCAAATTACTCATACACTGTTCAACCGACAACTTTTTTTTTTTCATTTTATTTAAATTATATAATATATTTTGAGTGAATAAAATATTATGTATTGATAAATTGTGTTGTTGAACTTTGGTATTTTATATCAAAACTTTTCAATAAAATTTAATATTAATGAATCATTGTGCTTTAATTTTTTTATTAATTATATCATATTTTTATTATGTTTAACTTTTAAAGATTTAAATGTAAATATATAATTTTGTGTGGTACACTCAATCAATAGTTGATGTTATTTACACTAAAAAGTGCTGACTGATTACATTGAAAAGTATGGCTAGATTACACTGCAAAGTTCATACTGAAAATCGATTTTTAGTATAAAAATTTTAGTGTAAATTTTTCAGTGTAATCTAACCACATTTTTTAGTGTAATTATATCATACTTTTTAGTGTAAACAGTTTAAGTGACTACACCATATACCAACTTACCAAGTGCACAAGAGAGTTACTCATAAATTTGATTATATAAAAATATTAGATAAAATAGAAAATAAATTAGATTAAATTAAGAATAATCTAAGTGTTATAAAAAAAATAAAGGAAGAGAAGAACGCACATTTGTTTACCTAGTTCATCAAGATGACTACGTCTGGGGGCATACCAAGTCGGGAGAATATCACTATTTTTTGTGTATTCTATGTTACATTTCACCTTACCAATACACGCTCTAAACATGTTAACTACATAATGAGTCATTAACATTTGGCTAAATTAACGAGCAAATTAATTGGCGAACATAAATGATATAATAAATATATAATGATACATAATGAACATTCACTAATTATTCATAACAATTATTCATAACACTAAGAGAATATTCCCGTTGAGTTAAAATTTGAGTAGAATGGTTGAGAATAATTTTATTATTGGAGGTAAATTTATAAGCAAATTTGGTGAAAGTGGTGGCAAATTTGGATTTACCATTGGGAATGCTCTTGCACCTCATATTTTAGTCACGCCTAAAATACCTATAAAACATACTTGAAGTAGTCTCTCGAATTTCGTGAACTGAAAGAAAAATTGTATACATGATAAATAATGTTTTAAATATATTTTTGTGTGCTTTAGATATTTTTATGAACAAAAATATTTTTAATTAAAACATAATTGTAATCCAAATGTGAAAAAAAAAATTAAAAATCGGTTGCAATTTTTAATAGGTCGCCTTGTATCCTATAATCTAGAATATATTTTATATGAACCACTAATTTCATGAACCATTACTTAATTCTCGATGCTCTTGATTAAAATATTTAATAATCTGTACTCTTGATAAAATACTCTAAGGCAACGTCTTAAATAAATATCTTAACTTAATATACAAACCAAATGACTCAACATGTAAGGCATCAATAATCATAATATGTAAATGTATGTCTTTACATGTAAGATATTTATAACCGTAAAAAAGTATATGTAAGGTTACATATAAAGCATTGATAATGAGGCAATACCAATCCAAATATTCATATGTTTATAGCAATTACATTTTAATATTCTTTACTAATATGTGTCTTAAACCAACAACTCTTTTAACTTGTTAGTACATACAAATATGGAATAACGATCTCTAGAGTATGGAGTAACACAAAAGGTATTTATATCATCATATAAGACGGTAACATATGAAATTTCACTCACTCTAATTTCTTTCAGAATTTTTTTCCAATCACATGTGAACTCTCATTCTTCACCAAACATGTAGCATTTACAATTGATGCTTCTTCCAGTAGGTGTTTTAAGCAAGCAAGTAGATGAAAAAAAGTCTACAAATACCCATACAAATGCATCGGGTATAGTCTTCAACTTTACACAAATATTTTTTACAACTACCACTAATATAGTCTAAATATATATGTAACATACCAAATATAAGAAAATTGATTGTATTACAAATCTTATAATTGCATCTATAAATGGGACAAAAAAAATCAAGAATGTATGTCACATCAATCAACCAATTGAATTAATAAAATAAATAAGAAAAGAAAATTAACATCATAAAATTCATACATATAAGAATGATGAAAATACACAGATGATAAAATATGTAAACCAATAATTATTCACCATTAGTATATTTAAAGTTTGAATTGACAATTATCTTTCTTGCATAACATTCCATCTTTCCTAAATATTTTCATGCACAAAGCACTCTTCATTTGAATAAAACAAAAAATATACTTTAATTTTTTTTTCATTTATACACTAAATATTAAAGTAAAAAATGGTAATACCCTTTTCTATTTTTATACTATATTTTAATATGTAATATCAAGATACATTAGATATATCTATAGTTTATAAGTTGTGTAAGCTTTGTTAGATCATTAACTTATGAGTTATGCCAAAATAACCAAATTTGGTCCAAAATTCACAATTATGGGCTGATTTGATTACTCAAAGAAGTGCCAGATATTCAAAATTTAGTTTACATTATGCAAATATAAGTCAAACATATACTTCATCTTACATTCACCAAAAGTATTTTTATTTTCTTTATTTTTCTGTCTATAAAAAATATGATAATTCATTTTTATGGAAATAATACTTTTATATTCAAATTTCATGTTTCAACTATCTTGCTCACTGAAAGAAAAAGACATGGCCTGATAAAGAATTGCATGGGAACCCTCATCAAGGGTGAAAGACACGTCAAAAGTATTACATAAAAATGCATAAATATGCTTAGAAAAAGAACATGCAAAAATGACATGGTCTTGTGTGTCTTCCTCCTTAAAACATAGCGAGTAGACCGTTGGGCCAACAAAGCCCGTACGCCGAAACCAAGATAAAGTGGGTAGGCGACCCCATGCAACCCTACATATAAGTGTCGAGCGGCATGGAGGATAAACTGAGCCCAAATTTAGGACGCCCATGCGGGTTGCGGAAAATGCTGGCTAATATCATCATAAGCCATTCTCGAAGTGAATTCTCCAGAAACTGAATTCTCCTAAACTATGCGATCATCATCACTCGACATACGAGTTTACAAAATATCATGTACCACTTTGGCATAAGCAAGGATAAAATCCCATGAAAAATGCCAACACTTATCAAAGTAGAAGTCTTTTATTTTTCCCACCAGAAGCTTTCGACAATGAGGAGGTAGTTCAAGACGATCTGCAATCGCGTACCCAAGCCAGTTCTCATGCCAGAAACTAATAGAGGAATGTGGACCTATAATCCAGCATGCACCCTCCGTAACTCTAGGGACATGTCGAACTATCCCCGAGGCAATTGAAGAGGAAGTGTGGTGCGCAAATTGTGGTTGGCGAGCAGTAGTAAAAAACCGAGCATGCAGAAATTCAAAATCTGCAGAAGGAACTCTATAAATATCCCAAGCCAACTTACATAAAAAAGAGTCGTTGGCTTGTGTCAGAGGTCGTATACCTAGCCTCCCCTCCAAGGTGGGAGTACAACAGCGTTTCCAAGGGATGGAACAAGCATTATTTCGTGTATTAACGTTCCCTGTCCAAAGGAAGTTTTTCATAGCTCTCAAGTAAAACAAGATGCGAACGTGGCCAACGATAGACCATCATAATATGCACCAAAGAACCACATATAACTGAGTTAATCAAGCATTTCTGTCCCGCCAGTGACAGAGTGCGTCCTTTCCATTTTCTAAACTTAGCAAGAATAGAATCCACCAGAGTCGTGAAGTAAGCTGCCTTAGGAGCACCACAGAAGAGAGGGGCTCCTAAATAGGTGAACTGGAGCTTTCCTTCCTGAATGCCTAGCACTCTAAGAATTCGACGCCGATTGGAATGAGAGACCAAGTCCCCATAAAAGGCATGAGATTTGGGAGGGCTTAAAATTTGCCCTAAGACCTTGCCATAATCATCCAAAATACGCTTAAGGCATTAAGCATTTTGCGGAGTCGCCTTCATAAAGAATAAGATATCATCCACATAGAGGAGAAAGGACGGGGGCCTTTGATTGCGTGCATTGACTTTTTAGATATCTCTAATTGTATCCATCTCTCAAGAGCTTCCTCCGCAAGGCAAAAAAGAAGAGGATAGAGAGGGTCTCCTTGGCGAAAACTCCCAAAACAAGCAAAGAAGGTGTGGGGCTCGCCAATAACGAGAATGGTGAGGTGGGAAGATCCAATAATCATGCTAACCATCTGCCAAAATCTTTTAAAAAAGCTCATACAATGAAGAACATCTTGTATAAAACCCAGTCCAAAGTGTCGAAAGCTTTAGAGATATCAATCTTCATCGCCATATTGCCAACCTTAGCTTTAGTATTCAATCTGTTGATAGCATCAGAAGCTAGGGCTATACAAGTATGAATCCTCTTTCCAGGAATGAAACCGAACTGAAAATGAGACATAACCCTAACAACAAAAGAACCTAACTGTGTCGCATTGATTTTAGCGAACACCTTGTAAATGTAGCTTCCCATAACTATGGGTCTAAAATCTTGTACTCTGTTGGCACCCGGCTTTTTAGGAATTAACGTGACCAAACTTGAATTAAATCCAACCGGTATGTCCAAAGTGGTAAAAAGGTGTTGTATGGCTTCAGTCACATCACTATAAATAATGGGCCAACACTCCTGATAAAAAGCACCACGAAAACCGTCAAGTCTGGGAAAACTGGAACCATCCACATCAAAGACCGCTTTCTTCACCTCAACAAGAAGAGGAATAGCCACAAGATGAGCATCATCACCACCCATAAAAGTGTCAAAAGGGAGCACTTGGAGTTGTGGATCGGTAGGAAGCACAACATCACTCTTAGCAAATAACAATTCGTAGTATTCAACAATATGAGCAGCAATAGCAGTCCCATCATTGGTAAGCCCTCCATCGATCATCATCTCCTCAATTAAATTACCACTTTTATGAATTTTATTAGCAAGATGGAAGAAAGTTGAGTTCCTGTCGCCGTCTTTAAGCTATTGCAGCCTACCACGTTGTGCATAAAATTCTTATTTACGCGCAAGAAGTTTATTAAAACGTATCAAATAATTAACTTCTCTGTTAAATCTCTGCTCATTATCACCCAAGGAGTGAATCTCAAGCTGCATGTCCTTGAGGTCTTGGGAAGCTTTATCAAACTCCTTGAAGACCGCACTGTTCCAGAGCTTAAGGCTTGCTCTAAGCCTACGTAGCTTCGACGTCAATCTATGTACCAGAGAGTGGGCTGCTAGGGGTAACTCCTAAGATTCACGAACCAAGGCACTAAAGCCGTCATGTCGGAGCCATATGTGCTGGAAATGAAATGTGCATCTAATCACCGGTTGTTTGGTTTGTAGCGTGAATAAAAGAGGATGGTGATCTGAAGCATGCCTACAAAGGATCTCAAGGGAAGTAGAAATCCAGAGATCAAGAAAGCCCGACGAGACCAAGGCACGGTCAAGTCGAGCAGCTATAAAGCCCTGATGTGCATGTCGAGTGGACCAGATGAAGACATGTTCATTGGTTTCCACCTCAATCAAGTTTGCTTCATCAATATACTCCAAAAATTCCAACGAAGGAAGGCTCCTAGAAGCCATGTTTGAGCTGCGCTCATGAACCCCCTTAACCACATTGAAATCCCCAATTAAACAAGTGTTAGGGGTCGAAATGCTCAAGAGGTCACGCCAAAGCTGTCTCCGTAAAATGTAGTTGTTGCGTGCATGAACAAAACCCATCGTAAAAACCTGCAGTCCCATAGTCACCGATATCACAACACATTGATCCGTCTGAAAAATAAATGTAGTCGCATTAACATGCATCTCTTTACACAAGATCCAGATATTAGAACGAGCATCATCACATTTATTCTCAAACAAGAAAGATAAATTAAGATTACGCCAAAAAGAAATAGGAATGGAAAAAGCCCTTATCTTAGGTTCATAGATCGCTAAGAAGTCGGGGTTATGTTTCTGACATAGAGAACGTAAAGCATTGTGAGTCTGATCGTTCCTTAGTCCCTGTAGGTTCCATGAAAGGCAACATTTAGAGCTGCTTTGACCGTGCTTCGGCTGTCCAGTATCTTCCTCATCCCTAACCCAACTTTTTCCAGCAACATAATGTAATTCATCCACGTGGCTGCTATTTTCATCAACCACCATCTTTTCTTTTGCATTTGACTGCAAGGAGTCCAGCAGATCTGGGGGTTCCGTTTGTACTAGTGCGTTTTGCTCATCAACAACAATTAACTCTGTGTTTGTAGCTTCCGGAGGTGGGGCTTGTGGCTTTCCTCAGAGGGTCTTTTTAATTGAGATCCCAACCAGCAGTGATCTTTCGACAAAGGGCTTTCTGAATATTCCCGGGGGCCTAATGGCCGTGGGCTTGTCAGATTTACCTTGCGGGGGAGCTGGTTGGTCAGCCAACGCATTCGCCTCTTGTATATCCTCTTGTTCTGTTTCCAGCACCTCAAAGGAGTTCTTTGTTGCAACAATCACCATCGTCTCCCCTTGTGCAATGGAGGAAGCCTGAGGATCTTCCATCCTTCCATCAACATCTTGTGAAGAAGTATTCTCAGTTTCAGCTGCCACATTCTCTGTCATGAATTCTTGATTCTCTCTGTCAATCGAGATACTTACCGCAAAATTGACGATATTTGCTTTAGTTAGTTGGTCCCCCTTCGAGTCTTTGTTGCATTAGGACGACGTGATCTACTTTGACTTCGGCCCCGGGGAGGAGCCCCAGGCTGTTCTTTTGATTGTTTGCACGTTGCAAGAGAATGGCCTATGACACAACACTTCTTGAAAAACTGTGGTAGACGCTCATACGTGATGTTGGTAGCAGAAATGTGACCACTCCTTCGATACAGAACTTGCTGATGGAGGTCTTTGGAAAGGTCAATCTCAATGAGCATGCGAGCATATAGACCAAAATTATGGTTTGTGGTATTATCATCCACACGGACAAGGGTGCCAACAGTCAAGGCTAAGGCTTCAAGAATCCTTGATTGCCAGTACTCAATGGGCAAATCAAAAAATTGAACCCAAACTTGGGCAAGAGATGTCTTTACCGCATTCGGGTTAAAATTAGGAACCCGATCCTATAGTCGGAAAGTGTCATTATCCAAAGAGTAAGTACTCTGAGAGGCAAGTTGTGCCCTGTCCTCAGGGTCTTCGAGCATTACTGTATAATATCCCTTACCTAGAGGGGTCATCTACATCCTATCCTTTAGCCTCCAAATTTCGTGAAGGTTATCTCTAATGATCAAGAGTGGGCTCAGCGATTTTTCAGGAATAGTGATCATTCTCCCAATAAAAGAGTGATTGGACATGAAATTGTGATGTTTTGTTGCCCGATTAGTCCACATATTGAGTGTTTTTGTGAGTATTAAGAGCTATTTAAGTAATATTTTCATAAACTCATCAATTTGCCTCTTTGGTGTTTATTTTAGGAAAGAGGACAACAAATAGAGTTCGTAGGACTTTGAATCGACTCAAACGGACTCCCACATGAGAAGATATAAAGGAAATACAAAAAATACTAGTTCGGGTGAAGAAAAGTATCATTCGGCACTAAAAGGAAGAAGTGCTCAAGCAAGGCTCAAGCAAGGCTCAAGCACTACTCGAGCATGGGTCGAGCGGGGCTGAATCGCTGGAGGAATTGATGCACTCAAGCCAGGGGTCGAGCGCGAGGCGCTTGACCGCACCAGCTCGTGCGATATTTGATCGCTTAGAACAAAGGACGCTAGACCGCCCATGGCTCAAGCGCCAGGTGCTCGATCATGGGTCCAGCTCGAGCATCTGTGTGCAAAATCTGCCCAAATCATACAAAAGGATTCCATACCCTTATTTTACAGAGTTAGACTCAATTTTCGAAGGGGAATAAGGCAAGAAGGTGATTTTGGGTGTCGAGCAAGGATTTCAAGAGAAGAAACGAGGCTTTTATCATACGGATTCCATAGAACGATTTATACTTTGAACGATTTTGTTTTCTATTTTCTTTTTTAGATTCTTTGATAGATTAGATCTTAATTTCAGATTGTTGATACATCTTTAGAGAATGATTTTCCAGATTTGAGTTCAATTAAATTCATAGTTGGTTTATGTTCTTGAAATTCTTGGTTTATTTAATTATGTCTTTGATTGTTATCATAGTTATTGCTTGTGTTTACGTAATCACCATGCTAGGCTAAACCCTTGTATGCTTAGGGTTGGATGGACTCGTAGAAGTAGGATGTTGGTACATAATTATGATAATTTGTGATGTATAGTTTAAATTCTCTTCATTATTGAATAATTCTAATAAACCCTAGAATAATCAAAGGATTAAGTATGAAAATTGTTAAGGAGAGGACGACCGTATCACTCTTTATCAACGAATAGGCTTAAGGAGATGGTTTTTGAAGGAGTTTATAATTAATCGGTTTAGCTAGGAAGGATGGCCGAATCACCCGAGTTAAATAATGGCCTCAATAATTAAATGCAACTCATATAATTTAATTATTGGGATAGTGAAGTATATTGTTAGAGTGGAGTATTAGGATTATTTCTAAGCTTTAATTCTTAAAACTCCTGTGCTAGATTAGGGAAGGTGATTGTCTAGTTTTTAGTACACATAAGATTTTAACTTGGAACACCACAATTATTTTAGTTATCGTACCAACTCCATTAGTATAGGTTGGGATTCTTATCCAAAGCATCATCCACCTCATTTGCACTTCAACCGAAGTTAGCATAGTTTTACTTGTGTTTACTAGATAGTAATTAGTAGAATATAGTTTAATATTAGTTTTAAAACCAAATCACATTCATATTAACTACGACGCATAGATTTCCAGAGATTTACTCGCGTACAAATCCTCTTATGGGCTCGATACTACTTGGTCTGTATACTTACCTATATTACAGTAATCCCATACTCTTGTGGGGTAACTGCTAGTAAAAGTTAGTATTTTACGACCAAGTCAATGGCGCCGTTGCCGGGGAGGCAATGTATGCTCATTGAGTGAAACTTGGAAATAGTTTAGTAGTTAGTAGTGAGTGCATTCTTTTTATGTTTTCTTGTTTATTAGCCAGTTGCGTTTTGATATTTCTTTTTGGAGTTTCAGGTATATGAAAACACGCTCTAAGGGAGAAACAAGCGTTGATAGAACAAAACTAGATCCTGAGACTAAAGCCAGAAGGAATAGGGCCTTTCAGAGAAGAATGACTACGACAGCCAATGATGATATGAATCTAGATATAGGTGGAGATTTGAACTTAGATGGAGAAGGGCTCAATCAGAATGAGGAACGGGTGGAAGGAGTGAACGTTGTGAACGATCAGAAGCAAGTACCCCAAGGGGGAAACAACAACCAGAACCTCTCCATCCAAAACCAAAACCCACCTACCCAAAATAACCCCGTACTGAACCAGAACCAGAATAATAACAACCCTTTCAACAATCCTGTTTACCAACAACCATATCCATTCCCTTATCTACCCTACTATCCACCATACTACCCTCCACAACCTAACCAAAACCAACCTAATATTCCACAGGTACCTCTACCAACAGTATACCAACAACAAGTACCTCAGAACGCAGGTCCTTCGGGGATGGCCATTAGAGGGATGTTTGAGGCTCAGCCTCAACGATACTATGATGGAGTAGCCCTGCCACCAGTGGAGGCAAATAACTTCTCAATTTCTCCCGGGATTCTAAAGATGCTTTTGGAAAATCAATTTAAGAGAGCAGTAGGGAAGGATAATCCACACACTAATCTCAGGAACTTCTTGATGATAGCATCTACTTTTGACTACAATGGTATGTCGATTGATGCGAAGAAGCTCCGGCTATTTCCATTTTCTCTAATGGGGATAGCCAAGGATTGGTACGATAACATACTTTTTCAAGGGGGTGTGAATACATGGGCCGAGCTTGAGTGTCTGTTTCTAGAGCGCTTCTACTCCCCATCCAAAACTGTAAAGGCGAGGAACAAGATTTTCTCATTCAAGCAGAGACCGAACAAAGAATTGAGTCAAGCTTGGGAGAGATTCTCCAACATGTTGATTGATTGCCCGCAGCATGGGTACAATAAAGGGGATATTATGACTTACTTCTATTGTGGGGCTTGTGAGAATGATCAGCAGCATCTCGATGCTTGTGCGGGTGGAGCATTTCTGAGCCGAAGCGCAGCCGAGTGTAGACAGATAGTGGAGGATATAGTGAAGAATACGGGGCAGTGGAATGCTAGACAACCTCGTCAACAGAGCGTGTATCAGATGGAAGAGAGTGGAGGGACTAGAAAGCTACTTATGGCATGATGGAGAAGATCAGCAATTTAGAGGTTGGCAGAATTTGAGTGGAGGGAACACTGTTGCTAGTGAGAAGGTGGAGCAGCCAGGATACCAATAAGAGGAAGCCAATTATATGGGAAGACCTAATTACAATCAGAGTGGCTATCAACAAAGTGGAAATCAGCAAGGGCGACCTGCCTATGGTCAATAATTCGTACCATCAGGTCCGCAACCTCCTCAGAATAAGTGGAGAAACAATCAAGGCTACCAAGGAGGGTCTTCATCTAATCAAAACTAATGGAGGAAGAATGATAACTTCTCCTATAGTAATCCAAAAGCTGGAATAACTGTACTACCAGGAGTTGATCCAGGTTCGAAGCTTCCTGGTGGAGAAGGCGGTGCTTCAACCGACGAGATGTTACTTGCTATTCTTCAGAAGGTAAAAGAGGTAAGTAAGAGGTTGTCCTCTCTAGAGTATGATATGAAGGATATGAACAAGAAGAATAATCAAAAGGACTAAGAAGCTCAGAGAAGGGATATGGACCTAAATAGAATTCAGCTAGAGAACAATAGACAGTTCACCTCGATTGAATATCAGATTAGCCATATTACAAAGTCGCAGAATAGAGAGATGGGAAAATTTCCCTCCATGCCGGAAGTGAATCCGAAAGAGCATTGCAAGGCTATTGAGCTAAGAAGTGGTACCAAGTATGATGGACCTCCACTACCTGCTGATGTGGAGGAAATACATAGGAAGATTGAGATAGAGAGTGAGGAAAAAAAGAAGAGAGATGAGGACACGGTGAAAGAGATTGTGGGGAAGATGCTCAAAAAGGGAAAGACAAGGTGGAAGAAGGGATCGAGGAGATAAAGCGAGTACCCAAGTGGAAGAAGACCAAAGAAGTTAAGCGAAATGTGAAGGAAACCGAGCGAGATGAGTGAGGGGTACCAAAATCAGCAATTCCGGTACCATTTCCTCAGCGGTTCATGAAGAATAAATTAGATGAGAAATTCACTAAGTTCCTTGATGTCTTCAAGAAGCTACACATCAACATACCATTCTATGATGCTTTGGAGTAGATGCCGAGCTATGTAAAGTTCCTGAAGAACTTGATTGCCAAGAGGAGAAGAGTTGACGGGCCCAAACTTGTTCACTTGAACTATGAGGTGAGTGCTATGGTGTACAAAGCTCTTCCCCCGAAGCTGAAGGATCCCTGTAGTTTCACAATTTTATGCAATATCGGGAATGGAATCAAGAAGGGGGCATTGTGCGATCTAGGGGCCAACATTAATCTGGTGTCATTATCGTTATTCAAGAAGTTGGATGGTGGAGATCTTCAACCGACGGTGATGACGCTCCAACTCGCTGATAGGTCTATCACGAGACCTCAAGGTGTGGTGGAGGATGTTCTTGTGAAGGTAGGAGATCATATTTTTCCAGATGACTTCATGGTCCTTGATATGGAGGAGGATGAACATGTACCCCTAATTTTGGGAAGACCTTTCTTGGCTACAGCCGGGATGGTGTTAGATATAGCCAATGGAAAAATCATGGTGAAGGTGGATGATCAAAAAGTGAAGATTGCCATCTATGAGACAGTGAAACAACTGATGAAAGATGAGAGCTGTCATTCTATTGATGTTATTGACACTTGTGTTGATGACACACGTGTTAACCCTTGTTCATCTTATGTTCATAATTATGATAAACCTTCACTTGATGACGTAACTTATGAGCTTTTTTATCTTGATTATTTTGACAGAGTTAAAGACAGAGAGAAAATGAAGTTGGTGAAAGTGAAACAAGTTGAGGATGATGAAAGTGAGTGCACGGTAAAAGGACATCAGGTGAAGAAATTCTATAACTGCTCTTATGAGGATATGGGAGGTAACATTGAGCTTAATGAGTCTTGAGCTCTTTTGAGCTCGGTCCGACATTAAGACCTTAAAAATAGAGCTTAATGGGAGGCAACCCATTTTTACTTGTTTTTGTGTGTTTTGATTTTCTATATTTATTTTTGTGATCGTGTGATGATTAATCTCATTGTTGAGTGTTTTGATTGTAGGCTTGTATCAAGGGGCAAGATTTTCCAAGAGAGTGATAGCGGGGAGCAATTCAAGGGAATAAAAAGGGCTTGCTAGAGTGCTAAGTGTCATCCGGAAATATGCGTATGAGGTATTCCCGAACCCCAAATTTAGACCACTTCACAAAGTCGAAGTTTGGGGGGTGGAGTGTTTACATGTTTTACGGTGATACATATGCACCGGCGCACTTGAGAGGTTTAATTGATATATTGCACAGGCGCTCGCCCTCTCGTTGAGTTAAGTTAAGTTATATATTGTGCATTGGTGGGTATTTGAGCTTAATGTGTGATTAGTACACTCCTTGTATGTACTCATTTCTCAAACTTTATTATTGTGTAGCAAGAAAAAGTTTGGGGGGATTGTCTTCGTACTTTACACGTTGTGCACTAAATTTGTATTTGATATGTGAAAAAAATTGTGAAAATTTTGGGTCAAAATTTTTGAAAATATTGATGCACAAAGTGATTATGAATGTATTTGAGTGTGAATGTTTTATTGTGTGGTGAATTGGCTTGGAGAGCCACGCATTGGGAAGAGACCCGACTCCTTGATCGAATGAGCGGCCTGACTTAAATCGAGGAATTTTTCCAGGTTAGTACTCGTATTTGATTGAATTTTCATAAATGGGTTAGAAAATATAAAAAAATGCAAAAATTTGAGCAGGGCGCTCGACCAAGAGGTGCTCGAGCACCTCGAGTGGTCGAGTGCCACTCGAGCATCACATTTCCATAGCACACCCAGGGCACTCGACCGCCCATGGCTCGAGCGCTAGGCGCTCGACCACGGGACCTGGTCGAGCGGTTCCCTAGGGCTAGGGGTTCGAATTTTCCTCTATTTAAACACCACACACACACTTTTCACACACTACTAAGCGGTTCTTCAGCCCCCTTCACCCCTTTCACCTCAAAACTCCATTTTACACCCACATTCGTCTTCAAGGGTCAAATTTCTCTCCACCAAGGTAAGTAATTTCATATTCTTTCTCTCTTTTCTCAGTTTTAACTTAGTTTAGGGTTGATTTGAGTGATTTTGAGACTAGGGTTCTTGTAGGTGGATGAAAATTTGGATTTTTTGTTGAGTTCTATAATTCTTGCTTTCTTGTTGATTATTGATGCATACATGATATGGGTTTTTCAATTTTGCCTTCAATTTGATGATTGAATGTGTAATTTAATGAATTTCTAGAGAGAGAAAGTATGAATGTAGGAATTTTGTGGGTATTTCTTGTTGAGACATTAAATAGTTGATTTTGGGGATTGAGTATTGTTCATATGTGAAACTAAATAAGCCTTGAGCATGTCAATTGCACTTGTGTTAATGTTACTTCATGATGGGCTTGAATTTGCCTTGTGAAAGGGATGAGTTTTTATGAGATGGGATGAGCACCCCAATTGAGGCCAATATTTTGTGAAATTGATGGAAATTTGAGTCCTACTCTTTTAATTGAATTGTGAAGGAATATTATTGAGTAGTTATATTTTTTGTGTTAAGTAGGGAAAATGGCTAACCAAGGACGTCGTGAGAGGATGATTATGGGTCCCGAATTAGAGGAAATGGAACGGGATTTGACCCAGAGGGGGGCTATGCCCTCGAGATGGGACCTCGACTATGGGATAGAGTGGAACTATGTTGCTTTGAGATGGAATAATGTAGCTGGAAAAGTTGAGAAAACCCGATGCCCCAACCTTGAGGTCATGAGAGAAAAGGGAATTAAGCAGAAATTGGGGAGATTTTTCAGAAGAACAATATGGAAGGGTTCTTCAATTTGCTTCTCACTATGGAGATGTATCCCAATCTAACGGAGAAATTCCTTGCGACATTGGAAATGAGGGACGAGAACACGTTTCAGTTCAAGTTGCGAGGAGAGGCGTATGAACAGCCACTAAAAGTAGCGAATGATGCTCTCATGCTTCCGTACATTGAGGGGAAAGTGAGCAAGAACCAGCGGTACAAGCCCGATGAGTTTTGAAAGCTAATCACAGGAGGTGAAGCCGGATCATATAGGTCACAAACAACCAGAGTGTTTGCCATCTGGAACCCGATTGTCCGGTATATTGAGAGGAACCTTGGAAACACGATCTATGCAAGGCCGGAAATAGGGACGATATCGGTGAAGGAGCTATACGGACTTTGGTGTTTGATGAAAAATAAGAAATATGACTTTGGATGGGATCTCATCGAGCATCATCTGGATGCTTCGTATATAGTCGGGAATAAGAGTACGAGGATTCGAGGAGGAGCATTGATATCGGCTGTGGTGCGAAGTTTGGGGCTTGAACCCACATTTGGACCTCTCCCGGGGCATGACATCGACTTCGATCATTTGTGGAGAACGTCGATGATGGACATAAAGTTGTCAATTTACTGCCTGAAGTTCAAGGACGGGCAGTTATTCCCTCTTCCCAACCAGAAGCTAGTCACTCTAAAGGGAAAGAAGAGCTCGAACTTTTATATGTCTAGTTAGGCTCACCTAGATGTGATCGAGAACTTTAGTGAGAGGCTTGATAAGGCGGGCTTATTGGAGGAGCCGGTGAGAAAGAGAAAGCTCGAGTCGAGCCCAACAAGATTCTAATGAGGAGAAAGAGAACGAAGAAGAAGAACAACAAGAAGAAGCAGAATGAGGCAACAAACAGGGGATAGATATGGATGGAGAGATGCCTGAAGTACCTACGCACTAAGGAGGATGGGCCCCATCCCAGATTCAGTGGATGGGATTGGAGGCAGATGTGCGAGGTTTGCATCATGATTACACCCAGTTGTGCACGGACTACACCCAGCTGCGCACGGACGTGACGAAGGTTCAGGGTGACATACAAGGAATTTGTGGGGACACCGCAGATTTGAGAAAATGGATGGAGAGCTTGTTTATCGACCGGCTAGGAGTCAGCCATCCTAACTACCGACCACCGCCACCTCCCGAGCCGTGATTGTTTATGGGAACTGCCCCAATTTCCTTCTTCTCTTATTTTCTTAGACTCTGTTCATTATTCGTATTTGAGGTGTATTATTGGTAAAACTTGAGTCTACTGTGTGAACATATTGGGCACTGTTTATTTCATGTTCATTAACTCTTCCGTGATTGCTTATTGGTTGTTTATCATTGAGTATGAATTAGTGAGTTGGTGATTGTGAGATTGAGTTAAGTGCTAGAGAGTGTTTGTGTTGTGAGTAGAGTGGATTTGAAAGGGAAGTCGTGCACTTACGATTTTTCATTTTGAATACTTGTGAGGTGAAAGGCATAAACCACTACGTCTAGGCATGGATGTGAAAAGCTGTGAGATTTGAGCCTTTAAAGAGATTAGAATTTATCAAGTTAATCTCATTCTTTGTGAGTGGATCTTCACCTTAGAGGTGCTAGAACTTGTGGGTTCTCTCTCTTCTAGATTGAAATGCCAAAAAGTGATCTAAGACCATTTTTGAATTGATAAGTCACTTTGCCAAAAATTTACCGACCAATGACATTAATCCCTTGTTAGCCCGTTTGAGCTTGAGCCTATTTATTTGCTAGCACATTTGAGCTTATCTAATTTCTAAAACTCTTTTTGTCCCAATTTGAGTGGAGAATAGGAAAAGTGTGAATGAAAAAGGGTAGAGTTGGTTGATGTAGAATTGTGTATGGTTGGGTGAGCATAACAAAGGGGGTAATGAATTTGTGAGAAGTGGGGAAGAATGAAAAATTTGAGAATGAGCAAAAGAAAATATGAGCTCATATACAGTTTGAGAAAAAGAAAAAAATTGAAAGAAAAAAAAAAGTGAAAAGAGTTAGAAGAAAAAAGAGTTGAGGTGTTGAAATTAGATGGAATTGAAAGTGTATTGTAAGAAGATAGAAGAAGTGTTCTGTTCCGTAAATTGAAATACCGAAGCTATGATTTTATATTCTCCATTCACTTGAGTCAGTTTATCCTATACATTTCCCCACCTATCCAAAGAGCCGTACATTACAGCCATGAACAATTCCTTGTGATTCGGCATGAATTCTAGTATGTGGTCGAGTTGAGAGTGATTACAAGCTTATGGTCACTAATTTGTGTGAATGATTGATTGAGAGTGTCTCTATAAATTGATAAACACTTGTGATAGAGTGAAACACACTACCGAGAGCACATCCATGTTTTGATTTGGTGGGTTTTTGTTGATTACACTTGAGTGGGAGAAAGGGGGAGGAGTTTTTTGTGCGGGTTACCGAACTTTGAAGTTTGAAAACAATACTTGCATGATTTGGTACTTGAATTCATTTCTAACAATTTTACTTAACTTATTATTTCATTGCTTGAGGACAAGCAATATGGCAAGTTTGGGGAGGTTGATTGGACGTGAAATTGTGATGTTTTGTTGCCCGATTAGTCCACATATTGAGTATTTTTTGTGAGTATTTAGAGCTATTTGAGTAATATTTTCATAAAATCATCAATTTGCCTCTTTGGTGTTCATTTTAGGAAAGAGGGCGAAAAATTGAGCTCATAGGACTTTGAATCGACTCAAACGGACTCCCGGATGAGAAGATATGAAGGAAATACGAAAAGTACTAGTTCGGGTGAAGAAAAGTATAATTCGGCACTAAAGAAAGAAGTGCTCGAGCAAGGCTCGAGCACTACTTGAGCATGGGTTGAGCGGGGCTGAATCGCTGGAGGAATTGATGCACTCGAGCCAGGGCTAGAGCGTGAGGCGCTCGACCGCACCAGCTCGAGCGATACTTGATTGCTGGGAACAAAGGGTATATTGGATCCACGCTCTCAATTAAGGTTGTTCGGCATACGTGCTAGACAAGGAAGCCGGTAAATTGGATCCACGCTCGCAATTAAGGTTGTTTATAGAATATCCCATGGGAACGAAAGGGTATATGTCTAATAGTCCCAAGGATCAAAAGACCGTGATTAGAACACTATTTAAATTCTTGGAGAAAGACTACATGAACAATAGAAAGCCCAGAAGTGAGACTATCTTAGACGAATTAAGTGGGTAAACTCATATACCAAGTGTACAAGATAATATACCAATCATCACACCTACAACCAGAACCCCGTCGTAGTGGGAGGTTTGTTAGACAACCCAAGAGATTTATGGGAATAGGAGAATCTTTGGATTTGATTCTCGGAGATGAATCAGGACCCATGGAAATACAACGAGATAATCCAAGACAAAGACGCGACATCTTGGCAAACAACAATGGATGTCGAGATGGGTGCAATGGATCATAATCAAGTGTGCGGGCTGGTCGAACCACCCAGTGGGGTAGAACCCATTGGACGCAAGTGGGTATACAAGAGAAAAAGAGGACCGGGCGAAAGGGTTGAAACCTTCAAAGCTAAGCTAGTGGCAAAAAAATATAATTATAAAGATTGGATTGATTATGAGGAAACCTTTTCGCCTGTAACTACGCTTAGGTCTAATCCGTATTCTCTTGTCGATCGGTGTGCATTTAGTTTTTTAGGTCTGTACATTTTGCATCTTTACTTGGAACCAGTATTTTAATTAGTTTAAAAAGTCTTGTGGTTACGATCAAAATGAGTTTGAAAGTTGTGTGTACAAAAGGCGTGATAGAACTGCAATGATATTCTTAGTATTATACGTATGCGACATTCCGCTCATCGGAGATGATATAAAGGTGTTGTCAGACGTAAGGTTATAACTGTCAAATAAGTTTGATATTAAGGACTTAGGGAAAGCTGGTCATATCCTTGGGATCAAGATCACTCGAGATCGCAAGAAAAGAATGTTGGGCTTATCACAAGCTTCATACAAAGACACTATTTAAAGCAGTTCAACATGCAAGATCACAAGAAAGGTTTTGTACCTTTTGGGCACAAAATCCATCTATCTAAAGAAATATGCCCTAAGACGCAAGTGGAGATAGATGACATGAAAGGCGTTCGGTACATTTCGGACGTAGGAAGCCTTATGTACGCAATGTTGTGTACGAGACCGGATATCTGCTTTGCCGTGGGCATGATGGCAAGATATCAAAATAACCTCGGGAAAGTTCATTGGACTGTAGTTAAATGTATTCTACAGTTTCTGAGAACAGCTGCTATAGAATGCTGATTTACCGTCAGACGGTCTAATTCCCATGGGATACACAGACTCGAGTTTCCAATCAAACATAGACTCCAGAATATCTATCTCGGCTAGTGTGTTTTGTATGGGAGAAGGAGTCGTTGTTGGGAAAAAGTATAACTCCAACAGCCATGACATGGAGAAGCGATTTGCAGAAATGCAATTCGACCATGAAAGCCGAATAAGTAGCTGCTTGTGAAGTAGAGAAAGAAACGGTTTGGCTCAAGAACTTCTTAGTGGACTTGGACGTTATTCCAAATTCGCCCAGCACAATTACTGTCTATTGTGATAATATCGGAGCAGTTGCAAATTCAAGGGAACCGAGCCCACAAGGCCAGCAAATACATTGAAAGAAAATACAATTTTATACAAGAAATCGTTAGAGAGGAGATAAAGAGGTGATAATGATAAACGTCCGAGGACAACCTAATAGATCAATTCACTAAGGGTCTGCCTCAGAACACATTCAAGAGACATGTGAATGGAATGAGTGTCAAGACTATTACCAATTTGCTTTAAGTATAAGTGGAAGGAATTATTAGGTTAGTGTAGGTTGACATGAGATGTCATGTAGAACTACACTAGACATGCATGATGTATACTAAAAAGCAGACTTTAAGTATAAGTGGGAGATTGTTGGAGTTATACGTGAAAGTATGCTTTTACTTTGTATAACTCGTGTATCAAACACTCGTTTTATGAGAATAATTCTTTTATCGCATTTGCTTTAGTTATGATTGAATGTTGAATTTCTATTGCAAACCGTTCAATATATAGTACATGTTACATTGTAGTTAATGTGGTGATACCCGATCACGGAAGACGACATTAACAGTTAGTTGTAACTAAACGTACAATTCATGACCCAGGTGGAATTGAACATTCCGTCGTGAAAGGTTGATGTGTAGTTCTCGGATTGGCATGTCTTGACCAAGAGATTGCACTAGCACATTTAGCATGTGTTGAAGAGGACCTACAGCGAGGATACATTCTTCTGTAGTGAAATGCGAAGAATTAGACCTCAGTGGTTATTGATTTCTTAATCTCCATCACTTAAATAGTATCGTGTGTGGTTAATAGTTATTGCTTTGATTCATGTTGGATGAGAATCATCGTGACTTCAAACCTTGTGTTTGGGTAATAATATTAATCATATGACGGTTGCTAAGATTTAATACGAAGAAACGTGTGCAAGTACGGCTTGTGTGATTTGTCCCCATGGTGGGCTCAGAAATTTTATCGTACCAAATCTTGCAAGTGGAGAATTAATTTATCCGGTACGGATAATAATATTGAGCTGTCTTTACTCCAAGGTAAAAGATATTAATTAATTTAGAGTTATTCAGAAGGTGAATTAATTAATGGACTAGATAATTTTAAACACGGAAAATAATAATCGGGAGCCCATATTATCGTAATATGGATTAAGATGGATAGTGCAATATTAATTTAATTGTGGTATTAATTAATATTAATGGGCTGAATAATATTAGAGATGAAAATATTGAAATTCAGAAGTCTGTTGGAGGTCCAATCTTAATTCTCCTAAAGACCCCTCTATTAGCCCAACAAGTAGCTGAAATAATAATAAGGTGATTAAAATAAAAGAAAAATATTATTGCTGATTTTTCTATTTGATTTCGAAAATTAAGATATAGAGGGAGAAAATATTTTGTTGATTTTCTTGGAAAGATATTATGGAAGATGTGTTTTGTAGATTTAAGAAGATCCAAATCTAGTATTTTATCTCCTATAATTTTTGAAAATATTACTCCCTCCGTTCCAATTTTGTTTACCCATTTCATTATGTACCCCCTTCAAATACTTCTAAATTACACCTCATTCCACCAATAATTACGTAGAAAAGCATCTTTATTTTATTTCATGCACTTCAATTGAATAATACGCAATCATAAAAAAATTATTTTATCCATTTAAATACTACAAATTTAGTCTCACAAAAAAGTCAACAAAAGTCAAATGGGTAAACAAAATTGGGACGGAGGTAGTATATATTAGGAGGGTGAGATTTTTGTGGAATATTTTTACTATGGAGAAAAGAATATATGAGATATATTCAAGATTTCTTGGAGATCAAGAAAATATTTTTTCATCTCCTACTTCCACTAGGAAAATCGGCCATCACCACCTATATATAGGGGATGATTATTCCATCTATAGTTTTTGAGTTCCATGAGTTGAAAAAATCTAAAGCAATAAATATTTTCTTACTCCCTTATATTATTAAATTGTTCGTGAGCGCTTCCCACCGGCGAACGAATAAGGCGAAGAGGGAATACTTGAGAAGAATTTTATGGTTGAGAGGATCGTTACGCTTGTCACGTTTATCTCGGTTGAACGTCGCTTCAAAAGGTACGTATTCTCGTAAAATTCTTAGTTTTCCACCGTAGAATTTTATGTTATAATATTCATATGCATGATCTTTTGTTGTTGGATTAATTCTTATTTAAATTAATTTAGGATTAATTCATGCTAGTAATAATTGGATTTAAATTCGTATTTAAATTTCACACCGAATAGATCCGGGCACCCCGATTTCCCCAATAACTGGTATCAGAGCCACGGTTTTGGGCTCTGATATTTAAATTGGAATTTAAATCGTTGAACACTAAATTAAAATTGGATAGTAGAATTGCTAGATCTTTTTTGCAGGTTTTTTTAAATTGTCATGGTTTTTTAATATTTTTTTAATGCATATGAATTTATTATTTTTAATTCGATTCATTCGAATTCATTTTTCTCGTGAGAAAATCCACGAGTAAATTAGTATTTTTTATTCGATCAATGTAATAGACTAGTCTAGATCTAGATTTATTTATTTTTTGTAAATAAATTGGATTCGAATCGGAACAAAGACGGAGACAGAGAATTAAGAACGGTGTACCCGGATGACGTCTGCATATGTTGAGCATACATGGACGTGGATCGTGCATGAGGGTGAAAACGGGCACAGATGAAACACCGGGGGCACACGGTGCACGTGGCCCGTGCGCGACGGGTGCGGCACACCCACGCCGGATGGCTTGGCCGCGCGCCCACATGGTGGGCTGCCGCGCTTTGGCCCATGTGCCGTATTTTCGTGCCTATTTTCTTATGTACGATGCCGAACATTGTCCTGACTCCAAAGGAAGAATTTTTTTAACGAATTGTTATTGTTCGAGTGCGAGCTTGTCGAGACGAACAATGAAAGCAACAAGGACGATTTCTCGCATCAAAACGTGAAAAAATTTAAACTCTGACAATTGGATTTGAGTGCTCCAATGTATTTTAATTTTTGTTTTGATGGATGTTTTATTTTCGTGCATTTATTATTTGATAATATGTGTTTGCATGAATATTTAATTGTCTAAGAAAAACCTTACATTCGAAAATTACTAAGTATATTTTATTATAATTAATCACAATTTTATTTCGGATAATAAAATTAGATTAATTTTGACCTCCATATTTATTTATTTGTGAAGTCTTTTTGGAATACATTTCCCCCTCGGATCGGCCAAAGAGACGGATTTCACATGAATAAATTCCGAAAGAATGATTGTGAATTATTACTAGTGGCAGTATTGACCCTCACCACGAGTAGCTTGCTCAAAGTGAAATACTAATCCTGTATTGAATTATGGTTATTACTTAGGCCCTGTCAATTTTAATGTGGTCAAAGTGGGAGTCGGCTATTAATTTTGAATTAATGGTTTGTAACTATTCATGTTTGTAACCTGCTTGAATGTGTTTAAATGCATAGACCACCCCTCGTGACACATTTAAATTGTTTCGAGATGTCGACTGATGCATGATTATATTATTTTAAGGTTTCAATATAATTGATGTGATCGAATTATGTGATAATTTTGTGTTTTTCTAGATATTAATTTGAATGTATATTTTATTCTCAGTTCATCATGTCGCAATCTTTTAATCCACTGTTTAGTATACTTTTAGTTAACAAACTTTCTGGATAGAAATATGTCGATTGGAAATATAATTTAAACTTTGTCCCTACTGCACAAAAACACAATTGAGTTTTTAATGTTAATAAACCCGGCAAGTCTAATGATAAGTCAAGCAATGGAGAAAAGATAGTTTTATGATGATTAGAAGCGTGATGATGAACACATGAAACACATCATCTTGACATCCATGTCTGAAGATTTGAGGCGCGTTCATGAAGACATTGTATCCGCTGTTGAAATCATGGAAAGCCTTGAAGAGATATTTTTACATCAGAACCCCGTGACTAATCAGTTCACCAAACATAACTCGGTCAAGTTGGAAATAGTGGAGGGAACGCCCGTGAGGGAGCACGTTCTCGAGATAATAGCATACCTTAACAAGTTGGAAATACTTGGTGCGGATTTTAATGTCCCTACTCAGGTCGATTTCATACGCCATTCTCTACCAAAAAGTTTTGAGCAGTTTCAACTGAACTATCAGATGAATGAATAGTGTTGGTCCCGAAACGAGTTATACAGGTGTATGGGGGTGGAGGAATAAACCTGTTGTTACAAATTCAAACTTCTTTCTTAAAAATTATCAGATTACTCAAAACAGTAGATCTTCAGTGGACCTGGAAGTCTGCTGAGATTTACTAGAGAAAGCTTCCTGAGATATCAGCTCCAGTGAAGGTTCAAGACCTTCAGTTGAGTTGCTATCTAATTAGCTTTCAAATGCGGATTAGTGAGCCCTTAAGAAAAACTCATTTTGCTTGATAAAAACTTGTTTGATCAACACACACTAAAGAATTAACAGAATGTAAGTGCACACGATATAAAGTGGTTCAGAGAAGAATCTCCTACGTCCACTGTCCTGATTAAACAGGAGAATTCCTTTCACTTTGGAATTTCTTGTGTTATAGTGCCAAGGTGCACTGATCAAATAATCCTCTCTTAGGATATTTGATCCCTATGATAATTCCAGGTCCTAGTTCCCAAAACAACCAGCGTTCAGACTGATATCAATAATCAGCTTACTAACACCTCTTAACTCTAACTCTCAACCTAACTCTGGGGTAGGGTTTTGAGTAGGGTTTGGTTCCAACTGTTTGTGAGATAATCCTTACAGTTTAGCTCAAGGCTTTAAAGATGGGTTATCTCTTTCTAAGGTTTGGATATAGTTATAAGCTCAGTTACAGAAGGTTTGATATCCTCTCTACAAATTTGAAACACTTGGGAAACAAAGTTGATTTCGAGTGCTACGTAGTAAGTTATGAGTGTAGAGAATGCTTTGTTCTTGTAAGTTTCCCGTGCGTAGAAATGAGCACGACCTTCTGTATTTATAGACCTTCTTGAAAATCTTCCCGTTGGAGATGAATCTTCTCAAGTAAATCTCTTGTATCTGATTGGTTCAAATGACTCTATTTAAGCTTTAAGTCTTGTCAAGAAACGGCTGAAAGACCTTGCCTGTTTACTAGTTCTCTGGAGAAAGTTAGAGCAAGACTTTTGGTATTTGTCAGTCTGTGACAGGTCGGCTGTCAGTAGGGTACACCTACGTTTCATCTTCTTATTGGGCCGCACAGTCTACTTGCTCAGAATCTTGTCTAGTTTTAAGGTGGAACTCAACTAAGAGAACCTTCTTATTCCTTCATTTATTGTAAGTTTTACTGATATTCGATTTGCCTTGTTCCAACCAGGTTAACTAACAACTTTTATAGCATTGAATGTACGTTGTCAGTCTTCATCACTTGACCTTGATCCTCTACTGATGGTATATGCTTAGTATGAATGTACTTAGAAAACATTCATAACTCAGACTTCTTCTTCACTTCACTTCTTCTTCAGTGGACTTCTTCAACTCTTAGATACACTATATGAATTAGTAAATGCACTTCAGTTCCTTAACATTTGAACAGGCTAATTCTATTCTAACTCTACTAAATACTTTACTTATATTTGACTTAAGGAGGAACCTTTTGGCATCTTAATCAAAACATAAGTCTATACAATTTTCCAATAATTTCTCCCTTTTTGATTATGCCGAAACCTATCTATTACATATTCTCTTCCAGTTGAGCTCATTCAGTTGGCATAAATTTTCAAGGAAATTTGTAAGTAAAAGTATTCAAGTACAAAAGCCTAAATGATAATGACATATTATCTTGGGCGTAATAACAGTAGAGTTTTCATTTCATAATAGATCAGGTGCAGGTACAAATATAATGAAGTCTACTGAATTGGTTCAAAAACAAAAGAACAGTTGGGACTTATAAACAAATGTCCAGAAACACTTAAAACAGATTAGATGGACTCAAAGATTGGCTCCAAAGTATATTGCTTGAATACTCTAATCTTCAGCTCATTCTTCCTCTCCATGATTTCCTTTGAATGTCATTTGAGACCCAAATACTCACAAAAAGAAACCCATTCTTCAGTGATTCTTTCTCTATCTATTTTACCAGTGGCATCAGTTGGGGGCCAGTAGATGATGGGTTCAGGAGCTTTCAGGGCATGATCTGGAAACTTGTCATTCCAAGCTTCATTGATATCATGGTAGAGCTTTGGATACGACTCGAAAAGCCAATCATTGAACAAATCTTGAGCATTTTCTTTTCCGAGTTCTCCACTGACATAGTAAGAATAGACAAACTCCCTTTTGGCCGTCTCCCAAGTATCATTAAGCTTTTTGGGAACCCAAGTATCATGATGAGGGAATTTAGCCTTTGAAGGCACCATCTTTTCTTTCTTCATCTTGGCTGTCCACTTCTGGTAACCATTTCTGAACTTCTTAGAGGTGGTTTTATCAAAGGTTGCTAACCTTTCGTGTTTCTTCCTCTCTGCCAGTTCAGCAATAGATTTGATTTTTCCAACAACTCTGTCCCTCCTTTCCTGCTGTTGAGTTGTTAGCTTCTGAGCTCTCTCGTTCATCCCTCATGCTTCTTTGATTTGCTCAGTTAGCTCAGTGCCTCTGGTTGGAGCAGACTTAGGAACCTCAGAGGAGATATGCTCTGGATTCTTTACTGGGATGTTCTCAACTGAATCTTCAGTTGACTTTGCAGCCAACCTTTGAGAAGGCCTGGTCTTCTTTGCCACCTCAGCTGAGAGCGCAACAATAGCCTTCCTCTTGGTTGTCTATCCCTTCAGAGCAGCTCTTTCTCTCTTGTCCTTTTCAGCAGCCTCCTTGAACTTGGACATGTCCTTCTCTTTCTGCACCTCTTTTCCTTTCACCCGTTGATTTCTCTCATCAGCCAATTGTTGAGCCTCCTTGTTCACCTTCTTCATAGTATTCTTGATCTGCTGACTTCTAGCAAAGTCATCAGTCTCAAGAATTAGCTCCATTTGATTTTTCGGATCCAGCTTCATCTGCTTCCCAGACACTAACTCTTCCCTCTTTTCGGCATTAATCATGAACTCTGCAATAGTGATATTCATCTGCATCTGATCATGTTCAACTGCCCTTAGTTGGGTTGAGCAGTGATCCACCTCTTTCTCCAACCTTTCAAGTTTTACTCCAACAGTTTGGCCAAACTTGACAAATTGGTCAAGTTTTGCACTGATAATAACGCCCGTCTTCTCTTGGGTGGGGAAGTCTTCTACTGCTTGCTTCAGTACCTCCTTCAAGCTGACCTTCATCTCCTCATGCTTGGCCTCGAACTCAGTCACCTTCTTATTCCACAACCCTTCAACCTTTTCCATAAGATCAGTTGAGAAAGCCTCTATTGAGGACTTTAGGTTGGTGGACACATTCTCCACTGAGTCTGCCAAAAATTTGGCCCTTGCTTCTTCCTCCTTCTTCTCCATTTTCTTGAGGGCTTCAATCACCAGAACACTCCGTCCTTCCACCACATCTATGACCATCTGTTGAGAATCCTCGACTTTGAGAGTTAGATTCTGGAGAGATGAGGTAGTAGCCTCCATAAGCTCATCAATATGGTCTGAGAGGATGATTGTTTCATCTACATCTTCTTGTACAATCTCCTGTAGATCTCTCAGTTGAGCTTCAATGGATGGAAGTCTCACTTCTTCAACTTTGCTGATGGCATGCTTCAGAGGACTTAGACTAAGAGTAGCCTTGGGTACCTCAAGGGTTGGATTTCCTGCACATGACGAAGGGGTAGCATTTTCCCCCTCAAACCCACCTCCTAACCCAGCCTGCACATCTATCTCCATTTGGACTCCCTCATCCTCCCTCTTCTCACTCTCACTCTCTTTATCATTTTCAACTATATTTTTCTCAGCCAACTCGCCCTTTACAGGAACGATTGCTCTTATTTCTCCACTCACAACATCAGTAATTTCGACCTCTTTTTCTTTCTCACTCTCTTTTTCAACTCCTTCAGCTCCAGTTACCTCAGCTGACTCTAAAGCTACCACTGAGGGCTGTTGTGGAGTAGTTCAGTGGACACCTCTACTGAACTACTCTTTGGCAAGTCTTGAGCCTCAGTATCCCTTGCCTTGGATACATCCTTGGCTACTTCACCACCACTTTGCACAGGTGAAGTACCTTCCTCTATTACTGATCTCTCCTCCTCCTCCTTCCTTTCTTTCTCAGCCTCTTCTACACTTTCATCCACCTTTTTGTTCGATGTAGACTTGGCCTCGTTAATCTTATCCATCACCAGGATTTGGAAGATCTTCTCATCACATAGCAGTCTGGTTTTGGTGAGACCAGTATACTCAAGTACCTCCCGATTCTCCTTCTTTCAATCCTCAGCCTTTCCTCCTTCTACGGCCATCAAAATTTCCGCCAGCCTCCTATCCTTGAGTTGGATAAGTAGCCTGACCCTTAAGAACATGGCTTTCAGGGCAGAATATTCGTCCAGTTCTGGATACTTCGTCTCTAAGGAGTAGGCCACTTCATCCTTAAGAGTATTTCTTCATTATCAGATGGTAAAGAAGGGGTGGGGGATTTGGGGTCAGAGGGTTCTTCTGGTATGGTTTTGACGATGGAAGTTTGGTTTTCAGTGGGGTTAGGTTTAGAGGGGGTTGGTTCAGGGGGGTTTTTTCAGTAGGGGTTGGTTCAGTGGGTTTAGAGGTTGTTTCAATAGAGGTTTCAGATGGGGTGTCTTTTGAGGATCCACTTTCAGGCTGCTGAGAGCCTTCAGTGGGGGTTTGAGAGATTTTGGAGATGCGCTTGGTTCTGAGAGGAGTACGGGGTTTAGTTTTGATTTTGATTTTAATGGTGGTAGGGGCATCAGAATCGGTGTTAGTAGAGATAACGTTGGCAGAGGATTCAGGGTTACCTGATGAAGAGTCATCAGTAGAGGTTGATTTTCTTGCTTTCTTGGTGGATTTGGCTGCTTCCTTCTCTGTCTCAGCAGCTCTTTTCTCCTTTCTTTTTGAGGCCTTTTCGACGACCCCCTCCTTGTGTTTTGCCATTCTGTCACTCATTTTGACAAGTCTCCTCAGTTTGGTTTTCTTCCCCTCAGCAGGGTTCATCTCCTCCGTGTCTTCCTCTTCCTCTGGGCTTCCTTCCAGAGCTTTTCCAAATTTAAAGAGTGACTTTAAATTGCTCCACTTCCTGTCCTCCTTCCAGTCAACTCCAACATCCACATTCTCAATCAGGTATGAGATCTTGGTCGCATAGTTAATCTTGCTAGCCAGTTGTGGTATCTTCTCTGGTTGAAACTTTGTATGCTCCTTATTCAGTGCACGAAGGAAGAACTGTTGCCAGTTATACTCCTTATCTTTGCTCTCCACTATCGCCTTCATCAGTCTCAGCTTCGGCTTGCTGACTTGTTCTGAGCTCCCTTGATTGGCAAGTTTGCATTTCCCAACAATCTTGCACAGTATATTATATACTGGGAGAAACACATTTCTATTCATTGTAGGGTGATAATTTACCTTCTTCTGCATAATCGAGTATACCCACTCCTCCTCCTTATCCGCGATACACGTATCCGAATTAGGGCCTTTCGATGGAAGATCAAACAACTCCTTCAGATCTTCTTCGTCTAAATCGATCTCTTTTCTTACTTTCTGAAATTCCATAAGCTTCTCTCCATCCCGAACAATTTTCTTCTTTCTTTTCAAGAATAGGCAAGACTTAATCTTAGTGTCGATGTTGTTGACACTAAAGAAGAACTCTAACACTTGCCTATCAAAACAGTTCTCAGGATGAACTGTTAGAAACTTCTCTAGACCAGTGGCTTTGACCATCTCCAAAGCATTCTTGATGTGCCTGAACTCAGGCCTAGATTGGATTTCTGGGTTATCGAATAAGACATTTGGTTCGTACTAGAAATTGTCTTTGTTGGTTAGGTGTTTGAGGTTGTTTTTTGCCATTAAGGTTTGAAGAAATTTGAAGAATTTCACAGAGGGTTTTTAGAGAAAGATAGTGATTTTGGGCTTGAGAGATTTCGAAAAGGTTTTAGAGACTGATATGAGAGCCTTTTATATATGGAATGAACGGGGAGATCAAAAGATTAATCAACTATTGGGGTTGATTCAGATGAGATCGTGGTTAGTTGAAAAGGTTGTGGGGACTTTTGAGATATCTAAACGGTTTTAAAAGAAACCGCCTAAAATGGAAGACGAGGATTAAAAGGGTTGGTAGCCGGAAGGTCAAATCATCCGGCTTTTGAGGTGCGTGAGATAGGAATCTGAAAAAGTTTTACTGACTTATACAACGCGCATTAAATACTCCATCTATCTAAATCTTTTCAAAACAGTGTAAAAAGATTTAATTTCGCAGAAAGTACTCATTAACATTTTTGGAAAAGAAATTTCCATTTAAACTAAGAAGAATTTAGTTTTGAAAAACATAAGTGAGAATATGATCGACCTCGTCTGAAGTTGTACTTCCACTGAGATTTGTAGCTTTTCTGAGATCTTTGACTCTACTGAAGTCACACCTCCACTGATTTGAAATCATCTCTTCTGAGATTTTGATAAGACTTCTTTCTTACTCCCCTGGATCCAGAAGTCCAAGCTCTACTGACAGTTCTTGAAACCTTGCTTCTGCCAAAGGTTTAGTAAATATATCTGCCTTTTGTTTGTCAGTGTGGATCTTGAGCATTTTGATATCCTTCTACTCTACATGATCTCTAATGAAATGATGTCTGATATCCACATGTTTACATCTTGTGTGGAGAACTGGATTTTCCGAGATAGCAATGACACTATTGTTGTCACAAAAAATAGGGACTTCATTAGCAAAGATGTTATAATCTCTTAGTTGTTATCTTAGCCATAGGATTTTAGCACAATAACTTCCAGCTGCCATGTATTCAGCTTCAGCAGTGCTTGTGGCTACTGAGTTTTGTTTCTTGGAAAACCAAGAGATCAGCTTACTTCCCAAGAATTGACAAGTGCCTGAGGTTGATTTCTTGTCAATTCTGCAACCTCCATAGTCTGCATCTGAGTAACCTGTGAGTTCCAGATTGTCATCTGAGGGATACCATAATCCCATATTCACAGTACCCTTTAGATATTTGAGAATTCTTTTAGCAGCTTGCAGGTGACTCTTCTTAGGATTTGCTTCATATCTGGCACATATTCCAACAGCAAATGTGATATCTGGCCTGCTTGCTGTGAGATACAGTAGAGATCCAATGATTGCTCTGTAGTGAGTTTGGTCTACCGATTCACCATCTTCATCAGGTTCCATCTTTGTGTTGGTGTTGAGTGGAACTCTTGCAACCTTACTGTTTTGACATCCAAATTTGTTGATTAGCTCTCTTGTATATTTGGCTTGATTGATAAAAATCCCTTCAGTGGACTGTTTGACTTGAAGTCTAAGGAAGAAATTCATTTCTCCCATCATTGACATCTCAAACTTTCCTTTCATCAGCTGAGAGAACTTTTCACAGAGGACTTGGTTTGGAGAACCAAAAATGATATCATCCACATAGATTTGAACCAATAGAGTGTCCTCTCTTTTTGTGATCCTGAAGAGAGTTCTATCCACTCTTCCTTTGATAAAACCATGATCAAGTAAGAACTGAGATAAAGTATCATACCAAGCTCTTGGAGCCTGTTTCAGTCCATATAGAGCCTTTCTCAGTCTATATACTTTGTGACTTTCTTCAAAACCTAGGGGCTGCTCCACATACACTTCTTCATTGAGTACTCCATTCAAGAAAACACTCTTGACATCCATTTGATACACCTTGAATTTCTTGTGAGCAGCATATGCAAGAAATAACCTTATTGCCTCCAATCTGGCAACCGGGGCAAATGTTTCATCATAGTCAAAACCTTCAGCTTGAGAATAGCCTTTTGCCACTAGCCTGGCTTTGTTTCTGACTATGACATCATTTTCATCCTTCTTATTCTTGAACACCCATTTGGTTCCAATCACATTGCAATGATATGGTCTGTCCTCCAACTCCCATACTTGATTCCTTGTGAATTGGTTGAGCTCTTCTTACATGACAATGATCCAGTTTGAATCTTGAAGTACTTCTTCAATGGAACTCAGTTCCTGGTTAGATAAGAAACAACAAAACAAAGAACTTTCTCCATGAAAACTTCTAGTTTTGACTCCCGAGGTAGGATCACCTAGGATTTGCTCAACAGGGTGATTTGAGAGCCATGTTCTCCTAGACTGATGCCCTTCAGTAGAGGTTAACTCTTTTGAAGTTGAGTCACTAGATACAGGAATGAATTTAAATTCAGGAAATAAAACAGAGGGTTGAAATCCTGAGTCATCATTCAAGGTATTTTCATTCTCAATGATAGTATCATTGGTTCCCCCTTGAATGATGGGCTCATTAGATGTCTCAGTTGTGACCACATCTTCATCGACATCACTTACCTCTTGAACTAGGATGGTGTTCATCAGTTCAGTTGACTGGTCAGGAGACCTTTCAGTTGAGTTGTCAGGAGTGATCTTGGTCTGAGTGTCCTTATTGAACTGTTGGTCATTGAGGTTATCCCGGGTTGGGATGTATGCATCAACACTGTTCTCAGGATAGCCTTTTGACTTGATACTCAGTCTAGTTAGTCTTTTGCTTATCACTTCCTCAGTATCCTTTCTCCTAGACTCAAAAGTAGATTCATCAAAGACCACATGAGGTGTTTCTTCCACAACGAGGGTTCTACAATTGTAAACTCTGAAAGCTCTACTGATTTGGGAATATCCTAAGAAAATTCCTTCATCAGCTTTGCTATCAAAAGCCTTCGGTTGAGTTTTCCCATTGTTGTGAATGAAACACTTGCAAAAAAAAATGTGAAAGTAAGATACATGTGGCTTTCTGCCATTCCATAGCTCATATGGAGTTTTTCCTTGATGTTTGGTTACCATGGATCTATTCTGAGTGTGGCAGGCAGTATTAATAGCTTCAGCCCAAAACCTTTTAGAAACTTGAGCTTCTGCAAGCATTGTCCTTGCTGCCTCCTTAAGAGTCCTATTTCTTCTTTCAGCTACTCCATTTTGTTGAGGAGTTCTTGCAGCTGAAGTCTCATGAGCTATACCTAACTCTTTGCAAAATTAAGATATTATAGAGTTAATGAATTCAATACCCTTATCTGACCTTATTTTTACAATGTTCAGGCTCTTTTCATTGCTAACTTTCTTCAGTAGTTCTGGTAGCCTGACTTGAGTTTCCTTCTTGCTTGCAAGAAATACCACCCATGTGTACCTGGAGAAGTCATCAACAACAACAAGTGTATATTTTCTCCCATTGATACTTACAGGGGTTACTGGAACAAAGAGATCCATATGCAACAGTTGAAGTACTATGTCAGTAGAGGTAGCTACTTTGCTTTTGAAGGATGATTTCATTTGCTTTCCCTCTTAACAGGCTTTGCAAATATGATCTTTGTTGTATACTTCATTTGACATTCCTTCTACCAGTGCATGTCTTACTATCTTGTTCATTATCTTGAAGTTCAGATGACTTAGTCTCTTATGCCATAGACAATTTATGTCAGTTGAGCTCTTTGCAATAAAGCATGCATTTGGTGTCCAAGACTTCCAATCTGCGAGATAGACATTTCCCTTTCTTGACCCAGTTAGTAGTACCTGTTGTGAAGATATATTCTTGACAAAACACAGGTTGCATGAAAATTCAACACTGTATCCTTTATCACAAAACTGACTTATAGACAATAAGTTATGCTTAAGTCCACTGACATAGGATACATTGTTAACTCTTACTGAGCCAATAATTAAAGTACCATAACCTTTGGTGGCTCCTTGTGAATTATCACCAAAAGTGACATGTGGACCCTCTTTCTCAATGAATTCTTTCAGAAGACTTTTGTTGCCAGTCGTGTTGTTGGGATATGTTTTAGTTTTGATGATTTTCCAAAACAACATGTAATAGGTTTGAAAGCAGTCAGGATTGTATATTTAGTTTCAGGTCAGGCTAGGTTAGCTCTCAATAGAATAGGCTGTCAGTTGAGAAAAACTCAGTTGAGGAAACACTTAGTTGAGGGGGAACTCAGCAACACAGCCTGAGGAAATCAAGATGACACTAAGAAGAACAGACTGAAGCCAAGTCAGAGACCTGAACCTGAAGAGAAGCCTGAAGGATGTCCCACTGAGTGTAAACCTGGTTGATCTAAGCTAAGTGGGCGGACCACTCAGTGAAGAGCATAGTCAGGAGGATCAGTGTTGTACCAAGTAGGCCATGAAGGAGTCAGGCTACTGTGGTCAGGGAAGTTTGTCATTCAGCCTTATGACAAACTTCCTGAAAAGATCTTCAAGAGTCTACTGAAGGACAATTACACTGAAGACAAGTATGTCTACTGAAGATCATCAATCAGTGGAGGATAATGCTATCTGAAGTCAGTGCGCCCTGATCAAGCACACTGAGTCAAAGATCCGTTGGATTAAGTCCACGTGGACCAATCACGTCAAGACAGCGTATCTGACACTGACAAGGCCGAGTTCCAAGGAAAGTAGGTAAAACCTATTAATTGTATGGATTCAAATGTAACCGTTGGAGGTAATTACATTTGAATCCACACTATAAATACAAGCTCATAGCTGCGGTTTAAAGTATGTGTGAAGTAAGAAAAATCAACACCTACGAGCTGTGAAGGTGTGAGTGTTTAGTGCATTGCATGAGAGTTATAAGGAGGCACGATTCACATCTTGTACACTGGCCATTAGGGTCCATATTTATACACAAATGAGTGTTCAGCTTTTAACTCTTAGCTTAGAGAGGTTTTCCCAATCTTAGCTTTAGGCTAACACATTGTAAGGGAAAACCTCACCTAGTTGGAGAAAACCCAACTGAAACCAAAACCCTAAGTTAGGTTTGTTGGTAGTAAGTTGTTTTGTGAGTTAGTAAGGAAGTAAGCAAGATCTGGAGTTGTAGATCTGGGTGCACCTTGACACGTTAAAAACAAGAATCCCAGTTAGTGGATTTCTTGTTAAATCAGGCCGTGGATGTAAGAGCTTGAGTTTCTGAACCACGTTAAATTGAGCGTTTATTGTTTTAAGTATTTACTAAAGTATTGTGAAAATCTGCTCACTGAGAACATTGTTAAAGAAAACTTTGGTTAAGTATTTAGGTCAGGGAGAAACCTTCTCACTGACCAGTTCAGGCAACGCACTCGAGAGTTCAACATCTCGAGTCATTGTGTTGCTTAGAGCATGAGTCTCCAAGTCTTCACACTGACTTGGTAAATCAGCCTCTAAGCAGTGCAATGACTTGAAGTGAAACCTCTCGAGTCACTACCTTGTTAAGAGACTGAGCTCGCAAGTCAGTTACACTGACTTGAGTGCTCTGACTCTTAGCAATGCAGTGACTTGAATATTATTCACTTTTGGCTGAACTACCTAAGGGAAAGGTTTAAAAAAAATTTGCTCCTGAATTCCCATTTGTCCTGGAAATGTCATTAAAAATGGGACCATCACATGTGCCTAGAACATCCACTGTCCAAGTACCAGACTGAAGATTTAAGAGCTTATCCTTCGTTGAGGTCCACTGAGCCCTGCAGTTAAGATCAAGCTTTAGGTACCCATTTTGTGTTGGGTCCTACCAGGTTAGCTGTACCTTTCAGAATCCAAATTTGCCTCACAGTTCTAATTACTTTAGAGTGGCTAATTTGTCTTTCATAAATATCTACATAGATAGTCACCTCCCTTGGTGCCTTAGGAGTAAACTGTCTATGGGTGTCAGCCTTTGAAGGAACATGAACCTTCTTAACATTCTTCTTCTTAGGCTTGGGTGCACCTGGTCTTAGTCTTTGTTTAAAAAGGCATTGAGAACCTTTTCCTTTAGGTACAAAAGGAATAAGTTTTCTATATGAGTCATTCCTTGAGGTGTGCTCATGCCTGGGTGCTTTCAGTTGAGATTGCTTCATTTGAGAAGACCTCGACTGATTAGTCAACTGAGCCTTTCCAATTGGTTTTGGCTGAGTTAGACCTTTCTTTAGTTGAACTTCAGCTGGTCTTTTCCCTTTATCTAAAATCTGTGGTTGAAAAGTCACAAATTTAACAAATACTCTCTTTGTGCCACTTGAAGAAGCAACACTCAGAGGACCTTCTGAAGGTTTTGGAATATAGCCTATTCCACACTTGTTATTAAGATTGATTTGAAAACTTTGGATCTCCTCTATGGCAAGAGAGGGTTTGTTAAGAGCATTAATTCTTTTTAACAAGGTCTTTTCAGATTTTTGTAAGACATCAATTTTCAGGAGAGAATCCTTTATTTGGCTTACCAGTTTTAAATTCTCTTCAGTAAACCTTGTCTTAGATTCAGTGAGATCCTTTATCAGTTGATCTTTACCATTTCCTTGACTCTTGAGGGTTTCCACCTCTTTTGTCAACTCAATGGTAGATTTAGCTGAGTTAAGATCCGTCTGATTCCCAGATTCAATTAACTTGGAGTTTTCACTCAAGAGTTTTTTGTTTTCATCTTGGAGACAGAAACTTGCTTCTTGCAAACTTGAGAAATCAATCATCAATTGTTCCAAAGCGGACTGAAGATTGAGTTCCTCTGTTGACTCTAAGCTGAGCTCAAGTGAGTGTCCTAAAGAAATGGATGGTTTAGATTGTACCTCATGTTCTTCTCTTTCCATGAGGCACATGTCATCACTGCTGTCAGAGAACAGTCCATCAGATGACTCTAGATCTTCATCAACATCCTCAGCCACCATAGCTTTTCTTTCTCCATATCTTCTGTCTCTCTTGGCTTGCCTTTCTTTCCTTTCTTTTGTGCTCAGTTGAGGACAGTCATACTGAAAGTGTCCAACCTTCTTGCATTGATATCATCTGTTGGCATCATCATTCTTTTCTTCAGTAGACTCTCTAGTCTTTGATGATGATCCATCAGCTTTGGAATAGTTCTTGTATTCTTTTTTTCTCTCCATCTCAGTGGAGCTTTTCTCTCCTTCTCTAGTGTCCTTTTGTGGATAACTTCTTCTTTCCCTGTTATCCCTGTAAAACCTTTTATACTTGCCAAAACGACTATTAAGTTTTTCAAACCTTCTAGCCATTAGGCTGAGTTCCTCTTGCATCTCAGCTCTGCTTTGAGATTTACTTGCTTTTGTACTCTTCTGTGGCTTTGGAGATTTGGGCTAGTCTCCTTAGCTTTAAAGGCAACTCCCTTCTCAGCTGAGGTTTCATCAGGAGCCCTTTTCCTATTAAGATCAAATTCATAAGCCTTTAATTCAGAGAATACCTATTGTATAGACATGCTGGACAGATCTTTGGTATTCTGCATCATTACTGAGTACACATCCCATCTTGAGGTCAAACCTCTCAGAATTTTCAAAGCAACTTCTCTCTTAGTGTACACTTTACCAAGATAGTTAATCTCATTCATTATATCAGTGAACCTCCCATCAAGTTGATCAATGGTCTCAGTAGGCTCCATGGTGAACTGCTCATATTTTTTAACAGCTACTGAGAGCTTGTTCTCCTTAATTTTGTCCTTTGCAGTCTGGCAATGGATCACTCTTCCCATAACTGAGTCTGGAATGGTGGTGTAGAGAATGTTCATGGCTATGAAGTTGAAGTTGTATCTCCTCCTTTCATCTGCAGTGAAGTTATCTTCATCTTTGGGCTATTCTTCTCTAGGATCTGCAATAGTTTCAGCTGTATTTCTTGGGTTAGGAGTCATAAAGACAAATGGACCTTTTGTGATGACTCTCAACATTTCATCATGCACACAAGCAAGGTGTGCTCTCATCCTGATCTTCCAGAAGTCATAATTTTCCACTGAGAACTGTGGAAGCTTGTGATGGGACATATGGTTCAAGGGATTGTCTCCCATGTTGTTCTCTGTTGGTGGTGCTACCCTAGCTGCATTGTCAGCCATAATATCTAAACAAGATTATCAGTAGATCAATTCAGTTGCCCAGATACACTTTACCTTTTGAGCACAAGGTATACTTAGAACAATGGTCTTTTGGACCACTGCTCTGATACCACTTGTTGGTCCCGAAACGAGTTATACATGTGTATGGGGGGGGGAATACACTTTTTACAAATTCAAACTTCTTTCTTAAAACTTATAAGATTACTCAACACAGTAGATCTTCAGTGGACTTGGAAGTCTTCTGAGATTTACTAGAGAAAACTTGTTGAGATATCAGCTCCACTGAAGGTTCAAGACTTTCAGTTGAGTTTCTATCTAATTAGCTTTCAGATGCGGATTAGTGAGCCCTTAAGAAAAACTCATTTTGCTTGATAAAAAATTATTTGATCAATACACACTAAAGAATTAACAGAATGTAAGTGCACAAGATATAAAGTGGTTCAGAGAAGAATCTCCTACGTCCATTGTCCTGATTAAACAGGAGAATTCCTTTCACTTTGGAATTCCTTGTGTTATAGTGCCAAGGTGCACTGATCAAATAATCCTCTCTTAGGATATTTGATCCCTAGGATAATTCCAGGTCCTAGTTCCCAAAACAACCAGCGTTCAGACTGATATCAATAATCAGCTTACTAACACCTCTTAACTTTAACTCTCAACCTAACTCTGGGGTAGGGTTTTGGGTAGGGTTTGGTTCCAACTGTTTGTGAGATAATCCTTACAGTTTAGCTCAAGGCTTTAAAGATGGATTATCTCTTTCTAAGGTTTGGATATAGCTATAAGCTCAGTTACAGAAGGTTTGATATCATCTCTACAAATTTGAAACACTTGGGAAACAAAGGTGATTTCGAGTGCTTCGTAGTAAGTTATGAGTGTAGAGAATGCTTTGTTCTTGTAAGTTTCCCAAGCGTAGAAATGAGCACGGCCTTCTGTATTTATAGACCTTTTTGAAAATCTTCCTGTTGGAGATAAATCTTCTCAAGTAAGTCTCGTGTATCTGATTGGTTCAAACAACTCTATTTAAGCTTTAAGTCTTGTCAAGAAACAACTGAAAGACCTTGCCTGTTTACCAGCTCTCTGGAGAAAGCTAGAGCAAGACTTTTGGTATTTGTTAGTCTGTGACAGGTCGGTTGTTAGTAGGGTACACCTACGTGTCATCTTCTTATTGGGCCGCGCAGTCTACTTGCTCAGAATCTTATCTGGTTTTAAGGTAGAACTCAACTGAGAGAACCTTCTTATTCCTTCATTTATTGCAAGCTTTACTAATATTCGATTTGCCTTGTTCCAACCAGATTAACTAACAGATTTTAATGTGTTTAACATTGAATGTGCGTTGTTAGTCTTCATCAGTGGACCTTGATCCTCCACTGATGGTGTAGGCTTAGTATGAATGCACTTAGAAAACATTCATAACTCAGACTTCTTCTTCAGTGGACTTTTTTTTTCAGTGGACTTCTTCAATACTTAGATACACTATATGAATTAGTAAATGCACTTCAGTTCCTTAACATTTGAACTGGCTAATTCTATTCTAACTCTACTGAATACTTTACTTACATTTGACTTTAGGAGGAACCTTTTGGCATCTTAATCAAAACATAAGTCTATACAATCTCCCAACAAATAGACAAGTCATTTGCCCGAGCTCTTGCAAGCTTTAGTTTCGGTGGAGGCGATAATGGGGCACCAGTCTACTGTTATGGTGGCTAATGGACCGTCTACCTCTTTTGGTCCCAAGGGATGGAAGAAGAGGAAGATAACCAAAGGTCGGACCCAAGCAAATCCAACTATTGCGAAAGGAAAAACCAAGGCAAAAAAGGGGAAGTGTTTTAACTACGGTAAGAGAGGACATTGAAGGTCTGCCTGTTCTAAGCCTAAGAGGCTAGAAAAGTTAGGTAATTCACACGCCCTAGTCATCGAAACTTGTGAAGTGGCGTATGCTGTCCATTCGTGGATAGTGGATATGAGAGCCACTGATTACATTTGTTTCATTTTGCATCAACAACTTAGCGGAAGTGAGATACCCATCACACCGGACAATGCTACGAGAGTGGTAACTGAAGCAGTGGGAGAAGTGCTCCTATCTTTCGAAGATAGAGTCATAGTCTTGAGAGACATTCTTAATGTTCCTAGTTTAGAAAAACTCAATCTTCAGTTTCTAAATTGTTTTGAATAGATGCTCAGTTTCTTTTAATAAGAGTGTTATTATTTCTCGAAATGATGAGTTTATCTATTCCGGAACATTAATGGATGATCTTTATACCAGTATTTGGGCACACCACTCACAAATTAAATCTAATAACACATCGACTATTTCGAGTAATAAAGGAAAGCGTGCTTTTGACATGAATGAAACACTTCTATGGCATCTTATATTAGGTCATATTAATCTAATGCGGATACAAAGATTGGTGAAAAATGGATCCTTGAAGTCTCTTCAAGTTGAGCTATTTCCAACTTGTTTATCCTGTTTAGAGAGTAAGATGACCTAAAGGGCATTTGGAGCCAAGGGGAATAGAGTCACAGAAGTGTTAGAACTCGTTCATACTGATATGTGTGGTTCAATGACGATCATGGCAAGAGGGGGTAAGAGTATTTTGTCACTTTCGTTGCCGATTACTCGAGATATGGATACATCTACCTTATATTGCATAGGGAAATTAGTATCAAGTTTCCACAATTTGATCGTGGAGGCGAATACCTCAGCGATGAATTCTTGAACTACATATCTAACGAAGGGATTGTATCCCAGTTGACCGCACTGGGACCCCTCAACAGAACGGTGTAACGGAACGAAGGAACCAGACTCTTTTAGAAATGGACAGATCCATGATGAGTTATTCAGATCTACCCAAGTCATTTTGGGGTAATGTTTTGGAACAATGGCTTATATTCTAAACTTGGTGCCATCCAAATCGCTTCCTAAAACCCCGACAAAATTGTGGACCGAGCGAAAGCTTAGTTTGAGCATATGAGAATTTGTGGGTGTCCGTATTGGTCCCGGACAAGTATGAGTGATACGTGTATTGGGGGGGGGAATACACGTATACAAATCTTTTTAAATTTTTCAAACTGAGTCCCTCAACTCAGAGTCTTAGTGATAGACAATGAATAGATAATACACCTACTAACAGCTCTGAAGCACGTCAGTTGGCTAACTATCTATTTATGTCTAATGCGAAAATGTGTGAGCCCTGTAAGATTTTATACTTATCATGTTGCTTTCTGAAAATTGAGTTTTCCTTACATAAGAAGCCATGGTTAAGAGGGCAGTGCAATGAGTTCAAAGGTCTGGCTGATTGATTCAACATTGACAATGTATGCAATGAATGAACAATGATAAATAATAAGCACAATATCACTGCAGTAAAGAACTCGGAGCGTTTAACGTGGTTAAGAGACTCAAGATCCTACGTCCACGATCCTGATTGAACAGGAGAATCCCTTAATTGACTAGCTCATTTTTAATGTGTCAAGGTGCACAATGACCAGTCTCACTGGTCCCTAGAATTAGAGTTCTAGTCCTCATTCTCCTAACCACTTTCTAACTTCAACCAACAAACCTAATACTAATTCAGCTTAGGGTTTTGTTTTCATATTAGATTCCAATTAAGGTGTGATAATCCTTACAAGACAAATCTATGCTAAGGATTGAATTATCACTCTAAGCTTAAGTTATGTATATGAAAGCTCAATGGAATACATATAACGCTAGACTTGTAGAAACACTTGAGAAATTTAGAGGGTTTCAAGTGCTTCTATGAATGCTTTGAATGCTTGTGAGTCTTGAGTAATTTATTTGCTCTGAAATTTCCCGTAACCTTGTTTGGGTCAAGGTCTTCTGTATTTATAGATGAATTTGAAAAACTATCCATTGGAGAGATATCCTTCTAATCACCTTTCTTGTAGGATACTTCAAATGGTCATAGTCCTCATACAGCTGCCTACTTGCATTGATTTGGTAAATGCATTAAATGCATGCCCGTTGAAAACTGCAGGAATGGTCAGGCTTGATGTTAGGTCCGTACGTGTGTTGTCCTCCCCTGATTGGTCCACGTCATCAGGTAGGTGAGAATGTCAGAACTCATTCTTCAGTTCAGTCTTGTTTTTTCTGAGTTCATTTTGTCATCTTTGTTCATGGCCCATCGCTGACATTCCTTTTGCTTGCTTGGATCCTACTCCAAGTCTTTCCCAAATACTAAGGCTACCTGACTCCTTCAGGACTTTTGAGTTAGCAATGATCTCAGGATCATGCTCTTCATCCTGACACTCAGGCATCCAGCTTAGAAAGACTAACTTAAGTTCAGTGACGGTGCTCTTGAGTTCTTCAGGCTTTAGTCTTGAATGTCATCAGTGAGTTCTCCTCTCACTGGGTACCTGTGAATGTAAAATACTCTAACCTATTCTAATCCTATCAAGACTAGCCTGACTATCAAAACTGACATTATCCCAACCGTCCGTCATACGTGCTAGACAAGGAAGCCGATAAATTGGATCCACGTTCGGAATTAAGGCTGTTTATAGGATATCCCATGGGAACGAAGAGGTGTATGTTCTATAGTCATAAGGATCAAAAGACCGTGATTAGAACACACTTTAAATTCTTTGAGGAAGACTACATGAACAATAGAAAGCCCAGCAGTGAGATTATCTTAGATGAATTAAGAGGGAAAAATCTTATACCAAGTGTACAAGATGATATACCAATCGTCACACCTACACAACCGGAACCCCGTCGTAGTGGGAGGTTTGTTAGACAACCCGAAAGATTCATGGGAATAGGAGAATCTTCGGATTTGATTCCTGGAGATGAATCAGGATCTATGGAAATACAACGAGGCAATCCAAGATAAAGATGCGACATCTTGGCAAACAACAATGGAAGCCGAGATGGGTGCAATGGATCATAATCAAGTGTGGGAGCTGATCGAACCACCCAGTGGGGTAGAACCCATTGGACGCAAGTGGGTATACAAAAGAAAAAAAGACCGGGTGAAAGGGTTGAAACCTTCAAAGCTAAGCTAGTGGCAATAGGATATAACTAGAAAGATTGAAATGATTATGTGGAAATATTTTCGCCTGTAACTACGCTTAAGTTTAATCCGTTTTCTCTTGTCGATTGCTGCCCATTTAGTTTTTGAGGTATGAGGAAATCAAGAAAGGTTTTGTACCTTTTAAGCACGGAATCCATCTATAAAAAAAATTGCCTAGGGCTATGGATGATGAACTCAAACCGGGGGTCCGATTTGATTGCGACAAGGTAGTTCAGAAACCCTCGGTATAAGCGATCAATCGCAAGCATTACGTCATCCATGCGGCAATCAATCAAGGTGTGTTCTCGGCGAGTAGTATCCGAGATAGGTTGCGAAGCATGCAATGATCGAAAAGCGTCATTCTCATAATAGAAAATTAAGGGACCGAAATAGAAGAGTTGTTTGATCAATTTGGTGTGGAATTCCGGATCAGGGTGTGAATTCTGATTGAAAGTCATGGTGGCAATCGGTAGAAATAGGTGGAGGTGGACGGAATTCGGCCAGATGTGGTAGAGAGATAAAACCCTAGAGAGAGAAACATTTTTTAAATTGGCAAATTAGCTTATAACCCTATGTAGATGAAATATTGATAATCTTTAATTTTCCTATAATTATGGAACCATTTTTTTTACTTCATTATCTTCTTCTATTCAATTTTTTTTCCAAGATCACAAATCATATATACTCCTTTGGTCGTTTTTCATTTTCATCCAACTATAAAATGCCAAACACTCTATAAATAAAATATGAAACACATTTAAATAAAATGTCATGCATACTTTAAATAAATATCAATCAGTAATAAAGTATGTTAGTAACTTACAATCATATCATATCATAAACTCTATATAGCCAAACCTCTCTATGACTATGTGGCGTGTTTAGATTTTATCTATTTCAAAAATCTCACACTCTCATTCAATCATTAATTTCAAATTGATCTCATCCATTGTTTTTTTAGTTTTGATCGTGTGTGTCCATTCTCATTTATTTGCATCTATAAATTTGTATATCCCATCTTTCATTTCTCCAATCATTCGTCATTTGTTTTTTCGGTTCGTCCAATTCTTGCCTATTTTTTTCCTTTCCGAATCTTATAATTCTAATTTAATCATTATATATTGCACCCGATTTTGTAGGTACCTTGGATTCTCAAATCATTTTGCTCTTCTTTTGTGCGCCCAAGTTCGATCTTCTTCGTGGAGAATCGTTGATTTTGCAGCTTTAGATTATATCAATTATTTGTCTTCTATAATATATTAATGTATAGATTGTTCCATTTTTCTTTTTTTTTCTTTATTTGGTATACTGGTGCAGTGATCGATTCATCCATGCATGGAAGATTGTTGTATTCTCTTACACAAAATAGTTGTTGTGCTCGATTGAAGATTATAAAAATTTCTTTTTATGAGTTGTTATTACCATCGACTTTTGATTATAATTTTATATTGTGACACATGTTGGATGTATAGTTTATATCCTTTTTTATTGATCCCTCTCTTAATTATTATTTCCAATGTTCACTTTAATTTTAATTATACAATATCGTTGATTCATAGTGATAGTTGTCGGTTTTCGCAACATTTTTGTTTGTCATTGCTTCCTTCGATTTTGGTAATCGGTTTTTTATGGCAAACTATATTTCCATGAGTTTCCGCCACATATGAATCCATTTTTTTGGTTGCCATTGCCCACGTTTTCATTATACCCATATATTGACTTAATGATTCACTACTATTGTAATCTTGTGTTGGGATATGTTTTAGTTTTGATGATTTTTCAAAACAACATGTAATAGGTTTGAAAGCAGTCAGGATAGTATCTTTAGATTCAGGTCAGGATAGTTTGTGTATTCAGTTAGACAGGTTGTAATGTGAGAAGAACTTAGCTGAGGAAGCACTCAGTTGAGAGGGAACTCAACTGAGGGGGAACTCAGTGAGGTGGAACTCATTGATAAAGCCTGAGGAAGTCAAGATGACATCTCAAGAGAACTGACTGAAGCCATTGAAGGAAGACCTGAACCTGAAGAGAAGCCTGAAGGATGTCCCACTGAGTGCAAGTCAGGCTGATCTAAGCTAAGTCAGGTGGACCACTCAGTGAAGAGCATGATCAGGAGGATCAGTGCTGCACCAAGTAGGCCCTGAAGGAGTCAGGCTACTGTGGTCAGGGAAGTTTGTCATTCAGCCTTATGACAAACTTCTTGGAAGTGATCTTCAAACAGTCTCTGAAGGACAACTACACTGAAGACGTTCAGTCCACTGAAGATCATCAGTCAGTGAAGGAGGAAGCTACCTAAAGTCAGTGGGATCTTGGTCAACCCACTGAGTCAAAGATCCGTGAATCCAGGCCACGAGGACCAATCAGCACGAGGCAGCAACTCTGACACTGACAAAGGCCGAATTCCAAGAAAAGTGGTTGAAACCATTTAATGTTAGATTCAAATGTATCTTCCCTCCAACGGATACATTTGAATCGCCATTATAAATACAAGCTTCCAGCTGCGGATTGAAGTGTGTGTGAGAGGAGAAAATCTACACCTACGAGCTGTGAGGGTGTGAGAGTTTTTGTGCGTTTCAAAGGGAGATATAAGGAAGCACATCTTACACCTAGAACACTGACCATTAGGGTCTTCACATATATTATCTGAGTGTTCAGCTTGTAACTCATAGCTTAGAGAGGTTTTCCTAATCCTAGCTTTAAGGCTAACACATTGTAAGGGAAAACCTTACCTAGTTGGAGAAAACCCTAACCGAAACCAAAACCCTCTAGTCAGGTTTGTTGGGAGTAAGTTTTTTTGTAAGGAGAGGCAGCCCAGGGAGTGGCGTGAGTCCGGTTGTAAGTGCACCTTGGCACGTTAAAAACAAGAATCCCAGGAGTGGATTTCCTGTTAAACAGGCCGTGGATGTAAGAGTATTGAGACTCTGAACCACGTTAAACTGAGCGTACTTATCTTTCAAAGTATTTACTAAAGTGTTGTGAAAATCAGTTCACTGAGAGCTTTGTTAAGAAAACTTTAGTTAAGCAATCAGGTCAGAGAGATTCCTCTCACTGACCAGATCAGGCCAGGCACTCGAGAGTTCAGTCTCTCGAGTCACTGCCTTGTTGAGAGCCTGAGCTTTCAAGTCTCATCACTGACTTGATAGCTCTGACTCTCAGCAACGTAGTGACTTGAGTAGTCCTTCACTGAACTCTTTCAGAGTGCAACGCAAGGTTTAAAAAAAAAAATTGTGCTCCTGAATTCCCATTTTGCCCTTCGAAAAACGGGACCATCAATTGGTATCAGAGCGGGTTGTTCACATGACCACTGATCCAGTTTTGTTAAGAAAAATAGTCAACCGAACAGATCTTAAATGTTTTAAACTATGGGAATTCCTGCATATTTCAAACTATTACTTGTACTCTGACATTATTCTTGTAATAGAAAATCATTTGGTTAGATGTTTTGGAATCATCAAAAAGGGGGAAATTGTTGGGATATGTTTTAGTTTTGATGATTTTCCAAAACAACATGTAATAGGTTTGAAAGCAGTCAGGATAGTATCTTTAGATCCAGGTCAGGATAGTTTGTGTATTCAGTTAGACAGGTTGTAATGTGAGAAGAACTTAGCTGAGGAAGCACTCAGTTGAGAGGGAACTCAACTGAGGGGGAACTCATTGATAAAGTCTGAGGAAGTCAAGATGAAATCTCAAGAGAACTGACTGAAGCCATTGAAGGAAGACCTGAACCTGAAGAGAAGCCTGAAGGATGTCCCACTGAGTGCAAGTCAGGCTGATCTAAGCTAAGTCAGGTGGACCACTCAGTGAAGAGCATGATCAGGAGGATCAGTGCTGCACCAAGTAGGCCCTGAAGGAGTCAGGCTACTGTGGTCAGGGAAGTTTGTCATTCAGCCTTATGACAAACTTCTTGGAAGTGATCTTCAAACAGTCTCTGAAGGACAACTACACTGAAGACGTTCAGTCCACTGAAGATCATCAGTCAGTGAAGGAGGAAGCTACCTAAAGTCAGTGGGATCTTGGTCAACCCACTGAGTCAAAGATCCGTGAATCCAGGCCACGTGGACCAATCAGCACGAGGCAGCAACTCTGACACTGATAAAGGCCGAATTCCAAGAAAAGTGGTTGAAACCATTTAATGTTGGATTCAAATGTATCTTCCCTCCAACGGATACATTTGAATCCCCATTATAAATACAAGCTTCCAGCTGCGGATTGAAGTGTGTGTGAGAGGAGAAAATCTACACCTACGAGCTGTGAGGGTGTGAGAGTTTTTGTGCGTTTCAAAGGGAGATATAAGGAAGCACATCTTACACCTAGAACACTGACCATTAGGGTCTTCACATATATTATCTGAGTGTTCAGCTTGTAACTCATAGCTTAGAGAGGTTTTCCTAATCCTAGCTTTAAGGCTAACACATTGTAAGGGAAAACCTCACCTAGTTGGAGAAAACCCTAACCGAAACCAAAACCCTCTAGTCAGGTTTGTTGGGAGTAAGTTTTTTTGTAAGGAGAGGCAGCCCAGGGAGTGGCGTGAGTCCGGTTGTAAGTGCACCTTGGCACGTTAAAAACAAGAATCCCAGGAGTGGATTTCCTGTTAAATCAGGCCGTGGATGTAAGAGTATTGAGACTCTGAACCACGTTAAACTGAGCATACTTATCTTTCAAAGTATTTACTAAAGTGTTGTGAAAATCAGCTCACTGAGAGCTTTGTTAAGAAAACTTTAGTTAAGCAATCAGGTCAGAGAGATTCCTCTCACTGACCAGATCAGGCCAGGCACTCGAGAGTTCAGTCTCTCGAGTCACTGCCTTGTTGAGAGCCTGAGCTTTCAAGTCTCATCACTGACTTGATAGCTCTGACTCTCAGCAACGTAGTGACTTGAGTAGTCCTTCACTGAACTCTTTCAGAGTGCAACACAAGGTTTAAAAAAAAAAATTTGTGCTCCTGAATTCCCATTTTGCCCTTCGAAAAACGGGACCATCATCTTGTATTGCTAATTTGTAGGCAATATTTAGGGTTTGATCGTTAGTGTTAAGGTCCGAGTACGTCGAAATTCATCCTTTATATTTTGAAGCAGCCATGGCTGAAGAAAAACGACCGAAGATTGATGCAGGAGGCGGTGAACAAGGCGAGATTCAATCTGATTGTGGCAAAGGACGGGAGCGGCAATGGAGGCGCCGAGTGCGGCGCCGAAACCTTGGTGTAATTATTATTAAATTCATTGATATTATTCACATGTTTAAATTATAATTGATGCAGGCGCCGAAACTTGAATTTGTTCTTAAATTTCGGATCCTAATTTTTTAAAAATGTGATTGGATGTTTCCGAATAGAGAAAAGTGATATATGGATGTTTTGAACACTAAATAAGGGAAAGCGGATTTAAAGAATGGAATCACCAAATCTGTGGTAATAAATGGCGGATCGAATTACATATGTTTTTTAGAAAAGAAGGGGAATAGAAGATGACTTTGAATGTGGACGATGAAGGGACAACATCTCATGACACAACTTTTATTTCAGTTATTTTAAATTGGGAACATATTAATCTTAAATTGACATATTAAATTTATTCATATCAATTAATTAAATAAACTTTAATATTGGAAATTTTATTTTTTACAATAGTTAAATTATACATTTGCACAAACAAAAGTCTACTATTTACAATAAATGCACTTTTTTCCTATGTTTAATTCAATCTATTAAATTGTGATTGAAATGTCCTAAATTTTTGTAACGGTCATTGAAATTGTGATTCAATAAAATTATGTATGGATATGTAGAGGTCTTATTATTTGATTTAATTTAACTTTCTTTTAAGATATTTGATACAATTTGTAAAGAAAGAAATCTAATCACAGTTTTCACACAAAATTAATAGGTTTGAATTTTATAAAAGCAAGGTATGATGGTGAAGATTTATACATATACTAAGTGTTTGATTGGTTCTTTATCTAAATGCAAGGTATAATGGCGAAAACAAGAACCGAAAAAAAATAACATGTTCTAAAAGTCACCCTTAATTTAGCTCCTTAATTTTTATTAGTTAATGTATATATTTAAGAGAAAAAGTTTTATCTCCTAAATTGAAGGATATATATATATATATATATATATATATATATATATATATATATATATATATATATATATATATTATCATTTCATTAATTCGGCTCACATTTAATGGGTGTATATACTGCAATCATATGATATAGAAGGGATTAAACAACTTTAAAGATCAAATTTAAATTGGAGATAATTAAGGAACATATCCAAAATTTAAAGGTTTAATTGGAATCTAATCTAAACTTTTGAATCTTTGCAAACAAAACGTCAACTTAATATTTGGTTGCAATTCAAACTAACAAACCAGTTTTTCACTATCCGAAAATAATATTTCACTTACCTAACAATGAATAATTAATTGTATTAATATGTTTAAATTGGTTTGGATGACAACACATAAATAATCTTCATTTTTGGGCTGATTTAAATCTCCATTTTGGTTAGAATTGCAATCAAATGTTAAGTTGGAGTTTTATTTGCAAAGATTTAAAAGTTTAGATTAGGTTGCAATTTGCGATAAGGTTGTGATTTTATTTCCAATTAACCCAAATTTAAAATATGTAAAATCAATGTAACTAATTAATGGCAAACTCTCATATGCACTAAGTGCACGGTGCACTCACTCAACAGTTGACCATGTTTATACTGAAAAGTTTGTTTCAATTACACTGAAAAGTATGGTTGGATAACACTGAAAAGTTTACACTGAAAATCAGTTTTTAGTGTAAATTTTTCAGTGTAATCAAACCATACTTTTCAGTGTAATTGGAACAAACTTTTCAGTGTAAATAAGATCAACTGTTGAATGAGGGCACCATACATCAAGTGCACAAGTGAGTTACTCCTAATTAACAATATAATTTTGAAAATGTATTATGATGACCAAATTAAAATATAAGTGTTGACTCATACATGACACATGCGGTATATATATTCAAGTAAACAAAAAAAAAACATTTAACCTACCTAATATGTAATCCACTGGTACAAAAATTTAAATTTGAAATATGTTTACTCCATCGTGAAATTAGTTCTTTAATCCAAGCAATTGATAATTATTTGTTTATGCATACATTCAACATTGCATTATTATCACCTTAATTAAAGAAAGTCTTAATTTAGACAATGTTTTGTAAAAAAAAAAGTTGATCAAGTTATGAAATAAAAAGTTTTAAAATAAATTTATATCTGTCAACTATGCTTCAACATTCATTACTAATTTAATTTCTAAACTTATGAACGACAATTCTCTTGGCAGCAAATGCACATTATTAAATACATTTATTAAAGAATGTCAGGATAAAATATTTAGTGAAAATTAAAGAAAAATATTAACACCAAATTCGAAGTAAAATGTGACTTAAGTAAATCTCAGATTAATATATGATTTATTAGGATAATTAACTTTAAGATAGTTTTCGCATATAAACAAATTTATAAAAAAAAAAATGAATGGTACTATAATGTCTAATAGATTAATCAATTATGGTCTTAATTCTAAAAGGAAACAACCACTAGAGATCAAGTCAACTCTCTCAGCTCTTCTCTGAAATGACTATTGTAGGAATATATTTTTTGAAAAAAATACATACTTTTTTCCATTAAAATTGACCTTATTATTATTATTTTTTTTGCTTCTCAATCTTACTTTTCTTAAATATATTGGTTAAAAAGGAAAATTTATAATTTTAGGACTTTATCTTAAGAGAGTTTGTAAAGGACACTATCTTTACGGGCTTGCTAAATTGAGAAAATATCTTTACGAACTTGCAAAATTAAGACAATATCTTTACGAAGTTGCAAAACTAAAACCCTCTCTTTTAATTTTGTCCAATTTAGGCCAAATTTTATAAAATACCGCCAAATGGCCATATCGTAATTGGGCTTTGCTTGACCTACATTTTATAAAATTTGACCTAAATTTTATAACATAAAAGACAGTATCCTTATTTTGCAAGATTGTAAGATAATATTCTAATTTTATAAGCCCATAAAGATAGTTTCATATATTTGTAAGCTCGAAAAGATAGTGTCCTGTTGGGACATTGTCAGTTTTGATTAAGATCCCAAAGCCCCTGAAAAAATGATTTGCTTTTGTTTATCTTGTCAGGCTAGTCTTGGTTAGGATTTGTACTTAGTCATTTTTACACTTCACAGGTACTCAGTAAGAGGAGCACTTACTGATGACAATCAAGACAAGAGCCTGAAGACGAAGTTTACCATCCTGAACTTATGGCAGTCTTCTAAGCTGGCTGAGTAAGTGTCAGTGATGAAGAGTATGACCCTGAGGTCATTACTAACTCAGTCCTGAAGGGAACATGATGATACTGAGTTTATGGAAAGACTTGGAGTAGAGCCAAGCAATGCAAAAGGAATGTCAGCGTCAGGACAAGACCGTTGTGCTCGAGAAAAAAAGAACTTAATAAGACAAGCCTGAAGCCTAAGAATAAGTTCTGACATTCTCACCAACCTGATGACGTGGACCAATCCGGGAAGGACACGCACGTACGGAACCTGACAGAAGGCTGACTTCAGACTGCATATTCAACGGGCAAGCATTTAATGTGCATTTAATGCAACTACCTAATTCCATGCAAAGGACGGCTGCTGCATGAAGATATGTCCGTTTGAACCACTCTACATAGTTGACAAGAAAGGTTATCTCTCCAACGGATAGTTTTTCAAATCATCTATAAATACATAAGGCCTTGAACCCATTCAAAGTTACGGGAAATTTCCAAGCCAGAAATTACTCAAACTCTCAATTACTCAAAGAATTCAGTCTTTAAAAGAAACACTCGAAACCATCTAAATTTCCCAAGTGTTTTTTAGCTATTTGAGAGTTATTCTGTATTCCAAGAGCGAACTAGCATTATCTTAAGCTTAGAGAGATTATCCAATCCTTAGCATAGCTTTTCCTTGTAAGGATAATCTCAACTTAGTTTGAATCCAAACTGAAACCAAAACTCTAAGTTAGGTTTGTTGGTAGTAAGTTGTTAGTGAGTTAGTAAGGAGTTTGTATAGGACAGTAAGGTAGCTGATCTTGGTGCACCTTGGCACGTTAAAAAGAAGAATCCCTTGAGTGAATTTCCTGTTAAATTAGGTCGTGGACGTAGGAGCTTGGGTCTCTGAACCACGTTAAACTCCCTGTGTTCTTACTGCTTTGATACTGTACTTACTTGCTATATCATTTGTTCATTCATAAGCATTTGGTTTTATCAGGCTCGAATCAATCAGCCTGATCCTTAAAAAGAGCACTGCCCTACTAATCACTATTCAGAATTGAGTAATCATGTTTTTCAGAAAGCAAACTAAACAAGACTTTAAACTATCAGGGCTCACGCATTTCCGCACTGAACTCGAATTGATAGTCAGCCAACTGACCCGCACTAAAGTGTAGTCAGTGGGGAGATTATCAGCTCTGAGTTCTTTATCACTCTGAGTAAAGGGGACTCAACAAGGTTTTAAGTTGGAAAATTGGTATACGTGTATTCCCCACTATACACGTATTCATCAATCTTGTACCGGGACCAACAAGTGGTATCAGAGCAGTGGTTCAAAAGACCACTGACTTTGAATACTAATAGTTTCAGAGGAGAAACTGTTGGTGGTCACTGAACAGATCTGAGTTTGCTTTTCATAAAACTTGCATCATCATGACTTCGAGGAGACTTGAAGCTTCGTTACCTGAATTCTCTGTGTCTAACTTTGTTTATTGGAAGTTCAGATTAGAAGCGCATCTTGATGCCATCCATGACCAGATGCCGCGTGTTCTCAGGAAAGGACCGATCAAGATCACAATCCCTAATGTCATAGGGAGGGGATATAACGATCTTGAGATTAGCGTACCCATTCCTAAGGAAAAGAAGGATATGACCAATGACGAGATCAAGATGATGAGACTGGACAATGTGGCCAAAAATATCATCTTGCATATGGTGGCTTTCGAGGAGTCAACGAGGCTGATGAACTTAAAGACGGCAAATGAGGTTTGGGATGAGCTGACCAGGATGTGCGAGGGGTCAGAAAAGATAAAGAAGAACAAGAGAAACATTGCCATTCAGAAGTTCGAAGCGTTCGAGATGCTGCCTGATGAGACAATCGATCAGATGGGGTCAAGGTTCATCAAGTTGATGAATGAGTTGGTGATGCTAGACAAGGATGTTCCTAAGAGAGATGTTGCTTCTAAGATCCTGAATGCCCTTCCTGCGAGATGTGATAACAGTGTAATTATGCTTAAGAACACTCAGGATATGAGTAACATAACTTCTGCTTTACTTTTTTCAGAGCTTAAAGCACTGGAATTTGATCTCAACAAAAGAAAGAAGAAAGTTCAGCCAGAAGAGGAAGAGAAAGAGAAATCTCCTGAGAAAAGTGTGGCGTTCAAGGCCAGGTCTGAACCTGTTGAGTCTTCTTCAAAGTCACTGATGGAGATGAGCAAGGAAGAGTTTGCTGAGGAGTATAGCCTGATGGCCAGACGCTTTGAGAAGCTAAATTCCAGGTTTGGTCGGTATAAGAAATTTTATCAGGACTCACGTGACACGAAACCTGAAGAAACCCACCAGAGCTCGAGGAGATATGAGGAAAGGAGAAACACTGACCAGAGGAGAGATCGTGGCGATGAAAGAAGATATTCAGATCCAAAGCCTGATCGCAGAGATGAACAGAGATGTACTCATGATGACAAGCACTCAGGGAAGACTGAAAGCTCATCAAGACAGAGGGAACCTGACTCAAGGAGGATCCCAGAACCAAGGAGAGAATGAGGAGATGAGCAACCAATATGTTACAACTGTAACAAGAGCGGGCACTATCAGTATGATTGTCCGAAGCTGAGTGCAAGGGAAAGAGAGGACAGGAGGGCCAAGAGAGACCAGAGACTTGCTGATCGGAGAGCCATGCTCGCTGAGGATGCAACTGACTCTGATGGTCCTAAGGAGAGGTCGTCTGAACTCTTTTCTGATGATGAGTACGATGATGTCTGCCTGATGGCAAGGGAGGAACCTGAGGTAACATCTAACTCTGTATGGGGTTCCTACACTGGTCAAAATCCTGAGCTTTGCTCAGAGTCAGTCAGAGAAATGAACCTTCATATCTGCCTGGATCAATTGATGGTTGATTTCTCCAGATTGCAGTAAACTAATGTCTTCTTGGTAGAGGAGAACAAGAAATTGAGTAATGAGGTCCAGAACCTGAATGATCAGCTCACTCAGTCTGATCTTAAAGAATCAACTCAGATTGTGAGACTAACTCAAGAGATTGATTTAATCAATGCTGAGCGTCTCCCAAGAGAGAAGATTCTGAAGGAATTGGCTGAGGAAGAGTTGGTCAGAAAGGAAGAACTGAAAGCACTCAAAACTAAGTTTGATGACCTCTTTGCCAGACATGAACTCCTGAAAAAGAGTGAGGACTCTCTCAAGCAAAAGGTTGCAGCAATGAATAAATCCTCAGTGGCTAGAGAGGAAATAAATAGCAGCCAGATGCTTGGGAACAAGAAGAAGGGACTTGGATATGTTCCTAAGAAATCCTCACAAGGTCAGTCTCATGTTGATTCAGGGAGCAACACTGAGAGGGTATTTGTTCAGGCAGGCCAGAGTGCTCCCAAGGTTGTACTTCATGCCCGTCAAACTGATAAGGGCAAGGAAACTGTTGACACAGTCAGGGTTGCCCCCAAGGTTGCTAAGCCAAAACCCAAGGGAAAGGCAAAGCAACCAAAGGAGGTCCCTGAGAGCTCAGGCCAGAGAAAGCCTCAGTGAAAGTAGAGGAAGACTCAGACCAAGAGCCCTCAGACTGGTCAGCGAGGGTACCATCATGCTTGGCAATATCAACAGGGAAGGCCAAACATGATGATACCCCCATGGTTTTGGCATCCTGAGGCCTTTAACTGTTTTACATTCCCTCACTTGCCTAGGGGGAATAGAACACATGGTCCTTATCAAGAACAAGGCCCAAGACCTGCTGCACCCAGACCTAGGAAGAACAGGAAGCCAGCCCAAAAGGCACCCACTCAGGCTCCTGTGAAGCCTAAGTCTAGCACTCATACACCATCTTCCTCTCAGGCAAAGGAGAAGAAAGTTGTGTATGTTGATATTTTAGGGAGACAGATTTACCACTCTGAGGCAATCAGGGTAGTTAAGCAAGTCTAGATCCCGAAGGGTACAACTGACACAATAGGACCCAACACCCAATGGGTACCTAAAGCCTAATTTGTTTGCAGGTGGCTGTGGATCACAACAAGAGAATAGGAGACTCAAACAAAGCTGTTTGGTACCTAGACAGTGGATGCTCAAGGCATATGACTGGAATGAAGAGTCTTCTCCAAGAGTTTCAGGCTAAAGATGGTCTACAGGTAACCTTCGGTGATAACTCAAAAGGCTAAATAAAGGTTTTGGTGTCTTGATAATAGGTACAGTCAGGGTGGAAAATGTGTCCTTTGTGGAAGGACTGAAGCATAACCTGTTGTCAGTAAGTCAATTCTGTGACAAAGGTTTCAGTGTTGAGTTCTCATCGAATATATGTTCAGTCAAGGAAAAATCAACACAAGTGCTTCTATCAGGTATCAGGAAAGGTAACGTTTATCTCGCTGATTGGAGCAGCACTATTCCTAATACTTTTTTTGTTGCTAAAAGCTCACTAGAGCTCAGTTGGCTATGGCATAAAAGATTAAGCCACCTGAACTTCAAGATTCTTAACAAAATTTCTAGACAATCACTTGTTGAAGGTCTACCTAATGAACTTTTTAGCAAAGATCATGTGTGCAAAGCTTGTCAGGAAGGAAAGCAGGTCAGAGCGTCATTTAAAGAGAAAGCTTCTCATTCCACTGACATGATTCTTCAGCTCTTGCACATGGATTTATTTGGTCCCATTACACCTGTGAGTATGAATGGTAGGAAATATACCCTTGTGGTTATTGATGATTATTCTAGATATACTTGGGTTATTTTCCTGTTAAATAAGAAGGAAACACAGGTGAAGCTTCCAGAGTTGCTCAGAAGACTCAACAATGAGAAGAATCAGTCCATTACTAAGATCAGATCTGACAAGGGCACTGAATTTATAAACTCATATATTTCTGACTTTTGTAATGAACTTGGTATAGCTCATGAGACTTCTGCAGCTAGAACCCCACAACAAAATGGTGTCGCTGAAAGAAGGAACAAGACACTGAAGGAAGCTGCCAGGACCATGTTGGCTGAGTCAGGATTACCCAAGAAATTATGGGCTGAGGCAATCATCACTGCTTGCTAAACTCAGAACAGATCCATGCTGAACAAACAACATGCAAAGACCCCATATGAGACATGGAATAAGAGGAAGCCTCGTATCTCTTACTTTCATGTATTTGGTTGTAAGTGCTTCATCCTCAACAATGGGAAGACCCAATTGAAAGCTTTTGATAGCAAATCTGATGAAGGAATATTCTTAGGATATTCTGAAGTTAGTAAAGCATTCAGGGTTTACAATTGTAGGACCCTTGTTGTGGAAGAATCACCACATGTTGTGTTTGATGAATCTGCTAATGAGTCTAGGGTAAGAATGTTGAATCCTGACACTGAGGAGGTCACAAGGAGAATGACAAGGCTAAGCTTTAAGAATCAACCAGATCCAAAGGTCAAAATTGTGCCAATTCCAAGATGGGATGATGACTACGATCAGGATGATGAAGCAAGTGCCACTCCTAAGCTGAGCGCATCAGGGATTTTTGAGCCTCAGACTGAGGAACAGGCTCAACCTGAGGTAAGCATCGTCTATGAAGATGCGGTCGCAACTGAGACGGTTCCTGAGTCATCTTATCAAGGGGGAATCAATGTCCCTGACATTGAGCTTGTTAATCCCTTTGGTATAGACTCAGGTTCATCCTCTTCTGTTCAATTTCCTGAATTTTATGAGCCTGTAGACACTAACATTGCAGGTACTTCAGGAACAACTTCTGGCAAAAGAACATGGATAGAGGATCCTATTGATCAAGTCATTGGTGATCCAACTGAGGGAGTCAGGACTAGACGGTTTCATGGTGAAAGTGCATTGTTCTGTTGCTTTCTCTCTGAGCAAGAGCCTCAGAACATTGAAGAAGCTCTCACTAACTCGAACTGGATCATAGCCATGCAAGAGGAGTTGAATCAGTTCACAAGGAATCAAGTTTGGGAACTGGTAGATAGACCTAAGCATCAAGGTTTTATTGGTACCAAGTGGGTCTTTAAGAACAAGAAGGATGAGAATGGTGTTGTAGTAAGGAACAAGGCAAGACTGGTTGCAAAGGGATATTGTCAGTCTGAAGGAATAGACTATGATGAGACTTTTTCTCCAGTGGCTAGGTTGGAAGCTATCAGGTTGTTCCTTGCGTATGCAACATACAAGAAGTTTAAGGTGTATTAAATGGACGTCAAGAGTGCCTTCCTGAATTGTGTACTCAATGAAGAGGTATATGTTGAACAACCTCCCGGGTTTGAGGTTGGAGATAGAGTATACCATTTGAAGAAAGCACTATATGGACTTAAGCAAGCACCAAGAGCTTGGTATGATACCCTCTCTCAATTCCTGACAGACCATGGGTTCAAGAAGGGAACCGTGGATAGGACTTTGTTCAGGATCACTGAAGGTGATGACATTCTCTTGGTCCAGATATATGTGGATGACATAATATTTGGATCACCAAATCATCAGCTATGTGAGAAATTCTCTAAGTTGATGACTGGTAAATTTGAGATGTCAATGATGGGAGAGATGAACTTCTTTTTAGGATTGCAGGTCAAGCAAACTGATCAAGGTGTCTTCATTAATCAAACCAAGTATACAAGAGACTTGATTCATAAGTTTGGTGTTCAGAACAGCAATCCAGCCAGGATCCCTATGAACACAAATTGGAAGATGGATCCTGACACTGAAGGGACTTCAGTAAATCAGACTGAGTATCGAGGGCTGATAGGTTCTTTATTGTACCTGACTGCAAGTAGGCCTGACATTACGTTTGCAGTGGGTGTGTGTGCTAGGTATCAGTCTGATCCTAAGAGAAGTCATTTGGAGGCTGCTAAGAGGATACTTAAGTATTTGAAAAGGACAGTCAATATGGGACTATGGTATCCTTCAGATGACAACTTTGAACTGACAGGTTATTCAGATGCAGATTATGGAGGTTGTAGGATTGATAGGAAATCAACCTCAGGGACATGTCAGTTTTTGGGAAGTAAATTGATCTCGTGATTTAGCAAGAAGCAGAATTCAGTTGCAACATCCACAACTGAGGCTCAGTATATGGCGGCATGTAGTTGTTGTGCTCAGATTTTATGGTTAAGGCAACAGTTGAGGGACTACCAAGTATTTGCTAATGAGGTTCCAATCTATTGTGACAACAATAGTGCTATAGCAATTACTCAGAACCCAGTGCTTCACACAAGGTGCAAGCATGTGGATATTAGGCATCATTTCATTCGAGATCATGTGGAGAAGAAGGACATCAGGATGGAGAAAATTCACACTGACCGGCAAAGAGCTGACATCTTGACTAAGCCTTTGGCTGAAGCAAGGTTTATGGAACTGTCAGTGGAGTTAGGACTCTTAGATCCGGGAGAGCAGTCAGTATAGGGTTTAGGGGGAACTCAGGACAGACTCGACTCAGCGAGGTATCAGGGTGCTACCATGTCTCCCTGACAGGTATGAACTCTAGCCTGACCCTGTGAATTTCAAGCTTCTCTCTGAGTCCTTCGTCCTGAAAATCTTTATTAAATGCATTCCATTTTCATTAAAAGTGCTCATTTTCATATTTAAACCCACGCGCTACGGAGCATTTAATGCTTCAGTTACTTTTTTATATACATGTCCATTTTATACGGAATATGACTGACTTGGGTAAATGATTAATTTTGAGATTAATCCTGGCCCTTCATTTCAAAACCTTTCAAATTCAGGGATTAATCTCAGCCCCACGTCTGAGTAACTGATTTGTTCTAATCAACTAAGAATGCCATTTAAGGTTTTTATGCAAACACAAGCACATCTGCACACTGAGTTTTCTCTCTTGCTCAAAGCACTCACAGAATTCCTGAGAATCTCTCTTCCTTTCAAAATCAATGGCACTCATTGATTCCAACTGGACAACGGACAAGCTTGAGGATGTTGTCAACAACAAGCTGGTACACATGGAGCAAGTCATCTCCATGGAAGGTATCTGTCTTACTGTTGAGGAGATCAAACCATTTTTCAACTGGATCTTCAAAGCTAGGTTGGAAACATATTTCACATTGCGCCATATCTCTGTGCTTCCGAGAGCAGTTGTAGAAGCCTATTTCAACATATTCCTGCGAAAGGGGGAACTTTTCACAAAGGTGACCGCCCTCAAGCCGACGGGAGAAAAGGACGTCGACGGCGAGCCCTTCTACACCTCGGAAGTAGTCACTATTGACCTTATGAGGGCAGTGAAGGAGGTTTTTCGCCTTGCCATTCTCAGGAATCAATCCCAGGTTTTACAAGGAGAATTCGGAGGGAGAACTCCTGGGCAAATGGACCAAGACTGGCTCTTCTGAGTTCAGAGCCCGTCAGAACAAGAGCACCCTGAAGCCTGAGTACAGGGCTCTTGTGGACCTAGTGTCCAAGGTGGTGATGGGATCCACAGGCTCTCATGAGCAACTAAGCCTGCCCAAGCTAAGGATTATGGGGGCAATAGTTGATGGTGTGGAAGCGAACTGGGAGCAGTTCTTCCTTGATCAACTCCATCAGGCTGGACTGGACAAACTGAAGCGGGATGATGACAAGAAGTACATATATGTTGGTGCCATCCTGCCCTTTGGAACGAGGATATCCATCCCGATTGCTCATGCCTGCCATGGGTACACCTTCAACTTTGAGGACAATCTTTCCTCCAAGAAGGAGATGTTTACTTCACTGAGTGACACCTACTCATTGCTAGGGCTGACTGTTCCCAATGCTAAGGCAAAGGGTCAGGCTAAAAAGCCAGTTGGGAAGGCCAAGAAGGTGGCTACCAGTCTCATTGAGAAGGTTGATGAGCTCTTTGAAAGGAGCAAGAAGGTTGAGGAGGAGGTTGCTGAAGAGAGAGATGAGGCTCAGCCTGTAGTGGAGGAGGCTGAGAAGAAGAAGAAGAAGAAGAAGAAGAAGAAGAAGAAGAAGAAGAAGAAGAAGAAGAAGAAGAAGAAGAAGAAGAAGAAGAAGAAGAAGAAGAAGAAGAAGAAGAAGAAGAAGAAGAAGAAGAAGAAGAAGAAGAAGAAGAAGAAGAAGAAGAAGAAGAAGAAGAAGAAGAAGAAGAAGAAGAAGAAGAAGAAGAAGAAGAAGAAGAAGAAGAAGAAGAAGAAGAAGAAGAAGAAGAAGAAGAAGAAGAAGAAGGTGAAGATAGTGCTGTCAGGGAAGAGCACTGAGTCAGGGACTGAGTCAGATCCCAAGAGAGCTGATTCTAAGGCTGAGGGAACTGACGATGGCGTCAGAAAGGAGAAAGTTTAGGAAGAGAGGCCACTGAAACGACTTAGGAAGGGACCCAAAAAGTCCACTGCTAAGAGTCTGCCTGAGATTGCAGAGAGGGAGGAGTCAAGCTCTCCTAGAGCCTGTGACTTGGAGGAGGTAAGAAAATCTATCAAGACGGCTGAGTTGCTGCAGTCTGAGATGGTACCCGTTTTATCTCCCACAAACCCTGAAACCCAAACACAAACCAACCCTGACACCACACCTCAACCCACCCAATCACCCCAAACCTCAGAGCCAAACATCCCAGAGTCAGTGCCATCCCCTCAGAGGCCTGGCCAACCCTCAGTTTCCACCCCTACCCCTGATGACTTCCCTTCCTATCCCATTCCCAAGGACTGCCCAAAGGACCTTCCAATTGAAGAGGATGATTTCCTCGAGATGCAGGAGGAGGAGGAATTGGATGAGCACATGGCTGGTGGCATTCTGGAGAATACTCTGAGGGGGAATGCTACTGAATGGGCATCCAAGTGCTGGCCCGGGCAGACCAAGTTCAGGGAGCTTGTCGCAAATGTTGTTGAGCTCAAAGTCTGGTTGGATTTCAAATAATCCAATATGTAGGAGCAGCATATGTTGGTAGATGCTCGTGGATGGGAGCACTGGGAGATGGAGGAAGCAAGACTCTGCACTTACTTCTGACTGACTAGCTGGCTTCAATTGCTAAACTTTGATAACCTGAAGCAGCTGGTGTCAGACATCATGTCCAAGTCTGCTGCTGACATCCGTTCCGACGGAGAGGAGGATAAGGAGGATGAGGATGATGAAGGCGCTCAGGGTGGAGCATTGGAGAAAGTTGTAGAAGAGACAGCTAAGGAAGTTGATGATATGGTCCCTGAGTCTCAGACTCAGGGGGAAGGAGCGAAAGACACTGGTGCCAAGGGTGGACCAGTGGCTGAGGATGTTGTGAACATCTCAGCCGCCGATGAGACATCTGTCGATGACGGGATTCCCTGCCCTGAGACAAAGGAGAAAGATGTTGAGGCGTCAAAGGAGACTCTCAGTTCCGAAGGACAAGTTCCTAAGGTTCGAGATGGCATGGTTGAGCCTGTGCAGGTGACCATGACCACTCAACAACTGCCTTCAGTGCACCCTGAAGAGGGGACTGGCGCTGCAGGAGCTGCCAAGGGAAAGCAGCTAGCCGCTGAATTGGCCGGTGACGAGGAGGAAGATGTTATCATTACTGGTGTCTGCCGCGCTGAATTCACTTCCATCGTGAAAGTCAAGGAGGAGAAAACTTATGTAAATCTAGCTGAACTTCAGGAGGAAGTAATGAGGCTACGCGCTGAAAAGGAGGAGAAAGTCAAGGCCCTGGCCAAGCACATCAGGTGGACAAAATCAGCATATAACACTCTTGCAAATAAAGAGCTGATTTTGTTGAAGCGTACGATGATTGACACGACAAAGTCAGTGAGGAGTGAGAGGAAGCGTACGAAGAAAATGCTAAGACAAACTCTCAAGCAACTTGAGGAGAGGGATGCAATCAGGGAAGATAAGCTAAATCAGGCAGTGAAGAGGCTTGCTGCTCAGGCTGGAGCGCTCTTCACTCAGGCCATGAATGACTCAGCGTCCAAGTTGGAGCTGGTGTCTGGGAAGATTGATCAGACCTCTCAGTCTGTTGCTGATACTTTGGATAAGGCCACTGATGAGTCAGCAAAAGTACTGGCTGAAGCTAGAAGAGTCAGCGGTGAGTCCTTGAAGGTGGAGGAAAGGATCACCAAGGCTGAGCAAAGTCTCCAACACAATATGGAGGTCTTTGAGAAAAAGTTGAAAGCTGCTATCAGCTAAGTCTCGTATGCAGGTACTGGGATTGCCACGGGAGTTGAGATGTTAAAGGTGGGCGTTTTGGAAGTTCAATCCCTAGCCTCCTTCGTAATCAACAGTGGAGCTAAAGGACTCCCCTCCCAGGCCGATGATGATGCCAAAAAGGGGGGAAAGAAGAAGAAAAGATCCCGCCCCGAGGCATCGGAGGCAGTCAACCAAGGCGAAACCATTCTAGCTGATCCTGAAGCCAATCCTGAAGGGAACGTGCTAAGGGTGAGGAAGTCAGCAAGGTTGGCGGCAGCTGAGAAGGAAGATGAGGAGATTGCTGCAAGGCTAAGGGCTGAGGCAGTAAAGAAGGCAAGGGCTGATGAACCTTCGAAGGTGCTCCAAGTTTCCAAGCAACCTGAGTCAGTTCAGAAGTCTCCCCCATGAACACAAGGAAGAATCCCATCACTTACTCTGCGGAGACAGTGGCAGAGTTATGCGCTGAGGCGTGGGGGGCACCTTCTGAAAAGACTGAGGCTGAGCGCATGGCTGAGATCGCACAGAAAGAGAAGATGCGTATCTTGGAAAAGAAAGTAGAAAAGCTGATTGATCTGACTGATTTGCAACAAAGGGAACTCGATGATGCAATGATCAGTCTACTAAGGAGAAAGAAGGCGAAGCCTGAGCCCAGGAAGTACAGAAAGAGGCCTACAGCAAGGAAGTCAATAATTCTTCAAGTCAGAAGGCCGAAATCAGGATTAAGGGAAGCTTATGTCGACGAGTTCATCTCGAAGGCACTGAAGGAGTTCTGGACGGATGCAAGAGATGAGTTTGTGAAATTATGGTACGTGGTGAAGAAGTGGGGCGAATCTGACGATATCAATGCCCACTTCACTGACTACATGATGGACAATCACCCTGAGTTGATCCAGAAGATCTTGGAGGAGGCTGAAGCAGCTCAAGTCCAAGTGAAGGCTCCTGAGTTCACGATTCGAGCTCCTCCCTTAGTTCCTGGAACTAAGAAGCACAACACTAAGGCCATTATGATGGAAGTTTTATAGATTGCCAAGGCTGAAGGGTACGTGAACCAACCTGGAAGAGTTGACGAGCTGAAGGCAAGAGTCTATGCAGGCTATGGACTCAAACCTGAAATGAGATTAGTCTCGGTGTTCACTGCCTCTTTGTAATAGATAGGATTCATTGTAACCACTTCTAAATTATTCAATAAAATCTATTACTTTGCCCACAGACAAAAACTCATTGTCTTTTTGGCTGCTATTTAAATTCTGTACTTTATCTAGAATTGCTCTAACACTGACTTATCTTATAGATATGACTTAATATTTCCTCTGAGTGTTTTGAGGATCTTTTCAGTTTTTTGGCATCATCATAAAGGGGGAAATTGTTGGGACATTGTCAGTTTTGATTAAGATCCCAAAGCCCCTGAAAAGATGATTTGCTTTTGTTTATCTTGTCATGCTAGTCTTGGTTATGATTTGTACTTAGTCGTTTTTACACTTCACATGTACTCAGTAAGAGGAGTACTTACTGATGACAATCAAGACAAGAGCCTGAAGACGAAGTTTACCATCCTGAACTTATGGCAGTCTTCTAAGCTGGCTGAGTAAGTGTCAGTGATGAAGAGTATGACCCTGAGGTCATTACTAACTCAGTCCTGAAGGGAACAGGATGATACTGAGTTTATGGGAAGACTTGGAGTAGAGTCAAGCAATGCAAAAGGAATGTCAGCGTCAGGACAAGACCGTTGTGCTCGAGACAAAAAGAACTTAATAAGACAAGCCTGAAGCCTAGGAATAAGTTCTGACATTCTCACCAACCTGATGACGTGGATCAATCCGGGAAGGACACGCACGTACGGAACCTGACAGAAGGCTGACTTCAAACTGCATATTCAACGGGCAAGCATTTAATGTGCATTTAATGCAACTACCTAATTCCATGCAAAGGACGGCTGCTGCATGAAGATATGTCCGTTTGAACCACTCTACATAGTTGACAAGAAAGGCTATCTCTCCAACGGATAGTTTTTCAAATCATCTATAAATACAGAAGGCCTTGAACCCATTCAAAGTTATGGGAAATTTCCAAGCCAGAAATTACTCAAACTCTCAAGCACTTAAAACATTCAGTCTTTATAAGAAGCACTCGAAACTATATAAATTTTCCAAGTGTTTCTTAGCTATTTGAGAGTTATTATGTATTCCAAGAACGAACTAGCATTATCTTAAGCTTAGAGAGATTATCCAATCCTTAGCATAGCTTTGCCTTGTAAGGATAATCTCAACTTAGTTGGAATCCAAACTGAAACCAAAACCCTAAGTTAGGTTTGTTGGTAGTAAGTTGTTAGTGAGTTAGTAAGGAGTTTGTATAGGTTAGTAAGGTAGCTGATCTTGGTGCACCTTGGCACGTTAAAAACAAGAATCCCTTGAGTGGATTTCTTGTTAAATCAGACCGTGGACGTAGGAGCTTGAGTCTCTGAACCACGTTAAACTCTCTGTGTTCTTACTGCTTTAATACTGTGCTTACTTGCTATATCACTTGTTCATTCATAAGTATTTGGTTTTATCAGGCTCGAATCAATCAGCTTGATCCTCAAAAAGAGCACTGCCCTACTAATCACTATTCAGAATTGAGTAATCAAGTTTTTCAGAAAGCAAACTAAACAAGACTTTAAACTATCAGGGCTCACGCATTTCCGCACTGAACTCGAATTGATAGTCAGTCAACTGACCCGCACTAAAGTGTAGTCAGTGGGGAGATTATCAGCTCTGAGTTCTTTATCACTCTAAGTAAAGGGGACTCAGCAAGGTTTTAAGTTGGAAAATTAGCATACGTGTATTCCCACCCCCCCCCCCCCCCCCCATACACGTATTCATCAGTCTTGTACCGGGACCAACATGTCCTAATTTTATAAACACCCGTAAGATAATGTCCTAAAAAATATTTTTTTGTGTATATGATTTAATTTAGTATTAATATAAGGTATGACTTAGTGTATACACATCAATTTGTATATTAGACAACATTGGTGATAGATTAGAAACATAATTAATCTCAATGTGGTATCACATACTTTAATGTAAAATATTACTATTGAGAGTATATTTTAGAATTAAAATATTTCATATATTTACCACTTTATTATTATTTTTAGACGCACATTACTTCAACCAATAATTGTTCTTTAAATAAAAATTTATTACTCTTCGTTTTCAATAATAAAATTGGTTACTAGTGATCATAAATCCCGTGCTTCGCACGGCGGAAATTTGTTACATTCTTTTAAATATAAAAATTATCACATTTTCACTACAATATAAAAAGTATTAATTCTAAACGATAATATATCTAAAGATCTTTTTTACGTCAAATTGACAGTACTTTTTATTAATTTTATATAACTCCGTCCAACTCATAGTTAAATTAGATTTCTACGACGTTGCTGACCACTCAAGTAAAGTGTGTTTGTAAAGTACAATAGCCATATATTTGTAATTATGCTTATATATTTGTGTAAGTAATGTCCAAATTCATGTGGAACAAACCAAAAATGACAAACTTATAAATTGATACACCATGCTTATACTAAGTAACAAATTATACAATACATTAGCTACCAAGAGATAGTCAAATAGGTGTAATACACTTAACAAAAATATATTGCAAATACACGTTAAGGATCACATCAAGTAGAAAAATGAGTCACTCCAAAATTGTGTGCCACTATAAAAAACCATGTTCTTCAATATGCAAAATTCAGGAAACAACAATGCCATTACAGCACCATATATATTAAAATAAACAAATAGCAACCGCTTGTTTTCCTTCCATTTCACAAACTTGCCCTTTTTTCCTATTATTGTTACCAATTGCTCGGGAAAAAAAAACAGAGCATTACTAAAATTCACCTCTGATACATACCTTCTTTGATGGTCCCAGTTTCAAATGAATTTTAAGGTCAAAATGGGAATTTAGGAGATAAAAGAATTTTTTTTAAACTCTGCATCGCATCCTGAATGAGTTCAGTGAGGGGACACTCAAGTCACTGCATTGCTAAGAGTCAGAGCACTCAAGTCAGTGCAACTGACTTGTGAGCTCAGGGTCTTAACAAGGCAGTGACTCGAGAGACTGAACTCCCGAGTGCTCGCTTAAGCCTGTCAGTGAGATGGATTATCCCTGACCTAAATACTTAACCAAAGTTTCTTAACAATGCTCTTAGTGAGCAGATTTTCACACCACTTTAGTAAATACTCTAAAGATAAGAACGCTCAGTTTAACGTGGTTCAGAGACTCAAGCTCTTACATCCACGGCCTGATTTAACAGGAAATCCACTAACTGGGATTCTTGTTTTTAGGTGCACCCAGATCTACAACTCCAGATCTTGCTTACTTCCTTACTAACCACAACCTGACAAAACTTACTTCCTTACTAACCACAAAACAACTTACTACCAACAACCTGACAATGGTTATGGTTTCAATTGGGTTTTCTCCAACTAGGTGAGGTTTTCCCTTACAATGTGTTAGCCTAAGGCTAAGATTGGGAAAACCTCTCTAAACTAAGAGTTACAAGCTGAATACTCATTTGTGTATAAATATGGACCCTAATGGTCAGTGAACAAGGTGTGAATCGTGCCTCCTTATATCTCCCATACAATGCACTAAACACTCACACCTTCACAGCTCGTAGGTGTTGATTTTTCTTACACACACACACTTAAACCGAAGTTATGAGCTTGTATTTATAGTGTGGATTCAAATGTAACCGTTGGTGGAAATTACATTTGAATCCATACATTTAATAGGTTTCACCTACTTTTCTTGGAACTCGGCCTTGTCAGTGTCAGATACGCTGTCTTGACGTGATTGGTCCACGTGGACTTGGTCCAACGGATCTTTGACTCAGTGTGCTTGATCAGGGCGCACTGACTTCAGATAGCATTATCCTCCACTGATTGATGATCTTCAGTAGACATACTTGTCCTCAGTGATGTTGTTCTTCAGGGACTCTTGAAGATCTCTCCAAGAAGTTTGTCATAAGGCTGAATGATAAAATTACCTGACCACGGTAGCCTGACTCCTTCAGGGCCTACTTGGTGCAACACTGATCCTCTTGATCATGCTCTTCACTGAGTGGTCCGCCTGACTTAGCTTAGAACAGCCAGATTTACACTCAGTGGGACATCCTTCAGGCTTCTCTTCTGGTTCAGGTTACTAGCATGGCTTCAGTTAGTTCTTCTTGGTGTCATCTTGATATCCTCAGGCTGTGTTGCTGAGTTCCCCCTCAACTGAGTGTTCCCTCAACTGAGTTCTTCTCAACTGACCGCCTATTCTACTGAGAGCTAACCTATCCAGACTTGAAACAAAAGATACAATCCTGACTGCTTTCAAACCTATTACACGTTGTTTTGGAAAATCATCAAAACTAAAACATATCCCAACATTCTTCGTTACAACCACCGAAGAATATTAGTTCAGATTTTAAAACATGCACACATCCAGCCCACAGCTTAAAAGATTCATGTGAGATTCCAGGTAAATTTCTGATTTTTATATTTATCTATATTCTAGTTCATCAAGATGTTTAAATTAGTTTAAAATATACAAATTCAACTCAAAAGGCATCGGCTTCGAAATTAAGACCGTTGTATGGATCATTAGAAGTACACAAAAGAACCACAATAATTCAATCAAAGGGATCAACTGCATGCTTAATTACATATAATACACCCAATCCCCCTTTTATACCAAAATATCAATTAGCTTAATAGTGCTTAGATTTTGATTGTGAACTAACCCTAAAGTGCAACTCTGTTTCAGTGCAGATAACCAACATACTTACATTTAAGTTGAACCAATTAGATGAAAGTCAAATAATTTACCAGAGGTTTCATGTTCATCTACCTAAAAATTCACCTGCATGTCCAATCCAGCTAACACAATATGTACCAAATATCAATTCCAAATATTCTCTCTATTTAAGAAAATTTTATAAACTAAAAAAAAGTCTTGTTTTCAACTAATTTAAATTAACTTTTTATTAACATTTTGTACACTGATTATACTTGCACATCCAAATGTTTCGAAGAACAGAAAAGCTCATCAACAGATTGCTACCAGTCAATGCAAAACCAGACCACTAACTGGGTAACATCCTGAGAAGAGGAACTAAATATACAAATTCAGGTAATTTTATATATATGTAAAGGAAAAAAAAAGAATAAGCAATTATTGATGATACAAAACAATCAAAACAAAGGATGTGTTTGGTTGGTCTCAATCAAGTAAATGGATTGACATGGAATGGAAACAATTTGTTTGGTAATGGAAAGTAATAGTAACAATTCATGAGAAAAATGGAATATACAAACTAACCAAATTTGATGAGTAATAAGTTTTTTTACAATCTCCCAACCAATCCATCTTATTTTCCATTCTAGTATCTACCAAAACACATCATAAACACCAAATATAGGGGCAAATTTTTTTATATAAGGCAAAAACGAAACTGAATTGCAAAAATAGGGTTGATGCAGAAGAGTTTACGAAAATAGGGTTGATCGCGCCTGGGAGTGGCGATCAAAAGAGAGGATCGCGCTCACCAGGCGCGATGCATAATGGGACGTAATTTCTGCTCTTGATCGCGCCTCATAGAGGCGATCTAAAGGGCAGGATCGCGCTCCCCAGGCGCGATTATCTCAGTCAAATGCCACGTCGTAGATCGCCCTTGCGGAAGGCTAGTCTCGACAATGTCTGACGGCCGCACATGGCCGACTACTGCTTTCCCGCGTGCGCTGACCTCTATTTTGTCTTTTTTCGTTCGGATTATGCATATAACAGATCCTTCCTTCTTCTTCTTCCTCCTCACCTTCAAAGCTACACGAAAATTTGTTCCTTCTCTTCTTCTGCTACACGAAAATTTCTTCTTCCTCCCCTCACTAATATTTCAGTTTTATTCTTCTTTCTCCCCTCATTGCACCGAAAATTTTAGTACTCTTTTCAAAATTCATCCATCATTGTCCGAATTTTAGCCAAATACAAGGAAAAAATAACCATTTTTTTCCAAAATACAAACCAATCTCCACAAAAATGTAAGTATTTTGATATTTTTAAATTTTTTGCAGTTTTTTTATTTTATTCTAAAATTTATTTTTCTCAATTTGCAGTCTCACATATACACAAAAATAAAAGCTAGTTGGTATTTTGCTATCTACCTGAGGAGTACAGACACTACTATCAAAAGGTAAATTCTTCAAAAAATAATTAATAATGTTTTTTGAATTTTTTTGCATGCATATATTATCTAGATGAAAAATTCTCAGTATATATATGTAAATTGCAATTATTGTACACATAGTATTTATTCTTGGTTCTAAAGAAACAAACAATGTTATTAAATATTTTAATGAATTTAGTTTGTCCATATATCGGCATGTAATTGTGTTTGATGTGAATTTAGTTTAGGTGTCTTTTTTTGTAATTTAATTATTTTAATATATAACTTATTTTGAGGTGTTTAATATCATTTCTCTTGGAGAAACATCAATCAAATTAAGGAATATCATATTTACGAGGATGCATGTTCCTTGACATAATTATATGATTCACCCATTTTTTCCAAAATAAAAATACGTTTATTTTGTACATCATTTTATAAATTTTTTTGAATTATAAATTTATTTGGAATATATTCTAAAATTATTAATAAAAATATATTGTTTGATAGGAACTAACTTATTAAAAGTTAAATTTTAATTTTAAAAAAAACATCATGCATAAATAAATATATTATATTACAATAAACTATTTTTAATTAAAGGGTATTAATTTCATTGTAAAATTTATTTAAAGGGTATTAATTATTTACACTATAATATAGTAATTTTGAATAATATTAATTGTTTCATTAAAAAAATTAGTCGAAGAATATTAATTGTATCATTAAAGGATATTAGTTATTTTATTATAAGATATTAATTGTAAACCAATTTAACCGTGAAACTAGTTTACACAAAACAGACTTAAAAATTGTTATATACGTCAACCATTAAATCATTTCCGTATATTGTATAATTAGACATTAAAATTTATAAGTGTGTTGTGTTTTTGAAGATATGCCAATCTCTCGCGATATTGGAATCCTTGTGCGCTCTTGTGGAGCTGTTATTGGAACAAGAAGAGTTGATCGTATGCTTGATTTCTATGGTCTATTACGTGTGTTGTCTGAGATTACGGGATTAGATTTGCGAGTGTATTCTTTGAATGTGTCTTGCATAATAAATAATGGGAATGCCTCCTCTAGTTGTCCTATTAGGAACAACAACGACCTTCTTTATTTCTTCCATCCACAAGCGGGACTCAATTCAGTTGAGCTATTAGTGGAGGTTGAAATGAAGGTGCAGTACCCAGCATCCCATGGTCAGTGGGAGAACCAATACTATCCTTCTGAAGGGTCAGGTCGTGGCGGAACCAATATGGATAGACCTTCAAACATTGCATACGAGGCCCTGCAAGTGAACCATAATGAGTGGGGTGCTTGGGAAGATGAACTCTACCAACGTTTAGGGTCTAGTCATGCCGGTGGTTCAAATCCTAATGTTGGACCTTCTGGTATCACTAAGATAATGGCCCCTATCGGTACCTCCATAGCTGATATAGAAGGTGATCTATATCCAGACTTTACTTGTAATTCTGAACCAAGCGATAATGGTTCTGAGGACGAGGGGTCGTCTGATGAGGATGATACCACTAACAATCCTTGGATGCCAAGTATTGCTGTACCAAATTCTCTAATGCCAAGAGTGAGACCTCATCCAAATTTGGTTGGAGTGCCATTTTTTGATAGGTCATGTGATGATGTACCTGTTGATTCAGTAGGCGTTCCAAGTGGTGATCTGGGCTACGATGCGGATGATGGAGTTTTGAGGTTAGGAATGATCTTCAAAGACAAAGAGACTGTGATCAAGGTCGTGAAGAATTACTCGGTCCAACATGCAAGACGTGAGTACAGAGTCGAAGAGAGCAACTCGAAGTCAATGCAGTTGGTGTGCAAGCAGAACTATGCAAGTGAAAATGACAATTGCTCGACATTGCAACACTGTGAGTGGCATTTGCGCGCCTCATACCGTAAAAGATCTGGTCATTGGGAAATCACCAGGTTGGGACCGCCACATACCTGTCTGATGGACATTGACTCACGCAGTCATTCAAATCTATGTAAAAACTTGCTTGCAGCTGACTTGGAGAGTCTCATACAAGTTGAACCAGCATACGACGTTAAATGTGTCGTGGAGCATGCAGATAAGAAATATAATTACACTATTTCATATCAAAAGGCATGGCAAGCGTTGAAACGTGCTAGAGAGAATGTGTTCGGAACTTGGGAGAGTTCATGTCAGTATCTTCACGTCCTACGGATCTCCTTCTTCTTTGTCTTGTAGATCTTTCCTCAACTTCTATGTTTTCATCTGAGGCCACATCTTGTAGATAAGCAGGGTTTTCTATGAAAGGCTCCACTTCAGTGATGTAATTCTCAGTGAGCTCCAAATGACTATCTACTGATGCTCTATCATCAGGATTGCACTGTCTTTTACTAATTTTGAGCTTCCGAAACCAGCCTACCTGTAACCCAAAAAAAATGAGTGTTATTCATGTTTCAATTTTCAAACATTATAAAATAAAGTTTGTGATATATATATTACCAAAAGATCTCGAGTAGATGTTTTTGCTGGTTGGAAACCTCGGGCCACTGCAGTATACTCCACTGGTGAAATCAATCGTCGTGTAATTCCATAGTACCACTGCATATAGTCATTTGAGACCGGATTACCATTGTTGATAGGCGTGCAAGACATGAATGGTCGTCTGTTCCTCCAATAAGTAACCCATTTTTGATGTTTAATGGTCCAATCGCAGCCGGATCTTCCCTGGCGGGTATGATTATGCAACTCCTGGTCTCTACTTTCAACATCACTCGGAATGTTTTGGACCATTCCAAATTGTCTTAACACCCTATTTGGATAATGAAGCTCCACTATCCAAACATTAATCAGCGGACATTGTGACCTCCAATTTTGGGTCAAACAACGAGGTCCAAGACTCGAGATCTCCTCAGCTTGCTCATCATAGGGTTCCCAGATTAACTGTAATGATATACAAAAAAAAATTAATTTTGATCAAACACACTTATATATTTGTGCGGATCATTATAATAATAACTTACTTGGCCATCAGACAAACGATCAAATATGTCGCGATATAAACGAATCGAGTTGCTCGCGCTTTCAATGTGACTGTGATAATGTATCCACCTATAATTTAAGTAGGTATCACAATAAGTATGCATAGCCAAACAAATGTTATGCGATTTATAGATAAATGTGTTTAGAGAAAAATACCTAGCCCCATACGGTGGAAGCCCCAAATTGCGACCATCTACACTCATGATGTGTCCTTCTTGGAGCATAGGATATACGTTCCTTGGTTGTATTGGTATTATCCTTGACCATGCCCATATCTGTTGTATTCATGGGTAAATTAGTTTCAACATACAACTAATCAATGATTTTTTTAAAAGTAATTAAAACTAATCAAGAATTACCTGTAACAAGCATAATGGTCCACCGATAATCTTGTCATTAGCGTGGCAAGCCATACAGAGTTCCCGATATAAAGTCGCTAATACAGCACTTCCCCAGCTGTATTCCCCTGATGTATTCACGTTCTCCAGAAAGTTCAAATACACTAACGGGATAGCATTCCGAGTGTGGTCGGGGATCATTACTGTCCCTAGAAGTAAAAGTGCACACCCCCGTGCATATTGATCAACTACCTCCTGTGGTGATTCGTCGTAAATAGCAATATCATTTCTCAACATATTTTTCAGAGAAGAAAACAGGATCGCACTCCTGCCCCTGATATCAACTTCTTGTACGTTGATGCCCAAAAGCGCATTACACTTAGCTTGCCATTCACCGAAACTATGTTTTTCATCTTTGCATATAATTGGCTCTCCTTCTATGGGTAATCCCCACAAAATGGCAACGTCTTGTAGTGTGATGGTGGCCTCGCCGACGGGAAAATGGAATGTGTGCGTCTCTCGACACCATCTCTCCACTAATGCAGTGATGAGATGTCGATCAAGTCTGAAAGACCCACAACGAAGTGGACCGTAAAAACCCATCGTCTTCAATCTCTCCACTACACGGGGGTGAAGTACAATCTTTCTAGGATCGGGGTCATCTTGCCTAAATGTCCAAAACACCCCATCGCCTCCTGTGTATGTACTGAGCACAGTTTCACTTGATTCCCGATTAATACGGTCTAGTCTCGAGCGATGTTCATTTTGCATGGTGAGTACAGATCGGCTCGCCGGTCCATATAATAGTGTCTCTTTTGCAGCATCCATCCTGTAAAATATTAAAACTCAGACACATAAATAATAGTGTATACACTTTAATTATTACATGCATTTGTGAATTTGCAGATGCAAGTTGCAAGATGTGTTAGAAAACAATTTTTTTTTTACAAGTCAATTTTTTTAAGTGTAATGTTTGACTCCAAATTCATTAAAATATTTTTTTAAGTGTAATCCAGATCTGAGGTTGATTTGAGTTAAATGCTAGCTAAAATTAATCGTTTAAAGAAAATATTACCATGACCATGATTGATATGAATGTTTAGACTGAGCTTCTTATAACCAATTTTAATGTGCAAGAATTAAAACGATCATAATATATATCATTTGGCATTTGTTTATATCATTTTTATTTTTTAAATAGATACTTGTAAAAAAAGTTCATGATTGAAATCTACGGGCTTTAAGTGATCTTTAAGAATAAGATTTTGAAATATAGGGGGCTTTGAATTTTTTTTTTAAATAATGTGATAATAGATGTATAATGGTGGTGATAGTTTTTTTAAAAATCAATTTTCTAAATTTCAACTAGATTTAATATTAAATTTCAAAATTTCCCTTATTTATTTTCGGTCAAAAGCCGGTCATGCAACATATATTCAAGTCTCCATTATGATAAAAACAAATACTCCCTCCTATCCAAAACTATTGCTGCTTTTGGCGTCAAATCTTATTTCAAAATATTTGTTATGTTTATATAATTTTTCTCAACTTTTTATTTATTTATTTACACCCTCTAAAATAAAGTATTATAATTATAATGTAAGTTTGACCCACTAAATTAGCACATCCTTGGAAAAAAACTCACGAACTTAATAATATTTATCAATTACAACATAAACTCAATATCAAGATTTAAAACCTTTAGAACCAAGAATAAATACTATGTGTACAATAATTGCAATTTACATATATATACTGAGAATTTTTCATCTAGTAGCATATTTCCTGTGCACCGTTATTTAAAAAAAAAAAGATAATATATGCATGCAAAAAAATTCGAAAAATATTATTAATTTTTTTTTGAAGAATTTACCTTTTGATAGCAGTGTCTGTACTCCTCAGGTAGATAGCAAAATACCAACTAGCTTTTACTTTTGTCCAAATGTGAGACTGCAAGTTGAGAAAAAAAAATTTAGAATAAAATAAAAAACTGCAAAAAATTTAAAAATATCAAAATACTTACATTTTTGTGGGGATTGGTTTGTAGCAGCCCTTGTGTTTTTTTTTTTTTTTTGGCTAAAATTCGGACAGAATAAAGAAGGCAGAAGGAATATTAAAATGATGGACGAATTTTGAAAGGAGTACTAAAATTTTCGGTGCAATGAGGGGAGGAAGAAGAACAAAACTGAAATACTTGTGAGGAGAGGAAGAAGCAGAAATTTTCGTACAGAGGAGGAAGAGAAGAGAAGAAAGAAAATGGGAGGAGGAAGAACCGAAACCATCTGTGTTATATGCTTTTAGACAAGCATATAGTGCCAAAATAACATCATGTGCGTGCCTCGGAAAGCGTGAAAAGCAGCAACCGCGTGGGAATCTTGTGGGTGGCCATGTGCGGCCGTCAGACATTGTCGAGACTCGCCTTCCGCAAGGGCGATCTACGACGTGGCATTTGACTGAGATAATCGCGTCTGGGGAGCGCGATCCTGCCCTTTAGATCGCCTCTATGAGGCGCGATCAAGAGCAGAAATTACGTCCCATTATGCATCGCGCCTGGTGAGCGCGATCCTCTCTTTTGATCGCCACTCCCAGGCGCGATCAACCCTATTTTCGTAAACTCTTCTGCATCAACCCTATTTTTGCAATTCAGATTCGTTTTTGCCTTATATAAATTTTTTTGCCAAATATAGGTAAAGCATAATAGCCGAGAAAACAATTATCATTTTTTATTCGACGAACCACGTGAAGAACTGTTGTATCGAATTTTAATCCTATTCATAAATATTCTGATGCTAAATTATTTTGGAAGAAAGAACGTACAAATACAAAAGGATTACTAAGATAACACAACAGATCGCAGGTGAGTTGCTAATGCTCAGGTAAATTGCAATTGTAACGCATTACAATTTTCAATATCTTCTATCTTCCATACAATAATAATAAAAGAAGCAATAACATAAATTGCAATTGTCATGCATTACATGTCATTAGATGGGTATTTACGCAAAAAAAAAAAGGGAAAAAATTCCAAGAATCTAGGTCGTATTATTAGCATTAAAAAGGGCAAAATAAATCAATAATATAAGGAAGTTGTTAAATAAAATAAGAATAATATGTCAAAATATTAATTCATATGAAATCCGATTGCTTTGAAAAAGTCAAACGTTCATCCCTACTAAACCCCATACAAATCGGATAAAAATATGGAAAAAAGAAAAGAAAAAATAAAGGCTAGATATAAAATATATGTCAATAATCAATAATATAACAAATAAATCCTATAACTTCCTACAACCATTTATTTCGTGCAAGTGCATCAACACACATCCAAAAAAAATCACAACATCCATTACTCACGCTTACATCTGAATTGGTCAAACTAAATCAATAAAATAAAGAGGTTTTAAATAGAAAAAAGTAAAATTGAATTTACCTGTAATCAAAGAAGTAGACAATAAAAGTATAACAAACCAATTGAATAATTTACTATTGACACATAACATGGGCTGTTACTCACGATGTCATTTTAAAAAGGAAAGAGGACTGATAACAATTATGTTAAATATTTATTCGGGATACTTAGAAAGTATACAAAACTAATAACAATTAACCAAAATCTTAAGAAAATTATCCAAATAAATTTGAAATCTTAATTAGCTTATTTAAATTTTCTAAATAAACCTTAAAAAATTAGATGACAATAATAAAGGATTAACTCTCCATGATAATAAATTAATTCTCCAAATGCATGTACTATTAAATAAAAATAAATTACCCCTAAACTAAATCCATATGCATAAATTAGAGGATATTAATTCTCCCTGATAATAATAAATTCTTCAAATTCGATTATTATTAAAGGAAAACAAACTATCTCCAAGTTAAATGTCAATACATAAATTAAGCAATACTATATACAATTTGATATCTCACAGACAATAAGTTTCCACAAAATATAACAAATCAATCCCATGAATTCATACAACCAGTTATTTCGTGCAAGCCACTCATTTACTTGTAATCTAAGCAGTCAAATATTAGACGACAAAAGCATAACAAACAAATCGAATAAATTGCCATGGACACATAATTTAAGCAATCAAATAGAAAATTCTGCAAATAAGGATGGATTAAATTATAGATATGATTTTTGCGAGAGAGAGGAAGACCTGGATCACGGTGAAAGAAAGTGCAAAGAATTATCAAATTTTGGTTGTTCAAAATACAAATCTACCCGCAATCAGCACATTAAGTGCACTGACCAAAACGCTAATAAAAAAAGCCAAAAATGGAAAAAAAATATATTCTTAAGAATATCCACAAAATCAGCGGCATATCTAACATATATTTTAAATTAATTGACCAAGCCAATATACCGTAGTCAATCAGCTTACGTATAAAGGGTAAAAACTATATACATAATATCAATTTTTTTAAAAAAAAAATCAATTACAATTCGAAGTGAATTTTTTTTTTTTTAAACCACACGTAACTGATCTCAATTACAGCTTTATCTAATTAATTTACAGGATTTGTGAGATCAATAAAAATTTTAAAGAATTTTTAATTTTTACCTTTCATGTATGATAATTGGTAATTATTTTCCTTTCTTTTTTTTATTAGCAACTCTTTTCCTTTATTATGCAAGATATGCACGACACACACAAATACACTATCAATCACCCAATTTAACAAATGAAAAAAATTTCCGCATATGGTTGATTTCAATTAAATTTATATTTGATTTATTTTCAAAACTTTTCTTTGAAAATGACGCAAAACATATAAAAACAATATCCGATGATTAATTGATTAATCTATATAAATTTTACAGAATTTTCTTCATCCACATTTTTTTTTTCATGTACGATAAACTATTGATAATTGGTATACCACTTCTTTCTTATGCAAGATATGCACAAATGTATACACAATCAAACTTCAAGAAAAAAGGCACAATATCTTCAACACATCAATAAAAACATTCTCTACAATTATGTAAACTTGATTAAATAAAAATCTGGAAAACCTGTAATACACAAAATTAAACATGGGATAAATACATTTATATTTATACCCCAATACAAAAATACAAAACCGGTCACAAAATTCAAAAAAGAAAAAGAAAAAAGAAACAGATCGACAACGATCATTACAAAGGGAAAAATACAATAATACGACCATTACAATATTAAACGAAGTACACACGAACAAAGACGGCGACAGTAATCCCCCGTACATGAGCAAACCATCCAAAATTAACAGCCACTCCCATATCTAAACTCACTTCCATAAAAATAAGATAAGAACACATGGGTAAATTGATTCGATCAACACAACAAAGAGTGGTATAAATAGTACACCACACCATTAAAACAATAGCTGAAAATTTGGAATCACGTTAAAAATACATTAAAAAATATACCATACTGATATAGCAATAAAGAATGAACGGTCAAGATAAAAAAATAGAAATCGATCAACGTACCAAAAAGTTTCCCGCATAAACCTAAAATAGGCAATGTTGTTTGTATTATATAGTTATAGATTATAGATTATAGATAGATAGACAGATTTCTAAAAATAATATAGATTAAATTTTGGATTAGGAGGAAAGCAGTAAAATAAGTTATCGAGCCAAAGGGTAGGGCTATCGGATTCAGTGTAAAATGAAATCATATTCAAACTAATTCGAATGGTTATCCGTTTTAATAATTACATAATCTTCAACTGAATTTTCATTATTTTCAAATAATAAATTATTTTGATTAAACATACACATAAGCATCACTGCTTTTCTACCTAAACTCGATAATTAATACGTTTAAAGGTTATAAATAGTATAATTATCGCTCATACAAACCTTAAACCGAATCATATACATCAAATCAATAAATATGGAATACATGTAACTGGAAAAAAAATGAAAACATGGATTCCAAAAAGTCGGTTCGTATATACTTCCTTCTATTCAAAATATATGTCAATTTGGATGAATGCACACATATTATTAAAATATTTAATTTCCTATTTTACCCTTAATAAAATGTTTGAATTTTTCATTAAAAAAACACATTTATCTACATAATTTTATTATTTTGGGGAGTAAATTTGGAAGAAGTGCATTAAATTTACATCAAAAAGTGCAAAAAGCGTCATATAATTTGCAAAGAAAATGTAAGGTCAAAATATTATTTAATTTGAATAGGAGGGATGAAATAAACATATACATAATAATTTCATAAGTTTGAACGCTCAATCCGCTAAAAATAATAAAAGTATCATTTTTCAAAATTAGGCAGAAGTATATTACATAATGGACAATCAGTTACAATTTAGAAATATAGAAAATGGAAAATAAGAAAGGAGAATGAGAGTCAATGGGTCGTTAAGGATACCTCTTCCGGTGAAAACTCGGAATGAATAAGGGACTATTCAATGAAATAATAAAAGAAATATATTATGATGAAAATCTTTCAATTTTTAATCTAGAATAGTTATTTTTATTTGGTAACTTTTACTAACCTTATATATATATTGTAAAACAACTAATTGAGTCGTGATTTTTTTTTTTTGATCGGTAAATGTTAGTTGTTAGTAGTTAGATTAGTTCACCAAGTCTCCATACACTCCCGGAAATCTCCAAGCCTACCTTATAACTCCCTCCCAATTCGTTCCCAAAGGGAATCGAACCCAGGTCACTCACTAGAGTGAGGAACCCGGTGGCCAGGTGGGCTAAGCCACCTGGTTAATTGAGTCGTGATTTTATTTAAAGCAATTGCTTGAGAATGGATACTCAGATCCCAATGAAAATAATCCTGATCCAAGATAATACCTTTTCCATTAAAATTGATTTTTACAATATATTTTCGTTTTTTATATTATGCAAACAATTAGATTTTTACGGATCAAGCAATTAATATTAGCGGAAATGATCAAATTCGTTAAATTTAAAGAACATGATTTTCGGACATTCATCAATTAGAACATAAGAAATAATAACTAATTTGTGTGATTAAAATTAATGCTCGAAATGTATTTGACTATTGCTAAATTTATCAAAAATTTAAACCACACGTTGAATGGCTAAATTTATGCTTAATATAATTCAGTTTTAATAAATAGTTAACTGCTTTCTTAAATGATGTAATATATTCTAGATATATTTTATTCTTATCTTGTAAAAAATTAAAATTTTGTGGGTATAATTTTAAGATAACTCTTAAAAAATTATTTTGTAATTCAATAATAAAAAAAAAGTCAATTAATGCAATTTTGTAATTAGCCATTAATAAGAAGATATGATTCAAGTCACCGTAACTAACCATAATTAAGAAGGGTTTTATTACACCAAAGTTTTAACTATTGAATTGATTGTTTCCACACATTATCTTAATCTTTGCTTTCATATTCAAGATTGATTTGGATTATGAAGACCCTTCCTTAATTTGGTGTACAAGGTTTTGAATATTGGGTTTTTTAAGGAATGTACAACGTTTCTTTTTTGTGTTTTTACATAAGGATATTGTTTGGTAAAAAGTTTTCCACTAATGTGAAGTTTGGAAAATGGTCAATCCATAAAAAAATAAATGTAATCGAATATTTTTAATTGATGAGTGTACTTATTCTAATATATTCTAATATACTTAATTTTCTAACATAATAAATCTTTCAATTGGTTATATTTTTACATACATCATGGACGAAAGTATTAGTTATATCAAAATAAAAATATGAATAAAAATTAAAAGAACATTAATATTTTTATAAGGTTAAACACAAATTATTTGAGCTCGACAAAAAATATTACTTGTTTTCTTGTTTTCACTGAAAAATCTTAGTTTATTTTCAGTAAACTAATATTTTTCAAAAAAAATAACTAATACCCTTCAATAAACAACTAATATTTTTTAATGAAAACAATCAATACCCTTATGCACAAACCATTTTCACTCTATACTTTGTCTTAATTATTTCATGTAAAATAATAAAAATAATGAAGCTAACATTTTGTTGAATCAACCTTATATTAATTTAAATATATTATATACACTAATCTTGAAAGTTAAATAGGTATAGTCTTCTAAAAACAATACCTGGTCCTAATAAAATTATAAATTAATATACTTGCATTTTTTTTTATACCTATAATATCTTTTTACTATTACTACTTTGTACTCCATACAAAACTTAACTTACATATTTAACAAAATGTTAGTTGAATCAATAATATAATTAAGTACATTCATTACGTTTAATGTGGTGTAAAGATAGTATCAAAATTAAATAAATTTCTAATATTTCCACGTTATAATTACATTTATCATCATTACGTATTAATTAAATTAATATGATTAACTTATTAGTCAAGGATATATATTTGCTAAAAGAAAATCAGGCCAAACTTACTAGGGTTTTTCTTAGATTAGGCACCCTGCCGAGTTGACTGATATCAGGTATGCCCTATAATTGTGCCATGTGTTATCGTATTGTATCACATTGACCTGCTACCTATTGAGTTCATCTATTATTTTAAAATAATTTTTATAATTATAATTTTTAATTTACTTTTATACCCTTTTACATATAATTATATAAATGATAATTATCCCCATATATTAATTCAAAAACTAATTAAAATATGTATATATTAAAGTCAGCCAAATTTTCTCCCACACGTCTATTTTTTTTTAAATGATTCTCCCATACGTCCATGAACATTAATGTTCTGCGGATAAAAATTCTGCCACCGCCACCCCACCCCGTCCGGCAACGCTCCGGCGCCTCCAACACCTGCACGTCGGCGCCGCTTCCACCGCGGCAAGTTCAACAGGATGCGCTGCCGCTCACACCGCAACATTATCCGTCCGCCAACGCTACGGTGCCTCCAGCCCCTGCAGGTCGGCGCCGCTTCCACAGCGGTAAGTCCAACAGGACACCCCTCCGCTCACACCGCAACGTTATCCGTCCACCACCGCATTCAAATGTCACTTCCACTTGTAAGTTATATTTTTAATTCGTATTGTGATACATCCATGTCCTTATTTTTTGCCCAATTCTATTCCTAGGGGTTTTCTATTTAGGAATTGAGTTTCACCAAACTATGAGATGACATTAGGACTTCTTTTGATTTAGGGATTGAGTTTTTACAAAATATGACTTTGCACTTGGTATTGGCTCGTTTAATTCAAACAAAATCAATAAATTTCAGCATAATACTTAGACCCACCAAGTGTTTGTCAAAATGTCTATAAGAATTCTCAACATTGAAATATCAACTGAGAGTGAAATCGTCAAAGTCATGTATAACCCTTCTCAAAACCACTATATTAGAGTCTAAATGTTTGTGATTAGCTATTATTGTGGCTCCATTAGATGTACTTCTGAGCAATACATTAGTGAAAGAAATTCATTAGGGGTCATCTGTTTTTTGTTATCTTATACATGAAAAGGTTGGCTTTGTTTTGAAGAGTTGGAATCAAACATCAGAATCCCATTCAAGTATTTTATACAGAATGTTCTCTCAGACAATACAAAAAAATATCAGACCTCAAAGAGTATGAGTGGATGTTCATGGATTTACTTTGTGATGTTAATATGTGTTTTACAGTTTAGGTATAGTTGAGTCAATTAGAATTTTGTTTTAAGAAACGCACACTGGCCTACCCATTGAATGACACACCGATATATTTAATTGGTACAATTTATTAGGAGTAACCAACTCACACATGTATGAAGTAAGTACTCCATATGTTTGACTTTACATTATCACTTATATTTCTCCTTGATTCAAGACCGACTAATATCAGGCGTTGTTAGAGAATCAAATAAATGAATTGATTTCACATTTTTTTACAAGTTTGAACTTTTGAATGAGATGAAAATCTTTCATGGTACCATAGCCAAAAATTTAACGCCTACACGTCCTGAATTTGATTCTCGTTGGAGCAACTTCACTCATATTAAATTGTGTAGTCATTGGGTCTTCTCCAAAGGGAAAATTTGAGAATACAGTATATAAGATACTATTATTATATGGGCAGCATCACATAAGAATTTATTTGTGCTAGATGTATGTATATCCCAAATATTTGGTAATGAAAATTGACGATACTCTAATTTACGTAATTCAATCACTTAAATTTATCAGTCATCATTTACACTATAGACAATACAAGTCATATTTTTTAATACAGATGAATTAACAGTATACTAATGATTTCCTTATATATATATAGTTATTTTGGATTATTAACATTAACCATTATGACACTCTAATTATTTAATAAAATTAGAGTTAGGGCAAGATATTAAACTATACACATGCAGACAGTCAACCCTCGTTATGGGAATTGAATTATGGTGCAATTCCTCCCCATAATATAATCATCTTTATTAATACGTTACCAATTCTTCACGAACAATGCAAGAATTTGAGCTCATAAAGTGATATGTTTGTTTTAAAGTTACTCTAAATTCATATTGTCTAATTGTATGTTGTTTAAATGGTGAGAAACTATCTAATACATAAGCATCATTGTTCTCTCTCTACCCCTTTTTAGATTGTTCATTGGAATAATGCAGATTTTAATAAAAGTTGAGGATATATTGGCAATTTCTACCTTATTTAGGTTAATTTAATTTATTATTTAACAATATATTACAAAATAGAGTGACATGAGATGTAAATAAGAGATGTTTGTAGTGGTTAGTTTTAGAGAGTAAAATAATTTTTTCGTAGTTTTGAGCAATCTAAAAAGGGACGGTTGGAGTATCAAATAAATCATACTGTCAACTTGCATATATACACATTGATATGACACTTTACGTGTCAATATAACATGATGATGTATCTAGAAAATAAATTTAATTTTTTTGGGTGAAATAATATTAATATAGTACTCCCTCCGACTTGCGATTCATACATTTGTTTTATTCATAAATCCCAAAACTATTTGGTCACATTGGAATTAGTTGGTATAGAGATTTTTTATTTGACGCGTGTTTACACTTGGTACAAGAAAATTATTCCTTGTTAATAGTGGTGTTGGTTTATGTGAAACTGAGAGTCTTTAGTGTAGAAGATTGCAAATTTGAATTGAAAATTACTGATCTCATTTCTTGAGAAATAGTTTTAAGATTCTATGGGGTCTATCCCTTAATTTTTTGTTGGTAATGTCTTTCTAGCAAGGTATAATAAATGTATTATTTTCTAAACAGCTAAAATGTATAATGAAGGTATAATAAGTGCATCAGAGAAGTTCGTACAAAAGAAGAATGTAAAACACGATCTACATAGATTTTACTTAGCAATCATGGTAGTATATTTATATATGGAAATCTTACTTTGTACAACTTGCAGGTTAATGATGCATGGTACAATTCGTTATACGGTTTTCCAAAAGCACCCTCGGATGTGGACATTGATTTATTTTTGTATTTATCGAATTTGTAAAAACCTCATTAGTTGAATTTGTTTCTTTGAATTATGACCAGGGGAAGAAAGTTGTGTAGTGTTATCATTTTATTATGTTTTACATGATTTAACTATTTCCATATTTGTGATGTGTTATTGAGGATTTGATTCAACTATTTCAATTTTTTTAACATGTTCACAAGGATCTGCTTTATTCAAAGTCATGGACCAATTTATTTGCAGCATCTTACTTTTAATAGGAGAAGTTTATATAAAAAAAATAAAAAAATTAACACATTAGTAAACTATATAGCGAGTTGTGTGTATTTATAATTTAACGTGTATCGTTATGTGTAAAACTCGTACCTCTTATAAGGTCACTATGTATCTTCACATCACCGTATTTAGAGTCTTTAAAAATTATTAGTGCATTTCTTATGTCATATTCATTGGTTAGTAAAAAAAATGAACAATCATTAACTTTATCACATATTTATATTAAAATCGAATGATTAAAGAATTTGTACAATGATCGTAAATCAAATTCAGTTCCACTCTGAACGTTAGTTTTCAATCAATAGTGCATTCCAAAAATTAAGAAACCATCTCGGGAAATGTACAATGCCGATTTTGCTCAAAATTCAAATAGTGATGTGCGCATCGTTACAATAGAAAATGTGTCATGACGAACATTACCGTCTATATATATGTTAAACACTCGTTGTTACAATATGAAACATGCATAAATAGATAAATAAAAACATTAACACATTAGGAAACTGTATAATGACTTGTACGTTGCTATAACTAAATGAGTGTCGTTATATACATTAGTAGACTTGCACCATATACATGTGCTTCATGTATCCTTCCATTGCACTATTTTAAACATTTCAAACTTTCTTATTGCATTGCGGATGTCACATTCATTGGACATAAAAAAAAAACTTGAACAATTATTAACTTTATCACACAATTACGTTAATAACAATTGAAGAATTTGTACAAGGCTCATCAATCAAGTTCAACTTTAAACCTTAGTTTTTGTTGAATAATGTATTCTAGAAATTGAGAATTAACGATATGGGGAAATGTAAAATTCCAATTTTGCTTGAAATTCATTTAGCGATGTGCACGTCGTTACAACAGAAACATATCGTGATGAAAATTAGCGTCTATACATATAGATTACAAAATAATTCACTAACTTTATAGTCTTTATCAAATACAACATGAACTTTTAAAATTTGTAGTTTGATATACGAACTAATTTGTTGTTTCAATTTGATACATGATATAAAATCCAGCCACACTTATGCTTACGTGGCAGCCGGAGCTGCTAACAAAGATATGTCACACACCATGAATGATAATAGTTATTTTATTAAAGAGTATTGGATGAAAGTTATTAGTTGTTTCATTGAAAAATATTAATTTTTTTACTATAAAATATTAGTTGTAAATAAATTTCATAATAGAATTGATTCCCATGCGATTAAATTATTTGATGATATATTATAAAGAGGGCACCTCATGTGGCGTGTGACGTGTCTTTAGATGCGGCTCTAACTGTCATGTAAGTATAAATATTGTTGAGAATTTGCACCATGTATCGAATTGCAAACTTTAAAGGTGTATATTGTAATTGATAATGATTATAAAGTCCATGAATTACTTTGTAATTAATCCTATATATAATATACTAAACACTCAACTGTGCTATAAAAAAATAAACGAAACCTGGGTTCGAGGGCTCGACTTTTATTTCAATTAATGAGTTTTCTTAATAACCAGGGCTTCGATTCAAGCCCATATTAGCTCGAGAGTGCCTTAGAAGCCTTACGACAACAGGTTTTAACCGTTGTAAAAAATTTGGAGATACAACAATGAACCGATCAACAACGGTGATAAAATACCTATGACAACGGGGATTCCCCGTTGTCATAAATCCCTACTACAACAGTAAAAACTCATTGTCCTTTCTATTTAATCGTTGACATAGTTGTTATAAATTAAGACAATTGTAGGTTTTTAATTTTTTATTTCAATATCAAATTTTACATAATTTTAACTAATTACAAAATAATAAACAAATATATTAAGAAATTCTAATTAAAATAATATTCAATACTCCCTCCTATTTAAAATAGATGTCATTTTAGATCAATGCACACATATTAAGGTAATCATTAAGTTCCTTCAATACCCCTAATTAATAACTTTGAGATTCTACATAACTCTTTAAAATCTATCATTATCTAAGTTATTTTTAATAATTTTAGGGGTAAATTTGGAAGAAACATAATTAATTAACCTTGAAAAGTGCAAAGTGACATCTAAATTGCAAATGATGTGAATATCTAAAGTGACATGTATTTTAAATTGGAGGGAGTACATTATTTAACTCCATAATATATCAAGAACAAAATTCTTGATAATATAAAAATTTATAATTCGACAATGTAACTTATGAACATATTATAAAAATACAAGAATCTAGACACTAGTTCTAATATTGTATCTCCTTCTATGTTTCGTCTACTATCCCAAGCCACGTCATTCCTACAAAAAAAAAAAAAAATTCTTGACCACATCAAAATTAGCATTATAAAAACAGAGAATGTTGCAATGATAAGTGAAAATTAACAACAAAATACAAACACCTGGTAAGCTAAGAATTTAGATCTATGGAAATTACACATCTCCCAATTGGATTGGGACAAAAACCTAAATATATATACACACACGTTCTAGCTTAAACCAATTTAAGTAATATTAATTTTTTTTTAACCTGGTATGTTATTGGATTTGTCACCCCCAAGTAAAATTACATCAACAAACTGAGATGGCTTCAGTGTTCTATACTTCTTAGCAAGATCTTTCATCCCAAAAGGGGACATAACATAAAGAATACAATTTCTCCTGCACTTCGAAAATATTCACAAAAATTCAAACAAATTCACAGCATAGAAATCATAGTCCTCTAAGGCAAGCTGTTGATTACTAAAATACATTATTCAAGAGTGAAACAAAGATCCCCCCCCCCCCCCCCCCCCTCCCCCCAAAAAAAAAATAAAAATAAAAGAAAAGGTTTGTGCACAATGTCTATTCTAAATTTAAGGGGAAAATTTTAGTCTAACAAATCATCATACAATCAGGACGTCCACATACCAAATACTTTAAAGCCAAAATGGAATTATTACTTAGGTCTTGCAACTAAACATACAGTGCATTCTAAATTATTAAGGGTCGTAGCAAAAGGTAACCACTTACATTTGATGAGCTCTTATTTAGAAATTATTTCGTTAATGCATTTATAATTTAGAAATTATTTCATATGTCTTCTAGCTAAAATACAAGCAACAAGAGATTGTGTCCAGAAAAGTGCTTAATAAAATAACAACTTTTACCAACAATCTCCAAAAGACACACATAAAAAACATTAGCACATAAGTCATAAGAGATCTATAAAACTCTACCTTTAAGCCCACCCAATTGTCCTATTTTCTTGCAAAATTGTTGTTAGCATCTTTTTGCTTGGCTGGAATGTGGAAACCAGATACTAGAAACGAAAGTTGGCTCCCAGTCCATCATAACAAACACATAAGAAACAACACAACAAAAGCTGCATCAATAATAATATAGGTAATTTGTTCTACAAAAGAAACAAATTCATTTATATCCATCAATTAAAAGTATAATTTTACCTGAGAAGAAAAATTAATGAAAGGTGTCAATTCACTTATTGTAAAAAAATCATTTTTAGTGAATCGTCTTACAATAGTGCTCTCTATAACAAATGGCACAACACTCTATCCCCCAAAATGAAAAAAAAATAGCTGATATGTTCTATGATGTGAATAGAGAGAAAGTCAAGAGGAAACCAAGCTTTTGAATGATTCTAGCATACTGAAGTAAATTGGGAGGTGTTCATTGGAAGTGAGAAAACAATGAGAAAGAGATGTACATAACCAATACCCTAATGTAATAATGCAGGTGCCAGTACCTTAATGTCTAATGCGCTGGGCAATTCCCACAGATAATGAGTAGGCTCCAGCTTACTTGAGGCACTAAGAAAATCTACTCATCAACCTATGAATGCAAATAACACGATCATACAGATTATAATGCAGTGTAGGAATCAAAAGCCATACCATTGCTGCATTTTATGAAATTCAGTTAGAACTGGATATATATTCTCAAATTCAGTGTACCTCTCATCCCTGACATGAACATCAAATAACATGATATTATAGCATCTGAAAACGATGTGATAAAATGGACTCAAAGAATTGAGCTACATTGACTACCTTAGCACCAGTGCGAACAATCTTCGCAGAAACAAAAATCAGCAGCACTATCTTGGGCTCTTGCATCTGATATACTAATCCAGGAAAGAGTTCTGGCTCATACTGTAATAACAAAATGAAAGACAGTAAACAAACCACTCACGCTTGAAAAGGCATTATGAGCATATGCAAGCCCTTTAAGCCGAATTGGGATTTTAACATCAGAGGAAGCAACTATATTCTGAATCTTGAAATCCTACAAGTGAACAAAATAATATTGAATCAAATGGCACAACACTCTATCCCCAAAATGGAAAAAATAGTTGATATGTTCTATGATGTGAACAGAGAGAAAGTCTAGAGGAAAGGGGCATGTAGTACCTTAAACTTTGCTGGGAAGCCAGACTTTTGAATGATCGCGGGTCTCTTTATTAGTTCATATTTGTTGTGCACATTTTCCTGGAATGTAGGTAGTGGTTATGATCAATTCGATAGAATGGAAGGAATGGTGTGTATTTTTCGGTGGGGATTTCCTGGAAAAAATCGTCGCATATTCCTCCGATTCCATATAAAAGATATTCATCCGTTAGAATAGAAGTTAAAGAGGGTATTTATGCTCGCCGTATCCTTTATATGGACATCAGAGGCCGGGGGGCTATTCCGTTGACCTTAGCATACTGAAGTAAATTGGGGGGTGTCCATTGAAAGTGAAAAAACAATGAAGAAAAAAATGTACATAACCAATTAACCAATACCTTCCAAGCAGGCAATTTCAACTGATGTTCACTCTTGGCCCCTGGACAAACCTAAAACAGCAAGGGAAAAATAGTTCACAAGGAATTATCATTCATCAGTATTAAACTCATTAAGGGACCAATTTACTTCTTCAGGTTTAAAAAGTATAATTTGAAATCAACCAATAAAATAACAGTATACTTATACACCAGAAAATAATTTGCTCTTACCACCTTTCCAGATGCAAAATTAGAGATGTCGTTTTTGGTTCTCTAATCCGCATAATCACAGCAGCAAAATACTGAAATCCCATTAAAGTGTTATTAGATATGTTGATAAGCATAAAACCAGTAGATCTAACAAGAAATTCCGATTTCTAGGTTAATATGCTTAAGACATAAATAGTACTCCCTCTGTCCTTTAAAAGTATGCACCATTTTCTGCACGTGGATTAATGCAATATGTCGGAGGGTATTTAGGGGTCTTATGAGGTCCGTTTATGAATAAAATGATTGTTTATGATAAGTATGCATAGAAACGTTACTATAAACAATCATTTTATTCATAAACGAACCTCACAAGACCCCTAAATATCCTCCGACATATTGCATTAAATAACGTGCAGAGAATGGTGCATACGTTTACAGGACGGAGGGAGTACTTGGCAACAGAATGCAAAATCTGCAGCCTCACCTAAGCAAGAGCAGAAATAGTATTAAAGTATACTTTGCAGCTGGTGTGTTATAGATTATCGGAACTAGTCCATTTACACAAATCTTTATCAAATTCATTTAGATCTAGTTCATCCTCTTATCTTTGAAAGACCAACAAATATATTTTTAATACTAAAAGAATCTAGCTAATTAGCATCAACATTGGAGAGGACATATATGGAATTGACACTCTGAGAACTTTGAGCTTGCTCATTTAAGTTGCTTTATTGAACCTATTGCATGCTCAACTAAGAACCAAGGTAACCAAATTCGAGGCACATCAATACTCGAATACAAACATAGGGGATTTTTCGATCTCTTACACTAAAGATACATGTCATAAAAACTAAATTATCATGAGGTTACTCATCGTCATGCCCAATTTTATCAAAGCTACGAACTACTAGTCTTTCTTTATTTTACTTAACCATTTATTCATCTTTCAACTTCAGAAGTTTGCAAAGAAAAAAATCAGCATGCAGAAAAAGGTTATCATAAGAATAACTGTCATTTCTGGTTATGCCATTCAAAATATATCATCCACTTAACAATTATCTACACCGTAGAGAGAGAAAAATAAATCCAAACTAATACGCACACTCAATGCATTCACGGTGAGTATTAGTAAGACTATATTGTAAAATGTATTTCACGGATAAATAAGCAAATTAAATGAAAATAATAGTTCATCATTCCACATAAAGCGCTATTATGCTAGTTGCAAATTGAGTAATTGAGTGAGCAGTAATAGGTAAGACATTAATTGTTTTATATACATGGAGATCATTGCAATGTGATTTCTCTAAAGTACTTTACCTTTTCTACAACAACCAAAGATGAGCTTTTCCTTAATTTGATCATGGATTTCGTTCATGAGACTATGTACAAGGCCTTAACCAATTTAAATGAATGAATGCCTATATTTTATGTCAAACTCTACACCTCTCAGATTTTGGTTACCCTCGTTTGTATGAGATTTCACTATAGTGACAATAGTGCAACCACAATTTGAAACTAATTCACAAAAAATTGCACACCAAGGAGTCCATAAATCAGAATTCATAACAAAAGCAATTAAAGTTACTATGCTTACTGGAAATTGTCTAATAATCCAAAATTGATGTGTATCATGTGTTGAATTGCACACTTGAAATTTGTTGGGCGGACGATATGGTTGGCAGTCGTGAATGACAGCGACGATAGGATGGGCGGTGGTTAAGGATGACGGCAAAGTAGGAGTAAAGCGCGGTAGTCGAGCACAAAGGACGATGGTGATAGGGTGGGCGGGGTTTAAGGGCGGAGACAATAGGACAACGGTGGCTAAAGATGGCGGCGCAACAGGTGTGAAGGGTGGCATTAGTTGAGCGCGAAGGACGATAGTATAGAAGAAAGGGTAGCGGCCAATATTTCCATTGAAAGAAGGAGTTAGACGACGTAGAGAATAAAGGGTAGCGGCCAATTTTTCCATTGAAAGAAGATTTGAAGAAATGGAGAAAAATTATGATTTTTAATCGTTATTATATGTTGTTTAAAATTTAGATATGATTATGTATATATTTAATCTCATCTATAATTTTTTTTAAATTTTCTTTAAAGGGTAAATTAGTACTTTGTAAAATAAAATTTAAGAAATTATTTAAAAATAATATATTGTTATAATAACATGACACAACTCGATAGTATTCGATGCAACTCGATAGAAAATTAGATGATAAACTCAACGGGTAGCAGGTCATCAAATTTAAACCATTAGATTTTATTAGATTTTAGATCTGAAGGTTTATAGACCGTTACTGATATCAGTCAACTCGATAGGGTGCCTGACTTAAGAAAACCCCAACTTACTATATTTGCCCAAGTTTGATAATTTATTCATTATTGCCCCATCACCCACAATTTAGGCACTATCTACTGAATCATATATTCTTATAATTTTATATACAAATTTTATAGGAAGTGGGGATGAGATACGTAAATTAAGGCTTCACATAAAGAAAATAATACTCCATAATAAGTGTATACTCTAATCTTGCAAATTCTACATTTACCAATTTATTTAACTTTATCTTTTGCTTTGAAAATAATAAATTTACCACAACACATACAATACTAATACGGGCAAGCATCAAAACTCAATTTACCATAGTTTGGGTACTTGACGAATCGGTAGAATTGATTTTATACCAATGTAGATTGTCCAAATCACAGATAATTCGTTATTTTCGATAACAATTTTGCCATGATTTTAAAATAAATGTAGACTTATCGCATACACATTCTGTTGTGATATATTAACAATATCTCTCGAAAGAAAAACCGAATCCGATAACAAAAGAAAGAAGAGATAGAACGAGCCAAAAAAATCAAGCATTATAAACAGGTCACGTATTAATGAAATGAATCACAATTATATGGAAGTAAAAAAGAAATTACTATTATTTATATTATATTGTACGTGATAAAAATAAAAGTGGACAACAAAGTCGAAACACGATGATGCTTCGACATATTTCATTTGAGACTAACCTATTCGTACATCAAATTATAGCTATACAAAAGTGACCAGTTCAAACCCACAACCGCCTATACAATTATATTCTCTAAAAATATGTTAAGATGAGGGTTTTAAAAAAACCCTAAAATGACAACGACGTTCAAACACGACTTCCTGAAACAAATTGCAAAGGAGCAGGAACATTGGATGAATTCGAAGAGAAATGACACTAATATATAGGCAGTACATGACTAGATATGGAAGGCGAAATCAAGGGATTAATGACCAATAAAGAACTTACCATAATAGTGAATTGACGGCACAGATCAAAAAAAAAAGATCAACGGATGAGGTACTCTCCCGCCAAAACTATAAAAGGAATATATTGTTGTATTATATATTTATAGATAAGGAAAAAATTGTTATTTTAGGACACTACCTTATGAGTGTTTGTTGTATAGGACACTATCTTTACCGACTTGCAAAATTAAGACAATATCTTTATGAACATGAAAAATTATAACAATATCCTTACAAACATGCAAAACTAGAACACTATCTTTTAACTTTAGCCAATTTAGACAAAAAATTATAAAATACGGCCAACTGGGCATATCATAATCGGGCTTTATTTAACCTACATTTTATTAAATTTGGCCTAAATTCTCCTAACATAAATGATATTGTCTTTATCTTGCAAGATTATAAAGATAATGTTCTAATTTTATAAGCTCATAAAAATAGATTCCTAAATTGTAAACCCAAAAAGATATTATCCTAATTTTGCAAACACTCATAAGATAATGTCCTAAAAAATAATTTTTTTTTCTTGATTAATTGAGTTAATTTTTACATAAATTATAAAGTATAACTTATTGAATAAATATAATTTCGTAGTTAAGACAATATTGATGATAGATTAGAAACATAGTTAACCTCATTGTGGTGTTACATATTATAATTATAAAATATTACTATTGAAAGTATGTTTTAAAATTAAATTGTTTCATAGAAGAACCACTTTATAATTATTTTTAATATACTTTACTTTAACCAATTAATGTTATTTAAATAAATAATTAATTCTCTTCGTTACCATTAATCAAATTGGTTATAAGGGAAATTTTGTTATTTTAGGACAATATCTTATGAGTGTGTGTAAAATTAGGACACTATCTTTACGAGCTTGCAAAATTGAGACATATCTTTATGAACTTGAAAAATTAGAGCATTATCTTTACAAACTTGTAAAACCAGGACACTATCTTTTAATTGGTAAATTTATGCCAAATTTTATAAAATACAGCTATCTGGGCATATCATAATCGAGCTTTATTTGACCCATATTTTATAAATTTTGGCCTAAATTTTATTTAAGCGGAAGATGAGGTCATAAATAACAACTCTACAATAAGCGTAGATAATTAATTTGAAAATAATTTTCACATATTAAAATATTTATTTAAAAAAAATACGAATGATACTATAATGTCTAATAGATTAATTAATTATGGTTTTGATTATACATATAAAAGTTTTAGACAACATTGGTGATAGATTAGAAACATATTTAACCTCAATGTGGTATTACATACTTTAATCACAAAATATTACTATTGAGAATATATTTTAGAATTAAATTATTTCATATATGTACCACTTTATAATTATTTTTAGATGCACCTTATTTTAATCAATTAATATTCTTTAAATAAACAATTAATACTCTTTGTCACCATTAATTAAATTGGTTATAAGGAAAAAATTGTTATTTTAAGACACTACCTTATGAGTGTTTGTAGAATAGGACACTATCTTTACGGGCTTGCAAAATTAAGACAATATCTTTACGAAAATGAAAAATTAGGACAATATCTTTACAAACTTGCAAAACTAGAATACTATCTTTTAATTTTAGCCAATTTAGGAAATTTTTTATAAAATACGGTCAACTGGGCATATCATAATCGGGCTTTATTTGGCCCATATTTTATTAGATTTAGTCTAAATTCTCCCAACATAAAGATAGTGTCTTTATTTTACAAGATTGTAAAGATAATGTTCTAATTTTATAAGCTCATAAAGATAGTTCCTTAATTTGTAATCCCAAAAAGATAGTGTCCTAATTTTGCAAGCACTCATCATGGCGCAGCGGCTGGGCGAGAGCACCCCGGCGGAGAAGGAGAAGCCCCGCGCTCAGATGAGCACCATGTCGAGCCAGAGGAACTTTTCCTACCTCACTCCCCAACCGTTCAAACCCTTCGACTCTGTCGAGGTGAAGTTGGCCGAAAAACTTTCGGCCACCCCGGAGTACGTGTACGTACAGATCCGGGACAAGAACATGGTGCCCAAGGCACGCCCGTGGGTCCACAAGCCGGGGGTGCAACTCAACTCCAACAAGTATTGCCATTACCACCAAACCGTCGGGCACAACACAAGCGAGTGCCGCGACCTCTTGAACCAGCTTTGGCAGCTCTTCGAGGAAGGGAAGCTGGAAGAGTTCGTGAAGAGACCGGTACCCAGGTCGGAGACGCAGCCCATCGCCCACCCTGTGGAGCAAAACCGGGAGGCAGACCTCATCTTCCCCCCGATGCCAGAACATCAGGCTCGCCGCGCTGTCAACATGCACTCCCCGGTGGGAGGATTTGCACCCACCACCTCGCTCTCCAACCGCCGACAGAAGAGCGAGCTGTGAGCCATGGACAACGTCCACCAGATCACGATATTGATCAACATGACAGCCAAGGAGTCCAATCTCCTCGCTTTCAGAGAGGAGGACCGCACGGGGGTCATCTACCCCAACCAGGACGCCCTGGTCGTGTCGGTCAACATCATGGGCGTCACCATCCACCGCATGCTGGTCGATAATGGGGCATACTGCAACATCATCTTCAAAGCCGCCTTCGACCAGCTGGATAGCTCCTTCGAGAAATACGTGGAGCCATGCGACCAGGTCATCAAGGGCTTTGGAGACGCCACCGTGAAGCCATATGGAATAGTTAGGCTAGCTGTAGAGTTAATTTCTAGCATAGATGTTGAGGTTAAGACTTTGAAACAGCTCAATTTTATAATAATCGATCAGCCGTCAACCTATAACGGTTTTTTCGGCAGGCCATTCGAGCACGAGTTCGAAGCCGCTGCCTCAACTTTCTACTATTGTATCAAGTTCCCAACCCCCTCCGGGAAGGTGGGAACTCTTAAGGGTAATAAAAAATGGCACGCGGATGTTTGACATATATCGATCTTACTTTAAATTCAGCAAAACCAGATTTCATTTGTACTATGGGGAGGGAGACATGGATGTAGATGAAGAAAACACACCCACTGCCCACCCTATGGAAGAAGACTATCAAACTTTTGTAGACGCTCAAATCGAGCTGGAACCAAGGGTCTGCTTCGAGCCTATGGAAATCGATAGCACACTCTCAGGAGAAATAGATGATCCTCGCTACGGGGAGCGAGGTGCCAATCCCATTGAAAAGCTAATTCTGGTCAAAATTAAAAAATCGGCCAGAGGTGTGCGTCCAGCTAGGGTCGAAGATGTCAGACGAGATGCGGGCTGCGATGACGGTATTTTTGGAAAAAAACTTAGACGTGTTCGCATGGTCCCATGAGGACATGGTCGGGATCGATCCGGCGATATGTTCCCACCAGTTGCACATCGACCCAGCCCGCAAGCCGGTCTTGCAGAAGAGAAGGAAATTCAGCCCGGATAAGTGCACTGTCATATCTACCGAGGCCAAGAAGCTACTCGACAACAAGCTTATCAGAATGGTTGACCCCGACGACAAACCCCAGTGGGTATCCAATGTCGTACTCGTCAAAAAGAGCAACAACACCTGGTTGCTATGCATTGACTTCACAGACCTGAACAAGGCATGCCCCAAAGATCACTTCCCGATGCCACACATCGACCATCTGGTGGATAGCACGGCCGGGCATGAGATGCTCACTTTCATGGACGCATTCGCCGGCTATCACCAGATCCCGATGGCCACTGACGACCAGAAGCACACCACCTTTCTCACGGAGAAAAACATGTATTTCTGGAAGTGAATGTCGTTCAGATTGATGAATGCAGGGGCAACTTATTAAAGGTTGGTCAATCACATGTGTTCACGACCAGATCGGGGCGACCATGGAGGTTTATATCGACAACATCGTCATCAAGAGCGAAAAGAAAGAAGACCACCTCACCCACCTGGCCGAGGCGTTCGAGATTCTGAGGAAATATCGGATAAGGCTCAAACCGAAGAAATGCAGCTTCGGCGTCGAGTCGGGCAAGTTCTTGGGGCACATGGTCAGCCAATGGGGCATCGGGGCAAATCCGACCAAGTTTCAGGCAATCCTCGACATGAGTGCTCCCCGCACGGTAAATGAGGTACAGCGAGTGACGGGCAGCCTGGCCGCCCTCAGTCATTTCATCTCCCGCATGGGGGACCGGTGCAAACCTCTGTTCGATAACATGTGGAAGGGGAAACTAAATTGGACACCCCAGAGCCAGCTTGCGTTCGATAATTTGAAGGCATATCTCTCGAACGCCCAGATATTAGCCAAGCCCGTCCTGGGCGAGAAGCTCTACCTGTACTTGGCGGCTTCAGAATCAGCTCTCAGCGTCGTGCTAGTGCGGGCTGAGGGGCAGACACATTTGCCGACCTACTATGTCAGCCAGACACACCACGCCGCCGAACTACGGTACCCGCCTTTAGAAAAATTGGCTTACGCACTAGTGATGAGCATGCGTAAGTTGCGCCCATACTTCTTCGACCATCATGTAGAAGTGCTGACCACAATGTCACTCCGACAAGTGTTGCATCGGCCAGACACGGTGGGCAGATGCCTCAAGTGGGCAGTGGAGATCGGGCAGTTCGGAGTCACATACGCTCCCAGAGCCAGCTTGCATTCGATAGCATGTGGAAGGAGAAACTAAATTGGGGGAAACTAAATTGGACACCCCAGAGCCAGCTTGCATTCGATAATTTGAAGGCATATCTCTCGAACGCCCTGATATTAGTCAAGCCCATCCCGGGCGAGAAGCTCTACCTGTACTTGGCGGCTTCGGAATCAGCTCTCAGTGTCGTGCTAGTGCAGGCTGAGGGGCAGATACATTTGCCGACCTACTATGTCAGCCAGACACTCCATGCCGCCGAGCTACGGTACCCGCCTTTAGAAAAATTGGCTTACGCACCAGTGATGAGTGTGCGTAAGTTGCACCCATACTTCTTCAACCATCAGGTAGAAGTGCTGACCACAATGCCACTCCGACAAGTGTTGCATCGGCCAGATACAGTGGGCAGATGCCTCAAGTGGGCAGTGGAGATCGGGCAGTTCGGAGTCACATACGCTCCCCGAACATCCATCAAAGGCCAGGCGATGGCTGACTTTATAGTTGAACTCACTTACCCGGAGGCAATGTCCAAGGTCGAGCAGCCACCATGGAAGATGTACGTCGACGGATCCTCCACGACCTCGCGGGCTGGCGCGGGAATTGTCCTGCTCAGCCCGTCTGACCAATCATTCACGACGGCCATCAGATTTGGCTTCCACGCAACCAATAACGAGGCCGAATACGAAGCACTAATCAACGGCCTGGAAATAGCCATGGCCATGGGAGTAAAGAGGCTACATGTCTACACTGACTCACAGCTCGTGACATGCCAGATTTCGGGGGAGTACTAGGCGCGCAGCGATAGAATATTAGCCTATCAAGGATTAGCCAAGAACCTCCTAGGTAAATTCGACCAAGTCCACATAGAGGTGGTACCCCGACTCGACAACACTCAAGCAGACGCTCTTGCTCGCCTTGCAACATCGGAGGGAGCGGCCGACATGTCGTAAATCACAGTAACTTACCTGCCCGCTTCTTCAAGCTCGAACCAGCGGGTGGCCAATCTGGGGCAGGAGGATAGCTGGATGACCCCCATTCTGAAATACCTTCGCAACGGTAAACTCCCAGACGATCGGGTAGCGGCGAGACAGTTGCAACTTCGGGCGGCCCGATACATGATCATAGGGGACCAGTTGTACAAGCGAGGATTCGCCCTACCTCTCCTAAGATGCATAACTCCAGAGCAGGGGAAGAAGATCTTGGTAGAAGTCCACGAAGGGCGTTGCGGGAACCATGCCGGCAGTCAGGTACTCGCCCAGAATGTTATCCTCCAGGGGTATTTCTGGCCCACCTTGAAGAATGATGCGATCAGCTATGCAAGGGCATGCCACAAATGCCAAATTTATTCACCGGAAATCCACCAAGCTCCAACCGAGCTCATGTCAATCTTGAGCCCTTGGCCGTTTGTAAAGTGGGGGATCGATCTCATTGGTCCTTTGCCCACGGCCCCGGGCAGCGTCAAATACGCAATCGTCGCTGTGAATTACTTCACCAAGTGGGCGGAAGCAGAGTCGCTAAGGACAATCGACCAGGAACAGGTCATTAGATTCATCTGGCACAACATAATTTACCTATTCGGCCTCCCACAGATAATCATTTCGGACAACGGGAAGCAATTCGATGGGTTGGAGATGGAGAGATTCTGCCACAAGTATAAAATCAAGAGCCTGTTCTCGACACCCTACCATCCGCAGTCGAACGGGCAGGTCGAGGCGGTAAACAAAATAATCAAACACACGCTGAAGGCAAGATTGGAGGAAAGTAAGGGAACATGGGCGAGCAAATTGCCCGAAGTATTATGGTCATACAGAACGACCAGTCGAACAACCACCGCGGAGACCCCCTTCGCTCTAGCCTTCGAAACTGAAGCGGTCATCCCGACGGAGGTCATCATCCCGAGCCTCCACACCTCACAACTCGTGGGGACCGAGAACGATAAAGCCATGCTGAATGAGTTGGATCTGCTGGAAGAAAGGAGGCTATCCGCCGAGCAGAGAAATATAGCTTGCAAGTGTCGGGTGGAGAAATATTTCAACTCGAAAATCAAGATCATAGAATTCGAAACCGGAGACCTGGTCCTACGATGGACGGTCGGGCAACCTAACGGGGCATTTGACCCAAATTGAGAGGGACCCCTAAAGATCTCCAGGCGCCTGGCCAACGGGGCCTATGAATTAGAGAGCCTGGAGGGCACTCAAAATGTACTACCAGTAGTGACTAGTTAGATTAGCCCGTGACATTTCATTACCCGACGGGGGCCTCAATGTAATTGCGTCTCGAGCGCAAAATTGCAATCAATAAAATCGATTGTTAATTCAATCCTGTGTTCGTGAAGTCGTTGCCCGTCTATTAGCTAAAGCACTTCACTCGTTAATCATATGGTTAATTTTTAATCGATTGTTAATTCAATCCTGTGTTCGTGAAGTCGCTGCCCGTCTATCAGCTAAAGCACTTCACTCATTAATCATATGGTTAACTTTTAATCGATTGTTAATTCAATCCTGTGTTCGTGAAGTCATTGCCCGTCTATCGGCTAAAGCACTTCACTCATTAATCATATGGTTAACTTTTAATTGATTGTTAATTCAATCATGTGTTTGTGAAGTCGCTGCCCGTCTACCGGCTAAAGCACTTCACTCGTTAATCATATGATTAATTTTTAATCGATTGTTAATTCAATCCTGTGTTCGTGAAGTCGCTGCCCGTCTACCGGCTAAAGCACTTCACTCATTAATCATATGGTTAATTTTTAATCGATTGTTAATTTAATCCTGTGTTCGTGAAGTCACTGCCCGTCTATCGACTAAAGCACTTTACTCATTAATCATATGGTTAACTTTTAATCGATTGTTAATTTAATCCTGTGTTCGTGAAGTTGTTGCCCATCTACCGGCTAAAGAACTTCACTCATTAATCATATGTGTATTTTTAATCGATTGTTAATTCAATCCTATTATTAATTCAGTTGTCGATTCGATTAAACTAGAAAAACAAAAATGAACAGACCACTAAAGAAAGAAAACTGTTCCATTAAACTGAGAAGGTCGAGAATTACAAGGGCCCGCGGCCAACAAACTTAGTAAAAAGAGAGAAAAAATAGAGAAGAAAAGCAGAGAGCCTTCAAGGGTCTGCCTCGTCCACCACGCCTGGCTCCTCGACCGCCTCCTCATCCGCCAGAGGGTAGATGAAGGTCGCCACGTCGCCAATGAAAGACAAATCCACCGCACGGTCAGTTAGGTCCTTCAGAGTTATATCACACTCTGCAGACGGGGGGTTGGCCTCCACGTAGCTCTTGAGATCCTCCAGGGGGCCGGTGAGATCGGCCTCAGGGTTCCGGCGGAGCAAGGACCGGATCGAATCGGCATAAGCATTAATAAAAATTATGGATCCAGCCGACTCGCTCTCCCCCTCAAGACGGGCCCGTTCAGCGGCCACATGCTCCTCGACCTCCACGGCGAGGGCCTCGCGGACCTTGTTAACCTCCTCGGCTGCCTCAGCCTCGGCGTCGGCACACGCCTTCTTCTCCACCTCACAATGGCCCTCCAACTCCGCGTAGTTTTTGCGGGCAGCCTCCAGCTCTTCCTTGAGCTTCTTATTTTCTTCCTCCAAGCGGGCGGCCTCGTCCTTCTTGGTTTGGATGGCAGCCTTGTACGCGGAGAAGGTCTGCATCTCCCGCTCATAATCGAGCAGGATGCTCTCCATTTTGACGGCATCGCGGGAAGCACGGATGGCAGAGGACCTCATGCGGTCGGCCAGGGAGGCGGTGCGGTTAGCCTTCTTGCAGTTTAAGGTCCAGGACCTCGGCAGGTTCACCACCGCCCGACGGAGCTCTTCCGGCCAGGACTCGGGGACAGCCTTCGAGTAGGGGGAATCCTGCGAATGTAGGAATTGGAGAACCTCAGGTGGGGGCAGAGGGTCAGGCCTACAAATTATCGGGGCGAACAGTTAGCGAAAGCAAGAAGGAGAAATGACTAGGAAACACAAGGTTCAAATGCACTTACGTGAGATGGTTGCCCCAGCCCAGGAATGAGAAGTCGCTCCAGTTGCGGGTGGAGGAAGCCGGGCTTCCAGCGGCGACCTCGGATGTGCCCGTGATCAGGCCCCCGGTGGCCGAATCCACGTCAACCGTCACCATGGCGGGTTGGACGGGAGTTTGGGCATCCACTCGAGCTTTTTTGGCGGGCGGCTGGTTGGCGGAGGGCATCGAAGGGGCGGCGGGCAGAGAAGTCTGGTGGTGAGCCCGGGTAGTCGGTCCTGAATCCCTGACCGCCCCTCATTTGGTCAGTTTGGCGACGACACTTTTCTTCTGTAATACCCTAGACTTTCATGACCTTATCTGCTTTACTAAGTGCTTTATAATTCTTCATGAATCTATGTGATGCATTTACATCCAAATTTATGCAAAGGCACGTTTATGTGTTTTAATTACTCGATATTTACAATTACTGTATTATTTGCTCAATACATGCTTATTCTTGAAACTTTATAATTTTTATATGTTCTTTATTTTATGTCTTAAAGTGTTTAATTTAGGAATTAATAAAGTCCTTAAGTATAGTAATTTATTTCATAAGTTATAAGTTGTAAAATGAACGTTTCTTTAAGAAACAAATTGCGTATCGATTACTCGATATATTTTTATGATTAGTATATAGACTTTATAATTTATTTAGAGTCTAGAAGAGTTTTAATTTTATTTCATAAGATAATATAAGTAATTTTATGCATAATGTACCTTAAAATCATTAAATAAATTAGAAAATCATAATTTTTATTTTTATTTTCAAAGCATAGATGTGTCTTAACTACAAGACACAAAAATTTCACTTGAAAACTCCACACATTTCGGCCAAGTAAAGGAAAGGAGGAAGAGTGGTGAAACTTCTTGAATTAAGGTCAAAATTAAGAAAAGCAAAGTCAAAATTAACAACTAATTATAAGATGCCATGTGTTTAATGACTTAGCCTCCAAGATTATCCAATTTCCTCCACACTATTCTTCCAAGTCGGCCAAGAGAGGAATGGAGTAGCCTCCAAGGTTGTTTCTTCTATAAATACTTGATCATGCATGCAAAAATATTCATAAGAAGAAGAAAAAAAATTCCACGAATATTACTACTACACTTATGAAAGGAGGAGAAGAGATTTCTTGTAGCAACCTATCTCTATGTAAGCTTCTCTTCTTGATTTAGTAATTATTTAAGTAGTAGTATGAAGTTTATGCATGAGTTGTGAAGTAAATGAGTTTTGATGAGTAATTTGCATGTTATACATGTTTTACTTCATGTTTGAATGTTTAATTCAATTTCTTCATGAGTTATGATCAAAATCATATTTATTACTTGAATATCTATGCTTTAGAAGTAGAAATCATGAAATTATATGGTTTAAAGTGAGTTTAAGATGATATATTCTTCATGTATGCATAAAATCAAATTTCTGGACCAACTTTGGGGTAAATTTCGTTTTAACCAATTCATTCAGTGGAAAATTCTGAAAATTTTATATGTGTAAATAGACTTATGAAGAAACTTAGATTTCAAATTTCATAATTTTTGGACTAGTATTCAATTCGTGGTGATTTTTCAAAGTAGAGCTAGGGTTTTGGACGTAATTACAGGAATAGTAGAAGTTTGCTATAATCTGAGAATAATCGGTTAGGTTTTTATAGAAAACCAAAGTATTTTAATAAATTACATGAAGTTGGGAGTTCATGGTTAAAATTTCAAGAGTATTGGACTTGTGGTTGATTTATGGTGAATTTTTAAAGTTAAGTGACCAGAATCTGTTACTGTGTGTTCGTTACGATATATTTGATGTTTGGCAAAGACTTTGAGAAATCTGAAAATATGATGATAAACTTTATTGAGTTGGAAATCTATTGTTAAAATTTCATAATTTTTTAACGTATGGATAATTTAATATGAATTTTCAAAGTTAGGTGTGTAATCTGCCAAAATTGAATTTTTGTATGAAATGTTCGAAATGGTCCGATTACATTTATACAGTCGATATTTATTTATAACTTGTTATTTGATGATTTTATACACATAATTGATATTTGGGTGTTAGTATACAATATTTGAATATGTATGAAGTTTTGAATTCAAGTCTTACAATTTACAAAAGTGAAGGGATAAGTAACCATGTTTCTATTTTAAAATTTTTACTTGTAGGTACAAACCTGCAAGGTGGGAAATCACTTCGCTCTTCATCGAGTGTTCTATTATTATTTAATTGCACTTATTAAATGTTGAATGTTAAATATTTTGAGTCTGGCCCGCTATCGACTAGCCCTTGAGATAGTCCAACTATATATTTGCAAATGAGATAGTCCAGTCGCTCCGGTATCACGGGTTGGTCGCGCCACCCAAGGAGATACCCGGTGAAATTCCGGGAGCTCACATATTATAAACAATTGATGTTTAGTCTGTGCAATTAACAAGAGATTTCCCACTAAGTGTTTTCAAGCACTTATCCCTTCCACTTTTAATTTTTTTTTTCAGATGCTGTGGATCTGTACGTGGGCGAATGATACTCGGCAGGCTGTGGAATTTTCTTAAAAACTTTATATTTTCAAGAATAATATTTTAAATTTTGGATTGTAAACTAAGCTACGAGCATACTTATTTACTACTTCCGCTGTATAGATATGTGGCGTGTGTATATTTTAATACAAAGTACTATTTTAGTGCCGTTCCTACTTGTGCCACATTATATTTTCCGTACTATATTAAGTGGGGACGTCACATCTTCGGTGCCGTCTCCTCGGAACTTTTGACGTTCACGATGGGGACAGCAGGGGTCTGGTCGATGTCGGGTTGAGGCTGGGGGGAAGGGGCTGGAGAGGCAGACGGTGTGGAGCTCTCCGCCGGGAAGCGTTGTTCTGAAGAGAGGGGTGAAACGTCGAGTAAGGAATCGATCAGGTAGAAAGAACGAGGAGGAAAGTATCGGGCAGAAATGACCTTACCACCAAAGTTTAAATGGCGGGGGAAGGTCTGGAGGCCGGACAACCGTCGCTGCTCGTTGCAGTTAAGCTGATCGACGTCACAGTTGACGTCGCTCTACGCCTTCACGCGAGCGAGTGCTAGCCGAAAATCGTCGGTTAGGTCACTTTGGTTGGGCGTCGAGTTGTTTGCACAGTGAAACAAAAATTAGATCAGTACTGAGGAGGTAGAGGAAGTACAAGAATTTACCTCGACGATTGCGGATGCAATACTCCCGGAGAACTGGAATGACTGAGCCATCAACGCCCACACTCTCCCAGGTGCCACCGACCAACCACCATCTTTCATGCTAGTGCGTAACCTTCGACTAGATGCCGAAGACAATAGCATCGCCGCCCCGGGGCTTCACGGAGTAGTACCCTGCGTTCAACGGTCCAGTGGACGCCACGATGTAGTAAAGATGATTGATCTCGTCGGGGAACAGCATGCGGTGAAGTCCTCGACGCCCGAGCGCGACCATGGCACCCAACAAGTAACTCCACAGATTAGGAGTAATTTGGGTGATCGACAAGTTCCAGGAGGCGAGCAGCCTGGAGATTGCCGGGTGGAGCGGGAAACGAAGGCCCGCATGCAGGGTATCCGCGTTGACAGCTATCATCCCGTCAAGGGGCTGGTCAGTGCGTTCATTGGCTTGAGGGGCGTAGAAGTTGATATCTATAGTGACCTCGAAGGTCCAATAGAGCTCGGAGAGATCCGCGTTCGGTGGCAGGCAGCTAGGCGACGAGAGGCCCCAAACTCTGACTCTTAGGCCTCGCGGTAAGAACGGGCTGGGTGGCGCAAGAGTACGGGTTCACTGTAGTATGGGCAAGTATAGGGACCAAGTATTATCGAACCCAAGGGATGGTATGTATGCGAATAGATCCCTGAAGATCTACGCGTCGTAGTTAATATGAGTGTGATGTTTTTGGGTTTTTGAAAAATTAATTAAAAGACTCAAATGAACTAAGTAAACTAAATTACTAAAGCAAACGAATTAACTAAGGGTTGTTTTCTAATGAGAGATGATGATGCTTAGGATAGGAATCCCTACGTATACTAACGGAGCAGGTACATAATCAAAGTAATTGTGACAACCAAGAATTAACCTAAGTAAAAGATCGTAGAATGAAAGCTCAAGATTTCTCACCCTAATACTTTATCCTAGCAATCGACTTCACTAATCCACTAACAAGTTAATGAACTGTGCTTAATTAATGAGACCCTAATTTAACTAAGGTGATGCGGTCGTCCTCCTTCGCTAAACCGGTAGATGAATTAACCTTTCCTAAACCCTCTCGTTAAGCCTACTCGTTGTTAAAGAGTGATACGGTCGTCCTCTCTCTAACACCTTTCGAACGAAACTCAAGAGTAAAATCTAGATTAATTTTAAGCATTCATTAATTAAGAGAATTAAAACCTAATGTCACAAGTTACTCTAATTACGTACCCACAACCTACTTCTACGAGTTCATCCTACCCTAAGCATGCAAGGGTTTTAGCTAGACATAGTTTGAACGTAAACAATAACAATTAAATAATTAACAAACATGAACATAATAATGAAAACGAAGAAAAGAACGAACATAAACAGAGGTTTTAAGATGTAAAAGATTAAACTGAAATTAATTACCAAAAACTAGGTCTCAACGTATTTAAGAACAAAAGTTATTAAGATTCGAAGCTAAAACGTGAAATCGTAAAGTAAATTCGTAATCAAAAACCTCAAAACCGTAAATCTAAGCCTCGCTCATCTCTTCTCTTCCTTCTTGCTCCAAAAACTCTATGTAACGTGATGTATAAAAGTTGGGGATCCTTCAAAACGTGTTTGGAAGAGGTATATATAGGCACCGGGTCGAAACGGGAGTTAATGGACCGAAAATACGCATCCGGAGGCGAAAATACGTGCGCGCTCGAGCAAAACGCTCGAGCGGTGGCGCTCGAGTGATTCGCTCGAGCGCCAAAACTGTTCTGTAAGTTTTTGGCCGCTCGAGTGATTCGCTCGAGCGCCGGCGCTCGAGCAAATCGCTCGAGCGCTGGCTGCTGTGCACTCGTTCGTAAAATCTTCATATCTCCTCAACCGGGAGTCCGTTTTGGCCGATTCAAAGTCCTACGAACTCCTCTTTTCGCCCTCTATCCATCTATGAAAACCAAAGAGACAAATTAATAATTTTATAAAAATGATACTCATTTGACTCCAAGCACTCATCGAAAACACTCAAAACATGAGTAAATCGGGCACCAAAACATAACAATTTCACGCCTAATCAACCCCCCCAAACTTACCATGTTGCTTGTCCTCAAGCAACGAAATAATAAGTCAAGTGAAATTGTTAGTAATGAATCAAGAATCAAATCATGCAAGTAATTGAACTCGAGCTTCAAAGATCAATCACCCGTATACTCACTCACTTTCTTTTATCGTACTCATGCAACAATAACAAGAAACACCAAGATCAAGCATGGATGTGCACTCAACGGTGTGTTTCACTCCCTCACAAGTGTATAACAGTGTTTAAGGGACTCACTCAATCAATCAATCACACATATTGGCAGCCATAGGCTTGTAAGCACTCTCACCTCCGACCATACTCTAGAAATCAATGCCGAATCAAAAAGGACTTTTCTCAAGGTTGTAATGTAGGCTCTTTGGACAGGTGGGATAACAATATGGGTAAAGTGACTCAAGTGAATGGAGAATAGAAATTCAAAACTTCGGTACTTCGATATTAAGAACGAACTACTTCAAACGTATTCAATCAATACACTTTCGCTTTCAATTCTCTCAACGCTTCAATTTTTTCTAACTCTTTTCACTTTTTTTTTTTCAATCACTTCATTTTTTTTTTTCGCACAAACACATGAGCTCATTTTTTCTTTTGCTCATTCTCGAATTTTTTGTTCTTTCCCACAACTCAAATCTCATCACTCCTTCTTCTCATATTCACTCAACAAAAAACCTTTTCCTTTTTCAACTCAATTCACTCCCTTCATATTCACACTTTCCTATTCTCCACTCAAATTGGGACAAAAAGGCTTAGGAATTGGAATAGTGTTCATATGTGCTAGCAAATAAAATAGGCTCTAGGCTCAAAGGGGCTAACAAGGGATCAATGTCATTGGTAAGGAAAATTTTGGCTAAGTGACTCAATTAAATCAAAGATGGCCTAAGATCACATTCGGCATATCAAACTAGACACAATCTAGAAGCAAGAGCACATGCAAGTTCTAGCATCCTCTAAGGTGACGATCCACTCACAAACGAAGAGATTAAATCATGCATTTAAATCTCGTAAGGCTCAAAAGCTCACGGCTTTCACATCCATGCTAGTCCTAGTGAATTCTCACTCTCATCACACAAGTACTCAAAAGAAAAATTCACAAGCATACAAGTTCTTTCTCAACTCAGCTCAAACTCAAACACTCACACAAGAAAACTCCTAACTCAGCCTCACAATTCACCCTACTCATCAAATCATACTCAAAGATAGCAATCAACAAGCATAAGGTGATTGATAGGCATAAAATATTGAGTAACAAAACAAATTAATAATAGCCCAAGGAGCATCTCAAGGCACCAAATAACTAACTCAACTCAAAGATAAGGGGTGCTCCGGTGCAATGTAATAATAAAACAAATAAAAAACTCCACCCCCCCAAACTTCGACCTTGCTAGAGGTCTAAGTTTGGGGTTGTGGGTTACCTCAACCGAACAATTCAGTTTCTCTCAATAGCTTTGCACACTCCCTTGTCTCAAGTTGGTTCCTTCAATCTAAATAACTCCATGATACCTTTACCCCTTTAGAGACAAGCCTACAAAATAAAACTCTCGAGTACGAGGTTAAACATACGACTCAAAATATTCCCTAATAATATAAAAAGACACTAAAAATAAATGAAAGCAAATAAAAATGGGTTGCCTCCCATTCAGCGCTATTTTTAAGGTCCTCATGCCGGACCGTGCTCAAAGGAGCTTATGGGACATCATACTCAAATTTACCTCCCTCACTCTCATAAGAGTGGTGTTTGAACTCCTTTCCTTGATGCCCCACCATCATGAGCCCTTTTGCTCTCTTCTCATTCCCAAGTGTTATGGGTCTCAACTCCTTCTTGCCTCTATCTGGAGGAGTCTTACCACACAATTTCTTGAGTTTGGACTTTTTCTTCTTAACTCCTCCTTTCCCTTCTAACTGGACCACGTCCACTTTCTTCACCTCTTCATCCTTCAACTTCTTCACTTTATCCCTATTAACATAATCAAGAACATAACGCTCATGGGTTAAATAATCAAGTGAAGAACTAACAAACTCATGAGTATTAGAAAGATTAGGGATAGAAGGTGTGTCTTCAACACGAGGGTCAATTGCATCCATGCAATACAAGCTCTCATCCTCCTTCGGGTGCTTCATGGCTTCATATAGGGAGATCTTCACTTCTTGATCATCGACCTTCAACGTAATCTTCCCATTTGCCACGTCTAGCACCATCCCCGCCGTAGCTAAGAACGGTCTTCCCAAGATCAGGGGCACGTGCTTATCTTCCTCCATCTCTAGCACTACAAAATCGGCTGGAAAGATGTGATCTCCAACTCTCACGAGGACGTCTTCAACCACACCTTGAGGTCTAGTAATAGACCGGTCGGCCAATTGAAGCGTCATCATTGTGGGTTGAAGTTCTCCACCTTCCAACTTCTTGAAAAGCGACAACGGCATAAGATTGATGCTCGCTCCGAGGTCGCACAACGCTCCCTTCTTGATCCCGTTCCCAATATCGCATAGGATCGTGAAGCTTCCGGGATCCTTCAGCTTTGGTGGAAGCGCCTTGTGCACTAGTGCACTCACCTCGTGGTTCAGCTGCACCAACTTCGGCTCATCCACTCTTCGTCTCTTCGCTATCAAGTCCTTCAGGAACTTGGCATAATTTGGCATCTGTTCCAAAGCATCATAAAAAGGAATATTAATATGCAATTGTTTAAAAACATCAAGGAACTTAGCGAATTTCTCATCAAGCGTTTTCTTCATAAAGCGTTGTGGATACGGGACGGGTATCACAGATTTGGGTACCCCCCATTCATCTCGCTCGGTCACTTTCACTTTCTCCCTTGCTTCCTTTGCTTTCTTCCACTTAGGAACTCTCTCAACCTCCTCAATGCCTTTGCCCTTCTGGGACTCATCCATATCTTTATGCTTCTCAATCCCTTCACTTTCAACCCCCTTCTCAGCTTGGCTCTCCTCAGTCTCAACTTCATCTCCTTTAGGCTCAATCTCTTCTTGGGGTGTCTCAGAATCAGCAGGCATCTGAGGACCTTCATAATTGGTTCCACTTCTAAGCTGGATCGCCTTGCACTGCTCTTTCTGGTTCCCTTCTGGCATTCTATTCACTGACTTTGCAATCTGGCTCATCTGGAACTCTAAAGAAGTGAACCTTCGATTGTTCTCTTGTTGAGTTCTAGTCCACTCAACATTCATCTTCTGGAGCTCTTGATCACGTTGATCACCCTTCTTATGCAATTCCTTCACATCGTACTCCAAGGACGACAACCGCTTGCTACCTTCCTCCACCTTCTGAAGAATAGCTCTTAACATCTCCTCGGTTGATGCACCGCCTTCTCCACCAGGAGGTTTAGACCCCGGATCAACACCTGCAGGAACAGTGACACCAGCTTTTGGGTTAGCATAAGAAAAATTATCATTTTTCCTCCATGTGTTTTGAGGAGGCTGCTGGCCTCCTTGAACTCCTTGTGTGTTCCTCCATTGATTTTGAAGTGGCTGAGGGCCTGGAGGTGCAAATGGTTGACCATAAGAAGGCCTTCCATACTGGTTTCCACCTTGGTAGCCATTCTGATTGTAATACGGACCTCCCATGTAATTGGCTACCTCTTGCTGTCCACTGGGCTGGTCTACTCTCTCATTCTCCACTGCATGCTCTCCACCCAAACTCTTCCCCAACTCGAGGTTGTTGATCTTTTCCATCATGGCCATCAGCAGCCTTCTCGTTCCTTCTCCCTCTTCAACCTGATTAACTCTCTGAAAATCTGCATCTCCACTCCAAGCACCGGCATTCGTGACAATGTTGTCCACGATCTCCCTACACCTCTCTATGCCTTGATTGAGGAATGCTCCGCCCGCACATGCATCTAAATGGGCTTGACCATCCTTGCTGGCACCACTATAGAAGAATGCCATAATGTCTCCCTCGTTGTACCCGTGCTGCGGGCACTCAATCAGCATGTTTGAGTATCTCTCCCACGCTTGACGTAGGTCCTCTCCTTGCTTCTGGCGGAAGGAAGAGATCTCAATCCTAGCCTTGATCGTCCTAGATGGAGGGTAGAATCGCTCGAGGAACAGACGCTCGAGCTCTGCCCAAGTGGTAATACCTCCCCGCGGGAGCGTATTATCGTACCACTCCTTGGCTATTCCCGTCAGTGAGAATGGAAACAGCCTAAGCCTCTTGGCATCTTCAGACATGCCATTGTAATTGAATGTTGAGGCTATCATGAGAAAACTCCTCAGATGTGTATGAGGATTCTCCTTCCCAATCACCCCCTTGAATTGATTCTCGGTAAGCAGCTTTAAAATTCCCGGGGAAATCGAGAAATTGTTCGCCTCAACAGGAGGTAGAGCCACTCCATCATAGTACCGCTGTGGCTGCGCTGCAAACCTCCCTCGAATCGCCATATTATGATCTACGTTCTGAGGAATGTATTGAGGATTAGCAGCAGGTACTGGTACTTGTTGGGGTGGTGGTTGGTAAACAGGTGGTTGGTTATAGACTGGTGGTGGATGATATGGATATGGTGGGTAAGGATAAGGTGGGTATGGGTAATGTTGGTATGCTGGGTTGTGGAAAGGGTTATTCGGGTTTTGTGGGTAAGCAGGGTTGTTCAGAGTATTTGGGACAAGATTCTGAGCTGGATTGTTTACATTTTGTGCACCCGGGTTCTGGCTACTACTATCTACGAACTGGTCTTGATTCTGACCACCACTCCCTCCAGAGCCATCAACCCGGTCTACTGCCTGATTGAAATTGTTGGCAGCATCGTCCAACTCATTATTGAGGTCCATTGGTCCCTTCCCTAAGTCGGCTGCGTTCATTCTTCTCAAGTAAGCTCGGTTCCTTCTAGCTATTGTCTCAGGGTCCAACGGTATTCTCTCTTCGCTCGTGTTGCCTTGTGAGCGTGTTCTCATAAACCTGACACACTAGCAGATGGATCAAAACGCAACTGCCGAATAAATAAAAATAACAAAAAGAAATAAAAACAGAAAATAGGCACTCACTACTAACTACTAAGCTATCGACAAGTCCTATTCAAAGAGCATATAACACCATCCCCGGCAACGGCGCCATTGACTTGAAGCGACTACACTAGCTTCTACTAGTAGCTACCCCGCAAGAGTACGGGTTCACTGTAGTATGGGCAAGTATAGGGACCAAGTATTATCGAACCCAAGGGATGGTATGTATGCGAATAGATCCCTGAAGATCTACGCGTCGTAGTTAATATGAGTGTGATGTTTTTGGGTTTTTGAAAAATTAATTAAAAGACTCAAATGAACTAAGTAAACTAAATTACTAAAGCAAACGAATTAACTAAGGGTTGTTTTCTAATGAGAGATGATGATGCTTAGGATAGGAATCCCTACGTATACTAACGGAGCAGGTACATAATCAAAGTAATTGTGACAACCAAGAATTAACCTAAGTAAAAGATCGTAGAATGAAAGCTCAAGATTTCTCACCCTAATACTTTATCCTAGCAATCGACTTCACTAATCCACTAACAAGTTAATGAACTGTGCTTAATTAATGAGACCCTAATTTAACTAAGGTGATGCGGTCGTCCTCCTTCGCTAAACCGGTAGATGAATTAACCTTTCCTAAACCCTCTCGTTAAGCCTACTCGTTGTTAAAGAGTGATACGGTCGTCCTCTCTCTAACACCTTTCGAACGAAACTCAAGAGTAAAATCTAGATTAATTTTAAGCATTCATTAATTAAGAGAATTAAAACCTAATGTCACAAGTTACTCTAATTACGTACCCACAACCTACTTCTACGAGTTCATCCTACCCTAAGCATGCAAGGGTTTTAGCTAGACATAGTTTGAACGTAAACAATAACAATTAAATAATTAACAAACATGAACATAATAATGAAAACGAAGAAAAGAACGAACATAAACAGAGGTTTTAAGATGTAAAAGATTAAACTGAAATTAATTACCAAAAACTAGGTCTCAACGTATTTAAGAACAAAAGTTATTAAGATTCGAAGCTAAAACGTGAAATCGTAAAGTAAATTCGTAATCAAAAACCTCAAAACCGTAAATCTAAGCCTCGCTCGTCTCTTCTCTTCCTTCTTGCTCCAAAAACTCTATGTAACGTGATGTATAAAAGTTGGGGATCCTTCAAAACGTGTTTGGAAGAGTTATATATAGGCACCGGGTCGAAACGGGAGTTAATGGGCCGAAAATACGCATCCGGAGGCGAAAATACGTGCGCGCTCGAGCGGTGGCGCTCGAGCGGTGGCGCTCGAGTGATTCGCTCGAGCGCCAAAACTGTTCTGTAAGTTTTTGGCCGCTCGAGTGATTCGCTCGAGCGCCGGCGCTCGAGCAAATCGCTCGAGCGCTGGCTGCTGTGCACTCGTTCGTAAAATCTTCATATCTCCTCAACCGGGAGTCCGTTTTGGCCGATTCAAAGTCCTACGAACTCCTCTTTTCGCCCTCTATCCATATATGAAAACCAAAGAGACAAATTAATAATTTTATAAAAATGATACTCATTTGACTCCAAGCACTCATCGAAAACACTCAAAACATGAGTAAATCGGGCACCAAAACATAACAATTTCACGCCTAATCAAAGACACTAAACTCACTCTCCACCGCTTCGTGATAAGAATGGGCAGGGCGCTCACGTCGTTGCCCATGGATGTATTTAGCATAGTCGAGCTGCATCAAGTGGCTGTCTGAATATCTGACGGGCTCGGGGTCCTCATCCTGGTCATTGCTTGGCTTGGCTGCTGGCGGGTAGATGGCGACTGGGGTCGCACTAAGAACTGGGGCATCCCGTATGGGGCTCATCCAATCGAAGGCGTCGGCGAAGGCGTCAACATCCGTTGAGGTACCTTCGCCTTCCCGGGCGGCGGTGGCCTTGGAGGTCCCTTCTCCGGCGTGGCGGAGAGGCCTCTCAGTAGCGACAGCACGGCGGTGAAACCGGTGGACGGCAGCGGCATCAACACTCTCCACTGAGTCACTCATGTCCGAAGGTGTAAAGAAATTAAAGCAACGGCGGGGGATTACCTGATAATGTGGAAAGTCGCCGGAATCTGGAAAATCTGGGAGAACGTTCGTCGGAAAAATCAAATTGTAAAGGTGCGTGGAATTGAGAAAGGTGAAAAGTGAAAATGAGGGTTGAAACCCCCTATTTATAAAAGAATAAGGGGAGGGAATAAATCGCAATAAACAGGGTCAAAATTGGAAATAACCCAAAGTGCGGGGGGCGCGTGCCCCGTACGCGCCTTCCTATGTGGCGACAAGATCGGCAGACGTAACGCATGGGATCTTGCGTATCAAGCACGCCAGCCGATAACATTAACAGGAACAGAATATGAAGTGGCGCCTTGGAAGACAAAACGATACAATGATTACGGGGTCACGAGAATAACCAGCCCTTCACCTGACGGCAACTCCTTCCCGATGACGGGCTGGTGGGGCAATTGTTACGCCCGGTAATACTACCCGACCAGCGGGTAGGGGGGCTAACCGGTCAGGACGTGGTAGGGGAATAGAGATGTCGGTGAGCACAGACGAACCGTCGGGCAGAGAGCTAGGGCGACTGTGGCGACGAACTCCAGGAGGGCAGTGGGGAGGTCCCTGCTGACGGATCCACGAAGGCCCGTCGCCAGCGGGTAGGTTTCCAGCCTTCCCGTTGGATCTTCTACCCGATACCCGTAGGCATTCGTCCCGGGATGCCCGTTGTAGGATCACTACCCGCCTACCCGTCTACCAGGATACCCGTTTGGAGCCAACGCCAGCTACTTGGCCTGTCCAGTCCCATTAGACGTGTGGATATGACAGGGTCAGAATAGGGTCAGTAGGAGAGGTCTCATCAATAGAGGTCAACAGTGCCACGTGGTGCGCCCCCATTGATCCATAGAGGGGGCTATAGCCAATCATGATTGAGCAGCTAGGATTTAGTGGGGCCCGCGGGCAGATCAGATCAAGTGGGTAAACCCACCATGTACACTATAAATAGAGCCTTAAATGCCCATTTGTAAGACATCACATTTATTATAAAGACTCCCTTGAGAGCTCATTTACTACAATATTTATTGCTTTCTAGTTATTATAGTTCATAATTCCTACTCGTTGGGAACTCGACGGCGAGTTCCTCATGAAATCACAGTCAACATTCACTTCCGCTAAGTCGTCGGGTTAGCTTGAACCCATGCAAAATGAAACAAATGTGATCAGCGGCTCTTGTATCCACTATCCAGGAATGGACATCATACGCCACATCACAAGTTTCAACGACTAGGGCATGTGAATTACCTAACTTTCCTAGCCTCTTAGGCTTGGAACAGGCAGACCTCCAATGTCCTCTCTTACCGCAATTAAAACACTTTCCCTTAGATGCTAGCCTTAGCCTTTTGCAACAGTTGAATTTGCTTGGGTCCGGTCTTTGATTCTCTTCCTCTTCTTCCCTCCCTTGGGACCAGAAGAGGTAGACGGACCATTAGCCACCATAGTAGTGGATTGGTGCCCCATTATCGCCTCCGCTGAAACTAAAGCCTACAAGAGCTCGGGCAAATGACTTGTCCGTTCATTCATCTGACAGTTCAGTTGAAACTGCTCAAAGCTTTTCGGTAGAGAATGGAGTATCAAATCGACCTGAGTAGAAACATCAAAATCCGCACCAAGTATTTCCAACTTGTTAAGGTATGCCATTATCGCGAGAACGTGCTCCCTCACGGGCGTTCCTTCCACCATTTTCAACTTGATCGAGTCATGTTTGGTGAACTAGTTAGTCATGGGTTTCTGATGTGAAAACATCTCTTCAAGGTTTTCCATAATTTCAACAGCGGATACAATGTCTTCATGAATGCACCTCAAATCCTCAGATAGAGATGTCAAGATGATGTGCTTCATGTGTTCACTGTCACGCTTCCAATCATAAACTGGTGATTAGTGTGAAAATTGCTCGAAATTCATGTAATTAATTTACCTAATTTCATTGAATTCTTGCATTTATTTACATTAATTTTATCATTTGTGCTTAATCGTCGAAAAAGGCATTTGTGTTTATTTTGCAGGAAATGGTGATATTTTTGGAAGAAATACGAGCCTTCAATTTATTGAGGTCGAGCGAGGAGAAAAATCGAGAAGAAAACGAGTAAAAATAGAGAAGTAATTCGGCCCAATTGAAGAAGAAAGGCCCAATAGAAGTAATTAAAGCAGGGCCCATTTAGCTGCTTCATGGAATAGGCAGCTGCAATGTATATCACTTGAATTGCTCAAGAAATGAAGAAAGAAAGAAGCGGGTCCCACGGTTATATTTAGAAAAGTCAAAGTTGCCTTTTAATTTTGAGAACCCACGTGATTGAAATAGAAAGAAGGAAAGAAAAAGAAACCCACGTCCATTTCAGCATACGAAGAGAGAAAGCCGAGCAACGTAGCCGGAAAAGCGACGCCGGAATTAATTCCAATTCGCCGGAAAAAGAATCGAAGCCCACGCCCGGAATTGCAGAAATTCACGTTCACCGGAAAAATCACGTCCACCACCATGGACGAAGGAAGAAACCATCCTCGACGCCGGAAAACCTCGTCGAGGATTCGAAGCCGCCATCAGAGCTCGCCACTTTGCCGGAAGAATCAGAGCCGCAACATTCGCCGGAAATTAACTCTCGCCTGGAATCCGCCACAAGCCACCATCGCTGGAATTCCACCGTTCGTACCTGAAATCAAAGCTTGTCGCCGGAATACGAAACCCGGAAACTGGAATTGAAGAAGGCAGAGTCCATACCGGCCGAGCCACTCACCTCCAAACCGAGATGAAAGAGTGCAAACCGATACATCAAAGCCGTAGCTTGAAGACCGGTTAAGACCATCCATACCGGCCGGTCTAAAGAGGAGCAAACCGGTATGAAATGTGCTGCAGAATTTCAAAGCCAAATTCAAAGATTCCAATTTCTCGCGAGATTTTGAAAATCTCGCGAGATTTCATGAGATATCGCGATAAATTCGTCCAAGGCTTAAAAATCCGAAAATTCAGTATCTTTCAAGGATTTCTTTGCAAAATTCGTTTCCATACCCTCTTCCCCCACTATATATATCATTTTCTCAGATTTTAGAAAGAAGAATCACACACAAGAACCCTAATTCCCCTAGTTTATTTTTCTTCTTTTCTTTTTTATTTTTTTCTTTTGATTTTCCTTTCAATTTCTAGTATAGAATTAGCTTAGATTAAGCTTTCAATTGGTAGTGTTTACATTTCAAGCAAGGATTGAAGCTATTGAAGATTTGTATTTCAAAATTTCATCACAAGATGTGATATCTTTCTTTTATTTCATGCTTTGATGAGTAATTTTATTTTTAGTTGTTATTTTAGCTTATTAGCCATGAGTGTCTCTTCTAGAACCATGAGCTAATTCTCTTTGCTTTGAGTGTTGAATCAATGTATGAAATTAGTGTGTTGATGGATTTATAGCTTTGATTATGTCTATTTCTTGATGTGATTGTTTCTATTGATGGGCTTTGTATGTCTCAATTAATTAGTTGATTTGATTAGCTTATGTATTTAATTTTGTGTATTGCAACGAGAGTTGGGTATGCATGATTGGTATTTAGGTGAAAGTTTTGACTAATTAATTTGAGTTAAATAGTAATCGGTTGCCCGAGAGGGGGTCGGTTGCTAGATCCCCCATCATTAGACATTAGGTATCTTAATTTGATAATTCGTGTACTTAGTGAAGGGGGAATTCTAGAGATGCATCGCGTGTTTTTAGATATTCACGATCTTAGGAGCTTATGGGGCATAATTAGGAATTGCTAGTTAGTCCACGTTGTTCACCTAAGCCTCAAAAGGGATTGGTCTACACACTTTTGTGATCGCTCTTAGCAAACATCTAGAAAAAGGCAATGATAGGTTGTGAATTTGTCACACACACTAATGGATTACATTGTGAAGACACTCAAAGCATTTCTCTCTCGCACTTTCTTAATTGGAAGTTAGTTTAATTGTTTAATTGCTTTCTCGATTTAATTTTTGTATTAGTTTAATTTTCATATGTCAACTTGCTCGTCACTATAGTACCATGCCGACACACAACTTTGGGGCTCTACTGCATTTCTAAATCCTTTGGGTTCGATAACTACTTGGTCCAAGTCTACTTTCACTACTACGACGATCCCGTACTCTTGCGGGGGAGTAGGAAAATATTTTTTCGAAAACTCCGACCAAGTCAACTGCCTTTTCCCATTACTTGACTTTTCATTAAGTTTGTCGAGTATATTAACGTGAACAACCCAATTTTATTTTTGTGCAGTTCGGATAAAGTTTAAATTACATTTCCATTCGACATAATTCACTCCAGAAAGTTTATTAACTTTAAAGTATACTAAACAGTGAATTAAAAGGTAGCGACATGATGAAATGAGAATAAAACATACATTCATATTAATATCTAGAAAAATACGAAATTATCACATAATTCGATCACATCAACTATATTGAAACCTTAAAATAATATAATCATGCATCAGCCGACATCTCGAACAATTTAAATGTGTCACGAGAGGCGGTCTATACATTTAAACACATTCAAGCAGGTCACAAACATTAAAAGTTACAAACCTTTAATTCAAAATTAATAGTCGACTCCCACTTTGACCACATAAAAATTGATAGGGACTCTGCGGGGAGTTAGTTAATATCAATTTCTTATGCTTAAGTAATAACCATAATTCAATACATAATTATTATTTCGCTTAGAGCAAGCCACTCGTGGTGAGGGTCAATACCACCACTAGTAATAATCCACAATCATCCTTTCGAAATTTATTCATGTGAAATCCGTCTTTTTGGCCGATCCGAGGGAGAAATGTATTCCAAAAAGAATACACAAATAAATAAATTATGGAGGTAAAAATTAATCCAATTTTATTATCCGGAATAAAATCGGGATTAATAATAAAACATACTCAGTAATTTTCGAAAGTAAGGTTTTTCTTGGATAATTAAAAATTTATGCAAACACATATTATAAAAATAATAAATGCACGAAAAAAAATATCCATCAAAACAAAAAATTAAAACAAATTGGAGCACTCATATCCAATTGTCACAGTTTAATTTTCTTCAAGTCTTGATGCGAGAAATCGTCCTCGTTGCTTTCATCGTTCGTCAAGAAAAGTTCCCACTCGAACAACAACAAATCGTTAAAAATGTCCTTTGTCTGGGGTCAGGTCGACGTTTGGCATCACGCAAAAAATAAGCATGAAAAATGTGATTGCACGGGCCGAGATCCGGCGCGCGTCGGCCCACATGGGTGTGCAGCGCCCATACGGGCAGCCGCACCCGTCGCCCTATGTCGCGCTCGAAGCACACGGCCCGCGTGTGCCTAGCACACGCCGTGCGCTCGGGTCTCGCCGGCCATGCTTATTTTTCACCCCATGTACGATCCACGTCCATGCATGCATCGTTCAAGTACGCTAGTCTTAATTCTTCGTCTCTGTCTTCGTTTCGATCCAGTTCCAATTTATTAACAAAAAAATAAATAAACCTAGATCTAGACTAGTTTATTACATTGATCAAATCAAACAAATAAAAAAACTAATCTACTTGTGGTTTTTTTCACGAGAAAAATGGAATTCGAACGAATCGAATTAAAAAAAATAACATTTATACGCATGAAAATAAAAAAACATTAACAGTAACAATTGGATACCTGCAAAAAAGATCTAGCAATTCTACTATCCAATTTTAATTTAATGTTAAACGATTTAAATTCCAATTTAAAGATCCTAGCCCGAAACCGTGGCTCGGATACCAGTTGTTGGGGAAATTTGGGGTGCCCAGATCTATTTGGGATGAAATTTAAATACGAATTTAAATCTAATTATTACTAGCATGAATTAATCCTAAATTAATTCATATAATAACTATGCCAACAACAAATTTACATGCATATGAATATAAATACGTAAAATTCTACGGCGGAAAAACTAAGAATTTCACGTAAAACATACTTCTTGAAGCGACGTCCAACCTGTTGGGAAAATAGGGGTGCCCGGAATCTATTCGGGATGAAATTTAAATACGAATTTAAATACAATTATTACTAGCATGAATTAATCCTAATTAATTCAAATAATAATTCCAACAACTAATTTTCATCATGCATGTTGAATTAATTTCACATATTAACTAGGCGGAATAAACAAGTAAATATGCGATTAACGTACCTCTTGTAGAATTGGCCTTTGGATATACGGGACAATTATAATCTCGCTCTATCAACCCAAAGCCTTCTCAAGTATTTCCCTTTTCACCTCACTTGATCACCGGTGGGAGATGCTTTCAAGTAATTTAATAAACTAAAGAAAAAGAAAAATATCTATGCTTCTTGATTTTTCCAACACATGGAATTACGTACTTGGGGATGAAATAATCATCCCCTATTTATAAGAGGTGATGGCCGAAAATTGTAGGGATATTATGGGCTTGGAGAAAATCTTTTCTTAGTCTCTAAGAAATCTTGAATATATCTCATATATTCTTTTCTCCACAATAAAATATTCCACAAAAATCTCACTCTCCTATTTAGAGGGTAATTTTCGAAAAATACAATAAGAAATCCAAAGATTTGGATCTTCTTGAATATATGAGATATTCTTGTATTTCTAGAATACATATCTTCCATAATATTTTTCCAAGAAAATCAACAAAATCTTATTTCTTTTGTTTCTCTTATTTTCGAAAATATAAAGGAAAAAATCAGCAATATAATTTTCTTTTTATTTTAATCACCTTATCATTATTGGGCTACTTAATGGGTTACTTGAGGGGCCTTAAGGAGAATTAAGATTGGACCTCCTAATGGACTTCTGAATTTCAATATTGAGCCCCAATATAATTCAGCCAATTAATATTAATTATTACCACTAATAAATTAATATTGCATTATCCATCTTAATCCATATTACGATAATATGGGCTCCCGGTTATTATTTTCCGCGTTTAAGATTATCAAGTCCATTAATTAATTAAGCTTCTGAATAGCTCTAAATTAATTAATATATTTCACCTTGGAGTAAAGACAGCTCAACATTATTATTCGTACCGAAGAAACTAATTCTTCACTTGCAAGATTTGATACAATAAAACTTCTGAGCCCACCAAGGGGACTAATCACACGAGCCGTACTCGCACGCGTTTCTCCGTATTAAATCTTAGCAACCGTCGTATGATTAATATTACTGCCCAAGACACAAAGTTCGAAGTCGCAATGATTCTCACCCAACATGAATCAAAGCAGCAACTATTAAGCACACACGGTCCTATTTAAGTGACGGAGATTAAGAAATCAACAACCACTGAGGTCTAATTCTTCACCTTTCAGAACAGAAGAATTTATCCTCGCTGTAGGTCCTCTTCAACACATACTAAATGTGCTAGTGCAATCTCTTAGTCAAGACAGACCAATCTGAGCCTTACACATCGACCTTTCACGGCGGATTGTTCAATTCCACCTAGGTCGTGAAATGTACGTTTAGTTACAAGTAAACTGTTAATGTTGTCTTCCGTGATCGGGTATCACCACATTAACTACAATGTAACATGTACTATATATTGAACGGTTTGCAATAGAAATTCAACATTCAATCATAACTAAAGCAAATGCGATAAAAGAATTATTCTCATAAAACGAGTGTTTGATACACGAGTTATACAAAGTAAAAGCATACTTTCACGTATAACTCCAACAATCTCCCACTTATACTTAAAGTCTGCTTTTAGTATACATCACGCATGTCTTAGTGTAGTAGCTCTCCGTTACATCTCATGTCAACCTACACTAACCTAATAATTCCTCCCACTTATACTTAAAGCAGATTGGCAATCGTCTTGACTCCCATTCCATCCACATGTCTCTCGAATGTACTCTGAGGCAGACCCTTTGTGAATGGATCCGCTAGGTTGTCACCCGACGCTATCTTTGCCACCTCTATATCTCCTCTCTTAACGATTTCTCGTATCAGATGGTATTTTCTTTCTATGTGTTTGTTGGCCTTGTGGGCTCTCGGTTCCTTTGAATTTGCAACTGCTCCGGCATTGTCACAAAAGACAGTTATCTTGTCGGGCAAATTCGGAACTACGTCCAAGTCCACTAAGAAGTTCTTGAGCCAAACCGCTTCTTTCGCTGCTTCACAAGCAGTTACTTATTCGGCTTTCATGGTCGAATCGGCGATGCATTTGTGCAAATCGCTTCTCCATGTCATGGCTCCTTCTCCCATGAAAAACACACTACCTGAGGTAGTTATTTTGGAATCTATATCTGATTGGAAATTTGAGTCCGTGTATCCCATGGGAATTAGATTGTCTGATTGTTAAATCAGCATTCCATACCAAGTTCTTTTCAGAAACTAAAGAACGCATTTAATTGCAATCTAATGTGCTTTCCCGGGGTTACTTTGATATCTTGCCATCATGCCCACGGCAAAGCAGATATCCGGTCTCGTACACAACATTGCATACATAAGACTTCCTACGTCCGAAACGTACGGAACGTCTTTCATGTCATCTATCTCCACTTGCGTCTTAGGGCATATTTCTTTAGATAGATGGATTCCGTGCCTAAAAGGTACAAAACCTTTCTTGGAATCTTGCACGCTGAAATGCTTCAAAACAGTGGCTTTGTATGAAACTTGCGATAAACCCAACATCCTCCTCTTGTGATCTCGAGTGAACTTGATTCCAAGGATGTGACCGGCTTTCCCTAAGTCCTTCATATAAAACTGATTTGACAGCCATACCCTTACGTCTGACAATACCTTTACATTGTTTCCAATGAGCAGAATATCGTCTACGTATAATACTAAGAATACCACCGCAGTTCCGTCACATCTTTTATACACACAACTTTCGAACTTGTTTTGATCACAAACCCATAAGACTTAATAACCTGATCAAAACACTGGTTCCAAGTACGCGATGCTTGCTTAAGTCCATAAATGGATCTCTTAAGCTTGCATACGAGGTGCTCTTGGCCTTTTTCAACGAAACCTTTGGGTTGTTGCATATAGATCCCATCAAGACTTCCGTTAAGAAAAGCTGTCTTGACATCCATTTGCCACATCTCGTAATCTAAGTGCGCAGCGATCGACAAGAGAATACGGATGGACTTAAGCATAGCTACAGGCCACAGGCCACAAGTCTTGCTTTGAAGGTCTCTACCCTTCCGTCCGATCCTCTTCTCCTCTTGTACACCCACTTGCATCCAATGGGCTCTACCCCACTAGGTGGATCAACCAACTCCCACACTTGATTATAATCCATCGAACCCACCTCGGTTTCCATTGCGGTTTGCCACGCCTCCGCGTCTTTATCTTGGATTGCCTCGTCGTACGTTCATGGGTCTGATTCATCGCCGGGAATCAAATCCGAAGATTCTCCAATTCCTATGAATCTCTTGGGTTGCCTTGCAATCCTCCCACTACGACGGGGTTCCAGTTGTGAAGGTGTGACGTGTGGTATATCATCTTGTATACTTGGTATAGGAGTTTGCCCTCTTAACCCGTCTAAGGTAATCTCACTTCTGGGCTTTCTTTTGTTCATATAGTCTTTCTCCAAGAATTTAAAGTGCGAACTAATTAGGTCTTTTAATCCTTGAGACTATAGAACATACACCCTTTCGTTCCCATGGGATATCCTATAAATAACCTTAATTCCGAACGTGGATCCAATTTACCGGCTTCCTTGTCTAGCACGTATGCCGGACAACCCCAAATCCGCAAGTGTCTTAGACTGGGCTTGCGCCTGGTCCACAATTCCATTGGGGTTTTAGGAACCGATTTGGATGGCACCAAGTTTAGAATGTAAGTCGTTGTTTCCAAGGCGTTACCCCAAAACGACTTGGGTAAATCCGAATAACTCATCATGGATCTGACTATTTCTAAAAGAGTCTGGCTCCTTCGTTCCGCCACACCGTTCTATTGAGGGGTTCCCGGTGCGGTCAACAGGGATACAATCCCTTCGTCTGATAGCTAGTTCAAGAATTCATCGCTAAGGTATTTGCCTCTACGATCAAATCGTAGAAACTTGATACTTCTTTCCCTATGCATCATAAGGTAGATGTATCCATATCTCGAGTAATCATTGAAAAAGACAATTTACTCATACCCCTTCTTGCTATGATCTTCATTGAACCACACATATCGGTATGAACGAGTTCTAACACTTCCGTGGCTCTATTCCCCTTGGCTCCAAATGCCCTCTTGGTCATCTTACCCTCTAAACAGGATTCACAAGTTGGAAACGGCTCGACTTGGAGCGATTCCAAGGATCCGTCTTTCACCAATCTCTCTATCCGCTTTAGATTAACATGACCTAGTCTAAGATGCCATAGAAGTGTTTCGTTCATCTCCAAAGAACGCTTTCTTTTATTGCTCGAAATAATCGATGTGTTATTAGATTCAATTTTGTGAGTGGTGTGCCCAAAAAATGGTATAAATATCATCCATTGAAATTCCGGAACAGATAAACTCATCGTTTCAAGAAATAATAACATCCTTATTAAAAGAAACTGAGTATCTATTCAAACAGTTTAGAAACTGAAGGTTGAGTTCTTTCTAAACTAGGAACATGAGGAACGTCTCTCAAGACCATAACTCTATCTTCACAAGATAGGCGCACTTCTCCCACTGCTTCAGCTGCCACTCTCGTAGCATTGCCCGATGTGATGGGGATCTCACTTCCGTTAAGTCGTCGGGTTAGCTTAAACCCATGAAACAAATGTGATCAGTAGCTCTCGTATCCACTATCCACGAATAGACAGCATGCGCCACTTCACAAGTTTCGACGACTAAGGTGTGTGAATTACCTAACTTTCCTAGCTCTTAGGCTTGGAACAGGCAGACCTCTATTGTCCTCTCTCACCGCAACTAAAACACTTCCCCTTCGATGCTAGCCTTTGCATTTGCCTTTCGCAACAATTGGATTTGCTTGGATCCGGCCTTTGGTTCTCTTACTCTTTTTCCCTCCCTTGGGACCAAAAGAGGTAGACGGACCATTAGCCACCATAGCACTAGACTGGTGCTCCATTTTTACCTCCATCGAAACTAAAGCTAGCAAGAGCTCGGACAAACGATTTGTCCGTTCATTCATCTGACAGTTCAAACAAAACTGCTCAAAGCTTCTCGGTAGAGAATGGTATATGAAATCAATCAAAATCCGCACCATGTACTTCCAACTTGTTAAGGTATGCCATTATCTTGAGAACGTGCTCCCTCACGGGAGTTCCCTCCACCATTTCCAACTTGACCGAGTCATGTCTGGTGAACTGATTAGTCGTGGGTTTGATGTGAAGACATCTCTTCAAGGTGTTCCATGATTTCAACAGTGGATACAATGTCTCCATGAACGCGCCTCAAATCCTCAGACAGAGATGTCAAGATGATGCACTTCATGTGTTCATTGTCACGCTTCCAATCATAAACTGTCTCTTCCCATTGCTTGACTTATCATTAGGCTTGCCGGGTATATTAACATAAATAACCCAATTGTGTTTTCGTGCAGTAAGGACACATTTTAAAAAAACATTTCCAATCGATATAAATCACTCCAAAAAGTTTATTAACTTTAAGTATATTAAACAGTGGATTAAAAGGTTGTGACATGATGAAATGAGAATAAAACATACATTCATATCAATATCTAGAAAAATATGAAATTATCACATAATTCGATCACATCAATTATATTGAAACCTTAAAACAATATAATCATGCATCAGCCAACATCTCGAAATAATTTAAATGCGTCACGAGGGGTGGTCTATACATTTAAATACATTCAAGCGGATTACAAACTTAAAAGTTACAAATCCTTAATTCAAAATTAATAGTTGGCTCCCACTTTGACCACATAGAAACTGACAGGGACTCCGAGGGGAGTAAGTTAATATCAATTCCCTATGCCTAAGTAATAACCATAATTAAATACAGGATTATTATTTCGCTTTGAGCAAGCCACTCGTGGTGAGGGTCAATACCGCCACTAGTAATAATCCACAATCATCCTTTCGAAATTTATTCATGCGAAATCCGTTCTTTTGGCCGATCCGAGGGGGAAATGTATTCCAAAAGAACTTCACAAATAAATAAATTATGGAGGTCAAAATAATCCAATTTTAATATCCAGAATAAAATTGCGATTATAAAAACATACTTAATAATTTTCGAAAGTAAGGTTTTTCTTGGACAATTAAATTCATGCAAACACATATTAACAAATAATAATAAGTGCACGAAATAAAACATCCACCAAAACAAAATTAAACACATTGGAGCACTCAAATCCAATTGTCACGGTTTAATTTCTTCACGTCTTGATGCGAAAAAAAATCGTCCTTGTTGCTTTCCGACGTTCGTCTCGACGTGCTCCCACTCGAATAGCAACACTTCTTCAAAAATAACATCGTTTGGGGTTTGGGACGACGTTTAAAATCACACGGAAAAAAAATACGAACCGAAAAATTCCACGGCCCGAGATACGGCGCGCGTCGGCCCACAAAGTGTGCCCGTGCGCCTCCCGGCCCAAAAAGCACTGAAGCGCTGCAGGAGGCGCGCCGAGGCGCACCCGAGGCGCTGCACGGAGGCGCACCCGAGGCGCTGCACGGAGGCGCGCCGAGGCGCTGCACGAGGCGCCCCGAGGCGCTGCACGAGGCGCCCCGAGGCGCACCAGGCCGTGCCCGAGGCGCGCGCACGCGTGCGCGCGACGCCGGCCTCCCGTCGCGCCCGGGTCGTGCGCCGTGCACCCCGTGTGCCGTTTTTCGCTGTTCGTCTCCGTTTTCTTCACCCCTTGCATGATTTTACGTCCATACACGCGCCACGCTTGTATGCGTCGTCCGGGTACACCGTTTTTAATTCTTCGTTCTTCGTCACGATCCGGTTACAATTTATTTTTACAAAAAAATAAATAATAGATCTAGACTAGTCTATTACAATGATCGAATCAAAATAAAAACAACTAATCTACTCGTGGATTTTCTCACAAGAAAAACGAATTCGAACGAATCGAATTAAAAAACAATTAATTCACACGCATGAAATTAACAACATTAAAACCATGACAATTGGATACCTGCAAAAAAAATCTAATAATTCTACTATCCAATTTCAATTTAATGTTTAACAATTTAAATTCAAATTTAAAATTCAGAGCCCGAAACCGTGGCTCTGATACCAGTTGTTGGAAAAATAGGGGTGCCCGGAATCTATTCGGGATGAAATTTAAATACGAATTTAAATACAATTATTACTAGCATGAATTAATCCTAATTAATTCAAATAATAATTCCAACAACTAATTTTCATCATGCATGTTGAATTAATTTCACATATTAACTAGGCGGAATAAACAAGTAAATATGCGATTAACGTACCTCTTGTAGAATTGGCCTTTGGATATACGGGACAATTATAATCTCGCTCTATCAACCCAAAGCCTTCTCAAGTATTTCCCTTTTCACCTCACTTGATCACCGGTGGGAGATGCTTTCAAGTAATTTAATAAACTAAGGAAAAAGAAAAATATCTATGCTTCTTGATTTTTCCAACACATGGAATTACGTACTTGGGGATGAAATAATCATCCCCTATTTATAAGAGGTGATGGCCGAAAATTGTAGGGATATTATGGGCTTGGAGAAAATCTTTTCTTAGTCTCTAAGAAATCTTGAATATATCTCATATATTCTTTTCTCCACAATAAAATATTCCACAAAAATCTCACTCTCCTATTTAGAGGGTAATTTTCGAAAAATACAATAAGAAATCCAAAGATTTGGATCTTCTTGAATATATGAGATATTCTTGTATTTCTAGAATACATATCTTCCATAATATCTTTCCAAGAAAATCAACAAAATCTTATTTCTTTTATTTCTCTTATTTTCGAAAATATAAAGGAAAAAATCAGCAATATAATTTTCTTTTTATTTTAATCACCTTATCATTATTGGGCTACTTAATGGGCTACTTGAGGGGCCTTAAGGAGAATTAAGATTGGACCTCCTAATGGACTTCTGAATTTCAATATTGAGCCCCAATATAATTCAACCAATTAATATTAATTATTATCACTAATAAATTAATATTGCACTATCCATCTTAATCCATATTACGATAATATGGGCTCCCGGTTATTATTTCCCGCGTTTAAGATTATCAAGTCCATTAATTAATTAAGCTTCTGAATAGCTCTAAATTAATTAATATATTTCACCTTGGAGTAAAGACAGCTCAACATTATTATTCGTACCGGAGAAACTAATTCTTCACTTGCAAGATTTGGTACAATAAAACTTCTGAGCCCACCAAGGGGACTAATCACACGAGCCGTACTCGCACGCGTTTCTCCGTATTAAATCTTAGCAACCGTTGAATGATTAATATTACTGCCCAAGACACAAAGTTCGAAGTCGCAATGATTCTCACCCAACATGAATCAAAGCAGCAACTATTAAGCACACACGGTCCTATTTAAGTGACGGAGATTAAGAAATCAATAACCACTGAGGTCTAATTCTTCACCTTTCAGAACAGAAGAATTTATCCTCGCTGTAGGTCCTCTTCAACACATACTAAATGTGCTAGTGCAATCTCTTAGTCAAGACAGACCAATCTGAGCCTTACACATCGACCTTTCACGGCGGATTGTTCAATTCCACCTAGGTCGTGAAAATGTACGTTTAGTTACAAGTAAACTGTTAATGTTGTCTTCCGTGATCGGGTATCACCACATTAACTACAATGTAACATGTACTATATATTGAACGGTTTGCAATAGAAATTCAACATTCAATCATAACTAAAGCAAATGCGATAAAAGAATTATTCTCATAAAACGAGTGTTTGATACACGAGTTATACAAAGTAAAAGCATAATTTCACGTATAACTCCAACACAACCTAGATCTACGAGACAAGCGTACTGATCCTATCAACCATGAAAACCTTCTCAAGTATTCCCTTTCGCCTTATTCGTTCGCCGGCGGGAAGCGCTCACAAACAATTTTAAATAACAAGGAAGAAAGAAAATATTTATTGCTCTTGATTTTTCCAACACATAGAATTATGTAACTGTAAACTGGAGATGAAATAATCATCTCCTATATATAATAGTGAGGGGGCCGAATTTTAGCCTAGGAATATGGGAGAATTTTTTTTCTTGATCTCAAAGAAATCTTGAATATAATAAATAGTTTATTTTCTCCATAATAAAATATTCCACAAAATTTTCATCCTCTATATTATATGCCAATTTCAAAAATTATAGTGTGATATCCAAGATTTGGATCTTCTTGATTTTATGAGATAATCTTGTATTCCAAGAATACATATCTTCCATAATATCTTTCCAAGAAAATCAACAAAATCTTTTCTCTCTCTTATATCTTAATTTTCGAATTTATCTAGGAAAAATTAGCAATAATAATTTTTTTTATTTTAATCACCTTATTATTATCGGGCTACTTATTGGGCTACTTGAGGGGCCTTTAGGAGAATTAAGATTGGACCTCCAATGGGCTACTGAATTACAATATTGAGCCTCAATATTATTCAGCCCATTAATATTAATTAGTACCACTAATAAATTAATATTGCACTATCAATCTTAATCCATATTAGGATAATATGGGCTCCCGGTTATTATTTCCCGAGTTTAAGATTATCTAGTCCATTAATTAATTGAGCTTCTGAATAGCTCTAAATTAATTAATATATTTTACCCTGGAGTAAAGACAACTCAACATTATTATCCGTACCGAAGAAATTAATTCTTCACTTGTAAGATTTGGTACGATAAAAATTTTGAGCCGACCAAGGCGACAAATCACATGAGCCGTACTCGCACACGTTTCTCCGTATTAAATTTTAGCAACCGTCGTATAATTAATATTACTGCCCAAAACACAAGGTTTGAAGTCACGGTGATTCTCACCCAATATGAATCAAAGCAATAACTATTAACCACACACGGTCCTATTTAAGTGACGGAGATTAAGAAATCAATAACCACTGAGGTCTAATTCTTCATTTTTCAAAACAGAAGAATTTATCCTTGTTGTAGGTCCTCTTCAACACATACAAAATATGTTAGTGCAATCTCTTGGTCAAGATAGGCCAATCTGAGATATACACATTGACCTTTCACGGTGGATTGTTCAATTCCACTTAGGTCGTGAATTTGTATATTTAGTTACAAGGAGACCGTTAATGTGATCTTCCGTGATCTGGTATCGCCACATTAACTACAATTTAACACATACTATATATATTGAACGGGTTGCAATACATATTTAACATTCATGCATATTCAAAGAAAATATGATAAAAGAATTATTCTCATAAAACAAAGTTTTTAATACATGAGTTATACGAAGTAAAAACATACTTTCACGTTTAACTCCAACAAACTCCACCATTATCCTTTGCTCCGGCATATTGGCCTGCTTGTACTCCAGCCAGGTTTTCAGATCTGCAACATGACTTCTCAGGACTGGATAGTTGTATAGTCCTGGGAAGTTCATAGCTACCCACTCTTCAGCCCGGTGCCGGATCAGGTTCTCAAAAAGGTCTAGTGAGGTGTCATCATCTTCATCCTCCTCCGGGTTCTGAGTTATAAACTCAGGGTCAGGGGTTGGCTCTTTTGGGTTGGATGAAGAGGGTTCTTTGGGGTTTAAGGCAGGGACAGGAAAGTCTGTGGGTGAGGGAAGATCATCTTCATCCTTCTCAGCATTCCTCTTCTCCCCCACTGTCGCCTCCTTTTTAAGAACGACCTTCAGTTTGGAGATGGTCTTCTCCATTCTTTCCTTCTCCTTCTCCTTCTCCTTCTCCTTCTCCTGAGCGCACTCAGCCAGCACCGCCTTAGTCTCTTCCTTCCCCTTCGCGAGGAGTTCATCCACCTCACTGAGGAGGTTTCTCTTGACTGACTTCTTGCCCTTAGGCTCAGCCCTCTTCTTCTGATACTTCTGAGGAGCATTGGGGTCAGTCAGTCCAAGGATGAGATAAGTATCCTTCTCCGTAGAGAACATAATCTTCTTCGCTGGGAACTCCATCTCCCAATCGAATGAGCAGTCAGGGAAGGCATGCGTAATGAGCATGGATAGCCTTGTCCTAAAATAAAGGACTCCCTTGACAAAGATGTGCTTTTTCTCAGCATCTCTCTCCACCTTCAAAGATACTTCATAGGCAAGCGCATCCAAGAAATACTGCTTCCAGTTGACCTCAACATGATCAACAATTGCAACCATCAGTTTTATCTTATCCTTATAAACCTGCTCATGGAACCCAACATTTCCCATGCTGATTTTGCTCATGATGTCTACCAGAGCCCTGTACTCTGGCTTGAAATTGTCTTTGTGCATGCGAGCTTGGAAGCCAGAGGACCCTGACTTCGTGAACTTCTCAAGGTAGGCACCTTCATTGTTCTCTTGGTACGCTGTGGGGCTAATACCAGTGCAGGAAAGAGCGAATACCTCATTCACTATCGCTCTGAGGTCAACCTCTCTGACCTCCTCCTCTATCAACTGCTCTCATTTCCCATTCTCACCCTTAGGCACCTCCACTATCACCTTGGTGAATAACTCCCCGTCCCTTTTGAACATCTTGATATACGCCTCAACCACCGTCATAGGGATTACCCTTGTGGGTTTCTTGGCATAGTACGTCTTCAAACTAGCCCTGGAGATCCAGTCGAGCATGGGCTTGATCTTTTTCACCTTCAAGCATGGCATGTCCATGGTTATGATCTATTCGATTTGAACTTGCTTGTTCCAGACTACAGACTCGTACTTAATGACGGTCCAAGCAGTGTTCAAATAAGCCATTTGAGTGTTTTGAGATTTGTAGAAAAGCTTTGAGTGTTTGAGAGAAAACCTAGTGTGCAAGAGAGTGTATGAAAGCGTAAGAAAATCTCAAATGACTTCTAATTTGATGTTTTATTGAATAGTTACTCTGACGTATGGCTGGATGGCCAGGATTAATTCAAAGAAATAACCTTTGATCATGTTAGTCATATCCCGCCCTCAGTAGACACACATATGATAAAGTAATTGTACGCATTAAATGTTCTGACGCGCATGGGTTTAAATATCAAAAGTTTTGCTTTTAATGAAAATAGAATGCGTTTAATTCGATTTTCAGGATTGAAGAAAGTTAGTGCGACGGTTCGAATTCAAAGAGTCAGGATTAGAATTACATACCAGTCAGGGTAACATTGTAGTACTCTGATATCTCATCAGTGTCGAGTCTGAAATTGAGTTCCCCCTCGACACTGACCCTGATTCCTCCTGAATCCTATTGTTGGGACAATGTAAGTTTTGATTAGATCCCAAAGCCCCTGAAAAGATAATTTGCCTTAGTGGTCAGGCTAGTCTTGGTTATATTTGTACTTAGTTATTTTACGCTTCACAGGAACTCAATGAGAGGAGTGCTCATTGATGTCAATCAAGACTGAAGCCTGAAGACTCGAGAGCACCATCCTGAACTTATGACAGTCTCTAAGCTGGATGAGTAAGTTTCAGTGATGAAGAGTATGACCCTGAGGTCATTACTAACTCAGTCCTGTAGGGAACAGAATAACACTGATTAATGGGAAAAGACTTGGAGTAGGGCAAAGCAATGCAAAATGAATGTCAGCATCAGGACAAGACCGTTGTGCTTGAGATAAAAAGAACTTACTCCAACCTGATGAAGTGGACCAATCCAGGAAGGACACGCACGTACGGACCTGACATGAAGACCGAGTTCAGACTGCACTTTTCAATGGGCAAGCATTAAATGGAGCATTAAATATACTACCAAATCCATACAAGGACGGTTGCTGCATGGGAGATGTATCCGTTGAACAAACCCTATGTAGATTACCTATAAGACTATCTCTTCCAACGTATAGTTTTCAAAGTCACCTATAAATACAGAAGGTCTTGAACCCATTCAAGGTTACGGCAAATTTCCAAGCCAGAATTTACTCAAACTCTCAAGCGTTAAAAAACATTCAACGTTCAAAGAAGCACTCGAAAATCATAAATTTCCCAAGTGTTTCTTAGCAAAGAGAGTTATTATGTATTCCACTGAGTGTTCATTATAATATCTTAAGCTTAGAAGTGATTATCCATCTTTAGCATAGCTTAGCCTTGTAAGGATAATCACAACTCTAGTTGGAAACAAAACTGAAACCAAAACCCTCTAGTCAAGTTTGTTGGTTGAGGTTGTTAGTAAGTTAGAAGGAGGAAGTAAGGGTCAGTGAGTGTAGTTGATTTTGGTGCACCTTGGCACGTTAAAAACAAGCCAATCCTTAGTGGATTCTCCTGTTAAATCAGGACCGTGGACGTAGGAGCTTGAGTCTCTGAACCACGTTACTTCCTTGTGTTCTTTATTGTTTTGATTATTGCTCTTAACTGATCATTCTTTAAGTCATTCATTTCATTGTTTATCATGCTTGAATCAATCAGCCTGATCATTAAACTGAGCACTGCCCTTCTAATCACTACTTCAGAAAAAAGTATTCAAGTTTTCAGAAAGCAAACTTTAACAAGACTATAAACTTTCAGGGCTCACGCATTTCACACTGAACTCAAGTTGATAGTTAGCCAACTGACCAACATTCATTTGCAGTTAGTAGGTGTGTTATCAACCCTGAGTTCTACACCACTCTGAGAAAGGGGACTTAGTCAGTTGAACGGAAAGAAAAAGTTGTATATGTGTATTCCCCCCATACACATATCTCTCAGTCTTGTACCGGGACCAACAAGTGGTATCAGAGCAGTGGTTCAAAAGACCACTGACTTTGAATACTAATAGTTTCAGAGGAGAAACTGTTGGTGGTCACTGAACAGATCTGAGTTTGCGTTTTATAAAACTTGCATCATTATGACTTCAAGGAGACTTGAAGCTTCATTGCCTGAATTTTATGTTGCTAACTTTGTCTATTGGAAGTTTAGACTTGAGGCACATCTAGATGCCATCCATGAACAAATGCTGCAAGTTATCAGGGACGAACTGATCAAGATCACCATCCAAAATGTCAGAGGACTAGGATATGATGATCTCGACATTGGCATACAGGTTCCTAAGGAGAGGAAGGATATGACCAATGATGAGATCAAGATGGTGGGACTGGACAATGTGGCCAGGAACATTATTCTTCATACGGTACCGTTCAAGGAGCCAGCGAGGCTGATGAACTTAAAGACGGCAAAAGAGGTCTGGGATGAGCTGACCAGCATATGCGAAGGCTCAGAAAAGATAAAGGAAAATAAGAGAAATATTGTCATTCAGAAATTTGAAGCATTCGAGATGCTGCCTGACGAATCTATTGATCAGATGGAGTCAAGATTCATCAAGATGATGAATGAGTTGGTGATGTTGGGAAAAGAGGTTCCCAAGAGAGAAGTTGCTTCTAAAATCCTAAATGCTCTTTCTGAGAGATGGGATAATAGTGTCATTATGTTGAAAAACACTCAGGATATGAGTAATATAACTTCGGCTTTACTTTTTTCAGAGCTCAAGGCTTTGGAATATGATCTGAACAAGAGAAAGAAGAAAGTTCAGCCTGAAGAGGAAGAGAAAGCACCTGAGAAAAGTGTGGCGTTCAAAGCCAAGTTAGAACCTGTCGAGTCTTCATCAAAGTCATTGATGGAGATGAGCATAGAAGAGCTCGCTGAGGAGTACAGCCTGATGGCCAGACACTTTGAAAAGCTCAATTCCAGGTTTGGTCATTATAAGAAATATTATCAGGATACTCGTGACAGGAAACCTGAAGGAAGCCACCAAAGTTCTCAGAGATATGAGGAAAGAAGAAACACTGAACCAAGACGCGATCGTGGTAATGAAAGGAGGCAGTCAGACCCAAAGCCCGATCGTAGAGATTAACAGAGACATACTCATGATGATAGGCACTCAGGAAAGGTTGAAAACTCTTCAAGACAAAGGGAACCTGACTCAAGAAGGAACCCTGAGCCAAGAAAGGAAAGAGGAGATAAGCAGGTTACATGTTACAACTGTAACAAAGGTGGGCATTATCAGTACGACTGCCCAGAACTGAGTGCACTAGATAGAGAAGAAAGGAGAGCCAAGAGCGACCAGAGGTACGCTGACCAGAGAGGTATGCTCGCTGAGGAAGCTACAGACTCAGATGGTCCTGAGGAGAGGTCGCCTGAACTCTTTTCTAACGATGAGTACGATGACCTTTGCCTTATGGCGAGGGATGAGCCTGAGGTAACATCTAATTTTGTGTGTGGTTCACATAGTGGTAGAAATCCTGAGCCAAGCTCAAAGTCAGCTAGAGAAATGAACCTTCATATCTGTTTAGATCAATTGATGGTTGATTTCTCCAGGCTGCAGGAAACTAATGTCTTCTTGGTAGAGGAGAACCAGAAATTGAGTACTGAGGTTTAAAACCTGAATGATCAACTCACTCAGTCAGATCTGAAAGAGTCTACTCAGATTGTGAGACTAACTCAGGAAATTGACATGATCAATGTTGAGCGTCTTCCAAGAGAGAAAATTCTGAAAGAACTGGCTGATGAAGAGCTGGTCAGGAAAGAAGAGCTGAAAGCACTCAAGAGTAAGTTTGATGACCTCTTTGCCAGACATGAAATACTGAAAAAGAGTGAGTACTCTCTTAAGCAAAAGGTTGCTGCAATGAATAAATTCCCAATGGCTAGAGAGGAAATATATAGAAACCAAATGCTTAGGAATGAGAAAAAAGGTTGGGATATACCCCTAAGAAATCCTCACAAGGCCAGTCTCATGTTGCTTCAGGGAGCAACACTGAGAGGGTATTTGTTCAGGCAGGCCAGAGTACAAATAAGGTTATATTCGAGGCCCATCAAACTGATAAGGGCAAGGAAACTGTTGAAAAAGAATGGGTTACCCCCAAGGTTGCAAAGCCAAAACCTAAGGGAAAGGCTAAGCAACCAAAGGAGGTCCCTGAGAGCTCAGGCCAGAAAACTTCTCAGCATAAGCAGAGGAGAGCTCAGGCCCAGAGAACTCAAACTGCTCAGCGAGGGTATCATCATACATGGCAATACCAACAGGGAAGGTAAAACATGATGTCTCCTCCATGGTTTTGGCATCCTGAAGCCTTTAACTGTTTCTCATTCCCTCACTTGCCTAGGGGGAACAAGAAATAGGGCCCTTATCAAGAACAAAGCCCAAGACCTGTTGCACCTAGGTGAAGGAATAACAGGAAGCCAGCCCAAAAGACACCCACTTAGGCTCCTGTAACTCCTAAATGAATAAATCCTCAGTGGCTAGAGAGGAAATAAATAGCATCCAGATGCTTGGGAACGAGAAAAGGGAGATTGGATATGTCCCTAAGAAATCCTCACAAGGTCAGTCTCATGTTGCTTCAGGGAGCAACACCGAGAGAGTGTTTGTCAAGGCAGGCAAGGGTACAAAGAAAGTTGTATTCGAAGCCCGCAAAACTGATAAGGGTAAGGAAACTACTGAGACAGTCAGGGTTGCCCCAAAGGTTGCCAAGCCAAAACCCAAGGGAAAGGCAAAGCAACCAAAGGAGGCCCCTGAGAGCTCAGGCCAAAAGAAACCTTAGCGTAAGCAGAGGAAGACTCTGGCCAAGAGCACTCAGACTGCTCAACAGGGGTATTATCATGCATGGCAATACCCTCAGGGAAGGCCAAGCATGATAGCACCTCCATGGTTTTGGCATTCTGAAGCCTATAACTGTTTTCAGTTTCCTCACTTGCCTAGGGGGAACCAAAAGCAAGGCCCTTATTAGGGACATACGTCAAGACCAGCTGCACCAAGGCCTAGAAAGAACAGGAAGCCAGCCCAAAAGGCACCCACTCAGGGTCCTGTGAAGCCTAAGCCTGACACTCATACACCATCTTCTTCTCAGGCTAAGAAGAAGAAAGTAGTGTATGTGGATGTTTCTGGGAAACATATATACCACTCTGAGGCAATCAGGGTAGTGAAGCAGGTCTGGATCCTGAAAGGTACAGCTGACACCATAGGACCCAATACCCAATGGGTACCTAAAGCCTGATCTGTTTGTAGGCGGCTGTGGATCACAGTAAGAGGAGAGAAGACTCAACCAAGGTTGTTTGGTACCTAGACAGTGGTTGCTCAAGGCATATGACTGGAATGAAGAGTCTTCTCCAAGAGTATCAAGCTAAGGATGGTCCACAGGTAACCTTTGGTGATAACTCAAAAGGTTTTACTAAAGGTTTTGGTGTTTTGATAATAGGTATAGTTAGAGTGGAGAATGTGTCCTTTGTGGAAGGACTGAAGCATAACCTATTGTCAGTAAGTCAGTTCTGTGACAAGGGTTTCAGTGTTAAGTTCTCATCGAATATATGTTCAGTTAAGGACAAATCAACACAAGTGCTTCTATCAGGTATTAGGAAAGATAATATATATTTAGCTGATTGGAGCAACACTATTCCTAATACTTGCTTTGTTGCTAAAAGCTTTTCAGAGCTCAGTTGGTTATGACATAAACGATTAAACCACCTGAACTTCAAGATTCTTAACAAAATTTCTAGACTTTCTCTTGTAGATGGCCTACCTAATAAGTTTTTAGCAAGGATCATGTGTGCAAGGCTTGTCAGGAAGGGAAGCAGGTCAGAGCATCATTCAAAGAGAAAACTTCTTTCTCCACTGACAGAGTTCTTCAGCTTTTGCACATGGATTTGTTTGGCCCTGTAACACCTGTGAGTATGAATGGTAGGAAGTATACCCTTGTGGTTATTGATGACTACTCTAGATATACTTGGGTTATTTTCTTGTTAAATAAAAAGGAAACACAGGTGAAGCTTCCAAAGTTGCTCAGAAGACTCAGCAAATGAGAAGAATCAGTCTATTACTAAGATCAGATCTAACAAGGGTACGGAGTTTATAAATTCATATATTTCTAATTTCTGTAATGAACTTGGTATTGCTCATGAGACTTCTGCAGCTATAACCCCACGACAAAACGGTGTTGCTGAAAGGAGGAACATGACACTGAAGGAAGCTGCCAGGACCATGTTGGCTGAGGCAGGATTTTGCCTAAGAAGTTCTGGGCTGAGGCAATCAACACTGCATGCTACACTCAGAACAGATCCATGCTGAACAAGAAACATGCACAGACCCCATATGAGACATGGAACGAGAGGAAGCCTCGTATCTCTTATTTGCATATATTTGGGTGCAAGTGCTTCATCCTCAAGAATGGGAAGACCCAGTTGAAAGCCTTTGGTTGTAAATCGGATTAAGAAATATTCTTGAGATATTCTGTAGTCAGTAAAAACTTCAGGGTTTACAACTGTAGGACTCTTGTTGTGGAGGAATCACCACATGTTGTGTTTGATGAATCTGTCACTGAGTCTAGGATAAGAGTGTTGGATCCTGACACTAAGGAGGTCACAAGGAGAGTGACAAGGCTGAGCTTGAAGAATCAACCTGATTCAAAGGTCAAAACCGTCCTAATTTCAAGATGGGATGATGACGATGATCAGGAAGATGACTCAAGAGCCACTCTTAAGCCCAGCGTATCAGGGATAGTTGAGCCTCAGACTGAGGAACAGGCTCAACCTGAGGTAAGCACCGTCTATGAAGATGCGATCGCAGCTGAGACGGTTCCTGAGTGTTAGGAAAAGTTGGAAAACAAACTAGAAGATGTAATAGAACCATCTGGACCTGTTAGCCAGATGAGGAAATAGATTAGGACTTAGTCTAGGGGACCTGCCAGACCAGAAGACTTCACCAGAAGAGTCACCAGAAGACTTCACCAGAGGACTCCACCAGAAGACTTCACCAGAGAAGATCAGACCAGAGGCAGAAGACCTTTCCCCAGACCAGACGAGTCTGGTGAAATAAAAGTTGCTTAGAATCATCTCCAGATTCTAAGGGAAAAAATGTTTCTCAACCGACTTTGGACCATAGGACCTCTGGGTCATCTGGTGTCTGGTTCAGCCTACTCTGGAAGAATCATAGTTGTGCAAAGGAAGCATTTGACCGTTGGTATTTTGAATGAATTCACATTATCGGATTGGAAAGTCATTAAAGAAATCAATTCAAGGATCTCACCAACCCAATCAAACAATTAGGGAATTGATTGATTGAAGTTTCCATAAATAGATATCTGATTAGATTAGCTCTCCAACGGCTAAACCCTAATCACCTCTACAAATACAAGAGTGCCAGTATGAAGAAAAGCTCTAGTTACGCGCACGAAGAATACTCTCAAGCTTTTAATATACTCAAGTAATTTAGATCGAAGCTAGATCTAAAGTGTGTAACAAGATGCTGGTACTTGTCAATTCCAGTGATTGTGAGTAAGTTGACTGGTTAGTAAGGCCCCTTGCAAAAGGGAGAGTGGACATAAGATTTATTGCTTTCTTATTTATCTCTTGTCTTGTTTGTGTTCTTGATAAAAAGATTTTACAAAAGATTATTTATTTAGCTTCCGCATAATATCAAATACTGACTAGTGGGACCAACAAGTGGTATCAGAGCAGTGTGTCCTAGACCACTGCTTTGAAGAGCTTTTGGTGGTCACCGGACAGATCCATTGCTTTGAAAATCTTTTGCATAAAATCTTTTATCTTTTCTAAAAATGTCTTCAAAATCTACTTACAAGAGCCGTAAGTTACCTGAATTTTCTTTCGATGATTATAGCCACTGGAGCTTCATGATGAGCAATCATCTTGGAGCTATTCATCACCACATGCTTGATGTGGTTGAGAGTTGCCCCATTCAATTTTGCTGGACTCCTATTGATGATGGCAGATCAGAGTCAAGAGAAGAGACTAGTGTTACTGGAGAGGAAAAAACTGATGGGAGAGTACCCAGGCAGAGAATCCTCAAGAAGAGAGATGAATTGAACAATGATGAGAGAAAGCTGTACAACCTGGACCAGGTAGCCAGAACTGAAATTATCAACACCCTCACCAAAGAAGTGATCGAGAAGGTAAGAACTTGTGCTACGGCCAAGGAGATGTGGGACAAATTGCCTCTGCTCTGCGAGGGAACAGAGAAAATCAAAGACAATAAGCTTCAGGTTGTTCAAAACTCATTTGACACATTCAAGATGAAGCCAGATGAGATCATTGACCAGCTGGACATGCGTCTCACAAATCTCCTCAACAAGGCTAGTGCCTTAGGTAAAACTTACTCTGAGAAAGAAAGTAATAGCAAAATTTTAAGATCACTAACAAGCAAGTGGAGGATCAAAGTCACAGTCATCAAGGACAGCAAGGATCTCAACACTCTTGATCATCATCTCCTACTATCTGATTTGAAAGCCTACGAGTATGACCTACAAGAAGAAGATCAATCAGAGAAGATATATTTTTCTGGTCAGAAAGGATTTGCTTTCTCTTAAACCATCAAGACTGAAGAAAAAGTGAAGGAGTCTTCTGTAGATGACATGAGCCTAAAGGAGCAGGTAGCACTCTTAACTAGAAAAATTGATAAAATGAGCTCCAAGTATGGCAGGTACAAAAGACACTGGAAGGAATCCATCAGAGACAAAGACAGGAAGAGTTCCTTCAAGTCTGCAGATAAAGAGAAGTCATCTGGAGACTCAAGGGAGACCAGATTCAAGTCACCAGAGAAGAGAAGAGATGGCAGCTCTGGCGGATCAGACTACCAGAGGAGAGAAAGTAGTCCAGCTAGACCAGAGTATAATCCCAGGAGAAGAGATCCAAGTCCCAGTCCCAGAGGAGACAACACCTGTTACTGTTGCAACAAGCCAGGCTACTACAGCTATGATTGTCCTCAACTTACTCCTAGAGAAAGCGAAGAGACTCAAGAGAAATAGGAGATATGCAGACAAGAGAGCATTGCTGGCAGAAGCAGAGGAGGAGGATACTAGTTCCAGTTCTTCTTCTTCTGACTTTGGATCTGATGATGATGTATGCCTCATGGCAGACATCATTGAGGTACAAGAATCTACCTTGTGTTTATCTAATTCCAAATATACTGAATCCTCTCACTCATTAGGTACTTCCAGAGAGTCTGATATGCAGCATATACTATCAGATCTCCAGAATTATGTTCAATTGTGTCAGAAACTTGAGAAGGAGAATGGTAGACTCAGAGCAGAAGTTCAATCTTTATCTCATGAGCAGAAATCCACCAGAGAACTCATGAGTGGTCATTCCAAAGAAGTCTCTGAACTTCAGGATAAGTCACAGAAAGAGATACTCTGGTAGATCAACTCATAAGAGAAAGAGACTCTAAGGCAGATGAGTTCAATGAACTTAGAGCCAAATACCAATCTCTTATCAAGGGAAAACAAATTGAACAACCTACTAAGGAAGTACATAAGTCCAGAGAAGCTCCAACTATTGTATCTATTATAACAGGATCTTCTCAACGAATAAGTGATAAGAGTGGTTTAGGATATTCTGGAATTACAACCAGATCTCATAAATATTTCACTAATAAAGACAAGTTGTCTGAAAGATCTGGTGAAGTGGTAGAAATCTGGGATGAAAAGGATCCTAAGGGAAATGGTTACAGAGTAGTTCACAATCGTAATTGGAACAAGAACTGCTCTGCTGACCATATAGATGACATTCCAAATGAGTTAACTGAACTGGAAGAGGATATCTTAGAGCATAAACGTCTAATAGGAGAACCTATGAAGATTGATGGTTCTATTTAGATACCTAGACATATTAAGGGACCTCAGAGGAATCCTCAAAGAGTGGAACCTAAGCAAATTAGGGGACCTCAGAGGAGATACTCTAACAAGAGGAACTTTAATCAGAATAGGAGATATCAGAGGAGATATACTAAACCAGAGAACCTCAATCAGAACTAGGGATCTCAAAAGAGGTTTGCTCAAAGAAGATTCCAGAACAGAAACACTCATAAGGAGTATCATCATCAGAGAAGATCCAACTTTCATCAGAACCAGAGGAGGTCTTCCAGACCCATCTATAGAAACCCAACTGATCTGGGTAGTTATGACACCAGAGATGGTTCTTCTAGGATGTACCCTTATAACCAGACCTTTAAGACCATGTCTTTAAGGCAGGCCATTCCTAAGTCCAGATTTGAGGTGAGATACACCAGACCTGTGTTTAGAAAAGGTAGGTGTATTAGTCCAGCAACTCAGTTTGTCATTGTCAGAGGACATGTGCTAGTAGGTAGATTTTGAAGAAAGATAAGATCTCTTCATCCAACAAGGGATGATCTTTATCTTTGGATTCCTATAAGAACTATAACTAACCAATCAGGACCCAGCACTAGTAGGGGACCTAATTAATCTCTTTGCAGGAGAACAAGAGCCCATTGGAGAAAGGACTTTCAAGCAATGGTGTTTGGTACATTGATAGTGGATGCTCCAAGCACATGACATTTGTGAAAGATCATCTCCAGGATTTCAAACCATTGAATGGGCCAAGAGTGATGTTTGGTGACAACAACTTTGGAGTCACCAGAGGAGTTGGAAAGTTGATTATAAATGACGTATCTGTAGATGAAGTCTACTATGTTGAAGGACTCAAGTATAATCTGCTTTCTGTATCCCAATTTTGTGACAAGGGATACTCAGTGAAGTTCTCTAGTGATTTATGCACTGTCTTTTCTTCTTCTTATGATGATATTTTGCTTATTGGCTTGAGGAAAGGTAACATTTATCTTGCATATTTCAATATTTGTCCAAGGAACACTTGCCTGGTTGCAAAATGATCTATAGAGAACAGCTGGCTTTGGCACAAGAGGTTGAGTCACCTGAACTTCAAAGCACTCAACAAGATTGCCAGAAAGGATCTAGTTCGAGGTCTTTCAAATGAAGTGTTCAAGGAGGATCAGGTTTGTGGTTCCTGCCAGAAGGGTAAACAACCCAAGACTTCCTTCAAGGATGTCCAGAGTGTTAGTGTCCTAGAGACAATCCATCGAAAGGACATAATACTAAGATAATATTTAGATTTGATTTAATATTATTATTGGTTTAATATTAAATGTATGGCGTTACACTTATTTGAATATGATGTTTGATTGTTTGCATATATTCTTATTTGTGTTCCCATGAATCACTACTGTCATTGAGTGAGTGAGAACTCAGATGACTTAAGTATGATTCTCAAATAGCCCCGATCAAGGATCATCAAGAATAGGATATTGATGATGTGGCACGCCCCAATTTTAATACAAATAATTTTACTAAAAATAATTATTTATTTATAAATAAAAAAAGGCGTGAAATTTTATTTTGAAACACAAAATCATAAATTAAGCAACGAAAGACTAAACATATTAAACCAAACCCTCAAGGATAATTTAACTTCAGAAATCAAAGTACCAAAAGATAAATAACCAACAATAGACCTCCCAAGTACGAGTTTGCTAAAGAAATAAAATTATTTTGCAAAAATACTGAAAATCATAGTAGAAAGACATCCACCGCTCCTCCTCGCCACCAGCTCCTCAATCTGAAAATATTAAAATGATGGCGTCAGTATGCAAGCACACTCAGTGGGGTTAAGCTGTTCAAAGTTAAATATCAAACAGATTTTCAAACACATCAATGCAAACATGAATACATAACCATACATTGCCTCGTACTGTGTTTGTGGGCCGTCCCAAAGCCGTTTTAATGACTAAGGTATTCCCACGCGTAACTTTAATGAGCACTGCGGGCCTTCTCAAAGCCAATTTAATGACCCGATAATCCCGAGGACAACTTTATGGTCCCGGACCCGTGAACTAGTCCCTGGCTAAATTTCATAACATTTCATACATGGAATATAACACGTAGCAGACAAGTTCAACATCACGTAAAATATTTAACAGTGAACAACAAGCTCTACTAACCACTGTAGAGATAATTTAAATAGAAACCCCACCTCGTATGAATGTCGTGGATGAAGTGAACGGAATAAGCCAATAGCCTACACCTCGCGATTACCGTCACCTAAAATAGATAATTAAATCTATTTAGAAAGTATTATGCATAAAAATCCTTAAATTATAATATAAATCCTAATTAAAAGTACTAATTAATCTAAAATACTAGCTAGATTTATAATTCACTTACGAAACTAGTAATCTTAATTATACTCCTAAACTAAATATCTTTGAATCCTCAATCCATGTTTACTGATATTCACTTAAAAAAAATATAACCCAACTCCTTCTCAAGGTATCAAACTATATCTACATTCCCGAATTAAAATTTTATTTAATCTCCATAATATAAAATTAAATTAAATCTAATTCTCCTTAAATAAATAATCATCTCCTATAAGTATGTCCAACTATTGATCCTATACCCACGTATCATCAATTTACAAACTGTTTCTTAATAAGATTTTATACATCCTCCAACTTATTCAAAATTTATAGAAGCATATCATTATCTAATAATAAGGGTTACCAATCTGATCAAAGTCCTTAAACCACTGGTATTGAAATTAAAAATTTAATAGGCTTTAAACTTAAACTCACGGATCAAACTATATATATATATATATATATATATATATATATATATATATTTATATTTATATTGTAGTCTCAAATTGATTAGGACAATATAATTCCTCTAAAACCCATCTCAATTAAACCTTTCCACTAAAAAAAAATATTGCTACTCTTATCTAGCACAAGGCGTAAGGACCCATGAACTAATACATGCATATAGCACCTAATTGTAAACCATTAAATGAACAGAAAGTGGAAGGAGGTAAGTACCGTTCTAGTAACGAAGATAAAATTTGTAGTGTTGGAATTACTGAGTGTCGACACTGTATTGCTGCTTGTAGAGATCGATCAATGCTTACGATATGAGTTTAGACATTTGTGAAAAAAATATCTGCTGAGGAGAAATATTTGTTTTGCTTTTCTATGTGGGAGGGAGAATGAGAGACCGAGTATTTAAGGATTAAGGGAGTAGAGATTGGTTGAGAGAAGCATGGAATTCAAATGCATGAGGACTTGGTCGTCTATTCTGTGGACTCCGAAACAGAATCAAAAGGTTTGAGGCCTAAGTTTAAGGGATAAACACGTACACTTTGTTTGGAGATAACTATCTACAAGCATACATATCTTTTATAACCAAAGATGATGATAATATTAATAGCAATAATTTTATTAATAATAATAAGGCCCTATATTACGTATAGCATATATAGCATCTTATGATATTTAAAAACGGTGGGTATTACATCCTATCCCACTTAAAAATAAATTTCGTCCTCGAAATTTAAAACGTACCACTATTCAGAAGGTCTGGATATTTCGCTTTTATCTCGTCCTCACGTTCCCACGTGGCTTCATCTTTTCCATGTTGACTCCACTGAACTTTGATAAAAACAACTTCTCTATTCCTTAATTTGTTAACTTTCCGCTCCAACACTTTCATTGGCAATTCCTCATTAGTCATGTCTATTGATCTCCAAAGAAGAATAGTTAACAATGTGGCTCGGATCATGAACATACTTTCTTAACATCGACACGTGAAAAACATTGTGCACGGCAGCAAGAGCTGGTGGTAAAGCAAGTCTATAAGCAAGATCGCCAACCCGTTCTAGTATCTCAAAAGGACCAATATATCTTGGTTGGAGCTTTCCTTTTCTACCAAATCTTATAACCCCTTTTCTACCAAAAGGAAAGCGATATTCTGAAGACAGCTTTCAGGACTCGATATGGTCATTATGAATTCGTGGTGCTACCATTTGGACTCAGTAATGCACCAGCTATTTTTATGTATTTGATGAATCGGGTATTTCATCAATATCTGGATCAATTTGTGATCGTTTTCATTGATGATATTCTGGTGTATTCGAGAAATCAGGAGCAGCATGCGGGACATCTTCGGATTACACTAGAAATCCTGAGAAAGGAAAAATTGTATGCTAAATTCAAGAAATGTGAATTTTGGCTGGATAAAGTGGTATTTCTTGAACATACGGTTTCAACTCTGGGAATAGAAGTTGACCCAAAAAAGATAGAAGGTATAAACCAATGGAAGACACCAACTAATGTAAACGAAGTCAGGAGTTTTCTTGGTTTAGCCGGGTATTATCGAAGATTCATTGAAGGGTTTGCTCGGATTGCAAAACCTTTGACTCAGTTGACTCGGAAAGAAACAAAGTTTGAATGGACAGAAGAATGTGAAAGGAGTTTTCAAGCACTAAAACAAAGATTAACAACGGCCCCAGTTCTTACAATTCCTGAAGGTACAGAAGGATTTATTGTGTAAAGTGATGCTTCTAAACAAGGCTTGGGATGTGTACTTATGCAGAATGGGAAAGTAGTAGCGTACGCTCAAGACAATTAAAATCACATGAGCAGAACTATCCTACACATGATTTAGAGTTAGCAGCAGTTGTGCACGCACTCAAAATTTGGAGGCATTACTTGTATGGAAGTAAATGTCAGATCTACACAGATCATAAGAGTTTGAAGTATATCTTCGAACAGAAGGAATTGAACATGAGGCAAAGAAGATGGTTAGAGTTGGTAAAAGATTATGATTGTGAAATATTATACCATCCGGGAAAGGCAAATGTAGTGGCTGATGCCTTAAGTCGCAAAGCGAATATAAAGATCAATGCCATGGTTGTGAAACCAACATTGAAGGAAAAAATAGCAAAGGCTCAAAGGGATGATACATTCTTAAAGAAGATGAAGCAAAAGATCGAGGAAGGAAAAGCAAAAGAATTTTCAGTACTTGAAGATGGTACATTAGTATGTTGAGAAAGAATATGTGTACCAGAATTAGAAGAACTCAAGAAAGAAATATTGGAGGAAGCACAATCTACACCATATACAGTTCATCCTGGAGGAACAAAGATGTATTAAGAATTAAAGAAGTTGTTCTGGTGGAGGAATATAAAGAGGGATATTGGAAATTTCGTACAGAAATGTTTGACATGTCAGCAGGTAAAAGCTGAACATCAAAGACCATCGGGATTGCTGAAGCCACTTGAGATTCCTGAATGGAAATGGGAATGTATTACAATGGATTTTGTGGTAGGATTGCCCAAGTCAATACAAGGAAATGAAGCTATTTGGGTAATTGTCGACAGATTGACCAAGACGGCACATTTCTTACCAATAAAGATGACGTTCACATTGGATAAATTGGCTCAGATTTATATTAAGGAAATTATCCGATTACATGGAGTTCCAATTTCTATTGTGTCAGATAGAGATCCATGATTTACATCGAAATTCTGGCACAGTCTTCAAGAAGCTATGGGCACAAAGTTGGAATTCAGCACAACTTTTCATCCTCAAACAGATGGTCAATCGGAAAGGACAATTCAAACTTTGGAAGATATGTTAAGAGCTTGCATCATTGACTTTGGAGGAAGTTGGGAAAGGTACCTACCTTTAGTGGAATTTGCCCACAACAATAGTTATCAGGCTACAATTAAAATGTCACCGTACGAAGCATTGTACGGAAGGAAGTGCAGATCTCCACTATGTTGGGATGAAATTGGAGAAAGAAAATTGTTAGGACCGGAATTGGTGGAAGAAACTAACAAGGTAGTAAAGAAAATTAAAGAAAAGATACAAGCGGCTCAAGATCGACAGAAAATGTATGTGGATAGACGAAGAAAAGAATTAAGTTTTGAGATTGGAGACAAGATATTCTTGAAGGTATCTCCAATGAAAGGAATTTTCCGCTTCGGGAAAAGAGGAAAGTTGAAACCCAGGTATATTGGACCTTATGAGATATTGGAAAAAGTTGGAGAATTAGCTTATAGATTGGCGTTACCACCCTCATTGGCAGAAGTGCACGACGTATTCCATATCTCGATGCTCCGAAAGTATGTACCTGACCCTGCCCACATAGTAAACCAACCTGAATTAGAAATTGATGCCAACTTAACCTATGAGGAAGTCCCTATAGCTATACTTGATAGAAAGCTTCATAGGTTAAGAAATAGAGATATTCCCATGGTTAAGGTCCAGTGGAATAGACGTGGGGTAGAAGAAGCTACATGGGAACGAGAGGATGAAATCTTAGCAAAGTACCCTTACCTCAATATCCACGGTAACACTTGAAATTTCGAGGACGAAATTAATTTAAGGGGGTTAGACTGTAATACCCTAGGTTTTCATGATCTTATCTGCTTTACTAAGTGCTTTATAATTCTTCATGAATCTATGTGATACATTTACATCCAAATTTATGCAAAGACACGTTTATGTGTTTTATTTGCTCGATACTTACAATTAACGTATTATTTGCTCAATACATGCTTATGCTTGAGACTTTATAATTTTTATATGTTCTTTATTTTATGTCTTAAAGTTTTTAATTTAGGAACTAATGTAGTTCTTAAGAATAGTAGTTTATTTCATAAGTTATAAGTTGTAAAATGAACGTTTCTTTAAGAAACAAATTGCATATCGATTACTCGATATATTTTATGATTAGTATATAGACTTTGTAATTTATTTAGAGTCTAGAAGATTTTTAATTTTATTTCATAAGATAGTATAAGTAATTTTATGCATAATGTACCTTAAAATCATTAAATAAATTAGAAAATCATAATTTCTTTTATTTTATTTATTAAATTCAAAGCCTACATGTGTCTTAACTACAAGACACAAGAATTCTCTTGATTTTGTCCATGAAATTTCAACCAACTAGAGGAAGGAAGGAAGAGTGGTGAAGTTTCATGAAAATTAAGGTCAAAGTTAGAAGAACAAAAGTCAAAATTAACAACTAATACTAAGTTGCCATGTGTTTAATGACTTAACTCCAAGATTATCCAAATTTCTCCACAACCTTCATTCAAGGTCGGTCCTAGGGGGGCTTGGAGTAGTCTCCAAGTATTGCTTCACCTATAAATATATGAGCATACATGCAAAAATAGATATAAGCTTAAAAAAAAAAAATCTCACAAATATTACTACTATACTTATAGAAAGGATGAGAAGAGATTTCTTGTAGAAACCTATCTCTAAGTAAGCTTCTCTTCTTGATTAAGTAATTATTTAAGTGATAGTATTAAGTTTATGCATGATATGTGAATTAAATGATAGGAAAATGAGTTTTGATGAGTAATTTGCATGTTATACATGTTTTACTTCATGTTTGAATGTTTAATTCAATTTCTTCATGAGTTATGACCAAAATCATGTTTATTACTTGAATATATATACATTAGAAGTAGAAATCATGAAATTATATGGTTTAAAGTGAGTTTAAGATGTTATGTTCTTCATATATGCATGAAAACCGAAAATCTGGACAACTTGTGAAGGAATTTCGTTTTTGATCCAATTTTTCGGTGGAAAATTCTGAAATTTTTATATGTGAAAACAGACTTGTGAAGGAACTTAGGTTTCAAATTTCATAATTTTTAGACTAGTATTTGTTGACGATCAGTTCTAATCTTGAAGATTAATGGCTGTTTTAGATGGTTAATTGATCATCAAACAATTACGTGTGATTGATCACTAACGTAATTAGTGAATACGGATTTTCGGATTTAGGTGGATCAGAATCGTATGAAAGCTTACGTGTTTAAGTTTGATTGTAAGTTAATCGAGCTGCTTTAGATTCGTAATCGAAGTTTGGACGTGTATAATAATTTGTGCTTGTTTTATTAGCTGAAAAAATCTAAGTATTTATAGACAATTGCCTAGCAGGAGGTGTCGTGACTTTTGGCCTACCAGGCCTGCATGCTCGACACCTGGCCCTTGACTAAGTTGACCTTATCTAGACTAAATTCTATCCTTATCTTGTTGGACTTGCTCGCAGTCAAGAGCTGCTCGTCATATTGGACTTGTCCTGGAGGAATCTTTAGTCTGATTTTGTTGGTTTATTGTCTTATTTACTCTTTTGGTATTATGGTTGGATCTGGTCGGCGAGATGCTAATTGAGCTCATCAGGTAGCTTTTATTCTGATTTTGTTCACCTATACGTCTTGATCGCATGCAGGTTCTGCTCGCCAGATATCTTGGGTGAATCATGAGTTAATTCCACTTTAATCCTTAAGTGATTTGCGCTAATCCTGGTCGCCCAAATGTTGTTTCTGCTCGCCTATCAACAATTGCCCCCTTGCCGATCAATAAATTGTGAAGATGGTGAATGAGCACTTTTTGGGTTGGCAACTTTTAAAGTGTCACTGGTGCGAGCAAGAATGTCGCGGGGGCGAGAAACTTTTCACGGGCGGACAACATTGGTCGAGCAGACTTGGGCCGGGGACGGTTGGGATCCCAAGGTCTGGGTACGGCTCGAGGTGTGACGTGGGCAGAATGATTGCTGCCGCCCCCGCGCACATGGTCTCGAGGTGACGCGCCTTCCCGCTTTGTCGGGCAGGTGCTGCACGCGCCCAGAAATTGCATTTTAGTCCTTTGATTCTTTAACTTGCTCGCCCGGTACCCCATTTTTTCAGAGAGTATTTAAGGAAAAAATTCGCGATTTTTTTATCATTTTTACTGTGTATTAAGCGCGAATCTCTCCTTCTTTCCTCTTTCAAATTTCCGGAGATCGTTTCCAGTTTCCGATGACCTTCAAACGACTTCAAGGTAGTTTCCTCTTTGCTTTCTTCTTCTCTTTCTTCTTTTCTTGCGTTGTGTGCGTTCTAGACTCACCAAAATCCCTACTCCGCCGTGGAAAGTTCTGAACCGCCATGTTTTCCCTTGCCGAAATCTGTTAACATTCAAAACTCTTTTCCCTTAACTTATTGGATGGCGTCGCACTCTGAGACCGGTTCTTTCCCTCACCGGAACCCCGAAAAACGGCCCGTCGAAGAGAATCCTCCCATAGTCAACCTGGAATCCGATCCCGAGGCGGCTTCGGTTGCACGCTCTGTTAATTCTGGAGCTCGTCCCTCCGGGGAAAGAGAGGAGCGAGCAAATCCTGCTCGCCAGCTCTTGGAGGAAATGAGCTCAGACCTCCACGAGGACGAGAACGAAGAGGTCGAGGTACTCCAGCCGGTGAACCTCGACGAACTAACCTGGGCCTATCTAAAAGACATCAACTTTCCTGCGCCCAGACCGATCGAGCACCGGGTTCGAGTCGCGGTTGCTCACTGTGTAGACTGGGACGAGTACGAAAGGAACATTCAAACCGATTCATCATTCCTGCTCACGGGGTAAGGAAGCTTAAAGCGACCGAGTTCGCAGCGAGCTGTATCGTGTCCGCCATTACCGAGGAGGACTTGGCCGGGATTCGGAGGGATTACAAGATTCCCTTTGACATCCCGATGTATGCTCCTTTGGTGGACGACAGAGCTGATCGCCCACCATGCGGATTGACGGCGATCAACCTTGCTACCCTGAATGCTGGAGTTTCTCTTCCGTTGCATCCTTTGGTCGGCCAATTCCTTCAAGACGTGAACTTGGCTATCACCCAACTTACTCCCGTTGGGTGGATAAATTTGATGGCTTTGATGGTGATGTTCGCCCTAGAGGGATACCCTAATAGGCTGTCTGCCGAAGAGGTTGGCTACCTGATAACGATGGCCGGCTGCACTGGGGAAGAGGCGGGCTGGTACTATCTGAAGGCGCGACCAGGCCAGAAACTGGTCGAGGACATCCCTGGGAAGGTGCGAGACTGGAAGCATGACTGGTTTTGGGTCGGAGGCGACTGGCGTGCTTCTGCTCGCTCTTCAGGGGGTCCTGAACGAACTGAGACCCCGACGGAGTTTAGGGAATTAAAGCGTGAGTCTTACCTCTTCTATAACTTTGAAGTGGTTAGACTAATTTTAATTCTCTTTTTCCTTTGTTTCAGGTCCCAAAAACTTGGGGTGGCAAACTGTAAAGAACAACATCAGCGATCAATTCCTGTTCGTTGCGTGTTTGATTGCCCTTCGTCGCCGAGAAGATCGAAGTATTGACCATCTTTTCTCCGAGGATACACTGCGAGTTGCCCATCTCACTACCTATCCTCACCATCTTGAGGCTCTAGCTCGTATCCCAGAGGGTAAGTATCTTTTCATGTCGGGCGAACATATCTGGTCGGCCTTATACTTAGTGCTAACTTGTTTTTTTTTATGTCCTTTACAGATCAGCTCGCTACAGTTGCTATTCACCCTTCCTTCTTTGAGCTCGATAACCGTGTCTGGGAGATGCCGACTAAAAAAGGACGCAAGAAGTCGGATCCCCTCTCGAAGATTATAGCCCTTGCGGCCAAGGGTGGAAAAGGTGACACAAGGCAAGCCGGAGGGTCGAGCTCGGCACAGCCACCCGCCCCAGTGGCGAGCCCACCCAAGACCTTGGTTCCGAGGATGAAGAGACTTCTTCGTGGAGACAGCACTCCCGTCTCTGATACTGAAAAAGCGGCTAAGCGAGCAAAGACTGCTCAAGACAAAGTGACTGTGGCTGTCCGACCATCCGAAGGCGACAGCGAGCAAACTCCTTCTGTGGAGCATCCTGGCGAGCAAGCTCTGGTCGCTACTGCTCGCGAAGGATCCGGCCCTTCAACCGACCCACTTACCTCGAATGGGACAAGGGTCGTCTTGATAGGTACAATTCTCCTCGCCCAGGATACTTAGCATTTTCTTTTTCCTTTTCTTTTTTATTAACTGAAGTTTTTTTCTCTCCAGCTACGCGCCCGAGCAATACCCTGGGCGGTCTAACTTGGTGCACCGCTTTGCCTGCTCGAAGGTGCCGACCAACCTTCGCGAGATCCCGGACTCTTTTGTCCGCCGCACTTCCGAGGTCGTTGCTCGTAGCTGGACTAAGGAGCTAAACTAGACCGTCAAGACACAGGCGCCTCGCGATAATGGCCGTCTGTGTCTTGTTGAGGCGGGCAACACCTTGGCGGCCGTGCAGCGTCTGGTCGACCAGGTCGAGGATCTCGAGAAGGATTCTCGTCAGCATGCGGCCATCGTCAGCCGTATTGCCAAGGAACGGGATGATGCTAAGGCGGAGGCGAAGAGGATTATCGCCGACCTCGAGAATAAAGCCAAGGCTCATCAAGTTAGCGAGCAACGTGCCCTGGACCTGCACGTTAAAGTCTCCGAAGAACTGAAGGTCAAGATGGCTGAAGTCGAGCAGATCTTGCTCGCGCTCAGCAGCAGAAGGAGGTCGCCGAGAAATTCGCGACCGAGGCGACGGCCAAAATTGCGGACCTTGAATCCCAGCTCGCCAACTCCATTACCCAAGAGGAACTAATTCCTAAAATGGAGGTGAGCTCAATTTTGGGTTACGTGACAGGCTATGCTGAGAGCATCCGAATTGCTCACGAATTCAAGGCTGCCGCAGTCGTTGAGGAGATCGGCAAGGAGCTATGCAACTTCGTCGAATCGAACCCTCCAGCCCCGGGCACAACTCTCCAAATTGGCGACCTGCCTAACTATGGAGTTAAGCTCGACTTCATCGGCACTGAAATAATTATCACAAGTCCTCCCGAGGACGAGGAAGAAGAAGAGGGCGATGCTGATGAGGGCGATCAAATCCTGCCTGCCGATCAAAGTGAGAGAGCTAAAAAAGAGCATGCTGACGCCGAGGGACTAATTGCCGAGCTAACCCAAGTGGTCCCAGTTGACCCTGCCCTCGAAGGCTCTCCTCTTGAAGATCCCAAAGATGATAATATCTCTCCACCTGCCGGGCAAGGACCTTAGCGGACAGGATTAGCTAGGGACTTGTACTCTTTTTTTTTCTTCTTCGTTGTAATTTTCTTGGGCGATCAAGCCTTATCTTTAATGGAACTATTTCGTTCAATTGCTCGTCTTTTTGTCTTACATTAATTGTTCTTTGCATCTTTATCTATGCTTCAACAATCTTAATGTAGTTGGGCCTTGTTCCTTAAGAACTTTTTGGCCTTAGGATTTGATGGGCTTTTGGCCTTAGGCTATGTCCATTTAAAAACGAACAGCCTTTAATGGGCTTGGTTGTATAATCAACTTGCGCCTTGAGCTCACATTTCTGTTTTGAACGAACAACTTAATATTGAACAAATATTAAAAATTACAAGTATCAAACGCGACCAAGAATGTAATCCTGCACTAGCTAGGTTGGATTTGCTCGACAAAAACAATGTTAAGCTTCCAACCATTAAAAAACATAATTTACATCAAGAGTCAAAGTTGCTCGACTACTATACAATTTGTCAAGGCATCTTTAAACTCTCAAGAGGAAATAAAACCATATAAGATACCGGCATTCTATCACGCGACCAGACTTGACCCAATTCAACTTTGTTCGACCATTTATACTTGGTGAAAATTTCAAAAAATTAGGCAAGTTTTTGGATCCATCTTGTATCTCTGCCATTCCAGTTCGCCCAATGGACTTAGTAGCTCGCCCAACTCAACTTCACTCTTTCATGAGGCAAAACAGGTCGCCTATTGAAAGTATTTTCTTAGGTTAGTTGCATTCCAGGAATATTGGGCCGAGTTGCCATCTAAGTCTTCTATGTCGTACGCTCCATTGGGTAACCTGTCTGTTACCCTGTATGGGCCCTCCCAAGTCGGGCCAAATATCCCTGGAAGTGGGGCAAGTTTTTTCCTTAGAACAAGGTCACCAACTTCGAACTTTCTTATCTTGACTTGGGAATTATAATAACGCTCTGCTCTTTGCTTGTACGTGGCATTCTTTAGCTCAGCATGTTGTCTCCTTTCTTCAAGTAAATCTGTTTATGTGGCCAAAGCAGAATGATTTGCTTGTTCATCAAAGCTGGTCGTCCTGACTGTGTTGGTCTTTAATTCAATTGGTATCACCGCCTCTGTTCCGAAGGCCATTGCAAAAGGTGTTTCTCCGGTGCTTGACCTGGGAGAAACCCTATATGCCCACAGGACTTCTGGGAGTTTTTCTGACCAGCTACTTTTGCTTTCTGCCAGGCGTATTTTCAATGTATGCTTGATGATCTTATTTACAGCTTCAACTTGCCCGTTTGACTGGGGATGGTAGGGTATTTGCACAGAAGTCTCTCAACTCCTTTCCGTCAAACTGCGGGCCTTTATCTGTCACAATTGTTCGTGGAATTCCAAAGCGACAGATGATGTTCTTCCATATGAAGTTGATCATGTTCTGCTGTGTAATCTTTACCATGGCCTTCGCTTCTGCCCACTTTGTATAATAATCGACTACTATGACGGCAAATCGAACATTTCCCACTCCTGCCGGGAAAGGACCAATAATGTCAATTCCCCATCTTGCAAATGGCCATGGACTGTAAACCGATACAAGCTCCTGGGCCGGGGCATGAATACTTGGAGCAAAAACCTGGCACTGGCGGCAAGCTTTGGCTAGCTGGATTGCATCTTTCCGTATGGTTGGCCAATAATAACCTTGCCTTACAGTTTTGTAGGCCAAAGCTTGCCCCCCAGAGTGATTTCCACAAACTCTAGAATGTATATCCTCCAGGACTGTCCTTCCTTGCCCCCTAGTCAAACACTTGAGTAGCGGGAGTGAAAAGCCTCTTTTGTAAAGTTGTTCATCTATCAGGGTATATCTGGTTGCTTGTTTCTTGATTCTTTCAGCTTCAAACGAGTTGCTTGGTAACTCCCCGTCTTTCAAGTATTTGGCTATAGGAGATGTCCAATCATTATCGTTGTTGTGTTCGACTACTTGGTTTACTTCGTAGTCCATTGTTGATGGTTGGACTTTTCTGGTAATGACAATGTCCGTCAGATCTGCTGGCCCATCGCTTGTTGCTAATCTTGCTAGGGTGTCAGCTTGTGTGTTGCTCGTTCGTGGTATCTGCTGGATAAATACTTGGTCTAACAGAGATACCAAGTGAGCAACTATTCATTGATACTCGATCATTTGCTCGTCTCTGGCCTCATATTCACCTCGTACTTGGCTTACAATGAGTTGGGAGTCTCTGAAAATCTGGAGTTGTCTTACTCCAACAGCTAGTGACAAGTGAAGACCTGCAATGAGGGCCTCATACTCAGCTTCATTGTTGGTGGCCATGAATTCAAATCTGACTGCTGAAGTGAATACTTGCCGGTCGGGACTGATGAGCACTATTCCTGCCCCCGAGGCCAGATTCGTTGACGAACCATCCACATAAAGATGCCATGGGTGATCCAGCCCTCTCGTTGGATTTTGAGGGAAGGTTAGTTCAACTATAAAGTCGGCTAACGCTTGTCCCTTAATCGCGGTTCGAGGTGCATATGTCACGCCAAATTGGCTTATCTCTATTGACCACTTCAGAAGACGGCCAGCGGTGTCGGGTCGGTGTAGTATTTGTCTGAGTGGGAAAGTTGTCAATACTTCGACTTGATGATCGAAAAAGTATGGTCTTAACTTCCTGACACTCATGATAAGAGCATACGCCAGCTTTTCAGTTGGTGAGTACTTCACCTCAGCATCATGCAGGGCCTGGCTGACATAGTAGATTGGCAGGTGAAACTTGCCATCCGCCCGAACTAACACCGAACTTATGGCCGTGTCAGACGCTGCCAGGTATAGATATAACTTTTCACCGGGAATTGGTTTTGACAGAATTTTTACATCTCCCAGATATTCTTTCAATTGATCAAAGGCTTTCTGGCAGCTTTCCGTCCAGGCAAAGTTGCCCTTTTTGATGGCCTCAAAAAATGGACGGCACTTGTCTCCTGATCGTGATATGAACCTGTTTAAAGCGGCTAGGCAACCGGCCAACCTTTGCAATTCTTTAACAGAACGTGGTGGCTCCATATCGACGATTGCTTTTACTTTTGCTGGATTAGCTTCGATTCCACGTTTGCTGACCAGATGGCCCAAGAACTTGCCAGAATGTACTCCAAAACTACTTTTCTTTGGATTTAACTTCATATTGTATCTTCGGAGTATGTCGAATACCTGGGAAAGATGATGGAGGTGATCTTTCTTCTGTGTACTCTTGACGACTATGTCGTCGACGTACACTTCCACCGTTTCTCCAATATATTCGTTAAACATCTTGTTGACCAGTCTCTGGTAGGTTGCTCCAGCATTGATTAGACCAAACATCCTCTTCCAGCACAACAAATTTTTGTTAGTATAAAAGGCCGTATTTTCTTGGTCATCTGGGTGCATTAGAATCTGGTGGTATCCTGCGAAGGCATCTATGAATGTGAACATTTCGTGACCGGCAGTACTGTCCACCAGTTGATCGATGTGCGGGAGCGGAAAGTTATCCTTCGGGCATGCTGCATTAAGATCTGTAAAATCTATGCATAGCCTCCAGGTTCCGTTCGGCTTTCGTACCAGGACAGGATTTGCAACCCATTGTGGACATAACGCTTGTTTAATTAAGTCGTTGTCCAGTAACTTTTTGACTTCTTCATTTAGAGCTTGATACTTGTCTGGTCCATATTTTCGCCGTTTCTGGTGGACAGGTTTTCGGACTAGGTTGATATTCAACCTGTGACAAGCATCCTTTGGATCGATTCCCACCATATCAGCATGGGACCATGCGAAGACGTCTAAGTTAGCCTTTAGAAAGTCCGTCATGCGAGTTCTGTAAGGCTCGGGGAGTTCAGACCCGATGTAAAGTTCAAGACCATCACGTTCGGGATCAATTTTGATGGCCTCCAATTCTTCAACCGGAGTTGCCCAGCGTTTTTGCCCCTTCCATCGAGGGTCAACTATTGGTCCTTCTGGACTTAGTTCATCTTCGATGTCCATGGGTTCGGCACCCAACCGGGGGTCAAAATCTTCAACTAGCTCCGGGCAGGATTTGGTCACCGCAGCTGGGCCCTCATGGATGTCATTCAGACATGTTCTATTAACCATAGGTGGCAATATTGCATCTGGTAAGGTTTGTTCACCACCTTGCAGCATTTGCTCGCCCGTGGGCGAGGGCTGATCATCTGCGTCCATCTTGTCATTTTGAGCTCCAAGAATGTCTTCCAAGATTGAGGGTTCATTTTCAAGTTGGCTGGTTGACGCTTCCATCATAGATACTTGTCCCTGTCTTGACTGAATTTGTAGAAGGCATTCCCGAGCTTTTCTCTGGTCTCCCTTTACCGTGCCAACTCCACTTGCCGTTGGGAATTTTATGCAATACTGATAAGTAGAACAGGCGGCCCTGAATTCATTTAAGAAAGGTCGACCCAAGAATCCGTTGTACGTTGACTCTTGATCAACGACCAAGAAATCCACCATTCTTGCGATATTTTTCTCGGGCTCTTTGACCGTCACAAGTTGCATAGCGAAAGTTACTATTCCCAACGGGATTATCACAGCATTTCCGAATCCCAGAATACGGTGATTTGTGTCTCTGATGTAGCCTACATAATCTCCCATTTGGTCAAGTGTCTTTTTGAAAAGGACATTGGTGTAGGCTCCTGTATCCACCAGCAATCTATGCACTCTGGTTTCCATAATCTTAGCACATATCACAAGCGAATCATTGTGAGGGGTCAGTACTCCTTCCAAATCTCTGTCGGTAAAAATTAATTCTGACGCTTGCATGGTAGGTGGAATAATCCTCATTTCTTGCACATAACCGATCGCTCGTAATTCTGCCTTTCTTTTTCGATTAGAAATTGGTGGTCGTCCATCAGAATAACCACCTAGGGGCCCTGCAGGTTCCATCATCTGGATATCGGGAACTGGTCCTCCGGCTGGCGCCTGAGCTGGTCGCCTAGCCCGATTCCGATGAGGTGCCTGTTCCTGGTCTTCTTCATCAGAATCTTCGTCTCTATTTCTCTTGCCGGGCTGTCTTTTGACAACTTGGATAGCTTTCCTTCCTCGTAAAAATGCCACAATTGCTTCAGCAAATCACGACATTCGCTTGTAAAGTGTCCCATGCTCTGGTGGTAGGCACAATATTTATTCTGGTTCAACTTGCTTGTATCTTGACGTATTTTACGAGGAGGTGTGAGCAACTTTATCTCGAACATTATTATAAACCGTATCGATTGATACGGTAAGAATGTGGTTTAGTTTATCCTTCAGCTCCGTTCCTTCAGTAAACGCTTTCATGTTTTTGGGAGCTCGATAACTAGTTCCAGGCTTCTTCACACCTTCTTTCTGCTCTCCTTTGTCTCCCATGTCCTTTTGCAGGGCTTCATGCATGGAGACAAAGACGCATGCCCGATCCTGAAATTCGGCATAAGTCTTCGGGCACCTAAGGTGTACGTCTTTCCAGAGTTCAGTGCCCTTTTTGAGCCCAGCTAGGACGGCCACAATCTTGGTGTCTTCACTGACAGACTCCCCTTCTAACAGGACCTTGTCGAATCTTTCCAGGTACGATCGGTCCGACTCGTCGTCAGTTTGTTTCAAGTCGGATAACCGATGTCTCTGGGATAGATAAGACCCGGCCGTAGAGAAATGGGACAAGAATTCTTTGCCCAGCTGGGCAAACGAATGAATTGAAGCTGGTGGCAAAGCTGAAAACCACTTATGGACACGATCCCCGAGAGTTAAAGGAAAGTTGCGACATTGCGTTGTGTCACTTGCCCCCATTGATACCATATAATTGGTATACTTCATCAGATGCACCCGGGGATCCGCCGTGCCCTCATATTGGATAGTTGCTAGAAACTGGATCTTTTGCTGAATTGGAGCCTTCAGAATCACCACTGATAGATGTGAGACTGGAAGAGTTGTGTTCCCGTATCCTCTCTGTTGATCTAGCTGGCCCTACATGCTCTCTATAGCCTTTCTCATGGAGGCGAGCTCTTCCAAGGATCCCCCCTGACTCTGAGGCTGTCCGGCGAGCAGAGGCGCACAGCCGTCTGTTCGCTCCAGTCCCTCATTGGGAGCGGGAACACCCTGGATTGGCCTCCTAGGATTGGGTTTTGCATTTGGGCCAAGGCGACCAAAAGCTGACCTAGTCAGCCTGTCATGGACTGATTGGCGGGCAGGTATTGCAGCTGGGCGAGCTGCTCCTGCAGTAGGATGAACTTCCATGATTCCCCGGCCACGATGACCTAATCTTTCAAGAGCAATTTGGCGTGTGCCCTGACTCCCTGCCATGGCCGGATTCTGAGTCGAACCTCCCTGACTGGCGGCCTCGACGTGCAACTTTTCTTTGCCTTTGGCCTTACGAGCTTGGGCGCTATCAGCCTCATTTAAATAATCCTCCCTAGCCTTTTCATGTTCACGAGTCTTTGTGGGGCTACACCTTACTCGCACATATGAAGGGCCAGGTTGGGCTTGTTGTCTTTGCAAAGCCTGGAGCATGGCAATTGTGCACGCCAATTCGTCGGGGTTGCGAGCAATGGCGTCCAACTCCGGTGGTACTAACTGACGAGCAACATCAGTTTGATTCTCCTGGTCATTTCTGCTCGCCCTTGCTCGCCTTCCAGCCTGGGACATCCGGGAGTGTGAATCCCTGGTTATATGTTGTGAACGTTGCGTCTCTCGTGATTAAGGCATGTTCACAGAAGATATCAAGTGTTGTTCTTAGTGTTCTTGAATTTTCCTCAAAAGTTCAAACTTGTTCTTTAATCTTTGGGTAATCTTCCCGTATTCAACGATTCGGAGGTTCGAACCCTCCTTCTAGCACCAATTTGTTGATGATCAGTTCTAATCTTGAAGATTAATGGCTGTTTTAGATAGTTAATTGATCATCAAACAATTACGTGTGATTGATCACTAACGTAATTAGTGAATACGGATTTTCGGGTTTAGGTGGATCAGAATCGTATGAAAGCTTACGTGTTTAAGTTCGATTGTAAGTTAATCGAGCTGCTTTAGATTCGTAATCGAAGTTTGGACGTGTATAATAATTTGTGCTTGTTTTATTAGCTGAAAAAATCTAAGTATTTATAGACAATTGCCTAGCAGGAGGTGTCGTGACTTTTGGCCTACCAGGCCTGCATGCTCGACACCTGGCCCTTGACTAAGTTGACCTTATCTAGACTAAATTCTATCCTTATCTTGTTGGACTTGCTCGCAGTCAAGAGCTGCTCGTCATATTGGACTTGTCCTGGAGGAATCTTTAGTCTGATTTTGTTGGTTTCTTGTCTTATTTACTCTTTTGGTATTATGGTTGGATCTGGTCGGCGAGATGCTAATTGAGCTCATCAGGTAGCTTTTATTCTGATTTTGTTCGCCTATACGTCTTGATCGCATGCAGGTTCTGCTCGCAAGATATCTTGGGTGAATCATGAGTTAATTCCACTTTAATCCTTAAGTGATTTGCGCTAATCCTGGTCGCCCAAATGTTGTTTCTGCTCGCCTATTAACATTATTCAATTCGTGGTGATTTTTCAAAGTAGAGCTAGGGTTTTGGACGTAATTACAGAAACAGTAGAAGTTTACTATGATCTGAGAATAATTGATTAGGTTTTTATTTAATTGCACTTATTAAACGTTGAATGTTAAATTTTGAGTCTGGCCCGCTATCGACTGGCCCCACATATAAGTCCAACTTTATGTTGGCAAGCATATAGTCCGGTCGTTCCGGCACCACGGGTTGGTCACGCCACCCAAGCATATACCTGGTGAAACTCCGGGGGCTCCACGTTATATGCATTTTATGTTTAGTTTGTGCAATTATAAAGAGATTTTCCCACTAAGTGTTTACAAACGCTTATCCCTTCCACTTTTTAATTTTTACAGATGCTGTGGATTCTGAAGTGGGCGAATGAACTCGACAGACTGTGAAGATTTCTTAAAGACTTTATATTTTCAAGAATAATAATTTAAATTTTGAGTTTGTAACTTAAGCTACGATCATACTTATTTACTACTTCCGCTGTATAGATGTGTGGCGTGTTTATATTTTAATACAAAGTACTATTTTAGTAACGTTCCTACTTGTGCCACATCATATTTTCCGTACTATTTTAAGTGGGGGCGTTACACACTCGCTCCCTTCAACTGATCAAAAAGATCGTTAATCCTTAGAAATGGATTCTTATTCTTAATCGTGAGTCGATTCAACTCCTTATAATCAATGCACATTCTCATGGACCAATCTTTCTTCTTCACGAACAGAACTGGTGCACCCTAAGGGGATACACTGGGTTGGATGAATTTCTTATCCAACAACTCTTGCAATTGTACCTTGAGTTCCTCCAACTCCTTTGGCGCCATTCTATACGGTGCTTTGGATACCGGTGCTGATCCGGGTACCAAATCTATGGTAAACTCCACTTGCCTATCCGGTGGAATACCTGATAAATCTTCAGGAAAAACATCTTGATATTCACGAACCACTGGAACGTCCTCAATAGTTAACTCCGGTGTTTGAGTCCCCATCATATTAATAAGATATCCCTGACATCCCTCCTTCCGCAACATCTTCAATGCCTTCATTGCTGAAATTATCTGAGGTTTAGCGCCTGTCTTCGTCCCGAAGAACGCGAACTCATCACCCTTGGACGTATACAAGACCACTTCCCTTCTTCAACAGTTAATGCTAGCTTGGTTCTTAGTTAACAATCCATACCCAAAATTATGTCAAAGTCCCTCATATCAATAACATGCAAATCCACATACATGTTATTCCCACTAATATCTAATATAACACCCTTGACTATTCTATCTATCATGATCGTCATATCCGATGGTATACTAACTTCAAGGGTTTCAGTGGTACTTATTTTCTCACAACCAAACTTAGCACAACATTTGGCAGAAATAAAAGAATGTGATGCGCCAATATCAAATAACAGGTACACCAAATATAGACACCATACCTGTCATAGTGTCTGCTCCACGCTCATCATTATTCTCTGAAAGTGCAAATACTCGTGCTTTTCCCTTTGGCGCTGAATCCCTACGTTGGTTGTTAGGGCAATCATAAGCCTCATGGCCAATCTGCTTACATCGGTAACATTTGCCTTGCCCTCTGAGGTACTCTCCATAGTGACCCTTCCCGCATTTCGAACATACTGGTCTGCTAGTAGGGTTACTTTGACTTATGTTTCCTGGAGCCTTCATCTGTTTGTTCTGGTTTCCGCCTCTGCTATGACCTTCCCACCTTCTCTTGCCATAATTCTCAAAAGGCCTCCTACTCGTATTAACCTTCATATATGATGCTATATTTTCCACTCTTTCAAATGTCTGACAGAAAGTGAGATCCCCATGGCTAGCGAGAATACTCTGAATCTCAGGCCGCAACCCTTTCGTGAACCTGTAAACCCTCTTTTCCTATGAGTCCACTAGATGTTGAGCAAAACGTGCTAGCTGGCTGAACTTTATCTCATACTGTGCTACTGTCATTCCTCCTTGTTTCAAATCAAGAAATTCTGTCTCTTTACTATCCCGGTATGACTTGGGAAAGTATCTGTTCATCACAATCTTTCTGAATCCGTCCCACGTCAAGGCCTCAAATTCCTCAGCAGGCCTGATCCGCCAGTAACTCTCCCACCAATGGTCCGCATCCTACACTAGCTGGAAGGCAACACACCTGAGTCTTTGAGCTTCTGTGCACCCAATAAGCTCAAAAATATGTTCCATTGAGCAGAACCATTGCTCAACCGCTTCCGGTCCATCCCTTCCATTAAATGCCATAGGTTTGTAGCGATGAAACTGTTCTACTACTTGAGCGGTGTTATCATTAACTTGAGCATTATGTCCTGCTCCAGCTTGAACGGGGGCATTATCAACTACGCCAACATTAGCAGGAGCATTATCTGCTACACCAGCATGAACAGGGGCAGCAGGGGCAACAGGAGCAGCAGGGGCGTTTCGTGACGTGCCCGCTCGAGCATTTCCTCTAGCATATCGCGGAGCCATCTGACATGCCAAGCGTGAGCTATCACGATGTATAATTGTATACTATTCCTAAATATCTTATGCTATAACATAATAACTAAAGTTATACCATCACACTTGTGCATCCTATAGCGAGGTTCTATAAAATATGATATGCATGTAGTGTGAATATTTGTGAAAATTAATTTTTTTTCCATGTGGTAAAATCATAAACTTTCATGTAAATGATGAACTTGAAACATATTAATGTCCTTGTATGTCACTCGGTGACATAATCTTTAACATAACTTTCTGTGTATCATAAAAAAAGATATACGTAACATGAATGAAATGTATAATGCGCGTACCTAGTGTAGCTGAAGCGGGAGACGGTGGTAGATGACCTTTATTTAATTTTAATTTTTTTTATAAATTCCCATCAGTTAAATTTATTAAGTAATTTTGACCCTTAAAGAAAGAAGATTTTTTTTAAAGTCTACAAGAACGTAGACCTGCTCTGATATCAAACTTTCACGCCCAATTTTAATACAAATAATTTTACTAAAAATAATTATTTATTTATAAATAAAAAATGGCGTGAAATTTTATTTTAAAAAACAAAATCATAAATTAAGCAACAAAAGACTAAACATATTAAACTAAACCATCAAGGATAATTTAACTTCAGAAATCAAAGTACCAAAAGATAAATAACCAACAATAAACCTCCCAAGTATGAGTTTGCTAAAGAAATAAAATTATTTTGCAAAAATACTTAAAATCATAGTAGAAAGGCATCCACCACTCCTCCTCGCCACCAGCTCCTCAATCTGAAAATGTTAAAATGATGGGGTGAGTATGCAAGCACACTCAGTGAGGTTAAGTTGTCCAAAGTTAAATATCAAATAGATTGTCAAACACATCAATGCAAACATGAATACATAACCATACATTGCCTCATACTGTGTTTGTGGGCCGTCCCAAAGCCGTTTTAATGACTAAGGTATTCCCATACGTAACTTTCAATGAGCACTGTGGGCCTTCTCAAAGCCAATTTAATGACCCGATAATCCTGAGGACAACTTTATGGTCCCAGACCCGTGAACTAGTCCCTGACTAAATTTCATAACATTTCATACATGGAATATAACACGTAGCAGACAAGTTCAACATCACGTAAAACATTTAACAGTGAACAACAAGCTCTACTAACCACTGTAGAGATAATTTAAATAGAAACCCCACCTCGTATGAATGTCGTGGATGAAGTGAATGTAATAACCCAATAGCCTACACCTCGCGATTACCGTCACCTAAGATAGATAATTAAATCTATTTAGAAAGTATTATGCATAAAAATCCTTAAATTATAATATAAATCCTAATTGAAAGTACTAGTTAATCTAAAATACTAGCTAGATTTATAATTCACTTACGAAACTAGTAATCTTAATTATACTCCTAAACTAAATATCTTTGAATCCTCAATCCATGTTTACTGATATTCACTTAAAAAAAATATAACCCAACTCCTTCTCAAGGTATCAAACTATATCTACATTCCCGAATTAAAATTTTATTTAATCTCCATAATATAAAATTAAATTAAATCTAATTCTCCTTAAATAAATAATCATCTCCTATAAGTATGTCCAACTATTGATCCTATACCCACGTATCATCAATTTACAAACTGTTTCTTAATAAGATTTTATACATCCTCCAACTTATTCAAAATTTATAGAAGCATATCATTATCTAATAATAAGGGTTATTTGATCAAAGTCCTTAAACCACTGGTATTGAAATTAAAAATTTAATAGGCTTTAAACTTAAACTCACGGATCAAACTATATATATATATATATATTGTAGTCTCAAATTGATTAGGACAATATAATTCCTCTAAAACCCATCTCAATTAAACCTTTCCACTAAAAAAAAAAATTGCTACTCTTATCTAGCACAAGGCGTAAGGACCCATGAACTAATACATGCATATAGCACCTAATTGTAAACCATTAAATGAACAGAAAGTGGAAGGAGGTAAGTACCGTTCTAGTAACGAAGATAAAATTTGTAGTGTTGGAATTACTGAGTGTCGACACTGTATTGCTGCCTGTAGAGATCGATCAATGCTTACGATATGAGTTTAGACATTTGTGAAAAAAATATCTGCTGAGGAGAAATATTTGTTTTGCTTTTCTATGTGGGAGGGAGAATGAGAGACCGAGTATTTAAGGATTAAGGGAGTAGAGATTGGTTGAGAGAAGCATGGAATTCAAATGCATGAGGACTTGGTCGTCTATTCTGTGGACTCCGAAACAGAATCAAAAGGTTTGAGGCCTAAGTTTAAGGGATAAACACGTACACTTTGTTTGGAGATAACTATCTACAAGCATACATATCTTTTATAACCAAAGATGATGATAATATTAATAGCAATAATTTTATTAATAATAATAAAGCCCTATATTACGTATAGCATATATAGCATCTTGTGATATTTAAAAGGCCGCGGCTAATAACACCCGAACTTTTGCTCATCACACTCGTTGCTCTTTACACCCAAGTCTATTTTTTAATTTTACTCAAAACACCCATAATGTATTATCTAATTTACCCCTCAACTTAACTTTCAATATTTTTATACACCCAAATATTAAACCCTAAAATAAACACACACACCCAAATAAAAAATCAAAAAAATACTCCACACACCCAAAACGCAGAACACCCACCAAAATGTAGAACACTCTCCAAAACACAGAAAACTCACGCACTGATAATGTTCGGCCAACACCGGCGGAACTTTATTGATAATGTTTGGCCAATACTGGCCGAACTTTATTCATATTGTTTGGTCAATACTGGCCGGACTTTATTCATATTGTTCGGCCAACAGTGGCCGAACGTTATTCATAATGTTTGGCCAACATTGATCAAACATTTACTATTGTGTTTGGCTAACCCTAACCAAACATAATGATAAATGTTCGGCTCTGGTTTGCCAAACATGTGCGATTTTCAGAATTCTTAAATCTCAAAACCGCGACCATAACTCGAGTAATACAACTTTTAAACCCTAAATATTCTTCTCTAAATAGATTTATACCATATAGAACAATAAACTAATAGAAAATATACATTAGATGTATTTTCCGAAGTGTATTCTTCCTCCATGGCATCCCTCATGAGTATTGATTTAAGTGGGTGAGTGAAGAATGAAGAAGAAAGAGTTTGAGTGTGGGGGAGTAAAAAAAGCCACGGTCAACAACAAAAAATTTGGATTGGGTGTATTGAGCAAAACCTAAATTTTATGTTTTAATATGTTTTAAGTGATAATGGGTATAATAGTCTAATTACATTGGGCTATTTTAGTAAAACAAATATTTCGGGTTTAAAGAGCAAAAGTTCGGGTGTTATTAGCCGCGGCCTATTTAAAAACGGTGGGTATTACATCCTATCCCACTTAAAAATAAATTTCGTCCTCGAAATTTAAAATGTACCACTATTCAGAAGGTCTGGATATTTCGCTTTTATCTCGTCCTCACGTTCCCACGTAGCGCGGGCATTCTTCGTTCAGTGATGCCCAATGGTTGTGGCCCGTGTTCTGCATGATGCATCTAATCGTGTCTTAGACGGCGTGAATGTCCTAGGGACCTTACCTTGAAAATTTGATTTTCGCCGGGGGCTTTGTGCAATTTAATAACCTTTTGGAAATTTTTATTTTGGCCTTTAAATATTTCTGCAATTTCTGAGCTTTTTGGAAATTGTAGTGTGGTCCTTGGGGCCTTTATGTAATTTCTGATTTTCTGAGCTAATTGCATATTGGTCCTTAAGTCGTAATTTTGAATTCTGAAATTTATCAAGGCCTTGTTTGGTTTGAATAAAATTTTGGAAATTCTGAAATTAAAATTAATGGGACCGTTTGGTTGGACCAAATTCTTTAAAAAATGGAAAATGAGTCATGTTTGGTTGGACCAAATTTGATATTTTTTAAATTTTGGGCAAAATAATTTTGAAAATCATTTTAGAAATTGATCAAAAGCTTGGAGCTTGTTGATATTTCTAATTTTAGCAATATTTTACCAACGGATAATTAATTGTTAAGCACGTTTATTTGATTTACGTGTTACTAGATATTTTGCATGTTTATTTGATTTATGTGCTAAATATTTAATATATGTTTTATTTATGCAAATTTAATTTTTTAAATAAAGCATGAGAACTTTATTAGTTGCTCCCCACTTGTATAACGACTTATGTGAATCAATATTTACATTGTTAGTTATATAGCCCGCATTAAATTGTTTGGGTAGGTGGCACCCAATATTTGTCGGACCGTATTAAATGTTTGGGTAGACGATGCCCAATATATGTTTGTCCGCACTTATCATGGTTGGGTAGGCGGTGCCCAATAATTGCTCAAATGTGACGTAGTTAACATGTTGGATCTCGATTAAGCAATTAATACCCCGCCTTTGAAATGATCCTCACTAAAATATGGTTTTTCATTAAATTGAATTATGTCTTCCATTAAAATTAAAAGTAAACCGGAGATTTCGTTCCAATGAGTATTTAAGGCCCAAGTCTTTTGCTTGGATCTACATCTAATGGGACTTTTATAGGGACATGTTTGTCGCCGCTTAATGGTTGTAAACCAACTTAATTCTGTTTCACCAGCCCAAGTAGGGAAATGAGAATTAGGTGACATCCGATTGAACTAGGTTCAATCAACTAGGAATTGCTTGAGGCAATTGGTTTAGAGACCTACCAGTTCTGTTGTTGCAATGTACAGCCCAAGCAGTCATTGTAATAGTAGGAATGTGGATTCTAGTCCATTACAATTTATATAAGATATAAATTTGTACTCTTCCGATGAGGTCGTTGAGTATGTGAAAATAATGGAGACAAAATAAATTTAAAGGCCATGTTTATTTGATTGCTGAATATTGATCGTAGGAATTATGTGTTTAATTCATGTTTTAATTTATTTCTCTAGAATTGTTGAAATGAATAACTTGTCATTGAGAAATATTCTGGAAACAAACAAATTGGCTGGGCCAAATTTTCTGGACTAGCATTGAAACGTGTGTTTGGTGCTAAGGCAAGCAGAGATTGAGTACGTGTTAGACACGACAACCCCTTTACCCCTGAGGCTGGTTCAGTTGAGACTGCATCGTTTGACATTACAGCTCAAAAGAAGCATCAAGATGATGCCTCCCAAACTCTATGTTATGATTGCTCGGCATGACTCCCGAATTGCAAAGACAAACATGAGAAAATGGATCCCTTCGAGATGCTTAAGCATCAGAGATCCTTCAGATATTGATTAGCGAAAGGAGAGATGATTTCACCTCATGTGCTATCCTCAAGTCGCTCCCCGGTTCATATTCTAGTTTCGTAGTAAATTTAATATGAAGAAAATGGAAGCGACAATGTCGGAGCCTCATAACATGCTTAAGTCTTTTGAGTCTTCCACTGCTAAGGAAAAGCCCGTGCTCATGGTGAGTGCTTCTACTTCTTCTGACCCGAAAGGTAAGAAGAAGCAAAGGAGTAAGGCTAAGAGGGCTCCAAGCCCAACTTCCTGAAGGCTAAAGGTGGAGTTCAAAAGTAAGAGCGGGTTGATAAGGATGTGTTCCCCATTGCAATAGAAATGGGCATTGGAAGAAGGACTGTAAGGTTCTAGTAACCTAGAAGAAAACACAAGGTGTTTTAGTGGCTAGAACAAGTACGGTTGTTATTAAGATAAACATGTTCAATAATAGTTCAAAATGCTGGGCATTTGTTAAGTTATGGACATAATGTTCTTAATATACAAAGTAGGATGACTCAGCTTAGTAATCATGAAAACCCGACTTATTTGTGGCATTGTAGATATGGTCATGCAAACGAGAAAAGAATCGCAAGGTTAAGAAAGTAAGACTACTTAACCCTATTTGACTTAGAGTCTTATGGTGATTGCGAATCTTGTCTCATGGGCAAGATGATCAACAAACCCTTTTCCGGGAAAGGGGTACATGCCAAAGAAGTTCTAGAGTTAGTTCACAGCAATGTTTGTGGACCATTGCCCACTCTAGCTAGGGGTCAATATGGCTACTTCATCACCTTTGCTGATGATTTCTCAAGGTACGGATACGTGTATCTCATGAAACACAAATTCGAATCGTTTGAGAAATTCAAGGGTACAAGGTAGAAGTAGAAAAACAACTTGGTAAGAGTATCAAGACTCTTCGATCAGATCGAGGAGATGAGTACCTTAGCCATGAATTCATGGATTACTTGAAGTTTCATGGGATCCAGTGACAATGGACTCCTCCCGGAACACCTAAGATGAACGGTGTATCTGAAAGGAGAAACCGAACCTTGTTAGACATGGTTAGGTCCATGATGAGTTTTACCTCTCTTACAACATTTTGATGGGGATACGCATTACAAACCTCAATCTACATTTTGAATAGAACTCCGTCCAAATTAGTTGAGCACACTCCATACGAGCTATGACATGGCAAGAAGTCATCTGCTAATTGATAAGTTGGAATCCAAAGGTGAAAATGGTTATTTTATGGGATATCCTAAGGAGACAAGAGGATATCAATTCTATCTACCGGAGAAACAAACAGTGATTGTTTCGAGGCAAGCTAAGTTCCTAGAAGACGAGTACGTCTTTAAGGAATAAAGCCTTAAGAAAATAGAACTTGAAGAGATTCAAGAACCACAAATTAACATAGAGACTGATGACTTGTCAAAGTAACATGATAAAGAATTAGTGGGAGCATTCAGCGACCCTCATTGTTGGGAAATTGTATAGACTTATGTTTTGATTAAGATGCCAAAAAGTTCCTCCTAAGTCTAATGTAAGTAAAGTGTATTCAGTAGAGTTAGAATAGAATTAGCCAGTTCAGATGTTAAGGAACTGAAGTGCATCTACTAAATTGTATAGTGTATCTAAAGTTGAAGAAGTCCACTGAGGAAGAAGTCTGAGTTTTGAATGTTTTATAAGTGCATTCTTACTAAGGCTATACCATCAGTAGAGGATTAAAGTCCACTGATGAAGACTAACAATGAACATTCAATGCTAAACACATTAAAAGCTGTTAGTTAATATGGTTGGAACAAGGCAAATCGAATGTCAGCAAAGCTTGCAATAAATGAAGGAATAAGAAGGTTCTCTCTGATGAGTTCCACCTTAAAAACAGACAAGACTCTGAGCAAGTAGACTGCGCGACCCAATAAGAAGATGACACGTAGGTATACCATACTGACTGCCGACCTGTCACAAACTGACAAGTACCAAAAGTCTTGCCTTAGCTTTTTCCAGAGAGTTGGTAAACAGGCAAGGTCTTTCAGCCGTTTCTTGAAAAGACTTAAAGCTTAAATAGAGTCATTTGAACCAATCAGATACAAGAGACTTACTTGAGAAGATTCAACTCCAACGGGAAGATTTTCAAGAAGGTCTATAAATACAGAAGGTCGTGCCCATTTCTACGCACGGGAAACTTACAAGAACAAAGCATTCTCTGTTGGAGTTATACATGAAAGTATGCTTTTACTTTGTATAACTCATGTATTAAACACTTATTTATGAGAATAAATCTTTTATCACATTTCTTTTAAATATGATTGAATGTTGAATATTTATTGCAAACCGTTCAATAAATATAATACGTGTTACATTGTAGTTAATGTGGTGATACCCGATCACAGAAGATCACAATAACTGTTTTCTTTGTAACTAAACATACAAATTCATGACCTAGGTGGAATTGAACAATCCGCCGTGAAAGGTCGATGTGTATATCTCAGATTGGCTTGTCTTGACCAAGAGATTGCACTAGCACATTTAGTATGTGTTGAAGAGGACCTACAGCAAGGATAAATTCTTCTGTTCTGATATGTGAAGAATTAGACCTCAGTGGTTATTGATTTCTTAATCTCCGTCACTTAAATAGGACCTTGTGTGCTTAATGTTGGGAAAATAGGGGTGCCCGGGAACTTTTCGGGATGAAATTTAAATACGAATTTAAATACAATTATTACTAGCATGAATTAATCCTAATTAATTCAAATAATAATTCCAACAACAATTTTTATCATCATGCATGTTGAATTAATTCACATAAAATCTATGGCGGAATAAACAAGAAATTATGTGACTTACGTACCTCTCGTAGAACTGGCCTTTGAATAAAACGGGACAAACACGAACACGCTTTATCAACCCAAAAGCCTTCTCAAGTATTTCCCTTTCGCCTTACTTGATCACCGGTGGGAGATGCTTTCAAGTAATTTAAATAACTAAGGAAAAAGAAAAATATTGTTGCTGATTTTTTTTTCAACACTGTGAAACTGTAAACTGGAGATGAAATAATCATCCCCTACTTATAGGACAAGGGATTTTCGAAATTTTCATATATTTTAGAGGTGGAGAAAATCTTTTCTTAGCCTCTAAGAAATCTTGAATATATCCCATATATTCTTTTCTCCATAATAAAATATTCCACAAAAATCTCAACCTCCTCCTAATAAGCATATTTTCGAAAATATTAAAGAAAGAATCCAAGATTTGGATCTTCTTGAATATATGAGATAATCTTGTATTCCAAGAATACTTATCTTCCATAATATCTTTCCAAGAAAATCAACAAGATTTTTTCTTTCTCCTAATATATCTTTTTCGAAATATCATGAAAAAATCAGCAAATATATTTTCTTTTATTTTAATCACCTTATCATTATTGGGCTACTTAATTGGGCTACTTGAGAGGCCTTAAGGAGAATTAAGATTGGACCTCCTAATGGACTTCTGAATTTCAATATTGAGCCCCAATATAATTCAGCCCATTAATATTAATTAGTACCACTAATAAATTAATATTGCACTATCCATCTTAATCCATATTACAATAATATGAGCTCCCTGTTATTATTTCCCGCGTTTAAGATTATCAAGTCCATTAATTAATTAAGCTTCTGAATAGCTCTAAATTAATTAACATCTTTCACCTTGGAGTAAAGACAGCTCAACATTATTATTCGTACCGAAGAAACTAATTCTTCACTTGCAAGATTTGTACAATAAAACTTCTGAGCCCACCAAGGGGACTAATCACACGAGCCGTACTCGCACGCGTTTCTCCGTATTAAATCTTAGCAACCGTCGTATGATTAATATTACTGCCCAAGACACAAAGTTCGAAGTCACAATGATTCTCACCCAACATGAATCAAAGCAGTAACTATTAAACACACACAGTCCTATTTAAGTGACGGAGATTAAGAATTCAACAACCACTGAGGTCTAATTCTTCACCTTTCAGAACAGAAGAATTTATCCTTGCTGTAGGACCTCTTCAACACATACTAAATGTGCTAGTGCAATCTCTTAGTCAAGACAGACCAATCTGAGCCTTACACATCGACCTTTCACGGCGGATTGTTCAATTCCACCTAGGTCGTGAAAATGTACGTTTAGTTACAAGTAAACTGTTAATGTCGTCTTCCGTGATCGGGTATCACCACATTAACTACAATGTAACATGTACTATATATTGAACTGTTTGCAATAGAAATTCAACATTCAATCATAACTAAAGCAAATGCGATAAAAGAAATATTCTCATAAAACGAGTGTTTGATACACGAGTTATACAAAGTAAAAGCATACTTTCACGTATAACTCCAACAATCTCCCACTTATACTTAAAGTCTGCTTTTAGTATACATCACGCATGTCTTAGTGTAGTAGCTCTACGTGACATCTTATGTCAACCTACACTAACCTAATAATTCCTCCCACTTATACTTAAAGCAGATTGGCAATAGTCTTGACTCTCATTCCATCCACATGTCTCTCGAATGTACTCAGAGGCAGACCCTTTGTGAATGGATATACTAGGTTGTCCTCCGACATTTACCTTTGCCACCTCTTTATCTCCTCTCTTAACGATTTCTCGTATAAGATGGTGTTTTCTTTCAATGTGTTTGTTGGCCTTGTGGGCTCTCGGTTCCCTTGAATTTGCAACTGCTCCGGCATTGTCACAAAAGACAGTTATCTTGTTGGGCAAATTCGGAACATCGTCCAAGTCCACTAAGAAGTACTTGAGCCAAACCGCTTCTTTCGCTACTTCACAAGCAACTACTTATTCGGCTTCCATGGTCGAATCTGCGATGCATTTCTGCAAATTGCTTCTCCATGTCATGGCTCCTTCTCCCATGCAAAACACACTACCCGAGGTAGTTATTTTGGAATCTATGTCTGATTGGAAATTTGAGTCCGTGTATCCCATGGGAATTAGATTGTCTGATTGTTAAATCAGCATCTTTTCAGAAACTAAAGAACGCATTTAATTGCAATCTAATGTGCTTTCTCGGGGTTACTTTGATATCTTGCCATCATGCCCACGACAAAGCAGATATCCGGTCTCGTACACGACATTGCATACATAAGACTTCCTACGTCTGAAACGTACGGAACGTCTTTCATGTCATCTATCTCCACTTGCGTCTTAGGGCATATTTCTTTAGATAGATGGATTCCGTGCCTAAAAGGTACAAAACCTTTCTTGGAATCTTGCATGCTGAAATGCTTCAAAACAGTGGCTTTGTATGAAACTTGCGATAAACCCAACATCCTCCTCTTGCGATCTCGAGTGAACTTGATCCCAAGGATGTGACCGGCTTTCCCTAAGTCCTTCATATCAAACTGATTTGACAGCCATACCCTTACGTCTGACAATACCTTTACATTGTTTCCAATGAGCAGAATATCGTCTACGTATAATACTAAGAATACCACCGCAGTTCCGTCACACCTTTTATACACACAACTTTCGAACTTGTTTTGATCACAAACCCATAAGACTCAATAACTTGATCAAAACACTGGTTCCAAGTACGCGACGCTTGCTTAAGTCCATAAATGGATCTCTTAAGCTTGCATACGAGGTGCTCTTGGCCTTTTTCAACGAAACCTTTGGGCTGTTGCATATAGATCCCATCAAGACTTTCGTTAAGGAAAGCTGTCTTGACATCCATTTGCCAGATCTCGTAATCTAAGTGCGAAGCGATCGACAAGAGAATACGGATGGACTTAAGCATAGCTACAGGCCACAGGCCACAAGCCTTGCTTTAAAGGTCTCTACCCTTCCGTTCGGTCCTCTTTTCCTCTTGTACACCCACTTGCATCGAATGGGCTCTACCCCACTAGGTGGATCAACCAACTCCCACACTTGATTATAATCCATCGAACCCACCTCGGTTTCCATTGCGGTTTGCCACGCCTCCGCGTCTTTGTCTTGGATTGCCTCGTCGTATGTTCATGGGTCTGATTCATCGCCGGGAATCAAATCCGAAGATTCTCCATTTCCCATGAATCTCTCGGGTTGCCTTGCAATCCTCCCACTACGACGGGGTTCCGGTTGTGATGGTATGACGTGTGGTATATCATCTTGTATACTTGGTATTGGAGTTCGCCCTCTTAACTCGTCTAAGGTAATCTCACTTCTGGGCTTTCTTTTGTTCATATAGTCTTCCTCCAAGAATTTAAAGTGCGAACTAATCACGGTCTTTTAATCCTTGAGACTATAGAACATACACCTTTTTCGTTCCCATGGGATATCCTATAAACAACCTTAATTCCGAACGTGGATCCAATTTACCGGCTTCCTCATCTAGCACGTATGCCGGACAACCCCAAATCCGCAAGTGTCTTAGACTGGGCTTGCGCCCGGTCCACAATTCCATTTGGGTTTTAGGAACCGATTTGGATGACACCAAGTTTAGAATGTAAGTCGTTGTTTCCAAGGCGTTACCCCAAAACGACTTGGGTAAATCCGAATAATTCATCATGGATCTGACTATTTCTAAAAGAGTCTGTCTCCTTCGTTCCACCACACCGTTCTATTGAGGGGTTCCCGGTGCGGTCAACAGGGATACAATCCCTTCGTCTGATAGCTAGTTCAAGAATTCATCGCTAAGGTATTCGCCTCTACGATCAAATCGTAGAAACTTGATACTTCTTTCCCTATGCATCATAAGGTAGATGTATCCATATCTCGAGTAATCATTGAAAAGGACAATTTACTCATACCCCTTCTTTGCTATGATCGTCATTGAACCACACATATCGGTATGAACGAGTTCTAACACTTCCGTAGTTCTATTCCCCTTGGCTCCAAATGCCCTCTTGGTCATTTTACCCTCTAAACAGGATTCACAAGTTGGAAACGGCTCGACTTGAAATGATTCCAAGGATCCGTCTTTCACCAATCTCTCTATCCGCTTTAGATTAATATGACCTAGTCTAAGATGCCATGGAAGTGTTTCGTTCATCTCCGAAGAACGCTTTCTTTTATTACTCGAAATAATCGATGTGTTATTAGATTTAATTTTGTGAGTGGTGTGCCCAAAAATGGTATAAAGATCATCCATTGAAGTTCCGAAACAGATAAACTCATCGTTTCAAGCAATAATAACATCCTTATTAAAAGAAACTGAGTATCTTTTCAAACAGTTTAGAAACTGAAGGTTGAGTTCTTTCTAAACTAGGAACATGAGGAACGTCTCTCAAGACCATAACTCTATCTTCACAAGATAGGCGCACTTCTCCCACTGCTTCAGCTGCCACTCTTGTAGCATTGCTCGATGTGATGGGGATCTCACTTCCGTTAAGTCGTCGGGTTAGCTTAAACCCATGAAACAAATGTGATCAGTAGCTCTCGTATCCACTATCCACGAATAGACAGCATACGCCACTTCACAAGTTTCGATGACTAAGGTGTGTGAATTACCTAACTTTCCTAGCCTCTTAGGCTTGGAACAGGCAGACCTCCATTGTCCTCTCTCACCGCAACTAAAACACTTCCCCTTTGATGCTAGCCTTTGCATTTGTCTTTCGCAACAATTGGGTTTGCTTGGATCCGGCCTTTGGTTCTCTTCCTCTCTTTCCCTCCCTTAGGACCAAAAGAGGTAGACGGACCATTAGTCACCATAGCACTAGACCGGTGCTCCATTTTCACCTCCACCGAAACTAAAGCTTGCAAGAGCTCGGGCAAACGATTTGTCCGTTCATTCATCTGACAGCTCAGATGAAACTACTCAAAGCTTCTCGGTAGAGAATGATATATGAAATCAATCAAAATCCGCACCAAGTACTTCCAACTTGTTAAGGTATGCCATTTTCTCGAGAACGTGCTCCCTCACGGGCGTTCCCTCCACCATTTCCAACATGACTGAGTCATGTTTGGTGAACTGATTAGTCATGGGTTTGATGTGAAGATATCTCTTCAAGGTTTTCCATGATTTCAACAGCGGATACAATGTCAATCATAAACTGCCTTTTTCCCATTGCTTGACTTATCATTAGGCTTGCCGGGTTTATTAACGTGAATAACCCAATTGTGTTTTCGTGCAGTAAGGACAAAATTAAAAAAAAAAACATTTCCAATCGATATAATTATCTCCAAAAAGTTTATTAACTTTAAGTATATTAAACAGTGGATTAAAAGGTTGCGACATGATGAAATGAGAATAAACATACATTCATATTAATATCTAGAAAAATACGAAATTATCACATAATTCGATCACATCAATTATATTGAAACCTTAAAACAATATAATCATGCATCAGCCAACATCTCGAAACAATTTAAATGCGCCACGAGGGGTGGTCTATACATTTAAATACATTCAAGCGGATCACAAACTTAAAAGTTACAAATCCTTAATTCAAAATTAATAGTTGGCTCCCACTTTGACCACATAGAAACTGACAGGGACTCCGAGGGGAGTAAGTTAATATCAATTCCCTATGCCTAAGTAATAACCATAATTGAATACAGGATTATTATTTCGTTTTGAGCAAGTCACTCGTGGTGATGGTCAATACCGCCACTAGTAATAATCCACAATCATCCTTTCGGAATTTATTCATGTGAAATCCGTTCTTTTGGCCGATCCGAGGGGGAAATGTATTCCAAAAGAACTTCACAAATAAATAAATTATGGAGGTCAAAATAATCCAATTTTAATATCCGGAATAAAATTGCGATTATAAAAACATACTTAGTAATTTTCGAAAGTAAGGTTTTTCTTGGACAATTAAATTCATGCAAACACATATTAACAAATAATAATAATTGCACGAAATAAAACATCCATCAAAACAAAATTAAACACATTGGAGCACTCAAATCCAATTGTCACGGTTTAATTTCTTCACGTCTTGATGCGAAAAATCGTCCTTGTTGCTTTCCGACGTTCGTCTCGACGTGCTCCCACTCGAACAGCAACACTTCTTCAAAAACAACATTGTTTGGGGTTCGGGACGATGTTTAAAATCACACGGAAAAAAAACACGAACCGAAAAAATTCCACGGCCCGAGATACGGCGCGCGTCGGCCCACGAAGTGTGCCCGCGCGCCTCTCGGCCCAAAAGGCACCGAAGCAGTGCCCGAAGCGCGCCGAGGCGCAGCCCCGAAGCGCACCCGAGGCGCACTCGAAGTGCTGCACGGAGGCGCGCCGAGGCACACCCGAGGCGCTGCAGCCCGCGCCCGAGGCGCGCGCACGCGTGCGCGCGGCGCCGTGCCCCCGTTGTGCACGGCGTGCGCCGTGCGCCGTTTTTTTCGCCATTCGTCCTCGTTTTCTTCACCCTTGCATGATTGTACGTCCATACACGCGCCACGCTTGTATGCATCGTCCGGGTACGCCGTTTTTAATTCTTCGTTCTTCGTCACAATCCGGTTACAATTTATTTTTACAAAAAAAAAAAATACTAGATCTAGACTAGTCTATTACAATGATCGAATCAAAATAAAAAAAACTAATCTACTCGTGGATTTTCTCACGAGAAAAACGAATTCGAACGAATCGAATTAAAAAACAATTAATTCACACGCATGAAATTAACAACATTAAAACCATGACAATTGGATACCTGCAAAAAAGATCTAACAATTCTACTATCCAATTTCAATTTAATGTTTAACAATTTAAATTCCAATTTAAAATTCAGAGCCCGAAACCGTGGCTCTGATACCAGTTGTTGGGAAAATAGGGGTGCCCGGGAACTTTTCGGTATAAAATTTAAATACGAATTTAAATACAATTATTACTAGCATGCCAACAACAATTTTTATCATCATGCATGTTGAATTAATTCACATAAAATCTATGGCGGAATAAACAAGAAATTATGTGACTTACGTACCTCTCGTAGAACTGGCCTTTGAATAAAACGGGACAAACACGAACACGCTTTATCAACTCAAAAGCCTTCTCAAGTATTTCCCTTCCGCCTTACTTGATCACCGGTGGGAGATGCTTTCAAGTAATTTAAATAACTAAGGAAAAAGAAAAATATTGTTGCTGATTTTTTTTTTCAACACTGTGAAACTGTAAACTGGAGATGAAATAATCATCCCCTACTTATAGGACAAGGGATTTTCGAAATTTTCATATATTTTAGAGGTGGAGAAAATCTTTTCTTAGCCTCTAAGAAATCTTGAATATATCCCATATATTCTTTTCTCCATAATAAAATATTCCACAAAAATCTCAACCTCCTCCTAATAAGCATATTTTCGAAAATATTAAAGAAAGAATCCAAGATTTGGATCTTCTTGAATATATGAGATAATCTTGTATTCCAAGAATACTTATCTTCCATAATATCTTTCCAAGAAAATCAACAAGATCTTTTCTTTCTCCTAATATATCTTTTTCGAAATATCATGAAAAAATCAGCAAATATATTTTCTTTTATTTTAATCACCTTATCATTATTGGACTACTTAATTGGGCTACTTGAGGGGCCTTAAGGAGAATTAAGATTGGGCCTCCTAATGGACTTCTGAATTTCAATATTGAGCCCCAATATAATTCAGCCCATTAATATTAATTAGTACCACTAATAAATTAATATTGCACTATCCATCTTAATCCATATTACAATAATATGGGCTCCCTGTTATTATTTCCCGCGTTTAAGATTATCAAGTCCATTAATTAATTAAGCTTCTGAATAGCTCTAAATTAATTAACATCTTTCACCTTGGAGTAAAGACAGCTCAACATTATTATTCGTACCGAAGAAACTAATTCTTCACTTGCAAGATTTGGTACAATAAAACTTCTGAGCCCACCAAGGGGACTAATCACACGAGCCGTACTCGCACGCGTTTCTCCGTATTAAATCTTAGCAACCGTCGTATGATTAATATTACTGCCCAAGACACAAAGTTCGAAGTCACAATAATTCTCACCCAACATGAATCAAAGCAGTAACTATTAAACACACACGGTCCTATTTAAGTGACGGAGATTAAGAAATCAACAACCACTGAGGTCTAATTCTTCACCTTTCAGAACAGAAGAATTTATCCTCGCTATAGGACCTCTTCAACACATACTAAATGTGCTAGTGCAATCTCTTAGTCAAGACAGACCAATCTGAGCCTTACACATCGACCTTTCACGGCGGATTGTTCAATTCCACCTAGGTCGTGAAAATGTACGTTTAGTTACAAGTAAACTGTTAATGTCGTCTTCCGTGATCGGGTATCACCACATTAACTACAATGTAACATGTACTATATATTGAACTGTTTGCAATAGAAATTGAACATTCAATCATAACTAAAACAAATGCGGTAAAAGAATTATTCTCATAAAACGAGTGTTTGATACACGAGTTATACAAAGTAAAAGCATACTATCACGTATAACTCCAACACTTAATGGTTACTGCTTTGATTCATGTTGGGTGCGAATCATCGTGACTTCAAACCTTGTGCTTTGGGCAGTAATATTAATCATACGACGGTTGCTAGGATTTAATACGGAGAAACGCGTTCGAGTACGGCTCGTGTGATTTGTCCCCTTGGTGGGCTCAGAAGTTTTATCATACCAAATCTTATAAGTGAAGAATTAGTTTCTTCTGTACGGATAATAATGTTGAGCTGTCTTTACTCCAAGGTGAAATATATTAATTAATTTAGAGCTATTCAGAAGCTTAATTAATTAATGGACTTGATAATTTTAAACGCGGGAAATAATAACCGGGAGCCCATATTATCGTAATATGGATTAAGATGGATAGTGCAATATTAATTTATTAGTGGTACTAATTAATATTAATGGGCTGAATTATATTGGGGCTCAATATTGAAATTAAGAAGCCCATTGGAGGTCCAATCTTAATTCTTCTAAAGGCCCCTCAAGTAGCCCATAAAGTAGCCCAATAATGATAAGGTGATTAAAATAAAAGAAAATATATTTGCTGATTTGTTCTTGTAATTTTTGAAAAAGATTTATTAGGAGAAAGAAAAGATCTTGTTGAATATCTTGAAAAGATATTATGGAATATAAGTATTCTTGGAATACAAGATTATCTCATATATTCAAGAAGATCCAAATCTTGGATTCTTTTTTCAATATTTTCGAAAATTAACCCCTTAATGGGGAAGTTGAGATTTTTGTGGAATGCTTTATTATGGAGAAAAGAATATATGGAATATATTCAAGATTTCTTAGAGGCTAAGAAAAGATTTTCTCCACCTCTAAAATATATCAAAATTTAGAAATTCCGTCACCTATATATAGGGGATTATTATTTCATCTCCAGTTTACTTTTCACAGCGTTGAAAAAAATATCAGCAACACTATTTTTTTTCTTCCTTGTTATTTTACATTTTTTGAAAGCATTTCCCACCGGTGATCAAGCAAAGCGAAAAGGACATACTCTAGAAGGTCTTTTGGTTGATAGCACGATCGTGATAGTCCCGTTGTAATCAAAGGCCAAATCTACAACAGGTACGTAGTCACATAATCTCTTAGTTTTCCGCCATAGATTTTATGTGAATTAATTCAACTAGCATGATGATAAAATTATTGTTGGAATTATTATTTGAATTAATTAAGATTAATTCATGCTAGTAATAATTGTATTTAAATTCGTATTTAAATTTCATCACGAATAGATTCCGGGCACCCCGATTTTCGCAACAACTGGTATCAGAGCCACAGTTTCGGGCTCTGATCTTTAAATTGGAATTTAAATTGTTAGATATTAAATTGAAATTGGATAGTAGAATTGCTAGATCTTTTTTCCAGGTATCCAATTGTCATGGTTTTAATGTTATTTTTTTTCATGTGTGTGAATTAATTGTTTTTAATTCGATTCGTTCGAATTCATTTTTCTCGTGAGAAAATCCACGAGTAGATTAGTTGTTTTATTTTGATTTGATCATTGTAATAGACTAGTCTAGATCTAGTATTTATTTTTTGTAAATAAATTATAACCAGATCAAGATGAAGAACGAAGAATTAAAGACAGCGTACCCGGACGACGCATGCATGGATGTAAAATTATGCATGGTGTAAAAAACAAGAACGAACGACGAAACCCGGTGCCCGGAGTACGCGAGGCGCACATCGTCGTGCACAACGGGCGAGCAGAGGCGCACGAGCGTACGCGCGAGGCGCCGCCTCTCGGCGCTCAGCGGTCGTGCCGAGAGGCGCGCCCCGTGGGCCGACGCGCACCGTATCTCGGGCCGTGAAATTTTATTTTCGTTCTTATTTTTTTGTGTGATTTTAAATATCGTCTCGAACCACAAACAAAGTTGTTTTTGATGAAGTGCTGTTGTTCGAGTGGGAGCGTGTCGAGACGAACGATGGAAAGCAACAAGGACGATATTTTGCATCAAGACGTGAAGAAATTAAACCGTGACAATTGGATTTAAGTGCTCCAATATGTTTAATTTTATTTTGATGGATGTTTTATTCCGTGCACTTATTATTTTTTGTTTGCATGAATTTTATTGTCCAAGAAAAACCTTACTTTCAAAAATTACTAAGTATGTTTATTTAATCGCAAATTTTTTTTTTGGATATTAAAATTGGATTAATTTGGCCTTCATAATTTATTTATTTGTGAAGTCTTTTTGAATAAATTTTCCCCTAGGATCGGCCAAAATGACGGATTTCACATGAATAAATTCTGAAAGGATGATTGTGGATTATTACTAGTGGCGGTATTGACCCTCACCACGAGTGGCTTGCTCAAAGCAAAATAATAATCCTGTTTTTAATTATGGTTATTACTTAGGCATAAGAAATTGATATTAACTTACTCCTCTCGGAGTCCCTGTCAATTTTTATGTGGTCAAAGTGGGAGCCAACTATTAATTTTGAATTAAGGATTTGTAACTTTTAAGTTTGTGATCCGCTTGAATGTGTTTAAATGTATAGACCACCCCTCGTGGTGCATTTAAATTATTTCGAGATGTTGGTTGATGCATGATTATATTGTTTTAAGGTTTCAATATAATTGATGTGATCGAATTATGTGATAATTTCATATTTTTCTAGATATTGATATAAATGTATGTTTTATTCTCATTTCATCATGTCGTAAACTTTTAATCCACTGTTTAATATACTTAAAGTTAATAAAAATTTTGGAGAGAATTATATCGATTGGAAATGTAATTTTAAATTTATCCTTACTGCACGAAAACACAATTGGGTTATTCACGTTAATAAACCCGGCAAGCCTAATGATAAGTCAAGCAATGGGAAAAGGCAGTTTATGATTGACAGCGTGACAATGAACACATGAAGTGCATCATCTTGACATCTCTATCTGAGGATTTGAGGCGCGTTCATGAAGACATTGTATCCGCTGTTGAAATCATGGAAAGCCTTGAAGAGATGTTTTCACATCAGAATCCCATGACTAATCAGTTCACCAAACATGACTCGGTCAAGTTGGAAATGGTGGAAGGAACGCCCGTGAGGAAGCACGTTCTCGAGATAATGGCATACCTTAACAAGTTGGAAGTACTTGGTGTGGATTTTGATGTCCCTTCTCAGGTTGATTTCATATATCATTCTCTACCGAGAAGCTTTGAGTATTTTCATCTGAACTGTCAGATGAATGAACGGACAAGTCGTTTACCCGAGCTCTTGCAAGCTCTAGTTTCGGTGGAGGTGATAATGGAGCACCAGTCTAGTGCTATGGTGGCTAATGGTCCGTCTACCTCTTTTGGTCCCAAGGGAGGGAAAAAGAGGAAGAGAACCAAAGGCCGGACCCAAGCAAATCCAATTGTTGCGAAAGGCAAAGTCAAGGCTAGCATCGAAGGGGAAGTGTTTTAGTTACGGTGAGAGAGGACAATGGAGGTCTGCCTGTTCCAAGCCTAAGAGGCTAGTAAAGTTAGGTAATTTACACACCCTAGTCATCGAAACTTGTGAAGTGGCGTATGCTGTCTATTCGTGGATAGTGGACACAAGAGCTACTGATTACATTTGTTTCATGGGTTCAAGCTAACCCGACGACTTAACGGAAGTGAGATCCCCATCACTTCGGGCAATGCTACGAGAGTGGCAGCTGAAGCAGTGGGAGAAGTGTGCCTATCTTATGAAGATAGAGTTATGGTCTTGAGAGACGTTCTTCATGTTCCTAGTTTAGAAAGAAGTCAACCTTCAGTTTCTAAACTGTTTTGAATAGATACGCAGTTTCTTTTAATAAGGATGTTATTATTTCTTGAAACGATGAGTTTATATGTTCCGGAATATTGTTGGATGATCATTATACCATTAATTGGGCACACCACTCATAAATTGAATCTAATAACATATCGACTATTTCGAGTTATAAAAGGAAGGGTTCTTTCTGATATGAACGAAACACTTCTATGGAATCTTAGATTAGGTCATATTAATCTAATGAGAATACAAAGATTGGTGAAAGATGGATCCTTGGAGTTTCTTCAAGTTGAGTCGTTTCCAACTTGTGAATTCCGTTTAGAGGGTAAGATGACCAAGAGGGCATTTGGAGCCAAGGGGATTAGAGCCATGGAAGTGTTGGAACTCGTTCATACTGATGTGTGTGGTACAATGACGATCAAAGCGAGAAGGGGTATGAGTATTTTGTCACTTTCATTGATGATTACTCGAAATATGGATACATCTACCTTATGTTGCATAGGGAAAGAAGTATCAAGTTTCTACCATCTGATCGTGGAGGCAAATACCTCAGCGATGAATTCTTGAACTACCTATCGGATGAAGGGATTGTATCCCAGTTGATCGCACCGGGAACCCCTCAATAGAATGGTGTAGCGGAGAGAAAGTACCGGAATCTTTTAGAAATGGTCAGATTCATGATGAGTTATTCTGATTTACCCAAGTCGTTTTGGGGTAGTGCCTTGGAAACAACGACTTACATTCTAAACTTGGTGCCATCCAAATCGGTTCCTAAAACCCCGTTAGAATTGTGGACCGAGCGTAAGCCTAGTTTGAGACACATGAGTATCTAGGGGTGTCCGACATACGTGCTAGACAAGAAAGCTGGTAAATTGGATCCACGTTCAGAATTAAGGTTGTTTAAAGGATATCCCATGGGAACAAAAGGGTGTATGTTCTATAGTCCCAAGGATTAAAAGATCGTGTTTTGCGCACACTTTAAATTCTTGGAGGAAAACTATATGAACAAAAGAAAGCCCAGAAGTGAGATTACTTTAGACGAGTTAAGAAGGCAAACTCCAATACCAAGTATACAAGATGATATACCACACGTCACACCTTCACAACCGGAACCCCGTCACAGTGGGAGGATTGCTAGGCAACCCGAGGGATTCTTGGGAATAGGAGAATCTTCGGATTTGATTCCCGGTGATGATCGGACCCATGGACATACGACGAGGCAATCCAAGACAAAGACGTGGAGTCATGGCAAACGGCAATGGAAGCCGAGATGGGTTCGATGGATCATAATCAAGTGTGGTAGTTGGTCGAACCACCCAATGGGGTAGAACCCATTGGATGCAAGTGGGTGTACAAGAGGAAAAGAGGACCGGACGGAAGGGTTGAGACCTTCAAAGCAAGGCTAGTGGCCAAAGGGTATACTATAAAATAAGGGATCGATTATGAGTAGACCTTTTATCCTGTAGTTATGCTTAAGTCCATCTGTATTCTCTTGTCAATTGTTGTGCACCTAGATTACGAGATCTGACAAATGGATATCAAGACAGCTTTCCTTAACGGAAGTCTTAACGGGTTGGATATCTATATGCAACAACCCAAAGGTTTCATTGAAAAAGGCCAAGAGCACCTCGTATGCTAAGAGATCCATTTACGGACTTAAGTAAGCATCGCGTACTTGGAACCAGTGTTTTGATCAAGTGATAAAGTCTTATGGGTTTGATCAAAACGAGTTTAAAAATTGTGTGTATAAAAAGTGTGACAGAACTAGGGTGGTATTCTTAGTATTATACGTAGACGATAATCTGCTCATTGGAAATAATGTAAAGGTATTGTCAGGCGTAAGGGTATGGCTGTCAAATCAGCATGATATGAAGAACTTAGGAAAAGTTGGTCACATCCTTGGGATCAAGTTCACTCGAGATTGCAAGAGAAGGACGTGGGGCTTATTGCAAGTTTCATATAAAGGCACTGCTTTGAAGTGATACAACATGCAAGATTCCAAGAAAGGTTTTGTACCTTTTAGGCACGGAATCCATCTATCCATAAAAATATACCCTAAGACGCAAGTGGAGACAGATGACATGAAAGGCATTCCGTATATCTGCTTTGTCGTGGGCATGGTGGCAAGATATCAAATTAACCCCGGGAAAACACATTAGATTGCAATTAAATACATTCTGTAGTTTTTGAAAAGAACTTGGAATAGAATGCTGATTTAACAGTCAGACGGTCTAATTCCCATGGGGTACACGGACTCAAATTTCCAATCAGACATAAACTCCAGAATAACTACCTCGGGTAGTGTGTTTTTCATGGGAGAAGGAGCCATGACATGGAGAAGCGATTTGCAGAAATGTATCACAGATTTGACCATGGAAGCCGAATAAGTAGCTACTTGAGAAGCAGTGAAAGAAGCGGTTTTTCTCAAGAACTTCTTAGTGGACTTGATCGTTGTTCCGAATTTGCCCAGTATAATCACTGTCTTTGTGATAATGCCGGAGCAGTTGCAAATTCAAGGGAACCGAGAGTCCGCAAGGCCAGCAAACACATAGAAAAAAAATACCATCTTATACGAGAAATCGTTAAGAGAGGAGATAAAGAGGTGGCAAAGATAAACATCGGAGGACAACCTAGTATATCCTTTTACAAAGGGTCTGCCTCAGAGTACATTCGAGAGACATGTGGATGGAATGGGAGTCAAGACTATTATCAATCTGCTTTAAGTATAAGTGGGAGGAATTATTAGGTTAGTGTAGGTTGACATGAGATGTCACGTAGAGCTAATACACTAAGACATGCATGATGTATACTAAAAAGCGGACTTTAAGTATAAGTGGGAGATTGTTGGAATTATACATGAAAGTATGCTTTTACTTTGTATAACTCATGTATTAAACACTTATTTATGAGAATATATCTTTTATCACATTTGCTTTAAATATGATTGAATGTTGAATATTTATTACAAACCGTTCAATATATATAATACGTGTTACATTGTAGTTAATGTTGTGATACCCGATCACAGAAGATCACATTAACTGTTTTTCTTGTAACTAAACGTACAAATTCACGACCTTGGTGGAATTGAACAATCCGCCGTGAAAGGTCGATGAGTATATCTCAGATTGGCTTGTCTTGACCAAGAGATTGCACTAGCACATTTAGTATGTGTTGAAGAGGACCTACAGTGAGGATAAATTCTTCTGTTCTGATGTGTGAAGAATTAGACCTCAGTGGTTATTGATTTCTTAATCTCTGTCACTTAAATAGGACTGTGTGTGCTTAATGGTTAGTGCTTTGATTCATGTTGGGTGTGAATCATCGTGACTTCAAGCCTTGTGCTTTGGGCAGTAATATTAATCATACGACGGTTGCTAAGATTTAATACGGAGAAACGCGTGCGAGTACGGCTCGTGTGATTTGTCCCCTTGGTGGGCTCATAAGTTTTATCGTACCAAATCTTGCAAGTGAAGAATTAGTTTCTTGGGTACGGATAATAATGTTGAGCTGTCTTTTCTCCAAGGTGAAATATATTAATTAATTTAGAGCTATTCAGAAGCTTAATTAATTAATGGACTTGATAATCTTAAACGCGAAAAATAATAACCGGGAGCCCATATTATCGTAATATGGATTAAGATTGATAGTGCAATATTAATTTATTAGTGGTACTAATTAATATTAATGGGCTGAATTATATCGGGGCTCAATATTGAAATTCAAAAGCCCATTGGAGGTCCAATCTTAATTCTCCTAAAGGCCCCTCAAGTAGCCCATTAAGTAGCCCAATAATGATAAGGTGATTAAAATAAAAGAAAATATATTTGCTGATTTTTTCTTGTAATTTTCAAAAAAGATATATTAGGAGAAAGAGAAGATCTTGTTGATTTTCTTGAAAATATATTATGGAAGATAAGTATTCTTGGAATACAAGATTATCTCATATATTCAAGAAGATCCAAATCTTGGATTCTTTTTTCAATATTTTCGAAAATTAACCCCTTAATGAGGAAGTTGAGATTTTTGTGGAATATTTTATTATGGAGAAAAGAATATATGGAATATATTCAAGATTTTTTAGAGGCTAAGAAAATATTTTCTCCACCTCTAAAATATATGAAAATTTCGAAATTCCCTCACCTATATATAGAGGATGATTATTTCATCTTCAGTTTACTTTTCACAGCGTTGAAAAAAAAATAAGCAACACTATTTTTTTCTTCCTTGTTATTTTAAATTGCTTGAAAGCACTTCCCACCGGTGACAAGCAAGGCGAAAGGGACATACTTGAGAAGGTCTTTTGGTTGATAGCACGATCGTGATAGTCCCGTTGTAATCAAAGGTCAAATCTACAAGAGGTACGTAGTCACATAATCTCTTAGTTTTCCGCCATAGATTTTATGTGAATTAATTTAACTTGCATGATGATAAAATTGTTGTTGGAATTATTATTTGAATTAATTAGAATTAATTCATGCTAGTAATAATTGTATTTAAATTCGTATTTAAATTTCATCCCGAATAGATTCCGGGCACCCCGATTTTCCCAACATTCTCTACACTCATAACTTACTACGAAGCACTCGAAATCACCTTTGTTTCCCAAGTGTTTCAAATTTGTAGAGAGCATACCAAACCTTCTGTAACTGAGCTTATAGTTATATCCAAACCTTAGAAAGAGATAATCCATCCTTAAGCCTTGAGCTAAACTGTAAGGATTATCTCACAAACAGTTGGAACCAAACCCTACTCAAAACCCTACCCCAGAGTTAGGTTGAGAGTTAGAGTTAAGAGGTGTTAGTAAGCTGAGTATTGACATCAGTCTGAAAGCTGGTTGTTTTGGGAACTAGGACCTGGAATTATCCTAGGGATCAAATATCCTAAGAGAGGATTGTTTGATCAGTGCACCTTGGCACTATAACACAAAGAATTCCAAAGTGAAAGGAATTCTCCTGTTTAATCAGGACAATGGATGTAGGAGATTCATCTCTGAACCACTTTATATCTTGTGCACTTACATTCTGTTAATTCTTTAGTGTGTGTTGTTCAAACAAGTTTTTATCAAGCAAAATGAGTTTTTCTTAAGGGCTCACTAATCCGCAACTCAAAGCTAATTAGATAGCAACTCAACTGAAAGTCTTGAACCTTCAGTGGAGCTGATATCTCAGCAAGCTTTCATTAGTAAATCTCAGCAGACTTCCAAGTCCACTGAAGATCTACTGTCTTGAGTAATCTAATAATTTTTAAGAAAGAAGTTTGAGTTTGTAACAACAGGTGTATTCCCCCCCCATACACCTGTATAACTCGTTTCGGGACTAACAAGTGGTATCAGAGCAGTGATTTAAAAGACCATTGTTCTAAGTATACCTTGTGCTCAAAAGGTAAAGTTGTTGGGACATTGTCAGTTTTGATTAAGATCCCAAAGCCCCTGAAAAGATGATTGCCTTAATCTGTCTTTGTCAGGCTAGTCTTGGTTAGGATTTGTACTTAGTCATTTTACACTTCACAGGTACTCAGTGAGAGGAGAACTCACTGGAGACAATCAAGACTCAGAGCCTGAAGACAAAGAGCACCATCCTGAACTTATGGCAGTCTTCTAAACTGACTGAGTAAGTGTCAGTGATGAAGAGTATGACCCTGAGGTCATTACTAACTCAGTCCTGAAGGGAACGGGATGTCACTGAGCTAATGGGAAGACTTGGAGTAGAGCCAAGCAATGAAGAAGGAATTTCAGCGTCAGAACAAGACTGGTGGGCTCAAAACAAAATGAACTTAATAAGACAAGCCTGAAGTTCAGGAATAAGTTCTGACATTCTCACCAACCTGATGACGTGGACCAATCCGAGAAAGACACGCACGTACGGAACCTGACATGAAGACTGAATTCAGACTGCATATTCAACGGGCAAGCATTCAATGTGCATTTAATGCAAATACCAAATCCATGCAAGGACGGCTGCTGCATGAAGATATGTCCGTTTGAAGCCACTCTACATAGATGACTCGAAGGCTATCTCTCCAACGGATAGTTTTTCAAATCACCTATAAATATAGAAGACCTTGAACCCATTCAAGGTTACGGGAAATTTCCAAGCCAAAAATTACTCAAACTCTCAAGCATTCAAAGCATTCAACCCTTAAGAGAAGCACTCGAAACCTTCTAAATTTCCCAAGTGTTTCTCAGCATTTGAGAGTTATTCTGTATTCCAAGAGCTAATTAGAATTATCTTAAGCTTAGAGAGATTATCCAATCCTTAGCATAGCTTTGCCTTGTAAGGATAATCTCAACCTAGTTGGAATCCAAACTGAAACCAAAACCCTAAGTTAGGCTTGTTGGGAGTAAGTCAGTTAGAGTGTTAGTAAGTGGAGTTGTATAGATCAGTGAGGTTAGCTGGTCTTGGTGCACCTTGGCACATTAAAAACAAGAATCCCTTGAGTGGATTTCCTGTTAAATCAGGCCGTGGACGTAGGAGCTTGAGACTCTGAACCACGTTAAACTCCCTGTGTTCTTACTGCTTTGATATTGTGCATACTTGCCATATTATTTGTTCATTCATTGCATTCAAGTTTATCAGGCCTGAATCAATCAGGCTGATCTTCAAAAGAGCACTGCCCTACTAAACACTTTTCAGGTTTGAGTAAAACAAGTTTTTCAGAAAGCAAACTAAACAAGACTTTAAACTTTCAGGGCTCAAACATTTCCGCACTGAATTTGAACTGATAGTTAGCCAACTGACCTGCACCAAGTGTAGTCAGTAGGTGTGTTATCAGCTTCTAGTTCTTTACCACTCTGAGCAGAGGGGACTCAGTCAGTTTTAAGGTTAAAAATTGGTATACGTGTATCCCCCCCATAAACGTATTCCTCAGTCTTGTACCGGGACCAACAAGTGGTATCAGAGCAGTGGTTCGAAAGACCGCTGACTTTGAATACTAATAGTTTCAGAGGAGAAACTGTTGGTGGTCACTGAACAGATCTGAGTTTGCTTTTCATAAAACTTGCATCATCATGACTTCGAGGAGACTTGAAGCTTCGTTACCTGAATTCTCTGTGTCTAACTTTGTTTATTGGAAGTTCAGATTAGAAGCACATCTAGATGCCATCCATGACCAGATGCCACGTGTACTCAGGGAGGGACCGATCAAGATCACTATTCCTAACGTCAGAGGACTGGGATATGAGGATCTTGCGATTGGCGTGCAGGTTCCTAAAGAAAGGAAAGACATGACCAACGATGAAATCAAGATGGTGGAACTTGACAACGTCGCCAGAAACATCATCTTGCACACGGTGCCCTTCGAGGAATCAGCTAGGCTGATGAACTTAAAGACGGCAAAGGAGGTCTGGGATGAGCTGACAAGGATGTGTGAGGGATCTGAAAAGATCAAGGAGAACAAGAGAAACATTGACATTCAGAAATTCGAGGCGTTCGAGATGCTGCCTGACGAGAGCATAGATCAAATGGAGTCTAGATTCATCAAGTTGATGAATGAGTTGGTGATGTTGGACAAGGATGTCCCAAGTAGAGATGTTGCTTCAAAGATCCTGAATGCCCTTCCTGAGAGATGGGACAACAGTGTAATTATGCTTAAGAACACTCAGGATATGAGTAACATAACTTCTGCTTTACTTTTTTCAGAGCTCAAAGCGCTTGAATTCGACCTTAACAAAAGAAAGAAGAAAGTACAGTCAGAAGAGGAAGTGAAGGAGAAAACTCCTGAGAAAAGTGTGGCGTTCAAGGCCAGATCTGAACCTGTTGAGCCCTCATCAAACTCTTCATCAAAGTCACTAATGGAGATGAGCAGAGAAGAACTCGTTGAAGAGTACAGCCTGATGGCCAGACGATTCGACAAGCTCAATTCCAGGTTTGGTCGTTATAAAAAGTTTTATCAGGACTCACGTGACAGGAAACCTGAAGGAACCCACCAAAGCTCAAGGAGATATGAGGAGCGAAGGAATACTGACCAGAGGAGAGAACGTGGTGATGAAAGGAGATATTCTGAACCAAAACCTGAAAGAAGAGACGAACAGAGACGTACTCGCGATGATAGATATCCAACCAAGACTGAAAGCTCACCAAGAACCAGGGAACCTGACTCAAGGAGGAACCCTGAACCAAGAAAAGAAAGAGTAAGTGAGCAGGTAGCATGTTACAACTGTTACAAGATTGGTCACTATCAGTACGACTGCCCGGAGCTGAGTGCAAGGGAGAGAGAGGAAAGGAGAGCCACTAGGGACCTAAGATCTGCTGATCGGAGAGCGATGGTCGCTGAAGATGCAACAGATTCTGACGGTCCTGCTGAAAGGTCACCTGAACTCTTCTCAGATGACGACTACGATGATGTCTGTCTGATGGCTAGGGATGAGCCTGAGGTAACATCAAATTCTGTTTGTGCTTCTTACACTGGTCAAAATCCTAAGCTTAGCTCAGAGTCAGTTAGAGAAATGAACCTTCAGATCTGTCTTGATCAATTGATGGTTGATTTCTCCAGAATGCAGGAAACTAATGTCTTCTTGGTAGAGGAGAACAAGAAATTGAGTACTGAAGTTCAAAACCTGAATGAACAACTTACTCAGTCTGATCTTAAAGAATCAGCTCAAATTGTGAGACTAACTCAGGAGATTGATTTAATCAATGCTGAGCGTCTTCCAAGAGAGAAGATTCTGAAGGAACTGGCTGAGGAAGAACTGGTCAGGAAGGAAGAACTGAAAGTACTTAAGAGTAAGTTTGATGACCTCTTTACCAGACATGAAATCCTGAAAAAGAGTGAGGACTCTCTCAAGAAAAAGGTTGCAGCAATGAATAAATCCTCAGTGGCTAGAGAGGAAATAAATAGCAACCAGATACTTGGGAACAAGAAAAAGGGACTTGGATATGTCCCTGAGAAATCCTCACAGGGTCAGTCTCATGTTGCCTCAGGGAGCAACACTGAGAGGGTATTTGTTCAGACAGGCCAGAGTGCACCTAAGGTTGTGCTCCAGGCCCGTCAAACTGATAAGGGCAAGGAAACCATTGACACAGTCAGGGTTGCTCCTAAGGTAGCTAAGCCAAAACCCAAGGGAAAGGCAAAGCAACCTACGGAAGCCCCTGAGAGCTCAGGCCAGGGAAAACCTCAGCGAAAGCAGAGGAAGACTCAGGCCAAGAGCCTTCAGACTGGTCAGCGAGGGTACCATCATGCTTGGTAATACCAACAGGGAAGGCCAAATATGATGACACCCCCGTGGTTTTGGCATCCTGAGGCCTTTAACTGCTTTCCATTCCCTCACTTGCCTAGGGGGAATAGAAATCAGGGCCCTTATCAAGAACAAGGCCCAAGACCTGCTGCACCCAGACCTAGGAAGAACAGGAAGCCAGCCCCAAAGGCACCCACTCAGGCTCCTGTGAAGCCTAAGTCTAGCACCCATACACCATCTTCCTCTCAGACAAAGAAGAAGAAAGTTGTGTATGTTGATGTTTCAGGGAGACAGATTTACCACTCTGAGGCAATCAGGGTTGTGAAGCAAGTCTGGATCCCGAAGGGTACAGCTGACACGATAGGACCCAACACCCAATGGGTACCTAAAGCCTGATTTACTTGCAGGTGGCTGTGGATCACAACAAAAGGAGAGGAGACTCAATCAAAGCTGTTTGGTACCTAGACAGTGGTTGCTCAAGGCACATGACTGGAATGAAGAGTCTTATCCAAGAATATCAAGCTAAAAATGGTCCACAGGTAACCTTTGGTGATAACTCAAAAGGTGTTACTAAAGGTTTCGGTGTTCTAATTATAGGTACAGTCAGAGTGGAAAATGTGTCCTTTGTGGAAGGATTGAAGCATAACCTGCTGTCAATAAGTCAATTCTGTGACAAAGGGTTCAGTGTTGAGTTTTCATCGAACACATGTTCAGTCAAGGACAAATCAACACAGGTGCTTCTATCAGGTATAAGGAAAGGTAATGTTTATCTCGCTGATTGGAGCAGCACTATTCCTAATACTTGTCTTCTTGCTAACAGCTCTCTAGAGCTCAGTTGGTTATGGCATAAAAGATTAAGCCACCTGAACTTCAAGATTCTTAACAAAATTTCTAGACAGTCACTTGTTGATGGTCTACCTAATGAAGTTTTTAGCAAAGATCATGTGTGCAAAGCTTGTCAGGAAGGGAAGCAGGTCAGAGCATCATTCAAAGAAAAAGCTTCTTACTCCACTGACAGGATACTTCAGCTCTTGCACATGGATTTGTTTGGTCCCATAACACCTGTGAGTATGAATGGTAGAAAGTATACCCTTGTGGTTATTGATGATTATTCTAGATATACTTGGGTCATTTTCTTGTTAAATAAGAAGGAAACACAGGTGAAGCTTCCAGAGTTGCTCAGGAGACTCAGCAATGAGAAGAATCAGTCCATTACTAAGATCAGATCTGACAAGGGCACTGAATTTATAAATTCATATATTTCTGACTTCTGTAATGAACTTGGTATAGCTCATGAGACTTCTGCAGCTAGAACCCCACAACAGAATGGTGTCGCTGAAAGAAGGAACAGGACACTGAAGGAGGCTGCAAGGACCATGCTGGCTGAGTCAGGATTGCCCAAGAAATTCTGGGCTGAGGCAATCAACACTGCATGCTACACTCAGAACAGATCCATGCTGAACAAGCAACATGCACAGACCCCATATGAGACATGGAACAAAAGGAAACCTCGTATTTCTTATTTTCATGTATTTGGTTGTAAGTGCTTCATCCTCAACAATGGGAAGACCCAGTTGAAAGCCTTTGATAGCAAATCTGATGAAGGAATATTCTTAGGATATTCTGAAGTTAGTAAAACCTTCAGGGTTTACAACTGTAGGACCCTTGTTGTTGAAGAATCACCTCATGTTGTCTTTGATGAATCTGCTAATGAGTCTAGGGAAAAGGTGTTGAATCCTGACACTGAGGAGGTCACAAGGAGTGTGACAAGGCTGAGCTTGAAGAATCAACCTGATCCCAAGATCAAGACTGTGCCAATTCCGAGATGGGATGATGATGACGATCAGGATGATGAAATAGGTGCCACTCCTAAGCCCAGCACATCAGGGATTGTTGAGCCTCAGACTGAGGAACAGGCTCAACCTGAGGTAAGTGCCGTCTATGAAGATGCTGTTGCAGCTGAGACGGTTCCTGAGTCACCTAATCAAGGGGGAATCAATGTCCCTGACATTGAGCTGGTTAATCCCTTTGGCATAGACTCAGGATCATCCCCTTCCGTTCAATTTCCTGAATTTTATGAGCCTGTAGACACTAACATTGCAGGTACTTCAGGAACAACTCCTGGCAAGAGAACATGGTTAGAAGATCATCCCATTGATCAAATCATTGGTGATCCAACTGAGGGAGTCAGGACCAGACGGTTCCATGGTGAGAGTGCATTGTTCTATTGCTTTCTCTCTGAGCAAGAGCCTCAGAACATTGAAGAAGCTCTCACTGACTCGAACTGGATCATTGCCATGCAAGAGGAGCTGAATCAGTTCACAAGGAATCAAGTTTGGGAACTGGTGGATAGACCTAGGCATCAAGGTGTGATTGGTACCAAGTGGGTCTTTAAGAACAAGAAGGATGAGAATGGTGTTGTGGTAAGGAACAAGGCTAGACTGGTTGCAAAAGGGTATTGTCAGTCTGAAGGAATAGACTATGATGAGACTTTTGCTCCAGTGGCTAGGTTGGAAGCTATCAGGTTGTTCCTTGCATATGCAACATACAAGAAGTTCAAGGTGTATCAAATGAATGTCAAGAGTGCCTTCCTGAATGGTGTACTCAATGAAGAGGTATATGTTGAACAACCTCCCGGGTTTGAGGCTGGAGATAGAGTATACCATTTGAAGAAAGCACTCTATGGACTCAAGCAAGCACCAAGAGCTTGGTATGATACCCTCTCTCAATTCCTGACAGACCATGGGTTCAAGAAAGGAACTGTGGATAGGACATTGTTCAGGATCACTGAAGGTGATGACATTCTCTTGGTCCAGATTTATGTGGATGACATAATATTTGGATCACCAAATCATCAGCTTTGTGAGAAATTCTCTAAGCTGATGACTGGTAAATTTGAGATGTCCATGATGGGAGAGATGAACTTCTTCTTAGGATTGCAGGTCAAGCAGACTGATCAAGGTATATTCATTAATCAGGCCAAGTATACAAGAGACTTGATTCATAAGTTTGGTGTTCAGAACAACGATCCAGCAAGGATCCCTATGAACACAAATTGGAAGATGGATCCTGACACTGAAGGGACTTCAGTAAATCAGACTGAGTATCGTGGGCTGATAGGTTCTTTATTGTACCTGACTGCAAGTAGGCCTGACATTACGTTTGCAGTTGGTGTGTGTGCTAGGTATCAGTCTGATCCCAAGAGAAGTCATTTGGAGGCTGCTAAAAGGATACTTAAGTATTTGAAAAGGACAGTCAATATGGGACTATGGTATCCTTCAGATGACAACTTAGAACTGACAGGTTATTCAAATGCAGATTATGGAGGTTGTAGGATTGATAGGAAATCAACCTCAGGGACATGTCAGTTTTTGGGAAGTAAGTTGATCTCGTGGTTTAGTAAGAAGCAGAATTCAGTGGCTACATCCACGACTGAGGCTGAGTATATGGCTGCAGGTAGTTGTTGTGCTCAGATTTTATGGTTGAGGCAACAGTTGAGAGACTATCAAGTGTTTGCTAATCAAGTCCCAATCTATTGTGATAACAATAGTGCTATAGCAATTACTCAGAACCCAGTGCGTCACACAAGGTGCAAGCATGTGGATATTAGACACCACTTCATTCGAGATCATGTGGAGAAGAAAGATATCAGGATGGAGAAGATTCACACTGACAGGCAAATAGCTGACATCTTAACTAAGCCTCTGGCTGAATCGAGGTTTATGGAACTATCAGTGGAGTTAGGACTCTTAGATCCGGGAGAGCAGTCAGTGTAGGGTTCAAGGGGGAACTCAGGCCAGACTCGACTCAGCGAGGTATCAGGGTGCTACAATATCTCCCTGACAGGTATGAGTTCTAACCTGACTCTTGTGAATTTCAAGCGTCTCCCTGAGTCCTTCGTCCTGAAAATCTTTATTAAATGCATTCCGTTCTCATTAAAAGCGCGTCTTTTCATATTTAAACCCACGCGCACGGAGCATTTAATGCTACAGTTACTTTTTCATATACGTGTCCGTTTTATACGGAATATGACTGACATGGGGTTTAATTGAAGCTGAGATTAATCCTGGCCCCTCATTTCAAAACCTTTCGAATTCAGGGATCAATCTCAACCCCACGTTTGAGTAACTGACTTAGTCTTATCAATCAAGAGTGCCATTTGAGGTTTTTACGCAAACACAACGCACAATCTGCACACTGAGTTTTCTCTTGCTCAAACACAGATAATTCTTTCAAAAAATCTCTTCTTTTCAAAACAATGGCATTTCTCGATTCCAACTGGACAACCGACAAGATAGTAGATGTTGTTGAAAAGAAACTGGTACACATGGAGCAAGTCATCTCCATGGAAGGTATCTGTCTTACGGTTGAGGAAATCAAACCCGTATTTAAATGGATTTCCGATGCCGGGTTGGAAACATACTTCACCACCCGCCCCATCTCCTTGCTCCCAAGAACAGTGGTGGAAGCCTATTTAAATATGTTCTTACAAAAAGGGGAAGTTTTCACGAAGGTAACTGCACTGAAGCCGACGGGAGAGAAGGACGGCGACGGCGAACCTCTTTACAACACAGAGGTGGTCACTATCAACTTCAGGCAGGCGGTGAGGGAAGTCTTTAAGTTGCCTTTCACAGGCATTAACCCGAGGGACTTGCTCCTAAGGTTCAAGTTAGCTTAGCTGAGCCTGAGGAGGCGGCTATGACTACTTCACAACTGCCTTCAGTGCACCTTGAAGAAGGGACTGATGCTGCAGGGGCTGACAAGGGAAAGCAGCCAATCACTGATGCGGCCGTTGATGATGAGGATGTGATCATAACCGGGGTCGGACGTGCTGAAATCACAAGCATAATGGAGGTCAAGCAGGAGAAAACCTCAGAAAATCTAGCTGAACTTCAGGAGGAGGTAATGAGGCTACGAGCTAAGAAGGAAGAAGACTCCAAGGCCCTGGCGAAGCACATCAGGTGGACAAAGTCAGCTTACAACACCCTTGCTAACAGGGAGCTGATTTTGTTAAAGAAAACGATGACTGACATGGCCAAGTCAGTGAGGAATGAGAGGAAGCGCACCAAGAAGATGCTTAGGAATACTCTCAAGAAGCTTGAAGAGAGGGATGCGATCAGGGACGAGAAGATGAATCAGGCAGTGGACAGGCTTGCAGTTCAGACTGGAGCTATTGTCACTCAGGCCTTGAAGGACTCAGCGTCCAAACTGAAGATGGAGTCAGGGAGGATGGATCGCACCTCTCAGTCAGTGGCCGACACCTTGGCAAAGGCCACTGAGGAATCGGCAAAGATACTAACTGAGGCTAGCAGAGTCAGCGGTGAGTCCTTGAAGGTGGAGGAAAGGATCACCAAGGCTGAACAAAGACTCCAACTCTCCATGGAGGTCTTTGAGAAGAAAGTCAATGCTGCTATCAGTTCAGTTTCTTTTGCAGGCACTGGGATTGCCACGGGAGTTGAGATGCTGAAGGAGGGCGTTTTGGAAGTACAATCCTTAGCCTCTTTTGTTATCAACAGTGGAGCTGAGTCACTCCCATCCCAGGCCAATGATGATGCCAAAAAGGGGGAAAAGAAGAAGAAAAGATCCCGCCCTGAGGCATCGGAGGCAGTCAATCAAGGTGAAACCGTTCTAGCTGACCCTGAAGCCAATCCTGATGGAAACATTTTAAGGGTGAGGAAGTCAGCTAGGTTAGCGGCGGTGGAAAAGGAAGGAGAAGAAATTGTTGCCAAACTGAGAGAGGAGGCAACAAAGGCAAAGGCTAATGAACCTTCCAAGCAACAACCTAAACCAGTTCAGAGATCGTCTCCCATGAGCTCAAGGAAGAATCCCATCACTTACTCAGGTGAGTTGGTTGCGGAGCTATGTGGTGAAGCGTGGGGAGATCAATCTGAAAAATCTGAGGCTATGCGCAGAGCTGAAATTGCTCAGAAGGAGAAGATGCGCATCTTAGAGAAGAAGGTTGAGAAGCTGATGGATATCACTGAGCTTCAACAACGTGAACTAGATGATGCAGTGATCAGCTTGCTAAGGAGGAAGAAGGCGAAGCCTGAGCCCAGAAAGTACAGGAAGAAGCCAACAGTTAGGAAATCAACAATTCTTCAAGTCAGAAGGCTAGAATCAGGAGCAAGGGAAGCTTTCGTTGATGAGTTCGTCTCAGAGACATTGAAGGAGTTTTGGACTGATGCAAGGGATGAATTTGTTAGACTGTGGTTTGTTGTGAAGAAGTGGGGCGACACTGACGATATCAACGCCCACTTCACTGACTACATTATGGATAATCATCCTGAGCTATTCCAGAAGATCTTGGAGGAGGCTGAGGCAGCTCAAGTTCAAGTGAAGGCTCCTGAGTTCACCATTCGAGCTCCTCCCTTGGTTCCTGGAACTCAAAAGCATGATACAAAGGCCATTATGATGGAAGTTTTGAAGATAGCCAAAGCTGAAGGGTACGTGAATCAACCTGGAAGACTTGACGAACTGAAGGCAAGAGTTTATGCAGGATATGGACTCAAGCCTGAAATGAGATTAGTCTAGGTGTTCACAGGCTTCTTTGTAATAGATTAGATTCATTGTAATCATTTCCACATCAATCAATGAAATCTGTTACTTTTGCCCACAGACAAAAACTCATTGTCTTTTTGGCTGTTGTTTAAAATTCTGTACTTTATCAAGAATTGCTCTAACACTGTCTTATCTTATTGATAGGTTTATCTTGTTTCCTCTAAGTGTGTTGAGGATCTTTTCAGTGTTTTGGCATCATCAAAAAGGGGGAAATTGTTGGGACATTAACAGTTTTGATTAAGATCCAAAAGCCCCTAAAAAGATGATTGCCTTAATCTGTCTTTGTCAGGCTAGTCTTGGTTAGGATTTGTACTTAGTCATTTTACACTTCACAGGTACTCAGTGAGAGGAGAACTCACTGGAGACAATCAAGACTCAGAGCCTGAAGACAAAGAGCACCATCCTGAACTTATGGCAGTCTTCTAAGCTGACTGAGTAAGTGTCAGTGATGAAGAGTATGACCCTGAGGTCATTACTAACTCAGTCCTGAAGGGAACGGGATGTCACTGAGCTAATGGGAAGACTTGGAGTAGAGCCAAGCAATGCAGAAGGAATTTCAGCGTCAGAACAAGACTGGTGGGCTCAAGACAAAATGAACTTAATAAGACAAGCCTGAAGTTCAGGAATAAGTTCTGACATTCTCACCAACCTGATGACGTGGACCAATCCGAGAAAGACACGCACGTACGGAACCTGACATGAAGACTGAATTCAGACTGCATATTCAACGGGCAAGCATTCAATGTGCATTTAATGCAAATACCAAATCCATGCAAGGACGGCTGCTGCATGAAGATATGTCCGTTTGAAGCCACTCTACATAGATGACTCGAAGGCTATCTCTCCAACGGATAGTTTTTCAAATCACCTATAAATACAGAAGACCTTGAACCCATTCAAGGTTACGGGAAATTTCCAAGCCAGAAATTACTCAAACTCTCAAGCATTCAAAGCATTCAACCCTTAAGAGAAGCACTCGAAACCTTCTAAATTTCCCAAGTATTTCTCAACATTTTAGAGTTATTCTGTATTCCAAGAGCTAATTAGAATTATCTTAAGCTTAGAGAGATTATCCAATCCTTAGCATAGCTTTGCCTTGTAAGGATAATCTCAACCTAGTTGGAATCCAAACTGAAACCAAAACCCTAAGTTAGGCTTGTTGGGAGTAAGTCAGTTAGAGTGTTAGTAAGTGGAGTTGTATAGATCAGTGAGGTTAGCTGGTCTTGGTGCACCTTGGCACGTTAAAAACAAGAATCCCTTGAGTGGATTTCCTATTAAATCAGGCCGTGGACGTAGGAGCTTGAGACTCTGAACCACGTTAAACTCCCTGTGTTCTTACTGCTTTGATATTGTGCATACTTGCCATATTATTTGTTCATTCATTCCATTCAAGTTTATCAGGCCTGAATCAATCAGGCTGATCTTCAAAAGAGCACTGCCCTACTAAACACTTTTCAGGTTTGAGTAAAACAAGTTTTTCAGAAAGCAAACTAAACAAGACTTTAAACTTTCAGGGCTCAAACATTTCCGCACTGAACTTGAACTGATAGTTAGCCAACTGACCCGCACCAAGTGTAGTCAGTAGGTGTGTTATCAGCTTCTAGTTCTTTACCACTCTGAGCAGAGGGGACTCAGTCAGTTTTAAGGTTGAAAAATTGGTATACGTGTATCCCCCCCATACACGTATTCCTCAGTCTTGTACCGGGACCAACAAAAGTGTATATGGTCAACTGAATTGATCTTGTGATAATCTTGTTTCGATATTATGGCTGACAATGCAGCTAGGGTAGCACCACCAGTAGAGAACAACATGGGAGTAAATCCGCTGAACCATATGTCCCATCACAAGCTTCCACAGTTCTCAGTGGAAAATTATGATTTCTGGAAAATCAGGATGAGAGCACATCTTGCATGTGTGCATGATGAAATGTTAAGAGTCATCACAAAAGGTCTATTGCAGATCCTAGAGAAGAATGGCCCAAAGATGAGGACAACTTCACTGCAGATGAAAGGAGGAGTCATAACCTCAACTTCATAGACATGAACATTCTCTAGACCACCATTCCAAACTCAGTTATGGGAAGAGTGATCCATTGCCAGTCTGCAAAGGAGCTCTGGGACACTCTTGCTCTTATGTGTGAGGGTACTGACAAAATAAAAGAGAACAAGCTCTCAGTAGCTGTTCAAAAGTATGAGCAATTCACCATGGAGCCAGCTGAGACCATTGATCAACTCTCTTGGTAAAGTGTATACAAAAAGATAAGTTGCTTTAAAAATCCTGAGAGGTTTGACCTCAAGATGGGATGTGTACTCAGTAATGATGCATAATACCAAAGATCTGTCCAGCATGTCTATGCAATAGGTATTCTCTGAATTAAAGGCTTATGAATTTGATCTTAACAGAAAAAGGGCTCCTGATGAGACCTCAGCTGAGAAGGGAGTTGCCTTCAAAGCTAAGGAGACTGAGCCTAAATCTCCAAAGCCACAGAAGAGTACAAAAGAAAGTAAATCTCAAAGCAGAGCTGAGATGCAAGAGGAACTCAGCCTAATGGCTAGAAGGTTTGAAAAACTTAATAGTCGTTTTGGCAAATATAAAAGGTTTTACATGGATAACAGGGAAAGAAGAAGCTATCTGTTGATGATCTTTTTCCAAAGTGATAGTTTAGTGTCTATTTTTCTCTAATAAGATCATCATACAAGGATTTGAATGAAGATTAAAGCTTGTATTTCTTGAAAGAAGAATTGAGAAAAAGATTTGCAGGAGTTTTGCCTATTTTTGAATTAAGTGACCTTATTTTCATGACCTCGTGAAGAGGTATTTATAGAGGTACAAGCAGGTAGGAGGTGTCACCTCCTTAATCATCCTTATTTACATGGTGACAAGTGTTAAGACACTTGTTAATTCCTAAGTTATTACATCTTTACACAATGACAAGTGTTAAAACACTTGTTTGCTCCTAATGTAATGTCTATTTATTGGGATTTCTGATGATCTTCCGAGGTGCCCCTTTGCTCGCCTGGTCGCCTCCTTTTAATTTCTTCTTTACCCTTCTTGTTCTAGCTGATCACCTCCTTTTCATGTCTTAAATGACCAGCTACTCGCCTCCTCTTACTTGGTCACCTGACCCAGTTGCTCGCCTCCTACGCCCTTATTCCCTGCTGCTCGTCCTTTTCTATTTTTTCTTAATGACTTCTTAATCTTATTATTTTTATTATTATTTTATTTTATTCTTATTTTCCTACTGGTCGCCTATCAACAATGCCCCCTAGTTTGCCATGTAAGGATAAATTTTCCTTTTCATGTCAAACTATAAGACATGCTATATTTTATAACAGGAGGCGAGCAACAGGGAATTTGCCCTTACTTTTGGGGGGGAGCGAGCAACAGGTTTTTGAATTCTTTAGGCGGGAACTCTTGGAGTGAGCAACAGGGAATGACTCTTGACCTGACGACGTTTCGCTTCCCGAGGCGCGGGATATGAGGCGACGTGGGCGGTTGGTGACATCACAGCTGCCCACGTGTGCGCCTCCCAATTTGCAAATGAGGGCCTTATCTTTTATAATTCTCCATTTTTACCCCCGAGTCCATCTCTATAAATGACTCTTTCTTCTTTCTTTTCTTCTTTTTTCGTGTATTCCCATAGAAACCTCCATTTGGTAACTTTGAAGCTTTTTCTTCTTCATTTTCTTTCGAATTCAGTTGATTTCCTTCGAATCGAAGGTGATTTTTTTAGTTCTTCTTGTTCTTTAATTACAATTCCTTGCATTGTATTTTCAATTTCACGTTTCTTTCTTGTAATTTTTCATTATTTTGCGCTTTCCATTTTTTCTTTTATCATTCTGTCGTCGTCGTCGTCGCCGCGCTGCCGCTAATAACGCCACCGCTTTAGTGTTTTTCTTTTACTCGTTTGATTCTCTCAAAATAAATCCCTAAAATGGCATCGCCATCTTCAAGCAATACCCTATCCATCGAGTTTGTTGGACGAAACCAAGGAAAAAGGCCCATGGAAACTGAACCGTCAAACCCTGCTCCTCGCCGCTTGCTCCAGCGAGCAGTTGGGCAAAACCCTAGGACCTTGCTCGTCAATGAGGACACAGGTTCCAAGGCAAGCTCTGTTGTTCGCTCCGTCGACGACTTCTATGCCGTGGACAGCTCGGGCGAGCAGGACGTCCAAGGTCCTGTTGCTCGCTCCTCGCCTCATGAAGGTACCTCTTCGGATTTGGGCGAAGACTCCGCTGAAGTTGCTGCTAAGATAGAAGAGATGAGTCTCCCTGGAGATACGGGAGCGAGCAGTGGGCAACAGGCCAGGAGCGAGCAGGTGGATGTAACATGGGAATTTCTTCGGGAGATAAACTTCCCTATCTCAAGGCCAACTCCAAAATCCCTCATCTCTAAAGTCGTAGCCCGGAGGCAAGATTGGATCGACTATGCCAACAAATATCACAACACGTTTCCCACCCCGCCAAGGCCTATCATGGAAGCCCGGGAATCTCTATACACGACAAGCAAGGTGGCGAGTGTAGTCACGGAAGATGACCTAGCTCGGATCCACTCCACTTACCACATCCCATGTGACATCCATCTGTACGTTCCACAAAAAGGGGAGACCACTGACAATCCGCCCCCTGGATGTACTGCCATTAACCTAGACATCCTCAACACGGAATTCCCTCTTCCTTTGCATCCGGTGGTCGGGTGATTTCTAGAAGATACAAATCTGGCGATCACTCAGATTACTCCAAATGGGTGGAGTAATTTGTTAGCCTTCATCACACTTTTTGGATTGGAATGCTACAGAAATAAGATCAGCACGGTGGAGATGCACTACGCGATGACTATCTCCTCGGTTGTCAACGAAGAGGGGCTCGGGTGGTACTACATCAAGGCCCGTAGTGGCGTGAAGCTGATTGAAGGAGTGCCCAACAAAGTCAAAAGTTGGCACAAGCAATTTCTCTTTATCGACGGTGATTGGCGGGCGTCCTCTGATTTCTCAGGAGGACCAGGGCATATAAATTCTCCTACGCATTTTGGCAAAATTCGGCGTAGGTTTTGTTCCTTTGTTCATCGTATCTTAGGTGAACTAATTTTAATTTCTTTTCTTCCTTGTTTTGCAGGTCCGCGCATCTTAAAGTGGGGGCACCCCGAGCTAAGCGAAGAGTTCCTATACGTCCTTGCTCTGATCTCTCTGCGAAGTGTTAAGGATCGGAGTATTGACCACCTTTCACAGGCGCATTTTCGGAGGCTCGCTCAACTCACCACCAGTGCTCATCACCTAGAAGCACAAGCGGAGGTCCCCGAAGGTAGTTTTTCTTTATGGAATTTTTCTTTTACTTGTTGGTCACCTCTCTTGTCCTATTGGTCGCCGCCTCTTCGTCTTCTTACCCGTATGTTCTATTTTCAGCTCAAAGAGTTACAGTAGCTGTCCCTCAAATTCCTGAAAGTTACCATCTTCTCGCCCGCCGAGTGAAGCAGATGGCGGCTAACCAGCCCTCGAAGAAGAAGAAGTTCGATCCCTGCACTTCCTTAATCAGACTAAGGGCGGGAGCACTTGATGAGGAGGAGGCTCCTCCAGTACCTGCCCCCGTTCCTCGACCTCCTCCTCTCTCCTCGCCTCCCAGAGATACCCGGGGGAAGAAGAGGCTGACAAAGGAGACCGCTCCCAGGAAAGAGGATGATCGCTCCAAGCGGGCTAAGGGGTAGGGTTCCTCTCAGGCGAGCAAATCGGTTGCTCGCTCCTTACCCGTGGAGGAAGTGACCGAACAACAGGTCATCGGCGCAATGGTCGCCGGTCGAAGGAGCTCTTCACCTGACAGCTCCTACCTGGGCTATGACCCAGTGAAGATGAGGGAGTAAGTAACTTCCCTCCTGCTCGACTGCTCGCCTCCCTGCATATGTTTCAACTTTTCTAACAAGTTTTTTATCTTATGCAGGTACCGGGGAGATGATTATCCCGGTCGTTCCAGAGTGCTTCACCAACTTAGTTGTGTGAAGTCAGCTCCTGTTTACCCCGACATCAAAGATTCTCATGTTCGGCGGGCTACAGAGTTTGTCCCCCACTCCTGGACGAAGACAGGTGAAGAAATCCTACAAAACCAGAGTCTTAGTGACAACGCTCGCCTCCTGGGTTATAACGCTAGTCACCAAGCTATCACCGCCCAGAGAGTCTGAACATGGTGTTCGTGCCTCTAAAACCCAACACAGAGCACAACCACAACCAGAGTACTTCAACTACTTCACATGGACCTGTTTGGACCTGTTTCACCTCTTAGTTTCAGTGGGAGGAAGTACACCTTGGTGATAGTAGAAGACTTTTCAAGATACACTTGGGTAGTGTTCTTATTTAAGAAAAATGAAACTATCACTAAGCTGCCAGAGTTATTCAAGCAAATTCAGAATGAGCAGAACCAGAGCATAGTGAAGATTAGAAGTGACAAAGGGACATAGTTTTTTAATTCACACATTGCAGAGTATTGTAAGGAAAAGGGAATTTTGCATGAGACATCTGCTGCCAGAACACCCCAACAGAATGGAGTTGCAGAAAGGAGGAATAGAATCCTTAAGGAAGCTGCCAGGACTCTTCTAGAAGAATACAACACACCCTAGAGATTTTGGGCAGAAGCCATCAACACAGCCTATTTCACCCAGAACAGATGCCTCATTGCCCAGAGACATGGTAAGACACCATATGAGGTATGGAAAGGTAACCCCATCTGTTTCATTCTTTCATATTTTTGGATGCAAGTGTTTCATCCATGACAATGGGATGTCCAAGTTAAAGACCTTTGATGCTAAAGTGGCAGATGGAATATTCTTAGGATATTCCAGCACCAATAAGGCATACAGAGTCTTTAATAGGAACTCTCTTTGTGTGGAGGAAACACCTCATGTTGTTTTTTATGAATCTACTCTTGAGTGTAAGGTGGACTTAAGGAATCTGTCTTTAGAAGAGAGACAGGATCAGACTACTCCCAGAGTCATCAAAGTCAAGCCATCTTTTATTGATTCAGAGTCAGATTCAGATTCAGATGGTGACCCATCTTATGGTTCTTTGGAGCAGAAGGCTCCACAAGGAGCAGAACCTGAAGAGGTTGGAACTCCTGTAGGGGGAAGCTCTCCTGCAGTTGGTGATAATCACCAAGGTACTGCAGTAGATGGTCAAGCAGGTAAGTCCAAGGGAAGGAAAAACCTGGTTGACCACCCCACAGAGTTGATTATAGGAGATCCAACTAAGGGTGTCCAGAAGAGGAGAACTCTTAACTAAGATGCTTTATTCAGTTGCTATGTGTCCCTGATTGAGCCCAAGAACATCAAGGAAGCACTGCAAGATTCAAATTGGATTGTTGCAATGCAGGAGGAGTTGAATCAATTCACCAGACATGATGTTTGGGAGATGGTAGACAGACCAAGCCATCAAAAGTTGATAGGCACTAAGTGGGTTTTCAAAAACAAGAAAGATGAGATTGATGTAATTACTAGAAACAAGACAAGGCTTGTGGCTCAGGGCTATTCTCAGTCTGAAGGAATAGACTATGATGAGACATTTGCTCCTGTTGCAGACTAGAAGCCATTTGATTGTTTCTAGAATATGCAGCTCACATGAAGTTCAAAGTATACTAGATGGATGTGAATTCTGCCTTTCTTAATGGGATTCTCATTGAGGAAGTGTATGTGGAACAACCTCCTGGTTTTGAACAAGGTGACAAGGTGTATAAGCTTAAGAAGGCTCTCTATGGGCTTAAGCAGGCACCTAGAGCATGGTATGACACTCTTTCTCAATTTCTTCTGGACAATGGTTTTACTAAAGGTAAGATTGATAGGACCTTGTTTAGGAAAGAAGAAGGAAAGGACATCCTTCTGGTCCAGATATATGTTGATGACATTATATTTGGATCTCCTAACAACAAGTTGTGTGAGAAGTTTGGAGATCTCAGGTTTGAGATGTCAATGATGGGTGAGATGAATTATTTCTTAGGTTTGCAGGTAAAGCAGACAGAGAAGGGAATCTTCATCAATCAAGCAAAGTACATCAGAAACATGTTAGAAAAATTTGGAATAGGATCTAGCAAAGTTGCCAAGATTCCTATGATGACAAATTTTAACATGGATTCAGATGAGTCAGGAGACAGTGTAGACTAGACTCAGTACAAGGCACTTATTGGTTTTCTTCTGTACCTGACTGCAAGTAGACCAGATATCACTTTTGTTGTAGGTGTGTGTGCTAGATTTCAAGCTAATCCTAAGAGGAGTCACCTGGAAGCATCTAGGAAGATTTTAAAGTATCTTAAGGGAACAGTTAATTTGGGGTTATGGTATCCTGCAGATGATAACTTTGAGTTAAGTGGTTATTTAGATTCGGATTATGGTGGATGCAGAATTGATAGAAAGTCTACTAGTGGTACATGCCAATTTCTTGGAAATAAGTTAGTATCCTGGTTTTCCAAGAAGCAGACTTCAGTTGCTACATCTACTACCGAAGCAGAGTACATTGCTACAGGTAGCTGTTGTTCACAACTACTCTGGATTAGTCAGCAGCTTAGGGATTACCAGATTAGAGCTAAGGATATTCCTATATTTTGTGATAGCAACAGTGCTACAGCCATTACCCTGAATCTGGTTCTTCACACCAGATGCAAGCATGTTGATATAAGGCACCACTTCATCAGAGACCATGTTGAGTAAGGGGATATAAGGATGGAAAAGATCGCAACAGAGAAGCAGAGAGCAGATATTCTCACTAAGCCTTTGGCAGAGACCAGATTCAGAGAATTAGCTTTTGAGTTAGGATTAATAGATCCAGAGACAGATTTTGTTAGGGGGAACACCAGAAGAGTATCCTTTGATTTCAATAATACTTCTTTTATTATTTATCCTAAATCATGGACCATGGACCAGAAAACCTAAATCATGCCTTGGGTCCGTACCAAAACAGGCAAGCTTCATCAGATGAGATGTAACATCAGAGCACTTGTGGTATCATCTGGTTACAATACCAGATAACAGGTAAGTTTTTACTCTTATGTGCCTGGTCATTGGGATACACTTTTCAAATTACTAAGTACACCCAAAACGTTTCATATTCAGAGTGTATTTAAAACTAGGGTCGTGGGCCTAGGCAATCATTTAACTTTTTTCTCTTGACTGCCACAAAACCCCTCGAACCCAGTCCCAATGACTGCGCCACACACACAATTAAATATGCATCTTTCCTAAATTGATCTTGGCCGTCAGATTTAATTAAAGTGCAATATGTCAATCAATTGACAAATTGATATTGTCCCCTTAATTTAATGCTAATTCCACACGTACACATTTTAATTTATTTCAAATCCATGAGTACATCTCTTTTATAAACTGAAATTTTTCAATCTGTCTCTTCATATTTTCAAATTTCTCAAACCCTAACCTCTATCTGCAAAAGCTTTCTTCTCTCTTTCCCTCTTACAGAAACGGCGTCCAAATGCAACTTCAACCCTACCTATGCCTGTCAAAAATTGAAGACGGAGATGGCAGTGGACTTCTATTCCACTCGCAACTCTGCTGCCTTGGAGATTTTGCATCCCCTTCGCAGATCTGGCATTGAAGATCTAATCTCTGCGATTCCAAATGACTCTCGCACCCTGAATCACTATGCAGACCAGTTCCTGGTGCGAATGAAGATATATGATGATGAGATTGCCTCGAAGATTGATGAGAAGACGGTGGTTCTTTCTAAGAGGGATTTCAGCAAGCTCTTTGGGAATGTTCCTATAGCTGGAGTAGATCCTTTGAAGTACAAGGAGAGCGAGGCGATTAAATCCTTCAAGATCTTTGCAAGGTCCTCTTGCAAGAACTTGACCAAGGGCTTTCTTGACAAGCATTTGAGGTAGAAGTACAAGGTGCTGTTTGATATTGTTGTGAATATCCTAATGTGTGAAAATCACAACACGGATGCAATTTTCACTGGAAGATTGTGCATGATGAGGGCTATTTATAACGGAGTGGAGTGTGATTGGATGGAGTTCTACGAAGATTTAGAAGGAGGCGTGCCCAAATAAGCCAGGAGAGATGCAGTATTACTTTAATGCCAAGGTATCCTTAGGGACGAAGCTCACCCTTATTCTGGATCATCTGCTCCCAGATATTGTGTGGAAGGCCAGTGGATGCAAGAAATTTAATAAGTCCAAGATCATTTTCAACAAGGATGGACCTCTGCATGGACATCCAGATTCGGATGGAGAAGGAGTCATCCATGCTCAGCCAATCCAGGCTATTCCTTCTCCTCCCAAGGGCAAGAGAACAAGGAAGAAGAAGTCAGATGCCCTTGCTTCTTCCAACGTTATAATCTATGGTTTATCAGGTGATGACCAGGTACCTATTTCATCTACTTTCAAGAAGCAGAAAGGTGGTGATGATGTGGAGGTGTCTTCACCTAAGGCTAAGAAGGCTGGTCCTGCTAAGAAGAGGACCAGGCAAGGAGATGAAGGTGTTAGCAAGCCTTCTGCTAAGAAGATTAAAAAAGCAGAAAAAGAAAGAGAAGACGCTTCTTTTTTATGAGCCTACAGATGAAGAAGAATCTGAGGAGGAGGCTCCTCTCAAGAGGAAACCAAGGGCCAGGAGAGCCATTTGCAAGATCCAGTCTCCAGCTCTTCCCTGGATACCTCTCTGGATTAGGCCCTTGAAGAAGCAGCTCATCCAGAGATGGAGGTGGATGTGACCTCACCTGCTGCTGTCATTCCAGATACAGAGGCCACTGTATCTACCCCGTTGAGATTCCAGCTGATATTGACTCAGTCGAGATAAACCCCTCTTCCCCTCCTCATGTTAATCTTATCTCACCTTCTCTTTCCCTCTAGAAACCATAGCCCAACCCTCTATTTCTGGTGCACAACCTTCTGCACCTGCACCAGAACAGACTCCACATACTTCATCTCCCCTTCCCACACAAATACCTTCTCCCTCTCTCTCTCAAACACCCCTACCCCCTAACCCTTCACCCTCACAAAAAAGCCTCTGTACCAGAGGTGCCCATTACCTCTTCTGGTACAGAACAACCATCTCCCTCTACTCAAACTCACCCCTCTACCTCACAAGCCCAAACACTTATCCCTCCCCCCACTCAACCTGGCCAGAATCCCCCCTCTTCTGTGGCATTGGGATTCCCTGGTCCTCCTCTCTCTCCCACAAGCTCAATTAGCGATGATACTGAAGATAAGGATGCTTCACTGGAGCCTACCAACTTAGCCTCATCCTCCTCTGCTCGGATGCCCACTCCCTTCACATTCAATGACTCAGATATGGGCCTAATCTAATAGAGTATGAGTGTAAGTGCGCAGCTCTGGTTAAGAGACCAATTCCCTGTCCTGTTGGAGCACTTACCCCTATTGCAGATCTACCGACGTGAAAGTCTAGAGCAAGGCCAGACTTGAAGATGTTGAGGATATAGTGCTCTAATTGGAAGAGATGAGCACCTCTGGTATTGCTCAGTGGGAGATCCAAGTGAAGAAGAAGTTGAATGTGCAGAATTCTGCAGAGCTCGAGTCTCCAGTCTTTGCTAAGGTGGTTGTTAGGACACTGCTGATCCAACGTGGAGTGATGATCTCTCCAGAGGGCCCCTCACACACCTTTGGCCCTCACATCTCCTTTCCTCCAGAGTTGTACTCTGATGAAGAGGATTTTGATGTCACTCATGTCGTGCTGAATAAGATGAAGTTGTTCTTCAATGAACAAATCCAAGAGATTGGCAGATTCTCTAAAGCCATGCAATATCTGGGGCTAGCCATGATAGAGCACCAGATCAGGCAGGAAAGGAAGTGTTTTCTGAAGTAGATTAAGGTAACTTTTGCCTCTGCTAAGGCCTCTTTCAAGGCAAATGGCCTCTTTCTGAAGCTGGATATCATTGACAGTCAGAGATAGCTTCAAGAGCATGCTCTGGACAAGCTTCGCCCAGTCTCCATTCTCAAGGTAGAGATGGCCTCTCAAATGTTGGAGACTGCCAAGATGAAGGACACCTTGCAGGAGATGATGTAAAAGCAGGAGCGTCTGGTGGCTGAGGCACAGGCTTATGTTGAAGAAGCTAAGAAACTCAGGGACCTTCATTCTTCTTCTAACACTGAGCTGTCTGCTCTGATTAAGCAAGTTGTTGAGCCCCTCCTTGATAAATTTAAAAAGGGGGAAGAGAAGGCCATAACTGATCTGGCAAAGAGTACAAATGATACATTGTTCAACCATTCTGGTCGTCTAGACCTATTGGAGAGTACTCTTGCTCAAGCTAAGCTCCAGAAGAAGAAGAAGGATGAGCTCAAGTCTATTGCAATGGCTAGGCAACTGACTGCAGATGAGGAGAACCTGGATTCTGAGCTAGATCCATTGACTGTTCCTGGTCCTGCAAGGAAGAAGTTAAGAAGGGTGAAAAAGCCTTCTTAGAAGAAGTGGTGGAAGAGGTAGAGAAGAGATTCCGAGAAGAAATAGAAGAAGAGAAAGCTGCCAGAATAAGGAAGAACATTGATGAAGAGCAGAGACTCAGATATGTTCTAAGGCAGAACAAGAAGGCAAGAGAAGCTGATATTCCTCCTCCTAGTGTCAGTGGAAGTTCAAGCCAAAAGAAGAAGAATCCAATTGAAGTGATGGATGTCCTACCTCTCAGGACAGAAGGATCTTTTGATTCGATTGTGCCTGTTCCGTTTATTAACAGGTGGAAGGATGCGAAGACACTCTGGTTCATCCAGCACTACATCCACAGGCCTTCTCCAGAAGACGAAGACTTAATCAACAGGACATTCCACACCTGGATGAAGACCTACGACTCTGATCTTTACAAGAAACTGATAGACTCCACCATCCAATTCAATCTGGAAGTGACTGCGCCTGAATTTTACTATCTCAACACTCTAATGAATGGAGACCAGATTGATTGGGGAGAACTCAAGAAGCAGTTCAAGACCAAAGTTCTCAAGGACTTCACTCCATCCAGTTCGGCAGAGCTCAGAGCTGTTCAAGATCGCTTCCTGGATTGGTTCCTTGTGCCAAAGGATGATAGGAGATATGCCTAGATTAGAAACTTTTGCCTTATAACTTGTAATCTCTTCTATTGTATTTTAATGAAAAGTTTCTATCTCTTCAGTTTGAAAGACAACTTCTTGTTGTCTCATTGTTTGCATGATAGGATCTATCTAAGATCTTATCTTTATGTGTTTTTCATGCTTATCTTTTGATCAGTTCTGGTGTTGTTTAACTTCATCAAAAAGGGGGAAATTGTTAGGAAAAATGTTGTTAGTTTTGATGAAGTTGGAAAACAAACCAGAAGATGTAATAGGACCATCTGGACCTGTTAGCCAGATGAGGAAATAGATTAGGACTTAGTCTAGGGGGAACTGTCAGACCAGAAGACTTCACCAAAAGAGTCACCAGAAGACTTCACCAGAGAAGATCAGACCAGAGACAGAAGACCTTTCCCCAGACCAGACGAGTCTGGTGAAACAAAAGTTGCTTAGAATAATCTTCAGATTCTAAGGGAAAAACTATTTCTCAACCGACTCTGGACCAGAGGACCTCTGGGTCATCTGGTGTCTGGTTCAACCTACTCTGGAAGAATCAGAGTTGTGCAAATGAAGCATTTGATCGTTGGTGTTTTGAATGAAGTCAACATGATCGGATTGGAAAGTCATTGATGAAATCAATCCAAGGATCTCACCAACCCAATCAATCAATTAGGGAATTGATTGATTGAAGCTTCCAAAAATAGAGATCTAATTAGATCAGCTCTCCAACGGCTAAACTCTAATCACCTCTATAAATACAAGAGTGCTAGTATGAAGAAAAGCTCTAGTTACGCGGACGAAGAATACTCTCAAGCTTTTAATACACTCAAGCAATTTAGCACTCTTAAGATCTTATTACTCATCTACTCATTAAGGAGTTGATAGTTGGATTCGATACTCAACCTGTTCATCTTAATAGATAAGGTTGGAGTGGTTTATACTCTAGATCGAAGCTAGATCTAAAGTGTGTAACAAGGTACTGGTACTTGTCAATTCCAGTGATTGTGAGTAAGTTGGTTAGTTAGTAAGGCCCCTTGCAAAAGGGAGAGTGGACGTAGGATTTTAACATCCGAACCACTATATATCTCGTCTTATTTATTATTTTCTTTATTATCTCTTGTCTTGTTTGTGTTCTTGATAAAAAGATTTTACAAAAGATTATTTATTTAGCTTCCGCATAATATCAAATACTGACTAGTGGGACCAACACTGAGTCACCTCATCAAGGGGGAATCAGTGTCCCTAACATTGAGTTGGTAAATCCCTTTGGTATAGACTCAGGATCATCCCTTTCTGTTCAATATTCTGAATTCAATGAACCTGTAGACACTAATATTGCAGGTACTTCTGGAACAACTCCAGGTAAAAGAACATGGTTAGAGAGTCATCTCATTGACCAGGTCATTGGTGATCCAACTTAGAGAGTCAGGACCAGGCGGTTCCATGGTGAGAGCGCATTATTCTGTTGTTTTCTCTCTGCGCAAGAGCCTCAGAATATTGAAGAAGCTCTCACTGACTCGGACTAGATCATTGCCATGCAAGAGAAGTTGAATCAGTTCACAAGGAATTAGGTTTGGGAACTGGTTGATAGACCCAGGCATCAAGGTATTATTGGTACCAAGTGGGTTTTTAAGAACAAGAAGGATGAGAATGGTGTTGTTGTAAGGACAAAGGCTAGACTGGTTGCAAAAGGGTATTGTCAGTCTGAAGGAATAGATTATGATGAGACTTTTGCTCCAGTGGCTAGATTGGAAGCTATCAGGTTGTTCCTTACATATGCAACATACAAGAAGTTGAAGGTGTATCAAATGGATGTCAAGAGTGCCTTCCTGAATGGTGTACTCAATGAAGAGGTATATGTTGAACAACCTCCCGGGTTTGAGGTTGGAGATAGAGTATACCATTTGAAGAAAGCACTCTATGGACTTAAGCAAGCTCCTAGAGCTTGGTATGATACCCTCTCTCAATTCCTGATTGACTATGGGTTCAGGAAGGGAACCGTGGATAGGACTTTATTCAGGATCACTGAAGGTGATGACATTCTCTTGGTCCAGATTTATATGGATGACATAATATTTGGATCACCAAATCATCAGCTCTGTGAGAAATTCTCTAAGTTGATGACTGGTAAATTTGAGATGTCTATGATGGGAAAGATGAACTTTTTTTTAGGATTGCAGGTCAAGCAGACTGATTAAGGGACTTTCATTAATCAGGCCAAGTATACAAGAGACTTGATTTAGAAGTTTGGAGTTCAGAATTGCAATCCGGCTTGGATCCCAATGAACACAAATTGGAAGATGGATCCTGACACTGAAGGAGCTTCAGTGAATCTGACTGAGTACCGAGGCTAATTGGATCATTGTTGTACCTGGCTGCAAGTAGGTCTGACATTACTTTTGCAGTTGGTGTGTGTGCTAGGTATCAGTCTAACCTTAAGAGAAGTCATTTGGAGGCTACAAAGAGGATACTTAAGTATTTGAAAAGGACAGTCAATATGGGACTATGGTATCCTTCAGATGACAACTTAGAGCTGACTGGTTATACAGATGCAGATTATGGAGGTTGTAGGATTGATAGGAAATCCACCTCAGGGACATGTCAGTTTTTTGGGACTAAGTTGATCTCGTAGTTTAGTAAGTAACATAATTCAGTGGCAACATCTACAACTGAGGCTGAGTATATGGCTGCAGGTAGTTGTTGTGCTCAGATTTTGTGGTTGAGGCAACAATTGAGAGACTACCAAGTATTTGCAAAAGAAGTTCCAATTTATTGTGACAACAATAGTGCTATAGCAATTACTCAGATCCCAGTGCTTCACACAAGGTGCAAGCATGTGGATATTAGGCATCACTTTATTCAAGATCATGTAGAGAAGAAGGACATTAGGATGGAGAAAAATCACACTGACAGGCAGAGAGCTGATATCTTGACTAAGTCGTTGGCTGAAGCAAGGTTTATGGAACTATCAATGGAGTTAGGTCTCTTAGATCCAGGAGAGCAGTTAGTATAGGATCTAGGGGGAACTCGGGCCAGACTCGACTCAGCGAGGTATCAGGGTGCTACAATGTCTCCCTAACAGTATGAGTTCAATCCTGACACTTGTGAATTTGAAGCATCTCACTGAGGCCTTCGTCCTGAAAATCTTCATTAAATGCATTCAATTTTCATTAAAAGTACGTCTTTTGATATTTAAACCCACGCACATCGGAGCATTTAATGCGTTCAGTTACTTTTTCATATACGTGTCCGTTTTATACAGAATATGACTGACTTGGGTAAATGATTGTACTTGAGATTAATCTTGGCCCTTCATTTCAAAATCTTTTCAAATTCAGGATTAATATCAACCCCACGTCTGAGTAACTAACTTCATCATATCAATTAGAAAAGTCATTTGAGAAATTTACGCAAACACAATCTCATAATGCATACTGAATTATCTCTCAATTAAAAATCCTTTTGCAAATTTCTCAATTCTCAATCTCAATGGCTTTTCTTGAATCCACCTGGACTACTGATGACATATTTGATGTTGTCAAGAACAAGCTGGTGAACATGGAGCACATCATCACCATGGAAGGAATCTGTACTAATGTCAAGGAGATCAAACCTATCTTCAACTGGATCTCCAGGGCCCGGATGGAGAAGTATTTCACAAGAAAACCCACCTCTGTACTTTCTAAGGCAGTTGTGGAGGCGTATCTGAACCTCTTCACTCGCAAGGGTGAGTTATTCACAAGGGTGGTCGTTCTGGTGCCAACTGGGGAAAGGAACGAAGAAGGAGAAATACTCTACAATGAGGAAACTCGTGACATTGACCTCCAGAAGGCGGTGAAGGAGGTGTATGGGCTGCCGTGTACTGGGATCAATCCCAAGTTGTACATGGAGAACAAGGAAGGAGGGCTTCTAAAGCAGTGGACGAAGCTAGGCTCTTCTGAGTTCAAGGCAAGGCAGCACAAGGATACTCTCAAGCCTGAGTATCGTGCCATGGTGGATGTGGTCTCGAAGATGATAGTGGGGATAGTTGGATCCCACAAGCAGCTGAGCCTGCCAAAGCTGAGGATTATGGAGGCTTTGGTGGACGGCGTGAAAGCTAACTGGGAATAGTTTTTCCTGGACCAGATCACTCAGGCTGGCCTAGATAAACTGAAGAGGGACGATGAGAAGATGCACATCTCAGTGGGTGCAATTCTTCCTTTTGGGACCAGGCTGTCTCTACTAATCTCTGAAGCCTGTCAGGGATGCTCGTTCGATTTGGAGGACGATCTCTCCTCCAAGAAGGTTATGTTCACTACTGAAGGTGATACATATGCCATCTTGGGGATGCCTGACTCCAATGCTCCGCAGAAGGGTCATAGGAAGAAGGCTGGAGGAAAGGGCAAGAAGGTTGTGACCAACCTGCTAGAGAGGGTGTAAGATCTCCTTAAGAAAGGGAAGGAGACTAAGGTTGAGGCTGCATCTGAGAGGGAGAAAGTAGCTGAAGAGGAAAAAGCCCAGGAGGAGAAGAGGGCTAGTTTGAAGGTGGTGCTGAAGAAGGCCACAGGGAAGAGTACGAGAAAGGGGGCTGAGAAAGTCTCCAAGAAGGCCAGTTCCGACGGTGGGGAGACTGCCAGCGAGGGAGGAGATGAGCCAGTGGCAAGGCCACTGAAAAGATTAAGGAAGGGCCTGAAGGAATCTCCCAAGAAGGTGCTAAGGGAGATTAGCCCTATCAGGGAGGAGTCAAGCTCACCTCAAGCCTCTGACTTAGAGCGGGTACGGGAGACGGTTGAAATTGCGGAGATCCTTCAACCTGGACCCCAAAACCAATCCATCCCTGAACCCACCTCATCTCACCCTGACCAATCCACTCATCCCACTGAACCTACCTTGCCCTCATCTAACCCTGAACCATCATCACAACCCACTGAACTTTCCAATCCAAACACTGACCTACCTCCACCCCAAACCGAGTCAGAGCCAAACACATCCAACACCCTTGCGCCTGATAATAATCATGAGCCTAACTCTTCCACACCCAACCCTGAAGACTTTCCTTCCTATCCCAACCCAAAAGACTTTCCCAAATCCACCACTCAGGGAGATTCAGCTGATGAATTTCTGTTAGGATAAAAATTGTTAGTTTTGATGAGTTAAAACAAACCAGAAGATGTAATAGGACCATCTGGACCTGTTAGCCAGATGATGATCTAGATTAGGACTTAGTCTAGGGGGAACTGCCAGACCAGAAGACTTCACCAGAAGAGTCACCAGAAGACCCCACCAGAGGACTTCACCAGAGGACTCCACCAGAAGACTTCACCAGATGAGATCTGACCAGAGGCAGAGGACCTTCCCCAGACCAGACGAGTCTGGACCAGACGAGTCTGGTGGAACAAAAGATGCTCAGTTTGATCTCCTGTTTCTACTGAGTATTCTGGTTGTTCACCAGATTAGGACCAGAAGACACCGAGGTTGCCTGGTTTCTGGTCTTGCCTTCTCTGAAGAGAATCAGAGTTAGGCAGAGGAAGTATTTGACCGTTGGTGATTCAAATCAAGTCAACAAGATCAGGATTGGAAAGTTTTGAAGAAATCAATCCTAGGATCCCACCAACCCAATCAATCAATTAAGGAATTGATTGATTGAGGCTTCCTTATATAGAGGATCTGATTGGATTAGTCCTCCAACGGCTAGCCCTAATCCCCTCTATAAATACAAGAGTGCAGTTCAAGAAAAAGCTCTAGTGAGACTACACACGCACATAAGTTGATCCAAGCTTTTGATATTCATACCAAGCACTCTTTTTGTTCATAATATTTATGTACTCTTAAGGAGTTATTGAAACCACAACCTGTTCATCCATCAGACAAGGTTGTTGGCTGTTTGATCTTTAGATTGAAGTCAAATCTAAAGAGGTTGTAAGAAGGAACTGGTACTTCACAATTCCAGTGAGTAAGTAAGTGAGTTGGTTGATAGTGAGACCCCTTGGATATAAGGGAGAGTGGACGTAGGATATTCAAATCCGAACCACTATATATCTTGTGTTCTTTATTGCTTTCATTTATTTATTGTCTTATTGATTATTGTTCTCTTGTAAAAAGAAGTTGAAAGACATTTAACTTAAGCTTCCACAATCAATCTAACTAGTGGGACCAACAAGTGGTATCAGAGCAGTGTGTCCAACGACCACTGCTTTGAAAAGCTTTTGGTGGTCACCGGGCAGATCCATTGCTCTTTAGTGCTTTTGTTCAAGTTCTTGTTATTTCCCTTAATTTTATCAAAATGTCTGCAAAATCTTCTTACAAGAGCCGTAAGCTCCCAAAATTCTCTTTTGAGGATTACAGCCACTGGAGCTTCATGATGAGCAATCATCTTGGAGCTATTCACCACCGCATGCTAGATGTGGTTAAAAGTGGCCCCATTCAATTTTACTGGACTCCTATTGATAGTGGCAGGTCAGAGTCCAGAGAAGAAACTAGTGAAGCTGCCCAGAAAACTGCAGAGGATAGAGTCCCCAGGCAAATAATTCTCAAAAAGAAAGATGAGCTTGATAATGATGAAAGAAAGCTCTACAACTTGGACCAGGTGGCAAGAATAGAGATCATCAACACACTTACCAAAGAGGTGATTGAAAAGGTCAGAACGTGTGCCACTGCCAAGGAGATGTGGGACAAACTGGCACTACTCTGTGAGGGAACAGAGAAGATCAAAGAAAACAAGCTCCAAGCTGTTCAACACTCGTTTGATACCTTCAAGATGAAACCAGACGAGACCATTGACCAGCTGGACATGCGTCTCACAAATCTCCTGAACAAGGCTAGTGCCTTAGGTAAGACCTACTCTGAAAAGGAAATTAATAGTAAGATCTTGCGTTCACTAACCAGCAGGTGGAGAATTAAAGTCACTGTGATCAAGGACAACAAGGATCTCAATACTCTGGATCATCATCTTCTGTTGTCTGATCTCAAAGCCTATGAGTATGATCTTCAAGAGGAGGATCAAACAGAAGAGGTTTCCTCTTCTGGTCAGAAAGGTGTTGCATTCTCTTCAACCATCAAGCCTGATGTCAAGCCAAAGGAGTCTACTGCAGATGACTTGAGCCTCAAGGAGCAGGTAGCACTTCTAACTCGTAAATTAGATAAAATGAGTTCAAAATATGGCAGGTACAAAAGGCATTGGAAGGAATCTACCAGAGACAGAAAGAGTTCCTTCAAGCCTGCAGAGAAGGAGAAGACATCTGGAGACTCAAGGGAGACCAGATTCAGAACTCCAGAACGGAGGAGAGATGACAACCCTGGCAACTCTGGGAGATCAGATTATCAGAGGAGAGATGGTAGCTCTGGCAGACCTGACTACCAGAGGAGAGAGAGTAGTCCAGCCAGATCAGACTACAATCAGAGGAGGAGAGAGCCAAGTCCTAGTCCCAGAGGAGACAATGCCTGCTACACATGCAACAAGACTGGTCACTACAGTTATGATTGTCCTCAACTCACTCCTAGGGAAAGAGAAGAGAAAAGGATCAAGAGAGATAGGAGATATGCAGATAAGAGAGCATTGCTGGCAGAAGCAGAAGACGAGGATACTAGTTCCAGTTCTTCTTCTTTTGATTTCGGATCAGATGATGATGTGTGTCTTATGGCAGACATCACTGAGGTAAATGAAACTACTCTGGTCTTATCCAATTCCAAATGTACTGAATCCTCTAATTCATCTGGTAACTCCAGAGAGTCTGATATGCAACAAATGCTATCAGATCTCCAAAATTGTGTCCAACTCTGTCAAAAACTTGAGAAAGAGAATGGTAGGCTCAGAGCTGAAGTTCAATCTCTCTCTCATGAGCATAAATCCACCTGAGAACTCATGAAAGATCATTCCAAAGAAGTCTCTGAACTTCAGGATAAGATCACAGAAAGAGATACTCTGGTAGATCAACTCATGAAAGAAAAGAACTCTCAAGAAGATGAGATCAATGAACTCAGAGCCAAATACCAGATTCTTATCAAGGGAAAACAAGTTGCTCATAATATAGAGGAGATACCCATGCCCAGAGAAGCTCCTAAGATACCTTCTGTTGTATCTATCATATCAGAGTCTTCTCAGCGCATTAGTGATAAGAGTGGTTTAGGATATTCTGGAATTACCACTAAAACTCATAAATACCTTTATAATAAAAACAAGTCTGTAAGAGCTGGTAAATTGGTAGAAATCTGGGATGATAAAGACTTAACTGGAAATGGTTACAAGGTGGTTCACAATCCTGATTGGAAAAGGAATCACTCTGTTAATCACATAACATGTGGTCCAGAAGAGTTGACTGTTCTGGAAGAGAAGATGCTAGAAAATAAATGTCAACAAGGGGAACCATTGAAAATTGATGGTTCTGTGAACAATGAGTCCCAAGGAGTAGAACTTACTCAAATTGGAGGACCCCAGAGAAATTCTCAAAGGGAACCTAACCAGATTAGGGGACCTCAAAGGAAACACTCAAAAAGGGGGAATACCAATCAGAGTAATAACTACCAGAGAAGAAACAATGTTCAACAGCACCAGGTACCCCAGAGACAATTTTCTCAGAGGGATCAATTCCAGAATAGGTATACTCAAAGGACCTATAACCACCAGAGCAGGTCTAATTCTCAGAACCAGAGGAGGTCTTCTAGACCCATCTATAGAAAACCAACTGATCTGGGAAGTTATGACACCAGAGATGGTTCTTCTAGGATGTATCCTTACAACCAGACCTTTAAGACCATGTCTTTGAGGCAGGCCATTCCAAAGGCCAGATTTGAGAAAAGATACACCAGACCTGTTTATAGGAAAGGTGTCCTTATCAGACCAGTAGCTCAATATGTCATTGTCAGAGGACATGTGCTGGTAGATAGATTTGGAAGGAAGATAAGATCTCCTCATCCATCAAGGGATGATCTTTATCTATGGATTCCTACAAAACCTGCAACTAACCAATCAGGACCCAGCACTAGTAGGGGACCTAATTGATTTCTCTGCAGGTAGATAAGAGTCCATTGGAGAAAGGATTTTCAAGCAACCATGTCTGGTACATTGATAGTGGATGTTCCAAGCACATGACCTTCCAGAGGGATAATCTCCAGGATTTCAAGCCATTAAATGGACCAAGAGTGATGTTTGGTGACAACAACTATGGAGTCACCAGAGGAGTTGGAAAGTTGACCTTCAATGGAGTTTATGTAGATGAAGTTTACTATGTTGAAGGACTCAAGCATAATCTGCTTTCAGTATCCCAATTTTGTGACAAGGGATACTCAGTGAAGTTTTCTAGTGATTCATGCACTGTTTTCTCTTCTGATTATAATGATATCTTGCTAATAGGCTTGAGGAAGGGTAACATTTATCTTGCAGATTTTAGCAGTTGCCCAAGAAATGCTTGCCTGGTTGCAAAAGGATCTGCAGAGAACAGCTGGATTTGGCACAAGAGATTGTGTCATCTTAACTTTAAAACACTGAATAAGATTGCCAGAAAAGGTCTCATTCGAGGTCTTCCTAATGAAGTGTTTAAGAAGAATTAGGTTTGTGGTTCATGCCAGAAGGGTAAACAACCCAAGACTTCCTTCAAGGATGTCCAGAGCACAACCACAACCAGAGTACTTCAACTACTTCACATGGACCTGTTTGGACCTGTTTCTCCTCTTAGTTTCAGTGGAAGGAAGTACACCTTGGTGATAGTAGATGACTTTTCAAGATACACTTGGGTAGTGTTCTTGTTTAAGAAAAATGAAACTATCACTAAGCTGCCAGAGTTTTTCAAGCAGATTTAGAATGAGCAGAACCAGAGCATAGTCAGGATCAGAAGTGATAAAGGAACAGAGTTTTTGAATTCACACATTGCAGATTACTGCAAGGACCATGGGATTTTTCATGAGACATCTGCTGCCAGAACACCCCAACAAAATGGAGTAGCAGAAAGGAGGAATAGGACTCTCAAAGAAGCTGCAAGAACACTTCTGGCAGAATATAACACTCCACAGAGATTTTGGGCAGAGGCCATTAATACAGCCTGCTACACTCAGAACAGGTGCCTGATTGCCCAGAGACATAATAAGACTCCTTATGAGGTATGGAAAGGTAAAACACCATCTGTTTCATATTTTCATGTTTTTGGATGTAAGTGTTTCATCCATAACAATGGGAAATCTAAATTAAGAACTTTTGATGCTAAAGTGGCTGATGGAATATTTTTAGGATATTCCAGCACCAGTAAAGCTTTCAGAGTTTTTAATAAGAATTCACTTTGTGTGGAGGAAACACCTCATGTTGTTTTTTATGAATCTACTTTTGAGTGCAAGGTGGACTCTAAGTCTTCTGATGAGACCCAGAATCAGACAACTCCCAGAGTAATCAAAGTCAATCCACCTATTCTTGATTCAGATTCAGATGATGACCCATCTCCTGGTTCTCTGAAGCAGAAGCCTTCACAAGAAGCAGAACCAGAAGAGGTTGGAACTCCTGTAGGGGGAAGCTCTTCTGCAGGTGGTGATAATCACCAAGGTATTGCAGAAGATGATCAACCAGGCAAGACCACGGGAAGGAGGGCCTTGGTTGATCACCCCAATGACCTGATCTTAGGAGATCCAACTAAGGGTGTCCAGACTAGGAGAACTCTTAACTTAGCTACCTTATTCAGTTGCTATGTGTCCTTGATTGAGCCCAAGAACATCAAGGAGGCACTGAAAGATTCAAATTGGATTGTAGCTATGCAGGAGGAGTTGAATCAATTCACCAGACAGGATGTTTGGGAGCTGGTAGACAGACCAAGACATCAAAAGGTGATAGGCACTAAGTGGGTTTTCATGAATAAGAAAGATGAGAATGATTTCATTACTAGGAACAAGGCAAGGCTAGTGGCCCAGGGCTATTCTCAGTCTGAAGGAATAGACTATGATGAGACATTTGCTCCTGTTGCCAGACTAGAAGCTATCAGATTGTTCTTAGCATATGCTGCTCACATGAAGTTCAAAGTATACCAGATGGATGTGAAATCTGCCTTCCTTAATGGGATTCTCATTGAGGAAGTGTATGTGGAACAACCTCCTGGTTTTGAACAAGGTGACAAGGTGTTTAAGCTTAAGAAAGCTCTTTATGGGCTGAAGCAGGCACCCAGAGCATGGTATGACACTCTATCTCAATTTCTTCTGGACAATGGTTTTACTAAGGGTAAGATTGATAGGACCTTGTTTAGGAAAGAAGAAGGAAAGGACATCCTTCTGGTCCAAATATATGTTGATGACATTATATTTGGATCCCCTAACAAGAAGCTGTGTGAGAAGTTTGTGAACTCATCCAGGGTCAGTTTGAGATGTCTATGATGGGTGAAATGAATTATTTTTTAGGTTTGCAGGTTAAGCAATCAGAGAAGGGAATTTTTATTAATCAGGCAAAGTACACCAGAAACATGTTAGAGAAATTTGGAATAGGATCTAGCAAAGCAGCCAAGATTCCTATGATGACAAATTTTAACATGGATCCAGATGAGTCTGGAGAGAGTGTGGACCAGACTCAGTACAGAGCACCTATTGGTTCTCTTCTGTACCTGACTGCAAGCAGACCAGATATTACTTTTGCCGTAGGTGTTTGTGCCATATTTCAAGCTAATCCCAAGAAGAGTCACTTGGAAGCAGCTAGGAAGATATTGAAATATCTTAAGGGAACGGTGAACCTAGGATTATGGTATCCTGCAGATGATAACTTAGAATTGAGTGGCTATTCAGATTCAGATTATGGTGGATGCAAAATAGATAGGAAATCTACAAGTGGAACATGCAAATTTTTAGGGAATAAATTGGTATCCTGGTTTTCTAAGAAGCAGACTTCAGTTGCTACATCAACAACAGAAGCAGAGTACATGGCTGCAGGGAGTTGTTGTTCACAACTTCTCTGGATTAGTCAACAGCTTAGGGATTACCAGATTAGAGCTAAGGACATCCCTATTTTCTGTGATAGTAATAGTGCAATTGCCATCACCCAGAATCCAGTTCTTCATACCAGGTGAAAACATGTTGATATAAGGCATCACTTTATCAGAGATCATGTTGAAAAGGGAGATATAAGGATGGAAAATATTGCAACAGAGAAGCAGAGAGCAGATATCTTAACTAAGCCTTTGGCTGAGACCAGATTCAGAGAGTTAGCTTTTGAACTAGGTTTGTTGGATCCAGAGACAGATTTGTTTTAGGGGGAACAACAGAGAAGTATCCTTTGTTTTATTACTTTACTTCATATATTTATTTTCTTAAACTAACATACCTGCAGATTAGACATATCAGAGAAGCTCTATCCCAGATGAGGTATGCACCAGGTGACACTTGTCCCAGATGAGGTGCTGAGTCAGATTCCAGATATGTCTAAAGTCTTCTATGACCTGGACCAGATGAGTTCTATCAGAGGAGATGTCACACCAGACTACTTGTGGTATCATTTGGTTACAATATCAGGTGAAAGGTATGTCTTTACTTCTCTGGCCTCTGTTCATTGGGATACACTTTTCAAATTAGTAAGTACACTTAAAACCTTTCAACTTCGGAGTGTATTTATAACTAGGGTATAGGGCCTAGGCAATCATTTCGCTTTTTCTCTTGACTGCCACAAAACCCCTTTATGCCCAGTCCCAATGACTATGCCAACGCACCAGATTAAATATGTATCTCGCCTCTTATCGTGGCCATTGGATTTAATCACTGTGCAAAATGTCAATCAATGCTTAAATTGATTTTGTTTCCTCAATTAAATTTGAAATTACACGCGTTCACATTTCATTTATTAATCAAGCCACGCGTACTGCCCTATTTAAATAAAAATTCTACTCAATCTGTCCTTTCACGTTTCATATCCTTTCAAACCCTAACCTCTCTCTGCAAAGTATTTCTTTCTCTCTCTCTCTCTCTCTCTCTCTCTCTCTCTCTCTCTCTTATACAGAAATGGCTCCTTCGTGCAACTTTGATCATGTTCTAATGATGAAAAAGCTAAAGACGGAGATGGTGGTGGACTTTTATACCACCAAGAACCCTGTTGTGCTGTCGATTCTGGAGATGCTCCAGAGAGCAGGGGTGGAGAAGTTGATTTCCACAGTTCCCAAGGACTTTCGCACTCTTGACGGATATGCGGCCCAGTTGTTGGTTCGTATGAAGATCCACGAGGACCACATTTCCTCCAAGATTGATGAAGATGATTTGGTGTTCTCTAAGCACGATTTTTGCGCTCTATTCGAGAACATTTCTGCTGTGGGAGTGGATCCTTTGACGTACAAGGAGGATGATATCATTGGATCCTTCAAGATCTTTGCTCGTTCTTCTTGCCAGAACATCACGAAGGGGTTTTTGGACAAACATTTAAGGCAGAAATACAAGGTGTTGTTTGATATAGTTGTAAAGGTGCTTATGTGTGAGAATCACAGCACAGATGCCATTTTCAACGGCAGGATGTGTGTGATGAGGGCATTGTTTGACGGCGTTCAATACAATTGGGCGGAGTTCTTCTGGGATGTGTTGAGGAAGAACAGACTGAAGGTGAAGAAGGAGCCTTGTCCTTCCAAGCCAGGGGAGTTGCAGTTCTTCACTGCAAATGTTTCTTTGGGGACTAAGTTGACTCTTATTCTGGATTCTCTCCTTCCAGAGAAGAAGTGAAAAACATCTTGGTGCCATAGTTATCACAAATCCAAGATCCTCTTCTCCAAGGATGGCCCTCTCCATGGCCATGCCGACTCTGATGGAGAGCAAGCCATCCCTGCCCCTCCTATTCAATCTATTCCCTCACCTGCAAAGGGGCAGAGGCAGCAGCAGAAGCAGAAGACCCATAAGAAAGCTGCTGAAGCAACTGGTTCCTCAACCATTGCTTTCTCTGGTTCCTCGGAGGAGGACCAGATTCCCCTTCTTGAAGTGCTTAAGAAGAAGGGTGATGATGATAAAGCTGTTAAGAAGGCTGGAGCAGCCAAGAGGAAGAGGCCTGAGGAGGCCAGGAAAGGCTCTGCTAAGAAGTCGAGGACTAGCAGGGAGGCCAAGAAAACCCTTCTGGTGGATGAGCCATCAGAGGACGAAGAGGGAGAAGAGGTTGAGCCTCTTGTGAAGAAATCCAAGGCCAAGAGAGCCATTCTTCAAGATCCTGACTCTGGATCTGATCTTGGAGAAGCCTTGGAGAAGGCCATTGATGAGGCTTCCCAGATGATGGAAGATATCTCTGCTCCAGAGCATGTTATACCTGCTGATGTTGACTCAGCAGAGGTAAACCCTTCTATTCCATCTTCTACCCCTATTAATCTTGTCTCCCCCTCTACCTCTCCCCCAGATAATATTCCCCAAACCCCATCTGCTTCTGGTAACCCTATTTTCCCACCAGAGCAGACTCTCCCAGACACTCCCACTTTCACTACTTCAACCATCCCTCAAACACCTTCTCCCCCACCTTCCCATATACCTTTAAACACGTATCCCTCTCCCCCAACTTCTGTACCAGATGTGCCCTCAACCTCGTCTGGTGCAGAAATCCCCCCTCCAAACACTTCCACCTCACAAATCCCCATCCCACCTTCTGTACCAGAGATCCCACCTTCTTCTGGTGCAGAGCAACCCATCCCCTCCACCTCACAAAATCCTAACCCTCCCCAAACCCATACAGACCAGGACCCAACCATTTCTATGGCTCTGGGATTCCCTGCCCCTCCCCCTTCTCCCACCTGTTTAACCAGCGATGATAGTGAAGATGAGGAAGCTTCACTTGAGCCTGCTAACTTAGCACCTTCCTCCTCTGCCTCTGGGCCCAGACCCTTTATTTTCTCTTCTGATGAGATGGGTCCCATCAGGCAGAGTATGAGTGTGAGTGCTCAGCTCTGGCTAAGAGAGCAATTTCCAATTTTGTTGGAGCACTCACCCCTCCTGGAAGATCTGACGGATGCCAGGTTTGGAGTATGGCCAGACTCCAAGATGTTGAAGATCTCATGCTTCTGCTGGAGGAGATGTCTCCCTCTGCCTTCACTGCGTGGGAGATTGAGCTGAAGAAGAAGCTAAACTTACAAAACCCAGTAGAGTTGGAGACACCAGAGGCGGCCAGGATCCTCATTAGAACTCTCCTAATCCAGAGAGGAGTTATGCTCACTCCAGAGGGCTTCTCTTACAACTTTGGCCCTCATTTCTCATTCCCTCCAGAGCTATATTCAGACGAGGAGGACTTTGAGATGTCTCCTGCTGTGCTCCAGAAGATGAAAGCATTCTTCAACGAGCAGATCATACAGATAGGGCGTTTTTCAAAAGCTATTCAACACATGGCCCCTGCTATGATAGAGCATCAAATCAGGCAGGAGAGGAGGATCTTCCTGAAGCAGATCAAGTCTACACTGGCAGAAGTTAAAGCTTCTTTCAAGGCCAATGGCCTCTTTGTCAAATTGGATGTCATGCACAGCCAGAAGCAGCTCCAGGAGCACGTGCTGGAGCAGATGAGGCCAGTCTCTGTGCTTAAAGTTGAGATGGCCAGCCAGATGATCCAGACTGCCAAGCTGAAAGACTCCCTCCGGGAGATGTTAGAGAAGCAGGAAAGGCTTGTTGCAGAATCGAGAGCCTACCTGGAGGAGGCCAAGCAGCTACGTGATCTTCACTCTTCCTCCAACACTGCCTTGCCTGATCTTATAAGGCAGGTAGTGGAGCCCCTCCTTGATGAAGTTAAAAAGGGGGAAGAGAAGGCCAGAACTGATCTGGCGAAGACCACAAATGAAACTCTCTTCAGTCATGGAGCTCGCCTGGACCTGCTGGAGAACACTTTGGCCCAGGCTGAGTTGCAGAAGAAGAAGAAAGAGGAGTTCAAATCCCTTTCCATGGCTAAGCAGCTTACTGCAGAAGAGGAGTCAGAAGCTGAGCAGGATCCAATCTCCATCTCTGGACCTGCAAGGGGAAGATAAGGAGAGTCAAGAAAAGCTTCCTTGAGACTGTTATTGAAGAAGCTCAAAAGAGATACAAGGAAGAGACTCCAGATGAGAAGCAAGCAAGGATCAGGAAGAACATAGATGAAGAGCAGAGGCTCAGATATGTTAGGAGGTAAAACAAGAAGAGCAGAGAAGCAGGTGCTTCTTCTGGTGTAAGTGGCTCGAGCCAGAGGAGGAAAGCTCCCATTGAAGTGATGAACATTCTGCCTCTCAGGACAGAAGGGTCTTTTGACTCTACTGTGCTTGTGCCCTTGATTGAGAAATGGAAGGAGGGAAAGACTCTCTGGTTCATCCAACACTATATCCAGAGGCCAGCACCAGAGGATGATGAGCTGAACAACAAAACCTTTCACACCTGGATGCAAGCTTATGATGCAGAGCTGTACAAACAATTGATGGACTCTACCATTGAGTTCAACCTGGAAGTGACTGCCCCTGAGTTCACTTATCTTAACACTCCCATGGCAGGAGACCAGGTTGATTGGGCTGAGCTGAAGAGACTGTACAAGACAAAGGTGTTGGTGAACTTCACTCCAACATCTTCTGCAGAGTTGAAGGCCGTCCAAGATAGGTTCCTTGATTGGTTCCTTGTGCCCAAGGAAAACAGGAGATATGCATAGAATAGGACTACTAAACTTCAATGTAATTTGTAATCATCTTGTCCTTATTATCAATGAAAATATCATATCTTCTCTGTTCAAAAGACAACCTCTTGTTGTCTTAATTGTTTGCCTGATAAGATCTATTCTAAGGTCTTATCTTTTACTGTTTTCTTGCTTAAGTTGTGATCAGTTCTGGTAGTTTTTTAACTCCATCAAAAAGGGGGAAATTGTTAGGATAAAAATTGTTAGTTTTGATGAGTTAAAACAAACCAGAAGATGTAATAGGACCATCTGGACCTGTTAGCCAGATGATGATCTAGATTAGGACTTAGTCTAGGGGGAACTGCCAGACCAGAAGACTTCACCAGAAGAGTCACCAGAAGACCCCACCAGAGGACTTCACCAGAGGACTCCACCAGAAGACTTCACCAGATGAGATCTGACCAGAGGCAGAGGACCTTCCCCAGACCAGACGAGTCCGGACCAGACGAGTCTGGTGGAACAAAAGATGCTCAGTTTGATCTCCTGTTTCTACTGAGTATTCTGGTTGTTCACCAGATTAGGACCAGAAGACACCGAGGTTGCCTGGTGTCTGGTCTTGCCTTCTCTGAAGAGAATCAGAGTTAGGCAGAGGAAGCATTTGACCGTTGGTGATTCAAATCAAGTCAACAAGATCAGGATTGGAAAGTTTTGAAGAAATCAATCCTAGTATCCCACCAACCCAATCAATCAATTAGGGAATTGATTGATTGAGGCTTCCTTATATAGAGGATCTGATTGGATTAGTCCTCCAACGGCTAGCCCTAATCCCCTCTATAAATACAAGAGTGCAGTTCAAGAAAAAGCTCTAGTGAGACTACACACGCGCATAAGTTGATCCAAGCTTTTGATATTCATACCAAGCACTCTTTTTGTTCATAATATTTATCTACTCTTAAGGAGTTATTGAAACCACAACCTGTTCATCCATCAGACAAGGTTGTTGGCTGTTTGATCTTTAGATTGAAGTCAAATCTAAAGAGGTTGTAAGAAGGAACTGGTACTTCACAATTCCAGTGAGTAAGTAAGTGAGTTGGTTGATAGTGAGACCCCTTGGATATAAGGGAGAGTGGACGTAGGATATTCAAATACGAACCACTATATATCTTGTGTTCTTTATTGCTTTTATTTATTTATTGTCCTATTGATTATTGTTCTCTTGTAAAAAGAAGTTGAAAGACATTTAACTTAAGCTTCCGCAATCAATCTAACTAGTGGGACCAACAATTTCTTACCCTAGTGGAGGAGGAGGAGCTAGATGCTGGGCTGATGGGAGGTGTGTACGAGAACACACTAAGGGGGAACGCTTGCGAATGGGACTCCAAGTGCTGGCCAAATCTACACAAATATAGAGAATTATGCTCAAATGTCATCGAGCTGAAGGTCTGGCTTGACTTCAAGCAGTCAAATATGCAAGAGCAGCATATGCTTGTAGATGCCAGAGGCTGGGAGCATTGGGAGATGGGGAGGCAAGGCTATGCTCGCATTTCAATCTCACCAGCTGGCTGCAACTGCTTAACTTTGAAAATCTAAAGCAGCTGGTAGAGAGCATGAAGGTATCCAGGAAAGAGGACTATGAGGATGAGCCAAAAGATGATAGTGATGACGATGATGCTCAGGGCAGAGCGAATGAAAAGATGGTAGAGGAGATTGCAATGGAGGTGGACTTGATGAACTCTGAGCCTAGTGCTCAGGGGGAAGGTGAAATTGGGACTGGTGCCAAGGGTGGACCAGTCGCTGAGGATGTTGTGAACATCTCAGCTGCCAATGACACATCTACCTATGAAGGGATTCCCTGCCCTGAGGCAAAGGAAGGTGATGTGGAGGCACCAAAGGAGGCTCCTGGTTCTGAGGGTTCCGTACCCAAAGTTCGAGCTGACAAGACTGAGCCTGAGCAGGCGGCCCTGATCACTCAATAACTGCCTTCAGTGCACCCTAAAGAGGGGACTGATGCTGCAGTGGCTGACAAGGAAAAGTAGCCGATGACTGAAGGAGAGGAGGCTGACGATGAGGTGCAAATCATTGGTTCCCAGCACGACAACTTTACCAGTATCATCAAGGTAAAGCAAGAAAAGACGTCCGAGAACTTGGCTGAGCTACAAGAAGAGATTTAAATACTCAAGAATGAGAAAGAGAAAGAAGCCAAGGCAATCAATAAGCACATTCGCTGGACCAAGTCAGCCTACAACACTCTCGCCAACAAAGAGCTTGTAAATCTGAAGAAAACTATGGTTGGCACTGCAAGTTCAGTCAAGAAGGAGAGGAGGAAGATGAAGAAGTTGTTCGTGCAGACATTGGCTCAGCTCAAAGAGGAGCATGATCTGAGAATGACTAAGGCAGTGGAGCAGCTAGCAAAACAGGCTGGAGAGTTGCTCACTCAGGCCCTTAATGACTCAGTGGCCAAGTTGGCGCTGGAGTCAGGGAAGATCGCTCAGTATCTAAGAGTGTCACTCGGGACTTAGCCAAAGTCGTTCAAGAGTCTGCTCAAATCACTTCAGAGGCCAATCAGATCAGCAAGGAAACTGGGAAGGTGGAGACCAGGATTACTCGGGCTGAGAAGAAACTTTATACCAACTTGGAGATTTTTAGGAAGAATTTGGAAGCCAGCATCGCCAGTATTTCTTTTGCTGGAACTGGGGTTGCTACTGGAGTAAACATGTTGAAGGAGAGAGTGTTGGAGGTTCAGTCCTTAGCTTCCTTCATTGTCAACAACGGGCAGGAGGTCCTCAGGAAGGCTCTGCCTCAGGCTAAGGATGATGCCAAAAAGGGGGAAGAGAAGAAGAAAAGATCCCTCTCTGAGGCATCGAGGCTCAGTCTACTCCAAGGAAGTCAGTGAGATTGGCAGTTGTGGCAAAGGCTAATGACCCTTCAGAAAAATAAGTTCAAGCTCAACTCCCATCCATCCCTGAAGGAAGCTCAGAGCGCTCACCACTTAGCACAAGGAAAAACCCGATTTCCTTAGATACCAATAAAGTGGCATCCTTGTGCGAAGAAGCTTGGGGTTTGCCCCATGAGAAGAGTGAGGCTCAGCGCAGAACATAAATTGTTGAAAAGGAGAAGATGTACATCCTTTAGAAGAAAGTTGAAAAGCTTTTAGAGCTAACTGAACTTCAATAGAGGGAGCTAGATGATGGGATCCTGAGTATGTTGAGAAGGAAGAAGGCGAAGCCGAAGCCAAGGAAGTACAGGAAGAAGCCGACAGCGAGGAAGTCTACAATACTTCAAGTCAGAAAACTGGAGGTAACAATGAGGGAAGCTCTTGTCGATGAGTTTATCTTAGAGATCCTGAATGAGTTTTGGGTTGATGCAAGGGATGAGTTCGTCAGACTTTGGTACTTAGTGAAGAAATGGGGCGACACTGAAGACATCGATGCCCACTTCACTGACTACATGATGGACAATCACCCTGAACTGATTCAGAAGATCTTAGAGGAAGCTGATGCAGCCAAAGTCCAAGTGAATGCCCCTGAGTTCATTGCACGACCACCACCTCTAATCCCTGGTTCGAACAAGCATGATACAAAGGCTATTATGACTAAAGTCTTGAAGATTGCCAAAGTTGAAGGATTTGTGAACCAGCCTAAGAGAGTTTAAGATCTGAAGGTCAGAGTCTATGCTGGTTATGGACTCGAGCCTGGGATGAGATTAGCTTAGGTGTTCACAACCTGTTGTAATAGATTAAGATCATTATACTCACCGAAACATATTATCAATGAAATCTATTACATTTGCCCATAGATAAAAACTCATTGTCTTTTTTGTTGTTATTTAATTTATGTAATTTATCAAGAACTGCTCTAACGCAGACTTATCTTATAGATAGGATTTTATTTCCTCTAAGTGTTTTGAGGATCTTTTCAGTGTTTTGGCATCATTAAAAAGGGGGAAATTGTTGGGACAATGTCAGTTTTGATTAGATCCCAAAGCCCCTGAAAAGATGATTTCCCTTAGTGGTCAGGCTAGTCTTGGTTAGATTTGTACTTAGTCATTTTACACTTCACAGGAACTCAATGAGAGGAGTGCTCATTGATGTCAATCAAGACTGAAGCATGAAGACTCAAGAGCACCATCCTGAACTTACGACAGTCTCTCTAAGCTGGTTGAGTAAGTTTCAGTGATGAAGAGTATGACCCTGTGGTCATTACTAACTCAGTCCTGTAGGGAACAAGATGACATTGATTAATGGGAAAAGACTTGGAGTAGGGCCAAGCAATGAAAAGGGAATGTCAGCATCAGGACAAGACCATTGTGCTTGAGACAAAAAGAACTTAATAAGACAAGCATAGGAATGAGTTCTGACATTCTCACCAACCTGATGACGTGGACCAATCCAAAAAGGACACGCACGTACGGACCTAACATGAAGACTGAGTTCAGACTGCACTTTTCAATGGGCAAGCATTAAATGGAGCATTAAATACACTACCAAATCCATACAAGGACGGTTGTTGCATGAGAGATGTATCTGTTGAACAAACCCTACGCAGAACATGACCTAGAAGGCTATCTCTTCCAACGGATAGTTTTCAAAGTCACCTATAAATACAGAAGGTCTTGAACCCTTCAAGGTTACGGGGAATTTCCAAGCCAGAATTTACTTAAACTCTCAAGCGTTCAAAAACATTCAGCGTTCAAAGAAGCACTCGAAAACCATAAATTTCCCAAGTGTTCCTTAGCAAAGAGAGTTATTATGTATTCCACTGAGTGTTCATTGTAATATCTTAAGCTTAGAAGTGATTATCCATCTTTAGCATAGCTTAGCCTTGTAAGGATAATCACAACTTTAGTTGGAAACAAAACTGAAACCAAAACCCTCTAGTCAGGTTTGTTGGTTGAGGTTGTTAGTAAGTTAGAAGGAGGAAGTAAGGGTCAGTGAGTGTAGCTGATTCTGGTGCACCTTGGCACGTTAAAAATAAGTCAATCCTTAGTGGATTCTCCTGTTAAATCAGGATCGTGGACGTAAGAGCTTGAGTCTTTGAACCACGTTACATCCTTGTGTTCTTTATTGCTTTGGTTATTGCTCTTAACTGATCATTCATTAAGTCATTCATTGCATTATTTATCAGGCTTGAATCAATCAGCCTGATCATTAAACTGAGCACTGCCCTTCTAATCACTACTTCAGAAAAGAGTAATCAAGTTTTCAGAAAGCAAACTTTAACAAGACTATAAACTTTCAGGGCTCATGCATATTGCACTGAACTTAAGTTGATAGTTAGCCAACTGACCAGTATTCATTTGCAGTTAGTAGGTGTGTTAACAACCCTGAGTTCTACACCACTCTGAGAAAGGGGACTCAATCAGTTGAAAGAAAAGAAAAAGTTGTATACGTGTATTCTCCCCCCCCCCCCCCACATATCTCTTAGTCTTGTACCGGGACCAATACCTATACTGACTGTTCTCCCAGATCTAAGAGTCCACTCCCCTGATAGTTCCATAAACCTTGCTTCAGCCAGAGGCTTAGTCAAGATGTCAGCTTTTTGCCTATCAGTGTGAATCTTCTCCATCCTAATGTACTTCTTCTCCACATGATCTCTTATGAAGTGATGTCTAATATCCACATGCTTGCACCTTGTGTGAAGTACTGGATTCTAAGTGATTGTTATGGCACTATTGTTGTCACGATAAATTACGACTTCATTTGCAAACACTTGGTAGTCTCTCAATTGTTGCCTCAACCATAAAATATGAGCACAACAACTACCTGCAGCCATATACTCAACATTAGTTGTGGATGTTTCCACTGAATTATGCTTCTTAGAAAACAAAGAGATCAACTTGCTTCCTAAAAACTGACATGTCCCTGAGGTTGATTTCCTATCAATCCTACAACCTCCATAATCTGCATCTGAATAACCATTCAGTTCAAGGTTGTCATCTGAAGAATACCAAAGTCCTAAATTGACTGTCCTTTTCAAATATTTTACTATCCTTTTTGCAGCCTCAAGATGACTTTTCTTAGGGTCAGACTGATACCTAGCACATACACCAACTACAAAGGTTATGTCAGGCCTACTTGCAGTCAGGTACAACAATGATCCTATCAGCCCTCTGTACTCAATCTGATTCACTGAAACCCTACAGTGTTAGGATTCATCTTCCAATTTGTGTTCATTGGGATCCTAGCTGGATTGCAATTTTGAACTCCAAACTTCTGAATCAAGTCTCTTGTGTACTTGGCATGATTAATGGAAATCCTTTGATCAGTTTGCTTGACTTACAATCCCAAAAAGAAGTTTATCTCTCCCGTCATAGACATCTCAAATTTACCAGTCATCAACTTAGAGAATTTCTCAGAGCTGATGATTTGGCAATTCAAATATGATGTCATCCACATATATTTGGACCAAGAGAATGTCATCACCTTCAGTGATCCTGAACAATATCCTATCCACGGTTCCTTTCTTGAACCCATGGTCAGTCAGGAATTGGGAAAGAGTATCATACCAAGCTCTAGGAGCTTGCTTAAATCCATGCAATACTTTCATCAAGTGGTATACCTTGTTTCCAACCTCAAACCGTGAGGGTTGTTCCACATATACCTCTTCATTCAGGATACCATTAAGAAAAGCACTCTTCACATCCATTTGATACACTTTGAACTTCTTATATGTTGCATATGCAAGGAACAACCTGATTGCTTCTAGCCTAGCCACTGGGGCAATGGTCTCATCATAGTCTATTCCTTCGGACTGATAATATCATTTGGCACCAGCCTTGCTTGTTCCTTACTACAACTCCATTCTCATCCTTCTTGTTCTTAAAGACCCACTTGGTACCATTTACACCTTGATACATAGGTCTATCCACCAGTTCCCAAACTTGATTCCTTGTGAACTGATTCAACTCCTCTTGCATGGCCATGATCCAGTTCGATTCAGTGAGAGCTTCTTCTATATTCTGAGGCTCTTGCTCAGAGAGGAAGCAACATAATAGAGCGTTCTCACCATGGAACCTACGGGTTCTGACTCCCTCAATTGGATCAACAATGACTTGGTCAATGGGATGATCTTCTAGCCATGTTCTCTTGCCTGGACTTGTCCCTGAAGTACCTACAATGTTAGTTTCTACAGGTTCTATGAATTCAGGAAACTGAACAGAAGGGAATGGAACTGAGTCTACACAAAAAGGGTTAATGAGCTCAATATCAGGGACATCAATTCCCTCTTAATATGGTGACTCAGTAGCCGTATCAGCTGCGACTGCATCTTCATTGATGGTACTTACCTCAGGTTGAGCATGTCCCTCGTTCTGAAGCTCAACAACCCTTGAAGTGCTGGCTTTAGGAGTGGCTTTTGAGTTGTCATCCTGATCCTCATCATCATCCCAATATGGAATAGGCACATTTTGGATCAAGTTGATTCTTCAAACTCAACCTTGTTACTCTCCGTAACAGATTCATCAAACATAATATGTGGTGATTCTTCCACAACAAGGGTCCTACAATTATAGACTCTGAATGCCTTACTGACTTCAGAATATCCTAAGAATATCCCTTCATCAGACTTGCTATCAAAAGCCTTTAATTGGGTCTTCCCATTATTGAGGATGAAGAACTTACACTCAAATATATGGAAATAAGAAATACGAGGCTTCCTCTTATTCCATGTCTCATATGGGGTCTGAGCATGTTGTTTGTTCAGCATGGATCAATTCTGAGTATAGCAAGCAGTGTTGATTGATTCAGCCCAGAACTTCTTGGGCAATCCTGACTCAGCCAACATGGTCCTGGCAGCTTCCTTCAGTGTCTTGTTCCTCCTTTCAGCGACACCATTTTGTTGTGGGGTTCTAGCTGTAGAAGTCTCATGAACATACCAAGTTCATTACAGAAATAAAAAATATATTAGTTTATAAATTCAGTGTCCTTATCAGATCTGATTTTAACTATGGACTGCTTCTGCTTTATGCTCAGTCTCCTGAGCAACTCTGGAAAGCTTCACCTATGTTTTCTTCTTATTCAACAAGAAAATAACCCAAGTATACCTAGAATAATCATCAATGACCACAAGGGTATATAACCTATCATTCATACTCACAGGTGTTACAGGGCCAAATAAATCCATATGCATGAGCTGAAGAACTCCGTCAGTGGAGAAGGTAGCTTTCTCTTTGACTGTAGCTCTGACTTGCTTCCCTTCCTGACAAGTCTTGCACACATGATCCTTGCTAAACACTTCACTGGGTAAACCTTCAACAAGTGAAAGTCTAGAAATTTTGTTAAGAATCTTGAAGTTCAGATGGTTTAATCTTTTGTGCCATAACCAACTGAGCTCTGAAGAGCTTTTAACAGCAAAATAAGTATCAGGAATAGTGCTGCTCCAATCAGCTAAATAAACACCATCTTTCCTAATACCTGTTTGAAGCACTTTCGAAGTGTTGATTTGTTCTTGACCAAACAAATATTCGATGAAAACACAACACTGAAACCTTTGTCACAAAACTGGCTCACTGACAACAGGTTGTACTTCAGTCCTTCAACATAGGACACATTCTCCACCCTGACCGTACCTATAATAAGAGTACCAAAACCTTTGGTTAAACCTTTTGAGTTATCACCAAAAATTACCTGTGGGCCATCGTTTACAATGTAATCCTGAAGGAGACTCTTCATTCCAGTCATGTGCTTTGAGCAACCACTATCTAGGTACCAAACAACTTTGATTGAGTCATTATTTCTCTTCTTGTAGCCCACAGCTGCCTACAATGAAAAATCAGACTTTAGGTACCCACTGGGTGTTGGGTCCTACGGTGTCAGTTGTACCTCTCAGGATCCAAACATGCTTAACTACCCTGATTGCCTAAGAGGAGTATATTATTCTCCCATTCACATCAACATACATGACTTTCTTCTTCTTAGCCTGAGAGGAAGCTGGTGTATGAGTGTCAAGCTTAGGAGTCACAGGTGCCTTAGTGTTTCCTTTGGGGCAGTCTTCCTGTTCTTCCTAGGCCTAGGTGCAGCAGGCCTTGGGGTTTGCTCCTGACTAGGGCCTTGCTTTCTATTCCCCCTAGGCAAGTGAGGGAACTAAAAATAGTTATAGGCTTCAGGATGCCAAAACCATGGAGGTGTTATCATGTTTTGCCTTCCCTGAGGGTATTGCCAAGCGTGATAATACCTCATTTGAGCAGTCTGAGTGCTCTTGGTCTGAATCCTCGTTGGCTTGCACTGAGAAGTTCCCTGACCTAAGCTCTCAGGGGCCTGTTTAAGTTGCTTAGCCTTTCCCTAGGGTTTTGGCTTCACAACCTTAGGAGCAACCTTGACTGTCTCAACAGTTTCCTTGCCCTTGTCAGTTTGGTGGGCCTTATACACAACCTTCTTTGTGTTTGGGCCTGCCTGAACAAACACTCTCTCAGTGTTGCTCCCTGAAGCAACATGAGACTGGCCTTGTGAGGATTTCCTGGAATCAAAGCCAATCCCAGATCTTTCATTCCCAAGTTTCTGGAAGCTATTTATTTCCTCCATAGCCACCGAGGATTTATTCATTGTTGCTACCTTCTTCTTGAGAGCGTCCTCACTTTTTTTCAAGATTTCATGTCTGGTATAAAGGTCATCAAACTTACTCCATCTTGATGAGCTTTCATTCTTGCTAGAGTACTTTTTATCACGAGCACGTCTCTGGTCTAACTCCTCACAATCAGGCTTCGGGTCAGAGTACCTCCTTTCTTCACCTCGATCACGTCTCTGGTCAGTGTTCCTCTGGTCTTCATACCTTCTAGAACTGCTGTGGTTTCTGTTGGGACATTGTCAGTTTTGATTAAGATCCCAAAGCCCCTGAAAAGATGTTTGCATTTGTTTGTCAGGCTAGTCTTGGTTAGGTTTGTACTTAGACATTTTACACTTCACAGGTACTCAGTAAGAGGAGCACTTACTGATGACAATCAAGACTCAGAGCCTGAAGATGAAGTTAACCATCCTGAACTTATGGCAGTCTCCTAAGCTGGCTGAGTAAGTCTCAGTGATGAAGAGTATGACCCTGAGGTCATCACTAACTCAGTCCTGAAGGGAACAGGATGACACTGAGTTTATGGGAAAGACTTGGAGTAGAGCCAAGCAATGCAAAAGGAATGTCAGCGTCAGGACTAGACCGGTGAGCTCAAGAAAAAATGAACTTAATAAGACAAGCCTGAAGCCTAGGAATAAGTTCTGACATTCTCACCAACCTGATGACGTGGACCAATCCTGGAAGGACACGCACGTATGGAACCTAACAAGAAGACTGACTTCAGACTGCATTTTCAACGGGCAAGCATTTAATGTGCATTTAATGCAACCACCTAATTCCATGCAAGAATGGCTGCTGCATGAAGATATGTCCGTTTGAACCACTCTACATAGTTGACAAGAAAGGCTATCTCTCCAACGGATAGTTTTTCAAATCACCTATAAATACAGAAGACCTTGAACCCATTCAAGGTTACGGGAAATTTCCAAGCCAGAAATTACTCAAACTCTCAAAGCATTCAAAAGCATTCAGCCTTAGAAGAAGCACTCGAAACCATCTAAATTTCCCAAGTGTTTCTTAGTTACTGAGAGTTATTCTGTATTCCAAGAGCGAACTAGCATTATCTTAAGCTTAGAGAGATTATCCAATCCTTAGCATAGCTTTGCCTTGTAAGGATAATCTCAACCTAGTTGGAATCCAAACTGAAACCAAAACCCTAAGTTAGGTTTGTTGGGAGTAAGTCAGTTAGTGTGTTAGTAAGGAAGTTTGTATAGATCAGTGAGGTTAGCTGGTCTTGGTGCACCTTGGCACGTTAAAAATAAGAATCCCTTGAGTGGATGTCCTGTTAAATCAGGCCGTGGACGTAGGAGCTTGAGTCTCCAAACCACGTTAAACTTGCTGTGTTCTTATTGCTTTGATATTGTGCATGCTTGCTATATTACTTATTCATTCATTGCATTCGGTTTATCAGGCTTGAATCAATCAGCCTGGTCCTTAAAAAGAGCACTGCCCTACTAATCACTATTCAGTTTTGAGTAAAATAAGTTTTTCAGAAAGTAAACTAAACAAGACTTTAAACTATCAGGGCTCACGCATTTCCGCACTGAACTTGAACTGATAGTTAGCCAACTGACCCGCACCAAGTGTATTCAATAGGTGTGTTATCAGCTCCTAGTTCTTTACCACTCTGAGTAAAGGGGACTCAGTCAGGTTTTAAGTTTGAAAAATTGGTATACGTGTATTCCCCCCCCCCCCATACACGTATCCCTCAGTCTTGTACCGGGACCAACAAGTGGTATCAAATATGCAAGAGCAACATTTGCTGGTGGATGCTCGTGGCTGGGAGCACTGGGAAACCGAGGAGGCCAGGTTGTGCTCCTACTTTGGACTAACTAGCTGGCTTCAACTGCTCAACTTCGAAAATCTGAAGGAGCTGGTCAATAGCATGATGTCCAAGAGCAAGGCTGACATCCTATCTGAGGATGAGGAGGATAAGGAGGATGGTGAAGGTGCTCAGGGTGGAGCAATGGAGAAAGTCGTGGATGAGACGGCAAGGGAGGTTGATGATATGGACTCTAAGCCTCAGGCTCAGGGGGAAAGTGAGAAGGACACTGGTGCCAAGGATGGACCAGTGGCTGAGGATGTTTTGATATCTCAGCCGCCGATGAGACATCTGTCGATGAAGGGATTCCCTGCCCTGAGACAAGGAAGAAAGATGTTGAGGCGTCTAAGGAGACTCCCAGTTCCGAGGGACAAGTTCCTAAGGTTCGAGATGGCATGGCTGAGCCTGAGTAGGCGGCCTTGACCACTCAACAACTGCCTTCAGTGCACCCTGAAGAGGGGACTGAGGATGCAGGGGCTGACAAGGGAAAACAGCCAATCACTGATGAGGCCGTTGATGAAGATGAAGATGTGATTATAACTGGGGTTGGTCGTGCTGAGTTTACGAGAATTGTGGAGGTTAAGAAGGAGAAAACCACTGAAAATCTAGCTGACTTCAGGAGGAAGTAATGAGGCTACGAGATGAAAAAGAAGAAGACTCCAAGAAACTGGCGAAACACATCAGGTGGACGAAGTCAGCCTACAACATCCCTTCCGACAAGGAGCTGACTTTGTTGAAGAGAACGATGACTGACACGGCCAAGTCAGTGAGAAATGAGAGGAAGAGAACAAAGAAGATGCTAAGTGATTAGGCGTGAAATTGTCATGATTCGTAGCTTGAAATACCCCAATCTTGGTCGAGTTTATCGAGTATTTAGAGTTAATTGAGCATTATTTCTACACATTGATGAATTTGTCTCTTTGATGCTCATAGGTGAATAGAGGACGAAAAACGGAGTTCGTAGGACTTTGAATCGACTCAAACGGATGCCCGGATGAGAAGATATTGAAGAAAGACGATTGGTATTAGTGCGGACGAGGAAAAGTATTAGTTGGGATGAGTTGGAAGTCACTCGAGTGACTAGGTCGAGCGCCACCGCTCGAGCGCATTGCTCGAGTGCCTAAGACTTACAGAACTTTTCTTGCGCTCGAGCAGCTCGAGCGCCACCGCTCGAGCGAATTGCTCGAGCGCCCAAAACATACAGTGTAATTTCAGCGCTCGAACGGCTCGAGCGGAACCGCTCGAGCGATTATGTCATTCGAGCTACACTACTCGAGTGGGACCGCTCGAGCGTTTTGCTCGACCAACTTCGGATTTTTGCCTTCGGATGCGTATTTTCGGCCCATTAACTCCCGTTTTGACCCGTGCCTATATATACCTCTTCAAAACACGTTTTGAAGGATCCCCGAACTTTAGAAATAACTTTAGACTTAGTTTTTGGAGAGGAAGGAGAGGAGCAAGCTTTATTTACGTTTTGTTGAGGTTTTACATACGAATTCTTAGTTTCTTTTCGTTTCTTAGTTCCTTTTCATTAGTTTGATTTCATTAAACACTTTGAAACTTCATTTTAAGTAATTAAATTTCAGTTCTTAGTATTTATTTCTTTAAACCCTAGTTCATGTTTCATATTTTCGTTCTTCAATTCATTATGTTTATGTTCGTCATTTCTTCTATTGCTTTTATGTTTGTTAAAACCATGTCTAGCTAAAACCCTTGCATGCTTAGGGTAGGATGAACTCGTAGAAGTAGGTTGTGGGTATGTAGTTAGAGTAACTTGTGACGTTAGGTTTTAATTCTCTTGGTTAATGAATTCTTAAAATTAATCTAGACTTCGCTTTTGAATTTCGTTCGAAAGGTGTTAGGGAGAGGACGACCATATCACTCTTTAACAACGAGTAGACTTAACGAGAGAGTTTAGGAAAGGTTAATTCATCTACCGGTTTAGCGAAGGAGGACGACCGCATCACCTTAGTTAAATTAGGGTCTCATTAATTAAGCGCTATCTATTAACTTGTTAGTGGATTAGTGAAGTCGATTGCTAGGATAAAGTATTAGGGTTAGAAATCTTGAGCTTTTATTCTACGATCTTTTACTTAGGTTAATTCTTGTTTGTCACGATTACTTTGATTATGTGCCTGCTCCGTTAGTATACGTAGGGATTCCTATCCTAAGCATCACCATCTCATATTTGAAAACACACCTTTTAATATTTCGTTTAATTTTCCTTTTGCATTCGTAGGATAATTTCAATTTAGTTTAATTACTCTTTCAAAAAAATCCAAAAACAATACACTCATATTAACTACGACGCGTAGATCTTCAGGGATCTATTCGCATATACACCATCCCTTGGGTTCGATACTACTTGGTCCCTATACTTGCCCATACTACTGTGAACCCGTTCTCTTGCGGGGTAGCTACTAGTAGAAAGCTAGTGTAGTTCGCTTAAAGTCAATGGCGCCGTTGCCGGGGATGGCGTTATATGCTCTTTGAATAGGACTTGTAGATAGCTTAGTAGTTAGTAGTGGGTGATTTATTTTCTGTTTTATTTTTATTTCCATTCATTAGGCAGTTGCGTTTTGATCCTTCTGCTAGTGTTTCAGGTTTATGAAAACACGCTCACAAGGGAATACGAGCGAAGAGAGGTTACCTGCAGATCCTGAGACAATAGCCAGAAGGAACCGAGCCTTCTTGAGAAGAATGACTACTGCCGCGGGAAACAAAGACAAGATTTCTGATGAACTTGGGGAGTTAGACAAAATAGCTGCAGAGTATACTGCTCTTGTGGAACGGGCAGAGGGTGCCAATGGAAACAGCAGTAATCAGCAGATACCCACAGGGGGAACTGAGAGCCCACACCCGAACCCACAAGACACAATCAACTCTGCACAAATACAACCCCAAAACCAGAACCAAAACCCTGCTTACCCACAAAACCCAAATAACCCTTTCAACAACCCAGTATACCAACATTACCCATACCCACCTTATCCTTACCCACCATATCCGTATCCTCCACCCCCAGTCTATAATCAACCACCTGTTCACCCACCACCACCCCAACAAGTACCAGTATCTGCTGTTAATCCTCAACACGTTCCTCAGAACGTAGATCACAATATGGCTATTCGAGGGAGGTTTGCAGCGCAGCCACAGCGGTACTATGATGGAGTGGCTTTGCCTCCTGTTGAGGCGAACAACTTCTCGATATCCCCGGGGATTTTAAAGCTGCTTATCGAGAATCAGTTCAAGGGGGTGATCGGGAAGGAGAATCCTCATACACATCTGAGCAGTTTTCTCATGATAGCCTCAACATTTAATTACAATGGCATGTCTGAAGATGCCAAGAGGCTTAGGCTGTTCCCATTTTCATTGACGGGAATAGCTAAGGAGTGGTACGATAATACGCTCCCGCGGGGAGGTATTACCACTTGGGCCGAGCTCGAGCGTCTGTTCCTCGAGCGATTCTACCCTCCATCTAGGACGATCAAGGCTAGAATTGAGATCTCGTCCTTCTGCCAGAAGCAAGGAGAGGACCTACGTCAAGCATGGGAGAGATACTCAAACATGCTGATTGAGTGCCCGCAGCACGGGTACAACGAGGGAGACATTATGGCATTCTTCTATAGTGGTGCCAACAAGGCGGGGCAAGACCATTTAGACGCCTGTGCGGGTGGAGCATTCCTCAATCAAGGCATGGAGAGGTGTAGGGAGATCGTGGACAACATTGTCACGAATGCCGGTGCTTGGAGTGGAGATGCAGATTTTCAGAGAGTGCATCAGGCTGAAGAGGGAGAAGGAACGAGAAGGCTATTGATGGCCATGATGGAGAAGATCAACAACCTCAAGTTGGGGAAGAGTTTGGTTGGAGAGCATGCAGTAGAGAATGAGAGAGTAGACCAACCAAGTGGACAGCAAGAGGTAGCTAATTACATGGGAGGTCCGTATTACAATCATAATGGCTACCAAGGTGGAAACCAGTATGGAAGGCCTTCTTATGGCCAACCATTTGTACCTCCAGGTCCTCAGCCACTTCAAAATCAATGGAGGAACACACAAGGAGTTCAAGGAGGCCAGCAGCCTCCTCAAAACACATGGAGGAAGAATGAGAACTTTTCTTATGCTAACCCAAAAGCTGGTATTACTGTTCCTGCAGGTGTTGATCCGGGGTCTAAACCTCCAGGTGGAGAAGACGGTGCATCAACCGAGGAGATGTTGAGAGCTATCCTTCAGAAAGTGGAGGAAGGGAGTAAGCGATTGTCCTCCTTGGAGTACGATGTGAAGGAGCTGCACAAGAAGGGCGATCATCGAGATCAAGAGCTCCAGAAGATGAACGTTGAGTGGACTAGAACTCAACAAGAGAACAATAGGCGGTTCACTTCTATAGAGTTCCAGATGAGCCAGATTGCAAAGATGGTGAATAGAGAGCCGGGAAAATATCCTTCCATGCCGGAAGGGAACCCGAAAGAACATTGCAAGGCGATCCAGCTTAGAAGTGGAACCAACTACGAAGGTCCCGACATGCCTGCTGATTCTGAGATGCCCCAAGGGGAAGTTGAGACTGAGGAGAAGAAAGTTGAGAAAGGGGTTGAGGATGAAGGCATCAAGAAGAGTAAAGATATGGATGAGTTCCAGAAGGGCAAGGAAAGTGAGGAGGTTGTGAGAGTTCCTAAGTGGAAGAAGGCAAAGGAAGCAAGGGAGAAAGTGAAAGAAACAGAAAGAGATGAATGGGGGGGTACCCAAATCTGTGATACCCGTCCCATATCCACAGCGCTTCATGAAAAAGAAGCTTGATGAAAAATTTGCAAAATTTCTTGATGTTTTTAAACAACTTCACATTAACATTCCTTTTTATGATGCTTTGGAACAAATGCCGCATTATGCAAAGTTTCTGAAGGACTTGATAGCGAAAAGACGGGGAGTGGATGAGCCGAAGTTGGTGCAGCTGAACCACGAGGTGAGCGCATTAGTGCACAAGACGCTTCCACCGAAGCTGAAGGATCCCGGGAGCTTCACGATCCTATGTGACATTGGGAACGGGATCAAGAAAGGAGCGCTATGTGATTTTGGGGCAAGCATCAATCTCATGCCCTTGTCACTTTTCAAGAAGTTGGAAGGTGGAGAACTTCAACCCACAATGATGACGCTTCAACTTGCCGATCGGTCTATTACTCGACCTCAAGGTGTGGTTGAAGACGTCCTAGTGAGAGTTGGAGATCATATTTTTCCAGCCGACTTTGTAGTCCTAGAGATGGAGGAAGATGAGCACGTGCCCCTGATCTTGGGAAGACCATTCTTAGCTACGGCGGGGATGGTGATAGACGTGGCAAATGGGAAGATTACGTTGAAGGTTGATGATCAAGAAGTGAATATCTCCCTATATGAAGCCATGAAGCACCCGAAGGAGGATGAGAGCTTGTATTGCATGGATGCAATTGATCCTCGTGTTGAAGACACACCTTCTATCCCTAATCTTTCCCATACTCATGATTTTGTTAGTCCTTCACGTGATTATTTAACCCATGAGCATTATGATCTTGATTATTCTGATAGGGATAAAGTGAAGAAGTTGAAGGATGAAGAGGTGAAGAAAGTGGACGTGGTACAGCTAGAGGGAAAAGGAGGAGTTAAGAAGAAGAAGTCAAAATTCAAGAACTTGTTTGGTAAGACTCCTCCAGATAAAGGAAAGAAGGAGTTGAGACCCATAACACTTGGGAATGAGAAAAGAGGAAAGGAACTCATGATGGAGGGACATCAAGGAAAGGAGTTCAAACACCACTCTTATGAGAGTAAGGGAGGTAAATTTGAGTATGATGTCCCATAAGCTCCTTTGAGCTCGGTCCGGCATGAGGACCTTAAAAATAGCGCTGAATGGGAGGCAACCCATTATTGTTATTTTTTATTATTTGCTTTGAGTTTTTTTAGTTATTAGGGAGTTATTTTGAGTCGTATGTTTAACCTCGTTTTTTAGTGAGTTGCTTGTAGGCTTGTCTCTAAAGGAGTAAAGGTATCATGGAGTTATTCAGATTGAAGGAACCAACTTGAGACAAGGGAGTGTGCAAAGCTATTGAGAGAAAATGAATTATTTGGTGGAGGTAACCCACAACCCCAAACTTAGACCTCTAGCAAGGTCGAAGTTTGGGGGGTGGAGTTTTTTATGTTTCTTCTTATATTGCACATGCATGCACGCCCTTATCTTTTGAGTTGAGTTTGATTGATTATTAGATTGTTGAGATACTCCTTGGGGTGATTTTGATTTGACTCGCTATTGCATATTTCATGCCTATCAATCATCTTATGCTTATTGAGTGCTATCTTTGAGTATGATTTGATAAGTAGAGTGAGTTGTAAGGGTGAGTTAGAAATTCTTTTGTGTGAGTGTTTGAGTTTGAGCTGATTATAGAGAGAACTTGTATGCTTATGAGTTTTTCTTTTGAGTACTTGTGTGATGAGAGTGAGAATGCACTAGGACTATCATGGATGTGAAAGCCGTGAGCTTTTGAGCCTTATGAGATTTTGATGCATGATTTAATCTCTTCGTTTGTGAGTGGATCATCACCTTAGAGGATGCTAGAACTTGTGTGTGCTCTTGCTTCTTGATTGTGTCTAGTTTGATATGCCGAATGTGATCTTAGGCCATCTTTGTTTTTATTGAGTCACTTAGCCAAAATTTTCCTTACCAATAACATGTATCCCTTGTTAGCCCTTTGAGCCTAAAGCTTATTTTATTTGCTAGCACATTTAAATACTATTCCAAGTTCCTAAGCCTTTTTGTCCCAATTTGAGTGGAGAATAGGAAAAGCGTGAATGTTGAAGGGATTGAGTTGAGTTGAGACAAGGAATTATGATGGTTGAGTGGTGATAAAATAAGGGTGTGAATGAGATTTGAGTTGTGGGAAAGAAAAAAAATTGAGAATGAGCAAAAGAAAAAAATTGAGCTCATGTGTTTGTGCGAAAAAGAAAAAGAAAGTGAATTGATAAAAAAAAAGTGAAAAGAGTGAGAAAGAAAAAATTGAAGTGTTGAGAGAAGTGGAATTGAAATAGTGTTAATTGAATATGTTTGAAGTAGTCTGTTCCTAATCTCGAAGTGGCAAAGTTTGACTTTCTATTCTCCACTCACTTGAGTCACTTTACCATATTGATTCCCACCTGTCCAAAGAGCCTACATTACAACCTTAAGAAAAGTCCTTTTTGATTCGGCATTGATTTCTAGAGTATGGTCGAAGTTAAGAGCATTTACAAGCTTATGGCTGCCAATTTGTGTGATTGATTGTTTGAGTGAGTCCCTTGATCATTGTTATACACTTGTGAGGGAGCAAAACACATCGTCGAGTGCACATCCATGCTTGATCTTGGTGTTTCTTGTCATTGTTGCATGAGTACGATAAAAGAAAGTGAGTGAGTATACGTGTGATTGATCTATGAAGCTCGAGTTCATTTGCTTGCACTAATTGATTCTTTGACTCATTCCTAACAATTTCACTTGACTTATTATTTCATTGCTTGAGGACAAGCAATATGGTAAGTTTGGGGGGGTTGATTAGGCGTGAAATTGTCATGATTCGTAGCTTGAAATACCCCAATCTTGGTCGAGTTTATCGAGTATTTAGAGTCAATTGAGCATTATTTATACACATTGATGAATTTGTCTCTTTGATGCTCATAGGTGAATAGAGGACGAAAAACGGAGTTCGTAAGACTTTGAATCGACTCAAACGGATGCCCGGATGAGAAGATATTGAAGAAATACGATTGGTATTAGTGCGGACGAGGAAAAGTATTAGTTGGGATGAGTTGGAAGTCACTCGAGTGACTAGGTCGAGCGCCACCGCTCGAGCGCATTGCTCGAGCGCCTAAGACTTACAGAACTTTTCTTGCGCTCAAGCAGCTCGAGCGCCACCGCTCGAGCGAATTGCTCGAGCGCCCAAAACATACAGTGTAATTTCAGTGCTCGAACGGCTCGAGCGGAACCGCTCGAGCGATTGTGTCATTCGAGCTACACTACTCGAGCGGGACCGCTCGAGCGTTTTGCTCAAGCAACTTCAGATTTTTGCCTCCGGATGCGTATTTTCGGCCCATTAACTCCCGTTTCGACCAGTGCCTATATATACCTCTTCAAAACACGTTTTGAAGGATCCCCGAACTTTAGAAATAACTTTAGACTTAGTTTTTGGAGAGGAAGGAGAGGAGCAAGCTTTATTTATGTTTTGTTGAGGTTTTGCATACGAATTCTTAGTTTCTTTTCGTTTCTTAGTTCCTTTTCATTAGTTTGATTTCTTTAAACACTTTGAAACTTCGTTTTAAGTAATTAAATTTCAGTTCTTAGTATTTATTTCTTTAAACCCTAGTTCATGTTTTATATTTTCGTTCTTCAATTCATTATGTTTATGTTCGTCATTTCTTCTATTGCTTTTATATTTGTTAAAACCATGTCTAGCTAAAACCCTTGCATGCTTAGGGTAGGATGAACTCGTAGAAGTAGGTTGTGGGTATGTAGTTAGAGTAACTTGTGACGTTAGGTTTTAATTCTCTTGGTTAATGAATTCTTAAAATTAATCTAGACTTCGCTTTTGAATTTCGTTCGAAAGGTGTTAGAGAGAGGACGACCGTATCACTCTTTAACAACGAGTAGACTTAACGAGAGAGTTTAGGAAAGGTTAATTCATCTATCGGTTTAGCGAAGGAGGACGACCGCATCACCTTAGTTAAATTAGGGTAATTAAGCGCTATCTATTAACTTGTTAGTGGATTAGTGAAGTCGATTGCTAGGATAAAGTATTAGGGTTAGAAATCTTGAGCTTTCATTCTACGATCTTTTACTTAGGTTAATTCTTGTTTGTCACGATTACTTTGATTATGTGTCTGCTCCGTTAGTATACGTAGGGATTCCTATCCTTAGCATCACCATCTCATATTTGAAAACACACCTTTTAATATTTCGTTTAATTTTCTTTTTGCATTCGTAGGATAATTTCAATTTAGTTTAATTACTCTTTCAAAAAAATCCAAAAACAATACACTCATATTAACTACGACGCGTAGATCTTTAGGGATCTATTCGCATATACACCATCCCTTGGGTTCGATACTACTTGGTCCCTATACTTGCCCATACTACTGTGAACCCGTTCTCTTGTGGGGTAGCTACTAGTAGAAAGCTAGTGTAGTTCGCTTAAAGTCACTAAGGCAAACCTTGAAGCAATTAGCTGAGAAGGATGAGCAAAGGAAGGAGGATCTCAATCAGGCTGTGGAGAAACTTGCAGCTCAGGCTGGAGCACTATTCACTCAGGCCATCTCTGGCTCAGCCTCAAAGTTGGAGCTGGAGCCAGAACGAATTGCTCAGACTTCAAAGGATATTGCTGAGAGGCTGACTAAAGCAGATGAGCGATCCGCTCTGGTGGAGGAGAAGATCGAGAAGGCTGAACAAAGACTCCAACTCTCCATGGAGGTCTTTGAGAAGAAGGTGAATGCTGCAATCAGTTCTGTGTCTTTTGCAGGAACTGGTATCTCGATGGGAGTTGAGTTATTGAAGGAGGGGATCAATGATTTTCATTCCCTAGCCTCATTTGTAATCAACAGCGGATCTGACGCATTCCCATCCGAGGCCAATGATGATGCCAAAAAGGGGGGAAAGAAGAAGAAAAGATCCCGCCCTGAGGCATCGGAGGCAGTCAACATGAAGCTGATCCTGAAGGAAATGTGCTGAGGGTAAGGAAGTCAGCATGGTTGGCGGCAGTGGAGAAGGAAGGAGAAGAGATTGTTGCCAGGCTGAGGGCGGAGGCAGCAAAGGCAAAGGCTGATGAACCTTCTAAGCAACCTGAGCCAGTTTAGAAGTCTTCTCCCATGAGCACAGGGAAGAACCCCATCACTTACTCTGCTGAGGCAGTGGCGGAGTTATGCGTTGAAGCATGGGGAGATCCTCCTGAGAAATCTGAGGCTGTGCGCAGAGCTGAAATTGCTCAAAAGGAGAAGATGCGCATCTTGGAGAAGAAGGTTGAAAAGCTGACTAACATCACTGAGCTTCAACAAAGAGAACTTGATGATACGGTGATCAGTCTGCTGAGGAGGAAGAAGGCGAAGCCTGAGCCTAGGAAGTACAGAAAGAGGCCAACAGTAAGGAAGTCATCAATTCTTCAAGTCAATAGGCCAGAATTAGGATTAAGGGAAGCTTATGTCGATGAGTTCATCTCAGAGGTATTGAAGGAGTTTTGGGCTGATGCGAAGGATAAGTTTGTGAAATTGTGGTATGTTGTGAAGAAATGTGGCAACACTGAAGATATCAATGCCCACTTCACTGACTACATGATGGACAATCATCATGAGTTGTTCCAAAAGATCTTGGAGGAGGCTGATGCAGCTCAAGTTCAAGTGAAGGCTCCTGAGTTCACCATTCGAGCTCCTCCCTTAGTTCCTGGAACTCAGAAGCACAACACGAAGGTCATTATGATGGAAGTCTTGAAGATCACAAAGGCTGAAGGGTACGTGAACCAACCTAGAAGACTTGATGAGCTGAAGGCAAGAGTCTATGCTGGCTATGGACTTGAACCTGAAATGAGATTAGTCTAGGTGTTCACAGCTTACTGTAATAGATTAGATTCATTGTAACCACTTTCATATCAATCAATGAAATCTATTACTTTTGCCCACAGACAAAAACTCATTGTCTTTTTGGCTGTTGTTTAAATTCTGTACTTTATCAAGAATTGCTCTAACACTGTCTTATCTTATAGATAGGTCTTTATATTTCCTCTAAGTGTTTTGAGGATCTTTTCAGTGTTTTGGCATCATCAAAAAGGGGGAAATTGTTGGGACATTGTCAGTTTTGATTAAGATCCCAAAGCCCCTGAAAAGATGTTTGCATTTGTTTGTCAGGCTAGTCTTGGTTAGGTTTGTACTTAGTCATTTTACACTTCACAGGTACTTAGTAAGAGGAGCACTTGCTGATGAAAATCAAGACTCGGAGCCTGAAGACGAAGTTAACCATCCTGAACTTATGGCAGTCTCCTAAGCTGGCCGAGTAAGTCTCAGTGATGAAGAGTATGACCCTGAGGTCATCACTAACTCAGTCCTGAAGGGAACAGGATGACACTGAGTTTATGGGAAAGACTTGGAGTAGAGCCAAGCAATGCAAAAGGAATGTCAGCGTCAGGACAAGACCAGTGAGCTCAAGACAAAATGAACTTAATAAGACAAGCCTGAAGCCCAGGAATAAGTTCTGACATTCTCACCAACCTGATGACGTGGACCAATCCTGGAAGGACACGCATGTACGAAACCTGACAAGAAAACTGACTTCAGACTGCATTTTCAACGGGCAAGCATTTAATGTGCATTTAATGCAACCACCTAATTCCATGCAAGAACGGCTGCTGCATGAAGATATGTCCGTTTGAACCACTCTACATAGTTGACAAGAAAGGCTATCTCTCCAACGGATAGTTTTTCAAATCACCTATAAATACAGAAGACCTTGAACCCATTCAAGGTTACGGGAAATTTCCAAGCCAGAAATTACTCAAACTCTCAAAGCATTCAAAAGCATTCAGCCTTAGAAGAACCACTCGAAACCATCTAAATTTCCCAAGTGTTTCTTAGTTACTGAGAGTTATTCAGTATTCCAAGAGCGAACTAGAATTATCTTAAGCTTAGAGAGATTATCCAATCCTTAGCATAGCTTTGCCTTGTAAGGATAATCTCAACCTAGTTGGAATCCAAACTGAAACCAAAACCCTAAGTTAGGTTTGTTGGGAGTAAGTCAGTTAGTGTGTTAGTAAGGAAGTTTGTATAGATCAGTGAGGTTAGCTGGTCTTGGTGCACCTTGGCACGTTAAAAACAAGAATCCCTTGAGTGGATTTCCTGTTAAATCAGGCCGTGGATGTAGGAGCTTGAGTCTCCGAACCACGTTAAACTTACTGTGTTCTTATTGCTTTGATATTGTGCATGCTTGCTATATTACTTATTCATTCATTGCATTCGATTTATCAGGCTTGAATCAATCAGTCTGATCCTTAAAAAGAGCACTGCCCTACTAATCACTATTCAGTTTTGAGTAAAACAAGTTTTTCAGAAAGCAAACTAAACAAGACTTTAAACTATCAGGGCTCACGCATTTCCGCACTGAACTTGAACTGATAGTTAGCCAACTGACCCGCACCAAGTGTAGTCAGTAGGTGTGTTATCAGCTCCTAGTTCTTTACCACTCTGAGTAAATGGGACTCAGTCAGGTTTTAAGTTTGAAAAATTGGTATACGTGTTTTCCCCCCCCCCCCCCCCATACACGTATCCCTCCGTCTTGTACCGGGACCAACAGTTTCCCTCAGCTTCTTGAACCGTCTAGCCATCATACTGTACTCCTCAGTGAGTTTCTCTATACTCATTTCCATCAGTGACTTTGATGGTGATTCTATAGGTTCTAACTTGGCTTTGAATGCCACATTCTTCTCTGGGGCTTTTTCCTCCTCTTCAATCACTACTTTCTTCTTTCTCTTGTTCAGGTCGAATTCTAAAACTTTGAGCTTAGAGAAAAGAAGGGCTGGAGTAATGTTGCTCATATCCTGAGTGTTTTTAGCATGATAACACTGTTATCCCATCTCTCAGGGAGAGCATTCAGGATTTTAGAAGCAACTTCTATCTCAGGGACTTCCTTCCCTAGTAGCACCAACTCATTCATCATCTTGATGAATCTTGACTCCATTTGATCAATGGTATCCTCAGGCAGCATCTCGAAGCTTTCAAACTTCCGAATGACAATATTTATCTTGTTCTCCTTGATCTTCTCAGATCCCTCGCACATTTGGTTCAACTCATCTCATACCTCCTTTGCATTCTTTAAGTGAATCAGCTGTTGGAGTTATACGTGAAAGTATGCTTTTACTTTGTATAACTCGTGTATCAAACACTCGTTTTATGAGAATAATTATTTTATCGCATTTGCTTTAGTTATGATTGAATGTTGAATTTCTATTGCAAACCGTTCAATATATAGTACATGTTACATTGTAGTTAATGTGGTGATACCCGATCACGGAAGACAACATAAACAGTTTACTTGTAACTAGACGTACAGTTTCACGACCTAGGTGGAATTGAACAATCCGCCATGAAAGGTCGATGTGTAAGGCTCAGATTGGTCTGTCTTGACTAAGAGATTGCACTAGCACATTTAGTATGTGTTGAAGAGGTCCTACAGCGAGGATAAATTCTTCTGTTCTGAAAGGTGAAGAATTAGACCTCAGTGGTTGTTGATTTCTTAATCTCCGTCACTTAAATAGGACCGTGTGTGCTTAATAGTTACTGCTTTGATTCATGTTGGGTGAAAATCATTGCGGCTTCGAACTTTGTGTCTTGGGCAGTAATATTAATCATACGACGGTTGCTAAGATTTAATACGGAGAAACGCGTGCGAGTACGGCTCGTGTGATTAGTCCCCTTGGTGGGCTCAGAAGTTTTATTGTACCAAATCTTGCAAGTGAAGAATTAGTTTCTTCGGTACGAATAATAATGTTGAGCTGTCTTTACTCCAAGGTGAAATATATTAATTAATTTAGAGCTATTCAGAAGCTTAATTAATTAATGGACTTGATAATCTTAAACGCGGGAAATAATAACCGGGAGCCCATATTATCGTAATATGGATTAAGATGGATAGTGCAATATTAATTTATTAGTGGTAATAATTAATATTAATAGATTGAATTATATTGGGGCTCAATATTGAAATTCAGAAGTCCATTAGGAGGTCCAATCTTAATTCTCCTTAAGGCCCCTCAAGTAGCCCATTAAGTAGCCCAATAATGATAAGGTGATTAAAATAAAAAGAAAATATTAATGCTGATTTTTCAAGTAATTTTCGAAAATAAGAGAATAAAAAAGAAATAAGATTTTGTTGATTTTCTTGGAAAGATATTATGGAAGATATGTATTCTAGGAATACAAGAATATCTCATATATTCAAGAAGATTCAAATCTTTGGATTTCTTGTTGAAATTTTCGAAACTTAACCCCTTAATATGTAGGGTCAGATTTTTGTGGAATATTTTATTTTGGAGAAAAGAATATATGGGATATATTCAAGATTTCTTAGAGTCTAAGAAAAGATTTCTCCAAGCCCATATTTGACACATAATTTTCGGCCCCTACATATTATAAATAGGGGATGATTATTTCATCCCCAAGTACATAATTCCATGTGTTGGAAAAATCAAGAAGCGTAGATATTTTTCTTTTTCCTTAGTTTATTAAATTACTTGAAAGCATCTCCCACCGGTGATCAAGTGAGGTGAAAAGGGAAATACTTGAGAAGGCTTTGGGTTGATAGAGCGAGATTATAATTGTCCCGTATATCCAAAGGTCAATTCTACAAGAGGTACGTTAATCGCATATTTACTTGTTTATTCCGCCTAGTTAATATGTGAAATTAATTCAACATGCATGATGAAAATTAGTTGTTGGAATTATTATTTGAATTAATTAGGATTAATTCATGCTAGTAATAATTGTATTTAAATTCGTATTTAAATTTCATCCCGAATAGATTCCGGGCACCCCTATTTTCCCAACAACTGGTATCAGAGCCACGGTTTCGGGCTCTGAATTTTAAATTGGAATTTAAATTGTTAAACATTAAATTGAAATTGGATAGTAGAATTGTTAGATCTTTTTTGCAGGTATCCAATTGTCATGGTTTTAATGTTGTTAATTTCATGTGTGTGAATTAATTGTTTTTTAATTCGATTCGTTCGAATTCGTTTTTCTCGTGAGAAAATCCACGAGTAGATTAGTTGTTTTTATTTTGATTTGATCATTGTAATAGACTAGTCTAGATCTAGTATTTATTTTTTTTGTAAAAATAAATTGTAACCGGATCGTGACGAAGAACGAAGAATTAAAAACGGCGTACCCATACGACGCATACAAGCGTGGCGCGTGTATGGACGTAAAATCATGTAAGGGGTGAAGAAAACGAGGACGAACGGGGAAAAAAATGGCGCACGGGGGTGCACGGCGCACGCCGTGCGCAACGGGAGCAGGCGTCGCGCGCACGCGTGCGCGCGCCTCGAGCGCGGGCTGCAGCGCCTCGGGGCGCTCCGGGCGGCGCCTCGGCGCGCCTCCGTGGAGCGCCTCGGGTGCGCCTCGGGGCTGCGCTTCGAGCAGTGCTTCGGCGCTTTTTGGGCCGGGAAGTGCGCGGGCCCACTTTGTGGGCCGACGCGCGCCGTATCTCGGGCCGTGGAATTTTTTCGGTTCGTGTTTTTTTCATGTGATTTTAAACGTCGTCCCGAACCCCAAACGATACTGTTTTTGAAAAAGTGTTGTTGTTCGAGTGGGAGCACGTCGAGACGAACGTCGGAAAGCAACAAGGACGATTTTCGCATCAAGACATGAAGAAATTAAACCGTGACAATTGGATTTGAGTGCTCCAATGTGTTTAATTTTGTTTTGATGGATGTTTTATTTCGTGCAATTATTATTATTTGTTAATATGTGTTTGCATGAATTTAATTGTCCAAGAAAAACCTTACTTTCGAAAATTACTAAGTATGTTTTTATAATCGCAATTTTACTCCGGATATTAAAATTGGATTATTTTGACCTCCATAATTTATTTATTTGTGAAGTTCTTTTGGAATACATTTCCCCCTCGGATCGGCCAAAAGAACGGATTTCACATGAATAAATTCCGAAAGGATGATTGTGGATTATTACTAGTTGCGGTATTGACCCTCACCCCGAGTGGCTTGCTCAAAGCAAAATAATAATCCTGTATTTAATTATGGTTATTACTTAGGCTTAGGGAATTGATATTAACTTACTCCCCTCGGAGTCCCTGTCAGTTTCTATGTGGTCAAAGTGGGAGCCAACTATTAATTTTGAATTAAGGATTTATAACTTTTAAAGTTTGTAATCCGCTTGAATGTGTTTAAATGTATAGACCACCCCTCGTGGCGCATTTAAATTATTTCAAGATGTTGGCTGATGCATGATTATATTGTTTTAAGGTTTCAATATAATTGATGTGATCGAATTATATGATAATTTCGTATTTTTCTAGATATTGATATGAATGTATGTTTTATTCTCAGTTCATCATGTCGCAACCTTTTAATCCACTGTTTAGTATACTTAAAGATAACAAACTTGTTGGTGAGAACTATGTTGATTGGAAACGTAACCTCAATATTGTCCTAACCGCTCAACACCACAAGTGGGTACTTACTACTCCTAAGCCCCAAGAGCCTGCCGAATATGCCACGAAAGCGGACAAGAAAGAGCATAAGAGTTGGTTTAACTCCGATGAGATGGCTAGGTGTACTATTCTGGCTTCAATGTCAGATGTGTTGCAACACCAACACCAACACATGGAGACCGCCTCAGAGATAATGTAAAATCTTGAAGCGATGTTTCAACATCAGAACCGTACGGCTAGGCAAATCACCATGCGAAAGATGCTTTCGTTGAAAATGGTGGAAGGTACGTCCGTAAGGGATCACGTAATCGAGATGATGGGTTATCTCAACAAGTTGGAAGTACTTGGTGCGGAATTTGACCTCCCTACTAAGGTCAATTTCGTTCTCCATTCTCTGCCAAAAAGCTTTGAGCAGTTTCAGTTGAACTATCAAATGAATGACCGGGCAAATAGTTTGCCCGAGCTCTTGCAAGCTTTGGTATCGGCGGAGACTCTAATGGATCACCAAACCGTTGTTGTGGTGGCAAACGGTCCGTCTTCCTCTTCGGGTCCCAAGGGAGGGAAGAAGAGGAAGAGGATGAAGGGCCAGACCCAAGCAAATCCAACCGTTGCGAAACCCAAGGCAAAGGGAGAAGGAGGTGGAAAGAAAGCTGCTAAGGGTAAGTGCTTTAATTGTGGTGAGAAGAGACATTGGAGGGCGACCTGTTCTAAGCCTAAGAAGGGTGGAAAGAAAGGTAAGTCTCATGCTTTAGTCGTTGAAACATATGTTGTGGCGTATGCTGCCCACGTTTGGGTAGTGGATACCGGGGCAACTGATCATATTTGTTTCACTCTTCAGGGGTTCCAGCTAACCCGGCGACTTAGCAAGAATATGATTACAATCACTTTGGGGGATGCTACGAGAGTGGCAGCCGAAGCAGTGGGAGTCGTGCACCTATCTTTTGAAGATAGAGTTTTAATTTTAAGAGATGTTTTATACGTTCCGAACTTTAGGAAGAATTTAATTTCGGTTTCTAAGTTGTTTTTTGATGGATATTCAGTTACTTTTAATAAAGTTGTTACTGTTTCTTTTAAGAATGATGTTATCTATCATGGAACGTTGGTAAACAATCTCTATACGATTAAGTGTGCACACCACTCAAATAATGAATCTAATAACACGTCGATCATTTCGAGCAATAAAAGAAAGTGTTCTTCGGAGATGAACGAAACACTTCTATGGCATCTTAGACTAGGTCATATTAATCTAAAGCGGATAGAGAGATTGGTGAAAGACGGATCCTTGGAATCGCTCCAAGTCGAGCCGTTTCCAACTTGTGAATCCTGTTTAGAGGGTAAGATGACCAAGAGGGCATTTGGAGCCAAGGGGAATAGAGCCACAGAAGTGTTAGAACTCGTTCATACCGATGTGTGTGGTCCAATGACGATCAAAGCGAGAATGGGGTATGAGTATTTCATTACCTTCATTGACGATTACTCGAGATATGGGTACATTTACCTTATGCGGCATAAGTCTGAAAATTTTGAAAAGTTTAAAGAGTTTAAGGCCGAAGCCTAGAAACATAGGGAAAAGAGTATCAAGTTTCTACGATCAAATCGTGGAGGCGAATACCTCAGCGATGAATTCTTGAACTACCTATCGGACGAAGGGATCGTATCCCAGTTGACCGCACCGGGAACCCCTCAACAGAACGGTGTGGCGGAACGAAGGAACCGGACTCTTTTAGAGATGGTCAGATCCATGATGAGTTATTCGGATTTACCCAAGTCATTTTGGGGTAACGCCTTGGAAACGGCGGCTTATATTCTAAACTTGGTGCCATCCAAATCGGTTCCTAAAACCCCAATGGAATTGTGGACCGGGCGCAAGCCCAGTCTAAGACATTTTCGGATTTGGGGTTGTCCGGCATACGTGCTAGACAAGGAAGCCGGTAAGTTGGATCCACGTTCGGAATTAAGGCTGTTTATAGGATACCCTGCGGGAACAAAAGGGTGTATGTTCTATAGTCCCAAGGATCAAAAGACCGTGATTAGTACACACTTTAAATTCTTGGAGGAAGACTATATGAACAATCGGAAACCTAAAAGTGAAATTACCTTAGAAGAATTGAGAGGTCAAACCTCGATACCAAGTATACAAGATGATGTACCACACGTCACATCTTCACAACCGGAACCCCATCGTAGTGGGAGGGTTCCTAGGCAACCCGAGAGATTCATGGGGATAGAAGAATCTTTGGATTTGGTTCCCGGTGTTGAATCAGACCCATGGACGTACGACGAGGCAATCCTAGACAAAGACGCGGAGTCGTGGCAAACGGCAATGGAAGCCGAGATGGGTTCGATGGATCATAATCAAGTATGGGAGTTGGTCGAGCCACCCAGTGGGGTAGAACCCATTGGATGCAAGTGGGTGTACAATAGGAAAAGAGGACCGGACGGAAGGGTTGAAACCTTCAAAGCAAGGCTTGTGGCTAAAGGGTATACTCAGAAAGAAGGGATCGATTATGAGGAAACCTTTTCGCCTGTAGCTATGCTTAAATCCATCCGTATTCTCTTATCGATCGCTGCGCACCTAGATTACGAGATATGGCAAATGGATGTCAAGACGGCTTTCTTTAACGGAAGTCTTGACGGGATAGATATCTATATGCAACAGCCCAAAGGTTTCATTGAAAAAGGCCAAGAGAATCTCGTATGCAAGCTCAAGAGATCCATTTACGGACTTAAGCAAGCATCGCGTACTTGGAACCAGTGTTTTGATCAAGTGATTACGTCTTATGGGTTTGATCAAAACGAGTTTGAAAGTTGTGTGTATAAGAAGCGTGACGGAACTGCGGTGGTATTCTTAGTATTATACGTAGATGATATTCTGCTCATTGGAAACAATGTAAAGGTATTGTCAGACGTAAAGGTATGGCTGTCAAAACAATTTGATATGAAGGACTTAGGGGAAGCCGGTCACATCCTTGGGATCAAGATCACTCGCGATCGCAAGAGGAGGATGTTGGGCTTATCGCAAGCTTCATACATTGACACTGTTTCGAAGCGTTTCAGCATGCAAGATTCCAAGAAAGGTTTTGTACCTTTTAGGCACGGAATCCATCTATCGAAAGAAATGAGCCCTAAGACGCAAGCAGAGATAGATGACATGAAAGGTGTTCCGTACGCTTCGGCCGTAGGAAGCCTTATGTATGCAATGCTGTGTACGAGACCGGATATCTGCTTTGCCGTGGGCATGGTGGCAAGATATCAAAGTAATCCCGGGAAAGACCATGGGACTGCCGTAAAGTGCATCTTGAGGTATCTGAAAAGAACTCGGGAGCGGATGCTGATTTACCAGTCAGATAGTCTAGTTCCCGTAGGATACACGGACTCGGATTTCCAATCAGACATAGACTCAAGAAAGTCAACCTCGGGTAGTGTGTTTTGCATGGGAGGAGGAGCAATTTTATGGAGAAGCGTTAAGCAGAAATGCATCGCCGATTCTACCATGGAAGCCGAGTATGTAGCTGCTTGTGAAGCAGCGAAAGAGGCAGTGTGGCTCAAGAACTTCTTAGTGGACTTGGACGTAGTTCCGAATTTGCCCGACAAGATAACTGTCTTTTGTGACAATGCCGGAGCAGTTGCAAATTCAAAGGAACCGAGAGCCCACAAGGCCAGCAAACACATAGAAAGAAAATACCATCTGATACGAGAAATCGTTAAGAGAGGAGATATAGAGGTGGCAAAGATAGCGTCGGGTGACAACCTAGCGGATCCATTCACAAAGGGTCTGCCTCAGACTACATTCGAGAGACATGTGGATGGAATGGGAGTCAAGACTATTGTCAATCTGCTTTAAGTATAAGTGGGAGGAATTATTAGGTTAGTGTAGGTTGACATGAGATGTCACGTAGAGCTACTACACTAAGACATGCGTGATGTATACTAAAAGCAGACTTTAAGTATAAGTGGGAGATTGTTGGAGTTATACGTGAAAGTATGCTTTTACTTTGTATAACTCGTGTATCAAACACTCGTTTTATGAGAATAATTCTTTTATCGCATTTGCTTTAGTTATGATTGAATGTTGAATTTCTATTGCAAACCGTTCAATATATAGTACATGTTACATTGTAGTTAATGTGGTGATACCCGATCACGGAAGACAACATTAACAGTTTACTTGTAACTAAACGTACAGTTTCATGACCTAGGTGGAATTGAACAATCCGCCGTGAAAGGTCGATGTGTAAGGCTCAGATTGGTCTGTCTTGACTAAGAGATTGCACTAGCACATTTAGTATGTGTTGAAGAGGTCCTACAGCGAGGATAAATTCTTCTGTTCTGAAAGGTGAAGAATTAGACCTCAGTGGTTGTTGATTTCTTAATCTCCGTCACTTAAATAGGACCGTGTGTGCTTAATAGTTACTACTTTGATTCATGTTGGGTGAGAATCATTGCGACTTCGAACTTTGTGTCTTGGGCAGTAATATTAATCATACGACGGTTGCTAAGATTTAATACGGAGAAACGCGTGCGAGTACGGCTCTTGTGATTAGTCCCCTTGGTGGGCTCAGAAGTTTTATTGTACCAAATCTTGCAAGTGAAGAATTAGTTTCTTCAGTACGAATAATAATGTTGAGCTGTCTTTACTCCAAGGTGAAATATATTAATTAATTTAGAGCTATTCAGAAGCTTAATTAATTAATGGACTTGATAATCTTAAACGCGGGAAATAATAACCGGGAGCCCATATTATCGTAATATGGATTAAGATGGATAGTGCAATATTAATTTATTAGTGGTAATAATTAATATTAATGGATTGAATTATATTAGGGCTCAATATTGAAATTCAGAAGTCCATTAGGAGGTCCAATCTTAATTCTCCTTAAGGCCCCTCAAGTAGCCCATTAAGTAGTCCAATAATGATAAGGTGATTAAAACAAAAAGAAAATATTAATGCTGATTTTTCAAGTAATTTTCGAAAATAAGAGAATCAAAAAGAAATAAGATTTTGTTGATTTTCTTGGAAAGATATTATGGAAGATATGTATTCTAGGAATACAAGAATATCTCATATATTCAAGAAGATCCAAATCTTTGGATTTCTTGTTGAAATTTTCGAAACTTAACCCCTTAATATGTAGGGTCAGATTTTTGTGGAATATTTTATTTTGGAGAAAAGAATATATGGGATATATTCAAGATTTCTTAGAGTCTAAGAAAAGATTTCTCCAAGCCCATATTTGACACATAATTTTCGGCCCCTACATATTATAAATAGGGGATGATTATTTCATCCCCAAGTACATAATTCCATGTGTTGGAAAAATCAAGAAGCATAGATATTTTTATTTTTCCTTAGTTTATTAAATTACTTGAAAGCATCTCCCACCGGTGATCAAGTGAGGTGAAAAGGGAAATACTTGAGAAGGCTTTGGGTTGATAGAGCGAGATTATAATTGTCCCGTATATCCAAAAGCCAATTCTACAAGAGGTACGTTAATCGCATATTTACTTGTTTATTCCGCCTAGTTAATATGTGAAATTAATTCAACATGCATGATGAAAATTAGTTGTTGGAATTATTATTTGAATTAATTAGGATTAATTCATGCTAGTAATAATTGTATTTAAATTCGTATTTAAATTTCATCCCGAATAGATTCCGAGCACCCCTATTTTCCCAACATCAGCCTCGTTGACTCCTCGAACGGCACTGTATGAAGAATGATATTCTTGGTCACATTGTCCAGTCCTATCATCTTGATCTCATCATTGGTGAGCTGGCTCCTGTCCTTCGCAACTGGAGCTCCAATGGGCTGATCATCATATCCTAGTCCTCTGATATTGGGAATAGCGATCTTGATGGGGCCGTCCTTGATAATTCGAGGCAGCTGGTCATGAATGGCATCCAAATGTACAAGTAACCTGAATCTCCAATAGATAAAGTTAGAGACTGAGAATTCAGGCAAAGAAACTTCGAGCCTCCTTGAAGTCATGATGCAGGTTTTCAGAAAATCTGTAAACTTAGATCTGTTCAGTGGCCACCAACAGTTTCTCCTCTGAAACTATTAGTATTCAAAGTTAGTGGTCATTTGAACCACTTCTCTGATACCACTTGTTGGTCCCAGAAAAATCTGAATTATACGTGTATGGGGGGGAGGAATACACGTATACAAATTTTACTTTCCTTTTCAAAATTGAGTCCCCTTAACTCAGAGTCTTAGTGATAGGCATTGAATAGATAATACACCTACTAACTGCTCTGAAGTAAGCCAATTGGCTAACTATCTATTATGTCCGAGTGCGGAAATGTGTGAGCCCTAAAGGTTTAAAGACTTGTTATGTTGCTTTCTGAAAACTGAGTTTTTCTCACATAGAAGTCGTGGTTAGAAGGGCGGTGCAATGAGTTCAAAGGTCAGGCTGGTTGATTCAACACTGACAAAGTACGCAATGAATGATAATAATTAGCAATAAACACAATTAATCAAAGCAATAAAGAACTCACAGCTTTTTAGAGACTCAAGCTCCTACGTCCACGGTCCTGATTTAACATGAGAATCCCTTAATAGATTAGCTTGTTATTAACGTGCCAAGATACACAATGACCAGTCTCACTGATCCCTAGAATTAGAGTTCTAGTCCTCCTTCTCCTAACCAACTTTCTAACCTCAACCAACAAACCTAACACTGACTTAGCTTAGGGTTTTGGTTTCAATTTGGATTCCCTCTAAGGTGTGATAATTCTTACAATGCAAACTTATGCTAAGGATTGGATTATCACTCTAAGCTTAAGATATGGATTTGTAATCTCAATGGAATACATAATGACTATACTAGTAGAAACACTTGGGAAATTAAAGGGGTTTCCAGTGCTTCTATGAATGTTTTGATTGCTTGAGAGTCTTGAGTAATTTCTTGGCTTCGAAATTTCCCGTAACCTTGTTTGGGTCAAGGTCTTTTGTATTTATAAGTGAATTCAAAAACTATCCGTTGGAGAGATAGCTTCCTAGTCATCTTTCTTGTAGGATGCTTCAATGGTCATCGTCCTTCATGCAGCCTCCTACTTGCATGGTTTAGGAATATGCATTAAATGCATGCCCATTGAAAACTGCAGGAATGGTCAGGCTTGATGTCAGGTCCGTACGTGCATTGTCCTCTCCTGATTGGTCCACGTCATCAAGTAGGTGAGAATGTCAGAACCCATCGCTGACATTCTTTTTTCTTGCTTAGATCCTACTTCAAGTCTTTCTCAAATACTCAGACAGTCTGACTCCTTCAAGTCTGTGAGTTAGTAATGATCTCAGGATCATGCTCTTAATCCTGATACTTACTTAGACAGCTTAGAGAGACTAACATAAGTTCAGTGATGGTGCTATTGTGATCTTCAGGCTTCAGTCTTGATTGTCATCAGTGAGTTCTCCTCTCACTGAGTACATGTGAATATAAAATGTTCTAACTTATACTAAACTTATCAAGACTATCCTGACTATTACACATTTAAGCAAATCATTTTTTCAGGGTCTTTAGGATCAACTCAAAACTGACATTGTCCCAACAGCGTATAGTGTAACAAGTTTCGCTATAAATTGGTTCTCGACTAATACCCTTCCCTGAAAATAATTAAAAAGAATTACTAAAAATAACTAATACCCTTCAGCGAATACTTTTGTGAAATGACTAAGACCTTTTAGTGAAACCAATTAATACCCTTCAAATCTTGAGAAGGTCACATGAGAACTCGAGTTCATGTGAACTATCTTTTTGAAGTCTGTTTATACATACACACTATCATTATTATGCATAGTAACTATCTTTGTTTAAAAGAATTGCTTGATTTTTTAAACAACAATAGTATATATGCCTAACAGTGATAGTGAATATACATAATAACAATATTTGAAAATTCTGAGTCCACATCAACTTGAGTTCATAAAAGTTTTTGTCCTTTATCAGCCGAGTCGGGCGCGATAAAGGTCTGGTGCGCCAAGTCCGGTGGAGGCTATTCGACCCGTGGCGCTGCAGCTAGATAGGGTTAAAGGAAATAAAGTAGTACCTCACTACAAGTCCGGGCTTTTAGTCTAGTGGCAAGCGCTTGATCCAACAAGTGGTATCAGAGCAGTGGTTCAAAAGACCACTGACTTTGAATACTAATAGTTTCAGAGGAGAAACTGTTGGTGGTCACTGAACAGATCTGAGTTTGCTTTTCATAAAACTTGCATCATCATGACTTCGAGGAGACTTGAAGCTTCGTTACCTGAATTCTCTGTATCTAACTTTGTCTATTGGAAGTTCAGATTAGAAGCACGTCTTGATGCTATCCATGACCAGATGCCGCATGTTCTCAGTGAAGGACCGATCAAGATCACTGTCCCAAACACCAGAGGAAGAGGATATGATGATCTTGATATTGGTGTACCCATTCCTAAGGAAAGGAAGGATATGACCACTGATGAGATCAAGATGATGGGGCTTGATAATGTGGCCAGAAATATCATCTTGCACACGATGCCTTTCGAGGAGTCAGCAAGGCTGATGAACTTAAAGACGGCAAAGGAGGTTTGGGATGAGCTGACTAGGATGTGCGAGGGGTCAGAGAAGATAAAGGAGAACAAGAGAAGCATTGACATTCAGAAGTTCGAAGCATTCGAGATGTTGCCTGATGAGACAATCGATCAGATGGAGTCAAGGTTCATCAAGTTGATGAATGAGTTGGTGATGCTAGACAAAGATGTTCCAAAGAGAGATGTTACTTCAAAGATCCTGAATGCCCTTCCTGAGAGATGGGATAACAGTGTAATTATGCTTAAAAATACTCAGGATATGAGCAACATAACTTCTGCTTTACTTTTTTCAGAGCTGAAGGCACTGGAATTTGATCTTAACAAAAGAAAGAAGAAAGTTCAGCCAGAAGAGGAAGAAAAGGAGAAAACTCCCGAGAAAAGTATGGCGTTCAAGGCCAGGGCTGAACCTGTTGAGTCTTCATCAAAGTCACTGATGGAGATGAGCAAGGAAGAGCTTGCTGAAGAGTACAGCCTGATGGCCAGATGCTTTGATAAGCTTAATTCCAAGTTTGGTCGTTATAAGAAATTTTATCAGGACTCATGTGACAGGAAACCTGAAGGAACCCACCAAAGCTCAAGGAGATATGAGGAAAGGAGAAACACTGACCAGAGGAGAGATCGTGGCGATGAAAGAAGATATTCAGATCCAAAGCCCAATTGAAGAGATGAACAGAGACGTACTCATGATGACAAGCACTCAGGGAAGACTGAAAGCTCATCAAGACAAAGGGAACCTGACTCAAGGAGGAACCCTGAACCAAGGAGAGAAAGAGGAGATGAGCAGCCAACATGTTACAACTGTAACAAGAGCGGACACTATCAGTATGATTGTCCGAAGCTGAGTGCAAGGGAAAGAGAGGACAGGAGAGCCAAGAGAGACCAAAGACTTGCTGACAGGAGAGCCATGCTCGCTGAGGATGCAACTGACTCTGATGGCCCTGAGGAGAGGTCGCCTGAACTCTTTTCAGATGATGAGTACGATGATGTTTGCCTTATGGCAAGGGAGGAACCTGAGGTAACATCTAACTCTGTATGTGGTTCCTACACTGGTCAAAATCCTGAGCTAAGCTCAGAGTCAGTCAGAGAAATGAACCTTCAGATCTGCCTGGATCAATTGATGGTTGATTTCTCCATATTGCAGGAAACTAATGTCTTCTTGGTAGAGGAGAACAAGAAATTGAGAACTGAGGTTCAAAACCTGAATGAACAACTCACTCAGTCTGATCTTAAGGAATCAACTCAGATTGTGAGACTAACTCAGGAGATTGATTTAATCAATGATGAGCGTCTCCCAAGAGAGAAAATTCTGAAGAAACTAGCTGATGAAGAGTTGGTCAGGAAGGAAGAACCGAAAGTACTTAAGAGTAAGTTTGATGACCTCTTTACCAGACATGAAATCCTGAAAAAGAGTGAGGACTCTCTCAAGAAAAAGGTTGCAGCAATGAATAAATCCTCAGTGGCTAGAGAGGAAATAAATAGCAGCCAGATGCTTGGGAATGAGAAAAAGGGACTTGGATATGTTCCTAAGAAATCCTCACAAGGTCCATCTCATTTTGCTTCAGGGAGCGACACTGAGAGGGTATTTGTTCAGGCAGGCCAGAGTGCACCCAAGGTTGTACTCCAGGCCCGTCAAACTGATAAGGGCAAGGAAACTGTTGACACAGTCAGGGTTGCCCCCAAGGTTGCTAAGCCAAAACCCAAGGAAAAGGCGAAGCAACCTAGGGAGGCCCCTGAGAGCTCAGGCCAGGGAAAACCTCAGCGAAAGCAGAGGAAGACTCAGGTCAAGAGCCCTCAGACTGGTCAGCGAGGGTACCATCATGCTTGGCAATACCAACAGGGAAGGCCAAATATGATGACACCCCCATGGTTTTGGCATCCTGAGGCCTTTAACTATTTTCCATTCCCTCACTTGGCTAGGGGGAATAGAACACAGGGCCCTTATCAAGAACAAGGCCCAGGACCTGTTGCACCCAGACCTAGGAAGAACAGAAAGCCAGCCCAAAAGGCACCCACTCAGGCTCCTGTGAAGCCTAAGTCTAGCACTCATACACCATCTACCTCTCATGCAAAGAAGAAGAAAGTTGTGTATGTCGATGTTTCAGGGAGACAGATTCATCACTCTGAGGCAATCAGGGTTGTGAAGCAAGTCTGGATCCCAAAGGGTACAGCTGACACAATAGGACCCAACACCCAATGGGTACCTAAAGCCTGATTTGCTTGCAGGCGGCTGTGGATCACAACAAGAGGAGAGGATACTAAATCAAAGCTATTTGGTACCTAGACAGTGGTTGCTCAAGGCACATGACTGGAATGAAGAGTCTTCTCCAAGAATATCAAGCTAAAGATGGTCCACAGGTAACCTTCGGTGATAACTCAAAAGGTGTTACTAAAGGTTTTGGTGTTTTAATAATAGGTACAGTCAGAGTGGAAAATGTGTCCTTTGTGGAAAGACTGAAGCATAACCTGTTGTCAGTAAGTCAATTCTTTGACAAAGGTTTCAGTGTTGAGTTTTCATTGAATATATGTTCAGTCAAGGACAAATCAACACAAGTGCTTCTATCAGGTATCAGGAAAGGTAACGTTTATCTCGCTGACTGGAGCAGCACTATTCCTAATACTTGTTTTGTTGCTAAAAGCTCTCTAGAGCTCAGTTGGTTATGGCATAAAAGATTAAGCCACCTGAACTTCAAGATTCTTAACAAAATTTCTAGACAGTCACTTGCTGAAGGTCTACCTAATGAAGTTTTTAGCAAAGATCATGTGTGCAAAGCTTGTCAGGAAGGAAAGCAGGTCAGAGCATCATTCAAAGAGAAAGCTTCTCATTCCACTGACAGGATTCTTCAGCTCTTGCACATGGATTTATTTGGTCCCATAACACCTGTGAGTATGAATGGTAGAAAGTATACCCTTGTGGTTATTGATGATTATTCTAGATATACTTGGGTTATTTTCTTGTTGAATAAGAAGGAGACACAGGTGAAGCTTCCAGAGTTGCTCAGGAGACTCAGCAATGAGAAGAATCAGTCCATTACTAAGATCAGATCTGACAAGGGCACTGAATTTATAAATTCATATATTTCTGACTTTTGTAATGAACTTGGTATAGCTCATGAGACTTCTGCAGCTAGAACCCCACAGCAGAATGGTGTCGCTGAAAGAAAGAACAGGGCACTGAAGGAAGCAACCAGGACCATGCTGGCAGAGTCAGGATTGCCCAAGAAGTTCTGGGCTGAGGCAATCAACACTGCATGCTATACTCAGAACAGATCCATGTTGAACAAAAAAATGCACAGACCCCATATGAGACATGGAATAAAAGGAAACCTCGTATTTCTTATTTTCATGTATTTGGTTGTAAGTGCTTCATCCTCAACAATGGGAAGACCCAATTGAAAGCTTTTGATAGCAAATCTGATGAAGGAATATTCTTAGGATATTCTGAAGTTAGTAAAGTCTTCAGAGTTTACAATTGTAGGACTCTTGTTGTGGAAGAATCACCACATGTTGTTTTTTATGAATCTGCTAATGAGTCTAGGGTAAAGTGTTGAATCCTGACACTCAGGAGGTCACAAAAAGAGTGACAAGGCTAAGCTTAAAGAATCAACCTGATCCAAAGGTCAAAACTATGCCAATTCCAAGATGGGATGATGATGACGATCGGGATGATGAATCAAGTGCCACTCCTAAGCCCAGCACATCAGGGATCGTTGAACCTCAGACTGAAGAACAGGCTCAACCTGAGGTAAGTACCGTCTATGAAGATGTTGTCGCAGCTGAGATGGTTCCTAAGTCACCTCATCAAGGGGGAATCAATGTCCTTGACATTGAGCTTGTTAATCCCTTCGGTATAGACTCAGGATCATCCCCTTCTGTTCAATTTCCTGAATTTTATGAGCCTGTAGACACTAACATTGCAGGAACTTCAGGAACAACTCCTGGCAAGAGAACATGGCTAGAGGATCATCCCATTGATCAAGTCATTGGTGATCCAACTGAGGGAGTCAGGACCCGATACACCTACTGACTTCACAGGAGTGAGGGTCAGTTGGCTAACTATCAGTTCAAGTTCAGTGCGGAAATGTGTGAGCCCTGATAGTTTAAAGTCTTGTTTAGTTTGCTTTCTGAAAACTTGTTTTACTCAATTCTGAAACGTGTTTAGTAAGGGCAGTGCTCTTTTTAGAGAATCAGGCTGATTGATTCAAGCCTGATAAACCGAATGCTTATGAATGAACAAGTAATATGGCAGGTAAGCACAATATCAAAGCAATAAGAACACAACTAGTTTAACGTGGTTCAGAGACTCAAGCTCCTACGTCCACGGCCTGATTTAACAGGAAATCCACTCAAGGGATTCTTATTTTTAACGTGCCAAGGTGCACCAAGACTAGATAACCTCACTGGTCTATACTGACTTCCTTACTAACACACTAACTGACTTACTCCCAACAAACCTAACTTAGGGTTTTGGTTTCAGTTTGGATTCCAACTAGGTTGAGACTATCCTTACAAAACAAAGCTATGCTAAGGATTGGATAATCTCTGTAAGCTTAAGATATTGCTATTTTGCTCTTGGAATACAGAATAACTCTCAGTAACTAAGAAACACTTGGGAAATTTAGATGGTTTCGAGTGCTTCTTCTAAGTCTGAGTGCTTTTGAATGCTTGAGAGTTTGAGTAATTTCTGGCTTGGAAATATCCCGTAACCTTGAATGGGTTCAAGGCCTTCTGTATTTATAGGTGATTTGAAAAACTATCCGTTGGAGAGATAGCCTTTCTTGTCAACTATGTAGAGTGGCTTCAAACGGACATATCTTCATGCAACACCCGTCCTTTGCATGGAATAGGTAGTCGCATTAAATGCACATTAAATGCTTGCCCGTTGAAAATGCAGTCTGAATTCAGTCTTCTTGTCAGGTTCCATACGTGCGTGTCCTTCCAGGATTGGTCCACGTCATCAGGTTGGTGAGAATGTCAGAACTTATTCCTGGGCTTCAGGCTTGTCTTATTAAGTTCATTTTGTCTTGAGCTCACCAGTCTTGTCCTGACGCTGACATTCCTTTTGCACTACTTGGCTCTACTCCAAGTCTTCCCATTAACTCAGTTTTATCTTGTTCCCTTCAGGACTGAGTAGTACTGACCTCAGGGTCATACTCTTCATCACTGAGACTTACTCAGCCAGCTTAGGAGACTGCCATAAGTTCAGGATAGTTTATCATCTTCAGGCTCTGAGTCTTAATTGTCAACAGTAAGTACTCCTCTTACTGAGTACCTGTGAAATGTAAAATGACTAAGTACAAACCTAACCAAGACTAGCCTGACAAACAAATGCAAACATCTTTTCGGGGGTTTTGGGATCTAATCAAAACTGACATTGTCCCAACAATTTCCCCCTTTTTGATGATGCCAAAACACTGAAAAGATTCTCAATACACTTAGAGGAAATATAAAGACCTATCTATAAGATAAGACAGTGTTAGAGCAATTCTTGATAAAGCACAGAATTTAAACAACAGCCAAAAAGACAATGAGTTTTTGTTTGTGGGCAAAAGTAATAGATTTCATTGATTGATATGAAATTGGTTACAATGAATCTAATCTATTACAAAGAGGTAATGAACACCTAGACTAATCTCATTTCAGGTTTGAGTCTATATCCAGCATAGACTCTTGCCTTCAGCTCGTCAAGTCTTCTAGGTTGGTTCGCGTATCCTTCAGCTTTGGCAATCTTCAAAACTTCCACCATAATGGCCTTTGTATTGTGCTTTTGGGTTCCAGGAACTAAGGGAGAAGCTCGAATGGTGAACTCAGGAGCCTTCACTTAGACTTGAGCTGCATCAGCCTCCTCCAAGATCTTTTGGAACAACTCAGGATGATTGTCCATCATGTAGTCAGTGAAGTGGGCATTGATATCGTCAGTGTCGCCCCATTTCTTCACAACATACCACAACTTCACAAACTCATCCTTTGCATCAGCCCAAAACTCCTTCAGTGCCTCTGAGATGAACTCATCGACATAAGCTTCCCTTAATCCTGATTCTGGCCTACTGACTTGAAGAATTGATGACTTCCTTACTGTTGGCCTCTTTCTGTACTTCCTAGGCTCAGGCTTCGCCTTCTTCCTTCTAAGCAGACTGATCACTGCATCATCGAGTTCCCTTTGTTGAAGCTCAGTAATATCAGTCAGCTTTTCAACCTTCTTCTCCAAGATGCACATTTTCTCCTTTTGTGCAATTTCTGCCCTGCGCACAGCCTCAGATTTCTCAGAAGGATCTCCCCATGCTTCAGCGCATAACTCCGCCACCATCTCCCCAGAGTAAGTGATGGGGTTCTTCCTTGTGCTCATGGGAGAAGACTTCTGAACTGGCTCAGGTTGCTTAGAAGGTTCATCAGCCTTTGCCTTTACTGCCTCCGCCTTTAGCCTGGCAACAATTTCTTCTCCTTTCTTCTCCACTGTGGCCAACCTTGCTGACTTCCTTACCCTCAGCATATTTCCTTCAGGATCGGCTTCAGGATTGGCTTGAACTGTTTCGCCTTGGTTGACTGTCTCAGAAGCCTCAGGGCGGGATCTTTTCCTCTTCTTTTCCCCCTTTTTAGCATCATCATTGGCCTCAGATGGGAATGCATCAGATCCGCTGTTGATTACAAAGGAGGCTAGGGAATGGACATCATTAATTCCCTCCTTCAATAACTCAACTCCCATCGAGATACCAGTTCCTGCAAAAGAAACAGAACTGATTGCAGCATTCACCTTCTTCTCAAAGTCCTCCATGGAGAGTTGGAGTCTTTGTTCAGTCTTCTCGATCTTCTCCTCCACCAGAGCGGATCGCTCATCTGCTTGAGTCAGCCTCTCAGCAATATCCTTTGAAGTCTGAGCAATGCGTTCTGACTCCAGCTCCAACTTTGAGGCTGAGCCAGAAATGACCTGAGTGAATAGTGCTCCAGCCTGAGCTGCAAGTTTCTCCACAGCCTGATTGAGATCCTCCTTCCTTTGCTCATCCTTCTCAGCCAATTGCTTCAAGGTTTGCCTTAGCATCTTCTTTGTTCGCTTCCTCTCATTTCTCACTGACTTGGCCGTGTCAGTCATCATTCTCTTCAACAAAATCAGCTCCTTGTTGGCAAGGGTGTTGTAGGCTGACTTCGTCCACCTGATGTGTTTCGCCAGGGCCTTGGAGTCTTCTTCTTTTTCAGCTCGTAGCCTCATTACTTCCTTCTGAAGTTCAGCTAGATTTTCCGTGGTTTTCTCCTTCTTGACCTCCACAATGCTCGTAAACTCAGAACGACCGACCCCAGTTATCATCACATCTTCATCTTCATCAACGACCTCATCAGTGATTGGCTGTTTTCCCTTGTCAGCCCCTGCATCCTCAGTCCCATCTTCAGGGTGCACTGAAGGCAGTTGTTGAGTGGTCAAGGCCGCCTGCTCAGGCTCAGCCATGCCATCTCGAACCTTAGGAACTTGTCCCTCGGAACTGGGAGTCTCCTTAGACGCCTCAACATCTTTCTCCCTTGTCTCAGGGCAGGGAATCCCTTCATCGACAGATGTCTCATCGGCAGCTGAGATGTTCAAAACATCCTCAGCCACTGGTCCACCCTTGGCACCAGTGTCCTTCTCACCTTCCCCCTGAGCTTGAGGCTCAGAGCTCAGAGCTCATATCGTCAACTTTCCTTGTTGTCTCCTCCACAGCCTTCTCCATTGCTCCACCCTGAGCATCTTTATCACCCTCCTTATCGTCCTCATCCTCAGATAAGATGTCAGTCTTGCTCTTGGACATCAGGCTATTGACCAGCTCCTTCAGATTTTCAAAGTTGAGCAGTTGAAGCCAGCTAGTCAGTCCAAAGTAAGAGCACAACCAGGCCTCCTCGGTTTCCCAGTGCTCCCAGCCACGAGCATCCACTAGCAAATGTTGTTCTTGCATGTTGGATTGCTTGAATTCCAACCAGACTTTAAGCTCAACTACATTTGCCAGTTGCTCTTTGTATCTGTTCAGCCCGGGCCAGCACTTAGATGCCCATTCAGTGGCGTTCCCCTTAAGGGTGTTCTCCAGCACTCCCCCCATCATGTTTTCATCCAGTTCCTCCTCCTCCTGTATTAGAAGAAAGTCATCTTCTTCAGTTGGAAAGGTTTTAGGACAATCTTTGGGGTTGGGGTAAGAGGGAAAATCTGTGGGGTTGGGAAGATTTGGCTCAGATGACTGGTCAGGCTCGTTCATTGGTGAGGTTGATGGCACTGACTTAGTTGGAATGCTTGGGTCTGAGGTTTGGGGTGTTTGGGTGGGTTGAGGTATTGGATCAGGGTTGGATTGAGTTTGGGGTTCAGGGTGTGTGGGTGATTGAGGGGGTACCATCTCAGGCTGCAATAACTCAGCCGTCTCGATAGATTTTCTCACTTCCTCTAAGTTAGAGGCTCCAGGGGAGCTTGACTTCTCCCTCTCACTCAGCGTCGGCAGGCTCTTAGCCGGAGACTTTCTGACCCCTCTCCTCAGTCTCTTTAAGGGCCTCTCACCCTGATCACTCTCCTTCCTGATATCATCGTCAGTTCCCTCAGCCTCAGATACGGCTCTCTTGGGATCAGACTCAGTCCCAGACGCAGTGCTCTTCCCTGACAGCACAACCCTTACCTTCTTTTTCTTCTTCTCAACCTCCTCCACTGCAGGCTGATCCACATCCTTCTCAGCTGCCACCTCCTCCTCTACCTCCTTGCTCCTCTCAAGGAGATCATCTACCCTATCAATGAGACTGGTAGCCACCTTCTTGGCCTTACCAGCTGGTTTTTTGACTTGGCCATTCGCCTTAGCATTGGGATCAGTCAGCCCTAACACTGAGTAGGTATCACTCAGTGAGGTAAACATCACCTTTTTCGAGGAAAGGCTATCCTCAAAATCGAAGGTGTACCCATGGCAAGCATGAGTAATCAAGATTGAGAGCCTGGTTCCGAAAGGCAGAATGGCACCAACGGAGATGTGCTTCTTCTCCTCATCCCTCTTCAGCTTGTCCAGACCAGCCTGATGAAGTTGGTCCAGAAAGAACTGCTCTCAGTTGTCTTCCATGCCATCTACAATAGCCCCCATCAGCCTCAGCTTGGGTAGGCTCAATTGCTCATGAGATCCCGTGGATCCCATCACCATCTTGGACACAAGGTCCACAAGCGCTCTATATTCAGGCTTCAGAGTGTTCTTATTCTGACGAGCCCTGAACTTAGACGACCCCGCCTTGGTCCATTTTCCCAGGAGTTCTCCCTCCGAGTCTCCTTGTAGAGCCTTGGGTTGATGCCTGAGGATGGCAGTCCAAAAACTTCCCTCACCGCCCTTCTAATATCGATGGTGACCACCTCTGAGTTGTAGAGAGGTTCACCGTCGTCGTCCTTCTCCCCCGTCGGCTTGAGCGCGGTCACTTTCGTGAAGAGTTCCTCCTTCCATAGGAACATGTTGAGATAGGCTTCCACGACCGTTCTTGGAAGCACAGAGATAGGGCGAGTGGTAAAGTATGTTTCCAACCCAGCTTTGGAAATCTATTTAAAAACATGTTTGATTTCCTCCACTGTGAGACAGGTAGCCTCCATGGAGATGATTTGCTCCATGTGTACGAGCTTGTTATTGACAACATCCTCGAGCTTGTTATTTTGTGGTTGGGTTTGTTGGAGTTATACGTGAAAGTATGCTTTTACTTTGTATAACTCGTGTATCAAACACTCGTTTTATGAGAATAATTCTTTTATCACATTTGCTTTAGTTATGATTGAATGTTGAATTTCTATTGCAAACCGTTCAATATATAGTACATGTTACATTGTAGTTAATGTGGTGATACCCGATCACGAAAGACAACATTAACAGTTTACTTGTAACTAAACGTACATTTTCACGACCTAGGTGGAATTGAACAATCCGCCGTGAAAGGTCGATGTGTAAGGCTCAGATTGGTCTGTCTTAACTAAGAGATTGCACTAGCACATTTAGTATGTGTTGAAGAGGATCTACAGCGAGGATAAATTCTTCTGTTCTGAAAGGTGAAGAATTAGACCTCAGTGGTTGTTGATTTCTTAATCTCCGTCACATAAATAGGACCGTGTGTGCTTAATGGTTACTGCTTTGATTCATGTTGGGTGAGAATCATTGTGACTTCGAACTTTGTGTCTTGGGCAGTAATATTAATCATACGACGGTTGCTAAGATTTAATACGGAGAAACGCGTGTGAGTACGGCTCGTGTGATTAGTCCCCTTGGTGGGCTCAGAAGTTTTATTGTACCAAATCTTGCAAGTGAAGAATTAGTTTCTTCGGTACGAATAATAATGTCGAGTTGTCTTTACTCCAAGGTGAAATATATTAATTAATTTAGAGTTATTCAGAAGCTCAATTAATTAATGGACTTGATAATCTTAAACGCGGGAAATAATAACCGGGAGCCCATATTATCGTAATATGGATTAAGATGGATAGTGCAATATTAATTTATTAGTGGTAATAATTAATATTAATGGGCTGAATTATATTGGGGCTCAATATTGAAATTCAGACGTCCATTAGGAGGTCCAATCTTAATTCTCCTTAAAGTCCCCTCAAGTAGCCCATTAAGTAGTCCAATATTGATAAGGTGATTAAAATAAAAGAAAATAAATATGCTGATTTTTCTTTGTAGAATTCGAAAATTGGAAATTAAGAAGGAAAAAGATTTTGTTGATTTTCTTGGAAAGATATTATAGAGGATAAGTATTCTTGGAATACAAGATTATCTCATATATTCAAGAAGATCTAAATCTTGTGATTTACTTCTTAAAATTTTCAAAAACTTCAAGCTTATAAGGTGAGTGAGATTTTTGTGGAATATTTTATTTTGGAGAAAAGAATATATGAGATATATTCAAGATTTCTTAGAGTCTAAGAAAAGATTTTCTCCAAGGCCCAATATCACTTAAATTTTCGGCCATCACCATTATAAATAGGGGTGATTATTTCATCCCCAAGTACATAATTCCATGTGTTGGAAAAATCAAGAGCATAAGATATTTTTCTTTTTCCTTAGTTTATTAAATTACTTGAAAGCATCTCCCACCAGTGATCAAGTGAGGTGAAAAGGGAAATACTTGAGAAGGTTTTGGGTCGATAGAGCGAGATTGTAATTGTCCCGTTAATCCAAAGGTCAATTCTACAAGAGGTACGTTAATCACATATTTACTTGTTTATTCCGCCATAGTTAATATGTGAAATTAATTCAACATGCATGATGAAAATTCGTTGTTGGAATTATTATTTGAATTAATTACCGAATAGATTTCGGGCACCCCTATTTTCCCAACAACTGGTATCAGAGCCACGGTTTCGGGCTCTGATCTTTAAATTGGAATTTAAATTGTTTAACATTAAATTGAAATTGGATAGTAGAATTGCTAGATCTTTTTTGCAGGTATCCAATTGTCATGGTTTTAATGTTGTTAATTTCATGCGTGTGAATTAATTGTTTTTAATTCGATTCGTTCGAATTTGTTTTTCTCGTGAGAAAATCCACGAGTAGATTAGTTGTTTTTATTTTGATTCGATCATTGTAATAGACTAGTCTAGATCTAGTATTTATTTTTTTTAAATAAATTGTAACCGGATCGTGACGAAGAACGAAGAATTAAAAACGGCGTACCCGGACGACGCATACAAGCGTGGCACGTGTATGGACGTAAAATCATGCAAGGGGTGAAGAAAACGAGAACGAACGGCGAAAAACAGCGCACAGGGTGCACGGCGCACGCCCGCGCGCGACGGGAGGCCGGCGTCGTGCGCACGCGCGCGCGCGTCTCGGGCGAGGCCTGTGGCACCTCGGGGCGCTCCGTGCGGCGCCTCGGTGCGCCTCCGTGCAGCGCCTCGGGTGCGCCTCTGTGCTGCGCCTCGGCGCGCCTCCTGCAGCGCTTCGGCGCTTCTGGCCGAGAGACGCGCGGGCCCACTTCGTGGGCCGACGCGCGCCGTATCTTGGGCCGTGGAATTTTTCGGTTCGTGTTTTTTTTGTGACTTTAAACGTCGTCCCGAACCCCAAACGATGCTGTTTTTGATAAAGTGTTGTTGTTCGAGTAGGAGCGTGTCGAGACGAACGTCGGAAAGCAACAAGGACGATTTTTCGCATCAAGACGTGAAGAAATTAAACCGTGACAATTGGATTTGAGTGCTCCAATGTGTTTAATTTTGTTTTGATGGATGTTTTATTTTGTGCACCTACTATTATTTGTTAATATGTGTTTGCATGAATTTAATTGTCCAAGAAAAACCTTACTTTCGAAAATTACTAAGTATGTTTAATTTAATCGCAATTTTATTCCGGATATTAAAATTGGATTAATTTGGCCTCCATAATTTATTTATTTGTGAAGTTCTTTTGGAATACATTTTCCCCTCGGATCGGCCAAAAGAACGGATTTCACATGAATAAATTCCGAAAGGATGATTGTGGATTATTACTAGTGGCGGTATTGACCCTCACCCCGAGTGGCTTGCTCAAAGCGAAATAATAATCCTGTATTTAATTATGGTTATTACTTAGGCATAGGAAATTGATATTAACTTACTCCCCTCGGAGTCCCTGTCAATTTCTATGTGGTCAAAGTGGGAGCCAACTATTAATTTTGAATTAAGGATTTGTAACTTTTAAGTTTGTGATCCGCTTGAATGTATTTAAATGTATAGACCATCCCTCGTGGCGCATTTAAATTGTTTCGAGATGTTGGCTGATGCATGATTATATTGTTTTAAGGTTTCAATATAATTGATGTGATCAAATTATGTGATAATTTCGTATTTTTCTAGATATTGATATGAATGTATGTTTTATTCTCAGTTCATCGTGTCGCAACCTATTAATCCACTGTTTAGTATACTTAAAGATAATAAACTTGTTGGTGAGAACTATGTTTATTGGAAACGTAATATGAACATGGTCCTTCCTGCGCAAGAACACTATTGGATATTTAGCGTTAACGTACCCAAGAAACCTAATGATAAGTCAAGTAATGGGGAAAGGGCGATATTCGATGATTGGAAGCATTCCAATGAGCACATGAAGCACATCATCTTGACATTTATGTCTGAAGATTTTAAGCGCATTCATGAAGGCATTGAAGCGGCTGTTGATATCATGAATAGTCTTGAAGAGATGTTTCAACATCAGAACCCCATGGCGAATCTGTTCACCATTCGTGAGAAGCTCACGAAGGAAATGGTGAAGGGAACGCCTGTAAGGGATCATGTTCTCAATTTTAGGCGTGAGTTTGAGAAACTCAAGTTTCTTGGTGCCGGACAAAGTGAAGAAAGTCAAATCAATTCCATACTCCTAAGGCTATCGAGTAGTTTTGATGGGTTCTTTTGGGAATACGTGTTATCTGAACACAAGTTCACTTTAGATACCCTGCTCAAAGCCCTGATAACGGTAGAGTCATACTTGGGGAGTAGGGACGAGGCTTTGGTGATCAAGAGCTTTTTCTCGAAATCTAGGCCAATGGAAGGTAAGATTGAGAAGGAGGTGGTTGATCGGAACCAAACCAGTAGACTCACTTTTGGAGGCAAGAAAAGAGCTTTCAAGTCGTACGGCGTGAAGATATCCGGTAAGAGTAAGTGCTTCAATTGCGGGGAAAGAGGACATTGGAGGTCTACCTGTTCTAAGCTTAAGAAGGCGGTAAAGAAAGGTAAGTCTCATGCTTTAGTCGTTGAAACATATGTTGCGGTGTAAGCTGCCCAGGTTTGGGTAGTGGATACCGGGGCAACTGATCATATTTGTTTCACTCTTCAGGGGTTCCAGCTAACCCGGCGACTTAGCAAGAATGAGATCACAATCACTTTGGGGGATGCTACGAGAGTGGCAGCCGAAGCAGTGGGAGTCGTGCACCTATCTTTTGAAGATAGAGTTTTAATTTTAAGAGATGTTTTATACGTTCTGAACTTTAGGAAGAATTTAATTTCAGTTTCTAAGTTGTTTTTTGATGGATATTCAGTTACTTTTAATAAAGTTGTTACTGTTTCTTTTAAGAATGATGTTATCTGTCATGGAACGTTGGTAAACAATCTCTATACGATTAAGTGTGCACACCACTCAAATAATGAATCTAATAACACGTCGATCATTTCGAGTAATAAAAGAAAGTGTTCTTCGGAGATGAACGAAACACTTCTATGGCATCTTAGACTAGGTCATATTAATCTAAAGCGGATAGAGAGATTGGTGAAAGACGGATCCTTGGAGTCACTCCAAGTCGAGCCGTTTCCAACTTGTGAATCCTGTTTAGAGGGTAAGATGACCAAGAGGGCATTTGGAGCCAAGGGGAATAGAGCCACGAAAGTGTTAGAACTCGTTCATACCGATGTGTGTGGTCCAATGACGATCAAAGCGAGAATGGGGTATGAGTATTTCGTTACTTTCATTGATGATTACTCAAGATATGGGTACATTTACCTTATGCGGCATAAGTCTGAAACTTTTGATAAGTTCAAAGAGTTTAAGGCCGAAGCCGAGAAACATAGGGAAAAGAGTATCAAGTTTCTACGATCAGATCGTGGAGGCGAATACCTCAGCGATGAATTCTTGAACTACCTATCGGACGAAGGGATCGTATCCCAGTTGACCGCACCGGGAACCCCTCAACAGAACGGTGTGGCGGAACGAAGGAACCTGACTCTTTTAGAGATGGTCAGATCCATGATGAGTTATTCGGATTTACCCAAGTCGGTTTGGGGTAACGCCTTGGAAACGGCGGCTTATATTCTAAACTTGGTGCCATCCAAATCGGTTCCTAAAACCCCAATGGAATTGTGGACCGAGCGCAAGCCCAGTCTAAGACATTTGCGGATTTGGGGTTGTCCAGCATACGTGCTAGACAAGGAAGCCGGTAAGTTGGATCCACGTTCAGAATTAAGGTTGTTTATAGGATACCCTGCGGGAACGAAAGGGTGTATGTTCTATAGCCCCAAGGATCAAAAGACCGTGATTAGTACACACTTTAAATTCTTGGAGGAAGACTATATGAACAATCGGAAACCTAAAAGTAAAATTACCTTAGAAGAATTGAGAGGTCAAACCTCGATACCAAGTAAACAAGATGATGTAACACACGTCACATCTTCACAACCAGAACCCCGTCGCAGTGGGAGGATTGCTAGGCAACCCGAGAGATTCATGGGGATAGGAGAATCTTCGGATTTGGTTCCCGGTGATGAATCAGACCCATGGACGTACGACGAGGCAATCCAAGATAAAGACGCGGAGGCGTGGCAAACCGCAATGGAAGCCGAGATGGGTTCGATGGATCATAATCAAGTGTGGGAGTTGGTCGAACCACCCAATGGGGTAGAACCCATTGGATGCAAGTGGGTGTATAAGAGGAAAAGAGGACCGGACGGAAGGGTTGAAACCTTCAAAGCGAGACTTGTGGCCAAAGGGTATACTCAGAAAGAAAGGATCGATTATGAGGAAACCTTTTCGTCTGTAGCCATGCTTAAGTCCATCCGTATTCTCTTGTCGATCGCTGCACACCTAGATTACAAGATCTAGCAAATGGATGTCAAGACGGCTTTCCTTAACGGAAGTCTTGACGGGATAGATATCTATATGCAACATCCCAAAGGTTTCATTGAAAAAGGCCAAGAGAATCTCGTATGCAAGCTTAAGAGATCCATTTATGGACTTAAGCAAGCATCGCATACTTGGAACCAGTATTTTGATCAAGTGATTAAGTCTTATGGGTTTGATCAAAACGAGTTCGAAAGTTGTGTGTATAAGAAGCGTGACAGAACTGCAGTGGTATTCTTAGTATTATACGTAGACGATATTCTACTCATTGGAAACAATGTAAAGGTATTGTCAGACGTAAAGGTATGGCTGTCAAAACAATTTGATATGAAGGACTTAGGGGAAGCCGGTCACATCCTTGGGATCAAGATCACTCGCGATCGCAAGAAGAGGATGTTGGGCTTATCGTAAGCTTCATACATTGACACTGTTTTGAAGCGTTTCAGCATGCAAGATTCCAAGAAAGGTTTTGTACCTTTTAGACACGGAATCCATCTATCGAAAGAAATGAGCCCTAAGACGCAAGCGGAGATAGATGACATGAAAGGTGTTCCGTACGCTTCAGCCGTAGGAAGCCTTATGTATGCAATGCTGTGTACGAGACCAGATATCTGCTTAGCCGTGGGCATGGTGGCAAGATATCAAAGTAGTCCCGGGAAAGACCATTGGACTGCCGTAAAGTGCATCTTGAGGTATCTGAAAAGAACTCGTGAGCGGATGCTGATTTACCAGTCAGATAGTCTAGTTCCCGTAGGATACACGGACTCGGATTTCCAATCAGACATAGACTCAAGAAAGTCAACCTCAGGTAGTGTGTTTTGCATGGGAGGAGGAGTCATTTCATGGAGAAGCGTAAAGCAGAAATGCATCGCCGATTCGACCATGGAAGCCGAGTATGTAGCTGCTTGTGAAGCGGCGAAAGAGGCAGTTTGGCTCAAGAACTTCTTAGTGGACTTGGACGTTGTTCCGAATTTGCCCGACAAGATAACTCTCTTTTGTGACAATGCCGGAACAGTTGCAAATTCAAAGGAACCAAGAGCCCACAAGGCCAGCAAACACATAGAAAGAAAATACCATCTTATACGAGAAATCGTTAAGAGAGGAGATATAGAGGTGGCAAAGATAGCGTCGGGTGACAACCTAGCGGATCCATTCACAAAGGGTCTGCCTCAGACTACATTCGAGAGACATGTGGATGGAATGGGAGTCAAGACTATTGCCAATCTGCTTTAAGTATAAGTGGGAGGAATTATTAGGTTAGTGTAGGTTGACATGAGATGTCACGTAGAGCTACTACACTAAGACATGTGTGATGTATACTAAAAGCAGACTTTAAGTATAAGTGGGAGATTGTTGGAGTTATACGTGAAAGTATGCTTTTACTTTGTATAACTCGTGTATCAAACAATCGTTTTATGACAATAATTCTTTTATCACATTTGCTTTAGTTATGATTGAATGTTGAATTTCTATTGCAAACCGTTCAATATATAGTACATGTTACATTGTAGTTAATGTGGTGATACCCGATCACGGAAGACAACATTAACAGTTTACTTGTAACTAAACGTACATTTTCACGACCTAGTTGGAATTGAACAATCCGCCGTGAAAGGTCGATGTGTAAGGCTCAGATTGGTCTGTCTTGACTAAGAGATTGCACTAGCACATTTAGTATGTGTTGAAGAGGACCTACAGCGAGGATAAATTCTTCTGTTCTGAAAGGTGAAGAATTAGACCTCAGTGGTTGTTGATTTCTTAATCTCCGTCACTTAAATAGGACCGTGTGTGCTTAATGGTTACTGCTTTGATTCATGTTGGGTGAGAATCATTGTGACTTCGAACTTTGTGTCTTGGGCAGTAATATTAATCATACGACGGTTGCTAAGATTTAATACGGAGAAACGCGTGTGAGTACGGCTCGTGTGATTAGTCCCCTTGGTGGGCTCAGAAGTTTTATTGTACCAAATCTTGCAAGTGAAGAATTAGTTTCTTCGGTACGAATAATAATGTTGAGCTGTCTTTACTCCAAGGTGAAATATATTAATTAATTTAGAGCTATTCAGAAGCTCAATTAATTAATGGACTTGATAATCTTAAACGCGGGAAATAATAACCGGGAGCCCATATTATCGTAATATGGATTAAGATAGATAGTGCAATATTAATTTATTAGTGGTAATAATTAATATTAATGGGCTGAATTATATTGGGGCTCAATATTGAAATTCAGAAGTCCATTAGGAGGTCCAATCTTAATTCTCCTTAAAGGCCCCTCAAGTAGCCCATTAAGTAGCCCAATAATGATAAGGTGATTAAAATAAAAGAAAATAAATATGCTGATTTTTCTTTGTAGAATTCAAAAATTGGAAATTAAGAAGGAAAAAAAATTTGTTGATTTTCTTGGAAAGATATTATGGAGGATAAGTATTCTTGGAATACAAGATTATCTTATATATTCAAGAAGATCTAAATCTTGTGATTTACTTCTTAAAATTTTCGAAAACTTCAAGCTTATAAGGTGAGTGAGATTTTTGTGGAATATTTTATTTTGGAGAAAAGAATATATGAGATATATTCAAGATTTTTTAGAGTCTAAGAAAATATTTTCTCCAAGGCCCAATATCACTTAAATTTTCGGTCATCACCATTATAAATAGGGGTGATTATTTCATCTCCAAGTACATAATTCCATGTGTTGGAAAAATCAAGAGCATAAGATATTTTTCTTTTTCCTTAGTTTATTAAATTACTTGAAAGCATCTCCCACCGGTGATCAAGTGAGGTGAAAAGGGAAATACTTGAGAAGGTTTTTGGGTCGATAGAGCGAGATTGTAATTGTCTCGTTAATCCATAAGCCAATTCTACAAGAGGTATGTTAATCACATATTTACTTGTTTATTCCGCCATAGTTAATATGTGAAATTAATTCAACATGCATGATGAAAATTCGTTGTTGGAATTATTATTTGAATTAATTAGGATTAATTCATGCTAGTAATAATTGTATTTAAATTAGTATTTAAATTTCATCCCGAATAGATTCCGGGCACCCCTATTTTCCCAACAGGGTTTCAGTGGGGTGTGAGATGGGTTCAGTGATAATAGGTTCAGGGTTAGAATGGGTTGGGGGTTCAGTAGGGAAGGACTCAGATTGCAGAAGCTCTGCCGAGTTAATGGTTTCCCTCACCTGATCCAAGTTAGAAGCTCTTGGAGAGCTTGACTCTTCCCTGATAGGGCTTATCTCCCTCGGCTTTTTGGCAGGAGATTTCTTTGGCCCTTTTTTTAGCCTCTTGAATGGCCTATCAACCACTGCCTCTTCTCCTCCAAACCTGACTTCATCGTCAATCTCCTCAGCCTCAGATACGGCCCTCTTGGAGACCTTCTCAGTCCCCTTGCCAACTCCCTTGGTCGTGGCTTTCCCTTTCAACACCACCTTCAGTCTGGCTGTCTTCTCCTCCACAGTCTTCTCCGCTTCCATCTTCTCAACCTCCTTCTCAGCAACGACCTCCTCCTGAGTCTCCTTCCCTTTCTCCAGGAGACTCTCAACCTTCTCAAGAAGGGTAGGCACAACTTTCGTGGCCTTCGCAGCTGGCTTCCTCTTCTGACCCTTAGGTGGGGCATTGGGGTCAGGCAAGCCCAAAACTGCGTATGTATCACCAGCGGAGGTGAACATAACCTTCTTGGAGGACAAGTCATCCTCCATATCAAATGTGCAGCCCTGACATGCATGGGCAATCAGAATGGATAACCTTGTCCCGAATGGAAGAATAGCACCCACAGAGATGTGCTTCTTCTCAGCGTCCTTCTTCAGCTTGTCAGCAGCTGCCTGACTGATTTGGTCTAGAAGAAATTGCTTCCAGTTGGCCTTCACTCCATCAACCATAGCACCCATGATCCTCAGCTTGGGCAAACTGAGCTGCTCGTGAGAGACAGTAGTACCCATTATGATCTTAGAGACCACATCAATCAATGCCCTGTACTCTGACTTCAGGGTGTCTTTATGCTGTCTCACCCTGAACTCTGACGACCCAGACTTAGTCCATTTCTCAAGGAACTCCCCTTCATTATTCTCCTTATAAGTCCTAGGGTTGATGCCTGAGCACGGAAGCCCATACACCTCCTTGATGGCCTTCCTCAGGTTGATATCACGCGTCTCGACATTGTAGAGAGCCTCACCACCACTGTTCTTCTCTCCAGTAGGAACCAGTACAGTCACCCTATCACAACTATCTTAGGTAGCACAGAAGTGGGTCTCTGGGTGAAATACTTCTCCAACCCAGCCTTGGAGATCCAGTCGAAAACTGGAAGAATCTCCTTCACCGATAGACACGCCCCCTCCATGGAGATAACGTGCTCCATGTTAACAACATCTTCAATGTTGTCAGTAGTTCATTTGGTATCTAAGAATGTCATTTGATTTGATTTGAAGAAATGTGAATTTGCAAAGAAGTGTTTGAACGAGAGAGAGTTCAGTGTGCAATTTGCTTTTGTGTTTACGTAAATTCCTCAAATGACAGTCTAGATTGATATGAATTAGTCAGTTACTCAGACGTGAGGTTGGGATTAATCCTGAATTTGAAAAGTTTTGAAATGAAGGGCCAGGATTAATCTCCGTATCAATCATTTATCCACGGTAGTCATATTCTGTATAAAACGGACACGTATATGAAAAAGTAACTGAAGTAATAAATGCTCCGTTGCGCGTGGGTTTAAATATAAAAAGGCGCGCTTTAAATGAAAATATAATGCATTTAATAAATATTTTCAGGACGAATGACTCAGGGAGATGCTTTAAATTCACAAGAGTCGGGATAGAACTCATACCTGTCAGGGAGATATTGTAGCAACCTGATACCTCGCTGAGTCGAGTCTGGCACTGAGTTCCCCCTAGATCCTATACTGACTGTCCTCCGGGATCTAAGAGACCTAACTCCACGACAGTTCCATAAATCTTGTCTCAGCCAAAGGCTTAGTCAAGATGTCAGCTCTCTGCCTGTCAGTGTGAATTTTCTCCATCCTAATATCTTTCTTCTCCACATGATCTCGAATAAAGTAATACCTAATATCCGCATGCTTGCACCTTATGTGAAGCACTGGGTTCTGAGTGATTGCTATAGCATTATTGTTGTCACAATAGATTGGAACCTCATTAGCAAATACGTGGTAGTCTCTCAATTATTGTCTCCACCATAGAATCTGAGCACAATAACTACCTGCAGCTATATACTCAGCTTCAGTTGTGGATGTCGCCACTGAATTATGCTTCTTACTAAACCACGACATCAACTTACTCCCTAAAAACTGACATGTCCCTGAGGTTGATTTCCTATCAATCCTACAACCTCCATAATCTGCATTTGAATAACCTGTCAGCTCTAAGTTGTCATCTGAAGGATACCATAGTCCCATATTGATTGTCCTTTTCAAATACTTAAGAATCCTCTTAGCAGCCTCCAAATGACTTCTCTTGGGGTCAGACTGATACCTAGCACACACACCAACTGCAAAAGTAATGTCAGGCCTACTTGTAGTCAGGTACAACAATGATCCTATCAGCCCTCGGTACTCAGTCTGATTCACTGAAGTCCCTTCAGTATCAGGATCCATCTTCCAATTTGTGTTCATTGGGATCCTAGCCGGATTGCTATTCTGAACACCAAACTTCTTAATCAAGTCTCTTGTATACTTGGCCTGATTGATGAAAATCCCTTGATCAGTCTGCTTGACATATAATCCTAAAAAGAAGTTCATCTCTCCCATCATTGACATCTCAAATTTATCAGTCATCAACTTAGAGAATTTCTCATAGAGCTGATGATTTGGTGATCCAAATATTATGTCATCCACATAAATCTGGACCAAGAGAATGTCATCACCTTCAGTGATCCTGAACAGGGTCCTATCCACGGTTCCCTTCTTGAACCCATGATCAGTCAGGAATTGAGAGAGGGTATCATACCAAGCTCTAGGAGCTTGCTTGAGTCCATAGAGTGCTTTCTTCAAATGGTATACTCTATCTCCAACCTCAAACCCGGGAGGTTGTTCAGTATATACCTCTTCATTGAGTACACCATTCAGGAAGGCACTCTTGACGTTCATTTGATACACCTTAAACTTCTTATACGTTGCATAAGCAAGGAACAACCTGATAGCTTCCAACCTAGCCGCTGGAGCAAAGGTCTCATCATAGTCTATTCCTTCAGACTGACAATACCCCTTTGCAACCAATCTTGCTTTGTTTCTTACTACAACACCATTCTCATCCTTCTTGTTCTTGAAGACCCACTTGGTACCAATAACACCTTGATGCCTAGGTCTATCTACCAGTTCCCAAACCTGATTCCTTGTGAACTGATTCAACTCCTCTTGCATGGCTATGATCCAGTTTGAGTTAGTGAGAGCTTCTTCAATGTTCTGAGGCTCTTGCTCAGAGAGGAAGTAACATAACAGTGCGCTCTCACCATGGAGCCGTCTGGTCCTGACTCCCTCAGTTGGATCACCAATGACTTGGTCAATGGGATGATCCTCTAGCCATGTTCTCTTGTCAGGAGTTGTTCCTGAAGTACCTACAATGTTAGTGTCTACAGGCTCATAAAATTCAGGATATTGAACAGAAGGGGATGATCGATTCCCCCTTGATGAGGTGACTCATGAACCGTCTCAGTTGCGACCGCATCTTCATAGATGGTGCTTACCTCAGGTTGAGCCTGTTCCTCAGTCTGAGGCTCAACAAACCCTGATGTGCTGGGCTTAGGAATGGCTCTTGGGTCATCTTCCTGGTCGTCGTCATCATCCCATCTTGGAATTGGCACGGTTTTGACCTTTGGATCAGGTTGATTCTTTAAGCTCAGCCTTGTCACTCTCCTTGTGACCTTCTCAGTGTCAGGATCCAACACTTTCGACCTAGACTCATTAGCAGATTCATCAAACACAACATGTGGTGGTTCTTCCACAACAAGAGTCCTACAGTTGTAAACCCTGAAGGCTTTTGAAAGCTTGAGAGTTTGAGTAATTTCTGGCTTGGAGATTTCCCGTAACCTTGAATGGGTTCAAGGCCTTCTTTATTTATAGGTGATTTGAAAACTATCCGTTGGAGGAGATAGTCTTCTAGTCATCTACGTAGATTTTTTCAACGGACATATCTCTCATGCAGCAGCCGTCCTTGCATGAATTAGGTAATGGCATTTAAGTCAGTCTTCATGTCAGGGTCCGTACGTGCGTGTCCTCCCTGGATTGGTCCACGTCATCAGGTTGGTGAGAATGTCAGAACTTATTTCTGGGCTTCGGGCTTGTCTTATTAAGTTCTTTTTGTCTCGACCACAATGGTCTTGTCCTGATGCTGACATTCCTTTTGCATTGCTTGGCTCTACTCCAAGTCTTTCCCATTTACTCAGTATCATTTTGTTCCCTTCAGGAGTGAGTTAGTAATGACTTCGGGGTCATACTCTTCATCACTGACACTTACTCAGCCAGCTTAGAAAGACTGTTGTAAGTTCAGGATGGTGCTCTGCGTCTTCAGGCTCTTAATCTTGATTGACATCAGTGAGTGCTCCTCTCACTGAGTACATGTGAAGTGTAAAATAACTAAGTATAAAATCTAACCAAGACTAGCCTGACTACAAATGCATAACATCTTTTCAGGGGCTTTGGGATCTAATCAAAACTGACATTGTCCCAACATGCCGTTATAATTGAAAGTTGAGGCAATCATCAGAGAATTCCTCAAATGAGTATGAGGATTCTCCTTCCCGACCTCCCCCTTGAATTGATTCTCAGTAAGTAGCTTCAGGATTCTTGGGGAGATAGAGAAGTTGTTTGCCTCTACCGGAGGCAATGCCACTCCATCGTAATACCGTTGCGGCTATGCCGCAAACCTTCCTCGGATTGTTACATCATGATTAGTGTTATGAGGAACGTGTTGAGGATAGACGGGTGGTAGAGGTACTTGCGGAGCTGGTGGTTGGTTATAAGCACGAGGTGGAGGATAAGGGTATGGTGGATAAGGATATGGTGGGTATGGGTAAGGATAAGGTGTGTTGTTTTGTGGGTAGACAGGGTTATTGAACGGGATATTCTAGTTATTGCTCTGGCTTTGGTTTTGGGTTTGAGTTTGTGCAGAGTTGTTTTAGTTTTGCGGGTATGGGCGTTGGTTCTGAGTTTCCCCTATGGGTATCTGTTGGTTACTGCAGTTTCCATCAACTCCCTCCACTCGTTCCACGATAGCATCGTACTCTGCAGCAGTTTTGTCTAAATCCCCAATTCCATCCAGATTCATGTTGTCTTTGTCTCCACCGGCAGTATTCATCCTTCTTAAGAAGGCTCGGTTTCTTCTTGCTATTGTCTCAGGATCTAGTTGTGTTCTCTCCTCGCTCGTATCTCCTTGCGAGCGCATTTTTTTAAACCTGAAATACTAACAGAATAATCACAACGCAACTGCCGAACAAGTAAGAATTAAACAAAAAATAAAGCACTCACTACTAACTACTAAGCTATCTCCAAGTCCTACTCAATGGACATACATCGCCATCCCCGGCAACGGCGCCATTGACTTGAACCGAACTTTACTAGCTTTTACTAGAAGTTACCCCGCAAGCGTACGGTTTCACTGTAGTATCAGCAAGTATAGAAACCAAGTATATCGTACCTCCGGATGGGTTGTATGCGAATAGACCCCTGGGAATCTACGCGTCGCAATTAATATGAGTGGATGTTTTTGGCTTTTTGAGAATTATTAAATCTAAACTATATTACTCTACGTATGCAGAAGAAAGAATAAAATTAATTATCTAAGGTTTGATTTCAAATAAAAGAAGGTGATGCTCAGGATAGGAATTCCTACATATACTAACGGAGCTGGTACATAATCAAAATAACAGTGATGCGCAAGAAATAATCCTAAGTATAAGATTGAAAGACTAAAAGCTCAAGAATTAAACCCTAATACTTTGTCCTATCAATCGACTTCACTAAACCAATAATCAAGTTAATGGATTGTACTTAATTAATAAGACTCTAATTCAACTAAGGTGATGCGGTCGTCCTCCCTAGATAAACCGGTTGATGAATAAACCCCTTCTAAACCCTCTCGTTAAGCCTATTAGTTATTAAAGAGTGATAAGATCGTCCTCTCTCTAACAATGTTCGTACTAAATTCAAAGATAATTCTAGGATTTATTTTAAGCATTCATTAATCAAGAGAATTAAAACTAAACATCACAAATTATCCTAATTACGTATCAACGTCCTACTTCTACGAGTTCATCCTACCCTAAGCATACAAGGGTTTTAGTCTAGCATGGTTTTAACGATAACGAAAGCAATTAAACAAACAATGAAAAAAACATAATTAATCCAGTAGAAAAACTCAAGAACATAAACAAGGGTTTAAGAAAGAATTAAAGTCTAAGAACGAAAATCGAATTAAGAAGAAATCAAAGTCTCATGTAACAAGTATCAAAGAAAGAAAGAAAGAAATCCAAAATAAAACTCGTGAATTCGTAATGTTAAAACCTCAATTAAAAGTAAAATATGCTTGCTCGAACTCTCGGTGCTCTTCTCTCTCTAAAATCTATCTCTATATGTGAAGTGGTTTTCAAAAACGTGTTTGGGATGAGGTATATATAGGCAACGGGTTGATTTTCATGCTCATGGGCCGAAATAACCCATATAGCACTCGAGCTGCCCTAGTTCGAGTCCCTAGGACTCAAGCTCTAGGCGGTCGAGTGCTTCCTTCTTCCAGTGTATGAATAGGACTCGAGCTCCTCCTGGTAGGACTCGACTGCTTCTTGATCGAGTGCACACTCGACCGCTCGAGTCCGAGTCGAGTGCCTTGTTTCTCCAGAGTTTAACTAAGGACTCGACCTCTTCTTGCTTGAGTCCTCCTTCTTCGGGCCAAATGATACTTTTGCTCGTTCGGACTAGTACGTCTCGTATTTCTTCCATATCTTCTCATCCGGGAATCCGTTTGAGTCGATTCAAAGTTCTACGAACTCCATTCTTTGCCCTCTATCCATCTATGAGCACACAAGAGACAAATTCATAGTTCATGAAAATAGTACTCAATTGACTCTAAATACTCATCAAAATCAATCAAAACACGGGTAAAACGAGCTATAAAATCTAACAATTTCACGCCTAATCACAAACCACGTAACTAAGTCGGATTGATGGAAATTGATTAATGGCCATGCCCAATTAAACAGCTATTGATGGATCAGATTAATGACCATGCATATTTAATTCGGGTCCGGTAATGGTAGGATTAATTAATGGTAGGCATGCAAAATTAACTCAATATCGTGGGTTTAGGGAAGTTAATGGCATGCATGCATAATTAAGTTCATTTATAAAAATCATTCACTTTCGAAATATTTTACCTAAATTGTGTTGAGGCTAACTAACCATATTAACGCATGCCTAAATTATCTCATAACCTTGCCTAAAATATCTCAACACCTTAGCCAATTAAGTTTGATGATGCATTTGAATCGAAAGTTTGGTATTTATATTTTATAATTAATTAATTTCGAAAGTTTGGTCATATAATTAATATTGAAAGTTTATTCAACATGATTAATAAAAGTTTTGGTATTTATATTTTATTTTCGGAAACAATTGTATTAGCATATATATAAATATATTTATATATATATTACCATATCTACAAAACTTGGTAATATTACCCTAAACCCTAAATCCTTACCGTAAACCCTAATTCGAATGATTAAAAAGATAATTGTTTAGGATTAATTGAAAAACAACTAGTAATGTTAGAAAAAATAATTGGTATTACTATCAATCACTATTGAAAATACTATCAATGAATATTGGTAATACTACAAAAAACTTGGTAATATTAACCTAAACCTTTACCCTAAACCCTAACTCGCATGATTAAAAAGATAATTGTTAAGAATTAATTGTAAAACTACTAGTAAAGTTAGAAAAAATAATTGGTACTACCAATCACTATTGGTAATATTACCCTAAAACCTAAACCCTAAACTCTTATCCTAAACCCAAATTTGCATGTTCAAAAAGATAATTGTTTAGAATTAATTGATCAAAAAGACTTGTTAGAAAAAGTAATTGGTATTTGTTGGTCCCAAAAGTCAGTCAAGGTCTAAATGGATGGGGGTGAATAGACCTTGAGTTTTAAAAACTTAAAACTTTTCAAAAATAAAAATTAATTCTGCAGCTGTAGAGTTGAAACAAGTTTGCAGCTGCAGACTTAAAAATAGTTAAAGTCTGTATAACTTTAAAAACTTTATCACAACTTAAAACTTTCAGAGATGATGTCTTCACACTTTAGAAAGTGTTTGTGACACCTTTATGCAGCAGAAATATGAAGTGTGTGTGTGTGTGATAATGAAAAACCATTGACTTAAGTTTCTAGTTAAGTGATTCACTGAATCTATAGTTGTAACTTTTCAAGTCTTGTATGCACTTTAGAATTTTGAAAACTGATGGAATGATGACTGTATCAGATAAGAATAAGTAAAGCAACATGTATATCAACTGAATATAAGAACTTGAATTTAAATGACAGAAATTAAATGAAGACAGAATATATAGTAGATCAGTGGTGTTGTAAATCCTCCTACATCCACTGTCACACCCTCGGGTGCCAAATTCACTAAGAGATTCACTTAGACTAACTATTGTTCCCCCTAAGAACTAGATTCCTCACTCAAATCTCTCTAAACTTAGGTGGATACAATGATTCACTCAAATTCTCACTTTTTCACTCAGAAAAACTAACTGAACACTCACAAAGAAAATTTCCACACAAGGTAGAGTTACAAAGTAAAACATTTGTGAGGGAACAACAACTAATAATGACTAAACAAGATATCCTAGCACCTAGTCCTAAAAATTTCTAACACTGGAAGGTTGTAGACTTTTGGTAGCTCTAGATATGTTTTGTAGTTTGCTTGTAAGCTCGAGGGTTGTTGTTGTTTTCCTCTGGGGTCTCCTCTCCTATTTATAGGAGTCTCGGAGGGGTCTTCTTAGCCGTTGGAGGAATTTTAAATTCAAATGAATTCGCCTCCAGCTTTGACTTCAGCTTAATTAAAGTTTCTTGTCTTGTATCCTTGTCCTAGTATAGTACAGATTGTCTTGTAGTGATAGCTGCTTGGGTGATCAACTAATCACTGAGCACTCTGTGTCTACTGGCTAAGTATTAACCTCTACTAATCTCCTGATGTCTTTCAAACTATGTGTGTGAATGTACAAGATGTACTACACTTAATTAGTTTTACTTGACACAAGTCTTTTGCTGAAAACTATTGATTCTTCAGTTGTAGAGAACTATTCAGCTGTAGACTCGATTATGATTAACTCTTCAATTGTAGCTTTCTTGAAACTTTTCAGCTGCAGACCTTAGAAGAAAAATTCTAAGTTCTTCTATGCTTTGCACCTGCAAGTTTAGTGTCCAAACAATACAAGAATATATTTGACATCATCAAAATCAAAACAAAGTGATATCTTAGGACAAAAATATCCTAACAATATTACTACCAATCACTATTGGTAATACTATTAATGACTATTGGTAACACTACTAAATACTTGGTAATATTACTCTAAACCCTCACCCTAAAACCCTTACCCTAACCCTAACTTGCATGATAAAAAAACGACTTGTAATGTTAGAAAAAATAATTGGTATTACTACCAATCACTATTGGTAATACTACTAAACACTTGGTAATATTACCCTAAACCCTTACACCAACCCCTAAAACCTAAATCGCATGATTAAAAAAATATTTGTTTAGAATTAATTGAAAAACTACTTATAATGTTAGAAAAATAATTGGTATTACTATTAATCACTATTAGTAATACTATCAATGCCTATTGGTAATATTACCGTAAACCCTTACCCTAAACCCTAATTCGCATGATTAAAATAATATCTTTTTAGAATTAATTGAAAAATAACTTGTAATGTTAGAAAAAATAATTGGCATTACTATCATTCACTATTGGTAATATTATCAATTTCTATTGGTAATTCTATTAAACACTTGGTAATATTACCCTAAAACCCTTACTGTAAACTCTTACCCTAAACCCTAATTCACATGATTAAAAAAATAATCGTTTAGAATTAATTTAAACACGACTTGTAATGTTAGAAAAAACAATTGGTATTACTACCAATCGCTATTGGTAATACTATCAATTATTATTTGTAATACTACTAAACACTTTGTAATATTACCCTAAACTCTAATTCGCATGATTAAAAAAATAATTGTTTAGAATTAATTGAAAAATGACTTGTAATGTTAGAAAAAAACAATTGGTTTTACTACCAACCACTATTGGTAATACTATCAATGTCTATTGGTAATACTATTAAATATATAACGCCCCAGTTTTCCATAGTGAAGATTCGACACTCTAGAAATCCAAGTCGCCACTTAGTAACCCAAAAATCCGAACAATTTTTTTTTTGTTTAAAAGTACCAATGATATCATAGACAGCGGATGATTATTATCTTTGTTATGAAAAATGCAGTTTTGTTTTCTTTTTCGAAAAGATGACTCGCAAGGATCTTTTTAAAAGATTTGGCACGAAATAGATAATTAGCTTAAACATCATACATTACTACCATCGAGGGACTATGTAAGAGTTTGTCACCTCGACACACAAAAGTCGATATCAACATTATCGCTTAAAACTTAAATAGCACAAACCATAAGTTATACTTAATTAACATAGAAACCAACAGAAAATGTATCACTCCTCCACAGGTACGAACTCCCCATCATCCTGACCTAAAAATGTTTAAAATAAGGGGGTGAGATTTGAATTCTCAGTGTGGATGGTCTGCATGCTATTATATAGTTGGGCAAAACAAATATGATCATTTTGTAAAATATTTTAGTATCCTGTTATCAAACCATCATGTAACATTCCTAGCGCTGAGCCACATAGGCCAGGCCATCAAACATAATAAATTATTCCCTGGCGCCGAGCCACATAGGCCAGGCCCTCAAACATAATACATCATTCCCTGGCACCAAGCCACATAGGTCAGGCCGTCAAACATAATACATCATTCCCTAGCGCCGAGCCACATAGGTCAGGCCATCAAATATAATATATCATTCCCTGGCGCCGAGCCACATAGGCCAGACCGTCAAACATAATACATCATATAGCCCGTAGGCTCGCCCGAAGGCATCATGGCGCCTAGCTACAGAAGTCAGACCATTACGTATCGTTTAAGATACCATATATCATATAATAACCATGTAACCCGACCCAAAGGTTAAAACATTCGAAATACCAACAGACCATATAATATTCCAGGCAATGCAATAAAAACCACCCAACTCAAACACTTTCTTTTTCGAAAAATCCCCTTTTGCGTTCACCAGCAAATCCTCGTCACCATAATCGCACTTAACCTAGCACAGTTTTGTTTGCACTTTAATAAGCTTTTACTTTTCATGTAATACTTTATATATTTAACTTAAGAGCATTCTTAAATATCTTTTAGGTTTATCTTAGATTCCAACAGACAGAGCATACTAATCATATAATGTTTCTTTTGTTACTTTTCCTAGTTGAGGACATTGGGTCTTCAGTTTATTTTTCACATTCGAAGTTCTTTTAGTACTTTCTCAATTCTTCTTACAACACATCAAACAAGTCTCTTAGTATTATTTAGATTGTTAATAATTTTCAACCGGGACGTTAATCTTTTCGTATGTCTTCTTAATATAAAGACCTTATTATCCTTTAAATTATTTAAACATGATTTTCTAAGTAAGCAATCTTTCATGAAAACATGGATTCACACATTCTTATATACTTTAATTATCAATGTCTTAGAAATTTTGGTAAAAGTATATACATGTTGGTCCGAAAAGGACTTGTACTTTATTTAGTGTTGTATCGCATATAGAGTTTACCAAAAGCTTTTAATGTGACTAGTGTTTACTGAGAACGTGAATCCTCATCAAGGCATGTTTAGTATACTCAAGTATTTTAGGATTTTCATGAAATTTTCTTTTATTCTTTTCTCTTTTAAAGACGCACATAGAAACATATAGTCCTTACTCTAAAATTAACATTAAACAACACATCATTCACATGTATTCATATAATATTCGAGTGCAATAACTTAATTTCTATCACATTCATCAACTTAAGTAAGAAAACAGTCCGTTCTAAAGATAAAATAAGAAAAACAGTTTGAAGAAGCCACATTCGAAGGTGAGCAATTTGCTCCTTCGGATGTTCGTCCCCTAACTTTAAATATTTTTGAAAAATACCAAAACACATCCATGTACCATGAAGTTTACGTAGTAGGTACCTTTTTAAGTTTAATTCACATATAAAATTTGTTTCATGCCATTTAGTTTAAGAAAATATGAGTTATAGGTTCATTTCCAAAATGCGACATTACTTTTCAGTAGCTCACAGTATGTGTGCAGTGCCAAAGATAATTTTGGTAAAACTATTTATACTCATGTAAAAATCATGGGAAAATACATGGAGATACCTAACTTCATTTAGTATTTTATCATAATTTTTGTAAAATCCAAACTTGACTCGAAAGATACATTTTGGCCCATGAAATTGAAAAATCTAACAGTTTCGTCACACTTTCCTTAAAACTTCATAACTTATCAAAGAAAATCCTGAATTGACTCAAACCAGTGGCAAATGAAAGCTAACTTGATCTACTTTCATGCCATATAAATATCTTTCCGAAATTTATACTGTTCCAGATTTAAAAATTTGTACAGAAGCTAAGTGTACTGTTCACAGTGTGTGATTTGTATGCAATACTTTCACTTGTATTTACTATTTCACAACTATCATGCCACTAAATGTAACAACCTAAATTCCCTAGTTAATTATTTATTTCATTTCACATTATTTTTCCAAAAATTGAGTTTTGTTAAAATAATAGACTTTTCATATGTAACAAGTTTTAACAAATAATATCTTTAAAAAAAATCACAGTCATCCTTTTTGTAAAAATAAAAAATAAAAATTTTAATCAAATCTTGAGTTTTTTTTTATTAGAGATACAAATTCCATATTTCTTTACTAAAAAATATATTTTTATTCCCAATTTAAATTCCCAGATCTTTTAAGATATCTATTTCATATCTTATAAATTCTAATTTTTATAAAAACCCAAGCCCACGCCCAAGTTTTCACGTCTATTTATTTTCACATTATTCTAATCACACGCAATCTCAAAACCCTATACTTAGTCTAATGTTCCATCAAGAAAACTAACGTATGGTATTCTCTTCTCTTCTAAATTCTTTATATTTTAGTATGGATCTAAACTCATCTACGCGTACTTCTTATTTATTTGTTTAGCGTGTGTGTGATACATGGGTTTTGGATACATATAGGGCAGGTATTTTAGAATTGTTTGAGTACGATATTTGATGGCACCATGTACAGAGTAGATTTATGAACTGAAGGTATATAAGGTCAGATAGTAGTTAAAGGATTTTATATAATTAATGATTTTAGCTAATGTTGCAAGGAGTAGGTTATAGTATACAGGTTATGGATATGTGTATGGAATTAGTTTTTAGTTTTATTATTTATTAATTATTCAGATTATATTAATTAGGAGATTGTGCAGAGTATGGTACATTGGATTAGGAAATTTTATTAATATAATTAGATGATTACTAAGTAAATTGGAAATTTTAAGTTCATAGATTTATTTTGGGATTTATTCCAATTATTTTCTAAGTAGGTTTAATTATTTATTTTAGGTGACAGTATTTGCGAGGAATAGGTTTTGAGGCTATTGCATCCATTTCATCCACGACATTAAATTCCAGGTGGGGTTTTTAATTACTTTTGTTACTTTTAAATGTTCATGTGAGTGATCTTGTTACTTGCTACATTGTACACTTATGATTTTACTAAAATTTCGTTCATGCAAGTTGTGGCTTTTCAAGTCATTCGTTAATGCATGTTTATTCGTGGGAAACCACGCATCGTTGGTTCAGCCAGCGCATCGTTGGTATAGCCAGCGCATCGTTGGTATAGCCAGTGCATCCTTGGTTTAGCCTTGGAACAAGTATTGAGTATGCATGTTATGTGAGTTGATGATTTTACTTGTATGTGATATTTAACTGTGACAAAGGGAACCCCACTGAGCTAGTTGTTTTGCTCATCCCAATCTCATTAACATTTTTCAGATCAAAGAGCTGATGGCGGGGAGAGGCGGTGGATGCAATTCAGTTTTGTCATTTATTAATTAAATACCTTACAAATTATTTTATTTATATCCCAAGTTGTTTGTCAGCAAAAATTTTCATGAGATGATTATATTTTGGCATGAATGATATTGTTATTTAAATTCCCTTCCAGGATGCTAAGAAATTTTTATGTCTTCCACTGCAATCAAACAATTTTATTTTTAAATGAGATTACTTTTAAAATGTTGATTAATATTCAAGTCTTCCGCTGTTTATCAAGTAAATTTTATGTTAAAAATTTTTGTTCACGCCTTTTATTTTTAAATAATCACGTGTTTTTAGAAAAATTATTATTATGAAAATTGGGGCGTGACACTAAAATTTTAACACCTTAATACACATCATTAAAGACTCCATTTATCATGTATTTGAAAATTCAAAGACAAGATAGCTCTAAGGTTTCATAATTTCTAAGCAGGCAACAATAACAACAACATTTCAAGCAAAACATTCATATTAACTATGTTTTGAGTTGAAGGATTTTACAACCTTTGTAGACTTATCTTCTTAAACTAGAGGGTCTTATTAGATCTTCAATCTTTTAGTTCTTGATATGTATGAGGGCTCCTTGAAAGAAATTCTTGGTTTTGAGCTAAAACAAAACAAGAGTTGTAGTTAGAAGATGAAGATAATACTTTCATGAACTTTGAAAGAGAGGGGGAGAAGAATTGCTCATTTTTGCTTGGAGATGGCTTCAAAACTTCACACCAACACCTAGGGAATCTTGGAGCTTAAATTTGTAGTCCTCCTATGGTTGGAAATGGGAGAAGACAATTTTCTTCTACCTTGATATGAGAATGGCCAAAATGGAGGGGAAGAAGAGGGTGTTTGCTTATGTTTTCCTTTTATTTCCTTATCAGCCAATTTGAGGGGTTTTCAAGGCCATTATATAGATGGAAAAGGGGTGTGTTGACCATCCATTAGGGTATGGGGGAGAGAGGTATAGGCTTTAGGGGTATGGGAGGGTATGGTGTGTGTTTTTTTAATTTAAAAAGGGAGGTATGGTGTTGATTTGAGGGAGGGAAGAAAGGGGGCTGCTTTGACTGAATTTTTCAGCTAATGGACGAAATTGTGGGGCCCAAGGGTTGCTCAAATGGTCCCCTTGGTATTTTCGGAAACGGTGTAGTTTTCATTGTTGAAATCGGATATTTTCGGCTAGGTTTTGGGCTCCGAAACTCAACATTTTTGCTCGTTTTGTCATCCAAAATTTTAGATTTTTATTTTACTTGTTAAAACTGATATTTAAATTTATTTTATCATTGGTGTCTTGGATAGGGATCGTATTTATTCATCAGATTCGAAATTCGGGCTTTTTAGGATTTTTCGTTCGACTTTTGGCGACAAAAGTATAATTTTAGTTGAGAATTTTCCATTAAGTTAAAGTCTTCAAATTTTGTATTCTAGGATTTTATTTTACTTATTTTGTCAATCCGTATAGATTTGTTTCATAGTTACAGTGCTAAGAGTGCTCCCGGTTCTGGTCTTTGACCAACCGTTGCGTAGAAATCGATTTTTAAAATTCATTGCTTTTAAAAGAATAACGAATCAACAAAAATAAAAATAATTATAACATACTATTAACATTAATAGTATAAATCCTAATTTATTTGGTTCGGGGTATTACAAAATATTTGATAATATTACCCTAAACCCTAAACCTTCACCTTAACCCCTAAACCCTTGTTGTAAACCCTTACCCAAAACTCTAATTCGCATGATTAAGAAAAGGGTTAGTTACCTAGAGCCTCATTTTAGAAGCCTTAATTGTCAATAGCGATCCCTATTTCCCTACATTGCAAGGAACCCCATTTTGTGGGAGCCACAAACACAAAACCATCAGCCCCAATTATCCTTTTTGCAGGCTGTCCACCTCAAATTTGCTTTTTGTTCCTTTATTTTTAGATTTCATTTTCTTTTTTGTATTTTTTTAATTTTTTTATTTTATTTCCCCCAATTTTGATATGGGGTTGGGCTTTAATTCTCGGGCCCTCTTACATTTTCATTTTCGGGATTTCATTTTTCAGCCTTCCATATTTTACTGGTCATATTTATTTTTTCGGGCCCTAATTTCGGGCTTTTAATTCTAGAACCCATTTTCAATTTGCAAGCCAATTTTTTATTCATATTTAAGAGGCTCATTTTTTAGTATGAATTTACACAATTAAAAATAAAAAACAAATTCACAACCTCATTGTCAATAAGCATTTTGTATATATAAGGTTCTAAAATTACATTTAAATATAAAATTACATATGAAAATTCTAAAAATCTAACATTACATTGAAAACATAAACAATGAAGACCCTTCCAGTCCTCAATTGCATATTCGGATAACTATTTTGCATAACACAACAATTTATTTGCAAATTGCATTTTTTTTTTTTTTTTTTTTTTTTTTTTGCATAATGCAACAAATTATTTGCATAAAATGCAAAAACAATTTCTCCACTATGCTTCTCTTCTCTTCACTCCACCATATTTGTCAAACTCCCCAACATGCGAACAACAATTCAACATTAGAGAAAAATAATACAATAAAATTCAAAAACTTAATCTGCCAAATCAACAAATCGGCCAAATCTATCAAGAAAACTAATCGGCCATCAACAAATCGTCCAAATCAGCAAAAATAAATCCAGAAAACTATAACATCAGAAAATAATATTATGAAAGTTAATCACATCAAATCTCATGTTTTATAGTAATCAAAGTATTTCCTTACATGAATGTCTTAACATTTTTTTTAGCCGAATCAGAAAATTTTACTGTCAACCCACTCACAAAAATCAGCAAAAATCAATCCAAAAAAATACGCAAAATATCAATTCAAAAATCAATCCAGCAAAAAATCAATCCAGAAAAATCAATTCTAAAAAATCAACAAAAAATTACCTTTTGGGCAGTTGAAGATCCTTGGAAAGAGGTATTGAAAGTCGTCGATCGATGGAATCCACCGCGAACACCAGATAAGTCGCTGATTAGTGTGAAAATTCTTGAAATTCGTACACTTAAATTGCTTATTTTTATCGGATTTCGTGTGATTATTTGAATTAAATTGATTGTTTGCGCTTAATAGTCGAAAAATGTGTTTTCGTTATTTTTTGCAGGAAATTGAGCATTTTTAAGAGCAAAGACAAGCCTTGAATTAATTGAGGTCGAAAAGAATTGAGACGGGCTCCAGAATTGAATTTTGAAGATTAATTTCGGCCCATTTGATAATTAGTTGGAGTGATTACAAGAGGCCCATTTGCATCTCAAAGTAGAGGCCCATAGTTTTATTATTTTCGGCCCTATTAATTAATTAAGGCCCATTTGAGCAGCCCATCTACCTCTATTCCCAGCAGCACTCACGTGAATTCAAGATGGAAAGCAGCCAGCTATCCTAACGCGGGGACCCACGTGATTGGAAAAAGAGGAAAGCAGTCTACTTGATCGAAGAGAGAGAAAGCTGGTTTTTGTTTTCAATTCAAGGAATTGCAGTCGTCGACCGGAAATTGAAGAAGCAGCCTCACGCCTGAAAATTAATGGAAGCCACGCCTTGAAGCCGCTGTTCACGCACCTGTTCGCCGGAATTCCAAAGTTTCAATTCGTCGGGAAGAAGAAGAACGCAGCCGATTCGTAGCTGGAAATTGAAAATGCTAACTTCGCCGGAAATCTCGCTCACGCCCGCAAGCTCGATGCCGAAATTCATAGCCGTAAATTGTTTCGCGAAGTCGCCAGAAATTCAAGCGCTCGCCTGAAATTAATCGGAAAAGCACCAGAAGCCGGAGTCGAAGCACAACACGCCGGAAAATGAAGCTCCGAAGTCGAAAATTGCAGAAAAATTGAAAGGGAAGAAGATGCCGTCTCGCCCGAGCCAAATGCCTCTAAACCGAGACCATTCCATCTATCCGAGACAACAAGGCAGTAGCCAAAATCTCGATTTGGAGATGTATGTATCGGCCGAGCAAAGTGGTGCAAAACGAGACCAAATTGTGCAGAGAATTTCAAAGCCAAATTCAAGAATTTCAATTTCTCGCGAGATTTCATGAGATATCGCGACAAATTCGTTAAAGGCTTAAAATTGCAAAAATTCAGTATTTTTGGAGGCTTTCTTTGCAAAATTCGTTTCCATACCCTTTTCCCCCACTATATATACTATTTTTTCAGATTTTAGAGGAGGAACACAAGCCCAAAAACCCTAATCCCCTAGATAGTTTTTTTTTCTTTGCATTTTCCTTTAATTTTTAGAATAGATTAGATTAATATTTCATTAGTTGTTTTTACATTTCAAGCAAGAATTGAAGCTATTGAAGATTTTTATTTCTATTTCATCACAAGAAGTGATATTTTTCTTTTATTTCAAGCTTTAATGATTAATTTCATTTTTATTTGTTATTTTAGCTTATTAGCTATGGGTGTCTCTTATAGAACCATGAGCTAATTTTGTTTGCTTTGAGTGTTGAATCGATGTATGAAATTAGTGTGTTGATGGATTCATACCTTTGATTATGTCTAATTCTAGATGTGAATGTTTCTATTGGTGGGCTTTGTATGTCTCAATTAGTTAGTTGATTTTATTAGCTTATGTATTTAATTTTGTGTATTGCAACGAGAGTTGGGTATGCATGATTGGTATTTAGGTGGAAGCTTTGACTAATTAATTTGAGTTAAATAGTAATCGGTTTACCCGAGAGGGGGTCGGTTGCTAGATCCCCCATCATTAGACATTAGGTATCTTAATTTGAATATTCGGGTACTTAGTGAAGGGGGAATTCTATAGATGCATCGCGTGTTTTTAGATATTCACGATCTTAGGAGCTTATGGGGCATAATTAGGAGTTGCTAGTTAGTCCACGTTGTTCACCTAGGCCTCAAAAGGGATTGGTCTACACACTTTCGTGATCGCTCTTAGCAAACATCTAGAAAAAGACAATGATAGGTTGTGAATTTGTCACACACACTAGTGGATTACATTGTGAAGACACTCGAAGCATTTATCTCTCTTGCACTTTCTTAATTGGAAGTTAGCTTAATTGTTTAATTGCTTTCTATATTTAATTTTTGTTTAGTTTCATTTTCATATGCCTACTTGCTCGTCACTATAGTACCATGTCAACACACAACTTTGGGGCTCCACTGCATTCCTAAATCATTTGGGTTTGATAACTACTTGGTCCAAGTCTACTTTCACTACTACGACGATCCTGTACTCTTGCGGGGGAGTAGGAAAATATTTTTCAAAAAACTCCGACCAAGTCAGTCGCCGCTATCAGAATCGAATAGGATCGGAAGCCATGGAGGGGGGAGGGGCGGTGGTGGTGACGGTCACTTGATACCAGGTCGATGCTCGAACAGATCGGCCATGGCTATGTCCCCCACGAACAGATCGAATGTGGCTCCGTAGAAATCAAGCAGCACTTGTGGTGGTGACGACAGTAGGTTTGTGGTGGCCGGTGGTGGCCAGTGGTGGTGGCGGCAATAGGTTTGTGATGGTTGTGCTGGTTTGTGATGGGGAAATAGAGAGGAGAGAGAGGAAAGAGAGTGGGGATAATGAATGAGGGGGAGGGTCGATTGATATATTTGATTGGGAAGAGAGAAAGTGAAGAAATAAAGAAAAAGACAAATGGCGGGACCCATCAAATAGGTAAAAAGTGTGATTTTTTTAAAATAAAATGGGGTTTTATGAAATGTAGGAAAATTGGGGAGGCTTAATGCAATTAGGCTCTAGAAATTGTGGCTCTATGCAATTATTCCTTAAAATTAACTGAAAAACTACTCGTAATGTTAAAAAAAAAATTATATTACTATCATTCACTATAGGTGATACTATCAATAACTATTGGTAATACTACTAAACACTTGGTAATATTACCCTAAAACCTAAACCCTTACTGTAAACCCTTAGTAGTGGGAGTGTAATACAATTGATTTATTTTGTAAGGGAGGCTATTACAAAATTACCCTTGATTGTAAAGGTATTACTCATGTCTTTGTAAGTTTTTCGGGAAAATAATAAAATTGTCCGTTTATCGATCAAAAAAATTATAATTAATTGAAAAACTACTAGTGATGTTAGAAAAAATACTACCTCCGTCCCGGAGGAACTTGCACGTCTACTATTTTCTCGTATTTTAGCGAGAAATTTTTTTATTAGTATTTAAAATGGTAAAGTAATTTTTAAGTTACTTTATAATAGGTGAAAGTTATATCTATCATACCCTACTTTAGAACTCACTTTATCATTTTGAAAACTAATAAACAACTCGTTCGCTAAAATACAAAAAAAAAGGTAGTGTGCAAGTTTCACCGGAATGGAGGGAGTAATTGGTAGTATTACTAATAATGTTTGGTAGTATTAGTTTTTGCTAGTATTACTAATAAAGTTTGGTAGTATTAGTTTTTACTAGTATTACTAATAATGTTTAATAGTATTACTAATAATTTTTGCTAGTATTATTATTAGTGTTGGTTGTATTACCAATATTTTTTAATTTCTTAAATAACCTAAACCTTGCATGTACTTCTAGAAAATTCAATTCACTTATCACCTAATGAGGCTATAACCACTATAAATAATCAATCATCATATCCTTTATATTTGCAAAATAAAAAATGCCTATGTGGCATCCCTCTTTTTTACCATCCCAACATCCTTTGCTCCATGTTGATTAGAGGTGTCCAACTTTCTTAGCCGTTGATTTTTTTTCATGTTTAATCTTGGTTGTACATCATTGACATTTTTTCCTATAAATTAGACCATTTGTCATTCTTATTTTTTCATCATAGGTGATATCCTCATAACAATTTTCCCTTCTTCTTGCTATGTCGTTGTGTTCCCGTATTGGTGATTCCGGATGAATATAGGGTCGATCGTGTCATTATGTATTACATCTTCTTGCCGTGTATTCTCACCTTGGCGATTTTGGATGATTATACGATCGATCATTGTCGTTATGTATTACATTTTTTTTTCTTTTTTTTCCATTGTTTGTATTCGTTTGTACCGTGTGATTATTCGTCACACGCCTTATGTGGTCGAAATTGGATATAGTGTATTTTATTTCTCTTTAAATTATAATAGAATTTTTATTTCTCTTCGAATTCTTATGTTACGTTCTTCAGCGCAATGGATATGTGATGATCGTTTCCTTTATCGGTTTTTTTGGCATAGCGCGTACAAAATTTTCATGGTGTATTGATAATTAAATTGTAAGAGAATATTTCTCTTCGAATTCTTATGTTACCTTCTTCGCTGCAATGGATATGTGACGGTCGTTTCCTTTATCGTTTTTTTAGCATAGCACGTACAAAAATTTCATGGTGTATCGATAATTAAATTTTAAGAGAAACGGTAAGAGAATCGGATGGCTTCTAACATGATCTTCTTATAATCTATTTTTCGTGGTTGATCGTGGATGTTACGATGTTTCGATATTTTGATCTTTTTTTGTTATATTGTTGGAAGCGAATGCATCGTTTTGGATATTCAATTTTCGGTTAAGGTCTCTCGGATTTCCGTCCAAAGTATACCCCGTCATCTAAGTCGTCGGTTCAAATTATTCTTCGTAGTCTGGTTTTTGAAGTTATCATTTATCGTCTCTTTGAATGGTAAGTAAATTATATTTATTAAAAAATTTATTGTATTCAAGACTCCTAATTGTTAAGATTCCTATTTTATAATAAATGTAATTGAAATGGTTTATTTTGGTCCTACTATCATGAATTGCATTTAAAAAAAATTAATTGTGTTTAAGTCTTCTAATTATTATGATTCCTATTTTGATAAGGAGTTAATTGAATTTATGTGGTGTTAACTTTCTAGCATTTTTTTTAATTTGGTTGTATAATCTTTGGTATTGGAAGGTTCGTTAGTTTCCTAAATATGAGGGTGTATATTTACAAAAATTTAATTGTATTTAAATCTCCTAATTATTATGATTCCTATTATTTTCTGGTATTTTTTTATTTTGGTCCTATACTTTTAATTTTTGGAATGTTCGTTGGTTTCCTAATCTGGGGGAGTATGTATTGGAAAGAATCTGGGTGTGTTCACTCTTAGTAAGTTGGTGTATGATGTATACATAATTTTTTTTATAGTCCTCTATTTTCTCGGTCCTTTTTTTTTTTTGTTTAATTATATGCGGCGTATCCTTTGCATGATTAATTGATACGTCTTTTGGCATATGGGTATTAAATTGATGTGCGATCTCCCTTTTACTCTTTATCCTTTGATTGTTTTTGGTAAAAAAAGGTTTATTTTGGTCCTATGATCATGAATTGCATTTATAAAATATTAATTGTATTTAAGTCTGCTAATTATTATTATACCTATTTTATTATGGAGTTAGTTGAATCTTTGTTTTTGGTCCTATAATCTTTGTTTTTGGAAGGTTCATTGGTTTCCAAATCTGAGGGTGTATGTATTTTCATGAATATGGGCATGTTCATCTTTAGGAAATTCACATTCATTAATTGCATTTACAAAAATTTAATTGTATTTAAGTCTCCTAATTATTTTGATTCATGTATTTATTTTGGTCCTATAGTATTGATTTTTGGAATGTTCGTTGGTTTCCCAAATGTGCCGTTTAAAGGATTATTTTTAAATGGAGTCATTTATATTGGACCAACGGTATAAAATTCTGATTGACTTTGTAAAAGGTATGTGGCCATTTATTAGGAATACAACAATTTTATTGTCCCAAAAAATTGATGGTAGAATCTTTATTGGTGTTATGACAATGGTGTGATTATAATTTAATGTCTCTTAATAATTTAGTGTCCCTTGACATTAAATTCCCCTGGTATTGGTTAGGTTTTATAATAGCCTATGACCAACTAATTTGTGTAATTACTTCTACTCATTTCCTAATTACTCTCTTAAAGATATAGATTTTTTCCCTTTTTTTTCAAAAATAAAAAATAAATAGTCCTATATAGATTATATTAATTTTGAAGGCTACATAGATTGGACATTCCTATTATTTGGATTTAATTTGAGGGCTACATAAATTGTATTTACTTTAAATTAAATGTGATTAAATCTTATAGTTATGGTGTATTCTTATTTTTTGGAATATTAATTTTGATTCATTGTTGGGCTCTATGTCGTGGTTGTTGTTTAATTTTTGTATTGAATTAGAAAAATTAATTTGGGCAATTAACTTTTCAGCATTTTGATTTTGGTCCTTCAATATTGATAATCTAATGTATATTGATATTAAATTCTCCTTAAAGATAGCTATTATTCTAAAGGTGTAAATATAATATACACGGATTTGTAATTGGATAATAACTTCTCATCAATCGTTTTGACAGCGAATTTGTAATTGGATAATAGCTGCTCTTCACTATTATGTCAGGAGATGGAGCTTTTTTAAGCAGAATACTATAATTCTTAATAAATATCGTGTTACATATACCGTAATTAGTCCAAAATTATTTCAACAATGTAATAATTTGAATTTAGGCCAATAACTTTTAATTTATGGCAAGTGGTGGTAAGTTGCGAGTAGGCAATTAGTTGCAAGTATTCATCATAATATTTGCAATTAAGCGTACACTTAAAGTTACTGGGCTGGAATTGAATATTATATATGTGAGCAAGTTAAGGGGTAGCATCCTTTGTTGCCAAATTCGTAACAGTTTTAGGCCTATATCTTTGACATGTTTCAACCCCGTGACTTTTTTGCATTATAAAAAAACAAAACCCCAATTGAAGCAATTATCATTTTGTATAAATAACGAATAATTACATACCAATGCAAAATATATTCCGAGGGATTTTTTTTTCGTATATAATTAATTGCTTAAGCGTGGTATTGGTTATGTATAGGGTTGTAAACGAATCAAACAATTTTAATTCAATTTGGTATTTGTATTCGAAATTCGGTATTCGTATTCGAAATTTTATAATTCGAATTCGGGTACAAATAATTTTTTTAATTCGATTAATTATCAAATACAAATACAAATACTATGATATTTGATTCGATATTCGTAAATATTTGATTAAATATTCGGTTAGATATATAATTATATAATTATATATTAATAGTAATAATAAATATAATTATTTGTAAATTTAAGTTCATTATAATTATTTTAAAGATATTAACCTTTATAACTTCATCCAACAAGTGGGCTTGTAGGCAATTCTTAATTAAGTATTTTAATTAAAAATATATAATGTAATTTAATTATTAAAAAACTTAACTAATTAAAAAAAAATTGTAGTTCAACACTCTTAATTTGATTATTAACGTATTTTTCCATGAATTTGATAAAAAAAAAATCATTTACTTATTTGATTATGTTATGCAAATTTTTAAGTTTATAATGAGATTGTGAATTCAAACAATGACAATTTTGAAATGAATATTTAAATATTGGCAAAGTATTACGTGAATAATACTCACGGTAACTATTACCGTGAACAACAAATTACTAATATCCGAGGAAGTGTTATAACTCAAGTCAAAAGGTTAAAATCCCACTACCTATGATACAAAGGTCGCGGGTTCGAGCCACAACTTTATCGATAAAAAATAATAATACCTTATGTTGAAATAACTAACACCTTTAGTGAGAATAACTAATACCACTTCAACTAATAACTTTAATAAAAAAAACTAAATATTATTTGGAGCTGATAATTTTAGTGCAATTCACTGATACTTTTAGTTTAATTTACTAATACCATTCAAACAAGTTTCATTGTGAATATTGTTCACATAATACCTTCTCATGAATATTATTTGTTAGGAACATGCTTGAGAAAAAAATCGATTCGAATATTCGACTCAAATATTCGTATATTTTCTAATAATTCGATGAGTTTCAAATCAAATATAAATCACATTTACTATTCAAAAAATATTCGATTCGAATTCGATATTCGAAATAATTTTACGAATATGAATTTAAATATTGTGGTATTCGACTCGATTCGTTTACATCCCTAGTTATGTATACTAATGTTGATTATAATATATTAGAACTAATATATTCTAATATGTAACCACCGTTCCTGCCATAAGTAATGTCTCTTCCCAAATTGTATTATCCAGATGTTACAGTGATAATTGTGGATGGTAACTGGATTGTTTCTTTCAAGGATGAGGCCAGTCAATAATGATCAGGGCAGGTTTTTGAAAATTGTCGCGTGATTTGGGTTTTAAAGTTGGATCCGTTGTTGAAGTGAGAATGCTCTGTAATTGGCTGTTTATTCTGAATATTAACATTGTGTTTTGAAGTCCTAAATTAGTACCCTTTTTTCCTTTTTTTAATTACAATACTCCATGTGGCGCACTTGTGGACATTTATTTTTCAACTGTTGTATTTTTTGGATACTTTTGTGATGCATCATTTTGTGCAGTTGATAATAACATTGTTGTCTTTTTCTTCGCTATTGGAGTGCTATTTGTTTTTTAATTACAATGTTGAATTTGAATAATTAATCTTTTCGTACGAATGTTCTTGCATGGTGAATATAAAAGGTTGAAATATAAATAATGTACTTGGTTGAATAATACTTCGTGTGCGGATACATTTGTCATTAAATTAAAATAAAAAATTATGATATACTATCAATACACAATAATATTGCAACTTCGGTTACTCATATTAATTAATTCATTGATATTTATCCAAATTAAAAATTCTATATAGTTATATTTATATAAAGATGAATTCTCAATGTTGCAGGGCTGAAATCATACAATTATGTAATTTAAGATAATAATTGTTATGCATAAAATATCAATGTACAAACCATTTTAGGGACTATTTCCGAAAATTACTCTAATTAGTAGTGTGTCATTCTAGGCAAAGAAATAGCAACATGTTGAAACCATGTCGTAGATTATCAATGTTGAATAACTACACTTATTACATTTTATATACCATATGACCAAATTAGAATTTTTAGGATGATGCCCAATTATATAATTTTAGATTAGTAATGCATGATTAAAGACAAAGAAATAGAAGCATGGTGAAACTAAATAATATATTAAAAAAGTACAATGATTACACCAAATTACACTCATTATGTTTATTGTACCATATGACCAATTTACACGTTGTATGGTGATATTCAATTATATAATTTTAAATGATCATTACTGTACATAGATTATCAATGTACAAAAATATTTAGGACCATTTCCGAAATTTACTCTAAAACTACTCTGATAATTTTAGGAACATTGCCGATTTTTTTTGAATATTTATGAAACTAATCTAATGTAATGGTGGCTACAAAACAACTAATATTCATCTATCCTTAAACCAAAATTAAAAGTGTATGATCCAAGGTCCAAAATTAGTCATGCACTTTGCATAGAAGCTAGATTCATGAATAAGTAATAAATCTTTAGGCATATAATATATATTTATATTTGGGTACTTATTTGTGTAGCAATTTATACTTTTTATGTTATTGTTTGATATTAACATAAAGCTAAGACCATGTGAACACATCGCCTAAGACTATAAATTGTCTAATGCATGGATGGAGCGTAATAGAGGTGATGATGATGCAAAAATTCTAACGTACATGGAGTTTCCTTTGAAGTATGTTTGGGAAAACAAGAAATGCACTTGGGTGAAAAGGAGTGACAGTAGATTTGCAATGGGAGATTGTATAGTGTTCCACCAAGTGCTGGTGAATATATTTATTTAGGGATCCTGCTACCGCATAGCAATGGGGCTGAGTCACATGAAGAGATCTGAACCATCGGTGGTGTTGTGTACCCTACTTTCAAGGTTGCGTGCTACTCTCTTGGACTATTGGAAGATGACCGGGAATATATAGATGTGATAGTTAAAGCAAGTTACTGGGCACCGGCCCATTATATCCAAAATTTATTTTCAATTCTCTTGTTATCGTCCTCTATGATTTCTCCTGAAAACTTGTTTGAAAGAACATTGGATTGTTTATCCGACGATATTCAGTTTAGGCAGCAACAGTTACTAAATCATTCAGGTATTCATACTGAGTTCAAACATCTAATTTGTTTTCTATGTATGTTAAATTACTTTTGATAATGTATATTTTCCTAAAATAGATTTGGTATTGACTGCTGAAAAGTTGAGAAACCATACTTTGGTTGAGATTGAAAAGTTATTGCACATGAATGGCAGGACCTTGGCTATGTTTCATTTGATGCCTCAACCAATTCAGCATTTGGTGTCAAGTGGTATCAATAAATTAATGTGTGAGGAAATGTGTTATGATTGTACGGTATTATGGGGTGAATTTAATGGGTTGAGTGAAATGCTTACGCCCTAACAGAGACACGTATTTCAAGAAATACTTGATGCAATTTTTCTTAGCAGGGGTAGAAATTACTTCTTGTATGGCTATGGTGGCACCAGAAAAGTATTCATTCTGGAGAGCAATGTCCGCTTCTATACGGTCAGAGGGTCATGTTATTTTGAATGTTGCATCTAGTGGAATTGCAGCGCTTCTTCTTCCCGGTGGTCGCACTGTGCACTCTAGATTTGCTATTCCAATAAATATCAAAGAGACATCTATTTGTAATGTTAATCCTGGGTCTGAATTATCCGAGTTGTTGATAAATGCAAAACTAATTATATGGGATGAGGCCCCGATGGTCAACAAGTTTTATTTTGAAGCATTGGATCGTATTTTGCGAGATATTATTAGGAGGGTTGATGGTTCAGTGAATAATTTACCGTTTGGAGGAAATACAGTTGTTCTGGGTGGGGATTTTAGGCAGATTCTACCAGTTATACCAAAAGGGAGTAGGAAGGATGTTGTTTATTCTATGATTAATTCATCTCACATGTGGCAATATTGCAAGGTGAATTATTTTATTACAATATTTTAGGGAAAAGTTAATAATACATAATACTTCTTTGATAGATTCTTTATTTGGCTAAATTTCAAGTACTCACGTTAACTAGAAATATGCGGTTGGAATGTGGTGTACACGGTGTGGATATAGGTTTGGAGATTGTTGAATTTTCTGATTGGATTCTCAAAATAGGCGATGATAAACTTGGAGAAGGTAGGGATGGTTTTTCTAAAATCGAGATTCCTTTGGATAATTTGATTTATGGCGAAGTTGATCCTCTTTTGGCTATCATTAATAGTATTTATCCTTCGATAGAACGTAATCTCTGAGCACATAAACACTTTGAAGATAGGGCTATTCTTGCACCTACACACAGGGACGTGGATTGTATCAATGATAAGATCATTTGTATGATTCCTAGAGATATAAAAGTTTATTTGAGCCTGGGCAGCGTGTGTAAGTCATAATTTCGACCAGGTGGTCAAGGAGAATTAGTTTTAGTTGATTACTTAAACTCTCTATGGTGTTCTGGAATGTTGTGACATCGTTCGATTCTTAAGGAAGGTGTTTCAATTGTTCTTCTTCGGAATATCAATCAAATTGTGTAACGGTACAAGGTTGATTGTCGTGAGGCTTGGAAATCACGTGATCGAAGCTGAAATTATATCTGGTCGGAATATTGGGAACAAGGTTTTCATTCCAAGGATGACTTTGATTATTTCGGATATAACTATGCCTATAAATTTTACTAGAAGGTAGTTTCTTATTTTGCTTTGCTTTGCAATGACTATTAACTAGAGTCAGGGTCAATCTCTTTCCAATGTTGAATTGTATCTACCCCAACCAGTGTTTACGCACTGTCAGCTTTACATCGTAGTTTCGAGTGTTAGAATGGGGGATGACTTGAAGATTTTATGTCTTGATTCGGAAGAAAGGCTTCTAAGTACATAACCAATGTTTTTTACAGGGAGGTTTATAGAAATTTATGAAATATTAATTTGATATTTCATAGTGTGGCGTTGTTTAATGTTGAGGTGTGTGCGTCTTTGGTTGATTTACTCCAGTGTGTTCGAATTTCTATAGTTAATAAAATGCAATATTTTCAGAAATATTATTATTAAATGTGTTATGAAGTGCCTCTCTTGCGAAACAAAGCGGTGAATGTGACATTTGTTTAATAAACTTGATGGTATAAAAAGAAAGATCTTTTATCGTTTGTACAAGTTGCATTTTTTATTTTTTAATTATGTATACATTGATGAAATGATTGGTGTAGAATTAAAAACAAAGAAGTTTTTTAAGTCCGCGAAAATATGATTCAAGGACATTGTTTTCTTCAACTACCTTTATTAGGATATTTAAACATGCTTAATTACACATTTAATAAAAATATAAAATTTAATAATTTATAATTCACCTATCTCAATCATATTTTAAAGGTTAATTTGACCCAAAGTGGAATTTTATATTACTTAAATTAAAATGTCATATATTAATGTCGCATCAAGGGGTTTAAACTAAGAATAGACGCATGTCTTTGAATGATTTTGGTTACTTGGCCGATTTCGAAATTGGTCCTTTATTTATTTTTTATTTTTTTAAATTATGGCATCAAGTCCTTGGCCGACCATGTTCACGGCAATGGAAATTTACATTTCTTAAATTGCATGAGTGTGGTTACTTTCATGATTTCGAGACTGGTCCTTTATTTTTTTATTTTTTTTAAATTATGTCATCAAGACTTCGGCCGACAATTTTCACGGCAATGGATTTAATATCGGATTATACTCTGATACAGGGTATATTTAATATACATTATTTTACATAAACAATATAAGTATCTATTTTTTGGTCATATTAACCTTGAAATTATGATTAAGATGGTTGAAATATTAACCTTGAAATTAGTATGTTGGTTTGAAGTCTTCATAACGAAGACAATGATTCGATTTGATTTGAATTTTACATAAATTAGATTCAAGGACGTTGATTTCTTCAACTACCTTTATTAGGATATTTAAACATACTTAATTACACAATTAATAAAAATAAATGACATAATGATTTATAATTCACCTATCTCAATCATGCTTTAAATGTTAATATGATCTAAAATGGAAATTTATATTACTTAAATTGCATGAGTGTGGTTACTTTCATGATTTCGAAATTGGTCCCTTTTTTTAAATTATGGCATCAAGGCCTTGGCCGACCATGTTCACGGCAATGGCCTTAAATTCGATTTGATTTGAATTTTACATAAATTGGATTCAAGGATGTTGATTTTTTCAACTACCTTTATTAGGATATTTAAACATACTTACGTACATGTTTAATAAAAATAAATAACATAATGATTTATAATTCATCTCTCAATCATGCTTTAAAGGTTAATATTACCCAAAATAGAAATTTATATTACTTAAATTAAAATACCGTATATTAATGTCGCGGCAAGAGGCTTAATCTAGGAATGTACTCTCATTCATGGAATTTGTTAATTATATGTTAATATGATATTTAATGTAATTAAATGTGTTGGAGTTATACGTGAAAATATGCTTTTACTTTGTATAACTCGTGTATCAAACACTTATTTATGAGAATATTTCTTTTATCGCATATGTTTTAGATATGATTGAATGTTGAATACTTATTGCAAACAGTTCATAATAGTACTAGTTACATTGTAGTTAATGTAGTGATACCCGATCACGGAAGATAACATTAACAGTTTCCTTGTAACTAAACGTACATTTTCAGGACCTAGGTGGAATTGAACAATCCGCCGTGAAATGTCGATGTGTAAGTCTCAGATTGGTCTGTCTTGACTAAGAGACTGCACTAGCACATTTAGTATGTGTTGAAGAGGACCTACAGCAAGGATAAATTCTTCTGTTCTGAAATGTGAAGAATTAGACCTCAGTGGTTGTTTATTTCTTAATCTTCGTCACTTAAATAGGACCGTGTGTGCTTAATGGTTACTGCTTTGATTCATGTTGGGTGAGAATTATTGTGACTTCGAACCTTGTGCTTTGGGCAGTAATATTAATCATACGACGGTTGCTAAGATTTAATACGGAGAAACGCATGCGAGTACGGCTCGTGTGATTAGTCCCCTTGGTGGGCTCAGAAGTGTTATCGTACCAAATCTTGCAAGTGAAGAATCAGTTTCTTCGGTACGGATAATAATGTTGAGTTGTCTTTACTCCAAGGTGAAATATATTAATTAATTTAGAGTTATTCAGAAGCTTAATTAATTAATGGACTTGATAATCTTAAACGCGGAAAATAATAACCGGGAGCCCATATTATCGTAATATGGATTAAGATGGATAGTGCAATATTAATTTATTAGTGGTACTAATTAATATTAATGGGCTGAATTATATTGGGGCTCAATATTGAAATTCAGAAGCCCATTGGAGGTTCAATCTTAATTCTCCTAAAGGCCCCTCAAGTAGCCCATTAAGTAGCTCAATAATAATAAGGTGATTAAAATAAAAGAAAATATATTTGCTGATTTTTCTTGAGATTTTCGAAAATAAGAGATATGGAGAGAGAAAAGATTTTGTTGATTTTCTTGGAAAGATATTATGGAAGATAAGTATTCTTGGAATACAAGATTATCTCATAAATTCAAGAAGATCCAAATCTTGCATTCTCAATCTATAAATTTCGAAAATTGCATATATTAGGAGGGTGAGATTTTTGTGGAATATTTTTTTTATGGAGAAAAGAATATATGGGATATATTCAAGATTTCTTGGAGGCCAAGAAAAAAAAATTCTCCCCTAAAATACACCTAAATTTCGTTCACCCCTCTTCTAAATATAGGGGATGATTATTTCATCTCCAGTTTACTTTTCACAGCGTTGAAAAAAAAATCAGCAACACTATTTTTTTCTTTCTTCCTTGTTATTTAAAATTGCTTGAAAGCACTTCCCACCGGTGATCAAGTAAGGCGAAAGGGAAATACTTGAGAAGGTTTTTGTGTTGATAAAGCGTGATCGTGGTTGTCCCGTTTATTCAAAGGCCAATTCTACAAGAGGTGCGTAAGTCACATAAATTCTTGTTTATTCCGCCTAGATTTTATGTGAATTAATTCAACATGCATGATGATAAATTAGTTGTTGGAATTATTATTTGAATTAATTAGGATTAATTCATGCTAGTAATAATTGAATTTAAATTCGTATTTAAATTTCATCCCGAATAGATTCCGGGCACCCCTATTTTCCCAACAACTGGTATCAGAGCCACCGTTTCAGGCTCTGATCTTTAAATTGGAATTTAAATTGTTAAATATTGACTTGAAGCGACTACACTAGCTTCTACTAGTAGCTACCCCGCAAGAGAACGGGTTCACTGTAGTATGGGCAAGTATAGGGACCAAGTATTATCGAACCCAAGAGATGGTGTATATGCGAATAGATCCCTGAAGATCTACTCGTCGTAGTTAATATGAGTGTGTTGTTTTTGGATTTTTGGAAAGATCAATTAAAAGACTAAAATAAACTAAGTAAACTAAAGTACTAAAGAAATAAAATTAACTAAGGGTTGGATTCAAATAAGAGATGGTGATGCTTAGGATAGGAATCCATACGTATACTAACGGAGTAGGTACATAATCAAAGTAATCGTGACAAACAAGAATTAACCTAAGTAAAAGAATGCAAGGTGAAAGCTCAAGATTCTAAACCCTAATACTTTGCCCTAACACTCGACTTCACTAATCCACTAACAAGTTAATGGATTGTGCTCAATTAATGAGACCCTAATTTAACTAAGGTGATGCGGTCGTCCTCCTTCGCTAAACCGGTAAATGAATTAACCTTTCCTAAACCTTCTCGTTAAGACTACTAATTGTTATTGAGTGATGCGGTCGTCCTCTCTCTAACACTTTCGTACTAAATTTAAAGGTAAAGTTCAGATTAATTATAAGAATTCATTAATTAAGAGAATTAAAACTAACGTCACGAATTACCCTAATTATGTACCCACATCCTACTTCTACGAGTTCATCCTAACCTAAGCATGCAAGGGTTTTAGCCGGACATGACGTTAACAAACATTAAAGCAATAGAAGAAACGACGAACATAAACATAATGAATTTAACGAAGAAAATAAGAAACATGAACTAGGGTTTAAAAAGAAAATAAATACGAAGAACTGAAATTTGAATTGATAAAAATGAAATTTAAACGTGTTCAAAGTAACGAACTAATGAAAAGAAACTAAGAATTGAAAAGAAACTAGAATTCGTATGAAAAACCTCAACAACGTAAAAGTAAAGCTTGCTCGTTCTTCTCCTCTTCCTCTCTCTAAAAATTAAGTCTAAAGTGATTTCTAAAGTTGGGATCCTTCAAAACGTGTTTGGAAGAGGTATATATAGGCACCGGGTCGAAACGGGAGTTAATGGGCCGAAAATACGCATCCGGAGGCGAAAATACGTGCGCGCTCGAGCAAAACGCTCGAGCGGTGGCGCTCGAGTGATTCGCTCGAGCGCCAAAACTGTTCTGTAAGTTTTTGGCCGCTCGAGTGATTCGCTCGAGCGCCGGCGCTCGAGCAAATCGCTCGAGCGCTGGCTGCTGTGCACTCGTTCGTAAAATCTTCATATCTCCTCAACCGGGAGTCCGTTTTGGCCGATTCAAAGTCCTACGAACTCCTCTTTTCGCCCTCTATCCATCTATGAAAACCAAAGAGACAAATTAATAATTTTATAAAAATGATACTCATTTGACTCCAAGCACTCATCGAAAACACTCAAAACATGAGTAAATCGGGCACCAAAACATAACAATTTCACGCCTAATCAACCCCCCCAAACTTACCATGTTGCTTGTCCTCAAGCAACGAAATAATAAGTCAAGTGAAATTGTTAGGAATGAATCAAGAATCAAATCATGCAAGTAATTGAACTCGAGCTTCAAAGATCAATCACAAGTATACTCACTCACCTCCTTCATCATACTCATGCAACAACAACAAGACCCACCAAGATCAAACATGGATGTGCACTCAACGATGTGTTTCACTCCCTTACAAGTGTATTTAAGTGTTTAAGGGACTCACTCATTCAATCAATCACACAAATTGGCAGCCATAGGCTTGTAAATGCTCTCAACTTCGACCATACTCTAGAAATCAATGCCGAATCAAAAAGGACTTTCAAAAGGTTGTAATGTAGGCTCTTTGGACAGGTGGGATAACAATATGGTAAAGTGACTCAAGTGAATGGAGAATAGAAATTCAAAACTTCGGTACTTCGAGATTAAGAACGAACTACTTCAAACATATTCAATCACTACACTTTCGCTTTCAATTCTCTCAACACTTCAATTTTTTATCTTTCTCACTCCTTCACTTTTTCAATCACTTCATCATTTTTTTCTTTTTCGCACAAACACATGAGCTCATTTTTTTTTCTTTTGCTCATTCTCAAATTTTTTGTTCTTTTTTTCACATCTCAAAACTTCATCACACCTTCTTCTCATATTCACTCAACAAACAACATTTTCCTTTTTCAACTCAATTCACTCCCTTCATATTCACACTTTCCTATTCTCCACTCAAATTGGGACAAAAAGGCTTAGGAATTGGAATAGTGTTCATATGTGCTAGCAAATAAAATAGGCTCTAGGCTCAAAGGGGCTAACAAGGGATCAATGTCATTGGTAAGGAAAATTTTGGCTAAGTGACTCAATTAAATCAAAGATGGCCTAAGATCACATTCGGCATATCAAACTAGACACAATCTAGAAGCAAGAGCACATGCAAGTTCTAGCATCCTCTAAGGTGACGATCCACTCACAAACGAAGAGATTAAATCATGCATTTAAATCTCGTAAGGCTCAAAAGCTCACGGCTTTCACATCCATGCTAGTCCTAGTGAATTCTCACTCTCATCACACAAGTACTCAAAAGAAAAATTCACAAGCATACAAGTTCTTTCTCAACTCAGCTCAAACTCAAACACTCACACAAGAAAACTCCTAACTCAGCCTCACAATTCACCCTACTCATCAAATCATACTCAAAGATAGCAATCAACAAGCATAAGGTGATTGATAGGCATAAAATATTGAGTAACAAAACAAATTAATAATAGCCCAAGGAGCATCTCAAGGCACCAAATAACTAACTCAACTCAAAGATAAGGGGTGCTCCGGTGCAATGTAATAATAAAACAAATAAAAAACTCCACCCCCCCAAACTTCGACCTTGCTAGAGGTCTAAGTTTGGGGTTGTGGGTTACCTCAACCGAACAATTCAGTTTCTCTCAATAGCTTTGCACACTCCCTTGTCTCAAGTTGGTTCCTTCAATCTAAATAACTCCATGATACCTTTACTCCTTTAGAGACAAGCCTACAAAATAAAACTCTCGAGTACGAGGTTAAACATACGACTCAAAATATTCCCTAATAATATAAAAAGACACTAAAAATAAATGAAAGCAAATAAAAATGGGTTGCCTCCCATTCAGCGCTATTTTTAAGGTCCTCATGCCGGACCGTGCTCAAAGGAGCTTATGGGACATCATACTCAAATTTACCTCCCTCACTCTCATAAGAGTGGTGTTTGAACTCCTTTCCTTGATGCCCCACCATCATGAGCCCTTTTGCTCTCTTCTCATTCCCAAGTGTTATGAGTCTTAACTCCTTCTTGCCTCTATCTGGAGGAGTCTTACCACACAATTTCTTGAGTTTGGACTTTTTCTTCTTAACTCCTCCTTTCCCTTCTAACTGGACCACGTCCACTTTCTTCACCTCTTCATCCTTCAACTTCTTCACTTTATCCCTATTAACATAATCAAGAACATAACGCTCATGGGTTAAATAATCAAGTGAAGAACTAACAAACTCATGAGTATTAGAAAGATTAGGGATAGAAGGTGTGTCTTCAACACGAGGGTCAATTGCATCCATGCAATACAAGCTCTCATCCTCCTTCGGGTGCTTCATGGCTTCATATAGGGAGATCTTCACTTCTTGATCATCGACCTTCAACGTAATCTTCCCATTTGCCACGTCTAGCACCATCCCCGCCGTAGCTAAGAATGGTCTTCCCAAGATCAGGGGCACGTGCTCATCTTCCTCCATCTCTAGCACTACAAAGTCGGCTGGAAAGATGTGATCTCCAACTCTCACGAGGACATCTTTAACCACACCTTGAGGTCTAGTAATAGACCGGTCGGCCAATTGAAGCGTCATCATTGTGGGTTGAAGTTCTCCACCTTCCAACTTCTTGAAAAGCGACAACGGCATAAGATTGATGCTCGCTCCGAGGTCGCACAACGCTCCCTTCTTGATCCCGTTCCCAATATCGCATAGGATCGTGAAGCTTCCGGGATCCTTCAGCTTTGGTGGAAGCGCCTTGTGCACTAGTGCACTCACCTCGTGGTTCAGCTGCACCAACTTCGGCTCATCCACTCTTCGTCTCTTCGCTATCAAGTCCTTCAGGAACTTGGCATAATTTGGCATCTGTTCCAAAGCATCATAAAAAGGAATATTAATATGCAATTGTTTAAAAACATCAAGGAACTTAGCGAATTTCTCATCAAGCATTTTCTTCATAAAGCATTGTGGATACGGGACGGGTATCACAGATTTGGGTACCCCCCATTCATCTCGCTCGGTCACTTTCACTTTCTCCCTTGCTTCCTTTGCTTTCTTCCACTTAGGAACTCTCTCAACCTCCTCAATGCCTTTGCCCTTCTGGGACTCATCCATATCTTTATGCTTCTCAATCTCTTCACTTTCAACCCCCTTCTCAACTTGGGGCGTCTCAGAATCAGCAGGCATCTGAGGACCTTCATAGTTGGTTCCACTTCTAAGCTGGATCGCCTTGCAATGCTCTTTCGGGTTCCCTTCCGGCATTCTATTCACTGACTTTGCAATTTGGCTCATCTGGAGCTCTAAAGAAGTGAACCTTCGATTGTTCTCTTGTTGAGTTCTAGTCCACTCAACGTTCATCTTTTGGAGCTCTTGATCACGATGATCACCCTTCTTATGCAACTCCTTCACATCGTACTCCAAGGATGACAACCGCTTACTTCCTTCCTCCACCTTCTGAAGAATAGCTCTCAACATCTCCTCGGTTGATGCACCGCCTTCTCCCCCAGGAGGTTTAGACCCCGGATCAACACCTGCAGGAACAGTAACACCAGCTTTTGGGTTAGCATAAGAAAAGTTATCATTCTTCCTCCATGTGTTTTGAGGAGGCTGCTGGCCTCCTTGAACTCCTTGTGTGTTCCTCCATTGATTTTGAGGCAGTTGTGGGCCTGGAAGTACAAATGGCTGGCCATAAGAAGGCCTTCCATACTGATTACCACCTTGGTAGCCATTCTGATTGTAATACGGACCTCCCATGTAATTGGCTACCTCTTGCTGTCCATTGGGTTGGTCTACTCTCTCATTCTCTACTGCATGCTCTCCAACCAAACTCTTCCCCAACTCGAGGTTGTTGATCTTTTCCATCATGGCCATCAGCAGCCTTCTCGTTCCTTCTCCCTCTTCAACCTGATGCACTCTCTGAAAATCTGCATCCACACTCCAAGCACCGGCATTCGTGACAATATTGTCCACGATCTCCCTACACCTCTCTATGCCTTGATTCAGGAATGCTCCGCCCGCACAGGCGTCTAAATGGTCTTGCCCCGCCTTGTTGGCACCGCTGTAGAAGAATGCCATAATGTCTCCCTCGTTGTACCCGTGCTGCGGGCACTCAATCAGCATGTTTGAGTATCTCTCCCACGCTTGGCGTAAATCCTCTCCAGACTTCTGGCGAAAGGACGAGATCTCAATTCTAGCCTTGATCGTCCTAGATGGAGGGTAGAATCGCTCGAGGAACAGACGCTCGAGCTCGGCCCAAGTGGTAATACCTCCCCGTGGGAGCGTATTATCGTACCACTCCTTGGCTATTCCCGTCAATGAGAATGAAAACAGCCTAAGCCTCTTGGCATCTTCAGTCATGCCATTATAATTGAATGTTGAGGCTATCATGAGAAAGCTCCTCAGATGTGTATGAGGATTCTCCTTCCCGATCACCCCTTTGAACTGGTTCTCGGTAAGTAACTTTAGAATTCCCGGGGATATCGAGAAGTTGTTCGCCTCAACCGGAGGTAAAGCCACTCCATCATAGTACCGCTGTGGCTGCACTGCAAACCTCCCTCGAATAGCAATATTGTGATCTACGTTCATAGGAACGTGTTGAGGATTAGCAGCAGGTACTGGTACTTGTTGGGGTGGTGGTGGGTAAACAGGTGGTTGGTTGTAGACTGGGGGTGGATGGTATGGGTATGGTGGGTAAGGATAAGGTGGATATGGGTAATGTTGGTATACTGGGTTGTTGAAAGGGTTATTTGGGTTTTGTGGGTAAGCAGGGTTTTGGTTATGAGGATTATGGACAAGGTTCTGAGCTGGGTTCCCTACGTTTTGTGTACCCGGGTTTAGGCTCTGGCTATCCCCTAATGGAATTTGATTCTGGCTACCACTAACTCCAGTGCCTTCAACTCGGTCTACTGCCTGATTGAACTCGTTGGCGGCATCGTCCAACTCATTATTGATGTCCATTGGTTCCTTTCCTAAGTCGGCAGCGTTCATCCTTCTCAAGAAGGCTCGGTTCCTTCTGGCTATTGTCTCAGGGTCCAACGGTATTCTCTCTTCGCTCGTATTGCCTTGTGAGCGTGTTTTCATAAACCTGAAACACTAGCAGAAGGATCAAAACGCAACTGCCCAATTGAGTAAAAATAAAAATAAAAACAGAAATTAAATCACCCACTACTAACTACTAAGCTATCTACAAGTCCTATTCAAAAGCATACAACGCCATCCCCGGCAACGGCGCCATTGACTTGAAGCGACTACACTAGCTTCTACTAGTAGCTACCCCGCAAGAGAACGGGTTCACTGTAGTATGGGCAAGTATAGGGACCAAGTATTATCGAACCCAAGAGATGGTGTATATGCGAATAGATCCCTGAAGATCTACGCGTCGTAGTTAATATGAGTGTGTTGTTTTTGGATTTTTGGAAAGATCAATTAAAAGACTAAAATAAACTAAGTAAACTAAAGTACTAAAGAAATAAAATTAACTAAGGGTTGGATTCAAATAAGAGATGGTGATGCTTAGGATAGGAATCCATACGTATACTAACGGAGTAGGTACATAATCAAAGTAATCGTGACAAACAAGAATTAACCTAAGTAAAAGAATGCAAGGTGAAAGCTCAAGATTCTAAACCCTAATACTTTGCCCTAACACTCGACTTCACTAATCCACTAACAAGTTAATGGATTGTGCTCAATTAATGAGACCCTAATTTAACTAAGGTGATGCGGTCGTCCTCCTTCGCTAAACCGGTAAATGAATTAACCTTTCCTAAACCTTCTCGTTAAGACTACTAATTGTTATTGAGTGATGCGGTCGTCCTCTCTCTAACACTTTCGTACTAAATTTAAAGGTAAAGTTCAGATTAATTATAAGAATTCATTAATTAAGAGAATTAAAACTAACGTCACGAATTACCCTAATTATGTACCCACATCCTACTTCTACGAGTTCATCCTAACCTAAGCATGCAAGGGTTTTAGCCGGACATGACGTTAACAAACATTAAAGCAATAGAAGAAACGACGAACATAAACATAATGAATTTAACGAAGAAAATAAGAAACATGAACTAGGGTTTAAAAAGAAAATAAATACGAAGAACTGAAATTTGAATTGATAAAAACGAAATTTAAACGTGTTCAAAGTAACGAACTAATGAAAAGAAACTAAGAATTGAAAAGAAACTAGAATTCGTATGAAAAACCTCAACAACGTAAAAGTAAAGCTTGCTCGTTCTTCTCCTCTTCCTCTCTCTAAAAATTAAGTCTAAAGTGATTTCTAAAGTTGGGATCCTTCAAAACGTGTTTGGAAGAGGTATATATAGGCACCGGGTCGAAACGGGAGTTAATGGGCCGAAAATACGCATCCGGAGGCGAAAATACGTGCGCGCTCGAGCAAAACGCTCGAGCGGTGGCGCTCGAGTGATTCGCTCGAGCGCCAAAACTGTTCTGTAAGTTTTTGGCGCTCGAGTGATTCGCTCGAGCGCCGGCGCTCGAGCAAATCGCTCGAGCGCTGGCTGCTGTGCACTCGTTCGTAAAATCTTCATATCTCCTCAACCGGGAGTCCGTTTTGGCCGATTCAAAGTCCTACGAACTCCTCTTTTCGCCCTCTATCCATCTATGAAAACTAAAGAGACAAATTAATAATTTTATAAAAATGATACTCATTTGACTCCAAGCACTCATCGAAAACACTCAAAACATGAGTAAATCGGGCACCAAAACATAACAAGTTCACGCCTAATCAAATATTAAATTGAAATTGGATAGTAGAATTGCTAGATCTTTTTTGCAGGTATCCAATTGTCATGGTTTTAATGTTGTTAATTTTTCATGCGTGTGAATTAATTATTTTTTAATTCGATTCGTTCGAATTTATTTTTCTCGTGACAAAATCCACGAGTAGATTAGTTGTTTTTATTTTGATTCGATCATTATAATAGACTAGTCTAGATCTAGTATTTTTTTTTTTTGAAAAATAAATTGTAACCGGATCGAGACGAAGAACGAAGAATTAAAGACGGCGTACCCGGACGACGCATGCATGCGCGGCGCATGCATGGACGTAAAATCATGCATGGGGTGAGAAATGAGAATGAACGGCGAAACTCGGTGCACGATGGGGCGCGGCATGGCGCGGGCGTGCGCGCACGTAGGCGGTGCCCGGCGGCCAGCTGCTCGGCGCCGTGCCGGGTGGCGCACGGGTCCACTCCGTGGGCCGACGCGCGCCGTATCTCGGGCCATGGAATTTTTAAAAAAATTAATTTCAGTTCTGCATTTTTTGTGTGATTTTAAACGTCGTCCCGAACCCCAAACGAAGTTGTTTTTGATGAAGTGTTGCTGTTCGAATGGGAGCATGTCGAGACGAACAATGGAATGCAACAAGGACAATTTTTCGCATCAAGACGTGAAGAAATTAAATCGTGACAGTTGGATTTGAGTGCCCCAATGTGCTTAATTTTGTTTTGATAGATGTTTTATTTCGTGCACTTATTATTATTTGTTAATATGTGTTTGCATAAATTTTATTGTCCAAGAAAAATCTTACTTTCGAAAATTACTAAGTATGTTTATTTAATCGCAATTTTATTCCGGATATTAAAATTGGATTAATTTGGCCTCCATAATTTATTTATTTGTGAAGTTCTTTTGGAATACATTTCCCCCTCGGATCGGCCAAAAGGACGGATTTCACATGAATAAATTCCAAAAGGATGATTGTGGATTATTACTAGTGGCGGTATTGACCCTCACCACGAGTGGCTTGCTCAAAGCGAAATAATAATCCTGTATTTAATTATGGTTATTACTTAGGCATAAGAAATTTGTAATACCCCGTCCCGTTCTATACCCCTTTTTCTTAATTAGAAGCCTTATTTTATTTTCTCTTCTTTGTTTCTTTTAATTTTAATTATTTTTGTGTGCTATTTGTGTATTTAAATATACATACCCTTTTTATAAAATTCCTAAATTCGAAGAAAGAGAACGAATTCTTTCAAACGAATAAAGGACTACGAGAAATTAATTATTCAAATTAAATTAAGGATTTCGATCCGTTTAATTTTTTGAGAAAAATCAAAATACAATAAAATATTACTTGAGTTTAAAAACTGTATTAATTTCTGAATCGGGATTACACTCGTGAACCAAATGATCCCTGAACCCTATCAATTGGGAACGAAAATATCGAATTTTTGGATAAAAATTTAGAAATAGATAAGTTTGGAAAGGGAGGAGTATAAAAGAGGAAATCTCTCTCTCCTCATTCATTTCTTTCCCTTCACGCACAAAAATTTTCTCTCTCAAAAGAAATTTTCTTTCTTCTCCTTCGGTCGTCTCCCTCCTTCCGCCTCCTTACTCCGGCCGACGAAACTCCACGCCGCCGTGGCCCAGCCAGACGTACCCCGCCGGAGCTCCGTTCAACCATGGCCCAGGCCGCCCACGTCGCTGCTTCTCCGAGCCCACACCTCGCCGTCGCCTTCCTCCGCCTCCCTCTGCCGCTGTCCTCTTCACGCCACCGCGAAGCCACGACGTTACCTCCTCCGGCGAACGAAGAAGCGCCGCCGTGCCCAGCGCCTCTCTCTCCTTCGGTCGCGACGCAGACCACCAGAGAGCGCCGCCGCCTCGAAGCCCCAGTGCCACCGTCTCTCCAGCCGCACGCCGCCGTCGCCACTCCAGCGCCGCCGCCGCCTCTTGATTTCTCCTCTTCCAGTAAGTCTATGCAAAAAGCCCTCTTTCAATTCCACTCTTTGAAGTTCAATTTCAATTTTCACCCGTAACTAATTCTTTTCGTTTAATTCCGTTCATTTTGACGCCGTTGAACCGGTTGCTTTTGCCAAATTTCTGGAATTTCCGACCGACGCCGTTAGGCTGTCCAATTTCATTTTCCGAATTCCCGAACAACGCCGTAAGGCTGCCCAATTTTCGTGAGCAATTTCCGGGTTTCAAAACGACGCCGTTAGGCCGCCCGTTTAACGTCTCAAACTGAAGCTCGTAAGGTTTCTATCTTCGTTTTTCATCTTGGGTAGATTTTGGGTTAGATTGTTAATTGTTAGAAGCTTGGAACAAGGAAAAGAAATGAAAGAAAACTTACTGTTAGTTGGTTAGATGAATTAGTGTTAGTTATTAACCTATTTAGTATTATTGTTTTGTTTCACTTGTATCACTCTTTAGAAGTGAGTTTTTGGATAGTTGTTTCTTTGTTTTATTTCGTTCACAAACCATGAGATTGGAAATTTTTAGTTTAGTGTTTAGTAATAGTGGTTGGATGTTGAAATATTATTGTTTTAGATGTATGGTATTAATGACTTAGAGGACTAGTATTATTCTTATGAATGTTTAGTATCATTGTTTTTAGTATTATGATGATATTAGCAAAATATTATAGTATCCTTGTTTTGATGTTTTTCAAGGATAAAAACACTTTTGAATAAATTTCGTAAACAAAGGGAAACTCGTCTTCACCTCATACCCCTGTTAGAATTTTAGAAAACAAAAAAAAAAAAAAAGTATTTTAATAAGTTTAGAAAAGAGAAGTTTTATATTCAAGTTTTCGTTTAAAAACGAGAAATATGATTCGTAAGAAATAATAACCTTTTCTTTAATTTTATTAAGTAATAATCTTATTTTTCTAAGTATTTTCCAAGTTTAATAATTATATTTTTTCCTTAAAGGGCCTTTTTGAGAACACCATTAAATTCAGTAAATACACCCCCTGTTACACCACCAAATTCAGTAAATACACCCCCTGTTACATCACCAAATTCAGTAAATACACCTCCTGTTACACCACCAAATTCAGTAAATACACTCCCCTAATACACTCCCCTTTAAAAGAGGTGTACTTATCAATTTGAAATCAACCTTTGAAAACTTTAGTTTTCAATAATTTTCTGAAGACAACGACCTACTCAATCCTCGAGTTTCACGCTCTTAAGCTTTTCAAATTCAAAAGTCAATCTTTTAATCGAAATACTCCTTATTAGGATTCTGTACTTTTCGGAACACGCACGAAGGACTCAACTGTCTAACTACCCAATATTCCCGGAACTCAGAACAATCAGGTGGGTGATGATCCGTTGATTGATCTGCTATTAATAATGTCGTGCCGGTATTTTCTGAACTCGACTAAATCAAATCAAAAGTATCTAATCCAACATAATTGTAACACCTATCATTATAACTGTTTGGATTATGTGATATAACTACATATGTTATATATTAGTCTGTCATTTTGTGAATCGATCACCACTGCATGAGTAAACACCTTACGTAAGCATGAATTAGTTCAGTTATCAGTCAAGTATTTTCTCAACGAAGTTATTGTATCAGTTTTATGGAAAATCAGTAAGTACGGAGTTGTGATTTGGGTATTGATTTCCGACCTCCGGGGTCAGCTGTCGTTGGACGCCCTCGGAATCAAGATCGTTGATTATTTTTCCGGTCTCCGGGGTCAGCTGTCGTTGGACGCCCTCGGAATCGAGATCGTTGATTATTTTTCTGGTCTCCGGGGTCAGCTGTCGTTGGACGCCCTCGGAATCAAGGCTGTTGATGGTTGGAGTTTAAAAGAGTAACTATGATGGAAGTGGAATGGTTGTACGTTTATGGTTTGATAGTTGTGATAATGTGTGATATGACTTTGGGTTTTGCCCTAATGTGAACCAACTTGTGCTATTTCAATTATATCATGCGAAATATGCTTAATCACCGTTTAAATCTTTATAATCTTTTATATACGACAACTGGTTAAATAAAATAAACACTTTATCATTGAGTATAACTTAATATATTTCGGATTTACCAATCCCATGATGTTGCAATCACCCATAAGTGAGAATTCAATTCTCACGCCCCCTTTTCTTAACCCCTTGCAGATTTCAATTACGGGGAGCAAGGACAGTGACACAGAAGACACAAAGTCTCCATTTTGCTTAAAATATATTATTACTAATACAATGATGCCTATTATTTCTATTTCCCAATAAATGTTATCGATACTGCCATGCAAGACGATACTCTTTCCGTGTGTTTAAATTATCCAAACTCAGTGTGTATTATTCTGAAGATACAGAACCCTCTATCCATCTTTATATATATACAAATATACTTATGTTATAATATTCCTTCCCACTTATCCGCTGCATGAAACTTCTCTCTCTCAATTCAGTTATATTCCTTTCAAAAATTTTATAATTCGGACTTTTGATCACAATAACACTTCAAATCCGATATAATTAATATATTCTGGGTTCGGGGCGTTACAAAATTGATATTAACTTACTCCCCTCGGAGTCCCTGTCAATTTTTATGTGGTCAAAGTGGGAGCCAATTATTAATTTTAAATTAAGGATTTGTAACTTTTAAGTTTATGATCCGCTTGAATGTGTTTAAATGTATAGACCACCCCTCATGGCGCATTTAAATTGTTTCGAGATGTTGGCTGATGCATGATTATATTGTTTTAAGGTTTCAATATAATTGATGTGATCGAATTATGTGATAATTTCGTATTTTTCTAGATATTGATATGAATGTATGTTTTATTCTCATTTCATCATGTCGCAACCTTTTAATCCACTGTTTAATATACTTAAAGTTAATAAACCTTTTGGAGAGAATTATGTCAATTGGAAATGTTTTTATTAAATTTGTCCTTACTGCACGAAAACACAATTGAGTTATTCACGTTAATAAACCCGGCAAGCCTAATGATAAGTCAAGCAATGGGAAAAGACAGTTTATGATTGACAGCGTGACAATGAACACATGAAGTGCATCATCTTGACATCTCTGTCTGAGGATTTGAGGCGCATTCATGAAGACATTGTATCCGCTGTTGAAATCATGGAAAGCCTTGAAGAGATGTTTTCACATCAGAATCTCATGACTAATCAGTTCACCAAACATGACTCGGTCAAGTTGGAAATGGTGAAAGGAACGCCAGCGAGGGAGCACATTCTCGAGATAATGGCATACTTTAACAAGTTGGAAGTACTTGGTGCGGATTTTGATGTGTCTTCTCAGGTTGATTTCATATACCATTCTCTACCGAGAAGCTTTGAGCAGTTTCATCTGAATTGTCAGATGAATGAACGGACAAGTCGTTTGCCCGAGCTCTTGCAAACTTTAGTTTCGGTGGAAGTGATAATGGAGCACCAGTCTAGTGCTATGGTGGCTAATGGTCCGTCTACCTCTTTTGGTCCCAAGGGAGGGAAAAAGAGGAAGAGAACCAAAGGCCGGATCCAAGCAAATCCAATTGTTGCGAAAGACAATTGCAAAGGCTAGCATCGAAGTGGAAGTGTTTTAGTTGTGGTGAGAGAGGATAATGGAGGTCTGCCTGTTCCAAGCCTAAGAGGCTAGGAAAGTTAGGTAATTCACACACTCTAGTCGTCAAAACTTGTGAAGTGGCGTATGCTGTCTATTCGTGGATAGTGGATACGAGAGCTACTGATCATATTTGTTTCATGGGTTCAAGCTAACCCGACGACTTAACGGAAGTGAGATCCCCATCACATCGGGCAATGCTACGAGAGTGGCAGCTGAAGCAGTGGGAGAAGTGCGCCTATCTTTTGAAGATAGAGTTATGGTCTTGAGAGACGTTCTTCATGTTCCTAGTTTAGAAAGAACTCAACCTTCAGTTTCTAAACTGTTTTGAATAGATACTCAGTTTCTTTTAATAAGGATGTTATTATTTCTTGAAACGATGAGTTTATCTGTTCCGGAACTTCAATGGATGATCTTTATACCATTATTTGGGCACACCACTCACAAAATTGAATCTAATAACACAACGATTATTTCGAGTAATAAAAGGAAGCATTCTTCGGACATGAACGAAACACTTCTATGGCATCTTAGATTAGGTCATGTTAATCTAATGCGGATACAAAGTTTGGTGAAAAATGAATCCTTGGAGTCACTTCAAGTTGAGTCATTTCCAACTTGTGAATCCTATTTAGAGGGTAAAATGACCTAGAGGTGTTGGGACATTGTCAGTTTTGATTTAGATCCCAAAAGCCCCTGAAAAGATGATTGCCTTAATCTGTCTTTGTCAGGCTAGTCTTGGTTAGGATTAGTACTTAGTCATTTTACACTTCACAGGTACTCAGTAAGAGGAGAACTCACTGGAGACAATCAAGACTCAGAGCCTGAAGACGAAGAGCACCATCCTGAACTTATGGCAGTCGTCTAAGCTGGCTGAGTAAGTGTCAGTGATGAAGAGTATGACCCTGAGGTCATTACTAACTCAGTCCTGAAGGGTACAGGTTGTCACTGAGTAAATGGGAAGACTTGGAGTAGAGCCAAGCAATGCAAAAGGAATTTCAGCGTCAGGACAAGACCGGTGAGCTCAAGACAAAATGAACTTAATAAGACAAGCCTGAAGCTCTGGAATAAGTTCTGACATTCTCACCAACCTGATGACGTGGACCAATCCGAGGAGGACACGCACGTACGGAACCTGACACAGAGACTGAATTCAGACTGCATATTCAACGGGCAAGCATTTAATGTGCATTAAATGCAAATACCAAATCCATGCAAAGGCGGCTGCTGCATAGAGATATGTCCGTTTGAAGCCACTCTACATAGATGGCTAGAAGGCTATCTCTCCAACGGATAGTTTTTCAAAACCACCTATAAATACAGAAGGCCTTGAACCCATTCAAGGTTACGGGAAATTTCCAAGCCAGAAATTACTCAAAACTCTCAAGCAATCAAAGCATTCAGCCTTTAAGAGAAACACTCGAAACCTTCTAAATTTCCCAAGTGTTTCTTAGCAACTGAGAGCTATTCTGTATTCCAAGAGCTAATTAGAATTATCTTAAGCTTAGAGAGATTATCCAATCCTTAGCACAGCTTTGCCTTGTAAGGATAATCTCAACTTAGTTGGAATCCAAACTGAAACCAAAACCCTAAGTTAGGCTTGTTGGGAGTAAGTCGGTTAGTGTGATAGTAAGAGGAGTTTGTATAGATCAGTGAGGTAACTGGTCTTGGTGCACCTTGGCACGTTAAAAACAAGAATCCCTTGAGTGGATTTCCTGTTAAGTCAGGCCGTGGACGTAGGAGCTTGAGACTCTGAACCACGTTAAACTCCTTGTGTTCTTACTGCTTTGATATTGTGCATACCTGCCATATTACTTATTCATTCATTGCATTCAAGCTTATCAGGTCTGAATCAATCAACCTGATCTTCTAAAGTACACTGCCTTGCTAAACACTTCTAAGTTTTGAGTAAAACAAGTTTTTCAGAAAGCAAACTAAACAGGACTTTAAACTATCAGGGCTCAAACATTTCCGCACTGAACTTGAACTGATAGTTAGCCAACTGACCCGCACCAAGTGTAGTCAGTGGGTGTATTATCAGCTCCTAGTTCTTTACCACTCTGAGTGAAGGGGACTCAGTCAGTTTAAGTATAAAAAATCGGTATACGTGTATTCCCCCCCCCCCATACACGTATTCCTCAGTCTTGTACCGGGACCAACAAGTGGTATCAGAGCAGTGGTTCGAAAGACCACTGACTTTGAATACTAATAGTTTCAGAGGAGAAACTGTTGGTGGTCACTGAACAGATCTGAGTTTGCTTTTCACAAAACTTGCATCATCATCATGGCTTCAAGGAGACTTGAAGCCTCGTTACCTGAATTCTCTGTATCTAACTTTGTCTATTGGAAGTTCAGACTAGAGGCACATCTAGATGCCATCCATGACCAGATGCCGCGTGTGCTCAGGGAAGGACCGATCAAGATCACTATTCCTAACGTCAGAGGACTGGGATACGATGATCTTGCGATTGGCGTGCAGGTTCCTAAGGAGAGGAAAGACATGACCAACGATGAAATCAAGATGGTGGGGCTTGACAACGTCGCCAGAAACATCATCTTGCATACGGTGCCCTTCGAGGAGTCAGCCAGGCTGATGAACCTAAAGACGGCAAAGGAGGTCTGGGACGAGCTGACCAGGATGTGCGAAGGGTCAGAAAAGATAAAGGAAAACAAGAGGAATATTGCCATTCAGAAATTCGAAGCGTTCGAGATGCTGCCTGATGAGAGCATAGATCAGATGGAGTCAAGATTCATCAAGTTGATGAATGAGTTGGTGATGTTGGACAAGGATGTCCCAAGGAGAGATGTTGCTTCAAAAATCCTGAATGCCCTTCCTGAGAGATGGGACAACAGTGTAATTATGCTTAAGAACACTCAGGATATGAGTAACATAACTTCTGCTTTACTTTTTTCAGAGCTAAAAGCGCTTGAATTTGATCTTAACAAAAGGAAGAAGAAAGTTCAGTCAGAAGAGGAAGGGAAGGAGAAAACTCCTGAGAAAAGTGTGGCGTTCAAGGCCAGGTCTGAACCTGTTGAGCCCTCATCAAATTCTTCATCAAAGTCACTGATGGAGATGAGCAGGGAAGAACTCGCTGAGGAGTACAGCCTGATGGCCAGACGATTTGACAAGCTCAATTCCAGGTTTGGTCGTTATAAAAAGTTTTATCAGGACTCACGTGACAGGAAACCTGAAGGAACCCACCAAAGCTCGAGGAGATATGAGGAGCGAAGGAACACTGACCAGAGGAGAGAATGTGGTGATGAAAGGAGATATTCTGAACCAAAAACTGAAAGAAGAGACGAACAGAGACGTACTCGTGATGATAGATATCCAACCAAGGCTGAAAGCTCACCAAGAACCAGGGAACCTGACTCAAGGAGGAACCCTGAACCGAGAAAAGAAAGAATAAGTGAGCAGGTAGCATGTTACAACTGTAATAAGATTGGTCACTATCAGTACGATTGCCCGGAGCTGAGTGCTAGGGAGAGAGAGGAAAGGAGAGCCACGAGGGATCTAAGATCTGCTGATCGGAGGGCCATGGTGGCTGAGGATGCAACAGACTCTGATGGCCCCACTGAAAGGTCACCTGAACTCTTCTCGGATGATGAGTACGATGATGTCTGCCTAATGGCTAGGGATGAGCCTGAGGTAACATCAAATTCTGTTTGTGCTTCTTACACTGGTCAAAATCCTGAGCTCAGCTCAGAGTCAGTTAGAGAAATGAACCTTCAGATCTGTCTTGATCAATTGATGGTTGATTTCTCCAGACTGCAGGAAACTAATGTCTTCTTGGTAGAGGAGAACAAGAAATTGAGTACTGAAGTTCAAAACCTGAATGAACAACTCACTCAGTCTGATCTCAAAGAATCAGCTCAGATTGTGAGACTAACTCAGGAAATTGACATGATCAATTCTGAGCGTCTCCCAAGAGAGAAAATTCTGAAGGAACTGGCTGAGAAAGAGCTGGTCAGGAAGGAAGAGCTGAAAGCACTTAAGAGTAAGTTTGATGACCTCTTTACCAGACATGAAATCCTGAAAAAGAGTGAGGACTCTCTCAAGAAAAAGGTTGCAGCAATGAATAAATCCTCAGTGGCTAGAGAGGAAATAAATAGCAACCAGATACTTGGGAACAAGAAAAAGGGACTTGGATATGTTCCTGAGAAATCCTCACAAGGTCAGTCTCATGTTGCTTCAGGGAGCAACACTGAGAGGGTATTTGTTCAGACAGGCCAGAGTGCACCTAAGGTTGTGCTCCAGGCCCGTCAAACTGATAAGGGCAAGGAAACCGTTGACACAGTCAGGGTTGCTCCTAAGGTAGCTAAGCCAAAACCCAAGGGAAAGGCAAAGCAACCTGCGGAAGCCCCTGAGAGCTCAGGCCAGGGAAAACCTCAGCGAAAGCAGAGAAAGACTCAGGCCAAGAGCCCTCAGACTGGTCAGCAAGGGTACCATCATGCTTGGCAATACCATCAGGGAAGGCCAAACATGATGACACCCCCGTGGTTTTGGCATCCTGAGGCCTTTAACTGTTTTCCTTTCCCTCACTTGCCTAGGGGGAATAGAAATCAGGGCCCTTATCAAAAACAAGGCCCAAGACCTGCTGCACCCAGACCTAGGAAGAACAGGAGGCCAGCCCAAAAGGCATCCACTCAGGCTCCTGCGAAGCCTAAGTCTAGCACCCATACACCATCTTCCTCTCAGGCTAAGAAGAAGAAAGTTGTGTATGTCGATGTTTCAGGGAGACAGATTCACCACTCTGAGGCAATCAGGGTTGTGAAGCAAGTCTGGATCCCGAAAGGTACAGCTGACACAATAGGACCCAACACCCAATGGGTACCTAAAGCCTGATTTGCTCACAGGCGGCTGTGGATCACAACAAGAGGAGAGAAGACTCAATCAAAGCTGTTTGGTACCTAGACAGTGGTTGCTCAAGACACATGACTGGAATGAAGAGTCTTCTCCAAGAGTATCAGGCTAAAGATGGTCCACAGGTAACCTTTGGTGATAACTCAAAAGGTGTTACTAAGGGTTTTGGTGTTCTAATTATAGGTACAGTAAGAGTGAAAAATGTGTCCTTTGTGGAAGGACTGAAGCATAACCTGCTGTCAGTAAGTCAATTCTGTGACAAAGGGTTCAGTGTTGAGTTCTCATCGAATAAATGTTCAGTCAAGGACAAATCAACACAAGTGCTTCTATCAGGTATAAGGAAAGGTAACGTTTATCTCGCTGATTGGAGCAGCACTATTCCTAATACTTGTCTTGTTGCTAAAAGCTCTCTAGAGCTCAGTTGGTTATGGCATAAAAGATTAAGCCACCTGAACTTCAAGATTCTTAACAAAATTTCTAGACAGTCACTTGTTGATGGTCTCCCTAATGAAGTTTTTAGCAAAGATCACGTGTGCAAAGCTTGTCAGGAAGGGAAGCAAGTCAGAGCGTCATTCAAAGAAAAGGCTTCTTACTCCACTGACAGGATACTTCAGCTTCTGCACATGGATCTATTTGGTCCCATAACACCTGTGAGTATGAATGGTAGAAAATATACCCTTGTGGTTATTGATGATTATTCTAGATATACTTGGGTTATTTTCCTGTTAAATAAGAAGGAAACACAGGTGAAGCTTCCAGAGTTGCTCAGAAGACTCAGCAATGAGAAAAATCAGTCCATTACCAAGATCAGATCTGACAAGGGCACTGAGTTTATAAATTCATATATTTCTGACTTTTGTAATGAACTTGGTATAGCTCATGAGACTTCTGCAGCTAGAACCCCACAACAGAATGGTGTCGCTGAAAGGAGGAATCGGACACTGAAGGAAGCTGCAAGGACCATGCTGGCTGAGTCAGGATTGCCCAAGAAGTTTTGGGCTGAGGCAATCAACACTGCATGCTACACTCAGAACAGATCCATGCTGAACAAGCAACATGCTCAGACCCCATATGAGACATGGAACAAAAGAAAACCTCGTATTTCTTACTTTCATGTGTTTGGTTGTAAGTGCTTCATCCTCAACAATGGGAAAACCCAGTTGAAAGCCTTTGATAGCAAATCTGATGAAGGAATATTCTTGGGATATTCTGAAATTAGCAAAGCCTTCAGGGTTTACAATTGTAGGACCCTTGTTGTGGAAGAATCACCTCATGTTGTCTTTGATGAATCTGCTAATGAGTCTAGGGCAAAGGTGCTGAATCCTGACACTGAGGAGGTCACGAGGAGTGTGACAAGGCTGAGCTTGAAGAGTCAACCTGATTTCAAGATCAAGACTGTGCCAATTCCCAGATGGGATGATGATGACGATCAGGATGATGAACCAAGTGCCACTCCTAAACCCAGCACATCAGGGATGGTTGAGCCTCAGACAGAGGAACAGGCTCAACCTGAGGTAAGTACCGTCTATGAAGATGCTGTTGCAGCTGAGACGGATCCTGAGTCACCTCATCAAGGGGGAATCAATGTCCCTGACATTGAACTTGTTAATCCCTTCGGTATAGACTCAGGATCATCCCCTTCTGTTCAATTTCCTGAATTTTATGAGCCTGTAGACACTAACATTGCAGGTACTTCAGGAACAACTCCTGGCAAAAGAACATGGTTAGAAGATCATCCCATTGATCAAATTATTGGTGATCCAACTGAGGGAGTCAGGACCAGACGGTTTCATGGTGAGAGTGCATTGTTCTGTTGCTTTCTCTCTGAGCAAGAGCCTCAGAACATTGAAGAAGCTCTCACTGACTCGAACTGGATCATTGCCATGCAAGAGGAGTTGAATCAGTTCACAAGGAATCAGGTTTGGAAACTGGTAGATAGACCTAGGCATCAAGGTGTGATTGGTACCAAGTGGGTCTTTAAGAACAAGAAGGATGAGAATGGTGTTGTGGTAAGGAACAAGGCTAGACTGGTTGCAAAAGGGTATTGTCAGTCTGAAGGAATAGACTATGATGAGACTTTTGCTCCAGTGGCTAGATTGGAAGCTATCAGGTTGTTCCTTGCCTATGCGACATATAAGAAGTTCAAGGTGTATCAAATGGATGTCAAGAGTGCATTCCTGAATGGTGTACTCAATGAAGAGGTATATGTTGAACAACCTCCCGGGTTTGAGGTTGGAGATAGAGTATACCATTTGAAGAAAGCACTCTATGGACTTAAGCAAGCACCAAGAGCTTGGTATGATACCCTCTCTCAATTCCTGACTGATCATGGGTTCAAGAAGGGAACAGTGGATAGGACTTTGTTCAGGATCACTGAAGGTGATGACATTCTCCTGGTCCAAATTTATGTGGATGACATAATATTTGGATCCCCAAATCAGCAGTTATGTGAGAAATTCTCTAAACTGATGACGGGTAAATTTGAGATGTCAATGATGGGAGAGATGAACTTTTTCTTAGGATTGCAGGTCAAGCAGACTGATCAAGGTATATTCATTAATCAGGCCAAGTATACAAGAGACTTGATTCATAAGTTTGGTGTTCAAAACAGCAATCCAGCCAGGATCCCAATGAACACCAATTGGAAGATGGATCCTGACACTGAAGGGACTTCAGTGAATCAGACTGAGTATCGTGGGCTGATAGGTTCTTTACTGTACCTGACTGCAAGTAGGCCTGACATTACGTTTGCAGTTGGTGTGTGTGCTAGGTATCAGTCTGATCCCAAGAGAAGTCATTTGGAGGCTGCTAAGAGGATACTTAAGTATTTGAAAAGGACAGTTAATATGGGACTATGGTATCCTTCAGATGACAACCTTGAACTGACTGGGTATTCAGATGCAGATTATGGAGGTTGTAGGATTGATAGGAAATCAACCTCAGGGACATGTCAGTTTTTGGGAAGTAAGTTGATCTCGTGGTTTAGTAAGAAGCAGAATTCAGTGGCAACATCCACAACTGAGGCTGAGTATATGGCTGCAGGGAGTTGTTGTGCTCAGATCCTATGGTTGAGGCAACAGTTGAGGGACTACCAAGTATTTGCTAATCAGGTTCCAATCTATTGTGATAACAATAGTGCAATAGCAATCACTCAGAACCCAGTGCTTCACACAAGGTGCAAGCATGTGGATATTAGACACCACTTCATTCGAGATCATGTGGAAAAGAAAGATATTAGGATGGAAAAGATTCACACTGATAGGCAAAGAGCTGACATCTTGACTAAGCCCTTGGCTGAAGCAAGGTTTACGGAACTATCAGTGGAATTGGGGCTTTTAGATCCGGGAGAGCAGTCAGTATAGGGCTCTAAGGGAACTCAGGCCAGACTCGACTCAGCGAGGTATCAGGGTGCTACAATGTCTCCCTGACAGGTATGGGCTCTAACCTGACTCTTGTGAATCTCAAGCGTCTCCCTGAGTCATTCGTCCTGAAAATCTTTATTAAATGCATTCCGTTATCATTAAAAGCGCACCTTTTTATATTTAAACCCACGCGCACGGAGCATTTAATGTCAAAGTTACTTTTTCATATACGTGTCCGTTTTATACGGAATGTGACTGACTTGGGGTTTCAATTAAAACTGAGATTAATCCTGGCCTCTCATTTCAAAACCTTTCGAATTCAGGAATCAATCTCAACCCCACGTTTGAGTAACTGACTTAGTCTTATCAATCAAGGGTGTCATTTGAGGTCTTTACGCAAACACAACGCACAATTTGCACACTGAGCCTTCTCTCGCTCACACACAGAATTTCTAAAACCTCTTTCTCAAAACACAATGGCATTCCTTGATTCCGACTGGACAACCGACAAGATCGTCGATGTTGTTGAGAAGAGGCTGGTACACATGGAGCAAGTCATCTCCATGGAAGGTATCTGTCTAACGGTTAAGGAAATCAAACCCGTTTTTAAATGGATTTCCGACGCCGGGTTGGAAACATACTTCACCACCCGCCCCTCTTCTGTGCTCCCAAGAACCGTGGTGGAAGCTTATTTGAACATGTTCTTGCGGAAGGGTGAAGTCTGCACCAAGGTGACTGCGCTAAAGCCGACGGGGGAAAAGAATAGCGACGGAGAGCCTCTCTACGACTCGGAGGTGGTCACCATTGATCTCAGGCAGGCGGTGAGGGAAGTCTTCAAGCTGCCATCCTCTGGCATCAACCCCAGGATTTACAAGGAAAACTCGGAGGGAGAATTCCTTGGGAAATGGACCAAGTCAGGGTCTTCGGAATTCAGGGCCCGTCAGAACAAGAGCACTCTGAAGCCGGAGTACAGGGCTCTGGTGGACTTGGTGTCCAAGATGGTGATGGGAGCAACTGGCTCTCACGAGCAGTTGAGTCTGCCCAAGTTGAGGCTCATGGGAGCAATCGCTGATGGAGTGGAAGCGAACTGGGAGCAGTTCTTCCTCGATCAACTCCATCAGGCGGGATTGGACAAGATCACGCGTGACGAGAAGAAAAAGCACATATCTGTCAGTGCCATCTTGCCTTTTGGCACAAGATTGTCCATGCTAATTGCTCATGCGTGCCATGGGTACACTTTTGACTTTGAGGACAACCTTTCCTCAAAGAAGGTCATGTTTTCATCACTGAGTGACACCTATTCAGTGCTAGGGCTGACTGATCCCAATGCGAAAGCAAAGGGTCAGGCTAGAAAGCCAGCTGGGACGGCCAAGAGAGTGGCAACCAGCCTCATTGAAAAGGTGGATGAGCTCCTTGAGAGGAGTAAGGAGGCTGAGAAGGCTGTTGCTGAGGAGGTGGAGCAACCTGATGTGGGCGCGGCTGAGAAGAAGGAGAGGAGGGTGAAAATCGTGCTGTCAGGGAAGAGCACGAAGACAGGGACTGAGTCAGATCCCAAGAAGGCCGGGACTGAGGCTGAGGGAACTGATGATGACGTCAGTTTAGAGGGCGCTCAGGGAAAGAGGCCCCTGAAGAGACTTAGGAGGGGAGTAAAGAAGTCTCCTGCTAAGAAACTCCCTGAATTGAGTGAGAGGGAGAAGTCAAGCTCTCCTGGAGCCTCTGACTTAGAGGAGGTGAGAAAGACTGTCGAGACGGCTGAGTCATTGCAGCCTGAGACAGCATCCACACAAACACCCCCACACCCTGAAACCCAAACACCTTTCATCCCTGACCCCACACCTCAAACTCCCCAACTCCCCCAACCTTCAGAGCCAAATTACCCCACTGAGTCAGTGCCATCAACCTCACCTACAATTGAGCCTGACCAGTTAGCCGAGCCAAACCTTCCCAACCCTTCAGATTTTCCCTCATACCCCAATCCCAAAGACTGTCCCAAATCTATTTCAACAGAAGAGGATGTGTTCCTTGAAATAGAGGAGGAGGAGCTGGATGAGCATATGGCGGGAGGTATACTGGAGAATACGCTCAGGGGGAATGCCACGGAGTGGGCAGGAAAGTGCTGGCCTGGGCTGTACAAATACACTGAATTGCTGGCATATGTGGTGGAGCTCAAAGTTTGGTTGGACTTTAAACAATCAAACATGCAGGAGCAACATATGCTAGTAGACGCGCGCGGCTGGGAACATTGGGAGACGGAGGAGGCCAAGATCTGCTCATTCTTTGGCCTGACAAGCTGGCTTCAACTTTTGAACTTCGACAACCTGAAGAAACTTGTGGCTGAAATGATGGCCAAAAGCAAGGCTGATCTTCTCTCCGTTGAAGAGAAGGAGGATGATGAGGACGATGATGACGCTCAAGGTGGAGCTGTGGAAAAGGCAGTGGAAGAGACTGCAAGGGAAGTAGATGAGATGGACTCTGAGCCTCAGGCTCAGGGGGAAGGTGACAAGAACACTGGTGCCAAGGATGGACCAGTGGCTGAGGATGTTGTGAACATCTCAGCTGCCAATGAGACATCTGTCGATGAAGGGATTCCCTGCCCTGAGACACGAGAGGAAGATGTTGAGGCATTCAAGGAGACTCTCAGTTCCGAAGGACAAGTTCCTAAGGTTCAAGTTAGCTTAGCTGAGCCTGAGGAGGCGGCTATGACTACTTCACAACTGCCTTCAGTGTACCTAGAAGAAGGGACTGATGCTGCAGGGGCTGACAAGGGAAAGCAGCCAATCACTGAGGAGGCCGCTGATGATGAAGATGTGGTCATAACCGGGGTCGGCCGTGCTGAGTTTACAAGCATAGTGGAGGTCAAACAGGAGAAAACCTCGGAAAATCTAGCTGAACTTCAGGAGGAGGTAATGAGGCTACGTGCTGAAAAAGATGAAGACTCCAAAGCCCTGGCGAAACACATCAGGTGGACAAAGTCAGCTTACAACACCCTTGCCAACAGGGAGTTGATCTTGTTAAAACGCACAATGACTGACACGGCCAAGTCAGTGAAGAATGAGAGGAAGCGCACAAAGAAGATGCTCAGGGACACTCTCAAGAAACTTGAAGAGAGAGATGCGATCAGGGACGAAAAGATGAATCAGGCAGTGGACAGGCTTGCAGTTCAGACTGGAGCTATTGTCACTCAGGCCTTGGAGGACTCAGCGTCCAAGTTGGAGCTGGAGTCAGGGAAGCTGGATCGCACATCTCAATCAGTGGCGGACATTTTGGCTAAAGCCACTGAGGAGTCTGTGAAGATACTGACTGAGGTTAGCAGAGTCAGCGGTGAGTCCTCGAAGGTGGAAGAAAGGATCACCAAGGCTGAACAAAGTCTCCAACTCTCTATGGAGGTCTTTGAGAAGAAAGTCAATGCTGCCATCAGTTCCGTATCCTTTGCAGGGACTGGGATTTCAATGGGAGTTGAGTTATTGAAGGAGGGAATCAATGATGTCCATTCCCTAGCTTCCTTCGTAATCAACAGCGGATCTGACGCATTCCCATCTGAGGCCAATGATGATGCCAAAAAGGGGGAAAAGAAGAAGAAAAGATCCCGCCCTGAGGCATCTGAGGCAGTTAGTCAAGGAGAAATCGTCCTAGCTGATCCTGAAGCCAATCCTGATGGAAATATTCTAAGGGTAAGGAAGTCAGCTAGGTTAGCGGCAGTGGAGAAGGAAGGAGAACAATTAGTTGCCAAGCTGAGGGAGGAGGCAACAAAGGCAAAGGATAATGAACCTTCAAAGCAACAACCTGAGCCAGTCCAAAGATCATCACCCATGAGCTCAAGGAAGAATCCCATCACTTACTCAGGTGAGTTAGTTGCGGAGCTATGTGCTGAAGCATGGGGAGATCAACCTGAAAAGACTGAGGCTATGCGCAGAGCTGAAATTGCTCAGAAGGAGAAGATGCGCATTTTGGAGAAGAAGGTTGAAAAGCTGACGGATATCACTGAGCTTCAACAACGTGAACTAGATGATGCAGTGATCAGCTTGCTAAGGAGGAAGAAGGCGAAGCCTGAGCCAAGGAAGTACAGAAAGAAGCCAACAGTTAGGAAGGCAACAATTCTTCAAGTCAGTAGGCCAGAATCAGGAGCAAGGGAAGCTTTTGTTGATGAGTTCGTCTCAGAGACTTTAAAGGAGTTTTGGACTGATGCAAGGGATGAATTTGTCAGGCTATGGTTCGTTGTGAAGAAATGGGGCGACACTGACGATATTGATGCCCACTTCACTGACTATATGATGGACAATCATCCTGAGCTATTTCAGAAGATCTTGGAGGAGGCTGAGGCAGCTAAAGTCCAAGTGAAGGCTCCTGAGTTCATCATTCGAGCTCCTCCCTTAATTCCTGGAACTCTAAAGCATGACACTAAGGCCATAATGATGGAAGTCTTGAAGATAGCTAGAACTGAAGGATATGTGAACCAACCTGGAAGACTTGACGAGCTGAAGGCAAGAGTTTATGCTGGATATGGACTCAAGCCTGAGATGAGATTAGTCTAGGTGTTCACAGGCTTCTTTGTAATAGATTAGATTCATTGTAATCATTTCCACATCTATCAATGAAATCTATCACTTTTGCCCACAGACAAAAACTCATTGTCTTTTTGGCTTGTTTAAATTCTGTACTTTATCAAGAATTGCTCTAACACTGTCTTATCTTATAGATAGGAGTGTCCTATTTCCTCTAAGTGTTTTGAGGATCTTTTCAGTGTTTTGGCATCATCAAAAAGGGGGAAATTGTTGGGACATTGTCAGTTTTGATTTAGATCCCAAAAGCCCCTGAAAAGATGATTGCCTTAATCTGTCTTTGTCAGGCTAGTCTTGGTTAGGATTAGTACTTAGTCATTTTACACTTCACAGGTACTCAGTAAGAGGAGAACTCACTGGAGACAATCAAGACTCAGAGCCTGAAGACGAAGAGCACCATCCTGAACTTATGGCAGTCGTCTAAGCTGGCTGAGTAAGTGTCAGTGATGAAGAGTATGACCCTGAGGTCATTACTAACTCAGTCCTGAAGGGTACAGGTTGTCACTGAGTAAATGGGAAGACTTGGAGTAGAGCCAAGCAATGCAAAAGGAATTTCAGCGTCAGGACAAGACCGGTGAGCTCAAGACAAAATGAACTTAATAAGACAAGCCTGAAGCTCTGGAATAAGTTCTGACATTCTCACCAACCTGATGACGTGGACCAATCCGAGGAGGACACGCACGTACGGAACCTGACACAGAGACTGAATTCAGACTGCATATTCAACGGGCAAGCATTTAATGTGCATTAAATGCAAATACCAAATCCATGCAAAGGCGGCTGCTGCATAGAGATATGTCCGTTTGAAGCCACTCTACATAGATGGCTAGAAGGCTATCTCTCCAACGGATAGTTTTTCAAAACCACCTATAAATACAGAAGGCCTTGAACCCATTCAAGGTTACGGGAAATTTTCAAGCCAGAAATTACTCAAAACTCTCAAGCAATCAAAGCATTCAGCCTTTAAGAGAAACACTCGAAACCTTCTAAATTTCCCAAGTGTTTCTTAGCAACTGAGAGCTATTCTGTATTCCAAGAGCTAATTAGAATTATCTTAAGCTTAGAGAGATTATCCAATCCTTAGCACAGCTTTGCCTTGTAAGGATAATCTCAACTTAGTTGGAATCCAAACTGAAACCAAAACCCTAAGTTAGGCTTGTTGGGAGTAAGTCGGTTAGTGTGATAGTAAGAGGAGTTTGTATAGATCAGTGAGGTAACTGGTCTTGGTGCACCTTGGCACGTTAAAAACAAGAATCCCTTGAGTGGATTTCCTGTTAAGTCAGGCCGTGGACGTAGGAGCTTGAGACTCTGAACCACGTTAAACTCCTTGTGTTCTTACTGCTTTGATATTGTGCATACCTGCCATATTACTTATTCATTCATTGCATTCAAGCTTATCAGGTCTGAATCAATCAACCTGATCTTCTAAAGTACACTGCCTTGCTAAACACTTCTAAGTTTTGAGTAAAACAAGTTTTTCAGAAAGCAAACTAAACAGGACTTTAAACTATCAGGGCTCAAACATTTCCGCACTGAACTTGAACTGATAGTTAGCCAACTGACCCGCACCAAGTGTAGTCAGTGGGTGTATTATCAGCTCCTAGTTCTTTACCACTCTGAGTGAAGGGGACTCAGTCAGTTTAAGTATAAAAAATCGGTATACGTGTATTCCCCCCCCCCCCCATACACGTATTCCTCAGTCTTGTACCGGGACCAACAAGAGGGCATTTGGAGCCAAGGGGAATAGAGCCACCAAAGTGTTAGAACTCGTTCATACCGATATGTGTGGTTCAATGACGATCATAGCAAGAATGGGTATGAGTAATTTGTTATTTTGATGATTACTCGAGATATGGATGCATCTACCTTATGATGCATAGGGAAAGAAGTATCAAGTTTCTACGATTTGATCGTGGAGGCGAATACCTTAGCGATGAATTCTTGAACTACCTATTGGACGAAGGGATTGTATCCCTGTTGACCGCATCGGGAACCCCTCAATAGAACGGTGTGGTGGAACGAAAGAACCAAACTCTTTTAGAAATAGTCAGATCCATGATGAGTTATTCAGATTTACCCATGTCGTTTTGGGGTAATGCCTTGGAAACGGCGGCTTACATTCTAAACTTGGTGCCATCCAAATCGGTTCCTAAAACCCCAATAGAATTGTGGACCGGGCGCAAGACCAGTCTAAGACACTTGCGGATTTGGGGTTGTCCGGCATACGTGCTAGACAAGGAAGCCGGTAAGTTGGATTCACGTTCGGAATTAAGGCTGTTTATAGGATACCCTGCGGGAACGAAAGGGTGTATGTTCTATAGTCCCAAGGATCAAAAGACTGTGATTAGTTCGCACTTTAAATTCTTGGAGGAAGACTATATGAACAAAAGAAAGCCCAGAAGTGAGATTACCTTAGACGAGTTAAGAGGGCAAACTCATATACCAAGTATACAAGATGATGTACCACACGTCACACCTTCACAACCGAAACCCCATCGCAGTGGGAGGATTGCTAGGCAACCCGAGAGATTCATGGGGATAGGAGAATCTTCGAATTTGGTTCCCGGCGATGAATCAGACTCATGGACATACGACGAGGCAACCCAAGACAAAGATGCGGAGTCATGGAAAACGGCAATGGAAACCGAGATGGGTTTGATGGATCATAATCAAGTGTGGGAGTTGGTCGAACCACCCAATGGGGTAGAACCCATTGGATGCAAGTGGGTGTATAAGAGGAAAAGAGGACCGGACGGAAGGGTAGAGACCTTCAAAGCAAGGCTTGTGGCCAAAGGGTATACTCAGAAAGAAGGGATCGATTATGAGGAAACATTTTCGCCTGTAGCTATGCTAAAGTCCATCTGTATTCTCTTGTCGATCGCTGCGCACCTAGATTACGAGATCTGATAAATGGATGTCAAGACGGCTTTCCTTAACGGAAGTCTTGACGGGTTAGATATCCATATGCAACATCCCAAAGGTTTCATTGAAAAAGGCCAAGAGCACCTCGTATGCAAGCTTAAGAGATCCATTTATGGACTTAAGCAAGCATCGCGTACTTGGAACCAGTGTTTTGATCAAGTTATTAAGTCTTATGGGTTTGTGATCAAAACAAGTTCGAAAGTTGTGTGTATAAAAGGTGTGACGGAACTGCGGTGGTATTCTTAGTATTATACGTAGACAATATTCTGCTCGTTGGAAACAATGTAAAGGTATTGTCAGATGTAAGGGTATGGCTGTCAAATCAGTTTGATATGAAGGACTTAGGGAAAGCCGGTCACATCCTTGGGATCAAGATCACTCGAGATCGCAAGAGGAGGATGTTGGGCTTATCGCAAGTTTCATACGAAGCCACTGTTTTGAAGTATTTCAGCGTGCAAGATTCCTTGAAAGGTTTTGTACCTTTTAGGCACGGAATCCATCTAACCAAAGAAATATGCCCTAAGACGCAAGTGGAGATAGATGACATGAAAGACTTTTCGTACGTTTCGGAAGTAGGAAGTCTTATGTATGTAACATTGTGTACGAGACCGGATATCTGCTTTGTCGTGAGCATGTTGGCAAGATATCAAAGTAACCCCGGGAAAGCACATTAGATTGCAATTAAATGCGTTCTTTAGTTTCTGAAAAGAACTTGGTATGAAATGTTGATTTAACAGTCAGACAGTCTAATTCCCATGGGATACACGGACTCAAATTTCCAATCAGATATAGAATCCAGAAATATCTACCTCGGGTAGTGTGTTTTGCATGGGAGAAGGAGCCATGACATGGAGAAGCGATTTGCAGAAATGCATCGCCGATTCGACCATGAAAGCCGAATAAGTAACTGCTTATGAAGCAGTGAAAGAAGCGGTTTGGCTCAAGTACTTCTTAGTGGACTTGGACGTTGTTCCGAATTTGCCCATCATAATCACTGTCCATTGTGATAATGTCGGAGCAGTTGAAAATTCAAGGGAACCAAGAGCCCACAAGGCCAGCAAACACATTGAAAGAAAACACCATCTTATACGAGAAATTGTTAAGAGAGGAGATAAAGAGGTGGTAAAGATAAATGTCGGAGGACAACCTAGTACATCCATTCACAAAGGGTCTGCCTCAGAGTACATTCGAGAGACATGTGGATGGAATGGGAGTCAAAACTATTGCCAATCTGCTTTAAGTATAAGTGGGAGGAATTATTAGGTTAGTGTAGGTTGACATGAGATGTCACGTAGAGCTACTACACTAAGACATGCATGATGTATACTAAAAAGCAGACTTTAAGTATAAGTGGGAGATTGTTGGAGTTATACGTGAAAGTATGCTTTTACTTTGTATAACTCGTGTATCAAACACTTGTTTATGAGAATAATTCTTTTATCGCATATGCTTTAGATATGATTGAATGTTGAATATTTATTGCAAACAGTTCATAATAGTACAAGTTACATTGTAGTTAATGTGGTGATACCCGATCACGGAAGATAACATTAATAGTTTTCTTGTAACTATACGTACATTTTCACGACCTAGGTGGAATTGAACAATCCACCGTGAAAGTTCGATGTGCAAGTCTCAGATTGGTCTGTCTTGACTAAGAGATTGCACTAGCACATTTAGTATGTGTTGAAGAGGACCTACAGCGAGGATAAATTCTTCTGTTCTGAATTAGACCTCAGTGGTTGTTTATTTCTTAATCTTCGTCACTTAAATAGGACCGTGTGTGCTTAATGGTTACTGCTTTGATTCATGTTGGGTGAGAATCATTGTGACTTCGAACCTTGTGCTTTGGGCAGTAATATTAATCATACAACGGTTGCTAAGATTTAATACGGAGAAACGCATGCGAGTACGGCTCGTGTGATTAGTCCCCTTGGTGGGCTCAGAAGTGTTATCGTACCAAATCTTGCAAGTGAAGAATCAGTTTCTTCGGTACGGATAATAATGTTGAGTTGTCTTTACTCCAAGGTGAAATATATTAATTAATTTAGAGTTATTCAGAAGCTTAATTAATTAATGGACTTGATAATCTTAAATGCGGAAAATAATAACCGGGAGCCCATATTATCGTAATATGGATTAAGATGGATAGTGCAATATTAATTTATTAGTGGTACTAATTAATATTAATGGGCTGAATTATATTGGGGCTCAATATTGAAATTCAGAAGCCCATTGGAGGTCCAATCTTAATTCTCCTAAAGGCCCCTCAAGTAGCCCATTAAGTAGTCCAATAATAATAAGGTGATTAAAATAAAAGAAAATATATTTGCTGATTTTTCTTGAGATTTTTGAAAATAAGAGATATGAAGAGAGAAAAGATTTTTTTGATTTTCTTGGAAAGATATTATGGAAGATAAGTATTCTTGGAATACAAGATTATCTCATAAATTCAAGAAGATCCAAATCTTGCATTCTCAATCTATAAATTTCGAAAATTGCATATATTAGGAGGGTGAGATTTTTGTGGAATATTTTTTTTATGGAGAAAAGAATATATGAGATATATTCAAGATTTCTTGGAGGCCAAGAAAAAGATTTTCTCTCCCCTAAAATACACCTAAATTTCATTCACCCCTCTTCTATATATAGGGGATGATTATTTCATCTCCAGTTTACTTTTCACAGCGTTGAAAAAAAATCAGCAACACTATTTTTTTCTTTCTTCCTTGTTATTTAAAATTGCTTGAAAGCACTTCCCACCGGTGATCAAGTAAGGCGAAAGGTAAATACTTGAGAAGGTTTTTGGGTTGATAAAGCGTGATCGTGGTTGTCCCGTTTATTCAAAGGCCAATTCTACAAGAGGTACGTAAGTCACATAAATTCTTGTTTATTTCGCCTAGATTTTATGTGAATTAATTCAACATGCATGATGATAAATTAGTTGTTGGAATTATTATTTGAATTAATTAGGATTAATTCATGCTAGTAATAATTGAATTTAAATTCGTATTTAAATTTCATCCCGAATAGATTCCGGGAACCCCTATTTTCCCAACAAAATGTGTAATTAGTACTGTTTAAATATCCTTTCCCGACTAAATTTTCCATATAGCGTACTTATCCTTATTTTAACTTATGTCTTTGAATGATTTTGGTTACTTGGCCGATTTCAAAATTGGTCCTTTATTTATTTATTTATTTTAAAAAAAATTATGGCACCAAGGTCTTGGCCGACCAAAAATTTGATTCAAGGACATTGATTTCTTCAACTATCTTTATTAGGATATTTAAACATGCTTAATTACACATTTAATAAAAATAAATAACGTAATAATTTATAATTCACCTATCTCAAGCATATTTTAAAGGTTAATCCGACCCAAAATGGAATTTTATATTACTTAAATTAAAATGTCATATATTAATGTCACATCAAGGGGTTTAAACTAGGAATAGATGTATGTCTTCGAATGATTTTGGTTACTTGGCCGATTTTGAAATTGGTCCTTTAATTTTTTTTTTAATTATGGCATCAAGGCCTTGGCCAACCATGTTCACGGAAATGGAAATTTATATTACTTAAATTGCATGAGTGTGGTTACTTTCATGATTTCGAAATTGATCCTTTTTTTTAAATTATGACATCAAGGCCTTGGCCGACCATGTTCACGGCAATGGCCTTAAATTCAATTTGATTTGAATTTTACATAAATTGTATTCAAGGATGTTGATTTCTTCAACTACCCTTATTAGGATATTTAAACATACTTAATTACACAAATAATAAAAATAAATAACATAATAATTTATAATTCATCTATCTCAATCATGCTTTAAATGTTAATATGATCCAAAATGGAAATTTATATTACTTAAATTGCATGAGTGTGGAGCATGATGGGTTCCTATATGTAAAATGGACCTGGAATAGGCTATGATCAACTAATTTGTGTAATTACTTCTATTCATTAATTGATTAATTTTTTAAAAATATAGTGCATGCCATGAATGTGACTCATAAAAAATTCAATTCTCTTTTGATCAAGAGTCTTGGAAAATTATGGGACTAAATTGTGTTGTTAAAAGGATTTTTTTAAAATAGAATTATTTATATTGGACCAATGGTATAAATTAAGTTCTAATTGACTTTGTAAAAGGTATGTAACCATGTATCATGAATACAACAATTTTCGTCCATGACATGGATGGCAAGAGCATGATGAGTGCTATGACAAGGATGTAATTATAATTTAATGTCTCTTGATAATTTAGTGTCTCTTAATATTATATTCCCCTTGATGATGGATGCTATGACAAAGGTGTAATGATGATGGTGTCCTTAATATTAAATTCTATCTGAAATGTGTTTTTAAAAATTCAACAAATGCGGGTGACTGTTGGGGGCGACAACATGAATATAATGATGATGGATTATCAGGTTACCAATACTTTTAAAAAACATGCGCCAAATTTTTAAAGTAGGAGACTAAAATTCTTGAAAAATATTGTGTTAAAAATTCCTAAATTAGCTCTAAAATATTTTTAATGAACTAACGACGTATTGTATTTTGGATAATTTGTGTTTTACCATGTAATTGGTCAACTTAAAATTCTTATAAAATAGTGCATTGAAAATTTTGAAATTAGACCTAAATTATTTTTAAATAATAATTTCTCTCATTATAGAGATATGTATAATGGAGGAGATATCATTCATTTTATATTGATGTAGCTTATAATTATAATAACAAATTAATGTGAGGTGATTATAATTAATGATAATGATGTAACATTTTAACTATAGTTAATGATCATTATAATTATTTATAATTGTAATTAAAGTGATGTAATTATAATTAATGATGATGATGTAACTTTTTAATTATAATTATAATAATTTATAAATGTAATTAATATTATAATAATACATTAAAGAGAGGTAATTATAATTAATTATAATGATGTGACGTATAGATATAATTAAAAATATAGTATGAATTTAAACCCTATCAATGTCCAATTTCATATTCATATTACATGTAACAATGACTGTTTAACGTATAATTATAATTAATTATATAATTTTTTTGTTATTCGAAATTAGTCCTAAAATGATCAATACTATAATAGCTTCTATTTTTGTGTTTTCCAATGGTCCTATTATAAGAAAATTCTATTAACTTTTGTGTATTTCGAAATTGGTCCTAAAATTAGTCCGCATATTTTTTGCAAAATTATTATTCTTTTGATATCAATATTCATTCACATAATTCTTGGTGTTAACTCATGGTGTTTGGTCCCATTTTTTTTTTTTCTTTTCTTTTCAAGTTTGGTACCATGCATTAATTTTTCCGATAAACTTTTATCATTATGTTTTTTAAATGTTCCTAAAATATCTACAGTATTGACTAAAAATTTCTCTTAAATATATACTGGAATTTTCGTCCAAGATTGTTATTTTTTAAATTGATGTCGAATACTGTTCTATTGAATTAGCGGTCTCTTTGATATTGTGTGGAAGACTAAAATTGTTAACAAATATTGTGTTAAAAAATCCAAATAGCCCTAAATTATTCATAAAATATTTGATATTCCTAAAATGTACGCCAATTTTTGGAACTGGACCGAAATTGGTCCTATGGGATATTCTAAAAAACGTGCACCGAGTTTTTAAAGCGAAAGACTAAAATTCTTGAAAAATATTATGTCAAAAATTCCTAAATTAGTTCTAAAATATGTTTAATGTAATAACAATGTATTGTACTTTGGATAATTTGTGTTTTACTATGTAATTCGTCAACTTAAAATTCTTAAAAATATATTGTGTTGAAAATTCTAAAATTAGTCCTAAAATATTTTTGATGTAATAAATTCTCTCATTATATAGATATGTATAATGTAGGAGATACCATTAATTTTGTATTGAGGTAATTATAATAATATAATAACTTCTATTAACTTTTATATTTTTTGAAATTGGTCTTTTAATTATTATTAATAATTATTATAATAATTTTCAATTGTAATTGATATTATAATGATACATAAAAGAGAGGTAATTATAATTAATTATAATGATGTGACATATAATTATAACTAAAATCATAAACTTTTGTGTTATCCGAAATTAGTCCTAAAATGATCAATAATATAATAGCTTCTATTAACTTTTGTATTTTCTGAATTTGGTCCTAATACAATAACATCTACGGATTTCTAGCAATTGTTTTCTATTTATTTTTTTTAGCTAATGTCTCTTCGATATTGCGTTAAATTTTTTTAAAAATATTGTGTTAAAAGATTCAAAATTAGTCTAGATTATTAATAAAATAAAGGATATTCCTAAAACGTCCGTCGAGTTTTTAAATTAGTCCAGAATTAGTCCTATAGAATATTCCTAAAAATGTGCATCGAGTTTTTAAAGCGGGAGACTAAAATTCTTAAACAAGTTGTGTTAAAAATTTCAAATTTAGTCCTAAATTCTTTATAATATAATAACTTCTCTCATTATGCTTTTGAAATATTCCTAAAATATCTTTAGGATAATAATGCAACTTATGCATTCTTCTGGTATTTGACTATAACTATTTATAGGACCGAATTGAAAACATTACGAGACCTAAAATATCTCAAGAATGACTATTTTTGCATACTGTTTGTTCTCATGGGAGCAAAATAAAAATTATAAGGAAAATTTTGTTATTTTAGGACACTACCTTATGATTATTTGTAAAAATAGGACACTATCTTTGCGGCCTTGCAAAATTGAAAATATATATTTACGAACATGCAAAAAAATTATTTCTTTCTTATATGAGTTAATTTAGATATAAGTTATAAGATATGATTTATTGTATGCCATTCAATTCGTAGTTATGATATTATTGGCTATAGATTAGAAACATGATTAACTTCATCTTGGTATTACGTGTTTTAATATTAAAATATTAGTATTGAGTGTATGTTTTGGAATTAAATTATTTCATAAATGAACAACTTATAATTATTTTTAGATACACTTTACTTTAACCAATTAATGTTCTTTAAATTAAAATTAAGACTCTTCGTTACCATCAACTAAATTGGCTATAACGGAAAAATTGTTTATTTAGGACACTATTTTTATGACTGTTTGTTCAATTAGAATACTATTTTTACGAGCTTGCAAGATTAAGATAATATATTTACGAACTTCCAAAATTAATTAGGACAATATAGTTACAAACTTGCAAAAATAAGACTCTTTTTTTTGTTTTGTCCAATTTAGGCCAAATTTTATAAAATATGGGTCGAACAAAGTTCGATTATAATATGTCAAAAAATGTTAATACATTTGCCAAAAGTAAATAATTAATAATTAGATAACCAAATTAATAAAAATATATTTATATAATATTTTTAAAAATAAAATCTAACAATTTTTTGTCGAAACCCGCGAAGTTTGCGGGGATTGTACTAGTGTAGTGTATTAGGGCTTCTTCTTTTTATTAATTACCCGAAACTCTCTCTCCTCCATATCCAATCTCCTATTCATCTACACATGGTTAGAGTAGTGATATTCAAAATTTTACATCTTTTCTCCTATTCTATATTATATTGCTTGCTTTATTAATGTAAACTTTCTTTCATGTTTTTTTTTCGGGACAAGTTCATGGTTTTCCTTGAAATACTCACTGAGTTCAACAAGAAGTTTGCCTCCATGGAAGCCAAACATGAGGTACAACAAACTTGTTGCGTCCTTGCCTTGGTATCCTCGTGTCAAATCTTTCATTTCTTTAACTTTCGTATATATTGTATATCTAATTTTATTTATGTTTTTTACTACAGGAGGAAAAGAGTGTACTGAAAATTGAAACTTCTACGTTGTACTCCAAATTGGATCAGAAGCACATTCTCATGTGAAAGGTGCAAGATCTTGAAGTGGAGCTCGTAGTGGTGGACGACTATGATAATGCTAAGGTTGAACAGCTTCTCATCAAAGCCAAGGAGAGAGTGAAAGAGAATGACTTTACTTACTATGAGCACTTTGAAAAATTGTTTGGAAAAAAAGCGTGTTAGGGTTTTGTAATTTTTTTTCCATCTATCCAATTAGTTTAATGAAGTACTTTGTATTACCATCTATCTCTTATTTTAATGAAATGAAATATTATGTTTCCAGTTGATATCTTACTCTATTGTTCCATAACAATATTTTTTTTAAACATTGTATGTTACTAAATATATTTTGGAAAACATTTATGTTACTAAATGTATTACTAAACATAATGATACTAAATATATCAAATAATGTTACTAACAGTTACTAAACATAATGTTGCTAACAGTTACTAAACATAATGTTACTATATATATATATTAAATAATATTACTAAATATTGGTCATAATGTTACTTACGGTTACATTACGTTACTAACTAAATATATTACTAACTGGAAATATTTGTGGTACTATATATATGTCTTACTCTTATATTTTTTTTTTCGAAGATAGCTTTGTGTCCACAAAAGATAAGTAAAGTAGGGATTTCATAATTCTCAAAACCAATGAGAAGTGTCGCCCAAAAATAAAATTATTGGAGCTTAATTAAACCCTAATTATTGCCATTAAATTAATTTATATTCAAATTTAAATTAAATAATCATTAATTGTATGGAGTAGATTTTTATTAAACTCAATTTTTTTTAATACTATTCATGTTAGTGTCCTAGAGACAATCCTATTGTGAGGACATAATACTAAGATAATATTCAGTTTTATTTTTAATATTATTGTTTATTTAATATTAAATGTATGACATTACAATTGTTTGAATATTATGTTTAGTTGTTTGCATTTATTCTTATTTGTGTTCTCATGAGTCATTGTTGTCGCTGAGATTGTGAGAACTCAGATGACTTAAGCATGATTCTCAAATAGCCCCGATATAGGATCATCAAGAATGGGATATTGATGATTCAGTTGAGATTGATGTGTGATCTGCATCATACTCTTAGAGAGTGTAGTAAGATCTCACTTACTACGAGATACTAGGTATCTCATGATGGATGCACAAATTTCTTAAAGGGTATTAGTATACCATCCGAGAAACTATTTGATGTAATTCCAAAATATGTATTTACGGGTGTCTCGGTTAGTGGGAACAATGTGATACTCCTTTGACTTGAGGTCAATACGCACGACATGTGTGGAGTGATGAACTTTGACCATGACCAACGCTTGCACCCTTCCATGGGTAGATATAGCTTGGATTGAGTTCATCATGAAATGCATGTGTGTGGTAGTTGAACCAAGAATAGGATTCATAAATGTGGATTCAGAAAGAGTATTCATCTTCTCATTATAATTGGGTCTAAGTCATCGGACGATGCACGTCAACTTGGACTTTGTGGCCAAGTGTTACATAAGTGATCAGTTAGTGATTAGAGATAATATGATTAAGTTATTTGAATAGACATTTCATCATGTTCAAGACTTAATCGAGTATTCGCGAATGAAAAGACATTATCATAATAGTCCATGTTTCAGTTACAGATAGTTGCACGTTCCTCGCAATGTACCTCATATATTAAGAATGTCTGGTTTATTGTCTTGGGTTCAATTAAGACAGTTAATTTGACTAATCGCTCGCGGGTCTATGGGTCACACAACAAGTAATTCCCTTTACATATTAAAGTTGGTTGATTAAGTACTGAATTGGATTTAATATTTAATTTATGGAGAATTAATAATATATTAATTTAAAATTAATTATTATTACTATTTAATTAAATTTAATTAATTAGGAATCTCGGAATAATATATGAAATATTATTCTAGAATTTTATATATAGGGAAATCAAATCTCATAGATTTGATTTGCACGATTATGAATTTTATTTCCTAATCTTAATAGCTTACGATTTAAGCTGAGCTTTCCCTATATATATGAGACCTTAGGGATTCATTAGATGGTGACTTCATATTTTCTTCACAAAATCTCTAGTTAGAATTTTCCTAACAAATTCATCTTGGGGATTCAACGCTGGCAAATCTGTATGGATCTGTGAACGTGAATTGCGTGGATACCGTGGTTGAGGATTCTGTCTACGAAGCAGTGTAAGGATTTATATTGTTTATTTATCCTTTATAAGTATGTTATACAATCATTATCATATTCGTTGTTGGTGAATCGTATTCCTCTATTGCATCGAACATGGTGTTCGTCCCAACAAAATCCAATAATTCAATACTAATAATAATATTATTGTTAAGAATTCGACACTAATTAAGACAAATAATATATTAAATTAAATTAAATATAACAAAAATATATATAAATAAAAATTGTGGTGTGTGTTTAGTGGTTATAGACCTAATTACAGGGTTACATTATGATGGGTGGAGTACACATTGCCCTATAGAAGAATGGGATACAAAAGATCTCATATTGTCCTATATAAATCACCCTCCATAGGCAAAGTATCACATTTAAATTCTATCTTGAAAATTCACTAAAAACGGCCTCACACCGAAGAACAAGACAGCCTCTAGCCTACAGTTCCTCCTTCTCTGAGAAGTGCGTTGGCAATGTTCGAGTACACGAAACAGCAACATGAAGAGCTCAAAAGTGAGGTGAAAAAGCTCATGCACCGTTTATGTATTCGATAGATGCCTTGAGCAATTTGCTCATTGAACCACATCCACCAAACAGGATTTATAATCTCTTTCTCGATGTTGTTAAGGACTACAACGCACCGCTAGTCGTCTTTTCCGACTCAAGTGTTCAACACGGAGACAATGGTGACGGGGAAGATGGAGGCAATTTTCATATTGACGAGGGAGAGAATGCTGAAGATACCTTTAGCAATATTTAGTTTGGTTTTTTGGTGTTTAAGTTAAGTATTTCAAGTTTGGTGACTAAAGCATGGTTAGTGCGTCACTTTTTTTTTCTAGTTTGGTGTGTAGTGTCAAACAATTTTCCTGTCTCTATACTATAAAAGTTTTATTTCCTTTGTGATTAAAGGACGCGCTTCGATATTATAAAGCTTGTTTCTACTTTTTTTTATGTGCATTACCGATTAATAGTTAGTATATTCAAAAAGTCATAAGAAACCAAATTAACCATTCAACCCTAAAGTATAACAACACTGAAATTAATTCTAAGATATAATATTTTTTTAGAATAGAATTATATATCACTTACTTAACTAGGTTATATTCAATGTGATAAAATGTGTTCCATATAATAATAAGAACACAAAGATTTTTATTCTATATATTTTTCATTTACTCGAATGAAGGTGATTTAATAAGTAACGTGATGAGTGTATGAAGTCGAATATGATTTATTCAAATGTTGCAACTTTTTATTAAAGTTTTATTCAACAATCAATTATTATATTTGTTAATTAATTGGAATTATTTAGAAAATAATCAGTTTGTGAAAATATTAGATGGTTCATGAAATTGTAATTTTCAAGTGTGTACATTTTCCAAGGTTGTGAAAATATTGTGAACATGTAATTAAAAAATATTTTAAAAAATTTCCCTAAACCCTATTTCGAATTAATCCCTAATTTTCAGATTTGTGAATATATTGTGAACATGTAATTAAAAGATATTTCGAAAATTTCCCTAAACCCTATTTCAAATTAATTCCTAATTCCAGATTTGTGAAAATATTGTGAACATGTAATTAAACAATATTTCAAAAAAATCCTAAACCCTATTTCGAACATTTCGTTAATAAAAAAAGTATTGTGAACATTTCCCTAAAAAATATTGTGAACATTTCGAATATTGATGTATAATTACACAAGAACATGTTATTTTTGGAGATAATCACACAAATCTATTAAACTTATGAACCACAATATATGGAAATTACTAATCAATCAAGTAGCCACGATTTTCATTAACTTAAAATCCTAAAATTACTCATTACAATTGAAAAAAAAATATCTAAATATCAAAATTGCAACTCCACCAAAGAAACCAGAAATAACTCCAAAAAGTAGCATTTTGGCAAAGGATGATCCACCATATAGAATCGGATTTCCTTCTACAGCTTGAACATTACTTGAGACCTCTTTTATTTCAACAAAACCATCGGTAAATACTTCCTCCATTTTCAAAATCTCATCCGAATAGGAATTGATTTGCTCGTTACCATCATCTTCATCTCCATCTCCGGCAATAATGCGTCGGAAATACGAATTATACGCATCGATGGCTTCTTCTTCCGTCTTGAAAAATCTATGGAAACTACCTTTGAAACCTATAACATGTTGAGCACATTTGTGCCAGTTATCGTATATGCCAACTCGAACACCTTTGAATACAACATAAAAAAAATTTGTCATTTTTTCTGATGAGAGCTACTGAAAAAGGTTAAGGAAGAATGGAGAAGAAACATCATCTTTATGGTATAATATAGGGTTTGTAATGGGAGGGAATAAGAACAAATATTATTGGAATTTGCAAGTAATCATTGTCTTAGAAACATAAATTTGCAGAGAATCATTTCCAAATTCAAATTTGATTTCGAAAAAAAACTAAAAAATTCGAATTTGAATTACCGCCTAGAATGGATTAAGGGTAGATTTGATATCTTAAGTATAATTAGTGATTATCATTATGAAAATACCCTTTTCTGCATGTCCAAATTTTGGACCTTTAGTAGCACCCTTTAAACCTATTATTACTCATCCCAAAACAGTTCACTTTATACAATTTCTAAATATTATTTCCCTCACTCAATCATTACTCACATATCATTTTCTCTCACTCAATCATTACTTACATATCACTTTTCGCTTACTCTACTCAATCATTACTCTTAGATCATATTTCTCTCACTCACATTCACTTTCCTACTTTTCTCTTAGACATCTTACTTTACACTTACACATGATTTGACATAAAGTAAAATCTCATTCTATCAAAATTCTCAAAACAAACAATGTTGGGATATATTAGTTTTGATGTTTTTCCAAAACCACATGTAATAGGTTTGAAGCAGTCGGGATTGTATCTTTTAGTTTCAGGTCAGGCTAGATTGTCTCTCAGTAAAACAGGTTATCAATGGAGGAAGAACTTAGTTGAGGAAAACTCGGCTGAGGGGGAAACTCAATGAGGGGGAACTCACTGACACAGCCTGGGGAAGTCAAGATGACATCACAAAGAGATCAACTGAAGTCATGTCAGAAGACCTGAACCTGAAGAGAAGCCTGAAGAAAGTCACACTAAGTATAAACCTGACTATTCTAAGCTAAGTCAGTGGACTACTCAGTGAAGAGCATGATCAGGAGGATCAGTACTGTACCTAGTAGACCCTGAAGGAGTTAGGCTATTGAGGCCAGGGAAGTTTGTCATTCAGCCTGATGACAAACTTCTTGGAAAGATCTTCAAGTGTATACTGAATGACAACTACACTTAAGACATTCATGTCTACTGAAGATCATCAAAGTCAGTAGAGGATAAGCCATCTGAAGTCAATGTGCCCTGATTAAGCCCACTGAACCAAAGAGCCGTTGGATTCAGTCTACGTGGACCAATCAAGTCAAGACAGCTCATCTGACACTGACAACGCCGTATTTAATGAAAAGTAGGATTCCCTACTGGTAGTCTCTGACAAGCTTAAGCACGCACTCGAGAGTTCAGTCTCTTGAGTCACTGCCTTGTTTAGAAACTGAGTCCTCAAGTCCCTACACTGACTTGAGAGCTCTGACTCTAAGCAATGCAGTGACTTAATTGTTGAAGCGAAAGAAAAAAATTGTGTTTTCTCCTAAATTCCTATGTTGGTTTTGAAAGGTTTCAGGGACCATCAAACACATACTTTTATTATTCATTAAAGACTTTATATCTTATGAATGTAAAGTCGTGGCTTTATACGCACACCTAAATCTCGAGAAAAAAAACATGACCTTGTAGTCTTTGTAAAGTAACACTTATCACTTAGTTGCTGACTTCAAACACCCCTCTCCCCATCCCAACCCTTTTCCACTTGAGACTACAGAATTAAAAATAAAATATACAAATTTGCATTTTAGAATAAATGAATTTGTATTTTGAACTTTTTAAATTGGATTTGATCTAACATTACCCGCCCCTACCAAGACTGTGACAAGTGTAAAGTTGGGTGAGGATGGAATTCAAGATAACGCAATTATATTTAAATTTAAATTTGTGCAACAAATGCACCACACAACACTTAAGTGTATTTTTTAATAATATTATTATTTTCGTTGAAAATAGAAATTATTTTCACTAAAAAGTATAATTCTTTTATTTGTATATTTTAGTAATAACAAAAATTATTTGAATTGAACGGTACACCTAATGCATATAAGACTTTGTCTATAGCTAATATTTATATGAATGGGTTGAAAAATAATCAAGTTCAAACCATCCCTAAGGGGTGTTTGCGAAAAATTATATATGGAGGAAGTGATTGTAAGAAAAGAAAAATTGCTTAAATTTGAAAGTGAGTTCTTGCAAAATAAGTGTGCTAGTTTTATTTTAAAGGTTTTAAGAAACGTAAATAAAGTAGATAAAATAAGTGTATTTTGGGATATTATTAGGTCCATTTATTAATTAAACAGTTGATTGTGAGTGTAAAGTCAATGGCATGTGAAATTATTATGTGATGGTTGGATAGCAACGAAAAAAAAAAAATTGTTATAAAAAATGAAATGAGCATACTTTTGGTGACAGGGAGAGTATAAAATAGATGTTAAGTGTCTAATAAAACTTTTGAATATAGTAAATTATTAGTGAGAAACTATAATAAAATAAAACCATACATTTCTTAACTTTTAGATTATAGATTCTAGTTGATTATTAAGTTGAATTATTAAATTATAAAAAAAAAAACTCAAAATCACTTACATGCTATACTAAAGGTACGTTTGTTTTGGGATTTAGATATGCGGGGAAAGTCATGACTCTGAAACGTAGGATGTGAATTTTTTATGGAATAATATAAGTATACATTTGTTTTGGAATTTTGGTAGGTCAAAATTTTATTTTATGTCAAATCAATAGTGATGGATGTATTATAATATTATATTGTATGAGAAAAATAAGAGAGAGAATGAGTAAATAACAAAAAAGTAATAATGTGATTATATTGAATTTTGTGAAAAATAATAATAGATTTATATGTATTTTCAGGTATGGATTGATTTTGAAATTTGAAAACCAAATTTTAAATCTCAAACTCGTATGGAGTGTGGATCGCAAAGTCATAAGTTTATCCGTGTTGGTCACAAAACATACCATAAGAAAGTGTTTACTTAGGATGTGCACATTCGGATGAGGGATGAATTTTTCCCCATCCAAGTCATTTTTCGAATATAAACATCTTATTCCACATCCTAATACACATTCATCCCTATTATACATCTACACCCCTAAATCTTTCACATTACAACTTTTACTTACACCAACTTATTCTCTCTCCTACTTTTCTTACACCAATTCATTATCTCCTACTTTTTCTACATCTAATCATCATCCCACTAACTAACAATAACAAAAGAGTAGGTCTTGTACAAGACCGTCTCATGGCATGAAACAGTAAGAATTAATATAACTAGAACATTGTCTCATTAACACTTTAATAGGGGTGTGTGTTAATTTGAATTGTCTCATATCATGAGACGGTCTGATACAAGTTTTTACCATAATAAAACAATACATCACCATCACTAAGAAGTATTGATTTAACACAAAACTCCATCCACCCCTACTACATTCAACACAAAATAAACACAAATTTACTATTTATAGGATTTGCTCAATCCACTTTTTTTCTCCATTCGGATATGCTCCATCCTCCTCCATCCCTAAGTAAACACTACCTAATCACCTAAAAAAATTCAAAATCACCCCCTAAGTCTGGGTCTATTGCCATTCCTAGTCAGGTCCTCAAAACACTTCTCTTCCTCGATTAATTCTATAACGAATACAAACTTTTTACGTAAACCAGTAGGACACTACTTGGGAAGCAAAAAGCCGGTTGTAACTGCTAATACCTGGGAACATTATGCACAAGTAAAATTGTAATTCAAAAAATGAAAGCATTAATAGCTGTCTGTGGAAGACAAACTACAAAATACATGATGGGCGATTACAAGATGTCACGACGATCGATAGCAGCCACGCATTTTCTTGTCGGAAAAATAGTTTTAGCATACAGAAAATGTCCTCCACGCATAATACACACTCCTACTTCTGTTCTGCTAGTTCTTCATAATTTACAAATTGGACAAAATTTGCATGCCCATACCCCCAATTGGCATGCCAAGGATTTCTAGCAGGATGTATATTGCCTACCTTGCGCTAGCTTTTCGATTCATAAGGTCATGATAGTATAGCAACACGCACATAGGTTGACCAAGGATACAAAACACACACCAGAACATCATATTGCCCACCTGCCAAAAACAAACACGAAAATATATTAAGAATGTATAGTAGGTTCGGTATTATTTTCAAAATATTCAAAACAGTAACGAGTAGAATGTATTGAAGAATATGCAGTGTATTTTATTTTATTTTATTTTGGTAGAAGACGGTAGGAGTTAAAACAACCTTAAAGATGTTCTCCACAATAAGATCACTTTTACACCATTAACAACTATCTACATTCACTTGAGCTTGAAGTTCTAGTGTTCTACGCAGCAACAGATTAAAATCCGTTGCTATCTAGATTTCTAATGTGCTTTTCTAAAATTAATAACTTGCAGATTTTCATTCGAGGCAAAAAACATTTATGGCGATGTGATGAAACAAGCATAGTGAATCAACAATATAATAAATTTAAACAAGGTAGATGTAGAAGCTAGTTAACCAAATAAATGTAAAAGGAAGAGGCAGCCTACCATTGAGTTCTGGAACTTGTTTTGCAAGTAATTAGTCACAATTACGAGGGGAACCTATCAAAGATAAAAATTAGAGGACCAAATTAAGTTTCATACATGATAATTCTAAGGAACAACTAATAAGCACCAACAATCGGAAATGTAAAGGCTCATCGTTCTTTATATCAAAAACATGTTAATATATTCATTAAGATAATGTTCACATGAAGGAGTTGAAAAATAATCATTCTTTTCATTTTTCTGCCATGCATAAATTAATAACAGTACTTTTGGTAAAATAAAATGTACACTTAGTCAAGGGTTAGGCTGAGTGATCAAATCATCCTGCTTTAATCTGCATCTATATCTTTCCACTCCCTTCTCCATACAGCAATTTTAACATGATATGGAACTACAGATGTGTATTGGTTATGGCAGCATTATTTTACATTTAGTAAATTCGACATAGAAGAACAATGTTCATACAATGCATTTCTTTGACTCAATAAACTTCAAGGTAATTACACATTCCTTCAATTTATGATGATGGTAAACGACTGAGCATTTTGCTGGATCCAGTAATAAACAAACATAATATTCTGAACCTTTGACGACAGAATTACATTTTACTAATATTTTGCCAGACTAATTCTTGATGATAATCTACAATTTTCTATAATTATATCACCATATATTATAGGTGATGGTTGTAATTCACAATCAAGAGAAAAATGCAACTACTATAAACCTATTGGATATTTCACCACGAGGTAGGCCATGTTAACGTATCACGCATATCTTTTGTGTTCTTGTCATCATTTTCTTCATTACCGTTTTCTAACTAGAAAACATCACTCAGGCGCCAAAAAAATAAAAAGCAGAGTTATATATAAACAACATTGTCGCCGCATATTGGAAACTAAATCTTAAAGTGAGGTATAAAAATGCCATACCTGAATCAGAATACCAAAGAATGCCCAAAGTCTGAACATGTGGCAAGGTACCGCAACACACAGCTGTTTAGAGAACAGAACAATTAATTATTATCCAATACAGAGCTAACCTCAAAGTATGAACGGTATAGATCAGGATGCATCAGAAAGGAGGGGGACAGAATGACATCTACCTCATGGAAAATTGCCGACACAAAAAATGCAACCAAAACTGCAACTCCCTGCATAAGAGAAACCAAGGGCGATTAACAACCAATAAATTGAAAGATGAAAAACAAACTGTAAATAGCAATGCAACTCTTCAGTGAATTACAAAGAGAGTTTGAGCCAGCAACATAAGTCCTTTCCACTTTCATATAGAATAAGACTACCAAGCTCTGGTCTCATATGTAAGGCAAATTTCACAGGATTTGATTTAATCCAACCAGTATCAGCTCTAGAAAACCATAAACTTGCAGAAGTGTAAGCTATTTAAGGTGACATTCTTCAGTTGTTTAATTTGGGTGGCAGTTTTATATATATACCTATATGTATGTGTGTGTGTGTGTGTGTGGAGTAATTGATTCTTTGACTTTAAATCAATCAGTTCAGTTCAAAAATATAACTTTTCAATTCAAGCAGCTAGAGCCTCAGGTCTAGCTCCTGAGAATTTTGAGGGGAGAAAGACCAGCAGTCGGTGTTGTGAATATATAACACATAGACACATGCATATACGCACTTGACAATTATGTTGTACTTATGGCAAGATAAATGAAAGCTAACACTAGCTAATCACAGTACAAGATGTCTTCTCCAAATGAATTAGTTGGTACCAGGACTGTTAGAATACCTTTGGTATACCATTGCGTAAGCATGGAAAGTATATATGGCGAACGATCCATTTATGGACGGGCTGCAACCAATAAAAAAAATTATAATCAAGATACTATGGAAGACGGTAACTGCAGGAAACAATAAAACTCAGAGATGATGCAAAAAACAAAGTTTTTCATCTACATGAGAACCATCTACCCTCAGATTATGACCTGTATCGTACCTCTGTATACACTTTCCTAAATACCTAATATGCAAACACATATGATTTTTTTATATTATTTTCAACCAGAATGCACTTTGTGTCATCTACACACCCACCCAAGTTTCAGAAGCTTTGATATGAAACTAATAGGCAATGTGCTCAGGCACAATCATTCCTATGCATCTGAGTCATCCATTTCTCATGTTTCAAAATGCAAATATGGATTTGGCAAACTAATAGGTAATGTGCTTTTTCACCAACTCAGTCGGACTTGGCAAACTACAAACTAATTGTAGCAACTGCACAACAATCTAGTTCTTAGTCCCAGTGTTACATTTAATTTCATCTTCGATATCTTCTCCCTTCTAGAGTATAGCAACTCCAGCCAGTTCCAGCCCAATATAATCAGCAGTGGCATGGCTTCTTGACAAGAATGCTTCCAGGATATTCAGGGGGCCTATACTGGGGATGTAACAACAGGAATGTATATAACTGACACAAAGTTTCAGTGTACGAATTTGTTCAACACATCAAATAGCTCAAGTGCAAAAGATTAATTGAGTTCATAGATCAGTTCATTTCTCCATTAGTTTTAGTAAATCAAACCTTGAGAAACTTAACTCACCATATTCCACATTCTCCAGTACTGATGATGGCAGCAAGAATTGTCCCATCAATAAGAAGATAGAAAATTTGTCAGTAACAAAGTGCACTCTAATAAAAAGAAATAGCAAACAAGCAATCTCAGTGATAGAATTCTACCTCCTCAACAGTCCTTGCATTCCACCAATCCTTATAGAACTCACGGTCCCCAAAGCATAGAAGTTCAGCGAGTATATTTAGCCTAAATCATAGCACTGGACGTAAGTATGATCAGAGCAATGTATGTAATTACAATGAAAAAATTGGTTAAAGTGGTAAACCTAGATCATTTCATAAAGACGTCTCAAAAATCAAACAAAGAAAAGTGTTATGTTAGTTGATCATGTGCATGAGAAAATTTCCGAGGTATTTAAACAAGATGCTATGTCCAGACCAATAAAACTGAGTAGATTTATATATTCTTTATTAATATATGTAAATATTTATTTTTTTGGTGAAAGATTGCAGAATGCTGAAACAAAATATTTAACCTGAAACGGAATTTAATTTCAACAAGCCTTGAGCTGATGGACTAAGACAAGCAGGACGAGCATTGGTTTTTATTTCCATATTGTGAAAAGAACGGATAATATAATTAATCTTCTTATGCAATACTCAACAGCGAAATGGAGTAGCGGAGAGAATAAATGATCATTTACTTGCCATATCCAAGCATTCTTCTTCAAAGTAATGTGCCCGTACTGGGAAAAAGAAGCATTTACTGTGGAAAATATAATTGCCTTCCCTCAAGGGATGGATAAAATGTAAGTTTGTGAATGAGGAAGCTTTTAAATATTAAATGATTCTGCTCTCTTGAAGCTTAAAGCTTTTAGATGAGGGCATTCAACAATTTCATCTATATATATGTCAATTTGAGTTTTAAAAAATAAAAATCACTTACATTACTAACTAACGATGGAATTCTCCAGGCGGTTTAAGAAAAACAGATAAGATCTGCTATTAATGGAGAAGGGTTTCACCTCAAACCCTAATGATTTCTCAAGCCAAGACAAGAAATTCAAGTGACCCAATTATATTTAGATCAACTTTTTAATTCACTGCCCGGTATAGAAGATTTAGCAAAGCGTACACAGTGTACAATATATAAAATATCACTTGCACCAATTTCTCACACTTCTGGTGGAAAACGTGAATCAAGGCAAACAATTTCTCAACGCCGTTAAGTTTCAAATGCATAAAACAAGAATAAATTGAATGAGTCAAGCCAAGATGTGAAATTCAAGTAACCCCTAAAAAGTATGTTGCACTAACACTTTTGATCGATTCAATACAATGTGAGACTCAGGTGAAGGCAAACACATGCAGAACTACAAAAATTCTGGAAGGGAATCTAAATGAAGAAATCGAGCATAAAATTCAAACATCGATCAATGGAGTACTCTTGGCAATTATACTTACAAAATGCATGATCATAAAATGTCTATCTCATTATGGGAATCTTCCCCGAGTTAATACTTTCTTGCCAAGTGTCAACTTGTTAGATTAAAAAATGAATGTAGAATTTGGCATGCTTATCTGTTCATGTCCCAAAGAGTATTATATTTTGTGGGGAATATAAATGATGATGACAGTGCAGATATGATATTCCATGAACTTGAAAAGAGATAACGTACCAAAGGTGGAAAAAACAATAAAACATGCAGAGCCAGACATATAAATTAGGAACTGAAAGTTTCAAGACCCTCTCAATGGCATATAAAAGGTCTCCTTTCAAGGGATGTTGAGAATTCTGAACAATTGGGTTTATATACTGCACAACAAAGAAAACAATATCAAACCGAGTTTCAAACCAAAGAAAACCAAGTCACTGGGGAAGGAATCAGAAATCACCTGTTCAATGATAAATCCCATGAGTCCTGTAAATATCACTAGCTTAATAAGTTGCCGTAAGACCCAACCCTTTCGGATGCATGTTGTCCTAGGATAGCTTGGCTATATACAACGAAATTTAACTTGGTGAACATATAATACTTAGACAAGCTATAAGTACTTCTGAGTTGTAGTTTTTAAAGAACAAAGCAATACCAAGACCTTTTGTATCAGTCACTAGCTCATAAATATACCACTAAAATGACATAACAGCTGATATTAATTTACCAAGAATTATTTTTCTTTTCTATGAAATAGTAAAGCTTGATACCGCATGCCCTTTACTGTAACAGTACTTTTTAAAACCTGAGTTCCAAATGCTATCACCGTAATCATGATAGAAGTAAACACTATCGAGATTGCACACGGGTCACTGAATATAATCATTTTATATAGGAAACGGAATGTTTTTTAGATAGAGAAAGTGTAAAGCATGAGAGATCCCTTTTAGGCTTTTACGTATTATAAAGAAGAGATACCACAGATTACAGTATCACTTAAAAGCAAAGCACAATCTCTAACTAAACCTGGGTGTGGGCATCTATGAGGTTCCTATGAACAGACACCCAAAGAGCAACTCTTAACAATATAATCAATTAGTTTGTACTCCATAGAATTATAGCTGATCGATAATAATATATATTTTTTAATAACTTCTCACTCCCTGACACATTAACTCTTTGGAGCATACATGCCAAAAGCAAACAAGATCAAGACACAACCTTATCGCTTATCAGTAGGTTTTTGTAATTTATACACAAGCGCTACTTGACGCAAGTAACAAATGTCGCATGTAAAAACATAATCCTCGCAGTGCAAGCACATATGCAGAAGTATGTTCACCTATATATATGTTATATGTGCACTCCAGCAATACTGATTTGAAAACTGCATTATGCCTATATTGATAAATTACAAGAGCATATGTACCTGATAACATAACGTAGGAGCAACCACGAAATATGCCAGACTCTTAAAGTTAACATCATAAGAGTAGTCCATGTTCCAGTAACTGGATAAAGCTTCCCTCTGGCATCAATTATAAGCTTGTAATTACTTATTAAAATATAACTGGACCCAATTCTTGGCAAGAAAATAAGTGGGGAACATGTGAACCGACCATTACAAAAAAGTATATTTTAGAATACAGATTTTGTGGACCATCTAAGAAAAATAAAAAAGTACATTTTCATTTTCATTTTAATTGAACACAGGTGCCAGTGCTGATCACTAAAGATAATAAATAAATATAGAGAAAATTGATGCTTCATAACCAATTTACTCATCAAGAGATGCACTGAGATTGGCTGAATGTTGACATGGACTCAGTACCTCAAGGAATTAGTTTTGTCCAACCCATAAAACCGGAAAATAAGTCATTCTTGTACAAAATATAATTAACTGAATACCAAGAAAAGATTAGAAACCATCAACTCTCATTACCTTATCAAGTGATTTTGCAAGTACTCTCAAATCATACATCGTGTGTGCGTACGAAACCAACTTCAACCATACAATGCAAGCAAACTGCATTAATGCTACACCCGATAGAACAGCAGAATCACACCTGTGCAATTTTAAAATCAAAAGGTCACATACCATAAACGTCCCAGATTAGATTCATTTTACCAACTGCATGTTGGGAGTTATATTCTTTATGATCTCATTTCCACGGTAATGATATTGCAGCATTCATCCGTTTGTGCATTTCAGGACTTTCAAACAACTTATGGAAGACCAATTATACCATTGATAATTCTGACATTCTAACACAACTTTGTAATGTTGACTTACTTTATGTTAACTTGACTCCTAATTACTCACAAGTACAAGTGCCCACAATGAGGTAAAAGCATCAAATTACAAAATTTCAGTGACGAGTATAGATGATAATGAAGCAGACATATAGCACTCCATTCAAGCTTCATCAATTACCATATCAACTCTTGACAAAGCTTAAAAATGTCACTTTTAATACGGATATACAAAAATATTTCTAATATTGAAAGTCACAATTTACAAGAATTCTGTGATTTTCTTTGTTTCTACATTCAATCCTATAACAGTGGACTGATAGAGTAGTGATTTAACTCATGTCATTCAGTTATCAATACTTTTTTTTTTTTTTTTTGAGATTCCAATTGCACAGCACTTCATGTACTGCATTCTTATTCTTCTAGCAAAATCTAAGACAAAACTTATAATCAACATATTAATTAAATTAACAGGCAAGAATTGCAAACTATAGAAATAACAGTAGTAAAATAAAATATGATGAGCAAAGAAATATAAACCAAAAAAGAATCAAACACGCAAGTATTCTGCTATTCTCAACCAAAATTATCAGGAAAAAAAACCTTCAAAAGCCTGGCAAGACTGATGCTACTCTTTTTTTTTTTTTTTAAGGAAACAAAAAGTCTATTAGATAGAGTATATGTAAGGGATGAGAGATCCCTCCAACAGATAAAGAAGAGGAGAAACTACAGATTGCAATATCACTTAAAAGCAAAGCACCAATCTCTAAGGACGTGTTTGTTTTGAGATTATGGTGGTCATATAAACCAAAAAAGAATCAAGCACGCAAGTATTCTCAACCAAATTATCAGAAAAGAACACTTCAAAAACCTGGCAGCCTAATTCTAATTTTTCTTTAAGGCTAATGCTACTTTTTTTAAAGGAAACAAAAAGTTTTATTAGATAGAGTAAGTGTAAGGGATGAGAGATCTCTTCAACAGATAAAGAAGGAGAGATACCACAGATTACAGTATCCCTTAAAAGCAAAGCGACATCCATAAAGTTCATATGGCCTGACGCCCAAAGAGCAACTCTGAAATATATCCCAATCAAACATCTTCTATTGACGCAATCGAAAACTCAAAATCCTTTTATTTCTTGCGAACCAAATGGACCAGAACACAACAGCGACAAAATATCTCCACAAAGTTTTCCCTTTCTTGTTAATGTGACTCTCAAAGTAATTTATCAAGAAATCTGAAGCTGAGTTTGGTGCCACCCAATGTAAACCGAATTCATTGAGAACATTGTTCCAAATTTCGCAAGCAAAAAACACTGCAAACATAGATGGTCAATGCCTTCACAGGCTGACGCTACTTTCGCTCACCAGAATGCAATCTTGTACATTGTGAATCTATATATTTCGTTGTGCAACTCAGTTTGCCAAATATATAATGATTATTATCCTTGAGAACAATACACTTTTATTTAACCTTAGCAAAGCCTGTAAAGTTAGAAGAAATGCCAAATAATATTTGAACATCCTGGAATGAGATTTATGTGTATATTCTTAATCCTTCATACCAAACTTTGAAGAGAACGTCAAAAAGGGGGGAAAAAAGTAACTTTCACTTCTGAATTGACATAAAAAAGAAGGGGGTCATGACAAACAAAGTCCAACTCAGAAACTAGTTTAGAGTAGTCAAGACATACCTAAGAATGACAACAACTGGAAACAAGATCTCGGTTGTCGTTATTACAACATGAAGAAAGACTGCAGCCTGCAAAATAAAATTAAAATTGTAATTTCAAGTACAAGATTTTGTCCCCGCAAGGGTCACTAAGCATGGCGATAAGCAGTCACAAGCTAACTTGATATAATATAATTGTAACAAAGTTAATAGTCAGCGCATAATACTAATTTGCAGAGCAATTTAGAGGAAATTCTAATACTAAAAATACAGATTAATATAAAATAGAATATTTAAAGCTCAACAGAAAGCATTACAGCACAAAAAAAAGTAAGCTTTATCATCCTAATAGTATGCACATATCCAGCTACCTGAGTCAGGTTGGTTTAAAACTCACAATATTTCAAAGTAAACCCACACTACAATCGCAAGTGATATGCAGTAGTCCACCATGAAACCTCGACAGTCTCAATTAAAAATAGCTGCTAAAAATTAGCACTAAAGACAGCTTTCTCAACAATGGCCAGTAATCAGTAAAGATACAGTAGGGTATACATTCACCATAATTCATAGCATAGAGAGGTAGAGAGGAAGATTTTTCTTTTTGGGGAACTAATATGGAAAATGTAATTGGCAAAAATATGTCACTGCATGTATGTCAACTAATTTTCACTTATTTAAATCGCGGAAGAATCTCTACACATTTTAGGTTTTGAAAATATTTTGGAAAAAGTGAAGAAAGAATTATATTTTACTAACCCATTCAGGTATATAATTTTGCTTCACCAACTTTTCGACAAGGAATGCAGCAAGTGCGAATACTGGGAGACTAAGACTGCAAGGGGGAAAATGTACAGAAATCATCGTTAAGATCGTAATTTTGTTGGTAGTTATTGCCTTCTCATCAGACATAATAACAAAGTTCAAGATGTAATTACCAACACATGAATAGTGGCCAATCTCGAAGTGATGTTGAACTGAACCAAAATCCAGCCTTGATCAGCCAACCATACTGTAAATAAAAATTAAAAAATCAGATATCCGGAGGCAATGAGCAATACAAATTCAATATAAACCACGAAGCAATTACAAGCATCAACCCAACTGCCCGTTGAGTGCATAATCCTAGATGCTAAAATTTAGTGAACATGCATCAAAGGTAACCAGATGCTTTTGGAGCTAGATAATACGTGAAAAACCAAAGCAACATAAATATTTAGTTACTTCAACATTTGAAGAAGTACAAAAGAATGATGCCAGTAAAAACGACGCACCTTCATCAGATTTTCAATAATAAGTCTGCTATTTACAGCCACAAGCACCACTATACAAAGGTTGAATAAGCCTGCATGGCTCTGCAAAAGGATAATTTTAATCAGTTTGCACATCAAATACTTCTCTAGCAAACTAACATCAAGCAAATGAAAATTTTGTTTCCAGTCTGAGATCCAATGTAAAAATAAGATGAGAAAAGACTACGAAACCAATATCATGATGACGAGATTGCTTTATTTAATCAAATATATTCACTCACGATATTTAATTATTTAAATCAAGTTACAAACACAACAAAAATTGTGGCAACTAACTCGTTTTGCCAACTGCTCATCTAAATGACCGAGGTTATTTCACCAGAGTTCAAGATTACCCCATATGCCACACGTTAGAAGCATAGTTTTAAAAGAGGCTAGGGTGTGAGGCGCGCGATGCTATAGTTTTAGCACCTCACTAGAGTACAATGGGGCGCAGATCACCAGGCGTGCGCCATAGTGCGCCTTTTTTGCACCTTTTGTGAGGCAACCGAGGCATGTCTCATGGTCAAACGTGTTTCAGGTCAATTTTTTTAAGTAGTAGTGGCACTTTTAGGTCTTTTTATTAAAGGTAACAGCACTTTTATAAAGTACGCATTTTTTCAAAGTCTGAAAATATATAAAATAGGAAAATAAGACCTAAGGTGATAGATCCGATGAAGAAGATTTGGTATTTGAAGGTGATGACTTGACTTGGAGTGTGGTTGGTGATGCTCTTGGAGTTGATGAGCCAGCATATCAAACTAGAGGGAAGAGATCATGAACGAGTGTAAGTAGTTCAAGTGCTAGGCCACCTAAAGGTAAGGTCAAAGACAAACAATAAGAGCAAGAGCAAGGGCAAGGAGAAGAATATAAAAAGCTCATCTTTAAGACTTAGAGATGAAGATGAAAATGAAGACGAATATGAATTCGAGGAAGAGGAAGAGGAAGAAAAATACAATGATGATGATGAATTTGGTGATGAGGAGGAGGAGGTCTTTGGATTTGATGAGGAATAGTCTAATATCACTACTTCAGTTAATTTCATGTTTACATTGTGTTATTATGTTTATTTATTTACTTTTTGGTAGAATTATGTGGTTTTATATAGAAATATGTGTGAAATGTTTAGGAAAATAAAGGACAAGAGGCGTGCGCTCGGGCACAAGGACCCTATTGCGCCTTTAAAAACTATGGTTAGAAGAACATGCTGTCCAATAATCACAACGCATATTCATGTTACAGAAAGCTGGCATCACCTTATCAGTGTTTTGTATACCATAAATATAAAAACTAATAGGACACACCAAGAAACAGCAAGTTCCCCGAGTTAAAAAGTCAGTAGCAACTATCTAGAACAAAGAGTATTATACCTTACACATTAATAAGTCGTCTGCTTTCTTTTACTTTTTCACGGTAATAACCCAGTGGACTTGGTTATAAGATTATCTCAAACAGCCCCCTTCTTAGGAAATCGTCGACACATGTCCAACCACAGAAGTGGATGCAACAATACTAGAGTAGGTAGATTTGGCATTGCTACTTCTAAACTTCAAACTTTGTCCTCGTAGTTCTTCAGTAGGAGTGTACAAGAAGGCAAAATGTTCAACTAAACAGAAAATTAATTACCATAACTCTTCCCTCATCCATATTCCTACTAGTACTAACCAGTCAGTAGTATTAATAGAAAAAACAAGACAGGTATCTAGTTTATCAAACAGAAAGAAAAGAACAGAGCATCACTTGATTTAAGCACACTATCACTCGCTGATAAAATAACAACTAAATTTAGGAATTCATCACCACGAACATCAAGAGAGTCTGAATAGCTTAAACATGAACATTAACATGAAACAAGTACAAAGACGAACCTACCTGTTTAAAGATAGCGTCGGAACTGAGAGGACTCTCTCTGATTTTGCGGTGAGCAGGCGCGGACGGCCTGTACGCAAATTTTATAGGCATCGCATCCACTCCTTTGGCGTTACTACTTTCTCCGTTCTCCTGTACTATCTCCTCCTTCTTACCACTAATTAATCCTTCAGTTGCCGATTCCCCCTCAAGCTTCTTATTCGCGGATTCCACGACTCCATTTCCAATCAAATTAGCCACATTCTTATCATTCCCAGCGCTGTCGCCCTCGAGAGAGTTAGAATCCGAGTCCAGCATAGGCTCAACGGAGCGCGCACTTGGCCGACGCCGGAGAGTAGCGTGGTGAACGTGGCCGTTGTCGGCGCTGGAGGACGTCGTATCCAGGCTCTCCGACGAGTCCAAGATCGCCATCACACACGGTAGAAGCCGAATTCCAGAAGACGATGATATACTGAACCCTCAGCCGATAATCGTTCTAGTTCTAGTGCTAGAGAGAAGAAGCGAAGCTATCGAATTATTATAAAAAGGTCAATTAAAATGATATACCGACACATATATATGTGCAAATTCTGATTCTGATTCTTATTCTTATTTCCGAAGATGAAAAATAATAATAAAAGATAATACTATCTTTCCCAAAAATGTAAACGTTAATAAAATAGTTTGGATTTAGGCGGTTTGCTTGGTGATGATTTTTTTAATTTTGTCCGTGCATTATTGGGACCGACATACAAAATTACGAATTTGATAGAACCTTCTGCGCACCACTGTATTATGCACCGGACACTAGTATTTTTAGCAATCCGGTTCTCCTTTGTTTTTTTACGGGTTTAGGCCATCTCAAAGAACACACTTTTATTTTAGGGTTAATTTAATATAAATTCACAATATTTATTTTTAGTATCAATTTAATCACGAATTTTTATATTTTTTTAAAAAAATTCAACCTTTGACACTGTTGCAATTTAATATACGTTTTTTTCTTCCGGCCGGCAACTGATGACGTGGCTCGCTGGAGCTCGTGTCATCTTGTCATGTAGGATTACACATGTTTATTTTATTTATATTTTAAATCCACATCATAAGTAACACTTACCATTTAAATAACATCTTTCTACTTAAAATTAAAATAGCAACCAAATAAATCTCAAAAACTAAGAACGTAAAGTGATTTATTAAATATAATTTATGTTGGTTGTTGTTCAATTTATTTGGTTGCTATTTTAATTTTAAGTAGAAAAGTGTTATTTAATTTGTAAGTGTTACTTGTGATGTGGATTTAAAAAATAAATAAAGTAATCATGTGTAATCCTACGTGGCAAGATGACACACGTTCCGATAAGCCACGTCATCGGTTGTCGGTCGGAAGAAAAAAAATGTGTATTAAATTGCAACAATGTCAAAGGTTGGGCTTTTTTACAAAAATCTAAAAGTTCGAGCTAAGCATAAAGGTTGTAAATTTATATGAAATTAACCCTTATTTTAAAGTACATTATGAATATCATGTTAATAAAAATGTCACGTTTATTATAACACTAAGATCTAGGATTTACAACAACTTAGATATTGTAAATAGCATACGTGATAACGGGGATCTCACTTTAGTTGCCACTTTCGTAGCATGTCCGGTATGATGGGGACCTCACTTCCGCTAAGTCGTCGGGTTAGCTTGAACCCATACAAAATGAAACAAATGTGATTAGTGGCTCTCGTATCCACTATCCACAAATGGCATTTGGTCCTCTTCCACAGCATTTGGTCATCTTCCTCTTCTTCCCTCCCTTGGGAGTTGGGACCAAAAGAGGTGGACCGACCATTAGCAACCATAGCAGTGGACTGGTGCCCCATTATCGCCTCCAACGAAATTAAAGCTTGCAAGAACTCGGGCAAACGACTTGTCCGTTCTTTCATCTAACAAATCAGTTGAAACTGCTCAAAGCTTTTCGGTAGAGAATGGAGTATGAAATCGACCTGAGAAGGGACATCAAAATTGGCACCAAGTACTTCCAATTTGTTAAGGTATGTCATTATCTCGAGAACGTGCTCCCTCACGGGCGTTCCCTCCACCATTTCCAACTTGACTGAGTCATGTTTTGTGAACTACTTAGTCACGGGGTTTTGATGCGAAACATCTTTTCAAGGTTTTCCATGATTTCAACAGCGGATGCAACGTTCTCATGAATGCGCCTCAAATCCTTAAACAGAGATGTCAAGATGATGCACTTCATGTATTCATTGTCACGCTTCCAATCATCATAAATTGTCTTTTTCCCATTGTTTGACTTAACATTAGGCTTGTCGGGTTAAATAACGTGAATAACTCACTTGTGTTTTTTAGCAGCAAGGACAAAGTTTAAATTACATTTCCAATCGATATAATTTTCTCCAAAAAGTTTGTTAACTTAAAATATACTAAACAGTGGATTAAAAGGTTGTTACATGATGAAATGAGAACAAAACATACATTCGCATTAATATCTAGAAAAATACGAAATTATCACATAATTCGATCACATCAATTATATTGAAACCTTAAAATAATATAATCATGCATCAGCCGACATCTCGAAATAATTTAAATGTGCCACGAAGGGTGGTCTATACATTTAAACACATTCAAGCATGTCACAAACATTAATAGTTACAGACCTTTAATTCAAAATTAATAGTCGGCTCCCACTTTGACATCATAAAAATTGACAGGGACTCCGCGGGAAATAAGTTAATATCAATTTCTTATGCCTAAGTAATAATCAGAATTCAATACAGGATTATTATTTCGCTTTGAGCAAGCCACTCGTGGTGAGGGTCAATACCGGCACTAGTAATAATTCACAATCATCCTTTCGGAATTTATTCATGTGAAATCCGTCTTTTTGGCCGATCCGAGGGAAAAATGTATTTCAAAAAGACTTCACAAATAAATAAATTGTGGAGGTCAACATTAATCCAATTTAATTATCTGGAATAAAATCATGATTAATAAAAAACATACTAAAATCATGATTAATAAAAAACATATTTAGTAATTTTCGAAAGTAAGGTTTTTCTTGGACAATTAAAATTCATGCAATCATATATTATCAAATAATAAATGCACGAAAATAAAACATCCATCAAAACAAAAATTAAAACGCATTGGAGCACTCAAATCCAATTGCCACGGTTTAAATTTCTTCACGTCTTGATGCGATAAATCGTCCTCATTGCTTTCATCGTTCGTCTCGAAAAGCTCCCACTCGAACAGTAACAATTCGTTAAAAACGTCCTTTATTTGGGGTGGGGACGACATTTGGTAACGTACACTTCAAAAAAGGCACGAAAATACAGTAGCAAGGGCCGAAAGCACAGCGCGCGGCAGCCCACCGAGTGGGCCATGCGGCCTCGGCGCTCGGCACCCGATGCGAGTGTGTGGCGCCCGTCGGGGCACATGCCGCATGCGTCGTGTGCCCCGGTGTTTCGTCTGTGTCCTTTTTTCACCCCCATGCACGATCCACGTCCATGTATGCCCCATGCATGCATGCTTCGTTCGGGTACGCCGTTCTTAATTTATTTTCTCCGTCTTTGTTCTGATTCAGTTCCAATTTATTTACAAAAAATAAATAAACCTAGATCTAAACTAGTCTATTACATTGATCGAATCAAACAAATAAAAAAATTGATCTACTCGTGAATTTTCTCATGAGAAAAATGAATTCGAACGAATCGAATTAAAAACAATCATCATTCATACGCATGAAAAAAAATAAAATATTAAAACCCATGACAATTAGATACCTGCAAAAAAGATCTAACAATTCTACTATCCAATTTCAATCTAATGTTTATCAATTTAAATTTAAATTTAAAGATCAGAGCCCTAAACTGTGGCTCTGATACCAGTTGTTGGGGAAACCGGGGTGCCCGGATCTATTCGGAATGAAATTTAAATACGGATTTAAATTTATTATTACTAGCATGAATTAATCCTAAATTAATTCAAATAATAATTATACCAACAACAAATAACATGCATATGAATATAATCACGTAAAATTCTACGGCCGAAAAACTAAGAATTTCACGTAAAACGCACCTCTTAAAGCGACGTCCTACCGAGATAAACAGGACAAGCGTAACGATCCTATCAACCGTAAAAGTCTTCTCAAGTATTCCATTTTCGCCTTATTCGTTCGCCGGTGGGAAGCGCTCACGAACAATTAAAATAATAAGGAAGAAAATATTTATTGCTCTCGATTTTTCCAACTCATGGAATTGTGTACTAGGGGATGAAAAAATCATCCCTTATTTATAGATATGAAGTAGCCGAAATTTTTATGGAATTATGGGGAGAGGAAATCTTTTTCTTGGCCTCCAAGAAATCTTGAATATATCTCATATATTATTTTCTCCATAATAAAAAAATATTCCACAAAAATCTCTCCTTCTCATCTTAATAGGAATTTTTTAAAATTATAGATAAAGAATACAAAATTTGGATCTTCTTGAATTTATGAGATAATCTTGCATTCCAAGAATACATATCTTCCATAATATATTTCCAAAAAAATCAACAAAATCTTTGTTCTCTCCATATATCATATTTTCGAAAATAATGAGTAAAAATCAGCAATAATAATTTTTTTTTATTTTAATCACCTTATTATTATCAGGCTACTTATTGGGCAACTTGAGGGGCCTTTAGGAGAATTAAGATTGGACCTCCAATGGGCTACTGAATTATAATATTGAGCCTCAATATTATTCAGCCCATTAATATTAATTAGTACCATTAATAAATTAATATTGCATTATCCATCTAAATCCATATTACGATAATATGGGCTCCCGGTTATTATTTCCCGTGTTTAAGATTATGTAGTCCATTAATTAATTGAGCTTCTGAATAGCTCTAAATTAATTAATATCTTTTATATTGGAGTAAATACAACTCAACATTATTATCTGTACCGAAGAAACTAATTCTTCACTTGCAAGATTTGGTACGATAAAACTTCTGAGCCCACCAAGGGGATAAATTACACGAGTCGTACTCGCACACGTTTCTTCGTATTAAACTTTAGGAACGGTCGTATGATAAATATTACTGCCCAAAACACAAGGTTCGAAGTCACGATAATTCTCACCCAATATGAATCAAAGCAATAACTATTAACCACACACGGTCCTATTTAAGTGACAGAGATTAAGAAATCAATAACCATTGAGGTCTAATTCTTCACCTTTCAGAATATAAGAATTTATCCTCGTTGTAGGTCCTCTTCAACGCATACTAAATGTGCTAGTGCAATCTCTTGGTCAAGACAGACCAATCTGATAATTACACATCGACTTTTCACAGTGGATTCTTCAATTCCAGCTTGGTCGTGAATTGTATGTTTAGTTACAAGTAACTGTCAATGTGATCTTTCGTGATCTGGTATCACCACATTAACTACAATGTAACACATACTGTATATTGAACGGGTTGCAATAAATATTTAACATTCATTCATATCTAAAGCAAATGTGATAAAAGAATTATTCTCATAAACAAGTGTTTAATACATGAGTTATACAAAGTAAAAGCACACTTTCACGTATAACTCCAACAGTAACTCAGGTATATTCAATAAATTTTGTTTCAATTCTGTTTCTTCTAACATTAGTACATGGATTATTGATATTGGAGCAACAGATCATATGATATATGATCTGTCTCTAATTACTTCAAATAAAAGGTCTGCTAATGTTCAGATTAAACTTCCTAATAATGCAATAATTATTGCTACTTATATGGGTAATGTTGCATTAAGTAAAGATTTGGTTTGATATGATGTTCTTTATGTGCAAGATTTTAGGTTCAATCTATTATCTATATCTCATTTGACTAAGCATTCTAATTGTACTGCTAGCTTCTTTCCCTCACATTGTATTTTTCAGGACAATGTGACCAAGAGGGCTATTGGTTTTACTGAAGAAGATGGTGGATTATATTTCTTAAATACTGTTAGGATTGCCCCTGGTAAAGATGGTGTGCTTTCAAATGCTAATACTATTAGTACATTTCCTGCTTTGAACAATTTTTGAAGAAAAAGACGAGTTTTGGTTGCGTATTTAGAAGTGTTGGGTGTAATGATTGATAACTCCTCCTTCTCATTTGTCCCCCTTATATAGGTGTCATCCCCTTCGTTTTTTTAAATATCCACTCCTTTCTTTTAGACTTAGTCTCCGTTCTTATCTTTTCATAATCTCAGGAGGTGTACATTGATTAGTTTTGACTGAGCGATGATCTTATCCCTTCTTTTCGCTAGCTTTCCCTTGATGTCGACGTTATTTGTCACCAGAGGCGCCATCTCCAGATCGTCTGTTGTTGATGTCAATTTCGGCCCCTAACATATAACCACTTTAAAATATGCATATGTATCATTATTATAATTTAAAAAATATGTATATATATCATTATTATAATTTAAAAAATTAAAACTTCAACTAATAAAATGAAACAAAATGAGATTAAAAAAAAATACATCCTCCACCTTATCATTTTATTTAAATGCATAACAATTAAAATAAAATGAGAAATGATATTTTTGTAAATAAATACATCCAATATTCCATTTTCTAGAAAATACTCTAAAATGGAGTATTGTTGGATATGACCTTAAAACAAACGTAAATAAAGTTGATAAAAAGTGTATTTTAGAGTTTGAGATCCATTTATAAGTTAAGTGGTTATTTGTAAGTAAAATAGTTATTTGTGAGTGTAAAATCAATAACATGTAAAATAATTAAGTGATAAGTATTTTGTAAAATAAAAAATTGTTAACAAAAACAGAATGATACATACTTTTAATGAATGAAGGAATGGAGTATACAAATTATTTTTGTGAAAATATCTGCTTAGTTAAAAATTTATAATTAAAAATTGTCAAAATTGCATCAATTACCTGATTTAACTGGTGTTACTATACTATATATACACACACACAATTGTCATGGGTCACGTCATATTGATTATTTTATTTTTAATTAAATGGTTCAAAATTACTACTATTCAAAAATATGAAATCACTATCTAAAAAATATAGGATTAATTACTTCCAAGTACATTACTTTGAGTCAAATTACAATAGACGTAGCCCAAAAGATAGAAACACATTGGAGTACATTTTATTGCAAGGTAATACATTAGTTGGCAGTGTAAATAGTAATAAATCAATTTCCCCTTTTCAAAACCCTCACACCCTTCTCTCTCCCCCTTTCTGAAATTAAATTTCTCCCTGTCGCCATTCTCTCTCTCTCTCTCTCCACGGTGGTGCCACCACTCACTTGCTCAGATTGGCACCACCGATGACCACCCCTCTCTCTAGCACCAGCCATATCTCTCTAGCACCAGCCATATCACCTCTCTCTAGTACCAAAGTTGACTGAAAATTTTAAAAAATATTTACTGCAAAAAAACAAAAGCAAAAGTAGGGTAAATAGTAAAAGTGGAATAATGTGACATTGTACTTTGTGTTCCCTTGTAAGTCCAGAAAAATTAGTGTGTGTAGTGCACTTAATACTAAATTTTTGTAGTATAATGTAATTGCCCAAAAAATATATACTTGTCATGGGTCGCATCAAATTGATTATTTTATTTTAATTAATTGGTTTAGAATTATCACTATCTAAAATATATATACTTCTAATGTTAATAACACAAGGAGTATGTAGTGCAATAATATATACTCCCTTCGTCCCCTCTTAACTTTTAAAGGTTGGGTGACACAAATTTTAAGAAAAAATATTTTTTTGGTTTTTTAACCAATAAATGAAGAGTATTTTGAATTAAAGTATGTAGGGTTTTTCTACGGTCAGTAAGACTTTCGCCCTTCCTGACGTCAGTAAGCCTTTTAATTACCGTTGGATCGAAGATCTAACATATAATATTTTTTTCAACGTATTGTACTTTGCATTAAAGTGTTTGCACTCTGCATATAGCAGTTGCACTCTATTGCCCTATTAATAAATTAAATTAATAAATATAAAATTACAAAAATATCTTTTTACTTTAATATAATTTTATAATATTAATTAATTAACATTTAATTTTTTAATAAAACCCATTTACATATTAGTAAAATTAAAATTACAAATAATATATTAATAATATGATATTCAATAAAATCATCTCATATTCTGCAAGTCTCGAAATTTGTTCCATTCTTAATTTAAAATTTTCACTCTCCAATTTTTCCTGCTTGAATACACCTCCTTGACAAAAAATAAGAAATGAGAAGCTAAGATTTGGAATTAGAAAAAAACAGAAATTGGAAAGGGAGAATAAAATTTACTGCATACCAAATTAATTTATCCTAGTCTATTGAATCAGTGTAATTAGTTCTTTAGATTACAGGTCAAGAAACTAAGTGTATATGCAGTTTCATTCACTAAGTTTCGGAATTTACGGAATGAAACATGGTCTCCATTAGAGCGAAGACCGTAAATTCTTTGCAATTAAGCTTTTGACATCCCTTGACAAGGTTAACACTATCCTTGGCGAAATCAATATGCTTATCCAAAACTAAATCCAGAGTCAATAACGTTTTCAATTTTTCTTGGATATAGGTTTTGAGAATTTTGAAACCTGCGACAAGAATTAGGGTTCTTCACTTGATATGAGAAGAAACAAGGTACTTTTAAGAAAACGATGATGTGTACTAATCCACTAATTAATAAATCCCTCAATATACTAATAGAGAGTTTTTTTTTTTTTGCTGATGTGTCAATTTCTGGTGCGTTTTGCTTATGTGTCGACTTTTGGTGCATTTCGCTTATGTGTCAAGTCTTACGTGGCATGATTGTGCGTCACTTTATCCTATGTGTCATTCATGCGGCATTGTGACCTTTCATAAGAAAGGTCTAATAAAAAAAGTTGGTTTTAGTTGGGTATGAACCAAGGACCTCATGAGTATTTTATATTAAATTTACCAATTAAGCTAACTATGAATCGTTGTGAAATTTAAATTTTTGTTATATACAACTTGAGTTAAATATATATATATATATATATATATATATATATATATATATATATATATATAATATAATATAATATATATGTATATAATATATTTGCAATTTTATTATTCTAAACTCTATATTTTTTCTTATTCCTTCTTTATCTTTTTCTTTTCACAATATTTTAGTTGTTCCTCGATTATTTGTCCACACATAAATGTTAAATTGCTAATATTTGACGATTACTTTATTATTAAAGATTTTTTTTTTCATATAAACTCTACTTTCTTTCTCTCTTCTTCTATCTTGGCAATATTATGTTTATTTTCTATGTATTGTAAATTGACGGGTGGAGATTTTCAAGGAAAATTTTAAGGTTATCTATGGTGTTTTTTTTCATTTCGACTGAATCATATTTTTTAAATAGATTGTATTATATAATGTTATAATATTGAATAATACGATGTGTTAATAAGATATAAAATTTTAAATTAATTTTACGACCAACCCGCATAATATGCGGGGTACTCATCTAGTTAAGTATAAAGGAGAAGTTAAATTTATAAATTTTTACTCTTTTTATCAGTTTTATTTTTAATAATACTATAAGGATGGTTTAGTAATTTTATATTTTTATTTTATATAATTAATTATTGGGTTAATTGCAAATAAAATCAAAACTTTTTTTGCAAATTGCAATTTAGTCTAAACTTTTGAATCGTTGCAAATAAAACCTCAACTAAACATTTGTTAGCCATTCGAACCAAATGACATATTTCAATCTGTCTGAAAATGATGATTAATTATGTGTTGTCATCCGAATAAAATCTAAACATATTAATATAACTAATTATTTATTGTCAAGTAAGTGAAACACCATTTCCGAACAATAAAAAATCTATTCGTTGGTTTGAAATGCAACTAAATGTTAAGATGGGTTTTGTTTGCAAAAATTCAAAAGTTTAGATTAAATTGCAATTTGTGAAAATGTTGTGATTTAATTAGCGAAGCTGAATCGTCCAGGGCAAACTAAATGATGTATCATAATGTTATTGGTTTACTGGCGTCAGGAGGGGCGAAAGCCTTCCTGACCGTAGAAAAACCCAAGTAGGTATTGTAAGAGTATTTTATTTTCATATGTGAGGTGTTGAAAGTTATTGTGGAATGTCACAAAAAAGAAAGTGTGAAAGTTATTAGGGGACAAAGGGAATAATTCTCATGTCCCGTCATAAATTATTCATTTTATAAAAAACGAATGTTTCTATTAAGTTACTCATATTTTTAAACGGTGAAGTAGGGTTGTAAACGAAACAAATATTTTTTGTTCGATTTGATATTTGTATTCGAAATTCGGTATTTGTATTCGAAATTTTATAATTCGAATTCGAGTATAATTTTTTTTATTCGATTAGTTATCAAATACAAATACAAAAACTGTTGATGACCTTTTTGTAATCGATGATGATTAGTGGCTGTTTTCTCTAGTTAAGATCATCAAACAAGATCAAATGATCATGGAATTTGGCTAAGTAATGTTTAAGAAATAAATTTGCAAGAACTTGGGCTATCTTTTGAATTATGGGAAAATCCCCTTCTTCATACAAATGAAGGGGTATTTATAGATACACAAGGAGGCTATGTGTCATTCTCCTAATGGTTTAACCATTGGATTTTTGCCATGTATTGAGACACTTGTACAACATCTAAACTATTGTCCATTAGATTTATGCCAAGTGTTAAGACACTTGGATCATATCTAGACTAGTGACTCTTGGAATTCTCAATGTTGTACTTGGTCTTTGAGATAACTCGATTGCTTTCTCTGGTGGCCTCTTGCTCGCTTGTACATCCTTGTGGGGTATCACGGACCTGCTGGTCGCCGCTTGTCTTTTCCCTTTATGTTAATTCATTTTTTGTCCTTTGCTATGTTGGTCGCCGAGATACGCCTGACTACGCTCCTGGTCGCCAACAGCTCCATTATCCTTTATACTCTCCTGGTCGCCTGTTTCTTGGTTTTAGTTTTAGTTCTTTAATTCTTCAATCACTGTTGCTCGCCTGGTCGCCCATCAACATTGCCCCCTGACTTGTTCTTTATTAGGAAAATATTTGACTAATGAGGAGCAAGGCACAACTTTTGATAGAATGCCTCTTGTATTCATTAGGCGGGCAACAGGTTTCAAATTTCATTAGGTGGGGAACTCTTAAGCGAACATCCGGTCACCTGGGCGAACATGAGGGTATTAGACGTATATGCGACGGTTGGATTCCCAAAGGTCTTGGGACTCGAAGCGTCGTGGGCGGCAGGTGACATCATTGCCGCCCACGTCTATGCTACTTTTGCAAGTAGGGGCCTATAGAATTTCTTGTAAATTCTATTTTGGCCCCCGTTTTCAACCCCTATAAATACTTCATTCTCTCCCTCCTTTCATTCTTTCGAAATTCTTCATCTCATCCGCCATTAAAATGCCTCTTCAAGTTTTTCATCATTCATTTCTGTCGAGTTCCCGATCGAATTCACGTGTGATCTCCAGGTAATCCTTGATTACTATTTCCCAAACTTCTCTTTCTTTAATTTTTACTTTCGATTTCATATTTAATTTTGCGCCGCCGCCGCCCGTTTTCCAGCGCCGCCGTCAGTCTCCCGGCGTCTCTATATCTTTCTACTATTTCATTTTCCTTTCTTTTCTCTTTTAATCCCCACAATGTCCTCTTCGAGTGAGGGCGCTTCGATCGAGATTTTTGAACGAAACCCCGGGAAACGTCCCATGGAAGAAAATGCTTCCCCTGCTCCTCGCCGATCGATTCGACAGGCTTTGGCCCAAAATCCGAGGCCGTTACTGCTCAATGAAGAGACGGGTTCTGAGATGTCCTCTGTTGTTCGCTCAGTTGAAGACCACGCCTCTGAGAATTCTGGCGATGATGAGGTCCAGAATTCTGCTGGTCGCCATGATACTGGAGGAGCAACTTCTTCTGACTTGGGAGAAGATTCAGAGGAAGTGGCCGCTGAGATCGATGCGGAGGGCGACCAGCCTGAAGTGGAGCGACCACCACTGGCAGTGACTTGGGAATTCCTCGAGGAGATTGGCTTTCCCACCTCCAGAGTGGCTCCCGAATCTCAAATTCCTGAAGGCGTTGTTCGCCAAGATGAGTGGGAGGAGTATGCTGCTCGTTATTCTCGTGCTTTCCCTGTTCGCCCCCGTGCAATCATGCCCGCTCAAAGGAATACCAACACTTACGCGGCGAGCAGAATTTCGAGCCTAGTTGTTGAGGACGACTTGGAGGGTTTCAGATCTTATTATAAGATCCCATACGATATTTTTCTCTATGCCCCCAAGGAAGGAGAAACTGCTGATCGCCCCCCTCCAGGCTGTACAGCGATCAACCTGGACATACTTAACACGGGGTTCCCCTTGCCGCTCCATCCCCTCATTGGTCGCTTTTTGGAGGACATCAATCTAGCCATTACCCAAATTACTCCCATCGGGTGGAGTAACTTGCTTGCATTGATGACCCTTTTTGGCCTTGAAGGGTATAAGAACAAGCTTAGCACGGCAGAGATCCACTATGCCTTAGTTATTTCAGCCTGTAGCGAAGAAGGTGAAGACTGGTACTATGTAAAGGCGAGGACCGGGGTGAAGCTCATCACTGGGGTTGCCAACAAAGTTAAGAGTTGGCATAACCAATTCTTCTTCATTGGTGGAGACTGGCGAGCATCGGCGGATTTCTCTGGCGGCCAGGCGCGCATTAATACTCCCGAGTGTTTTGGGAAAATGAAACGTAGGCATCCTTGTTTTTCTTTTGGGACCGCGTTGAGGACTAATTTTAATTTTTTTTTCTCTTTGTTGTTTTGCAGGACCCAGAGCTGCGAGGTGGGGACAACCAGCATTGAGTGACGAGTTTTTCTTCACCTTGGCCTTGATCGTGTTGCGGGATTCCGCTACTTGCAATATAAACTATCTCTTGAAAGCTAGTCATCGGAAGATTGCTCAGCTCTTCACGAGTCCTCACCACTTGGAGGCTCAAGCAGAAGTCCCTGAAGGTAAGTTACTTAACCTCTTTGTTCGCTTGCTCGCCTGGTCGCTCCGATTAATTCTATCTTGATTTTAAAAACAGATCGGCGAGTGACCGTTGCCATCCCAACTATCCCTCAGTCTTATCACCTGTTGGCCGCTCGAGTAAAACAGATGGCCGCTGAAGCGCCGACTAGAAAGAGACAGGATCCACCCCTCTCTCTCATGCGTCTCCGGGCTGGGGAAAAGCCAGGCGCTCCCGGTTGCCAACCTAAAGGAGCCCCCAAAGGTGCTACCTCCTCTCGTGGTGGGGGGAAGGAAAAAGAGAGAGGTTCAAAGAAGACTCCCCGAGAGAGTTCTCGTGGCGAGAAGGAGGTTACTGAGCGATCATCCAAACGCTCCAAAACCATGATTGAGGCGAGCAGCCGAGATCCAAACTCTCCGGCTCCAAGGCCTTCTTCCGTTGAGGTCGTGAGCGAGCAGCAGGCCGTGTCTGCTATATTGGTGAAGAAGCGAGCATCTAATGATCACACGTATCTGGGATATGACTCCGTAAAACTGAGGGAGTAAGTTTTCAAATTTTTCTCTGATGATCGTCTGTTAAGGTATTTTTCATTTTACTTATTATTTCACTTTCTTTCTAGGTATAAACCTGAAGAGTATCCTGGGCGATCAGAGGTGCTCCACAGTTTCAGCTGTGTTAAATCTCTCCCTCCTTACCTGGATATACCAGACTCCCATGTTCGCCGGGCAACCGAGATGGTTCCTCGTGCCTGGACTAACACTGCCGAGGAGATCGTGCAGGACCAAACTGCTAGCGACAATGCCCGCTTGATCGCCTACAATGCCAGCCATCAAGCTGTGGCGGCCCAGAGACTCCTTGACCAAATTATCCTACTGGAGAGGACCAACCGTAGCCTTGGCCACAAGATTGAAGGCTTTGAGGCGGAGAAGGCGGCCGCCCTAAGGAACAAGGAAGAGGAGCTTGCTCGTGAAAAGGCTGAGCATGCCAAAGCTGTGGCGCACTTGGAGCAAATGTATGATGCTTCTGTGGCCAGCGAGCAATTTGCTCTAAACCAGTCTGAGAAGCTCTCTCTCTCCCTGGGGGTCGCTGATGACAGGATAAAGGTGCTGGAGGGTGAGAAGACTACTCTGGTCGCCCGTGTTGAAGAGCTGCAAGTTGAGGTTGCTCGCCTTACTGAAGAGAAAGCTGGGATGGTCGCCTATGACATCTATGCCCAAGATGTGGCCGACAACACCAATCTGGGGTATATCTGTGCCTATGCTGAGAGCTTAAGATCAGTGAAGTTCGCTTTGGACCATAACTCGGACGTTTTGGCCACTGCAAAAAAGGACTTTATTGGTTATGTTCAAGACAAACCCCTTGGTGAAGGGTTCAAGCTTCCCTTGGCTGATCTTGGGGAGATGGGAGTTCCCTTGGATATCTTTGGGGAAGGTGTTGAAATTATTCCTCCCCAGTCTTCCGGCGAGCAGCCGAGCAAGGAGGTGAACATCTTCGATGGCCTTCACTCTCTCCCCTTAACTCCCATCGATGGAGCGGGCACCTCTGCCGTGGCGACCACGACCGCAGTGGCCACTACTGAAGAAGCACCTCCAGCTCCTCCCTCTTGAAGAATTTTTGTTGTTTTTCATTCTAGATAGATGTTAGGGCAACTTTGTATTTTTTGCTTCCTTGTACTATTTTGCCCTTAATGAATTATGAATTATGAATTTGAAGATAACTTGTTTTATTTCATCATGCATCTTCTCTTCTCGTTTATTCGCCGCATAATTTGTTGCTCGCTTCAAATTTTTTCGTATGACGCCATTATTTTTCTTTTTGAATAGATACTCTTGTGCTTTATGGTCACCTAACTGGCTTACATGGGCTCATGGTCTTTTAAAAAGACTTGCCTTAAATAACTGGGCCTCTTGGTCCTTTCATGGACTTGGCCTTGAATTGAATGCTTCTCTCTTAGTCGCCCATGAATCGGGGCCTTGTTATCCTCGTGTGGATTTGGCCTTGGGTCTTGATCGCTTTTAGCATTGTTGCTCACCTCTTGCATGACTGTCTTGAGCGAACAACTTACTTTATCAAGCGAATAATTTTGACAAACTATTTTTTGCAACACAACATATATATTCATAATATACAAGATCCTGAATATTTTCCATAATATTTACAACTGTGCTTTCAGATAAATACAAAACGACATGGAATTTTGAATTAAAATTCTACATTTTCCTTGCAACTTCCTGTCTATTGATAATACTTCTTCAGCAAAACTGCATTCCAGGAGTATTGGGCCGGGTTGCCTTTCATGTCTTCTAGATCATAAGTGTCGTTGTCCCATTTCTGAGTTATCTTGTATGGGCCCTCCCAAGTCGGTCCAAATACTCCTGGTGACGTCCCCAAAATCTTTTTGAGCACGAGGTCTCCAATTTTGAATTCTCTGACCTTTACCTGTGAATTGTAATACTTTGCGATCCTTCTCTTGTATACTGCGTTCTTTATTTCTGCCGAAATTCTTTTTTCATCAACCAAATCCATCTCTGCAGCTAAAGTCTCGTCGTTTGTTTGTTCATTGAATGTTGCTGTTCGTTCCGTTGGGACCTTCAGTTCTACAGGTATCACTGCTTCAATTTTGAATGCCATGGTGAAAGGGGTCTCTCCCGTACTTGTCCTGTGGGATATTCGATATGCCCATAGCACCTCTGGTAGTTCTTCTGATCACTTTCCTTTTTTATCCACCAACCTGATCTTCAGTATATGTTTGATTATTTTGTTGACTGCTTCCACCTGGCCGTTGGACTGCGGATGATATGGGGTTGAAAAATGCTTTTTAATTCCCCATTTTTTGCAAAAATTTCTTATTTTCTTGCCCTCGAATTGTCGTCCGTTATCTGTCAGGATTGCCTGTGGGACTCCAAACCGACACACGATGCTTTTCCATATGAAACTTATCATCTTTTCTTGTGTGATTGTCACGAGTGCCTCTGCTTCAGCCCATTTTGTGTAATAATCCACGGCTACCACGGCGAACTTCACATTTCCTTTTCCAGTCGGGAAAGGTCCAATGATATCAATCCCCCATTTTGCGAATGGCCATGGACTATTAACTGCTATCATTTCTGTTGGTGGCTTGTGGATGTTGGGTGCGAATATTTGACATCTGTGACAAGTTCTTGCAACTTTGATAGTATCTTGCAATAATGTTGGCCAGTAATACCCTTGTCTGACTGTCTTGTAGGCCAATGCACGCCCCCCAGCGTGATTTCCGCAGACGCCTTGATGAATTTCCTGCAAAACTTCCTGGCCTTGCCTTCTTGTTAGGCATTTCAATAGCGGGAGTGAGAATCCTCTTTTGTATAACTGATCGTCCATGATTGTGAATCTTGCCGCTCGCCTGGCCATTTTGGCTGCTTCCTGAGGATCCCCCGAGACTTCACTATCATGAAGATATTTGATAATAGGTGTCCTCCAATCATCCTCTTCGCTTTCTTCGTTTACTTGATTTACTTTGTAGTCAAATGTTGATGGACGACATATTTTTGTGATGGTGATTTCTGACAACTCTGCTGGACCCGTGCTGGTGGCCAGGCGAGCCAACGCGTCCGCTTGAGCATTATTTTCCCTGGGTACCTGTTCAATGTATATTTGTTCAAACATGGAAGCTAGATGGGCTACGATTCTCTGGTATAGTGCCATGCCTTCATCTCTAGCTTCATACTCTCCTCGGACTTGGTTAACTATCAATTGCGAATCTCCGTATATTTGTAACCTCCTCACCCCGACTGCTAATGCTAGACGGAGTCCGGCTATCAGTGCTTCATATTCGGCCTCGTTATTTGTTGCCATAAAATCAAATCGCACTGCTGAGGTAAAAATTTGTCTGTCTGGGCTGATTAGCACTATTCCGGCTCCTGATGCCATGTTGGTGGATGATCCATCGACGTACATATGCCACGGATGATTATGACCTCTCGTCGGATCTTGAGGAAAGGTTAGTTCGACTATAAAGTCGGCCAACGCTTGCCCTTTAATCGCTGTTCGAGGTGCATATGATATTCCAAATTGGCTTATTTCGAGGGACCACTTGAGGAGGCGACCAGCAGTGTCTGGTCGCTGCAGGATTTGTCTTAACGGGAAAGTCGTCAGGACTTCTACTTGGTGGTCGAAAAAATATGGCCGTAATTTTCTGACGCTCATCACCAACGCGTATGCTAGTTTCTCCATCGGGGAATATTTGATTTCGGCTTCATGTAACGCCTGGCTTACATAGTATATGGGCAGGTGAAACTTTCCTTCTGCACAAACCAAAACCGAGCTGATGGCCACCTCTGAAGCTGCCAAGTAGAGGTATAGTTTTTCTCCTGGGACAGGTTTGGATAGGATTTTGGTATCGCCAAGATATCCTTTCAACTGTTCAAATGCCAGTTGACAATGATCTGTCCACTGGAATCCGCCTTTCTTTATAGCATCGAAGAAAGGTCGGCACTTGTCACCAGACCTTGATATGAATCTATTCAGAGCTGCCAGACATCCTGTAAGCCGTTGTACTTCCTTGACGGATCTTGGTGGCTGCATGTCCAGAATAGCTTTCACCTTTGATGGATTTGCTTCAATGCCTCGCTGGCTAACAAGATGTCTGAGGAACTTGCCTGAATGGACTCCGAAGCTGCTTTTTTTAGGATTCAGCTTCATGTTATATACTCGGAGTATCTCGAACGTTTGTGTTAAGTGTTCCAGATGGTCTTCCTTTCTCGGGCTTTTCACGACTATGTCGTCCACGTATACTTCCATTGTTTTACCAATGTGTTCATTGAACATTTTGTTGACGAGTCGCTGATACGTGGCACCTGCATTGATTAACCCGAACGGCATTCTCTTCCAACATAGCAAATTTTTGTTGGTATAAAAAGCTGTACTCTCTTGGTCGTCCAGGTGCATGGGTATCTGATGGTAGCCCGCAAATGCGTCCATGAATGTGAGGAGTTCATGTCCCGCCGTGTTGTCCACCAGTTGGTCTATGTGTGGCAATGGGAAATTATCTTTTGGGCACGCAGCGTTCAAATCTGTGAAGTCGATACACAGTCTCCACGCACCATTTGATTTTTTCACCAATACGGGATTTGCCACCCATCTGGGACATAGCGCCTCTTTGATAAGGTCGTTGTTTAATAGCTTCTTTATCTCCACATCCAATGCTTCGTATTTATCGGGCCCAAACTTCCTCCTCTTCTGCTTCACCGGTTTTCTAGTTGGGTCAATATTCAGCTTATGACAGGCATGCTCAGGGCTGATGCCTACCATATCTGCATGTGACCATGCGAATACATCGAGATTGGACTTTAAGAATTCTTCCATCTTGGATCTGTAAGGCTCTGGGAGCTCAGATCCGATGAAAAGTTCTAAGTCTTCTCGGTTCGGGTCAACTCTGATTGCTTCCAACTCTTCAACCGGTGTTGCTCTTCTTTTTTTATCTTTCCATCGAGGGTCGAGGATGGGTCCATCCAAGTTGAGTTCATCTTCAACTATCATCGGCTCCGCTCCTAATCGTGGTTCGATGTCTTCATCTTTGTTTGAACAAGATGCAATTTCTTGTTCCTTATGCTCGCCCCGGATTTCTTGTTCGTCGCCCTGTTAGTCGTCTATTTCCATCATCTCTGTATCGATGGATTCCATAACATCGTTGAGTACCGAAGGTTCATCTCTAGCGCTCCTGCTCGACTGTTCGTCCACCATTGACACCTGGTTGTCTTTAGGCTGCATCTGCAAGAGGCATTCACGAGCTCTTTTTTGATCACCTTTAACTGTACCTGATCCTTTTGATGTCGGAAACTTAACACAATAGTAGTACGTTGAAACAGCCGCTTTGAATTCATTGATAAAAGGTCGACCGAGAAATCCGTTGTAGGAGGACTGCTGATCTACTACTAAGAACTCTAGCATTCTAGTCATCCTCCTATCAGGATTCTCGGTCGATACAAGCTCGACTGATAACGTAACTACTCCTAGGGGATCGGTTACAGCATCACCGAATCCCACTATCTTATGATTACACTGTTTCACATACTCCTCACAATCTCCTATCTGATCTAATGTACTTTTGAACAGAATGTTTGTGTACGACCCAGTGTCCACGAGCAGTCGGTGGACTCGGGTCCCCATGATGTTAGCATATATGATTAGCGAGTCATTGTGCAGAGTGAGCACACCGTCTAAATCTTTTTCTGAAAATACTAGGCCCCCCGTCTTCTTGGTGGCCTGGTTGACTCCTACCTCTTTCACTTGGGCTACCGCCCTCAGCTCCGCTTTCCTCTTCCTTTTTGACGTCAGAGGTCTTCCATCTGAACATCCCCCAATGTGTCCGCTTGACTCAAGCATGAAAACTTCCCGCATCGGCTCTGCTGGTGTTGTTGAGACTCTCTTTCCCTTCTTGGTTGTTTTGGTTGGTTGGTCGTCACTGTCTTCGTCATCCGAACTAGGCAGATTGACCTCCCTAGGTCTCTTTCCGGGTTCCCTCTTCACGAATTCGGACAGTTTACCTTCCTCATAAAACCTCCACAATTGTTTCAACAAATCACGGCATTCACTAGTGAAATGCCCGATGTTTTGGTGGTAAGCGCAGTATTTGTTCGGATTCAACTTTCCGCGTTCTTGTCGAATTTTCCTTGGTTCCGACAACATGTCTCTGTCTTTGACGTTGTTGTACCAACCTCTATTGATGTAGCAAGCGCCTGATTTAACCTGTCTTTCACTTCCGCTCCCTCGTTGAAAGCTTTCATGTTTTTCGGAGCCTTGTAGTCACTTCCCATGGGTTTCTTTCCAGCTTTCCTGGGATCATTCTTAACACCCAACTCTTTCTGTAATGCTTCTTGCATGGATACGTGTATACCTGCCCGATGCCTAAACTCCGCATATATCTTTGGGCAGGTCAAATGCATTTCTTTCCACAACTCCGTTCCTTTCTTTAACCCGGCCATCACAGCTTCTATTTTCGTGTCCTCGCTCACCATTTCTCCCTCCAGTAGGACTTTATCAAATTTTTCTAAAAATTGCTTATCTGACTCCTCATCTCCTTGTCTAATATCCGCCAATCGATGTCGATGGGTCAAGTATGTCCCGGCTGTTGAGAAATGAGACAGAAATTCCTTGCTCATTTGGGCAAAAGAACTGATGGAGCCGGGAGTCAATGCTGCAAACCATCGGTGTAGACCATCTCTCAGGGTAAGTGGGAAATTTCGACATTGTGTGGCATCAGTTGCCCCCATTGAAATCATGAAGTCAGAATATTTTGTCACATGAATACGGGGGTCTGAAGTCCCTTCATATAGATTAATGGCCGGAAATTGTATTTTCTTCTGGATCGGTGCGTTGAGAATTGACGGAGATAGCGGTGAAGACGGGAGAACCGTTGACCCAACACCTCTCTGAGAATCCAGTTGTTTTTGTAATTCCTCAATTGCTTTCTTCATTTCTTGCAACTCGCTCGGAGGAGTCCTCCCGTTGGAAGGCTGCTCATCGTGGTTGAGTTCGGTGACTTCTTCACGATGCAGTCCCTCACCAACGGGACGTTTCTCCTGAGTTGTCTTCCTTGCAGCGTTGCTAGCCCCGTTTGGCCCTAACCGACCAAAAGTTGATCTCCGGATTCGATCATGTACCAGTTGGCGAGCAGCGGGGTGTGAACGTTCCTCGCTCTTCCTGGATGATTTCCTCCTGTTTGCATTCCTTGTCCCTAGCCTCTCCAAAGCGCTCGTTCGGGACGTACTTCTGCTTGATTCATCTAACCGACTTGGTGAAGATTCTCCTCTGCTTCCCAGTCGCTCGCTTAAAGGAGCTTTCCCTTTATTCCTACGGACTTCTTCGCTGTCAACCTCGTCATTTCGTACGTCTTTTCTTTCTTTACTTCGCTGCTCGCCCACCCTGTTGGTCGCCGCCTGCGCTCCTGATGGCCCGACCGTTTGTCGCTTTTGCAATGCTTGTAAAACAGCAATCGTTTTGCTAGCTCTTCGGGATTTTGAGCAAGAGCTTCCACTTCCGGCGGAATTGTATCGATGGTAACTTGGACGTTTCTTTGCGAAGTTGCTTTTACTGTACGTGCATGTCCTTCAGTAGACGAAACCCTAGTTCTTGACCTACGACTTGGAGATGTGCTCAAATGTCGTTCTTCTTGTGATCGAACCATTTTGGTTACCGAAGTACAAGTGGTAAACAAATGAATGGGGTGATTTTGTCTCCAACAAACACCTTTCTTAAGAGTTACTAGCTTTGTTTGTATGAATATGGTGGTTTGAAAACCCTAATTCATACACACATGCATTCAAACTCTCAAAGTGATGTATGTATGGATGATTTTGCTTCAAATAGTGTGTACACTTGATTTCCGATGGCTTCCTCCCGGATTCCGGCCGAATTTTACAGATTCCGGTGAAGATCTTCAACCTTTCTTCGAATTTTTTATGAAACGGAGGTTCGAACCCTTCTTCTAGCGCCAATTGTTGATGACCTTTTTGTAATCGATGATGATTAGTGGTTGTTTTCTCTAGTTAAGATCATCAAACAAGATCAAATGATCATGGAATTTGGCTAAGTAATGTTTAAGAAATAAATTTGCAAGAACTTGGGCTATCTTTTGAATTATGGGAAAATCCCTTTCTTCATACAAATGAAGGGGTATTTATAGATACACAAGGAGGCTATGTGTCATTCTCCTAATGGTTTAACCATTGGATTTTTGCCATGTATTGAGACACTTGTACAACATCTAAACTATTGTCCATTAGATTTATGCCAAGTGTTAAGACACTTGGATCATATCTAGACTAGTGACTCTTGGAATTCTCAATGTTGTACTTGGTCTTTGAGATAACTCGATTGCTTTCTCTGGTGGCCTCTTGCTCGCTTGTACATCCTTGTGGGGTATCACGGACCTGCTGGTCGCCGCTTGTCTTTTCCCTTTATGTTAATTCATTTTTTGTCCTTTGCTATGTTGGTCGCCGAGATATGCTGACTACGCTCATGGTCGCCAACAACTCCATTATCCTTTATACTCTCCTGGTCGCCTGTTTCTTGGTTTTAGTTTTAGTTCTTTAATTCTTCAATCACTGTGGCTCGCCTGGTCGCCCATCAACATTGTATGATATTCGATTCGATTTGATTCTTTTTTTTATTGCATATTATTACATAATTATATTATAAGTATAATAATAAATATAATTATTTATAAATTTAAGTCCATTATAATTATTTTAAGGATATTAACCCTTTATAACATCATCCAATAAGTGGGTTTTTAGGCAATCCTTATTTTAATATTTTTAATTAAAGAATATATTTAATATAATTTAATTATTAAAAAACTTAACAAATAAAAAAATAACGACAGGTCTACACTCTTAATTTGATATATTGTATTTTTTCATGAATTTGATAAATAAAAAACTCATTTATTTAATTGATTATCTTATGCAAATTTTTAAGTTTATAACTTGTTTGTGAATTCAAATAATGACAATTTTGAAATGAATATTGGCAAAGTATTATGTGAATAATAATTACGGTAACTATTACCGTGAACAACAATTTACTAATATTTGACGAAGTGGTATTACTCAAGTGGTTAAAGTCCCACTACTTATGATACAAAGGTCATGGGTTCGAGTCACAACTTTACCGATAAAAAATACTAATACTTTATGTTGAAACAACTAATACCTTTAGTGAGAATAACTAATAACACTTCAACTAATACCTTTAGTGAAAACAACTAAATACCCTTTGGAGCTGATATCTTTAGTGCAATTCACTGATACTTTTAGTTTAATTTACTAATACCCTCCAAACAAGTTTCATTGTGAATATTGTTCACATAATACTTTTTCTTGAATATTATTTGTTTGGAACATGTTTGAGAAAAAAAAATTGATTCGAATATTCGACTCGAATATTCGTATATTTTTTAATAATTCGATATGAGTTTCAAATCAAATATAAATCACATTTACTATTCGAAAAATATTCGATTCGAATTCGATATTCGAAATTATTTCACAAATACAAATTTAAGTACAATGGTATTCGACTCGATTCATTTACATCCTTACGGTGAAGTGTGTCATGACATATTTCTATTTATATATCTCTATCTATCTTTTATTACAATTCAATATTTTACTACACATTTATATTCTTTAAAATTTGTGTAAAAAATAAATGAATACCTTGCGTGAGGAGGGAGGAAATATAATTTACAAAAACTATTCCAGATATGTGTCTATAATAAATGAACAATGTGACCATTAAAAGGGCATCAATAAATGAATTTAAGTTAGACATGGGCCTTTTTAACTACCATCTTAATGAACCACCTGCAATAGCTCGGATAAGAGAGCTCCTTTTAGGTTTCTAACCTGGATATAGTCAAATGATTTATAGCTATAAGTACTATTTTTGGCACCATCCAATTGAATGCCTTTTCTTTTCGCATTACAATTTTTATTTAAGAAAAAATATTATCTTATTATAATATATTTTCAAACTTCTTCAAGGTGACGTGTCAACACCACCTTATTCTAAGAATGAGGTGACATATTTCAAATATCTCTATTTTGAAATACTGCGCTCTCATTAAAAGTTGGTTTAAGTTTTGATCTCAACCATTCATTTTATATCATTACATCCAAACCATTAATTTGTAACTAGGGTTAATATAATTATTCATCATCTTCATTCTTCCATAAGTCGTCTCTCTCACATTCGATCTCCCTCACACCACCACACTCCTCTTCGATGTTTTTCAGAGCGCCGCTTTTTCCTCCTCTCCAATCAGCGCAGGTCAACAACTTATACCAGATTATAATTTTCTCACCGCTATCTGCCATGTACACGCCGCCTCATTCCCAAAATCTTCCAAAGGTTAGGATTTTATTTTAATTCACTAATTTTTACGATATTATCTTGGTATAAAGCTTTCTCTGTGTATTAAGTTGTTCCTCTGGCTAGCCTAGCGTAGTCCAATGTATGTAGGAGCCGTCTCGCTGCTCTATTACAGCCGACCTGCCTAGCCCAGCGTCGTCATTCCTCTGCCTAACCCAGCGTCTTCTTTCCTTCAGCCAAGGTAACTTTTGACCCCTTTGCACATATGTGTTTCTGTATTCACGGAATCAATTGGGTACAAGCAGTACACATACAGTGTAAATGTTTGATAATATCACAAAATTCTCGGTGTTTCACTCCACTAATCCGGAAAAAATTCAATTCAACTTGCAATTCAGCCTGCATGGTGGTCGAAAAGTATACGTTAAATGTATGGGAGAGAATTCGAATTAACAAAAAAAGGACACTAAGTTTCTTTTTGAAATTTATTTTTGCAAAATATTTATATATGTTAATTTTGTAGGAGGATATTGAAACATATTGCAAAAGATATTGTCACGTAAAAGCTGGCAAGATTCTCAAAGAATCTTGCCATCCAATACCATATCTTACATGAATAATAGATTGTAATATTTTTTTTTACAATATTTTACTAGCCAAATTATATTGTCATTGAAATAGCATATTATTTATAAAAAATCTTGCAATGAAATACAATATCTTACCATGTATAATACTATAAAAAATATTTTTGGAATTTATTTTTACAGAATATTTATATATGCGAATTTTGTAGGAGGATATTGAAAATTTTTGCAAATGATATTGTCACGTAAAAGATGGCAAGATTCCCAATGAATCTTGTCATCCAATATCATATCTTACCATGAATAACAGATTGTAACATTTTTTTTGGACAAGATTTTACTACCTAAAAGATATTGTCACTGAAATAGCATATTATTCCCAAAAAATCTTGCCACGAAATACAGTATTTTACCATTTATAATACAATAACAGATATTTTTGGAATTTATTTTTGCAGAATATTTATATATGCTAATTTTGTAGGAGGATAATGAAATATTTTGCAAAAGATATTGTCACGTAAAAGATGACAAGGTTCTCAAAGGAATCTTGCCATCCAATACCATATTTTACCATGAATAATAGATTGTAACATTAATTTTTTTGGACATGATTTTACTACCCAAAAGATACTGCCACTGAAATAGCATATTATTTTCAAAAAATCTTGCCATGAAATACAATATCTTACCATGTATAATACAATAATTGATATTTTTGAAATTTAATTTTGTAGAATATTTATATATGCTAATTTTGTAGGAGGATATTGAAATATTTTGCAAAAGATATTGTCACGTAAAAGATGACAAGGTTCCCAAAGAATCTTGCCTTCCAATACCATATCTTACCATGAATAATAGATTGTAACATTAATTTTTTTTTTTGACAAGATTTTACTACCCAAAAGATATTGTCACTGAAATAACATATTATTCCCAAAAAATCTTGCCATGAAATACAATATCTTACCTGTATAATATAATAATAGATATTTTTGGAATTTATTTTTGTAGAATATTTATATATGCTAATTTTGTAGGAGGATATTGAAATATTTTGCAAAAGATATCTTTAGAGTTAAACTTTTGCGTTCGATTGTTATTGTATCTTCATATCATGGGGGAAAATTGGGCATGCAAGTATGCAATAACTGTAATTTTAAGTAATATTGTGTTATACAAATTTGAGATTGAATGTGTGAATTAGTTAATATTTTTCATATTTTCTTTATTCATCTTTAGTATTTATTATTATTTGTTAAATTATAATTACGATTTTAAAATTATATCATAATTACAAGATATTTAAAAAAGTTAATATTTATAATTTTAAATAATAATAACAAATTTTTTTTTTCAGTTCGCGAAATTCGCGTGGGTACATACTAGTATAAAAATATTTCATAATAATTTACCATGAAACAGTTTTAAAATATCATTAATCTGGATCAGTTGTATTACATTGTAATTGTTGTAAAAAAAATTGAACTCAAATTAATAATACTCCTGGTGAGATTAATGATACTTCTGATCAAATATTCAATACTTTAAAACAATTTCATAATAACTTATCATGAATCATTTTCATAGTATTTATTTAATTAGTTGCATGCGAATTGATATTCAAATTGAGGTATTACTTAAATTAACAGATACAGGCATAACTTTTACTTTATCTGTATAGTGATTTGTTAAATGCACTCCAAGTTATGTTAGGGTAACCCATAATTGATGAAGACGAGGTCAATAAAAGCACAGATTTGAAAATGTTGAGTAATACTAATATTAGATTTACATATTTATGTTTAAAGTTAACTAGTGATCGTAAATCCCGTGCTTCGCACGGCCTGAATTTGTTACATTATTTAAACTATAATAATGAACAAATGTTAATTACAAAACTAAAAATAAAAAAAATAAAAATATAACTAATTTTTTTCTTGAACTCAAATTAACGTTACTTCTCATTAATTTTTTTATATTTTATTTATAATATTCATTATTTTAAAACAGTTTATGATAAGTTTATAATTAACCATTTTTATAGATATGATATAAATTGGACCTATTACACTAACATTTCATGGTAGGAGCATTTAAATTTGTATTATCTAGCTCAAGAGACAATCTCACGCAATTTTAAGCTATACTTAAAATACTTTAAACAACAATCTACAATACTACAATATTTTTTAAATAATACATTTTCTTTTAAGAAGAAAAATAAATAAATGTCAAGATCAAACACATAATATTAATTTATGACTTATTGAATATTTGCACGGAAGCCATTTCCCTAACTATTTATCAATTTTTTTTTTTATATTTTACATATGTTACAATTTCTTCACACTATATTTTAGCACAAAATTTACTATACAACTTTTTCTAATTATATATAAGTGTAACATGAAAAAAATATTTATTTTATTAAAAAATAGATATTTATTTAGAATAACGAATTATTTTATAATTCTTACCATCAACTCATCTTAATCAAACACACAATCTGATGTAATTTGTAAATATAATCTGAACATGTAGAATTTAAAATTATTTATATAATATTGAATAGTCACTAAAGACATTAAAATATTTATTTAACAATCAATAATTATAATATTAATGAGGTGGGTGAAATTAGTAAAAAAAATATGGATGTAGATAGTTGCGTCTCTGCAGTAAATTTATTTATAAATAATTTCATATCTAATTTGATTAAAAACAAATAATTTTAATATTATATTTTCAATAAAAAAATGAAAACAAACTTGTTTATTTTAGAAACAGTTACATAATAATAAAGTCAATGTCATTTTTAAAATTTTCAAATGCCAATTTTATATTAGTAATGGTGACAAAAACAAAAATAAATAAATAAAAAATCATTTAAGATAAAAAAATAAAATAAACACTTTATATCATTATAAAAATCACCAAACTCAAATCTTCGTAATCAGAGAGTGAATTGTTTTTAAATCTTAACATCCACATAAAAGAATAATTTTTTGATACAATAATAAAATATTATATTGACATTGAAATTGAACAATATAAATAAAAGAATCAACATAATGATTTAATATAAAAGATTAGCATCGAGTATCCAACCTTATAATACAAACAATGAAAATTATTCTTACTGCAACATCAATATCATTATACTTCATAAAAATAAAAATAAAAATTCTACGTGCAATCCAACACTTCTAACATATTTATACTAAGTTTTAGTGAAATAAAATATGTGACAATTCATGTCACCAATAAACTTGGATTAAGAATAAATCAAGAACAATTCTTCAATTCTAACATACGTTAATATAATAAAAGTCAATTCTTCTAAAAAAAAAAGGTTTATACCTAACACTAATATATGCTAAAAAAAAAAAAGACAAAAACATACTAAATTTATAATATTAGTAAAAAACAAAAAAAATATGAATCTCACCAAACGATGTTTAAAGCCAACGTCATTGCATTTTTCTAAAAGCTCACAAGTTAACTGGTTATAATTTTCTTTCAACATGACCTTCTAAACGATAAATCTAACTTTCAACCAAAATATTTTTAAGGAAAACATAAATTGTCTATACATGGTCGAGTAGTATTTTCATCATTCTTCAAACATAAAGTAACAATTAATATATTATAAATATATATATATATATATATATATATATATATATATATATAATCACAATAACATTTTAAAAAATATATATTAACAATTCTCAGTCACTTTGCTTAATAGATACAATTGTGCAAAGACGTTAACCATATTTTTTTAAGTTGTAGTAGAAATGTGGGGGAGTGAGTATGGTTGGTGGCTATAATGAATTTGAATGAGATTGGATGGTGATAATTATTTTAAGAAATTATACTACTCATTATTCCTAAGAATTATATACATAATAGAGGGAAGATTTGGTCAGAAAGAAAGTAATAGTGCATTTGGGGTAAAAGACATACTCTTCCAAATTACAAATGTTATCAATAGAGTACGATTTATGACTTCCAAAATGAAAATCGCGAACATTAAAAACCAAGATAACAAAACTACCAGAATATTTTAACATCATAGAACGTATCTTTGGGTTGAAAATCAATCTTCAAATATGAAATTCGAACATCTCAATTGTTTCTCCGCGATCCAAACTCCATAGATGTACTTTGATTTCATCCAACAACTTATGCACCAAGACTTGCATCAAAGTCAAATCAATTCTTTTTAAAAAAAAATGTATTCATTACCTAGAAAAATCTTATATAATGTATGATAACCGGTATGTAGAGATTTAGATTTTTAAATTATTTTTTAAAAACTTTTTTGTAATACAATAATTAGTACACAAATTAAATATTTATTATAGATTAATTATTTTAAATTTGATTTTTTGGAAACCCTAATATTAAAAAAAATGTTGAAACCTAAAGATGAATGATGTCCATGTACAGTGCCCGCGCATTACACAGATTTCATTATTTATTTTTTATGGAGTCAATAAAGTAATTTAAAATTAATATTTGTAAGTTCAATCCTATATTAATTTTCAGTATTATTTTCACAATTTATTTATCAATTTAGCATAGTATTATCTGTACAACTTTCCTCCTAAAATTTATCGGAAGCTTGAAACGACGTCATTTTTTGTCATGGAAACGGAAATGTTGACTAAGTTAAAAAGAGATAATTTTGAATTATTTTTAAAGACTATTACCATTATTGATATTTACATCATTATTTTCATTAAAATACCTTTTACCAACAATATTAAAACAAAAAATATCACTCACGTTTTACCTTACCTTTTAATCTACCCTAAATACACAAATATCAACGACCATCAATTGTAAAGAAAATTAGTATTCTATATCAAAACTTGAAATATTTTAGATAAACCACGATTACTCTATAATTGTCTCCTATCATTTTGAAAATATTAATTTAAATTTATTTCATTCCATAAAAATTTACTTATGTTTTGGAGATATTTTATATGGAATATCTATCATAATTGATCATAAACACTGCAGCACTTGAAATACTTAAAACATCTAAAATGTTCATCTAATTTATAAAACTTACCATTCATGAGAAAAGAGGTCAAATAATATACGACCTCAAATAAGAAGTTGAATGTGCAAGTTCATGATATCCGTCCATTTTCATCTTAATTATATCAAACTACTAAAATGATTCGTTCTTTCCATCTAAAGACCAAAATTTTGTGCAAACTTCAAGAAAGCACCCTAGTTGAAGCTTTTTAATACAAAATTCACTTAACCAAGTTATCTAGTATATAATTTCATTTTTGAGAATTAGGCCTACCAATATTTTCTTTTTTATTGAAGAATTTTGGAGAAAAATTTAGCAATTGTATGTTGATATATAGAGACCGGTACAATAGTAGAAAAAAAAAATAAAGGATCATAATTAAAACATAACATGTTAGCAAATGAGCGACTTGATCCATGTGTGTTCTATCCACAAAAAAGTTTAGCCTTCAAAACTTGTAGCCATCTCTAACAATGTCTCGAATAAGTCCTTCGTTCTACTCCAATATTTATCACATAGAAATAAATACTTATGTTTTATAATCACTATATTAAAAAAATCATAAATAAAATCTTCTTTTCAGGATATTATATTTTCATGATTGATAAAAAAAAGAATAGACACAAACACTAAAATACACATTTCACATTATTGACTTGAATTTTGGTATTGTTTGACTATAGTTTATTTAAATTTAAAAAGAAAGATTGTGATTAGGAACATACTATTTTAAATAATGTATCAATCTAATAGAAGTATATATTAATAATAGTTAACACTAATTTATTTAAACTCTAAACCCAATTAGTAAATGAACCAAAACAATCAAAAGAATATTAACAGTACCACGACACCAGTAAAAATAGGAAATATTTATAATTAATTCTTCTTCTTAAGTATGCAAAATTAGATTACTTAGTATTTGCAATACAATTATAGAGGTGGTCAACTTCGGAAATACATAACTAACATTTTAAGCATAGAAAATTGGCAAAGTGTTAAATGAAAATAGTTCATGATAAACTTATCATGAAACAATTTTAAAGTATCATTAATCTCATCAGGGGTATCATTAGTCTGAGTTCAAGAAAATTGTTTTAAATTTTCTTGAACTCAGACTAATAATACCCCTGACAGGTTTAATGATACTCCTGATGAGAGTAATGATACTTTAAAACTATTTCATGTTAAATTTATTATAAAGCGCTTTTATATAAAGCCTACTCTAGAAAATTTAGAAATACATTTAATTTAAGTTCAGTTAATTTAATTTTAAATCAAACCATCTCCTAGAATGACGTATATAAATTTAGCATAACAACCTTACCTATACCACTTGACATTGTAGAGAGGATGCTCTGCAAAAGTTGTACAAAATATATTTTAAATTTTAATCAATGATATAAAAGGAACTAAACCATAATCTAAGAATTATCACACATAATTACAAAGATAGTCCCATTTTTTATAGCTCAAATTTTCGGAAGGGAGTTAACACCATCCCACAAAAAAGTAATACGGAGAATTAGCCTAGATCAATTAATATCCTTAAAATCAAGTAAATCTAATTTTTACTTAAATAATAATTATATCGGGCAATTTGAATCAATCTCAAGTATTAATATATATATTATGTGTTATTAGCATTAGATGCCTATTAAAATAAAATACCAAGAATCTCCAATAACAACTGTTGTCACATTCCAAATCCCGCCACTATGATTAACAAACATATAGTATCTTGAATTAAAAGTATGTATAGAGTGAAATTGGTTTATAGATGAATCACTGAAGGATTTTAGTAATTTTCACTAAAGAGTATTAGTTGTTTTCACTGAAAAGTCTAATACTCTTCAGTGAAAACAACTAATTAGCATTAGATGCCTATTAAAATAAAATACCAAGAATCTCCAATAACAACTGTTGTCACATTCCAAATCCCGCCACTATGATTAACAAACATATAGTATCTTGAATTAAGAGTATGTATAGAGTGAAATTGGTTTATAGATGAATCACTGAAGGGTTTTAGTAATTTTCACTAAAGAGTATTAGTTGTTTTCACTGAAAAGTCTAATACTCTTCAGTGAAAACAACTAATACCTTTTAGTGAAAATAACAAATACTCTTTAGTAAAAACAACTAATATCTTTTAATGGTTTATGTATGAACCATTTTTACTTTATATTTTGTCTTGAATTAAATGACATATCCCTGTGCAACAAAATTTCATTTGGTATGCACTGGAAAAAAATAATATATAAGAAAAAAATAATAAAATTTAAATGAATCTATAAATAAATAAAACTAACCATCATATTTTCAAGTCAATATAAGAGGAAGATATTGAAAATTAAAATTTAATTATATATATTCTAGAGTTTGACTACAAATTAATTAAGAAAAACTCTTGATATTACTAAATAAAAAACCAAGTCTACCCTACACGATTCATTTTTTTTTTTTTATCTGAAACGACGGAAGTGTCTTCCTAACAATTTTCATAAATAAACATAATATTTTTTGAAAACAATATAACATTCCCCCACAATTTTTATGAATAATTTTTTTTAATATAACAACCAATATTAAGGGAGCGTTTGTTAAGAGGGAGCCAAATGGGTAAGAGAATGGTTTTGCTATGTATTTAAGTTGATGCTCCATTTGCAAATTTTATTACAAACTGGTGTCATTTTCACATAATGTATTTAATCATGGACTATTATTTTTATCAATTTAAATGACCCAATCTATGCTCAATTACATTATTTTTATTAATTATATTGACAGGTTCTTAAATGTTGTGATACATATTCTAGAAATATATTTATTCTAATCCCTCCATTTTAGAGGAAATTACTTACTGAGAGTAATTATAGTATTACTTAAAATAGTTAATATATTAAAATAGGTATAACATTTTAATTTTTACATTTATTTTTAATTGAGGATTAATTAAAGGGATAATCCATTTGCCAATCATCACAGTCAATGCAACAAATCTTGAAAATTTATTGGTTCGTGTAATCATTAATTTTTTTTTTATGATAACTTGAATCTATACATTTATAGGACATATATACACTATAGGCTAGTTGACTTGGAAATATTAATTGCAAAAACAAATTAATTAATTAACTTAAATTTTTTAAAATGTTATCAATTAATTATAATTCCAATCACCAATTACAATTGACCTTTCTACACACACAAAATAATATAAAATAATGCGCTAAATGTATAATTTTATTTTATTTTTGGAAATTCATTAAAAGTTTGACCAAGCAAACACAAATATCAGTTAAAAAAATGGAAAATAGACAATTTAAATATCATAAATTTCTTAAAAACATGTGAAAATTGAAAATATTTTGAACCAATAATTGCGCAGAAATTGTACACACCGACTTTTTTAATATATGAGATATATAATATATGATATATGATAATCCACATTTTATTTTCATTTCACACAAGATATTCATGGACTAACAAAATATGACAATTACATATATAATATGCATAAATTATTGATTTGAATTGTTATTAAATATTAAAAAGTTAGTTATATATATTTAAGTACGTGAAATATATATTTCCAACTTTGACAACCTATATAATGCGATAAATTGATTATAAAATGTACATTCCACAACTCATAGGATTAATTTTTATAAAAACAAAGACGATGAACATTAATTTAGGAAAAAAGGGTGTCGGTTAAAAATGTCAGCATTGATTAAGTCTAGTACATAGAGTCAATACTTAATCAATTAAATTTCCTTCCACACGAGATATTCATGGACCAACAAAAATTGACAAAGAAAAAATATAAGATTTAAAAATAAATCTAACACAATCACGTAAAATATTTTTACAAATTAAAATTGGATCATTTAATTAATATCTCTTCTTTATACAAATATGTGATATTAAATACAATTAAAAAATAAATCCTGACATTCATAAATATCATACTTATACATTAATCATCTACTCGATCATTTTGTTATCCAAATACTCCAACAATACAATCATGGACATTACAACCAGAAAAACTCATACTATACTCGATAATTTTCTACCGCGATGTTCGAACACTACAAATATGAAAATTACATCAGCAAAAAAAATGCACGAAAGCAACCACCACAGTTGGAAGAACAATCACAGCGCCACATGATCCTAACGGCATAGAAAAAGCGACAGAAGCATAGACCTTTTTGGCAAAACCGCCCACGGTCTAAAAAAACAAAAAAGGAAGGGAAAAAGAAAAAACAATAAAACCACAAAACAATTGGGAGAACCAAGCTCCACACTACCAAAGAGATGATATAAAATGGAATGGAGAATAGCTAAAATTAAAAAGAATTGGGATATAAATAACGAAACATAAACCGAAACGATAGCAAGAATTTAGGAATTTGATTAAAAAAATACAATCAAACATACCATAATAACAAATAAATCAAAGACAAACGGTCGAGATCAAAACGGAGAAAACCGATCGACGCACCAAAAAGTTTCCCGCCGAAACCCAAAAATGACAATGTTGTTTGTATTATATACTTATTGATTGGCTGCTTAATTTTCGGTACAAATTATTCAATTATAACTCAAAGTTATAACAATAATTCATGAATATATTTCTTTTCCTTTTGAACTTGACCAAGGACATAGAATAAGACTATATTATGCAGTTAACTTAAGACTAAAAATTAATCATATGATTATTTATATTCTTCAAACAAATATTTAATATAAACAAATTTACCAATGAAGAACAAAATATTATAATCTTCAAAACCTATACAAATCCTCACCAAATCTTTAAAACTTCGGCAAATAACACTACTAAATTTTCAATAAATCTTCAAAATCTCTAATAAATATTTTTAAAATTTTAAAATCTCGATAAATATTTTGAAAAATCTTTCAATCAAAGACTTATAAAGGAAGATACATTTGATGTCAAATAAAAAAATGAAAGCAATACTCACATATGTGCAGTGACGGACGCAGAAATTTTGTCGAGTGGGGCCCAATATATAGAACAAATTTTGTGTGAGATTGTCTCAGTGTAGAACCGGTATTATTTTTAAGATAAATTATAATAACACTTTAACAAATGTATGTGAAGTGTATCATTTTAAGACAAAATCTATAGAATTATTCACTTTAAATTATATAAATTGTATCACTTTTCAAATAATATATGTAAAATATACTCCCTCCATCTCAGTTTTATTTTTCCATTTGCCAAGAAGGTACTTTCCAATTTTATTTTTCCATTTGCCAAGAAGGTACTTCCCAATTTTATTTTTCCATTTCTCAAAATAGAAATAAAGTGCATTTACCTTTTTAAACTCCACCTACAAAAAACTATTTTATTCATTTAAATATTACAATTCAACCTTAGCATTAAACTCCGTGTAAGGTTTAACGGAAAAATAAAATTGGGACGGATGGAGTATCATTTTAGAGCAAAAATTGTATACTTTATATTACACTTTGAAAACAAGGAATTAAAATATTATGTTCTTCGGGGTTTGAACCCCCAACCTCAGCTACAATAAAACAATTCATACACCATTGGACCATTTATACTAATACTAACAATTAAAATTAGTGTTTAAAAATGATCAAATATATATAAAAAAAATAAAAATTCAAATTTCAGGGGGGGCCCAGTGCCCCCCTAGGCCCATGAATGGTTTCGTCGCTGCATATGTGTTAAGTTAACATACAAATCGTCCTCGCGAATTTCATGAGGTCCTTAACCACGAACCTATAACCATTTTCACTCCAAAGAAATAATCAAATTCAATTAAGGTATTGCATTTGCCAACAAAATTTTAGAGTGAAAATAAAAGCATGATCCACTGATCATATAAGAGTATATTATGTCAATTAACAAAGTGAAATAGTGTTTCTATTAATCATGTGTGTGCCAATACTCCATTCTCATTAGACAACATATTATCGGATAAACATAGAAATAAAAAGGAGAATAAGAAGACCTGAAAAATTACAATAACAAAGCTTCAAATTTTTGTCTTGAAATACATATTTCTAACAATTTACATTCACAAAAAATTTGAATATCATATGATAATCATTGATTCAAACTAAAAACTATATTATTATTTCAATAAGAATTTCAATAACATTGAAGATTGGAGATGGGAGATGGAGTGATGTGAAAGAGTGGATGTAAGAGTATAAATAGGATGCAAAATTCAATTGATCCTAAATTATAGCAACTAATTAGCTCACATTAGTGGACAAATTAAATGCTAATTTAAGATAAAAAAAATCACCATAATTGTTGAATGAATAAGATAGACGGTTATGATCGATTCCAAAAAATATGATCAACGGCCAGCAAAGTTTCCCGCCTAAACTAAATAAGGTATGTGAGCTTGTATTATATATTTATAGATACTATTAGATATGATTGTTTTATATTTAGTTATTATATTTTTTGTTTTCTAAGTTATTCAATAATTATAAAAAGTATTTCTAATGTGCACTTGAGTGTATGGTATACATTTGATTTTTTTTTTTTTAAATACTTCAAGCAGAAATTAATAATGGCGCCCCAAGAAGTGTTGTTTGTCTAAATATTATGGAAACTGGTAATAATAAATGTGGCTGGATCTTAGACAAAAAATACTAAATCAATGAAGATTCAAGACATTGATTGTCTTGGTTGAATATGATGAGCAATTAATGTGATGAAGGAAATTAAACAGTAAATGCAAGGCGCTTTGCCAGGTTTTTTAGGCCTGGCCTTAAAGGATTTTCTATCCGTGCATGTATATATCTTTTGAGCTTTTTCAGGCTCTATTTATAGTTTTACATGGTGGGGTTACAATAGAGAATTTCCAATCATTGTGGAATGACAGCGCATTGAATGAAAGAATATTTTCGTAACAAACTCTGTCCTTGGTACAGTCCTTGATCCAATAAGGGTGTGACATCTGGTTGGGAAGAGCACCTGATTTGGTGTGTATGTCCTTTTGCTTGTTTACGTGATTATCATTAGCTTGACCGCATAGATGAGCTCCATGGTTTGACTTATTGGGGAGCTCTAGGCGGGATAGATGGTGAGCTCAAATAGCTGGTGAACTCTTTATTAGGCGGACCGATGATCTCTTTGCTAGGCGGGCATATGAGCTCTTAGCTAGATGGGTTGACGAGCTCTTAGCTAGATGGGCTGACGAGCTCTTTACTAGACGGGCTGAGGAGCTCTTAGCTAGGCGGGTTGAGGAGCTCTTCCGTAGGCGGGCTGACGAGCTCTTTACGAGCTCTTTGCTAGACGGGCTAATGAGCTCTTAGCTAGGCGGACTGACGAGCTCTTTGCTAGATGAGGTGATGAGCTCTTAGCTAGGCGGGCTGACGAGCTCTTCCCTAGGCGGGCTGACGAGCTCTTTGCTTAAATGGGGTGCCCAGCTCTTGACGAGCTCTTTGCTCAAATGGGGTGCCCGAATGGATTAGCTAAGCATTATCTCAATACTATATGAATATTTATTTTTATAATATTTATGGTCATAAAAAGAAGTAATCAGTGATATTCCAAAAGGTAATCAGTGATAATCCAAGAACTAATCAGTAATACCCCAATAGCAAAAAAAATACAAAGTTCGGTGTGTTAGTGTGTGTTTTGAAAAAAAATTAAAATTGAGCTTAAAATTCAAATGCATGTTATGCACTTCAGGACATGCTAGAATTTGTGTATTATAAATAGGAGTTCTTAATAGAAAATTTTGGCACAATATCACTTTTAATATTGCTTTGAAAAATATCACACAATTTTTTATTTTTTTTTGTAAAAATGTCCCTAAAAAAGCCGCACAAGGGTATAATAAAGTTTGCTTAAGAGTCACGAAAGGACCGCACAAGGGCATTTTACAAAAAAAATAAAATAATAATAATGAATGAGTGACTATTTTCAAAGTGCAAACTTAAAAGTGGCATTTTGCCAAAATTCTCTTCTTATTATTGTATTAAATGGTTGAGTATTAAATACAAATTTAAGATAAAGACTGTTATCACATTTCTTTGTCTCTTCTACAATATTCATAAAAAATTATATTGATTTGAGTTTAATTATCATGACCCGATTCGTAGATTCTTCTAAAAATATTATAATGCAACATCGAATTCGCACATGCCCCCTTAGAAGGGGTGCGGTATTTGAATACGCGAATCTGATTCGCCACGTGGTGAATCCAGTTGTAACATGACGAATCTGGCTAACGGATTCTCGAATCCTCCTAATGAATCCTACTTGTTATGCATTAAATATGTTAGTATTTATATTCTGAAAACTGGCACAAATTATGTTATCATATAGCTGTACTTGAATTCAATAACATTATAATACATTTTGATGAATACAAAATAAATAATAATTATATTTTACTTCATATTTAATTCAGTTATTCGGTTCACTACAGTTCGGTATGGTTTCATTTGATTTTTCGGTACAATTAATTTGGTAATATTCATATCCATACAAAAAAAATTGTTGGTTCAATTTCAATTTGGTTAAAGTAAAAAATTCAATGGATTTTTCAGTTCGATTCTTTTTCGGTGCTGTCACAACTCGCATCACTTCCAAATGATACTAAGTATTATAAATAAGGGATTAATTTTATACCTTTAGTTCAAACTTTTAGATGAGATGAAATTATTTCATAGTATAAGAGTCAAAGGTATGGGTTCAAATTCGTTGAAAACAACTCCACTCATATTCGGTTTAGGCACAAGGACACACCTTTTCTTCTTCTCCCTCTATCTCACAATTGTCTCTGTAATTCTCACATAGGAACAAATTAATCACGCCACGCCTTCAAACGTATCGTTCAAGCCATTTATATAGGAACCACATTGTGATTGATTCTCAATCAATCTTGGCACCACTTCCATGAAATATGGATGTTTGTTTCTCAATCAATCATTTGACGCTCCTACCATAAAATATGAGATTAGGTAAAGGAGAGATTTGATACTGATGATGTTGGGCATCTTGAGAGAGATGGGGATATTAGGAAAGGGGATGGGAGAACACGGGCTTAAGGAATTACTCTTGAGCCAAAATTCAATAACCTACTAGCATTAACCCATTACAGAGTGTAACAAATAGATTAACTTAATACCTTTTTATAAATTTAGACTTTTAAATGTGATGAAAATCTTTTTTTTTTTTCAAAAATTGTCCTAATATTTATGATAATTAATCTTTTAAAAATATTTTGACATTAAAATGTGTCAATCCACTTGGATTAATATTAATCGGACATCTAATTGTGAAAACGTATCGTTCAAGCCATTTATATAAGAACCACATTGTGATCCATTCTCAATCAATCTTGGCACCACTTCCATGAAATATGGATGCTTGATTCTTAATCAATCATTTGAATCTCCTACCATAGAATATGAGATTAGGTAAATGAGAGATTTGATACTGATGATGTTGGGCATCTTGAGAGAGAGAGGGGTATTAGGAAAGGGGATGGGAGAACACGGGCTTAAGAAATTACTCTTGAGCCAAAATTCAATAACCTACTAGCATTAACCCATTACAGAGTGTAATAAATAGATTAATTTAATATTTTTTTTTTATAAATTTAGACTTTTAAATGTGATGAATTTTTTTTCTTCAGAAATCATATTATAATATATTTCCAAACCTCTCCAAGGTGATGTGTCAACACCACCTTATTCTAAGAATGAGGTAGCATGTCTCAAATCTCTCAATTTCAAAATATTGTGCTCTCATTAAAAGTTGGTTTAAGTTTTGATCTCAACCATTCATTTTATATCATTACGTCTAAACCATTAATTTGTTACTAGGGTTAGTATAATTATTTATAACTAGTTTTTTGCCCGTGCACCTATTGTAAATATTCATTTAAGTAAATTTGAATTCTGCTATTTCTTTATATTTTATTTTTAGGCAATTGCACGTGAAATATTAAACTATTTGTGAATATATCATAGAATCAATCTTAGTACAATTTAGAGGATTAGTTGCATGTTTGGTCCAAAAAAAAAAGTCCAAACACTTTTGGTACTCTATATGAAAGTAGTTGGTGTTTTTTTTTTTTTTTTATTAAATATTGGTCTCATCCGACTTTTTTTTTTTAACAACTTTACCGGCTTTTATTGAACCAAAAATGCACTCAACCCATTTTCTTGAGACTGAAATTTCTAGCTTATGTGTCATTACCAGAGTTTAAATAACATATCATTCCATAACTTTTTTAACAAAATAAATTTAGTCCAAAATTTAATTTTTTTTTTTATCAAATTTAGTCTCAATTTCTCTAGATCCAATTTTTGTCTCAAAACTGGCGAAAAAGTCAATACGACATCAGTTTGAAATTCGAAATTGATGATTTTGAGGAGGGAAATGTGTGGCGTCCACGTGTGCTTATTATATTTGGGGTTTTTCTTTTCTTTTACAATTTTATTACATATCATGTATATTTAATTTTAACAAATAAATGGCAGCCGAATAAACTTCATCGCCGGAAATCCCCAGTTTTATCTATCATTTGTCCCTCAATGAGCTAAAACAACATCGTTCCACCTTTTTCAATCAATTTGGGACCAATATTGGATCTTAATAGTGAAGTTGGGATTAAATTTGATAAAAAAATTAATGTTGGAACTAAATCTATTTTGTCAAAAAATTATGAGATAATTTGTGATTTAAACTCATCATTATCACATTTGCGGTGAGTATATAAGATTGTGTCCATCGGTGGACACATGATCAATTCCAATTGATTTTCTATTATATAGTTAAATCTACTATCTAGCTACCATTTTCCTTGATTTACACAAAAAGAAAAAAAACATTGCTTCATGATTAAAGCTTACCTTCGAATCTATTCACATTAAGATGCAAATTCAGAATGTCACTTCTCCATGCCGCCAAGTCAAATGCATAAATTAACAGTTTTAATCCACAAATGGGAATTAAGGAAATTAAACATGAAATACACAATATAATCCCGGGAAACATCTCCCTTTTGCAATAAAATTTTGACAAGTAGCCAAGTAAATCGGGGAAGGAAAGAATATTAATGAAACTTAATATAATTCTGGCAACTGTAGCCAAGTAACCAAGTGTCAACACAAGATCTATTATATCCTTAGACCATTCGCAGGGCTACTAATTAAGAAAATTTATAAGAATGTAGTTATACTACACAAGGAATATTGCATTTTAACAATCTATACAAAATAAAAAGGAATATATTTGGTAGCTTGTTTACTGAAGTAAGTGGTATGGGGAGGTAATTCGAATTTATTATATTTAATCAGCTTTTGTTCTATGAGACTCTCATTTAGGTTTTCGCATGTAAATTACTCTTAACAACCAGTTAAAACTAAAGCAACTTTTGAAATACTTGAGTCTCGTCCTGTCTCCTGCGTAGTTGCCAGGATGCAAAACACACAGAAATAAAATCCAGGGGTTGGTCTTTCAACAACAGTACTACAAAGAGGTGAGCATGTTAGAGTTAAGTGAAGCTTCTCCACCTACTGAGAAAGAGAAAGCACAAAATATATCAGGTAAAGGTGAGGTGATGCACATATATATTCGTGTGAAACACATATTACATACTCCCTCCATCCACCAAAAGTGTACTCACTTTTTTTTATTTGCCTGCCCATCAAAAGTTTGTTCATTCCCTATTTGTCAATAATCACTTTTACTTTATACTCACAAACAATTATTTTATTTATACTTTTATCCTTACTTTATCTATTTTTTTTTTAATTTGTGCCTAAACAAATGAACACCACTGAAATGGAAGAGGTAAATGGTAATTGCTTGACATACAAATGCAACTGCCAGCTGGGCTTCAATCCAAAATTTTCTTGGCCACGTTTATCTGACCTCTGGAAAATTGTGTTGATCATGTCTCATTGCAAAACCATATCCCCACTATTATCGCTATGATTAATACCTTTTTGTGATGCAGTCAATCTCTGTATAAAAATAGATAGTAAATTGGAGAAAAATATTTACATAAATCAATCGTGATATCATCCATCACCATTGCGGTATCCTACAGAGCATGTGCGTGGAATTCATCCGGAGAATGAATGAACAATAACAATTTTATATTCCTATCCGATCAATAATTTTAGAAACTGGAATCCAAACCTAAGAAGAGATCTACTGTGATAACATCAGCAGACGAATCATTCAGCTTCGTTCGCCCTATACTTTTTGTTCCCGTGCCAATAACCACCACTTGTAACTCTTAATACGCAGCACAAACAATTATCATTGCAGTAAACATCAACAGAATAGGTAAAATCAGAGCACTTGTCTAGAAATTAAACTGATAATCATGAATTTATGCTAATTATACCGAAGTTGCAAACCTTAGGAAGGATTGGAAAGAAGAAAGGTGGCTAAAATAATGACTTTGCGGCCTTGAGGCTTCCATTTCTTGGGGAGAGAACTGTAAACTGACATTACTGCTTCTGCAACTTAGTCTGCCCATTGCTTCTCGACATATTCTGCAGCGAGCATGACTCCATTTTCTGACTGTGGCGGAGGAATATAAGTTCTTGAGGGAAAAATGTAAACTTGAACAAGCCAGAATCCCAATGTGTTTGTCTACTCAATTAAGAATCATCAATGTTTAGGGTTGCATGCCTACACTTTTTTTGTGATGTTGGATTGACCTCGTAATCATCTTGTCGATCATTAATATTATTTGAAAAAGAAAATATTTTAATCTATAAATTGTAGGAAAAACACATTTCACTTATAACGACTTACATAATCGAATTCATTCTTTACCTTTTTCCATTTCCTTAAAAGCATTTGCCAACTCAATATATTAGCATTTACAAAGGTGAATTCATATACCTTGTTTCCCCCTTTCAACCATTTTAAAAAATTTCAATACAAATTCATCAAAATGTAATTTCATATCAAACCTCCATCACCACAAACTGAAGCTATTACTTCACTTTAGATAGGTGAAATTTCGTTTAGTTACATATTTGGATCAATTACCTCGTCAGATTGATAGCTTTGGTCAATACTTCTAATTGAATGGATTCACACAATATATTAACTTGCCATGAAGATAGAAATTCCAATCACTGTCAGGAACACATTTTATAATTTTTATCCATCTCAATGAATTTTAATCAGTTAAGTAAATATCTTCGATAAAATCTGCTGCTGTAAGAATGAAATGAAAGATTACGGAAAAATAACTATTTATACTTTCAATTAAGGGAAGGTTAATTAGGATCATCGTATCTGTATGTGAACCTTGTGGCATTCTGATCGTTATTACATACACTTGAAGAACTTGTTGAATCTGGACCATTTACAATGGCCTGTTTTACGTTGACACCTTCTTTCTTAACCTTTGAGGCTTATTTTTTCTTCTCAAGAGATGTAGCTACATGTCGGAGTCAATGGTCACATCAGATACTATAGCTGTTACACAAATTTACATCAAGCAATCAACGAAAAATTAACTAATATGAGAATCAATTTTCATTTGTTTACACAGATATTCACATATTGTACCTGATAAAAAGGAATAGTCTTGAAGCAACAAAGCCTCTGCCATAATCTGGTAACCCCATTGTGTGATGGAGGATCTGATTAGTACCTTAATCATTCGAGTTTTGGCCTCCGATAATACAAATCAATAGAAGATTTTCGCTGTATATGCAGACAAAAAGCAACCCACCGACGGTATGGACGTGGCGACGCCTCGAGCAACATCACATTGGTCGTGGTAAAAATGTACGCCTAAAATTCGGTGGGAACGGAAAATGGCAATTGACGCGGCAATTGCTGAACCCTAAAATGCCAACACCATGGTGTAGCTGAGTTTTTGTGAGAAAGTCGTTTAAATTATCAGTTATACCGACCCCTTCGCCTCCTTCAATCTGTTACTTTGCTTTGCTATGATGGCGGGGGGAAAGGGAAGGCACGTTTCTTCAATGAAGGGATTTTTGAATTAATTAGTATTCCCTCCGTCCCAGTTTTATTTTCCCGTTTGACTGTGCGCGGAGTTTAATGCGAGAATTGAATTTTAGTATTTAAATGAATAAAGTAGTATTGAGAATGATGATTGGTGAATAAAATATTATTTAAATGAATAAAGTAGTATTGGAAATATGGATGTAAACGAATCGAATCGAGTCGAATACCACAATATTTGAATTCGTATTCGTAAAATTATTTCGAATATCGAATATGAATCGAATATTATTCGAATAGTAAATGTGATTTATATTTGATTTGAAACTCATATCGAATTATTAGAAAATATACGAATACTTAAGTCGAATATTCGAATCAATTTTTTTCTCAAGCATGTTCCTAACAAATAATATTCAAGAGAATGTATTATGTGAACAATATTCACAATGAAACTTGTTTGAATGGAATTAGTAAATTAAACTAAAAGTATCAGTGAATTGCACTAAAATTATCCGCTCCAAATAGTATTTAGTTTTTTTTTATTAAAGCTATTAGTTGAAGTGACATTAGTTATTCTCACTAAAGATGTTAGTTATTTCAACATAAGGTATTAATATTTTTTATCAATAAAGTTGTGGCTCGAACCCACGACCTTTGTATCATAGGTAGTGGGATTTTAACCATTTGACTTGAGTTATACCACGTCATCAGATATTAGTAATTTGTTGTTCACGGTAATAGTTACCGTGAGTATTATTCACATAATACTTTGAATTCACAATCTCATTATAAACTTAAAAATTTGCATAACATAATCAAATAAGTAAATGAATTTTTTTAGTCAAATTCATGGAAAAATACTTTAATAATCAAATTAAGAGTGTTGAACTACAATTTTTTTTAATTAGTTAAGTTTTTTAATAATTAAGTTACATTATATGTTTTTAATTAAAATACTTAATTAAGAATTGCCTACAAGCCCACTTGTTGGATGAAGTTATAAAGGTTAATATCCTTAAAATAATTATAATAAATTTAAATTTATAAATAATTATATTTATTATTATTATTAATATATAATTATGTAATTATATATTTAACCGAATATTTAATCGAATATTTACGAATATCGAATCAAATATCATAGTATTTGTATTTGTATTTGTATTTGATAACTAATCGAATCAAAAAAATTATTTGTACCCGAATTCGAATTATAAAATTTCGAATACGAATACCGAATTTCGAATACAAATATCAAATCGAACCAAAATTATTTAATTTGTTTACAACCCTAATTGGGAATGGTGAGTGGTGAATAAAGTATTATTTAAATGAATAAAGTAATTTCCATTTTAGGGATGAGAAAACAAAATTGGGACGAACCTTTTTGGCAAATGGGAAAACAAAACTGGGATGGAGGGAGTATAATTAATAACAATTAATATAATTAAACGGTAGCTCTGAGATTTGATTGACGTTGATGGCATATGTGTTATCCTTGAGGATACTTTGGCAATATGTTAACTAACACGTGGCAACTACTTGATGTAATGTTAATTGACACATGACAGAAGTAGGGAGTATTGTTTGTGACACATGGCAGATGCTGGTGAAGTGCATCCAACTTTTAATATATAAGATTTTCATTCATAAGCCGTCTCTCTCTCTCCCCTTCGATCTCTCTCACACCACCACACTCCTCTTCGATCGTTTTCACAGCGCCACTTTCGTCCCTCTCCAATCAATGCGGACCAGCCGTGGATATCAGGTTATAACTTTCTCTATTATTTTTGTCTTTTCATTTCTACTCATCTCACGGTTCATTTTCTCATTTTTTTCATTTTCTAATGCCCTTACGGCGCTGGCTTCCTTGCCACTGCCTGCCATGACTCCGCCCCAATCTTATTTTCTGCACACGCCGCCTCATTCCCAGAATCTTCCAAAGGTTAGGTTTTTTTTAATTCACGATTTTTTGCAAAATTATCTTTGGTATTAAGTTTTCTCTGTGTATTAAGTCGTTCCTCTGCCCAACTCAGCGTCGTGCAAGGTATATAGGTGTCGTCTCGCTGCTCTACTCCCGCCGCCTCAAACCGCATCGGATACTGCGGCCTTGAACCGAAGGTATGATACTAATTTTTTATAGTATTTTTCTTGGTCTTATTTTTTTTCTTCTCGCCTCATTTTTTAGTTTTTTCCATCCTCCATTGAACAGTCTCGGTGCCGCCGCCATGTCCTCTAAGATGTAAAACATATATTTTTTTCACAGTTCAACGATTTTCTTACTTAGATATTTTTGGAATTTATTTTTACAAAATATTAATATATGCTAATTTTTGTAAGAGAATATTGAAATATTTTGCAAAAGATATTTTCAAGTAAAAGATGACAAGATTTCAAAAGAATCTTGCCATCCAATACCATATCTCACCATGAATAATAGATTGTAACTATTATTTTTTTTGGACAAAAATTTACTATAAAAAAATATTGTCACTAAAATAGCATATTATTCTAAAAAAATCTTGCCATGAAATGCAATATCTTACCATGTATAATGTTGATAGGCGAGCAGAATCGTCATTTGGGCGATCAGGATTAGCTTAAATACCCGTGGTTAAGACGAAGTTAAGTCAAGATTAAACAAGGTATCTGGCGAGCAGAACCTGCACACTGAGCAAGATTAACCAGGCGAGCAAATTTAGCTTGAAGACCATGTGGATCCAGGTGAAGTCCTAGCGAGCATAATCAGCACCTCGTCGAACAGATCTAGCTACAATATCAAGACTGCAATTTATCAAGACCAAAGACCATCAGAATCAAACTAAAGACTCCACAAGAACAAGTCCAACAGGACGAGCAGCTCCTGACTGTGAGCAAGTCCAGCATAGAAGGATAGACTTTAGTCTAGATAAGGTCAAAATAGTCAAAGCCCAAGTGTCACACATGCACACTAGGGAGGTCAAAGGTCACACACACCTCCTTCTAGACATATTTCTATAAATACTTAAAATTTTTCAGCTAATAAAATAAGCACAAATTCATATACACGTCCAAACTTCGATTATACATCCAAAGCAGCTCGATTATCTTACATAAAAATTAATTACGTAATCAATATACGTTTTAATTATACTCTAATCCAAATTTTTGTATTCACTAATTACGTTAGTGATCAATCTCACATAATTGTTTGGTGATCTAATTAACGATTAAAAACAGCCACTAATCCTTGTGATTAGAATCGATCATCACAAATTGGCGCTAGAAGGAGGGTTCAAACCTCCGATTTAAGGATTTAAGTGTAACTAAGTAAGAACCTCGGACTTAAACTTGAAGAATTGAAGAAATGTGTTCTTGGTTTTCTTGGTGTTCTTTATTCAAGATTTTTTAAAAGATTAATACCCAAACATCAGGTGAAGATGCCTCAATCTCATGAAACTCAACACTCCCAGCAAGTAACAAGGGACTCACGCTCAAGGATGTCCCAGGCTGGTGGGCGAGCAGAAACAACTAGATACGAGCAAGAAAATCGACCAGTAGCTACACATCAATTGATGCCACCTGAACTGGATGCTTTTGTTCGCAACCCAGATGAATTAGCTCGAACGATTGCAATGCTCCAGACCTTGCAAAAGCAACAGGCTCAGCCTGACCCATCTCATATCCGAGTAAGACATAGTCCAACAAGAACTCGTGAGCATGAGAAGGCCAGAGGTGACCATCAAAATCAGGCAGACAGTGCCCAAGCTCGTAAAATAAAGGGCAAGGAGAAACAATTCGCTGAAACTGCCAGCCATGGGGAGTCAATCCCAAATCAAGCTCTGGGGGTGAGCCAGGGCACACGTCAAAGTGCGCTGAACAGATTAGATCGCCGTAGTCGGGGAGCAGCCGAGATCTACCCAATTGCAGAAGTAGCTCGCCCGACCATAGTACCAGCTCGCCAGTCAGTCCACGAAAGGCTGACTAGGTCAGCTTTTGGTCGCCTAGGCCCAGATGCGGAGCCTAATCCTAGGTGGCCAGCCCAGGGGATTTCCATACCAAGTGAGGGACTGCGGCGATCAGATGGCCATGCACCTCTGTTCGCCGAACAACCTCTAAGTCAAGGGGGATCCCTTGAAGATCTGACCTCCATGAGGAAGACGATTGAAAGCATGCAGGGCCAATTGGACTTGCAAAGAGGTTATGGGAGCACTACTCTTCCTACCTCCCCACTATCTTCAGTGATTTTGAAAGCTCCTATTCAAAAGAAGATCCAATTCCCGGCAAGCATACAATATGAAGGCACGGCGGACCCCCGGGTGCATCTGATGAAATATTCTGATTACATGATATCAATAGGAGCAAGCAATGCAACTCAGTGCCGCAATTTCTCTTTAACTCTGGGGGACCGTGTCCACAAATGGTTTTCAGCTCTGCCACCAGCTTCAATTCACTCGTTTGCCCAGTTGGGCAAATAATTTCTATCCCACTTCTCCATGGCCGGGTCTTATCTATCCCAAAGACATCGGTTATCCGACTTGAAACAAGCTGATGACGAGTCGAACCGCTTGTATTTGGAAAGATTTGACAAGGTTCTGCTAGAAGGGGAGTCAGTCAGCGAAGACACCAAAACCGTAGCCGTCTTAGCTGGACTAAAGAAGGGCACTGAACTCTGGAAAGATGTACATCTCAGATGCCCGAAAACTTACACCGAATTCCGTGACTGGGTAGGAGTCTTTGTCTCCATGCACGAAGCTTTGTAGAAAGACATGGGGGACAAAGGTGAACAGAAGGAAAATGCAAAAAAAATCGGGTAGTGGAGGTTATCGTGCCCCGAAGAACATGAAAGCATTTAATGAGGGGACGGAACTGAAGGATAAACTGAATCGTGTACTTACCATATCGATAGATGCGGTGTACAACAACGTCCGGGACAAGGAATTACTCACTCCTCCCCGAAAAATACGTCAAGATGTCAGCAAGTTAAACCAGAACAAGTATTGTGCCTACCATCAAAGTGTGGGGCATTTTACAAGTGAGTGTCATGACTTGCTGAAGCAGTTATGGAAGTTTTACAAGGAGGGTAAGTTATCCGAGTTTGTAAAGAGACATCCCGACAAAAGGGATAGAGATGAAGATTCCGAGGAAGAAGATCTGGAGCAAGCTCCTCGCCGGAATCGAGCTGGGCGACCAGCCCTGGTACCAGCAGGAGGTCCAGTTCCCGACATCCAAATGATGGAGCCTGCAGGACCTGTTGGTGGTTGTTCTAATAGACGACCACCAATTTCTAATCGTAAAAGAAAAGCCAAATTACGAGCAATCAATCACGTACAAGAAATGGGGGTTAATCCGTCCATTATGCAAACATCGGAATTAACCTTTACTAAAAAAGACTTGGAAGGAATTTTGACCCCCCACAATGACTCGCTCGTGATTTGTGCTAAGATCATGGTGACTAGAGTGCATAGATTGTTGGTGGACACCAGAGCCTACACAAACGTCCTTTTAAAAAAGACGCTCGATCAATTGGGGGATTATGCAAGCTATATCAGAGGCTCAAATCATCATATCCTAGGATTTGGAAATGCTGTAACAATCCCTCTGGGAATAATTACTTTATCTGTGCAACTTGTAACGGTCAAGGAACCCGAGAAAAATATCACAAGAATGATAGATTTCTTGGTCGTAGATCAAGAATCGACTTATAATGGGTTTCTTGGTCGACCCTTTTTGAATGAATTTAGGGCTGCATGTTCAACCTACCATTATTGCATAAAATTCCCAACAACAAGTGGAGTTGACTCAGTAAAGGGAGACCAAAGAAAAGCTCGGGAATGTCTCCTTCAACTTCATCCAATCAAAGAACATACGTTTATAATTGAAGCATCAATCGGCCCGTCCGAAAATGAACCATCAATTCTTGAAGATATTTTGGGGACCTAGAATGATCTGATGGACATTGATGACCAACCCTCGTCCATGGGCGAACAGAAACTGCCGGAAGGCGAACAAACCTTGCCAGAGACAGGATTGTCACCAGTTGCCAATGAGTTGAGTCCTCACATCAACTTGGAGGGCCCAGCTATGGCGACCAGAAACGACACTAAGCCCATAGAGGATTTTGACCCCCGGTTGGGTGTAAAACTAATGAACGCCGAGGATGAGCTAAGCCCAAAAGGGCCAATTGTTGATCCACGGTGGAAGGGACAGAAACGGCGGGCAACTCCAGTCGAAGAGCTGGAAGCCCTCAAAATTAACCCTAACCGTGATAATCTCGAACTTTACATTGGATCAGAGCTCCCTGAGCCCTACAGAACTCGAATGGCAGAGTTTCTGAAAGCCAACCTCGACGTTTTTGCATGGCCGCACACTGACATGGTGAGCATCAATCCGAAAGATGCTTGTCATAGACTAAATATCAATCCAGCCCGAAGACCCGTCCACCGAAAATGATGGAAGTACGGGCCTGACAAGTATCAAGCTCTGAATGAGGAAGTCAAGAAGTTGTTGGACAACGACCTAATCAAACAGGCTTTGTGCCCACAATGGGTTGCAAATCCCGTTCTAGTGCGGAAGCCGAACGGAACCTGGAGGCTATGTATAGATTTCACATATCGTAATGCAGCATGCCCGAAGGATAATTTTCCACTCCCGCACATTGATCAACTGGTAGATAGCACAGCCGGGCATGAAATGTTCACATTCATGGATGCCTTTGCTGGTTACCACCAAATCCCGATGCACCAGGATGACCAAGAAGATACGACCTTCTATACTAATAAGAACTTACTTTGCTGGAAGAGAATACCGTTCGGATTAATCAATACCGGAGCAACCTACCAGAGGCTGGTGAACAAAATGTTTGACGAACATATCGGGAAGACGGTAGAGGTGTATGTTGATGACATAGTCGTCAAAAGTACTCGAAAAGAGGATCACCTCCATCATCTATCCCAGGTGTTCAATATTCTCTGAAAATACAACATGAAGTTGAACCCAAAGAAAAGTAGCTTCGAAGTACATTCGGGAAAATTCCTGGGCCATCTGGTTAGTAAGCAGGGAATTGAAGCCAATCCAGCAAAAGTAAAAGCAATCGTTAACATGGAACCTCCTCGTTCTATCAAAGAAGTACAAAGGCTGACAGGATGCCTAACAGCTTTAAACAGGTTCATATCATGATCTGGGGACAAATATCATCCATTCTTTGAAGCCATCAAGAAAGACAACTTTACATGGACGGGAAGCTGCCAGAAAGCTTTTGACCAATTAAAAGACTATCTGGGGGATGTAAAGATTCTGTCAAAACCAGTCTCCGGCGAAAAGTTATACTTGTATCTGGCAGCGTCAGATACAGCCATAAGTTTGATTTTGGTGCGAGTGGAAGGCAAATTTCACCTTCCCATCTACTATGTCAGCCAGGCCCTACATGAGGCCGAAGTGAAATATTCACCCACAGAAAAACTGGCATATGCTCTTATTATGAGCGTTAGAAAGTTAAGACCGTACTTCTTCGATCATCATGTTGAAGTACTAACAACTTTTCCGCTCAAATAAACATTGCATCGACCCGACACAGCTGGCCATCTGTTAAAATGGTCCATAGAGATAAGCCAGTTCGGGGTGACGTATTCACCTCGAACAGCGATTAAGGGACAAGCATTAGCCGACTTTATAGTCGAGTTAACTTTTTCCCAAAATCCGACGAGAGGGCTAGATCATCCATGGCATCTCTATGTAGACGGTTCGTCGACAAATCTGGCCTTGGGGGCCGGAATAGTTATCATTACCCCCGAATGATAAGTATTCACTTCGGCAGTCAGATTCGAGTTTATGGCCACCAACAATGAAGCTGAATACGAAGCCCTCATTGCAGGTCTCCACTTGTCACTAGCAGTTGGAGTCAAACGACTCCAGATTTTTGGAGACTCTCAACTCATTGTAAGCCAAGTGCGAGGTGAATATGAAGCAAGAGACGAACAAATGATCGAGTATCAACGAATTATTGCTCACTTGGTATTTTTGTTAGACCAAGTATATATTAAGCAGATACCTCGAGCGAGGAACACACAAGCTGATGCCCTAGCAAGATTAGCAACAAGCGATGGGCCAGCAGATCTAACAAACATCATTATCACTAGGAAAACTCAACCGTCGACGGTGGATTACGAAGTAAATCAAGTGGTTGAACAAAAAGATGACGATGATTGGAGAACTCCTATAGCCAAATACTTGAAAGACGGTGAATTGACAAGTAATTCTTTTGAAGCTGCAAGAATAACAAAACAAGCAGCCATATATACTCTGATAGACGAACAACTTTACAAAAGAGACTTTTCAGTCCCGCTACTCAAGTGTTTGCCTAGGGGGCAAGGATGAGCAATACTCGAAGAAATACATGCCGGAGTTTGTGGAAATCACACTGGGGGGCAAACCTTGGCGTACAAAACTATCAGACAAGGCTATTATTGGCCGACTTTACGCCAAGACGCAATCAGGAAAGCAAAAACATATCATCAATGTCAAATTTTTACCCCGAATATTCACACCTCGGCTCAAGAGCTCGTATTAGTTTATAGCCCATGACCATTTGCAAGATGAGGGATGGACATTATTGGTCCTTTCCCAGCAGGAGTTGGAAATGTTCGATTTGTCGTCGTGGCAGTCGATTATTATACAAAATGAGCGGAAGCAAAGGCCATGGTGAAAATTACACAACAAAGGATGATCAACTTCATATGGAAGAACATTGTCTGTCGTTTTGGGGTTCCACGAACCATTGTGACAGACAATGGTCCGCAGTTTGATGGGAAAGAGTTGAGAGACTTCTGTACGAAGTGGGGGGGATCAAAAAATACTATTCTACTCCCTATCATCCCCAATCAAATGGACAAGTCGAAGCTGTGAATAAGATTATCAAGCATACGTTGAAAGTACGATTGATGGAGAGCAAAAGTAATTGGTCTGAAGAACTCCCGGAGGTCTTGTGGGCATATAGAGTTTCTCCCAGGTCAAACACCGGAGAAACACCTTTTGCAATGGCTTTCGGAGCAGAAGCTATGATACCAAGTGAATTAAAGACCAATACAACCAGGACGACTAACTTTGATGAACAAGCGAACAACTCTGCTCTAGCTACTTAAATGGATTTGCTCGAAGAAAAAAGAACCACAGCTGAATTAAAAAATGCGACATACAAGCAAAGAGCAGAGCGTTATTGCAATTCTCAAGTCAAGATAAGAAAGTTTGAGGTTGGCGACCTCGTTTTGAGGAAGAAGCTTGCCCCACCTCTAGGCATATTGTGCCTGACTTGGGAGGGCCTATACAGGATAACAGACAGGTTACCCAATGGTGCATATGACATAGAATACTTAGATGGTAACTCGCCCAATATTCTTGGAATGCAGCTAATTTGAAGAAGTATTTTCAATAGGCGGGCTACTTTGCCTATGGAAGGTGAAAGTGAGTCGGGCGAGCTACTAAGTCTCCAGGGCGAGCTAAAATGGCAGGTGCACAAGTTGGATCCAAAAACTTGCCTAAGTTTTTTATTTACCACCAAGTATGGATGGTCAAACATAATTTATTAGGTTAAGTTGTCTGCGATCTAATGCCGTTTTCCTCTTGTATAGTTTTATTTTCTTTTAAGAGTTTAAAGATGCCTTGACAAAGTGTATAGTGGTCGAGCAACTTTAACTCTTGATGTAAATGGTACATTTTGTTATTCTTAAGCCAGTTCGGGGTGACGTATTCACCTCGAACATCGATTAAGGGACAAGCATTAGCCGACTTTATAGTCGAGTTAATTTTTTCCCAAAATCCGACGAGAGGGCTAGATCACCCATGGCATCTCTATGCAGACGGTTCGTAGACAAATCTGGCCTCGGGGGCCGGAATAGTTATCATCACCCCCGAATGATAAGTATTCGCTTCGGCAGTCAGATTCGAGTTTATGACCACCAACAATGAAGCTGAATACGAAGCCCTCATTGCAGGTCTCCACTTGTCACTAGCAGTTGGAGTCAAACGACTCCAGATTTTTAGAGACTCTCAACTCATTGTAAGCCAAGTACTAGGTGAATATGAAGCCAGAGACGAACAAATGATCAAGTATCGACGAATTGTTGCTCACTTGGTATTTTTGTTAGACCAAGTATATATTAAGCAGATACCTCGAGCGAGGAACACACAAGCTTATGCCCTAGCAAAAGTTTGTTCATCCATCACACCGGAGTCAGCTGGGTTATCGCCAATTTGTTCGCTCCAGGAATCTGCCGACCAGAGGGTGCAGGGGCAGTGTGACTCCGACATATAGTGTTGCTAGATTGATCGCCGTAAGCCCATGTGGTGGGCGATCAACCCTGTCATCCGTCAAAGAGGCATACATTTGAATATGATAAGGGATTTTGTACCCCCTCCTGATTTGAGGTAGCTCCTCCTCGGTGATGGCGGACAATGCAGCTCGACACGTACTCAGTTACCTTGAGTTTTCGCTTCCCGCGATCTGGAACTTCGAAGCAGTTTGAATACTCTCTCTCGTATTCATCCCAATCAACTCGGCGAGCAATAACGACCGGGACTTGATGTTCGATGGGATCCAGCATCGGGAAGTTAATGTCCTTTAGGTACGCCCAGGTTAGTTCGTCAGGATTCACGGGTTGGAGTACCTCGACCTCCTCGTCCTCGTCTTCGTGGAGGTCAGAACTAGTTTTCTCCACGACCTGGCGAGCAGGATTTGCTCGCTCTTCCCTTTCCCCAGATGGGGGCTCCGGAGTTCACGGAGTGAGCAACTGAGGCCGCCTCAGGATCAGATTCCAAATTCACGAAGGCAGGGTTTTCCTCGATGGGTTGTTTCCCAGGATTGCGGGGAGGGTACGATCCGGTCTCGGAGTGTGAGGACATTGGGAGTTAGAAGGTTTTAAGGCAACGTTAATGGCGGTTTCCGATAGAGAGACTAGCGGCGGTTCAAAATCCCAGGCGGCGGAGTTTGGGGTTTAGGAGCGTTTTTCCACATACACGGTAACAAGAATTAAAGAGAAAAAGAAGAATATTAAGGAAAACTACCTTGGTACGATTAAAATATCACCGGAGATGGAGGTGTAATCGCCGGAAATTTGAAATTGGGGGAGGAGAAAGTTTCGCGCTGAGTAAACAGTGAAAATGAGTAAAAACGTTTTTTTTTCCTTAAATAGTACCTGAAAAAATGGGGTCCCGGGCGAGCAAGTTCAAGAGTTGAAGGACTAAAGTGTAAATACTTGGCGCGTGTGAGCTCGTTCCGATAAATTTGGAGGCGCGTCGCCTCGGGACCGTGTGCGCGTGGGCGGCAACAATCATTCCGCCCATGTCACACTTTGAGCTACTCCCGACCCTAGGGATTCCAACCGTCACCTGCCCGGGTCAGCTCGACCATTGTTGTTCGCCAGTGAAGAGTTGTTCGCACCATGATACATCAGCTCGCCCCCATGTCATCGAATATTTGTCAACTCATAAGTTGTTCGCTTTACCTCATCATAATCTAATGATTGGTAAGGGGACAATTGTTGATAGGCGAGCAGAATCATCATATGGGCGATTAGGATTAACTCAAATACCCGCGGTTAAGATGAAGTTAAGTCAAGATTAAACAAGGTATCTGACGAGCAGAACCTGCACACTGAGCAAGATTAACCAGACGAGCAAATTTAGCTTGAAGACCATGTGGATCCAGGTGAAGTCCTAGCGAGCATAATCAGCACCTCGTCGAACAGATCTAGCTACAATATCAAGACTGCAATTTATCAAGACCAAAGACCATCAGAATCAAACTAAAGACTCCACGAGGACAAGTCCAACAGGACGAGCAACTCCTGACTGTGAGCAAGTCCAGCATAGAAGGATAGACTTTAGTCTAGATAAGGTCAAAATAGTCAAAGCCCAAGTGTCACACATGCACACTAGGGAGGTCAAAGGTCACGCACACCTCCTGCTAGGCAGATTTCTATAAATACTTAAATTTTTTCAGCTAATAAAATAAGCACAAATTCATATACACGTCCAAACTTCGATTATACATCCAAAGCAGCTCGATTATCTTACATACGAATTAATTACGTAATCAATATACGTGTTAATTCTACTCTAATCCAAATTTTCGTATTCACTAATTACGTTAGTGATCAATCACACGTAATTGTTTGGTAATCTAATTAACGATTAAAAACAGCCACTAATTCCTGTGATTAGAATCAATCATCAACATATAATACAATAATATATATTTTTGGAATAAATATTTTTTATGCTAATTTTCTAAGTGGATATTTTAATATTTTACAAAAATTTGTCACGTAAAAGATGATAAGATTCCCAAATAATCTTGCCATCCAATACCATATCTTATTAGAGATAATAGATTATAACATTAATTTTTTTTGGACAAAATTTACTACCCAAAAGATATTGTCAATGAAATAACACATTATTTACAATAATCTTGACATGATATAACATATATCTTACCATGTATAATACTATGATACTGAAAGTTATCAATTTTTTTTAATTTTTAATTTTTTAATTTTTTTTTTCAAAATACATGTATACATGAATGTTTTAGGAGGGAATTGATTTTTTTTAAATAATTCGAATTTACGTTTAATATTATATCTAAATTACAAGATATTTAAAATAAAAAAAAAATTTATACTTATAATTTAAAAATAAAAACTAATTTTTTTTTTCAGTCCGCAAAATTCACAGGGATACACACTAGTTGTCCTAATATTTATGATAATTAATTTTTTAAAAATATATTGACATTAAAACATGTCAATCCAGTTGGATTAATATTGATCGGACATCTAATTGTGATGTCTTTAGTTTAAATTTGTTGAAAGGACCGGAGAATAAATAAATTTCATAAATTAATCAGACTATCAAATTAAATGTCCTTCCAACCTATCAAAGTAAAATAGATCGAAATGGGTAAGCCATACATGCCCGAATAATCAACTTAACTGATTTTAGTATGCACTTGGATTTTGAACTCAATTTTAATTTTAATTTTATTTTTTATAATATACACTAACACTCCAAACTGTGTGTTTTTTTTATAATTGAGGTATTACTGAACCTTCTTAGGGTATTATTGATATTTTTTTCAAAATTCAAGTACATATCATGCATTTAAGTGCATACTAGGACTACACATCAACTTTATTATTCACATAAAAGAGGACAAAAGAAGCATCTCCAATGTAACACAACAATTTATATAAAACGGTCTAATATATATCTGAGACGTGATATTTTTACAAGCGTTTATAATTTTTTAAGACTTAAATACTAGTATAAAAACTTATAAAAATAGTATTTTTCATGTATGAGACAGTCTTATATAAAATTTGTTTAATAACATTTTTTTTCTAAATACTGTTTGTGATATGACCCAGATTAAATGCAGTATCTTCTTTTGTTAATGCACTCCATAAAAACAATTCGAAAAATTTAACAATTTTCAGAATAAAATCTCGAAAATTAAGGAAAAAAAATACACACTTTTGGAAAAAGAATTTTGAAAATTGTCAGGTTTAAAATAAATAAAAAATTCTAAATATTTTATGAGAAGTGTATCAACAAAAGATAGAACGGTGGATAACCCGTGTAATTTTCTCGAAGAAGTATGGCTTGTTTGAAAAAGACTACCAATGGACATTTAATTCTGAAGTCATTTTCATAGTTCTGTCTCTGATCTTAATATTGATGGGCCTCCACTACTAAACACAACCCTTGTCTCCATTTGCCTGTCTAGTTTACTGCTCTTCCCTTTTCTTCGGGGAAAAATACAAAACATCAAAGGAGTTCTAGTAAAATGTTTGAAAGAAGTACATCTAAGTTGACTTTTAATACTCCCTCCATCTCAAACTCAATTTCTCATTTATTGTTTGCACGATTATTAAGAAAAAAGTTATTTATAGTATTTAAAGTGATAAAATGATAAAGTAAATACTTTTGGTTATTAATGTATGGAGAATATAATATTAATATTTTTTTTTTGTCTATTTTGATTTGATTTTTTTTCTTGTCTCAATTAGAACCCCAACAAAATTTCCTTTTCAAATTAAAGTCTGTTGACGAGTATTTTCGTAGGAATAAATCTGTTGTAGCTGTTTAGATTATACCCAACAAACAATAAATGTAAACGAACAATATCGATGTGGAAGAACATTTGTGTTCTTCCCTTGAATATGAGAGGTTTTTGTATATATAATGAATGAGGAAAATTGTGACCTTTTACCGGGGTGGGGGGTGGGGGGTGGGGGGTGGGGTGACCCTCTATTTATAGAACCCTCAAAAGCAAAAAAAAAAAAAGGTCATAAACTCATTTCAACCCTCTATTTTAGGGTTTTACGACAATAATTAATCTAACAATTAATGCTAGACCTACTGCACATTAAATGATCTTGTCTTGCCCCCTAAAGATGATGGTACTTTTGACGTTCTCTCTGATGTAGACTCTTGATCTTGTCGGATCTGCGTATCTTTCGGGAATCTGATCTCCTGTGGCGAGGATAATTCCTGCTATAACAATTGTCCCCAAGATTGGGCTCTGACTATGGTTGGAGTTCGATCTTGATCTATTCTTCAAATAGGTTTCGCCCCTGAGCCTACAAATAGGATAGCTCGGATGCCCTGAGGGAATTTTCGACGGTGGAGACCTTGATGGAAGTATCTTTCTTGTCATCTTTGGATTATCAAATATTATGACTGGTCAGGTTAGGTGGGGTACGATCCTTTATCGTGCCCCCGAGTCGAGAATCATGACGTTCAATCAATAAAGTGCTCTTGCCGCTGGCGGACAACGATTTTAATAATTTAGTGATAAGAATTGCGATGATTAATTAATAAAGTGCTATAGCCGCATACGAACAACGACTTTAATGATATGAGCGGTTAAAACACGATAGTTTAAATTATTAAAGTGCTATAGCCGCTTGTGGGCAGCGACTTCAACCATGAGCGGTTAAAACATGATAGTTTAAATTATTAAAGGGCTATAGCCGCTTGCGGGCAGAGACTTCAATAAAATGAGCGGTTAAGACTCGATACATTAAATTACTAAAGTGTTATATCCGCTTGTGGGCAGGGACTTCAATAATATGAGCGGTTAAAACACGATACTTTAAATTATTAAAGTGCTATAGCCGCTTGCGGGCAGTGACTTCAATAATACAAGCGGTTAAAATGATAGTTTAAATTATTAAAGTGCTATAGCCGCTTGCGAGCAGCGACTTCAATAACATGAACGGTTAAAACATGATAGTTTAAATTATTAAAGTGCTATAGCCGCTTGTGGGCACTGACTTCAATAATACGAGCGGTTAAAATGCGATAGTTTAAATTATTAAAGTGCTACAACCATTTGCGGGCAACAACTTCAATAATATGAGCGGTTAAGATGCGATAGTTTAAAATTGTAAGGATATTTTTGTCCTAAGAATCTCTTCATTTGATCAATAATATGAGCGGTTAAGATGCGATAGTTTAAAATTGTAAGGATATTTTTGTCCTAAGAATCACTTCATTTGATTTTGATTATGTCAAATTTATTTTTTATATTGTATTGTGTGGAAAACTAACATTTCAGGAATCAAAGAGAAGAAAAACTTAGTATTTTTCTAAGTCTACAACTAAAGAATTAGAAGTCCACAGCTAAAGAGTACAAGAACAAAGCCTACAACTGAAGAGTTCGTGCCAATGGTAGAATCAAAAGCTACAGCGGAAGACTTGTGTTCCTGATATTGTTAATCAAGCTTGTTTAAGTGTATTACTATTTGTACACTAACTCACAAAGCTTAAATAACATCAGAATATTAAGGGAGGATAATTATAGCCAGTAGACACAAGGTCTATAGTGATTAGTTGACCATTTTGGCAGCTAGCACTACAAGACAACTTGTACTACAACAAGGACTATACAATAAGACAAGAAGCTTTAATTAGTTGAAGTCAAAGTTGGAGGTGACCCAAATTCAAAATTGATATCCCTCCAATGGCTCAAAGACCCCCAGGACTCCTATAAATAGGAGAGATACCTCAGAGAAAACAACACCACACAAGCTCTCAAGCATTCTACACAAGTAAACCTACAGCTACAAAGAGTCTCATGTATATGACTAGGTTGCTAGGTTATTTGTCTAGATCATTTAGTTTCTGTTCCTCACATAAACCCCATTTTAAATCTACCTTTTGTAGATATATTGTCTTTGTGAGTTATTATGTGTATCTTAGTGAGTGATTTTCTGAGTGAGTTTGTATTTTCACTTAAGTTTAGACATGTCTGAGTGAGTAGTCTAGTTCTTAGGGGGAATACTGTTCATCTAAGTGATTGCAAGATTTACCTTGCATTAGTGATTTGGCACCCAAGGGTGTAACAGTGGATGTAGGAGGATTACACCACCTCTGAACTACTATATATCTTTTTTTTATTTTACTTTCTATACCTATATTCTTATTGCATTATTTAATTAAGTTACATTCATCATTTTTTTTTGAAAAAGGTTCATAAAAATTGCATAAGTTAAAAACTGAAAAGTTAGGGCTGTAGATTGTCATAATCACTCAGCTGCACACCTCAGTTTATAATTTATTTTTCATTAATACACACACACACACACACACACACACTTTAATTCCGCTGCATTTAGGTTTTTCAATACACTTTCTAAAGTGTGAGAAACCTACACTGAAAATTTTCTTTGTGTTGGATAATTTTTTTTACAGACTTTACAAAGATTTCAAAAGTCTACAGATGTACACTTGTTTTATAAACTTACAATTGCACAGTTAAGTTTTATTTCAAAAAGTTTTTAAAACTGAAGGTATATTCACCCCCCTCTAGACCTTCACCACTTTGGGACCAACACATGTCGTGAAGGCGGACAAATCCACGACGAGGGATGAATTAATTGATGCCGGTGAAGGCAGTGACTTCCAGATTGAATTCTATGGTGGAATCCATCAGTTGCTTGTAGAGACCTGCATCGTAGGCCTTCATCCAAGAGTGGAAGGTTCTATTGATAAGCGCGTCATCCTCTAGAGGGGGCCTCTGGATATAGTGTTGGATAAACCACAGAGTCTTGGCTTCTCTCCACTTCTCAATGAGAGGAACATGCACAGTAGAGTCAAAAGACCCTTCTGTCCTGAGTGGCAGAATTTCCATCACTTCAACAAGAGGCTTCCTCCTCTGGCTGGATCCACTGGCACCAGGAGTAATACCAGCTTCTCTGGCTTCCTTGTTTTGCCTCCTAACATATCGGAGCCTTTGCTCTTCATCTATGTTCTTCCTTATTCTGGCCTGCTTCTCTTCTAGAGTCTCCTCTTTAAATCTTTTCTCTGCTTCCTCAACAACTTCTTCAAGGAAGCTTTTCTTCACCTTTCTTATCTTCCTCTTGGCAGGTCTAGAAACGGACATAGGATCCTGCTCAGTTGTTGGAGTTATACGTGAAAGTATGCTTTTACTTTGTATAACTCGTGTATCAAACACTCGTTTTATGAGAATAATTCTTTTATCGCATTTGCTTTAGTTATGATTGAATGTTGAATTTCTATTGCAAACTGTTCAATATATAGTACATGTTACATTGTAGTTAATGTGGTGATACCCGATCACGGAAGACGACATTAACAGTTTACTTGTAACTAAACGTACATTTTCACGACCTAGGTGGAATTGAACAATCCGCCATGAAAGGTCGATGTGTAAGGCTCAGATTGGTCTGTCTTGACTAAGAGATTGCACTAGCACATTTAGTATGTGTTGAAGAGGTCCTACAGCGAGGATAAATTCTTCTGTTCTGAAAGGTGAAGAATTAGACCTCAGTGGTTGTTGATTTCTTAATCTCCGTCACTTAAATAGGACCGTGTGTGCTTAGTAGTTACTGCTTTGATTCATGTTGGGTGAGAATCATTGCGACTTCGAACTTTGTGTCTTGGGCAGTAATATTAATCATACGACGGTTGCTAAGATTTAATACGGAGAAACGCGTGCGAGTACGGCTCGTGTGATTAGTCCCCTTGGTGGGCTCAGAAGTTTTATTGTACTAAATCTTGCAAGTGAAGAATTAGTTTCTTCGGTACGAATAATAATGTTGAGCTGTCTTTACTCCAAGGTGAAAGATGTTAATTAATTTAGAGCTATTCAGAAGCTTAATTAATTAATGGACTTGATAATCTTAAACGCGGGAAATAATAACCGGGAGCCCATATTATCGTAATATGGATTAAGATGGATAGTGCAATATTAATTTATTAATGGTAATAATAAATATTAATGGGCTGAATTATATTGAGGCTCAATATTGAAATTCAGAAGTCCATTAGGAGGTCCAATCTTAATTCTCCTTAAGGCCCCTCAAGTAGCCCATTAAGTAGCCCAATAATGATAAGGTGATTAAAATAAAAAGATAATATTATGCTGATTTATTCCCATAATTTTCGAAAATAGCAATTCAAGAGGAGATAAGATTTTGTTGATTTTCTTGGAAAGATATTATGGAAGATATGTATTCTTGGAATACAAGAATATCTCATATATTCAAGAAGATCCAAATCTTAGGATTTCTTCATGAAATTTTCGAGAGTTACAAGTTTATAAGGAGTGTGAGATTTTTGTGGAATATTTTATTGTGGAGAAAAGAATATATGAGATATATTCAAGATTTCTTAGAGTCTAAGAAAAGATTTTCTCCAAGCCCAATAGACCACATATTTTCGGCCATCACATACTTATAAATAGGGGATGATTTTTTCATCCCCAAGTACATAATTCCATGTGTTGGAAAAATCAAGAAGCATAGATATTTTTCTTTTTCCTTAGTTTATTAAATTGCTTGAAAGCGTCTCCCACCGGCGATCAAGTGAGGTGAAAAGGGAAATACTTGAGAAGGCTTTGGGTTGATAGAACGAGATTACAAGTGTCCCGTATATCCAAAGGCCATTACTACGAGAGGTACGTTAATCACATATTTACTTGTTTAATTTCGCCTAGTTAAATATGTGAAATTAATTTAACATGCATGATGATAATTAGTTGTTGGAATTATTATTTGAATTAATTAGGATTAATTCATGCTAGTAATAATTGTATTTAAATTTGTATTTAAAATTCATCCCGAATAGATTCCGGGCACCCATATTTTCCCAACAACTGGTATCAGAGCCACGGTTTCGGGCTCTGAATTTTAAATTGGAATTTAAATTGTTGAACATTAAATTGAAATTGGATAGTAGAATTATTAGATCTTTTTTGCAGGTATCCAATTGTCATGGTTTTTAATGTTGTTAATTTCATGCGTGTGAATTAATTTGGTTTTTAATTCGATTCGTTCGAATTCGTTTTTCTCGTGAGAAAATCCACGAGTAGATTAGTTGTTTTTATTTTGATTCGATCATTGTAATATACTAGTCTAGATCTAGTATTTATTTTTTTTGTAAAAATAAATTGTAACTGGATCGTGACGAAGAACGAAGAATTAAAAACGGCGTACCCGGACGACGCATACAAGCGTGACGCGTGTATGGAGGTAAAATCATACAAGGGGTGAAGAAAACAAGGACGAACGGCGAAAAAACGGCGCACGGGGGTGCATGGCACACGCCGTGCGCACGGCGCGCGCGCGCCTCGGCAGGGAACTGCAGCGCCTCGGGGCGCCCCGGGCAGCGCCTCGGCGCGCTTCTGTGCAGCGCCTCGGGTGCGCCTCGGGGCTGCGCTTCGGCGCGCCTCGGGCGTTTTTCCAGCGCTTCTCGGGCCGGGAAGCGCGCTGTATCTCAGTCCGTGGAATTTTTTCGGTTCGTGTTTTTTTACGTGTGATTTTAAACGTCGTCCCGAACCCCAAACGATGCTGATTTTGATGAAGTGTTGCTGTTCGAGTGGGAGCACATCGAGACGAACGTCGAAAAGCAACAAGGACGATTTTTTCGCATCAAGACGTGAAGAAATTAAACCGTGACAATTGGATTTGAGTGCTCCAATGTGTTTAATTTTGTTTTATTGGATGTTTTATTTCATGCACTTATTATTATTTGTTAATATGTGTTTGCATGAATTTAATTGTCCAAGAAAAACCTTACTTTCGAAAATTACTAAGTATGTTTTTATAATCGCAATTTTATTCCGGATATTAAAATTGGATTATTTTGACCTCCATAATTTATTTATTTGTGAAGTTCTTTTGGAATACATTTCCCCCTCGGATCGGCCAAAAGAACGGATTTCACATGAATAAATTCCGAAAGGATGATTGTGGATTATTACTAGTGGCGGCATTGACCCTCACCACGAGTGGCTTGCTCAAAGCGAAATAATAATCCTGTATTTAATTATGGTTATTACTTAGGCATAGGAAATTGATATTAACTTACTCCCCTCGGAGTCCCTGTCAATTTCTATGTGGTCAAAGTGGGAGCCAACTATTAATTTTGAATTAAGGATTTGTAACTTTTAAGTTTGTGATCCGCTTGAATGTATTTAAATGTATAGACCACCCCTCGTGGCGCATTTAAATTGTTTTGAGATGTTGGCTGATGCATGATTATATTGTTTTAAGGTTTCAATATAATTGATGTGATCGAATTATGTGATAATTTCATATTTTTCTAGATATTGATATGAATGTATATTTTATTCTCATTTCATCATGTCGCAACCTTTTAATCCACTGTTTAATATACTTAAAGTTAATAAACTTTTTGGAGTGATTTATATCGATTGGAAATTTTTTTAAAATTTGTCCTTACTGCACGAAAACACAATTGGGTTATTTACGCTAATATACCCGGCAAGCCTAATGATAAGTCAAGCAATGGGAAGAGGCAGTTTATGATTGGAAGCGTGACAACGAACACATGAAGTGCATCATCTTGACATCTCTGTCTGAGGATTTGAGGCGCGTTCATGGAGACATTGTATCCGCTGTTGAAATCATGGAACACCTTGAAGAGATGTCTTCACATCAAACCCATGACTAATCAGTTCACCAAACATGACTCGGTCAAGTTGGAAATGGTGGAAGGAACGCCCGTGAGGGAGCACGTTCTCGAGATAATGGCGTACCTTAACAAGTTGGAAGTACTTGGTGCGGATTTTGATTGATTTCATATACCATTCCCTACCGAGAAGCTTTGAGTAGTTTCATCTGAACTGTCAGATGAATGAACGGACAAGTCGTTTGCCCGAGTTCTTGCAAGCTTTAGTGTCGGTGGAGGTGATAATGGAGCACCAGTCTAGTGCTATGGTGGCTAATGGTTCGTCTACCTCTTTTGGTCCCAAGGGAGGGAAAAAGAGGAAGAGAACCAAAGGCCGGATCCAAGCAAATCCAATTGTTGCGAAAGGCAAATGCAAAGGCAAGCATCGAAGGGGAAGTGTTTTAGTTGCGGTGAGAGAGGACAATGGAGGTCTGCCTGTTCCAAGCCTAAGAGGCTAGGAAAGTTAGGTAATTCACACACCTTAGTCGTCGAAACTCGTGAAGTGGCGTATGCTGTCTATTCGTGGATAGTGGATACGAGAGCTACTGATCACATTTGTTTCATGGGTTTAAGCTAACCCAACGACTTAACGGAAGTGAGATCCCCATCACATCGGGCAATGCTACGAGAGTGGCAGCTGAAGCAGTGGGAGAAGTGCGCCTATCTTGTGAAGATAGAGTTATGGTCTTGAGAGACGTTCCTCATGTTCCTAGTTTAGAAAGAAATCAACCTTCAGTTTCTAAACTGTTTGAATAGATACTCAGTTTCTTTTAATAAGGATGTTATTATTGCTTGAAACGATGAGTTTATCCGTTCCGGAACTTTAATGGATGATCTTTATACCATTATTTGGGCACACCACTCACAAAATTGAATCTAATAACACATCGAATATTTCGAGTAATAAAAGAAAGCGTTCTTCGGAGATGAACGAAACACTTCTATGGCATCTTAGACTAGGTCATATTAATCTAAAGTGGATAGAGAGATTGGTGAAAGACGGATCCTTGGAATCATTCCAAGTCGAACCGTTTCCAACTTGTGAATCCTGTTTAAAGGGTAATATGACCAAGAGGGCATTTGGAGCCAAGGGGAATAGAACTACGGAAGTGTTAGAACTCGTTCATACCGATATGTGTGGTTCAATGACGATCATAGCAAGAAGAGGTATGAGTAATTTGATGATTACTCAAGATACGGATACATCTACCTTATGATGCATAGGGAAAGAAGTATCAAGTCTCTACGATTTGTTCGTGGAGGCGAATATCTTAGCAATGAATTCTTGAACTACCTATCGGAAGAAGGGATTGTATCCCTGTTGACCGCACCGGGAACCCCTCAATAGAACGGTGTGGCGGAACGAAGGAGCCGGACTCTTTTAGAAATAGTCAGATCCATGATGAGTTATTCGGATTTACCCAAGTCGTTTTGGGGTAACGCCTTGGAAACAACGACTTACATTCTAAACTTGGTGCCATCCAAATCGGTTCCTAAAACCCCAAATGGAATTGTGGACCGGGCGCAAGCCCAGTCTAAGACACTTGCGGATTTGGGGTTGTCCGGCATACGTGCTAGATAAGGAAGCCGGTAAATTGGATCCACGTTCGGAATTAAGGTTGTTTAAAGGATATCCCATGGGAACCAAAGGGTGTATGTTCTATAGTCTCAAGGATTAAAAGACCGTGATTAGTTCGCACTTTAAATTCTTGGAAGAAGACTATATGAACAAAAGAAAGCCCAGAAGTGAGATTACCTTAGACGAGTTAAGAGGGCAAACTCCTATACCAAGTATACAAGATGATATACCACACGTCATACCTTCACAACCGGAACCCCGTCGTAGTGGAAGGATTGCAAAGCAACCCGAGAGATTCATGGGAATTGGAGAATCTTCGGATTTGATTCCCGGCGATGAATCAGACCCATGAACGTACGACGAGGCAATCCAAGACAAAGACGCGGAAGTGTGGCAAACCGCAATGGAAACCGAGGTGGGTTCGATGGATTATAATCAAGTGTGGGAGTTGGTTGATCCACCTAATGGGGTAGAGCCCATTGGATGCAAGTGGGTGTACAAGAGGAAAAGAGGACCTGACGGAAGGGTAGAGACCTTTAAAGCAAGGCTTGTGGCCTATGGTCTGTGGCCTGTAGCTATGCTTAAGTCCATCCGTATTCTCTTGTCGATCGCTGCGCACTTAGATTACGAGATCTGGCAAATGGATGTCAAGACAGCTTTCCTTAACGGAAGTCTTGATGGGATCTATATGCAACAGCCCAAAGGTTTCGTTGAAAAAGACCAAGAGCACCTCGTATACAAGCTTAAGAGATCCATTTATGGACTTAAGCAAGCATCGCGTACTTGGAACCAGTGTTTTGATCAATTAATTAAGTCTTATGGGTTTGTGATCAAAACAAGTTCGAAAGTTGTGTGTACAAAAGATGTGACGGAACTGCGGTGGTATTCTTAGTATTATACGTAGACGATATTCTGCTCATTGGAAACAATGTAAAGGTATTGTCAGACGTAAGGGTATGGCTGTCAAATCAGTTTGATATGAAGGACTTAGGGAAAAGCCGGTCACATCCTTGGGATCAAGTTCACTCGAGATCGCAAGAGGAAGATGTTGGGCTTATCGCAGGTTTCATACAAAGCCACTGTTTTGAAGCATATCAGCGTGCAAGATTCCAAGAAAGGTTTTGTACCTTCTAGACACGGAATCCATCTATCCAAAGAAATATGCCCTAAGACGCAAGTGGAGATAGATGACATGAAAGACATTCCGTACGTTTCGGACGTAGGAAGTCTTATGTATGCAACGTTGTGTACGAGACCGGATATCTGCTTTGCCGTGGGCATGATGGCAAGATATCAAAGTAACCCCGGGAAAGCACATTAGGTTGCAATTAAATGCGTTCTTTAGTTTCTGAAAAGAACTTGGTATGGAATGCTGATTTAACAATCAGACAATCTAATTCCCATGGGATACACGGACTCAAATTTCCAATCAGACATAGACTCCAAAATATCTACCTCGGGTAGTGTGTTTTGCATGGGAGAAGGAGCCATGATATGGAGAAGCGATTTGCAGAAATGCATCGCCGATTCGACCATGAAAGCCGAATAAGTAACTGCTTGTGAAGCAGCGAAAGAAGCGGTTTGGCTCAAGTACTTCTTAGTGGACTTGGACGCTGTTCCGAATTTGCCCGATAAGATAACTGTGTTTTGTGACAATGCCGGAGCAGTTGCAAATTCAAGGGAACCGAGAGCCCACAAGGCCAGCAAACATATTGAAAGAAAACACCGTCTTATACGAGAAATCGTTAAATGAGGAGATAAAGAGGTGACAAAGATAAATGTCGGAGGACAACCTAGTACATCCATTCACAAAGGGTCTGCCTCAGAGTACATTCGAGAGAAATGTGGATGGAATGGGAGTCAAGACTATTGCCAATCTGCTTTAAGTATAAGTGGGAGGAATTATTAGGTTAGTGTAGGTTGACATGAGATGTCACGTAGAGCTACTACACTAAGACATGCGTGATGTATACTAAAAGCAGACTTTAAGTATAAGTGGGAGATTGTTGGAGTTATACGTGAAAGTATGCTTTTACTTTGTATAACTCGTGTATCAAACACTCGTTTTATGAGAATAATTCTTTTATCGCATTTGCTTTAGTTATGATTGAATGTTGAATTTCTATTGCAAACCGTTCAATATATAGTACATGTTACATTGTAGTTAATGTGGTGATACCCGATCACGGAAGACGACATTAACAGTTTACTTGTAACTAAACGTACATTTTCACGACCAAGGTGGAATTGAACAATCCGCCATGAAAGGTCGATGTGTAAGGCTCAGATTGGTCTGTCTTGACTAAGAGATTGCACTAGCACATTTAGTATGTGTTGAAGAGGTCCTACAGCGAGGATAAATTCTTCTGTTCTGAAAGGTGAAGAATTAGACCTCAGTGGTTGTTGATTTCTTAATCTCCGTCACTTAAATAGGACCGTGTGTGCTTAGTAGTTACTGCTTTGATTCATGTTGGGTGAGAATCATTGCGACTTCGAACTTTGTGTCTTGGGCAGTAATATTAATCATACGACGGTTGCTAAGATTTAATACGGAGAAACGCGTGCGAGTACGGCTCGTGTGATTAGTCCCCTTGGTGGGCTCAGAAGTTTTATTGTACCAAATCTTGCAAGTGAAGAATTAGTTTCTTCGGTACGAATAATAATGTTGAGCTGTCTTTACTCCAAGGTGAAAGATGTTAATTAATTTAGAGCTATTCAGAAGCTTAATTAATTAATGGACTTGATAATCTTAAACGCGGGAAATAATAACCGGGAGCCCATATTATCGTAATATGGATTAAGATGGATAGTGCAATATTAATTTATTAGTGGTAATAATTAATATTAATGGGCTGAATTATATTGGGGCTCAATATTGAAATTCAGAAGTCCATTAGGAGGTCCAATCTTAATTCTCCTTAAGGCCCCTCAAGTAGCCCATTAAGTAGCCCAATAATGATAAGGTGATTAAAATAAAAAGATAATATTATGCTGATTTATTCCCATAATTTTCGAAAATAGCAATTCAAGAGGAGAGAAGATTTTGTTGATTTTCTTGGAAAGATATTATGGAAGATATGTATTCTTGGAATACAAGAATATCTCATATATTCAAGAAGATCCAAATCTTAGGATTTCTTCATGAAATTTTCGAGAGTTACAAGTTTATAAGGAGTGTGAGATTTTTGTGGAATATTTTATTGTGGAGAAAAGAATATATGAGATATATTCAAGATTTCTTAGAGTCTAAGAAAAGATTTTCTCCAAGCCCAATAGACCACATATTTTCGGCCATCACATACTTATAAATAGGGGATGATTTTTTCATCCCCAAGTACATAATTCCATGTGTTGGAAAAATCAAGAAGCATAGATATTTTTCTTTTTCCTTAGTTTATTAAATTGCTTGAAAGCGTCTCCCACCGGCGATCAAGTGAGGTGAAAAGGGAAATACTTGAGAAGGCTTTGGGTTGATAGAACGAGATTACAAGTGTCCCGTATATCCCAAGGCCATTACTACGAGAGGTACGTTAATCGCATATTTACTTGTTTAATTCCGCCTAGTTAAATATGTGAAATTAATTTAACATGCATGATGATAATTAGTTGTTGGAATTATTATTTGAATTAATTAGGATTAATTCATGCTAGTAATAATTGTATTTAAATTTGTATTTAAAATTCATCCCGAATAGATTCCGGGCACCCATATTTTCCCAACATCAGTATCCGTGGACTCCTCTTCTGCCGCCAGCTGCTTAGCCATGGTAAGAGATTTCAGCTCTTCCTTCTTCTTCTTCTGCAGCTCCGCCTGGGCCAAAGTATTCTCCAGCAGGTCCAGACGAGCCCCATGGCTAAAGAGGGTCTCCAGAGTGCTCTTCTCCAGATCAGTTCTGGCCTTCTCTTCCCCCTTTTTAACTTCATCAATAAGGGGCAGCACTACCTGCCTTATGAGATCAGGCAAGGCAGTGGAGGAGGAAGAGTGAAGATCACGGAGTTGCCTGGCTTCCTCCAGGTAGGCCTTAAACTCAGCCACCAGCTTCTCCTGCTTCTCGAGCATCTCCTGGAGGGAGTCTTTGAGCTTTGCAGTCTGCAGCATTTGAGAGGCCATCTCCACCTTCAGCACAGATACAGGCCTCACTTGGTCCAGAACGTACTGTTGGATCTGCTTCTAGCTCTCATGCACATCCATCTTCAAGTACAGGCAGTCAGACTTGAAAGCTGCTTTGGCAGAGGAAAAAACATCCTTGATCTGCTTCAAGAATCTTCTTCTCTCAACTTTAATCTGGTCCTCAACTAGAGCAGGAGCCAGGTGCTGCATGGCCTTAGAGAATCTGCCAATCTGCATGATCTGCTCATTGAAGAAAGCTTTCATCTTCTGGAGTACGGCAGGAGTCACATCGAAGTCCTCTTCATCAGAGTAGAGCTCTGGAGGAAAGGTGAAGTGGGGGCCAAACTTGTAAGAGGGCCCCTATGGGGAGATCATAACTCCCTGCTGGATAAGCAAGGTGCGAATCACCACCTTGGCTGCCTCTAGGGTCTCCAACTCCACTGGATTCTGGAGATTAAACTTCTTCTTCAATTCAATCTCCCAGGCAGAAAAAGTAGGAGGGCCCATCTCCTCAGGCAACAACATTAGGTCCTCCACGTCCTCTAGTCTGGCCTTGCTCCAGACCTTGGCGTCAGTCAGATCCGCCAATAGAGGTAAGTGCTCCAAAAGGATGGGAAAATGCTCTCTCAGTCAGAGCTGAGCACTTACACTCATACTCTGCCTAATGGGACCTATTTCTGCAGATGAGAATGAAAAGGTTTTGGGCCCAGAGGCAGAGGAGGATGGGGCTAAGCCAGTAGGCTCAAGTGAAGCATCCTCATCTTCACTATCATTGCTAGATGGGCAGGTGGGGGAGGGGGAGGAGCAGGGAAACGCATAGCCATAGAGGCGAGGGGAATCTGGTCAGTATGAGATTGGGGAGGGGTAGGGATTTGAGAGGTAGAGGTAGAGGGTAAAGGTTGTTCTGCACCAGAAGAAGATGAGATATCTGGTATAGGGGCTGGGGGAGAAGGATTTGTGGGAAGAGGGTTATGTGGAGAGGGGGGAGAGGGAGTTTGTGTAGGGATGGTGGAGGGAGTGTATTGAGGTGTATCAGGTAGGGTCTTCTCTGGTGCGGAGATGGGAACACCAGGAGCAGAAGATGGGTTTTGGGGAGGGTTTTCTGGGGGAGATATGGAGGGGGATACAAGGTTTATGGGGATAGATGGGGGAGAAAGATTTACCTGCTCTGAAGCCGTGGCTTCCTCCATCAGATGGGAGGCCTCCTCAATGGCCTGCTCTAATGCATCTCCCAGGTCAGAGCCAGAGTCTGACTCCAGAAAGATAGCCCTCCTGGCCTGAAACTTCTTTTTCTTAAGAGGCTCAACCTCTTCTTCTTCCTCCTCTTCTGATGGCTCATCCACCAGAAGTGTTTTCTTAGCCATTCTGCTTGTTCTGGGCTTCTTAGCAGATACTCTCTTGGCCTCTTCTAGCCCCTTCCTCTTAGCTGCACCAGCCTTCTTGGCAGCTTTTTCACCATCACCCTTCTTCAACACATCCTGAAGGGGAATTTGGTCCTCCTCTGAGGAACTAGAGAAGGCTATGGTTGAAGAACCATTAGCCTCAGCAGGCTTCTTCTTGCTCTTCTGCTGCTTCTGCCCCTTAGCAGGTGAAGGCACTGCTTGTAGAGGAGGGGCAGGGATGGCTTGTTCTCCATCAGAATCAGGATGACCATGAAGAGGCCCATCCTTGGAGAAGAGGATCTTGGACTTGTGAAAGCCCTTGCACCATGACTCCTTCCACTTCTTCTCTGGGAAGATGGAGTCCAATATCAGGGTAAGCTTGGTGCCAAGAGACACGTTGGCATTGAAGAAATACTGCAGCTCTCCTGGCAGACTGGGACACTCCTCCTTCTGCACCTTCAACTTGTTCTTCCGCAAAACTCCCCAGAAGAACTCGGCCCAATTGCACTTGGCGCCGTAAAAAATGGCCCTCATAATACCGAGCCTGCATGTGAATATGGCATCTGTGCTATGGCTCTCGCACATCAACACCTTCACCACGATATCAAAAAGTACCTTGTACTTTTGCCTCAAGTGTTTGTCCAAAAACACCTTCGTCAAATTCTGGCAAGAGGATCTGGCAAAGATCTTGAAGGATTCAATTGCTTCTCCTTCCTTGTACTTCAAAGGGTCCACTCCATCTGAAGAAAGATTTCCAAACATCATGCAAAAATCATGCTTCGAGAAGACGACATCCTCCTTGTCAATCTTGGAAGAGATGTGGTCATCGTGGATCTTCATCCTGACAAAAAACTGGGCAGCGTACCCATCCACAGTGCGCAAATCCTTGGGGACTTTGGAGATCAACTCCTCCACCCCAGACTTTCTCAAAAGTTCCAAAATTTCGAGCGCCGTTGGGTTCTTGGTGGAATAGAAGTCCACCACCATTTCTGATTTCAGTTTCTTGCAAACGTTCTCCGGATCGAAGTTGCATTTTGGTGCCATATCTGTGAGAGAGAGAGAGAGAGAGAGAGAGAGAGAGAGAGAGAGAGAGAGAGAGAACTTGCAGAGAGAGGTTAGGGATTTGAAAGTAAGGAAACGTGAAAGGATAGATTGAAGAAAAGTTTGATTTAAATAGGGCAAGATGCGTGGCTTGATCAATTAATGAAGTGTGAACGCGTGTAATTGAAAATTTTAATTTAGGGAACAAAATCAATATTTTGAATTGATTGACATATTGCACTGTGTTAAATCTGATGGCCACGATTAAAAGGCAAGTTACAGATTTAATCTAGTGTGTGGGCATGGTCATTGGGACTGGGATCGAGGGGGTTTTGTGGCAGTCAAGAGAAAAAGAGAAATGATTGCCTAGTCCCTCTACCCTAGTCTTAAATACACCCTGAAGTTGAAACGTTTTGAGTGTATTTACTAATTTTGAAAGTGTATCTCAATGATCAGAGGCCAGGGAAGTAAATATATACCTCTCACCTGGTATTGTAACCAGATGATACCTCGGTTAGTCTGGTGTTGCATCTCATTTGATAGAACCTCATCTGGTTTTGGAGTTGGTTTCTGCACCTCATCTGGGATGTACCTCACTTGGTACACGCCTCATCTGATACATATATCATCTGGAGATGTAACTTCCCTGGTATATCTAACATGTAGGCATGTTAGTTTGAAAAACATAAAATTATGTATCAAAAGGAACAAAGGATACTTCTCTGATGTTCCCTCTAAATCAAACCTGTCTCTGGATCCAAAAGTCCTAACGCAAAAGCTAACTCTCTGAATCTGGTTTCAGCCAAAGGCTTAGTCAAGATATCTGCTCTCTACTTCTCTGTTGCAATCTTCTCCATCCTTATATCTCCCTTCTCAACATGATCTCTGATAAAGTGATGCCTTATATTAACATGTTTGCATCTGATATGAAGAACTGGATTCTGGGTGATTGCTATTGCACTATTACTATCACAGAAGATTGGAATATCTTTAGCTCGAATCTGGTAATCCCTTAGCTGTTGACTAATCCAGAGTAGTTGTGAACAACATATCCCTGCGGCCATATACTCTGCTTCTGTTGTTGATGTAGCAACTGAAGTCTGCTTCTTAGAAAACCAAGATACCAACTTATTCCCTAAAAATTGGCATGTTCCACTTGTAGATTTCCTATCTATTCTGCACCCACCATAGTCTGAATCCGAATAACCACTTAACTCTAAGTTGTCATCTGCAGGATACCATAACCCCAAATTTACTGTCCCTTTAAGATACTTCAATATCTTCCTAGCTGCATCCAAATGACTTTTCTTAGGATTAGCTTGAAATCTGGCACACACACCAACTGCAAAGGTTATATCTGGTCTGCTTGCAGTCAAGTACATAAGAGAACCAATGAGTGCTCTGTACTGAGTCTGGTCCACACTCTCTCCAGACTCATCTGGATCCATGTTGAAATTTGCCATCATAGGGATCTTGGCTGCTTTGCTAGATCCTATTCCAAATTTCTCTAACATGTTTCTGATGTACTTCGCCTGATTGATAAAAATTCCCTTCTCTGTTTGCTTTACCTGCAGACCTAAGAAATAATTCATTTCACCCATCATAAACATCTCAAACTGGCTCTGCATGAGTTCACCAAACTTCTCACACAACTTCTTGTTAGGGGATCCAAATATAATGTCATCAACATATATTTAGACCAGAAGGATGTCATTTCCTTCTTCTTTCCTAAACAAGGTCCTATCAATCTTACCTTTAGTAAAACCATTGTCCAGAAGAAACTGAGAAAGAGTGTCATACCATGCTCTGGGTGCCTGCTTCAGCCCATAAAGAGCTTTCTTAAGCTTAAACACCTTGTCACCTTGTTCAAAACCAGGAGGTTGTTCCACATACACTTCCTCAATGAGAATCCCATTAAGAAAGGCAGATTTCACATCCATCTGGTATACTTTGAACTTCATGTGAGCAGCATATGCTAAGAACAATCTGATGGCTTCTAGTCTGGCAACAGGAGCAAATGTCTCATCATAGTCTATCCCTTCAGACTGAGAATAGCCCTGAGCCACTAGCCTTGCCTTATTCCTAGTAATGACATCATTCTCATCTTTCTTATTCTTGAAAACCCACTTAGTGCCTATCACCTTTTGATGTCTTGGTCTGTCTACCATCTCCCAAATATCCTGTCTGGTGAATTGATTCAACTCCTCTTGCATAGCAACAATCCAATTTGAATCTTTCAGTGCCTCCTTGATGTTCTTAGGCTCAATCAATGACACATAGCAACTGAATAAGGCAGCTAAGTTTGGCTTTCTCCTAGTCTGGACACCCTTAGTTGGATCTCCAATTATCAGGTCATTGGGGTGATCAACCAGGGTCCTCCTTCCCGTGGCCTTGCTTGATTGACCATCCTCTGCAGTACCTTGGCGAATATCACCAACTGCAGAAGAGCTTCCCCCTACAGGAGTACCAACCTCCTCTGGTTCTGCTCCTTGTGAAGACTTCTCCTTCAGAGAACCAGAAGATGGGCCATCATCTGAATCTGAGTCTGAATCAAGAATAGGTGGATTGACCTTGATTACTCTGGGGGTAGTCTGAGTTTGAGTCTCTTCAGAGGACTTTAATTCCACCTTGCACTCAACAATAGATTCATAAAAAACAACATGGGGTGTTTCCTCCACACAAAGTGAATTCTTATTAAAAACTCTGAATGCTTTACTAGTGGTGGAATATCCTAAAAATATTCCATCTGCTACTTTTGCATCAAAAGTTTTTAATTTTGATTTCCCATTGTCATGGATGAAACACTTGCAACCTAAAACATGAAAATATGAAACATATGGGGTTTTACCTTTCCATACCTCATATGGAGTCTTGCTATGTCTCTGGGCAATTAGGCATCTGTTCTGTGTATAACAGGCTGTGTTGATAGCTTCTGCCCAAAACCTTTGTGGTGTGTTGTACTCTGCTAGAAGAGTCCTTGCAGCTTCCTTAAGGGTTCTATTCCTCCTTTCTGCTACTCCATTCTGTTGGGGTGTTCTGGCAGCAAATGTCTCATGAAAAATTCCATGTTCCTTGCAATACTCTACAATGTGTGAATTCAAAAACTCTGTTCCTTTGTCACTCCTGATCCTGACTATGCTCTGGTTCTGCTCATTCTGAATCTGCTTGAAGAATTCTGGCAGCTTAGTGATAGTTTCATTTTTCTTAAATAAGAACACTACCCAAGTGTATCTTTAAAAGTCATCTACTATCACCAGGGTGTACTTCCTTCCACTGAAACTGAGAGGAGAAACAGGTCCAAACAGGTCCATGTGAAGTAGTTGAAGTACTCTGGTTGTGGTTGTACTCTGGACATCCTTAAAGGAGGTCTTGGGTTGTTTACCCTTCTGGCATGAACCACAAACCTGATCCTTCTTAAACACTTCATTAGGAAGACCTCGAATAAGACCTTTTCTGGCAATCTTGTTCAGTGTTTTGAAGTTAAGATGGCTCAATCTCTTGTGCCATAACCAGCTGTCATCTGCAGATCCCTTTGCAACCAGGCAAGCATTTCTTGGGCAACTGCTAAAATCTGCAAGATAAATGTTACCCTTCCTCAAGCCTATAAGCAAAATGTCATTATAATCAGAAGAAAAGACAGTGCATGAATCACTAGAAAACTTCATTGAGTATCCCCTGTCACAGAATTGGGATACTGAAAGCAGATTATGCTTGAGTCCTTCAACATAGTAGACTTCATCTACATATACGCCATTAAAAGTCAACTTTCCAACACCTTTGGTGACTCCATAGTTGTTGTCACCAAACATCACTCTTGGCCCATTCATTGGCTTGAAATCCTGGAGATGATCTTTCTGGAATATCATGTGCTTGGAACATCCACTATCAATGTACCACACATGTTTGCTTGAAAGTCCTTTCTCCAATGGGCTCTTATCATCCTGCAGAGAAATCAATTAGGTCCCATACTAAAGCTTGGTCCTGATTTGTTAGTTGCAGGTTTTGTAAGAATCTAGAGATAAAGATCATCCCTTGCTGGATGAGGAGATCTTATCTTCCTTCCAAATCTATCTACCAGCACATGTCCTATTACAATGACATATTGAGCTACTGGTCTGATCAGAACACCTTTCCTATAAACAGGGCTGGTGTATCTTTTCTCAAATCTGTCCTTTGGAATGGCCTGCCTCAAAGACATGGTCTTAAAGGTCTGGTTGTAAGGGTACATCCTAGAAGAACCATCTCTGGTGTCATAACTACCCAGATCAGTTGGTTTTCTATAGATGGGTCTTTGGTCTTGATGAAAACTGGACCTTTTCTGGTGGTTATAGTTCCTCTGAGTGTATCTGTTCTGGAATTGATTCCTCTGAGAAAACTGTCTCTGGGGTACCTGGTTCTGTTGAACATTATTCCATCTCTGATAGTTCCTATTCTGATTGGAATTCCCCCTTCTTGAGTGTCTCCTCTGAGGTCCCCTAGTTTGGTTAGGTTCCCTTCTTTGAGGATTCCTCTGGGGTCCTTCAATCTGAGTAAGTTCTACTCTTTGAGACTTATTTTTAACAGTTCCATCAATCTTCAATGGTTCCCCTTGTTGACGTTTACTCTCTAGGATTCTTTCTTCTAGGACAGTCAACTATTCTGGACCATATTCTATGAGATTAGCAGAGTGATTCCTTTTCCAACCAGAATTGTGAACCACTTTGTAACCATTACCAGTTGAGTCATTTTCATCACAAATTTCTACCAATTCACCAGATCTTACAGACTTATCTTTGTTGTAAAGATATTTATGAGATTTGGTAGTAATTCCAGAATATCCTAAACCCTCTTATCATTAATGCGCTGAGAAGACTCTGATATAATAGATACAACAGATGGTATCTTAGGAGCTTCTCTGGGCATGGGTATCTCTTCTATGGTTTGCTCAACTTGTTTTCCCTTGATAAGAGTCTGGTATTTAGCTCTAAGTTCATTGAACTCATCTTCCTGAGAGTTCCTTTCCTTCATGAGTTGATCTACCAGAGTATCTCTTTCTGTGATCTTATCCTGAAGTTCAGAGACTTCTTTGGAATGATCTTTCATGAGTTCTCTGGTGGATTTTTGCTCATGAGAGAGGGATTGAACTTCAGCTCTGAGCTTACCATTTTCCTTCTCAAGTTTTTGACATAGTTGAACACAATTTTGGAGATCTGATAGCATTTGTTGCATATCAGACTCTCTGGAGTTACCAGATGAATGAGATGATTCAATATATTTGGAATTAGATAAGCATAGGGTAGTTTCATTTACCTCAGTGATGTCTGCCATAAGACATACATCATCATCAGATTCGAAATCAGAAGAAGAATAACTGGAACTAGTATCCCCCTCCTCTGCTTCTGCCAGCAGTGCTCTCTTGTCTGCATATCTCCTATCTCTCTTGAGTCTTTTCTCTTCTCTTTCTCTAGGAGTCAATTGAGGACAATCATAGCTGTAGTGACCAGGCTTGTTGCAGGTGTAACAGGTGTTATCTCCTCTGGGGTTGGGACTAGGATCTCTCCTCCTCTGGTTGTACTCTGTTCTGGCTGGACTACTCTTTCTTCTCTGGTAGTCAAATCTGCCAGAACTTCCATTCCTCCTCTGGTAATCTGATCTCCCAGAGTTGCTATCTCTTCTCCTCTCTGGAGTTCTGAATCTGGTCTCTCTTGAGTCTCCAGATATTCTTTCTTTATCAGCAGCTTTGAAGGAACTTTTCCTATCTCTAGTAGATTCCTTCCAATGCTTTTTGTACCTGCCATATTTAGAACTCATCTTATCAAGTTTACGGGTTAGAAGTGCTACATGCTCCTTGAGACTCAAGTCATCTGCAGTAGACTCCTTTGGTTTTTCATCTGTCTTGATAGTTGAGGAGAATGCAACTCCTTTCTGGCCAGAAGAGGAAACCTCTTCTGTTTGATCCTCCTCTTGAAGATCATACTCGTAAGCTTTGAGATCAGACAGCAGGAGATGATGATCCAGAGTGTTGAGATCTTTATTGTCTTTAATCACAGTTACTTTAATTCTCCACCTGCTGGTTAGTGAACGCAAAATTTTACTATTAATCTCATTTTCTGAATAAGTCTTACCTAAGGCACTAGCCTTGTTGAGGAGATTTGTAAGGCGCATATCAAGCTGGTCAATGGTCTCGTCTGGTTTCATCTTGAAGGTGTCAAACGAGTGTTGAATAGCTTGGAGTTTGTTATCCTTTATCTTCTCTGTTCCTTCACAGAGCAGGGCAAGTTTATCCCATATTTCCTTGGCAGTGACACAAGTTCTGACTTTCTCTATCACCTCCTTTGTGAGTATGTTGATGATTTCAGTCCTTGCCACCTGGTCTAAATTATATAATTTCCTTTCATCATTGTCAAGCTCGTCCTTCTTCTTGAGAATCCTCTATCTGGGAACTCTGCCCTCAGCAGCTTTCTGGGCAGTTTCACTTGTTTCTTCTCTGGACTCTGACCTGCCACTATCAATAGGAGTCCAGTAAAATTGAATTGGACCACTCTCTACCACATCTAACATGCGATGATGGATAGCTCCAAGATGATTACTCATCATGAAGCTCCAGTGGCTGTAATCCTCAAAGGAGAATTCTGGTAACTTGCGGCTCTTATAAGAAGATTTTGAAGAAATTTTTACTAAATACAGATTTAATAAGGAATTTGATCAAACACGACAAAGAGCAATGGATCTGCCCGGTGACCACCAAAAAACTTTACAAAGCAGTGGTCTTTGGACACACTGCTCTGATACCACTTGTTGGTCCCACTAAGTAGATTGATTTGCGGAAGCTTTAAAGATTATATTTTTTTAACAAGATCTTTTATAAGAGCACTTAAACAAATGAATTAAAACAGAAATGAAGAAAGCAGTAAATGGACCGGATATATAGTGGTTCGGACAACAAGTCCTACGTCCACTCTCCCTTTGATCAAAAGGGGTCTCACTAACCAACCAACAAACCACTTACGTACTGGAATTGTGAAGTACCAGTTCCTTCTTACAAACACTTTAGATCTAACTTCGATCTAAAGTCTACAGCCTTCAACCTTTTCTTAGAGATGAACAGGTTGAGATCCAACAACTCCTTTAAGAGTGTATATGTAAGATAAGAGAAATAAGAGTGCTTAAGAGTGAATGGACAAGGCTTGGAAGATGTCTTCTTGCGCGTGAGAATCTCTAGAGCCTTTCTTTGAAACTGCACTCTTGTATATATAGAGGTGATTAGAGTATAGCCGTTGGAGAGCTAATCTAATCAGATCCTCTATTTAGGGAAGCTTTCAATCAATCAATTCCCTAATTGATTGATTGGGTTGGTGGGATCCTTGGATTGATTGACTTCAAAACTTTCAAATCCTGATCTTGTTGACTTGATCTAAATCACCAACGATCAAGTGCTTCCAATGCCTAACTCTGATTCTCTCTAGAGAAGGCATGACCAGGTACCAGGTGACCTCAGTGTCTTCTGGTCTGGATCTGGTCAAGAACCAGAATACTCAGTAGAATTAAGAGATAATTCTGAGCATCTTTTGGTTCACCAGACTCGTCTGGTCTGGGGAAGGTTCTCTGCCTCTGGTCAGTCTCATCTGGTGAAGTCTTCTGGAGAAGTCCTCTGGTGAAGTCCTCTGGAGGGTGTTGGTCCCACTAGTTAGATTAATTGCGGAAGCTTAAGTTAAATGTCTTTCAAATTCTTTTTACAAGAGCACAAAAACCAATAAGAGAATAAATAAATGAAAGTAATAAAGAACACAAGATATATAGTGGTTCGGATTTGAATATCCTACGTCCACTCTCCCTTTTATCCAAGGGGTCTCACTATCAACCAACCAACTCACTTACTTACTCACTGGAATTGGGAAGTACCAGTTCCTTCTTACAACTCCTTTAGATCTAATCACAATCTAAAGTATGCTACCTTCAACCTTATCTTAGAGATGAACAGGTTAAGGTCTAATAACTCCTTGAGAGTGAATATGAATGAAAGAACAATAAGAGTGCTAAGAGTGATTATCAAAAGCTTGGATGGACTTATGCGCGTAAGGTATCTCTAGAGCTTTTTCTTGAACTGCACTCTTGTATTTATAGAGGGGATTAGGGAATAGCCGTTGGAGAGCTAAACCAATCAGATCCTCTATTTAAGGAAGCCTCAATCAATCAATTCCCTAATTGATTGATTGGGTTGGTGGGATCCTTGGATTGATTAAATTCAAATACTTTCCAATCCTGATCTTGTTGACTTGATTTGAATCACCAACGGTCAAATACTTCCTCAGCCAAACTCTGATTCTCAACAGAGAAGGCAAGACCAGACACCAGGCAACCTCGGTGTCTTCTGGTCCTAATCTGGTTAACAACCAGAATACTCAGTAGAAACAGGGAATCAAATTGAGCATCTTTTGTTCTACCAGACTCGTCTGGTCCGGACTCGTCTGGTCTGGGAAAGGTCCTCTGCCTCTGGTCAGATCTCATCTGGTGAAGTCTTCTGGTGGAGTCCTCTGGTGAAGTCCTCTGGTGGGGTCTTCTGGTGACTCTTCTGGTGAAGTCTTCTGGTCTGGCAGTTCCCTCTAGACTAAGTCCTAATCTAGATCATCATCTGGCTAACAGGTCCAGATGGTCCTATTACATCTTCTGGTTTGTTTTAACTCATCAAAACTATACAACTTTTATCCTAACAATTTCCCCCTTTTTGATGAAGTTAAAACACTACCAGAACTGATCAAAACATAAGACTTAAGCATGAAAACAATAAAGATAAGACCTTAGAATAGATCTTATCAGGCAAACACTGAAGACAACAAGAGGTTATCTTTTGAACAGAAAAGATATGATATTTTCATTGATAATAAGGACAAGATGATTACAAATTACATTGAAGTTCAGAGTCCTATTCTATGCATATCTCCTGTTTTCCTTGGGCACAAGGAACCAGTCAAGGAACCTATCCTGGACGGCCTTCAACTCTGCAGAAGATGTTGGAGTGAAGTTCACCAACACCTTGGTCTTGTACAGTCTCTTCAGCTCAGCCCAATCAACCTGGTCTCCTACCATGGGAATGTTGAGATAAGTGAATTCAGGAGCAGTCACCTCTAGGTTGAACTCAATGGTAGAGTCCATCAATTGCTTTTACAACTCTGCATCATAAGCTTGCATCCAGGAGTGGAAGGTTCTGTTGATCAGCTCATCATCCTCTGGTGCTGGCCTCTGGATGTAATGTTGGATGAACCAGAGAGTCTTTGCCTCCTTCCATTTCACAATCAAGGGCACAGGCACAGTAGAGTCAAAAGACCCTTCTGTCCTGAGAGGAAGAATGTTCATCACTTCAATGGGAGCTTTCCTCCTCTGGCTAGATCCACCTACACCAGAAGGAGCACCATCTTCTCTGCTCTTCTTGTTTTGCCTCCTAACATATCTGAGCCTCTGCTCTTCATCTATGTTCTTCCTGATCCTTGCCTGCTTCTCCTCTGGAGTCTCTTCTTTGTATCTCTTCTGAGCTTCTTCAACAACAGTCTCCAGGAAGCTCTTCTTGACTCTCCTGATCTTCCTCTTTGCAGGTCCAGAGATTGAGATTGGATCCTGCTCTGCTTCTGATGAATCCTCTTCTGCAGCAAGCTGTTTAGCCATGGTAAGTGATTTGAATTCTTCTTTCTTCTTCTTCTGCAACTCTGCCTGGGCCAAGGTGTTCTCCAGCAGGTCCAGACGAGCTCCATGGCTGAAAAGAGTTTCATTTGTGGTCTTCGCCAGATCAGTTCTGGCCTTCTCTTCCCCCTTTTTAACTTCATCAAGGAGGGGCTCCACAACCTGCCTTATAAGATCAGGCAAGGCAGTGTTGGAGGAAGAGTGAAGATCACGCAGCTGCTTTGCCTCCTCCAGGTAGGCTTTTGATTCAGCAACAAGCCTTTCCTGCTTCTCTAACATCTCCTGGAGGGAGTCCTTCTACTTGGCAGTCTGGATCATCTGGCTGGCCATCTCAACCTTCAGCACAGAGACTGGCCTCATCTGCTCCAGCACGTGCTCCTGGAGCTGCTTCTGGCTGTGTATGACATCCAGCTTGACAAAGAGGCCATTGGCTTTGAAGGAAGCTTTAACCTCAGCCAGAGTAGACTTGATCTGCTTAAGAAAGATCCTCCTCTCCTGCCTGATCTGATGCTCTATCATAGCAGGGGCCATGTGTTGAATTGCTTTGGAAAAGCACCCTATCTGCATGATCTGCTCGTTGAAGAAGGCTTTCATCTTCTGGAGCACGGCAGGAGACATCTCAAAGTCTTCCTCATCTGAATACAGCTCTGGAGGGAAGACAAAGTGAGGCCCAAACTTATAAGTAGGGCCCTCTGGAGTGAGCATTACTCCTCTCTGGATGAGCAGGGTGCGAATCAAGACTTTAGCTGCACCAGGGGTCTCCAGCTCTGCTGGATTCTGAATGTTCATCTTCTGCTTCAGCTCAATCTCCCAAGCAGTGAAGTTGGAGGGACCTATTTCCTCAAGCAAAAGCATCAGGTCCTCCACATCTTCAAGTCTGGCTTTGCTCCAGACCTTGGCATCAGTAAGCTCTGCCAGAAGTGGTAAGTGCTCCAGAAGAACTGGGAAATGCTCTCTTAGCCAGAGCTGAGCACTTACACTCATACTCTGCCTAATGGGACCCATTTCTGCAGATGAGAAAGTGAAGGGTTTGGGCCCAAAGGTAGAGGAGGAAGGTGCTAAGTTAGCAGGCTCAAGTGAAGCTTCCTCATCTTCACTATCATCGCTTGTTAAACAGGTGGGAGAAGGGGGAGGGGCAACGAATCCCAGAGCCATAGAAATGGTTGGGTCCTGGTCTGTATGGGTTTGGGGAGGGGTAGGATTTTGAGAGGTGGAAGTGGAAGGAATGGGTTGCTCTGCACCAGAAGAAGATGGGATCTCTGGTACAGAAGATGGGATGGGAATTTGTGATGTGGAAGTGTTTGGAAGGGGAATTTCTGCACCAGAAGAGGTTGAAGGCACCTCTGGTACAGAAGCTGGGGGAGAGGGATATGTGTTTAAAGGTATATGGGAAGGTGGGGGAGAAGGTGTTTGAGGGATGGCATAAGTAGTGAATGTTGGTGTGTCTGGGAGAGTCTGCTCTGGTGAAGATAAAAGAACACCAGAAGCAGATGATATGGGTTGTGTTTGGATGTCTGGTGGTGAAGTAGAAGGGGTAACAAGGTTAACATGAGCAGGGGAGGGAATTGAGGATGGGTTGGAAGGGTTTACCTCTGCTAAGTCAACATCAGCAGGCACAACAAACTCTGGAGCATTCTCCATCATCTGAGAAGCTTCATCAATAGCCTTCTCCAAGGCCTCTCCAAGATTAGAGCCAGAGTCTGACTCTTGAAGAATGGCTCTCTTTGCCTTGGACTTCTTCTTGAGAGGTTCAACCTCTTCTTCCTCTGATGGCTCATCCACCAGAAGAGTTTTCTTGGCATTCCTGCTAGGTCTTTGCTTCTTAGCAGAGCCTCTCTTGGCCTCCTCTGGCCTCTTCCTCTTGGCTGCTCCAGCCTTCTTAGTAGCCTCAGCCACTTCACCCTTCTTCTTCAAGATACTTTGAAGGGGAATCTGGTCCTCCTCTGAGGAACCAGAGAAGACAACCGTTGAGGAACCAGTTGCTCCAGCAGCCTGCTTCGAACTCTGCTGCTTCTTCTGCTGCTTCTGCCCCTTAGCAGGTGAGGGAATGACTTGAAGGGGAGGGGCAGGGGTGGCTTGCTCACCATCAGAATCAGGATGGCCATGAAGGGGACCATCCTTGGAGAACATAATCTTGGACTTATGAAAGCCCTTACACCAGGATTGTCTCCATTTCTTCTCTAGAAGGATTGAGGTCAGAATTAGGGTGAGTTTTGTGCCCAATGATACATTAGCATTGAACACAAACTGTTGCTCTCCTGGCAACTGAGGGCATTCTTCCTTCTGGACCTTCACCTTGTTCTTCCTTAGCACTCCCCAGAAGAACTCAGCCCAGTTACATTGGGCACCATCCAGAATGGCCCTTATAACACAGAGCCTGCCAATGAAGATGGCATCTGTGCTATGGCTCTAGCACATGAGAATCTTCACCACAATGTCGAAAAGAACCTTATACTTCTGCCTAAGATGCTTCTCCAAGAAGCCCTTAGTAATGTTTTGGCATGAATTTCTGGCAAACATCTTGAAGGAGTCCAACGCCTCTCCTTCTTTGTACTTCAGTGGGTCCACACCTTCCGCAGAAAGGTTACCAAAAAGACTACAGAAGTCTACCTTCGAGAAAACAACATCCTCCGAATCAATCTTGGATGAAATATGGTCTTCATCCGGATAAGGAACTGAGCAGCATAGCCATCCAAGGTGCGCAGATCCTTGGGAACCTTTGAAATCAACTTCTCCAGCCCAGAACGTCGGAGAAGCTCCAAAATCTCCAGTGCGGCTGGATTCTTGGTGGAATAGAAGTCCACCACCATTTCAGTCTTGAGTTTCTTGCAGACATGGTCTGGATCGAAATTGCACTTGGGCACCATTGCTGTGAGAGAGAGAGAGAGATCGAAAGACTTGCAGAGAGAAGGTTAGGGCTTGAAAAGATATGAAACGTGAAAGGACAGATTGAGTGAAATTTTGATTTAAATAGAGCAAGACGCGTGGCTTGATTAATAAATGAAGTGTGAACGCGTGTAATAGCAAATTTAATTTAGGGAACAAAATCAATTTTTGAATTGATTGACATATTGCACATCGAGTAAATCTGATGGCCACGATGAAAGGCGAGATACAGATTTAATCTGGTGCGTCGGCGTGGTCATTGGGACTGGGCATAAAGGGGTTTTTGTGGCAGTCAAGAGAAAAAGCGAAATGATTACCTAGTCCCTATACCCTAGTCATAAATACACTCCGAAGTTGAAACGTTTTGAGTGTATCACAGGCCAGAGAAGTAAAAGCATACATGTCACCTGATATTTTAACCAGATGATACCACCACTAGTCTGGTGTTACATCTCCTCTGATGGAACCCATCTGGTCCTGGTTAGAGAAGACTTTGGACATTTCTGGAATCTGACTCAGCACCTCATCTGGGACAAGTGTCACCTGGTGTATACCTCATCTGGAGATATACCTTCTCTAATATGTCTAATCTGCAGGTATGTTAGTTTAAAGAAAAAAAAAAAAAGAATATGCAGTAAGGCATAAATAAAGGATACTTCTATGATATTTCCCCTAAAACAAATCTGTCTCTGGATCCAACAATCCTAACTCAAAAGCTAACTCTCTGAATCTGGTCTCAGCCAAAGGCTTAGTCAGAATATCTGCTCTCTGCTTCTCTGTTGCAATCTTTTCCATCCTTATATCTCCCTTCTCAACATGATCTCTGATAAAATGATGCCTTATATCAACATGTTTACACCTAGTATGAAGAACTGGATTCTGGGTGATGGCAATTGCACTATTACTATCACAGAAAATAGGAATATCCTTGGCTCTAATCTGGTAGTCCCTAAGCTGTTGACTAATCCAGAGTAGTTGTGAACAACAGCTCCCTGCAGCCATGTACTCTGCTTCTGTTTTTGATGTAGCAACTGAAGTCTGCTTCTTAGAAAACCAGGATACCAATTTATTCCCTAAAAATTGGCATGTTCCACTTGTAGATTTCCTATCTATTCTGCATCCACCATAGTCTGAATCTGAATAACCACTCAACTCTAAGTTGTCATCGGCAGGATACCATAATCCTAAATTCACTGTTCCCTTAAGATATTTCAATATCTTCCTAGCTGCTTCCAAATGACTCTTCTTGGGATTAGCTTGAAATCTGGCACATACTCCTACAACAAAAGTAATATCTGGTCTGCTTGCAGTCAGGTACAGAAGAGAACCAATAAGTGCTCTGTACTGAGTCTGGTCCACACTCTCTCCAGACTCATCTGGATCCATGTTGAAATTTGTCATCATAGGAATCTTGGCTGCTTTGCTAGATCCTACTCCAAATTTCTCTAACATGTTTCTGATATACTTTGCTTGATTTATGAAGATTCCCTTCTCTGATTGCTTAACCTGCAAACCTAAAAAGTAATTCATTTCACCCATCATAGACATCTCAAACTGACTCTGCATGAGCTCACCAAACTTTTCACACAGCTTCTTGTTAGGGGATCCAAATATAATGTCATCAACATATATTTGGACCAGAAGGATGTCCTTTCCTTCTTCTTTCCTAAACAAGGTCCTATCAATCTTACCCTTAGAAAAACCATTGTCCAGAAGAAACTGAGATAGAGTGTCATACCATGCTCTGGGTGCCTGCTTCAGCCCATAAAGAGCTTTCTTAAGCTTAAACACCTTGTCACCTTGTTCAAAACCAAGAGGTTGTTCCACATACACTTCCTCAATGAGAATCCCATCAAGAAAGGCAGATTTCACATCCATCTGGTATACTTTGAACTTCATGTGAGCAGCATATGCTAAGAACAATCTGATGGATTCTAGTCTGGCAACAGGAGCAAATGTCTCATCATAGTCTATTCCTTCAGACTGAGAATAACCCTGAGCCACTAGCCTTGCCTTGTTCCTAGTAATGACATCATTCTCATCTTTCTTATTCTTGAAAACCCACTTAGTGCCTATCACCTTTTGATGTCTTGGTCTGTCTACCAGCTCCCAAATATCCTGTCTGGTGAATTGATTCAACTCTTCCTGCATGGCAACAATCCAATTTGAATCTTTCAGTGCCTCCTTGATGTTCTTGGGCTCAATCAAGGACACATAACAACTGAATAAGACAGCTAAGGTAAGAGTTCTCCTAGTCTGGACACCCTTAGTTGGATCTCCTAAGATCAGGTCATTGGGGTGATCAACCAGGGTCCTCCTTCCCGTGGTCTTGCCTGGTTGATCATCTTCTACAGTACCTTGGTGATTATCACCACCTGCAGAAGAGCTTCCCCCTACAGGAGTTCCAACCTCTTCTGGTTCTGCTCCTTGAGAAGGCTTCTGCTTCAGAGAACCAGGAGATGGGTCATCATCTGAATCTGAATCTTAATCAAGAATAGGTGGATTGACCTTGATTACTCTGGGAGTAGTCTGATTCTGGTTCTCATCAGAAGACTTTAGTCCACCTTGCACTCAAAAGCAGATTCATAAAAAACAACATGAGGTGTTTCCTCCACACAAAGTGAATTCTTATTAAAAACTCTAAAAGCCTTACTGGTGCTGGAATATCCTAAAAATATTCTATCAGCCACTTTGGCATCAAAAGTTCTTAATTTAGATTTCCCATTGTCATGGATGAAACACTTACATCCAAAAACATGAAAATATGAAACATATGGGGTTTTACCTTTCCATACCTCATATGGAGTCTTATTATGTCTCTGGGCAATTAGACATCTGTTCTGAGTGTAGCAAGTTGTATTAATGGCCTCTGCCCAAAACCTTTGTGGAGTGTTGTACTCTGCCAGAAGTGTTCTTGCAGCTTCTTTAAGGGTTCTATTCCTCCTTTCTGCTACTCCGTTTTGTTGGGGTGTTCTGGCAGCAGATGTCTCATGAAAAATCCCATGGTCCTTGCAGTAATCTGCAATGTGTGAATTCAAAAACTCTGTCCCTTTATCACTTCTGATTCTTACTATGCTCTGGTTCTGCTCATTCTGTATCTGCTTGAAGAATTCTGGCAGCTTAGTGATAGTTTCATTTTTCTTAAACAAGAACACTACCCAAGTGTATCTTGAAAAGTCATCTACTATCACCAAGGTGTACTTCCTTCCACTGAAACTAAGAGGAGAAACTAGTCCAAACAGGTCCATGTGAAGTAGTTGAAGTACTCTGGTTGTGGTTGTACTCTGGACATCCTTAAAGGAAGTCTTGGGTTGTTTACCCTTCTGGCATGAACCACAAACCTGATTCTTCTTAAACACTTCATTAGGAAGACCTCGAATTAGACCTTTTCTGGCAATCTTATTCAGTGTTTTGAAGTTAAGATGACACAATCTCTTGTGCCAAATCCGGCTGTTCTCTGCAGATCCTTTTGCAACCAGGCAAGCATTTCTTCGGCAACTGCTAAAATCTGCAAGATAAATGTTACCCTTCCTCAAGCCTATTAGCAAGATATCATTATAATCAGAAGAAAAGACAGTGCATGAATCACTAGAAAACTTCACTGAGTATCCCCTGTCACAGAATTGGGATACTGAAAGCAGATTATGCTTGAGTCCTTCAACATAGTAGACTTCATCTACAAATACACCATTAAAGGTCAGCTTTCCAACACCTCTAGTGACTCCATAGTTGTTGTCACCAAACATCACTCTTGGCCCGTTCAATGACTTGAAATCTTGGAGATTATCCTTCTGGAAGGTCATGTGCTTGGAACATCCACTATCAATGTACCAGACATGGTTGCTTGAAAGTCCTTTCTCCAATGAGCTCTTATCTACCTGCAGGGAAATCAATTAGGTCCCCTACTAGTGCTGGGTCCTGATTGGTTAGTTGCAGGTTTTGTAGGAATCCATAGATAAAGATCATCCCTTGTTGGCTGAGGAGATCTTATCTTCCTTCCAAATCTATCTGCCAGAACATGTCCTCTTACAATGACATATTGAGCTACTGGTCTGATAAGGACACCTTTCCTATAAACAGGTCTGGTGTACCTTTTCTCAAATCTGGCCTTTGGAATGGCCTGCCTCAAAGACATGGTCTTAAAGGTCTGGTTGTAAGGGTACATCCTAGAAGAACCATCTCTGGTGTCATAACTACCCAGATCAGTTGGTTTTCTATAGATGGGTCTCTGGTTCTGAAAGTTAGATCTCTTCTGATGATAGAATTCCTTCTGAGGTTTCCTGTTCTGGAATCTTCTTGAAGCATTCCACCTTTGAGATCCCTGATTCTGATTGAGGTTCTCTGGTTCAGTATACCTCCTCTGGTATCTCCTATTCTGATTAGATTTAGAATTTTTCCTTCCAGAACATTCACCTCTTCTGGATTATGTTTTGAACTATCAGCAGAGGGGTCCTATTTCCAACCAGGTCTGTGAACCACCATGCGATCAGAAGGATCCTCTTCATTCCGGAGTTCCACAAGTTCACCAGATCTTATAGACTTGTCTTTAGTAAAGCAATATTTATGAGATCTTTTAATAATTCCAGGATATCCTAAACCACTCTTATCATTTATGCGTTGAGAAGATCCTGAAATAATAGATAGAACATCTGGTTTCAAGGAATCTTCTCTGGGCACAGGTAACTCAATAGTTTGGTCAACTTGTTTTCCCTTGATAAGAGTCTGGTATTTAGCTCTAAGCTCATTGAGCTCATCCTCCTAAGAATTCTTTTCCTTCATGATTTGATCTACCAGAGTATCTCTTTCTCTGATCTTATCCTGAAGTTCAGAAACTTCTTTGGAATGATCTTTCATGAGTTCTCTGGTGGATTTTTGTTCATGGGATAAGGATTGAACTTCAGTTCTGAGCCTACCATTCTCTTTCTCAAGTTTTTGACATAATTGAACACAATTTTGGAGATCTGATAGCATTTGCTGCATATCAGACTCTTTGGAGTTACCAGATGAATTAGAGGATTCAGTATATTTGGAATTTGATAAAACTAAGGTAGTTTCTTGTACCTCATTGATGTCTGCCATCAGACATACATCATCATCAGACCCGAAATCAGAAGAAGAAGAAGAACTAGAACTAGTATCCTCCTCCTCTGCTTCTGCCAGCAATGCTCTCTTGTCTGCATATCTCCTATCTCTCTTGATCCTTTTCTCTTCTCTTCTCTTTCCCTAGGAGTAAGTTGAGGACAATCATAACTGTAGTGACCAATCTTGTTGCATGTGTAGCAGGCATTGTCTCCTCTGGGACTAGGACTTGGCTCTCTCCTCCTCTGGTTGTAGTCTGATCTGGCTGGCTACTCTCTCTCCTCTGGTAGTCAGGTCTGCCAGAGCTACCATCACTCCTCTGATAATCTGATCTCCCAGAGCTGCCAGGGTTGTCATCTCTCCTCCTTTCTGGAGTTCTGAATCTGGTCTCCCTTGAGTCTCCAGATGTCTTTTCCTTTTCTGCAGGCTTGAAGGAACTCTTCCTGTCTCTGGTAGACTCCTTCTAATGCCTTTTGTACCTGCTATATTTTGAACTCATTTTATCTAATTTACGGGTTAGAAGTGCTACCTGCTCCTTGAGGCTCAAGTCATCTGCAGTAGACTCCTTTGGCTTGACATCAGGCTTGATAGTTGAAGAGAATGCAACACCTTTCTGACTAGAAGAGGAAACCTCTTCTGTTTGATCCTCCTCTTGAAGATCATACTCATAAGCTTTGAGATCAGACAACAGAAGATGATGATCCAGAGTGTTGAGATCCTTGTTGTCCTTGATCATAGTGACTTTAATTCTCCACCTGCTGGTTAGTGAACGCAAGATTTTACTATTAATTTCTTTTCCAGAATAGGTCTTACCTAAGGCACTAGCCTTGTTCAGGAGGTTTGTGAGACGCATATCCAGCTGGTCAATGGTCTCGTCTGGTTTCATCTTGAAAGTGTCAAACGAATGTTGAACAACTTGGAGCTTATTGTCTTTAATCTTCTCTGTTCCCTCACAAAGAAGTGCAAGTTTGTCCCACATCTCCTTGGCAGTGGCACAGGTTCTGACCTTCTCTATCACTTCCTTGGTGAGTGTGTTGATAATCTTGGTTCTTGCCACCTGGTCCAAGTTGTAGAGCTTTCTTTCATCGTTGTCAAGCTCATCTTTCTTTTTGAGGATTCTTTGCCTGGGGACTCTATCCTCTGCAGCTTTTTGGGCTGTTTCACTAGTTTCTTCCCTGGACTCTGACCTGCCACTATCAATAGGAGTCCAGTAAAATTGAATGGGGCCACTTTCTACCACATCTAACATGCGGTGGTGAATAGCTCCCAGATGATTACTCATCATGAAGCTCCAGTGGCTATAATCCTCAAATGAGAATTCTGGCAACTTGCGACTCTTATAAGAAGATTTTGCAGACATTTTGACAAAAAATAAGGATTTAACAAAATTTGAACAAAAGCACTAAAGAGCAATGGATCAGCCCGGTGACCACCAAAAGCTTTTCAAAGCAGTGGTCGTTGGACACACTGCTCTGATACCACTTGTTGGTCCTACTAGTTAGATTAATTGCGGAAGCTTAAGTTAAATGTCTTTCAAATTCTTTTTACAAGAGCACAAAAACCAATAAGAGAATAAGTAAATGAAAGCAATAAAGAACACAAGATATATAGTGGTTCGGATTTGAATATCCTACGTCCACTCTCCCTTTTATCCAAGGGGTCTCACTATCAACCAACCAACTCACTGGAATTGGGAAGTACCAGTTCCTTCTTACAACACCTTTAGATCTAATCACAATCTAAAGTATGCTACCTTCAACCTTATCTTAGAGATGAACAGGTTAAGGTCTAATAACTCCTTGAGAGTGAATATTAATGAAAGAACAATAAGAGTGCTAAGAGTGATTATCAAAAGCTTGGATGGACTTATGCGCGTAAGGTATCTCTAGAGCTTTTTCTTGAACTGCACTCTTGTATTTATAGAGGGGATTAGGGAATAGCCGTTGGAGAGCTAAACCAATCAGATCCTCTATTTAAGGAAGCCTCAATCAATCAATTCCATAATTGATTGATTGGGTTGGTGGGATCCTTGGATTGATTATCTTCAAATACTTTCCAATCCTGATCTTGTTGACTTGATTTGAATCACCAACGGTCAAATGCTTCCTCTGCCAAACTCTGATTCTCAACATAGAAGGCAAGACCAGACACCAGGCAACCTCGGTGTCTTCTGGTCCTAATCTAGTTAACAACCAGAATACTCAGTAGAAATAGGGAATCAAACTGAGCATCTTTTGTTCTACCAGACTCGTCTGGTCTGGGGAAGGTCCTCTGCCTCTGGTCAGATCTCATCTGGTGAAGTCTTCTGGTGGAGTCCTCTGGTGAAGTCCTCTGGTGGGGTCTTCTGGTCTGGCTGTTCCCCCTAGACTAAGTCCTAATCTAGATCATCATCTGGCTAACAGGTCCAGATGGTCCTATTACATCTTCTGGTTTGTTTTAACTCATCAAAACTATACAACTTTTATCCTAACAGAGGGTCTTCTGGTGACTCTTCTGGTGAAGTCTTCTGGTCTGGCAGTTCCCCCTAGACTAAGTCCTAAACTAGTTCATCATCTGGCTAACAGGTCCAGATGGTCCTATTACATTCTCTGGTTTGTTTTAACTCATCAAAACTAACAACTTTTATCCTAACAAACTCCTACTATTCCTGTTACCGAGTCCAAAATCCTAGTTCAACTTTGAAAAATCACCATACACCGAATACTATCCCAATAGCTATTAAATTTAAAACCTAAGTTCCATCACCAGTATACTTTCACATATAAATTTTTCAGAATTTTCCATCGAAGGAATTGGTAAAAACGAAATTTATACAAAAGTTGGTCCAAAAATTCGGTTTCATGCATACATGAAGAACATATCATCTTAAATCCACTTTAAACCATATAATTTCATGATTTCTTCTTCTAAAGCATAGATAATCAAGTAATAAACATGATTTTGTTCATAACATATGAAGAAATTGAATTAAACATTCAAAATGTGAAGTAAAACATATATATCATGTAAATCACTTATCAACTTATTTTCCTATCATTTAATTCATATTTCATGCATAAATTTCATACTAAAACTTAAATAATAATTTATTCAAGAAGAGAAACTTACTTAGAGATTGGTTGCTAAAAGAAATTCCTTCTCCTTCCTTTGCAATTTCTAAGTGTAAGAGTAGTAGTATTTGTGAAATTTTCTTTAAACCTTTTCTTATATTTATTTTTGCATGGATGAACATGTATTTATAGTAGAAGCCAACCTTGGAGGCTACTCCATCTCCCCTTGGCCGACTTTGAGGAAGGTTGTGGAGTAATCTTGGAGATTAGTTTACTAAACACATGACATTTTTAGGTTAGTTGTTAATTTTGACTTTGATTTTCCTAATTTGACCTTAATTTCTTGAAACTTCACCACTCTTCCTACTTTTCTCTACTTGGCCGAAAATTGTAGAGTTTTCAAGAGAAATTTTGTGTCTTGTAGTTATGACACATGTATGCTTTGAATTTAATAAGTAAAAATAAAGAAAATTATGATTTTCTAAATTATTTAATAATTTTAAGGTACATTATGCATACAATTTACATTTACTATCTTGTGAAATAAAATTAAAACTCTTCTAGGACTCTAAATAAATTACAAAGTCTATATACTAATCATAGAAAACATCGAGTAATCGATACGTAATTCGTTTCTTAAAGAAACATTCATTTTACAACTTATAACTTATGAAATAAATTACTATAATTAAGGACTATATTAATTCCTAAATTAAATACTTTAAGACATAAAATAAAGAACATATAAAAATTATAAAGTCTTAAGAATAAGCATGTATTGAGCAAATAATACGTTAATAGTAAATATCGAGTAATTAAAACATATAAACGTGCCTTTGCATAAATTTGGATGTAAATGCGTCACATAGATTCATGAAGAATTATAAAGTATTTAGTAAAGCAGATAAGATCATGAAAATATAGGGTATTACATTCTGGGTTCAAGAGGTGGCTCGAATGTGCTCATACATCGATATGACCAGCAGGTTGGAAGTTCTTGACTACAATGCCCTCAAAGCTCTTGTTGGGCGGATAAAGATTGCCAAGTAGGGGAGGTTTCTTGATACCCCTGAGAAGAAGAGTGATGGGAATAATGATGATGATGATGAGGGTGGTGATAGTGGTAATGGAGGTCAAGCTAGTGAAAGAATGGTGGATGAGATGGCGAAAGAAGTAGATGAGATTGTTGGTCCTGTACAAGTCTAAGTGATACGTGTATGGGGGGGGGGGGAATACACGTATACAAATTTTTAACTTTCTTTTCAAAGCAGAGTCCCCTTAACTCAGAATTTAAGTGATGAACACTGAATAGATAACAAACCTACTAACTGCACTGAGGCGAGTCACTTGGCCAATTATCTATTTATGTTCTTGTGCGGAAATGTGTGAGCCCTGAAAGCTTAAAGACATGTTTTAGTTTCCTTTCTGAAAACTGATTTTCCTTTTACGAAGCCGTGGTTAGAAGGGAAGTGCAATGAGTTTAGGTTAGGCTGATTGATTCAACACTGTCAACTCGTGCAATGAATGATTATGACAATGATACAAAGTAATATATCAAAGCAGTAAAGAACTCAGGGCATTTTAACGTGGTTTAGAGACTCAAGCTCCTACGTCCACGGTCCTGATTCAACAGGAGAATCCACTAAAGGATTGACTTGTTTTTAACGTGCCAAGGTGCACAAGACCAACTCACTGATCTTCTTCCTTCTAACTCACTAACTAACTTCCACCAACAAACCTAACACTGAGGGTTTTGGTTTCAGTTTGGATTCCAACTAGTTGTGATAATCCTTACAAGGCAAACCTATGCTAAGGATTTGATTATCACTTCTAAGCTTAAGATATGAAGAGTAAAGCTCAGTGGAATACAGAATAGACTCTAAACTTAAGAAACACTTGGGGAAATTCTAGGTTTTTTGAGCACTTTGATTAGCCTTGTAATTGTATCATATTTGTGTGCTTTTAAGTCATTTTATGCATCGATTAAGCTCGATTTGTATGTGAATAGTGTCTTGTATCTCGATATTTGGTATTACCTCGTGTACTTATCTTTCATGTAGGAAATGAAGTGTTTTTAGGTCTAAAGAGATGAAGGATTGAAGAAAGAGTGAAGAGTGGAGTTAAAGGGCTAAAAAAAGCCAAAAAAGGACTCACTCGGCCAAGAACAGAGGTCACTCGGCCGAGTAAGAGGGAAAAGACCGAGTGGAATTCTCTGGAAGATCCTCTCAGCCACAAAGAGAAGGCACTCGGCCGAGTGAGTATGTGTTTAGCCGAGTGGAAATCTCTGGAGGATTCACTCGACCAAAATGAAGTTCCACTCGGCCGAGTAAAGAGGTTTAGGCCGAGTGAGGCAAAATATGAAGAACTCGGGCAGGATAAAAAGCACTCAGCCTAGTGGACATATACTCGGGCGAGTGAAGTTGTTTTGGGTGAGTAAAAATACTGGTAAGTCTGAAAAACGAGAATTCTGGAAGATTCGATGACTTAATTGCGAAAACCGATTTATGAGCATTTGGGTGCAAATATAAAAGGCTTATAACTGACTTTGGGAGCAGTTAACAAATTTCTTAGAGTTCCGTACGAGAGTTTGAGAGCTCCAACCATATTTTCCATCAAATTCTCTTAGAAATTCATAGATTAGGTTTACTTTTCTCAGAATTTTTCTATAGGAAGTTAATTGCAGCTGGAGTAGAGCTAGAAGAACAATGTATTTGAAGATTTCATGATTGTTAATATTTTGATTGAAGATGTTTTCTACCTTTCTCTCTTCTTAGGTGATATTTCTCTGATTTCAATTAGTATTAGTTAATTTCTCAGCTTTTCCATGGATTTGTACATGATTATTGCTTCTTTAGCCTTAGCTATGCTAGGCTAAACATTCTATGCTTTGAATGATGAAGATTATGTGAGAATTAGGGCTTGGCTTGAATAGATGCTTTGATTTTGTGAAATTGAATGATTTAACTTCTTTGATTTCGGATTACTTGAGCTTTGCTAGCATATCTTTGGTAAAATGAGTAATTCATTGAAAAGAGCAACATATGAGAGTTGAGCTCTTCTTAGTGAATGTTCAATTGTTCATTTGAAAGAGATTAGTTATCAATGACTATTGTTAGATGTTTTAGGTTATCGAGAGAAGCTTAAAACATGAAGAACACTCCGAGTCGAGCATCGAGTCATGGAAATGAGAGTTTAAGTGATTAGATGAGATTGTATTAGTCTAGGTTAATCATGAGATGAAACTTAAGATAAGCATGTATTCTTGTTAGCGCTAATCCTTGCATAAATGAAGTCATTCGAAGCATAACTTTCCTTCTTGCACACTTGAAAATAATTAGTAGATAAAACCAACCCAAACCATTTACTTTTCTGAAATTTCTTTTATAAGCATTCAATCTTGTAGATTTCTTAGCACTAAAACCATTGTCTTAGGGTTTGATAATTGTTAGTTTGGTCGCTTTCCATTTCTACAACCGACCCCATACACTTGTGGAAGTACGATACAAAAAAGTACAATCATGCTTCTTTGAATGCTGAATGCTTTGAGTGCTAAGAGTCTTGAGTAATTTCTGGCTTCAAAATTTCCCGTAACCTTGTTTGGGTCCAAGGTCTTCTCTATTTATAGGCAAACTTGAAAAACTATCCGTTGGAGAGATAGCCTCCTAGTCACCTTTCTTGTAGGATAATTCAAACAGACATATCTTCATGTAGCAGCCGTCCTTGCATGGATTTGGTAAATGCACTAAATGAGCCATAAGTTCAGTGATGGTGCTCTTGTGTCTTCAGGATTCAGTCTTGAATGTCAACAATGAGTACTCCTCTCATTGTGTACCTGTGAATGTAAAATATTCTAACCTAACAAGACTAGCCTGACTATTACAACACTAGGCAAATTCATCTTTTCAGGGTATTTGGGATCAAATCAAAACTGACATTGTCCCAACAATTTCCCCAATTTTGATGATGCCAAAACACTGAAAAGATCCACAAAATACTTAGTGGAAATAAAGTCCTATCTATAAGACAAAGTCAGTGTTAGAATAGTTCTTGATAAAGTACATAATTTAAATGACAGCCAAATAGAAAATGAGTTTTTGTCTATGGGCAAATGTAATAGATTTCATTTAAAAATTTTGCAAGAGTACAATGAATCATATCTATTACAATAAAAATTCAGGGTCCAGCTAGATTCTATGCATTTCAGGTTTGAGTCCATATCCAGTGAAGACTCTCTCCTTCAACTCTTATCCTCTTTTGCTGGTTGATGTACCCTTCTGCCTTGGCTATCTTTAACACCTCTTTCATAATTTCCCTTGAATCGTACATGTTTGAGCCAGGAATGAGTGGGGCAGTACGAGTGATAAGTTCGGGGGCCTTCACTTGGACTTGAGCTTTGTCAGCCTCGTCCATGATGAGTTTGAACAACTCAGGGTAATTGTCGACCGTAAAGTCAATAAAGTGGGCATCAATATCATCCATGTCACCTCACTTCTTTACAATGTACCTGATGATCCCGATTTCGAAGAACAAAATGGGAATTCAGGGGCAATTTTTTTTATAAACCTTTCCCTCAGAGAGTTCAGCAAGAGTGAAGAGTTCTCAAGTCACTGCTCTGCTCAGAGGCTGAGCTACCAACTCAGTGAGAAGGCTTGGAGACTCATGCTCTGAGCAAGGCAGTGACTCGAGAGATTACACTGCAAGTCACTGCTCTGCTTAGAGGCTGAGCTACCAAGTCAGTGTGAAGGCTTGGAGGCTCATGCTCCAAGCAAGGCAGCGACTCGAGATACTGAACTCTCGAGTGAGTAGCCTGAACTGGTCAGTGAGAGGATCCTCTCTGACTTGAATATTTAACCAAAGTTTGCTTTTCAACAATGCTCTTAGTGAGCAGATTTTCACAACACTTTAGTAAATACTTTTAAAGAAACAAACGCTCAGTTTAACGTGGTTCGGAAACTCAAGCTCTTATATCCACGGCCTGATTCAACAGGAAATCCACTAACTGGGATTCTTATTTTTAACGTGCCAAGGTGCACTTACAACTGGACCCACGCCACTCCCTGGGCTGCCCCTCCTTACAAACTGACAACTTACTCCAAAAAAACCTAACAAGAGGGTTTTGGTTTCGGTTGGGTTTCTCCAACTAGGTGAGATTTTCCTTTACAATGAGTTAGCCTAAAGCTAGGATTAGGAAAACCTCTCTAAGCTATGAGTTACAAACTAAACACTCATTTGTATATATCTATGAACTCTAAAGTTCAGTGTACAAGATGTGAATCGTGCCTCCTTATAACTCCAAAAATAATGCACTAAACACTCACACCTTCACAGCTCGTAGGTGTTGATTTTTCTTATTTCACACACATCTTAAACCGAAGCTATGAGCTTGTATTTATAGTGTGGATTCAAATGTAACCGTTGGAGGAAATTACATTTTAATCCATACAATTAATGGTTTCAACCACTTTTCTTGGAATGCGGCCTTGTTAGTGTCAGAGTTGCTGCCTTGTGTTGGTTGGTTCACGTGGGCTGAATTCAACGGATCTTTGACTCAGTGGGTTGACAAAGATCCAACTGACTTTAGGTAGCTTTCTCCTTCACTGACTGATGATCTTCAGTGGACTGAACGTCTTCAGTGTAGTTTTCCTTCAGAGACTCTTTGAAGATTATTCCAAGAACTTTGTCATAAGGCTGAATGACAAAGTTCCTTGACCACAGCAGCCTGACTCCTTCAGGGCCTACTTGGTGCAGCACTGATCCTCTTGATCATGCTCTTCACTGAGTGGTCCACCCGACTCAGCTTAGAACAACCAAGTTTACACTCAGTGGGACATCCTTCAGGCTTCTTTTCTGGTTCAGGTTACAAGCATGGCTTTAGTCAGTTCTTCTGGGTGTTATCTTGATATCTTCAGGCTGTGTTGCTGAGTTCCCCCTCAACTGAGTGTTTTCTCAACTGAGTTCTTCTCAACTGACAACCTATTCTACTAAGAGCTAACCTAGCCTGACCTGAAACAAAAGATACTACCCTGACTGCTTTCAAACCTATTACAAGTGGTTTTGGAAAATCATCAAAACTAAACATATCCCAACAATTTCCCCTTTTTTTATGATTCCAAAACATCTAACCAAATAATTTTCTATTACAAGAATAATGTCAGAACACAAGTAATAGTTTGAAATATGCAGGAATTCCCATAGTTTAAAACATTTAAGATCTGTTCGGTAGACCATTTTTCTTAACAAAACTGGATCAGTGGTCATGTGAACAACTCGCTCTGATACCAATTGATGGTCCCAATTTCGAAGAACAAAATGGGAATTCAGGGGCAATTTTTTTTATAAACCTTTCCCTCAGAGAGTTCTGCAAGAGTGAAGAGTTCTCAAGTCACTGCTCTGCTCAGAGGCTGAGCTACCAAGTCAGTGAGAAGGCTTGGAGACTCATGCTCTGAGCAAGGCAGTGACTCGAGAGATTACACTTCAAGTCACTGCTCTGCTTAGAGGCTGAGCTACCAAGTCAGTGTGAAGGCTTGGAGGCTCATGCTCTAAGCAAGGCAGTGACTCGAGATACTGAACTCTCGAGTGCGTAGCCTGAACTGGTCAGTGAGAGGGTCCTCCCTGACCTGAATATTTAACCAAAGTTTCCTTTTCAACAATGCTCTCAGTGAGCAGATTTTCACAACACTTTAGTAAATACTTTTTAAGAAACAAACGCTCAGTTTAACGTGGTTCGGAGACTCAAGCTCTTACATCCATGACCTAATTCAACAGGAAATCCACTAACTGAGATTCTTATTTTTAACGTGCCAAGGTGCACTTACAACTGGACTCACGCCACTCCCTGGGCTGCCCCTTCTTACAAACTGACAACTTACTCCCAAAAAACCTAATAAGAGGGTTTTGGTTTCGGTTGGGTTTCTCCAACTAGGTGAGGTTTTCCTTTACAATGAGTTAGCCTAAAGCTAGGATTAGGAAAACCTCTCTAAGCTATGAGTTACAAGCTGAACACTCATTTGTATATATCTATGAACTTTAAAGTTCAGTGTACAAGATGTGAATCGTGCCTCCTTATAACTCCCAAAATAATGCACTAAACACTCACACCTTCACAGTTCGTAGGTGTTGATTTTTCTTATTTCACACACACCTTAAACCGAAGCTATGAGCTTGTATTTATAGTGTGGATTCAAATGTAACCGTTGGAGGAAATTACATTTGAATCCATACAATTAATGGTTTCAACCACTTTTCTTGGAATGCGGCCTTGTCAGTGTCAGAGTTGCTGCCTTGTGCTAATTGTTTCACGTGGGCTGAATTCAACGGATCTTTGACTCAGTGGGTTGACCAAGATCCAACTGACTTTAGGTAGCTTTCTCCTTCACTGACTGATGATCTTCTGTGGACTGAACGTCTTCAGTGTAGTTGTCCTTCAGAGACTCTTTGAAGATCATTCCAAGAACTTTGCCATAAGGCTGAATGACAAAGTTCCTTGACCACAGCAGCCTGACTCCTTCAGGGCCTACTTGGTGCAGCACTGATCCTCTTGATCATGCTCTTCACTGAGTGGTCCACCCGACTCAGCTTAGAACAACCAAGTTTACACTCAGTGGGACATCCTTCAGGCTTCTTTTCTGGTTCAGGTTACAAGCATGGCTTTAGTCAGTTCTTCTGGGTGTTATCATGATATCTTTAGGCTGTGTTGCTAAGTTCCCCCTCAACTGAGTGTTTCCTCAACTGAGTTCTTCTCAACTGACAACCTATTCTACTAAGAGCTAACCTAGCCTGACCTGAAACAAAAGATACTACCCTGACTGCTTTCAAACCTATTACAAGTGGTTTTGGAAAATCATCAAAACTAAACATATCCCAACAATTTCCCCCTTTTTAATGATTCCAAAACTTCTAACCAAATAATTTTCTATTACAAGAATAATGTCAGAACACAAGTAATAGTTTGAAATATGCAGGAATTCCCATAGTTTAAAACATTTAAGATCTGTTCGGTAGACCATTTTTCTTAACAAAACTGGTTCAGTGGTCATGTGAACAACTCGCTCTGATACCAATTGATGGTCCCAATTTCGAAGAACAAAATGGGAATTCAGGGGTAAATTTTTTTTATAAACCTTTCCCTCAGAGAGTTCAGCAAGAGTGAAGAGTTCTCAAGTCACTGCTCTGCTCAGAGGCTGAGCTACCAAGTCAGTGAGAAGGCTTGGAGACTCATGCTCTGAGCAAGGCAGTGACTCGAGAGATTACACTTCAAATCACTGCTCTGCTTAGAGGCTGAGCTACCAAGTCAGTGTGAAGGCTTGGAGGCTCATGCTCTAAGCAAGGCAGTGACTAGAGATACTGAACTCTCGAGTGTGTAGCCTGAACTGGTCAGTGAGAGGGTCCTCCCTGACCTGAATATTTAACCAAAGTTTCCTTTTCAACAATGCTCTCAGTGAGCAGATTTTCACAACACTTTAGTAAATACTTTTAAATAAACAAACGCTCAGTTTAACGTGGTTCGGAGACTCAAGCTCTTACATCCACGACCTAATTCAACAGGAAATCCACTAACTGGGATTCTTATTTTTAACGTGCCAAGGTGCACTTACAACTGGACTCACGCCACTCCCTGGGCTGCCCCTCCTTACAAACTGACAACTTACTCCCAAAAAAACTAACAAGAGGGTTTTGGTTTCGGTTGGGTTTCTCCAACTAGGTGAGGTTTTCCTTTACAATGAGTTAGCCTAAAGCTAGGATTAGGAAAACCTCTCTAAGCTATGAGTTACAAGCTGAACACTCATTTGTATATATCTATGAACTTTAAAGTTCAGTGTACAAGATGTGAATCGTGCCTCTTTATAACTCCCAAAATAATGCACTAAACACTCACACCTTCACAGCTCGTAGGTGTTGATTTTTCTTATTTCACACACACCTTAAACCGAAGCTATGAGCTTGTATTTATAGTGTGGATTCAAATGTAACCATTGGAGGAAATTACATTTGAATCCATACAATTAATGGTTTCATCCACTTTTCTTGGAATGCGGCCTTGTCAGTGTCAGAGTTGCTGCCTTGTGCTGATTGGTTCACGTGGGCTGAATTCAACGGATCTTTGACTCAGTGGGTTGACCAAGATCCAACTGACTTTAGGTAGCTTTCTCCTTCACTGACTGATGATCTTCATTGGACTAAACGTCTTCAGTGTAGTCGTCCTTCAGAGACTCTTTGAAGATCCTTCCAAGAACTTTGTCATAAGGCTGAATGACAAAGTTCCTTGACCACAACAGCCTGACTCCTTCAGGGCCTACTTGGTGCAGCACTGATCCTCTTGATCATGCTCTTCATTGAGTGGTCCACCCGACTCAGCTTAGAACAACCAAGTTTACACTCAGTGGGACATCCTTCAGGCTTCTTTTCTGGTTCAGGTTACAAGCATGGCTTTAATCAGTTCTTCTGGGTGTTATCTTGATATCTTCAGGCTGTGTTGCTGAGTTCCCCCTCAACTGAGTGTTTCCTCAACTGAGTTCTTCTCAACTGACAACCTATTCTACTAAGAGCTAACCTAGCCTGACCTGAAACAAAAGATACTACCCTGACTGCTTTCAAACCTATTACAAGTGGTTTTGGAAAATCATCAAAACTAAACATATCCCAACAATTTCCCCCTTTTTGATGATTACAAAACTTCTAACCAAATAATTTTCTATTACAAGAATAATGTCAGAACACAAGTAATAGTTTGAAATATGCAGGAATTCCCATAGTTTAAAACATTTAAGATCTGTTCGGTAGACCATTTTTCTTAACAAAACTGGATCAGTGGTCATGTGAACAACTCGCTCTGATACCAATTGATGGTCCCGATTTCGAAGAAAAAATGGGAATTCAGGGGCAAATTTTTTTTATAAACCTTTCCCTCAGAGAGTTCAGCAAGAGTGAAGAGTTCTCAAGTCACTGCTCTGCTCAGAGGCTGAGCTACCAAGTCAGTGAGAAGGCTTGGAGAATCATGCTCTGAGCAAGGCAGTGACTCGAGAGATTACACTTCAAGTCACTGCTCTGCTTAGAGGCTGAGCTACCAAGTCAGTGTGAAGGCTTGGAGGCTCATGCTCTAAGCAAGGCAGTGACTCGAGATACTGAACTCTCGAGTGCGTAGCCTGAACTGGTCAGTGAGAGGGTCCTCCCTGACCTGGATATTTAACCAAAGTTTCCTTTTCAACAATGCTCTCAGTGAGCAGATTTTCACAACACTTTAGTAAATACATTTAAAGAAACAAACGCTCAGTTTAACGTGGTTCGGAGACTCAAGCTCTTACATCCACGACCTAATTCAACAGGAAATCCACTAACTGGGATTCTTATTTTTAACGTGCCAAGGTGCACTTACAACTGGACTCACGCCACTCCCTGGGCTGCCCCTCCTTACAAACTGACAACTTACTCCCAAAAAACCTAACAAGAGGGTTTTGGTTTCGGTTGGGTTTCTCCAACTAGGTGAGGTTTTCCTTTACAATGAGTTAGCCTAAAGCTAGGATTAGGAAAACCTCTCTAAGCTATGAGTTACAAGCTGAACACTCATTTGTATATATCTATGAACTCTAAAGTTCAGTGTACAAGATGTGAATCGTGCCTCCTTATAACTCCCAAAATAATGCACTAAACACTCACACCTTCACAGCTCGTAGGTGTTGATTTTTCTTATTTCACACACACCTTAAACCGAAGCTATGAGCTTGTATTTATAGTGTGGATTCAAATGTAACCGTTGGAGGAAATTACATTTGAATCCATACAATTAATGTTTTCAACCACTTTTCTTGGAATTCGGCCTTGTCAGTGTCAGAGTTGCTGCCTTGTGCTGATTGGTTCACGTGGGCTGAATTCAACGGATCTTTGACTCAGTGGGTTGACAAAGATCCAACTGACTTTAGGTAGCTTTTTCCTTCACTGACTGATGATCTTCAGTGGACTGAACGTCTTCAGTGGACTGAACGTCTTCAGTGTAGTTGTCCTATAGAGACTCTTTGAAGTTCATTCCAAGAACTTTGTCATAAGGCTGAATGACAAAGTTCCTTGACCACTGCAGCCTGACTCCTTCAGGGCCTACTTGATGCAGCACTGATCCTCTTGATCATGCTCTTCACTGAGTGGTCCACCCGACTCAGCTTAGAACAGCCAAGTTTACACTCAGTGGGACATCCTTAGGGCTTCTTTTCTGGTTCAGGTTACAAGCATGGCTATAGTCAGTTCTTCTGGGTGTTATCTTGATATCTTCAGGCTGTGTTGCTAAGTTCCCCCTCAACTGAGTGTTTCCTCAACTGAGTTCTTCTCAACTGACAACCTATTCTACTAAGAGATAACCTAGCCTGACCTGAAACAAAAGATACTACCCTGACTGCTTTCAAACCTATTACAAGTGGTTTTGGAAAATCATCAAAACTAAACATATCCCACCAATTTCCCCCTTTTTGATGATTCCAAAACTTCTAACCAAATAATTTTCTATTACAAGAATAAAGTCAGAACACAAGTAATAGTTTGAAATATGCAGGAATTCCCATAGTTTAAAACATTTAAGATCTGTTCGGTAGACCATTTTTCTTAACAAAACTGGATCAGTGGTAATGTGAACAACCCGCTCTGATACCAATTGATGGTCCCGATTTCGAAGAACAAAATGGGAATTTAGGGGCAAATTTTTTTTTATAAACCTTTCCCTCAGAGAGTTCAGCAAGAGTGAAGAGTTCTCAAGTAACTGCTCTGCTCAGAGGCTGAGCTACCGAGTCAGTGAGGAGGCTTGGAGACTCATGCTCTGAGCAAGGCAGTGACTCAAGAGATTACACTTCAAGTCACTGCTCTGCTTAGAGGCTGAGCTACCAAGTCAGTGTGAAGGCTTGGAGGCTCATGCTCTAAGCAAGGCAGCGACTCGAGATACTGAACTCTCGAGTGAGTAGCCTGAACTGGTCAGTTAGAGGATCCTCTCTGACCTGAATATTTAACCAAAGTTTCCTTTTCAACAATGCTCTCAGTGAGCAGATTTTCACAACACTTTAGTAAATACTTTTAAAGAAACAAACGCTCAGTTTAACGTGGTTCGGAAACTCAAGCTCTTACATCCACGACCTGATTCAACAGGAAATCCACTAACTGGGATTCTTATTTTTAACGTGCCAAGGTGCACTTACAACTGGACCCACGCCACTCCCTGGGCTGCCCCTCCTTACAAACTAACAACTTACTCCCAAAAAACCTAACAAGAGGGTTTTGGTTTCGGTTGGGTTTCTCCAACTAGGTGAGGTTTTCCTTTACAATGAGTTAGCCTAAAGCTAGGATTAGGAAAACCTCTCTAAGCTATGAGTTACAAGCTGAACACTCATTTGTATATATCTATGAACTCTAAAGTTCAGTGTACAAGATGTGAATCGTGCCTCCTTATAACTCCCAAAATAATGCACTAAACACTCACACCTTCACAGCTCGTATGTGTTGATTTTTCTTATTTCACACACACCTTAAACCGAAGCTATGAGCTTGTATTTATAGTGTGGATTCAAATGTAACCGTTGGAGGAAATTACATTTAAATCCATACAATTAATGGTTTCAACCACTTTTCTTGGAATGCGGCCTTGTCAGTGTCAGAGTTGCTGCCTTGTGCTGATTGGTTCACGTGGGCTGAATTCAACGGATCTTTGACTCAGTGGGTTGACCAAGATCCAACTGACTTTAGGTAGCTTTCTCCTTCACTGACTGATGATCTTCAGTGGACTAAACGTCTTCAGTGTAGTCGTCCTTCAGAGACTCTTTGAAGATCATTCCAAGAACTTTGTCATAAGGCTGAATGACAAAGTTCCTTGACCACAACAACCTGACTCCTTCAGGGCCAACTTGGTGCAGCACTGATCCTCTTGATCATGCTCTTCATTGAGTGGTCCACCCGACTCAGCTTAGAACAACCAAGTTTACACTAAGTGGGACATCCTTCAGGCTTCTTTTCTGGTTCAGGTTACAAGCATGGCTTTAATCAGTTCTTCTGGGTGTTATCTTGATATCTTCAGGCAGTGTTGCTGAGTTCCCCCTCAACTGAGTGTTTCCTCAACTGAGTTCTTCTCAACTGACAACCTATTCTACTAAGAGCTAACCTAGCCTGACCTGAAACAAAAGATACTACCCTGACTGCTTTCAAACCTATTACAAGTGGTTTTGGAAAATCATCAAAACTAAACATATCCCAACAATTTCCCCCTTTTTGATGATTACAAAACTTCTAACCAAATAATTTTCTATTACAAGAATAATGTCAGAACACAAGTAATAGTTTGAAATATGCAGGAATTCCCATAGTTTAAAACATTTAAGATCTGTTCGGTAGACCATTTTTCTTAACAAAACTGGATCAGTGGTCATGTGAACAACTCGCTCTGATACCAATTGATGGTCCCGATTTCGAAGAACAAAATGGGAATTCAGGGGCAAATTTTTTTTATAAACCTTTCCCTCAGAGAGTTCAGCAAGAGTGAAGAGTTCTCAAGTCACTGCTCTGCTCAGAGGCTGAGCTACCAAGTCAGTGAGAAGGCTTGGAGAATCATGCTCTGAGCAAGGCAGTGACTTGAGAGATTACACTTCAAGTCACTGCTCTGCTTAGAGGCTGAGCTACCAAGTCAGTGTGAAGGCTTGGAGGCTCATGCTCTAAGCAAGGCAGTGACTCGAGATACTGAATTCTCGAGTGCGTAGCCTGAACTGGTCAGTGAGAGGGTCCTCCCTGACCTGGATATTTAACCAAAGTTTCCTTTTCAACAATGCTCTCAGTGAGCAGATTTTCACAACACTTTAGTAAATACATTTAAAGAAACAAACGCTCAGTTTAACGTGGTTCGGAGACTCAAGCTCTTACATCCACGACCTAATTCAACAGGAAATCCACTAACTGGGATTCTTATTTTTAACGTGCCAAGGTGCACTTACAACTGGACTCACGCCACTCCCTGGGCTGCCCCTCCTTACAAACTGACAACTTACTCCCAAAAAACCTAACAAGAGGGTTTTGGTTTCGGTTGGGTTTCTCCAACTAGGTGAGGTTTTCCTTTACAATGAGTTAGCCTAAAGCTAGGATTAGGAAAACCTCTCTAAGCTATGAGTTACAAGCTGAACACTCATTTGTATATATCTATGAACTCTAAAGTTCAGTGTACAAGATGTGAATCGTGCCTCCTTATAACTCCCAAAATAATGCACTAAACACTCACACCTTCACAGCTCGTAGGTGTTGATTTTTCTTATTTCACACACACCTTAAACCGAAGCTATGAGCTTGTATTTATAGTGTGGATTCAAATGTAACCGTTGGAGGAAATTACATTTGAATCCATACAATTAATGTTTTCAACCACTTTTCTTGGAATTCGGCCTTGTCAGTGTCAGAGTTGCTGCCTTGTGCTGATTGGTTCACGTGGGCTGAATTCAACGGATCTTTGACTCAGTGGGTTGACAAAGATCCAACTGACTTTAGGTAGCTTTTTCCTTCACTGACTGATGATCTTCAGTGGACTGAACGTCTTCAGTGGACTGAACGTCTTCAGTGTAGTTGTCCTACATAGACTCTTTGAAGTTCATTCCAAGAACTTTGTCATAAGGCTGAATGACAAAGTTCCTTGACCACTGCAGCCTGACTCCTTCAGGGCCTACTTGATGCAGCACTGATCCTCTTGATCATGCTCTTCACTGAGTGGTCCACCCGACTCAGCTTAGAACAGCCAAGTTTACACTCAGTGGGACATCCTTAGGGCTTCTTTTCTGGTTCAGGTTACAAGCATGGCTATAGTCAGTTCTTCTGGGTGTTATCTTGATATCTTCAGGCTGTGTTGCTAAGTTCCCCCTCAACTGAGTGTTTCCTCAACTGAGTTCTTCTCAACTGACAACCTATTCTACTAAGAGATAACCTAGCCTGACCTGAAACAAAAGATACTACCCTGACTGCTTTCAAACCTATTACAAGTGGTTTTGGAAAATCATCAAAACTAAACATATCCCACCAATTTCCCCCTTTTTGATGATTCCAAAACTTCTAACCAAATAATTTTCTATTACAAGAATAAAGTCAGAACACAAGTAATAGTTTGAAATATGCAGGAATTCCCATAGTTTAAAACATTTAAGATCTGTTCGGTAGACCATTTTTCTTAACAAAACTGGATCAGTGGTAATGTGAACAACCCGCTCTGATACCAATTGATGGTCCCGATTTCGAAGAACAAAATGGGAATTTAGGGGCAAATTTTTTTTTATAAACCTTTCCCTCAGAGAGTTCAGCAAGAGTGAAGAGTTCTCAAGTAACTGCTCTGCTCAGAGGCTGAGCTACCGAGTCAGTGAGGAGGCTTGGAGACTCATGCTCTGAGCAAGGCAGTGACTCAAGAGATTACACTTCAAGTCACTGCTCTGCTTAGAGGCTGAGCTACCAAGTCAGTGTGAAGGCTTGGAGGCTCATGCTCTAAGCAAGGCAGCGACTCGAGATACTGAACTCTCGAGTGAGTAGCCTGAACTGGTCAGTTAGAGGATCCTCTCTGACCTGAATATTTAACCAAAGTTTCCTTTTCAACAATGCTCTCAGTGAGCAGATTTTCACAACACTTTAGTAAATACTTTTAAAGAAACAAACGCTCAGTTTAACGTGGTTCGGAAACTCAAGCTCTTACATCCACGACCTGATTCAACAGGAAATCCACTAACTGGGATTCTTATTTTTAACGTGCCAAGGTGCACTTACAACTGGACCCACGCCACTCCCTGGGCTGCCCCTCCTTACAAACTAACAACTTACTCCCAAAAAACCTAACAAGAGGGTTTTGGTTTCGGTTGGGTTTCTCCAACTAGGTGAGGTTTTCCTTTACAATGAGTTAGCCTAAAGCTAGGATTAGGAAAACCTCTCTAAGCTATGAGTTACAAGCTGAACACTCATTTGTATATATCTATGAACTCTAAAGTTCAGTGTACAAGATGTGAATCGTGCCTCCTTATAACTCCCAAAATAATGCACTAAACACTCACACCTTCACAGCTCGTATGTGTTGATTTTTCTTATTTCACACACACCTTAAACCGAAGCTATGAGCTTGTATTTATAGTGTGGATTCAAATGTAACCGTTGGAGGAAATTACATTTAAATCCATACAATTAATGGTTTCAACCACTTTTCTTGGAATGCGGCCTTGTCAGTGTCAGAGTTGCTGCCTTGTGCTGATTGGTTCACGTGGGCTGAATTCAACGGATCTTTGACTCAGTGGGTTGACCAAGATCCAACTGACTTTAGGTAGCTTTCTCCTTCACTGACTGATGATCTTCGGTGGACTAAACGTCTTCAGTGTAGTCGTCCTTCAGAGACTCTTTGAAGATCATTCCAAGAACTTTGTCATAAGGCTGAATGACAAAGTTCCTTGACCACAACAACCTGACTCCTTCAGGGCCAACTTGGTGCAGCACTGATCCTCTTGATCATGCTCTTCATTGAGTGGTCCACCCGACTCAGCTTAGAACAACCAAGTTTACATTAAGTGGGACATCCTTCAGGCTTCTTTTCTGGTTCAGGTTACAAGCATGGCTTTAATCAGTTCTTCTGGGTGTTATCTTGATATCTTCAGGCAGTGTTGCTGAGTTCCCCCTCAACTGAGTGTTTCCTCAACTGAGTTCTTCTCAACTGACAACCTATTCTACTAAGAGCTAACCTAGCCTGACCTGAAACAAAAGATACTACCCTGACTGCTTTCAAACCTATTACAAGTGGTTTTGGAAAATCATCAAAACTAAACATATCCCAACAATTTCCCCCTTTTTGATGATTACAAAACTTCTAACCAAATAATTTTCTATTACAAGAATAATGTCAGAAAACAAGTAATAGTTTGAAATATGCAGGAATTCCCATAGTTTAAAACATTTAAGATCTGTTCGGTAGACCATTTTTCTTAACAAAACTGGATCAGTGGTCATGTGAACAACTCGCTCTGATACCAATTGATGGTCCCGATTTCGAAGAACAAAATGGGAATTCAGGGGTAAATTTTTTTTATAAACCTTTCCCTCAGAGAGTTCAGCAAGAGTGAAGAGTTCTCAAGTCACTGCTCTGCTCAGAGGCTGAGCTACCAAGTCAGTAAGAAGGCTTGGAGAATCATGCTCTGAGCAAGGCAGTGACTCGAGAGATTACACTTCAAGTCACTGCTCTGCTTAGAGGCTGAGCTACCAAGTCAGTGTGAAGGCTTGGAGGCTCATGCTCTAAGCAAGGCAGTGACTCGAGATACTGAACTCTCGAGTGCGTAGCCTGAACTGGTCAGTGAGAGGGTCCTCCCTGACCTGGATATTTAACCAAAGTTTCCTTTTCAACAATGCTCTCAGTGAGCAGATTTTCACAACACTTTAGTAAATACATTTAAAGAAACAAACGCTCAGTTTAACGTGGTTCGGAGACTCAAGCTCTTACATCCACGACCTAATTCAACAGGAAATCCACTAACTGGGATTCTTATTTTTAACGTGCCAAGGTGCACTTACAACTGGACTCACGCCACTCCCTGGGCTGCCCCTCCTTACAAACTGACAACTTACTCCCAAAAAACCTAACAAGAGGGTTTTGGTTTCGGTTGGGTTTCTCCAACTAGGTGAGGTTTTCCTTTACAATGAGTTAGCCTAAAGCTAGGATTAGGAAAACCTCTCTAAGCTATGAGTTACAAGCTGAACACTCATTTGTATATATCTATGAACTCTAAAGTTCAGTGTACAAGATGTGAATCGTGCCTCCTTATAACTCCCAAAATAATGCACTAAACACTCACACCTTCACAGCTCGTAGGTGTTGATTTTTCTTATTTCACACACACCTTAAACCGAAGCTATGAGCTTGTATTTATAGTGTGGATTCAAATGTAACCGTTGGAGGAAATTACATTTGAATCCATACAATTAATGTTTTCAACCACTTTTCTTGGAATTCGGCCTTATTAGTGTCAGAGTTGCTGCCTTGTGCTGATTGGTTCACGTGGGCTGAATTCAACGGATCTTTGACTCAGTGGGTTGACAAAGATCCAACTGACTTTAGGTAGCTTTCTCCTTCACTGACTGATGATCTTCAGTGGACTGAACGTCTTTAGTGTAGTTGTCCTACAGAGACTCTTTGAAGTTCATTCCAAGAACTTTGTCATAAGGCTGAATGACAAAGTTCCTTGACCACTGCAGCCTGACTCCTTCAGGGCCTACTTGGTGCAGCACTGATCCTCTTGATCATGCTCTTCACTGAGTGGTCCACCCGACTCAGCTTAGAACAACCAAGTTTACACTCAGTGGGACATCCTTAGGGCTTCTTTTCTGGTTCAGGTTACAAGCATGGCTATAGTCAGTTCTTCTGGGTGTTATCTTGATATCTTCAGGCTGTGTTGCTAAGTTCCCCCTCAACTGAGTGTTTCCTCAACTGAGTTCTTCTCAACTGACAACCTATTCTACTAAGAGATAACCTAGCCTGACCTGAAACAAAAGATACTACCCTGACTGCTTTCAAACCTATTACAAGTGGTTTTGGAAAATCATCAAAACTAAACATATCCCACCAATTTCCCCCTTTTTGATGATTCCAAAACTTCTAACCAAATAATTTTCTATTACAAGAATAAAGTCAGAACACAAGTAATAGTTTGAAATATGCAGGAATTCCCATAGTTTAAAACATTTAAGATCTGTTCGGTAGACCATTTTTCTTAACAAAACTGGATCAGTGGTAATGTGAACAACCCGCTCTGATACCAATTGATGGTCCCGATTTCGAAGAACAAAATGGGAATTTAGGGGCAAATTTTTTTTTATAAACCTTTCCCTCAGAGAGTTCAGCAAGAGTGAAGAGTTCTCAAGTCACTGCTATGCTCAGAGGCTGAGCTACCGAGTCAGTGAGGAGGCTTGGAGACTCATGCTCTGAGCAAGGCAGTGACTCAAGAGATTACACTTCAAGTCACTGCTCTGCTTAGAGGCTGAGCTACCAAGTCAGTGTGAAGGCTTGGAGGCTCATGCTCTAAGCAAGGCAGCGACTCGAGATACTGAACTCTCGAGTGAGTAGCCTGAACTGGTCAGTGAGAGGATCCTCTCTGACCTGAATATTTAACCAAAGTTTCCTTTTCAACAATGCTCTCAGTGAGCAGATTTTCACAACACTTTAGTAAATACTTTTAAAGAAACAAACGCTCAGTTTAACGTGGTTCGGAAACTCAAGCTCTTACATCCACGACCTGATTCAACAGGAAATCCACTAACTGGGATTCTTATTTTTAACGTGCCAAGGTGCACTTACAACTGGACCCACGCCACTCCCTGGGCTGCCCCTCCTTATAAACTAACAACTTACTCCCAAAAAACCTAACAAGAGGGTTTTGGTTTCGGTTGGGTTTCTCCAACTAGGTGAGGTTTTCCTTTACAATGAGTTAGCCTAAAGCTAGGATTAGGAAAACCTCTCTAAGCTATGAGTTACAAGTTGAACACTCATTTGTATATATCTATGAACTCTAAAGTTCAGTGTACAAGATGTGAATCGTGCCTCCTTATAACTCCCAAAATAATGCACTAAACACTCACACCTTCACAGCTCGTATGTGTTGATTTTTCTTATTTCACACACATCTTAAACCGAAGCTATGAGCTTGTATTTATAGTGTGGATTCAAATGTAACCGTTGGAGGAAATTACATTTTAATCCATACAATTAATGGTTTCAACCACTTTTCTTGGAATGCGGCCTTGTTAGTGTCAGAGTTGCTGCCTTGTATTGGTTGGTTCACTTGGGCTGAATTCAATGGATCTTTGACTCAGTGGGTTGACAAAGATCCAACTGACTTTAGGTAGCTTTCTCCTTCACTGACTGATGATCTTCAGTGGGCTGAACGTCTTCAGTGTAGTTGTCCTTCAGAGACTCTTTGAAGATCATTCCAAGAACTTTGTCATAAGGCTGAATGACAAAGTTCCCTAACCACAGCAGCCTGACTCCTTCAGGGCCTACTTGGTGCAGCATTGATCCTCTTGATCATGCTCTTCACTGAGTGGTCCACCCGACTCAGCTTAGAACAGCCAAGTTTACACTCAGTGAGACATCCTTCAGGCTTCTTTTCTGGTTCAGGTTACAAGCATGGCTTTAGTCAGTTCTTCTGGGTGTTATCTTGATATCTTCAGACTGTGTTGCTGAGTTCCCCCTCAACTGAGTGTTTCCTCAACTGAGTTCTTCTCAACTGACAACCTATTCTACTAAGAGCTAACCTAGCCTGACCTGAAACAAAAGATACTACCCTAACTGCTTTCAAACCTATTACAAGTGGTTTTGGAAAATCATCAAAACTAAACATATCCTTGCAAGCATCCTCCCAAAATTCCTTAATCTCCTCTTTATCTTTAGCAGACTGATCATCGCATCGTCAAGTTCTCGTTGTTGTAGTGCGTTGATTTCAGTGAGCTTTTCCACCTTCTTTTCCAGAATGCGCTGCTTCTCCTTTTGAGCAATTTCAGCCCCGCGCAATGCTTCATTCTTGTCAGGTGCAACTCCCCAGGCCTCTGAGCAAAGATTTGCAACCTGATCCGCATCATAGGTGATGGGATTTTTCCTTATTTCAATGGGGGAGTGCACTGGCACTGAAGGTTCTGGGATTGATGGAAGTTGAGGAACTTGCTTCGAAGGGTCATTAGCCTGAGCCGCCGCCAACCGTGCTAACTTTTGGGGTGTTCGTATGATAAGCACATTTTCCTCCTCCGATGCCACAGGGATGGATCTTTTCTTTGTCTTAACCTTTTCCCCCTTTTTGGCATCATCCTTGGCAGAAGGGAGAGCCTTTGGCACAACTTCTCTGAAGGCATCCTCCTCAGTGTTGATTACGAATGATGTTAGAGACTGAACCTCCTTCAGGTGCTCCTTCATCAAATCAACTCATGTTGCTACTCCTGGCCCGCATATGACACCTGAGCTAGTCTTGACTTCAGCTTCTTATCAAATACCTCCATCGTTGTATGCAAGCTTTGCTCAGTGTTTGCCAACCTTGCTGCTGCCTTCTCTGACTCATGGATGAACTTCGCTGACTCCAAGGCCGTCCTGTTCGCTGAGTTATTCAGGGCCTTGGTGAGCAGTTCGATGGACTTTTTTGCTAACTGCTCCACTGCCTTCAACATCATCTCCTCATTTTGCATTTTCATCTGAGTCAGAGCACCAGCCAATAGCTTCTTAGTCTTCTTCCTCTCCGTCTCTACTGAAGTGATGGTGACCTTCATTGCCTTCTCCAAATATTTAAGCTTGTTATTGGCAACAACCCTCAGTGTAGATCTCATCCACCGGATTTGCTTCTGAATAGCCTTGTCTTTGTTGGTTTGCTTAGACTCAAGCATTTGCAGCTTGTTCTCCAACTCAGCAATATTTTCTGTGACTTTCTCTTGCTTCACTGTAATGATATCAGTAAACTTGCCTCTCCGGACGTTAGTGATTTACATATCATCTCCATAATTTTATTCAGGCTCAGAGAGTGGCTTCTTTCCCTTGTCAGCCCCTGCCAGCTCAGTCTCCTCTTTAGGATGCACTTAGGCTCATAGTCGCCTGCTCAGGCTCAACTACGCCTTCTCGAACTTCAGGGATAAACCCTTCAGAACTAGGAGTCACCTTGGTTGCCTCAGCAACTTCCTCCTGTGGCTCAGGGCAGGGAATCCCTTTATCACCAGTTGCATTATTGGCAGATGATCCTACCTTGTTGGACTCATCAACTGCTCCACCCATGAGCCAGTTCCCTTCTTACCTTCCCCCCTGAGCACTAGGCTCAGAGTCCATCTCCTCTACTTCCTTAGTTGTTTCCTCCACCAGCTTCTCGTAAGCTTTTCCTCCATCTCCTCCATCTCCACCTTCATCACCATAATCATTGCCATCATCCTTCTTCCCCTCGGGATTATTAAGGAACCTCCCTTCTCCTGCTACCTTCATCCTCTCCACAAATTTCTTCAGGGTCTCAAAGTCGAGGATTTCCAACTAGTTTGTGATGTTGAAATATGAGCAAGAGTGTGCCTCCTCAGTGACCCAAAAGTCCCAGCTACGAGCCTTGTTGGGACATTGTCAGTTTTGATTAAGATCCCAAAGCCCCTGAAAAGATGTTTGCCTTAATCTGTCTTTGTCAGGCTAGTCTTGATTAGGGTTAGTACTTAGTCATTTTACACTTCACAGGTACTCAGTGAGAAGAGAACTCACTGGAGACAATCAAGACTCAGAGCCTGAAGACGAAGAGCACCATCCTGAACTTATGGCAGTCCTCTAAGCTGGCTGAGTAAGTGTCCGTGATGAAGAGTATGACCCTGAGGTCATTACTAACTCAGTCTTGAAGGGAACAGGAGGTCACTGAGTTAATGGGAAGAATTAGAGTAGAGCCAAGCAATGCAAAATGAATTTCAGCGTCAGGACAAGACTGGTGGGCTCAAGACAAAATGAACTTAATAAGACAAGCCTGAAGCTCAGGAATAAGTTCTGACATTCTCACCAACCTGATGACGTGGACCAATCCGAGAAGGACACGCACGTACGGAACCTGACATGAGACTGAATTCAGACTGCATATTCAACGGGCAAGCATTCAATGTGCATTTAATGCAAATACCAAATCCATGCAAGGACGGCTGCTGCATGAAGATATGTCCGTTTGAAGCCACTCTACATAGATGACTCGAAGGCTATCTCTCCAACGGATAGTTTTTCAAATCACCTATTGTTAGGATATAGATTAGATGTTTTGAAGATGTTAAAACAAGAACTTATAATAGGACTAGCTGAACCTGTTAGTCAGCTACAGATTAGTCTAGGTCTAGAATAGGTCTTTGGTTAAGGGGGAAGAAATCTGTGCAGACCAGAGGAGGTGACCAGAGAAGGTGACCAGAGGAGGTGACCAGAGGAGGTGACCAGAGGAGTCTGATCAGAGGAGGTGACCAAATGAGAGGTGACCAGAGAAGTCTGATCAGATGTGTCTGCCAGAGGACCAGAGGAGTCTGCCAGAAGACCTCTCCCAGATGAGTCCAGACCAGAGCCGAAGTGTTACCTGACCAGATGAGACCAGTCCAGAAGACCCCAGACCAGATGAGGGAGACGGATTAGTTCACCCACATGGAGGCTGCATGTAATCTGGAGACAAGGAGACTTTGAAAATTCATGATGGAGAAGAAGGCAATCTGAAAGTCAACTGATGGAGGATCTGATTGTTTGATTGATTGATTAAAGTCAACTAATCAATCAATATAATCAATCTTTGATTGATTATATTCCTCCAATTATGGTTGTTTGAATTTCTAGCTTCCAACGGCTAGTTTATTCCACAACTATAAATAGGAGTGCTTGGATTAGTTCAACATAGAAGAGTCGCGCGAGAGCACACCAAGAACACACGAACTCTTCCAATCACTCACCTTTGTCCTTTCTAGTTTATATACACTCTATTAGGAGTTTAGTTGGATTATTACTCAACCTGTTCATCTTGTTAGATAAGGTTGTTTTAAGGTGTAAGAAGGAGCTGGTACTTCGCAATTCCAGTAAGTAAGTGAGCAAGTTGGAGAGTGAGAAAGACCCCTTTGGAGAAAGGGAGAGTGGACGTAGGACAAGTTGGTCCGAACCACTATAAATTCCGGTGTTATTTACTTTTCTGCAATTTAGATTTCTGCATTTCAATTTTAGTACTTAATTTATAAATTGGGTTTTCATTAAAAATAAACTCAAAACGCTTTCCGCTGGATAACCATTTTGGGACCAACAAGTGGTATCAGAGCAGTGTGTCCTACAGACCACTGTTTTGAAATTATCTCGGTGGTCACCAGGGCAGATCCATATTTTTTTTGAAAAACCCAAATATTTGTTGTGCTAACAAATTTTGCAGAAATGGGCTCAAAAAGATGCAGTAGAAGAGACACCAGGAGATACTCCAAAAGAAGCTTAGCAGATGAGGAAGATGAGGTATCCACTTCTGGTTCATCATCAAATTTTGGACTAGACGAAGAGATATGTCTGGTAACAGACGAGGTATGTAATCGAACTCCCTCTTCTTTTTCATCTTCTTCTTGTTCTGAACAATCAGAGGAGTCTTTTACGCAAACTCTGCTATTAGATCTCCAAAAATCTATACAACTTTGTCAAAAGTTGGAAGAAGAGAACACAAAGTTGAAAGCAGAAAATCAGAAGCTTTCACAATGTTTTAGCAACCCAACTGATCTACCAGCTGAACAAGTTCAAACTCTAGTAGAAGAGTCCGCTGACTTGAAAACCAGATGTGATGAACAAACTAAGCTAATAGAAAAGTTGCTTGCTGAAAACATTGAGAAAGATAATGAATATAATCTGCTGGAAGCTAAGTTCGATGAACTCTTCCATCAAAACAAAATTGTAAAAGATAGTGAGGACAAGCTCAAGCTTAGACTGGAGCAGCTAACTATAGCAAACAATGCTGTGTCACATATAGCTGCCTCATCTCAAAGAGAGCATGATAAAACAGGCCTTGGTTATTCCAAACCTGAATCCTCACATGTTCAGAAAGAAGAACAGACTAGTAATTTTATTGATAAGGGTAAAAGGCCAGCTGACCAGGCAACTCAGCCTAATGGGCAGATGAGTCCTAAAACTAAAAAACCCAAAAGACAGATGAGGAATTTTAAGAAGGGCTATACCCAGAATAAAAGACCTCAGCCAGGCCAGCAGAGTAGAAGACAATCTGGATCTTCTCAAAAGAGGCAGAACCAGATGACTCCTACTCACCTGCAGAGGACTTTCAAGTCATCTGCTAGACCAACTGGAACCTTTGATGGTTCTAGTAAGACTTATCCTTATCAAAAGAATTTTAAGTCTGTTGATTTAAGACAAGTTATTCCTTCTACTGGACAAACTCATAAGAGAAGAAGAGCCTCTAGAAGAAATAACCATGTCGAAGCTTCTTATGTTCAGTGTGTTTTTGTGGATATGTATGGAAGAAAGATAAGATCACCTAATTCAAAAAGGGATGATCTATTCTTGTGGCTTCCTAAATATTGTGCTAACCCCCCTGGACCCAGTAGGGTACCAAAAAGTTGATTGCCTGCAGATACACAAGAAGACCAGCTGATGTTTTGCCCCAATATTAGCTGAGCATACTTTGAGGGGGAAGATCAGTTGACCCAGCCTGCTAGAATCTCTATTTGGTTTTTCAATATTTTTCTTGTCTTGTTTTATTTAAAGTTTTTACAGTTTTAACATCATCAAAAAGGGGGAAATTGTTAGGATATAGATTAGATGTTTTGAAGATGTTAAAACAAGAACTTATAATAGGACTAGCTGAACCTGTTAGTCAGCTACAGATTAGTCTAGGTCTAGAATAGGTCTTTGGTTAAGGGGGAAGAAATCTGTGCAGACCAGAGGAGGTGACCAGAGAAGATGACCAGAGGAGGTGACCAGAGGAGGTGACCAGAGGAGTCTGATCAGAGGAGGTGACCAGATGAGAGGTGACCAGAGGAGTCTGATCAGATGTGTCTGCCAGAGGACCAGAGGAGTCTGCCAGAAGACCTCTCCAAGATGAGTCCAGACCAGAGCAGAAGTGTTACCTGACCAGATGAGACCAGTCCAGAAGACCCCAGACCAGATGAGGGAGACGGATTAGTTCACCCACATGGAGGCTGCATGTAATCTGGAGACAAGGAGACTTTGGAAATTCATGATGGAGAAGAAGGCAATCTGAAAGTCAACTGATGGAGGATCTGATTGTTTGATTGATTGATTAAAGTCAACTAATCAATCAATATAATCAATCTTTGATTGATTATATTCCTCCAATTATGGTTGTTTGAATTTCTAGCTTCCAACGGCTAGTTTATTCCACAACTATAAATAGGAGTGCTTGGATTAGTTCAACATAGAAGAGTCGCGCGAGAGCACACCAAGAACACACGAACTCTTCCAATCACTCACCTTTGTCCTTTCTAGTTTATATACACTCTATTAGGAGTTTAGTTGGATTATTACTCAACCTATTCATCTTGTTAGATAAGGTTGTTGTAAGGTGTAAGAAGGAGCTGGTACTTCGCAATTCCAGTAAGTAAGTGAGTAAGTTGGAGAGTGAGAAAGACCCCTTTGGAGAAAGGGAGAGTGGACGTAGGACAAGTTGGTCCGAACCACTATAAATTCCGGTGTTATTTACTTTTCTGCAATTTAGATTTCTGCATTTCAATTTTAGTACTTAATTTATAAATTGGGTTTTCATTAAAAATAAACTCAAAACGCTTTCCGCTGGATAACCATTTTGGGACCAACACCTATAAATACAGAAGGCCTTGAACCCATTCAAGGTTACGGGAAATTTCCAAGCCAGAAATAACTCAAACTCTCAAGCATTCAAAGCATTCAACCCTTAAGAAGAAGCACTCGAAACCATCTAAATTTCCCAAGTGTTTCTTAGCAACTGAGAGTTATTCTGTATTCCAAGAGCTAAATAACATTATCTTAAGCTTATAGAGATTATCCAATCCTTAGCATAGCTTTGCCTTGTAAGGATAATCTCAACTTAGTTGGAATCCAAACTGAAACCAAAACCCTAAGTTAGGTTTGTTGGGAGTAAGTCAGTTAGTGTGTTAGTAAGTGGAGTTGTATAGATCAGTGAGGATAACTGGTCTTGGTGCACCTTGGCACGTTAAAAACAAGAATCCCTTGAGTGGATTTCCTGTTAAGTCAGGCCGTGGACGTAGGAGCTTGAGACTCTGAACCACGTTAAACTCCTTGTGTTCTTACTGCTTTGATTTTGTGCATACTTGCCATATTATTCGTTCATTCTTTGCATTCAAGTTTATCAGACCTGAATCAATCAGGCTGACCTTCATAAGAACACTGCCCTACTAAACACTATTCTTAATTGAGTAAAACAAGTTTTTCAGAAAGAAAACTAAACTAGACTTTAAACCTTCAGGGCTCAAACATTTCTGCACTGAACTTGAACTGATAGTTAGCCAACTGACCCGCACCAAGTGTAGTCAGTAGGTGTGTTATCAGCTCCTAGTTCTTTACCACTCTGAGTAAAGGGGACTCAGTCAGTTTTAAGTTGAAAAATTGGTATACGTGTATTCCCCCCCATACACGTATTCCTCAGTCTTGTACCGGGACCAACAAGTGGTATCAGAGCAGTGGTTCGAAAGACCACTGACTTTGAATACTAATAGTTTCAGAGGAGAAACTGTTGGTGGTCACTGAACAGATCTGAGTTTGCTTTTCATAAAACTTGCATCATCATGACTTCGAGGAGACTTGAAGCTTCGTTACCTGAATTCTCTATGTCTAACTTTGTCTATTGGAAGTTCAGATTAGAAGCACATCTAGATGCCATCCATGGCCAGATGCCGCGTGTACTCAGGGAGGGACCGATCAAGATCACTATTCCTAACATCAGAGGACTGGGATACGAGGATCTTGCTATTGGCATGCAGGTTCCTAAAGAAAGAAAAGACATGACCAACGATGAAATCAAGATGGTGGGACTTGACAACGTCGCCAGAAACATCATCTTGCATACGGTGCCCTTCGAGGAGTCAGCTAGGCTGATGAACTTAAAGACAGCAAAGGAGGTTTGGGATGAGCTGACAAGGATGTATGAGGGATCTGAAAAGATCAAGGAGAACAAGAGAAACATTGCCATTCAGAAATTCGAGGTGTTCGAGATGCTGCCTGACGAGAGCATAGATCAAATGGAGTCTAGATTCATCAAGTTGATGAATGAGTTGGTGATGCTGGACAAGGATGTCCCAAGGAGAGATGTTGCTTCGAAGATCCTGAATGCCCTTCCTGAGAGATGGGACAACAGTGTAATTATGCTTAAAAACACTCAGGATATGAGTAACATAACTTCTGCTTTACTTTTTTCAGAGCTCAAAGCGCTTGAATTCAATCTTAACAAAAGAAAGAAGAAAGTTCAGTCAGAAGAGGAAGTGAAGGAGAAAACTCCTGAGAAAAGTGTGGCGTTCAAGGCCAGGTCTGAACCTGTTGAGCCCTCATCAAACTCTTCATCAAAGTCACTGATGGAGATGAGCAGGGAAGAACTCGCTGAGGAGTACAGCCTGATGGCCAGACGATTTGACAAGCTCAATTCCAGGTTTGGTCGTTATAAAAAGTTTTATCAGGACTCACGTGACAGAAAACCTGAAGGAACCCACCAAAGCTCAAGGAGATATGAGGAGCGAAGGAACACTGACCAGAGGAGAGAACGTGGTGATGAAAGGAGATATTCTGAACCAAAACCTGAAAGAAGAGACGAACAGAGACGTACTCGCGATGATAGATATCCAACCAAGGCTGAAAGATCACCAAGAACCAGGGAACCTGACTCAAGGAGGAACCCTGAACCAAGAAAAGAAAGAGTAAGTGAGCAGGTAGCATGTTACAACTGTAACAAGATTGGTCACTATCAGTACGACTGCCCGGAGCTGAGTGCAAGGGAGAGAGAGGAAAGGAGAGCCACTAGGGATCTAAGATCTGCTGATCGGAGAGCGATGGTCGCTGAAGATGCAACAGATTCTAACGGTCCTGCTGAAAGGTCACCTGAACTCTTCTCAGATGATGAGTACGATGATGTCTGTCTGATGGCTAGGGATGAGCCTGAGGTAACATCAAATTCTGTTTGTGCTTCTTACACTGGTCAAAATCCTGAGCTTAGCTCAGAGTCAGTTAGAGAAATACCTTCAGATCTGCCTTGATCAATTGATGGTTGATTTCTCCAGACTGCAGGAAACTAATGTCTTCTTGGTAGAGGAGAACAAGAAATTGAGTACTGAGGTTTAAAACCTGAACGAACAACTCACTCAGTCTGATCTTAAAGAATCAGCTCAAATTGTGAGACTAACTCAGGAGATTGATTTAATCAATGCTGAGAGTCTTCCAAGAGAGAAGATTCTGAAGGAACTGGCTAACGAAGAGCTGGTCAGGAAGGAAGAACTGAAAGTACTTAAGAGTAAGTTTGATGACCTCTTTACAAGACATGAAATCCTGAAAAAGAGTGAGGACTCTCTCAAGAAAAAGGTTGCGGCAATGAATAAATCCTCAGTGGCTAGAGAGGAAATAAATAGCAGCCAGATACTTGGGAACAAGAAAAAGGGACTTGGATATGTTCCTGAGAAATCCTCACAAGGTCAGTCTCATGTTGCGTCAGGGAGCAACACTGAGAGCGTATTTGTTCAGACAGGCCAGAGTGCACCTAAGGTTGTGCTTCAGGCCCGTCAAACTGATAAGGGCAAATAAACCGTTGACACAGTCAGGGTAGCTCCTAAGGTAGCTAAGCCAAAACCCAAGGGAAAGGCGAAGCAACCTAAGGAAGCCCCTGAAAGCTCAGGCCAGGGAAAACCTCAGCGAAAGCAGAGGAAGACTCAGGACAAGAGCCCTCAGACTGGTTAGCGAGGGTACCATCATGCTTGGCAATACCAACAGGGAAGGCCAAACATGATGACACCCCCGTGGTTTTGGTATCCTGAGGCCTTTAACTGTTTTCCTTTCCCTCACTTGCCTAGGGGGAATAGAAATCAGGGTCCTTATCAAGAACAAGGCCCAAGACCTGCTGCACCCAGACCTAGGAAGAACAGGAAGCCAGCCCAAAAGGCACCCACTCAGGCTCTTGTGAAGCCTAAGTCTAACACTCATACACCATCTTCCTCTAAGGCAAAGAAGAAGAAAGTTGTGTATGTCGATGTTTCAGGGAGACAGATTTACCACTCTGAGGCAATCAGGGTTGTGAAGCAAGTCTGGATCCCGAAGGGTACAACTGACACAATAGGACCCAACACCCAATGGGTACCTAAAGCCTGATTTGCTTGCAGGCGGTTGTGGATCACAACAAAAGGAGAGGAGTCTCAATCAAAGCTGTTTGGTACCTAGACAGTGGTTGCTCAAGGCACATGACTGGAATGAAGAGTCTTCTCCAAGAATATCAAGTTAAAGATGGTCCACAGGTAACCTTTGGTGATAACTCAAAAGGTGTTACTAAAGGTTTTGGTGTTTTGATAATAGGTACAGTCAGAGTGGAAAATGTGTCCTTTGTGGAAGGACTGAAGCATAACCTGCTGTCAGTAAGTCAATTCTGTGACAAAGGGTTCAGTGTTGAGTTCTCATCGAATATATGTTCAGTCAAGGATAAATCAACACAAGTGCTTCTATCAGGTATAAGGAAATGTAATGTTTATCTCGCTGATTGGAGCAGCACTATTCCTAATACTTGTCTTGTTGCTAAAAGCTCTCTAGAGCTCAGTTGGTTATGGCATAAAAGATTAAGCCACCTGAACTACAAGATTCTTAACAAAATTTCTAGACAGTCACTTGTTGATGGTCTACCTAATGAAGTTTTTAGCAAAGATCACGTGTGCAAAGCTTGTTAGGAAGGAAAGCAGGTCAGAGCATCATTCAAAGAGAAAGCTTCCTATTCCACTGACAGGATACTTCAGCTCTTGCACATGGATTTGTTTGGTCCCATAACACCTGTGAGTATGAATGGTAGAAACATCTCGAAACAATATAATCATGCATCAGCCAACATCTCGAAACAATTTAAATGCGCCACGAGGGGTGGTCTATACATTTAAATACATTCAAGCGGATCACAAACTTAAAAGTTACAAATCCTTAATTCAAAATTAATAGTTGGCTCCCACTTTGACCACATAGAAATTGACAGGGACTCCGAGGGGAGTAAGTTAATATCAATTTCCTATGCCTAAGTAATAACCATAATTAAATACAGGATTATTATTTCGCTTTGAGCAAGCCACTCGTGGTGAGGGTCAATACCGCCACTAGTAATAATCCACAATCATCCTTTCGGAATTTATTCATGTGAAATCCGTTCTTTTGGCCGATCCGAGGGGGAAATGTATTCCAAAAGAACTTCACAAATAAATAAATTATGGAGGCCAAAATAATCCAATTTTAATATCCGGAATAAAATTGCGATTATAAAAACATACTTAGTAATTTTCGAAAGTAAGGTTTTTCTTGGACAATTAAATTAATGCAAACACATATTAACAAATAATAAAAATTGCACGAAATAAAACATCCATCAAAACAAAATTAAACACATTGGATCACTCAATTCCAATTGTCACGGTTTAATTTCTTCACGTCTTGATGCGAAAAATCGTCCTTGTTGCTTTCCGACGTTCGTCTCGACGTGCTCCCACTCGAACAGCAACACTTCATAAAAAACAGCATCGTTTGGGGTTCGGGACGACGTTTAAAATCACACCGAAAAAAAACACGAACCGAAAAAATTCCACGGCCTGAGATACAGTGCGCGTCAGCCCACGAAGTGTGCCCGCGCGCTTCCAGGCCCAAAAGGCGCTGGAAAACTGCCCGAGGCGCGCCGAAGCGCAGCCCCGAGGTGCGGCCGAGGCGCACCCGAGGCGCTGCAGCCCGCGCCCGAGGCGCGCGCACGCCTGCGCGCGGCGCCGTGCCCCCGTTGCGCACGGCGTGCGCCGTGCACCCCCGTGCGCCGTTTTTTTTGCCGTTCGTCCTCGTTTTCTTCACCCCTTGCATGATTTTACGTCCATACATGCGCCACGCTTGTATGCGTCGTCCGGGTACGCCGTTTTTAATTCTTCGTTCTTCGTCACGATCCGGTTACAATTTATTTTTACAAAAAAATAAATACTAGATCTGGACTAGTCTATTACAATGATCGAATCAAAATAAAAACAACTAATCTACTCGTGGATTTTCTCACGAGAAAAACGAATTCGAACGAATCGAATTAAAAAACAATTAATTCACACGCATGAAATTAACAACATTAAAACCATGACAATTGGATACCTGCAAAAAAGATCTAACAATTCTACTATCCAATTTCAATTTAATGTTTAACAATTTAAATTCCAATTTAAAATTCAGAGCCCAAAACCGTGGCTCTGATACCAGTTGTTGGGAAAATAGGGGTGCCCGGAATCTATTCGGGATGAATTTTAAATATGAATTTAAATACAATTATTACTAGCATGAATTAATCCTAATTAATTCAAATAATAATTCCAACAACTAATTATCATCATGCATGTTGAATTAATTTCACATATTTAATTAAGCGGAATAAACAATTAAATATGCGATTAACGTACCTCTTGTAGAATTGGCCTTTGAATATACGGGACAATTATAATCTCGCTTTATCAACCCAAAGCCTTCTCAAGTATTTCCCTTTTCACCTCACTTGATCGCCGGTGGGAGACGCTTTCAAGTAATTTAATAACTAAGGAAAAAGAAAAATATCTATGCTTCTTGATTTTTCCAACACATGGAATTATGTTCTTGGAGATGAAAAAATCATCTCCTATTTATAAGAGGTGGTGATAGAAAATTATAGGTTTAATGGGCTTGGAGAAAATCTTTTCTTAATCTCTAAGAAATCTTGAATATATCTCATATATTCTTTTCTCCAAAATAAAATATTCCACAAAAATCTCACACCCCTAAATAAATATGAAGTTTTCGAAAATTACATAGAAGAAATCCAAGATTTGGATCTTCTTGAATATATGAGATATTCTTGTATTCCTAGAATACATATCTTGCATAATATCTTTCCAAGAAAATCAACAAAATTTTTTTCCTCCTTATCATGCAATTTTCGAAAATAATAGAGAGAAATCAGCATAATTATTTTCTTTTTATTTTAATCACCTTATCATTATTGAGCTACTTAATGGGCTACTTGAGGGGCCTTAAGGAGAATTAAGATTGGACCTCCTAATGGACTTCTGAATTTCAATATTGAGCCCCAATATAAATCAATCCATTAATATTAATTATTACCACTAATAAATTAATATTGCACTATCCATCTTAATCCATATTACGATAATATGGGCTCCCGGTTATTATTTCCCGCGTTTAAGATTATCAAGTCCATTAATTAATTAAGCTTCTGAATAGCTCTAAATTAATTAACATCTTTCACCTTGGAGTAAAGACAGCTCAACATTATTATTCGTACCGAAGAAACTAATTCTTCACTTGCAAGATTTGGTACAATAAAACTTCTGAGCCCACCAAGGGGACTAATCACACGAGCCGTACTCGCACGCGTTTCTCCGTATTAAATCTTAGCAACCGTCGTATGATTAATATTACTGCCCAAGACACAAAGTTCGAAGTCACAATGATTCTCACCCAACATGAATCAAAGCAGTAACCATTAAGCACACACGGTCCTATTTAAGGGACGAAGATTAAGAAATCAACAACCACTGAGGTCTAATTCTTCACATTTCAGAACAGAAGAATTTATCCTCGCTGTAGGTCCTCTTCAACACATACTAAATGTGCTAGTGCAATCTCTTAGTCAAGACAGACCAATCTGAGCCTTACACATCGACCTTTCACGGCGGTTTGTTCAATTCCACCTAGGTCGTGAAAATGTACGTTTAGTTACAAGTATACTGTTAATGTTGTCTTCCGTGATCGGGTATCACCACATTAACTACAATGTAACATGTACTATATATTGAACGGTTTGCAATAGAAATTCAACATTCAATCATATCTAAAGCAAATGTGATAAAAGAATTATTCTCATAAATCGAGTGTTTGATACACGAGTTATACAAAGTAAAAGCATACTTTCACGTATAACTCCAACAATCTCCCACTTATACTTAAAGTCTGCTTTTAGTATACATCACGCATGTCTTAGTGTAGTAGCTCTACGTGACATCTCATGTCAACCTACACTAACCTAATAATTCCTCCCACTTATACTTAAAGCAGATTGGCAATAGTCTTGACTCCCATTCCATCCACATGTCTCTCGAATGTATTCAGAGGCAGACCCTTTGTGAATGGATTTACTAGGTTGTCCCCGACGCATATCTTTGCCACCTCTTTATCTCCTCTCTTAACGATTTCTCGTATAAGATGGTGTTTTCTTTCAATGTGTTTGCTGGCCTTGTGGGCTCTCGGTTCCCTTGAATTTGCAACTGCACCGGCATTGTCACAAAAGACAGTTATCTTGTCGGGCAAATTCGGAACAACGTCCAGGTCCACTAAGAAGTACTTGAGCCAAACCGCTTCTTTCGCTACTTCACAAGCAACTACTTATTCGGCTTCCATGGTCGAATCTGCGATGCACTTCTGCAAATCGCTTCTCCATGTCATGGCTCCTTCTCCCATGCAAAACACACTACCCGAGGTAGGTATTTTGGAGTCTATGTCTGATTGGAAATTTGAGTCCGTGTATCCCATGGGAATTAGACCGTCTGACTGTTAAATCAGCATTCCATACCAAGTTCTTTTCAGAAACTAAAGAACGCATTTAATTGCAATCTAATCTGCTTTCCCGGGGTTACTTTGATATCTTGCCTTCATGCCCACGGCAAAGCAGATATCCGGTCTCGTACACAACATTGCATACATAAGACTTCCTACGTCCGAAACGTACGAAACGTCTTTCATGCCATCTATCTCCACTTGGTCTTAGGGCATATTTCTTTAGATAGATGGATTCCGTGCCTAAAAGGTACAAAACCTTTCTTGGAATCTTGCATGCTGAAATGCTTCAAAACAGTGGCTTTGTATGAAACTTGCGATAAGCCCAACATCCTCCTCTTGTAATCTCGAGTGAACTTGATCCCAAGGATGTGACCGGCTTTTCCCTAAGTCCTTCATATCAAACTGATTTGACAGCCATACCCTTACGTCTGACAATACCTTTACATTGTTTCCAATGAGCAGAATATCGTCTACGTATAATACTAAGAATACTACCGCAGTTCCGTCACACCTTTTACACCCACAACTTTCGAACTTGTTTTGATCACAAACCCGTAAGACTTAATAACTTGATCAAAACACTGATTCCAAGTACGCGACGCTTGCTTAAGTCCATAAATGGAACTCTTAAGCTTGCATACGAGGTGCTCTTGGCCTTTTCCAACGAAACCTTTGGGCTGTTGCATATAGATCCCATCAAGACTTCCATTAAGGAAAGCTGTCTTGACATCCATTTGCCAGATCTCGTAATCTAAGTGCGCAGCGATCGATAAGAGAATACGGATGGACTTAAGCATAGCTACAGGCCACAGGCCACAAGCCTTGCTTTGAAGGTCTCTACCCTTCCGTCCGGTCCTCTTTTCATCTTGTACACCCACTTGCATCCAATGGGCTCTACCCCATTAGGTGGATCAACCAACTCCCACACTTGATTATAATCCATCGAACCCACCTCGGTTTCCATTGCGGTTTGCCACACTTCCGCGTCTTTGTCTTGGATTGCCTCGTCGTACGTTCATGGGTCTGATTCATTGCCGGGAATCAAATCCGAAGATTCTCCAATTCCCATGAATCTCTCGGGTTGCCTTGCAATCCTCCCACTACGACGGGGTTCCGGTTTTGAAGGTATGACGTGTGGTATATCATCTTGTATACTTGGTATAGGAGTTTGCCCTCTTAACTCGTCTAAGGTAATCTCACTTCTGGGCTTTCTTTTGTTCATATAGTCTTCCTCCAAGAATTTAAAGTGCGAACTAATCACGGTCTTTTAATCCTTGAGACTATAGAACATACACCCTTTCGTTCCCATGGGATATCCTATAAACAACCTTAATTCCAAACATGGATCCAATTTACCGGCTTCCTTGTCTAGCACGTATGCCGGACAACCCCAAATCTGCAAGTGTCTTAGACTGGGCTTGCGCCCCGGTCCACAATTCCATTGGGGTTTTAGGAACCGATTTGGATGGCACCAAGTTTAGAATATAAGTCATTGTTTCCAAGGCGTTACCCCAAAACTACTTGGGTAAATCCGAATAACTCATCATGGATCTGACAATTTCTAAAAGAGTCTGGCTCCTTCGTTCCGCCACACCGTTCTATTGAGTGGTTCCCGATGTGGTCAATAGGGATACAATCCCTTCTTCCGATAGGTAGTTCAAGAATTCATTGCTAAGGTATTCGCCTCCACGAACAAATCGTAGAGACTTGATACTTCTTTCCCTATGCATCATAAGGTAGATGTATCCGTATCTTGAGTAATCATCAAATTACTCATACCTCTTCTTGCTATGATCGTCATTGAACCACACATATCGGTATGAACGAGTTCTAACACTTCCGTAGTTCTATTCCCCTTGGCTCCAAATGCCCTCTTGGTCATTTTACCCTCTAAACAGGATTCACAAGTTGGAAACGGTTCGACTTGGAATGATTCCAAGGATCCGTCTTTCACCAATCTCTCTATCCACTTTAGATTAATATGACCTAGTCTAAGATGCCATAGAAGTGTTTCGTTCATCTCCGAAGAACGCTTTCTTTTATTACTCGAAATAATCGATGTGTTATTAGATTCAATTTTGTGAGTGGTGTGCCCAAATAATGGTATAAAGATCATCCATTAAAGTTCCGGAACGGATAAACTCATCGTTTCAAGCAATAATAACATCCTTATTAAAAGAAACTGAGTATCTATTCAAACAGTTTAGAAACTGAAGGTTGAATTCTTTCTAAACTAGGAACATGAGGAACGTCTCTCAAGACCATAACTCTATCTTCACAAGATAGGCGCACTTCTCCCACTGCTTCAGCTGCCACTCTCGTAGCATTGCCCGATGTGATGGGGATCTCACTTCCGTTAAGTCGTCGGGTTAGCTTAAACCCATGAAACAAATGTGATCAGTAGCTCTCGTATCCACTATCCACGAATAGACAGCATACGCCACTTCACAAGTTTCGACGACTAAGGTGTGTGAATTACCTAACTTTCCTAGCCTCTTAGGCTTGGAACAGGCAGACCTCCATTGTCCTCTCTCACCGCAACTAAAACACTTCCCCTTCGATGCTTGCCTTTGCATTTGCCTTTCGCAACAATTGGATTTGCTTGGATCCGGCCTTTGGTTCTCTTTCTCTTTTTCCCTCCCTTGGGACCAAAAGAGGTAGACGAACCATTAGCCACCATAGCACTAGACTGGTGCTCCATTATCACCTCCACCGAAACTAAAGCTTGCAAGAGCTCGGGCAAACGACTTATCCGTTCATTCATCTGACAGTTCAGATGAAACTACTCAAAGCTTCTCGGTAGGGAATGGTATATGAAATCAATCAAAATCCGCACCAAGTACTTCCAACTTGTTAAGGTATGCCATTATCTCGAGAACGTGCTCCCTCACGGGCGTTCCTTCCACCATTTCCAACTTGACCGAGTCATGTTTGGTGAACTGATTAGTCATGGGATTCTGATGTGAAAACATCTCTTCAAGGTGTTCCATGATTTCAACAGCGGATACAATGTCTTCATGAACGCGCCTCAAATCCTCAGACAGAAATGTCAAGATGATGCACTTCATTCATTGTCACGCTTCCGATCATAAACTGCCTCTTCCCATTGCTTGACTTATCATTAGGCTTGCCGGGTATATTAACATAAATAACCCAATTGTGTTTTCGTGCAGTAAGGACAAATTTAAAAAAAATTCCAATCGATATAATTCTCTCCAAAAAGTTTATTAACTTTAAGTATATTAAACAGTGGATTAAAAGGTTGAGACATGATGAAATGAGAATAAAACATACATTCATATCAATATCTAGAAAAATATGAAATTATCACATAATTCGATCACATCAATTATATTGAAACCTTAAAACAATATAATCATGCATCAGCCAACATCTCGAAACAATTTAAATGCGCCACGAGGGGTGGTCTATACATTTAAATACATTCAAGCGGATCACAAACTTAAAAGTTACAAATCCTTAATTCAAAATTAATAGTTGGCTCCCACTTTGACCACATAGAAATTGACAGGGACTCCGAGGGGAGTAAGTTAATATCAATTTCCTATGCCTAAGTAATAACCATAATTAAATACAGGATTATTATTTCGCTTTGAGCAAGCCACTCGTGGTGAGGGTCAATACCGCCACTAGTAATAATCCACAATCATCCTTTCGGAATTTATTCATGTGAAATCCGTTCTTTTGGCCGATCCGAGGGGGAAATGTATTCCAAAAAAACTTCACAAATAAATAAATTATGGAGGCCAAAATAATCCAATTTTAATATCCGGAATAAAATTGCGATTATAAAAACATACTTAGTAATTTTCGAAAGTAAGGTTTTTATTGGACAATTAAATTCATGCAAACACATATTAACAAATAATAAAAATTGCACGAAATAAAACATCCATCAAAACAAAATTAAACACATTGGAGCACTCAATTCCAATTGTCACGGTTTAATTTCTTCACGTCTTGATGCGAAAAATCGTCCTTGTTGCTTTCCGACGTTCGTCTCGACGTGCTCCCACTCGAACAGCAACACTTCATCAAAAACAGCATCGTTTGGGGTTCGGGACGACGTTTAAAATCACACCGAAAAAAAACACGAACCGAAAAAATTCCATGGCCTGAGATACAGTGCGCGTCAGCCCACGAAGTGGGCCCGCGCGCTTCCCGGCCCAAAAGGCGCTGGAAAACTGCCCGAGGTGCGGCCGAGGCGCACCCGAGGCGCTGCACGGAGGCGCGCCGAGGCGCACCCGAGGCGCCGCCCGGAGCGCCCCGAGGCGCTGCAGCCCGTGCCCGAGGCGCGCGCACGCCTGCGCGCGGCGCCGTGCCCCCGTTGCGCACGGCGTGCACCGTGCACCCCCGTGCGCCGTTTTTTTCGCCGTTCGTCCTCGTTTTCTTCACCCCTTGCATGATTTTACGTCCATACACGCGCCACGCTTGTATGCGTCGTCCGGGTACGCCGTTTTTAATTCTTCATTCTTCGTCACGATCCGGTTACAATTTATTTTTACAAAAAAATAAATACTAGATCTGGACTAGTCTATTACAATGATCGAATCAAAATAAAAACAACTAATCTACTCGTGGATTTTCTCACGAGAAAAACGAATTCGAACGAATCGAATTAAAAAACAATTAATTCACACGCATGAAATTAACAACATTAAAACCATGACAATTGGATACCTACAAAAAAGATCTAACAATTCTACTATCCAATTTCAATTTAATGTTTAACAATTTAAATTCCAATTTAAAATTCAGAGCCCGAAACCGTGGCTCTGATACCAGTTGTTGGGAAAATAGGGGTGCCCGGAATCTATTCGGGATGAATTTTAAATACGAATTTAAATACAATTATTACTAGCATGAATTAATCCTAATTAATTCAAATAATAATTCCAACAACTAATTATCATCATGCATGTTGAATTAATTTCACATATTTAATTAAGCGGAATAAACAATTAAATATGCGATTAACGTACCTCTTGTAGAATTGGCCTTTGAATATACGGGACAATTATAATCTCGCTTTATCAACCCAAAGCCTTCTCAAGTATTTCCCTTTTCACCTCACTTGATCGCCGGTGGGAGACGCTTTCAAGTAATTTAATAACTAAGGAAAAAGAAAAATATCTATGCTTCTTGATTTTTCCAACACATGGAATTATGTTCTTGGAGATGAAAAAATCATCTCCTATTTATAAGAGGTGGTGATAGAAAATTATAGGTTTAATGGGCATGGAGAAAATCTTTTCTTAATCTCTAAGAAATCTTGAATATATCTCATATATTCTTTTCTCCAAAATAAAATATTCCACAAAAATCTCACACCCCTAAATAAATATGAAGTTTTCGAAAATTACATAGAAGAAATCCAAGATTTAGATCTTCTTGAATATATGAGATATTCTTGTATTCCTAGAATACATATCTTGCATAATATCTTTCCAAGAAAATCAACAAAATCTTTTTCCTCCTTATCATGCAATTTTCGAAAATAATAGAGAAAAATCAGCATAATTATTTTCTTTTTATTTTAATCACCTTATCATTATTGGGCTACTTAATGGGCTACTTGAGGGGCCTTAAGGAGAATTAAGATTTGACCTCCTAATGGACTTCTGAATTTCAATATTGAGCCCCAATATAAATCAATCCATTAATATTAATTATTACCACTAATAAATTAATATTGCACTATCCATCTTAATCCATATTACGATAATATGGGCTCCCGGTTATTATTTCCCGCGTTTAAGATTATCAAGTCCATTAATTAATTAAGCTTCTGAATAGCTCTAAATTAATTAACATCTTTCACCTTGGAGTAAAGACAACTCAACATTATTATTCGTACCGAAGAAACTAATTCTTCACTTGCAAGATTTGGTACAATAAAACTTCTGAGCCCACCAAGGGGACTAATCACACGAGCCGTACTCGCACGCGTTTCTCCGTATTAAATCTTAGCAACCGTCGTATGATTAATATTACTGCCCAAGACACAAAGTTCGAAGTCACAATGATTCTCACCCAACATGAATCAAAACAGTAACCATTAAGCACACACGGTCCTATTTAAGGGACGGAGATTAAGAAATCAACAACCACTGAGGTCTAATTCTTCACATTTCAGAACAGAAGAATTTATCCTCGCTGTAGGTCCTCTTCAACACATACTAAATGTGCTAGTGCAATCTCTTAGTCAAGACAGACCAATCTGAGCCTTACACATCGACCTTTCACGGCGGTTTGTTCAATTCCACCTAGGTCGTGAAAATGTACGTTTAGTTACAAGTATACTGTTAATGTTGTCTTCCGTGATCGGGTATCACCACATTAACTACAATATAACATGTACTATATATTGAACGGTTTGCAATAGAAATTCAACATTCAATCATATCTAAAGCAAATGTGATAAAAGAATTATTCTCATAAATCGAGTATTTGATACACGAGTTATACAAAAGTAAAAGCATACTTTCACGTATAACTCCAACATATTCTCAGGATATTCTGAAGTTAGCAAAGCCTTCAGGGTTTACAATTGTAGGACCCTTGTTGTGGAAGAATCACCTCATATTGTCTATGATGAATCTGCTAATGAGTCTAGGGCAAAGGTGTTGAATCCTGACACTGAGGAGGTCACAAGGAGTGTGACAAGGCTGAGCTTGAAGAATCAACCTGATCCCAAGATCAAGACTGTGCCAATTCCGAGATGGGATGATGATGACGATCAGGATGATGAATCAGGTGCCACTCCTAAGCCCAGCACATCAGGGATTGTTGAGCCTCAGACTGAGGAACAGGCTCAACCTGAGATAAGCACCGTATATGAAGATGCTGTTGCAGCTGAGACGGTTCCTGAGTCACCTCATCAAGGGGGAATCAATGTCCCTGACATTGAACTTATTAATCCCTTTGGTATAGACTCAGGATCATCCCCTTCTGTTCAATTTCCTGAATTTCATGAGCCTGTAGACACTAACATTGCAGGTACTTCAGGAACAACTCCTGGCAAGAGAACATGGTTAGAAGATCATCCCATTGATCAAATCATTGGTGATCCAACTGAGGGAGTCAGGACCAGACGGTTCCATGGTGAGAGTGCATTGTTCTATTGCTTTCTCTCTGAGCAAGAGCCTCAGAACATTGAAGAAGCTCTCACTGACTCGAACTGGATCATTGCCATGCAAGAGGAGTTGAATCAGTTCACAAGGAATCAGGTTTGGGAACTGATAGATAGACCTAGGCATCAAGGTGTGATTGGTACCAAGTGGGTCTTTAAGAACAAGAAGGATGAAAATGGTATTGTGGTAAGGAACAAGGCTAGACTGGTTGCAAAAGGGTATTGTCAGTCTGAAGGAATAGACTATGATGAGACTTTTGCTCTAGTGGCTAGGTTGGAAGCTATCAGGTTGTTCCTTGCCTATGCAACATATAAGAAGTTCAAGGTGTATCAAATGGATGTCAAGAGTGCCTTCCTGAATGGTGTACTCAATGAAGAGGTATATGTTGAACAACCTCCTGGGTTTGAGGTTGGAGATAGAGTATACCTGTCACGCCCTAGTTTTCATGAAACGGACATCCTAAAAAGTAGTTATATTAACTAACTTGGGCGCAACTAATTTTGAAACTTAGATGCATAACGGTAAAGAAAATAACTATAATTTAAAAACACTCTAACGGTAACCAGCAACGGCTTTCAAATTTGAATAAATTACTTTAACTAAAAACTGATAACACCCATAGTTCTGAAAACTGAAGAAAAATCACGAGTAAATCTAAGTACGTAAAAATACTAGAAATTTAGTCAACTTTAAACTTGAGTAGTTTAATTTAAGCTTAGATACTATTTAAAATCCGTCTCCCATCACCACTCCTCGCTTTCCAACTCCTCAACCTGAAAGGGGAAAATATATTGGGGGTGAGCATGCAAGCATACTCAGTGGAGTCACGTTATTCAGAGTTAATGTTAGAAATAAATAATTAAGTAACCACTTGTAAATCACTTTCACATTTACACATATACATTGCCATAATACTTTGCCATAGAAAATTGTCATAATACTTTGCCATAATACTTTGCCATTGAACATTGCCATAGAACATTGGAGCACGGCGGGTTAAACCCGAAGACCCGTCGGTCCCGGACCACAAATAGGGCCCCTGGCTATTAGACTTTGCCGAGCACGGCGGGATTCACCCGAAGACCCGTCGGTCCCGGACCACAAATAGGGCCCCTGGCTATTAGTAACTTTGCCATAATAACTTCATCATTTGCATAACATTGGAAAACAATTCACATAGTAGATAACTTAAGCATTTACTTAAAACATAAAACACCGAATAACACATGCAAAAGAGCTCTACTAACCACTGTAGAGAATAAAGCAATAAAACCCCACCTCGAATCCGAACGCAAAAAAGTGTTAAGTGGAAATCCCGTACGAACTAATCCTCGGTATTGCCGTCGCCTTGCATTAGTAGTCGTAGATATTTGATTAGCATAGACACAAAAGCCATTTATAGAAATTAATAGAACTAACCCAAACTAAAATAACCTAATTGATAAATTACAGTTGCTCATGATAACTCATATTTAGGTTTCAATTTTTTTGCAATCTGATTATTTTAAGAAATCTGTTTGCAGAACTAACTATATGTTTAAAGAGATCCTCCATAAGGCAAACGCTTCTCACACTTGTTGCACTTGACTTATTGCGAAAATGAGCAACATCATAGACTTAATATCCCCAAAAATTTACCTAGATATCATACTGCTGATTACAATTTAATCACCTTCACCCTTGAGGCTACCTTAAATGGGCATGTACATAAGAAAGTCGCATCTAAACACTTTCTACCAATGAAATATACATACATCACAAACTTTGATATTTAGTGAAAAGAAAAGGAAGGCATGGTTGATCTTATTTGTTACTGAATAATCAACTAAGTAGATAAATAAAATATAACAGATTGCACCCTTATCAACTATGTGAAAGTAGATTAATACCTTCACAAGAAAGATTTCTAAGCCAACAAAAATTGTGGAGATGAGAGAAACCAAAGGTGCCTTGTATTTCTGCCCCCAACCGGAAAAGTAAGGAAGTGGGGAGAGAAAAGAGAAAAAAAGCTGAATTCTGTTTTTCTTTCTTGAAATGGCAGAAATGGTGATTAGGAAAAGGAGAGAAAGTAGAAATAGCAGTGTGGTTTCCTTTCTTTGCTCCCCCAGAAAATGTGGAGGTGAAGTTATATTTACTCGGTTGTTTTGGTGCGTGCAGGAAGAGGAAAAGGAAAAGATCAGTACCAAAATTCATTATATTAAACTTGTAACTGCTATTTGTCATTTATTTGTAAAGTAATGGTTGATAAAACTGAACATAACTGTTAGGAAATGGGTAATGATTAGAGAGGCTGACTAAATTTAAAATTAAAAAAAAAAAAAAAAACTGCTACCCATTCTTTTGTAACGGGGGTTTACAATCTACCCCACTTAAAATAATTTCGTCCTCGAAATTTAGAAATCTTACCTCGTGGGAAAAATTCGGGGTATTTTGCTTGCAACTCTTCTTCTCGTTCCCACGTGGCTTCGTCCACTCCATGGCGACTCCATTTAACTTTGACTAGCACCATGTCTTTGTTGCGAAACTTGTGGATCTTCCTTTCGAGAATGAGTTCAGGGACCTCCTCATACGTCATATCTTTGTTGATTTCCAAAGTTGCATGGTTGACAACGTGGCTCGGATCATGTACGTACTTCCTCAACATTGACACGTGGAAGACGTTGTGCGTCAACGCAAGTGTTGGCGGTAAGGCAAGCCGGTAAGCTAGATCACCAACTCGTTCTAAAATCTCGAAAGGGCCAATATATCTTGGCCTAAGCTTCCCCTTGACACCAAATCTGGTAACTCCCTTCATAGGAGAGATCTTCAAGAACACCTTCTCGCCTTGAGTGAACTGCAAGTCTTTCCTTCGTTTGTCGGCGTACGACTTTTGTCTATCTTGGGCCACCTTAATTCTTTCTCGAATCTTTTGCACTACCCCAACCGTCTGCTCGACAATTTTGGGTCCCAAAATTTTCTTCTCTCCGACTTCATCCCAATATGTTGGAGATCTACATTTCCTTCCGTACAACGCTTCGTAAGGAGCCATTCCAATCGTAGCTTGATAACTGTTGTTGTAAGCGAACTCCACCAGCGGTAGGTAGGATTCCCAATTGCCACCAAGATCCAACACGCATGCTCTTAACATATCCTCCAAAATTTGAATAGTTCTTTCGGACTGTCCATCGGTTTGAGGATGAAAGGCTGTACTGAATTTCAACTTGGTCCCCATAGCTTCTTGTAAACTTCTCCAAAATTTGGAAGTGAATCTAGTGTCTCGGTCAGATACAATCGAGACAGGAACTCCATGTAGTCTTACAATCTCTCGAACATACAACTGAGCAAACTTATCCATACCAAACGTCATCTTGATGGGTAGGAAGTGTGCCGATTTTGTCAATCTATCAACAATGACCCAAACTGCTTTATTTCCCTTTGTTGATGGTGGTAGACCCACTACGAAGTCCATCGTGATGTGTTCCCACTTCCACTCCGGAATGTCAAGTGGTTTTAGTAGTCCCGAAGGTCGTTGATGCTCGGCTTTCACTTGTTGGCACGTCAAACATCGTTCCACAAAAGCTCCGATGCTTCCCTTCATATTCCTCCACCAAAATAGTGTCTTCAAGTCTCGATACATCTTCGTTCCTCCCGGATGGGCTGTGTATGACGTACAATGAGCTTCTTCCAAAATCTCTTTTCTCAACTCCTCGTCTTTTGGTACGCATAGTCGACCCTCGAAAACAAGTGTACCGTCAGGCGTCAACATGAATCCTTTTGCACTCCCATCTTGTACACGCTTCCTCATCTTGTTCAAGAATCCATCTTTGTCTTGTGCTTCTTTGATTCGGTCTCGTAACAATGGCCGAATTATCATCGTTGCTACAAGTGCCTCAACACTCTTTGGGGACTTTAAAATCTCTATATTCAGCTTGGCGAAGTCTTTCACTAACTCTTGTTGTTGTGTCAAAAGACATGATAGCCCCCCTCGAACTTTGCGGCTTAGTGCGTCCGCCACTACGTTTGCCTTGCCGGGATGATATTGAATCGTGCAATCGTAGTCTTTTACCAGTTCAAGCCACCTTCGTTGCCTCATATTCAACTCCTTTTGTGTGAAGAAATACTTCAAACTCTTATGATCGGTGTAAATTTCACACCTTGCACCATATAGATAATGCCTCCAAATCTTCAAAGCATGAACCACAGCAGCAAGTTCCAAGTCATGAGTGGGGTAATTCAACTCATGGACCTTTAATTGTCTCGACGCATATGCAACTACTTTACCGTGTTGCATCAAAACACAACCCAAACCTTGCTTCGATGCATCGGTGTAGATAACGAATTCATTAGAACCATCCGGAATCGTTAGTACTGGTGCAGTGACTAATCTTCTCTTCAACTCCCGGAAACTCTCCTCACATTCCTTGGTCCACTCAAACTGTTCTCCCTTTCTCGTTAATCGAGTCATAGGTGATGAAATTTTTGAGAACCCTTCGATGAATCTCCGGTAATACCCTGCCAAGCCCAAAAAACTACGAACCTCGTTCACATTCGTAGGTGCCTTCCACTCGCTAACTGCTTCCACCTTTGCCGGATCGACTTCTATCCCGTGGGCGGTGATTACATGCCCAAGAAACAAAACTCGGTCCAACCAAAATTCACATTTCTTGAACTTCGCTTACAATTTCTCCTTGCGAAGCACGTCCAATGCCAAACTTAGGTGTTCCTTATGTTGTTCTTGATTCTTCGAGTAGATCAATATATCATCGATGAAGACGATGATGAACTGATCTAAGTACGGATGAAACACCCGGTTCATCAAGTCCATGAATACGGCAGGAGCATTGCTTAGTCCAAATGGCATTACTACAAACTCGTAATGTCCATATCGAGTTCTAAATGCCGTCTTCGGAATGTCGCTATCCTTGATCTTTAGCTGGTGATATCCGGACCTCAAATCAATCTTGGAGAAGACACTGGCCCCTTTTAACTGGTCGAACAAATCCTCTATCCTTGGCAATGGATATTTATTCTTGATAGTGAATCGGTTCAACTCCCTATAGTCGATGCACATCCTCATAGTTCCGTCTTTTTTCTTCACAAACAAAACAGGAGCTCCCCATGGTGAAACACTTGGCCGGATAAACTTCTTGTCCAATAGTTCTTGTAGTTGCACCTTAAGTTCTTCCAACTCCTTCGGTGCCATCCGGTATGGTGCCTTGGATACAGGTGCTGATCCGGGTACCAAATCTATGGTAAACTCCACTTGCCTATCTGGGGGAGTACCCGGCAAATCTTCAGGAAAAACATCTTGATCATCACGAACTACAGGTACGTCTTCAATATTCGGTTCATGAGCTGGGGTACCCATTACGTTGACCAAATACCCTTGACAATCGCCCCTCCGAAGCATCTTCATGGCCTTCATAGCGGTTATGATGAGGTTGTGAGTTCCGGGTCGAGACCCGAAGTATACTAATTCCTCTCCACTCGGTAATTTCAGCACAACCTCCCTCTTACGACAGTCAATACTAGCTTGGTATCTAGACAACCAATCCATCCCAAAGATCACATCAAAGTGATCCATCTCTATAACATATAAGTCAGCCTCTAGACTTCTACCACATATGTCTAAGTTCACATTCTTAGCTACCTTATCAGCAACTATTGACTTACCCGAAGGAATACTAACATCAAGTGCTTTTACCGTATCGGTTTCTTTGCAACCAACTTTAGCACAACACTTCGTAGACACAAAAGAATGTGTTGCACCCGTATCAAATAAAGCTACAACTGGAACTTTATTTAACGTTAACATACCTGTAAGGGTGTCAGAATTTTGATGCTCTTCATTCTCTTGTCCAGTCATGGAGAACACTCTAGCATTTCTCTTTGGTGTAGAATTTTGATTCCCAAAGTTGGGACAGTACGGAGCTGTGTGACCCGGTTGATGGCATCTGAAACATACACCTTTCCCCGCAAGACACTCTCCCAAATGGTTCTTTCCACAATTAGTGCAGGTTGGCTTGACAGGTTGAGCGTTAGCACCCGTGGCGCCTCGAAATCTGCCCGGTGCAAAGTTGTTGTTCTGGGGACGTGTGAATGATGAATTGCCTTGGAATCTTGCTTGCTTGCCCTGATTGTTGTTCCGAGGTTGCTCATCCCACTTCCTATTTCCCGAATTTTCAGCTGGCCTTCGAGTGACAATTTCATCTTGCTGACTCATTTCAATCTCTCCCGCTCTTTTGACCAAGTCACTGAAGGGCATGTCTCCGTGACTTGCAAGGATGTTTCGTATTTCCGGACGTAACCCCTTCTTGAACTTCTTAGCCTTCTTACGTTCTGTGTCCACCATGTCTGGGGCAAAACGGGACAACTTGCTGAAATGTCTTTCGTACTCCTCGATAGTCAGATTTCGCTGCTGCAAATTGGAGAATTTGGACTCCATCTGGTCACGGAAAGAATCGGGGAAATAACTCTCCATGACTATTTCCTTGAACCCGTCCCACGTAAGTGCTTCACGTTCTGCTTCCGTCCTTGACCTCCAATAGCCTTCCCACCAATGGTCGGCATCCTCTACAAACTGAAATTCTGCACATGATACTCGTTGCTGGTCTGTGCACCTGATAAGTCGGAAGACACGTTCAAGTGCTCGAATCCATTCCTCGACCGCAGAAGGCCCGGCCCGTCCATTGAAAGTTGGTGGCTTGTATCGACGAAATTGCTCCACAACCTTGGCATTGTTTTGAAAATTTAGTTCCTCATTGTTAGCTTGATTGTTCCCTTGCTCCCCGTTGTTGACCTGGTTCACATTATCTCCTTGGTTGTCCATAGTCTACGAAAAATTCAGAACTTTGTTTTAATAATCGCCAATACACCATTATAAAATCCAAAAAATACAAAAGTTTCAAAAGCACAGAAGTGCATAGCACAATAGAAAATACTTATACTTTATAAAGTGAAACCATTAACTCAAGTGGTACAAAAAGAAAATATCAAATAAATAAAATTTATTATGCTGAATTATTCAATATGGTCAACTTCTGGGTTCTCTTCGGGCTCCTCCTCCATCGGTCCCTCTTCTTGCCTCATTTCCTCCTCATATTCCATTTGGAGTTTGTCTTCGTGGGCTTGTGCTCTCTTTTCGTTTGGTGTACGCGTGTCGTTTGTTAGCCACATCGTTAGTAAATTATACTCAAAATAGATATAACTCCATCCGAATTATGCTTCTTCGTCTTCCATTTCCTTGTATAACCGTTCAGCTGGTTCTCTCCACTCGCTTGGAAGCGAACGAGATAAAATGTAAATGGCATACGATACAGAAGGTCCGCACTTTCGGTCTTTTACTTTCATCCACATGCATCGCATACGTGCTAAGTGAGTCTCCAAGTCGTCACGTCCGTTATACTTATAATGAAGGAATTTCTTAGTTTGTTCATCATAAGGGGAGGTAACCCTCTTCCTAGGTCCCTTAAAGGAACTATATACCATCTATCAACGTAGTTCACATATCAGATTGAGTATCCTCAACAATGTATAATTCTTTCATGTGAAACATAATCTATTCTAGTTATTCAAGGGCAATTACACAATCATGGTCATAGCATATTTAGCTTGCTTGGAAACATGAACATTACAATATGGCCACATAACTTAGTTGAATCCTTTGACATGTAATATGTAGAGCAACATCATTACAATATAAACAAAATAAGAGTATGTACCTTTCGGAGTTGGAGAGGTGAGGCGATGATGGACGACTTATTACTATAATTTACTCATCAACCGTTGCATTTTAAATAACTCATTTCGAAAATTAGATTTTAACAAGTCTACAAGAACGTAGACCTGCTCTGATACCACACTGTCACGCCCTAGTTTTCATGAAACGGACATCCTAAAAAGTAGTTATATTAACTAACTTGGGCGCAACTAATTTTGAAACTTAGATGCATAACGGTAAAGAAAATAACTATAATTTAAAAACACTCTAACGGTAACCAGCAACGGCTTTCAAATTTGAATAAATTACTTTAACTAAAAACTGATAACACCCATAGTTCTGAAAACTGAAGAAAAATCACGAGTAAATCTAAGTACGTAAAAATACTAGAAATTTAGTCAACTTTAAACTTGAGTAGTTTAATTTAAGCTTAGATAATATTTAAAATCCATCTCCCATCACCACTCCTCGCTTTCCAACTCCTCAACCTGAAAGGGGGAAATATATTGGGGGTGAGCATGCAAGCATACTCAGTGGAGTCACGTTATTCAGAGTTAATGTTAGAAATAAATAATTAAGTAACCACTTGTAAATCACTTTCACATTTACACATATACATTGCCATAATACTTTGCCATAGAAAATTATCATAATACTTTGCCATAATACTTTGCCATTGAACATTGCCATAGAACATTGGAGCACGGCGGGTTAAACCCGAAGACCCGTCGGTCCCGGACCACAAATAGGGCCCCTGGCTATTAGACTTTGCCGAGCACAGCGGGATTCACCCGAAGACCCGTCGGTCCCGGACCACAAATAGGGCCCCTGGCTATTAGTAACTTTGCCATAATAACTTCATCATTTGCATAACATTGGAAAACAATTCACATAGTAGATAACTTAAGCATTTACTTAAAACATAAAACACCGAATAACACATGCAAAAGAGCTCTACTAACCACTGTAGAGAATAAAGCAATAAAACCCCACCTCGAATCCGAACGCAAAAAAGTGTTAAGTGGAAATCCCGTACGAACTAATCCTCGGTATTGCCGTCGCCTTGCATTAGTAGTCGTAGATATTTGATTAGCATAGACACAAAAGCCATTTATAGAAATTAATAGAACTAACCCAAACTAAAATAACCTAATTGATAAATTACAGTTGCTCATGATAACTCATATTTAGGTTTCAATTTTTTTGCAATCTGATTATTTTAAGAAATCTGTTTGCAGAACTAACTATATGTTTAAAGAGATCCTCCATAAGGCAAACGCTTCTCACACTTGTTGCACTTGACTTATTGCGAAAATGAGCAGCATCATAGACTTAATATCCCCAAAAATTTACCTAGATATCATACTGCTGATTACAATTTAATCACCTTCACCCTTGAGGCTACCTTAAATGGGCATGTACATAAGAAAGTCGCATCTAAACACTTTCTACCAATGAAATATACATACATCACAAACTTTGATATTTAGTGAAAAGAAAAGGAAGGCATGGTTGATCTTATTTGTTACTGAATAATCAACTAAGTAGATAAATAAAATATAACAGATTGCACCCTTATCAACTATGTGAAAGTAGATTAATACCTTCACAAGAAAGATTTCTAAGCCAACAAAAATTGTGGAGATGAGAGAAACCAAATGTGCCTTGTATTTCTGCCCCCAACCGGAAAAGTAAGGAAGTGGGGAGAGAAAAGAGAAAAGAAGCTGAATTCTGTTTTTCTTTCTTGAAATGGCAGAAATGGTGATTAGGAAAAGGAGTGAAAGTAGAAATAGCAGTGTGGTTTCCTTTCTTTGCTCCCCCAGAAAATGTGGAGGTGAAGTTATGTTTACTCGGTTGTTTTGGTGCGTGCAGGAAGAGGAAAAGGAAAAGATCAGTACCACAATTCATTATATTAAACTTGTAACTGCTATTTGTCATTTATTTGTAAAGTAATGGTTGATAAAACTGAACATAACTGTTAGGAAATGGGTAATGATTAGAGAGGCTGACTAAATTTAAAATTTAAAAAAAAAAGAAACTGCTACCCATTCTTTTGTAACGGGGGTTTACAATACCATTTGAAGAAAGCACTCTATGGACTTAAGCAAGCACCAAGAGCTTGGTATGATACCCTCTCTCAATTCCTGACAGATCATGGGTTCAAGAAGGGAACTGTGGATAGGACTTTGTTCAGGATCACTGAAGGTGATGACATTCTCTTGGTCCAGATTTATGTGGATGACATAATATTTGGATCACCAAATCATCAGCTCTGTGAGAAATTCTCTAAGTTGATGACTGGTAAATTTGAGATGTCCATGATGGGAGAGATGAACTTCTTCTTAGGATTGCAGGTCAAGCAGACTGATCAAGGTATATTCATTAATCAGGCCAAGTATACAAGAGACTTGATTCATAAGTTTGGTGTTCAGAACAGCAATCCAGCCAGGATCCCTATGAACACAAATTGGAAGATGGATCCTGACACTGAAGGGACTTCAGTAAATCAAACTGAGTATCGTGGGCTGATAGGTTCTTTGTTGTACCAGACTGCAAGTAGGCCTGACATTACGTTTGCAGTTGGTGTGTGTGCTAGGTATCAGTCTGATCCCAAAAGAAGTCATTTGGAGGCTGCTAAGAGGATACTTAAGTATTTGAAAATGACAGTCAATATGGGACTATGGTATCCTTCAGATGACAACTTAGAACTGACAGGTTATTCAGATGCAGATTATGGAGGTTGTAGGATTGATAGGAAATCAACCTCAGGGACATGTCAATTTTTGGGAAGTAAGTTGATCTCGTGGTTTAGTAAGAAGTAGAATTCAGTGGCGACATCCACGACTGAGGCTGAGTATATGGCTGCAGGTAGTTGTTGTGCTCAGATTTTATGGTTGAGGCAACAGTTGAGGGACTACCAAGTGTTTGCTAATCAGGTTCCAATCTATTGTGATAACAATAGTGCTATAGTAATTACTCAGAACCCAGTGCTTCACACAAGGTGCAAGCATGTGGATATTAGACACCACTTCATTCTAGATCATGTGGAGAAGAAAGATATTAGGATGGAGAAGATTCACACTGACAGGCAAAGAGCTGACATCTTGACTAAGCCTCTGGTTGAAGCAAGGTTTATGGAACTGTCAGTGGAGTTAGGACTCTTAGATCCGGGAGAGCAGTCAGTGTAGGGTTCTAGGGGGAACTCAGGCCAGACTCGACTCAGCAAGGTATCCGGGTGCTACAATGTCTCCCTGACAGGTATGAGTTCTAACCTGACTCTTGTGAATTTCAAGCGTCTCCCTGAGTCCTTCGTCCTAAAAATCTTTATTAAATGCATTCCGTTTTCATTAAAAGCGCGCCTTTTCATATTTAAAACCCACGCGCACGGAGCATTTAATGCTACAATTACTTTTTCATATACGTGTCTGTTTTATACAGAATATGACTGACATGGGGTTTAATTGAAGCTGAGATTAATCCTGGCCCTTCATTTCAAAACCTTTCGAATTCAGGGATCAATCTCAACCCCACGTTTGAGTAACTGACTTAGTCTTATCAATCAAGAGTGCCATTTGAGGTTTTTATGCAAACACAACGCACAATCTGCACACTGAGTTTTCTCTTGCTCAAACACAGAAATTTCAAAAATCTCTTCTTCCAAAACAATGGCATTCCTTGATTCCAACTGGACAACCGACAAGATCGTGGACGTTGTCGAAAAGAAATTGATACACATGGAGCAAGTTATCTCCATGGAAGGTATCTGTCTCACAGTTGAAGAAATCAAACCAGTATTCAAGTGGATTTCCGATGCTGGGTTGGAAACATACTTCACCACCCGCCCCATCTCCGTGCTCCCAAGGACAGTTGTGGAAGCATACTTAAACTTATTCTTGCGGAAAGGGGAAGTTTTCACGAAGGTGACTGCGCTGAAGCCGACGGGAGAGAAGGACGGCGACGGGGAGCCTCTTTACAACGCAGAGGTAGTTACTATTAACATCAGGCAGGCGGTGAGGGAAGTCTTCAAGTTGCCATCCTCAGGCATCAACCCAAAAACGTACAAGGAAAACTCGGAGGGAGAATTCCTTGGGAAATGGACCAAATCTGGGTCATCCGAGTTCAAGGCCCGTCAGAACAAGAATATGCTGAAGCCTGAGTACAGGGCTCTGGTGGATTTGGTGTCCAAGATAGTGATGGGAGCAACTGGCTCTCACGAGCAGTTGAGTCTGCCCAAGCTGAGACTCATGGGAGCAATTGCTGATGGAGTGGAAGCTAACTGGGAGCAGTTCTTCCTCGATCAACTCCATCAGGCCGGGTTGGACAAGCTTACGCGAGATGTGGAGAAGAAGCACATATCCGTCAGTGCCATCTTGTCGTTCGGCAAGAGAATGTCCATCCTAATTGCTCATGCTTGCCATGGGTATACCTTCGATTTTGAGGACAGTCTCTCCTCAAAGAAGGTAATGTTTTCCTCACTGAGTGATACCTATTCAGTGCTAGGGCTGACTGATCCAAATGCGAAAGCAAAGGGTCAGGCCAAAAAGCCAGCTGGTAAGGCCAAGAGAGTGGAAACCAGTCTCATTGAAAGGGTAGATGAGCTCCTTGAGAGGAGTAAGGACGGTGAGGAGGTTGCAGCTGAGGAGGTGGAGCAGCCTGAGGTGGACGCGACTGAGAAGAAGAAGAGGGTGAAGATCGTGCTGTCAGGGAAGAGCACGAAATCAGGGACTGAGTCTGATCCCAAGAAGGCCGGGTCTGAGGCTGAGGGAACTGACGATGACGTTAGAAAGGAGGGTGCTCAGGGAGAGAGGCCCCTAAAGAGGCTTAGAAAGGGAACCGGAAAGTCCCCGACTAAGAAGCTACCTGAGGTGAGTGAGAGGGAGAAGTCAAGCTCTCCTGGAGCCTCTGACTTGGAGGAAGTGAGAAAGACTGTCGAGACGGCTGAGTCGTTGCTGCCTGAGATAGCACCCACTCAAACACTCCCACACCCTGAAACCCAAACACATTCCATCCCTGACCCCACACCTCAAACCCTCAAACCACCCCAAACCTCAGAGCCAAATCAGCCTACTGAGTCAGCGCCATCAACTTCACACACGAATGAGCCTGACCAGTCAGCAGAGCCGAATCTTCCAAACCCCGCAGACTTTCCATCATACCCCAATCCCAAAGATTGTCCCAAATCCATTTCAGCTGAAGAGGATGAATTCCTTGAAGTGGAGGAGGAGGAGTTAGATGAGCACATGGCTGGTGGGATTCTTGAGAACACCCTCAGGGGGAATGCCACAGAATGGGCAGGAAAGTGCTGGCCTGGGCTGTACAAGTATACTGAGCTGCTAGCGTATGTGATTGAGCTCAAGATTTGGTTGGATTTCAAACAATCAAACATGCAGGAGCAGCATCTGCTAGTGGACGCTCGTGGCTGGGATCATTGGGAGACTGAGGAGGCCAAGATCTGCTCTTTCTTTGGACTAACTAGCTGGCTTCAACTCTTGAACTTTGATAACCTGAAGCAGCTAGTGGCTGATATGATGTCCAAGAGCAAGGCTGACCTCCTGTCTGATGACGAGAAGGATGGTGAGGAGGATGATGAAGCTCAGGGTGGAGCTGTGGAGAAGGCAGTGGAGGAGACTTCGAGAGAAGTTGATGAGATGATCTCTGAGCCTCAGGCTCAGGGGGAAGGTGATAAGGACACTAGTGCCAAGGGTGGACCAGTGGCTGAGGATGTTTTGAACATCTCAGCTGCCAATGAGACATCTGTCGATGAAGGGATTCCCTGCCCTGAGATAAGAGAGGAAGATGTTGAGGCATCCAAGGAGACTCTCAGTTCCGAGGGACAAGTTCCTAAGGTTCAAGTTAGCTTAGCTGAGCCTGAGCAGGCGGCTTTGACTACTTCACAACTGCCTTCGGTGCACCTTGAAGAAGGGACTGATGATGTAGGGGCTGACAAGGGAAAGCAGCCAATCACTGATGCGGCCGTTGATGATGAAGATGTGATAATAACCGGGGTCGGACGTGCTGAATTTACAAGCATAGTGGAGGTCAAGCAGGAGAAAACCACTGAAAATCTAGCTGAACTCCAGGAGGAAGTGATGAGGCTACGAGCTGAAAAAGAAGAAGACTCCAAGGCCCTGGCAAAACACATCAGGTGGACAAAGTCAGCCTACAACACCCTCGCCAACAGGGAGCTGATTTTGCTAAAGAGGACGATGACTGACACGGCCAAGTCAGTGAAGAATGAGAGGAAGCGCACCAAGAAGATGCTCAGGAACACTCTCAAGAAACTTGATGAGAGGGATGCGATCAGGGATGAGAAGTTGAATCAGGCAGTTGACAGGCTTGCAGTTCAGACTAGGGCTATTGTCACTCAGGCCATGAAGGACTCAGCGTCCAAACTGGAGCTGGAGTCAGGGAAGTTGGATCGCATCTCTCAGTCAGTGGCAGACATTTTGGCAAAGGCCACTGACGAATCTGCAAAGATACTAACTGAGGCCAGCAGAGTCAGCGGTGAGTCCTTGAAGGTGGAGGAAAGGATCACCAAGGCTGAACAAAGTCTCCAACTCTCTATGGAGGTCTTTGAGAAAAAAGTCAATGCTGCTATCAGTTCGGTTTCTTTCGCAGGCACTGGAATTTCGATGGGAGTTGAATTATTGAAGGAGGGAATTAATGATGTCCATTCCCTAGCCTCCTTCGTAATCAACAGCGGATCTGACGCATTCCCATCTGAGGCCAATGATGATGCCAAAAAGGGGGAAAAGAAGAAGAAAAGATCCCGCCCTGAGGCATCGGAGGCAGTCAATCAAGGTGAGACCGTTCTAGCTGACCCTGAAGCCAATCCTGAAGGTAACATATTAAGGGTGAGGAAGTCAGCTAGGTTAGCGGCAGTGGAGAAGGAAGGAAAGGAAGTTGTTGCCAAGCTGAGGGAGGAGGCAACAAAGGCAAAGGCTGATGAACCTTCCAAGCAACAACCTGAGCCAGTTCAAATATCGTCTCCCATGAGCTCAAGGAAGAATCCCATCACTTACTCAGGGGAGTTGGTGGCGGAGTTATGTGCTGAAGCATGGGGAGATCACTCTGAGAAATCTGAGGCTATGCGCAGAGCTGAAATTGCTCAGAAGGAGAAGATGCGCATCCTAGAGAAAAAGGTTGAGAAGCTGACAGATATCACTGAGTTTCAACAACGAGAACTGGATGATGCAGTGATCAACTTGCTAAGGAGGAAGAAGGCGAAGCCTGAGCCGAGGAAGTACAGGAAGAAGCCAACAGTTAGGAAATCAACAATTCTTCAAGTCAGTAGGCCAGAATCAGGAATAAGGGAAGCTTTTGTCGATGAGTTCATCTCAGAGGCATTGAAGGAGTTCTGGACTGATGCAAGGGATGAATTTGTTAGATTGTGGTATGTTGTGAAGAAGTGGGGCGACACTGACGATATCAATGCCCACTTCACTGACTACATGATGGACAATCATCCTGAGCTATTCCAGAAGATCTTGGAGGAGGCTGATGCAGCTCAAGTTCAAGTGAAGGCTCCTGAGTTCACCATTCGAGCTCCTCCCTTGGTTCCTGGAACTCAAAAGCATGATACAAAGGCCATAATGATGGAAGTATTGAAGATAGCTAAAGCTGAAGGATACGTGAACCAACCTGGAAGACTTGACGAGCTGAAGGCAAGAGTTTATGCAGGATATGGACTCAAGCCTGAAATGAGATTAGTCTAGGTGTTCACAGGCTTCTTTGTAATAGATTAGATTCATTGTAATCATTTTAACATCTATCAATGAAATCTATTACTTTTGCCCACAGACAAAAACTCATTGTCTCTTTGGCTGTTTGTTTTAAATTCTGTACTTTATCAAGAACTGCTCTAACACTGTCTTATCTTATAGATAGGTTTATCATATTTCCTCTAAATGTTTTGAGGATCTTTTCAGTGTTTTGGCATCATCAAAAAGGGGGAAATTGTTGGGACATTGTCAGTTTTGATTAAGATCCCAAAGCCCCTGAAAAGATGTTTGCCTTAATCTGTCTTTGTCAGGCTAGTCTTGATTAGGGTTAGTACTTAGTCATTTTACACTTCACAGGTACTCAGTGAGAAGAGAACTCACTGGAGACAATCAAGACTCAAATCCTGAAGACGAAGAGCACCATCCTGAACTTATGGCAGTCCTCTAAGCTGGCTGAGTAAGTGTCAGTGATGAAGAGTATGACCCTGAGGTCATTACTAACTCAGTCCTGAAGGGAACAGGAGGTAACTGAGTTAATGGGAAGACTTGGAGTAGAGCCAAGCAATGCAAAAGGAATTTCAGCGTCTGGACAAGACTGGTGGGCTCAAGACAAAATGAACTTAATAAGACAAGCTTGAAGCTCAGGAATAAGTTCTGACATTCTCACCAACCTGATGACGTGGACCAATCCGAGAAGGACACGCACGTACGGAACCTGACATGAGACTGAATTCAGACTGCATATTCAACGGGCAAGCATTCAATGTGCATTTAATGCAAATACCAAATCCATGCAAGGACGGCTGCTGCATGAAGATATGTCCGTTTGAAGCCACTCTACATAGATGACTCGAAGGCTATCTCTCCAACGGATAGTTTTTCAAATCACCTATAAATACAGAAGGCCTTGAACCCATTCAAGGTTACGGGAAATTTCCAAGCCAGAAATTACTCAAACTCTCAAGCATTCAAAGCATTCAACCCTTAAGAAGAAGCACTCGAAACCATCTAAATTTCCAAGTGTTTCTTAGCAACTGAGAGTTATTCTGTATTCCAAGAGCTAAATAGAATATCCAATCCTTAGCATAGCTTTTCCTTGTAAGGATAATCTCAACTTAGTTGGAATCCAAACTGAAACCAAAACCCTAAGTTAGGTTTGTTGGGAGTAAGTCAGTTAGCGTGTTAGTAAGTGGAGTTGTATAGATCAGTGAGGATAGCTGGTCTTGGTGCACCTTGGCACGTTAAAAACAAGAATCCCTTGAGTGGATTTCCTGTTAAGTCAGGCCGTGGACGTAGGAGCTTGAGACTCTGAACCACGTTAAACTCCTTGTGTTCTTACTGCTTTGGTTTTGTGCATACTTGCCATATTATTCGTTCATTCTTTGCATTCAAGTTTATCAGACCTGAATCAATCAGGCTGACCTTCATAAGAACACTGCCCTACTAAACACTATTCTGAATTGAGTAAAACAAGTTTTTCAGAAAGCAAACTAAACAAGACTTTAAACCTTCAGGGCTCAAACATTTCCGCACTGAACTTGAACTGATAGTTAGCCAACTGACCCGCACCAAGTGTAGTCAGTAGGTGTGTTATCAGCTCCTAGTTCTTTACCACTCTGAGTAAAGGGGACTCAGCCAGTTTTAAGTTGAAAACTTGGTATACGTGTATTCCCCCCATACACGTATTCCTCAGTCTTGTACCGGGACCAACAAGCCTCAACCATCATCCGCTGATCCTGCATGTTGGCCTGCTTATATTCCAGCCAAGCCTTCAGGTCAATGACATGTTTGCTCAAGGTTGGGTATTACTCGAGCCTGCAGAAACACTTGTCAACCCAGTCTGATGCTCGCATCCTGATCATATTTTCCACTAGATGCAGTGAGACATCATCATCGGAGTCCTCCTCTGGATTTTCAATAAGGTACTCAAGTTTTGGAGTTGACTCTCCTGGGTTAATGGATTTAGGATCTTTGGCAGTTATTGGAAAGTTGGATAGGGATGGTATATCAGTTTGGGTTTCAGGTGGGTGGGAATGTTTGGCTCTGACTGAGGTAGGGATGATTCAGTGTGGGTTTCAGGGTTGGGTGTGTTAGATTCTGGCTGAGTAGGTTCAGTGGGCAGGGTTGGTTCAATGGGGTTTAGGGTGGGCTCAGGTTGAAGTAAGGAAGCTGTGTTGATAACTTCCCTTACTTGGGTAAAGTCCGTGTCTACCACCTCCGGCTCCTCAAAGACCTTCTTCCCTCCCTTTCTCAGCCTCCTCCTCCTCTTCTTCTTCTTCTTCTTCTTCTTCTTCTTCTTCTTCTTCTTCTTCTTCTTCTTCTTCTTCTTCTTCTTCTTCTTCTTCTTCTTCTTCTTCTTCTTCTTCTTCTTCTTCTTCTTCTTCTTCTTCTTCTTCTTCTTCTTCTTCTTCTTCTTCTTCTTCTTCTTCTTCTTCTTCTTCTTCTTCTTCTTCTTCTTCTTCTTCTTCTTCTTCTTCTTCTTCTTCTTCTTCTTCTTCTTCTTCTTCTTCTTCTTCTTCTTCTTCTTCTTCTTCTTCTTCTTCTTCTTCTTCTTCTTCTTCTTCTTCTTCTTCTTCTTCTTCTTCTTCTTCTTCTTCTTCTTCTTCTTCTTCTTCTTCTTCTTCTTCTTCTTCTTCTTCTTCTTCTTCTGCTTCTCCACTAACACACCTTCCTCCCTGACTTCATCGTTAGTCTCTGCAGCCTTAGGAGTGGCCTCCTTGGAGACTTCCTTAGTCACATCCTTCACTTCAGTGGCCTTTTTCTTCAGCACCACTTTCAGCTTGCTCGACTTCTCCTCATCCTTCTTCTCCACTTCTTCCCCCTTCTCACGCTCAGGAAGCGTTGCCTCAGTCTCATCTACTTCCTCCAGGAGATTCCTCTTCACTGGCTTCTTGGCCTCAGCCTCAGCCTTCTTCCTTTGACCTTTAGGAGGTGCGTTTGGGTTAGTGATCCCCAGAATTGGATAAGTGTCAGCCTCAGAAGAGAACATGACCTTCTTTTGGGTAAGGTCATCCTCCCAGTCGAATGAGCATCTGGGACATGGGTGAAAGATCAATATTGAGAGCCTGGTCCCAAAATGCAAGGTGCTTGACACAGAGATGTTCTTCTTCTCCTCATCTCTGTTAATCTTATCCACATCCACTGAGGCAAGCTGGTCCAGGAAGTATTGTTCCCAGTTTGCCTCTACCTGATCCACCAAAGCATTCATAATCTTCACCTTATCTTTGATCAACTGCTCATGGAAACCAATATTTCCCATGATTGTCTTGCTGACTATATCAACAAGCGCTCTGAATTCAGGCTTCAGATCATCCTTATGCATGCGTGCCCTGAATTCAGACGACCCAGTTTTGGCAAACTTCTCCATTAACTCCCCTTCGAGATTCTTCTTGTAGGTCTTGGGATTGATTCTGGAGCTAGGTAGCCCAAATACCTCCTTAATTGACTTTATCAGGCCAATCTCTCTAACATCCTTCTCGAACACTTCCTTCCTCTTCTTATCCTTGCCCTTGGGGACTTGCACTGTCACCTTGGTAAATAGTTCACCACCCTTCTTGAACATCCTTATGTATGCTTCCACCTCTGCCTTCGGAAGCAATACAGATGGTCTCTTGGTGAAGTATTTCTTGAGCCCAGCCTTCAAAATCCAGTCAAAAACTGGTTTGATCTCCTTCACCCTTAGGCACAGTTCTTCCATGTTGATAATTTGCCCTGTGTGCACGAGTTTATTCTGGACTACGGATTCGTAGTCCACAATAGTCTAAGCATTGCTTGAGGTAGCCATTTGGATTTTGAAAAAGTTTGAGAAATTTAGAAATGCTTGAGTGAGAGGAAACTCAGTGAGCAGGTGTATATGTGTGTAAGCGTAAATTTCTCAAATGGCTAATCAATTGATGTTATTTAAACAGTTACTCTGATGTGTGGTTGAGATTAATCCTGAATTCGAAAGATTTTGAAAATGAAAGGCCAGGATTAATTCAACACAAATTCCTTTTGATCACGTCAGTCACACTCCGTAGAATACGAACACGTATGCAATAAAGTAAATGTGCGCATTAAATGCTCCGATGCGCATGGGTTTAAATTTCAAAAGACGCGCTTTTAATGATAACGGTCAGCATTGAATGCGATTCACAGGATGGAAATATTCAGTACAATTATTCAAGTTCAAAGAGTCAGGATTGAAAGATACATACCAGTCAGGGCGACATTGCAGCACCCTAATACCTCATTGAGTCGAGTCTAATCCTGAGTTACCCCTTTGACCCTGAACTTGAGTTCCCCCTAGATACTACACTGACTGCTCCCCCAGATCTAAGAGACCTAACTCCACTGATAGTTCTATAAACCTTGATTCAGCCAAAGGCTTGGTCAAGATGTTAGCTCTCTGCCTATCAGTGTGAATCTTCTCCATCCTAATGTCCTTATTTTCCACATGATCTTTCTTGAAGTGATGCCTAATATCCACATACTTGAACCTTGTGTGAAGTACTGGGTTCTGAGTGATTGCTATGGCACTATTGTTGTCACAATAAATTGGGACTTCATTTGCAAACACTTAGTAGTCTCTCAATTGTTGCCTCAACCATAAGATCTGAGCACAACAACTACCTGCAACCATATACTCAGCCTCTATTGTGGATGTTGCAACTGAATTATGCTTCTTTGAAAACCAAGAGATCAACTTACTCCCTAAAAATAGACATGTCCCTGAGGTTGATTTCCTATCAATCCTATGATTAGGTGTGAAATTGTTAGATTTTAGAGCTCGAAATGCCCGTGTTTTGATTGATTTCGTTGAGTATTTAGAGTCAATTGAGTACTATTTTCATGAACTAATGACTTTGCCTCTTTGATGCTCATAGATGGATAGAGGGTGAAAAATGGAATTCGTAGGACTTTGAATCGATTCAAACGGATGCCCGGATGAGAAGATATGGAAGAAATACGAAAAGTATTAGTTCGAGGGAGCAAAAGTATTACTGGAGTGCTCAAGCAAGAAGAACTCGAGCACTTAATGCTCGAGTGCTCGAGTACTATGCTCAAGTGGAGCTTGGTCATGCACTCGGTGCTCGTGTACTGTGCTCGAGCTGACTCAAGTCGTGCACTAAGTGCGCGAGCTAGAGTGGTCGTGCACTTTTTGAATTCTGGAAGTTTTGGTGCGCTCGAGTTGCACTTGCTCGTGCACTAAGTGCTCGAGGTTTACTCGAGTTGACGCAATTTTGGCCCATTAATTCCGATTCGACCCGTTGCCTATTTATACCCCTTCCAAACACGTTTTTGGAGACCACTTCACACATAGAGTTAGAATTTCAAGAGAGAAGAGTACCAAGAGTTCGAGCAAGCATAGTTTACTTTTGATCGAGGTTTTTACGTTACGAATTTGTAGTTTAGTTCTGGATTTGATTATTTTGATCTTTCGTTCTTTGAAACTTGATACTTGAGACTTATTATTTTCCTTTTAATCTGATTTTATTCTTAGACTTCAATTATTTCTTAAACCCTTGCTAATGTTCTTAAGTTATTTAATTCGATTAATTATGTTTTCGTTCGTTGCTTGCTTAATTACTTTCGTTATCGTTAAAACCATGTTAGGCTAAAACCCTTGTATGCTTGGGGTAGGATGAACTCGTAGAAGTAGGACGTTGGTACATAAATAGGGTAACTTGTGATGTTTAGTTTTAATTCTCTTAATTAATGAATGCTTAAAATAGATCCCAAATTTATCTTTGAATTTAGTACGAACATTGTTAGAGAGAGGACGATCTTATCACTCTTTAATAACTAATAGGCTTAACGAGAGGGTTTAGAAGGGGTTTATTCATCTACCGGTTTATCTAGAGAGGACGACCGCACCACCTTAGTTAAATTATGGTCTCTTTAATTAAGCACAATCTATTAACTTGTTTAGTGGATTAGTGAAGTCGATTGATAGGATAAAGTATTAGGGTTTAATTCTTGAGTTTTTCATCTTTCAATCTCATACTTAGGTTATTTCTTGTACATCACAGTTATTTTGATTATGTACTGGCTCCGTTAGTATACGTAGTGATTCCTATCCTGAGCATCACCCTTTTATATTTGAGACAAAACCCTTAGATAATTAAGTTATTTCTTTATTTTGCATTCATAGAGTAATATAGTTTAGATTTTTAATAATTCTAAAAAAAAAGTAAAAAAACATACACTCATATTAACTACGACGCGTAGATCTTCAGGGATCTATTCGCATACATTCCTTCCCTTGGGTACGATATACTTGGTCCCTATACTTGCTAATACTATAGTGAACCCATACGCTTGCGGGGGTAACTACTAGTAAAAGCTAGTAAAGTTAGGTTCAAGTCAATGGCGTCGTTGACGGGGATGTCGATATATGTTCATTGAGTAGGACTTGGAGATAGCTTAGTAGTTAGTAGTGAGTGCTTTATTTTTCTATTTAATCCTTACTTGTTCGGCAGTTATGTTTTAATTCTTCTGTTAGTATTTCAGGTTGATAAAAATGCACTCACAAGGAGATACGAGCGAGGAGAGAATACAGCTTGATCCTGAGACAATATCAAAAAGAAACCGAGCCTTCGTAAGAAGGATGAATACTGTCGGTGGAGATAAAGATAACATGAATCTGGATGGAATTGGGGATTTAGACAGAGCTGCTACAGTGTACGATGCTATAGTGGAACAGGTGGATGGAGTTGATGGAAACAATAACCAGCAAATACCCATAGGGGAAACTCAAAACCAATGCCCGAACCCGTAAAACCAAAATAACTCTGCACAAACTCAAACCCAAAACCAAAGCCAGAGCAATAACCCGAACATCCCATTCAACAACCACCTTATCCTTACCCATACCCACCATATCCTTATCCACCATACCCGTATCCTCCACCTCCTGCTTATAACCAACCACCAGTTCCGCAAGTACCTCTACCACTCGTCTATCCTCAGCACGTTCCTCAGAACGCTGATCACGATGTAGCAATTCGAGGAAAGGTTTACGACACAGCCGCAACGGTATTATAATGGAGTGGCATTGCCTCCGGTAGAGGTAAATAACTTCTCTATCTCCCCAAGAATCCTGAAGCTACTTACTGAGAATCAATTCAAGGGGGAGGTCGGGAAGGAGAATCCTCATACTCATTTGAGAAGTTTTCTGATGATTGCCTCAACTTTCAAATATAACGGCATGTCTGAAGATGCCAAGAGGCTCAGGCTATTCTCGTTCTCTCTAACTGGAATAGCAAAAGAGTGGTATGATAACACGCTCCCACGGAGAGGTGTAACCACATGGGCCGAGCTCGAGCGTCTGTTTCTCGAGCGATTCTACCCTCCATCTAGAACGATCAGAGCAAGGATAGAGATATCATCTTTCCAACAGAAGCCAGGAGAGAACTTACGCCAGGCTTGGGAGAGATACTCTAACATGCTCATTGAGTACCCGCAGCACGGGTACAACGAAGGGGACATCATGGCTTTCTTCTACTATGGAGCCAGCAAGGCGGGTCAAGCCCACCTTGACGCATGTGCTAGTGGAGCATTCTTGAATTATGGTACAGCTAGGTGTAGAGAGATCGTTGATAACATTGTGAAGAATGCCGGGCAATAGAACGAGGACCCAGAATTTAAGAGAGTATATCAGTTGGAGGAGAATGAGGGAACGAGGAAGCTGTTGATGGCGATGATGGAAAATATAAGCAACCTCGAGATTGGGCAGAATCTGGTTGGAGGGAATACGGTAGTGAGTGAGAAAGTGGACCAACCCACAGGTCAGTAAGAGGAGGACAACTACATGTGAAGGCCTGATTATAACCAAGGAGGGTATCCACAAGGTGGCAATCAATTTGGAAGACCTCCCTATGGCCAACCATTTGTACCACCTGGTCCACAACCTCCTCAGAATCAATGGAGGAATAACCAAGGATATCAAGGGGGTCAACCATCAAACCAAACCCAATGGAGGAAGAACGAGAATTTCTCATATGCCAATCCGAAGGCCGGAATCACAGTTCCTCCAGGTGTTGATCCAGGTTCAAAGCCCCCAGGTGGTGAATGCGGTTCCTCGACTGAGGAGATGTTGAGAGCGATACTCCAGAAGGTGGAAGAAGGGAGTAAGAGATTGTCTTCATTGGAGTATGACGTGAAGAAATTGCATAAGAAAGTCGATCAGCGTGATCAAGAACTCCAAAAGAGAGACATAGACTTGAATAGAGCTCAATAAGAGAACAATCGTAGGTTCACTTCTATCGAGTATAAAATTAGTCAAATTGCAAAGTCTCAGACGAGAGAGCCGGGCAAATATCCCTCAATGCCCTAGGTAAATCCGAAAGAACAATGCAAAGCTATTGAGTTGAGAAGTGGGACCAAATATGATGGTCCTCAGATGCCTGCTGACTCAGAGACGCCCCAAGGAGAGGTTAAGGGTGAAGGCACTCAAAAGAGCAAATAGTCTGAAGAGGAAGGCATTGAGAAGATTGAGAGAGTTCCAAAGTGGAAGAAGGCAATGGAAGCAAGGAAGAATGTAAAAGAGACTGAGAGAGATGAATGTGGGGTACCTAAATCGGTGATACCTGTTCTATATCCACAACGGTTTTTATGAAGAAGAAACTAGATGAGAAGTTTGCTAAATTCCTTGATGTATTTAAAAAGCCACATATTAACATTCCTTTTTATGATGCTTTGGAACAGATGCCTAATTATGCCAAGTTCCTGAAGGACTTGATAGCTAAGAGGAGGAGAGTTGATGAGCCCAAGTTGGTGCAGCTGAACCGCGAGGTGAGTGCATTAGTGCACAAAGCGCTTCCCCCGAAGTTGAAGGATCCCTGGAGTTTGACTATCCTATGTGATATCGAGAATGAAATTAAGCGGGGAACCTTATGTGACCTTGGAGCGAGCATCAATCTTATGCCCTTGTCATTATTCAAGAAGCTGGATGGCGGAGAACTTCAGTCGACAATGATGATGCTTCAACTAGCCGACCGGTCTATTACTCGACCTCAAGGTGTGATTGAAGAAGTCCTCGTGAAAGTTGGAGATTATATTTTTCCAGCCGATTTTGTAGTGCTCGACATGGAGGAAGATGAGCATGTTCCCTTGATCTTGGGAAGACTGTTCTTAGCGATGGTCGGGATGGTGTTAGATGTGGCGAATAGGAAGATCACGGTAAAGGTAAATGATCAAGAGGTGAAAATTTCCCTATATGAGGCCATGAAACACCCGAAGGAGGATGAGAGCTGTTATTTAATTAATGCCATTGACCCATGTGTTAAAGACACACCTCCTATTTCCAACCTTTCTTATAGTCATGATTTTGATAGTCCTTCACTTAATGATTTAACCCATGAGCATTATGATCTTGATTTTTTTGATAGGGATAAAGGAAAAGAGGAGTTGAGGGATGGAGAGCTGAAAAGTGTGGACGTGACCCAGTTGGTGAGGAAAGGAGGAGTCGAGGTTAAGAAGAAAAAGTCCAAGAAGTGGGTACATCCGTGGAGAGCGAGAAAAAAGAAAGTGAAACCATCCCCCGCGGTGAAGAAGGAGGATGTGAAGCGAGCAAAAAAACTAGACATCTTCTCTTATGAGAGTAAGGGAGGTAAATTTGAGTATCATGTCCCATAAGCTCCTTTGAGATCGGTCCGGCATGAGGACCTTAAAAATAGCGCTGAGTGAGAGGCAACCCACTTTTATTTGCTTTTGAGTGTTTTATGTTATTAGGGTGTTATTTTGAGTCGTATGTTTTAACCTCGTATTTGAGTGAGTTGCTTGTAGGATTGTCTCGAGGGAGTAAAAGTATCATGGAGTTATTCAGATTGAAGGGACCAACTCGAGACAAGGGAGTGTGCCAAGTTGTTGAGAGAAACTGAATAATTTGGATGAGGTAACCACCACCCCAAACTTAGACCGCTTCACAAGGTCGAAGTTTGGGGGTGGAGTTTTTATATTTTTTATGCTTACATTGCACAGGGGAACACCCTCTCTTTGAGTTGAGTTGGGTTATATATTGAGCCTTGAGATACTCCTTGAGCTGATATTGATTTGATGTGCTACTACATATTTCATGCCTATCAATTCTCTTATGCTTGTTGATTGCTATCTTTGAGTGTGAGTATGAGTTGGTGAGTTGTGAAGTTGAGTTAGGGAGTCTATTGTATGAGTGTAGGAGTTAGAGTTGATTTGAGAGAAAACACGTATGCTTACAAATTGTCTTTTTAGTACTTGTGTGATGAGAGCGAGAATTCACTAGGACTAGCATGGATGTAAAAGTCGTGAGAATTGAGCCTTTGTGAGATTAAAATACATTAATAAATCTCTTCGTTTGTGAGTGGATCGTCACCTTAGAGAATGTTAGAACTTGTGTATGCTCTCGCTTCTTGATTGTGTCTAGTTTGATATGCCGAATGTGATCTTAGGCCATCTTTGATTTGATTGAGTCACTTAGCCAAACTCTCCCTATTTCATTTGCTAGCACATTTTAACACTTATCCAAGTTCCTAAACTTTTTTGTCCCAATTTGAGTGGAGAATAGGAAAAGTGTGAATGAGGAGGGATTGAGTTGAGTTGAGAAAGGGAATTATGATAGTTGAGTTGTGATAAAAGAAGGATGTGATGAGGTTTTGAGTTGTGGGGAAGATAAAAAAATTTGAGAATGAGCAAAAGAAAAAATGAGCTCATATGTATGTGTGAAAAAGAAAAGTGTGGTGATTTGAAATTTGATTTTCTATTCTCCGTTCACTTGAGTCACTCACCCCATATAGTTACCCCACCTGTCCAAAGAGCCTATGTTACAACCTTGATAAATTTCTTTTTGATTCGGCATTAATTTCTAGAGTATGGTCGAAGTTGAGAGTGCGTACAATACTATGGCTGCTGATATATGTGATTGATTGATTGAGTCCCTTATAATTGATATACACTTGTGAGGGAGTGAAACACATCGTTGAGTGCACATCCATATTTGATTTTGGTGGTTCCTGCTATTATTGCATAGGTATGATGAAGGGGGGTGAGTTTTGTATACGTGTGAACGATCTTTGAAACTTGAGCTCGATTACTTGCATGATTTGATCCTTGATTCATTCCTAACAATTTCACTTGACTTATTATTTCGTTGCTTGAGGACAAGCAACATGGTAAGTTTGGAGGGGTTAATTAGGTGTGAAATTGTTAGATTTTAGAGCTCGAAATGCTCGTGTTTTGATTGATTTCGTTGAGTATTTAGAGTCAATTGAGTACTTTTTTCATGAACTAATGAATTTTCCTCTTTGATGCTCATAGATGGATAGAGGGTGAAAAATGGAATTCGTAGGACTTTGAATCGACTCAAACGGATGCCCGGATGAGAAGATATGGAAGAAATACGAAAAGTATTAGTTTGAGGGAGCAAAAGTATTACTGGAGTGCTCAAGTAAGAAGAACTCGAGCACTTAATGCTCGAGTGCTCGAGTACTATGCTCAAGTGGAGCTTGGTCGTGCACTCGGTGCTCGAGTGCTCATGTACTGTACTCGAGCTGACTCAAGTCGTGAACTAAGTGCGCGAGCTAGAGTGGTCGTGCACTTTTTGAGTTCTGGAAGTTTTGGTGCGCTCGAGTTGTGTTGGGACATTGTCAGTTTTGATTAAGATCCCAAAGCCCTTACAAAGATGATTGGCCTTAGAATGTCTTAGTCAGACTAGTCTTGGTTAGGTTCTTGTACTTAGTTATTTTACACTTCACAGGTACTCAGTGAGAGGAGAACTCGCTGATGACAATCAAGACTAAGAGCCTGAAGAAGAAGAGCACCATCCTGAACTTATGGCAGTCTTCTAAGCTGGTTGAGTAAGTGTCAGTGATGAAAAGTATGACCCTGAGGTCATTATTAACTCAGTCCTGAAGGGAACAAGATGATACTGAGTTAATGGGAAAGACTTGGAGTAGAGCCAAGCAATGCAAAAGGAATGTCAGCGTCAGGACAAGACCGTTGTGCTCGAGACAAAAAGAACTTAATAAGATAAGCATGAAGCCTAGGAATAAGTTCTGACATTCTCAACAACCTGATGACGTGGACCAATCCAAGAAGGACACACACGTACGGACCCTGACATGAAGACTGACTTCAGACTGCACTTTCAACGGGCAAGCATTAAATGGTGCATTAAATGCCATTACCTAATTCAAGCAAGGACGGCTACTGCATGGGAGATATGTCCGTTTGAACAACTCTACGTAGATGACTAGAAGGCTATCTCTTTCAACTGATAGTTTTTAAATCACCTATAAATACAGAAGGCCTTGAACCCATTCAAAGTTACGGGAAATTTCCAAGCCAGAAATTACTCAAACTCTCAAGCTTTCAAAAGCATTCAACATTCAAAAGAAGCACTCAAAACCAGTTAAATTTCCCAAGTGTTTCTTAGATTAGTGAGAGTTATTCTGTATTCCATTGAGCTTTCAAGCCTTATCATAAGCTTAGAGTGATTATCCATCCTTAGCATAGCTTAGTCTTGTAAGGATAATCACACCATAGTTGGAATCCTAACTGAAACCAAAACCCTTAGTCAGGTTTGTTGGTAGTAAGTTGTGTTAGTGAGTTAGTAAGGAGTTTGTATAGGTCAGTGAGGATTAGCTGATCTTGGTGCACCTTGGCACGTAAAAAGCAAGAATCCCCTTAGTGGAATTCCTGTAAAATCAGGCCGTGGATGTAGGAGCTTGAGTCTCCGAACCACGTTAAAACTCCCTGTGTTCTTACTGCTTTGATATTGCTCTTATTTGTTTCTTTACTTAAGCCATTCATAGCATTGAGTTTTATCAGGCTTGAATCAATCAACTTGATCATCAAAATGAACACTGCCCTACTAACCACTATTTCAGAATTGAGTAATCATGTTTTCAGAAAGCAAACATAAAATAAGACTATAAACTTTCAGGGCTCACACATTTCCGCACTGAACTCAAGTTGATAGTTAGCCAACGGACCAACATTCAGTGCAGTCAGTAGGTGTGTTATCAACCCTGAGTTCATTAATGCTCTGAGTAAATGGGACTCAGTAGATGCTATCCATGACCAAATATCGCGTGTCATCAAGGAAGGACCTATCAAGATTACTATTCCTAATGTCAGAGGGAGGGGATATGATGATCTTGACATTGATGTACCAATTCCTAAGGAGAGGAAGGATATGACCAATGACGAGATCAAGATGGTGGGACTGGACAATGTGGCCAGAAATATCATCTTGCATACGGTGCCTTTCGAGGAGTCAGTGAGACGATGAACTTAAAGACGGCTAAGAAGGTTTGGGATGAGCTGACCAGGATGTATGAGGGGTCAGAAAAGATAAAGGAGAACAAGAGGAATATTGCCATTCAGAAGTTTGAAGCATTCGAGATCCTGCCTGATGAGACTATAGATCAGATGGAGTCAAGATTCATCAAGTTGATGAATGAGTTGGTGATATTGGACAAAGATTTTCCAAAGAGAGATGTTGCTTCTAAGATCCTGAATGCCCTTCCTGAGAGATGGGACAACAGTGTAATCATGCTTAAGAGCACTTAGGATATGAGTAACATAACTTATGCTTTACTTTTTTCAGAGCTCAAAGCATTGGAATATGATCTCTACAAAAAAAAAAAGAAAGTTCAGCAGGAAGAAGAGGAGAAAGAGAAAGCTCCTGAGAAAAGTGTGGCGTTCAAAGCCAGGTCAGAATTTATTGAGTCTTCACCAAAGTCAATGATGGAGATGAGCAAGGAAGAGCTTGCTGAGGAGTACAGCCTGATGGTCAGACACTTTGAGAAGCTTAATTCTAGGTTTGGTTGTTATAAGAAATATTATCAGGATACTCGTGACAGGAAACCTGAAGGAACCCACCAAAGCTCGAGGAGATGTGAGGAAAGAAGGAACAATGACCAGAGGAGAGATTGTGGCGATGAAAGAAGATATTCAGACCCAAAGTCCGATCGAAGAGATGAACAGAGATGTACTCGTGATGACAGGCACTCAGGAAAGACTGAAAGCTCATCAAGATAAAGGGAACCTGACTCAAGAAGGAACCTTGAGCCGAGAAAAGAAAGAGGTGATGAGCAAGCTACGTGTTACAACTGTAACAAGAGTGGGCACTATCAGTATGACTGCCCGGAGCTGAGTGCTAGGGAGAGAGAGGACAGGAGGGCCAAGAGAGACCAGAGGTACGCTGATCGGAGAGCTATGCTCGCTGAGGATGCTACTGACTCGGATGGTCCTGATGAGAGATCGCCTGAACTTTTCTCTGACGATGAGTACGAAGATGTTTACCTTATGGCAAGGGAGGAACCTGAGGTAACATCTAACTCTGTGTGTGGTTTCTACACTGGTCAAAATCCTGAGCCCGGCTCAGAGTCAGCCAGAGAAATGAACCTTCAGATCTATTTAGATCAATTGACAGTTGATTTCTCCCGGTTGCAGAAAACTAATGTCTTCTTGGTAGAGGAGAACAAGAAATTGAGTATTGAGGTTCAAAACCTAAATGATCAACTCACTCAGTCCGATCTGAAAGAGTCAACTCAAATTGTGAGACTAACTCAGAAGATTGATATGATCAACGCTGAGCGTCTTCCAAGAGAGAAGATTCTGAAGGAATTGGCTGAGGAAGAGCTGGTCAGGAAGGAAGAACTAAAGGTACTTAAGAGTAAGTTTGATGACCTCTTTGCCAGACATGAAATCCTGAAAAAGAGTGAGGACTCACTCAAGCAAAAGGTTGCAGCAATGAATAAATCCTCAGTGGCTAGAGAGGAAATAAATAGCAGCCAGATGCTTGGGAATGAGAAAAGGGGACTTGGATATGTTCTTAAGAGATCCTCACAAGGTCAGTCTCATGTTGCTTCAAGGAGCAACACTGAGAGGGTTTTCGTTCAGGCAGGCCAGAATGCACCTAAGGTTGTACTTCAGGCTCGCCAGACTGATAAGGGCAAAGAAACTGTCGACACAATCAGGGTTGCCCCCAAGGTTGCTAACCCAAAACCTAAGGGAAAGGCCAAGCAACCAAAAGAGGTCCCTGAGAGCTCAGGCCAGAGAAAGCCTCATCGAAAGTAGAGGAAGACTCAGGCCAAGAGCCCTCAGACTGGTCATTGAGGGTACCATCATGCGTGGCAATACCAGCAGGGAAGGCCAAGTATGATGACACCCCCATGGTTTTGGCATCCTGAGGCCTTTAACTGTTTTCCTTTCCCTCACTTGCCTAGGGGGAACATAAAACATGGTCCTTATCAAGAACAAACCCAGAGACCTGCTGCACCAAGACATAGGAAGAACAGGAGGTCAGCCCAAAAGGCACCCACTCAGACTTCTGTGAAGCCTAAGTCTAGCACTCATACTGTTGGTCCCAATAGATAGATTAATTGCGGAAGCTTAAACTTAAATTAAAGTTCTTTTCAAAATCCTTTTTCAAGAGCACACAATAAAACAATATAAATGAAAGCGATAAAGAAGACAAGATATATAGTGGTTCGGATATAATGATCCTATGTCCACTCTCCCTTTTATCAAAGGGGCCTTACTAACCAACCAACCAACAACTATCGTTCTGGAATTGAGAAGTACCAGATCCTTCTTACAGCAGCCTTTAGGTCTAACTTCGATCTAAAGCTTAACTCACTACAACCTTATCTTAATAAGATGAACAGGTTGAGTATCCAACAACTCCTTTAAGAGTGAATATGAATTTGAACAAAATAAGAGTGCTAAAACGTGATGATCAAGAGGCTTGGATATTAACTTCATTGACGCACATCTCTAGTGCCTTTCTTCAATGATGCACTCTTGTATTTATAGAGGTGATTAGGGTTTAGCCGTTGGAGAGCTAATCTAATCAAATCTCTAATTATGGAAGCTTCAATCAATCAATTTCCTAATTGATCGATTGGGTTGGTGAGATCCTTGGATTGATTAACTTCAAATACTTTCTAATCTGATCTTATTTGACTTGAATTGAATTACCAATGGTCAAATGCTTCCATTTCCCAACTCTGATTCTTACAGAGAAGGCAGGACCAGACACCAGATGACCTCGATGTCCTCTGGTCCAGAGTCGGTTAAGAATCAGAATACTCAGTAGAGTCTAGAGATGATTCTGAGCATCTTTTGGTTCACCAGACTTGTTTGGTCTGGGGAAGGTCTTCTGCCTCTGGTCTTGATCTTCTCTGGTGAAGTCTTTTGGTGGAGTCCTTTGGTGAAGTCCTCTGGTGGGGTCTTCTGGTGACTCTTCTGGTGAAGTCTTCTGGTCTGGCAGTTCTCCCTAGACTAAGTCCTAAACTAGTTCTTCATCTGGCTAACAGGTCCAGATGGTCCTATTACATCTTCTGGTTTGTTTTAACTCATCAAAACTATACAACTTTTATCCTAACAATTTCCCCCTTTTTGATGGAGTTAAAACACTAACTAGAACTGATAAAAAACTTAAGCAAGAAAACAAATAAAAAGATAAGACCTTAGAATAGATCTTATCAGGCAAACAAGGAGACAACAAGAAGTTGTCTTTAAGACAGAGTAGATATGGCTTTTCATTAATAATAAGGACAAAGAGTTTACATATTACATTTCAGATCAGGTCCTATACTATGCATATCTTCTGTTCTCCTTTGGCACCAGAAACCAATCAAGGAATCTGTCTTGAACCGCCTTGAGCTCTGCAGAGTTTGTTGGGGTGAAATTCACCAACACCTTGGTCTTGTACAATTTCTTCAGCCCAGCCCAATCAATCTGGTCCCCATTCATTGGTGTGTTGAGATAGTGAAACTCAGGGGCAGTAACTTCCAGATTGAACTCAATGGTAGAATCCATGAGTATCTTGTACAGCTCTACATCATATGCCTTCATCCAAGAGTGAAAGGTTCTGTTGATAAGCGCATCGTCCTCTGGAGGTGGCCTCTGGATGTAGTGCTAGATAAACCACCAAGTCTTGGCTACCTTCCATCTTTCAATAAGGGGAACAGGCACAGTAGAGTCAAAAGACCTTCTGTCCTGAGTGACAGAATATCCATCACCTCAATAGGTGCCTTCTTCCTTTGACTTGATCCACTGGCACCATGAGTGATTCCAGCTTCTCTGGCTTTCTTGTTTTGCCTCCTAACATATCTGAGCCTCTACTCTTCATCTATGTTCTTCCTTACTCTTGCCAATCTCTCCTCTGCAGTCTCCTCCTTGAATCTCTTCTCTGCCTCTTCAACTACCTGCTCCAGAAAGCTTTTCTTGACCCTTCTGATCTTTCTTTTGGCTGGGCCAGGAATGGAGATAGGATCTTGCTCAGAGTCAAGAGATTCCTCCTCTGCTGCAAGCTGCTTGGCTATGGTTAGAGATTTGAGCTCTTCCTTCTTCTTCTTCTGCAGCTCAGCTTGAGCCAAAGTATTCTCTAACAAGTCCAGGAGAGCTCCATGGTTGAACAACATCTCATTTGTGCTATTCGCCAGATCAGTTCTGACCTTCTCTTCCCCCTTTTTAACTTCATCAATAAGGGGCTGAACCACCTGCTTTATGAGATCAGGCATCTCAGTGAAGGAGGAAGAGTGAAGATCACGCAGCTTTTTGGCCTCATCTAGATAAGCCCGAGCTTCATCAACTAAACGCTCCTGCTTGGCCAGCATCACCTGGAGTGAGTCCTTCATCTTGGCAGTCTCGAGCATTTGAGAAGCCAATTCCACTTTGAGCACAGAGACAGGCCGCATCTAATCCAGGACATGCTCCTGCAGCTTTCTCTGGCTCTCAACCACGTCCAGCTTAAGGAAGAGGTAGTTAGCCTTGAAAGATGCCTTAGCTGAGGCAAAGCCTGCCTTGATCTGCTTTAGAAATTTCCTCCTCTCTTCCTTGATTTTGGTGCTCAACCAGAGCAGGCGCCAGATGCTGCATGGCCTTAGAGAAACGGCCAATTTGCTGGATCTGCTCATTAAAGAATAGCTTCATCTTCTGGAGTACAGCAGGGGAAACGTTGAAGTCCTCCTCATCAGAATAGAGCTCTTGAGGAAAGGAGAAGTGAGGGCCAAAAGAGTAAGAGGGGCCCTCTGGAGGAAACATGACTCCCCTCTGGATCAGCAGGGTCCTCACCACGACCTTGGCTGCCTCTAGAGATTCAAGATCTGCAGGATGCTGCATATTGATCTTCTTCTTAATGTCAATCTCCCAGGCTGTGAATCCAGATGTGGTAATTTCTTCTAGCAATATGACCAAGTCCTCCACATCTTCTAGTCTGGCCTTGCTCCAGACTTTGGCATCAGTCAGATCTGCCAACAGTGATAAGTGCTCCAACAAGATTGGAAAATGCTCTCTCAGCCAGAGCTGAGCACTTACACTCATACTCTGCCTGATGGGACCCATTTCAGCATCGTTGAAAGTAAAGGATTTGGGCCCAGGGGCAGAGGAGGATGAGGCTAAGTTTCTTGGCTCCAGTGAAGCATCCTCATCTTCACTATCATCGCTAAGTGAGATTGCGGGGGAGGCTGGAGGACCAGGAAATCCCAAGGACATTGAAGAGAGGGATTCTAGTTAGGTTGTGATTATGAAGGGATAGCTATTTGAGGTTGGGTGGTGGAAGGCTGTTCTGTACCAGAAGAGGTCATTGGCACCTCTGGTACAGAGGCTATATGCGGGGGTGAAGGGTCTGTGGGTAGAGGTGTTTGAGATGGAGGGGGGGAGGATGTTTGAGTGGGTAGGGTAGATGGTGTATATGGTGGAGTGTCTGGGATAGTCTGCTCTGGTAGAGACTGTGAACCAGAGACAGAGGGTTGGGTTTGTGCTTGGGTTTCTTGGGGAGAGGTGGATGGAGAAATAAGATTAACATGATGGGAAGAAGGGTTTACCTCAGCTGAGTCAACATCAGCTGGTAACACAGGCTCTGAAGCTGTAGCATCTCCCATCAGCTGAGAGGCCTCCTCTATAGCCTGCTCCAGGGCATCTCCCAGATCTGAGCCAGAATCTCGGTCTTGCAAAATGGCCCTCTTAGCTTTAGATCTAGTCTTCAGAGGGATCTCCTCCTCCTATGACTCCTCCTCTTCTGATGGCTCATCCACCAGAAGGGTTTTCTTTGAAGCCTTCTTAGAAGTCCTTGGCTTCTTGGCTGAGGCCTTGCTTGACCTCCTTCCTCTTGCCTTGGCCTCTTCTTAGCTGCATCAGCCTTCTTTGCAGCTTCTTCACCATCACCCCTCTGCTTCTTCAAAGCAGTAGTGAGGGGGGTCTGGTCATCCTCTGATGAGCCAGATATCACCAGATTGGAAGAAGCAGGAGCTCCAACCTTCTTCTTCGAGCTGCTCTTTTTCTTCTGCCCTTTAGCAGGTGAGGGCACTGCTTGAATAGGGGGGACAGGGATGGCATCTTCTCCATCAAAATCAGCATGGCCATGAAGAGGACCATCCTTGGAGAAAATAATCTTGGACTTGTGGAAGCTCTTGCACCAGGAGCCCTTCCACGCCTTGTCTGGGAAGATGAAATCCAGAATCAAGGTCAATTTTGTCCCGAGGGAGACATTTGCATTCAGATAGAACTGCAACTCCCCTGGTTTGGTGGGACACTCCTCCTTCTGCACCTTGGCTTTGTTCTTCCTCAACACATCCCAGAAGAACTCTGCCCAATTGCACTGGACACATCATAAATGGCCCTCATAACACAAAGACGACCTGTGAAAATCGCATTTGTGCTATGGTTTTCACACATCAACACCTTGACAACGATGTCGAAGAGCACCTTGTACTTTTGCCTCAAGTGCTTGTCCAGAAATCCCCTTGACAGACTCTGGCAAGATGAATGCGCAAATAACTTGAATAACTCCAAGACTTCATCTTCCTTGTACTTGAGTGGATCTACACCTTCTGCAGAAATATTCTCGAATAAACTGCAGAAATCATGCTTGGAGAACACCAAATCTTCCTGGTCGATCTTGGACGAGATATGGTCATTGTGGATCTTCATCCGTACCAAAAACTGGGCAACATACCCATCCAGTGTGCGAAAATCCTTTGGAATGGTTGAGATCAACTTTTCTACACCAGAATTCTGTAATAACTCCAGAATGGCCAACGCCGCTGGATTGTGAGTGGAATAAAAGTCAACCATCATCTCCGTCTTGAGTTTCTTACAGACGTAATCTAGGTTGAAGTTGCAGTTTGGAGCCATGTCTGAAAAGATAGAGAAGAAAGAGAGAGAAAACTGAATTTGCAGAGAGTGGTTAGGGTTTGAAAATATGTGAACAAGTGAAGAGACATATGAAAATTTTTGAGATTATAAAAGAAAAGACGCGTGACTTTGAGATTAAATGACATGAGAACGCGTGTAAAATCAAAATTAAATTTAGGGGACAATATCAATTTATCAATTGATTGACATCTTGCACGTTAATTAAATTTGACGGCCAGAATTAAAAAGGCAAGATACAAATTTAATTGTGTGCGTGGGCATGGTCATTGGGACTGGGTTCGAGGGGGTTTTATGGCAGTCAAGATAAAAAGCAAAATGATTGCCTAGGCCCTCTACCCTAGTCTTAAATACACTCTGAATATGAAATGTTTTGGGTGTATTTAGTAATTGGAAAAGTGTGTCCCAATGATCAGAGGCCAGAGAAGTAAATACATACCTGTCACCTGATATTGTAACCAGATGATACCTTAGTTAGTCTGGTGTTACATCTCATCTGATGGAACCCATCTGGTTCAGGTCAGAGTTTTACTCTGGATTTTTCTGGAATCTGACTTTGTACCTCATCTGAGACATACCTCATCTGGTACATACCTCATCTGGAGATGTAACTTCTCTGGTATATCTAACCTTTCCATACCTCATATGGAGTCTTACTATGTCTCTGGGCAATGAGGCATCTATTCTGGGTGTAACATGCTGTGTTGATAGCTTCTGCCCAAAATCTCTGTGGTGTGTTATGTTCTGCTAGAAGAGTTCTTGCAGCTTCCTTGAGGGTTTTGTTCCTCCTTTCTGCTACTCTGTTCTGTTGGGGTGTTCTGGCAGCAGATGTCTCATGAAAAATCCCATGGTCCTTGCAATACTCTGCAATGTGTGAATTCAAAAACTCTGTCCCTTTGTCACTTCTGATCCTTACTATGCTCTGGTTCTGCTCATTCTGAATCTGTTTGAAGAACTCTGGCAGCTTAGTGATAGTTTCATTTTTCTTAAATAAGAACACTACCCAAGTGTATCTTGAAAAGTCATCTACTATCACCAAGGTGTACTTCCTTCCACTGAAACTAAGAGGAGAAACAGGTCCAAACAGGTCCATGTGAAGTAGTTGAAGTACTCTGGTTGTGGTTGTGCTCTGGACATCCTTAAAAGAAGTCTTGGGTTGTTTACCCTTCTGGCATGAACCACAAACCTGATCCTTCTTAAACACTTCATTAGGAAGACCTCGAACTAGACCTTTTCTGGCAATCTTGTTCAGTACTTTGAAGTTAAGATGGCTCAATCTCTTGTGCCAAATCCAGCTGTTCTCTGCAGATCCCTTTGCAACCAGGCAAGCGTTTCTTGGGCAACTACTAAAATCTGCAAGATAAATGTTACCATTCATAAACCCTATAAGCAAGATATAATTATAATCAGGAGAAAAGGCAGTGCATGAATCACTAGAAAACTTCACTGAGTATCCCTTGTCACAAAATTGGGATACTGAATACAGATTATGCTTGAGTCCTTCAACGTAGTAGACTTCATCTACAGATACACCATTAAAGATCAACTTTCCAACGTCTCTGGTGACTCCATAATTGTTGTCACCAAACATCACTCTTGGCCCATTCAATGGCTTGAAATCCTGGAGATGATCTTTCTGGAATGTCATGTGCTTGGAACATCCACTATCAATGTACCAGACATGGTTGCTTGAAAGTCATTTCTCCAATGGGCTTTTATCCTCCTGCAGAGAGATCAATTAGGTCCCCTTCTAGAGCTGGGTCCTGATTGGTTAGTTGCAGGTTTTGTAGGAATCTAAAGATAAAGATCATCCCTTGCTGGATGAGGAGATCCTATCTTCCTTCCAAATCTATTTACCAGTATATGTCCTCTGACAATTACATATTGAGCTACTTGTCTGATAAGAACACCTTTCCTATACACAGGTCTGGTTGTAATTCCAGATTATACTAAACCACTCTTATCATTTATCCTTTGAGAAGATCCTGTTATAATAGATACAACAGTTGGAGCTTCTCTAGTCTTATGTACTTCCTTAGTAGGTTGTTCAATTTTCTTACCCTTGATAAGATATTGGTATTTGGCTCTAAGTTCATTGAACTCTTCTTCCTGAGAGTTCTTTTCTTTCATGAGTTGATCTACCAGAGTATCTCTTTCTGTGATCTTTTCCTGAAGTTTAGAGACTTACTTGGAATGATCTTTCATGAGTTCTCTGGTGGATTTTTGCTCATGGGATAAAGATTGAACTTCAGCTCTGAGCCTACAATTTTCTTTCTCAAGTTTTTGGCACAATTGAACACAATTTTGGAGATCTGATAGCATTTGCTGCATATCGGACTCTCTGGAAGCACCTGATGAATGAGAGGATTCAGTATATTTAGAATTTGATAAGCATAAGGTAGTTTCTTGTACCTCAGTGATGTCTGCCATAAGACATACATCATCTTCAGATCCGAAATCAGAAGAAGAAGAACTTGAGCTGGTATCCTCTTCCTCTGCTTCTGCCCAGCAATGCTCTCTTGCCTGCATATCTCCTATCTCTCTTGAGTCTTTTCTCTTCTCTTTCCCTAGGAGTAAGTTGAGGACAATCATAGCTGTAGTGGCCTGGCTTGTTGCAAATGTAGCATGTGTTGTCTCCTCTGGGACTGGGGCTTGGATCTCTCCTCCTCTGGTTGTATTCTGATTTGGCTGGACTACTCTCTCTCCTCTGGTAGTCAGGTCTGCCAGAACTGATATCTCTCCTATGATAATCTGATCTGCCAGAGCTGTCATCTATCCTCTTCTCTGGTGTTCTGAATCTGGTCTCCCTTGAGTCTCCAAATATTTTTTCCTTATCTGCAGGTTTGAAAGAACTCTTCCTCTCTCTGGTAGATTCCTTCCAGTGATTTTTGTACCTGCCATACTTAGAACTCATTTTATCAAGTTTACGGGTTAGTAGTGCTACCTGCTCCTTGAGACTCATGCCATCTGCAGTAGACTCCTTTGGCTTTTCATCAATCTTGATAGTTGAGGAGAAAGTAACTCCTTTCTGACCAGAAGAGAAAACCTCTTCTGTTTGATCTTCCTCTTGTAGATCATACTCATATGCCTTTAGATAAGACAGCAGAAGATGATGATCCAGAGTGTTGAGATCCTTGTTGTCTTTTATCACAGTGACTTTTATCCTCCACCTGCTGGTTAGTGATCTTAAAATTTTACTGTTTATTTCTTTTTCATAGTAGGTCTTACCTAAGGCACTAGCCTTGTTAAGGAGGTTGGTGAGATGCATATCCAGCTGATCAATTGTCTCATCTGGTTTCATCTTGAATGTATCAAATGAGTGTTGGACCGTCTGGACCTTGTTATCTTTTATCTTCTCTGTTCCCTCGCAGAGCAAAGCCAACTTGTCCCACATCTTCTTAGCAGTAGCATAGGTTCTGACCTTTTCTATCACTTCCTTGGTGAGAGTATTGATGATTTCTGTCCTTGCCACCTGGTCCAGATTATACAACTTTCTCTCATCATTGTTGAGCCCATCTATTTTCTTGAGAATCTTTTGCCTTGCAATTCTTTCTCCTGTTCCTTCCTCAGCAGATTCGCTGGTTTCTCCTGTGGACTCAAACCTGCCATCATCAATGGGAGTCCAATAAAATGGAATTGGGCCACTCTCTACCACATCTAACATGCGGTGATGGATAGCTCCAAGATGATTACTCATCATGAAGCTCCAGTGGCTATAATCCTCAAAGGAGAATTCAGGCAACTTACGGCTCTTGTAAGAATATTTTGAAGATATTTTCAAATTTTTTTAAAAGGAATTTAGCAAGAATAACAAAGTGCAATGGATCTACCCGGTGACCACCAAAAGCTTTTCAAAGCAGTGGTCTTGGACACACTGCTCTGATACCACTTGTTGGTCCCACTAGATAGATTAATTGCGGAAGCTTAAACTTAAATTAAAGTTCTTTTCAAAATCCTTTTTCAAGAGCACACAATAAAACAATATAAATGAAAGCGATAAAGAAGACAAGATATATAGTGGTCGGATATAACGATCCTACGTCCACTCTCCCTTTTATCAAAGGGGCCTTACTAACCAACCAACCAACAACTATCGTTCTGGAATTGAGAAGTACTAGATCCTTCTTACAGCAGCCTTTAGATCTAACTTCGATCTAAAGCTTAACTCACTACAACCTTATCTTAATAAGATGAACAGGTTGAGTATCCAACAACTCCTTTAAGAGTGAATATGAATTTGAACAAAATAAGAGTGCTAAAACGTGATGATCAAGAGGCTTGGATATTAACTTCGTTCACGCGTATCTCTAGTGCCTTTCTTCAATGATGCACTCTTGTATTTGTGAAGGTGATTAAGGTTTAGTCGTTGGAGAGCTAATCTAATCATATCTCTAATTATGGAAGCTTCAATCAATCAATTTCCTAATTGATCGATTGGGTTGGTGAGATCCTTGGATTGATTGACTTCAAATACTTTCCAATCCGATCTTATTTGACTTGAATTGAATTACCAATGGTAAAATGCATCCATTGCCCAACTCTGATTCTTACAGAGAAGGCAGGACCAGACACCAGATGACCTCGATGTCCTCTGGTCCAGAGTCGGTTAAGAATCAGAATACTCAGTAGAGTCTAGAGATGATTTTGAGCATCTTTTGGTTCACCAGACTCGTCTGGTCTAGACTCGTCTAGTCTGGGGAAGGTCTTCTGCCTCTGGTCTTGATCTTCTCTGGTGAAGTCTTCTGGTGTAGTCCTCTGGTGGGGTCTTCTGGTGACTCTTCTGGTGAAGTCTTCTGGTCAGGCAGTTCCCCCTAGACTAAGTCCTAAACTAGTTCTTCATTTGGCAAATAGGTCCAGATGGTCCTATTACATCTTCTGGTTTGTTTTAACTCATCAAAACTATACAACTTTTATCCTAACAAATACACCATCTTCCTCTCAGGCTAAGAAGAAGAAAGTCGTGTATGTTGATATTTCAGGGAGACAAATTTACCACTCTGAGGCAATCAGGGTAGTTAAGCAAGTCTGGATCCCGAAGGGTACAATTGACACAATAGGACCCAACACCCAATGGGTACCTAAAGCTTGATTTGTTTGCAGGCGGCTGTGGATCACAACAAGAGGAGAAGAGACTCAAACAAAGTTGTTTGGTACCTAGACAGTGGTTGCTCAAGGCATATGACTGGAATGAAGAGTCTTCTCCAAGAATTTCAAGTTAAAGATTGTCCACAGGTAACCTTTGGTGATAACTCAAAAGGTATTACTAAAGGTTTTGGTTTCTTGATAATAGTTACAGTCAGAGTGGAGAATGTGTCCTTTGTGGAAGGACTGAAGCACAACTTGTTGTCAGTAAGTCAATTCTATGACAAAGGTTTTAGTGTTGAGTTCTCATCGAATATATGTTCAGTAAAGGACAAATCTACACATGTTCTTCTATCAGGTATTAGGAAAGGCAATGTTTATCTTACTGATTGGAGTAGCACTATTACCAATAATTATTTTGTTGCTAAAAGCTCTCCAGAGCTCAGTTGGTTATGACATAAACTATTAAGCCACCTGAACTTCAAGATTCTTAACAAAATTTCTAGACAATCACTTGTTGAAGGTCTACCTAATGAAGTTTTTAGCAAAGATCATGTGTGAAAAGCTTGTCAAGAAGGGAAGCAGGTCAGAGCGTCATTCAAAGAGAAAACTTCCTTTTCCACTGACAGGATTCTTCAGCTCTTGCAGATGGATTTATTTTGTCCCATAACACCTGTGAGTATGAATGGTAGGAAATACACCCTTGTGGTTATTGATGATTATTCTAGATATACTTGAGTTATTTTCTTGTTAAATAAGAAGGAAATATAGGTGAAGCTTCCAGAGTTGCTCAGAAGGCTCAGCAATGAGAAGAATCAGTCTATTACTAAGATCAGATCTGACAAGGGGACTAAATTTATAAACTCATATATTTTTTATTTCTGTAATGAACTTGGTATTGCTCATGAGACTTCTACAGCTAGAACCCCACAACAGAATGGTGTCACTGAAAAGAGGAACAAGACACTGAAGGAGGCTACCAGGACCATGTTGGCTGAGTCAGGATTGCCCAAAAAGTTCTGGGCTGAGGCAATCAACACTACATGCTACACTCAGAACAGATCCATGCTAAACAAGCAACATGCTCAGACCCCATATGAGACATGGAATAAGAGGAAGCTCATTTTTGCAGTTAGTGTGTGTGATAGGTATCAGTCTGATCCCAACAAAAGTCATTTGGAGGCTGCTAAGAGGATACTTAAGTATTTGAAAAAGGACAGTCAATATGGGTCTATGGTATCCTTCAGATGACAACCTAGAACTGACAGGCTATTCAGATGCAGATTACGGAGGTTGTAGAATTGATAGGAAATCAACCTCAGGGACATGTCAGTTTTTGTGAAGTAAGTTGATCTCGTGGTTTAGTAAGAAGCAGAATTCAGTGGCAACATCCACAACTGAGGCTAAGTATATGGCTGCAGGTAGTTGTTGTGCTCAGTTTTATGGTCGAGGCAACAATTAAGAGACTATCAAGTATTTGCTAATGAGGTTCCAATCTATTGTGAAAACAATAGTGCTATAGCAATTACTCAGAACCCATTGCTTCACACAAGGTGCAAGTATGTGGATATTAGGCATCACTTCATTCGAGATCATGTGGAGAAGGACATTAGGATGGAGAAAATTCACACTGACAGGCAGAGAGCTGACATCTTGACTAAGCCTTTGGCTGAGGCAAGGTTTATGGAACTGTCAGTGGAGTTAGGTCTCTTAGATATGGGAGAGCAGTCAGTATAGGATTTAGGGGGAACTCAGGCCAGTCTCGACTCAGTGAGGTATGAGGGTGCTACAATGTCTCCCTGGCAGGTATGAGTTCTATCTTGACTCCTGTAGATTTCAAGCGTCTCCCTGAGTCCTTCGTCCTGACAATCTTTATTAAATTCATTCCATTTTCATTTAAAGCGTGCCTTTTCATATTTAAACCCACGCGCAGCGGAGCATTTAATGCTTCAGTTACTTTTTCATATACGTGTCCATTTTATATGGAATATGACTGACATGAGGAAATGATTGATACAGAGATTAATCCTGGCCCTTAATTCCAAAACTTTTCAAATTCAGGATTAATCTCAACCTCACGTCTGAGTAACTGACTAATTCATATCAATCTAGTCTGCCATTTGAGGAATTTACGCAAACACAAACGCACATTGCACACTGAGTATTCTCTCGCTCAAACACAAATCTTTTGCAAAATCTTTTCTCAAACAAATCAAAACAAATGTCATTCTTGGATTCCAACTGGACAACTGACAAGCTTGAAGACGTTGTCAAGAACAAGTTGGATAATATGGAGCATGTTATCACCATGGAGGTTGCGTGTCTTTCCGTGAAGGAGATTCTTCCAATTTTTGGCTGGATCTCCAAAGCTGGGTTGGAGAAGTATTTTACCCAGAAACCCACGACTGTGCTACCAAAGACAGTTATGGAGGCGTACTTGAACTTGTTCCTTCGCAAGGGCGAACTATTTACCAGGGTAACTGTGCTGATTCCCACTGGAAAGAAGGACAAGGATGGTGAGGCTCTCTACAACGTTGAAACACGCGACATCAACCTGAGGAAGACCATCAAGGAAGTGTATGGGCTTCCATGCTCCGGCATCAACCCTAAGACCTACAAGAAAAACAGTGAAGGGGAGTTCCTTGAGAAATGGACCAAGACTGGGTCACCGGAGTTCAGGGCGAGACAGCACAAAGAGACCCTGAAGCCTGAATATCGTGAGCTGGTCGATATTGTTTCCAAAATCATCATGGGTTCTACTGGCTCTCATGAGCAACTCAGTTTGCCCAAGCTGAGGATAATGGGCGCTCTCGTTAATGGAGTGGAGGTCAACTTGGAGCAATTCCTGCTGGATCAAATCAGTCAGGCCGCTGCTGATAAGATGAAGAAGGACCAGGAGAAGAAGCACATCTTCGTGGGTGTTATTCTTCCTTTTGGGACAAGGTTGTCCATTCTCATCGCCCATGCTTGTCAGGGCTGCACGTTTGATTGGGAGGGTGACTTGTCTCCCAAGAAGGTTATGTTCACCTCTGCTGGTGATACATATGCAGTGTTGGGCTTGACTAATCCTAATGCTCCTCCGAAGGGTCAGTGGAAGAAGCCTGCGAGCAAGGCCAAGAAGGTGGTGACAAGCCTGAGATTGTGTTCAATCCAACCCCCACTGACCCTACCCCAACAACCAACCCTGAACACACTCCCACCCAACCTGAAATTCCCATCCCTGAAACCACCCCGTCTGAGTCAGTGCCATCAACCTCACCAAACACTGAGCCTGACCAGATCACTTAACCCACCATAAACCATCCAAACCCTGAAGATTTTGAGCCTACCCTTAACCTTCCAAACCCTGATAATTTCCCCACCTACCCAAACCCAAAGGATTGCCCCAAATCCTATCAAGCCAGAGACTCAGATGACTTTTTGGAGATGGATGAGGAATTGGATGTTGGGATGTTAGGAGGGATTATGGAGAACAATCTCGGGGAAACGCAACGGAATGGGCATCTAAGTGTTGGCCCAACCTGCAAAGGTACAAAGAGCTTTGTGCGAATGTGATTGAGCTCAAGGTCTAGCTAGACTTCAAGCCATCTAATATGCAGGAGCAACATATGCTTGTTGATGCTAGAGGCTGGGAGCATTGGGAGCAGGAGGAGGCTCGACTCTGTACTTACTTCTATCTCACGAGCTGGCTACAACTTTTGAATTTCGAGAATCTGAAGCAGCTGATCAGTGATATGATGGCAGTAATGAAGGCTGATCTTAACACTAAATCTGAGAAGGAGGATGAGGATGAGGATGGAGTTCAGGGTGGAGCTAGTGAGAAATTGGTGGAAGAGACCGCAGAGGAGGTAGATGCGATGAACCCTGAGCCTCAGGCCCAGGAGGAAGGTGTGAAGGAAGTTGGTGCCAAGGGTGGACCAACTGCTGAGGATGTTGAGAACATCTCAGCTGCCAATAATACATCAGTCGATGACGGGATTTCCTGCCCTGAGACAAAGGAGGATGATGTAGAGGCATCCAAGGTGACTCCTAGTTCTGAGGGACATGTTCCCGAAGTTTGAGTTGGCTTAGCTGAGCCTGAGGAGGGGGCTATGACCACTCCTCAGCTTCCTTCAGTGCACCCTGAAGAGGGGACTGAGGATGCAGAGGCTGACAAGGGAAAACAACCACTTACTGATGAGGCCAACGATGAGGATGAAGATGTGCTTATCACTAGAGTCGGAAGGGTTGAGTTCACTAGTATCGTCGAGGTGAAGAAGGAAAAGACAACTGAGAACCTAGCTGAGCTTCAGGAGGAGGTGATGAGACTCAGAGCTAAAAAGGAAGAAGATGCCAGAGCCCTGGCTAAGCACATCCGATGGACCAAATCAGCGTACAACACACTTGCCAACAAGGAGTTGATACTGCTGAAGTGCACAATGGTGGATACAGCCAAGTCAGTAAGGAGTGAGAGGAGGAGAACAAAGAAGATGCTGAGGCAAACATTGAAGCAGCTCAATGAGAGGGACGAGCAAAGAGAGCAAAACCTGAACCTTGCAGTGGAGCGTCTTGCAGCTCGGGCTGGAGCACTTTTCACTCAGGCACTGAACGACTTAGCGGCCAAGTTGGCGCTGGAGTCAGGGAAGATTGCTCAGTCCTCTGAGTCTGCTGCTGTGATTTTGGCTAAGGCTACTGAAGAGTCGGCGAAGATACTGACTGAGACAGGTAGGATCAGCGGTGAGTCCGTAAGGGTGGAGGAAAGGATCACCAAGGCTGAACAAAGTCTCCAACACAATATGGAGGTCTTTGAAAAGAAGCTCAAAGCTACCATCGGCTCTGTTTCGTATGCAGGAACAGGGATAGCCACAGGAGTTGATATGCTAAATGAGGGCGTTCAAGAAGTTCAATCACTTGCTGCCTTTGTTATCAACAGCGGACAAGACATGTTCCCATCCCCATCTGCCAAGGATGATGCCAAAAAGGGGGAATAGAAGAGGAAAAAATCCCAGCCTGAGGCATCGGAGGCTAAGACTCAAGGAGAAGTAGAAGTGGCGAACCCTGAGGCAAACCCTGAGGGGAATGTCCTTTTTGTGCGGAAGTCAGCAAGGCTAGCTGAAGCCGCAGCGGAGAAGGCTAGTGACCCTTCAAATGAAGTTCCTCAACTCCCTTCTAAACCAGTATCAGTGATTCAGAAATCTCCCCCAGTGAACACGAGAAAGAATCCAATCACTTACTCTGTGTAGACAGTGGCTGAATTATGCGCTGAGGCATGGGGAGCCTCCACGGAGAAAACTGAAGCTGAGCGCAGGGCTGATATTACTCAGAAAGAGAAGATGCACATTCTAGAGAAGAAATTAGAAAAGCTGACTGATCTCACTGATATGCAACAACGTGAATTGGATGATGCTGTGGTCAGTTTGCTAAGGAGGAAGAAGGCGAAGCCTGAGCCGTATAAGTACAGAAAGAAGCCAACAGCTAGGAAATCAACTTTGCTACAAGTCAGAAGGCCTGAGGTAGTTCGGAGGGAAGCTCTTGTCGATGAGTTCATCTCACAGACATTGAAAGAGTTATGGGTTAATGCTAGGGATGAATTTGTCAGGCTATGGTATGTGGTGAAGAAGTGGGGCGACACTGAAGACATCAATGCCCACTTCACTGACTATATGATGGACAACCACCCTGAACTTATTCAGAAGATCTTGGAAGAAGCTGAAGCAGCCCAAGTCCAAGTCAAAGCTCCTGAATTCGTTGCACGCCCACCACCTCTTGTACCTGGAACTGGAAAATACAATACAAAAACCATCATGACTGAAGTATTGAAGATTGCTAAGGCTGAAGGTTATGCGAACCAACCTAAGAGAGTTGACGAGTTGAAGGTTAGAGTCTATGCTGGTTATGAACTCGAGCCTGAAATGAGATTAGTTTAGGTGTTCACATCTCTCTTTGTAATAGATCAGGTTCATTGTACGAATTCAATATTATCAATGAAATCTATTACTTTGCCCACAGACAAAAACTCATTGTCTTTTTTGGCTGTTATTTAAATTCTGTATTTTATCAAGAATTGCTCTAACACTGACTTATCTTATATATGGGACTTGTTTTTCCTCTAAGTGTTTTGAGGATCTTTTCAGTGTTTTGGCATCATCAAAAAGGGGGAAATTGTTGGGACATTGTCAGTTTTGATTAAGATCCCAAAGCCGCTGAAAAGATGATTGGCCTTAGAATGTCTTAGTCAGGCTAGTCTTAGTTAGGTTCTTGTACTTAGTTATTTTACACTTCACAGGTACTCAGTGAGAGGAGAACTCGCTGATGACAATTAAGACTAAGAGCCTGAAGACGAAGAGCACCATCCTGAACTTATGGCAGTCTTCTAAGCTGGTTGAGTAAGTGTCAGTGATGAAGAGTATGACCCTGAGGCCATTACTAACTCAGTCCTGAAGGGAACAGGATGATACCGAGTTAATGGGAAAGACTTGGAGTAGAGCCAAGCAATGCAAAAGGAATGTCAGCGCCAGGACAAGACCGTTGTGCTCGAGATAAAAAGAACTTAATAAGACAAGCCTGAAGCCTAGGAATAAGTTCTGACATTCTCACCAACCTAATGACGTGGACCAATCCAGGAAGGACACGCACGTACGGATCCTGACATGAAGACTGACTTCAGACTGCACTTTCAACGGGCAAGCATTAAATGGTGCATTAAATGCCATTACCTAATTCATGCAAGGACGACTGCTGCATGGGAGATATGTCCATTTGAACAACTCTACGTAGATGACTAGAAGGCTATCTCTTCCAACGAATAGTTTTCAAATCACCTATAAATACAGAAGGCCTTGAACCCATTCAAGGTTACGGGAAATTTCCAAGCCAGAAATTACTCAAACTCTCAAGCTTTCAAAAGCATTCAGCATTCAAAAGAAGCACTCGAAACCAGTTAAATTTCCCAAGTGTTTCTTAGATTAGTGAGAGTTATTCTGTATTTCATTGAGCTTTCAAGCCTTATCATAAGCTTAGAGTGATTATCCATCCTTAGCATAGCTTAGTCTTGTAAGGATAATCACACCATAGTTGGAATCCTAACTGAAACCAAAACCCTTAGTCAGGTTTGTTGGTAGTAAGTTGTGTTAGTGAGTTAGTAAGGAGTTTGTATAGGTCAGTGAGGATTAGCTGATCTTGGTGCACCTTGGCACGTAAAAAGCAAGAATCCCCTGTGTGGATTTCCTGTTAAATCAGGCCATGGACGTAGGAGCTTGAGTCTCCGAACCACGTTAAAACTCCTTGTGTTCTTACTGCTTTGATATTGCTCTTATTTGTTTATTTACTTAAGCCATTCATAGCATTGAGTTTTATCAGGCTTGAATCATTCAGCCTGATCATCAAACTGAACACTGCCCTATTAACCACTATTTCAAAATTGAGTAATCAAGTTTTCAGAAAGCAAACATAAAACAAGACTATAAACTTTCAGGGCTCACACATTTCCACACTGAACTCAAGTTGATAGTTAGTCAACTAACCAGCATTCAGTGCAGTCAGTAGGTGTGTTATCAACCCTGAGTTCATTAACACTCTAAGTAAAGGGGACTCAGTAGATTGAAAGTCAGAAAAATTTGTATACGTGTATTCTCCCCCCCATACACGTATTCCTCAGTCTTGTACCGGGACCAACAAGTTGCACTTGCTTGTGCACTAAGTGCTCGAGCTCTACTCGAGCTGACGCAATTTTGGCCCATTAATTCCCGATTCGACCCGTTGCCTATTTATACACCTTCCGAACACGTTTTTGGAGACCACTTCACACGTAGAGTTAGAATTTCAAGAGAGAAGAGTACCAAGAGTTCGAGCAAGCATAGTTTACTTTTGATCGAGGTTTTTACGTTACGAATTCGTAGTTTAGTTCTGGATTTGATTATTTTGATCTTTCGTTCTTTGAAACTTGATACTTGAGACTTATTATTTTCCTTTTAATCTGATTTTATTCTTAGACTTCAATTATTTCTTAAACCCTTGTTAATGTTCTTAAGTTATTTAATTCAATTAATTATGTTTTCGTTCGTTGCTTGCTTAATTACTTTCGTTATCGTTAAAACCATGTTAGGCTAAAACCCTTGCATGCTTGGGGTAGGATAAAATCGTAGAAGTAGGACGTTGGTGCATAATTAGGGTAACTTGTGATGTTTAGTTTTAATTCTCTTAATTAATGAATGCTTAAAATAGATCCCAGATTTATCTTTGAATTTAGTACGAACATTGTTAGAGAGAGGACGCTCTTATCACTCTCTAATAACTAATAGGCTTAACGAGAGGGTTTAGAAGGGGTTTATTCATCTACCAGTTTATCTAGGGAGGACGACCGCATCACCTTAGTTAAATTAGGGTCTCTTTAATTAAGCACAATCTATTAACTTGTTTAGTGGATTAGTGAAGTCGATTGATAGGATAAAGTATTAGGGTTTAATTCTTGAGCTTTTCATCTTTCAATCTTATACTTGCACATCACAATTATTTTGATTATGTAACGGCTCCATTAGTATATGTAGGGATTCCTATCCTGAGCATCACCCTTTTATATTTGAGACAAAACCCTTAGATAATTAAGTTTTTTCTTTTTTTTGCATTCATAATGTAATATAGTTTAGATTTAATAATTCTAAAATAAGAAGCCAAAAACAAACACTCATATTAACTACGACGCGTAGATCTTCAGGGATCTATTTGCATACATTCCTTCCCTTGGGTACAATATACTTGGTCCCTATACTTGCTGATAATATAGTGAACCCGTACGCTGAGGGGGTAACTACTAGTAAAAACTAGTAAAGTTAGGTTCAAGTCATCCTACAACCTCCATAATCTGCATCTGAATACCCTATCAGTTCTAGGTTGTCATCTGAAGGATACCAAAGTCCTAAATTGACCGTCCTCTTCAAATATTTCAGTATCCTATTTACAGCCTCAAGATGACTTTTCTTAGGGTCAGACTTATACCTAGTACATACACCAACTGCAAAAGTTATGTCAGGCCTACTCACAGTCAGGTACAATAATGACCATATTAGCCCTCTATACTCAGTCTGATTTACTGATACCCCATCAGTGTCAAGATCCATCTTCCAATCTTATTCATTGGGATCCTTGCTGGATTGCAATTCTGAACTCCAAACTTCTGAATCAAGTCTCTTGTATACTTGGCCTGATTGATGAAAATCCCTTGATTAGTTTGCTTGACTTGCAATCCCAAAAACAAGTTCATCTCTCTCATCATAGACATCTCAAATTTACCAGTCATCAACTTAGAGAATTTCTCACAGAGCTGATGATTTGGTGATCTAAATATGATGTCATCCACATATATTTGGACCTATAGAATGTCATCACCTTCAGTGATCCTGAACAATGTCCTATCCACGGTTCCCTTCCTGAATCATGGTCAGTTAGGAATTGAGAGAGGGTATCATACCAAGCTCTAGGAGCTTGCTTAAGTCCATACAATGCTTTTTTCAGGTGGTATACCTTGTCTCCAACCTCAAACCCTGGGGGTTGTTCCACATATACCTCTTCATTCAGGATACCATTGAGAAAAGCATTCTTCACATCCATTTGATACACCTTGAACTTCTTGTATGTTGCATATGCAAGGAAAAACCTGATTGCCTCTAGTCTAGCCACTGGAGCAAAAGTCTCATCATAGTCTATTCCTTCAGACTGACAATACCCCTTTGCTACCAGCCTTGCCTTGTTCCTTACTACAACACCATTCTCATGCTTCTTGTTCTTAAAGACCCACTTGGTACCAATCACACCTTGATGCCTAGGTCTATCTACCAGTTCCCAAACCTGATTCCTTGTGAATTGATTTAACTCCTCTTGTATGGCTATGATCCAGTTCGAGTCAGTGAGAGCTTCTTCTATATTCTGAGGCTCTTGCTCAGAGAGAAATCAACAAAATAGAGCACTCTCACCACTCCCTCAGTTGGATCACCAATGACTTGGTCGATGGAATAATCTTCTAGCCATGATCTCTTGCCTGGAGTTGTTCCTGAAGTACCTGTAATGTTAGTGTCTACAGGGTCTATAAATTCAGGAAAATGAACAGAAGGTGATGAATTTGAGTCTATATCAAAGGGATTAACAAGCTAAATATCAGGGACATTGGTTCCCCCTTGATATGGTGACTCAGGAGTTGTCTCAGCTGCGACCGCATCTTCATTGACAGTTCTTACCTCAGGTTGAGCCTGTTCCCCAGTCTGAGGCTCAACTGTCCCTGATGTGCTGGGTTTAGGAGTGGCATTTGGATTGTCATCCTGATCTTCATCATCATCCCAACATGGAATAGGCATTGCCTTGACCTTAGGATCAGGTTGATTCTTCAAGTTCAGCCTTGTTACTCTCCTTGTGACCTCCACAGAGTCAGGATCCAACACTTTTACCCTAGACTCAGTAGCAGATTCATCAAACACAACATGTGGTGATTCTTCCACAACAAGGGTCCTACAATTATAAACTCTGAATGCTTTATTGAGTTCAGAATATCCTAAGAATATCCCTTCATCATATATACTACTAAAGACCTTTAATTGGGTCTTCCCATTGTCGAGGATGAAACACTTGTACCCAAATATATGGAAATAAGAGATATGAGGCTTCCTCTTGTTCCATGTCTCATAGGGGGGCTGTCATGTTGTTCTGGTTAATTTCAGCTTGAGCCATAGTGCTCTCCAAAAGATCCAAATTGCCAGAATGAGAGAATAGAGTCTCATTGGTGGAGTTGGCCAATCCAGTTCTGGCCTTCTCTTCCCTCTTTTTAACTTCATCAATAAGAGGCTCTACCACCTGCCTAATTAGAGTAGGCAACTCGGTGGAGGAGGAAGAGTGCAAGTCCTTGAGCTTCTTAGCCTCCTCAAGAAAGGACTTGGCTTCAGCAACCAGAGCTTCCTGCCTATCCATCATCTGCCGGAGCTCATCCTTCATCTGGGCAGTCTCAATCATCTGGGTAGCCATGGATGTTTTGAGAACAGAGACTGGCCTCATCTGCTCCAAAACATGCTCCTGAAGCTCCTTCTGGCTCTTGATGATGTCCATCTTGAGAAAGAACCCATTCTCCTTGAAGGCATCTTTGGCAGATGCAAAGGTGGACTTGATTTGCTTGAGAAACTTCTTTCTCTCCTTAATCTGGTGGTCAATCAAGTCAGGCCCAAAGTGTTGCATGGCCTTGCAAAAACTGCCAATCTCATGGATCTGGGTATTGAAGAATAACTTCATCTTCTTCAGCATTGCAGGAGTGACATCAAAATCCTCTTCTTCTGAGTAGAGCTCTGGAGGAAAAGAGAAGTGTGGCCAAATGTGTAAGTGGGGCAAGTAGAAGAGATCATTATTCCTCTCTGGATCAGCAGAGTCCTGATTACAACTCTGGCAGAATCCACAGTCATCAGTTCTGCAGGGTGCTGAATGTTTAGCTTCTTCTTCAACTCAATCTCCTATAGGGAGAATCTGGAAGCACCCATCTCGTCATGCAGCAAGATCAGGTCTTCAATGTCCTCTTCTCTGGCCTTGCTCCAAACTTTTCCATCAGTCAAATCCGCCAGAAGAGGAAAGTGGTCCAGGAGCACAAGAAAGGACTTCCGAAGCCAGAGTTGAGCACCCTTGCTCATGCTTTGCCTAATAGGCCCCAAGTCTGTGTCATTGAAGGCAAATGGGATGGGCCTATGGGCAGATGAGGAGGGAGCATGGCTTGAAGGCTCAAGTAAAGCAGCCTCAACTTCACTATCATCGCTATCTGAACATGCAGGGGAGCCAGGAGGGGCAGGGAACCCCTAAGCCATGCTGGAGGAGGGGATATGAGGTGTTTGAGTGGAGGTGGAAGGGGGTGTTTGGTGTGAGGTGGACGGGGGCTGTTCTGTACCAGGAGAAGAAATGAGAGTGGGGGTTGTTGGGAAAATAGGGGTGCCCGAAAACTATTCGGGATGAAATTTAAATACAATTATTACTAGCATGAATTAATTCTAATTAATTCAAATAATAATTCCAACAAAAATTTTATCATCATGCATGTAGAATTAATTCACATAAAACCTATGGCGGAATAACTAGGAATTTATGTGATTACGTACCTCTTGTAGATATGGCCTTTGATAATCACGGGACTATCACGAACGTGCTACCAACCAAAAGACCTTCTCAAGTATGTCCCTTTCGCCTTGCTTCATCATCGGTGGGAAGTGCTTTCAAGCAATTAAAATAACCAAGGAAAAAGAAAAATATTTTTGCTCTTATTTTTTCCAACACATGGAATCATGTACTTGGGGATGTAATAATCATCCCCTATTTATAAGAGTGGGTTGGCCGAAATTTTATGATATTTTAGAGGTGGAGAAAATCTTTTTCTTAGCCTCTAAGAAATCTTGAATACATCCCATATATTCTTTTCTCCATAATAAAATATTCCACAAAAATCTCACCCACCTTATTAAGGGGTAATTATAAAAAATCTTAGGGAGAATATCCAAGATTTGGATCTTCTTGAATTTATGAGATAATCTTGTATTTCAAGGATACTTATCCTCCATAATATATGATGGTCCCGTTTTCGAAGGGCAAAATGGGAATTCAGGAGCAATTTTTTTTTTTTAAACCTTTTCCTCAGGGAGTTCAGCATGAGTGAGAAATACTCAAGACACTGAGTTGCTCCTAGGTAGATTTAACAAGCCAGGGTTGAGACTTGAGACCTCAGGCTCGGAACAAGTCAGTGTCTCGAGAGGTCACACTTCAAGTCACTGCCCTGCTTAGAGGCTGAGTTACCAAGTCAGTGAGACTCAGAAACTCATGCTCTAAACAAGTCAGTGACTCGAGATGCTGAACTCTCGAGCGTGTTGCCTGAACTGGTCAGTGAGATGGAATCTCCCTGACCTGAATGCTTAACTAAAGTTCCTTTTTAAACAATGCTCTCAGTGAGCAGATTTTCGCAATACTTTAGAAGAAAAGACATTCCAAATAATAACACTTGGTTTAACGTGGTTCAGAGACTCAAGCTCTTACATCCACGGCCTGATTTAACAGGAAATCCACTCCTTTGGATTCTTGTTTTTAACGTGCCAAGGTGCACTTACAACTGGACTCACGCCACTCCCTGGGCTGCCCTTCTCCTTACTAACAACTTACTCCCAACAAACCTGACAAGAGGGTTTTAGTTTCAGTTAGGGTTTTCTCCAACTAGGTGAGGTTTTCCCTTTACAATGTGTTAGCCAATAGCGAAGATAGGGAAAACCTCTCTAAGCCTAGAGTTATAAGCTGAACACTCTTTATGTATATATTTGTGAACTCTCAAGATCAGTGTATAAGATGTGAGTAGAACCTCCTTATATCTCCCCTGCACGTATACTACTACTCACACTTTCTCAGCTCGTAGGTGTTTGTATTCTTTTGATTTTCTTACAATAATCTACCAACACAACACACTTAAATACACAGCCATGAACTTGTATTTATAATGGGGATTCAAATGTATCCGTTGGAGAGGAAATACATTTGAATCCAGCATTAAATGGTTTCAACCACTTTTCTTGGAATGCGGCCTTGTCAGTGTCAGATTTACCGCCTTGTGCTGATTGTTCCACGTGGACTGATTCCAACGAATCTTTGACTCAATGGGTTGACCAAGACCCACTGACTTTAGGCAGCTTCATCCTTCACTGACTGATGATCTTCAGTGGACTGAACGTCTTCAGTGTGGTTGTCCTTCAGAGACTGTTTGAAGATCACTCCAAGAAGTTTATCATAAGGCTGAATGACAAACTTCCCTGACCACAGTAGCCTGACTCCTTCAGGGCCTACTTGGTGCAGCACTAATCCTCCTGATCAGGCTCTTCACTGAGTGGTCCACCAGACTTGGCTTAGATCAGCCTGACTTACACTCAGTGGGACTTCCTTCAGGCTACTCTTCTGGTTCAGGTTGCTAGCATGGCTTCAGTCAGTTCTCCTTGGTGTCATCTTGATATCCTCAGGCTGTGTGGCTGAGTTCCTCCTCGCTGAGTTCCCCCTCAACTGAGTTCTTCTCAACTGACAGCCTATTCTCTAGGAGCTAACCTAGCCTGACCTGAAATAAAAGATACTATCCTGACTGCTTTCAAATCTATTACATGTTGTTTTGGAAAATCATCAAAACTAAAATACATATCCCAACAATATATTTCCAAGAAAATCAACAAAATCTTTTCTCTCCTAATATCTCTAATTTTCGAAAAACACAAGAAAAATCAGCAAATATATTTTCTTTTATTTTAATCATCTTATTATTATTGAACTTCTTAATGGACTACTTGAGGGGCCTTTAGGAGAATTAAGATTGGACCTTCAATGGGCTTCTGAATTTCAATATTGAGCCCTAATATAATTCAGCTCATTAGTATTAATTAATACCACTAATAAATTAATATTGCACTATCCATCTTAATCCATATTACGATAATATGGGCTCCCGATTATTATTTCCCGTATTTAAGATTATTTAGTCCATTAATTAATTAAGCTTCTGAATAGCTCTAAATTAATTAATATTTTTCACCTTGGAGTAAAGACAGCTCAATATTATTATCCGTACCAAAGAAACTAATTCTTCACTTGTAAGATTTGGTACGATAAAACTTCTGAGCCCACCAAGGGGACAAATCACACAAGCCATACTTGCACGCGTTTCTCCGTATCAAATCTTAGCAACCATCGTATGATTAATATTACTGCCCAAAACACAAAGTTCGAAGTCACAATAATTCTCACCCAACATGAATCAAAGCAATAACCATTAACCACACATGGTCCTATTTAAGTGATGAAGATTAAGAAATCAATAACCACTGAGGTCTATTTAACCAATCAGCACAAGGCGGTAAATCTGACACTGACAAGGCCGCATTCCAAGAAAAGTGGTTGAAACCATTTAATGCTGGATTCAAATGTATTTCCTCTCCAACGGATACATTTGAATCCCCATTATAAATACAAGCTCATGGCTGTGTATATAAGTGTGTTGTGTTGGTAGATTATTGTAAGAAAATCAAAAGAATACAAACACCTACGAGCTGAGAAAGTGTGAGTAGTAGTATACGTGCAAAGGAGATATAAGGAGGTTCTACTCACATCTTATACACTGATCTTGAGAGTTCACAAATATATACATAAAGAGTGTTCAGCTTGTAACTCTAGGCTTAGAGAGGTTTTCCCTATCTTAGCTATTGGCTAACACATTGTAAAGGGAAAACCTCACCTAGTTGGAGAAAACCCTAACTGAAACCAAAACCCTCTTGTCAGGTTTGTTGGGAGTAAGTTGTTAGTAAGGAGAAGGGCAGCCCAGGGAGTGGCGTGAGTCCAGTTGCAAGTGCACCTTGGCACGTTAAAAACAAGAATCCAAAGGAGTGGATTTCCTGTTAAATCAGGCCGTGGATGTAAGAGCTTGAGTCTCTGAACCACGTTAAACCAAGTGTTATTATTTGGAATGTCTTTTCTTCTAAAGTATTGCGAAAATCTGCTCACTGAGAGCATTGTTTAAAAAGGAACTTTAGTTAAGCATTCAGGTCAGGGAGATTCCATCTCACTGACCAGTTCAGGCAACATGCTCGAGAGTTCAGCATCTCGAGTCACTGACTTGTTTAGAGCATGAGTTTCTGAGTCTCACTGACTTGGTAACTCAGCCTCTAAGCAGGGCAGTGACTTGAAGTGTGACCTCTCGAGACACTGACTTGTTCCGAGCCTGAGGTCTCAAGTCTCAACCCTGGCTTGTTAAATCTGCCTAGGAGCAACTCAGTGACTTGAGTATTTCTCACTCATGCTGAACTCCCTGAGGAAAAGGTTTAAAAAAAAAAATTTGCTCCTGAATTCCCATTTTGCCCTTCGAAAACGGGACCATCAATTGGTATCAGAGCGGGTTGTTCACATGACCACTGATCCAGTTTTGTTAAGAAAAATGGTCTACCGAATGTATCTTCCCTCCAACGGATACATTTGAATCCCCATTATATATACAAGCTCTCTTGTTGGTCCCGGTACAAGACTGAGGAATACGTGTATGGGGGGGGGGGGGGGGGAAAACACGTATACCAATTTTTCAAACTTAAAACTGACTGGGTCCCCTTTACTCAGAGTGGTAAAGAACTAGGAGCTGATAATATACCTACTGACTACACTTGGTGCGGGTCAGTTGGCTAACTATCAGTTCAAGTTCAGTGCGGAAATGTTTGAGCCCTGAAAGTTTAAAGTCTTGTTTAGTTTGCTTTCTGAAAAACTTGTTTTACACAAATCTAAAAAGTGTTTAGTAGGGCAATGCTCTTTTGAAGATCAGTCTGATTGATTCAGACCTGATAAACTTGAATGCAATGAATGAACAAGTAATATAGCAAGCATGCACAATATCAAAGCAGTAAGAACACAAGGAGTTTAACGTGGTTCAGAGACTCAAGCTCCTACGTCCACGGCCTGACTTAACAGGAAATCCACTCAAGGGATTCTTGTTTTTAACGTGCCAAGGTGCACCAAGACCAGCTATCCTCACTGATCTATACAACTCCACTTACTAACACTCTAACTGACTTACTCCCAACAAGCCTAACTTAGGGTTTTGGTTTTAGTTGGATTCCAACTAAGTTGAGATTATCCTTACAAGGCAAAGCTATGCCAAGGATTGGATAATCTCTCTAAGCTTAAGATAATTCTAATTAGTTCTTGGAATACAGAATAACTCTCAATTGCTGAGAAACACTTGGGAAATTTAGAAGGTTTCGAGTGCTTCTCTTAATGGTTGAATGCTTTTGAATGCTTGAGAGTTTGAGTAATTTCTGGCTTGGAAATTTCCCGTAACCTTGAATGGGGTCAAGGTCTTCTGTATTTATAGGTGATTTGAAAAAAACTATCCGTTGGAGAGATAGCCTTCGAGTCATCTATGTAGAGTGGCTTCAAACAGACATATCTTCATGCAGCAGCCGTCCTTGCATGGTTTTGGTATTTGCATTAAATGCGTATTGAATGCTTGCCCGTTGAATATGCAGTCTGAATTTAGTCTTCATGTCAGGTTCCGTACGTGCGTGTCCTTCTCGGATTGGTCCACGTCATCAGGTTGGTGAGAATGTCAGAACTTATTCCTGGGCTTCAGGCTTGTTTTATTAAGTTCATTTTGTCTTGAGCCCACCAGTCTTGTCCTAACGCTGAAATTCCGTTTGCATTGCTTGGCTCTACTCCAAGTCTTCCCATTAACTCAGTGACATCCTGTTCCCTTCAGGACTGAGTTAGTAATGACCTCAGTGTCATACTCTTCATCACTGACACTTACTCAGCCAACTTAGAGGACTGCCATAAGTTCAGGATGGTGCTCTTCGTCTTCAGGCTCTGAGTCTTGATTGTCTCCAGTGAGTTCTCCTCTCACTGAGTACCTGTGAATTGTAAAATGACTAAGTATTAATCCTAACCAAGACTAGCCTGACAAAGACAGATTAAGGCAATCATCTTTTCAGGGGCTTTGGAATCTTAATCAAAACTGACAATGTCCCAACAGTACACCACTTCATTCGAGATCATGTGGAGAAGAAAGATATTAGGATGGAGAAGATTCACACTGACAGGCAAAGAGCTGACATCTTGACTAAGCCTCTGGCTGAAGCAAGGTTTATGGAACTGTCAGTAGAGTTAGGACTCTTAGATCCGGGAGAGCAGTCAGTGTAGGGTTCTAGGGGGAACTCAGGCCAGACTCGACTCAGCGAGGTATCAGGGTGCTACAATGTCTCCCTGACAGGTATGAGTTCTAACCTGACTCTTGTGAATTTCAAGCGTCTCCCTGAGTCCTTCGTCCTAAAAATCTTTATTAAATGCATTCCGTTCTCATTAAAAGCGCGTCTTTTCATATTTAAACCCACGCGCACAGAGCATTTAATGCTACAGTTACTTTTTCATATACGTGTCCGTTTTATACGGAATATGACTGACATGGGGTTTAATTGAAGCTGAGATTAATCCTGGCCCCTCATTTCAAAACCTTTCGAATTCGGGATCAATCTCAACCCCACGTTTGAGTAACTGACTTAGTCTTATCAATCAAGAGTGCCATTTGAGGTTTTTACGCAAACACAACGCACAATCTGCACACTGAGTTTTCTCTTGCTCAAACACAGATAATTCTTTCGAAAAAAAAATCTCTTCTTTTTAAAACAATGGCATTCCTCGATTCCAACTGGACAACCGACAAGATCGTAGATGTTGTCGAAAAGAAACTGGTACACATGGAGCAAGTCATCTCCATGGGAGGTATCTGTCTTACAGTTGAGGAAATCAAACCCGTATTTAAATGGATTTCCGATGCCGGGTTGGAAACATACTTCACCACCCGCCCCATTTCCTTGCTCCCAAGAACAGTGGTGGAAGCCTATTTAAATATGTTCTTAAGGAAGGGAGAGATCTTTACAAAGGTGACTGCGCTTAAGCCGACGGGAGAAAAGGACGGCGACGGCGAAACCCTCTACAACTCAGAGGAAGTCACTTTCGACGTCAGGAGGGCGGTGAGGGAAGTCTTTAAGTTGCCTTTCACAGACATTAACCCAAGAACCTACAAGGAGAACTCAGAGGGAGAGCTTCTTGCGAAATGGACCAAGTCAGGGTCATCGGAGTTCAAGGCTCGTCAAAACAAGAATACTCTGAAGCCTGGGTACAGAGCGCTGGTGGACTTGGTGTCCAAGTTAGTGATGGGAGCAACTGGTTCTCACGAGCAGTTGAGTCTGCCCAAGCTGAGGCTCATGGGGGCAATTGCTGATGGAGTGGAAGCGAACTGGGAGCAGTTCTTCCTCGATCAACTCCATCAGGCAGGATTGGACAAGCTTATGCGGGACGAGGAGAAGAAACACATTTCCGTCAGTGCCATCTTGCCATTCGGCACGAGGATGTCCATCCTGATTGCTCATGCTTGCCATGGGCATACCTTCGACTTTGAGGACAGTCTCTCCTCAAAGAAGGTAATGTTTTCCTCACTGAGTGATACCTATTCAGTGCTAGGGCTGACTGATCCCAATGCGAAAGCAAAGGGTCAGGGTAAAAAGCCAGCTGGTAAGGCCAAGAGAGTGGCAACCAGTCTCATTGAACGGGTAGATGAGCTCCTTGAGAGGAGTAAGGAGGGTGAGGAGGTTGCAGCTGGGGAGATGGAGCAGCCGGAGGTGACCGCGGCTGAGAAGAAGAGGGTGAAGATAGTGCTGTCAGGGAAGAGCACGAAATCTGGGACTGAGTCTGATCCCAAGAAGGCCGGGTCTGAGGCTGAGGGAACTGACGATGACGTCAGAAAGGAGGGTGCTCAGGGAGAGAGGCCCCTGAAGAGGATTAGGAAGGGAATAAGAAAATCCCCTGCTAAGAAGCTACCTGAGGTGAGTGAAAGGGAGAAGTCAAGCTCTCCTGGAGCCTCTGACTTGGAGGAAGTGAGAAAGACTGTCGAGACGGCTGAGTCGTTGCAGCCTGAGACAGCACCCACTCAAACACCCCCGCACTCTGAAACCCAAACACCTTCCATCCCTGACCCCACACCTCAAACTCCCCAACCCCCCCAAACCTCAGAGCCAAACCGTCCTACTGAGTCAGCGCCTTCAACTTCACACATAAATAAGCCTGACCAGTCAGCCGAGCCGAACATTCCAAACCCCTCAGATTTTCCCTCATACCCCAATCCCAAAGACTGTCCCAAATCCATTTCAGGTGAGGAGGATGAGTTCCTTGAATTGGAGGAGGAGGAGTTAGATGAGCACATGGCAGGAGGGATTCTGGAGAACACGCTCAGGGGAAACGCCACAGAATGGGCAGGAAAGTGCTGGCCTGGGCTATACAAGTACACTGAGCTGCTGGCGTATGTGATTGAGCTCAAGGTTTGGTTGGACTTCAAACAATCAAACATGCAGGAGCAACATATGCTGGTGGATGCACGTGGCTAGGAGCACTGGGAGGCGGAAGAGGCCAAGATTTGCTCGTTCTTTGGACTTACTAGCTGGCTTCAACTCTTGAACTTTGACAACCTGAAGCAGCTAGTGGCTGAAATGATGTCCAAGAGCAAGGCTGATCTCCTATCAAATGACGAGAAGGATGGTGATGAGGATGATGAAGGAGCTCAGGGTGGAGACCTGGAGAAGGCAGTGGAGGAAACTGCACAGGAAGTTGATGAGATGAACTCTGAGCCTCAGGCTCAGGGGGAAGGTGATAAGAACACTGGTGCCAAGGGTGGACCAGTGGCTGAGGATGTTGTGAACATCTCAGCTGCCAATGAGACATCTGTCAATGAAGGGATTCCCTGCCCTGAGACAAGAGATGAAGATGTTGAGGCATTCAAGGAGACTCTCAGTTCCGAGGGACTTGCTCCTAAGGTTCAAGATAGCTTAGCTGAGCCTGAGGAGGCGGCTATGACTACTTCACAATTGCCTTCAGTGCACCTTGAAGAAGGGACTGATGCTGCAGGGGCTGACAAGGGAAAGCATCCAATCACTGATGCGGCCGTTGATGATGAGGATGTGATCATAATCGGGGTCGGACGTGCTGAATTCACAAGCATAGTAGAGGTCAAGCAGGAGAAAACCTCAGAAAATCTAGCTGAACTTCAGGAGGAGGTAATGAGGCTACGAGCTGAGAAGGAAGAAGACTCCAAGGCCCTGGCGAAGTACATCAAGTGGACAAAGTCAGCTTACAATACCCTTGCTAACAGGGAGCTAATTTTGTTAAAGAAAACGATGACTAACACGGCCAAGTCAGTGAGGAATGAGAGGAAGCGCACCAAGAAGATGCTTAGGAACACTCTCAAGAAGCTTGAAGAGAGGGATGCGATCAGGGACGAGAAGATGAATCAGGCAGTGGACAGGCTTGCAGTTCAGACTGGAGCTATTGTCACTCAGGCCTTGAAGGACTCAGCGTCCAAACTGGAGCTGGAGTCAGGGAGGATGGATCGCACCTCTCAGTCAGTGGCAGACACTTTGGCAAAGGCCACTGAGAAATCGGCAAAGATACTAACTGAGGCTAGCAGAGTCAGCGGTGAGTCCTTGAAGGTGGAGGAAAGGATCACCAAGGCTGAAAATAGACTCCAACTCTCCATGGAGGTCTTTGAGAAGAAAGTCAATGCTGCTATCAGTTCAGTTTCTTTTGCAGGCACTGGGATTGCCATGGGAGTTGAGATGCTGAAGGAGGGCGTATTGGAAGTTCAATCCTTAGCCTCTTTTGTTATCAACAGTGGAGCTGAGTCACTCCCATCCCTGGCCAATGATGATGCCAAAAAGGGGGAAAAGAAGAAGATTAGATCCCGCCCTGAGGCATCGGAGGCAGTCAATCAAGGTGAAACCGTTCTAGCTGACCCTGAAGCCAATCCTGAAGGAAACATTTTAAGGGTGAGGAAGTCAGCTAGGTTAGCGGCGGTGGAAAAGGAAGGAGGGGAAATTGTTGCCAAGCTGAGAGAGGAGGCAACAAAGGCAAAGGCTATTGAACCTTCCAAGCAACAACCTGAGCCAGTTCAGAGGTTGTCTCCCATGAGCTCAAGGAAGAATCCCATCACTTATCCAGGTGAGTTGGTTGTGGAGCTATGTGCTGAAGCATGGGGAGATCAATCTGAAAAATCTGAGGCTATGCGCAGAGCTGAAATTGCTCAGAAGGAGAAGATGCGCATCTTGGAGAAGAAGGTTGAGAAGCTGACTGATATCACTGAGCTTCAACAAAGGGAATTAGATGATGCAGTGATCAGTCTGCTTAGGAGGAAGAAGGCGAAGCCTGAGCCCAGGAAGTACAGGAAGAAGCCAACAGTTAGGAAATCAACAATTCTTCAAGTTAGAAGGCCAGAATCAGGAGCAAGGGAAGCTTTTGTTGATGAGTTCGTCTCAGAGACATTGAAGGAGTTTTGGACTGATGCAAGGGATGAATTTGTTAGATTGTGGTTTGTTGTGAAGAAGTGGGGCGACACTGACGATATCAATGCCCACTTCACTGACTACATGATGGACAATCATCCTGAGCTATTCCAGAAGATCTTGGAGGAGGCTGAGGCAGCTCAAGTTCAAGTGAAGGCTCCTGAGTTCACCATTCGAGCTCCTCCCTTGGTTCCTGGAACTCAAAAGCATGATACAAAGGCCATTATGATGGAAGTATTAAAGATAGCCAAAGCTGAAGGGTACGTGAATCAACCTGGAAGACTTGACGAGCTGAAGGCAAGAGTTTATGCAAGATATGGACTCAAGCCTGAAATTAGATTAGTCTAGGTGTTCACAGGCTTCTTTGTAATAGATTAGATTCATTGTAATCATTTCCACATCAATCAATGAAATCTATTACTTTTGCCCACAGACAAAAACTCATTGTCTTTTTGGCTGTTGTTTAAAATTCTTTACTTTATCAAGAATTGCTCTAACACTGTCTTATCTTATAGATAGGTTTATCTTGTTTCCTCTAAGTGTTTTGAGGATCTTTTTAGTGTTTTGGCATCATCAAAAAGGGGGAAACTGTTGGGACATTGTCAGTTTTGATTAAGATTCCAAAGCCCCTGAAAAGATGATTGCCTTAATCTGTCTTTGTCAGGCTAGTCTTGGTTAGGATTAGTACTTAGTCATTTTACAATTCACAGGTACTCAGTGAGAGGAGAACTCACTGGAGACAATCAAGACTCAGAGCCTGAAGACGAAGAGCACCATCCTGAACTTATGGTAGTCCTCTAAGCTGGCTGAGTAAGTGTCAGTGATGAAGAGTATGACACTGAGGTCATTACTAACTCAGTCCTGAAGGGAACAGGATGTCACTGAGTTAATGGGAAGACTTGGAGTAGAGCCAAGCAATGCAAACGGAATTTCAGTGTTAGGACAAGACTGGTGGGCTCAAGACAAAATGAACTTAATAAAACAAGCCTGAAGCCCAGGAATAAGTTCTGACATTCTCACCAACCTGATGACGTGGACCAATCCGAGAAGGACACGCACGTACGGAACCTGACATGAAGACTGAATTCAGACTGCATATTCAACGGGCAAGCATTCAATACGCATTTAATGCAAATACCAAATCCATGCAAGGACGGCTGCTGCATGAAGATATGTCCGTTTGAAGCCACTCTACATAGATGACTCGAAGGCTATCTCTCCAACGGATAGTTTTTTTCAAATCACCTATAAATACAGAAGACCTTGACCCCTTTCAAGGTTACGGGAAATTTCCAAGCCAAAAATTACTCAAACTCTCAAGCATTCAAAAGCATTCAACCATTAAGAGAAGCACTCGAAACCTTCTAAATTTCCCAAGTGTTTCTCAGCAATTGAGAGTTATTCTGTATTCCAAGAACTAATTAGAATTATCTTAAGCTTAGAGAGATTATCCAATCCTTAGCATAGCTTTGCCTTGTAAGGATAATCTCAACTTAGTTGGAATCCAACTGAAACCAAAACCCTAAGTTAGGCTTGTTGGGAGTAAGTCAGTTAGAGTGTTAGTAAGTGGAGTTGTATAGATCAGTGAGGATAGCTGGTCTTGGTGCACCTTGGCACGTTAAAAACAAGAATCCCTTGAGTGGATTTCCTGTTAAGTCAGGCCGTGGACGTAGGAGCTTGAGTCTCTGAACCACGTTAAACTCCTTGTGTTCTTACTGCTTTGATATTGTGCATACTTGCTATATTACTTGTTCATTCATTGCATTCAAGTTTATCAGGTCTGAATCAATCAGACTGATCTTCAAAAGAGCACTGCCCTACTAAACACTTTTCAGATTTGTGTAAAACAAGTTTTTCAGAAAGCAAACTAAACAAGACTTTAAACTTTCAGGGCTCAAACATTTCCGCACTGAACTTGAACTGATAGTTAGCCAACTGACCCGCACCAAGTGTAGTCAGTAGGTATATTATCAGCTCCTAGTTCTTTACCACTCTGAGTAAAGGGGACTCAGTCAGTTTTAAGTTTGAAAAATTGGTATACGTGTATTCCCCCCCCCATACACGTATTCCTCAGTCTTGTACCGGGACCAACAAGAGAGCTTGTATATATAATGGGGATTCAAATGTATCCGTTGGAGGGAAGATACATTCGGTAGACCATTTTTCTTAACAAAACTGGATCAGTGGTCATGTGAACAACCCGCTCTGATACCAATTGATGGTCCCGTTTTCGAAGGGCAAAATGGGAATTCAGGAGCAATTTTTTTTTTTAAACCTTTTCCTCAGGGAGTTCAGCATGAGTGAGAAATACTCAAGTCACTGAGTTGCTCCTAGGCAGATTTAACAAGCCAGGGTTGAGACTTGAGACCTCAGGCTCGGAACAAGTCAGTGTCTCGAGAGGTCACACTTCAAGTCACTGCCCTGCTTAGAGGCTGAGTTACCAAGTCAGTGAGACTCAGAAACTCATGCTCTAAACAAGTCAGTGACTCGAGATGCTGAACTCTCGAGCGTGTTGCCTGAACTGGTCAGTGAGATGGAATCTCCCTGACCTGAATGCTTAACTAAAGTTCCTTTTTAAACAATGCTCTCAGTGAGTAGATTTTCGCAATACTTTAGAAGAAAAGACATTCCAAATAATAACACTTGGTTTAACGTGGTTCAGAGACTCAAGCTCTTACATCCACGGTCTGATTTAACAGGAAATCCACTCCTTTGGATTCTTGTTTTTAACGTGCCAAGGTGCACTTACAACTGGACTCACGCCACTCCCTGGGCTGCCCTTCTCCTTACTAACAAATTCTCCCAACAAACCTGACAAGAGGGTTTTGGTTTCAGTTAGGGTTTTCTCCAACTAGGTGAGGTTTTCCCTTTACAATGTGTTAGCCAATAGCTAAGATAGGGAAAACCTCTCTAAGCCTAGAGTAACAAGCTGAACACTCTTTATGTATATATTTGTGAACTCTCAAGATCAGTGTATAAGATGTGAGTAGAACCTCCTTATATCTCCTCTGCACGTATACTACTACTCACACTTTCTCAGCTCGTAGGTGTTTGTATCCTTTTGATTTTCTTACAATAATCTACCAACACAACACACTTAAATACACAGCCATGAGCTTGTATTTATAATGGGGATTCAAATGTATCCGTTGGACAGGAAATACACTTGAATCCAGCATTAAATGGTTTCAACCACTTTTCTTGGAATGCAGCCTTGTCAGTGTCAGATTTACCGCCTTGTGCTGATTGGTCCACGTGGACTGATTCCAACGAATCTTTGACTCAGTGGGTTGACCAAGACGCACTGACTTTAGGCAGCTTCATCCTTCACTGACTGATGATCTTCAGTGGACTGAACGTTTTCAGTGTGGTTGTCCTTCAGAGACTGTTTGAAGATCACTCCAAGAAGTTTGTCATAAGGCTGAATGACAAACTTCCCTGACCACAGTAGCCTGACTCCTTCAGGGCCTACTTGGTGCAGCACTGATCCTCCTGATCAGGCTCTTCACTGAGTGGTCCACCAGACTTGGCTTAGATCAGCCTGACTTACACTCAGTGGGACTTCCTTCAGGCTTCTCTTCTGGTTCAGGTTGCTAGCATGGCTTCAGTCAGTTCTCCTTGGTGTCATCTTGATATCCTCAGGCTGTGTGGCTGAGTTCCGCCTCAACTGAGTGTTCCCTCAACTGAGTTCTTCTCAACTGACAGCCTATTCTCTAGGAGCTAACCTAGCCTGACCTGAAATAAAAGATACTATCCTGACTGCTTTCAAATCTATTACATGTTGTTTTGGAAAATCATCAAAACTAAAATACATATCCCAACAATATATTTCCAAGAAAATCAACAAAATCTTTTCTCTCCTAATATCTCTAATTTTCGAAAAACACAAGAAAAATCAGCAAATATATTTTCTTTTATTTTAATCATCTTATTATTATTGAACTACTTAATGGACTACTTGAGGGGCCTTTAGGAGAATTAAGATTGGACCTTCAATGGGCTTCTGAATTTCAATATTGAGCCCTAATATAATTCAGCTCATTAGTATTAATTAATACCACTAATAAATTAATATTGCACTATCCATCTTAATCCATATTACGATAATATGGGCTCCCGGTTATTATTTCCCGTATTTAAGATTATTTAGTCCATTAATTAATTAAGCTTCTGAATAGCTCTAAATTAATTAATATTTTTCACCTTGGAGTAAAGACAGCTTAATATTATTATCCGTACTAAAGAAACTAATTCTTCACTTGTAAGATTTGGTACGATAAAACTTCTGAGCCCACCAAGGGGACAAATCACACAAGCCGTACTTGCACGCATTTCTCCGTATCAAATCTTAGCAACCGTCGTATGATTAATATTACTGCCCAAAACACAAAGTTCGAAGTCACAATAATTCTCACCCAACATGAATCAAAGCAATAACCATTAACCACGCACGGTCCTATTTAAGTGATGAAGATTAAGAAATCAATAACCACTGAGGTCTAATTCTTCACATTTCAGAACAGAAGAATTTATCCTCGATGTATGTCCTCTTCAACACATACTAAATGTGCTAGTGCAATCTCTTAGTCAAGATAGACCACTCTGAGATATACACATCGACCTTTCGCGGCGGATTGTTCAATTCCACGTGGGTCCTGAATTTGTATGTTTAGTTACAAAGAAACCGTTAATGTGATCTTTCATGATCGGGTATCACCTCATTAACTACAATGTAACACATACTACTTATAATGAACTGTTTGCAATAAATATTCAACATTCAATCATATCTAAAGCAAATGCGATAAAAGATATATTCTCATAAATAAGTGTTTAATACATGAGTTATACAAAGTAAAAGCATACTTTCATGTATAACTCCAGTAATCTCCCACTTATACTTAAAGTCTGCTTTTTAGTATACATCATGCATGTCTAGTGTAGTAGCTCTACGTGACATCTCATGTCAACCTACACTAACCTAATACTTCCTCCCACTTATACTTAAAGCAGATTAGCAATAGTCTTGACTCTCATTCCATCCACATGTCTCTCGAATGTACTCTGAGGCAGACCCTTTGTGAATGGATCCGCTAGGTTGTCCTCTGACGCTATCTTTGCCACCTCTATATCTCCTCTCTTAACGATTTCTCGTATAAGATGGTATTTTCTTTCTATGTGTTTGTTGGCCTTGTGGGCTCTCGCTTCCTTTAAATTTGTAACTGCTTCGATATTGTCACAATAGACAGTGATCATGTCGAGCAAATTCAGAACAACGTCCAAGTCCACTAAGAAGTTCTTGAACCATACTGCCTAATTCACTGCTTCACAAGCAGCTACATATTCGGCTTCTATGGTCGAATCGGCGATGTATTTCTGCTTAACGCTTCTCCATGAAATGGCTCCTCCTCCCATGCAAAACACACTACCCGAGGTAGACTTTCTGGAGTCTAGGTCTGATTGGAAATCCGAGTCCGTGTATCCCACGTGAATTAGACTATCTGACTGGTAAATCAGCATCCTATCACGAGTTCTTTTCAGGTACCTCAAGATGCATTTTACGGCAGTCCAATGGTCTTTCCTAGGATTACTTTGATATCTCGCCACCATGCCCACAGTAAAGAAGATATCCGATCTCGTACAGAGCATTGCATATATAAGGCTTCATACGGCCAAAGCGTACGGAACGCCTTTCATATCATCTATCTCTGCTTGTCTCTTAGGGCTAATTTCTTTCGATAGATGAATTCCGTGCCTAAAAGGTACAAAACCTTTCTTGGAATCTTGCATGCTGAAATGCCTCAAAACAGTGTCAATGTATGAAACTTGCGATAAGCCCAACATCTTTTTCTTGCGATCGCGAGTGATCTTGATCCCAAGGATGTGACCGGCTTCCCCTAAGTCCTTCATATCAAATTGTTTTGACAGTCATACCTTTACGTTTGACAATACCTTTACATTGTTTCCAATGAGCAGAACATTGTCTACATATAATACTAAGAATACCACCGCAGTTCTGTCACACTTTTTATACACACACTCTCGAACTCGTTTTGATCAAACCCATAAGACTTAATAACTTGATCAAAATACTGGTTCCAAGTATACGATGCTTGCTTAAGTCAATAAATGGATCTCTTGAGCTTGCATACGAGATTCTCTTGGCCTTTTTCAATAAAAACTTTGGGTTGTTGCATATAAATATCTAACCCGTCAAGACTTCCGTTAAGGAAAGTTGTCTTGACATCCATTTACATGATCTCGTAATCTAGGTGTACAGCAATCTACAAGAGAATACGAATGGACTTAAGCATAGCTACAGGCGAAAAGGTTTCCTTATAATCGATCCCTTCTTTTTTAGTATACCATTTTGCCACAACCTTGCCTTGAAGGTCTCAACCCTTCCGTCCGATCCTCATTTCCACTACCCTACTGGGTGGTTCGACCAACTCCCACACTTGATTATGATCCATCGAACCCATCTCGGCTTCCATTGCCGTTTGCCATGACTCTGCGTCTTTGTCTTGGATTACCTCGTCGTATGTCCATGGGTCTGATTCATCACCGAGAATCAAATCAGAAGATTCTCCTATTCTCATGAATCTCTCGGGTTGTCTAACAAACCTCCCACTGCGACGGGGTTCCGGTTGTGAAGGTGTGACGTGTGGTATATCATCTTGTATACTTAGTATCGGGGTTTGCCCTCTCAATTCTTCTAAGGTAATTTCACTTTTAGGCTTCTGATTGTTCATATAGTCCTCCTCCAAGAATTTAAAGTGTGTACTAATCACGGTCTTTTGATCCTTGGGACTATAGAACATACACCCTTTCGTTCCCGCAGGATATCCTATAAATAGCCTTAACTCCGAACGTGGATCCAATTTATCGGCTTCCTTGTCTAGCACGTATGTCAGACACCCCCATATCCGCATGTGTCTCAGACAGGGCTTGCGCCCGGTCCACAATTCTATCGTGGTTTTAGGAACCGATTTGGATGTCACCAAGTTTAGAATGTAAGCCACCGTTTTCAAGGCGTTACCCCAAAATAATTTGGGTAAATCTGAATAACTCATCATGGATCTGACCATTTCTAAAGGAGTCTGGTTCCTTCATTCTGCCACACCGTTCTGTTGAGGGGTTCCCGGTGCGGTTAACTGGGATACGATCCCTTCGTCCGACAGGTAGTTCAAGAATTCATCGTTGAGGTATTCGCCTCCACGATCTGATCATAGAAACTTGATACTCTTTTCCCTATGTTTCTCGGCTTCGGCCTTAAATTCCTTGAACTTGTCAAAAGTTTCAGACTTATGCCTCATAAGGTAGATATACTCATATCTCGAGTAATCGTCAATGAAAGTAACAAAATGCTCATACCCCATTCTTGCTTTGATCGACATTGGACCACACAAATCGGTATGAATAATTTCTAACACTTCCGTGGCTCTATTCCCCTTGGCTCCAAATGCCCTTTTGGTTATTTTACCCTCTAAACATGATTCACAAGTTGGAAACGGCTCGACTTGGAATGATTCCAAGGATCCGTCTTTCACTAATCTTTCTATCCACTTTAGATTAATATGACCTAGTCTAAGATGCCATAGAAGTGTTTCATTCATATCCAAAGAACGCTTTCTTTTATTCCTCGAAATGATCGATGTGTTATTAGATTCATTATTTGAGTGGTGTGCACATTTAATCGTATAGAGATTGTTCACCAATGTTCCATGACAGATAAAATCATTCTTAAAAGAAACAGTAACAATTTTATTAAAAGTAACTGAATATCCATAAAAAACAACTTAAAAATCGAAATTAAATTCTTTCTAAACTTTGAACGTATAAAACATCTCTTAAAATTAAAACTCTATCTTCAAAAGACAGGTGCACGACTCCCATTGATATAGCTGCCACTCTCGTAGCATTGCCTAAAGTGATGAGGATCTCATTCTTGCTAAGTCGTCGGGTAAGCTGGAACCCCTAAAGAGTGAAACAAATATGATCAGTTACCCCGGTATCCACTACCCAAACGTAGGTAGCATACGCCGCAACATAAGTTTCAATGACTAAAGTATGAGAGTTACCTTTCTTTACCGCCTTCTTAGGCTTAGAATAGGCAGACCTCCAATGTCCTTTCTCACCGCAATTGAAGCACTTACTCTTACTGGATATCTTCACACAGTACGGTTTGATTGCTCTTTCTTTGTCATCAAGAGTGAGTCGGTTGGTTTAATTCTGATTAATTTCCTTTCCCTTAACCTTACCTTTCACTGGCCTAGATTTCGAGAGAAGACTCTTAATCACCAAAACCTCATCCTTACTCCCTAAGTGCAACTCTACCGATACCAAAGTTTTGAGCAGAGTATCCAAAGTGAATTTGCGTTCCGATAACATGCATTCCCAAAAGAACCCATCAAAATTGCTCGATAGCTTTAGGAGTATGGAATCAATTTGACTTTCTTCACTTTAACCGTCACCAAGAAACTCAAGCTTATCAAACTCACGCCTAAATTTGAGAACATGATCCCTTACGGGTGTCCCATTCACCATTTCCTTCTTGAGCTTCTCACGAATGGTGAACATATTAGCCATGGGGTTCTGATGGTGAAACATCTCTTCAAGGCTATCCATGATTTCAACAGCGGCTTCATTGCCTTCATGAATGCGTTTCAAATCTTCAGACATAAATGTCAAGATGACGCGGTTCATGTGCTTATTGGAGTGCTTCCAATCATCGAATACCGTCTTTTCCCCATTACTTGACTTATCATTAGGTTTGTTGGGTACGTCAACGTTAAATATCCAATAGTGTTCTTGCGTGGGTAGGACCATTTTCATGTTATGTTTCCATTCATTGTAGTTCTCACCGATAAGTTTGTTAACTTTAAGTATACTAAACAGTGGATTAAAAGGTTGCGACATGATGAACTGAGAATAAAACATACATTCATATTAATATCTAGAAAAATACGAAATTACCACATAATTCGATCACATAAATTATATTGAAACCTTAAAATAATATAATCATGCATGAACCAATATCTCGAAACAGTTTAAATACGCCACGAGGCATGGTCTATACATTTAAACACATTCAAGCGGATCACAAATTTTAATAGTTACAAATCCTTAATTCAAAATTAATAGTTGGCTCCCACTTTAACCAAATAAAAATTGACAGGGCCTCCGCGGGGAGTAAGTTAATATCAAATTCTTATGCCTAAGTAATAACCATAAATAAATACAGGATTATTATTTCGCTTTGAGCAAGCCACTCGTGGTGAGGGTCAATACCGCCACTAGTAATAATCCACAATCATCCTTTCGGAATTTATTCATGTGAAATCCGTCTTTTTGGCCGATCCGAGGGGAAAATATATTAAAAAAAGACTTCACAAATAAATAAATTATGAAGGTCAAATTAATCCAATTTTATTATCCGGAATAAAATTGTGGTTAAAGAAACATACTTAGTAATTTTCGAAAGTAAAGTTTTTCTTGGACAATTAAATAATCATGCAAACACATATTAACAAATAATAAATGCACAAAAAATTAAAACATCCATCAAAACAAAATTAAACAAATTGGAGCACTCAAATCCAATTGTCACGGTTTAGTCTTCTTCACGTCTTGATGCGAGAAATCATCCTCGTTGCTTTTATTGTTCATCTCAACAAGCTCCTACTCGAACAACAACACTTCGTCAAAAACTTCGTTTGGAGTTCGGAAGGACATTTGGAATCACACACAAAAAAGAACGGAAAAAAATTCAAGGCTCGAGATCCAGCGCGCGTCGGCCCTCGGAGGTGGGCCGCGCGCCTCTCGACGCCACGGCAGCCGAGCGCCGGGCAGCAGCGCCTCGACACCCATCGTGCATGGCGCCGTGTGCCTAGTGCACGCCGTGCTCCGGGTTTCGCCATTCGTCCTCATTTTTCACTCCATGCATGATCCATCCCTATGCACGCACCACGCATGCATGCGTCGTCTGGGTACATCGTCTTTAACTCTTCGTTTCTTTCTTCGTCTCGATCCGGTTACAATTTATTTACAAAAAAAATATAAACCTAGATCTAGACTAGTCTATTATATTTATCAAATAAAAATAAAAATAACTAATCTACTTGTGGATTTTCTCACGAAAAAATAAATTCGAACGAATCGAATTAAAAATAAATAGTACACGCATTAATAAAACAAACATTAAAAACCATGATAATTGGATACCTGCAAAATAGATCTAGCAATTCTACTATCCAATTTCAATTTAATGTTAAATAATTTAAATTCCAATTTAAAGGACATAGCCCGAAAATCGTGGCTCTGATACCAGTTGTTGGGAAAATAGGGGTGCCCCAAAACTATTTGGGATGAAATTTAAATACAATTATTACTAGCATGAATTAATCATAATTAATTTAAATAATAATTCCAACAATAATTTTATCATCATGCATGTAGAATTAATTCACATAAAACCTATGGCGGAATAACTAAGAATTAATGTGATTACGTACCTCTTGTAGATATGGCCTTTGATAATCACAGGACTATCACGAACGTGCTACCAACCAAAAGACTTTCTCAAGTATGTCCCTCTTGCCTTGCTTGATCACCGGTGGGAAGTGCTTTCAAACAATTAATAACCAAGAAAAAAGAAAAATATTTTTGCTCTTGATTTTCCCAACACATGGAATCATGTACTTGGGGATGAAATAATCATCCCCTATTTATAAGAGTGGGTTGGCCGAAATTATGATATTTAAGAGGTGGAGAATTTTTTTTTCTTAGCCTCTAAGAAATCTTGAATTTATCCCATATAATCTTTTCTCCATAGTAAAATATTCCACAAAAATCTCACCCTCCTTATTAAAGGGTAATTTTCAAAAATCATAGGGAGAATATCCAAGATTTGGATCTTCTTGAATTTATGATATAATCTTGTATTCCAAGAATCCTTATCTACCATAATATATTTCCAAGAAAATCAATAAAATCTTTTCTCTCCTAATATCTCTAATTTTAAAAAAACATAAGAAAAATCAGCAAATATATTTTCTTTTATTTTAATCACCTTATTATTATTAAGCTACTTAATGGGCTACTTGAGGGGCCTTTAGGAGAATTAAGATTGGACCTCCAATGGGCTTCTGAATTGCAATATTGAGCCCCAATATAATTCAACCCATTAATATTAATTAGTACCACTAATAATTTAATATTGCATTATCTATCTTAATCCATATTACGATAATATGGGCTCCCGGTTATTATTTCCCGTGTTTAAGATTATCTAGTCCATTAATAAATTAAGCTTCAGATTAGCTCTAAATTAATTAATATCTTTCACCTTAGAGTAAAGACAGCTCAACAATATTATCCGTACCGAAGAAACTAATTCTTCACTTGCAAGATTTCGTACAATAAAATTTCTGAGCCCACCAAGGGGACAAATTGCACAAGCCGTACTGCATGCGTTTCTCCGTATTAAATCTTAGCAACCGTCGTATGATTAATATTATTGCCCAAAACACAAAGTTTGAAGTCACGATGATTCTCACCCAACATGAATCAAAACAGTAACCATTAAGCACACACAATCCTATTTAAGTGGCGGAGATTAAGAAATCAATAACCACTGAGGTCTAATTCTTCACATTTCAGAACAGAAGAATTTATCCTCGTTGTAGGTCCTCTTCAACACATACTAAATGTACTAGTGCAATCTCTTAGTCAAGACAGACAAATCTGAGATATACACATCGACCTTTCGCGGCGAATTGTTCAATTCCACCTGGGTCGTGAATTTTTACGTTTAGTTACAAGTAAACCGTTAATGTGATCTTCCGTGATCGTGTATTACCACATTAATTACAATGTAACACGTACTACTTATACTGAACTGGTTGCAATAAATATTCAACATTCAATCATATCTAAAACAAATGCGATAAAATATTTATTCTCATAAATAAGTGTTTAATACATGAGTTATATAAAGTAAAAGCATACTTTCATGTATAACTTCACTATCATCTCTATCTGAACATGCAGGGGAGCCAGGAGGGGCAGGAAACCCCTAAGCCATGCTGGAGGAGGGGATATGAGGTGTTTGAGTGGAGGTGGAAGGGGGTGTTTGGTGTGAGGATGACGGGGGTTGTTCTGTACCAGGAGAAGAAATGAGAGTGGGGCTCTCCTCTGGTACAAAGGCTTTCTGTGAGGGTGGGGTAAGTGTTTGAGTGTCTTGTGTTTGGGAAGTGTTTAGGGTTGAGGGGGTCTGGTCTGGTGCAGATGCAGAGGGATTAGCATCCAGACCAGAGGCTGTATGTGAGGTTTCAGGGGGAGAAAGGGAAGGGGAAACAAGATTAAAAGAGGGAAGGGTAGGAGAAGTTACCTCAGTTGAGTCAACATCAGCTGGAACAGAAGCAGGTGCAGACTCAGAGGCCTCTGTACCTGGAAGAGCAGCATCAGGAGAGATAACTTCAGCCTCTTGGAAGGCCGACTCCTCTGCTCCTTGATCAAAAGATGTACCGAGAGAAGATTTTGTCTCTGGTTCTTGTAAGATAGCCCTTCTGGTCTTTTGTTTCTTCTTAAGAGGAACCTCCACTTCATCTTCCTCTTCTATAGCTTCATCTACCAGAATAGATTTCTTCTCAGCCCTCTTCTGCTTCTTCCCTTTCTTCGCAGAAGACTTTCTAGCATCTCCTCATTCAACAGTTCTGCTCTTCTTCTTCTTTAGACCATCCTTCTTGACCTTAGGAGAAGAAACTTGAGCTTCCTCATTCCTCTTCTGTTTCTTCAAAGTAGTTGTGAGAGGCAACGGATCCTCCTCTGAAGAAATGGAAAGTGCAATCTTCTGAGAGGCACTTCCTCCCGCCTTCTTCTTCCTCTCTGCTTTCTTGCCCTTGGGAGGAGAGGGGATTGCCTGGATAGGTTGGGCAGGGATGGCACCTTCACCATCTGAATCTGGGTGCCCATGAAGAGGACCATCCTTATTGAAAATGATCTTGGTCTTCTAGAATTTCTTGCACCCATCTGCTCTCCAGGCCTTGTCTGGAAGAAGAAAATCCAGAATTAGAGTAAGCTTCGTGGCCAAGGAGACATTTGCATTAAAATAGTATTGCAATTCTCCTTCTGCTTCTGGGCAAGGCTCCTTCTGAACTTTAGCCTTATTCTTTCTCATAACGTTCCAGAAGAAATCAACCCAATTGCATTCAACACCGTCATAGATAGCACGCATCACACATAATCTCCCCAGAAAAATAACATCAGTGCTATGATTCTCACACATCAAAACCTTGACAATAATGTTGAACAAAACTTTGTATTTCTGGCGCAGATGCTTGACCAGAAATCCTTGGTCAGATTCTTGCAAGAAGCCCTGGCAAAAATCTTTAACGATTCAACAACTTCATCCTCCTTGTACTTCAAAGGGTCCACTCTAGTCATGGACAAATTCCCAAACAGCTTGTTGAACTCCTCTTTCGTGAGAACAACCTTCTCATCATCAATTTTAGAGACCAGTTCTCCATAAAAAAAATCTTCAATCGGACTAGAAACTGGGCGGCATAATGATCAAGGGTACGAGAACCCTTCGTGTTGGGACAATGTCAATTTTGATTAGATCCCAAAGCTCCTGAAAAGATGTTTTGCCTTAGTGATCAGGCTAGTCTTGGTTAGATTTGTACTTAGTTATTTTACAATTCACAGGAACTCAATAAGAGGAGTACTCATTGATGACAATCAAGGCTAAAGCCTGAAGACTCAGTGCACCATCCTGAACTTATGACAGTCTTTCTAAGCTGGCTTAGTAAGTGTCAGTGATGAAGAGTATGACCCTAAGGTCATTACTAACTCAGTCCTGAAGGGAACAGGATGATACTGAGTAATGGGAAAAGACTTGGAGTAGGGCCAAGCAATGCTTGTCAAAAGGAATGTCAGCGTCAGGACAAGACCGTTGTGCTTGAGACAAAAAGAACTTAATAAGACAAGCCTGAAGCCCAGGAATGAGTTTTGACATACTCATCAACCTGATGATGTGGACCAATCCAGGAAGGACACGCACGTACGGACTTGACATGGAGACTGAGTTTAGACTGCACTTTTCAACGGGTAAGCATTAAATGGGGCATTAAATGCAATTACCTAATCCATACAAGGACGCTGCTGTATGGGAGATATGTCCGTTGAACAAACCCTATGAAGATGACTAGAAGGCTATCTCTTCCAATGGATAGTTTTCAAATCCATCTATAAATACAGAAGGCCTTGAACCCATTCAAGGTTACGGGAAATTTCCAAGTCAGAAATTACTCAAACTCTCAAGCATTCAAGCATTCAGTGTTAGAAAGAAGCACTCGAAAAACCTTAAAGTTCCCAAGTGTTTCTTAGAAAAGAGAGTTATTATGTATTCCACTGAGCGAACCTAGTTAAATCATAAGCTTAGAGTGATTATCCATCCTTAACATAGCCCTGTCTTGTAAGGATAATCACAATCTTATTTGGAAACAAAACTCTCTTGTTAGGTTTGTTGGTTGAAGTTAGTTAGTGAGTTAGGAAGGAGTTTGTAAGGGTCAATGAGTTAGCTGATCTGGGTGCACCTTGGCATGTTAAAAACGAGCTAATCCTTAGTGGATTATCCCGTTCAATCAGGATCGTGGACGTAGGAGCTTGAGTCTCTGAACCATGTTAAAATCCTTATGTTCTTTATTGCTTTGATATTATTCTTATTGTTTATTCATTAAGTCATTCATTGCATCAGTTTTATCAGGCTTGAACCAATCAGCCTGATCAGTAACTTGAACACTGCCCTACTAATCACTACTTCAGAATTGAGTAATCAAGTTTTCAGAAAGCAAACATTAACAAGACTATAAACTTTCAGGGCTCAAGCATTTCCGCACTGAACTCAAGTTGATAGTTTGCCAACTGACCAACACTCAGTGCAGTTAGTAGGTGTGTTATCAACCCTGAGTTCTTCACCACTCTGAGCTAAGGGGACTCAGTCAGTTTGAAAGTTAGAAAAATTTGTATACGTGTATTCCCCTCCATACACGTATCCCTCAGTCTTATACCGGGACCAACACTTCGGAATAGCAAAGATTAGATCTTCTACACCAGAGGTTCGAAGAAGATCTAGAGTCTCCAACACAGCTGGGTTCCTGGTGGAATAGAATTCCACCGCCATGTCTGACTTTAGCTTCTCACAGACATAGACTGCTTCAAAATTGCAGGTAGGTGCCATTGCTGTAAAACTGGAGAGAAGAAAGGTGAGAGAAAATTTGCAGAGAAAATGTAGGGTTTGTGAAAAGTGAAGAGACGATTTGAAATTATTTGGTTTATAAGAGAAATACGCGTGTAAAATTAATTAATTTGGGGAAACAGAATCAATTAATGAATTGATTGACATGTTGCACTTGAAATAAAATTGACGGCCAGGATTAACTATGGCAAGATACGGGTTTATTTTGTGTGCGCGGCGCAGTCATTGGGACTGGGTTCGAGGGGTTTTTGGGCAGTCAAGAAAAAGGCAAAATGATTGCCCTAGCCCACAACCCGATTTTAAATACACTTAGAATATGAAATATTTTTGGTGTATTTAGTAATTTGAAAAGTCTATCCCAATGAACAGACGCAGAAGAGTAAATACTTACCTGTCATCTGGTATCGTAACTAGATGATACCACGAGTAATCTGGTGTCACATCTTATCTGGAGATACTTCTCTTCTGGTATGACTGGTCTGTCATCTGGTATGATATCCAGATGAACCTGTATGTAGTTTGGTAGTGAGACTAATCTGGAGATGTGTCTCTTCTAGTATATCAGATCTGCAGACAGATAATAAACACTAAAAAAGAAAATGATTTATATAAAATAAGGATACTCTTCTGGTGTTCCTCCTAAGACAAATCTATTTCTGGATCCAATAACCCCAACTCAAAAGCTAACTCTCTAAATCTAGTCTCTGCCAGAGGCTTAGTGAGAATGTCTGCTCTCTGCTTCTCTGTTGCAATCTTCTCCATCCTTATATCACCTTTCTCAACATGGTCTCTGATGAAATGGTGTCTTATGTCAACATGCTTGCATCTGGTGTGAAGAAATGGATTCTGGGTAATGGCAATGGCACTGTTGCTATCACAGAAGATGGGTATATCCTTAGTACTAATCTGGTAGTCTCTAAGTTGTTGACTAATCCAAAGTAGTTGTGAACAACAGCTCCCTGCTGCCATGTACTCTGCCTCTGTAGTTGAAGTAGTAATTGAAGTCTGCTTCTTAGAGAACCAAGATACCAACTTATTCCCAATAAATTGGCATGTACCACTAGTAGACTTTCTATCTATTCTGCAACCACCATAATCTGAATCTGAATATCCACTTAACTCAAAGTTATCATCTGCAGGGTACCATAATCCCAAATTAACTATTCCCTTGAGATACTTCAATATCTTCCTAGCTGCTTCCAGATGACTCCTCTTTGGATTAGTTTGAAATCTGGCACATACTCCCACATCAAAGGTTATATCTGGTCTGCTTGCAGTCAGGTACAGAAGAGAACCAATAAGTGTTCTGTACTAAGTCTGGTCCACACTTTCTCCAGACTCATCTGGATCCATGTTAAAATTTGTCATCATTGGAATCTTGGTAACTTTGCTAGATTCTACTCCAAATTTTTCTAACATGTTTATGGTGTACTTTGCTTGATTGATGAATATTCCCTTCTCTGATTGCTTGACTTGTAGACCTATGAAATAGTTCATATTACCCATCATGGACATCTCAAACTGGCTCTGCATGAGATTACCAAATTTCTCACACAACTTCATGTTCGGGGATCCATATATAATGTCTTCCATATATATTTGGACCAAAAGGATGTTCTTTCCTTCTTCTTTACTAAACAAGGTCCTATCAATCTTACACTTAGTAAAACCATTGTCCAGAAGAAATTGAGATAGAGCGTCATACCATGCTCTGGGTGTCTGCTTAAGCCCGTAAAGAGCCTTATTAAGCTTATACACCTTGTCACCTTGTTCAAAGTCAGGGGGCTGTTCAACATACACTTCCTCAATGAGAATCCCATTAAGAAAGGCAAATTTCACATCCATCTGGTAAACTTTGAACTTCATGTGAGCAGCATATGCTGAAAACAATCTAATGGCTTCTAGTCTGGCAACAGGAGAAAATGTCTCATCATAGTCTATTCTTTCAGACTGAGAATAGCCCTGAGCCACTAGCCTTGCCTTATTTCTAGTAATGACATCATTCTCATCTTTCTTATTCTTGAAAACCTACTTAGTGTCTATCACCTTTTGATGTCTTGGTCTGTCTACCAGCTCCCAGACATCCTGTCTGGTGAATTGATTCAATTTCTCCTGCATAGCTCCTATCCAATTTGAATCCTTCAGTGCCTCCTTGTTATTCTTCGCTCTATCAAGGAAACATAGAAACTGAACAAGGCAACTAAATTCAAAGTTCTCCTGGTCTGGACACCTATAGTTGGATCTCCTATAATTACCACTTTGGGATGATCAACCAGACTTTTCCTTCCCTTGGACTGGACTGATTGACCATCTTCTGCAGTACCTTGATGAAGATCATCAGCTGCAGGGAGCTTCCCTCTACAGGAGTTCCAACCTCTTCTGGTTCTGTTCCTTGTGGAGGCTTCTACTCCAGAGAACCAGAAGATGTGTTACCATCTGAATTTAAATCTAACTCTGAATCAAGAACAAGTGTTTTGACTTTGATTGTCTTGGAAGAAATCTGATGCTTAGACTCTTCTGAAGAGAAGTCCTCAAGCTCCACCTTGCACTCAAGAGTAGATTCATAAAAAACAACATAGGGTGTTTCTTCCACATAAAGTGAATTTCTATTAAAGACTCTGTATGCTTTACTGGTGCTGTAATATCCTAAGAATATCCCATCTGCCACTTTGGTATCAAAAGTCTTTAATTTAGATTTCCCATTGTCATGGATGAAACACTTACATCTATAAACATGAAAGAATGAAACAGATGGGGTTTTACCTTTCCATACCTCATATGGTGTCTTACCATGTCTCTGGGCAATGAGGTATTTGTTCTGAGTGAAACAAGCTGTGTTGATGGCTTTTGCCCAAAACCTTTGAGGTGTGTTATATTCTGCTAGAAGAGTTCTGACAGCTTATTTAAGTGTTATGTTCCTCATTTCTGCTACTCCATTCTGTTGAGGTGTTCTGGCAGAAGAGGTCTCATGAAATATGCCCTTGTCCTTACAGTATTCTGCAATGTGTGAGTTCAGGAATTATGTGCCTTTGTCACTTCTGATCCTTACAATGCTCTGGTTCTGCTCATTCAGAATCTGCTTGAAGAATTATGGCAGCTTAGTGATAGTTTCATTTTTCTTGAACAAGAACACTACCCAAGTGTATCTTGAAAAGTCATCTACTATCACTAAGGTGTATTTCCTTCCACTAAAGCTAAGTGGTGAAACAAGTCCAAACAGGTCCATGTGAAGTAACTAAAGAACTCTGGTTGTGGTTGTGCTCTGGACATCTTTAAATGAGGCTTTGGGTTGCTTTCCTTTCTGGCAAGAACCACAAGTCTGATTCTTCTTGAAAACTTCATTTGGAAGACCTCGAACTAGATTCTTTCTGGCAATTTTGTTGAGTGCCTTGAAGTTCAGGTGACTCAACCTCTTGTGCCATAACCAGTTGTTCTCTGCAGATCCTTTGGCAACCAGGCAAGTGTTCCTTGGACAACTGTTTAAATCTACAAGATAAATATTGCCTTTCCTCAAGCCAACTAATAAAATATCATCATAATTATAATTAAATACAGTGCAAGAATCACTAGAGAACTTCACTAAGTAACCCTTATCACAGAATTGGGATACTGAAAGCAGATTATGCTTAAGTCCTTCCACGTAGTTGACTTCATCTATAGATACATCATTGATGATCAATTTTCCAACTCCTCTGGTGACTCCAAAGTTGTTGTCACCAAACATCACTCTTGGCCCATTCAATGGTTTGAAATCTTGGAAATGATCTTTTACAAAAGGTCATGTGTTTGGAGCATCCACTGTCAATGTACTAAACACCATTGCTTGAAAGTCCTTTCTCCAATGGGCTCTTTTCCTCCTGCAGAGAGATCAATTAGGTCCCCTACTGGTGTTGGGTCCTGATTGGTTAGTTACTTTCTTTGTAGGAATCCAAAGATAAAGATCATCCCTTGCTGGATGAGGAGATATTATCTTTCTTCCAAATCTATCTACCAGCACATGTCCTCTTACAATGACATATTGAGTTGCTGGAGTAATAAGAACACCTTTCCTAAACACTGGTCTGGTGTACCTCACTTCAAATCTAGCCTTGGGAATGGCTTGTCATAAAGACATGGGTTTAAAGGTCTGATAATATGGATACATCCTAGAAGAACCATCCCTGGTGTCATAATCACCCAGATCAACTGGCCTTCTATAGATGGGTCTGGAAGACCTTCTCTGGTTCTGATAAAAATTAGATCTTTTCTGGTAACAACAGTCCTTCTGAAAATATCTGTTCTGGTATTGTCTTCTCTGATTAAATCTCTTATGTGGTCCCTGATTCTGATTAAAGTTCTTTTGTTCATAGTTTCTCCTCTGAGGTCCCCTATTAGGATTGGAGTTCCTCTTATTTGAGTTTCTCCTCTGAGGTCCCCTAATTTGTTTAGGTTCCACTCTTTGAGAATTACTCTGAGGTCCCTTAATTTGTTTAGGTTCCACTCTTTGAGAGTTACTTTGACCAGAACTTTTAATCTGCTTAGGGCCTTCATTTTGAGATTTAATCTTTAAGTATTCTTTTTCTTCCAGTTCAGATATCTCTTTTGGAACATAGTCTATATGGTCACCAGAGTAATCCCTTTTAGGATTTAGGACTACTCTATAACCGTGTCCATTAGGATCATTTTCATCATCCCAAACTTCCATAATTTCACCAGCTCTTACAACCTTGTCTTTGCTATAATGAAACTTATGAGTTTTCGTAACTGTAGAATATCCCAAACCACTCTTGTCATGAATGCGCTGAAAAGACTCACTAATGATAGATACCACATCTAATCTCCTTAGAGCTTATCTGGGCATTAGTACCTTCTCAACAACTTGTTCAACTTATTTCCCCTTGAGAAGAGATTGTTAGGATAAAAATTGTTAGTTTTGATGAGTTAAAACAAACCAGAAGATGTAATAGGACTATCTGGACCTGTTAGCCAGATGATGATCTAGATTAGGACTTAGTCTAGGGGGAACTGCCAGACCAGAAGAGTCACCAGAAGACTCCACCAGAGGACTCCACCAGAAGACTTCACCAGATAAGATTGACCAGAGGCAGAGGACCTTCCCCAGACCAGACGAGTCCGGACCAGACGAGTTTGGTGGAACAAAAGATGCTCAGTTTTGATCCCCTGATTCTACTGAGTATTCTGGTTGTTCACCAGATTAGGACCAGAAGACACCGAGGTTGCCTGGTGTCTGGCCTTGCCTTCTCTAGAGAGAATCAGAGTTAGGCAGAGGAAGCTATTGACCGTTGGTGATTCAAATCAAGTCAATATGATCAGGATTGGAAAGTATTTGAAGATAATCAATCCAAGGATCCCACCAACCCAATCAATCAATTAGGGAATTGATTGATTGAGGCTTCCTTATATAGAGGATCTGATTGGATTAGCCCTCCAACGGCTAGCCCTAATCCCCTTTATATATACAAGAGTGCAGTTCAAGAAAAAGCTCTAGAGACTCTACACGCGCATAAGTGATCCAAGCTTTTTGATATTCATACCAAGCACTCTTACTGTTCATAATATTTATCTACTCTAAAGGAGTTATTCAAACCACAACCTGTTCATCTATTAGACAAGGTTGCTGGCTGGTTCATCTTTAGATTGAAGTTAAATCTAAAGAGGTTGTAAGAAGGAACTGGTACTTCCCAATTCTAGTAAGTAAGTTTGTGAGTTGGTTGATAGTGAGACCCCTTGGTTATAAGGGAGAGTGGACGTAGGATATTCTATTCGAACCACTATACATCTTGTGTTCTTTATCGCTTTATTACTTATTGTTTGTTGATTATTGTTCTCTTGTAAAAGACTTTGAAAGACATTTAACTTAAGCTTCCGCAATTAATCTAACTAGTGGGACCAACAAGTGGTATCAGAGCAGTGTGTCCAACGTCCACTGCTTTGTAAAGCTTTTGGTGGTCACCGGGCAGATCCATTGCTCTTTAGTGCTTTTGTTCAAGTTCTTGTTATTTCCCTTAATTATTTCAAAATGTCTGCAAAATCTTCTTAGAAGAGCCGTAAGCTCCCAGAATTCTCTTTTGAGGATTACAGCCACTGGAGCTTCATGATGAGCAATCATCTTGGAGCTATTCACCACCGCATGTTAGATGTGGTTGAAAGTGGCCCCATCAAATTTTACTGGACTCCTATTGATAGTGGCAGGTCAGAGTCCAGGGAAGAAACTAGTGAAGCTGCAGAGGATAGAGTCCCCAGGCAACGAATCCTCAAAAAGAAAGATGAGCTTGACAATGATGAAAGAAAGCTCTACAACTTGGACCAGGTGGCAAGAACAGAGATCATCAACACACTTACCAAAGAGGTGATTTAAAAGGTCAGAACGTGTGCCACTGCCAAGGAGATGTGGGACAAACTGGCATTACTCTGTGAGGGAACAGAGAAGATCAAAGATAACAAACTCCAAGCTGTTCAACACTCGTTTGATACCTTCAAGATGAAACCAGACGAGACCATTGACCAGCTGGACATGCGTCTCACAAACCTCCTGAACAAGGCTAGTGCCTTAGGTAAGACCTATTCTGAAAAAGAAATTAATAGTAAAATCTTGCGTTCACTAACAAGCAGGTGGAGAATTAAAGTCACTGTGATCAAGGACAACAAGGATCTCAATACTCTGGATCATCATCTTCTGTTGTCTGATCTCAAAGCATATGAGTATGATCTTCAAGAAGAGGATCAAACAGAAGAGGTTTCCTCTTCTGGCCAGAAAGGTGTTGCATTCTCTTCAACTATCAAGCCTGATGTCAAGCCAAAAGAGTCTACTGCAGATGACTTGAGCCTCAAGGAGCAGGTAGCACTTCTAACCCGCAAATTAGATAAAATGAGTTCAAAATATGGCAGGTACAAAAGGCATTGGAAGAAATCTTCCAGAGACAGAAAGAGTTCCTTCAAGCCTGCAGAGAAGGAGAAGACATCTGGAGACTCAAGGGAGACCAGATTCAGAACTCCAGAGAGGAGGAGAGATGACAACCCTGGCAACTCTGGGAGATCAGATTATCAGAGGAGGGATGGTAGCTCTGGCAGACCTGACTACCAGAGAAGAGAGAGTAGTCCTGCCAGATCAGACTACAACCAGAGGAGGAGAGAGCCAAGTCCTAGTCCCAGAGGAGACAATGCCTACTACACATGCAACAAGACTGGTCACTATAGTTATGATTGTCCTCAACTCACTCCTAGGGAAAGAGAAGAGAAAAGAATCAAGAGAGATAGGAGATATGCAGATAAGAGAGCATTGCTGGCAGAAGCAGAAGAGGAGGATACTAGTTCCAGTTCTTCTTCTTCTGACTTTGGATCAGATGATGATGTGTGTCTTATGGCAGACATCACTGAGGTAAATGAAACTACTCTAGTTTTATCAAATTCCAAATGTACTGAATCCTCTAATTCATCTGGTAACTCCAGAGAGTCTGATATGCAACAAATGCTATCAGATCTCCAAAATTGTGTCCAACTCTGTCAAAAACTTGAGAAAGAGAATGGTAGGCTCAGAGCTGAAGTTCAATCTCTCTCTCATGAGCATAAATCCACCAGAGAACTCATGAAAGATCATTCCAAAGAAGTCTCTGAACTTCAGGATAAGATCACAGAAAGAGATACTCTGGTAGATCAACTCATGAAAGAAAAGGATTCTCAAGAAGATGAGATCAATGAACTCAGAGCTAAATACCAGACTCTTATCAAGGGAAAACAAGTTGCTCACAGCATAGAGGAGATACCTATGCCCAGAGAAGCTCCTAAGATACCATCTGTTGTATCTATCATATCAGAGTCTTCTCAGCGCATTTGTGATAAGAGTGGTTTAGGATATTCTAGAATTACCACTAAAACTCATAAATACCTTTATAATAAAGACAAGTATGTAAGAGCTGGTAAATTGGTAGAAATCTGGAATGATAAAGACTTAACTGGTAATAGTTACAAGGTGGTTCACAATCCTGATTGGAAAAAGAATCACTCTGTTAATCACATAACAAATGGTCCAGAAGAGTTGACTGTTCTGGAAGAGAAGATGCTAGAGAATAAGTGTCAACAAGGGGAACCATTAAAGATTGATGGTTCTTTGAACAATGAGTCCCAAGGAGTAGAAATTACTCAAATTGGAGGACCCCAGAGAAATCCTCAAAGGGAACCTAAACAGATTAGGGGACCTCAAAGGAAACACTCAAGAAAGGGGAATACCAATCAGAGTAACAACTACCAGAGAAGGAACAATGTTCAACAGAACCAGGTACCCCAGAGACAATTTTCTCAGAGGAATCAATTCCAGAATAGGTATACTCAAAGGAACTATAATCACCAGAGCAAGTCTAATTATCAGAACCAGATGAGGTCTTCCAGACCCATCTATAGAAAACCAACTGATCTGGGTAGTTATGACACCAGAGATGGTTCTTCTAGGATGTACCCTTACAACCAGACCTTTAAGACCATGTCTTTGAGGTAGGCCATTCCAAAGGCCAGATTTGAGAAAAGGTACACCAGACCTGTTTATAGGAAATGTGTCCTTATCAGACCAGTAGCTCAATATGTCATTGTCAGAGGACATGTGCTGGTAGATAGATTTGGAAGGAAGATAAGATCTCCTCATCCATCAAGAGATGATCTTTATCTATGGATTCCTACAAAACCTGCAACTAACCAACCAGGACCCAGCACTAGTAGGGGACCTAATTGATTTCTCTACAGGTAGATAAGAGTCCATTGGAGAAAGGATTTTCAAGCAACCATGTCTGGTACATTGATAGTGGATGTTCCAAGCACATGACCTTCCAGAAGGATAATCTCCAAGATTTCAAGCCATTGAAGTTTACTATGTTGAAGGACTCAAGCATAATCTGCTTTCAGTATCCCAATTCTGTGACAAGGGATACTCAGTGAAGTTTTCTAGTGATTCATGCACTGTTTTCTCTTCTGATTATAATGATATTTTGCTAATAGGCTTGAGGAAGGGTAACATTTATCTTGCAGATTTTAGCAGTTGCCCAAGAAATGCTTGTCTGGTTGCTAAAGGATCTGCAGAGAATAGCTGGATTTGGCACAAGAGATTGTGTCATCTTAACTTCAAAACACTGAATAAGATTGCCAGAAAAGGTATCATTCGAGGTCTTCCTAATGAAGTGTTCAAGAAGAATCAGGTTTGTGGTTCATGCCAGAAGGGTAAACAACCCAAGACTTCCTTTAAGGATGTCCAGAGCACAACCACAACCAGAGTACTTCAACTACTTCACATGGACCTGTTTGGACCTGTTTCTCCTCTTAGTTTCAGTGGGAGGAAGTACACCTTAGTGATAGTGGATGACTTTTCAAGATACACTTGGGTAGTGTTCTTGTTTAATAAAAATGAAACTATGACTAAGCTGCCAGAATTCTTCAATCAGATTCAGAATGAGCAGAACCAGAGCATAGTCAGAATCAGAAGTGATAAAGGGACAGAGTTTTTGAATTCACACATTGCAGATTACTGCAAGGACCATGGGATTTTTCATGAGACATCTGCTGCCAGAACACCCCAACAAAATGGAGTAGCAGAAAGGAGGAATAGGACCCTCAAAGAAGCTGCAAGAACACTTCTGGCAGAATACAGCACTCCACAGAGATTTTGGACAGAGGCCATTAATACAGCTTGCTACACTCAGAACAGATGCCTGATTGCCCAGAGACATAATAAGACTCCATATGAGGTATGGAAAGGTAAAACCCTATCTGTTTCATACTTTTATGTTTTTGGATGTAAGTGTTTCATCCATGACAATGGGAAATCTAAATTAAGAACTTTTGATGCTAAAGTGGCTGATGGAATATTTTTAGGATATTCCAGCACCAGTAAGGCTTTTAGAGTTTTTAATAAGAATTCACTTTGTGTGGAGGAAACACCTCATGTTGTTTTTGATGAATCTGCTTTTGAGTGCAAGGTGGACTCTAAGTCTTCTGATGAGACCCAGAATCAGACTACACCCAGAGTTATCAAAGTCAATCCACCTGTTCTTGATTCAGATTCAGATTCAGATGATGACCCATCTCCTGGTTCTCTGAAGCAGCAGCCTTCACAAGGAGCAGAACCAGAAGAGGTTGGAACTCCTGTAGGGGGAAGCTCTTCTGCAGGTGGTGATAATCACCAAGGTACTGCAGAAGATGATCAACCAGGCAAGACCACGGGAAGGAGGACCCTGGTTGATCACCCCAATGGCCTGATCTTAGGAGATCCAACTAAGGGTGTCCAGACTAGGAGAACTCTTAACTTAGCTGCCTTATTCAGTTGCTATGTGTCCTTGATTGAGCCCAAGAACATCAAGGAGGCACTGAAAGATTCAAATTGGATTGTTGCTATGCAGGAGGAGTTGAATCAATTCACCAGACAGGATGTTTGGGAGCTGGTAGACAGACCAAGACATCAAAAGGTGATAGGCACTAAATGGGTTTTCAAGAATAAGAAAGATGAGAATGATGTCATTACTAGGAACAAGGCAAGGCTAGTGGCCCAGGGCTATTCTCAGTCTGAAGGAATAGACTATGATGAGACATTTGCTCCTGTTGCCAGATTAGAAGCCATCAGATTGTTCTTAGCATATGCTGCTCACATGAAGTTCAAAGTATACCAGATGGATGTGAAATCTGCTTTTCTTAATGGGATTCTCATTGAGGAAGTGTATGTGGAACAACCCCTTGGTTTTGAACAAGGTGACAAGGTGTTTAAGCTTAAGAAAGCTCTTTATGGGCTGAAGCAGGCACCCAGAGCATGGTATGACACTCTATCTCAATTTCTTCTGGATAATGGTTTTACTAAGGGTAAGATTGATAGAACCTTGTTTAGGAAAGAAGAAGGAAAGGACATCCTTCTGGTCCAAATATATGTTGATGACATCATATTTGGATCCCCTAACAAGAAGTTGTGTGAGAAGTTTGGTGAGCTAATGCAGGGACAGTTTGAGATGTCCATGATGGGAGAAATGAATTACTTTTTGGGTTTGCAGGTAAAGCAATCAGAGAAGGGAATTTTTATTAACCAAGCTAAGTACACCAGAAACATGTTAGAGAAACTTGGAGTAGTATCTAGCAAAGCAGCCAAGATACCTATGATGACAAATTTCAACATGGATCCAGATGAGTCTGGAGAGAGTGTGGACCAGACTCAGTACAGAGCACTTATTGGTTCTCTCTTGTACCTGACTGCAAGCAGACCAGATATTACCTTTGCCGTAGGTGTTTGTGCCAGATTTCAAGCTAACCCCAAGAAGAGTCACTTGGAAGCAGCTAGGAAAATATTGAAGTATCTTAAGGGAACAGTGAATTTAGGTTTGTGGTATCCTGCAGATGATAACTTAGAATTGAGTGGTTATTCAGATTCAGACTATGGTGGATGCAGAATAGATAGGAAGTCTACTAGTGGAACATGCCAATTTTTAGGGAATAAATTGGTATCCTGGTTTTCCAAGAAGCAGACTTCAGTTGCTACATCAACAACAGAAGCAGAGTACATGGCTGCAGGGAGCTGTTGTTCACAACTACTCTGGATTAGTCAACAGCTTAGGGATTACCAGATTAGCGCTAAGGATATTCCTATATTCTGTGATAGTAATAGTGCAATTGCCATCACCCAGAATCCAGTTCTTCATACCAGGTGCAAACATGTTGATATAAGACATCATTTTATCAGAGATCATGTTGAGAAGGGAGATATAAGGATGGAAAAGATTGCAACAGAGAAGCAGAGAGCAGATATCTTAACCAAGCCTTTGGCTGAGACCAGATTTAGAGAGTTAGCTTTTGAGTTAGGTTTGTTGGATCCAGAGACAGATTTGTTTTAGGGGGAACAACAGAGAAGTATCCTTTGTTTTATTACTTTACTTCATACATTTATTTTCTTAAACTAACATACCTGCAGATTAGACATATCAGAGAAGGTATATCTCCAGATGAGGTATACACCTGGTGATACTTGTCCCAGATGAAGTGCTGAGCCAGATTCCACAATATCCAAAGTCTTCTCTGACCAGAACCAGATGAGTTCCATCAGAGGAGATGTAGCACCAGACTGGCTGTGGTATCATCTGGTTACAATATCAGGTGACAGGTATGTCTTTACTTCTCTGGCCTCTGATCATTGGGATACACCTTTCAAATTAGTAAGTACACTAAAAACGTTTCAACTTCGGAGTGTATTTAAGACTAGGGTATAGGGCCTTGGCAATCATTTCGCTTTTTTCTCTTGACTGCCACAAAACCCCTTTATGCCCAGTCCCAATGACTATGCCAACGCACCAGATTAAATCTGTATCTTGCCTTTCATCGTGGCCATCGGATTTAATCACTGTGCAAAATGTCAATCAATGCTAAAATTTATTTTGTTTCCTCAATTAAATTTTGAAATTACACGCGTTCACACTTTATTTAATAATCTAGCCACGCGTATTACCCTATTTAAATCAAATTTCCTGTCCTTTCACGTTTCCATACTTTCAAACCCTAACCTCTCTCTGCAAAGCATTTCTTTCTCTCTCTCTCTTTCACAGTAATGGCCCCTCCGTGCAATTTTGACCATGTCCTGATGATGAAGAAGCTAAAGACGGAGATGGTGGTGGACTTTTATACCACCAAGAACCCAGTTGTGTTGTCGATTCTGGAGATGCTCCAGAGTGCAGGGGTGGAGAAGTTGATCTCCACTGTTCCTAAGGATTTTCGTACTCTTGACGGATATGCGGCCCAGTTGTTGGTTCGTATGAAGATTCACGAGGATTACATTTCGTCCAAGATTGATGAAGATGATTTGGTGTTTTCTAAGCACGATTTATGCGCTCTTTTCGAGAACATTTCTGCGGTGGGAGTGGATCCTTTGACGTACAAGGAGGATGACATTATTGGTTCTTTCAAGATCTTTGCTCGATCTTCCTGCCAGAATATCACAAAGGGCTTTTTGGACAAGCATCTGAGGCAGAAGTACAAGGTCCTTTTTGATTTAGTTGTTAAGGTGCTTATGTGTGAGAATCACAGCACAGATGCCATTTTCAATGGTAGGATGTGTGTGATGAGGGCTTTATATGATGGCGTTCAATGCAATTGGGCGGAGTTCTTCTGGGATGTGTTGAGGAAGAACAGGTTGAAGGTGAAGAAGGAGCCTTGTCCTTCCAAGCTAGGGGAGTTGCAGTTCTTCTTCACTGCAAATGTCTCTTTGGGGACTAAGTTAACTCTTATTCTGGATTCTCTCCTTCCAGAGAAGAAGTGGAAATCATCTTGGTGCCATAGTTATCACAAATCCAAGATCCTCTTCTCTAAGGATGGCTCTCTTCATGGCCATGCCGACTCTGATGGAGAACAGGCTATCCCTGCCCCTCCTATTCAATCTATTCCCTCACCTCCAAATGGGCAGAGAAAGCAGCAGAAGCAGAAGACCCATAAGAAAGCTTCTGAAGCAACTGGTTCTTCAACCGTTGCCTTTCTGGTTCCTCAGAGGAGGTCCAGATTCCCCTTCTTGATGTGCTTAAGAAGAAGGGTGATGATGATAAAGCTGTAAAGAAGGCTGGAGCAGCCAAGAGAAAGCAGTCATACGAGGCCAGGAGAGGTTCTGCTAAGAAGCGAAGGACTAGCAGAAAGGCAAAGAAAACCCTTCTGGTGGATGAGCCATCAGAGGAAGAAGAGGTTGAGCCTCTTGTGAGGAAATCCAAGGCCAAGAGAGCCCTTCTTCAGGATCCTGACTCTGGATCTGATCTTGGAGAGGCCTTGGAAAAGGCAATTGAGGATGCTTCCCAGATGGTGGAGGATGCTCCAGAGTCTGCTGTACCTGCTGGTGTTGACCCAGTAGAGGTAAACCCTTCCCTTCCATCTTTTTCCCCCATTAATCTTGTCTCCCCCTCTACCTCTCCCCCAGATAATATTCCCCAAACCCCATCTGCCTCTGGTAACCCTATTGTTCCACCAGAGCAGATTATCCCAGATACCCCAGTATATACTCCCTCTACCATTCCTACCCAAACACCTTCTCCCCCAAATTCCCAAACACATCTTCCCACAAACCCCTCTCCCCCACCTTCTGTACCAGAGGTACCCTCAACCTCTTCTGGTGCAGATATCCCCCCTCCAAACACTTCCACCTCCCAGATACCTCCTACACCTTCTGTACCAGATATTCCATCATCTTCTGGTGCAGAGCAACCCATTCCTTCCACCTCTACTTCACAAAATCCTAACCCTCCCCAAACCCATACAGACCAGGACCCAACCATTTCTATGACTCTGGGATTCGTTGGCCCTCCCCCTTCTCCTACCTGTTTAACCAGCGATGATAGTGAAGATGAGGAAGCTTCACTTGAGCCTGTTGACTTAGCACCTTCCTCCTCTGCCTCTGGGCCCAAACCCTTCACTTTCTCATCTGCAGAAATGGGTCCCATTAGGCAGAGTATGAGTGTAAGTGCTCAGCTCTGGCTAAGAGAGCATTTCCCAGTTCTTCTGGAGCACTTACCACTTCTGGCAGAGCTTACTGATGCCAAGGTCTGGAGCAAGGCCAGACTTGAAGATGTGGAGGACCTAATGCTGTTGCTTGAGGAAATGGGTCCCTCCAACTTCACTGCTTGGGAGATTGAGCTAAAGCAGAGGATGAATATTCAGAAACCCAGCAGAGCTGGAGACTCCTGGTGCTGCTAAAGTCTTGATTCGCACCCTGCTCATCCAGAGAGGAGTAATGCTCACTCCAGAGGGCCCCACTTACAAGTTTAGTCCTCATTTTGTCTTCCCTCCAGAGCTATATTCAGATGAGAAAGACTTTGAGATGTCTCCTGCCGTGCTTCAGAAGATGAAAGCTTTTTTCAACGAGAAGATCATGCAGATAGGGCGCTTTTCCAAAGCAATTCAACATATGGCCCCTGCTATGATAGAGCACCAGATCAGGCATGAGAGGAGAATCTTCCTGAGGCAGTTAAAGTCTTCTCTGGCAGAGGTAAAGGCTTCTTTTAAGGCTAATGGCTTATTTGTCAAGCTGGATGTCATGCACAGCCAGAAGCAGCTACAGGAGCACGTGCTGGAGCAGTTGAGACCTGTCTCTGTGCTCAAAGTGGAGATGGCCAGCCAGATGATTCAAACTGCCAAGCTGAAAGACTCCCTTCAGGAGATGTTGGAGAAGCAAGAGAGACTTGTTGCAGAGTCTAAAGCTTACCTGGAGGAGGCCAAGCAGCTGCGTGATCTTCACTCTTCCTCCAACACTGCCTTGCCTGATCTTATAAGGCAGGTGGTGGAGCCCCTCCTTGATGAAGTTAAAAAGGGGGAAGAGAAGGCCAGAACTGATCTGGCGAAGACCACAAATGAAACTCTCTTCAGCCATGGAGCTCGTCTGGACCTGCTGGAGAATACATTGGCCCAGGCTGAGTTGCAGAAGAAGAAGAAGGAAGAGCTCAAATCTCTTTCCATGGCTAAGCAGCTTGCTGCAGAAGAGGAGTCCGAAGCAGAGCAGGATCCAATTTCCATCTCTGGACCTGCAAAGAGGAAGATAAGGAAAGTGAAGAAGAGCTTCCTTGAATCTGTGGTTGAAGAAGCAGAGAAGAGATTCAAGGAAGAGTCGCCTGAAGAGAGGCAAGCAAGGATAAGGAAAAACATAGATGAAGAGCAGAGGCTCAGATATGTTAGAAGGCAAAATAAGAAGAGCAGAGAAGCTGGCATCACTCCTGGTGCTAGTGGATCCAGCCAGAAGAGAAAAGGGTCTGTTGAAGTCATGAACATCCTCCCTCTCATGACAGAATGGTCTTTTGACTCAACTGTTCCTGTGCCTTTGATAGAAAAATGGAGAGAAGCCAAGACTCTCTGGTTCATTCAACATTACATCCAGAGACCTCCACCAGAGGATGATGCTCTCATCAACAGGACTTTCCATTATTGGATGCAGGCATATGATGCAGATTTGTACAAGCAGTTGATGGATTCAACTATTGAATTCAACCTGGAAGTCACTGCTCCTGAATTCCATTTTCTCAACACTCCAATGGCAGGAGACCAGGTTGATTGGGCTAAGCTGAAGAGACTGTACAAGACCAAGGTGTTGGCAAACTTCACCCCATCATCTTCTGCAGAGTTGAAGGCCATTCAAGATAGATTCTTCGACTGGTTCCTGGTGCCCAAGGATAACAGAAGATATGCTTAGAATAGGACCAGAATTGCTCTGTAATCTGTAATCATCTTTGTCCTCTTTATCAATGAAATTCATATCTTCTTTGTTCAAAAGACAACATCTTGTTGTCTTAATTGTTTGCCTGATAAGATCTATTCTAAGGTCTTATCCTTTAATGTTTTTTGCTTAAGTTTGTTACTTTTGATCAGTTCTGGTATGTTTTAACTCCATCAAAAGGGGGGAAATTGTTAGGATAAAAATTGTTAGTTTTGATGAGTTAAAACAAACCAGAAGATGTAATAGGACCATCTGGACCTGTTAGCCAGATGATGATCTAGATTAGGACTTAGTCTAGGGGGAACTGCCAGACCAGAAGACTTCACCAGAAGAGTCACCAGAAGACTCCACCAGAGGACTCCACCAGAAGACTTCACCAGATGAGATTGACCAGAGGCAGAGGACCTTCCCCAGACCAGACGAGTCCGGACCAGACGAGTCTGGTGGAACAAAAGATGCTCAGTTTTGATCCCCTGATTCTACTGAGTATTCTGGTTGTTCACCAGATTAGGACCAGAAGACACCGAGGTTGCCTGGTGTATGGCCTTGCCTTCTCTGGAGAGAATCAGAGTTAGGCAGAGGAAGCTATTGACCGTTGGTGATTCAAATCAAGTCAACATGATCAGGATTGGAAAGTATTTGAAGATAATCAATCCAAGGATCCCACCAACCCAATCAATCAATTAGGGAATTGATTGATTGAGGCTTCCTTATATAGAGGATCTGATTGGATTAGCCCTCCAACGGCTAGCCCTAATCCCCTCTATATATACAAGAGTGCAGTTCAAGAAAAAGCTCTAGAGACTCTACACGCGCATAAGTGATCCAAGCTTTTTGATATTCATACCAAGCACTCTTACTGTTCATAATATTTATCTACTCTAAAGGAGTTATTCAAACCACAACCTGTTCATCTATTAGACAAGGTTGTTGGCTGGTTCATCTTTAGATTGAAGTTAAATCTAAAGAGGTTGTAAGAAGGAACTGGTACTTCCCAATTCCAGTAAGTAAGTTTGTGAGTTGGTTGATAGTGAGACCCCTTGGTTATAAGGGAGAGTGGACGTAGGATATTCTATCCGAACCACTATACATCTTGTGTTCTTTATCGCTTTATTACTTATTGTTTGTTGATTATTGTTCTCTTGTAAAAGACTTTGAAAGACATTTAACTTAAGCTTCCGCAATTAATCTAACTAGTGGGACCAACAGAGATTGGTATTTAGCTCCAAGTTCTTCCATCTCTTTGTCAACAGAGTCCCTCTCTTTCATGAGCTAGGTCACCAGATTATCTCTTTCTGTAACACTGTCCTGAAGTGTTGAAACTTATTTGGCATGGTTACTTATGAGTTCTCTGGTGCACTTTTGCTCATGAGACAAAGATTGAACTTCCGCTTTGAGCCTACTATTTTCTTTCTCAAGTTTCTGACCGAGTTGAACACATTTTTGGAGATCTGATAGCATTTGTTGCATATAAGACTCACTAGAAGTACCAGATGAATGAGAGGATTGAGTATATTTAGAGTTAGAAATGCATAAAGTAGATTCTTGTACCTCAGTTATGTCTGCCATGAGACAAACATCATCATCTGAACCAAAATCAGAAGAGGATGAAGAACTTGAACTAGTGTCTTCCTCTTTTACTTTTGCTAGCAGTGCTCTCTTGTCTGCATATCTCCTACCTCTCTTGACTCTTTTCTCTTCTCTTTCTCTAGGAGTAAGTTGAGGACAATCATAACTGTAGTGAACTGGCTTGTTACAGGTGTAACAAGTGTTGTCTCCTGCTCTGGGACTAGGACTGGAGTCTCTTCTTCTGGAGTTGTATTCTGGTCTACCTAGACTGCTATCTCTCCTCTTGTAATCTGATCTGCCATAGGTGCTATCTCTCCTCCTAGGGCTGAAATCTCCTCTTCTCTGGTGACTGGAACCTGGTCTCTCTTAAGTCTTCAGAATGAACTCCTTCTGTCTCTGGTAAAGTCCTTCCAATGTTTCTTATACCTGCCATACTTAGAACTCATCTTTTCAAGTTTTCTAGTTAAGAGTGCTACCTGCTCCTTGAGACTCATGTCATCTCCTACTGGTTCCTTCACTTGTTCTTCAACCTTGATGGTAGAAGAAAATGCAACTCCTTTCTGACCAGACGAGGTAGAGATCTTATCTGATTGATCTTTCTCTTGTAGATCATATGAATATGCTTTCAAATCAGAGAAGAGAATATGATGATCTAGAGAGTTAAGATCCTTGCTATCCTTGATGACAGTGACTTTAATTCTCCACCTACATGTTAGTGATCTTAAAATCTTATTATTGATTTCTTTCTCGGAATAGTTCTTACCTAAGGCACTAGCCTTGTTGAGGAGATTTGTGAGACGCATGTCCAGCTGATCAATAGTCTCATTTGGCTTCATTTTAAAGGTGTCAAAAGAGTGTTGAACTGCCTGAAGCTTGTTATCCTTGATCTTCTCTGTCTCTTGACAAAGTAAAGCCAGTTTATCCCACATTTCCTTGGCAGTAGTGCAGGTTCTGATCTTTTCAATCACTTTCTTGGTAAGAGTGTTGATGATCTCTGTTCTGGCAACTTAATCTAGATTGTGCAATTTCCTCTCATCATTGTTCAACTCATCTTTCTTTTTGAGAACTTTCTGTCTAGCTCTTCTGCCATCTCCAGTACCTCTTTCTTCAGTGGCTCTTTCACCTTCTCTGCTAGTTTCTTCTCTGGCATCAGATCTGCCATCATCAATTGGAGTCCAATAAAATTGTATAGGATCACTTTCTACCACATCAAGCATACGGTGGTGAATAGCTCCAAGATGATTAATCATCATGAAGCTCCAGTGGTTATAGTCATCAAAGGAAAATTCAGGTAATTTACGGCTCTTAGATGCAGATTTTGAAGATATTTTAAATATGAATGAAAAAAAAAGTTTTATGCAAAGACAAATATGCAGTGGATCTACCCTGGTGACCACAAAAAGCTCCTCAAAGCAGTGGTCTAGGACACACTGCTCTGATACCACTTGTTGGTCCCACTAGACGCAATACTTGAATAATATAAAAGATATGGAAGCTTAATCAAACAATCTTGAAATAAAACCTTTTATGCCTTCAACAATAATGAGTAAGAAAGATAAAGAAAGAAATAAATAACACCGGATATATAGTGGTTTAGATGTTAAAATCCTACGTCCACTCTCCCTTTCACAAAGGGCCTTACTATCCAACCAACTTACTCACTTCCACTGGAATTTTACAAGCACCAGATCCTTGTTACAATCTTTAGATCTAACTTCAATCTAAAGCTTTCAAAACCACAACCTTATCTAGATAGATGACTAGGTTGAGTATATGAGTTCCAACTACAAAACTCCTTTAAGAGTGGATATGTATAAGTACGTAAGAGAATACTGGAATGCTATATGAAAGTAAAAGCTTGAAAGTGTTCTTCGCGCGCATGACTCCTTTCCAGCAACTCTTATATTTATATGGAGGATTAGGGTTTTAGCCGTTGGAGAGCTAATCCAATCTGATCCCTATAAATGGAAGTTTCAATCAATCAATTTCCCTAATTGATTGATTGGATTGGTGAGATCCTTTGGATTGATTCTTCGTTGACTTTCCAATCCTGATTTGTTGACTGCATTAAAGACACCAACGGTAGGAAACTTCCTTAGTTAAACTCTGGTCAGTCCAGAGTAGTAAGACCAGGTACCAGATGACCCAGAGGTCCTATGGTCCAGATTTTAGTGATGAAACAATTAGTTCCTTAGATTCAGGAGATGATTCTAAGACTTTATTATTTCACCAGACTCGTCTGGTCTTCTGGACTCATCTGGTTTTGGGGAAATTCTTCTACCTCTGATCTGATCTTCTCTGGTGAAGTCTTTTGGTCGAGTCTTCTGGTGAAGTCTTCTGGTGACTCTTCTGGTGAAGTCTTCTGGTCAGGCAGTTCCCCCTAGACTAAGTCCTAATCTAAGTCCTCATCTGGCTAACAGGTCTAGATGGTCCTATTACATCTTCTGGTTTATTTTAACTCTTCACAACTAACAATTTTTATCCTAACAGATAGTGAGGACAAAGACAACTTAGACCCTGATGCTAGTGATCCCTCGTCTGATGGATTAGACTCAAGTGCAAAGGTAATATCCGACTCTTCTTCTAGTGATGATGAGTATAATGATACGAAGAGTGAAAAATACAGAAAAATACGCACTAGGGTTCTTGTTGGTGAGAAAGTTGTTAAAATGGCAGACTTTAGAGAATAAAATTTTGTTGAGTTCTTTAAGGAAAGATCTTTGTTGCATGCTCTTGATTTTGCTACTCCCTATATAGTTGAATGGATCTATGAATTTTATGCTAATTTGAGAGAGAGCTTAGGGAAGACAAATTCAAGACAATCTTGAATTGTCTGGTTTAGGGGTGTCAAGGTCTGTTTTACTCCTAAAACCATCAATATGTTCTTGAAAACAAAAACTATGGTTGAAGACATTGTGGAGGACATGAATGAAGTGATTAAAGTCTTGATAGGTGGACAGTTAGAAGTAAGGGAAAATAGACTGAGTAGTTCGAAATTAACTAGTCTATATTTTGTGCTTCACAAGCTTTGTGTGTATAACTGGTTACCCTCTTCAAACACTACTGTATTGACTAGAGAGCAGACTTTTTTGATGTATAAAATTGGATACTTGAAAAAGTTTAACCTTGGTCAAACTATTTTCAATAATGTGTTATCATACACTGGTGATATCCATGGGAAAGGACTGCTACCATACCCAAGTTTAATATACAAGATGTTGGAAAACAAAGAATTTGAGAGAAATCCAAGGGAAGAAACCATAAGTGGGTATACTACTAGCTTTGAAATTTCAAATGTACTGCTCACTGGCCCCATAATCATTGATCTTCCATATCAAAATCCAACAGATGTGTAGGGTGAACGAGTAGATCCTGATGCCGCTCAAAATGTTGGCAATACTTCTGCTAACATTTCTCATACCGCTACACTTACTTCAGTATCTCTAACTCCTAATTACATTACTGAGCAGATTGATACCTTGTAGAGGTCTATCGCTAACATGCAGTCCTTAATTGAGAACATGAAGAAGCAGATGTCCTTTTGGGAGTTGCTGCTTTCTACTCGAACAAGGGGAGTATAGTCTGATGTTGGTGATGGATGAGTGTTTAGAGATGGAGCTAGTACGATTGGTGCAAGTGGTGTGGTGTTAGAGGAGATCCCAGAAGAATGAGAAGCAGTCCCAGTGAATCCTGTCAACCCCAATCCTGAAGCAGAAGATTCTGACTTAGATGTTCTTTATGGAGATCTAAGAGGAGGAAAGTGAAGACCTTGAAGAAAGGGGGAGAATGAAGAAAGGGGGAGTTCGTGCTGACTATGTAGATGCAGCTAACTTATGAAGTTCAGCCCAATCCTCTCCTTACTTCACATATTTGATCCCTGCATTTTAAAGCTTTGTAGTTTGTTTAGTTCTTTAGTTCTTAGTATTTGTTTTGGACAAATTTAGTTGTTTAGTTTATTTCTATTTCTTTTGAATTTTTAGCTCTGAAACTCATAATTTGTTTAGTTGTTTGTTTTGTGTATACTGGCCTAACCACCTTGGTTTTGTGCTTAGTGATTTCTTATTAATTTCTGGTATTTTACTTTAATTTGGTTTAAATAATGAAATGCCATTAAATTGATGTTAAGTTGTATTTCTATTTTAACATATGTACTGCATGTTTCTCAACCTTAGGTGTATTGTAGTAGAATGGCCAAATTGGGGGAGATTGTTGATGTTAGCTCAATGTTGTACAAAATGTTACAATATTTACTGCAACATGAGAATTTGCCCTTTCTCCTAACATTAACTCCAAATGTTTCAATGTTGTCTTTAATATCTAAACATACAGGTTGACGACGTGGAAGTTACCAGGTCAAGCGTTGCAATTTTAGAGTGATAAGATTAAAGATAATCATAAGTGGTTTTCCAGATCATGGAGGTTAGTGCTAGACTGTTTTGAATCATGGGAAACCATGATTTCCAAGTGTTCACATGTTGGATTCGAAATCTATAAATACCACAAGCATGAGACACGTTCAAGGAAAGAAATCGAGACTTCTACTTACCTATAGCAAGTGTAGTAGTTTCGATTATCTCCTCTGTGTTGGTAGATATACTTTATATCCTACTCAATATTTGTAACTCTAATAGTATTTTAGTTAGACCTATAGCAGGTTGTTTACACAATTAGGGTTCTCATCCTTTTGGTTATATATCTAGGATATATCACCTTGTTATAAGATCTTACAGCATGATCTTATTTTGTCTTTGTATCACTACTCGTTATAGTAAAGTTTCGCCATAAGGCATCATAGATTATTTATAATCTATGAATTTTTTTATATCTGTTTGCAATCTATTTTTCAAGCCTTCCGCTGTGTATGTTGTTTTTGTTTCAGCACTTTTGACAACATTCTGGAAAAATAGCCACGCACACCCTTCAATGAATATATATAAGCACAAAGTAAACAATAATATATAGAGGGCAGTAAGTAAATGACAGAAATTTAAATGAGATAAGATATATAATGGTTTAGAGGTGGTGTAATCCTCCTACATCTACTGTTACACCCTCTGGTGCCAATATCACTAAGATCAGTTACTTAGATCCAATGATGTTCCCCCTAAGAACTAGACTCTTCACTCAGATTATGTCTAAACTTAAGTAGGAATACACTTTTCACTCAGAAATAACTCTTACTAAGAACACCTAAACACTAAAAAAGAAATTATATCTACACTGGGTAGATTTACAATGGGGGTATGACTTGTGAGGAACAACAACTTTAATTATCTAAACAAAGTAAACTAGTAACCTAGTCCTAGACTTCTAATTCTGATAGCAGTAGACTTTGGGTAGTTGTAGGTTTGCTTAAGTACAATGCTTGAGAGCTCGAATGTTGTTGTTGTTGTCCTCTGAAGTTCCTTCTCCTATTTATAGGAGTCTTGGGGGTCTTCTTAGCCATTGGAGGGTTTTGAATTGGAATTGGAATCACTTCCAGCTTTAACTTCAGCTCATTAAGGCTTCTTATCTTTTTGTATAGTTATTTTATAGTACAGGTTATCTTTTAGTGTTAGCTGCTAATGTAGTCAACTAAACACTGCACAACTTGTGTCTACTGGCTATAATTAACCTCCATAAACTTCTGATGTTGTGCAAGCTTTGTGAATGAGTGTACAATTAGTACTATACTCAATTAGGCTTGATTAACATAAGTCTTCAGCTGTAGACTCTGATCTTGCAGTTGATGTGAACTCTTCAGCTATAGACTTCGATCATTTCTTCAGTTGTGGACTTCTAACTCTTCAATTGTAAAATTAGAAAAATCTAAGTTTTTCTCTTCTTGGTGCCTGAAAGGTTAGTTTCCACACAATACAATAATAGCATAGGTTTGACATCATCAAAATCAAAATAAAGAGATTCTTAGGACAAAAATATCCTAACACTATATGTATCAGAAATGATATTTAACAAGATAATAGGGATATACTCATCAATATGCTTGTCTCCAGTCTGCTTAATATCTTGAATAAGTTTAGTAAACTCAGCTAGATTCATATTTACGTCTTTGTTCAAGTCTAACTTGAACCTTAAGAACTTTTCAAGCAAAAAAAGTTTACTAGGCAAGGAGGTTTCAGTATATAACTTATGCAACTTATTCCAAAGTTTACTAGCATCACCCATAGTACCAACCTTCCTCATTACACTGTCAGACAAATTCAGGAAAATAGTACTGATTAGGCATGAAATTTTTATATTTTGTAGGCCAATTTGCCCATGTTTTGAGTGTATTTGATGAGTATTTAGAGTCATTTGAGTATAATTTTCATAAACTAATGAATTTGCCTTTTTGATGCTTATAGTTGGGTAGAGGGCAAAAAATGGAGTTCGTAGGACTTTGAATCGACTCAAACGGACGCCCGAATGAGAAGATATTGAAGAAATATGAAAAGTACTAGTTTGTGCGAGCAAAAGTGCTACTTGGCTCAAAGGAAGAGTGCTCGAGCGAGCCTAAGTCGAGCACCTAGGCGCTCGAGCAAATGAAGGTCGAGCACCACTTGAAGTTTGGAAGAAGGAGCGCTCGAGTGGGCAAGGTCGAGTGGCCAAGTGCCTGTTTGGCTCTGGAAGAGGCAGCGCTCGAGTGAGCACAAGTCGAGTGCCTAGCGCTCGACCAATACCCCAGGTCGAGCAGTTTCGTGCTATTTCGGCCCAAACGTCCTAAATTAGGCCCATGCCTGTATGTATACCCTTCCAAGCACGATTTGTGATACCTTTGGACACTACTTGATACTATTAGATAGTTTTTGAAGGAGAGAGCTTGGGGAAGAGTTTAACAAGGTTTTTTATCGTGTAATCGAGGTTTTAGCTTACGAATTTATAGATTAATTTCTTTTCTTGTGAACCGATTAGTTTATATTTTTGCTTTCTTGATATTTGAGATTTCTAAAACCTAGCTTTTCCAGATTTATTGAGATTAATTTTGAGACTTGAAGTATTTCTTGTGTTATTGTTATTGTTTTCTTTAGTTAATTTAAGTATGCATATGTTTATTGTTCTTGTGATTGCTTTTATTATTCAAGCCACCATGTTAGGCTAGAACCCTTGAATGCTTAGGATAGGATGAACTCGTAGAAGTAGGATGTCTGTACGTAATTAAAATAATTCGTGATGTATAGTTTTAGTTCTCTTAATTAATTGAATTCTTAAAATAAACCCTAGAATTATCTTGGAATTGAGTATGAAAATTGTTAGAGAGAAGACGACTGTATAACTCTTTAATAACGAATAAGCTTAAGGAAAGGGTTTTAGAAGGGGTTTATCATCTACCGGTTTACCTAAGGAGGACGACCGCATCACCTTAGATAAATTAGGGTCTCAATTGTTAAGCACAACCCATATAATTTGATTATTGGAATTGTGAAGTAGGTTGATAGGACGAAGTATTAGGGTTAATTCTTGAGCTTTTAGTCTTTCAATCTTGTGCTAGATTAGAGAAGTTGATTGCCTAATTTTAGTACACTTAGGATTATTTCTTGCACATCACGATTATTTTAGTTATTGTACCAACTCCGTTAGTATACGTAGGAATTCCTATCCTGAGCATCATCATCCCATATTTACATTAAAATAAAAGTTATTCAGTTTAATTTAATTATTAGCATAAAAGTAGTAGAATATAGAGTAGCATATTATAATTCTTAAAACCTGAACACACATTCATATTAGCTACAAGACGTACATCTTCAGGGATTTACTCGCATACATACTTTCCCTTGGGTTTGATACTACTTGGTCCCTATATTTGTCCATACTACTGTGATCCCATACTCTTGTGGGGTAACTACTAGTATAGCTAGTATTTTGCGTTCAAGTCAATGGTGCCATTGTCGGGGATGGCGATGTATGCTCATTGAGTAGGACTTGGAAATAGTTTAGTAGTAGTGGTGAGTGATTTTATTTTCTGTTTTTCTTTATTTGTAGTCAGTTGCGTTTGGTCTTTCTTTCTGAGTACTCAGGTATATGAAAACACACTCAAAGGGAGAGACGAGCGAAGATAGAACCAAGCTAGACCCTGAGATTATTGCAAGAAGGAATCACGCTTTCTAGCGAAGGATGACTTCTGCCGATGGTGACAACATAAATCTGGATTTAGGCAGAGAGTTAGATTGAGATGCAAAAAAGTTCAATCAGATGTGGAACGGATTGAGGATGTTGATTGTCAAAAGCAAGCACCCAAAGGGGAAAGCCAAAACTAAAACCCGATCCCACATAATCAAAATAACTCCGCACCAAACCAGAACCTGAACCAAAACAACCCAAATAACCCCTTCAACAACCCTGTCTACCAACAAAACAATCTACCTTACCCATACCCATACCCACCATATCCTTATCCACCATACTTCCCACCACCACCTACTTATAACCCTCCACCACCAGATTATCCACAGCAAGTTCTGCAGAACGTTGATCCTCCTGGTGTGGAAATTTGAGGAAGGTTTGAGGCTCAGCCTCAATGATATTATGATGGAGTCACTATGCCACCAGTGGAGGCAAACAACTTCTCTATATCTCATGGGATCTTGAAGATGCTTGTTGAGAATCAATTCAAGGGAGAGGTAGGAAAGGACAACCCCCACACCCACTTGAGGAGCTTCCTGATGATAGTCTTAACATTTAATTACAATGGGATGTCGGAATATGCAAAGAGGTTAAGATTGTTCCAGTTCTCTCTAACTGGAATAGCTAAGGAGTGGTATGATAACAAATTCCGGGGGGTGAATACATGGGCTGAGCTAGAGCATCTTTTTGTTGAGCGTTTCTACCATGGGAATGCGAGGAAGGAGATCTCATCATTCAAGCAGAGAATGAACGAGGGATTAAGTCAGGCTTGGGGGAGATTCTCATACATGCTTATTGAGTGCCCACAGCACGGGTACAATGATGGATATACTATGGCCTATTTCTACTTCGGGGCTAGCGAGAAAGATTAGCACCATCTCGATGCTTGTGCTAATGGAGCATTCTTGAACCGTAGTGCAGCTGAGTGAAAGAAGATAGTCGAAGGCATAGTGAAGAATGCGGGGCAGTGGAAAGAAGATCAGGAATTTCAGAGAGTACATCAGGTGGAAGAAAGTGAGGGAACGAGGAAGCTGCTGATGGCTATGATGGAGAAAATCAGCAACTTGGAGGTTGGGCAGAGTTTGAGTGGTCAGAATAATGCGATGCGTGAGAAAGTGGATCAGCCAGGATGCCAGCAAGAGGTGTCCAACTATATGGGAGGGCTTAATTATAATCAGAATGGCTATCAAGGTGGAAATTATCAGGGGCGACCTGCTTATGGTCAACCATTTGTACCACCGGGTCCACAGCCTCCTCAGAATCAATGGAGGAATACTCAGGGATATCAAGGAGGCACACAGGCTAACCAGAATCAATGGAGGAAGAATGATAATTTGTCCTACAGTAATTCGAAAGCAGGGATAATTGTACCTCCAAATTTCAACCCTGGCTCAAAACCCCCAGGTGGAGAAGGCGGTGCTTCCACAGATGAGATGTTAAGAGCTATATTACAAAAGGTGGAGGAAGGTAGTAAGAGGCTATCCTCTTTAGAGTACGATGTGAAAGAGATGATTAAGAAGAATGATTAGCATGATCAAGATCTTCAGAAGAGGGATATAGAGCTAAACAGAATTCAACAAGAGAATAATAGGCAGTTCACTTCTATGGAGTTTCAGATTAGTCAGATCGCAAAATCACTTGGGAGAGAGACAGGAAAATATCCTTCTATGCTGGAAAGGAACCCAAAAGAGCAATGCAAGGCGATCCAGTTGAGAAGTGGAACCAAGTATGATGGACCTCCTTTACTTGTTGATGTGGAGGAAGTTCCTGAGGAGGGGGAAAAGGAGAGCGAGAAGGTTGAGGTGGAAGACTCTCCTAAAAGGGAAGAACATGAGGAAGAAGGTAAAGTAGAAGAAGAGCAAGTCCTGAATTGGAAAAAGGCAAAGGAAGTGAGGCAGAATGTGAAGGAAACCGAGCGAGATGAATGCGGGGTGCCAAAATCTGTGATTCCGTTACCATATCCGCAGCGGTTTATGAAGAAGAAGCTAGATGAGAAGTTCGCTAAGTTTCTTGAGGTTTTCAAGAAGCTCCACATCAATATCCCATTTTATGATGTTTTGGAGCAAATGCCGAATTACGCCAAGTTCCTGGAGGACTTGATAGCTAAGATGATAGGAGTTGACGGGCCCGAGCTTGTGCAGTTAAATCACGAGGTGAGTGCAATGGTGCACAAAGCGCTTCCCCCGAAGTTGAAGGATCCCGGTAGCTTCACTATCTTATGTGATATCGGGAATGGAGTCAAGAAGGGAGCTTTGTGCGATCTTGGAGCGAGCATTAATCTAATGCCATTGTCACTATTCAAGAAGTTGGATGGCGGAGATCTTCAATCAACCATGATGACTCTCCAACTCGATGATAGGTCTATTATAAGACCTCAAGGTGTTGTTGAAGATATCCTCGTGAAGGTGGGTGATCACGTGTTGCCAGCTGATTTTGTAGTCCTAAACATAGAAGAAGATGAGTGGGTGCCTCTAATTTTAGGAAGACCGTTTTTAGCTACGACGGGGATGGTGTTAGATGTGGCGAATGGAAAGATCACGGTAAAGGTAGATGATCAAGAGGTGATGATTTCCTTATACGAAGCCATGAAACACCCGAAGGAAGATGAGAACTGTCATTCCATTGATGCCATTGACCCTTGTGTTGAAGACACACCTCTTAACCCTTATTCATCTTATATTCACAATTATAATAATCCTAAACTTGATGATTTAACCTATGAGCGTTATGATCTTTATTGTTTTGATAGGGATAAAGGCAAAGATGAGTTGAAGGATGGAGAATTTAAAAGTGTGGAGGTGGCAAAATTAGAGGAAAAATGAGGAGTTTATGTGAAGAAGAAAAAATTCAGGAAGTTGTTTGATAAGACACCTCTTTGGAAGGCAAAAAAGAAAGTGACACCTCCACCCGAGGTGAAGAAGAAGTTTACTATGATTGGGAATCGAGGAAACAAATTCTACTACTTCTCTTGTGAGAATAAGGGAGGTAACTTAGAGTACCATGTCCCATGAGCTCCTTTGAGCATTAGGACCTTAAAAATAACGCTGAGTGGAAGGTAACCCACTTTTATTTTCTTTTGAGTGTTTTTAGTTATTAGTGTTTTTGTTTTGAGTCGTAAGTTTTAACCTCGTTCTTGAGTGTTTTAAGTGCAGGTATATATTGAGGATGTAAAGGTATCATGGAGTTCTTCAAGGGGAGAAACTCGAGAAAGGGAGTGTGCTACATTGCAAAGTGCAACCGGGATTATGCGTATGAGGGACCGCTTCACAAGGTCGAAGTTTTGGGGTGGTGTTTTTACATGTTTTATGGAACTAGATATGCACCGGCCCACTTGAAAGGTTTATTTGATATTGCACAGATGCACACCCTCTCATTGAGTTGAGTTTGATCTTATATTGTGCATTGATTGAATTTGAAGTGTGGAGTGCACGTCCTTGTACGTACTCATTTCTCAAACTTTATTATTGTGTAGCAAGAAAAAGTGTGTGGTGGGGGGGGGGGGGGGTTTATCTTCGTACTCGAGCGTCGTGCACTATTTATTGTGAAAAATTGGTCAATTTTTTTTAAAATATTGATGCACAAAGGAGTTGCGAATGTGTTGAGTTCGAATACATGATTGTGTGGTGATTTGGCTCGGTGAGATGTCCGTTGGGAAGAGACCCAAACTCTTCGGTCGAAAGAGCGATCTGGCTTAAATCAAGGAGTTTTCAGGTTAGTATGTGTGTTGAAATCGATTTCATAGAGTTTCGGGTGTTAAAGTTGAAAATTTCGAGTTTTGGGGCATTTTTGGATAGTGCTCGAGACCTTGGAGGTCGAGCACTAGTGTTCAAGCCTCCAAGGTCGAGCACCTCTTTTATTTTGGAGCCCGAGAGTGCTCGAATGGCATATGGTCGAGCGCCTAGCGCTCAACCGCCTCTTGAGTGCAGTGTAATTGTACCGCTCGACTGGCACTCGCTCGAGCGCCTAGCGCTCGACCGCAAGGCCAGTTCGAGCGGGCTGGTCCAGAACGTCCTAATTCGAATTCCCCTTATAAATACCCCACATCAACACAAAACACACACAAACCACACTAGAGTAGGTGATTTCTGCTGCAAGTCGAGCGCCTATACCCACTTTTACTCTAATCTCCAATTTTCACTCCAATTCATCAAAAGAGTTGTAATTCTTTCATCCAAGGTAAGTATTTTCCTACTTTCTTCTATCCTTTCTTAGTTTTAACTTAGATTAGGCATGAATTGAGTGTGTGAAATTAGGGTTCTTAGTTGGATGAAATTTGGGGATTTTAGATTTGCCCAATAATTCTTGTTTCTTTGTTGCTTGAATATGCTTATAGGCTATGGGTTTGCTAATTTTACTTTCAATTTCATGATTAAATGAGTAGAATAGGTGAATTTCTAGAGTAAGAAGGCATGAATGTTGGAATATTATGGGCATTTCTTGTTGAGATAATTATGGTGAATTTTGGATTGAATAGTGTGAATATATGATATTGAATTGAGTCCTGAGCATGTAAATTGCAATATTGTGATGTTACTTCATGATAGACTTAAATTGTGAGCATTATTGATGAATTTTGGGAATATTGAGTTGGGTGAATTTGTTTTGAGATAGGCATAGCACCTCAATGTGAGTGAATGTTGCCCATATGGATGAATTTGAGATTGATTAACTACTTGAGTTGAATTATATTGTTGATATTATTCTTGAGTAGTAATTTTGTTCAAATTCTCTTGATTAATTAGGATAATGGCACCTAAAAAGCATGAAGATAGAGGGGTGATGGGCCAAGAGCTTGTAAATTTGACCAACGAGCTTACTAGGAAGCAGTTGATGCCCTCTCGATAGGATAATTTTAGTTATGGAGATGAGTGGCATCGGTTTGCTTACCGATGGAGCTTAGTAGCAGGGAAAGTGGAGAAGACTCAGCGTCGAGTTTTATGCAAGAAATAGGGATTGAGGAAGAAATTGTTGGAATTTTTCAGAAAAATAGTATGGAAGGCTTCTACCACTTTCTCCTCAACATGGAGACCTATCCGGATCTTACTGAGCAGTTTTTAGCTACTGCGGAGATGGTTGATACTACATCCTTCAAGTTCATGATTAGAGGAGAGTGGCACCAAATGGAGGCATCGGCCATTAGTACAGCTCTGTCACTTCAACAATTGAACAGGTCGATCCCCATATCCCAGAAGTTCAATGCTAATGATTTTTGGAAGCTCATTACCGGAGGGGTAGCAGGTGATTACAAGTCCCAAAAGGCACGAGCTTCTTGCATCCGGAACCCAATCATTCGATATCTCGAAAGGATCTTGGGTAATACTATTTATGCTTGTTCCGAGACCGGGACCGTATCTTTGAAGGAGTTGTATGGACTATGGTGCCTACTTCATAAGCAGCCTCACTACTTTGGGAAGGACTTCTTAGCTCATCACCTTGAGGCCTCGTTCAAGCTTGGGATGAAGAAGTCAAAGATTGGAGGGGCCCTCATCTATGTTGTTGTGAGGAGTCTAGGGATCGCACCAGGATCTGGGACGCTAATAGGAAAGGACCTTGATTTCAGCCATATGTGGAACACTCTAATATGGGAGAGCTTCAATAGTTCGTACTACATTTGATTCAAAGAAAACAACCATTTTCCTCTGCCAAAAAAGAAACTAGTGGCCCTGCATAAGTTGAAGAAGGAGAACATCGGTATGAATGGTAATGCCCATCTGAAGTTGATTAAAGAAGTGAGAGAGAGATTGGAAGAACAAGGGCTTGTGGGGGAAATTCAGCCGAAGAAGAAGAAGAGGGGAGAAGGCACAAGTAGGGCCCGAGACTCTGATGAAGAAGAGGAGGAAGAGTACGAGCAAGGAGCCGATGAAGAAGACGAAGAGGAGGAAGCTGCAGAAGGAGGTCAAGAGCCTCAAGATATGGAGTTTGAGGTGCCCGCAGCAGGGCCCCAACCCAGCTTCAGTGGTTGGTGATGGAGACAGAGATTCAGGCTCTGCGTACCGATGTTACGCACCTCCGTACAGCCCAGGATCAGTGGGATGCTAGGTCCACTAGGATGGAGGGAGAAGTCTCGGACATGCACAGATGGATGGAGGCACTCTTTGTCTCCCACTTAGGAGCAGACCATCAGAGCTACCATCCACCACCTCCTCCAGATGCATGATAATTATGGGGATTCCCCCCAGTTCCTTCACTTTTCTCTTCTTTATTTTGATTTTGAGACTATGTTATTGATTATCTCTTTGCTTGATTTGGGTCTGTACTGATGTTATATTGAGATGTTGCTATCTCGAACTTAAATCGATGCTCTTGATTATTTATTTCATGCTTATTAACTCTCTTATGCTTATTGATTATTATCTTTGAGTGTGATTTATGAGTTAGTGATTTGTGGATTTGAGTTAGGAACTAGATTGTGTGAGTGTAGTAATTAGAGTTGATTTGAGAGGGAACTCGTATACTTACGAATTTTCCTTTTGAATACTTGTGTGGTAAAAAGTGAGAATTCACTAGGTCTAGCATGGATGTGAAAGCCGTGAGGTTTGAGTCTATTAAGAGATTAAAATCCACTAAAATTGATTTAATAGTTTGTGAGTGAATCTTCACCTTAGAGGTACTAGAACTTGTGGGTACTCTCTCTTCTTGATTGTGTTTAGTTTGAAATGCCGAAAGTAATTTAAGGTCATCTTTGAATTGATAAGCCACTTAGCGAAATATTCTCTACCAATGAAATTTATCCCTTGTTAGCCCGTTTGAGCCTTAGCCTATTTATTTGGTAGCACATTTGAGCTTATCCAAATTATAAAACTCTTTTTGTCCTAATTTGAGTGGAGTATAGGAAAAGTTTTGAGTGGAAAGGGATTGAGTTGAGTTGAGAAGGAGAATTATTAATGGTTGAGTGAATATTAGGAAAGGTGTAATGATGATTTGAGTTGTGGGGAAGAACAAAAATTTGAGAATGAGCAAAAGAAATATGAGCTCACATATATTGTGTAAAAAGAAAGAAAAAGGAAGTGTGTGATTGAGAGGAAAAAAAAAGAGTGAAAGAGTTAGAAGAAAAAAAATTGAGGTGTTGTGAGTAGATGGAATTGAAAGTACTTGCATGAAGATGTTTTAGAAGTCGGTTCCGTGTATTGAAAATACCAAAGTTTGATTTCCTATTCTCCATTCACTTGAGTCAGTTATCCTATATAGTTACCCAACATGTCCAAAGAGCCTTACACTACAACCTTGAAAAAGTCCTTTTTGATTCGGCATAGATTCTAGTTTATAATCGAAGTTGAGAGTGCTTACAAGCCTATGGCTACTGATTTGTGTGATTGACTTATTGAGAGAGTCCCTTATTATTGCTAAACACTTGTGAGGGAGTGAAACACATCGCCGAGAGCACATCCATATTTGGTTTTGGTGGTTCTTATTGATTATCCATGAGTAGGATGAAGGGGGTGAGTTTGTGTGCGGGTGATAACGCTCGAATACTATTACTTGCATGATTTGGTACTTTGATTCATTCTTAAAATTTTCACTTGACTTATTATTTTATTTCTTGAGGACAAGCAATATGTTAAGTTTGGGGGGGGGGGGTTGATTAGGCGTGAAATTGTTATGTATTGTAGCCCGATTTACCCATTTTTTAGTGTATTTGATGAGTATTTAGAGTCATTTGAGTATCATTTTCATAAACTGATGATTTTGCCTCTTTGATGCTCATAGTTGGGTAGAGGGCCAAAAATGGAGTTCGTAGGACTTTGAATCGACTCAAACGGACGCCCGGATGAGAAGATATAGAAGAAATACAAAAAGTATTAGTTTGTGTGAGCAAAAGTGCTACTTGGCTCGAAGGAAGAGTGCTCGAGCTAGCCTAGGTCAAGCACCTAGGCGCTCGAGCAAATGAAGGTCGAGCACCACTTGAAGTCTGGAAGAAGGAGCGCTCGAGTGGGCAAGGTCGAGCGCCTAGCGCTCAACTGCCGAGTGGTCAAGTGCCTGTTTGGCTCTGGAAGAGGCAGCGCTCGAGCGAGCACAAGTCGAGCGCCGAACACTCGACCAATACCCCAGGTCGAGCGGTTTCATGCTATTTCAGCCCAAACATCCTAAATTTGGCCCATGCCTATATATATACCCTTCCAAGCACAATTTTTTATACCTTTGGACACCACTTGATACCATTAGATAGTTTTTGAAGGAGAGAGCTTGGGGAAGAGTTTAGCAAGGTTTTTGATCATGTAATTGAGGTTTTAGCTTACAAATTCATAGATTAATTTATTTTCTTGTGAACCGATTAGTTTTTATTTTTTATTTCTTGATATTTGAGACTTCTAAGCCTAGCTTTTCCAGATTTATTGAGATTAATTTTGAGACTTGAAGTATTTCTTGAGTTTATGTTATTGATTTCTTTGGTTAATTTAAGTATTCATATGTTTATTGTTCTTGTGATTGCTTTTATTGTTCAAGCCACCATGTTAGGCTAGAACCCTTGCATGCATAGGATAGGATGAACTCGTAGAAGTAGGGTATTGGTACGTAATTAGGATAATTCGTGATGTATAGTTTTAGTTCTCTTAATTAATTGAATTTTAAAAATAAACCCTAAAATTATCTTGGAATTGAGTACGAAAATTGTTAGAGAGAAGACGGTCGTATCACTCTTTAATAACGAATAGGCTTAACGAAAGAGTTTTAGAAGGGGTTTATCATCTACCGGTTTATCTAGGGAGGACGACCGCATCACCTTAGTTAAATTAGGGTCTCAATAGCTAAGCACTAATTTGATTATTGGAATTGTGAAGTAGGTTGATAGGACGAAGTATTAGGGTTAATTCTTGAACTTTTAATCTTTCAATCTTGTGCAAGATTAGGGAAGTTGATTACCTAGTTTTAGTACGCTTAGGATTATTACTTGCACTTCACGATTATTTTAGTTATTGCATCAACTCCGTTAGTATACGTAGGAATTCCTATCCCGAGCATTATCATCCCATATTTACATTAAAACCAAAGTTATTCAGTTTAATTTAATTATTAGCATAAAAGTAGAATATAGAGTAGCATATTATAATTCTTAAAACCTGAACATACATTCATATTAGCTACGAGACGTACATCTTTAGGGATTTACTCGCATACATACTTTTCCTTGGGTTCGATACTACTTGGTTCCTATACTTGTCCATACAACTGTGATCCCATACTCTTGTGGGGTAACTACTAGTATAGCTAGTATTTTGCGTTCAAGTCAAGTACTTAGACCAAGTTCATTCATTTCAGTCTTTTAATCAACAAACATACTAGCAGGATAGGAAAGATAGACCGCTTTATAAACACATCGTTGAATTAAAACACACTTTATTTTTTCTCCACATAGCAAAGTCAGTTTTTCCATCAAAGGGGTTCAACCCATAATTGAACGAAGAAGTCATTTTAAAATAATTACGTGGAAGCAATAATACGAAGGAATAATAAACCCACACATAAACTTAGAATCTACTGCAAACAAGTCTCAAGCAAACAATCGTGGCAAGTGGTTACACTATGAAAGCGATAGAAGTTTAGGGATAAACTTTTATACCAGAGAAAAATCTAAATGTATAGATTCCAAATATGCCAAATTCTAAAATAATCTCACGATGCTAATCCACACAAAAAAAAATCACCATATCCTGATATAAACTAGTCAAAGCCTCAATCACTTTTGTCACTTATCTCATAAACAATAATTAATTCAAATAAATTGAAGAAATTACTAGATAAACCCACTGCTTACCTTATTCCTTACTTGTACTTACCAAATCCGAGCAGTACCTCTAGGAAACACCAATCTACTCGGGATGGTTTTCACAATTAAGAACAACTACAGTTAAGGATCAGAGGCTTACAGAGGTGGCAACATATCGGTTTTTGCTATCAGCGGAACTCAACATGTAAAATGCACTATTGATCTTGATAATGTACAGATCGAATGAAGCAGTGGCGCTTGGTAGATCTATAGTGGGCGGTGGAGGCGGACAATCATAATCTGGGGTAGTGCAGTGGCGTGGAGGAGGCGCAAGCAGGCCGCGAGTGGTGGTGGTGGCTTTCGACGTGACGCACAAAAAATTCATGATGGTGGAAAATATGGACGACAATGAAACCTGACTCTTGATACCACTGTTGGAAATTGATGTCGCCTTTTCTCCATTGTGAGAGTGAGGGTTTTAGCGGCTCAGGTTTTCTCGTTCCGACCGGCGGTGCAAACACACGAACCAAACCCTTTCTCTCTGGAATAATATTTAACAGACCTAGAATTAGATTTCCATGAGATTTTGGGGAAAATTCACCAAATTCGACCCGACCCAGTCAGGATCCACGAATTTTTTAATACGGGTTATTCTATGGATACTATATCTGTAGAATATTTCATATAATAATTTGCGATAAATGAATTATTTATTATGAGGTTGAGTGAGGAGGAATTGTCAAGAAAGGGCCGAGATTCTCTATTGGGATGAGAACCCAACAATTTGTGCAGGGTGATACAATGATGTTCCACGTACTATATTTTCTTTTTCCTTTTTTCTTTTTATCATTTTTTGGTTCCACGTTTTAATAGGAAAATGTTAAGATTATTTTTTTCTCTATTACATTTTCACCTTAGTAAAATGTATGTTATATTATTTTAATAAAAAATAATTCATTCAGTGAAAAATAATTATCATTGATATTATAATTTTGTGTTATATTAATAATCAATTATTAAGAGTTTAATTAATCCATACATATATGTGTGTGTAATGCAAAGATCCCTCTAAGTGGTCATCTAGGTTGTAGGCGGTTATCAGTTGGCCTAATTTTAGTGTAATCCGCCTAGGTAGGCTAGGCGTCCATTGTTTTATTTTTTTCTACCTTGAATTGACACCATTTCGGGATTTTCACTTAATTTTGATATAGAATATGTGTAATTTTCTAGTTGGATTATTTCTATGTGGAAGATGGAATTATTTTGTTAACTTATTATATATTTTTGTTTGCCTGTCATTTAATTTTTATTAATTTGTACTTTATTTATATATTGATTTTTATCCATTGAATCATAGATTTATACAGTTAGATATACCAAAAAGAAAATTTAAGCCATATTTAAAATATTATCAAATAATATTTTACCATATTTGTGAGATATAGAGGGTAAAAGGAAAATTCCTACCGACTAGTCCCCGTCTAGGCGCTAAACGTTCCAAATCCCTCCGACTACCAATTTTTTATTTCTACACCCATAACATATATACAATATATATATATATATATATATATATATATATATATATATATATATATATATATATATATATATATATATATATATATATATATATATATATATATATATATGTTCAATATCTGAGAATGTAATATATACATCTTGGGCATTACACATCATTATAAATAATAATATTAATTCTTACTAATATAATATCATTTTTTATAAATAATAGTATTAGTAGTACAAATTGCATAAGATGCATGTAAGATTAACTTTTACCAGGGGTTAAGAAGTTAAAGGAGTTTAATAGAGCATTATTAGGGAAGTGGATGTTGCGGTTTTTGAATGAAAATGAGAGTCTGTAGGTAAAATAGTCGATATATGAGAAGTTAGATGGGGGTTAGGTGGGTGGGTGGGTGAGGAGCATTTGTTAAGAGGTGTGTTATGTAGAATGTCGGGGTGGAGAAGTGTTAAGTTCTAGAAAAATATGTGGTGCAGGAAAGAGGCGTTAAAAGATACATACTATAGGCTTTTTAATTTGAGCTTAGATAAAGAGGGAATCGTGAATCGTATAGGGGCATGGGTGGGAGAGGAATGGAAGTGGAACTGGAGATGGAGGCGTCCACTGGCGGATCTATTCATGGTCTGCACTGGGCTTCAGCCAAGTGCAGGTTCAAAACAAGGCCTATATTGCCTACATATATATATGCTTAATTTGAATTATTAATATTTGAGCCCACCCTTGTATTCACATATTAAACCTCAATTGTTTGAGAAGACAAGTATGAAGACATACGCAGTGCCGCATTCTTTCTTTCTTTCTTTTTTCATCTTTAAAAAAAAAAGTAAATATGAAGTATTAATATTCATTTTTGCTCTTTTTAAAAAAAATATTTTACTTGAAAATAAAGTTTGCCTTTTTTTTTCATTTTGGTCCTTCTTTTGATTAATATACACCTTTGGATAATTTTATTTATTTATTTATTATACCTTTTAATAAAAAAAATTATTGGTCTCCATCTCCCTCTATCCAATAAAATTAGTCCTATTTTTTGTTGTCATTTTGAGTTATTTAATAGTATTATTAGACAGGTTTCTTAAAAAGATACTCCCTCCGTCCCCAAGTAAACTTTCCACTTATTTTTGTTTATTAATATATGGTGGGTCGCATGTTGATTTTTGGTATAAAGTAATGAATAGTGTTGAAAAGTGAATTGAATGAGTGACACTTTGGTAATATTGTATGAATTTGAAGGTTAAAATTTATATGTAGTAGTGTGTTGTTTTTGCCATTTATGGAATGAGAAATTTAGTGGGGGACGGCCCGAAAAGGAAAGTGAAAAGTTTACTTAGGGTTAGAGGGAGTAATATTTTACACTGTCATCTTAAAATTCTCTTTGTTTTTACTTAAACCCGTGTAAAGTGAAATAAGTCCAATTTTATTGGATGGTGGGAGTATTATAAAATAGATAAATTGAAATTTTAATGAAATGTTATCATGAAATAGGTTCAGAATTCAAATACGTGAATGTATTTAAGTGTTACTCCCTATGTCCTAAAGTTACCTTCCCACTTTTTTTGTTGAAAGATTTAAGAAAGTGTAATTATTTATTAATATATGATGAGCAATATGTTGACTTTTGGGATAAAGTAAAGAATAATACTGAAAAAGTGAATGAAATGAGTGACACTTTTGGTAATATTGTGTGAATTCGAAGGTTAAAGATTATATATAGTGAAATGCTATTTTTTGCTATTTATGGAATGTAAAACTTAGTATGGGACGGTTCGAAAAGAAAAGTGCAAAAAGTTTACTCGGAAACGGAAGAAGTACAATGAAATAGAGCAAAACTGAAGTAAATATCAAAATTTTCTATTATGTATAAAATTTATGCTGAAGTGTTTATTTTTCAGCCCACACCACTATAAAATCCTAGATCCGCCCCTGGAGGCGCCCACTTTTGATCATGAAATTGATGTGTTAAATAACCTTGTTTCTGATTTAAACAAGTATACCATCAGGGAAGGGATTGAAGATTCATGGAGATGGGAGCATGCTTCCGGAAATATATACATGCATACGCACTGTTGGCGAACTATAACGACCTAGTTGTGCTGCCAAGAGACGAGGAACAGACTTACAAACTGATTTGGAGCAAGCTGGTCCTTCCTAAAGTGGTGGCGCATGGGTGGCGAGTAGTCAATGATAGACTCCCTATAAAGTCAGATATACAACAGAGAAGAATGTTCAATGACAATGTAGAATTGAGGTGCGTATTTTGCGAGAAAAATGAGGAAAATGGCAAACACATATTTTTTGAATGTGAGATTTCTTACAAAGTGTGGATGAAGGTGTAAAAATGGTTAAGGATATTGACTATGGTGAATGTAGAATCTATTCCAAATCTTCTTACCCATAGTAATTGTGTGAATGGGAAACGACAAAAGGAGGGCAGTCACAGTGTGGCTCAAGGTAGTATGGTTAATATGAGAATGGAGGAACGAAATAGTGTTTAGAATCGGGATGATATTGGTGGATAAATTGTTAAATGAATTGAAAGTTAGAGTTTGGAGTTGATTGAGTATAAAGCACCTGGTGTTTTCTTTCTTCTCTTTTGAAGATTGACTCATTAATCCTAGAATGTTGTTAGGGCAAAATCTGTATTTTTTTTATTTTCGGACTGACTCTTTTATATCAGGTATACCTTATTGTTGTAAATCTAGAAGATTTGATGTGGACATTACTAATGGACCAAGAAACCCAACGGACTTTATATCTTAGACTAGAGTTTTATTCTTATAAATAGATCATTGTATTCATTATTGTAATCATTCTCATACACAAGATCATTAGTGAAACTCCTGGTTTGGATCGCCCATAGACGTAGTCGTTCCCGACGAACTGGGTCAACAAACGTTGTCTCTTTAATTTACGCACTTATTTACAATACGTTATCAGCACGAGTCTCTAACCGAGATCATACGGTACACCCTTAATTTTATTTCATATGAATTTCCATTTTTTCATGTGTACCTACGCTATGAATTTATTTGATTCATGATTGATTGTTGGATTTAATTATTGTGTATTGAATTGATGAGCAACGGCCGACGTCCCAAAAGCGTACGACCGCCGCCGTCCGCCGCACGAGACGATGCACGCGAGCAGCGCACGTCGCGCGCTCGTCACCATACGAGAGCAGCGCCCGTCGCGCGCCCGTTGCTGCACGTCTCGCCCCAGTGCCGCGTGCAACCACGCGCACGTCGCGCCAGTCGCCGCACGCGCTCGTGCCTGCCGGCCGCGCGTGCCCTCGCCCGCCACCGCGTGCGCACATGCCCGTCGCCCGCGTGCGCCCATATGCGACCCCCCTACGTGCGACGCTTCCCGTGCGCCGTGCGCGACCCACGCGGTGTTTTGCCCCAGATTCTTGTGATCTCTTAACCCTATTTTATTTGCGTTCTTGATATCACAAAACCCGTGTTTAATTTATTTTAATCCTGAAAATATTTCGTTAAATTGCGTTAATATACATGAAATAATTATTCTTATGATTATTTCCTCTGTCTATTAAGTCGTATATTTTCTAGAAATTATTTTCATGTGATTATCTTCCTTAATTTTTTATGCATGTTTATGTGATTTAATTATCCTATGTGCATTACTTTTCCGCACATAGTTTATTACTTTATATTCCGCATATTATGCCCAGGTAGGCGGCGCCCGGTATTTGTCGGATCGTAAATTTATGTTTTGGGTAGACGGCGCCCAATACTTGTATCTATGTTCTCTAGAATAATTAAATAAATCCTTATTTCTCCGTTGTCAATAAATTGGTCACAACTCTTACCATGTCACTTTAAAATCGTAGTGAAAATATATGATATTACCATAAAAGAATTCGATGAGCTTGCTCTCGATGGTAATAACTACCTGACATGGGCGCTAGATGTCGAGTTCCATCTAGCCTTAAATGAGTTGAGCGAAACAATTCTCGAAGGTTTGAAATCCACTAATGCCCTGAAAGCGAAAGCGTTGATTTTTCTCATGAACCACCTGAGTGAGAAATTCATCATTCAAATCCTCATTCAGGGACCCCCGGAATTAGGGATGGCAATGGCGCGGGTCTAAACCCAGACCCGCCACAAACCCACCCCGTACGGGCCGGTAAAAACCTGGTCAAACGGGTCCCGGGGCGGGTTTGGACCCATTTGACCAAAACCCGCCGGGTCCGGGGTGGGTCCTGGTATTAGTCGGACCCGCCCCGGACCCACCCCGCCTATAATTAATTAGAATTTAAATATATAATATATATATAATTATTGATAATAGTATTAAAAATATTTATCATTCCTAGAATTTTCAATCTTCATCATTCAATAATATTGTGTATGAATTTAAGTTATTTGATATGTTAATTTTGTAATGTGAAAATAGGAGTAGAAAGAGAAAAAAATTTAAAAAAATTAAAAAAAATCAACATGCGGGTTTGGCGGGTCCGACGGGGAAGACCTGCGAGGTTCGTCCGACGGGGCGGGGCGGGTCCATGCGAAAATATGGTGGGGCGGGGTGGGTCGTGGGTCTAAGAAATACTAGGCGGGGCGGGTCCTGGGACAGGCCAAACCAGTCCCAGACCCGCCCCGTTGCCATCCCTACTGGGAATGTTGTGGAACTCCCTGTAGGATCGTTTCCAACAACAAAATGATATACTCCTCCCTCCGGTACAATACAATTGGTTGAGACTCCGTTTCCAAGACCTTAAGTCTATAATGGAGTACAACTCTGCTTTGCACCGTATTGTAACCCAGTTGATGCAGAACAATCTGTCAACATTCCACGCTAGCAACCTTATACTCCAGCAGCAGTATAGGGACAATTATATTATTGGTTGCAAACGTGGAAGGGAGAGAGAGTAAGATGATTTGGGTTAAAGGCCGAGGTCGTAGTACATCCGGTGGTCACAGAACCTCGAATTTTGCTCTTCATCTGGCAAGGTTAAGCAGTCCTGCTACAAATGCGGATGCAGAGACCATTTGTAACGCCCCGGAATTCAGAAAGTTGGCCTTTGAGGTCGCAACGTCCTAAACCCGAGTCATCACTTAGTGAACATAAAAATTGAGCTAGAAAATTTCTTATAAAAGATAAAACAATAAATATAATTATACAGATGCAGCGGAAGAACTTAACATGATACTTATTTAAAAAAATATCAGTTTGTTACTTAAAAAAACCATCATCCCATTACTTAATAAGGAAACATCCCGACGAGTCCTGGGTATAACTCTCGAGGCATTAGTGACAAAAGATTAACAGTAGTATTAAAATAGCATAATGTCTCAATCTTGATAAAAGCAGTTTATTTAATTAATAAACGGGAGTGGGAAGTAGTCATCTACGGCAGCTCCCGGACCTCAGCATCATAACCTGAAAATATTTAGAGAGGGGCATGAGATAAAATCTCAGCGGGTAACCTGTATGCTGTTATACAGATTGTCAGGAGATCCAAAATAATAATATTTTTCAGATTTTCACCTTTCAGTTGGTTCATTATAGTTTTTGGTCATGTGTATTCGTTTTCTTTAACATAAAACTTATAAACACATATTTAAAACAAAGCATTCATATGGCCCGAAGGCCCATCAATCATATGGCTCAAAGGCCCATCAATCTCCTTTCTCATTCATATGGGGGGGCACCGGTGGCATTTCCACCGCGTCCTTGTCCCTAAAAATATGGGGGCACTGGTACTCTTTCAACCACATCCTTATCCCTGTTGGGGGGCACCGGTAGCGACTCCCGCATCCTTGTCCCTTAAAGTTTGGGGGCACTGGTGTTCTTTCAACCACATCCTTATCCCTGTTTGGGGGGGTACCGGTAGCGACTCCACCGCGTCCTTGTCCCTTCCGTCCTTATCCCTCCATCAGCTTCCCTTACAACTTTCACATAGTTCACAAATCACATATCACATGCTCACATTGTTATAATCGCATACTCGCATTCACATTCATAAGATTGTTCATGTCTTTTACTGATATTCATTATGTTTGTTTCAGAAAACTGACAACAGTCCATATAACATTAACTAGCTATACAGATAGTGTCACCCACCTGGAAACTTTTAGAGGTAAAGCTTAACTTCTTGATTGCTTAGAACACGGTCTACCTCCGAGCTTTCGAGCTAACCCCACTTTACCTAGCACAGTCCGTTCATTTAGTCATCGTTCATTCTTTTAGTTTATTACTCAACTTCGCATCATACTTAGGGTTTTTCGGTTATAGGAGAATATTTATTTCATTAGAACATCCCTAGGGTTTTTGTTCAAGTTCAAGAAGGGCGTTGAAATTTGTTCATTCGGGTAGTAAGGTTACTCTAATTCAATACGGGTCCACCAGTTGGGGTTTTGGATCTTCCGGGTTCTTTCAAAACTCAAAAGCAAGTAAAACACTCAAAAACATTCTTGGACAAGTAAACAAAAGTCATTCATATACCTAAAACATGCTTGTTTATAAAAGTATCACTTATTCCTTCTTTCTAGTGCTACTTATTTAACAAAAGACATACATACATTTATTAACTGAAAAAGGCATTTTGACTTACTGGAAAATTATGAGATTTTAGTATGTTATACATCGGAAGATATGGAACAAAGTTCATTAAGGGTACCAAGTCATTTGAGCTACGAAAATAGGGTACATTTGCATTTGAAAATAGAACAGCAAGACATTCTTCAAAACAGTGTACATTGAAGTCTAAAAATCATATCTCACATTAGGTGCATTCAAAAATCATGAAATTTGAATATGTTATAGAAAACTTAAAAATTAACATTTTTCATTCAGGAACCTAAGTCATTTGAGTTACGGAACATTACCAGATGTTTGATGGAAAATGGATTTAATATATAGTTTGTCATACAGTACATGCTTTACTTAATAATACATAACTTATTGTAAAATTAATCAAAATTAACCAAGTATTTTACATAGCATTATATACTTAGCAGAGAACATCCCCACATATTTCTAAGATTTTAGAACACATATATAAGGGAAAAATGAATTTTTGGATATAATGAATCAACCTCAGTCAAGTATTTACCATATAATATTCAAATAGACATATTTCATTATCCTCTATATAAAACACTATGATTTTTGGATATGTCTAAAACAACAGAAAGGGTAACATCCCTAAATTTTTTCTATAATTTTATAAATAATTTAAATAGGCAAAAAGGTTAGATAGAGTCGCTGCTCCCAGTTTTGCACGGCTTCAGACATACAAATTTCCATGAATTTATTCTCCCTCGATATAAATCAGATGACCACGAAATTTTCGCAGTTTCTTATATACATCAAATACTACATTCAATGAATTTTTCACAATTTTTCAACACCAATAAAGGTCTGAAAATGGGTTCGTAAAAAAGGGGGCGGTAGCTAACCCGGGTAGAAACAAACATTGTCGAACTTTCACATACATGATCATATAAGCTCAAAATCGTGGAAAATCTTAAACCCAAACCTCATACAATACATCCACAGTTTAAACAAGCTTAGGAGATGTTCTTAGCATGCCATTTCTAAGGGTTTCATACTCAAAACAAAACATGATCAATGTATTAAGAGAAATGGGTTTATAGGGCTTACCCTTGTAGTTTTCCTCTCTTTCTTGAAGATTAGGAACCAAAGATGAACAACCTAGCTTCTAGCACTCCCTTGACTTCAAGATGGTGGGGAAACACTCCTCCTAGGTGGTGGTGGTGTAGGCCAAGAGGGGGAGGAGAGGAGAGGGCTCCTTCTCCTTCTACTCTCACTTCTAACTTTCTCTCTTCCTTTCTTTCTTTTCTCTCTTGAGTGCAAGAACTAATGTGGAAAATGAAAGGGGTTTGGAGGGGTATATATAGGATGAAGAGGGGAGGGTTGGCTGATCATAAGAAGAGGGGAGAGGGAGATGTGTTCTTGTGTGTATTAAACACAAGAGTTATGAGATGGGATGAGACATAGGATTAGGGTAGGCTTTAGGATATCATTACATGTACTTCTACTTACTATGGCTGAAAAAATGGGTCAAAGGTGCATGTATATAACTGTTTTGGGGCTGCCATTTATGGTAGTCCCGATTCTAGACGCGATTTTGGCTTCGACAGTGTATTTTTGATATTTTTCGGTTCGGTTTTTTGTTCCAAAATTTAATTCGAGCGTACCGTTAAATTCGTATAATTTTTGTGGTTCATATAAATGTTCTTATTCATCAATTTGAATTCTTTAAATTTTTATTATAAAAAGTCGACCCGTTTTACGGATAAAACTAAAAAAGTGCTAGTAGAGTTTTTCGGCTCGAAATGCTCGTCTGTCACCTGAAAAATTAGAGCTTGCATGCACATATATTTAAATCAAACATTTCATTTAAACACATTAAACATAAATCATGAAAACCCTAATTTGGTTTCGGGTCGTTACATCCTACACCCCTTAAAAGAAATTTTGTCCTCGAAATTTACTTACTTATCCCAATGGCATTGCAGGTATTTAGCTAATATATTTTCCTCTTTTTTCCCAAGTGGCTCTTTCTTTTCCGTGTCGGCTCCATTGTACTAGTACTAAAGGGACTTCTTGATTCTTCAGAAGGTGAACTTTTCATCCCAAAAATGGTCACAAGTACTTCGTAAGTTAAGTCACGACTTACACTTAGGTCCTTAATTGTAAGCCACACTGTTTGGTTCGGTTTAGCATAAGTGATTTTTGGGATTTTGTTTCTCCTTCATTTTATGTCCGAGGCTCATAAATTTCGTATATGTCATAGACTAACATCCAAGGAAGATATGATAAGTTTTTCAAAATTTTCTTATGAATAGGGACATAGGAATGATATCTATAATTTTTTGTTCACAAATTTATAACACGTATTTCAAAAATTCATTTTCTCTCATTTCCTTCATCAAAACACTTTGAATTTTTAATATCTGGTCCCTTATTATAATATTAACATATGATAAACAAAAATTAGAATTTTATCATGAATAGAAATGAAAATTTTAACTCCGTATTTTACTATTCATGATCTTTCTCGAGAAATAATACATAAATTTCAAAAAATTCATAACTCGTTTATTTCTCAACAAAACACCTTGAATTTTTGGATATGTTGTAGCCAACACATAGAAATATCTACCGAAAAAAAATTCACATAGCATTTAATCACATGAATATCCCTAGTAATTCTGGTTCGGGGTATTACATCCTTCCCTTCTTAAAATAATTTCGTCCCCAAAATCCATTTGTTCTTCTTAAACATTCTGTACTTCCTATAGAATTTGTCTTCTCGATGAATATTGTGATCCTTACTTCCGCTATCTTTTCCCAAAATATTTGTACTCATATCTTATTAGTCGAATCTTAATCTTGTCGATAGTAACCTTAATCTCTTACATCAAGCATTAATTTTTTTTTCTTTTTTACAGAAATAAGGGAAAAGTTTATTCAAAGAAACAATAGTTGTGTAAATATTTAGAGCTCTACTCAAAGACGAGAGCAAAAGAAAAAAAAGAAAAGTAAACAACACGATCGAAAGATCTTTTATTCATACTTCAAGACATTACATATAAATCATAAAAATTCTACTCCCCAAGCTAAAACTAAAAAATACGCAACGAGTATCGTGGTAAGTACGAAAGGTGCACTAAATTCTTCATCCGGATTATAACAACCGATGAGCATGAGGAAGTAAACAATAGTAACGATGGTGAGGAAGAGTTTACTCATTTCGGTTATGCTTGATGAAAATTCAAAGAAGAGTACTTAGAGATGGGAGTGAAATGAGGTATTTATAGAGTAAAATTTTTGAAAATATGATCGTTTATGACCGTTTACGACCGTTGAAGGAGTTTAGTGGAAATGATAAAGTTGTAGTTTGAAAAAAAGAGGTGGGAATTTTTTTTTTTTTGGTACAACCTAATAAATATTTTCGTCATGAGTAAAACCGGCTATCCTATCGGTGGTGTGTCAATCCATATGAACACTTCGTTTTACAACCTTTGTAATAGTACTAATTCATTAGTGAGACTCTATCTATTAATCTAGAGTTATCCTCAAATTAATCTTCCTCAAACTTTATCCGAAATTTTCTTTCGACAAGAAAGTGGTTTCCTTGGTCCACCTAGCTAAGTTACTTATATTTTGATAACTAGTCTATTCCCAAGATTATGCCAAAATCTTAATGTTAAGGTCAAGTTTGATCCCTATTTATAGTCCATTATATTTCGTCCTTACTCCCATACTACATCTTGGATTCTTACTAAACACGTAGGTGTAATACTTACCTTAAACTTTCTCCTTTGGTACTTTCTATTCCCAAAATTTCTCAACTTCTTAGACATAAGGAGTGAAATCTAAACAACTAGGTACCAAGCAGCAAATAAGAAAATAGGTTACTTTATATAGGTATGATAAAATTCAAAATAAAAGAATCCGACATTTAACACCATGGTATTAATTCAATCACGCAGGGGTGCACACAGAAACCGGAACATACTGTCATGATCAGCAGCACGGTAACGAGCTACGACGATGCATGTTAGGGAAAATAATTACACACGATGCAAACATAAGATAAACATAACAGATATAATAGAATATCCCACAAAATAAAACACGTGAGACTGTAGTAAGTATACATAATAGGAAAGAGAAAAATGAGTTCTCAAAGTTAAACGGAGAGAAACGGGTCTCCAACGAAAATTAAAAGATGCGAGACTTCCAAAATATATAAAGATAGTATTAAAAGTAGTCAAGATATACATAATAAGTCGAACTGTGAAGGTTACGAGGCTACTATAAAGAAATAGCTCGAGCTACCAAAAGGCTAGAGTCTAAGTCAATCCACGAAATATCTTAGTTCGCAACGATAAGGGTCATCCGGCTACTACTGGGAGATTATTTCCACAACTACCAAAATTCAAACATGTACATTAGTTGGCAAAAGACCCATGAGGGTGACTAGGTCCTGTCTCGATGTCATGCCTGTCAAGGTCTATTTGGGAGGTTGATTGGTCCTCATGACCCGTATCCACCATGTCTTAGTCGATGGTTCTTCCTCGACAACTAGATAAGGCGTGCCACAAAACCATTAGGGTCTCAAACTCAGACTACTCTATGGTCCAGCAGTTGTGCCTATATGCTAAAATTCTCAACCTAGAATTGCTCTAAGGTCTGTAGACAGAACACTAAAGGAGAAAAGAAAATAGTAATACTATACACGACATAACAATTTTGCTCGCCAGAGAAAATGACGTCATAGAATAGCATAACACGAATAATCAAGTAATTTCACATACATGCGCAAATAGTATGAAATTCAAGCACTTGTCCTCATAAGCGTTTGTGTTCTTTTTTTTTTTTTTTTGGTTTTCTTATTTGTAAGGGTTTTGTTATTCGATTTCTCATAAGGCATCACATACCTTGAGGTTTTCCCGGTATGCTCGCTGTAGACAACCTTCCCACTAATGATATTTAATTTTTGAAGTTTATAAAATGTATCTACTATACTAAGTGAAATTTTTGAAATAAAGGAAAATAAATCATTTGGTCCGAAGTTTTGAACATAAGCTCTGATACCACCTGTAACGCCCCGAAATTCAGAAAGTTGGCCTTTGAGGTCGCAACGTCCTAAACCCGAGTCATCACTTAGTGAACCATAAAATTGAGCTAGAAAATTGCTTATAAAAGATAAAACAATAAATATAATTATACAGATGCAGCGGAAGAACTTAACATGATACTTATTTGAAAAAACATCAGTTTGTTACTTAATAAAAACCATCATCCCATTACTTAATAAGGAAACATCCCGACGAGTCCTGGGTATAACTCTCGAGGCATTAGTGACAAAAGATTAACAGTAGTATTAAAATAGCATAATGTCTCAATCTTGATAAAAACAGTTTATTTAATTAATAAGTGGGAGTGGGAAGTAGTCATCTACGGCAGCTCCAGGACCTCAGCATCATAACCTGAAAATATTTAGAGAGGGGCGTGAGATAAAATCTCAGCGGGTAACCTGTATGTTGTTATACAGATTGTCAGGAGATCCAAAAAATAATAATATTTTTAAGATTTTCACCTTTCAGTTGGTTCATTATAATTTTTGGTCATGTGTATTCGTTTTCTTTAACATAAAACTTATAAACACAAATTTAGAACAAAGCATTCATATGGCCCGAAGGCCCATCATTCATATGGCTCAAATGCCCATCAATCATATGGCTCAAAGGCCCATCAATCTCATTTCTTATTCATATGGGGGGGTACCGGTGGCATTTCCACCGCGTCCTTGTCCCTAAAAATATGGGGGCACTGATACTCTTTCAACCACATCCTTATCCCTGTTGGGGGGGGGGGGGGCACTGGTAGCGACTCCCGCATCCTTGTCCCTTAAAGTTTGGGGGCACTGGTATTCTTTCAACCACATCCTTATCCCTGTTTGGGGGGCACCGGTAGCGACTCCACCGCGTCCTTGTCCCTTCCGTCCTTATCCCTCCATCAGTTTCCCTTACAACTTTCACATAGTTCACAAATCACATACCACATGCTCACATTATTATAATCGCATACTCGCATTCACATTCATAAGATTGTTCATGTCTTTTACTGATATTCATTACGTTTGTTTCAGAAAACTGACAACAGTCCATATAACATTAACTAGGTATACAGAGAGTGTCACCCACCTGGAAACTTTTAGAGGTAAAGCATAACTTCTTGATTGCTTAGAACACGGGCGACCTCCGAGCTTTCGAGCTAACCCCACTTTACCTAGCACAGTCCGTTCATTTAGTCATCGTTCATTCTTTTAGTTTATTACTCAACTTCGCATCATACTTAGGGTTTTTCGGTTATAGGAGAATATTTATTTCATTAGAACAGCCCTAGGGTTTTTGTTCAAGTTCAAGAAGGGCGTTGAAATTTGTTCATTCGGGTAGTAAGGTTACTCTAATTCAATACGGATCCACCAGTTGGGGTTTTGGATCTTCCGGGTTCATTCAAAACTCAAAAGCATGTAAAACACTCAAACACATTCTTGGACAAGTAAACAAAAGTCATTCATATGCCTAAAACATGCTTGTTTATAAAAGTATCACTTATTCCTTCTTTCTAGTGCTACTTATTTAACAAAAGACATACATACATGTATTAACTGAAAAAGGCATTTAGACTTACTAGAAAATTATGAGATTTTAGTATGTTATACATCGGATGATATGGAACAAAGTTAATTAAGGGTACCAAGTCATTTGAGCTACGGAAATAGGGTACATTTGCATTTGAAAACAGAACAGCAAGACATTCTTCAAAACAGTGTACATTGAAGTCTAAAAATCATATCTCACAGTAGGTGCATTAAAAAATCATAAAATTAGAATATGTTATAGAAAATTTAAAAATTAACATTTTTCATTCAGGAACCTAAGTCATTTGAGTTACGGAACATTACCAGATGTTTGATGGAAAATGGATTTAATATATAGTTTGTCATACAATATATGCTTTACTTAAAAATACATAACTTATTGTAAAATTAATCAAAATTAACCAAGTATTTTACATAGCATTATATACTTAGCAGAGAACATCCCCAAATATTTCTAAGATTTTAGAACACATATATAAGGGAAAAATGAATTTTTTGGAAATAATGAATCAACCTCAGTCAAGTATTTACCATATAATATTCAAATAGACATATTTCATTATCCTCTATATAAAACACTACGATTTTTGGATATGTCTAAACCAATAGAAAGGGTAACATCTCTAAATTTTTTCTATAATTTTATAAATAATTTAAATAAGCAAAAAGGTTAGATAGAGTCGCTGCTCCCAGTTTCGCACGGCTTCAGACATACAAATTTCCATGAATTTATTCTCCCTCAATATAAATCAGATGACCACGAAATTTTCGCAGTTTCTTATATACATCAAATACTACATTCAAGGAATTTTTCACAATTTTTCAACACAAATGAAGGTCTGAAAATGGGTTCGTAAAAAAGGGGGCAGTAGCTAACCCGGGTAGAAATAAACATTGTCGAACTTTCACATACATGATCATATAAGCTCAAAATCGTGGAAAATCTTAAACCCAAACCTCATACAATACATCCAAAGTTTAAACAAGCTTAGGAGATGTTCTTAGCATGCCATTTCTAAGGGTTTCATACTCAAAACAAAACATGATCAACGTATTAAGAGAAATGGGTTTATAGGGCTTACCCTTGTAGTTTTCCTCTCTTTCTTGAAGATTAGGAACCAAAGATGAACAACCTAGCTTCTAGCACTCCCTTGACTTCAAGATGGTCGGGAAAAACTCTTCCTAGGTGGTGGTGGTGTAGGCCAAGAGGGGGAGGAGAGGTGAGGGCTCCTTCTCCTCTTTTCTCTCTTGAGTGCAAGAACTAATGTGGCAAATGAAAGGGGTTTGGAGGGGTATATATAGGAGGAAGAGAGGAGGGTTGGCTGATCATAAGAAGAGGGGAGAGGGAGATGTGTTCTTGTGTGTATTAAACACAAGAGTTATGAGATGGGATGAGACATAGGATTAGGGTAGGCTTTAGGATATCATTACATGTACTTCTACTTACTATGGCTGAAAAAATGGGTCAAAGGTGCATGTTTTTACTGTTTTGGGGCTGTCATTTATGGTAGTCCCGATTCTAGACGCGATTTTGGCTTCGACAGTGTATTTTGATATTTTTCGGTTCGGTTTTTGGTTCCAAAATTTAATTCGAGCGTACCGTTAAATTCACATAATTTTTATGGTTCATATAAATGTTCTTATTCATCAATTTGAATTCTTTAAATTTTTATTATAAAAACTCGACCCGTTTTACGGATAAAACTCAAAAAGTGCTAGTAGGGTTTTTCGGCTCGAAATGCTCGTCTGTCACCTGAAAAATTAGAGCTTGCATGCACATATATTTAAATCAAACATTTCATTTAAACACATTTAACATAAATCATGAAAACCCTAATTTGGTTTCGGGTCGTTACACTATTGGTCTCGTACGTGTCGCACTCCCAAGAACTTGGTTGAGACTTATCAAAAGCAGCAGAAGGATGGCAAGAGGAAGGCCCTAGAGTCAATTCTCACCATGCCAGACTGCCTGAAGCAGACTTTGACCAAGACAACGTCGATCCTCTGGGCATCAGGCTCAAGGACCTTGGAGATGATGAGTGATTTGTGTATTTGATTGTTTCAGTACTTTATATTTGGATCCTTTCTTTCGGATATTTTATTTTATGGATAATATTATGTTTTAGCTTCGATGTGTTTACCTTAACGTTGTCCATTAAATTTACTTAGATATTGCTTTTCATGGCTAGTAAACATATCAGCTATTAGGTTTGGGCTATTTCCTCTGGCATGATGGATTGAGATTGTGTTTTATGTTTGGTAGATAGCGCCACCACTCATGCAATCTTAAGAGATAAGAAGTTCTTTTATAACTTGTTAAATCGTAAGGGGAGTATAACTACAATAGCAATGATAGTAGGTTGATAGAGGGGTCTAGAAGAGCTCTCATTGTCCTCTCCGTGGGTACCGAACTCATAATGAATAATGCCTTATTGTTTCCATAGTTTAAGTGTACCCTGCTCAGTTTTAGAGATATTAGGACTAATGAATATCACATTGAAACTGAAACTGAGAACAATAACGAATACCTTTTAATGACTATTACTCGAGGTAGCCGTAAATAAGTTATAGAAAAACTTCCTTACTTCTCCCCCGAATTGTACTATTCCTACATCCGGCCGTCAAAATCTCCATCTAGCCATGAGTATGAAATTTCATGACCCGAACTTCTTTATATTAAGGCATCAGCAGTTAACTCATCCAGGACAATATATGATACGTAGGATTCTACCTAATTCAATTAGTCATAATAATTCGAATAATAGAATTCTTCCTGTTGATGAACTTATTTGTGATGCATGTCTTAAGGGTACGTTAATAGTGCGCCCATCGCGCACTAAGGTTAGACTAGAGTCTCTGATTTTCCTTGAAGCAAATTCAAGGAGACATTTGTGGACCGATTCACCCAGCATCAGGACCGTTTCGTTATTTCATGGTCCTTATTGATGCCTCCACTAGGTGGACATTTGCATGTTTGTTGTCCACCCACAATCAAGCTTTTGTGAAGCTCATTGCGAAGACTATCGAGCTTAGAGCTCAATTCCCGAATTATCCAATCAAATCGATTCGCATGGATAATGGAGCTGAGTTCAGCTCGAAGGCCTTTACAGATTACTGTATGGCCCTGGGAATTAAAGTGGAGCATTCGGTCGCCTACGTCCATACCCAAAATGGTCTTGCTGAGGCGCTAATAAAACGTATCAAACTTATCGTGAGACCATTGCTTATGAACTCCAAACTACCCACTTCATGCTGGGGGCATGCAGTCCTACATGCATCGCACTTAATCCAAATCCGTCCAACTGCATATAATGATCATTCCCCCTACAGTTAGTGCGTGGGAAAGAACCTAGCATTTCCCATCTGCGTATTTTTGGATGTGCGGTATACGTTCCAATAACGATACCAAAGTGGACCTCTATGGGCCCACAAAGGAAACTCGATATTTACGTCGGATACGACTCTCCATCCATCATGAAATACCTCGAGCCTTTGTCCGGGGATCAATTAATGGCCCGGTTCGCTGATTGCATGTTCGATGAAGATTACTTCCCGGCATTAGGGGGAGATCCGAATTCAAAATTGAATAAATGTCAGGAACTTACGTGGAACATAAGTAATCTTCAGTATCTAGATCCGCGCACTAATCAATCTGAACTAGAAGTTCAGAAGATCATTAACTTGCAAAACTTAGCAAATAATCTGCCAGACGCGTTCACTGACCATAGAGGTGTAACTAAATCGCATATACATGCAGTAAATTCTCCCCAAAGGGTTGAGGTCCCAAGCAAAACGAGTACTCATGCCCCCACACGCCAAAAACGTAAGGGACCCTCAAGAGATAGTAACACACCAAAACGAAAAGCTAGCAAAACTGGTCAGTCGAATGTAAAACCTCTAGAAGAGATCCGTCTTGATAACCCCAAGTCTTTAGGAGACGAGAGTCCTAGTGATGAAGCATGTGCACAAAATATTCCATACACTAGGACTGTAGAACGACCAGACCCAGATACAATGGGAAATAGGGAAGGTCTGGTTAACGTAAACGTCGAAGTCTCTGTGAACTTCACAGATACAGGAGAAACATACAATATAAATATTATTATCGTCGACAACACATTTGCAGCGACATTTGCTCTTTCCATTAATGTTTCGGATCCAGAACCCAAAATTATCGTTAAGTGCCGGAAGCGCTCCGAGGTAAAATGGAAAGAGACAATTGAAGCAGAGCTCGCATCGCTTGACAAAAGAAAAATATTTGGCTCTTTCGTTCGTACACCCGCGCGCGCTATCCCTGTAGGATATAAATGGGTTTTTGTACGAAAACGAAATGAGAACAATACTATGGAGAGGTATAAAGTGAGGCTTGTAGCTCAAGGGTTTTTCGCAGAGACCCGATTGATTTCGATCAAACCTATTCTCCCGTCATGAACTCAATGTCATGGACTCAATAACGTTCCGCTACTTGATATCTTTGGCTGTTAAAATGAATCTCCAAATGAGATTAATGGACGTAGTAACCGCGTACTTATACGGATCACTAGATGCCGACATTTATATGAAAATCCCAGATGGATTTGACATTCCTCAAATGAGGGATGGTGAAAACCGTAGTATGTATAGCATACAACTGCAAAAGTCGTTGTATGGCCTGAAGCAATTGGGCCTCATGTGGTACAACCGACTTAGTGAATTCCTTCAGAAGAAGGGATACACATTCGATAAAGCTTTCCCATGCGTATTCACGAAGAAATCGCAAGATGGTTTTTGCATCATATCCGTTTATGTTGATGACCTAAATATAATCGGAACATGCAAAGAGATTGAAGAAGCCAGTTCAATCTTGAAAGCTGAATTCGAAATGAAGTCCTTGGGTAAAACTAAGTACTGCCTCGGCTTGCAGATCGAACACCTCCCAGAAGGAATCCTTATACATCAGTTGACCTACGTAAAGAAGGTATTGGAGAGATTTTACATGGATAAATCTCATCCACTTAGCACCCTTATGGTTGTTCGATCCCTCGAAGTGGATAAGGACCCATTTAGACCAAGAGAAGATTCAGAAGAAATTCTGGGACCAGAAGTTCCTTATCTTAGCGCTGTTGGAGCTTTGCTTTATCTCGCAAATTGCACTCGGCCGGACATTGCATTTGCTGTCAATTTGCTTGCGAGATATAGCGCTTCTCCTACAAGGAGACATTGGAATGGTGTTAAGCACGTTCTACGATACCTCCAAGGGTCTCAAGACCTTGGACTGTTTTATCGTAAGAACCAAGACAAAATCTTAGTAAGTTATGCGGATGCTGGCTATTTGTCTGATCCCCACAACGCCATATCCCAGACTAGTTACGTTTTTCTCTGTGGTTGAACCGCAATCTCATGGAGGTCGGTTAAACAATCCATGGTTACCACGTCTTCAAACCACTCAGAGATAATAGCTTTATTTGAAGCCGCACGAGAATGTGTTTGGTTAAGGTCCTTGGTAAAACACATTGGTGACTCGTGTGGTATCGCTAAAGGCGACACACCTCCCACCGTTATATTTGAAGACAACGCTGCTTGCATCGCACAAATGAGTAATGGGTACGTCAAGGGAAACCTGACGAAATATATTTCACCTAAGTTTTTCTACCCATACGAACTCCAGAAGAGCAACGTAATTACCATTCAAAATGTGCAATCTAGTAACAATCTAGTAGATCTTTTTACTAGATCCTTAACTACGTCTACTTTTGAAAAGTATGTTCGTGGTATAGGGATGCAAAGACTTAAAGTGATGTTGTCTTCAGGGGGAGCGGTAACCCCGAAATAAATCTAGAAGATTTAGATCTAGAAGATCAATAACATTCCTCCCTAACTTATTATTTGGTCAATACCTAGCATGTGGAGTTTTTATGACAAGCCATTTATGTTATGTCGTAATGTCCAAGGGGGAGTGTTGTATAAATCTAGAAGATTTATTCCAAATCTAGAAGATTTGATGTGGACATTACTAATGGACCAAGAAACCCAACGGACTTTATATCTTAGACTAGGGTTTTATTCTTATAAATAGATCATTGTATTCATTATTGTAATCACTCCCATACACAAGATCATTAGTGAAACTCCTGGCTTGGATCGCCCCCAGACGTAGTCGTTCCGACGAAATGGGTCAACAAACGCTGTCTCTTTAATTTACGCACTTATTTACAACACTTATATCCCATTTATGTTTCTTTTATAAATTTTTGGGTTAGTAACATATAGGCACAATTGGGAGGGTGTGATTGCATTAAACTCTACTATTTTCCCTTCATTTCAAGACACCCCAATTTGTGGGGCCACACCACAAAACACCATCTGCAACTATCCTGCTACCATTTCTACTTTGTGGACCATGCCTGACTTTTGGCAGGTATGTGTCTGGTTTGTAGGTTTTTCTAAATTTTTTTGTATTTTATAAATCCACTTTGAATTTTTGAAAACTTTGAATTTTTAAAATTTTGATTTGACCGATTCATTTTTCTTGTTTTTTTTATTTTATCCTTTTTTCTTTGTAGACACATTTTAATTTATTTTTTCTATATTTTAAGTTTATATAGCCTTTTCAACCTTTTCTTTTTTCAAATTTTGTCATAAATCGTTTTTAGTATGAATAAACACAAATAAAATAAAAAATGCACCACCTCATTATCAAATATCACTTTGCATATATAAAATCCTAAAATTATATTATTACACTTTTAATTTATACTTCAACTCAACAACACAAACAAACAATGAATACAATAATTTATTTGCATATTTGATTGCATAATGCAACAAATTAATTGCAGAACACAATAATTTATTTGCATATTTGATTGCATAATGCAACAATTTTACTGCAGAACGCAATAATTTATTTGCATATTTGATTGCATAATGCAAAAAATTAATTGCAGAACGCAATAATTTATTTGCATATTTAATTGCATAATGCAACAAATTAATTGCAGAATGAAACAACTATTGCAAAATGCAACAATTTATTTGCATAAAAATACAAAAAATAATTTCTTCCAGTACGCCTCTTCTCTTCTCTTTGCTCCACCATTTTTTAGATCCCCAACATGCAAACAAACATCAGTTCAACATTAGATTAAATTATACAACAAAATCCAAAGAAACCCACAAATTATCTGATTAATTATCAACACAAATCAAACCCATAAAACCCCCCACAAATAAAATTCAGAAAATCCCACCCATTTAAAAGACTTTCTAATTCTTTGCCTGATAAAATCCAGAAAATACAGTGATTTTATTTAATTCCACACACAAAAAGATCTAACATAGATCATACCATCACCAATCAATAAAAAATCCCCAAAATTTCAGTCCTAAATCAAATCACGACTTTAAAAATCGCAGCTTCGATCCGGCTTCGACTCCAGCGAGGCAGCATAGATCTTGCAATTTATCTAATCATCAAGACTGAGAATAAAAATCAACAGATAATATAATTTCCCAAATTGAAACTTTCGCACTTTAAGCAAAAATATATTGGGACCAGAATCTCTATTTTACAAAAATATATTATTTACGAAAATATATAAAAAATAAATTAAGAACGAATTCTCTATTTTAAAATAGAGATTTGCAAAAAAGAAAAAATCAAAGAAATACATACCTGAAGCCACGGCGGATCGAAGCGGGAGAGCACCGTGATGGACGGATCGGTGCGGGAGAGCGCCGTGATGGGCGGATCGGAGCGGGAGGCATCGTGGTTGTGCAGATTGGGCTCGGCGTAGGGTGTTGATGGTCGTTAAGATGCCGAATCGGAACGATGGGGCTGATGGAGGGGGGAGGTGGGTTGTGGGGGCGGTGGGGGAAGGTTGGGATAGAGAGAGAAAGAGGCTGAGGGCGGTGGGGGAAGGTTGGGATGGGTGCGGTGGGGGCTGATAGGGGGAGCGGGGTGGTGGGCTGGGGAGGTTGGGATAGAGAGAGAAAGAGGGCTGAGGGCGGTGGGGAAAGGTTGGGTTAGAGAAAGAAAGATGACTGAGTTGAATGGACGGGTGGGGTGGGGGGGTTTTAATGGATGGGAGAGAGGATATGAGGAGAGAGAGTGCTGAAATGAGTGTGTGGGTTGGGCCTATGTGTTTTGGGTTTTTTTTTTTTAAATAAATTGTGCATTTATGAATTGTAGGGAAATTGGTGTGGTTTTGTGAAATTAAAGGTCCAATATTGTAACTCAAGTCAATTTTCTCTAAAATTTGGGAGAGTCGCATAAAATCCCACTTCTATAGACCATATTGCAATTCACCCTATCAATTTCCCATCATTTCCAATCACCACACTTTGGTGAGACCCCAACCAAAATCATAACACAAAGGCACACTTTTGTGGAATTCACCTTTTCTTTTTCTATTTTTTAATTTCAGGTTTCAAATCCTGCAACCAATTTTTATTTTATTTTTTCATTTTTTTTTTGTTTTTTCGAATTCAAATTTGGAATCCTGCCTGCAACCACTTTTTTTTAATTCTTTTTCATTTTTGTTTTTTTTAATTTACACAAATAAAATTAAAAAATAAATGCACAACATCATTAACAAGAAAATATATTTTATTATATAAAATTTAGTTACATTTAAATATAAAATTACATTTATAAATTCTAAAATTACACTGAAACAAAAAGAACACACTTTTTCTTGAATATTCATGCTCCCATTCTGGAATATGCAAACACCCAACTTTGAATAACTGCGAGAAATATTTGAATATCTGCAAAAAAAAAAAAAAAATTGCAGAATACAAAAAATTACACTGAAACAAAAAGAACACACTCTTTCTTGAATATACATGCTCCCATTCTTAAATATGCAAACACCCAACTTTGAATAACTGCGAGAAATATTTAAATATCTGGAAAAAAAAATATTGCAGAATACAAAAAAATTGTTGCATAATTCACAATTTGTTTGCATACCCATTTAGAATTTTGGCATAACAGGTCTACCCTTCCACACACCAGAAAATCATTAAATTGTCCCTAATTACAAAGTGAGTTCAATTTTCACAGGTCCATGCATGCCTGCTTTGATTACCCACCAAAAAATACATCAAGAAAATAATTTCACAAAATCTATAATTAATCCAGAAAAGTCAGAACATTACACAAAACCATTATCAAGAGCTTTCTTGAAGAACACAATGCTGCAAGCTTATGCATCAAGTATACAATAAACAAACATCTCTCGTTATATGATAAATAGGTGTGGGATACCTGCAATTTAATTCCTTTTTGGATACCTGCAATAAAAAATGCCAGAGCATCAAAATCCACAATCAAAATCAGCAGAAATTTAACTCAGATTAATGTGGGTGAATTAAAATCTGCAGAAATTTAACTCAGATTAATTCAACAAGCTGTGCTTCCAATAAATCAACTTATAAATTCAACAGAGTACAAAAATTGGGGCATTTGAGCATAATAAATTAAACTTCATCCAAAACACAAAATCAACAAGTGTCAAGCCAAAACAACAGCCTCCAATACAAAAGCAATAGCTGTTGTAACATAATAAAAACGCCCATAATTAAAACCCGTGCATATTCCCCCAACGACAGAAATTCCAGGCTTTAATTGCCACATTTCACAACCAATCTAAATTGAAATAGACGAGTGATATCTACTGTAACTAAAGAACTGAGACGAAATTTTGCATTATCAACATTATTTTCCAAAAAGGCTTGAACAAATAAGTACAAGGCTTGAGACAAAAAGGCTTGAACAAATGACCTGATTTGATAACCCACCAAGAAAATAATTTCAAAAAAATCTATAATTAATCCAAAAAAAGTCGGAACATTATCAAGCACCTTTATCAAGCAAAAATTTAAAATTAACCCACAAAAATTTAAATTAATAGCAACTTTCTTAATTAAACTTATTTTGCCTCATTTAGCAGTGGGATCCCCCAACAAAATTGGTCCATCAAAGGAGTTCTTCATGGTGCTAAAAGCTAAACAAGTTAAAAAAAAATAGATTTGGTACGAAGCTGCCAAAAAACATCTTCATGGAAGGGTTTGTCAAATTCATACCTTGCACAAACAGATCCGAACAGATCCGTGGCGTTGCCGCGTCTTTCTGACCGTGGCATCGCCGCCTCTTTTCGGCCGTGGCCTCCTCTTTTCTCCGCTCAACAGATCGAGGGTCGGGGCCTATTTTCTCCCATCACCCTTCCTTTTCACGATCGGTGTCCATCGGGGTGGTGGCGACGTCAGGTGGTGGTGGTGGTTTTTGGGGTTGCCGATGGGGAGACGGAGAGAGGAAGAAGAGAGAGAGGGAGGATGAAAAGTGTGCCCCACCTGAAAAGTGTGGTGTTTTGAAATGAAGTGTGGTGTTTTGAAATGAAGGGAAATTGATGGGGCTTTCTTAAATTAGGGTGAAAATAGTATGCCTCCATGTAATTATTTCCTAAATTTTTTATTTTACTGATTTAAAACAAAAGAACATAATATTGACTCTTACAAACATATACTCTCTCTGTCCCATACTTGTTTGCTACATTGCCAAAAATGTTTGTCTCATACTTGTTGATATATCTACATTTGGCAAAAAAGTAATAATATTTTTTAATATTATATTCTCCATACACTAATAACCAAAATCATCTACTTTATCACTTTCAATACTAATAAATACTACCTCCGTCCCGGAGGAACTTGCACACCTCCGGGGGCACACTTTTTAAGAAAAAGACACTTTTTGAATAAAGTAGTGGCATATGGGTAAATATGTATATATTTTTGTGAGTGTGCACGTAAATCAATGTTTCCTTTTAAAGGGTGTGCACGTTCCTTTGAGACGGACTAAAAAGGAAAGTGGACAAGTTCCTCCGGGACGGAGGGAGTATTTTTTTTAAAACCCGCGCAAACAATAACCTAACAAACGAGTTTGGGATGGAGAGAGTATGTAATAATAAAAAGGCAAAATATTATATGAAAATAGTTCATAATAAGCTTATTATAAAATAATTTTAAAGTATCATTAATCTCACCGGGAGTATTATTAATCTCATCAGGGGTATCATTAGTTTGAGTTCAAGAAACTTTAAAAAAAATTCTTGAACTTAGACTAATGATACCCCTAACAGATTTAATGATACTCCTAATGAGATTAATGATACTCTAAAACTATTTCATATTATAAAGCGTTTTCATATAAAACGTACTCTAATAAAAAATCAACAATGAAAAAATTAAGAAACTGAAATGCTCCCCCTGTTTACAAAAAATAGTTTTGTTTGCCTTATACATCCATACATAAAAAATAGTCTTGTTTCTTAAAATGAAAATAATAAACTTTATTTACATTTTTCAACTTACACACCTAAAATATTTTTTTTTTTATTTAATTTGAGTTTTTTTTTATATAGTAATTGATATTATTATAATCAACCCCAACTAATTAAATTCCGGGGATTAGCCGCATTACATCATTTACATGCACAAAAATATAAGTACAATTATATATAATAAAAAAAAACTATGAGCTTGAAAATATGCCTTATATCTGCAGCGTTATAAAAGGGAAAAAGAAAGAATCAATAATTTCCAAATTCCAATTGCTACTAACGACACCGTATTCTTATACCAGGCGGGGCCAGGACAATTTACTGGGTTATTAACACAGTGGAGGATCCGGGTTCTAAATCTTGACTAATCAATAAACCTAAGAGTCCCACTACTCAAACCCCAAATTCCTCTAAACAAACCCCATAATTTTAAAGACAAAAATAGACATAAATAAAATGACTAAGTTATTCTTATATATATGTGGAATGAATTATACTCTAAATTTATATTGATTTTGACTTTAGTCATTTAAGTCATTTAATTTCAAAATTAGTATTTTAACTTTTAATTGATCAATTGTTTTTCTTAAAAAATTTTAAACCCTAAAAATAATGTTTAAAAATATATTAAATATTTAAATAATCAAATTAAATGATTAAAAAATCCTTAAAAATTTGGAAAACAAAAGAAAATAAATCAACTAAATCTTCGAAATAGTTTAACTAAAACAAATCCAAATTTCTTTAAAAAATAAACTAAAAGATAGTTAAAAATCAATTAAATCTTAAAAAATTAACTAAATTAAGAAACTTATTTAAAAAAATCTTAAAAATTCAATTGAAGCTAAATAAAAATAAAATTTTAATTAATTATTTATGACAATTTAATTAAAATTTATAAAATATTTTTCTGATTTTATTCATCTTTACCCTTTACCCTTTTCCCTTTTGAATAATTTTTATTTATTTTTTATTCTTTAAATTTAATTTGTTTAGATTTAGATATTTTTCTTATATTTATGTAGTTATTTTATTTTTCAAATTTTCATTTTAATTGATTATTTATTTATATTTTTTATTATTTATTTTTTGTCAAATTTTATTTAGGTTTAAATGATTTAAAAAAAAAACTAACTAGACTTTTTTTTAAATTATTTTATTTTCTGAATTATTTAAAATAATTATCAAAATTACTTTTAATATTTTATTTAAATAAATTATACACTTTAATTGATTATTAAAATTATCTTTATATTTATTTTATGTTTTGATATTTTTTTATAAATACTTATTTATAAGAGTTAGTTAATTATTTATAAAAAAAATCAAAATATGTTTAATTTTAATATATTTTTTTTAAATTTTGATTAAAACCAAAGAATGTGAAAAAATAAAAGAAAGATTTTAATGAGAATATGGAATGGTGAGAATTTTTAGTAAGTTATGTAGATTTAATGAAATTGTGGTAATATTAATGGAGGAATGATATTATAGGAATGAAATGGGGTATGTTTAGTAATATCTGTTGATTTTTAAATTTTAATGGGGTATGTCTAGTAGGTGGGGTAGATTTAGAGGATTTTGGGGTTTGAACAGTGGTACTCTAAACCTAATTATAACGGTGGCAGAGATAGAGAGAGAGAGGAGCCAAATAATATTTGTTTTGTTGGATTTGAATTGAAGAAGAAGATGGTGGTAATTGGTGCAGCGATGACGATGATTAGCGGAACCCTGGTGTACTACCACTGCGCGTACCGTGAATCGAGCGTTGTGTCCCTCTTGGCCGACGTCTTCATCGTTCTCCTGTGTTCGTTGGCGATCCTAGGCCTCCTCTTTCGCCACATGAATATCGCCGTTCCCGTTGACCCACTCCATTGGCAGATCTCTCAAGACGCTGCTACCTCCTTCTTCGCTTGCCTCGCCAACACCCTCGGCGCCACCGAGTCCGTCCTCCGCGTCGCCGCCACCGGTCACGACAAGCGCCTCTTTCTCAAGGTCGTTTTCTCTCTTTATTTGCTCTCCGTCATCGGAAGAGCCTTATCCGGCGCCGCCGTTGCTTATATCGGATTGTGCTTCTTCTGTCTCTACCTCCTTGTTGATAATTCTCATACCAACACCGCTTGTTCGGTGGTGAGATTTCCTGGCAGAAAGGACGCTGCCACTGATAACACCTAATTTTCATGCTTTTAGATGTAGAGAATAATTTCCTTCTTTGTAAAATGTTGTATACCTCTATCAATAAATTCTCAATATTTTGCCTAAAATAAGTATTTGGTTTGTTCGAATCTGAAATGAATTAATTTCCGTTGCACTCGATTGTCTCTCTGTGTAGAAAGAAACCATGATCTGTGATGATTATATTCAGATCAATCATGGAACTTGGCAGTGAGTCTCTGAATAATTATCGAATCTGTAATTGGTGGCATTTGTATGACTGTATAGCATTTTGGTGTATATCATTAATTCAAGAGGTATCATTTTAGGAATATGTTGGGGAACGATTAAATTAGTTTTATGTGCGTTTGTCAAGTGGACTTGTTCAAAGTCGTTTCAGCACATGCTAGAAAATTACAATGAACCTTCCCATGTGGACCAATCAAGCCAACTTGTTGAAAGCTACAGGGGTAGTGGAAATTTCTCCATATGACTCTTCTTTCATGAATATTCTAACTTTTTTTATTTCAACAAGTACCTTTGCTACACACATTTTTGATGGATTTTATTACCCCCCTGATCTCCCTTGTCAGTGGTTTGATTAAATATGTTTCCGAAAGAATAATAACTTCTGATGATTTTGATCAAAGAATTCAAAATCTTGAAGCAGCTCTTGAGGAACTGAATGAGGTGAGGGATGATTTGAAGAAGCAGGTAGATCAAGCAGAGTTACTGGGTCTGACCCTCTCTAGCCAAGTCAAAGGATGGCTAACAAGGGTAGAGAGAGTTGGATCCGAAGTAACACAGATTAGAGATGATATGAATCAGAAGAAGCAATGCCTATTTTGCTGCAATGCCAACTGTGGTTCAAGGCATGGACTCAGCAAGAAAGTCACGGAGAAGCTTGTTTTAGTTAATGATCTCAAGGGTAAAGGAAAACTGGAAGTTGGCTTACCGGATGGATTGCTTCTTGTGCCAGTTGTGGAGATACCGAGCAGGCCAGTTGTAGGTCTTCACCTGATGTTGGATAATGTTCGAGCACTGCTGAGGGAGGAGAATGTTGGGACTATTGGAATATACGGGATGGGAGGTGTTGGCAAGACAACACTCTTGAAATGCATAAACAATGGATTTTTGAGTTTGGGCCATGATTTTGATGTGGTAATTTGGGCTGTGGTATCGAAAGATTTTGTGATTGAAAAGATTCAACAAGCCATAGGGGTGAGATTAGGCTTGTCTTGGGATGAAACTCAATTTCAAGATTTACGAGCTTTGAGGATATACAATGTCATGAGAAGGAAGAAATTTTTGTTGCTCTTGGATGATGTTTGGGAAGGCCTTGATCTTGAGAAGATCGGAATTCCTATTCCCAGCAAGGAAAATAGAAGCAAAGTGATTTTCACCACACGCTCATTGGAAGCATGCAGCTATATGGATGCTGACTATAAGCTCAAGGTGGACTTCCTTAATGAGAAGGAATCGTGGAAACTCTTTCATCAGAAATTAGGTGCACACGAGATTCTTAACTCAACTGTGATTTCGGCTCTTGCTAAGACCATTGTTAGAAAGTGTGGGGGCCTTCCACTTGCTTTAGTCACCATGGGAAGGGCAATGGCCAACAAAAAAACAGAGGAAGAGTGGCAATATGCAATAGAAGTGCTACGTAAGACTCCTTCAGAATTTCGAGGTATGGAAGATGTTTTCTACAATCTCTTAAAGTTTGGTTACGACAACCTTGACAATGATAGTTTGAGATCATGTCTTTCGTACTGTTCTTTGTTTCCTGAAGACTATAGTATTGAGAAAGAACAGCTAATTGAGTACTGGGCTGGGGAAGGATTCATAGATAGCTCAGAAAATGGGAAACAACATATTATGGGACGTGCTATCATTGAATCATTAAAACATGCGTGCTTCATGGAAACTGGTGAGGAAGAATCACGAGTGAAGCTCCATGATGTTGTGAGAAGTTTTGTGATATGGCTTGTGACTGAGCATAGCATCACTGAGAAGAAGTTCATAATGCAGGCCAGCGAAGGACTAACAGAAGCTCCGTGTGCTGATAGCTGGAATAAAGCAGAGAGAATTTCTTTAATGGACAATGCAATCATGGAATTAACTGAAATACCCACTTGTCCCAATCTGTCGACCTTACTGCTCCAGTGGAACAGCGGTCTGAGCAAAATCTCCCATGGATTTTTCCAAAATATGCCAGCTCTCAAAGTTTTGGATGCATCATTCACGAGCCTCAAAGAGCTTCCGAAAAGTATTTGCAAATTAGCAGCGATTTGCCATCTTGATCTGTCAGGAACTAAGTTAAAAACACTGCCAAGAGAACTCGGGTTGTTGAAAAATTTAAAGCATTTGAATCTGCAGCGGAATCAGTATCTAATTAAAATTCCACGTGAAGCAATATCAGGACTGTGTCAGCTGAGAGTCTTGAATTTATATTACAGTTATTCTGGTTGGGAGATGCAAGATAGTGTAGGTTCTTGTGACCTAAGACTCACAGACTTGGAATCTCTGATGAACCTTGATTCTCTTGGGATTACTGTAGCTGACTTGTCTGCTTTGAGCAGTGTCTCACGGAGTAGTTTTTTGAGGAAATGCGTACAGTATTTATACATCAAGGAGTGTGAAGGACTGTATCAGCTGCCATTATCATCATACGCTGGAGACGGAGATCAGCTACGGAGGCTTAGCATCAACAATTGCATGCACTTGAAGTGTATGGCGATCAATGAGGTAGCAGGTCAGAGTTGGCTACCTAACCTGGAGATTCTTGCTCTCAATGGCCTTCCCAACCTTATATCAGTATGGAAAAATAGTGTGAATTATGGCTGCCTTCTAAACCTTCGATGTGTAAACATTTGGTACTGTGACAAATTGAAGAATGTTTCTTGGACTTTGAGGCTCCCGAAGCTTGAGATGCTGTACATATTTTACTGTAAAAAGATGGAAGAAGTGATAAGCAAGGAAGACGTGATGGAAGAGGATTACGTGAACGCGTTCTGTAACCTTAAAATCATATCCATAAGAGATGTCCCTAAATTGACAAGTATCTGTGAAAAGGCTATGTTTTTCCCCAGCCTGAAGAAGATTGCTGTTATAGATTGTCCAAAGTTGAGAAAACTTCCACTCAAAGCTCACAATGTTTCTGAATTGGCAACGGTTTACTGCTCCGAAGAATGGTGGGATAATTTGGTTTGGGATGATACTGATACCAAAGATACTTTCTTCCCCTACTTCATGGGAGCTTGATGCAGACTGTATGGATCACAAATTCCAAATCACACCTTTCTCTCGAAGGTGAATCTTTTCTTCAAATTGAAATCTTGGTCTATCTTTTCCTTTGTAGTACCTCAATGTGTTATTTGTATTCCAAACATAACTGAAGTTTTTTTAAGTTGCACAAACAAAAAAGAAATAAAATTGCTTTGTATTTTGAAATTGGATATGTACAAATAATTTGTCACGATTTCTCGTGTTGTGCGCTTTTCTTAGCCGTGTTGGATATTGATATGGTTATCGATGTATATGGTGATTTTCTATTTAGCAGGGATTTCTCGTAATCATTTTCATTTAGCAGCGCATAATGAGCAAGTTTTCCCTAGTGATATTCATTTAATTCTTGATTTTTGTCCTTGTGTTTCAGATGATGAATTTATATGGATCAGATAAAGACAATTTTTGGTGCTGCCCTAGGAACATTGATAGCCCATCAAAGTGCTTTTGAAGTTGCCAAGGACTTGTATGTTTGGACTTGAGGAAGTACATTTTTTCACAAAGTAATATATAGCATGGAATAGAGAATGCTTTTTTTTTTTGATAGACTGATATTGTCATTTTTATATGCACAATGGTGCTGCCTTCTAATTCCCACTCAAAATCTATACCAATTTAACCTGAAGTATTGAACAAAACAAAATTAATTTTAGTCCCCTAATGATGGAAATTTAAAACATAAATTTGGGTTAACACCTCGAGAATTACGGTGCACCTCACTAGTGTTATAAAAAAATGCACAATTTTTTAAGAGATAATATATACATTTAAATACTATATAATACACCATATACACATTTAGATACTACCAGTTATTTAACACGTGCGTTGCACGTTACCCAAAAATATACAATAAAAATAAATAAAAATTAGTCCTAAATGGAGCAATTTTTGAGTTGAAAAATCTCTTGCACTAATATCTTAATTTTGACGTGTACCCAATGTTTGAGTTTATCATAAGGTATTATTCTTCCAAAATATAATGAATGAGCGACAACATAAATCTTCCTGAATTACCAGATATCATGTATTAAGTCAAGTTTTTGGGTCATGAAAAGAATGTTTGACAGCTTACATAGTTATTTTATGTAAGTTGTTTAACACAGGAGGTTACCAGAAAGTGAAAATCTTGAATACAATGTGGGGTGGGTTAGTCTAAAAAAATGAATGTCCATCTCTGATGGATAGAGCTAGCAAAACGGGCCGCCCGGTCCGGCCCGTCGGGCCAATCACTGTTCGCGGGCCGGGCAGTTTGCACGTCAGGCCTGTAAAATCTCAGTCCAGCCCAGCCCAATCCTAGCCTGCGGACTAACGAGCCAACCAGGCTTATTTCAATTTATTTTTTCCTAATATCAAAATAATTTTTGGTAGAGTTTTTTTATTCCACAGTACTGAAAATTGAGGGGCTTCATTTACAAAATTCCTTATTATGGCATCAACTATCAAGTCAAGTATGTTTAAAAAAAAAAAAAAACTATATAAACAACACTAAATATCATTTAAATATCACTAAATATCATTAAAAAATAAATATACAACACTAAATTCCTTATTATGGCATTATCAAGTCAAGTATGTTCATATATTTGTAATTACAACACTAAATATCACTTAAAAAAATAACACTAATTATAATCTTTAAAAATAAAGTAGATAAAAAAATAAAAATCAATCGGACCAAACGGGCCAGCTCGTGGCCCGTCGTGCCAAAACGGCCCAACCCATTTGGCCCGTCGAGCTGGGCTAAAAACGGCCCAATTTTTTGGGCCTCTATTTTTAGGGCCGCCCGGCCCACATGTCGGGCGGGCCGGGCCCAAATTGCCGGCTCTACTGATGGATATGAATAATGTCAAATGTGGATATCTAGCAAAGTAAACACCAGAAATTTAAGGTAACTCATGAGGTCAAAACTTCATGTAGTTCACATCCTTGAAAACTTGAAACTACGTAGTTTGCGAAAATATGGCGGGGCGGGGTGGGTCGTGGGTCTAAGAAATACTAGGCGGGGCGGGTCCTGGGACAGGCCAAACCAGTCCCAGACCCGCCCCGTTGCCATCCCTACTGGGAATGTTGTGGAACTCCCTGTAGGATCGTTTCCAACAACAAAATGATATACTCCTCCCTCCGGTACAATACAATTGGTTGAGACTTCGTTTCCAAGACCTTAAGTCTATAATGGAGTACAACTCTGCTTTGCACCGTATTGTAACCCAGTTGATGCAGAACAATCTGTCAACATTCCACGCTAGCAACCTTATACTCCAGCAGCAGTATAGGGACAATTATATTATTGGTTGCAAACGTGGAAGGGAGAGAGAGTAAGATGATTTGGGTTAAAGGCCGAGGTCGTAGTACATCCGGTGGTCACAGAACCTCGAATTTTGCTCTTCATCTGGCAAGGTTAAGCAGTCCTGCTACAAATGCGGATGCAGAGACCATTTGTAACGCCCCGGAATTCAGAAAGTTGGCCTTTGAGGTCGCAACGTCCTAAACCCGAGTTATCACTTAGTGAACATAAAAATTGAGCTAGAAAATTTCTTATAAAAGATAAAACAATAAATATAATTATACAGATGCAGCGGAAGAACTTAACATGATACTTATTTGAAAAAATATCAGTTTGTTACTTAAAAAAACCATCATCCCATTACTTAATAAGGAAACATCCCGACGAGTCCTGGGTATAACTCTCGAGGCATTAGTGACAAAAGATTAACAGTAGTATTAAAATAGCATAATGTCTCAATCTTGATAAAAGCAGTTTATTTAATTAATAAACGGGAGTGGGAAGTAGTCATCTACGGCAGCTCCCGGACCTCAGCATCATAACCTGAAAATATTTAGAGAGGGGCATGAGATAAAATCTCAGCGGGTAACCTGTATGCTGTTATACAGATTGTCAGGAGATCCAAAATAATAATACTTTTCAGATTTTCACCTTTCAGTTGGTTCATTATAGTTTTTGATCATGTGTATTCGTTTTCTTTAACATAAAACTTATAAACACATATTTAAAACAAAGCATTCATATGGCCCGAAGGCCCATCAATCATATGGCTCAAAGGCCCATCAATCTCCTTTCTCATTCATATGGGGGGGCACCGGTGGCATTTCCACCGCGTCCTTGTCCCTAAAAATATGGGGGCACTGGTACTCTTTCAACCACATCCTTATCCCTGTTGGGGGGCACCGGTAGCGACTCCCGCATCCTTGTCCCTTAAAGTTTGGGGGCACTGGTATTCTTTCAACCACATCCTTATCCCTGTTTGGGGGGTACCGGTAGCGACTCCACCGCGTCCTTGTCCCTTCCGTCCTTATCCCTCCATCAGCTTCCCTTACAACTTTCACATAGTTCACAAATCACATATCACATGCTCACATTGTTATAATCGCATACTCGCATTCACATTCATAAGATTGTTCATGTCTTTTACTGATATTCATTATGTTTGTTTCAGAAAACTGACAACAGTCCATATAACATTAACTAGCTATACAGATAGTGTCACCCACCTGGAAACTTTTAGAGGTAAAGCTTAACTTCTTGATTGCTTAGAACACGGTCTACCTCCGAGCTTTCGAGCTAACCCCACTTTACCTAGCACAGTCCGTTCATTTAGTCATCGTTCATTCTTTTAGTTTATTACTCAACTTCGCATCATACTTAGGGTTTTTCGGTTATAGGAGAATATTTATTTCATTAGAACATCCCTAGGGTTTTTGTTCAAGTTCAAGAAGGGCGTTGAAATTTGTTCATTCGGGTAGTAAGGTTACTCTAATTCAATACGGGTCCACCAGTTGGGGTTTTGGATCTTCCGGGTTCTTTCAAAACTCAAAAGCAAGTAAAACACTCAAAAACATTCTTGGACAAGTAAACAAAAGTCATTCATATACCTAAAACATGCTTGTTTATAAAAGTATCACTTATTCCTTCTTTCTAGTGCTACTTATTTAACAAAAGACATACATACATTTATTAACTGAAAAAGGCATTTTGACTTACTGGAAAATTATGAGATTTTAGTATGTTATACATCGGAAGATATGGAACAAAGTTCATTAAGGGTACCAAGTCATTTGAGCTACGAAAATAGGGTACATTTGCATTTGAAAATAGAACAGCAAGACATTCTTCAAAACAGTGTACATTGAAGTCTAAAAATCATATCTCACATTAGGTGCATTCAAAAATCATGAAATTTGAATATGTTATAGAAAACTTAAAAATTAACATTTTTCATTCAGGAACCTAAGTCATTTGAGTTACGGAACATTACCAGATGTTTGATGGAAAATGGATTTAATATATAGTTTGTCATACAGTACATGCTTTACTTAATAATACATAACTTATTGTAAAATTAATCAAAATTAACCAAGTATTTTACATAGCATTATATACTTAGCAGAGAACATCCCCACATATTTCTAAGATTTTAGAACACATATATATGGGAAAAATGAATTTTTGGATATAATGAATCAACCTCAGTCAAGTATTTACCATATAATATTCAAATAGACATATTTCATTATCCTCTATACAAAACACTATGATTTTTGGATATGTCTAAAACAACAGAAAGGGTAACATCCCTAAATTTTTTCTATAATTTTATAAATAATTTAAATAGGCAAAAAGGTTAGATAGAGTCGCTGCTCCCAGTTTTGCACGGCTTCAGACATACAAATTTCCATGAATTTATTCTCCCTCGATATAAATCAGATGACCACGAAATTTTCGCAGTTTCTTATATACATCAAATACTACATTCAAGGAATTTTTCACAATTTTTCAACACCAATAAAGGTCTGAAAATGGGTTCGTAAAAAAGGGGGCGGTAGCTAACCCGGGTAGAAACAAACATTGTCGAACTTTCACATACATGATCATATAAGCTCAAAATCGTGGAAAATCTTAAACCCAAACCTCATACAATACATCCACAGTTTAAACAAGCTTAGGAGATGTTCTTAGCATGCCATTTCTAAGGGTTTCATACTCAAAACAAAACATGATCAATGTATTAAGAGAAATGGGTTTATAGGGCTTACCCTTGTAGTTTTCCTCTCTTTCTTGAAGATTAGGAACCAAAGATGAACAACCTAGCTTCTAGCACTCCCTTGACTTCAAGATGGTGGGGAAACACTCCTCCTAGGTGGTGGTGGTGTAGGCCAAGAGGGGGAGGAGAGGAGAGGGCTCCTTCTACTTCTACTCTCACTTCTAACTTTCTCTCTTCCTTTCTTTCTTTTCTCTCTTGAGTGCAAGAACTAATGTGGAAAATGAAAGGGGTTTGGAGGGGTATATATAGGATGAAGAGGGGAGGGTTGGCTGATCATAAGAAGAGGGGAGAGGGAGATGTGTTCTTGTGTGTATTAAACACAAGAGTTATGAGATGGGATGAGACATAGGATTAGGGTAGGCTTTAGGATATCATTACATGTACTTCTACTTACTATGGCTGAAAAAATGGGTCAAAGGTGCATGTATATAACTGTTTTGGGGCTGCCATTTATGGTAGTCCCGATTCTAGACGCGATTTTGGCTTCGACAGTGTATTTTTGATATTTTTCGGTTCGGTTTTTGGTTCCAAAATTTAATTCGAGCGTACCGTTAAATTCGTATAATTTTTGTGGTTCATATAAATGTTCTTATTCATCAATTTGAATTCTTTAAATTTTTATTATAAAAAGTCGACCCGTTTTACGGATAAAACTAAAAAAGTACTAGTAGAGTTTTTCGGCTCGAAATGCTCGTCTGTCACCTGAAAAATTAGAGCTTGCATGCACATATATTTAAATCAAACATTTCATTTAAACACATTAAACATAAATCATGAAAACCCTAATTTGGTTTCGGGTCGTTACATCCTACACCCCTTAAAAGAAATTTTGTCCTCGAAATTTACTTACTTATCCCAATGGCATTGCAGGTATTTAGCTAATATATTTTCCTCTTTTTTCCCAAGTGGCTCTTTCTTTTCCGTGTCGGCTCCATTGTACTAGTACTAAAGGGACTTCTTGATTCTTTAGAAGGTGAACTTTTCATCCCAAAAATGGTCACAAGTACTTCGTAAGTTAAGTCACGACTTACACTTAGGTCCTTAATTGTAAGCCACACTGTTTGGTTCGGTTTAGCATAAGTGATTTTTGGGATTTTGTTTCTCCTTCATTTTATGTCCGAGGCTCATAAATTTCGTATATGTCATAGACTAACATCCAAGGAAGATATGATAAGTTTTTCAAAATTTTCTTATGAACAGGGACATAGGAATGATATCTATAATTTTTTGTTCACAAATTTATAACACGTATTTCAAAAATTCATTTTCTCTCATTTCCTTCATCAAAACACTTTGAATTTTGAATATCTGGTCCCTTATTATAATATTAACATATGATAAACAAAAATTAGAATTTTATCATGAATAGAAATGAAAATTTTAACTCCGTATTTTACTATTCATGATCTTTCTCGAGAAATAATACATAAATTTCAAAAAATTCATAACTCGTTTATTTCTCAACAAAACACCTTGAATTTTTGGATATGTTGTAGCCAACACATAGAAATATCTACCGAAAAAAAATTCACATAGCATTTAATCACATGAATATCCCTAGTAATTCTGGTTCGGGGTATTACATCCTTCCCTTCTTAAAATAATTTCGTCCCCAAAATCCATTTGTTCTTCTTAAACATTCTGTACTTCCTATAGAATTTGTCTTCTCGATGAATATTGTGATCCTTACTTCCGCTATCTTTTCCCAAAATATTTGTACTCATATCTTATTAGTCGAATCTTAATCTTGTCGATAGTAACCTTAATCTCTTACATCAAGCATTAATTTTTTTTTCTTTTTTACAGAAATAAGGGAAAAGTTTATTCAAAGAAACAATAGTTGTGTAAATATTTAGAGCTCTACTCAAAGACGAGAGCAAAAGAAAAAAAAGAAAAGTAAACAACACGATCGAAAGATCTTTTATTCATACTTCAAGACATTACATATAAATCATAAAAATTCTACTCCCCAAGCTAAAACTAAAAAATACGCAACGAGTATCGTGGTAAGTACGAAAGGTGCACTAAATTCTTCATCCGCATTATAACCGATGAGCATGAGGAAGTAAACAATAGTAACGATGGTGAGGAAGAGTTTAATCATTTCGGTTATGCTTGATGAAAATTCAAAGAAGAGTACTTAGAGATGGGAGTGAAATGAGGTATTTATAGAGTAAAATTTTTGAAAATATGATCGTTTATGACCGTTTACGACCGTTGAAGGAGTTTAGTGGAAATGATAAAGTTGTAGTTTGAAAAAAAGAGGTGGGAATTTTTTTTTTTTTTGGTACAACCTAATAAATATTTTCGTCATGAGTAAAACCGGCTATCCTATCGGTGGTGTGTCAATCCATATGAACACTTCGTTTTACAACCTTTGTAATAGTACTAATTCATTAGTGAGACTCTATCTATTAATCTAGAGTTATCCTCAAATTAATCTTCCTCAAACTTTATCCGAAATTTTCTTTCGACAAGAAAGTGGTTTCCTTGGTCCACCTAGCTAAGTTACTTATATTTTGATAACTAGTCTATTCCCAAGATTATGCCAAAATCTTAATGTTAAGGTCAAGTTTGATCCCTATTTATAGTCCATTATATTTCGTCCTTACTCCCATACTACATCTTGGATTCTTACTAAACACGTAGGTGTAATACTTACCTTAAACTTTCTCCTTTGGTACTTTCTATTCCCAAAATTTCTCAACTTCTTAGACATAAGGAGTGAAATCTAAACAACTAGGTACCAAGCAGCAAATAAGAAAATAGGTTACTTTATATAGGTATGATAAAATTCAAAATAAAAGAATCCGACATTTAACACCATGGTATTAATTCAATCACGCAGGGGTGCACACAGAAACCGGAACATACTGTCATGATCAGCAGCACGGTAACGAGCTACGACGATGCATGTTAGGGAAAATAATTACACACGATGCAAACATAAGATAAACATAACAGATATAATAGAATATCCCACAAAATAAAACACGTGAGACTGTAGTAAGTATACATAATAGGAAAGAGAAAAATGAGTTCTCAAAGTTAAACGGAGAGAAACGGGTCTCCAACGAAAATTAAAAGATGCGAGACTTCCAAAATATATAAAGATAGTATTAAAAGTAGTCAAGATATACATAATAAGTCGAACTGTGAAGGTTACGAGGCTACTATAAAGAAATAGCTCGAGCTACCAAAAGGCTAGAGTCTAAGTCAATCCACGAAATATCTTAGTTCGCAACGATAAGGGTCATCCGGCTACTACTGGGAGATTATTTCCACAACTACCAAAATTCAAACATGTACATTAGTTGGCAAAAGACCCATGAGGGTGACTAGGTCCTGTCTCGATGTCATGCCTGTCAAGGTCTATTTGGGAGGTTGATTGGTCCTCATGACCCGTATCCACCATGTCTTAGTCGATGGTTCTTCCTCGACAACTAGATAAGGCGTGCCACAAAACCATTAGGGTCTCAAACTCAGACTACTCTATGGTCCAGCAGTTGTGCCTATATGCTAAAATTCTCAACCTAGAATTGCTCTAAGGTCTGTAGACAGAACACTAAAGGAGAAAAGAAAATAGTAATACTATACACGACATAACAATTTTGCTCGCCAGAGAAAATGACGTCATAGAATAGCATAACACGAATAATCAAGTAATTTCACATACATGCGCAAATAGTATGAAATTCAAGCACTTGTCCTCATAAGCGTTTGTGTTCTTTTTTTTTTTTTTTTTTGGTTTTCTTATTTGTAAGGGTTTTGTTATTCGATTTCTCATAAGGCATCACATACCTTGAGGTTTTCCCGGTATGCTCGCTGTAGACAACCTTCCCACTAATGATATTTAATTTTTGAAGTTTATAAAATGTATCTACTATACTAAGTGAAATTTTTGAAATAAAGGAAAATAAATCATTTGGTCCGAAGTTTTGAACATAAGCTCTGATACCACCTGTAACGCCCCGAAATTCAGAAAGTTGGCCTTTGAGGTCGCAACGTCCTAAACCCGAGTCATCACTTAGTGAACCATAAAATTGAGCTAGAAAATTGCTTATAAAAGATAAAACAATAAATATAATTATACAGATGCAGCGGAAGAACTTAACATGATACTTATTTGAAAAAACATCAGTTTGTTACTTAATAAAAACCATCATCCCATTACTTAATAAGGAAACATCCCGACGAGTCCTGGGTATAACTCTCGAGGCATTAGTGACAAAAGATTAACAGTAGTATTAAAATAGCATAATGTCTCAATCTTGATAAAAACAATTTATTTAATTAATAAGTGGGAGTGGGAAGTAGTCATCTACGGCAGCTCCAGGACCTCAGCATCATAACCTGAAAATATTTAGAGAGGGGCGTGAGATAAAATCTCAGCGGGTAACCTGTATGTTGTTATACAGATTGTCAGGAGATCCAAAAAATAATAATATTTTTAAGATTTTCACCTTTCAGTTGGTTCATTATAATTTTTGGTCATGTGTATTCGTTTTCTTTAACATAAAACTTATAAACACAAATTTAGAACAAAGCATTCATATGGCCCGAAGGCCCATCATTCATATGGCTCAAATGTCCATCAATCATATGGCTCAAAGGCCCATCAATCTCATTTCTTATTCATATGGGGGGGTACCGGTGGCATTTCCACCGCGTCCTTGTCCCTAAAAATATGGGGGCACTGATACTCTTTCAACCACATCCTTATCCCTGTTGGGGGGGGGGGGGGGGGCACTGGTAGCGACTCCCGCATCCTTGTCCCTTAAAGTTTGGGGGCACTGGTATTCTTTCAACCACATCCTTATCCCTGTTTGGGGGGCACCGGCAGCGACTCCACCGCGTTCTTGTCCCTTCCGTCCTTATCCCTCCATCAGTTTCCCTTACAACTTTCACATAGTTCACAAATCACATACCACATGCTCACATTGTTATAATCGCATACTCGCATTCACATTCATAAGATTGTTCATGTCTTTTACTGATATTCATTACGTTTGTTTCAGAAAACTGACAACAGTCCATATAACATTAACTAGGTATACAGAGAGTGTCACCCACCTGGAAACTTTTAGAGGTAAAGCTTAACTTCTTGATTGCTTAGAACACGGGCGACCTCCGAGCTTTCGAGCTAACCCCACTTTACCTAGCACAGTCCGTTCATTTAGTCATCGTTCATTCTTTTAGTTTATTACTCAACTTCGCATCATACTTAGAGTTTTTTGGTTATAGGAGAATATTTATTTCATTATAACAGCCCTAGGGTTTTTGTTCAAGTTCAAGAAGGGCGTTGAAATTTGTTCATTCGGGTAGTAAGGTTACTCTAATTCAATACGGATCCACCAGTTGGGGTTTTGAATCTTCCGGGTTCATTCAAAACTCAAAAGCAAGTAAAACACTCAAACACATTCTTGGACAAATAAACAAAAGTCATTCATATGCCTAAAACATGCTTGTTTATAAAAGTATCACTTATTCCTTCTTTCTAGTGCTACTTATTTAACAAAAGACATACATACATGTATTAACTGAAAAAGGCATTTAGACTTACTAGAAAATTATGAGATTTTAGTATGTTATACATCGGATGATATGGAACAAAGTTAATTAAGGGTACCAAGTCATTTGAGCTGCGGAAATAGGGTACATTTGCATTTGAAAACAGAACAGCAAGACATTCTTCAAAACAGTGTACATTGAAGTCTAAAAATCATATCTCACAGTAGGTGCATTCAAAAATCATAAAATTAGAATATGTTATAGAAAATTTAAAAATTAACATTTTTCATTCAGGAACCTAAGTCATTTGAGTTACGGAACATTACCAGATGTTTGATGGAAAATGGATTTAATATATAGTTTGTCATACAATATATGCTTTACTTAAAAATACATAACTTATTGTAAAATTAATCAAAATTAACCAAGTATTTTACATAGCATTATATACTTAGCAGAGAACATCCCCAAATATTTCTAAGATTTTAGAACACATATATAAGGGAAAAATGAATTTTTGGAAATAATGAATCAACCTCAGTCAAGTATTTACCATATAATATTCAAATAGACATATTTCATTATCCTCTATATAAAACACTACGATTTTTGGATATGTCTAAAACAATAGAAAGGGTAACATCTCTAAATTTTTTCTATAATTTTATAAATAATTTAAATAAGCAAAAAGGTTAGATAGAGTCGCTGCTCCCAGTTTCGCACGGCTTCAGACATACAAATTTCCATGAATTTATTCTCCCTCAATATAAATCAGATGACCACGAAATTTTCGCAGTTTCTTATATACATCAAATACTACATTCAAGGAATTTTTCACAATTTTTCAACACAAATGAAGGTCTGAAAATGGGTTCGTAAAAAAGGGGGCAGTAGCTAACCCGGGTAGAAATAAACATTGTCGAACTTTCACATACATGATCATATAAGCTCAAAATCGTGGAAAATCTTAAACCCAAACCTCATACAATACATCCAAAGTTTAAACAAGCTTAGGAGATGTTCTTAGCATGCCATTTCTAAGGGTTTCATACTCAAAACAAAACATGATCAACGTATTAAGAGAAATGGGTTTATAGGGCTTACCCTTGTAGTTTTCCTCTCTTTCTTGAAGATTAGGAACCAAAGATGAACAACCTAGCTTCTAGCACTCCCTTGACTTCAAGATGGTCGGGAAAAACTCTTCCTAGGTGGTGGTGGTGTAGGCCAAGAGGGGGAGGAGAGGTGAGGGCTCCTTCTCCTCTTTTCTCTCTTGAGTGCAAGAACTAATGTGGCAAATGAAAGGGGTTTGGAGGGGTATATATAGGAGGAAGAGAGGAGGGTTGGCTGATCATAAGAAGAGGGGAGAGGGAGATGTGTTCTTGTGTGTATTAAACACAAGAGTTATGAGATGGGATGAGACATAGGATTAGGGTAGGCTTTAGGATATCATTACATGTACTTCTACTTACTATGGCTGAAAAAATGGGTCAAAGGTGCATGTTTTTACTGTTTTGGGGCTGTCATTTATGGTAGTCCCGATTCTAGACGCGATTTTGGCTTCGACAGTGTATTTTGATATTTTTCGGTTCGGTTTTTGGTTCCAAAATTTAATTCGAGCGTACCGTTAAATTCACATAATTTTTATGGTTCATATAAATGTTCTTATTCATCAATTTGAATTCTTTAAATTTTTATTATAAAAACTCGACCCGTTTTACGGATAAAACTCAAAAAGTGCTAGTAGGGTTTTTCGGCTCGAAATGCTCGTCTGTCACCTGAAAAATTAGAGCTTGCATGCACATATATTTAAATCAAACATTTCATTTAAACACATTTAACATAAATCATGAAAACCCTAATTTGGTTTCGGGTCGTTACACTATTGGTCTCGCACGTGTCGCACTCCCAAGAACTTGGTTGAGACTTATCAAAAGCAGCAGAAGGATGGCAAGAGGAAGGCCCTAGAGTCAATTCTCACCATGCCAGACTGCCTGAAGCAGACTTTGACCAAGACAACGTCGATCCTCTGGGCATCAGGCTCAAGGACCTTGGAGATGATGAGTGATTTGTGTATTTGATTGTTTCAGTACTTTATATTTGGATCCTTTCTTTCGGATATTTTATTTTATGGATAATATTATGTTTTAGCTTCGATGTGTTTACCTTAACGTTGTCCATTAAATTTACTTAGATATTGCTTTTCATGGCTAGTAAACATATCAGCTATTAGGTTTGGGCTATTTCCTCTGGCATGATGGATTGAGATTGTGTTTTATGTTTGGTAGATAGCGCCACCACTCATGCAATCTTAAGAGATAAGAAGTTCTTTTATAACTTGTTAAATCGTAAGGGGAGTATAACTACAATAGCAATGATAGTAGGTTGATAGAGGGGTCTAGAAGAGCTCTCATTGTCCTCTCCGTGGGTACCGAACTCATAATGAATAATGCCTTATTGTTTCCATAGTTTAAGTGTACCCTGCTCAGTTTTAGAGATATTAGGACTAATGAATATCACATTGAAACTGAAACTGAGAACAATAACGAATACCTTTTAATGACTATTACTCGAGGTAGCCGTAAATAAGTTATAGAAAAACTTCCTTACTTCTCCCCCGAATTGTACTATTCCTACATCCGGCCGTCAAAATCTCCATCTAGCCATGAGTATGAAATTTCATGACCCGAACTTCTTTATATTAAGGCATCAGCAGTTAACTCATCCAGGACAATATATGATACGTAGGATTCTACCTAATTCAATTAGTCATAATAATTCGAATAATAGAATTCTTCCTGTTGATGAACTTATTTGTGATGCATGTCTTAAGGGTACGTTAATAGTGCGCCCATCGCGCACTAAGGTTAGACTAGAGTCTCTGATTTTCCTTGAAGCAAATTCAAGGAGACATTTGTGGACCGATTCACCCAGCATCAGGACCGTTTCGTTATTTCATGGTCCTTATTGATGCCTCCACTAGGTGGACATTTGCATGTTTGTTGTCCACCCACAATCAAGCTTTTGTGAAGCTCATTGCGAAGACTATCGAGCTTAGAGCTCAATTCCCGAATTATCCAATCAAATCGATTCGCATGGATAATGGAGCTGAGTTCAGCTCGAAGGCCTTTACAGATTACTGTATGGCCCTGGGAATTAAAGTGGAGCATTCGGTCGCCTACGTCCATACCCAAAATGGTCTTGCTGAGGCGCTAATAAAACGTATCAAACTTATCGTGAGACCATTGCTTATGAACTCCAAACTACCCACTTCATGCTGGGGGCATGCAGTCCTACATGCATCGCACTTAATCCAAATCCGTCCAACTGCATATAATGATCATTCCCCCTACAGTTAGTGCGTGGGAAAGAACCTAGCATTTCCCATCTGCGTATTTTTGGATGTGCGGTATACGTTCCAATAACGATACCAAAGTGGACCTCTATGGGCCCACAAAGGAAACTCGATATTTACGTCGGATACGACTCTCCATCCATCATGAAATACCTCGAGCCTTTGTCCGGGGATCAATTAATGGCCCGGTTCGCTGATTGCATGTTCGATGAAGATTACTTCCCGGCATTAGGGGGAGATCCGAATTCAAAATTGAATAAATGCCAGGAACTTACGTGGAACATAAGTAATCTTCAGTATCTAGATCCGCGCACTAATCAATCTGAACTAGAAGTTCAGAAGATCATTAACTTGCAAAACTTAGCAAATAATCTGCCAGACGCGTTCACTGACCATAGAGGTGTAACTAAATCGCATATACATGCAGTAAATTCTCCCCAAAGGGTTGAGGTCCCAAGCAAAACGAGTACTCATGCCCCCACACGCCAAAAACGTAAGGGACTCTCAAGAGATAGTAACACACCAAAACGAAAAGCTAGCAAAACTGGTCAGTCGAATGTAAAACCTCTAGAAGAGATCCGTCTTGATAACCCCAAGTCTTTAGGAGACGAGAGTCCTAGTGATGAAGCATGTGCACAAAATACTAGTGATAATCCTACCCGTGCTTCGCACGGCTGGAATTTGTTACAATTTTTAACTATGATAATACCTAATTTCTTATTATAAAACTTAAAAACTACTTTCTTTTTAAAAAAATCACTTATTCTTTTTTATCCCATCTCAAATATACTCTTGATAAAATTTATGATATTCCCGATTAAATATTCAATAATTTCATTGTTAACTTATAAACATGGATAAATCGGAAAGAATTCTTCAGTTATGACATATTTCAAATAATAAAACTCGATTCTTTTTTAAGAAAAATTCACCCAACACTCGTACATGTTATTAAAAGATCAAGAGAAAAAATATTAACTTTTAGATTTTCAATAAGAAATAAATTTATATATATATGCATCCCAATAAATATAAATCTCACCAGACAAAGTTCAAAATTTAACATTATGTCATTTCATGAAAAGCTCATTGATTTGACTAAAATTAGCCGGTTTTGAATTCCGTCGACATATCTTCAAAATGATCAAATTAAATTAAATTGAAATATTTGGAGGAAAACTTTAATTGCTTATACATGGTCAAATAACAACTTTCATCTATGTTTAAATATTAAAAAGGTAATAAAAATTATAATGAAATATAAAAAATACTATTACATTAAATTAAGAAAATGGTTAATTCTATATCAATTCATGAACTTTTGCCTCAATCTTTATTTAATTACAACTCTTAATATATTTATGAAAATTCACCAACTATTTAGTTATTTCGATTCAATACATAATTTTCATTTTCAACAAAAGTTATGTGACTCAAGGGGGTGCTATAATGCTTGGATTGAAAATTTCTCTACATGGATGAAATCATTTTAAGGAAGGCAAGATAAGTATCTGACACGTGGTTGAAAAAATCATATCATAATTTAAAAGTTTATACCAAATTGAAACAAATATAGAGGTGGTGACTTTTCATAAAAACATTGATGTTGTGATTAAATTGAAATTGGATTTAAAGGTCGTGAATTAATATAAAATTAACTCAAAACTAAATTATTTTTTGTCTAGATCTTTTGGTTGATCTTTTCTTTAAAGTTTAGAATTATCATGTTGCGAGTTCGAAAAAGATGGTGTGTATGAACACCTTGCTTTGTTGGTTTCTTTACACTCAACTTTAAATTTCTCTGCTTAGTAGACACTTTTGTGTAAAAACGTTAATCATATTTTTATTGTTGGATTAAAGAGGTGGGTTGAGTGTGTTTGATGGTTGTATTGATTAAATTGAACGATATTGGTGGATGAGTATTTTTAAAGATATAGGTTTAAGTATTATATATTGGTTAAAATTATTATCTTAAAGTGGGTATATTTAACAAAAATATATAAATGAGTTGGGTAAACTTAGTAAAACAGTGGAGGTGTATTTATTACATATAAATTTTTGGTGAATCAGCAAGAACCGAATAATTTGGGGGACCGAAGTTGCGTCCTATAATATATTTATCTATCGATTTCATGTTTAATTTGATTAATAATCAATATTTAAAATTTTGAGTTTTAATAATTAAAAAACTTGTTTATTTATTAAAAAGTTACATAAAATAAAGTCAATGTCATTTTTAAAGCTTCCAGTAATCAACTTTATGTCAATGACGGTAATAAGTACTTTAGATTTTAATAAATGTCACCAAACAGAAATCTCTATAATCCGTTATTGCCGTGTTTCTAAGCATTAACACCCATATGAAATAATAATTTTTTTATACAATAATAAAATTATATATTGTTGTTGAAAGTTAGCAATACAAATAAAAACATCAACATAGGATCTTAATTAAAAATATTAATATCATGTACTGGTCACCCTTATTGCCCAGTTAATGAAAAATATTTTTGCTCAGACATCAATATTATTATACTTCTAAAAATTAAATTTATAATTTTTATGCAATCTAACACTTCTAATAAACATATACCAAATTTAAGTAGAATAAATCATGTGATGTCCATGTCACCAATGAAATTGAATTCATAATAAATCAGGATAAATTTTTCAGTTGTGACATAATTTAATATATTAAAATAAAAAATATTGCAGTTTTGGTATCAAGAGAATGGGTCCAACATGTACATTTGGTACCTATCTGCTAAGGTTGTCTTATTCTTTGCAGTTTTGGTCCTAATAGTTAATTTTTAGGACCAAAACTGGAATTTTACACATTCTTTTAGGACCAAGACTGCATTTACTCAATCTTTTGGGACTGAAAGTGCCGGAAAAACACTATGGGACTAAAAATGTCAAATTGAAGTTGATTCATTCTTTTAGGACCAAAGTGCAATTTACCCGATTAAAATCCGACTCTTTTGCAACAAAGTATCCACCCAGCACTGGTATGTGCTAAAAATTGAAAAGCATATTTAATTTATAATTTCGATAAAATTTTAAAAAAAAATCATCCAAAAAATATAAATCTCACCAAACAAAAAATTAAATGTATTTCACAGAAAGTTCAATGATTACACCAAGAACCACTGGTTCTAATTTTCTTTTAGAAAAAAATAATTTTTTATCCTTCAACTTTTGTTAACTTTGATTTTCATCCTCTTAACTTGATACTTTTGAATTTCGTCCTATAACTTATAAAATATGTGTTCTTTGCTCTGTAATCTGCTACACCAGGTAACTCTTCCGGTAATTTAGTCCTATAACTTATAAAAAAGTGGTGCCACGTTAGGTTTACCTGAAGAGTTACCTCGTGTAGCTGGTAACAGGATAAAAAATATATTTTTTTGTAAATTACATGACTAAATTCAAAAGTTCAAAGTTAACAGGACGAAAACCAAATTCAACCAAAGTTACAGGGCAAAAAAAGTGTATTTTTTCTTTCTTTTAATATAATCTTCAAAATGATAAATTTGAATTTAACTGGAACATATGAACAATAATAGTTTTCATCACTATTTAAACAGAAGGTAATAAATATTATACTCCATCTATTTCAAAATAAATGTTGTTTTAGAGATTTTGTAACAAATTCAAAATTGTAATTTTTTTTACATATATATCCCTATATATATATATATATCTCTAAAAGATCTAATAATTTTATATTTTAATAATCCTAAAAGGAATATCTAATGTTTTAAATTAAGATTCAGGGCGAATTAGAAAAAATGTGAAAATATCTAAATCGACACTTATTTTGAAATAAAATTTAAACTTCAAATTGATACTTATTTTGAAAAGGAGGGAGAACTATATTAAATAGGAAAAAACTATTAGTTGAAACAGTTGGAGGAGAACTTAAATTTCTTATACACGATCCAATGACATTTTTCACCACATCAAACAAAAAGTAATAAAAAATAAATAATATAATATATAAAAAAAAGATAATTACATTAACATAAAAAAGTATGGATTCGAGTCACAACTTTTTACCTGAAGAAAAAAATATTAACATAAAAAAACATAATACATATGAACAAATAACCTTGTTTTGTTGGTTTCTTTCACAACCAATTCACATAAAATAACAAATCTTCATTGCAATTACCTATCTTCGATATCAATCCCATTATACTTCTTAAAAACATGTTATCATTTTTTACGCAATACAACACTTCAATTAAATTTAAACCAAGATTTAGTGAGATGAAACATGCGACGATTTGTGTCACCATTAGGCAATAAACCTGTGTATTCAGAATAAATCGTGATAATTTTTCAGTTATGACATACTTCAATATATTAAAATATGATTTTTATCTAAAAAATATTACACATGACATTCATACGTGCTAATAAAAGATTAAAATATATTAAAATTAAAGTTTCAGTAAGATATTAAAAATATAGATGTGCACCCAAATAAATATAACTCTCACAAAACAATATTTAAAATTAATATTATTGCATTTTACAGACAGGCAGATGATTTCACCAACATTCACTTGTCTTAATTTTCCTTCACATTATTTTTAAAATGATCAATTTGACTTTCAGTCAAAACATTTGCATGAAAAATTGAATTATAGGTGTAATTATTATATATTGAATAAAATTATTATTTTATTGTGGGTATAAATAATAAAAAATTAAGAAATAAGATTGTGAATTTAGTAGTGAGTAAATTTAATAAAGTAGTTGGGGTTAATAGTTTCGCTCTATAATAATTTTATATATAAATAACTTTATATTTAATTTAATTCAAAAATAATAATTTTCATTTAAGAGTGTGGGGATACAACTTTCCATCTAAGGAAATGAGTAGTTTTGATTTGGACGATGGAAATGAATAAATGAGAATTTAAAGAGAGATTTATGAACAATACAATATTAAGGGGGTAATTTTTTAGGGACAATAGCTTAGGAGAGGTTGCAAAATGAGGACCATAATTTTTGTGGGATGATAATTTAAGGATCATTTTTTTTCTGATCAAGAAATTTACGGACCGTAACTTTAAAAAATAGCACATTGTGGCCAAATCAACCAATATCGTGCCCAAGGTCAGCCCAAATATTAAGTCAAATCGGGACCCAAATTAGGCTAATTAGCCCGATTTTAGTTGATTTGGGCTAATTTTGTCATTTTCTTAAAGTTATTGTTTTTAATATGTCAGCCAGAAAACTGACAACAGTCCATATAACATTAACTAGCTATACAGATAGTGTCACCCACCTGGAAACTTTTAGAGGTAAAGCTTAACTTCTTGATTGCTTAGAACACGGTCTACCTCCGAGCTTTCGAGCTAACCCCACTTTACCTAGCACAGTCCGTTCATTTAGTCATCGTTCATTCTTTTAGTTTATTACTCAACTTCGCATCATACTTAGGGTTTTTCGGTTATAGGAGAATATTTATTTCATTAGAACATCCCTAGGGTTTTTGTTCAAGTTCAAGAAGGGCGTTGAAATTTGTTCATTCGGGTAGTAAGGTTACTCTAATTCAATACGGGTCCACCAGTTGGGGTTTTGGATCTTCCGGGTTCTTTCAAAACTCAAAAGCAAGTAAAACACTCAAAAACATTCTTGGACAAGTAAACAAAAGTCATTCATATACCTAAAACATGCTTGTTTATAAAAGTATCACTTATTCCTTCTTTCTAGTGCTACTTATTTAACAAAAGACATACATACATTTATTAACTGAAAAAGGCATTTTGACTTACTGGAAAATTATGAGATTTTAGTATGTTATACATCGGAAGATATGGAACAAAGTTCATTAAGGGTACCAAGTCATTTGAGCTACGAAAATAGGGTACATTTGCATTTGAAAATAGAACAGCAAGACATTCTTCAAAACAGTGTACATTGAAGTCTAAAAATCATATCTCACATTAGGTGCATTCAAAAATCATGAAATTTGAATATGTTATAGAAAACTTAAAAATTAACATTTTTCATTCAGGAACCTAAGTCATTTGAGTTACGGAACATTACCAGATGTTTGATGGAAAATGGATTTAATATATAGTTTGTCATACAGTACATGCTTTACTTAATAATACATAACTTATTGTAAAATTAATCAAAATTAACCAAGTATTTTACATAGCATTATATACTTAGCAGAGAACATCCCCACATATTTCTAAGATTTTAGAACACATATATATGGGAAAAATGAATTTTTGGATATAATGAATCAACCTCAGTCAAGTATTTACCATATAATATTCAAATAGACATATTTCATTATCCTCTATACAAAACACTATGATTTTTGGATATGTCTAAAACAACAGAAAGGGTAACATCCCTAAATTTTTTCTATAATTTTATAAATAATTTAAATAGGCAAAAAGGTTAGATAGAGTCGCTGCTCCCAGTTTTGCACGGCTTCAGACATACAAATTTCCATGAATTTATTCTCCCTCGATATAAATCAGATGACCACGAAATTTTCGCAGTTTCTTATATACATCAAATACTACATTCAAGGAATTTTTCACAATTTTTCAACACCAATAAAGGTCTGAAAATGGGTTCGTAAAAAAGGGGGCGGTAGCTAACCCGGGTAGAAACAAACATTGTCGAACTTTCACATACATGATCATATAAGCTCAAAATCGTGGAAAATCTTAAACCCAAACCTCATACAATACATCCACAGTTTAAACAAGCTTAGGAGATGTTCTTAGCATGCCATTTCTAAGGGTTTCATACTCAAAACAAAACATGATCAATGTATTAAGAGAAATGGGTTTATAGGGCTTACCCTTGTAGTTTTCCTCTCTTTCTTGAAGATTAGGAACCAAAGATGAACAACCTAGCTTCTAGCACTCCCTTGACTTCAAGATGGTGGGGAAACACTCCTCCTAGGTGGTGGTGGTGTAGGCCAAGAGGGGGAGGAGAGGAGAGGGCTCCTTCTACTTCTACTCTCACTTCTAACTTTCTCTCTTCCTTTCTTTCTTTTCTCTCTTGAGTGCAAGAACTAATGTGGAAAATGAAAGGGGTTTGGAGGGGTATATATAGGATGAAGAGGGGAGGGTTGGCTGATCATAAGAAGAGGGGAGAGGGAGATGTGTTCTTGTGTGTATTAAACACAAGAGTTATGAGATGGGATGAGACATAGGATTAGGGTAGGCTTTAGGATATCATTACATGTACTTCTACTTACTATGGCTGAAAAAATGGGTCAAAGGTGCATGTATATAACTGTTTTGGGGCTGCCATTTATGGTAGTCCCGATTCTAGACGCGATTTTGGCTTCGACAGTGTATTTTTGATATTTTTCGGTTCGGTTTTTGGTTCCAAAATTTAATTCGAGCGTACCGTTAAATTCGTATAATTTTTGTGGTTCATATAAATGTTCTTATTCATCAATTTGAATTCTTTAAATTTTTATTATAAAAAGTCGACCCGTTTTACGGATAAAACTAAAAAAGTACTAGTAGAGTTTTTCGGCTCGAAATGCTCGTCTGTCACCTGAAAAATTAGAGCTTGCATGCACATATATTTAAATCAAACATTTCATTTAAACACATTAAACATAAATCATGAAAACCCTAATTTGGTTTCGGGTCGTTACATCCTACACCCCTTAAAAGAAATTTTGTCCTCGAAATTTACTTACTTATCCCAATGGCATTGCAGGTATTTAGCTAATATATTTTCCTCTTTTTTCCCAAGTGGCTCTTTCTTTTCCGTGTCGGCTCCATTGTACTAGTACTAAAGGGACTTCTTGATTCTTTAGAAGGTGAACTTTTCATCCCAAAAATGGTCACAAGTACTTCGTAAGTTAAGTCACGACTTACACTTAGGTCCTTAATTGTAAGCCACACTGTTTGGTTCGGTTTAGCATAAGTGATTTTTGGGATTTTGTTTCTCCTTCATTTTATGTCCGAGGCTCATAAATTTCGTATATGTCATAGACTAACATCCAAGGAAGATATGATAAGTTTTTCAAAATTTTCTTATGAACAGGGACATAGGAATGATATCTATAATTTTTTGTTCACAAATTTATAACACGTATTTCAAAAATTCATTTTCTCTCATTTCCTTCATCAAAACACTTTGAATTTTGAATATCTGGTCCCTTATTATAATATTAACATATGATAAACAAAAATTAGAATTTTATCATGAATAGAAATGAAAATTTTAACTCCGTATTTTACTATTCATGATCTTTCTCGAGAAATAATACATAAATTTCAAAAAATTCATAACTCGTTTATTTCTCAACAAAACACCTTGAATTTTTGGATATGTTGTAGCCAACACATAGAAATATCTACCGAAAAAAAATTCACATAGCATTTAATCACATGAATATCCCTAGTAATTCTGGTTCGGGGTATTACATCCTTCCCTTCTTAAAATAATTTCGTCCCCAAAATCCATTTGTTCTTCTTAAACATTCTGTACTTCCTATAGAATTTGTCTTCTCGATGAATATTGTGATCCTTACTTCCGCTATCTTTTCCCAAAATATTTGTACTCATATCTTATTAGTCGAATCTTAATCTTGTCGATAGTAACCTTAATCTCTTACATCAAGCATTAATTTTTTTTTCTTTTTTACAGAAATAAGGGAAAAGTTTATTCAAAGAAACAATAGTTGTGTAAATATTTAGAGCTCTACTCAAAGACGAGAGCAAAAGAAAAAAAAGAAAAGTAAACAACACGATCGAAAGATCTTTTATTCATACTTCAAGACATTACATATAAATCATAAAAATTCTACTCCCCAAGCTAAAACTAAAAAATACGCAACGAGTATCGTGGTAAGTACGAAAGGTGCACTAAATTCTTCATCCGCATTATAACCGATGAGCATGAGGAAGTAAACAATAGTAACGATGGTGAGGAAGAGTTTAATCATTTCGGTTATGCTTGATGAAAATTCAAAGAAGAGTACTTAGAGATGGGAGTGAAATGAGGTATTTATAGAGTAAAATTTTTGAAAATATGATCGTTTATGACCGTTTACGACCGTTGAAGGAGTTTAGTGGAAATGATAAAGTTGTAGTTTGAAAAAAAGAGGTGGGAATTTTTTTTTTTTTTGGTACAACCTAATAAATATTTTCGTCATGAGTAAAACCGGCTATCCTATCGGTGGTGTGTCAATCCATATGAACACTTCGTTTTACAACCTTTGTAATAGTACTAATTCATTAGTGAGACTCTAACTAGTAATATAGAGTTATCCTCAAATTATTCTTCCTCAAACTTTATCCAAAATTTTATTTCGACAAGAACGTGGTTTCCTTGGTCCACCTAGCTAAGTTACTTATATTTTGATAACTAGTCTATTCCCAAGATTATGCCAAAATCTTAATGTTAAGGTCAAGTTTGATCCCTATTTATAGTCCATTATATTTCGTCCTTACTCCCATACTACATCTTGGATTCTTACTAAACACGTAGGTGTAATACTTACCTTAAACTTTCTCCTTTGGTACTTTCTATTCCCAAAATTTCTCAACTTCTTAGACATAAGGAGTGAAATCTAAACAACTAGGTACCAAGCAGCAAATAAGAAAATAGGTTACTTTATATAGGTATGATAAAATTCAAAATAAAAGAATCCGACATTTAACACCATGGTATTAATTCAATCACGCAGGGGTGCACACAGAAACCGGAACATACTGTCATGATCAGCAGCACGGTAACGAGCTACGACGATGCATGTTAGGGAAAATAATTACACACGATGCAAACATAAGATAAACATAACAGATATAATAGAATATCCCACAAAATAAAACACGTGAGACTGTAGTAAGTATACATAATAGGAAAGAGAAAAATGAGTTCTCAAAGTTAAACGGAGAGAAACGGGTCTCCAACGAAAATTAAAAGATGCGAGACTTCCAAAATATATAAAGATAGTATTAAAAGTAGTCAAGATATACATAATAAGTCGAACTGTGAAGGTTACGAGGCTACTATAAAGAAATAGCTCGAGCTACCAAAAGGCTAGAGTCTAAGTCAATCCACGAAATATCTTAGTTCGCAACGATAAGGGTCATCCGGCTACTACTGGGAGATTATTTCCACAACTACCAAAATTCAAACATGTACATTAGTTGGCAAAAGACCCATGAGGGTGACTAGGTCCTGTCTCGATGTCATGCCTGTCAAGGTCTATTTGGGAGGTTGATTGGTCCTCATGACCCGTATCCACCATGTCTTAGTCGATGGTTCTTCCTCGACAACTAGATAAGGCGTGCCACAAAACCATTAGGGTCTCAAACTCAGACTACTCTATGGTCCAGCAGTTGTGCCTATATGCTAAAATTCTCAACCTAGAATTGCTCTAAGGTCTGTAGACAGAACACTAAAGGAGAAAAGAAAATAGTAATACTATACACGACATAACAATTTTGCTCGCCAGAGAAAATGACGTCATAGAATAGCATAACACGAATAATCAAGTAATTTCACATACATGCGCAAATAGTATGAAATTCAAGCACTTGTCCTCATAAGCGTTTGTGTTCTTTTTTTTTTTTTTTTTTGGTTTTCTTATTTGTAAGGGTTTTGTTATTCGATTTCTCATAAGGCATCACATACCTTGAGGTTTTCCCGGTATGCTCGCTGTAGACAACCTTCCCACTAATGATATTTAATTTTTGAAGTTTATAAAATGTATCTACTATACTAAGTGAAATTTTTGAAATAAAGGAAAATAAATCATTTGGTCCGAAGTTTTGAACATAAGCTCTGATACCACCTGTAACGCCCCGAAATTCAGAAAGTTGGCCTTTGAGGTCGCAACGTCCTAAACCCGAGTCATCACTTAGTGAACCATAAAATTGAGCTAGAAAATTGCTTATAAAAGATAAAACAATAAATATAATTATACAGATGCAGCGGAAGAACTTAACATGATACTTATTTGAAAAAACATCAGTTTGTTACTTAATAAAAACCATCATCCCATTACTTAATAAGGAAACATCCCGACGAGTCCTGGGTATAACTCTCGAGGCATTAGTGACAAAAGATTAACAGTAGTATTAAAATAGCATAATGTCTCAATCTTGATAAAAACAATTTATTTAATTAATAAGTGGGAGTGGGAAGTAGTCATCTACGGCAGCTCCAGGACCTCAGCATCATAACCTGAAAATATTTAGAGAGGGGCGTGAGATAAAATCTCAGCGGGTAACCTGTATGTTGTTATACAGATTGTCAGGAGATCCAAAAAATAATAATATTTTTAAGATTTTCACCTTTCAGTTGGTTCATTATAATTTTTGGTCATGTGTATTCGTTTTCTTTAACATAAAACTTATAAACACAAATTTAGAACAAAGCATTCATATGGCCCGAAGGCCCATCATTCATATGGCTCAAATGTCCATCAATCATATGGCTCAAAGGCCCATCAATCTCATTTCTTATTCATATGGGGGGGTACCGGTGGCATTTCCACCGCGTCCTTGTCCCTAAAAATATGGGGGCACTGATACTCTTTCAACCACATCCTTATCCCTGTTGGGGGGGGGGGGGGGCACTGGTAGCGACTCCCGCATCCTTGTCCCTTAAAGTTTGGGGGCACTGGTATTCTTTCAACCACATCCTTATCCCTGTTTGGGGGGCACCGGCAGCGACTCCACCGCGTTCTTGTCCCTTCCGTCCTTATCCCTCCATCAGTTTCCCTTACAACTTTCACATAGTTCACAAATCACATACCACATGCTCACATTGTTATAATCGCATACTCGCATTCACATTCATAAGATTGTTCATGTCTTTTACTGATATTCATTACGTTTGTTTCAGAAAACTGACAACAGTCCATATAACATTAACTAGGTATACAGAGAGTGTCACCCACCTGGAAACTTTTAGAGGTAAAGCTTAACTTCTTGATTGCTTAGAACACGGGCGACCTCCGAGCTTTCGAGCTAACCCCACTTTACCTAGCACAGTCCGTTCATTTAGTCATCGTTCATTCTTTTAGTTTATTACTCAACTTCGCATCATACTTAGAGTTTTTTGGTTATAGGAGAATATTTATTTCATTAGAACAGCCCTAGGGTTTTTGTTCAAGTTCAAGAAGGGCGTTGAAATTTGTTCATTCGGGTAGTAAGGTTACTCTAATTCAATACGGATCCACCAGTTGGGGTTTTGAATCTTCCGGGTTCATTCAAAACTCAAAAGCAAGTAAAACACTCAAACACATTCTTGGACAAATAAACAAAAGTCATTCATATGCCTAAAACATGCTTGTTTATAAAAGTATCACTTATTCCTTCTTTCTAGTGCTACTTATTTAACAAAAGACATACATACATGTATTAACTGAAAAAGGCATTTAGACTTACTAGAAAATTATGAGATTTTAGTATGTTATACATCGGATGATATGGAACAAAGTTAATTAAGGGTACCAAGTCATTTGAGCTGCGGAAATAGGGTACATTTGCATTTGAAAACAGAACAGCAAGACATTCTTCAAAACAGTGTACATTGAAGTCTAAAAATCATATCTCACAGTAGGTGCATTAAAAAATCATAAAATTAGAATATGTTATAGAAAATTTAAAAATTAACATTTTTCATTCAGGAACCTAAGTCATTTGAGTTACGGAACATTACCAGATGTTTGATGGAAAATGGATTTAATATATAGTTTGTCATACAATATATGCTTTACTTAAAAATACATAACTTATTGTAAAATTAATCAAAATTAACCAAGTATTTTACATAGCATTATATACTTAGCAGAGAACATCCCCAAATATTTCTAAGATTTTAGAACACATATATAAGGGAAAAATGAATTTTTGGAAATAATGAATCAACCTCAGTCAAGTATTTACCATATAATATTCAAATAGACATATTTCATTATCCTCTATATAAAACACTACGATTTTTGGATATGTCTAAAACAATAGAAAGGGTAACATCTCTAAATTTTTTCTATAATTTTATAAATAATTTAAATAAGCAAAAAGGTTAGATAGAGTCGCTGCTCCCAGTTTCGCACGGCTTCAGACATACAAATTTCCATGAATTTATTCTCCCTCAATATAAATCAGATGACCACGAAATTTTCGCAGTTTCTTATATACATCAAATACTACATTCAAGGAATTTTTCACAATTTTTCAACACAAATGAAGGTCTGAAAATGGGTTCGTAAAAAAGGGGGCAGTAGCTAACCCGGGTAGAAATAAACATTGTCGAACTTTCACATACATGATCATATAAGCTCAAAATCGTGGAAAATCTTAAACCCAAACCTCATACAATACATCCAAAGTTTAAACAAGCTTAGGAGATGTTCTTAGCATGCCATTTCTAAGGGTTTCATACTCAAAACAAAACATGATCAACGTATTAAGAGAAATGGGTTTATAGGGCTTACCCTTGTAGTTTTCCTCTCTTTCTTGAAGATTAGGAACCAAAGATGAACAACCTAGCTTCTAGCACTCCCTTGACTTCAAGATGGTCGGGAAAAACTCTTCCTAGGTGGTGGTGGTGTAGGCCAAGAGGGGGAGGAGAGGTGAGGGCTCCTTCTCCTCTTTTCTCTCTTGAGTGCAAGAACTAATGTGGCAAATGAAAGGGGTTTGGAGGGGTATATATAGGAGGAAGAGAGGAGGGTTGGCTGATCATAAGAAGAGGGGAGAGGGAGATGTGTTCTTGTGTGTATTAAACACAAGAGTTATGAGATGGGATGAGACATAGGATTAGGGTAGGCTTTAGGATATCATTACATGTACTTCTACTTACTATGGCTGAAAAAATGGGTCAAAGGTGCATGTTTTTACTGTTTTGGGGCTGTCATTTATGGTAGTCCCGATTCTAGACGCGATTTTGGCTTCGACAGTGTATTTTGATATTTTTCGGTTCGGTTTTTGGTTCCAAAATTTAATTCGAGCGTACCGTTAAATTCACATAATTTTTATGGTTCATATAAATGTTCTTATTCATCAATTTGAATTCTTTAAATTTTTATTATAAAAACTCGACCCGTTTTACGGATAAAACTCAAAAAGTGCTAGTAGGGTTTTTCGGCTCGAAATGCTCGTCTGTCACCTGAAAAATTAGAGCTTGCATGCACATATATTTAAATCAAACATTTCATTTAAACACATTTAACATAAATCATGAAAACCCTAATTTGGTTTCGGGTCGTTACACTATTGGTCTCGCACGTGTCGCACTCCCAAGAACTTGGTTGAGACTTATCAAAAGCAGCAGAAGGATGGCAAGAGGAAGGCCCTAGAGTCAATTCTCACCATGCCAGACTGCCTGAAGCAGACTTTGACCAAGACAACGTCGATCCTCTGGGCATCAGGCTCAAGGACCTTGGAGATGATGAGTGATTTGTGTATTTGATTGTTTCAGTACTTTATATTTGGATCCTTTCTTTCGGATATTTTATTTTATGGATAATATTATGTTTTAGCTTCGATGTGTTTACCTTAACGTTGTCCATTAAATTTACTTAGATATTGCTTTTCATGGCTAGTAAACATATCAGCTATTAGGTTTGGGCTATTTCCTCTGGCATGATGGATTGAGATTGTGTTTTATGTTTGGTAGATAGCGCCACCACTCATGCAATCTTAAGAGATAAGAAGTTCTTTTATAACTTGTTAAATCGTAAGGGGAGTATAACTACAATAGCAATGATAGTAGGTTGATAGAGGGGTCTAGAAGAGCTCTCATTGTCCTCTCCGTGGGTACCGAACTCATAATGAATAATGCCTTATTGTTTCCATAGTTTAAGTGTACCCTGCTCAGTTTTAGAGATATTAGGACTAATGAATATCACATTGAAACTGAAACTGAGAACAATAACGAATACCTTTTAATGACTATTACTCGAGGTAGCCGTAAATAAGTTATAGAAAAACTTCCTTACTTCTCCCCCGAATTGTACTATTCCTACATCCGGCCGTCAAAATCTCCATCTAGCCATGAGTATGAAATTTCATGACCCGAACTTCTTTATATTAAGGCATCAGCAGTTAACTCATCCAGGACAATATATGATACGTAGGATTCTACCTAATTCAATTAGTCATAATAATTCGAATAATAGAATTCTTCCTGTTGATGAACTTATTTGTGATGCATGTCTTAAGGGTACGTTAATAGTGCGCCCATCGCGCACTAAGGTTAGACTAGAGTCTCTGATTTTCCTTGAAGCAAATTCAAGGAGACATTTGTGGACCGATTCACCCAGCATCAGGACCGTTTCGTTATTTCATGGTCCTTATTGATGCCTCCACTAGGTGGACATTTGCATGTTTGTTGTCCACCCACAATCAAGCTTTTGTGAAGCTCATTGCGAAGACTATCGAGCTTAGAGCTCAATTCCCGAATTATCCAATCAAATCGATTCGCATGGATAATGGAGCTGAGTTCAGCTCGAAGGCCTTTACAGATTACTGTATGGCCCTGGGAATTAAAGTGGAGCATTCGGTCGCCTACGTCCATACCCAAAATGGTCTTGCTGAGGCGCTAATAAAACGTATCAAACTTATCGTGAGACCATTGCTTATGAACTCCAAACTACCCACTTCATGCTGGGGGCATGCAGTCCTACATGCATCGCACTTAATCCAAATCCGTCCAACTGCATATAATGATCATTCCCCCTACAGTTAGTGCGTGGGAAAGAACCTAGCATTTCCCATCTGCGTATTTTTGGATGTGCGGTATACGTTCCAATAACGATACCAAAGTGGACCTCTATGGGCCCACAAAGGAAACTCGATATTTACGTCGGATACGACTCTCCATCCATCATGAAATACCTCGAGCCTTTGTCCGGGGATCAATTAATGGCCCGGTTCGCTGATTGCATGTTCGATGAAGATTACTTCCCGGCATTAGGGGGAGATCCGAATTCAAAATTGAATAAATGCCAGGAACTTACGTGGAACATAAGTAATCTTCAGTATCTAGATCCGCGCACTAATCAATCTGAACTAGAAGTTCAGAAGATCATTAACTTGCAAAACTTAGCAAATAATCTGCCAGACGCGTTCACTGACCATAGAGGTGTAACTAAATCGCATATACATGCAGTAAATTCTCCCCAAAGGGTTGAGGTCCCAAGCAAAACGAGTACTCATGCCCCCACACGCCAAAAACGTAAGGGACTCTCAAGAGATAGTAACACACCAAAACGAAAAGCTAGCAAAACTGGTCAGTCGAATGTAAAACCTCTAGAAGAGATCCGTCTTGATAACCCCAAGTCTTTAGGAGACGAGAGTCCTAGTGATGAAGCATGTGCACAAAATACTAGTGATAATCCTACCCGTGCTTCGCACGGCTGGAATTTGTTACAATTTTTAACTATGATAATACCTAATTTCTTATTATAAAACTTAAAAACTACTTTCTTTTTAAAAAAATCACTTATTCTTTTTTATCCCATCTCAAATATACTCTTGATAAAATTTATGATATTCCCGATTAAATATTCAATAATTTCATTGTTAACTTATAAACATGGATAAATCGGAAAGAATTCTTCAGTTATGACATATTTCAAATAATAAAACTCGATTCTTTTTTAAGAAAAATTCACCCAACACTCGTACATGTTATTAAAAGATCAAGAGAAAAAATATTAACTTTTAGATTTTCAATAAGAAATAAATTTATATATATATGCATCCCAATAAATATAAATCTCACCAGACAAAGTTCAAAATTTAACATTATGTCATTTCATGAAAAGCTCATTGATTTGACTAAAATTAGCCGGTTTTGAATTCCGTCGACATATCTTCAAAATGATCAAATTAAATTAAATTGAAATATTTGGAGGAAAACTTTAATTGCTTATACATGGTCAAATAACAACTTTCATCTATGTTTAAATATTAAAAAGGTAATAAAAATTATAATGAAATATAAAAAATACTATTACATTAAATTAAGAAAATGGTTAATTCTATATCAATTCATGAACTTTTGCCTCAATCTTTATTTAATTACAACTCTTAATATATTTATGAAAATTCACCAACTATTTAGTTATTTCGATTCAATACATAATTTTCATTTTCAACAAAAGTTATGTGACTCAAGGGGGTGCTATAATGCTTGGATTGAAAATTTCTCTACATGGATGAAATCATTTTAAGGAAGGCAAGATAAGTATCTGACACGTGGTTGAAAAAATCATATCATAATTTAAAAGTTTATACCAAATTGAAACAAATATAGAGGTGGTGACTTTTCATAAAAACATTGATGTTGTGATTAAATTGAAATTGGATTTAAAGGTCGTGAATTAATATAAAATTAACTCAAAACTAAATTATTTTTTGTCTAGATCTTTTGGTTGATCTTTTCTTTAAAGTTTAGAATTATCATGTTGCGAGTTCGAAAAAGATGGTGTGTATGAACACCTTGCTTTGTTGGTTTCTTTACACTCAACTTTAAATTTCTCTGCTTAGTAGACACTTTTGTGTAAAAACGTTAATCATATTTTTATTGTTGGATTAAAGAGGTGGGTTGAGTGTGTTTGATGGTTGTATTGATTAAATTGAACGATATTGGTGGATGAGTATTTTTAAAGATATAGGTTTAAGTATTATATATTGGTTAAAATTATTATCTTAAAGTGGGTATATTTAACAAAAATATATAAATGAGTTGGGTAAACTTAGTAAAACAGTGGAGGTGTATTTATTACATATAAATTTTTGGTGAATCAGCAAGAACCGAATAATTTGGGGGACCGAAGTTGCGTCCTATAATATATTTATCTATCGATTTCATGTTTAATTTGATTAATAATCAATATTTAAAATTTTGAGTTTTAATAATTAAAAAACTTGTTTATTTATTAAAAAGTTACATAAAATAAAGTCAATGTCATTTTTAAAGCTTCCAGTAATCAACTTTATGTCAATGACGGTAATAAGTACTTTAGATTTTAATAAATGTCACCAAACAGAAATCTCTATAATCCGTTATTGCCGTGTTTCTAAGCATTAACACCCATATGAAATAATAATTTTTTTATACAATAATAAAATTATATATTGTTGTTGAAAGTTAGCAATACAAATAAAAACATCAACATAGGATCTTAATTAAAAATATTAATATCATGTACTGGTCACCCTTATTGCCCAGTTAATGAAAAATATTTTTGCTCAGACATCAATATTATTATACTTCTAAAAATTAAATTTATAATTTTTATGCAATCTAACACTTCTAATAAACATATACCAAATTTAAGTAGAATAAATCATGTGATGTCCATGTCACCAATGAAATTGAATTCATAATAAATCAGGATAAATTTTTCAGTTGTGACATAATTTAATATATTAAAATAAAAAATATTGCAGTTTTGGTATCAAGAGAATGGGTCCAACATGTACATTTGGTACCTATCTGCTAAGGTTGTCTTATTCTTTGCAGTTTTGGTCCTAATAGTTAATTTTTAGGACCAAAACTGGAATTTTACACATTCTTTTAGGACCAAGACTGCATTTACTCAATCTTTTGGGACTGAAAGTGCCGGAAAAACACTATGGGACTAAAAATGTCAAATTGAAGTTGATTCATTCTTTTAGGACCAAAGTGCAATTTACCCGATTAAAATCCGACTCTTTTGCAACAAAGTATCCACCCAGCACTGGTATGTGCTAAAAATTGAAAAGCATATTTAATTTATAATTTCGATAAAATTTTAAAAAAAAATCATCCAAAAAATATAAATCTCACCAAACAAAAAATTAAATGTATTTCACAGAAAGTTCAATGATTACACCAAGAACCACTGGTTCTAATTTTCTTTTAGAAAAAAATAATTTTTTATCCTTCAACTTTTGTTAACTTTGATTTTCATCCTCTTAACTTGATACTTTTGAATTTCGTCCTATAACTTATAAAATATGTGTTCTTTGCTCTGTAATCTGCTACACCAGGTAACTCTTCCGGTAATTTAGTCCTATAACTTATAAAAAAGTGGTGCCACGTTAGGTTTACCTGAAGAGTTACCTCGTGTAGCTGGTAACAGGATAAAAAATATATTTTTTTGTAAATTACATGACTAAATTCAAAAGTTCAAAGTTAACAGGACGAAAACCAAATTCAACCAAAGTTACAGGGCAAAAAAAGTGTATTTTTTCTTTCTTTTAATATAATCTTCAAAATGATAAATTTGAATTTAACTGGAACATATGAACAATAATAGTTTTCATCACTATTTAAACAGAAGGTAATAAATATTATACTCCATCTATTTCAAAATAAATGTTGTTTTAGAGATTTTGTAACAAATTCAAAATTGTAATTTTTTTTACATATATATCCCTATATATATATATATATCTCTAAAAGATCTAATAATTTTATATTTTAATAATCCTAAAAGGAATATCTAATGTTTTAAATTAAGATTCAGGGCGAATTAGAAAAAATGTGAAAATATCTAAATCGACACTTATTTTGAAATAAAATTTAAACTTCAAATTGATACTTATTTTGAAAAGGAGGGAGAACTATATTAAATAGGAAAAAACTATTAGTTGAAACAGTTGGAGGAGAACTTAAATTTCTTATACACGATCCAATGACATTTTTCACCACATCAAACAAAAAGTAATAAAAAATAAATAATATAATATATAAAAAAAAGATAATTACATTAACATAAAAAAGTATGGATTCGAGTCACAACTTTTTACCTGAAGAAAAAAATATTAACATAAAAAAACATAATACATATGAACAAATAACCTTGTTTTGTTGGTTTCTTTCACAACCAATTCACATAAAATAACAAATCTTCATTGCAATTACCTATCTTCGATATCAATCCCATTATACTTCTTAAAAACATGTTATCATTTTTTACGCAATACAACACTTCAATTAAATTTAAACCAAGATTTAGTGAGATGAAACATGCGACGATTTGTGTCACCATTAGGCAATAAACCTGTGTATTCAGAATAAATCGTGATAATTTTTCAGTTATGACATACTTCAATATATTAAAATATGATTTTTATCTAAAAAATATTACACATGACATTCATACGTGCTAATAAAAGATTAAAATATATTAAAATTAAAGTTTCAGTAAGATATTAAAAATATAGATGTGCACCCAAATAAATATAACTCTCACAAAACAATATTTAAAATTAATATTATTGCATTTTACAGACAGGCAGATGATTTCACCAACATTCACTTGTCTTAATTTTCCTTCACATTATTTTTAAAATGATCAATTTGACTTTCAGTCAAAACATTTGCATGAAAAATTGAATTATAGGTGTAATTATTATATATTGAATAAAATTATTATTTTATTGTGGGTATAAATAATAAAAAATTAAGAAATAAGATTGTGAATTTAGTAGTGAGTAAATTTAATAAAGTAGTTGGGGTTAATAGTTTCGCTCTATAATAATTTTATATATAAATAACTTTATATTTAATTTAATTCAAAAATAATAATTTTCATTTAAGAGTGTGGGGATACAACTTTCCATCTAAGGAAATGAGTAGTTTTGATTTGGACGATGGAAATGAATAAATGAGAATTTAAAGAGAGATTTATGAACAATACAATATTAAGGGGGTAATTTTTTAGGGACAATAGCTTAGGAGAGGTTGCAAAATGAGGACCATAATTTTTGTGGGATGATAATTTAAGGATCATTTTTTTTCTGATCAAGAAATTTACGGACCGTAACTTTAAAAAATAGCACATTGTGGCCAAATCAACCAATATCGTGCCCAAGGTCAGCCCAAATATTAAGTCAAATCGGGACCCAAATTAGGCTAATTAGCCCGATTTTAGTTGATTTGGGCTAATTTTGTCATTTTCTTAAAGTTATTGTTTTTAATATGTCAGCCCAATAAGTTAAGGTTCTCATTTTGCCACTTCCTTAAGTTAAGGTCCATAAAAAAAAAATATTCCCCAATATTAATATATCAATTGAGTATACAAACCATTAAAAGTAAAAATGAATATGCACATACTTACAAAAGGTAGGTGATTTCGGAATTAAGTTTGAATAAGTTAACACAAATTTCAATTTGAACCATAATATGTTCAAATATAATGACACTACAAAATAACATGATATATAAATTTGTATTAACTCCAAAAATATAAGAAATAATGAAAAATACTTTGTGTATAAGGCCTTTAATCTAAGCTTCATTTTATACACGAATCAAAAATATATATAACCTACAACCTATTTTAATATTTCAATTTCCGATCTTAAAAAAAAAGGGAAACTCCCATATGCACCAAGTGCACGGTGCACTCACTCAACAGTTGACCATGTTTATACTGAAAAGTTTGTTTCAATTACACTAAAAAGTGTGGTTGGATTACACTGAAAATTTTACACTAAAAATTGACTTTCAGTGTAAACTTTTCAGTGTAATCCAACCACACTTTTCAGTGTAATCCAACCACACTTTTCAGTGTAGTTGGAATAAACTTTTCAGTGTAGACATGATCAACTGTTGAGTGAGCGCACCATACACCAAATGCACAAGAGAGTTACTCTTAAAAAAAGTGTTTCGATATTCAAATAACTTATTGGTTAACAAACTAAAATGGTTAATTGAATACATAAGTACTCAGTACAAATGTTTTCATGAGGTAACTTTGATTTATACTTTATGAAAGACATAAATTTTATAATTTGCAAAACTAAGATCAATACTTTTTATTAGAATCAATTTAATTTCTAATAAATTAATATTTATACAATATTAAGTTTCAATTTTTTTTTAACAAATGATGAACCTTATTTGTTGAGATGAAGAATATTTATCGCCATCATTGTGACCCATCGATGTATAAATATATCAAAGAATGTTTATAAAATCTAGTTAAATATATTATATGGTTTCATATATATAAGACTGTCTCAACTAAATTACCTTTCAACTAATAAACAATAATTTTACATATAAAAGTATTGAGATATATTTTTAAAAGATCTATTTAACTAAAAAAATCTTAAAATATACTCCCTCCGTCCCCAAGAAACTTGCACACTTTTCATTTTAGTCCGTCACAAAAGAACTTACACAATCTATAGAAAGAAATATTGTTTTGTGTGCAAACTTTAAAAAATATACACATATTTACCCATACGTCACTACTTTATTCAAAAAAATGATTTTTCCTTAATAAGTGTGCCCTAGACGGTGTGCAATTTCCTCCGGGAGAGTAATCAACTTGTATGAATATTTTTTTTTCCATAACCCTCATGAATCATGAAATCACCTCTACCTTTTGAAATTAAACCGCCTTACCAGGTGGCCTCTAGTGTCATGATATCTAATCATCTCAAGAAAAAACTATACGTAAAAAAAAATACAAATATTTATTAATTTATATGATATATTAAACTTCAAATTTAGACTCATATCACTATAAATAATTAAACACCACCCAAATTCTACTTAGATATTTAGACAGAAGACATATCCTTCATATATAGTGATTAACTTCTTTCATTATGAAGAACCAACACGTTAGATTTACCGTCTATTTTTCCTAAATTGAGAGTGCATCTTATGAGACACCAAATAAGTTGCACAACCTAAAATTTGGCATAACTTATATCATCATTACATCATCATGAAAGAAGGTGACAACTTCTTCAAATGTCAATCCCAATTTTGAAAGTATTATATATAAATATAAATTACTAATAAAAAATGCAGACCAAAGTTAAGAAGTGCGAGATATGCATATTAATGAGTACGTCTTCAATGGCCTGATTAAGATTGAGAAATCATGCCATCAAAATCCAAGAAAGTTTTTGTCTTCTATAATTGTTGTGCATGTATTCCATTTGGTTGAAAATATAGCACAAGAAAAACTAATACAAAAGTCAATGAATTGTATATAATCACCTAATTGAAAAAGAAAATGGTAAACTCTGAATTAAAGGATGGAAAAAATTAAAAAAAATATACGGGATAAATTAATGTTTCTAATCTAAATGAGTGGTATAATTATAGTATATGTTATAAAGAAATAATAAAAGGAACATATGAATTATAATTTAATTTAATTTGCAAACATTATTGGTACTAAATAAATATAAAATTGCGATATTCTAAAAATTTATTTTTAATGTTGTTTCATTTATATAAGTAATTATGATAATGTTATTATATATAAAGCCTTAATTAAAATTATATTTAATTTTCAATTGTTTTTTTGTTTAAATAATCAATCAAGGCACACTCTCATATGCACTTGGTGCACGGTGCACTTACTCAACAATTGAAGTTGTTTAAATTAAAAAGTATAGACTGATTACACTGAAAAGTTTACAGTAAAAATCAAACTTTAGTGTAAACTTTTCAGTGCAATTAACAACATTTTTTAGTGTAATCAAATCATACTTTTCAGTGTAAACAGTTTCAACTGTTGAGTTAGTGCACTATACACCAAGCGCACAAGAAAGTTACTCATCAATCAAATATTAATGAGACTTTATATATTATGTATTACATTAAAATATTGAATGAAAATGTAATATTATATGCAACGTACAATTCTTAAGATTAATATATATTTTAATCTTATTATGTGAATTATATTAGATAAAAAGTAATAATGTTGTTATAGGATTTATACACTTATCTTGTCTTTAACATTTTAAAATAATAATTGATAATAATTAATATAACCACAACAAATTTTATAAACAAAATTTTAGGCATAAAAATAGAAAAATTAAATATTGTTAGACGGTAATAATACCTTATTTCTAAAAAGTTAAGGAGTCGTGATGTAATCATTCAATTTTGTAGAATGTTCGGTGGTAAGATAGTTATAAAAATATAACCAGTCGTTGGAATTTATGAAAACATTAAAATAAGTATGAGATATGATCTTATAAGAAGTTAGAATGAAAAACATGAACAATCAACCCTTATTTTGAACGAAAAACATGAACATATTCATTGGTAGTCAAATTTACCAAAACTAATACTCACGGTAACTGTTATTATGATCAACAATTTATTAATACCTTATGTTAAAATAACTAATACCTTTAGTAAAAATAACCAATACCACTTTAACTAATACCTTTAGTGAAAACAACTAATACCCTTCGAAACTGATATATTTAGTGCAATAAATTAATACACTTAATGTAATTTACTAATGCCCTTCAAATAAATTTTACCATGAATATGTTTACTAATGAATTATTTGATTAAGAGGTTTACTTTAGATGACAAAAAAATTATGAACGGTGAGGATCAAGTCAATGAAGATAGATCAAGAAGCTTAAAAAGTTCCCACCAAAATTATATATGGAAAAATAGGGTGTATTATATATTTATGATTATGATATTTATGATACCGTATATTTGACCATTTTGGATAAATTCCTAAAAAATATCATGGAACACAACAATTGAATAGATCAATTTACACGGTTAATAGAATTAATCCAACAGATTAATAACAACACAAATATAGAGCCCACTATGCACAATACTTTTATTGGATAAATTCCTAACACATACTACCCCAAATATTAAAGGATGCACTGTAAATGCAATAATAAATAATCACCCACGTTGAAACAATAGTAAAAATCAAGAATTATACTATTGACATACTATACATTGATAATCAATAATATTTTGACTATTATATTTTATTACTCAATAGGCTGGCATATTATATTTTGATAATCATAAACCTAATATATTCTAGGAGTTTTATTAATTCAGGGCATGAAAGATAGTAAATTTATCAATTTAAGGCCCGAAAGATTTTTCCTATCGATTCAGGGCCTGAAAGATTGAAAACTATCGATTCAGGACCTGAAAAATTAAACTATTAATTTAGGACTTACTCATTTTAAGACCGTGTTTGGTCTTTAATAATTTTTTATTATCCGATAATATTTTTATAAATCATATTTCAAAAAATATAAATATATACTCAAAAAATAAGAAACAAAAGAATTAATGAAAAAATAATAACGTATATAAATAAAATAAAAATAAAAATTATAATATGTCAAACATGGTCTTAATATCCTTGAGTCTTAAATTGATAGATTCTATCTTTCAGGTCCTAAATTGATAGTTTTATATCTTTCAGGCCCTGAATCGATAGGAAAAATCTTTTAGGTCTTAAATTGATAGTTTTACCATCTTTCAGGCCTTAGATTGACATTATTCCTATATTCTAATAGTCACCCATATATTTATCATATTTTTATGAAATCCACAACACACGTATTATATACTGAACTCCAACAAAAAGAAAATTAAGGAAAAACACGAAAAAGGATAAAATAACAGTCCTCGTGGAAGATAACGGAAACTCTTAAATGACATATCTTTTCCATTGGAGAACCGGTAAATCTTAGTATGTCAAATATTTTTAGATGAAAACACAATACTAAATGGGGTGATATTACATTAATTATAATCACTCAACTAAAACTTCACACGTATTCGATAAATAGACGACATTTCCAATTACTGGTGGATGGAATTAAACCAATGACAATAGTGAAATTTTAACTATTAACCAGAAAGCCGACATATTCGAGTACTCGGAAATTATTAGACATTCAAAATCATAATGTCTTGAATAACATTCACATTAACCAGATATCTTAATAAGCAAATTAACCAAAACAGGCTGATTAGCCGCAATACATGAATAAACTCTTTAACCAATATGCATTCAAAAAACACACAGGATATCCAATGCTATATATACAATTGATACCGTTCCTATGACAAAGGTCGGTACATTTTTTTTTAATAATCAACACGTTGATAAGTATTCATAGATTTACTAAGATCTAATAGAATAAATAAAATAATCTCAATAGAAGTCAAAAAAATGAATCAAATATTATCGCTACAGGTTGAAAAATGAATCCCCATATATCGGAAATCCAATAAAAAAAGTTGGCAAAAGTGTAAAATTATAAATGGTAAATAATACACTATATCTTGCATTTTTACAAAAGCCACATTAAAGGCCTGCTACACACAAACAAAAATAATTCTGTTTACAAACAAATTACTAAACTAAGCAAAGTACAAATCGATCTACATGTTTACATTAATCAAAACAATATAAAAAAGGAGAACTATCGAACAGAACATCTAGGGGAAAGGGACTACGAAGGCGATGACACCCCATAACCACGGAACGTCGATAACACAAAGAAGTGGACAAAAAAAAAAGTCAGACGGCGGCGATCATGCAACTGAACATCAAATAAAAAAAAGGTCATAACTGCGATACATATGACGACAGAAATAAATCAACACTTGATAGAAACGATGATAGCACGAAACTGATATTTATAGATCAAAAAACAAATCAGCAGGCCTAAATTTCTACAGCAATTACACCACCAAAAAAAAGGTAACCGCCCACTACTGAAACCGCGTCATTCAGGGATAGAAACTGGACCTTCATTTACGCCCAACACCATACAAACAACGAACGGCCATGATCGAAACACAAAATGAGAACGGACGGACAGAAAAATCTCCCGCCCAAACCAGAGAATGGAAATGTAGGACGCTTTATATATTATAGATTCCATACACTAGGACTGTAGAACGACCAGACCCAGATACAATGGGAAATAGGGAAGGTCTGGTTAACGTAAACGTCGAAGTCTCTGTGAACTTCACAGATATGGGAGAAACATACAATATAAATATTATTATCGTCGACAACACATTTGCAGCGACATTTGCTCTTTCCATTAATGTTTCGGATCCAGAACCCAAAATTATCGTTAAGTGCCGGAAGCGCTCCGAGGTAAAATGGAAAGAGACAATTGAAGCAGAGCTCGCATCGCTTGACAAAAGAAAAATATTTGGCTCTTTCGTTCGTACACCCGCGCGCGCTATCCCTGTAGGATATAAATGGGTTTTTGTACGAAAACGAAATGAGAACAATACTATGGAGAGGTATAAAGTGAGGCTTGTAGCTCAAGGGTTTTTCGCAGAGACCCGGGATTGATTTCGATCAAACCTATTCTCCCGTCATGAACTCAATGTCATGGACTCAATAACGTTCCGCTACTTGATATCTTTGGCTGTTAAAATGAATCTCCAAATGAGATTAATGGACGTAGTAACCGCGTACTTATACGGATCACTAGATGCCGACATTTATATGAAAATCCCAGATGGATTTGACATTCCTCAAATGAGGGATGGTGAAAACCGTAGTATGTATAGCATACAACTGCAAAAGTCGTTGTATGGCCTGAAGCAATTGGGCCTCATGTGGTACAACCGACTTAGTGAATTCCTTCAGAAGAAGGGATACACATTCGATAAAGCTTTTCCATGCGTATTCACGAAGAAATCGCAAGATGGTTTTTGCATCATATCCGTTTATGTTGATGACCTAAATATAATCGGAACATGCAAAGAGATTGAAGAAGCCAGTTCAATCTTGAAAGCTGAATTCGAAATGAAGTCCTTGGGTAAAACTAAGTACTGCCTCGGCTTGCAGATCGAACACCTCCCAGAAGGAATACTTATACATCAGTTGACCTACGTAAAGAAGGTATTGGAGAGATTTTACATGGATAAATCTCATCCACTTAGCACCCCTATGGTTGTTCGATCCCTCGAAGTGGATAAGGACCCATTTAGACCAAGAGAAGATTCAGAAGAAATTCTGGGACCAGAAGTTCCTTATCTTAGCGCTGTTGGAGCTTTGCTTTATCTCGCAAATTGCACTCGGCCGGACATTGCATTTGCTGTCAATTTGCTTGCGAGATATAGCGCTTCTCCTACAAGGAGACATTGGAATGGTGTTAAGCACGTTCTACGATACCTCCAAGGGTCTCAAGACCTTGGACTGTTTTATCGTAAGAACCAAGACAAAATCTTAGTAAGTTATGCGGATGCTGGCTATTTGTCTGATCCCCACAACGCCATATCCCAGACTAGTTACGTTTTTCTCTGTGGTTGAACCGCAATCTCATGGAGGTCGGTTAAACAATCCATGGTTACCACGTCTTCAAACCACTCAGAGATAATAGCTTTATTTGAAGCCGCACGAGAATGTGTTTGGTTAAGGTCCTTGGTAAAACACATTGGTGACTCGTGTGGTATCGCTAAAGGCGACACACCTCCCACCGTTATATTTGAAGACAACGCTGCTTGCATCGCACAAATGAGTAATGGGTACGTCAAGGGAAACCTGACGAAATATATTTCACCTAAGTTTTTCTACCCATACGAACTCCAGAAGAGCAACGTAATTACCATTCAAAATGTGCAATCTAGTAACAATCTAGTAGATCTTTTTACTATATCCTTAACTACGTCTACTTTTGAAAAGTATGTTCGCGGTATAGGGATGCAAAGACTTAAAGTGATGTTGTCTTCAGGGGGAGCGGTAACCCCGAAATAAATCTAGAAGATTTAGATCTAGAAGATCAATAACATTCCTCCCTAACTTATTATTTGGCCAATACCTAGCATGTGGAGTTTTTATGACAAGCCATTTATGTTATGTCGTAATGTCCAAGGGGGAGTGTTGTATAAATCTAGAAGATTTATTCCAAATCTAGAAGATTTGATGTGGACATTACTAATGGACCAAGAAACCCAACGGACTTTATATCTTAGACTAGGGTTTTATTCTTATAAATAGATCATTGTATTCATTATTGTAATCACTCTCATACACAAGATCATTAGTGAAACTCCTGGCTTGGATCGCCCCCAGACGTAGTCGTTCCGACGAAATGGGTCAACAAACGCTGTCTCTTTAATTTACGCACTTATTTACAACACTTATATCCCATTTATGTTTCTTTTATAAATTTTTGGGTTAGTAACATATAGGCACAATTGGGAGGGTGTGATTGCATTAAACTCTACTATTTTCCCTTCATTTCAAGACACCCCAATTTGTGGGGCCACACCACAAAACACCATCTGCAACTATCCTGCTACCATTTCTACTTTGTGGACCATGCCTGACTTTTGGCAGGTATGTGTCTGGTTTGTAGGTTTTTCTAAATTTTTTTGTATTTTATAAATCCACTTTGAATTTTTGAAAACTTTGAATTTTTAAAATTTTGATTTGACCGATTCATTTTTCTTGTTTTTTTTATTTTATCCTTTTTTCTTTGTAGACACATTTTAATTTATTTTTTCTATATTTTAAGTTTATATAGCCTTTTCAACCTTTTTTTTTCAAATTTTGTCATAAATCGTTTTTAGTATGAATAAACACAAATAAAATAAAAAATGCACCACCTCATTATCAAATATCACTTTGCATATATAAAATCCTAAAATTATATTATTACACTTTTAATTTATACTTCAACTCAACAACACAAACAAACAATGAATACAATAATTTATTTGCATATTTGATTGCATAATGCAACAAATTAATTGCAGAACACAATAATTTATTTGCATATTTGATTGCATAATGCAACAATTTTACTGCAGAACGCAATAATTTATTTGCATATTTGATTGCATAATGCAAAAAATTAATTGCAGAACGCAATAATTTATTTGCATATTTAATTGCATAATGCAACAAATTAATTGCAGAATGAAACAACTATTGCAAAATGCAACAATTTATTTGCATAAAAATACAAAAAATAATTTCTTCCAGTACGCCTCTTCTCTTCTCTTTGCTCCACCATTTTTTAGATCCCCAACATGCAAACAAACATCAGTTCAACATTAGATTAAATTATACAACAAAATCCAAAGAAACCCACAAATTATCTGATTAATTATCAACACAAATCAAACCCATAAAACCCCCCACAAATAAAATTCAGAAAATCCCACCCATTTAAAAGACTTTCTAATTCTTTGCCTGATAAAATCCAGAAAATACAGTGATTTTATTTAATTCCACACACAAAAAGATCTAACATAGATCATACCATCACCAATCAATAAAAAATCCCCAAAATTTCAGTCCTAAATCAAATCACGACTTTAAAAATCGCAGCTTCGATCCGGCTTCGACTCCAGCGAGGCAGCATAGATCTTGCAATTTATCTAATCATCAAGACTGAGAATAAAAATCAACAGATAATATAATTTCCCAAATTGAAACTTTCGCACTTTAAGCAAAAATATATTGGGACCAGAATCTCTATTTTACAAAAATATATTATTTACGAAAATATATAAAAAATAAATTAAGAACGAATTCTCTATTTTAAAATAGAGATTTGCAAAAAAGAAAAAATCAAAGAAATACATACCTGAAGCCACGGCGGATCGAAGCGGGAGAGCACCGTGATGGACGGATCGGTGCGGGAGAGCGCCGTGATGGGCGGATCGGAGCGGGAGGCATCGTGGTTGTGCAGATTGGGCTCGGCGTAGGGTGTTGATGGTCGTTAAGATGCCGAATCGGAACGATGGGGCTGATGGAGGGGGGAGGTGGGTTGTGGGGGCGGTGGGGGAAGGTTGGGATAGAGAGAGAAAGAGGCTGAGGGCGGTGGGGGAAGGTTGGGATGGGTGCGGTGGGGGCTGATAGGGGGAGCGGGATGGTGGGCTGGGGAGGTTGGGATAGAGAGAGAAAGAGGGCTGAGGGCGGTGGGGAAAGGTTGGGTTAGAGAAAGAAAGATGACTGAGTTGAATGGACGGGTGGGGTGGGGGGGTTTTAATGGATGGGAGAGAGGATATGAGGAGAGAGAGTGCTGAAATGAGTGTGTGGGTTGGGCCTATGTGTTTTGGGTTTTTTTTTTTTTAAATAAATTGTGCATTTATGAATTGTAGGGAAATTGGTGTGGTTTTGTGAAATTAAAGGTCCAATATTGTAACTCAAGTCAATTTTCTCTAAAATTTGGGAGAGTCGCATAAAATCCCACTTCTATAGACCATATTGCAATTCACCCTATCAATTTCCCATCATTTCCAATCACCACACTTTGGTGAGACCCCAACCAAAATCATAACACAAAGGCACACTTTTGTGGAATTCACCTTTTCTTTTTCTATTTTTTAATTTCAGGTTTCAAATCCTGCAACCAATTTTTATTTTATTTTTTCATTTTTTTTTTGTTTTTTCGAATTCAAATTTGGAATCCTGCCTGCAACCACTTTTTTTTAATTCTTTTTCATTTTTGTTTTTTTTAATTTACACAAATAAAATTAAAAAATAAATGCACAACATCATTAACAAGAAAATATATTTTATTATATAAAATTTAGTTACATTTAAATATAAAATTACATTTATAAATTCTAAAATTACACTGAAACAAAAAGAACACACTTTTTCTTGAATATTCATGCTCCCATTCTGGAATATGCAAACACCCAACTTTGAATAACTGCGAGAAATATTTGAATATCTGCAAAAAAAATAAAATATTGCAGAATACAAAAAATTACACTGAAACAAAAAGAACACACTCTTTCTTGAATATCCATGCTCCCATTCTTAAATATGCAAACACCCAACTTTGAATAACTGCGAGAAATATTTAAATATCTGGAAAAAAAAATATTGCAGAATACAAAAAAATTGTTGCATAATTCACAATTTGTTTGCATACCCATTTAGAATTTTGGCATAACAGGTCTACCCTTCCACACACCAGAAAATCATTAAATTGTCCCTAATTACAAAGTGAGTTCAATTTTCACAGGTCCATGCATACCTGCTTTGATTACCCACCAAAAAATACATCAAGAAAATAATTTCACAAAATCTATAATTAATCCAGAAAAGTCAGAACATTACACAAAACCATTATCAAGAGCTTTCTTGAAGAACACAATGCTGCAAGCTTATGCATCAAGTATACAATAAACAAACATCTCTCGTTATATGATAAATAGGTGTGGGATACCTGCAATTTAATTCCTTTTTGGATACCTGCAATAAAAAATGCCAGAGCATCAAAATCCACAATCAAAATCAGCAGAAATTTAACTCAGATTAATGTGGGTGAATTAAAATCTGCAGAAATTTAACTCAGATTAATTCAACAAGCTGTGCTTCCAATAAATCAACTTATAAATTCAACAGAGTACAAAAATTGGGGCATTTGAGCATAATAAATTAAACTTCATCCAAAACACAAAATCAACAAGTGTCAAGCCAAAACAACAGCCTCCAATACAAAAGCAATAGCTGTTGTAACATAATAAAAACGCCCATAATTAAAACCCGTGCATATTCCCCCAACGACAGAAATTCCAGGCTTTAATTGCCACATTTCACAACCAATCTAAATTGAAATAGACGAGTGATATCTACTGTAACTAAAGAACTGAGACGAAATTTTGCATTATCAACATTATTTTCCAAAAAGGCTTGAACAAATAAGTACAAGGCTTGAGACAAAAAGGCTTGAACAAATGACCTGATTTGATAACCCACCAAGAAAATAATTTCAAAAAAATCTATAATTAATCCAAAAAAAGTCGGAACATTATCAAGCACCTTTATCAAGCAAAAATTTAAAATTAACCCACAAAAATTTAAATTAATAGCAACTTTCTTAATTAAACTTATTTTGCCTCATTTAGCAGTGGGATCCCCCAACAAAATTGGTCCATCAAAGGAGTTCTTCATGGTGCTAAAAGCTAAACAAGTTAAAAAAAAATAGATTTGGTACGAAGCTGCCAAAAAACATCTTCATGGAAGGGTTTGTCAAATTCATACCTTGCACAAACAGATCCGAACAGATCCGTGGCGTTGCCGCGTCTTTCTGACCGTGGCATCGCCGCCTCTTTTCGGCCGTGGCCTCCTCTTTTCTCCGCTCAACAGATCGAGGGTCGGGGCCTATTTTCTCCCATCACCCTTCCTTTTCACGATCGGTGTCCATCGGGGTGGTGGCGACGTCAGGTGGTGGTGGTGGTTTTTGGGGTTGCCGATGGGGAGACGGAGAGAGGAAGAAGAGAGAGAGGGAGGATGAAAAGTGTGCCCCACCTGAAAAGTGTGGTGTTTTGAAATGAAGTGTGGTGTTTTGAAATGAAGGGAAATTGATGGGGCTTTCTTAAATTAGGGTGAAAATAGTATGCCTCCATGTAATTATTTCCTAAATTTTTTATTTTACTGATTTAAAACAAAAGAACATAATATTGACTCTTACAAACATATACTCTCTCTGTTCCATACTTGTTTGCTACATTGCCAAAAATGTTTGTCTCATACTTGTTGATATATCTACATTTGGCAAAAAAGTAATAATATTTTTTAATATTATATTCTCCATACACTAATAACCAAAATCATCTACTTTATCACTTTCAATACTAATAAATACTACCTCCGTCCCGGAGGAACTTGCACACCTCCGGGGGCACACTTTTTAAGAAAAAGACACTTTTTGAATAAAGTAGTGGCATATGGGTAAATATGTATATATTTTTGTGAGTGTGCACGTAAATCAATGTTTCCTTTTAAAGGGTGTGCACGTTCCTTTGAGACGGACTAAAAAGGAAAGTGGACAAGTTCCTCCGGGACGGAGGGAGTATTTTTTTTAAAACCCGCGCAAACAATAACCTAACAAACGAGTTTGGGATGGAGAGAGTATGTAATAATAAAAAGGCAAAATATTATATGAAAATAGTTCATAATAAGCTTATTATAAAATAATTTTAAAGTATCATTAATCTCACCGGGAGTATTATTAATCTCATCAGGGGTATCATTAGTTTGAGTTCAAGAAACTTTAAAAAAAATTCTTGAACTTAGACTAATGATACCCCTAACAGATTTAATGATACTCCTAATGAGATTAATGATACTCTAAAACTATTTCATATTATAAAGCGTTTTCATATAAAACGTACTCTAATAAAAAATCAACAATGAAAAAATTAAGAAACTGAAATGCTCCCCCTGTTTACAAAAAATAGTTTTGTTTGCCTTATACATCCATACATAAAAAATAGTCTTGTTTCTTAAAATGAAAATAATAAACTTTATTTACATTTTTCAACTTACACACCTAAAATATTTTTTTTTTTATTTAATTTGAGTTTTTTTTTATATAGTAATTGATATTATTATAATCAACCCCAACTAATTAAATTCCGGGGATTAGCCGCATTACATCATTTACATGCACAAAAATATAAGTACAATTATATATAATAAAAAAAAACTATGAGCTTGAAAATATGCCTTATATCTGCAGCGTTATAAAAGGGAAAAAGAAAGAATCAATAATTTCCAAATTCCAATTGCTACTAACGACACCGTATTCTTATACCAGGCGGGGCCAGGACAATTTACTGGGTTATTAACACAGTGGAGGATCCGGGTTCTAAATCTTGACTAATCAATAAACCTAAGAGTCCCACTACTCAAACCCCAAATTCCTCTAAACAAACCCCATAATTTTAAAGACAAAAATAGACATAAATAAAATGACTAAGTTATTCTTATATATATGTGGAATGAATTATACTCTAAATTTATATTGATTTTGACTTTAGTCATTTAAGTCATTTAATTTCAAAATTAGTATTTTAACTTTTAATTGATCAATTGTTTTTCTTAAAAAATTTTAAACCCTAAAAATAATGTTTAAAAATATATTAAATATTTAAATAATCAAATTAAATGATTAAAAAATCCTTAAAAATTTGGAAAACAAAAGAAAATAAATCAACTAAATCTTCGAAATAGTTTAACTAAAACAAATCCAAATTTCTTTAAAAAATAAACTAAAAGATAGTTAAAAATCAATTAAATCTTAAAAAATTAACTAAATTAAGAAACTTATTTAAAAAAATCTTAAAAATTCAATTGAAGCTAAATAAAAATAAAATTTTAATTAATTATTTATGACAATTTAATTAAAATTTATAAAATATTTTTCTGATTTTATTCATCTTTACCCTTTACCCTTTTCCCTTTTGAATAATTTTTATTTATTTTTTATTCTTTAAATTTAATTTGTTTAGATTTAGATATTTTTCTTATATTTATGTAGTTATTTTATTTTTCAAATTTTCATTTTAATTGATTATTTATTTATATTTTTTATTATTTATTTTTTGTCAAATTTTATTTAGGTTTAAATGATTTAAAAAAAAAACTAACTAGACTTTTTTTTAAATTATTTTATTTTCTGAATTATTTAAAATAATTATCAAAATTACTTTTAATATTTTATTTAAATAAATTATACACTTTAATTGATTATTAAAATTATCTTTATATTTATTTTATGTTTTGATATTTTTTTATAAATACTTATTTATAAGAGTTAGTTAATTATTTATAAAAAAAATCAAAATATGTTTAATTTTAATATATTTTTTTTAAATTTTGATTAAAACCAAAGAATGTGAAAAAATAAAAGAAAGATTTTAATGAGAATATGGAATGGTGAGAATTTTTAGTAAGTTATGTAGATTTAATGAAATTGTGGTAATATTAATGGAGGAATGATATTATAGGAATGAAATGGGGTATGTTTAGTAATATCTGTTGATTTTTAAATTTTAATGGGGTATGTCTAGTAGGTGGGGTAGATTTAGAGGATTTTGGGGTTTGAACAGTGGTACTCTAAACCTAATTATAACGGTGGCAGAGATAGAGAGAGAGAGGAGCCAAATAATATTTGTTTTGTTGGATTTGAATTGAAGAAGAAGATGGTGGTAATTGGTGCAGCGATGACGATGATTAGCGGAACCCTGGTGTACTACCACTGCGCGTACCGTGAATCGAGCGTTGTGTCCCTCTTGGCCGACGTCTTCATCGTTCTCCTGTGTTCGTTGGCGATCCTAGGCCTCCTCTTTCGCCACATGAATATCGCCGTTCCCGTTGACCCACTCCATTGGCAGATCTCTCAAGACGCTGCTACCTCCTTCTTCGCTTGCCTCGCCAACACCCTCGGCGCCACCGAGTCCGTCCTCCGCGTCGCCGCCACCGGTCACGACAAGCGCCTCTTTCTCAAGGTCGTTTTCTCTCTTTATTTGCTCTCCGTCATCGGAAGAGCCTTATCCGGCGCCGCCGTTGCTTATATCGGATTGTGCTTCTTCTGTCTCTACCTCCTTGTTGATAATTCTCATACCAACACCGCTTGTTCGGTGGTGAGATTTCCTGGCAGAAAGGACGCTGCCACTGATAACACCTAATTTTCATGCTTTTAGATGTAGAGAATAATTTCCTTCTTTGTAAAATGTTGTATACCTCTATCAATAAATTCTCAATATTTTGCCTAAAATAAGTATTTGGTTTGTTCGAATCTGAAATGAATTAATTTCCGTTGCACTCGATTGTCTCTCTGTGTAGAAAGAAACCATGATCTGTGATGATTATATTCAGATCAATCATGGAACTTGGCAGTGAGTCTCTGAATAATTATCGAATCTGTAATTGGTGGCATTTGTATGACTGTATAGCATTTTGGTGTATATCATTAATTCAAGAGGTATCATTTTAGGAATATGTTGGGGAACGATTAAATTAGTTTTATGTGCGTTTGTCAAGTGGACTTGTTCAAAGTCGTTTCAGCACATGCTAGAAAATTACAATGAACCTTCCCATGTGGACCAATCAAGCCAACTTGTTGAAAGCTACAGGGGTAGTGGAAATTTCTCCATATGACTCTTCTTTCATGAATATTCTAACTTTTTTTATTTCAACAAGTACCTTTGCTACACACATTTTTGATGGATTTTATTACCCCCCTGATCTCCCTTGTCAGTGGTTTGATTAAATATGTTTCCGAAAGAATAATAACTTCTGATGATTTTGATCAAAGAATTCAAAATCTTGAAGCAGCTCTTGAGGAACTGAATGAGGTGAGGGATGATTTGAAGAAGCAGGTAGATCAAGCAGAGTTACTGGGTCTGACCCTCTCTAGCCAAGTCAAAGGATGGCTAACAAGGGTAGAGAGAGTTGGATCCGAAGTAACACAGATTAGAGATGATATGAATCAGAAGAAGCAATGCCTATTTTGCTGCAATGCCAACTGTGGTTCAAGGCATGGACTCAGCAAGAAAGTCACGGAGAAGCTTGTTTTAGTTAATGATCTCAAGGGTAAAGGAAAACTGGAAGTTGGCTTACCGGATGGATTGCTTCTTGTGCCAGTTGTGGAGATACCGAGCAGGCCAGTTGTAGGTCTTCACCTGATGTTGGATAATGTTCGAGCACTGCTGAGGGAGGAGAATGTTGGGACTATTGGAATATACGGGATGGGAGGTGTTGGCAAGACAACACTCTTGAAATGCATAAACAATGGATTTTTGAGTTTGGGCCATGATTTTGATGTGGTAATTTGGGCTGTGGTATCGAAAGATTTTGTGATTGAAAAGATTCAACAAGCCATAGGGGTGAGATTAGGCTTGTCTTGGGATGAAACTCAATTTCAAGATTTACGAGCTTTGAGGATATACAATGTCATGAGAAGGAAGAAATTTTTGTTGCTCTTGGATGATGTTTGGGAAGGCCTTGATCTTGAGAAGATCGGAATTCCTATTCCCAGCAAGGAAAATAGAAGCAAAGTGATTTTCACCACACGCTCATTGGAAGCATGCAGCTATATGGATGCTGACTATAAGCTCAAGGTGGACTTCCTTAATGAGAAGGAATCGTGGAAACTCTTTCATCAGAAATTAGGTGCACACGAGATTCTTAACTCAACTGTGATTTCGGCTCTTGCTAAGACCATTGTTAGAAAGTGTGGGGGCCTTCCACTTGCTTTAGTCACCATGGGAAGGGCAATGGCCAACAAAAAAACAGAGGAAGAGTGGCAATATGCAATAGAAGTGCTACGTAAGACTCCTTCAGAATTTCGAGGTATGGAAGATGTTTTCTACAATCTCTTAAAGTTTGGTTACGACAACCTTGACAATGATAGTTTGAGATCATGTCTTTCGTACTGTTCTTTGTTTCCTGAAGACTATAGTATTGAGAAAGAACAGCTAATTGAGTACTGGGCTGGGGAAGGATTCATAGATAGCTCAGAAAATGGGAAACAACATATTATGGGACGTGCTATCATTGAATCATTAAAACATGCGTGCTTCATGGAAACTGGTGAGGAAGAATCACGAGTGAAGCTCCATGATGTTGTGAGAAGTTTTGTGATATGGCTTGTGACTGAGCATAGCATCACTGAGAAGAAGTTCATAATGCAGGCCAGCGAAGGACTAACAGAAGCTCCGTGTGCTGATAGCTGGAATAAAGCAGAGAGAATTTCTTTAATGGACAATGCAATCATGGAATTAACTGAAATACCCACTTGTCCCAATCTGTCGACCTTACTGCTCCAGTGGAACAGCGGTCTGAGCAAAATCTCCCATGGATTTTTCCAAAATATGCCAGCTCTCAAAGTTTTGGATGCATCATTCACGAGCCTCAAAGAGCTTCCGAAAAGTATTTGCAAATTAGCAGCGATTTGCCATCTTGATCTGTCAGGAACTAAGTTAAAAACACTGCCAAGAGAACTCGGGTTGTTGAAAAATTTAAAGCATTTGAATCTGCAGCGGAATCAGTATCTAATTAAAATTCCACGTGAAGCAATATCAGGACTGTGTCAGCTGAGAGTCTTGAATTTATATTACAGTTATTCTGGTTGGGAGATGCAAGATAGTGTAGGTTCTTGTGACCTAAGACTCACAGACTTGGAATCTCTGATGAACCTTGATTCTCTTGGGATTACTGTAGCTGACTTGTCTGCTTTGAGCAGTGTCTCACGGAGTAGTTTTTTGAGGAAATGCGTACAGTATTTATACATCAAGGAGTGTGAAGGACTGTATCAGCTGCCATTATCATCATACGCTGGAGACGGAGATCAGCTACGGAGGCTTAGCATCAACAATTGCATGCACTTGAAGTGTATGGCGATCAATGAGGTAGCAGGTCAGAGTTGGCTACCTAACCTGGAGATTCTTGCTCTCAATGGCCTTCCCAACCTTATATCAGTATGGAAAAATAGTGTGAATTATGGCTGCCTTCTAAACCTTCGATGTGTAAACATTTGGTACTGTGACAAATTGAAGAATGTTTCTTGGACTTTGAGGCTCCCGAAGCTTGAGATGCTGTACATATTTTACTGTAAAAAGATGGAAGAAGTGATAAGCAAGGAAGACGTGATGGAAGAGGATTACGTGAACGCGTTCTGTAACCTTAAAATCATATCCATAAGAGATGTCCCTAAATTGACAAGTATCTGTGAAAAGGCTATGTTTTTCCCCAGCCTGAAGAAGATTGCTGTTATAGATTGTCCAAAGTTGAGAAAACTTCCACTCAAAGCTCACAATGTTTCTGAATTGGCAACGGTTTACTGCTCCGAAGAATGGTGGGATAATTTGGTTTGGGATGATACTGATACCAAAGATACTTTCTTCCCCTACTTCATGGGAGCTTGATGCAGACTGTATGGATCACAAATTCCAAATCACACCTTTCTCTCGAAGGTGAATCTTTTCTTCAAATTGAAATCTTGGTCTATCTTTTCCTTTGTAGTACCTCAATGTGTTATTTGTATTCCAAACATAACTGAAGTTTTTTTAAGTTGCACAAACAAAAAAGAAATAAAATTGCTTTGTATTTTGAAATTGGATATGTACAAATAATTTGTCACGATTTCTCGTGTTGTGCGCTTTTCTTAGCCGTGTTGGATATTGATATGGTTATCGATGTATATGGTGATTTTCTATTTAGCAGGGATTTCTCGTAATCATTTTCATTTAGCAGCGCATAATGAGCAAGTTTTCCCTAGTGATATTCATTTAATTCTTGATTTTTGTCCTTGTGTTTCAGATGATGAATTTATATGGATCAGATAAAGACAATTTTTGGTGCTGCCCTAGGAACATTGATAGCCCATCAAAGTGCTTTTGAAGTTGCCAAGGACTTGTATGTTTGGACTTGAGGAAGTACATTTTTTCACAAAGTAATATATAGCATGGAATAGAGAATGCTTTTTTTTTTGATAGACTGATATTGTCATTTTTATATGCACAATGGTGCTGCCTTCTAATTGTTTTCCCACTCAAAATCTATACCAATTTAACCTGAAGTATTGAACAAAACAAAATTAATTTTAGTCCCCTAATGATGGAAATTTAAAACATAAATTTGGGTTAACACCTCGAGAATTACGGTGCACCTCACTAGTGTTATAAAAAAATGCACAATTTTTTAAGAGATAATATATACATTTAAATACTATATAATACACCATATACACATTTAGATACTACCAGTTATTTAACACGTGCGTTGCACGTTACCCAAAAATATACAATAAAAATAAATAAAAATTAGTCCTAAATGGAGCAATTTTTGAGTTGAAAAATCTCTTGCACTAATATCTTAATTTTGACGTGTACCCAATGTTTGAGTTTATCATAAGGTATTATTCTTCCAAAATATAATGAATGAGCGACAACATAAATCTTCCTGAATTACCAGATATCATGTATTAAGTCAAGTTTTTGGGTCATGAAAAGAATGTTTGACAGCTTACATAGTTATTTTATGTAAGTTGTTTAACACAGGAGGTTACCAGAAAGTGAAAATCTTGAATACAATGTGGGGTGGGTTAGTCTAAAAAAATGAATGTCCATCTCTGATGGATAGAGCTAGCAAAACGGGCCGCCCGGTCCGGCCCGTCGGGCCAATCACTGTTCGCGGGCCGGGCAGTTTGCACGTCAGGCCTGTAAAATCCCAGTCCAGCCCAGCCCAATCCTAGCCTGCGGACTAACGAGCCAACCAGGCTTATTTCAATTTATTTTTTCCTAATATCAAAATAATTTTTGGTAGAGTTTTTTTATTCCACAGTACTGAAAATTAAGGGGCTTCATTTACAAAATTCCTTATTATGGCATCAACTATCAAGTCAAGTATGTTTAAAAAAAAAAAAAACTATATAAACAACACTAAATATCATTTAAATATCACTAAATATCATTAAAAAATAAATATACAACACTAAATTCCTTATTATGGCATTATCAAGTCAAGTATGTTCATATATTTGTAATTACAACACTAAATATCACTTAAAAAAATAACACTAATTATAATCTTTAAAAATAAAGTAGATAAAAAAATAAAAATCAATCGGACCAAACGGGCCAGCTCGTGGCCCGTCGTGCCAAAACGGCCCAACCCATTTGGCCCGTCGAGCTGGGCTAAAAACGGCCCAATTTTTTGGGCCTCTATTTTTAGGGCCGCCCGGCCCACATGTCGGGCGGGCCGGGCCCAAATTGCCGGCTCTACTGATGGATATGAATAATGTCAAATGTGGATATCTAGCAAAGTAAACACCAGAAATTTAAGGTAACTCATGAGGTCAAAACTTCATGTAGTTCACATCCTTGAAAACTTGAAACTACGTAGTTTGCAAATTGAGTAGACGCGCTGATTTGTTTATATTTTTTGTTGATATTATGCATCCAATCCATGCTAAAAAAATTCCTTTCGCATGATAGCTGCCTAGACACCACATTTTTTATAGCTATAAAGTTCTCCAAAATTTAAATTGTCATCGTGATAAATTTACTATACTTGAATTCGACTCAGCACTTTTACTCCAAAATATCCAGAAAATATATATTCACATCCCCAGTACCTCAACCAAGGATAAAAAAAACCTTAGAATAGAGAAAAAAATCAATGTATTGCATATACATCATGAAAAGAATGTCTGATAGCTTACATAGCTATTTTAAAAAAAAAGTTTATTATTTACATATATGACTATCATACCCAAATGCCAATGTAAATCTTTTAAGCACCATAAGATTTTTTTTTTTTTTTTTTTTACAGAAGAAATAGATTGCATTACAAATGATCAAAATAAGAGTACAAGTCCAGTCCAAGAGACCACAGAGAGCTTGAAGAAGGCCTACCTCGAACCAATCGTGAGGAAACGAGGTGAAATAAATCAGCCCAAATACACATCCAAGGTAAAGGCGCGGGGAACAATGAGAAGCCCCACACTAAGGCAACTCAAGCTCCAGAATGAACCAAGAATGCATAGAACCAACCCAAGAACACAATCAGTGCACATCCAAGGTAAGAGCACAGGGAACATGGAGAAACCCCACACTAAGGCATATCCAGTTCCAGGAAAAAAATCGAGGGTGCACGAACCAGAGCATTACAACAGAGAAAAACAAACTCAAATAACAACATAACAAAAGAACCAGCAAAAGGAAAAAAAACTCTCAACTAAAAACCTACAACAAAGCCCTAATAAAAAACATAAAGCATAGGAGTCTAATTAATGGATCCATCCACCGGTCACCGTAGCTACGGTGGATTAGATCGATCCATTAGATCCATCTGGAGCCCAGGAAGCACGAAACCATAAAAAACTCGGTTAAACTCGGGCTAATTCGGTCAGCTCAGTCGAGTGACTCACTGAGTCACAGATCTAGAACAACTTGGACCTCTCCAAGCAGGGCATGGCAGTGGCAGTAGGCGGGCGGCGGACGGCAGGAGCGGCTTAGACGGGCAAAGATAATCCGAGAGAGAAGAAGAACACAGTGAAAAAGGTAGATCGGAACCAAAAGGATGGTCGGAGAGATGCATACCAGAGGCGGCACGGGGAGTCTCACAGAGAACCCTATGATTAGGCGTAAACTTGTTAGGTTTTATAACCCGATTTGTCCATGTTTTGAGTGTTTTTTTATGAGTGTTTAGAGTTCTTTGAGCATCATTTTTTATAAACTCACTAATGTGTCTCTTGGGTGTTCATATTCAGATAGAGGGTGAAAAGAGGAGTTCGTAGGACTTTGAATCGGCCAAAACGGACTCCCGGTTGAGAAGATATAAAGATTTTACGAACATGTGTACAACAGCGAGAACACACTCGAGCTCGACTTGCTCGAGTCCTAGGGACTCAAGCGCTCAAGTGCGCACTCAAGGAGAGCGTGGTCGAGTCCTAGGGACTCAACCTTGTGGTGCTTGAGTCCTAGGCACTCGAGTAAGGCCATAGCTCGAGTCCTTACATGCATACTCGGTCCAAATCATCCCAAATCGGCCCATTGCCTATAAATACCCCATCTCAAGCTCATTTTGACAGAACCTTGGATCACTTTTGATATTTTTACATACCACTTCACAATTAGAGATAGATTTGGAGAGAGAAGAACACCGGGAGAGTTGAGCAAGCATACTTTACGTGTAATCGAGGATTTGATATTACGGATTCATAGATTAAAGTTTGATTTTGATTTTCTTTCTTCTTTCCTTCAAACACTTGGTACTTAAGACTTTTGATTCAGTTGTTAATTGATATTCGTTCTTAGACTTTAATTGTTTCTTAAACCCTTGTTTATGTTCTCGAGTTTTTCAATTAGATTAATCATGTTTTTGTTCATTTCTTGTTTAATTGATTTCGTTATCGTAAAAACCATGTTAGGCTAGAACCCTTGCATGCTTGGGGTAGGATGAACTTGTAGAAGTAGGATGTTGGTACATAATTAGGATAACTTGTGATGTTTAGTTCTAGTTTTCTTAATTAATTGAATTTTTAAAGTAAACCCTAGAATTATCTTGGAATTGAGTACGAAAATTATTAGAGAGAGGACGATCTTATCACTCTTTGATAACAAGTAGACTTAACGATAGGGTTATAGAAGGGGTTTATAATCTACCAGTTTATCTAGGGAGGATGACCGTATCACCTTGGGTAAATAAGGGTCTCATTAATTAAGCATAATTCATATAACTTGTTTAGTGGGTTGTGAAGTAGGTTGATATGACGAAGTATTAGGGTTAATTCTTGAGCTTTTAGTCTTTCAATCTGGTGCTAGATTAGGGAAGTTGATTGCCTAGTTTTAGTACACTTAGGATTAATACTTGCACATCACGGTTATTTTAGTTATCGTACTAGCTCCGTTAGTATACGTAGGGATTCCTTTTCTGAGCATCACCATCTCATATTTGATTAAATCCTTAGTTATTTGTTTGACTTCATTATTTGCATTAATAGTAATAGAATATAGAGTAGATTAATATAATTCTTGAAACTGAACACACACTCATATTAACTACGATGCGTAGATCTTCGGGGCTCTATTCGTATACATACCTTCTTTGGGTTCGATACTACTTGGTCCCTATACTTGCCAATACTATTGTGATCCCATACTCTTGTGGGGTAACTACTAGTATAGCTAGTATTTTGCGTCCAAGTCAATGGCCCCATTGTCGGGAATGGTGGTGTATGTGCATTGAGTAGGACTTGGAGATAGTTTAGTAGTCAGTTGTGTATGCTTTTATTTACTATTTTCTTTAGTTGTAGTCTGGTGCGTTTGATCTTTCTTGTTGAGTACTCAGGTATATGAAAATACGCTCAAAGGAAGAAACGAGTGAAGATCGAACAAAGATAGATCCTGAGACTATAGCCAGAAGGAATCGAGCCTTCCAGAGAAGGATGAATACCGCAGGAGGTGATGACGAGAATTTGAATCAAAATATCATCGGAGATTTGGATCTAGCAGCTGAAGAGCATGAACGGAATGTGGAACGGGTTGAAGGTGCTAAGGGAGTCGATAACCAAAAGCAAACACCTCATAGGGAGAGCACCAGCCAAAACCCAATTCCACAAACCCCGAGCGATCCTGCTGAAAACCAGAATCAAGTCATCCACCAAAATCCACAACACACTGTCTACCCACAAAACAACCCACCTTATTTTTACCAGTACCCACCATATCCGTATACACCATATTACACTCCACACCCTACTTATAACCAACTTCAAATCCCACATATACCTCCACCACCAGTTTATCCTCAGCACGTTCCTCAGAATACTGATCCTGGTATGACAATTTGAGGAAGGTTTGCGGCACAGCCGCAACGGTATTATGATGGTGTAGCATTGCCACCAGTGGAAGCAAACAACTTTTCTATCTCCCTAGGGATCCTGAAGATGCTAGTCGAGAACCAATTTAAGGGGGAGGTCGGAAAGGATAATCCTCATACTCACTTGAGGAATTTTCCGATGATTGCCTTAACTTTAAACCATAATGGCATGTCTGAAGATGCCAAGAGGCTCAGGTTGTTCCAGTTCTCGTTAACTGGAATCGCGAAGGAGTGGTACGATAACACGCTCCCACGATGAGGTGTAACCACATGGGCCAAGCTCGAGCGTCTGTTCCTCGAGCGATTCTATCCTCCGTCGAGAACAATCAAAGCAAGGCTAGAGATCTCATCTTTCAAGCAGAAGCCAGGAGAGAACTTACGTCAGGCTTGGGAGAGATATTATAATATGCTCATTGAGTGCCTGCAATATGGGTACAACGAAGGTGATATAATATCTTATTTCTACTGTGGAGCCAGCAAGGCAGGTCAAGACCACCTTGATGCATGTGCTAGCAGAGCATTCCTGAATTGTGGTGCAGCTCGGTGTAGAGAGATTGTTGATAACATTGTCAAGAATGCGGGTCAATTGAATGATGCACAAGAGTTTCAGCGGGTATATCAGATGGAAGAGAGTAAGGGTACGAGGAAGCTACTCATGGCTAGATGGAAAAGATCAGTAATCTCGAGGTAGGGCATAATCTGATTGGAGGGAATACTGCAATGAGTGAGAAAATGGATCAGCCTGGATGCCAGCAAGAGGTGACCAACTATATGGGAGTGCCTAATTATAATCAGAATGTCTATCAAGGTGGAAATTATCATGGGCGACCAACTCATGGTCAACCGTTTGTACCACCGGGTCCACAGCCTCCTCAGAATCAATGGAGGAATACTCAAGGATATCACGGAGGCCAGCAGCCTCCTCAGAATCAATGGAGGAAGACCGAGAACTTGTCCTACAGTAATCTGAGAGCGGGGATAACTGTACCTCCAAATGTCGACCTTGGCTCAAAACTCCCAGGATGAGAAGGATGTGCTACCACTGATGAGATGTTACGTGCCATTCTTCACAAGGTAGAAGAAGGTAGTAATAGGTTATCCTCTTTGGAGTATGATGTGAAAGAGATGAGTAAGAAGAATGATCAGCGTGATCAGGATCTCCAGAAGAGGGATATGGAGCTGAATAGAATTCAGCAAGAGAACAATATACGGTTCACTTCGATGGAGTATCAGATTAGCTAGATCGCAAAATCATTGGGTAGAGAGCCCGGGAAATATCCTTCTATGCCGGAGGGGAAATCGAAAGAGCAATGCAAGACGATCCAACTAAGAAGTGGAACCAAGTATGACGGTCCTCAAATGCATGCTGACCTTGAGGAGATACATAAGGAGTTTGAGATGGAGGGACAAGAACATAAGAAAGATGGAGGTGAGACAGTTGAGGTGGAAGTTGATAAGGAGGTTGAGATAGAAGATGCTCAGAAAAGCAAGGAAAATGAGGAGGAAGGGATTGAGAGAGTACCAAAGTGGAAGAAGGCTAGAGAAGCGAAGAAAAACGTGAAGGAAACCGAGTGAGATGAATGGGGAGTACCAAAATCTGTGATTCTAGTCCCATGTCCGCAGCGGTTCATGAAGAAGAAAATTTAGATGAAAAATTTGCTAAGTTCCTTGATGATTTTAAAAAGTTGCATATTAGCATACCTTTTTATGATGCTTTGGAACAGATGCCTAATTACGCCAAGTTCCTGAAGGACTTGATAGCTAAGAGGAGGATAGTTGATGAGCCCAGGTTGGTGCAGCTGAACTATGAGATGAGTGCATTAGTGCACAAAGCGCTTCCCCCGAAGTTGAAGGATCCTGGTAGTTTCACAATCTTGTGTGATATTGGGAATGGAGTCAAGAAGGGAGCATTATGCGATCTTGGAGCGAGCATTGACCTGATTCTGTTGTCACTATTTAAGAAGTTGGAAGGTAGAGAACTTCAGCCAACAATGATGACGCTTCAACTCGTCGACCGGTCTATTACTCGACCTCAAGGTGTAGTTGAAGACGTCCTCGTGAAAGTTGGAGATCACATTTTTCCAGCCAATTTTGTGGTGCTAGACATGGAGAAAGATGAACACGTGCCCTTGATCTTGGGAAGACCTTTCTTAGCTACGACGGGAATGGTGTTAGATGTGGCGAATGAGAAGATCACGGTAAAGGTAGATGGTCAAGAGGTGAAAATTTCCCTATATGAGGCCATGAAACACCCGAAGGAGGATGAGAGCTGTCATTCCATTGATGTCATTGACCCTTGTGTTGAAGACACATCTTTTAATCCTTGCCCTTCTTATATTCATGATTTTGATAGTCCTTCACTTGATGATTTAACCTATGAGCGTTATGATCTTGATTGTTTTGATAGGGATATAGGAAAAGAGGAGTTGAAGGATGGAGAATTGAAAAGTATGGAGTTAGCCAAGTTGGAGAGAAAAGGAGGATTTGATGTTAAGAAGAAAAAAAAATCAAGAAGTGGGTAACTCCGTGGAGAGCGAAAATGAAGAAGGTGACACCACCGCCCGAGGTGATGAAGGAGAATGGGAATCGAGCTAAAAACAGACAACTTCTCTTATGAGAGTAAGGGAGGTAAGTTTGAGTATCATGTCCCATAAGCTCCTTTGAGCTCGGTCCGGTATTAGGACCTTAAAAATAGCGCTGAATGGGAGGCAACCCATTTTTATTTGCTTTTGAGTATTTTTAGTTGTAGGTGTTTTGTTTTGAGTCGTAAGTTTTAACCTCGTTCTTAAGTGAGTTGCTTGTAGGGTTGTCTTGAGGAAGTAAAAGTATCATGGAGTTATTCAAAAGGGAGGAACTCAAGCAAGGGAGTGTGCTACATTGCCAAGTGCAAAAGGGGATTATGCGTATGAGGTAACCCACAACCCCAAATTTAGACCGCTTCACAAGGTTGAAGTTTGGGGGTGGGGGTGGAGTATTTATATGTTTTATGGTATACATATGCACCGGCGCACTTGAGAGGTTTATTTGACATTACACAGGCACACCCCTCTCTTTGAGTTGAGTTTGGTATATTGTGCCTTGAGATGCTCCTTGAGCTGATATTGCTTTGATGTGCTACTATATATTTCATGTCTATCAATTCTCTTATGCCTGTTGATTGCTATCTTTGAGTGTGAGTATGAGTTAGTGATTTGTGGAGTTGAGTTAGAGTCTAAGTTGTGTGAGTGTAGTAGTGAGAGTTGATTTGAGAGGGAACTCGTATACTTACGAACTTTCCTTTTGAATACTTGTGTGTTGAAAGTAAGAATTCACTAGGACTAGCATGGATGTGAAAGCTGAGAGATTTGAGCCTTTTAGAGATTGAAATTCATTATGTTGATCTCTTCGTTTGTGAGTGGATCATCACCATAGAGGATGCTAGAACTTGTGTGTGCTCTCACTTCTTGATTGTATCTAGTTTGATATGCCGAAAGTGATATTAGGCCATCTTTGATTTGTTGAGTCACTTAGCAAAATTTTCCCTACCAATGACATTTATCCCTTGTTAGCCCATTTGAGCCTTAGCCTATTTTATTTGCTAGCACATTTAAACTTAACCAAATTCTAAAACTCTTTTTGCCCAAATTTAAGTGGAGAATAGAAAAAGTTGTGAATGAGAAAGGGGTCGAGTTGAGTTGTGGGAAAGAACAATGAATTTGAGAATGAGCAAAAGAAATATGAGCTCATGTATGCGTGAAAGAGAAAAAAGGAATGAAGTGATTGAAAAAGTGAAACGAGTTAGAAAAAAAAATTAAAGTGTTGAGAGTAGTGGAATTGAAAGTGTATTGCATGAAGATGTTTGAAGTATTCTATTCTTCGTCTCGAAATACTAAAGTTGGATTTTCTGTTCTCCATTCACTTGAGTCACTTATCCTATATAGTTACCCCACCTGTCCAAAGAGCCTACGGTACAACCTTGAGAAAGTCCTTTTTGATTCGGCATGGATTCTAGAGTATGGTTGAAGTTGAGAGTGCTTACAAGCCTATGGCTGCTGATATGTGTGATTGATTGAGTGAGTTTCTTATTGTTCTTGCATGAGTAGGATGAAGGGGGTGAGTTAGTATGTGGGGGATCGATCTTTGAGACTTGAAGTTCTATTACTTGCATGATTTGATTCTGTGATTCATTCTTAACAATTTCATTTGACTTGTTATTTCACTGCTTGAGGACAAGCACTATGTTAAGTTTGGGGGGGTTGATTAGGCGTGAAATTGTTAGGTTTTATAGCCCGATTTGCCCATATTTTGAGTGTTTTTTATGAGTGTTTAGAGTCATTTGAGCATTATTTTTTTATAAACTCATTAATTTGTTTCTTGGGTGTTCATATTCAGATAGAGGGTGAAAAGAGGAGTTCGTAGGACTTTGAATCGGCCAAAATGAACTCCCGGTTGAGAAGATATGAAGATTTTACAAACATGTGTACAACAACGAGAACGCACTCGAGCTCGACTTGCTCGAGCCCTAGGGACTCAAGGGCTAGAGTGCGCACTCAAGGAGAGAGTGGTCGAGTCCTAGGGACTCGACCTTGTGGTGCTTGAGTCCTTATGTTGCGCTGGAAAGAAGAGGGGACTCGAGTGACACTTGCTCGAGTCCTATGCACTCGAGCAAGGCCATAGCTCGAGTCCTTACATGCATACTCAGCCCAAATCATCCCGAATCGGCCCATTTCCTATAAATACCCCATCTCAAGCTCGTTTTGACAGAACCTTGGATCACTTTTGATATTTTTACATACCACTTCACAATTAGAGATAGATTTGGAGAGAGAAGAACATCGGGAGAGTTGAGCAAGCATACTTTACGTGTAATCGAGGTTTTGATATTACGGATTCATAGATTAGAGTTTGATTTTGATTTTCTTTTTTCTTTCCTTCAAACACTTGGTACTTAAGACTTTTGATTAAGTTGTTAATTGATATTCGTTCTTAGACTTTAATTCTTTCTTAAACCCTTGTTTATGTTCTCGAGTTTTCCAATTAGATTAACAATATTTTTGTTTGTTGCTTGTTTAATTGCTTTCGTTATGGTAAAAACCATGTTAGGCTAGAACCCTTTCATGCTTGGGGTAGGATGAACTTGTAGAAGTAGGATGTTGGTACATAATTAGGATAAATCGTGATGTTTAGTGCTAGTTTTCTTAATTAATTGAATTCTTAAAGTAAACCCTAGAATTATCTTGGAATTGAGTACGCAAATTATTAGAGAGAGTACGATTTTATCACTCTTTGATAACAAATAGACTTAACGATAGGGTTATAGAAGGAGTTTATATTCTAATAGTTTATCTATGGAGGACGGCCATATCACCTTGGGTAAATAAGGGTCTCATTAATTAAGCATACTCCATATAACTTGTTTAGTTGGTTATGAAATAGGTTGATATGACGAAGTATTAGGGTTAATTCTTGAGCTTTAAGTCTTTCATTCTGGTGCTAGATAGGGAAATTGATTGCCTAGTTTTAGTACACTTAGGATTAATACTTGCACATCACGGTTATTTTAATTATCATACTAGCTCCGTTAGTATACGTAGGGATTCTTATCCTGAGCATCACCATCTCGTATTTGATTAAATCCTTAGTTATTTGTTTGATTTCATTATTTGCATTAATAGTAATAGAATATAGTACTAATATAATTCTTGAAACCGAACACATTCATATTAACTACAACGCGTAGATCTTCAGGGCTCTATTCGCATACATACCTTCCCTTGGATTCGATACTACTTGGTCCTTATACTTGCCAATACTACTGTGATCCCATAGGATTCCTAGGAGAGGAGAGGATAGGCGTCGGTGCTCAGGTGTCCGCCATTAGAGCCGAAGAAAAGAAAGGAGGTTTGGCTTTTAGGGTTTAGAGAGAGAAAATTTCGAAGAAGTAATTATGAAGTATTTTTTTAAGCACCATAAGATAATACAGCTACAATTGATAACAATTACTCCTCTAATGTTAAACACCTCAACATTATTAATCATATAAGCAAGAATTTGTCAAGAAACAATAGCCGCCCCTTTTATGTTTTGATAATAGATCAAATTGTATCGCATTACCTGGTAGAAGGTTGTCCCATTTAAGTATATCCTCTAATATTTCTTCACATCCTTTGTATACTTAAGATACCCATGCTTCGTAGCCTCTTTAATCATTTCATCCCATTTTGAGTCATCCATGTTAACATATAGATTAGATGTCATTCTTTTCATTGTAACATCCCTATGCATAGCCTCAAAATCTGATTCGAAATTCTCATCATTTAGATTTTCTAGTGTCCTCATTTTAAGTTCTTCCATTAATTCATCATTTGTCTTTTCATGCTTCCCTGAAATCCTTTTCCTTGGTAATTTGGTATAAACTCGAGGACCTCATTGTAGTTACGTAAATAGTCCTCTCCAGAACTTTTAGTTTTACAAAATATGTATGACCAATGGAGCTGAATACAGTTAGTATACGGAAAATACATAGCATCCTATCATCACTAATTTCGTTGCAATATCAAATTCCAAAGCATGTGGCACACTGCTAATATAAGATATTTCTCCTCATTCAATATATTAGATCAAATCCTATTTGCTCTACCCCATTTTTTCACTACAGGGTTACACAATAATTTACAAGTAAATAGACATACACGAGTTACATAATTTATACAAAAATTATAAATTAAAGACCTGAAGGCAGCAAGAATTTGGTCACTATTGGCTTTACAAAATCCAGAAACTCTACCTTCATGAAATTGACCTTTATAAATAAGAAATCCTTATTATGCCCATTTTTTCACAAATATTGTTGATAGACCATTTTTGTTAGAAAATTTAAGGAATTAAGTTTCTGAAAAAAAAAATAGAACTCCACCTTTGTGTTGTCTACATCCTTTATCTCAGACGCCGATTCCTTCTCTTCGGTACAACTACGCTCGATTCGGGTTCTGGCTTTAAGCTCAGATCTGGATTTCCATTTTTAGTTGAGAAAATCTGCATTCTCGATGGAAAAGTGTTAAGTAAGTGTTCACGGCTGATAGCATGATTCTTACAAGAAGAATTGGTAGGGCCATTGGTAATGAATGATGCAGGTTTGAGATTGTAAGATTTTAGATGGTTGCGAGATTATGAATGTAGATTAATCCCACTCCATCACAAAATTCATACACCATCATTCCACAAACCAGGGATTTTATCACCCTATACCAGAAAATTCATAAAAATAATATAATAAACAAAAAAATTAATTTGAAATACAACAAACCTTTCCCTCCTAAATTCCAACTTTCCTCCATTTGCTCTTCACAAGTGCTTGAAAAATAATCCTAAATTTTTGTATCGTCAATTGCAACCGAGTAATGAATTATTTACTCAAGTTTTCAATCAGTAATCAGCAAGAGTAATCTTGATTGTACAATGAAGGGCTAGGGCGAGTGGTATAATAAAAAATATGCAGCGATAATAAACACATACAAATAATGAGGGTACCTGATTGAAACACATGTAAATAAAGAAAATATATGATCGTCTGATGGAGGAAGATTTCACGCTGCTGGGAGAGGAATGGATAGCGTCGATTTTTTATCTGGAAATAACGTGGGGCATAGGGTGCGAGTCAAGGATATTGGTGGTAGAAGTCACTGGAGAAGCACTGGGAATATCATTGTTTTCAACGGCCTACCTATTCTCCGATACTGAACATCGGCACGTGTCCATTAGTCTCAATTTGTTCGAGATGTTGGGTTCACGTCCATTGTGAGGAGAGGAAAAGGCAGATACTATGATAATATAAAATCAAAAAATTGAAATGCAAAGCTAAAAGGGTGTGAAACTATACAAAATAAAAGAGGGGAGGAGCAAAACTGTCCAAAAATGATTTACAAGTGATGGACACTTTTATATATACTAGTTTATTACCAAGTGCATTGCACGTTTGTATGTAAGTTCTCTGTAAAATGTAAAAATTATGCCACATTATACTTCGGTATTATTTTTAACTGAAATGTGGAGAGTGCATATGATTTGCCCGTTAAAGTTATACTGACGAAAAGAAATTTTAATTCAATAGCTTATTGTTAAAATCATTTAAATTACTTATCAAGTCACAATCAAACGTGTGTACTTAAACTAGTTAACATGTCTTTCCGCACAAAATCTATATGATCCAAGGTCGCATTTTTTATTAGAATGTTCAGAGGTAAGAATAATAAAATGACTAAAATAATAAATAATTTACAAATTGGAATTGACATTCTTTAACAAAAATTATCAGTTATTATGATATAATGTTATTCTAATTACAACCAAATAAAATAACTGATAAAAAAATAAACGTTTGTGTACTTAAACTTAGTTAACATGTCTTTTCAGCACAAAATCTATATGATCCAAATGACATAAGAAGCAAGAGGTCACATATTTGATTTGAATGTTCAGAGTTAAGAAAATAAAATAACTAAAATAATAAATAATTGACAAAATGGGATTGACATTCTTTAACAAAAAATATTAGTTATTATGATATAATTATCATTCTCATTACAACCAAATAAAATAACTGATAAAAAAAATAAATGTTGAATAGATATTCCCCACTAGTAAGTAGTATCACTCCATTCTTAAAAAAAAAAATCGTATCATTCTTATTCTCATAGATGTCACAAATGTAGAAGCCCCTCAAATGAAATTCTCATGTGATTTAAAGGAAACAACCAAAATCCAATAGTTAAAGCACTAATCTATCTGGACTATATAATGAAACCGCATCAAGAAATAATCAAGACTATTTCTAAAGACATCCTTTTCGACCCAACTACTGTTATTTCAATATCACAATCCTAACCATGATAAAAGTTAAGTCACCACTTCTTTAACCTGATAAGATTCTGGAGGTGATAGTTAATGCTACCAAATTGCTGTCTTTTATCAGTCTGCAGAATAAAAAAATAAAGTAAGCACGACAACCACAAAGAAGACCAAACTCAAGCTCGATATGTTGGCACCTATAAAGGAGCGCTTGATTCATAATTCTTCAGTGAGAATTATAATGAAAATGAATATAGGGTAATTGTGATAGTTAATTGAGAATAAAAGATGATTAATTCCCCTTCATCACCCCATGTTGATTAACTATCTCCTCCCCTATAATTGTTTCTTCTCAACCGACAACCAATAATTTTTTTTATCTCCGCTTATTTTAATAGAGTAATAAACTGTCAATATAACCATTATTCTAATTATAATTCACCATTCGATGAATGAGGATTCTCATCATTATAATTCACTATTGTCAAGGTCTCATATGCACATGATGCACAATGCATGATAACACTAAAAACTTTTCAGTGTAATTAATTCATACTTTTCAGTGTATATAACCTCAATTATTGAGTGAGTGCACCATGCACCAGGCGTACAAGAGACTTACTCTTCATTATTTAACATTTCTATTGAAGAATTTGAACCAAGTGCCCCCTGAGTATTTTATAATTTAAAACATTGCGTATAAATGCAACATTCATGCTAGTTTAGAGGTGTGTAACAATAAGGTGTAATTATTTGAACATAATAACATAATATTTCCATCTACCTGAGCATCCAGTTAGACACTATGTAGACAAATAACTAAGAAATGAAACCATTTTAAAAAGATTTCCAAAAAATTTTGGATTGATACGCAATATGCAACCTTGCATGCCCATATTTTACCTAATTAAAATCCATAAACACAAAAGTAAGAACAATATTAGAACACAAGTAGAATTTCAAAATATCAAATTAAACATACAAGTCGGCCAATATCAGAACGCGACAGAGTTTTACAAATAAGTTAGTTAGATGATGGACCATTTTGGGGGTGGGGGATTGGATAAAGAAAGTGGCAACTAAGAGGGTGTTCATGAAAAAAAAATCAATTTTTTCAATTTGGTTCGAAAAGAAGTGTTTGCAACTTCCAGCCTGGTTCCAACAACTCTTGGTTAAAAGGTCAAGCAGCCTCTCACCTACCGCCAAATTTTAGGAATGACAATGGGGCAGAATCTTGAGCCCCCTGCCCACCCCATTTTGAAATATTCTTTATTTTTCTAAAAAAATAATGAATTGGCATATTGTTCCATGAATATATATATATATATATATATATATATATATATATATATATATATATATATATATACAACAATTGATTTTCATCTAAGAATGAATAATCACTCTCTACAATTCAAAAAGCAAGCCACGGAAATGTAAAAAAATAATGAATGCATACAATTAACATTTTCTAATTCCATTATCACAAGGAAATCAGGAAACAATTATATCAAATCCTTAAATACCATGCTCATTATACAACTGCAAGAAATTCATAGCTTCAAACCTAGCATCAATAAGTAGAATTAAAAATATAGCATGAACACAATTTAAATTACATATACATTACACTGCCATCATTAAAAAAATACTCCCTCTGTCCCACAAGTGTTTGCACCATGGTGTGGGCACAATTTTTAAGAAAACCTAATTGTAACAAAGTACTTGGATTTGAAAGTTCCGTGCAGAGCATATATAGTTCAAACTTGCAACAGAGTAATTGGATTTGAAAGTTCCTTGTAGAGCATAAACAGTTCAAACTCAATGTGAGACGATGCAAGAAAATGTCATTGAATTAAATAAATAATTTCTTTATAATCTTACTTATTTTGAGATTAACATCCATATAGACAGTGTGGTAGTCAACTTGTGAAAGTTGAATCATCATCTAAAATAAATTTGAAAAATTGCTCCACTGTGCAACTTAATATACCCTGCAATATAATTTGTAAATCAAGTAAAACATAGTGAATGTCCATCTAAATTTTACCCTGAAGATAAAAGGATTTGAGATACAGACATTGAATATTTTAGTAAGCACTTCCTCTTTAATGAATGGTTGAAAGTTTTCAGGTTGGGTCACATTTTCCTCAAAAATTCAAGATTCATTTGCTTCGTAACTTTAAACTCTATTCTATGATAAACTAAATTAGATCCAGAACAAATACAATAAACAATCGGAGCCTGCTTACTTGGATTGATCATTGCACATTTAATAGACTAGCCGGTATGATGATCAAGCGTTGGGATTTAGTATCTTCTTGATTGTGACCGCGCCTCGTCCTGGGAATAAAAGAAGAAAACAGAGAGGGGACGCTAGCAGCGCATCAAACAATGTTTTTCATAGAGACCGTTGATAAACTTCCTAATAAAATATATTTCAAACAGGTAGAAGACGACTGTCACCACTAAACATAGATTTTAACGGGCGATGGTTGGAGAACATAGATTAAAATCAATCAATTTTTCCTCGACACAAGATCACTATTAAAAAATCAAACCCACTGAGTTCTTGGATATCTAATTAACTGACATAAGAAAAAAAAATTAAAATCTAAATACAAAAAAACCTTAAATTGAGAAACTGATGTTACCGAGTATTTGAGCAACATGAATTCAACGAGGTTTCTAAAGTCGTGCAGCTGAGGCAAACCTGCTTAGTGGCGTTAGTTTGAGTGGTTTCCAACTTTACGTAGTTTTGATCGAGATCGTAGATGGTGGTAGTCGCTATTTCCATCTGAAACTTCTCCACATCAGACCATGGCAATGATGGAACGCGCCGGTGAAGGTGGTCCGTCCCCAAGATCGTTGTTGGGATACCAAACATGTATAAACAATTAAAGACCTAAACATGCATCTAAAAACAAGTTTAGATCCGTTACCCTTGAAGACCGAGGCGTTGATTCCACTAATGATCTTCTAGTCTGTCTCCCAACCTCGTTCGTACACCGGGTGGACGGCGAACTAGCGAATGTGGAGAAAAGTGCCTCACAATTTCGTCTCCCTCTCAACCCCACTCACGAATTTCGGCTGCTGCACGTTTTATCTTAGAGTGCTAGGGTTTTAAACACTAAATTGAAGCCTTTATATAGACTCCTTAAGTTTCATGGGCCAGACTAGGGATCTGTTAGAAGGTATAGGGTTTGGGCTCCTCACGGACCCAAATACTCTTATGTTCAGCCCAGAACATTTATTTGGCCCGTGAACATTAATTCATTCCACTAGAGAATTAATGTTGCACTCCCATCCTATCCCGAACCGAATCAGGGCTTCTATTAGACTCTATAATTCCCCGTGTTAAAGATATCGCACGTCCATTAATTATTAAAGCTCCTGACCGCTTCAATTAATTAACATCTATTATTCCTTGAGTAGTACCACTCAACCTTGTTGTCGTACGGATATAATCCACCTGCAGGGTTTAATACGACAATCCTTTATGAGTTTCCTCAAGGGGACGTCATCAACCTGGATCACTAGGACACGGTGCCTTAATGTCAATAAATAGACATCGTGCAAACGATGTCACTACCCAAAATACATAGTGCGTTGAATCTAACAAGATTCTCACCCATAGTAAATCAAAGTAGTGAACAAGCGCTCCACATATCTAGATATCACAATTAGAGTTAAGAATTACAAGAGTCACCAAGACCTTTAGTTCTTCATAACAGTCAGAGTAGAAGAACATGTCTTAACTGTGATCCATTCAATACGACATAGCGTACTAGTATGAACTAATGGCCAAGACAAGCCACTAACAAGTTCATACTACAACTTATACCAATAGTTATGTCCAGAACTATCTCAGTTGTGAATACTGTTTATATCTTATAAGGAATTGTGACTTGAAGCGATTTTACTAACTTCTACTAGTCGCTTACCCGCAAGCGGACGGGTTCACTGTAGTAAGAGTAAGTATAATGACCAAGTAGTATCGAACCCAAGGGATGGTGTATATGCGAATAGATCCCTGAAGATCTACGCGTCGTAATTAATATGAGTGTATTGTTTTTGGATTTTTTGAAAATTATTAATTTGAAACTAAATTAAACTACTTAATCTAAAGAACAAATTAAACGAATTAACTAAGGGTGTTTTTCTAATGATGAGTGATGATGCTTAGGATAAGAATCCCTACGTATACTAACGGAGCAGGTACATAATCAAAGTAATCGTGACAAACAAGAATTAACCTAAGTAAAAACTTGTAGGATTAAAGCTCAAGATTCTAAACCTTAATTCTTTATCCTAACAAACGACCTCACTAATCCACTAACAAGTTAATAGACCGTGCTTAATTAATGAGACCCTAATTTAACTATTGGTGATGCGGTCGTCCCCCATAGCTAAACTGGCAAGTGAATTAACCTTTTCTAAACCCTCTTGTTAAGACTACTAATTGTTATCGAGTGATGCGGTCGTCCTCTCTCTAACACTTTCGTACGAAATTCAAAGGTAGAGTTAAGATTAATTATATGAATTCATTAATTAAGAGAATTAAAACTAACGTCACAAATTACCCTAATTACGTACCCACATCCTACTTCTACGAGTTCATCCTACCCTAAGCATGCAAGGGTTTTAGCCGGACATGGTTTTAACAAAAATAAAAGCAATAGAAGAAACAACGAACATAAACATAATGAATTGAACGAAGAAAATAAGAAACATGAACTAGGGTTTTAAAAGAAAATAATTCTAAGAACTGAAATTTAATTAACTAAAACGACGTTCAAAGCGTTTAAAGTAATCAAGCTAATGAAAAGAAACTAAGAAACGAAAAGAAACTAAGAATTCGTATGAAAAACCTCAACAACGTAAAAGTAAAGCTTGCTCGTTCTTCTCCTCTTCCTCTCTCTAAAAACTAAGTCTAAAGTGATTTCTAAAAGTCCGGAATCCTTCAAAACGTGTTTGGAAGAGGTATATATAGGCATGGGTCGAAACGGGAGTTAATGGGCCGAAAAAATGCATCCGGAGGCCAAAATATGGAAGTGCTCGAGCAAAAACACGCTCGAGCGGCCCCATTCGAGCATATAGGTCGAATGAAACAGGTGCTCGAGCGCTCCCGCTCGAGCTGGTCGAGCGGCGAAACTTTTCTGCCATTTTTCGGTCATTCGAGCAACACGCTCGAGCGCTTGCGCTCGAGCTGCTCGAGCGGTCTTCGGCTGCTGTGCACTTGTTCGTAAATTCTTCATATCTCCTCAACCGGGAGTCCGTTTTGGCCGATTCAAAGTCCTACGAACTCCTCTTTTCGCCCTCTATCCATCTATGAAAACCAAAGAGACAAATTACTATGTTTATAAAAATGATACTCATTTGACTCCAAACACTAATCGAAAACACTCAAAACATGAGCAAATCGGGCACCAAAACATAACAATTTCACGCCTAATCAACCCCCCCCAAACTTACCATGTTGCTTGTCCTCAAGCAACGAAATAATAAGTCAAGTGAAATTGTTAGGAATGAGTCAACGAATCAAATCATGCAAGCAAATGAACTCGAGCTTCAAAGATCAATCACACGTATACTCACTCACCTTCCTTCATCATACTCATGCAACAACAACAAGACCCACCAAGATCAAACATGGATGTGCACTCAACGATGTGTTTCACTCCCTCACAAGTGTATATCAATGATAAAGGACTCACTCAACAATCAATCACACATATTGGCAGCCATAGACTTGTAAGCACTCTCAACTCCGACCATACTCTAGAAATCAATGCCGAATCAAAAAGGACTTTTCTCAAGGTTGTAATGTAGACTCTTTGGACAGGTGGGATAACAATATATGTAAGTGACTCAAATGAATGGAGAATAGAAAGTCAAACTTTGGCACTTCGAGATTAGGAACAGAATACTTCAAACATTTTCAATCAACATCCTTTCAATTCCACTTCTCTCAACACTTCATTTTTTTTTCTAACTCTTTTCACTTTTTTCAATCACTTCATTTTTTTTTCTTTTTTCACACAAACACATGAGCTCAATTTTTCTTTTGCTCATTCTCAATTTTTTTTTTGTTCTTTCCCACAACTCAAATCTCATTCACACCCTTATTTTATCACCACTCAACCATCATAATTCCCTTTTTCTCAACTCAACTCAATCCCTTCAACCTTCACACTTTTCCTATTCTCCACTCAAATTGGGACAAAAAGGCTTAGAAACTTGGAATAGTGTTTAAATGTGCTAGCAAATAAAATAGGCTTTAGGCTCAAAGGGGCTAGCAAGGGATTCAATGTCATTGGTAAGGAAAATTTTGGCTAAGTGACTCAATTAAATCAAAGATGGCCTAAGATCACATTCGGCATATCTAACTAGACACAATCAAGGAGCAAGAACACACACAAGTTCTAGCATCCTCTAAGGTGACGATCCACTCATAAACGAAGAGATCAATTTATGCATCAAAATCTCATAAGGCTCAAATCTCACGGCTTTCACATCCATGCTAGTCCTAGTGAATTCTCACTCTCATCACACAAATACTCAAAAAGAAAACTTGCAAGCATACTAGTTCTTTCTCAAATCCACTCTAACTCAAAGACTCACACAAAAGAATTCTTAACTCAACTTCACAATTCACCCTACTCATCAAATCATACTCAAAGATAGCAATCAACAAGCATAAGATGGTTGATAGGCATGAAATATGCAATAGCGAGTCAAATCAAAATCACCCCAAGGAGTATCTCAACTAACCAATAACCAATCAAACTCAACTCAAAGATAAGGGCGTACATGCATGTGCAATGTAATCATAAAACAAATAAAAAACTCCACCCCCCAAACTTCGACCTTGCTAGAGGTCTAAGTTTGGGGTTGTGGGTTACCTCAACCAAATAATTCCGTTTCTCTCACTAGCTTTGCACACTTCCTTGTCTCAAGTTGGTTCCTTCAATCTGAGTAACTCCATGATACCTTTACTCCTTTAGAGACAAGCCTAAAAGCAACTCACTCAAATATGAGGTTAAACATACGACTCAAAATAACTCCCTAATAACTAAAAGAAAACTCAAAGCAAATAATAAAAAAATAATGGGTTGCCTCCCATTCAGCGCTATTTTTAAGGTCCTCATGCCGGACCTAGCTCAAAGGAGCTTATGGGACATCATACTCAAATTTACCTCCCTCACTCTCATAAGAGTGGTGTTTGAACTCCTTTCCTTGATGCCCCACCATCATGAGCCCTTTTGCTTCCTTCCCCACCTCAAGTGGTATAGGTCTCAACTCCTTCTCACCTTTATCTGGAGGAGTCTTACTAAACAATTTCTTGAGTTTGGACTTTTTCTTCTTAACTCCTCCTTTCCCTTCTAACTGGACCACGTCCACTTTCTTCACCTCTTCATCCTTCAACTTCTTCACTTTATCCCTATCAAAATAATCAAGATCATAACGCTCATGGGTTAAATAATCAAGTGAAGGACTAACAAAATCATGAATATCAGAAGGATTAGGGATAGAAGGCGTGTCTTCAACATGAGGACCAATTGCATCCATGCAATACAAGCTCTCATCCTCCCTCGGGTGTTTCATGGCTTCATATAGGGAGATCTTCACTTCTTGATCATCAACCTTCAACGTGATCTTCCCATTCGCCACGTCTAGCACCATCCCCGCCGTTGCTAAGAACGGTCTTCCCAAGATCAGGGGTACGTGCTCATCTTCCTCCATCTCTAGCACTACAAAGTCGGCTGGAAAGATGTGATCTCCAACTCTCACAAGGACGTCTTCAACCACACCTTGAGGTCGAGTAATAGACCGGTCGGCTAGTTGAAGCGTCATCATTGTGGGTTGAAGTTCACCACCTTCCAACTTCTTGAAAAGCGACAACGGCATCAGATTTATGCTCGCCCCGAGGTCGCACAACGCTCCCTTCTTGATCCCGTTCCCAATATCACAAAGAATGGTGAAGCTTCCGGGATCCTTCAGCTTCGGTGGAAGCGCCTTGTGCACTAATGCACTCACCTCGTGGTTCAGCTGCACCAACTTCGGCTCATCCACTCGCCGTCTTTTTGAAATCAAGTCCTTCAAAAACTTGGCATAATTTGGCATCTGTTCCAAAGCATCATAAAAAGGAATATTAATATGCAATTGTTTAAAAATATCAAGGAACTTAGCGAATTTCTCATCAAGCGTTTTCTTCATAAAGCGTTGTGGATACGGGACGGGTATCACAGATTTGGGTACCCCCCATTCATCTCGCTCGGTCACTTTCACTTTCTCCCTTGATTCCTTTGCTTTCTTCCACTTAGGAACTCTCTCAACCTCCTCACTTTCCTTGCCCTTCTGGGACTCATCCATATCTTCATGCCTCTCAATCCCTTCACTTTCAATCCCTTTCTCAACTTGGGGCGTCTCAGAATCAGCAGGCATCTGAGGCCCTTCATAGTTGGTTCCACTTCTTAACTGGATAGCCTTGCAATGCTCCTTCGGGTTCCCCTCCGGCATTCTATTCACGGTCTTTGCAATCTGGCTCATCTGGAACTCTAAAGAAGTGAACCTTCGATTGTTCTCTTGTTGAGTTCTAGTCCACTCAACGTTCATCTTCTGGAGCTCTTGATCTCGATGATCACCCTTCTTATGCAATTACTTCACATCGTACTCCAAGGATGGCAATCTCTTGCTACCTTCCTCAACCTTCTGAAGGATCGCTCTCAACATCTCCTCGGTTGATGCACCGCCTTCTCCACCAGGAGGTTTAGACCCCGGATCAACACCTGGAGGTACAGATGGTTGACCATAAGAAGGTCTTCCATACTGATTTCCACCTTGGTAGCCATGCTGATTGTAATACGGACCTCCCATGTAATTGGCTACCTCTTGCTGTCCACTTGGTTGGTCTACTCTCTCATTCTCTACTGCATGCTCTCCACCCAAACTCTTCCCCAACTCGAGGTTGTTGATCTTTTCCATCATGGCCATCAATAGCCTTCTCGTTCCTTCTCCCTCTTCAACCTGATGCACCCTCTGAAAATTTGCATCCACACCCCAAGCACCGGCATTCGTGACAATGTTGTCCACGATTTCCCTACACCTCTCTATGCCTTGATTCAGGAATGCTCCGCCCGCACAAGCGTCTAAATGGTCTTGCCCCGCCTTGTTGGCACCACTGTAGAAGAATGCCATAATATCCCCCTCATTGTACCCGTGTTGCGGGCACTCAATCAGCATGTTTGAGTATCTCTCCCACGCTTGGCGTAAATCCTCTCCGGACTTCTGGCGAAAGGACGAGATCTCAATTCTAGCCTTGATCGTCCTAGATGGAGGGTAGAATCGCTCGAGGAACAGACGCTCGAGCTCGGCCCAAGTGGTTACACCTCCCCGAGGAAGCGTGTTATCGTACCACTCCTTGGCTATTCCCGTCAATGAGAAAGGGAACAGCCTAAGCCTCTTGGCATCTTCAGACATGCCATTATAATTAAATATTGAGGCTATCATGAGAAAGCTCCTCAAGTGAGTGTGAGGGTTCTCCTTCCCGATCACCCCTTTGAACTAATTCTCGGTAAGCAACTTTAAAATCCCCGGGGATATCGAGATGTTGTTCGCCTCAACAGGAGGTAAAGCTACTCCATCATAGTACCGCTGTGGCTGTGCTGCAAACCTTTCTCGAATAGCCATATTGTGATCTACGTTCAGAGGAACGTGTTGAGGATTAACAGCTGGTACGGGTACTTGTTGGGGTGGTGGTTGGTAAACAGGTGGTTGGTTGTAGACAGGAGGTGGATGATATGGATATGGTGGGTAAGGATAAGGTGGGTATGGGTAATGTTGGTATACTGGGTTGTTAAAAGGGTTATTTGGGTTTTGTGGGTAAGCAGGGTTGTTATGAGGATTATGGACAAGGTTCTGAGCTGGATTCCCTACGTTTCGTGTATCCGGGTTTAGGCTCTGGCTATCCCCTAATGGAATTTGATTCTGGCTACCACTAACTCCAGTGCCTTCAACTCGGTCTACTGCCTGATTGAAATCGTTGGCAGCATCGTCCAACTCATTATTGATATCCATTGGTTCCTTTCCTAAGTCGGAAGCGTTCATTCTTCTCAAGAAGGCTCAGTTCCTTCTGGCTATTGTCTCAGGGTCCAAAGGTATTCTCTCTTCGCTCGTATTGCCTTGTGAGCGTGTTTTCATAAACCTGACACACTAGCAGAAGGGTCAAAACGCAACTGCCGATTGAATACAAATAAAAAATAAAAACAGAAAATAAATCACCCACTACTAACTACTAAGCTATCTACAAGTCCTATTCAAAATCATACAACGCCATCCCCGGCAACGACGCCATTGACTTGAAGCGATTTTACTAACTTCTACTAGTCGCTTACCCGCAAGCGGACGGGTTCACTGTAGTAAGAGTAAGTATAATGACCAAGTAGTATCGAACCCAAGGGATGGTGTATATGCGAATAGATCCCTGAAGATCTACGCGTCGTAATTAATATGAGTGTATTGTTTTTGGATTTTTTGGAAATTATTAATTTGAAACTAAATTAAACTACTTAATCTAAAGAACAAATTAAACGAATTAACTAAGGATGTTTTTCTAATGATGAGTGATGATGCTTAGGATAAGAATCCCTACGTATACTAACGGAGCAGGTACATAATCAAAGTAATCGTGACAAACAAGAATTAACCTAAGTAAAAGCTTGTAGGATTAAAGCTCAAGATTCTAAACCTTAATTCTTTATCCTAACAAACGACCTCACTAATCCACTAACAAGTTAATAGACCGTGCTTAATTAATGAGACCCTAATTTAACTATTGGTGATGCGGTCGTCCCCCATAGCTAAACTGGCAAGTGAATTAACCTTTTCTAAACCCTCTTGTTAAGACTACTAATTGTTATCGAGTGATGCGGTCGTCCTCTCTCTAACACTTTCGTACGAAATTCAAAGGTAGAGTTAAGATTAATTATATGAATTCATTAATTAAGAGAATTAAAACTAACGTCACAAATTACCCTAATTACGTACCCACATCCTACTTCTACGAGTTCATCCTACCCTAAGCATGCAAGGGTTTTAGCCGGACATGGTTTTAACAAAAATAAAAGCAATAGAAGAAACAACGAACATAAACATAATGAATTGAACGAAGAAAATAAGAAACATGAACTAGGGTTTTAAAAGAAAATAATTCTAAGAACTGAAATTTAATTAACTAAAACGACGTTCAAAGCGTTTAAAGTAATCAAGCTAATGAAAAGAAACTAAGAAACGAAAAGAAACTAAGAATTCGTATGAAAAACCTCAACAACGTAAAAGTAAAGCTTGCTCGTTCTTCTCCTCTTCCTCTCTCTAAAAACTAAGTCTAAAGTGATTTCTAAAAGTCCGGAATCCTTCAAAACGTGTTAGGAAGAGGTATATATAGGCACGGGTCGAAACGGGAGTTAATGGGCCGAAAAAATGCATCCGGAGGCCAAAATATGGAAGTGCTCGAGCAAAAACACACTCGAGCGGCCCCATTCGAGCATATAGGTCGAATGAAACAGGTGCTCGAGCGCTCCCGCTCGAGCTGGTCGAGCGGCGAAACTTTTCTGCCATTTTTCGGTCATTCGAGCAACACGCTCGAGCGCTGGCGCTCGAGCTGCTCGAGCGGTCTTCGGCTGCTGTGCACTTGTTCGTAAAATCTTCATATCTCCTCAACCGGGAGTCCGTTTTGGCCGATTCAAAGTCCTACGAACTCCTCTTTTCGCCCTCTATCCATCTATGAAAACCAAAGAGACAAATTACTAAGTTTATAAAAATGATCCTCATTTGACTCCAAACACTAATCGAAAACACTCAAAACATGATCAAATCGGGCACCAAAACATAACAATTTCACGCCTAATCAAACTGACAATGTGATCTTCAGTGTGACTACAAACCCACCACATTATCTACAATATAAGATAAATAGACATACAAGTAATACAAGCAATTAATAAGATTGCAATAATGTGAAAAACCATTTATTTCAGATAATAAGGAAATCGAATATATCCATAAAAGCCCAACAAAAGTTTGCTTTACAGTATACACCAACAATCTCCCACTTATACTAAAGCTAAACTTTTAGTATACACATAAAGACATATCAATTTTCCCACTTATACTTAAAGTCTAGCTGGTATACATCGTAAACCAAGACCTTCCACATGCTGCTCAAAAAATTTCATCCCCAGAGTCTTTGTGAAAGGATCAGCCAGGTTGTTCAACGATGCAATTTTAGCTACAGCCACGTCTCCTCGATTTACGATGTCTCGTATAATGTGGTACTTCCGCTCTATGTGTTTACTCGCTTTATGGGCTCTAGGTTCCTTTGAGTTTGCCACTGCACCCGCGTTATCACAATAAACAATGATACACCTTGGCATACTCTTGGACACCTCCAAGTCCAAAAGGAAATTACGTAGCCAAACAGCCTCTTTGGCAGCCTCTGAGGCAGCTACGTACTCGGCCTCCATAGTGGAGTCCGCATTGCATTTCTGCTTCACACTTCTCCAAGATATGGCTCCGCCTCCCAACACAAACACATAACCCGAGGTAGACTTCCGTTCATCTAGATCAGCTTGGAAATCCGAATCAGTATAACCCAAAGGAACAATACTATCTGACTGGTATACCAGCATATAATCTCGAGTCCTTTTCAAGTACTTGAGAATATGCTTGACAGCAGTCCAATGTCCTTGACCAGGGTTAGACTGATATCTTGCTACCATGCCGACTGCATAGCAAATATCAGGCCTCATACACAACATCGCATACATAAGGCTTCCTACAGCCGAAGCATAAGAAACCTTAGCCATCTCCTCTATCTCCTTCTGTGTCTTAGGACACATATCCTTAGATAAGGGAACTCCATGTCTAAAAGGTAGTAAACCCTTCTTTGAGTTTTGCATGCTGAAACGAGCAATCACAGTATCAATGTAAGATGCTTGAGATAAACACAACATTCTCTTTTTCCGATCACGAATGACCTTTATACCAAGAATGTACGATGCATCTCCCAAATCCTTCATTTGAAACTGCTCTGAAAGCCACACCTTTACGTCTGATAATACTTTCACATTGTTGCCAATGAGAAGAATATCATCTACATACAGTACTAAGAATACCACGACGTCTCCGTTACTCTTCTTATACACACAACTTTCATTTTGACATTGTTCAAATCCAAAAGATTTGATCACCTCATCAAAACGAATGTTCCAAGACCTGGAAGCTTGCTTTAGCCCATAAAGGGACTTTTTCAGCTTCCAGACCAGATGCTCTTGGCCTTTCTTCACATAACCCTCAGGTTGCCGCATGTAGATGTCCTTATTCAGATTTCCATTAAGAAAGGCTGTCTTGACATCCATTTGCCAAACCTCATAGTTCATGTGATTAGCTATGGATAAGAGAATCCAGATCGATTTTAGCATGGCTACTGGTGAGAAGGTCTCGTCATAGTCGATTCCTTCTTTCTGGGTAAAACCCTTTGCCACCAACCTTGCTTTAAAGGCAATAACCTTCCCATCAGATCCTCTCTTACGTCTGTAGACCCACTTACACCCGATGACTTCCTTGCCATGGGGAAGCTCGCTTAGGTCGTACACTTCCATAGCATCCATAGATTCAATTTCTGAATCCATAGACTTGTGCCAAGACTCTGCATCTTTGTCTTGAATTTCCTCTTTGTAAGTCCAGGGATCGTTATCATCATGTTCATCTCTTGGAATCAAGTCCACAGACTCTCCCACAAACATGAAACGATTAGGTTGACGTACAACCCTCCCACTACGATGAGGCAATGCATGCAAAGGTTCATCAGAGTAATCACGTTGTGCAGTCTCTTGTGGTATTTCCTCTTGCACACTCGGTGTGCCATTGTCTCCCCTTAACTCATTGAGAATGATCTCACTATTGGACTTATGCTCATTCATATAGTCTTCCTCTAAAAATTTGGCATTAGTACTGACTATTACCCTCTGATCTTTAGGACTATAAAAATAACCACCTTTTGTTCCCTTAGGATATCCTACAAACAACCGTACTTCAGTTCTAGGTGCCAACTTATCAGCTTCCTTATCCAGCACATGTGCTGGACAACCCCAAATCCGAATGTGGTTGAGACTAGGCTTTCGCCCAGACCACAGTTCAATCGGAGTTTTTGGAACCGCTTTAGAAGGTACGTAATTTAGAAGGTACGCCGCTGTTTCCAAGGCATATCCCCAAAACGAGGTAGGTAATGAAGCATAACTCATCATTGATCTCACCATTTCTAATAGAGTCCTATTCCTTCTTTCAGCTACGCCATTCTGTTGGGGAGTACCAGGCGCAGTGAGCTGGGATGTAATCCCATTCCCTAATAAGTATTTCCTAAATTCATTACTAAGGTATTCGCCACCACGATCAGATCGTAGTGACTTGATACTCTTACCATGACGGTTCTCCACTTCTGCCTTAAATTCTTTGAACTTGCCAAAGCATTCAGACTTGTGGCGCATCAGATAGATGTACCCATATCTTGAGTAATCATCAATGAAAGTGACGAAATACTCAAAACTACCTCTAGCTTGAATAGACATAGGCCCACACAAATCAGAGTGAATCAATTCTAACATATCACTGGCCCTATTCCCCTTGGCCTTAAAAGGCCTTGAAGTCATCTTGCCTTCCAAGCAGGATTCGCAGACTGAGAATGGTTCCACTTGGAGAGACTCCAAAGAACCACTACTTACAAGTCTTTGAATTCTTCTCAGTTTGACATGACCTAGTCTTAGGTGCCAAAGATATGTTTGATTCATCTTTGAAGGTTCTTTTCTCTTATTTGATGATGATGAATGAGTTTCAGTCATAGTACGATATGCACAAGTAATAGTGTAAAGACTGTTTTCTAACGTGCCAGAACAGATTAAAAAATCATTTCTCATAATTACAACTTTGTCATTAAAAACAACTGAGCATCCATCCAAAAACAACTTCGAAACAGAAATTAAATTCTTCCGAAAACTCGGCACTTAAAAAACGTTCTTTAATACTAAAACATAATTAGAAAAACATAAGTGCACATCTCCCACTGCGACCACTGCTACAGTCGTAGCATTGCCCAAACTGATAGTAATCTCACCCTCACTCAGTTGCCTTGTTTGCAGAAACCCCTGCAAGGTATAACAAACATGATCAGTGGCTCCTGTATCTACTACCCAAGAAAGGGCAGAACAAGCCGCAAAGCATGTTTCAACAACTAGAGCAAGAGACGTACCAGAGTTATCCTTTTTCAGGAGAGGACAATCAGGCTTCCAATGTCCTGTCTTGTTGCACTTGAAGCATTTGCCTTTCGACTTTTTCACGCCACCAGAAGGCGCCAAAATCTTGCTCCCACTGCTTCCACCACTACTTCCACCAGCCTTTTTCTGAGAAGGCTTTTTCTTCTTCCCGCCCTTGGACGAAGAAGATCCAGCCTGAACAGAAACATGAGCTTGTGGACCCTTACCCATGAGACCTTCCGCCGCAACCAACTCCGCAAGAAGCTCAGCTACAGAATAGCCCTTCTTACTCATGATTATGTTCAAACGGAAAGTTTTCAAAGGATTTTGGGAGCGAGTTGAGGATCATATCGACCTTGGCATCACCGTCGATTTCTCCCCCGAGTACCTCTATCTCATTCAGATATTCCATCACCTTGAGACAGTGGTCCCTCACCGACGCTCCCTCTGGCATAGAGGTAGTCATAATTTTCCTCATAGCCTCAAAATGGGCAGCCCTATCTTTCTCACCAAAAAGCTCTTTTAGGCTCAACATCATATGTGCGGCAGTAGGCATGTTTTGATGCTGCTGTTGTAAAACATTTGACATAGATGCCAAAATGTAACAACGAGCCATCTCATCAGCCTTGTGCCACTTCTTATGAGCCTCCTTTTGCTCTTCAGTGGAATCGGGTGCCAGATCGGCAGGAGCAGGAGTATTGAGCACAAACTTGTACTCATCTGCAACTAGAACAATGTCCAGATTTCTCTTCCAATCCAAATAATTCAGACCAGTAAGCTTATTTTCTTTTAAAATAACCATAAGCGGGTTGAACGTCATCTTATTAAATCTGAAATAAATTAAATGCAAGCAAGCATTAAAATCACATAAATTGAAGCATAAAATATTGGAAACCTTCAAAACCAATATTTAACACAACCTCCAACAGCCCAACAAACACACACGCAAGCCACGTTAGGATGGTCGTTTAGGCATGTGTTCATTAACCAGACACCAAGTCTTTAATTTCAATATCACGTCAACTTATCCTTATGACGAATGAAATTATTAGTCGGACCTTAACTGGCCATGTGAATTAGAACAGGGACCCCGTTGGGGGGTTATATCAAAATTCACATCTAAGTGATGACCACAATTTAACTGTAAGCAAAATTATTCACTATTGACAGGCTCATACCAAGAACACATCGCCAGTAAATAATTCACTACAGTTATCTTGCACTAATCTTAACTGATGAACTCATGAATAATACATCCGTTGGGGATGATCACACACTTCATCTAAAGATTAAAACATTTTGATTAGAAGTCTTAACTAGTAAGCTTGTGAATGTTGCATCCGTTAGGGGGGGACTCCCAAGGTCCCACGAGCAACAATCACCTTACTTAAAGACCAATTGTGGAGGCCAATGAATTAATTAAATTAAATTCTACTCACTTAGTCATTTAAAATTGAAGATTATTCGCAGGCATAGCAGATTATAATAAAAAAAATTATAAAATACAAACATGCCATAAAACGATAAATAAAAGCATAAATAAATGCATATCTATCGCAACCCCTTCTAAAACTTATCAAAAACAGCCTATGAAAGCTATTACAATGATAAATCAAGGGCGCAGACGGATGCCTCACATCGGCCTCTCACGCAAAGCAAGAAACGGTATCGAACGGCTCGAATTCACGTCACCCGAACTAAACTAGCAAAAAACTTCATCAAGACGATTGAATTAGCTCTCACCACAGGGGATCCCAGCAAAGCGATGAGGTCTGTAGATAACATCACGAGGTTTCCGAAATGGGCTTACTTGCAGAAAATGGACTCCCGAGTCAAAAGTTATGGCCAAAACAGTGAACGTCACCGACTAGGGCCAAAAAACCTTTAACACGAGAAACCTGAAATCCGTTTCCACATCCTCCATCCGACATCGCCCACTCTTGTGATCATATAAAACAACCAATACAAGCGAACAAAACCCTAATACAGTGATCTATTGCAAAAAAAAAACCTATACTACCCACACTTATTATCTGGTGGGAAAAACGATTACAAAATCACACAAGGGTTGCGATAGAGAAACGATCTAAAACCACAATAACAGAAATCTAGAAAATAAATACACGTTTCAGGCAGAGCCAACAATCCACGAATCCTTGGCTTTGATACCATTTGATGGAACGCGCCGGTGAAGGCGGTCCGTCCCCAAGATCGTTGTTGGGATACCAAACATGTATAAACAACTAAAGACCTAAACATGCATCTAAAAACAAGTTTAGATCCGTTACCCTTGAAGACCGAGGCGTTGATTCCACTAATGATCTTCTAGTCTGTCTCCCAACCTCGTTCGTACACGGGGTGGACGGCGAACTAGCGAACGTGGAGAAAAGTGCCTCACAATTTCGTCTCCCTCTCAACCCCACTCACAAATTTCGGCTGCTGCACGTTTTATCTTAGAGTGCTAGGGTTTTAAACACGAAATTGAAGCCTTTATATAGACTCCTTAAGTTTCATGGGCCAGACTAGGGATCTGTTAGAAGGTATAGGGTTTGGGCTCCTCACGGACCCAAATACTCTTATGTTCAGCCCAGAACATTTATTTGGCCCGTGAACATTAATTCATTCCACTAGAGAATTAATGTTGCACTCCCATCCTATCCCGAACCGAATCAGGGCTTCTATTAGACTCTATAATTCCCCGTGTTAAAGATATCGCACGTCCATTAATTATTAAAGCTCCTGACCGCTTCAATTAATTAACATCTATTATTCCTTGAGTAGTACCACTCAACCTTGTTGTCGTACGGATATAATCAACCTGCAGGGTTTAATACGACAATCCTTTATGAGTTTCCTCAAGGGGACGTCATCAACCTGGATCACTAGGACACGGTGCCTTAATGTTAATAAATAGACATCGTGCAAACGATGTCACTACCCAAAATACATAGTGCGTTGAATCTAACAAGATTCTCACCCATAGTAAATCAAAGTAGTGAACAAGCGCTCCACATATCTAGATATCACAATTAGGGTTAAGAATTACAAGAGTCACCAAGACCTTTAGTTCTTCATAACAGTCAGAATAGAAGAACATGTCTTAACTGTGATCCATTTAATACGACATAGCGTACTAGTATGAACTAATGGCCAAGACAAGCCACTAACAAGTTCATACTACAACTTATACCAATAGTTATGTCCAGAACTATCTCAGTTGTGAATATTGTTTATATCTTATAAGGAACTGACAATGTGATCTTCTGTGTGACTACAAACCCACCACATTATCTACAATATAAGATAAATAGACATACAAGTAATACAAGCAATTAATAAGATTGCAATAATGTGAAAAACTATTTATTTCAGATAATAAGGAAATCGAATATATCCATAAAAGCCCAACAAAAGTTTGCTTTACAGTATACACCAACAGGCAATGTAGAAGAGAAGGGCTGAGACGATGTTGTCTGAGGTGAGGGACCCAATTTTGGCAATCTCCGATGGTGGTGTGATCGCCAAAAGGAAAGCACAACACATAGAACATGAAATATGTAATCAAATGTATAAATCCACGGTATTCAAGAACATAGATAATTGCTTACTTTGTTGGTTCAATATTGACAGAAGATACCTTTATCACCAACTCAACTCTTCCAATTCCATAAACTCCTAGACACGAGAAAGAATTTGCATCAATTGTTTTGTTGGTTGAGATGAACCTGACACCTTCATATCTAGACAAAAACAGAATATTAAAATAACAAAGAGATCAGACAGATAACTAATTAAGAATTATTCAAACAAAGTAAACAAATCATGAATCATCTAAAATCAGGGATTACGAAAATCCACACGGTAGAACCTCTATATCTGAAATTTTAATTGAAAATCAAACCAGATGTTGGAAAAATCCGAAACAAAAAGCCCTAAATTCACAACATTTTAGATTGAGTACATTCTACTTTCAATTCTAGGAAAATTAAAACATCACATCTAAATCGATGGAAACTCTTTCATTAGAGAGAAGATTGTTTACCGACATTGCCTCGTTCCTGATCCGAGAATGGTATTGTGAAAGAAATGAAAGGACATGGTATGCCAAGGGATGGTATAGTAAAGAGAATTAATGCAAAATTAAACGGTTAAGAGAAGATGGGTAAAAGAGTATAATACAAAAAGTGAGAGGGGCAAAATCAAATTTTTTTTACAAATCCAAGGCACTTTTATATATATTATAGATATAGATATAATACATGATATATACATATGAATATAAGATTCGTGAAATATGTTCATGCCTGACCCGGTTTATTTTGGAATAAATATGAAATATAAAAAAAAAACCTACACAATTCGTTCTTTTCTCGTCTCCACGTTTGCCCGCCGTGACTCCTTGATCCATTCAGCGAGGTACTCCTACACTTTCACCTCTTGCTGTCAGGAGCCATCATCTCTCTCCCCGCAGTGCCCGATTGTCTAGGGACCTTTCCTGTTGGCGCCGCCATATAAATTTGTAGTTATACATGTATATATGCGTGTATATAATATTTTCTGCTTGTATGAATACAATGATGGATGAATGGTAATTGCATATATTTATATAGTGGGACATAAGGTTGAAGGATTTATGGGTGTGTACATAATCGCATGATGATTATGTGTGAGGATTTAATTCAAATCATGCTTCTGCTAAATTTGTGTAGCATATAAAAAGATTGTTTAATAAATTACTTGATCGGTGCATTTTTTGTGTTTTTATCATTTCTCCAGTTTTATTTTTGTAGTAACACAACAAAAAATTGACGTTTGTTTATGTGGTTGCATATTCTGTGTCTATCAGTATCACACTTTTATTTATGTAGTAAAATAAAAAAAATTACTTTTATTCATATAGTAACACATTTCGTGTCTATTAGTATCACAATTTTATTCATGTAGTAACCATAAAAAAATTACTAAAAAAAAATAATATTAGCATTTATGTATATAGTAACAAAATTTATGTCTATGAGTATTAGAATTTTATTCATGTAATAACCCTAAGAAATACGAAAAAGCAACAATTTTGGCTCTTGTGTATGTAGTAAGTAGTAACACAATTTATGTCTATAAATCACAATTTTATTCATGTAGTAACCCTTAAAAAATACTAAAAAAGCAACAATTTTAGCTTTTGTGTATGTAGTAACACAAAAAAGTGAGTGAAAAAGAAAAAAAAATGTAGAAAAGCTGCAACATGTAGTAACACATTGTGAGTCTATCAGTATCACATTTTTGTTCACGTAGTAACAAAAAAAATTGAGGCTTGCTTATGCAGTAGTACATTCTGTGTCTATCAATATCACACTTTTGTTCATTTAATAACACAAAAAATTAACTTATGTTCATGTACTAACACATTTCGTGTCTAGTATCATAATTTTGTTCATATAGTAACCCCAAAAATATAATGGAAAAAAAGAAGAAGCAAAATTGGTTGTTGTATATGCAGTAACACAATTTATATCTATGAATATAACAATTTTGTTCATGTAATAACACAAAAAATGAGAAAAAAATGAGAAAGAAAAACAACATATAAAGCAACAAATATAAAATTGACTTTTGTTCATATAATAATGCATGGATCCTTTGGCACGGGCAATCTATCGTGCAGGAAATAGAATACCTGACGTAGTTAGACGTGATAAATTGAATGAGAAGTTACAGTTTAGAGGGACCCCTTTCTCTTAAATAGTTAAAAGAAATACTAATTGAAACTTTGAAAGTTGATTATTAGTTTTTCCAATTTTCGTATTAATTATGACTTTAAGTGGTTGTGATTAATTTATTTTTTGAAATTGCATTTTAATTCATGTAGTTTAGTGGTAGTTCTAAGTTATTTGAATTGTTTTAAATACTTGAACTATGTTGTTTTGTGTTTTGGAGCTGAATCTATGTAATGAGAATACTTTATGCGATTGATGATTAATAACTTTAAGTTATTTTTCGATGTCAACTTTTGTATCAAATTTTATAGATGTCAGTTAGCTTAACATGGAACAAGATAATACATAAATGAACATTAACTTTTTGGAATTTTGATGTTATAAACCTGATAATGACTTCAACAACGATCATCATTGAACTAAACCAATAAGTAAAACTAAAAGGCGATAGCAATAACACGTAGCGTCGTATGATATAATGCATGTTCTTGGAGAACATGATGTGTTAGACACTATTAACCATGATGAAAAGTATTCTGAAATAGAGATAATACTCAAACTGAAAACAATCTGGACAGTCACTAAGCTTGGAATATTGAAAATTCCATAGCTAGTGAAATATTGGTAATTTTTGTCAATGATGACATATTCCATGATTGTGAATTGCATCATACCACCTATAATATCTGGGAATATTTAAAAAGAAAATTATGGTGACATTTTCCGTTTATGAGAAATATCGAATTCAGGATCATTCACTTCCTAACAGTAGGGAACACTTAAGAGTCAACACGACTCTTGATGAAAGTGTTGAAACTTTCTCTCATACAGCTCATAACGTTGAGCTAAAAGACGAAGAATTTAAAACTTCATAGTCTTCATTAAGAGTTCCCGTTATATTTATTAGTTCTATGGGAGCTTCGGGCTCTGAACGTAAAAGAAAATGGAAGGAAGATGAAAATGATAAGCAGTCTCTAACTGGGAGAGGTGCTATCAATCTTAGTGTCAATCTTAATGCTAGGAAGATCAAAGAAAAGTGCTAGACTGAAAATGGATAAGAGAGAAAATGACATGCTTCAGTTGAGAAGAGCGTGATCATTTTTGCTCATGAATGTACTAAGTTCAGGAGGGACAAGGTAGTTCATTCTGATTTTTATTTCAAGCACAGTCATCTTTAGTAATGTGTTCTTAACTGAATCTTATCGTTGTGGATTATAGATTCAGAAATGACAAATCATTGACTAAAGACTGTTGAGCATTAAGACGAGATGCAATTAAAGGAACTAAGCTCGAGTGAAGTCTTGGGACTTGTAAACTTGAGATTGACAATGGTCAATGTTTTATATCGCATAGTCTTTTGTTTGCTCGAGAGATCACTTAGGATCTCACCACTGTATCGGATCTTCCATAGCTGGGATATGATTAACTTTTTTCTGTGAGACATGGTTATGATTAGTATGTGACGGCAACGTGTTGGCTTCACACGCAGTCCACCAGCGAGTGAACGGTGGCGCGTATTGCATGTGTAACATAATTCATGGTATTAGACTTATTTTTCCATGTTTTTTTAAATGGTTATGGACTATAAGTGAGCAATTTTTTTTAGTTATATGAAGTAAGTTCATGTAGACTAAATGTTTGCTCCTCTAGCAATGCTTATGTAGACTATAACATTTTGACTTGCTAGATTAGGCCATGTTGTGCAAGATATGGTGAATTGACTTATGATAGAAGGATTATGATGTCTGTTCTTTAAAAAGTCGAGTTGTGGAATATCTTGCTCATAAGTGACTAAAAAACCATTATAAAACATCTATTGTTAATTCTTTATTGCAATTATTTCATTTTTTGATAAATGTGATTCTATGAATGTCAATGACAAAACTTGGAGCTTATCGTTTCTTCATTACATTAATTTGTAATTTCTCACGTTTTGGACATGTCTATTTTAAATTCACATAAGTCCGAGACATTGATGTACTTTGGACACCACCTGATGAGATGTGAATGAAAGACATAACTTTAAAGGTTTTAAGAACCCATAGAGCACGTGAATATTTATCCAAATAAGTTCAGGGAACTGTGTAGTGAAAGAGGCATAATTCGACAATCATAAAAACTTTGTACATTATTACATAATGGTGTAACTTAAAGAAGTTTTTTTTTTTTTTACATTGCTGGATGTGATGAGATCCAATTGAACTCTGGACACTCTGATCAAGGTAACCTTGGAATCTTGGGATCAACAGCTTGTGTACATAACTCTGTAAGTTAGTACTGAGAGTTGGGTCCAATGATAAATGTGTCTTCATAAGATGCTTCATTAAATCCAAAGGTTACGTGATGATTGGAGTTTATTGAGTTGAAAATAGTACATTAGATAGAATCACATGATATCAATTTTCTTGGAAATTGAATTTTCTAGTAAGGGCAGTATTATTTGGATGCTAAACCACTGTGAGATTAGAATAATCACTCTATCAGATCCAAGTGGGAGTGATTTAATGTGATTTTTAATAGATGCTTACCCATTAAAGATCAGATGGATCTTGATGGGAGTAATTATCTAGAGGAGATATCATCTATAGAATTTCACAGCATTTTAATCTCTTCAGATACTAAGAAACATGTGTTTGAGAAGCATCACGATCTCCAGAAAATATGATAAATCTTTAGGGAATGAGAAACCTATAGACGTTTGAGAGGTTCTATCTTGTTCTAGTAAAAGATTGATGAAATAAAACAATAGAAGAAGTCATAGAGGTGATGAAATCAAATCAAGTTTGGAAACTTGTAGTTTTTTCATCGAGACACAAAATAGTTGAGAATGTGAATTCTCAAAAGTCAAAGAAAGATCAATGGGTCACTCTTGAGGTGATCAAGTTCACATGATAGAAAAGATTATACTCTAAAAGGGAAAGTATAAATTTTTCTGTAAAATGTGAGTTGTACCTCGATTCGTCACAACTCTAGCTAAAGTAAATTATGATTTTGAATTACATAAAAATGGATGTTGAACATTGTATTTTCTCAGCGGAGAGTTTGAAGAAGAAATCTACATGTAAAGCAATAGGATTCTTTCTTCAAGGAGGATATGTTTGTAAATTGAGGAAGTCAATTTACGGAATTAAACAATCCTCAAAGACAGTGGAACTGAGACTTTATTAAATGACTGTCTCTTTAACATTGTTGTAATAGGCAAAGACCATTGTGTTTATGTTGAACGGTCCAAGGCATTTTTTTCTAATTCTATCCCTAGTTGATGATATATTGGCTAGAATTATAACAATGAGTATGTTTCTTGGTTAAAAGATTCATTGAATTCATTCAAAGAAGTTACTTGAGTTGTCTCAAGAGGCATACATAAAGAGTCTTCTAAGAATGATTCGGAATGAACCTTGAGAATGTGGTGATACTCATGTTATAAAAGAGCGAGTCATTGAACTATGATTAGTGTCTGAGAACTCTAAATATGAAATGTTAAGTACCATATGAAAATGAAATTGGATGTTTGATGTTTGCTAAATTGTACACGCATCGAGACAGTTGTTGAGTTGTTTGTCTTGGTTAGTAGATATCAATTAATCTAAAACACATTGAAAGATAGTGTGAGAGATTTTAAGATATCTGAAGGGTACTGCATATTATTATCTCAAGGAGATAATCTAGAATTGAAAGAATATACCACTTATGAAGTCGAGTTTGTGGCATGTGCATTTGCAGTCCAATATGTAGTTTGGTTGAGAGATTTCTGGATATCTTTGGAAATAGTAAGCACTTAAAAGGAAGCTGTGATGATTCATTGTGGAATCAAACAGTCGAGTGGGAGTTGTAAGGATTCATTGTGGAATCAAACACTCCAGTGGGAGTTGTAATTGCGCATTATGGAATAAAACACTCCAGTGGGAGTTATTCCAATTCATTGTGAGAACAAAACAGCTAGAGCTTACTCTGAGTATTTCAAGTATCAAGAAAACCAAATATCTTTATATAAAGTTTAACTTTGTAAGGATGTTACAAAGTAGAAACGAATATTTCTTAAAAGATTCTTGCTCGTTAGATGTTAGCAAATCCACTCGACAAACCTTCCCAAGAGATGTTTAGACATCAAAAGGTTGAAGTTCTTGCGTGGATTTGAACATGGTACAATGTAGTTGTGAATGTTCCTAAATTTTTTTATGTATTGTGAATTATATGAAAAGTTTATATAATAGTATGTCAACAAGTAAAGATTAGCTCTCTCATACGAGTAACCGCCTCTTACATCGAAGTATGAAAAAAGATGAGATTATTTGAAAGATAATCGCAATAGATTTTACCACAAATCTGTTTGACTTGTTATAAAGCTAAATCAGTGGATTCCTGGACGAAAGTGGGAGTAAGTCCAAGTTAAGTGTCGAGGATACACTTGAACTGTGATTTACACGATGTTAGATAAATAACTTTGATGGCATACGCTTTCATTCTTGGAAGTTTAGACATCGTGACATGTGTTTCATACCACATGTGCAAAGTTGACCATAAGGAATTGAGAAAAATATCCCTATTTTCTCATTGTATGAGGCCTTGAGGTTTGGATAAGCCTCTTATAAGTATCCTTAAGATTTTCTACAATATTTCTAGGTCTTCACTTTAGTGTTGCTACTTTAGCATGTTACCAATAGCTATGAATTATAATGGAGATGGGGTGCATGTCTAGGAAAGCGGCTATAGTGGGAGTCTGTAGATATTTTGTGTGAAAGGAAGAACATCTTTATTAACACATTCTATTGTGTTCATTGACCGGTCAATCGAGTTGAGAACTTGATTATGAACAAATAGATTCGATAAAGGTTGAATATGCTCTAATAATTTCAGGGGATTGAAAGAGATATGTCAACTTGTGTTAATCGACAAGAGTTCTGGGGTATAACGAGAATTGAATTCTTTATATAAATCTGGTTGAGTTGCTATATATCCTTAACAAGTGTATAGCAAGAAAACTCATATTCTCGAGGGTCACACGATATATTTGCTTGTATGAATAAGTATAATTTGATAAGTATAAAGATGTGAAGTAGATGGGCGTAATGCTCAAACTTCATGTGTGAGTGGGAGATGAAAATAATTTAATATTAAATTATTATATATAAATATCCACCTATGAAGTGGATAAGTTAGGAGGGAGTTATGGGATAACTTTTACGGGACTTTTAAGTCCCATATATATATGAAAAAGGAAAAATATAAAAAAGGGATTTTTATCTTTCTTCTACAGTATTCAAAATACGCAGGAATTCTCCAGGAGAATTCCTTCTCTCCCTAAATACACAGATATACATATACTATCTTAAAAGACATTTACATTGTGGATTACTAATCAATTTGTGAATAAATTCACATAATTGAATTCTGACTATGAGGATCACAAATACGTACGAAGAATCTAACCAGACTTGATTCATTCTGCTGCAATTACGAGGTTGGTCGTTCCAACTCCCTTTTGTGTTAATCGAAAATCCAACAGTACTCCATACATGAATCATATCAAAGCATTATTACTATCATGTATGTATAGAAAAAAAGTTGTGATTTTATCTATGTTTTAAAAGTGGAAGTGGACAAGTAAAACGGTTAAATCGGTATGACGTCATAAATATATAATATATAATTAAATATATAAGATATTGTACATATTTTTTTCCTTTGTAATTATATATCCAATAAACAAATTACGTCAAAAATTAAATAAATATACATTTAACATTGCAATTTAAAGTTAAATTTCAACAATCTAAATTAAAATTGCATATAGTTGAATTTTTTTTGAAATTATAAGTTAAAACCGCATCTTCTAATTGAGTTAGTAATACACAATACAAATACAATTATATATATATATATATATATATATATAATAAAAAAAATAACAATTGCAATTATAAAATAAATATTTTATATAAAACCCACTTAAAAATATCTAAATTATTGGCCCATGGGCGAGAGAAAACCCCAAATTGTAAAGAAGATGGCATAACCCAAATCTGATAAATTATTTCACAATGGGTCCGGCTAAATACCCCTCCATCATAGGGAGATACACCTCCCAAGAAGAAAAGAATTTATAAAAATCCTAAACTACCCTTGTATCATTAGATTTAGAAGAAACACCTCCCATCTTTAACACGAAACATTGATACCAACAAGAGACGATACCGCCGGCATCGTCCGCACATCACTGCGCCCACCTGCTATCTTCCAGAAATTTTTTATTTTTTTTAAAGAAACCCTATACAAACTAAACCCTGGATACCCTAGTTAAATGTATAAATCAAATAAAAGAATATCAATTATATATTTTCCATTTAGATTTTGACAGAACAAAAAAATTTGAAATGAAAAATGGTTAAAAACATTGATTCTAACAGCTTCTCCATTATTTAAAAAAAAATAACTCTCAAATGAATCTAAAAAAAAGGAAGAAAAGAATAAAAAAACAACCTTTATAATTTATAATTTTATGTTGTTCCCAAAATTAAGTTGGGAAGGAAGACGCACCGTGTGTCGGTGCTATGTGAAGGCGACGGTGGTGCCGACCATTGCATAGTCGGCGGCGCCACGTGATGATGCGATGGTCGGCGGTGCTAGATGACGGTGGTGGTGGGATGATCGGCGGTACCGTATGGGGGCAAATATTTTTACAAAAGCAAATATATGTTTTCAATTTATTTTTCATCCCTTTAAATTAAATTTATTGTTTCATACATTAACACATATTTGCTCTAACAATAATATACATTTGCTCTAACATCAATACATTTTTGCTCCAACATTAATACACATTTGCAATAATACACATTTACTTAAACATTAACATATATTTGCTCTAACCTTAACACGCTTTGCTTCAATAGTAACACATATTTCCTCTAACAGTAACACACATTTGCTCCAATAGTAACACATAGTTTTAGTAACATGCATTTACTCTAACATTAACACACATTTGCAGTAACACATATTTCCTCTAATAGTAACACAAATTTGCTCCAATAGTAACACATAGTTTTAGTGACACACATTTTCTCCAATAGTAACACATAGTTTTAGTAACACACATTTACTCTAACATTAATGCACATTTGCAGTAACACATATTTACTCTAATAGTAACATACATTTTCTCCAATTGTAACACATATTTGTAGTAACACACATTTGTTATGACAATAACACACTTTTACAGTAACACATTAAACTCTAACAGTAACACACATTTGCTCCAATAGTAGCACATATTTTTAGTAACACACATTTTCTCTACTAGTAACACACATTTGCTCCAATAGTAACACATATTTTTAGTAACACACATTTGCTCCAATAGTAACACATATTTACTCTAATATCAACACATATTTCCTCTATCAGTAACACAAATTTGCTTTAATTTTAACACATAGTTGTTAGGAGAGGAAATTCATCAATTAGGTGTTTATCTCTGCTTGAAAAGAAACTGGTTTAGTGGCCTGGTTTTTTCTTATGACCCTTTATTACTGTCCCTATTAATTGCTATGTAAAATAAAGGAAACACAACAAATTATGTACTATCCATGTGACTGCAAAACAAATCCATCAATTTTAATTGATCGCACAACAAATTAGAACAATACTTCAAACACTTAACTTTGCACCATCTAGATTCATCATCGTATTCACCATCGCAGCATCATCTCCCATGATCCTACTCCAATTTCTTCAACCATCTACCGCATACCTTCTGCTCGATAATGTGTGTACAAATTCTGCCTGTGGCACTATTCGCAATATCAGATCCCCCTTCCACCTCAAAGACGATCCCTAGGCATGCGGCGATCCAAATTACGAATTATCATACGAATTCAATATCACCACACTCTACCTTGCTTCCCACAAATTTCAAGTTAAATCAATCGATTACCATAAGTATAGAATTAGGGTTTCCAATGCTTCCATAACCCACTCGACCAATTTAACCCGACTCCAACCCACCCATTCTAATGGTTGCTATTCGTGGTTCAATTGTACGCATCCTTCATGTCTCTGTTTTGTTGCCAAGGTCTACTGGCAGAAAAGTAGAAAAGTTGCGGGAAGAGTTTGATCAGGGTTTTTATATGGGTTATTCTACGGATCCAGGATATCTTCATAGAATATTTCATATAACAATTTGTCTTAATTATCATGCTTATGGATAAAATAATGTATAGTTAAAAGGATAAGTCAAGTTACCTACAACATATGGTTGTTCGACTTAGGGCTTTGGTAGTGAGAGTTTTTTGCTCTTCGCCTTCTTTCCTAACTTGTTTTTCTTCCCAATTGGTAGATTTTGTTCTGGACGAACAACTGTTGGGTCGATGCGCGTTGTGTAGCTGGTAGCTTTGACTGATTACGTATCAACGCTGTTAGTTTAGTCAATTGATTAATGGATAAACAATGTCATGGCTGATCACGTATTAAAACTGTTGTCAACTCATTTATGTTACAAAATCAGGCCTCAAAATGCCATCTTTACTGGCGACGGGGTAGACGAATGTCGATTTACAAGTTTTATGAACTCAACGCTTCAGTTGCAGGTTGCCACATTATTTTACTTCAATAACCCCAAATTCGGTTCAATCGCTGAACCAGTTCGACTTACTTTTGCCCTTTTTAAGCTCGTTTTGAGTGCACATAGGATTTTAGATATTGATTAGCTTGAGACACATTAAGATGGAAAAATAATATGAATGGGCCATATTTCGGCATGGTGGGTAGGAGTTGATGTTGGTCTCGAAACGAGTTACACAGGTGTATGGGGGGGGGGAATACACCTGTTGTTATAAATTCAAAATTCTCTCTAAAAACTTATCAGATTTTACTAAAGACAGTAGATCTTCAGTGGACTTGGAAGTCTGCTAAGATTTACTAATGAAAGCTTGCTGAGACATCAGCTCCACTGAAGGTTCAAGACTTTCAGTTGAGTTGCTATCTAATTACCTTTTAGTTGCGGATTAGTGAGCCCTTAGGAAAAACTCGATTTGCTTGATAAAACTTGTTTGGAATAACACACACTAAAGAATTAGCATAATATAAATGCACAAGAAATAAAGTGGTTCAAAGATGAATCTCCTACGTCCACTGTCCTGATCAAACAGGAGAATTCCTTTCACTTAAGAATTCCTTGTGTTATAGTGCCAAGGTGCACTGATCAAACAATCCTCTCTTAGGATATTTGATCCCTAGGATAATTCCAGGTCCTAGTTCCCAAAACAACCAGCTTTCATACTAATATCAATAATCAACTTACTAACACCTCTTAACTCTAGCTCTCAACCTAACTTTGGGTATGGTTTTGAGTAGGGTTTGGTTCCAACTGTTTGTGAGATAATCCTTACAGTTTAGCTCAAGGCTTAAGGATGGATTATCTCTCTCTAAGGTTTGGATATAGCTGTAAGCTCAATTACAGAAGGTTTGGTATGCTCTTTACAGATTTGAAACACTTGGGAAACAAAGGTGATTTTGAGTGCTTCGTAGTAAGTTATGAGTGTAGAGAATGCTTTGTTCTTGTAAGTTTCCCGTACGTAGAAAGGGGCATGACCTTCTGTATTTATAGACCTTCTTGAAAATCTTCCCGTTGGAGATGAATCTTCTCAAGTAAGTCTCTTGTATCTGATTGGTTCAAACGACTCTATTTAAGCTTTAAGTCTTGTCAAGAAACGGCTGAAAGACCTTGCCTGTTTACCAGCTCTCTAGAAAAACTAAAACAAGACTTTTGGTACTTGTCAGTCTGTGACATGTCGGCTGTTAGTAGGGTACACCTACGCGTCATCTTCTTATTGGGCCGCGCAGTCTACTTGCTCAGAGTCTCGTCTAGTTTTAAGGTGGAACTCAACTGAGAGAACCTTCTTATTCCTTCATTTATTGCAAACTTTACTGACATTCGAATTGTCTTGTTCCAACCAGATTAACTAACAACTTTTAATGTGTTTAGCATTTAATGTGCATTGTTAGTCTTCATCAGTGGACCTTGATCCTCTACTGATGGTATAACCTTAGTATGAGTGTACTTAGAAAACATTCATAACTCTGGCTTCTTCTTCAGCTGACTTCTTCTTCAGTTTACTTCTTCTTCAATTTACTTCTTCTTCAGTGGACTTCTCCAACTCTTAGATACACTTTACAATTTGGCAAATACACTTCAGTTTCTTAACATTTGAACTGGCTAATTCTATTCTAACTGTACTGAATATACTTTACTTACATTTGACTTAGGAGGAACCTTTTGGCATCTTAATCAAAACATAAGTCTATACAATTTCCCAACAATTTCCCCCTTTTTTATTATGCCGAAACCTATCTATTACATAGTCTATTACATAGTCTTTATTCCGTTGGCATATTTCAAGGAATTTTGTAAGTAAATGTATTCAAGTACAAAGCCTAAATGATAATGAGATATTATCTTGGGCTGTAAGAATAGTAGAGTTTTCATTTCATGATAGATCAAGTGCAAGTACAAATATAATGAAGTCTACTGGATTAGTTCAAAAACACAAGAACAACTGGGACTTATAAACAAATGCCCAGTAATACTTAAACAGATTAGATGGACTCAATGGTTTGCTCCAGAGCATATTGCTTGAATACTCTAATCTTCAGCTCATTCTTCCTCTCCATGATTTCCTTTGAATTTCCCTTGAGACCCATGTACTCACAAAGAGAGACCCATTCACTGGTTATTCTTTCTCTATCTACTGCACCAGTAGCATCAGTTGGGGGCCAGTGGATGATGGGTTCAGGGGCCTTTAGAGCATGTTCAGGAAACTTGTCATTCCAAGCTTCATTGATATAGGGTAGAGCTTTGGATAAGATTCGAAAAGCCAATCATTGAACAGGTCTTGAGCATTTTCTTTTCCAAGTTCTCCACTGATATAGTAAGAGTAGACAAACTCCCTCTTGGCCGACTCCCAAGTATCATTGAGCTTTTTGGGAACCCAAGTATCATGATGAAGGAATTTAGCCTTTGAAGGCACCATCTTTTCTCTCTTCATCTTTGTTGTCCACTTTTGAAAACCATTTTTGAACTTCTTAGAGATGGTTTTATCAAAAGTTGCCAACCTTTCCTGCTTCTTCCTCTCTGCAAGCTCAATAGTGGACTCAATTCTTCCAACAACTTTGTCTCTCCTTTCCAGTTGTTGAGCTGTTAGCCTCTGAGCTCTCTCATTCATCCCTCATGCTTCTTTGATTAGCTCAGTTAGCTCAGTGACTCGGGTTGGGGCAGACATAGGGACTTTAGAGGAGACAGGCTCTGGGTTCAATACAGGGATGATCTCAACTGAATCTTCAGTTGACTTTGCAGTCAACCTTTGAGAAGACCTAGTCTTCTTCACTACCTCAGCTGAGAGCGCATCAGTGGTCTTCCTCTTTGTTGTCTCTCCCTTCAGAGCAACTCTTTCCCTCTTGTCTTTTTCAACAGCCTCCTTGATCTTGGACAAGTCCTTCTCCTTCTGCACTTCTTTCTCTTTCACCAGTTGATTTCTTTTTGTTGGGCGCGGAGTCCAGCATCTCCCAGCCTAGTCGGGTGCGATAAAGGCCCGGTGCGCCAAGTCCGGTGGAGGCTATTCGATCCGTGGCGCTGCAGCTAGATAGGGTTAAAGGAAATAAAGTAGCACCTCACTACAAGTCCGGGCTTTTAGTCTAGTGGCAAACGCTTGATCCTACAATTGGTATCAGAGCACAGGTCACTAGTTTGAATCCCAGTGGAAGGTATATGTTGGCCAAGAGGGCTGGCAGATGCTGGGGGGGATTGTTGGGTGCGGAGTCCAGCATCTCCCAGCCGAGTCGGGTGCAATAAAGGCCCGGTGCGCCAAGTCCGGTGGAGGCTATTCGATCCGTGGCGCTGCAGCTAGATAAGGTTAAAGGAAATAAAGTAGCACCTCACTACAAGTCCGGGCTTTTAGTCTAGTGGCAAGCGTTTGATCCTAAACTTTTATCAGCCAACTGTTGAGCTTCCTTGTTCACCTTCTTCATTGTATTCTTGATTGTTGACTCCTAGGAAAGTTATCAGTTTTAAGAATTATCTCTATTTTATTGTTTGGATCCAGCTTCATCTGCTTCTCAGACACTAACTCTTCCCCCTTTTCGAAATTAATCACGAACTCTGCTATAGTAATATTCATCTGCATTTGATCATGTTCAACTGCCCTCAGTTGGGTTGAGCAGTGATCCACCTCATCCTCCAACCTTGCTAGTGTTGCTCCAGCAGCTTGGCCAAACTTGACAAATTGGTCAAGTTTTGCACTGATAATTACGTCTGCCTTCTCTTGGGTGGGGAAGACTTCTGCTGCTTGCTTTAGTACCTCCTTCAAGCTGGCCTTCATCTCCTCATGCTTGGCCTCGAACTCAGTAACTTTCTTGTTCCACAACCCTCCAACCTTCTCCATAAGATCAGTTGAGAAAGCCTCTACTGAGGACTTTAGGCTGGTGGACACATTCTCCATTGAGTCTGCCAGAAATTTGGCCCTTGCTTCTTCCTCCTTCTTCTCCATTTCTTTGATGGCTTCAATCACTAGTACACTCTGCCCCTCCACCACATTTATGACCATTTGTTGAGAATCTTCGACTTTTAGAGTTAGATTATGGAGAGATGAGGTAGTAGACTCTATAAGTTCATCAATGTGATATGAGAGAATGACTGTCTCATCTACATCTTCTTGTACAATCTCCTGCAGATCTCTCAGTTGAGCTTCAATGGATGGAAGTCTCATTTTTTCAACATTGCTGATGGTATGCTTTAGAGGACTTAGACTAAGAGTAGTCTTGGGTACCTCAAGGGTGTTGGTGTTAGTGTCCTAGAGACAATCCATTGAAAGGACATAATACTAAGATAATATTTAGATTTGGTTTAATATTGGTTTAATATTAAATATATGGCGTTACACTTATTTGAATATGATGTTTGATTGTTTGCATATATTCTTATTTGTGTTCCCATGAATCACTACTGTCATTGAGTGAGTGAGAACTCAGATGACTTAAGTATGATTCTCAAATAGCCCCGATCAAGGATCATTAAGAATGGGATATTGATGATGCAATTGAGATTGGTGTGCGATCTGCATCATACTCTTAGAGAGTGTAGTAAGATCTCACTTACTACGAGATACCGGGTATCTCATGATGGATGCACAGATACCTTAGAGGGTATTGGTATACCCATCCGAGAAACAGTTTGATGTAATTCCACATAATGTGTCTACGGGTGTCTCGGTTAGTGGGAGCGATGTGATACTCCTCTGACTTGAGGTCAATACGCACGACATATGTGGAGTGGTGAACTTTGACCATGACCGACGCTTGCACCCTTCCACGGGTAGATATGGCATGTATTGGGTTCATCACGAAATACATGTGCGTGTTAGTTGAGCCAAGAATAGGATTCATTCCTCAATGTGGATTTAGAGAGAATACTCGTTTTCTCATCATAATTGGATCTAAGTCGTCGGCCGACGCGCATCAACTTAGATTTTGTGGCTAAGTGTGATATACTTGATCAATTAGTGATTTGAGATAATATGATTAAGCTATTTGAATAGACACTTCATCATGTTCAAGGCTTAATCGAGTATTCGTGAATGAAAGGAAGATATCACAATAGCCTACAGTATTACAGGTAGTTGCAGATTTCCTCGCAACGTACCTCGTATATTGAGAATGTCTGATTTATTGTCTAAGGTTCAATTAAGACCGTTAGTTCGACTAATCGCTCGATATATGAGGGCCTATGGGTCACACAACAAGCAATGACAATTTACCAATTATAGTTGGTTGATTAAATATTATATTGGATACAATATTTAATTTATGGAGAATATAATAATAATTATATTTGGAATTAATTATTATTATCATTTAATTAAATTGGATTTAATTAAATATGAAATCCCAATAATAATATTTGGAATATTATTATACAAGAATAATAGATATTGTAAAGATATTATTCGTAGGAACATATCTAGGGAAATATAATCCGTAGAGATTATATTACGGGCTAGGCTCGATATCTTGCTTAGGAATTAAGCCAAGTTAATCCCTATAAATATGTATCTTATAGGAATTTCGAAAGAGATACAAGAAATATAATTTCTCCATAAAATCTCTACTCGGAATTTTTCTAGCAAATTCATCTCGAGATTCAACGCTGGCATATCGGTGCGGGTTGGTAGAAAAGCCGTTATGTGGATACCATAGTGGAGGATTCCACGTACAAATCGCTGTAATGATTTATTTGTTATTATTAATCCTTTATGTTTTATGTTATACAACCATATGTAGATTCGTTGTTGGTGAATCATATTATTCCGCTGCGCCGAACATGGTGTTCGTGCCTCTAAAACCCAACAAAGGGTTGGATTTCCTGCACATGACAAAGACTTAACATGTTCCCCCTCAAACTCACCTCCTAACCCGGCCTGCACATCTATTTCCATGCTTACTTCCTCAGTCTCCCTCTTCTCACTCTCATTTTCTTTCATATTTTCAACTATATTTTTTCCAGCCAACTCGCCCGTTATAGGAACGATTGCTCTTATTTCTACACTCACAACATTTATAATTTTGACCTCCTTCTCTCTCTCACTCAACGTTTCAACTCCTTCACTTTCAGTCACCTCAGCTGACACTAAAGCCACCATTGAGGGTTATTGTGGAGTAGTTTCAGTAGACACCTCTACTGAACTACTCTTTGGCAACTATTGAGCCTCAGTATTCCTTGCCTCGGATACATCCTTGGCTACTTCACCACCACCTTGCATAGGTGAATTACCTTTCTCCTCCACTGATACCTCTCCTTTCTCACCTTTAACAACTTTCTCAGTCTCAATCTGAGCTGTTTTCTCCATCCTGTCCTCCTCCGACTTTCCTACAGCAGCCTTGGCTTCATTCATATTATCAAAGACTAAGCTTTGAAAGATTTTATCATCACATAACAGCCTGGTTTTGGTTAGACCAGTGAACTCGAGCACCTCCTTCTCCTCCTTCTTCCAATCCTCCACCTTTCCTCCTCCTACGGCAAGCAATATCTCAGCCAGCTTTCTGTCCTTGAGTTGGACAAGTAGCCTGACCCTTAAGAACATGGCTTTCAGGTCAGGATATTCATCCAGCTCCGGATACTTTGTCTCCAAGGAGTAGGCAACTTCATCCTTAAGAGTATCCAAGAAGGAATACTCTTCTTTATCATCAGATGGCAAAGATGGGGTGGGGGATCGTGGGTCTGTGGGCTCCTCAGGAATGGTTTCAAGAGGTTCTGAAATGTTAGGTTCAATGTCGGTGGGGGTTTGTTCAGTGAGGATGGGAATGGTTTCAGTAGGGTTTGGATCAGTAGAGGGTTGTTCAGTGGGGTTTTGGTCAGTGGGGGTTGAGGGAACTTGTTCAGTTGAGGTTTCAGTGGGGGTTTCTTTTGGGGATCCACTTTTAGGCTGTTGAGAGCCTTTAGTGGGGGTTTTGGATGATGTTGAAAGTTTGGAAATTCATTTGGTTTTGAGAGGGGTACGGGGTTTGGTTTTGATTTTAATTTTTAAGGGGGTGGGGGCATTAGAATCGGTTTCAGATGATATGATGTTGGGAGAAGATTCAGGGTTACCTGATGAAGAGTCATCAGTAGGGGTTGGCTTTCTTGCTTTCTTGGTGGATTTAGTTGCTTCCTTCTCTGTCTCAGCAGCTCTTTTCTCCTTTCTTTTTGAGGCCTTTTCAGCGACCTCCTCTTTGTATTTTACCATCTTGTCACTCATCTTGACAAGTCTCCTCAGCTTAGTTTTCTTTCCCTCAGTAGGGTTCATTTCCTCAGTATCCTCCTCTTCCTCCGGGGTTTCTTCACTTTCACTCATCCTCTTTCCTTCTAGGGCTTTCCCAGATTTAAACAAGGATTTCAACGTGCTCCACTTCCTGTCCTCCTTCCAGTCCACTCCGACATCCATATTCTCAATCAGATATGAGATTTTTATGGCATAATTAAGCTTACTAACCAGTTGTGGTATCTTCTCTGGTTGAAATTTAGCGCGCTCCTTGTTCAGTGCATGAAGGGAGAACTGTTGCCAGTTATATTCCTTATCTTTGCTTTCCACAATCGCTTTCATCAATCTGAGCTTTGGCTTGCTCACTTGTTCTGGGCTCCCCTGGTTGGCAAGTATGTGTTTCCCAGCAATCTCGCATAGTACATTATATACTGGGAGAAGCACATTTCTGTTCATCGTAGGGTGATACTTCACCTTCTTCTGCATAATCGTGTACACCCACCGGATTAGGGCCTTTTGATGGAAGATCAAATAGCTCCTTCAGATCTTCTTCATCTAACTCGATCTCTTTTCTTACTTTCTGAAACTCAATAAGCTCCTCTCCATCCCAAACAATCTTCTTCTTCCTCTTCAAGAACAGGCATGACTTAATCTTAGTGTCGGTGTTATTGACACTAAAGAAGAACTCTAGCACTTGCCTATCAAAACAGTTCTCAGGATGAACTGTTAGAAACTTTTCTAGGCCAGCGACTTTGACTATCTCCAGAGCCTCCTTGATGTGCCTGAACTCAGGCTTAGATTGGATTTCTGGGTTATCGAATAAGATATTTGGTTCATACCAGAAATTGTCTTTGTTGGTAAGGTGTTTGAGGTTGATTTTTACCATTTAGGGTTTGAACTTTGAAGAACTTTGAATAATTTCACAGAGGGTTTTTAGAGAGAGATAGTGATTTTGGACTTGAGAGATTTTGAAAAGGTTTCAGAGACTGATATGGAAGCCTTTTATATCTAAAATGAACGGTGAGACCAAAAGATTAATCAACGACTGGGGTTGATTTAGATGAGATCGTGGTTAGTTGAAAAGGTTGTGGGGATTTTTGAGATATCTAAACGGTTGAAAAAGAACCGCCTAAAATGGATGGTGGAGATTAAAAGGGTTGGTAGCCGAAAGGTCACATCATCTGACTTTTGAGGCGCGTGAGATAGGAAACTGAAAAAGGTTTTACTGACTTGTACAACGCACATTAAATGCTCCATTTATCAAAATATTTTCAAAACAGTGTAAAAAGATTTAATTTCACAGAAAGTACTCATTAACATTTTTGAAAAAATTCCTTTTAAATCCAAGAAGAATTCAGTTTTTGAAAAAATATATTAGAGAGAATATGATCGACCTCGACTGAAATTGTACTTCCACTGAGATTTGAAGCTTTTCTGAGATCTTTGACTCCACTGAAGTCACAACTCCACTGATTTGAAATCATCTCTACTGAGATTTTGATAAGGCTTCTTTCTTACTCCCCTGGATCCAGAAGTCCAAGCTCTACTGACAGTTCTTGAAACCTTGCTTCTGCCAAAGGTTTATTAAATATATCTGCCTTTTGTTTGTTAGTGTGGATCTTGAGCATTTTGATATCCTTCTTCTCCACATGATTTCTAATAAAATGATGCCTGATATCCACATGTTTACATCTTGTGTAGAGAACTGGATTTTCTGAAATAGTAATGGCACTATTGTTGTCACAGAAAATAGGGACTTTATTAGCAAAGATGTTGTAATCTCTTAGTTGTTGTCTTAGCCATAGGATTTGAGCACAACAACTTCCAACTGCCATGTACTTAGCTTCAGTAGTGCTTGTGGCTACTGAACTTTGTTTCTTGCAAAACCAAGAAATCAATTTACTTCCCAAAAATTGACAAGTGCCTGAGGTAGATTTTCTGTCAATTCTGCATCCTCCATAGTCTGCATCTGAGTATCCTGTGAGTTCCAGATTATCATCTGAGGGATACCACAATCCCAAATTCACAGTACCCTTTAGGTATTTGAGAATCCTTTTAGCTGTCTCCAGACGACTCTTCTTTGGATTTGCTTGATACCTAGCACATATTCCAACAACAAATGTGATATCTGGCCTGCTTGCTGTGAGATACAGTAGAGATCCAATGATTGCTCTGTAGTGAGTTTGGTCTACTGATTCACTATCTTCATCAGGTTCCATCTTTGTGTTGGTGTTGAGTGGAACTCTTGCAACCTTACTGCTTTGACATCCAAATTTGTTGATCAACTCCCTTGTATATTTGGCTTGATTGATAAAAAATCCTTCAGTGGACTGTTTGACTTGAAGTCCAAGGAAGAAATTCATTTCTCCCATCATTGACATCTCAAACTTTCCTTTCATCAGTTGAGTGAACTTTTCACAGAGGACTTGGTTTGGAGAACCAAAAATGATATCATCCACATAGATTTGCACCAATAGAGTGTCATCTCCTTTTGTGATTTTGAAAAGAGTTCTATCTACTCTTTCTTTGATAAAACCATGATCGAGTAAGAACTGAGATAAAGTATCGCACCAAGCTCTTGGAGCCTGTTTCAGTCCATATAGAGCTTTTCTCAATCTATATACTTTGTGACTTTCTTCAAAACCTGGGGGCTGCTCCACATATACTTCCTCATTGAGTACTCCATTCAAGAAAGCACTCTTGACATCCGATACACCTTGAATCTCTTGTGAGCAGCATATGCAAGAAATAACCTTATTGCCTCCAATCTGGCCACCGGAGCAAATGTTTCATCATAGTCAAAACCTTCTACTTGAGAATAACCCTTTTCCACTAGCCTGGCTTTATTTATGACTATGACATCATTTTTATCCTTCTTATTCTTGAACACCCATTTAGTTCCAATCACATTGCAATGATATGGTCTGTCCACCAACTCCCATACTTGATTCCTTGTGAATTGGTTGAGCTCTTCTTGCATGGCAATGATCCAGTTTGAGTCTTGAAGTACTTCTTCAATGGAACTTGGTTCCTGGTTAGATAAGAAATAACAAAACAAAGCACTTTCTCCATGAAAACTTCTAGGTTTGAGTCCCGAGAAGGATCATCTAGGATTTGCTCAACAGAGTGATCTGAGAGCCATGTTCTCCTAGACGGATGCCCTTCAGTAGAGGTTGATGATTAGACGTGAAATTGTTATGTTTTTGTGCCCGATTTGCCCATGTTTTGAGTGTTTTCGATTAGTGTTTGGAGTCAAATGAGTATCATTTTTATAAAATCATTATTTTGTCTCTTTGGTTTTCATAGATGGATAGAGGGCGAAAAGAGGAGTTCGTAGGACTTTGAATCGGCCAAAACGGACTCCCGGTTGAGGAGATATGAAGATTTTACGAACAAGTGACGGATGCTGAAAAGTGCTCGACCACATAGGCTCGAGCGGGGCGCTCGAGCACCTGATCCGCTCGACCACTTTAGCTCGAGCGACCCGCTCGAGCTGGTCTGCTCGAGCGCCTCCAAGGCATTTTTTCCAGATTTCGTTTTTCGGCCCATGAGAGCCCGTTTCGACCCGGTGCCTATATATACCTCTTCCAAACTCGTTTTAAACGACCACCAGATCCCGAACTTTAGAAATCACTTTTAGACTTAGTTTTTAGAGAGAGGAAGAGAAGAAGAACGAGCAAGCTTTACTTTTACGTTGTTGAGGTTTTTCGTACGAATTCTTAGTTTAATTTCGTTTCTCAGTTTCTTTTCCTTAGCTTGATTACTCTAAACGTTCTAAACTTTGTTTTTATCAATTCAAATTCAGTTCTTAGTATTTATTTCTTTAAACCCTAGTTCATGTTTCATCTTTTCTTGGTTCAATTTACCATGTTTATGTTCGTTGTTTCTTCTATTGCTTTTATGTTTGTTAACGTCATGTCTAGCTAAAACCCTTGCATGCTTAGGTTAGGATGAACTCGTAGAAGTAGGATGTGGGTACGTAATTAGGGTAATTCGTGACGTTAGTTTTAATTCTCTTAATTAATGAATTCTTATAATTAATCTTAACTTTACCTTTGAATTTCGTATGAAAGTGTTAGACAGAGGACGACCGCATCACTCAATAACGATTAGTAGACTTAACGAGAGGGTTTAGAAGGGGTTAATTCATTTACCAATTTAGCGAAGGAGGACGACCGCATCACCTTAGTTATATTAGGGTCTCATTAATTAAGCACAATCTATTAACTTGTTAGTAGATTAGTGAAGTCGATTGTTAGGATAAAATATTAGGGTTTAAAATCTTGAGCTTTCATCTTGCATTCTTTTACTTAGGTTATTTCTTGCATGTCACAGTTATTTTAATTATCGTACCAACTCCGTTAGTATACGTAGGGATTCTTATCCTGAGCATCACCATCTCATACTTGCATACACACCTTAGATACTTAGTTTAATTTTCCTTTTGCATTCGTAGAGTAATTTAGTTTAGACTTAATTCTTTTAATTTTCAATCCCCAAACATACACTCATATTAACTACGATGCGTAGATCTTCAGGGATCTATTCGCATACACACTTTCCCTTGGGTTCGATAATACTTGGTCCCTATACTTGCCACTACTACAGTGAACCCGTACTCTTGCGGGGAAGCTACTAGTAAAAGCTAGTATATTCGCTTCAAGTCAATGGCGCCGTTGCCGGGGATGGCGTTGTATGTCTTTTGAATAGGACTTGTCAATAGCTTAGTAGTTAGTAGTGAGTGACTTATTTTCTGTTTATTTTTATTTGTTCAGCAATTGCGTTTTGATCCTTTTCCTAGTGTTTCAGGTTTATGAAAACACGCTCACAAGGCAATACGGGCGAAGAAAGAATCCTGTCAGACCCTGAGACGATAGCCAGAAGGAACCGAGCTTTCTTGAGAAGAATGACTACTGCTGGAGACAAAGACAACATAAATCTGGATGGAGATGGGAACTTAGACAAAATAGCTGCAGAGTATAATGTTTTAGTGGAGCAGGCGGTTGGAGTTGAGAGCAGTAACCAGCAAAAACCCATAGGGAAAGCTCAGAACCAACTCCCAAACCCGCAAAACTCAATCAACTCTACACATACACAACCCCAAAACCAGAACCAAAACCAGATTATCCACCAAAACCCACAACAACCATTTAACAATCCTGCTTACCCACCAAATAATCACCCTTACCCTTACCCTTATCCACCATACCCGTATCCTCATTACCCATACCCACCACCACCTGCTTACAACCAACCACCAGTTTATCAACCACCACCAGTCCAGCAAGTACCCATACCACCAGTTGTTCCTCAACACGTTCCGCAGAATGGAGAGAATATGGCTATTCGGGGGAGGTTTGCAGCGCAGCCGCAGAGGTACTATGATGGAGTGGCATTGCCTCCTGTTGAGGCGAACAACTTCTCGATATCTCCGGGGATTTTAAAGCTTCTTACCGAGAATCAGTTCAAAGGGGTGATCGGGAAGGAGAATCCTCACACTCACCTGAGGAGTTTTCTCATGATAGCATCTACTTTCAATTACAATGGCATGTCTGAAGATGCCAAGAGACTTAGGCTGTTCCCATTCTCATTGACGGGAATAGCTAAGGAGTGGTACGATAATACGCTCCCACGGGGAGGTATTACCACTTGGGCCGAGCTCGAACGTCTGTTCCTCGAGCGATTCTACCCTCCATCTAGGACGATCAAGGCTAGGATTGAGATCTCTTCCTTCCGCCAGAAGCAAGGAGAGGACCTACGTCAAGCGTGGGAGAGATACTCAAACATGCTGATTGAGTGCCCGCAGCACGGGTACAATGAGGGGGATATTATGGCATTCTTCTACAGTGGTGCCAACAAGGCGGGGCAAGACCATTTAGACGCCTGTGCGGGCGGAGCCTTCCTGAATCAAGGCATAGAGATGTGTAGGAAGATCGTGGACAACATTGTCACGAATGCCGGTGCTTGGGGTGTGGATGCAGATTTTCAGAGAGTGCATCAGGTTGAGGAGGGAGAAGGAACGAGAAGGCTATTAATGGCCATGATGGAAAAGATCAACAACCTCGAGTTGGGGAAGAGTATGGTTGGAGAGCATGCAGTAGAGAATGAGAGAGTAGACCAGCCAAGTGGGCAGCAAGAGGTAGCCAATTACATGGGAGGTCCGTATTACAATCAGAATGGCTACCAAGGTGGAAATCAGTATGGAAGGCCTCCTTATGGTCAGCCATTTGCACCTCCAGGCCCACAACCGCCTCAAAATCAATGGAGGAACACACAAGGAGTTCAAGGAGGCCAGCAGCCTCCCCAAAACACATGGAGGAAAAATGATTATTTTTCTTATGCTAACCCAAAAGCTGGTATTACTGTGCCTGCAGGTGTTGATCCGGGGTCTAAATCTCCTGGAGGAGAAGGCGGTGCATCAACCGAGGAGATGTTGAGAGCCATTCTTCAGAAGGTGGAGGAGGGAAGTAAGAGGTTGTCATCCTTGGAGTACGATGTGAAGGAGTTGCATAAGAAGGGTGATCAACGTGATCAAGAGCTCCAGAAGATGAATGTTGAGTGGACTAGAACTCAACAAGAGAACAATCGAAGATTCACTTCTTTAGAGTTCCAGATGAGCCAGATTGCAAAGTCAGTGAATAGAATGCCGGAGGGGAACTCGAAAGAGCAGTGCAAGGCGATCCAGCTGAGAAGTGGAACCAATTATGAAGGTCCTCAGATACCTGCTGATTCTGAGACGCCCCAAGTTGAGAAGGGGATTGAAAGTGAAGAGATTGAGAAGCATAAAGATATGGATGAGTCCCAGAAGGGCAAGGAAAGTGAGGAGATAGAGAGGGTTCCAAAGTGGAAGAAAGCAAAGGAAGCAAGGGAGAAAGTGAAAGTGACCGAGCGAGATGAATGGGGGGTACCCAAATCTGTGATACCCGTCCCGTATCCACAACGCTTTATGAAGAAAACGCTTGATGAAAAGTTTGCTAAATTCCTTGATGTTTTTAAACAATTACATATTAATATTCCTTTTTATGATGCTTTGGAACAGATGCCGCATTATGCAAAGTTTTTGAAGGATTTGATTGCGAAAAGGCGGCGAGTGGATGAGCCGAAGTTGGTGCAGCTGAACCACGAGGTTAGTGCATTAGTGCACAAGGCGCTTCCACCGAAGCTGAAGGATCCCGGGAGCTTCACGATCCTATGTGACATAGGGAACGGGATCAAGAAGGGAGCGTTGTGCGACCTCGGAGCGAGCATTAATTTGATGTCGTTATCGCTTTTCAAGAGGTTAGAAGGTGGTGAACTTCAACCCACAATGATGACGCTTCAACTTGCCGACCGGTCTATTACGAGACCTCAAGGTGTGGTTGAAGACGTCCTAGTGAGAGTTGGAGATCACATTTTTCCAGCCGACTTTGTAGTGCTAGAGATGGAAGAAGATGAGCACGTTCCATTGATCTTGGGAAGACCGTTCTTAGCTACGGCGGGGATGATGCTAGACGTGGCAAATGGGAAGATTACATTGAAGGTTGATGATCAAGAAGTGAAGATCTCCCTATATGAAGCCATGAAGCACCCGAAGGAGGACGAGAGCTTGTATTGCATGAATGCAATTGATCCTCGTGTTGAAGACACACCTTCTCTCCCTAATCTTTCTCATACTCATGATTTTGTTAGTCCTTCACGTGATTATTTAACCCATGAGCATAATGATCTTGATTATTTTGATAGGGATAAAGTGAAGAAGTTGAAGGATGAAGCGGTGAAGAAAGTGGACGTGGTCCAGCTAGAGGGAAAAGGAGGAGCTAAGAAGAAGAAGTCAAAATTCAAGAACTTGTTTGGTAAGACTCCTCCAGATAAAGGTGAGAAGGAGTTGAGACCTATACCACTTGAGGTGGGGAAGGAAGCAAATGAACTCATGATGGAGGGGCATCAATGAAAGTAATGCAAACACCACTCTTATGAGAGTAAGGGAGGTAAATTTGAGTATGATGTCCCATAAGCTCCTTTGAGCTTGGTCCGGCATGAGGACCTTAAAAATAGCGCTGAATGGGAGGCAACCCATTTTTATTTGCTTTTGAGTGTTTTTAGTTATTTTCCTTTTATGTTACTAGGATGTTGTTGAGTCGTATGTTTAACCTTGTACTTGAGAGTTTATTTTGTAGGCTTGTCTCGAAGGAGTGCCAGATAAGTAAAGATTGAAGGAACCAATTTGAGACAAGGGAGTGTGCAAAGCTATTGAGAGAAATTGAATTATTTGGTTGAGGTAACCCACAACCCCAAACTTAGACCTCTTCGTAAGGTCGAAGTTTGGGGGGGGGGGGTGGAGTATTTATGTGTTTTATGACATTGCACCGGAGCACCCCTTATCTTTGAGTTGAGTTTGATTGATTATTGGTTTGTTGAGATACTCCTTGGGGTGATTTTGATTTGACTCGCTATTGCATATTTCATGCCTATCAATCATCTTATGCTTGTTGATTGCTATCTTTGAGTATGATTTGATGAGTAGAGTGAGTTGTAAGGGTGAGTTAGAAATTCTTTTTTGTGAGTGTTTGAGTTTGAGCTGATTTGAGAAAGAACTTGTATGCTTGTGAATTTTTCTTTTGAGTATTTGTGTGATGAGAGTGAGAATGCACTAGGACTAGCATGGATGTGAAAGCCGTGAGCTTTTGAGCCTTATGAGATTTTGATGCATGAATTAGTCTCTTCGTTTGTGAGTGAATCATCACCTTAGAGGATGCTAGAACTTGCATGTGCTCTTGCTTCTTGATTGTGTCTAGTTTGATATGCCGAATGTGATCTTAGGCCATCTTTTTTTTTATTGAGTCACTTAGCCAAAATTTTTCCTTACCATTGATATTTGTCCCTTGTTAGCCCCATTGAGCCTTAAGCTTATTTTATTTGCTAGCACATTTAAACACTGTTCCAAGTTCCTAAGCCTTTTTGTCCCAATTTGAGTGGAGAACAGGAAAGTGTGAATGTTGAAGGGATTGATTTGAGTTGAGAAAAGGAATTATGATGGTTGAGTGGTGATAAAATAAGGGTGTGAATGAGATTTGAGTTGTGGGAAAGAAAAAATTGAGAATGAGCAAAAGAAAAAATGAGCTCATGTGTTTGTGCGAAAAGAAAAAAAAAGTGAAGTGAGTGAAAAAAGAAGTGAAAGAGTTAGAAAAAAAAATTGAAGTGTTGAGAGTATGGAATTGAAAGGGTGTTGATTGAACATGTATTAAGCATTTTGTTCCTAATCTCGAAGTGCCAAAGTTTGATTTTCTATTCTCCATTCACTTGAGTCACTTACCCAAATTGTTATCCCACCCGTCCAAAGAGCCTACATTACAACCTTGAGAAAAGTCCTTTTTGATTCGGCATTGATTTCTAGAGTATGGTCGGAGTTGAGAGTGCTTACAAGCCTATGGCTGCCGATATGAGTGATTGATTGTTTGAGTGAGTCCCTTAATCATTGATATACACTTGTGAGGGAGTGAAACACATCGTTGAGAGCACATCCATGTTTGATCTTGGTGGTTCTTGTTGTTGTTGCATGAGTATGATGAAGGAAGGTGAGTGAGTATACATGTGATTGATCTTTAAAGCTCGAGTTCATTTACTAGCATGATTTGATTCTTTGACTCATTCTAACAATTTCACTTGACTTATTATTTCGTTGCTTGAGGACAAGCAACATGGTAAGTTTGGGGGGGTTGATTAGGCGTGAAATTGTTATGTTTTGGTGCCCGATTTGCCCATATTTTGAGTGTTTTCGATTAGTGTTTGGAGTCAAATGAGTATCATTTTTATAAAATCATTAATTTGTCTCTTTGGTTTTCATAGATGGATAGAGGGCGAAAAGAGGAGTTCGTAGGACTTTGAATCGGCCAAAACGGACTCCCGGTTGAGGAGATAAGAAGATTTTACGAACAAGTGACGGATGCTGAAAAGTGCTCGACCACATAGGCTCGAGCGGGGCGCTCGAGCACCTGATCCGCTCGACCACTTTAGCTCGAGCGACCCGCTCGAGCTGGTCTGCTCGAGCGCCTCCAAGGCATTTTTTCCAGATTTCATTTTTTCGGCCCATGAGAGCCCGTTTCGACCCGGTGCCTATATATACCTCTTCCAAACTCGTTTTAAACGACCACCAGATCCCGAACTTTAGAAATCACTTTAAGACTTAGTTTTTAGAGAGAGGAAGAGAAGAAGAACGAGCAAGCTTTACTTTTACGTTGTTGAGGTTTTTCGTACGAATTCTTAGTTTAATTTTGTTTCTCAGTTTCTTTTCCTTAGCTTGATTACTCTAAACGTTCTAAACTTTGTTTTTATCAATTCAAATTCAGTTCTTAGTATTTATTTCTTTAAACCCTAGTTCATGTTTCATCTTTTCTTGGTTCAATTTACCATGTTTATGTTCGTTGTTTCTTCTATTGCTTTTATGTTTGTTAACGTCATGTCTAGCTAAAACCCTTGCATGCTTAGGTTAGGATGAACTCGTAGAAGTAGGATGTGGGTACGTAATTAGGATAATTCGTGACGTTAGTTTTAATTCTCTTAATTAATGAATTCTTATAATTAATCTTAACTTTACCTTTGAATTTCGTATGAAAGTGTTAGACAGAGGACGACCGCATCACTCAATAACGATTAGTAGACTTAACGAGAGGGTTTAGAAGGGGTTAATTCATTTACCAATTTAGCGAAGGAGGACGACCGCATCACCTTAGTTATATTAGGGTCTCATTAATTAAGCACAATCTATTAACTTGTTAGTAGATTAGTGAAGTCGATTGTTAGGATAAAGTATTAGGGTTTAAAATCTTGAGCTTTCATCTTGCATTCTTTTACTTAGGTTATTTCTTGCATGTCACAGTTATTTTAATTATCGTACCAACTCCGTTAGTATACGTAGGGATTCTTATCCTGAGCATCACCATCTCATACTTGCATACACACCTTAGATACTTAGTTTAATTTTCCTTTTGCATTCGTAGAGTAATTTAGTTTAGACTTAATTCTTTTAATTTTCAATCCCCAAACATACACTCATATTAACTATGACGCGTAGATCTTCAGGGATCTATTCGCATACACACTTTCCCTTGGGTTCGATAATACTTGGTCCCTATACTTGCCACTACTACAGTGAACCCGTACTCTTGCGGGAAAGCTACTAGTAAAAGCTAGTATATTCGCTTCAAGTCAGTTGACTCTTCTGAAGTTGAGTCACTAGATACAGGAATGAATTCAAATTCAGGAAATAAAACAGAGGGTTGAAGTTCTGAGTCATCATTCAAGGTATTTTCATTCTCAATGATAGTGTCATTGGTCCCCCCTTGAATGATGGGCTCATTAGATGTCTCAGCAGTGACCACATCTTCATTGACATCACTTACCTCTTGAACTGAGATGGTGTTCATAAGTTCAGTTGACTGGTCAGGAGACCTTTCAGTTGAGTTGCCAGGAGTGATCTTGGTCTGCGTGTCCTAATTGAACTGTTGGTCATTGAGGTTACCCCAGGTTGGGATGTATGCATCAACACTGTTCTCAGGATAGCCTTTTGACTTGATACTTAGTCTAGTTAGTCTCTTGCTGATCACCTCCTTAGTCTCCTTTCTCCTGGACTCAAAAGTAGATTCATCAAAGACCACATGAGGTGTTTCTTCCACAACTAGGGTTCTACAATTGTAAACTCTAAAAGCTCTACTGATTTGGGAATATCCTAAGAAAATTCCTTCACCAGCTTTGCTGTCAAAAGCTTTCAGTTGAGTTTTCCCATTGTTGTGAATGAAACACTTGCAACAAAAAAATGTGAAAGTAAGATACCTGCGGCTTTCTGTCATTCCATAGCTCATATGGAGTTTTTCCTTGAGGTTTGGTTACCATGGATCTATTCTGAGTATGGCAGGCAGTATTGATAGCTTCAGCCCAAAACCTTTTAGGAACTTGAGCTTCTGCAAGCATTGTCCTTGCTGCCTCCTTAAGAGTCCTATTTATTCTTTCAGCTACTCCATTTTGTTGAGGTGTTCTTGCTGCTGAAGTCTCATGGGCTATACCCATCTCTTTGCAAAATTCAGATATTATAGAGTTAATAAATTCAGTACCCTTATCTGACCTTATTTTTACAATGTTCAGGCTCTTCTCATTGCAAACTTTCTTCAGTAGTTCTGGCAGCCTGACTTGAGTTTCCTTCTTGCTTGCAAGGAATACCACCCACGTGTACCTGGAGAAGTCATCAACAACAACAAGTGTATATTTTCTCCCATTGATACTTACAAGGGTTACTGGACCAAAGAGATCCATATGCAACAGTTGAAGTACTCTGTCAGTAGAGGTAGCTACTTTGCTTTTGAAGAATGGTTTCACTTGCTTTCCATCTTGACAAGCTTTACAAATATGATCTTTGTTGTATACTTCATTTGGCAATCCTTCTACCAGTGCATGTCTTGCTATCTTGTTCATCACCTTGAAGTTCAGATGACTTAGTCTCTTATACCATAGCCAATTTGTGTCAGTTGAGCTCTTTGCAATAAGGCATGCATTTGGTGTGCAAGACTTCCAATCTACGAGATAGACATTTCCCTTTCTTGACACAGTTAGTAGTACCTGTTGTGAAGATATATTCTTGACAAAACACAGGTTACATGAAAATTCAACACTGTATCCTTTATCACAAAACTGACTTATAGACAACAAGTTATGCTTAAGTCCACTGACATAGGATACATTGTTAACTCTTACTGAGCCAATAATTAAAGTACCATAACCTTTGGTGGCTCCTTGTAAATTGTCACCAAAAGTGACTTGTGGACCCTCTTTCTCAATGAATTCTTTCAGGAGACTTTTGTTGCCAGTCATGTGCCTGGAACATCCACTGTCCAAGTACCAGACTGAAGATTTAAGAGCTTCTCCTTTGTTGAGGTCCACTGAGCCCTGTAGTCAAGATCAAGATTTAGGTACCCATTTTATGTTGGGTCCTACCAGGTTAGCTGTACCTTTCGAAATCTAAATTTGCCTCACAGTTCTAATTACTTTAGAGTGGCTAATTTGTCTTCCATAAACATCTATATTGATAGTTACCTCCCTTGGTACCTTAGGAGTAAACTGTCTATGGGTGTCAGCCTTTGAAGGAACAAGAACCTTCTTAACATTCTTCTTCTTAGGCTTGGGTGCACGTGGTCTCAATCTTTGTTGATAAAGGTATTGAGAACCTTTTCCTTTAGACACAAATAAATAGGTTTTCTATATGAGTCATTCCTTGAGGAGTGCTCATGCCTGGGTGCTTTCAGTTGAGATTGCTTCATTTGAGAAGTCCTTGACTGATAGTACCTCTGCCGAGTTCTAGATTGATTAGTCAACTGAGCCTTTCCAATTGGTTTTGGCTGAGTTGGACCTTTCTTTAGTTGAACTTCAACTGGTTCATTTTCCTTTATCTAAAATCTGTGTTTGAAAAGTCACAGATTTAACAAATACTCTCTTTGTGCCACTTGAAGAGGCAACACTCAGAGGACCTTCTGAAGGTTTTAGAATATACCCTATTCCACACTTGTTATTAGGATTGATTTGAAAATCTTGGATCTCCTCTATGGCAAGAGAGGGTTTGTTAAGAGCATCAATCCTTTTAAAGAAGGTCTATTCAGATTTTTGTAAGACATCAATTTTCAGGAGAGATTCCTTTATTTAGCTTACCAGTTTTACATTTTCTTCAGTTAACCTTGTCGTAGATTCAGTGAGATCCTTGATCAGTTGATCTTTACCATTGCCTTGACTCTTGAGGATTTCCACCTCTTTTGTCAATTTAATGGTGGATCTTGCTGAGCCCAGATCTGCCTGATTCCCTGACTCAATTAACTTGGAGTTTTCACTCAAGAGTTTTTTGTTTTCATCCTGGACACCGAAACTCTCTTCTTGCAACCTTGAGAAATCAATCATCAATTGTTCCAAAGCGGACTGAAGATTGAGTTTCTCTGTTGACTCTGAGCTGAGCTCAAGTATGTGTCCTAAGGAAATGGATGGTTTAGATTGTACCTCAGGTTCTTCTCTTGCCATAAGGCACAAGTCATCATCACTGCTGTCAGAGAAGAGTCCTTCAGATGACTCCAGCTCTTCATCAACATCATTAGCAACCATGGCTTTCCTTTCTCCATATCTTCTATCTTTTTTGGCTTGCCTTTCTTTCCTTTTTTTTGTGCTCAGTTAAGGAAAAACATACTAAAAGTGCCCAACCTTCTTGCACTGATAGCATCTGTTGGCATCATCATCTTTTTCTTCAGTAGACCCTCTAGGCTTTGATGATGATCCTTCAGCTTTGGAATAGTTCTTGTACTCCTTCTTTTTCTTCATCTCAGTGGAGCTTTTTTCTCCTTCTCTTGTGTCTCTTTGAGGATAGCTTCCTCTTTCTCTGTTATCCCTGTAAAATCTTTTATATTTGCCAAATCGATTGTTAATTTTTTCAAACCTTCTGGCCATTAGGCTCAGCTCCTCTTGCATCTCAGCTTTACTTTGAGATTTACTTGCTTTTGTACTCTTCGGTGACTTTGGGGACTTGGGCTCAGTCTCCTTAGCTTTGAAGGCAACTCCCTTCTCAGCTGAGGTTTCATCTAGAGCCCTTTTCCTGTTAAGATCAAATTTATAAGCTTTTAATTAAGAGAATACTTGCTGCATAGACATGCTAGATAGGTTTTTGGTATTCTGCATCATTACTGAGTACACATCCCATCTTAAGGTCAGACCTCTCAGGATATTTAAAGCAACTTCTCTTTTTGTATACAATTTATCAAGGGAGTTAATCTCATTCATAATATCAGTAAACCTCCCATCAAGTTGATCAATGGTCTCAGTTGGCTCCATGGTGAATTGCTCATACTTTTGAACAACTACTGAGAGTTTGTTCTCCTTTATTTTGTAAGTACCCTCACACATAAGAGCAAGAGTGTCCCAGAGCTCCTTTACAGTTTGGCAATGGATCACTCTTCCCATGACTGAGTCTGAAATGGTGGTATAGAGAATGTTCATGGCTATGAAGTTGAGGTTATGTCTCCTCCTTTCATCTGTAGTGAAGTTGTCCTCATCTTTGGGCCATTCTTCTCTAGGATCTGCAATAGTTTCAGCTGTGGTTCTTGGGTTAGGAGTCATAAAAATAAATGGACTTTTTGTGATGACTCTTAACATTTCATTATGCACACAAGCAAGATATGCTCTCATCCCGATCTTCCAGAAATCATAGTTTTCCACTGAGAATTGTGGAAGCTTGTGATGGGACATATGGTTAAGAGGATTGACTCCCATGTTGTTCTCTGCTGGTGTTGTTAACCTAGCTGCATTGTCAGCCATAATATCTAAACAAGACTATCACTAGATCAATTCAGTTGACCAGATACAATTTCCCTTTTGAGCACAAGGTATACTTAGAACAATGGTCTTTTGAACCACTGCTCTGATACCACTTGTTGGTCCCGAAACGAGTTACACAGGTGTATGGGGGGGGGGGGGAAATAACACATGTTGTTATAAATTCAAATTTCTCTCTAAAAACTTATCAGATTTTACTTAAGACAGTAGATCTTCAGTGGACTTGGAAGTCTGCTGAGATTTACTAATGAAAGCTTGCTGAAATATCAGTTGCACTGGAGATTCAAGACTTTCAGTTGAGTTTCAATCTAATTAGCTTTCAGTTGCGGATTAGTGAGCCCTTAGAAAAAACTCGATTTGCTTGATAAAACTTGTTTGGAACAATACACACTAAAGAATTAGCAGAATATAAATGCACAAGATATAAAGTGGTTCAGAGATGAATATCCTACGTCCACTGTCCTGATCAAACAGGAGAATTCCTTTCACTTAGGAATTCCTTGTGTTATAGTGCTAATGTGCACTGATCAAACAATCCTCTCTTAGGATATTTGATCCCTAGGATAATTCCAGGTCCTAGTTCCCAAAATAACCAGCTTTCAGACTAATATCAATAATCAGCTTACTAACACCTCTTAACTCTAGCTCTCAACCTAACTTTGGGTATGGTTTTGAGTAGGGTTTGGTTCCAGCTGTTAGTGAGATAATCCTTACAGTTTAGCTTAAGGCTTAAGGATGGATTATCTCTCTCTAAGGTTTGGATATATCTATAAGCTCAATTACAGAAGGTTTGGTATGCTCTCTACAGATTTGAAACACTTGGGAAACAAAGGTGATTTCGAATGCTTCGTAGTAAGTTATAAGTGTAGAGAATGCTTTGTTCTTGTAAGTTTCCCATACGTAGAAAGGTCCGAAAGTACATACCTAATCCTACCCATATAGTAAACTTACCTGAATTAGAACTGGATACCGACTTAACCTACGAGGAAATTCCCACAGCCATACTTGATAGAAAACTTTATAGGTTGAGGAATATAGATATTCTATGGTTAATGTTCAGTGGGATAGGCATGGAACAGAAGAAGCTACGTGGGAGAGAGGATGAAATTTTAGTCAAATACCCTTACCTCAATAATCCTGGTAACACTTGAAATTTCGAGTACGAAATTTATTTAGTGGGGTAGGTTGTAATATCCTAGATTTTCATGACCTTATCTGCGATACTAAGTACTTTATAATTCTACATGAATCTATGTGATGCATTTACATCCAAATTTATGCAAAGACACGTTTATGTGTTTTAATTACGATAGTTACAATTACTGTATTACTTGCTCAATACATGCTATTTCTTGAAACTTTATAATTTTTATATGATCTTTATTTTATGTCTTAAAGAGCGTAATATAGAAATTAATGAAGTCCTTAAGTATAGTAAATTATTTCATAAGATATAAGTTGCAAAATGAATGTTTCTTTAAGAAATGAATTACGTAACGATTACTCGATATTTTCTATGATTAGTATATAGACTTTGTAATTTATTTAAAGTCCTAGAAGAGTTTTAATTTTATTACATATGATAGTATAAGTAAATTTTATGCATAATGTACTTAGAATTATCCAATAATCTTATTTCTTACTTACTAATTTCAATGCATACATGAGTTATAACCATAAATACAAGATTTTCTCTTGTACACCCTATAAATTTCGGCCATATTAGATAAGTTAGGAAGGTTAGAGAAGCTTCAAGATTAAGGTCAAAATTAGGATAAGAATGAAGAAGAAAAGTCAAAATTTAATTGTTAATTTCAAAGAAACATGTGTAAAAAATCAAAGCTTCAAGATTTCTCCATAATCTTCTCATAATTTCGATCCATGCATGCATAAGAAGGGTAGGGAGAGTTCCACAAACTTTTTTTCTCAACTATAAATAGGGGCTAAGAGTTCTTCATTCCTTACACACAAAAAAATCATAAGAAATCTTCACTATATCCTTAGCTTTGCTTAAGATTGAAGAGGAGTTTGTTCTAAGCTTTAAAAATATTCTATGTAAGCTTCTTATCTTACTCAATTAAGTTATTGCTTGAATTATAGGATTTGAAGTAAGATTAAAGTGATATGTTCTTCATATGTACATGAAATCTGCAATTTCGACACAGTTTGGTAGGAATTTTGGTTTGATCGTTTCCCTCGATGAAAGTTTCTGAAATTTTTATATGTTATAGTATACTGGGTAAGGAACTTAGGGTATAAATTTCATAGGTAAATGAGTTATGGTTAAGGAGATATGAAGTTTTGAAGATGAACTAGGGTTTTGGCCGGAAAAACTACAATCCATGTGTTTTGCATGGAATAAATAGATTTTCGTAAGAATTTGAAGGAAATAAAAAGTATTTGAGTAAACTATATGAAGTTAGGAATTTGTGATTAAAATTTCAGAAGTATTGGACTTTTTGTTGATTTATGGTGAATTTTCAAAGTTAGGCGTGTAATCTGCCAAAAACCAAAATTTTAGGTTCGAAATGATCCGTTTACATTTTATGGTAGATATTTATAACTTGTTAATTGATGCTCATACATAATTAATTGATACTTTTGATCTATAATATAACTTTTGAACATGTGTTAGGACTTGAGTTTGAATGTGAAAGTATGTGTGAATTTTTACAAATGAAGGGATAAGTAACAAATGTTTCTATTGTAAAAATTTTACTTGTAGGTACAACCTGCAAGGTGGGGAATCACTTCGCTCTTCATCGAGTGTTCTATTATTATTTAATTTCATTTATTAAACGTCGAATGTTAACTTTTGAGTCTGGCCCACTATCGACTGGCCCCACATAAGTCCAACTTTATGTTGGCAAGCATATACTCCGGTCGTTCCGACAGCACGGGTTGGTCACGCCACCCAAGCATATACCCGTTGAAATTCCGGGGGCTCCACGTTATATGCATTTTATGTTTAGTTTGTGCAATTATAAAGAGATTTCCCACTTAGTGTTTACAAACGCTTATCCCTTCCACTTTTCAATTTTTCAAATGCGGAGGATCCCAGCATGGATGAATGAGCTCGGAGGCGGGCTGTCAAGTTTTAATATACTTTATTTTGAAAATTTTGATTTTTAAACTCAAGGCTATGGCCGTATGTATTTACTACTTCCGCTGTGTAAATAAGTGTGGCGTTATTTTTAATTATAAAACTAAACTTTAGTAGTGTTCGTACTTGTGCCACATCACGTCTTCCTACTATTTTAAGTGGGGACGCTACAGGTGGTATCTGAGCAGGATTATCTGCTAAAGAATTTTCAAAAGAGTGTGTGTGTTTTAAAATTTAAATGAAACAGCAGCACCGAGATCATTCTCCACGACGGGATCAGGTAAATGTTTCATATGTGCTTAAATTATGAAATTGTGATTAATTATTTGAAATTATGTAGTATTCTATTTTAACTAACCAATATAATAAATTTAAGTAGGCAGATGGACGACAACACTAGAAGACAAAATGATAACCGACTAGAAAGAATAGCTAGAATGGGTAGGACTAAAGAAGACGATATAGGAGCCCATGTGGGAGAACTTAATTCTATATAAATAGGACCTAAGAAACAAGCGTGATATCAATGATGACTACTACTATTATCTGCTTATTGATACTTTGCCACATACGTGGGTAAATGTTGCCTGGGAAATGCTAGATTTCGTGTATGACCAGCATGGATATATATGTTTTTCTTATTTTTCTTCTTTGTTATACCGTGAATGGCTGCAATTCGAGACCATCCATTTTGATCCTCTACAACCGGGGTTTGAAATGGGTGGCAATCAGGAATTAATATCAGTTCGAGAAAGCAGTGGGAATCAGAATAACGGATTGGAGAAAATGGAGGTAGCAAACAAGAATAATGATATCGAGATGTGGGAGGAGAAAAAGAAAGAACCCTAAATCATCATCATCGATGATGATTGAACAAAGACCAGTTGCAGATTATATTTTCTATGCGTGATTATATGAAACTTATATGATATTAGCAGATATATGTACTTAATATGTACTAAATTCTCTGGATGTACTATATGCTTTTGAATGTAATACATGTACTATGATGTAATGTTTATGCATGTAAAATATATGTACTCAATGAACTTGATGCATAATACTTTTGAATGTAACGTTTATGTATGTAAAATATGATGTATTTTATATGAAATATCTGTTATGTTTGTATAATTGTTACTAATAAGTTGCTTTTGAATAGAACCATGAGCCGAAGAGGGAATCAAAGCAACTTAGAAATAAGCAATGACCTAGCTTTTGTCTTAAGAAGATTAGCTCAGCAACAAAATCACCAAAGCCAATCGTCCCAAACACCTGTATCCTCAACCCAAAACCATGACATTGTTAGCCAATTTAAGAAGTTTAGACCCTCAACCCTAACCGGAAAGGAAAATCCTATGGAAGTGGAAAATTGGATTCGGAGCTTGGAAAAGATATTCACTTATCTTAAGTGCACAAATGAACATAAAGTTTCTTGTGCTATTTTCAGCTGACTGAAGATGCAGATTATTGGTGGGAAGCTCACTGTAGGACAATGACTGAAGAAGAACGAACTACAGTTACTTGGGAAAAATTTGTAGAAACAGTGGTTAATAATTATATACCACAGTCATTCTTAGATCAGAAGGAGACTGAATTCCTATAGTTGAAAAAAGAGAATCTGACAGTACAGGAATATGAAAGGAAATTTAATCAATTGGGAAGATATGCTTCTCATTTGATTAATACTAATGAAAGGAAAGCAAAAATATTTGTGCAGAACTTACGACCGAAAATCAGTACTATCTTAGCAGCACAAGATATTAAGTCTTATTCCCCGGTATTCGAGAAAGCTCAGACGATAGCAGTATATATGAAATCGGAGGAAGTAAGAAAGCCAGAATCACAACGAAACAAAAGGAAGTGGATTGGTATGAACCAAGGAGGAAATTCTTAGCAAGTTAAAAGGACAGAAATAGTGCCACGACAAAAACAGAGGCCACCTAAGTGCAGAAATTGTGGGATGGAACACTTGGGTCAATGCCTGAAAGGGACATGAATCTGCTACAAATGTAAGGAACCGGGACATGTCATAACTAATTGTCCAAAATGGAAAGAACAACAAAGGTCGGAACCTGCCCGAATATTCACTATGAACCAGCAGGAGGCTACAGTAAACCCAGAAGTAATGGCAGGTATGTTCAAAATTTTTCAAGTACCTGCTCTTACACTATTCGATACTGGTGCCACGCATTCATTTATCTCTAGGAAGATATTTGAGCAAATCAAGAATACTCATATGATAGTAGAAGGAAATTTCCTAGAGGTAAAATTCCTTATGGTACTACAATACAATCCTTAGTATTATGTAGGAATGTAAGAATGGATTTCAATCATAAGGTATTTTTGGCGGATCTACATATATTAAAGATGAAGGATTTTTATGTTATATTAGGAATGGATTGGCTTAAGGGTAATCGTGCTCTTATAAAATGCCAAGAGAAAGAAATATCGGTGCAAAAAACCGGAAGATATGAATTTTACAATCTATGGTGCCAGAGTAAGAAATATACCTCGGGTAATTTCAGCAGTAAAGGCTCGGAAAATTTTAAGGAAAGGAGAATGTACAATATTTCTAGTAAATGTTGTAGCAACAGATTCTGATGGTCCAACATTGGACGATATGCCAGTAGTATGTGAATACAAGGATGTATTCCCAGATAATTTGCTAGGACTACCCCCAGATCGCCAGATCGTCAGTTGAAATTTACTATTGATTTAATTCCCGGAGCAGCGCCTATTTCAAAAGCACCTTACAGAATGGCACCAAAAGAACTGCAAGAAGTGAAGGTGCAACTGCAAGAATTACTGGATAAGGGTTTTATTCGACCAAGTGTGTCACCCTGGGGAGCACCGGTGTTATTTGTGAAGAAGAAAGATGGGTCATTAAGAATGTGCATCGAGTATCGGGAATTGAATAAGCTTACCATCAAGAACAAATACCCTCTTCCCAGAAATGAAGATCTGTTCGATCAATTAAAATGAGCTAGTGTATTTTCAAAGATTGATTTGAGATCGGGGTATCATCAGGTGAAAATAAAGGAAAGCGATATTCCAAAGACAGCTTTCAGGACTCGATATGGTCATTATGAGTTCGTGGTGCTACCATTTGAACTCAGTAATGCACCAGCTATTTTCATGGATTTGATGAATCTGGTATTTCATCAATATCTGGATCAATTTGTGATCATTTTTATTGATGATATTCTGGTGTATTCAAGAAGTCAGGAGCAGCATGCGGAACATCTTCGGATTACACTAGAAATCCTGAGAAAGGAAAAATTGTATGCTAAATTCAAGAAATGCGAATTTTGGCTGGATAAAGTGGTATTTCTTGGACATAAAATTTCAGCTTTAGAAGTGGATCCAGCAAAAGTAGAAGCTATAAACAAATGGAAGACACTAACTACGGTGAATGAAGTCAGGAGTTTTCTTGGATTAGCTGGATATTATCGGAGATTTATTGAAGGGTTCGCTCGGATTGCAAAACCTTTAACTCAGCTAACTCGGAAAGAAACAAAATTTGAATGGACTAAAGAATGTGAAAGGAGTTTTCAGGAGTTAAAGCAAAGATTAACAACAGCTCCAGTTCTTACAATTCTGGAGGGTACAAAAGGATTTACAATATTCAGTGATGCTTCTAAACAAGGTTTGAGATGTGCACTTATGCAAAATGGGAAAGTAGTAGCGTATGCATCAAGACAGTTAAAACCACACGAGCAAAATTATCCTACACACGATTTGGAATTAGCGGCAGTGGTATATGCGCTAAAAATTTGGAGGCATTACTTATACGGAAGTAAGTGTGAAATATATACAGATCATAAGAGTTTGAAGTATATCTTCGAACAGTTGAACATCAAAGACCATCGGGATTGCTGAAACCACTTGAGATTCCTGAATGGAAATGGGAACACATTACGATGGATTTTGTGGTAGGATTGCCCAAATCAATACAAGGAAATGAAGCTATTTGGGTAATTGTTGATAGATTGACCAAGACGGCACATTTCCTACCAATAAAGATGACGTTCACATTGGATAAATTGGCTCATATTTATATTAAGTAAATTGTCCGATTGCATGGAGTTCCAATTTCTATTGTGTCAGATAGAGATCCATGATTTACATCAAAATTCTGGCACAACCTTCAAGAAGCTTTGGGTACTAGATTGGAATTCAGTACAACTTTTCATCCTCAAAGTGATGGACAATCAGAAAGAACAATCCAAACTTTGGAAGATATGTTAAGAGCTTGTATCATTGACTTTGGAGAAAGTTGGGAGAGGTACATACCTTTAGTGGACTTTGCCTATAACAACAGTTATCAGGCAACAATTGAAATGACTCCATATGAAGCATTATATGGAAGAAAATGCAGATCTCCTCTATGTTGGGATGAGATTGGAGAAAAGAAAGTGTTAGGGCTAGAATTGGTGGAAGAAACTACTAAGGTAATAAGAAAAATCAGAGAAAAGATGCAAGCAGCCCAGGATCGACATAAAGCATATGCTGATAAACGAAGGAAAGAATTGAATTTTGAGGTTGGAAATAAGGTGTTCTTGAAAGTATCTCCAATGAAAGGAATTTTTCCGCTTCGGGAAAAGAGGAAAGTTGAAGCCTAGATATATTGGACCATACGAGATCCTGGAAAGAGTTGGAGATTTGGCTTATCGACTAGCATTACCATCATCTTTGGCATGAGTACATAATGTATTCCATATCTCTATGCTCCGAAAGTACATACCTGATCCTACCCACATAGTAAACTTACCTGAATTAGAACTGGATACCGACTTAACCTACGAGGAAATTCCCACAACCATACTTGATAGAAAACTTCATAGGTTGAGGAATAGAGATATTCCTATGGTTAAAGTTCAGTGGGATAGGCATGGAACAGAAGAAGCTACGTGGGAGCGAGAGGATGAAATTTTAGCCAAATACCCTCACCTCAATAATCCTGGTAACACTTGAAATTTCGAGGACGAAATTTATTTAGGGGGGTAGGTTGTAGTATCCTAGATTTTCATGATCTTATCTTCTATACTAAGTACTTTATAATTCTATATGAATCTATGTGACGCATTTACATCCAAATTTATACAAAGACACATTTATGTGTTTTAATTACTCGATAGTTACAATTACTGTATTACTTGCTCAATACATGCTATTTCTTGAGACTTTATAATTTTTATATGATCTTTATTTTATGTCTTAAAGTGCTTAATATATAAATTAATGAAGTCCTCAAGTATAGTAAATTATTTCATAAGATATAAGTTGCAAAATGAATGTTTCTTTAAGAAACGAATTACATAACGATTACTCGATATTTTCTATGATTAGTATATAGACTTTGTAATTTATTTAGATTCCTAGAAGAGTTTTAATTTTATTATATATGATAGTAAAAGTAAATTTTATGCATAATGTACTTAGAATTATCCAATAATCTTATTTCTTACTTACTAATTTCAATGCATACATGTGTTATAACCATAAATACAAGATTTTCTCTTGTACACCCTATAAATTTCGGCCATATTAGATAAGTTAGGAAGGTTAGAGAAGCTTCAAGATTAAGGTCAAAATTAGGATAAGAATGAAGAAGAAAAGTCAAAATCTAATTGTTAATTTCAAAGAAACATGTGTAAAAAATCAAAGCTTCAAGATTTCTCCATAATCTTCTCATAATTTTGGTCCATGCATGCATAAAAAGGGTATGGAGAGTTCCACAAACTTTTTTTCTCAACTATAAATAGGGGCTAAGAGTTCTTCATTCCTTAGCTTTGCTTAAGATTGAAGAGGAGTTTGTTCTAAGCTTTCAACATCTTCTAGGTAAGCTTCTTATCTTACTCAATTAAGTTATTTCTTAATTATAGTATTTGAAGTAAGATTAAAGTGATATGTTCTTCATATGTACATGAAATCTGCAATTTCTGCACAGTTTGGTAGGAATTTCGGTTTGATCGTTTCCCTCGATGAAAGTTTCTAAAATTTTTATATGTTGTAGTAGACTAGTTAAGGAACTTAGGATATAAATTTCATAGTAAAATGAGTTATGGTTAAGGAGATATGAAGTTTTGAAGATGAACTAGGGTTTTGGCTGGAAAAACTACAATCCATGTGTTTTGCACGAAATAAATAGGTTTTCGTAAGAATTTGCAGGAAATAAAAAGTATTTGAGTAAAATATATGAAGTTAGGAATATGTGGTTAAAATTTTAGAAGTATTGTACTTATGGTTGATTTATGGTGAATTTTTAAAGTTAGGCGTGTAATCTGCCAAAAACCGAAATTTTAGGTTCGAAATGATCCGTTTATATTTTATGGTAGATATTTATAACTTGTTAATTGATGCTCATACATAAGTAATTGATACTTATGATCTATCATATAACTTTTGAACATGTGTTAGGACTTGAGTTTGAATGTGAAAATATGTGTAAATTTTTACAAATGAAGGGATAAGTAACAAATGTTTCTATTATAAAAAATTTACTTGTAGGTACAACCTGCAAGGTGGGGAATCACTTCGCTCTTCATCGAGTGTTCTATTATTATTTAATTTCTTTTATTAAACATCGAATGTTAAACTTTGAGTTTGGCCCGCTATCGACTGGCCCCACATATAGTCCAACTTTATATTGGCTAGCAGATAGTCCGATCGTTCCGGCACCACGGGTTGATCACGCCACCCAAGCATATACCCGGTGAAATTCCGGGGGCTCCTTGTTATATGCATTTTATGTTTAGTTTGTGCAATAATAAATAGATTTCCCACTAAGTGTTTACAAACGCTTATCCCTTCCACTTTTCAATTTTTCAGATGCGGAGGATCCCAGCATAGACGAATGAGCTCGGAGGTGGGCTGTCAAGTTTTAATATACTTTATTTTGGAAATTTTGATTTGTAAACTCAAGGCTATGGCCATATGTATTTACTACTTCCGCTGTGTAAATAAGTGTGGCATTATTTTTAATTATAAAACTAAACTTTAGTAGCGTTTCTACTTTACCACATCACGTCTTCCTACTATTTTAACTGGGAACGCTACAGGGAGAAGCATATCTCTGTGGTTGCAACACTCCCATTCGCCACTAGGATCTCTATGATGATCACTCAGGCTTGTCCAGGGTGTTCATTCGACTGGGAAGATGGTCTATTATGGAAGTAGATCATGTTTTCCAATGAGGGCGATACTTATGCCATTTTAGGCCTACCTGACCCCAATGCGCCTAAGAAGGGTTAGAGGAAGAGGGCAGGGCCCAAAGGCAAGAAGATGGCTTCAAATCTCTTGGAGCGCGTGTATGAGCTATATGAGAAGGCTCAGGAGACTGTTGCCAAAATGAAGGCTGAGCGAGAGGCTACTGAGAAGGAGAAGGAGGAGAGGCTGGCTGGAGTGAAGGTGGTGCTGAAGAAAAAGGCCACGGGGTCTGAAAAAGAAGGGACTGAGAAAGTCTCCAAGACTAACCTTCCAGAGGTTGAGGAGGCTGTCGATGAAGTCAGGGAGGAATTAGAAGATGTGGTGGAAAAGGCAAGGCCTTTTAAGCGACTGGGGAAAGGAGTGAAAGGATCTCCAGTGAACAAGATGAGGGAGTTCTGCCCTCAGAAGATTGGAGAAAAGTCAGGAACGGCTGAGGCATCTGACTTGGTTTAGGTGAGGGAGACAATTGAAACAGTTGACCTTCTCCAACCTGAACTACCTAACCCAACCCATTCTGAACCTCAACCCACTGAACCCACATCCACCCCTGAACCTACCCCAAACCCCATCTCTGAGCCAAATACAACCCAACCTGAATCCTAACCTCAGTTAGAGCCAAATACTTCCCAAATCCAAGAGCCTGAATCTGAGGCAAACTTACCAAATCCTGAAGATTTCCCCACCTCTTCCAAAAATCCCAAAGACACCGACCCTGGCCTCTATTTGATCATTGACGAAGTAGGAGATGATGATGACACTGAAGACCTCACATCTCTTCTCTTCCTAAATGCCATCAAAGATAGGGCGGAGAACTGGGTTGTTTGAAGATTTCCTTCGCTGAACAACTACCCAGAGCTGAGGGAGCACATGGTGGACATGAAGGTCTGGCTGGAGAGTACAAGCATGCTAACATGGTGGAGCAAAGGATGTTGGTGGAGCTAAAGGGATGGGACTTCTGGTGCTCAGAGGAGGCGAGGATGACCAACTACTTCAGCATAACTAACTACCTGGAGTTGCTGGAGATGGAGGCAACCAGGGAGCTAGTGGCTAAAATGATCGCCATGCGAGCTGAAAGGTCAAAGTTCTTTGACACTCCTGAGAAGGATGACAAGAGAGATGATAATGATGGGACAATGGCCCTGATGGCGGTCAGGCTGGAGAGAAGATGGTAGAGGAGACGGCGAGAGAAGTTGATGAGATGACCACTGAGCCGGATGCTCAGGGGGAAGGTGAGAAGAAAACTGCGTCCAAAGGTGGAAAAGTTGTTGAGTCCAACAAGGTTGGATCAACTGCTAATGATACATCGGTCGATGAAGGGATTCCCTGCCTTGAGATAAAGGAGGATGATGTAGAGGCATCCAAGGGGACTCCTAGTTCTGAGGGACTTGTTCCCAAAGTTCGAGCTGACTTGGCTGAGCCTGAGCAGACGACCATGATAACTCCTGAACTGTCTTTAGTGCACCCTGAAGAGGGGACTAATGCTGCAGGGGCTGACAAGGTAAAACAGCCACTGACTGACGAAGTTGAGGATGACATAGTCATCAATGACATCCGCCAAGGCAGCTTCACTGATATCATCACAGTGAAGCAGGAGAAGACTTCTGAGAAACTTGCTGAGCTGGAGAATGAAATTACAATACTTAAGGCAGAGGCCGAGGAGAAAGACAAGGGGATTCAGAAGCAACTGCGGTGAGTAAAGTCAGCGATAAAGACAGTTGCCACCTCTGAAGTGAAGAGCCTGAAGAACCTGATGGTGTCAACTATCAAGTTAGTTAAGTTAGAGAGGAAGACAGTGAAGAAGTTGCTTGCCAACACTCTAGCTCAACTTAAGGAAGAGCACGATGAAAGGATGCAAAAGGCAGTGGAGCAACTGGCCTCTCAGTCCGCTGAGATGCTCACTCAGGCCCTAAATGACTCAGTGGCCAAGATGGCACTGGAGTCAGCGAAGATTGCTCAAGAATATGAGAAGATTGCATCCAAGTCCATGGAAGTGATTAAAGAGTCAGAGAAGGTGGAAGCAAGGCTGACATGCACTGAACAAAGCCTTCGTACCTCAATGGAGGTATTTGAGAAAAAGCTCAAGGCTAGTATTGCTAGTATGTCCTTCGCGGGAATAGGGATTGCCACTGGAGTGGATTTACTGAAGGAGGGAATCAAAGAAGTTCAATCCTTGACTTCATTTGTGATCAACAATGAAGAAGAAGTCTTCAAGGAAGCTGGAACCAAGACACTCCCTCCTCCTCCTGCCAAGGATGATGCCAAAAAGGGGGAAAAGGAGAAGACGAAGAAAAGATCTCTCCCTGAGGCATCGGAGGCTGAATCCAACATGGTAATCTTGCGCACTCCCTGTAAGTCAGCAAGGGTTGCGGCGAATCAGGCTAATGACCCTTCGAAGGAAGTTCCTCAACTACCAACTATTCCAGAGGCTTCAGAGCAATTGCCAATAAGCACAAGGAAGAATCCCATTACATATGATGCCAACAAAGTGGATGAGCTGTGTGCTAAGGCGTGGGGATCTGCCCCTGAGAAATCTAAAGCTGTACGAAGGGCTGAGATCGCACAAAAGGAGAAGATGAAGATCTTGGAAAAGAAAGTTGAAAAGCTCACTGACATCACTGAATTACAACAGGGAGAACTCGATGTTGCGATGATCAGTTTGCTAAGGAGGAAGAAGGAGAAGTCTGAGCCGAGAAAGTACAGGAAGAAGCCAACGGTGAGGAAGTCAAGAATGCTTCAAGTTCAGAAGCCTGAAGAGCCTACTCAGAGAAATGCACTCATTGATAATTTCATCTCTGAGAAATTAAAGGAGTTTTAGCTGGATGTAAAGGATGAGTTTACCAGGTTATGGCATATTGTGAAGAAGTGGGGAGACACTGAAGGCATTGATGCCCACTTCATCGACTTCATGTCTAACAACCATCCTGAACTACTCAAAGGAATTCTGGAGGAGGCTGATGATGCGAAAGTTCAAATCAAAGCTCCTGAGTTCCTGACTCGTCCACCACCACTCATGCTCAATGGAAAAGACTATGACTAGAAGGCCATAATGACTGAAGTGTTAAAGATCGCCAAGGCTGAAGGGTACCTGAACCAACTGGATAGAGTTAACGAGCTGAAGGACAGAGTCTACAATGGCTATTGACTTCGTCCTAAATTGAGAAGAATCTAGTTGTACCTTGAACTGTTGTAATAGATAGGATTCACTGTACTCTCGATCATATTCATCAATGAAATCCATTACTGTGCCCACAGACAAAAACTCATTGTCTTTTTGGCCGCTCTTTAAATTTCTGTACTTATCAAGAACTGCTCTAATACTGACTTTGCCTTATAGATTAGAACTTCTTTCCTCTAAGTGTTTTAAGGATCTTTTCAGTGTTTTGACATTATCAAAAAGGGGAAAATTGTTGGGACAATGTCAGTTTTGAATTGATCCCAAAGACCCTGAAAAGATAATTTGCCTAAGTGTTTGTAATAGTCAGGCTAGTCTTGGTTAGGTTAGTAAGTTAGAATATTTTATATTCATAGGTACATAATGAGAGGAATACTCCTTGTTGGCAATCAAGACTGAAGCCTGAAAACACAAGAGCACTATCCTAAACTTATGGCAGTGTATCTGAGCTAGCTAAGTAAGTGTCAGGATGAAGAGCATGATCCTGAGATCATTGCTAACTCAGCCTGAAGGGAACAAGACTGCACTGAGTTATTAGGAAAATACTTGGAGTAGGATCCAAGCAATGCAAAATGAATGTCAGCGCTGGAAGATGTACGTAGATGAGGACAAACCTGAACTCAATAAAGACGAGACTGAACTGAAGAATGAGTTATAACATTCTCACCTACCAAAGACGTGGACCAACCAAAGCGCGCCAAGTCATGTACGGACACTAACTTGAACCTGACATCCCTGCAGAATTCAACGGGCAAGTATTAAATGCACCTTACCAAATCCATGTAAGGACAACTACTGCATGGGAAATATGGAAGTTGAACATCCTACGTAGAAGATGACTAGAAGGCTATCTTTCTAACGGATAGTTATTCAAATTCATCTATAAATACAGAAGACCTTGAACCCAAGCAAGGTTACGGGAAATTTCAAAGCCAGAAGTTACTCAAACTCTCAGTGTTCAAAGCAATCAAAGCATTCAAAGAAGCACTAAAAAAACCTTAAATTTCACAAGTGTTTCTTAATTTAGAGAGTTATTTTGTATTCCACTGAGCTCATTAGATATATCTTAAGCTTAGAGTGATTATCCAATCTTTAGCATAACCTTGTCTTGTAAGGATAATCACACATTAGTTGGAAACCAAACTGAAACCAAAACCCTCTTAGTTGGTTTGTTGGTGGAAGTTAGTGAGTGAGTTAGAAGGAAGTAAGGGTCAGTGAGACTGATCTTGGTGCACCTTGGCACGTTAAAAACAAGCCAGTCCTTAGTGGATTCTCCTGTTCAATCAGGACCATGGACATAGGAACTTCAGTCTCTGAACCACGTTAAATTGCCTTGAGCATTTACTGCTTTGGTATTTGTTCTTAACTGCTTAAGTCATTCATTTCATGCTTTGTCAGTGCTGAATTAATCAGTCTGACCTGAACTCATTGCACTGCCCTTCTAACCACGACTTCGTAAAGGAAATACAAGTTTTCAGAAAGCAAACATAAAACAAGTCTTTAAACTTTCAGGGCTCACACATTCCGCACTTGAACATAAGAAGATAGTTAGCCAACTAACTTGCACTCAGTGCTGTTAGTAGGTGGATTATCTCCTCAGTGTTCAACACTTAACTCTGAGTAAGAGGACTCAGTAAGGTTTAAGAAAGGAAAATTTATATACGTGTATTCCCCCTCATACACGTATTACTCAGACTTGTACCGGGACCAACAATTTTTCATCCAAATTCATCACTAAAAATCAGTAATATGACCATCATTAAAAAAAATCAATCACACGTGTCTCTCTTGTCATGACATATTACTCAAACTAACAGTGCACAAAACTTGACTATCACCACTACCAAAACACAAAAATCTCAAAAGGCAGCAAATAAACTCACTAATCAATATCCCACATTATGTCTTTGTTGGTCCCAGTACAAGACTGAGTGATACATGTATGGGGGGGGGGGGGGGAATACACGTATACAAATTTTTCTTACTTTCAAACTGACTGAGTCCCCTTACTCAGAGTGGTGTACGAACACTGAGTAGATAATCCACCTATTAACAGCACTGAATGCAAGTCAGTTGGATAACTATCTACTTATGTTTAGTGCAGAATGTGTGAGCCCTGAAAGTTTATAGTCTTGTTTAGTTTGCTTTCTAGAAACTTGTTTTCCTTTTTATGAAGCCGTGGTTAGAAGGGCAGTGCTCAGATTAATGATCAGGCTGATTGATTCAAGCCTGATTAAATATGCAATGAATCACTTAATGAAATGAACAATTAAACACAAATATCAAAGCAGTAAGAACACAGGGAAGTAATGTGGTTCAGAGACTCAAGCTCCTACGTCCACGGTCCTAATTTAATAGGAGAATCCATTAAGGATTGTCTTGTTTTTAACATGCCAAGGTGCACCAAGATCAACTTCACTTACTGACCCTTACTTCCTCCTTCTAACACACTAAATAACTTCCACCAACAAACCTAACTAGAGGGTTTTGGTTTCAGTTTGGATTCCAACTAGGTTGTGATTATCCTTACAAGGCAAACCTATGCTAAGGATTGGATAATCACTTCTAAGCTTAAGATAATTCTAGTATGCTCAGTGGAATACAAAATAACTCTCTAACTAAGAAATACTTGGGAAATTTAAGACATTTTGAGTGCTTCTTTGAATGCTGAATGCTTTGTGCGCTGAGAGTTTGAGTAATTTCAGTTGGTCCCAAAATGAGTTATACAGGTGTATGGGGGGGAATACATTTTGAGTGTTTTGTTGTAAGTTATGAGTGTAGAGAATGCTTGTTCTTGTAAGTTTCCCGTGCGTAGAAATAAGCACGACCTTCTGTATATATAGACCTTCTTGAAAATATTCTCGTTGGAGATGAATCTTTCAAGTAAGTCTCTTGCATCTGATTGGTTAAAACGACTCTATTTAAGTTTTATGTCTTATCAAGAAATGGCTGAAAGACCTTGCCTGTTACCAGCTCTCTGGAAAAACTAAAGCAAGACTTTTGGTACTTGTCAGTCTGTGATAGGTCGGCTGTCAGTAGGGTACACCTACGTGTCATCTTCTTATTGGGCCGCGCAGTCTACTTGTTCAGAGTCTTGTCTGGTTTTAAGGTGGAACTCAACTGAGAGAACCTTCTTATTCCTTCATTTATTGCAAGCTTTACTGACATTCGAATTGCCTTGTTCCAACCAGATTAACTAACAGTTTTTAATGTGTTTAGCATTGAATGTGCGTTGTTAGTCTTCATCAGTAGACTTCCATTTATCTACTGATGGTACTCCCTTAGTATAAATGCACTTAGAAAACATTTATGGCTAAGACTTCTTCTTCAGCTGACTTCTACTCAGTGGACCTTGTCTTCTGAACAACTCTTAAATACACTCAAGAATTTAGCAAATGCACTTCAGTTCCTTAACATTTGAACTGGCTAATTCTAGTCTAACTCTACTGAACATACTTTACTTACATTTGACTTAGGAGGAACCTTTTGGCATCTTAATCAAAACATAAGTCTATACAATTTCCCAATATTTTCCCCCTTTTTGATTATGCCGAAACCTATTTATTACATAGTCTCTTTCAGTTGGCATATCTTTAAAGGAACTTGTAAGTAAATATATTCAAGTGCAAAGCCTAAATGATAATGAGATATTATCTTGGGCTGTAATAACAATATAGTTTTCATTTCATGTCAAAACATAGTACAAGTATAATGAAGTCTACTGATTAGTTTAAAAATAAGAGAACAACTGGGACTTATAAACAGATGCCCAGAATAACACTTTAACAGACTAGATGGACTCAAAGGTTGGCTCCAGACCATATTGCTTGAACACTCTGATCTTCAGCTCATTTTCCCTCTCTATGATCTCCTTCGAATGTCCTCTGAGGCCCATGTACTCACAAAGAGAAACCCGTTCACTGGTGATCCTTTCTCTATCTACTGCACCAGTAGCATTAGTTGGGGGCCAGTAGATGATGGGTTCAGGAGCCTTCAGCGCATGATCTGGGAACTTGCCATTCCAAGCTTCATTGATGTCTGGGTAGAGCTTTGGATAAGATTCAAAGAGCCAGTCATTGAATAAGTCTTGAGCATTTTCTTTTCCAAGCTCTCCACTGACATATTAGGAATATACAAACTCTCTCTCGGCAGTTTATCAAGTATCATTTAGCTTCTTGGGGACCCAAGTATCATGGTGTGGAAACTTGGCCTTGGAAGGAACCATCTTCTCCTTTTTCATCCTTGTAGTCCACTTCTGGTAGCCATTTATGAACTTCTTTGAGGCGGTCTTGTCAAAGGTTGATAACCTTCCTTGCTTCTTTCTCTCTGCAAGCTCAGCAATTGACTCAATCTTTCCAACAACTTTGTCCCTTTTTTCCTATTATTGAGCTGATAGCTTCTGTGCTCTCTCATTCATTCCTCCTGCCTCTTTGATCAGCTCAGTTAGCTCTGTAACTCGGGTTGGAGCAGATTTGGGGGCTTCAGAGGAGATAGGCTCTGGATTAAGGACTGGAATGATCTCAACTGACTCTGCCTTAGTTGACTTTGCAGCCAACCTTTGAGAAAACCTAGTCTTCTTTACCACCTCAGCTGAGAGTGCATCAGTAGCTTTCCTATTTGTTGACTCTCCTCTCAGTGCAGCTCTCTCCCTCTTGTCTTTTTCAGCAGCTTCCTTGAATTTGGACAAGTCTTTTTTCCTTCTCCACTTCCTTTCCTTTTATCAGTTGACTTCTTTTGTCAGCAATCTGTTGAGCTTCCTTATGCACTTTCTTCATTGTATTCTTGATTTGTTGAGTCCTGACAAAGTCATCAGTCTCAAGAATGATCTTCATCTTGTTGTTTGGATCTAGCTTCATTTGCTTCCCTGATACTAACTCTTCCCCCTTTTCAACATTAATTATAAATTCGGCAATGGTAATGCTTATCTTCATTTGCTCCTGCTCTACTACCCTCAGCTGGGTTGAGCAGTGATCCATTTCATCCTCCAGTCTTGTCAAAGTTGCTCCAGCATTCTGACCAAATTTAACAAACTGGTCTTGTTGGTCCCACTAGTCAGTATTTGAAATTATGCGGAAGCTAAATAAATAACCTTTTGTAAAACCTTTTGATCAAGAACACAAATAAGACAAGAGATAATAAGGAAAGCAGTAAATAAGACGAGATCTATAGTGGTTCGGATGTTAAAATCCTACGTACACTCTCCCTTTTGCAAGGGGCCTTACTAACCAACCAACTTACTCATAACCATTGGAATTGACAAGTACCAGCACCTTGTTACGCACTTTAGATCTATCTTCGATCTAAAGTACAAACCACTCCAACCTTATCTATCAAGATGAACATGCTGAGTATCGATTCCAACTATCAACTCCTTAATGAGTAGATGAGCAATAATGATCTTAAGAGTGCTAAAGTGCTTGAGTATAGTAAAAGCTTGAGAATATTCTTCATGCGCGTGACTAGAGCTTTTCTTTATACTGGCACTCTTGTATTTATAGAGGTGATTAGGGTTTAGCCGTTGGAGAGCTAATCTAATCAGATCTCTATTTAAGGAAGCTTCAATCAATCAATTCCCTAATTGATTGATTGGGTTGGTGAGATCCTTGGATTGATTTCTTCAATGACTTTCCAATCTGATCATGTTGACTTCATTCAAAATACCAACGGTCAAATGCTTCCTTTGCACAACTCTGATTTTTCCAGAGTAGGGTGAACTAGACACCAGGTGACCCAGAGGTCCTCTGGTCCAGAGTCGATTAAGAAACAATTTTTCCCTTAGAATCTGGAGATAATTCTAAGCAACTTTTGTTTCACCAGACTCGTCTGGTCTGGGGAAAGGTCTTCTGCCTCTGGTCTGATCTTCTCTAGTGAAGTCTTCTGGTGGAGTCCTCTGGTGAAGTCTTCTGGTGACTCTTCTTGTGAAGTCTTCTGGTCTGGCAGTTCCCCCTAGACTAAGTCCTAATTGATGAGTGTAAACTCAAGATCAAAATAAAGTGAAGCAAGTATTTGAAGAAATACTGAAAGTAGTACCTGAGAGCCTCTCTGTAAAAGCCAAGGAACACAAGAGAGAAGGCTAGAAAACAGTCACTGGAGCTCAAGATGGGAACCTCCAGTGACAGCTTGGACCTCCGGTGGAATTCCTGCACAAAGTCGGGCCGGAGAGGGCTCCAGCGTCGACCCTCCGACTCTCAAGTCAGAAAACTTGCTATGGAAGAAAAGCCATAGCTGGAAACTTAAAAGTATGAGTGAGTAATAGTGATACGAACATGCTATGAAGAAGGAAAATGAGTATTTATACCTTTAAGCTGTGGGGGCAGAACAGTAAAATCGTCTCTGTTGCCCTAATTATTCTTGGGACCACTTGGGGACCCGGATGCCTTAGGAGCCGATGCGTGTCCTTTGGCTGGCTGTTGGTCCCACTAGATAGATTAATTGCGGAAGCTTTAAAGTTATGTCTTACCAAACTTCTTATTATAAGAGCACAAAACAAGTAAGAAAGTAATTAAATGAAAGCAATAAATAACACCGGATATATAGTGGTTCGGATCTGAATATCCTACATCCACTCTCCCTTCTATCCAAGGGGTCTCACTATCAACCAACCAACTTACTTACGTACTGGAATTTTCGAAGTACCAGTTCCTTCTTACAACTCCTTTAGATCTAACCATAATCTAAAGTAAGCAACCTTCAACCTTATCTTAGAGATGAACAGGTTAAAGTCCAACAACTCCTTAAGAGTAGATATGTAATATGAACAATAAGAGTGCTAAGAGTGATTATCAAAAGCTTGGAATGTGACTTGTGCGCGTAGGATCTCTGGAGCTTTTTCTTGAGACTGCACTCTTGTATTTATAGAGGAGATTAGGGTTAGCTGTTGGAGAGCTAATCCAATCAGATCCTCTATTTAAGGAAGCTTCAATCAATCAATTCCCTAATTGATTGATTGGGTTGGTGAGATCCTTGGATTGATTAACTTCAATAACTTTCCAATCCGATCTAGTTTGACTTGATTTGAATCACCAACGGTCAAATGCTTCCTCTGCCTAACTCTGATTCTCTCCAGAGAAGGCAAGACCAGACACCAGGTAACCTCGGTGTCTTCTGGTCCAGATCTGGTTAACAACCAGAATACTCAGTAGAAACAGGGGATCAAACTGAGCATCTTTTGTTCCACCAGACTCGTCTGGTCTGGACTCGTCTGGTCTGGGGAAGGTCCTCTGCCTCTGGTCAGATCTCATCTGGTGAAGTCTTCTGGTGGAGTCCTCTGGTGAAGTCCTCTGGTGGGGTCTTCTGGTGACTCTTCTGGTGATGTCTTCTGGTCTGGCAGTTCCCCCTAGACTAAGTCCTAATCTAGATCATCATCTGGCTAACAGGTCCAGATGGTCCTATTACATCTTCTAGTTTGTTTTAACTCATCAAAACTATACAATATTTATCCTAACAATTTCCCCCTTTTTGATGGAGTTAAAACACTACCAGAACTGATCAAAAATAGAATATAAGCAAGAAAAGCAATAAAGGGATAAGACCTTAGAGTAGATCTTATCAGGCAAACAATTAAGACAACAAGGAGTTGTCTTTGAGACAGAGAAGATATGATTTTCATTGATACATAAGGATAGAATGATTACAGATTACATTGGAGATCAGAGTCCTATTCTATGCATATCTTCTATTCTCTTTAGGCACAAGAAAGCAGTCAAGGAACCTATCCTGGACGGCCTTCAACTCTGCAGAAGATGTTGGAGTGAAATTCACCAACACCTTGGTCTTGTACAATTTCTTTAGCTCTGCCCAATCAACCTGGTTCCCATTCATAGGAGTGTTGAGATAGGTAAACTCAGGAGCAGTCACATCCAGGTTGAACTCAATGGTAGAATCCATCAATTGCTTGTACAAATCTGCATCATAAGTTTGCATCCAAGAGTGAAAGGTTCTGTTGATCAGCTCATCATCCTCTGGTGCTGGCCTCTGGATATAGTGTTGAATGAACCAGAGAGTCTTTACCTCCATCCATTTCTCAATTAAAGGCACATGCACAGTAGAGTCAAAGGACCCTTCTGTCCTGAGAGGCAAAATGTTCATCACCTCAATAGGAGCTTTCCTTCTCTGACTAGATCCACCTGCACCAGAAGGAACACCATCTTCTCTGGTCTTCTTGTTCTGCCTCCTAACATATCTGAGCCTCTGCTCTTCATCTATGTTTTTCCTTATCCTAGCTTGCTTCTCCTCTGGAGTCTCTTCCTTATATCTCTTCTGAGCTTCTTCAACAACAGATTCAAGGAAGCTCTTCTTGACTTTCCTAAACTTCCTCTTAGCAGGTCCAGAGATTGAAATGGGATCCTTCTCTACTTCTGAGGATTCCTCTTCTGCAGCAAGCTGCTTAGCCATGGTATTTGATTTGAGCTCTTCCTTCTTCTTCTTCTGCAGCTCAGCCTGGACCAAAGTGTTCTCCAGCAGGTCCAGACGAGCACCATGGCTAAAGAATGTCTCATTGGTGGTCTTCGCCAGATCAGTTCTGGCCTTCTCTTCCCCTTTTTTAACTTCATCAAGGAGGGGCTCCACTACCTGCCTTATGAGATCAGGCAAGGCAGTGTTGGAGGAAGAGTGAAGATCACGAAGTTGCTTAGCCTCCTCCAGGTAAGCCTGAGATTCTGCAACTAATCTCTCCTGCTTGGCAAGCATCTCCTGGAGTGAATCCTTGAGCTTAGCATTCTGCAGCATTTGAGTGGCCAACTCAACTTTCAATACAGAAACTGGCCTTAGCTGCTCCAACACATGTTCCTGGAGCTGTTTCTGGCTGTGCATCACATCCAACTTCACAAAAAGACCATTTGCCTTAAAAGAAGCTTTAACTTCAGCAAGAGTAGACTTGATCTGCTTAAGGATAATCCTCCCCTCCTGCCGAATCTGGTGCTCTATCATAGCAGGGGCTATATGTTGAATTGCCTTAGAGAACCGCCCAATCTGCATGATCTGCTCGTTGAAGAAAGTCTTCATCTCTGGAGAACGGCAGGAGACATATCAAAATCTTCCTCAACAGAGTAGAGCTCTGGAGGAAAGGAGAAGTGAGGGCCAAAATTGTATGAGAGGCCCTCAGGAGTGAGCATTACTCCTCCCTGGATGAGCAAAGTACGAATCAACACCTTCGGTGCCTCTGGTGTCTCTAGCTCTGCTGGATTTTGGATATTCATCTTCTTTTTTAGCTCTATCTCCCAGGCTGTGAATGTGGAGGGAGTCATCTCTTCTAGCAGCAGCATCAGATCCTCCACATCCTCTAATCTGGCCTTGCTCCAGACCTTGGCGTCAGTCAGATCCGCCAATAATGGTAAGTGCTCCAATAAGATTGGAAACTGCTCTCTTAGCCAGAGCTGAGCACTCACACTCATACTCTGCCTAATGGGACCCATTTCTGCAGATGAGAAAGTGAAGGGTTTGGGCCCAAAGGCAGAGGAGGAAGGTGCTAAGTGATCAGGCTCAATTGAAGCTTCCTCATCTTCACTATCATCGCTGGTAAGGCATGTGGGAGAAGGGGGAGGGGCAGGGAAACCCAATGCCATGGAAAGAGGGTTCAGGTTAGAGTTCTGATTTGATTGAGTTTGGGGAGGGTTTGGATATTGTGAGGTAGAAGATGAAGGAATAGGTTGCTCTGCACCAGAAGAAGTAGAGGGAACTTCTGGTACAGAGGGGGGAATGGAGGTGTGTGAGGTGGAGGTGTTTGGAAGTGGAGGTTCTGCACCAGAAGAGGTTGATGGCACTTCTGGTACAGGGGCTGGGGGAGAGGGATGTGTATTAAGGGGTATTTGGGAAGGTGGGGGAGAAGGTGTTTGAGGGATGGCTGAAGTAGTGTATATAGGTGTATCTGGTAAGGTCTGCTCTGGTGAGGCAGTAGGGGCACCAGAAGTAGTCTCGGGGTGATGAGTATGTGTTTCTGGGGGACAGGTAGAGGGGGTAACAAGATTAATGGGGGAGGGGTTAGAAGCATTTACCTCAGCTGGGTCAACACCAGCTGGAACTGATACCTCTGGATCATCTGGTATGAGCAAATAAGCCTCCTCTATTGCCTGTTCCAAGGCATCTCCCAGGTCAGAGCCAGAGTCTAGATCTTGCAAGATAGCTTTCTTGGCTCTGGGCTTCTTCTTAAGAGGCTCAACCTCTTATGCCACTTCTTCCTCCTCTTCTTCTGATGGCTCATCCACCAGAAGAGTCTTCCTAGCCCTTCTGCTAGTTCTGTGCTTCTTAGCAGATGCTCTCTTGGCCTCCTCTGGCCTCTTCCTCTTAGCTGCTCCTGCCTTCTTAGCAGTTTTATCATCATCACCCTTCTTCTTTAGCACATCAAGAAGGGGGATCTGGTCCTCCTCCGAGGAGCCAGAGAAAGTTATGGTTGAAGAACCAGTAGCCTCAACAGTCTTCTTCTTACTCTGCTGCTTCTGCCCCTTAGCAGGTGAGGGTACTGCTTGAAGATGGGGGGCAGGGATGGCTTGCTCTCCATCAGAGTCGGCATGACCATGGAGAGGACCATACTTGAAGAATAGTATCTTAGACTTATGGAATCCTCTACACCAGGACTCCTTCCATTTCTTCCCCGGAAGCAATGAATCCAAAATCAAAGTTAGTTTCGTTCCCAACGAAACATTTGCAGTGAAACAGAACTGCAACTCCCCTGGCTTGGAAGGACAAGCCTCCTTCTTCACCTTCAACTTGTTCTTCCTCAACATATCCCAGAAGAACTCCGTCCAATTACATTGCACTCCATCGTACAATGCTCACATCACACACATCCTGCCATTGAAAATGACATCTGTGCTGTGATTTTTACACATAAGCACCTTCACCACTATATCGAACAACACCTTATACTTCTGCCTTAAATGCTTATCTAAAAATCCTTTCGTGATGTTCTGGCAAGAAGATCTAGCAAAAAGTTTGAATGAATCAATAATTTCATCTTCCTTATACGTCAGTGGATCTACCCCTTCTACCGAAATGATTTCAAGTAACGCGCAGAAATCGTGCTTGGAAAACACCAAATCATCTTGGTCGATCTTGGATGAAATGTAGTCGTTTTGGATCTTCATACGAACCAGAAATTGGGCCGCATATCCGTCCAAAGTCCTAAAATTTCTTGGAACCGTCGAAATCAACTTCTCCACCCCTACTTTCTGGAGCAACTCCAGAATCGACAGCGCCACAGGGTTCTTCGTGGTGTAGAAGTCAACCACCATCTCTGTTTTCAACTTCTTTATCATCAACTCATGATCGAAGTTGCACGGAGGGGCCATTGCTGTGAGAGAGAGAGAGAGAAACTTTGCAAAGAGAAGTTAGGGCTTTGAAAATATGGAAACGTGAAAAGAAAGATTGAAAAGAAATTTGATTTAAATAGGGTAATACGCGTGGTAAGAACAGTAAATGAAGTGAACGCGTGTAATTTCCAAATATAAATTAGGGAATAAAATCAATTTTCGAATTGATTGACATTTTGCACAGTAATTAAATCTGATGACCAAGATTAAAAGGCAAAATACAGATTTAATCTGGTACGTAGGCATGAGCATTGGGACTGGGTATAAAGGGGTTTTGTGGCAGTCAAGAGAAAAAGCAAAATGATTGCCTAGGCCCTATACCCTAGTCTTAAATACACTCTGAAGTTGAAACATTTTGGGTGTATTTACTAATATAAAAGGTGTATCCCAATGATCAGGGGCCAGAAAAGTAAAGGTATACCTGTCACCTGGTATTATAACCAGATGATACCACAACTAGTCTGGCGTTACACCTCATCTGATGAAAATCCATCCGGTTCTGATCAGAGAAGAATCTGGTCTTTTCTGGAATCTGACTCAGCACCTCATCTGGGACGTATCTCATCTGGTACAAGTGTCACCTGGTGCATACCTCATCTGGAGATGTAACTTTTCTGATATTTCTAATCTGCAGGTATTTAAGTTTTAAAGAACAAAGATTATGGAATAAGGTATAAATAAAGGATACTTCTCTGATGTTCCCCCTAAAATAAATCTGTCTCTGGATCCAATAATCCTAACTCAAATGCTAACTCTTTGAATCTGGTCTCAGCCAAAGGCTTAGTCAGAATATCTGCTCTCTGCTTCTCTGTAGCAATCTTTTCCATACTTATATCTCCCTTCTCAACATGATCTCTGATAAAGTGATGCCTTATATCAACATGTTTGCACCTGGTATGAAGAACTGGATTCTGGGTGATGGCAATTGCACTATTACTATCACAGAATATAGGAATATCCTTGGCTCTAATCTGGTAGTCCCTAAGCTGTTGACTAATCCAGAGTGGTTGTGAACAACAGCTCCCTGTAGCCATGTACTCTGCTTCTGTTGTTGATGTAGCAACTGAGGTTTGCTTCTTAGAAAACCAAGATACCAATTTATTTCCTAAAAATTGGCATGTTCCACTTGTAGACTTTTTATCTATTCTGCATCCACCATAGTCTGAATCTGAATAACTACTCAACTCTAAGTTGTCATCTGCAGGATACCATAATCCCAAATTCACTGTTCCTTTAAGGTATTTCAATATCTTCCTAGCTGCTTCCAAATGACTTCTCTTAGGATTTGCTTGAAATCTGGCACACACTCCTACAACAAAAGTAATATCTGGTCTGCTTGCAGTCAGGTACAGAAGAGAACCAATGAGTGCTCTGTACTGAGTCTGGTCCACACTCTCTCCAGACTCATCTGGATCCATGTTGAAATTTGTCATCATAGGAATCTTGGCTGCCTTGCTAGATCATATTTCAAATTTCTCTAACTTGTTTTTGATGTACTTTGCCTGATTAATGAATATTCCCTTCTCTGTTTGCCTTACCTGCAGACCTAAAAAGTAATTCATTTCACCCATCATGGACATCTCAAACTGACTCTGCATGAGTTCACCAAACTTCTCACACAGCTTCTTGTTAGGGGATCCAAATATAATGTCATCAACATATATTTGGACCAGAAGGATGTCCTTTCCTTCTTCTTTCCTAAACAAGGTCCTATCAATCTTACCCTTAGAAAAACCATTGTCCAGAAGAAATTGAGATAGAGTGTCATACCATGCTCTGGGTGCCTGCTTCAACCCATCTAGAGCTTTCTTAAGCTTAAACACCTTGTCGCCTTGTTCAAAACCAGGAGGCTATTCCACATACACTTCCTTAATGAGAATCCCATTAAGAAAGGCTAAGAACAATCTGATGGCTTCTAGTCTGGCTACAGGAGCAAATATCTCATCATAGTCTATTCCTACAGACTGAGAATAGCCCTGAGCCACTAGCCTTGCCTTGTTCCTAGTAATGACATCATTCTCATCTTTCTTATTCTTGAAAACCCACTTAGTGCCTATCACCTTTTGTTGTCTTGGTCTGTCTACCAGCTCCCAAACATCTTGTCTGGTGAATTGATACAACTCCTCTTGCATAGCAACAATCCAATTTGAATCTTTCAGTGCTTCCTTGATATTCTTGGGCTCAATCAAGGATACATAGCAACTGAATAAGGCAGCTAAGTTAAGAGTTCTCCTAGTCTGGACACCCTTAGTTGGATCTCCAATTATCAGGTCATTGGGGTGATCAACCAGGGTCCTCTTTCCCGTGGTCTTACCTGATTGACCATCTGCTGTAGTCCCTTGGTGATAATCACCCACTACAGGAGAGCTTCCCCCTACAGGAGTTCCAACTTCTTCTGGTTCCGCTCCTTGTGAAGACTTCTGCTTCAGAGAACCAGAAGATGGGTCACCATCTGAATCTGAATCTGAGTCTGAATCAAGAATGGGTGGATTGACTTTGATTACTCTGGGAGTGGTCTGATTCTGGGTCTCATCAGAAGACTTAGAGTCCACCTTGCACTCAAAAGCAGATTCATAAAAAACAACATGAGGTGTTTCCTCCACACAAAGCGAATTCTTATTTAAAACTCTAAATGCTATACTGGTGCTGGAATATCCTAAAAATATTCCATCTGCCACTTTAGCATCAAAGGTTTTTAATTTAGATTTCCCATTGTCATGGATGAAACACTTACATCCAAAAACATGAAAATATAAAACAGGTGGGGTTTTACCTTTCCATACCTCATATGGAGTTTTGTTATGTCTCTAGGCAATTAGGCATCTGTTCTGAGTATAGCAAGCTGTATTAATGGCCTCTGCCCAAAACCTTTGTGGAGTGTTATACTCTGCCAGAAGAGTTTTTGCAGCCTCTTTAAGGGTTCTATTCCTCCTTTCTGCTACACCATTTTGTTGGGGTGTTCTGGCAGCAGATGTCTCATGAAAAATCCCATGGTCCTTGCAGTAATCTGCAATGTGTGAATTCAAAAACTCTATCCCTTTATCACTTCTGATTCTGACTATGCTCTGGTTCTGCTCATTCTGAATCTGCTTGAAGAATTCTGGCAGCTTAGTGATAGTTTCATTTTTCTTAAACAAGAACACTACCCAAGTGTATCTTGAAAAGTCATCTACTATCACCAAGGTGTACTTCCTTCCACTGAAACTAAGAGGAGAAACAGGTCCAAACAGATCCATGTGAAGTAGTTGAAGTACTCTGGTTGTGGTTGTGCTCTGGACATCCTCAAAGGAAGTCTTGGGTTGTCTACCCTTCTGGCATGAACCACAAACCTGATCCTTCTTAAACACTTCATTAGGTAGACCTCGAATAAGACCTTTTCTGGCAATCTTGTTCAGTGTTTTGAAGTTAAGATGGCACAATCTCTTGTACCAAATCCAGCTGTTCTCTGCATATCCTTTTGCAACCAGGCAAGCATTTCTTGGGCAACTGCTAAAATCTGCAAGATAAATGTTACCCTTCCTCAAGCCTATTAGCAAGATATCATTATAATTAGAAGAAGAGACAATGTATGAATCACTAGAGAACTTCACTGAGTATCCCCTGTCACAGAATTGTGATACTGAAAACAGATTATGCTTGAGTCCTTCAACATAATAGACTTCATCTACAGATACTCCATTGAAGGTCAACTTTCCAACTCCTCTAGTGACTCCATAGTTGTTGTCACCAAACATCACTCTTGGCCCATCCATTACCTTGTAATCCTGGAGATTATCTTTCTGGAAGGTCATGTTCTTGGAACATCCACTATCAATGTACCAGACATGGTTGCTTGAAAGTCCTTTCTCCAATGGGCTCTTATCTACCTGCAGAGAAATCAATTAGGTCCCCTACTAGTGCTGTGTCCTGATTGGTTAGTTGTAAGTTTTGTAGGAATCCAAAGATAAAGATCATCCCTTGCTGGATGAGGAGATCTTATCTTCCTTCTAAATCTATCTACCAGAACATGTCCTCTAACAATGACATATTGAGCTACTGGTCTGATAAGAATACCTTTCCTATAAACAGGTCTGGTGTATCTTTTCTCAAATCTGGCCTTTGGAATGGCCTGCCTCAAAGACATGGTCTTAAAGGTCTAGTTGTAAGGGTACATCCTAGAAGAACCATCTTTGGTGTCATAACTACCCAGATCAGTTGGTTTCCTATAGATGGGTCTGGAAGACCTACTCTGGTTCTGAAAATTGGATCTATTCTGATGATAGGATTCCTTCTGAGGTTTCCTGTTCTGGAATCTTCTTAGAGCATTCCACCTTTGAGATCCCTGATTCTGATTGAGGTTCTCTGGTTCAGTATACCTTCTCTGGTATCTCCTATTCTTATTAGGTTTCCTCTTAGAGTCTCCTTTTTGAGGTCCCCTAATCTGCTTAGGTTCCACTCTTTTAGGATTCCTCAGAGGTTCTCTAATCAGGTTAGGCATCTGAACAGAACCATCAATCTTCATAGGTTCTCTTCTCTGACTTGTATGCTCTAGAATTTTTTCTTCCAGAACATTCACCTCTTCTTGATTACATCCTGAATGATTAGCAGGGGGGTCCCATTTCCAACCAGGTCTATGAACCACCATGCGATCAGAAGAATCCTCTTCACTCCGGAGTTCCACAAATTCACCAGATCTTATAGACTTTTCTTTGGTAAAACAATATTTATGAGATCTTTTAATAGTTCCAGAATATCCTAAACCACTCTTATCATTTATGCGTTGAGAAGATCCTGAAATCATAGATAGAACATCTGGTTTCATGGAATCTTCTCTGGGCACAGGTATCTCAATAGTTTGCTCAACTTGTTTTCTCCTGATAAGAGTCTGGTATTTGGATCTAAGCTCATTGAGCTCATCTTCCTGAGAGTTCTTTTCCTTCATGAGTTGATCTACCAGAGTATCTCTTTCTGTGATCTTATCCTGAAGTTCATAAACTTCTTTGGAATGATCTTTCATGAGTTCTCTGGTGGATTTTTGTTCATGAGATAAGGATTGAACTTCAGTTCTGAGCCTACCATTCTCTTTCTCAAGTTTTTGACATAATTGAACACAATTTTGGAGATCTGATAGCATTTGCTACATATCAGACTCTCTGGAGTTACCAGATGAATTAGAGGATTCAGTATATTTGGAATTTGATAAGACTAAGGTAGTTTCTTGTACCTCATTGATGTCTGTCATCAGACATACATCATCATCAGACCTGAAATCAGAAGAAGAAGAACTGGAACTTGTATCCTCCTCCTCTGCTTCTGCCAGCAAGGCTCTCTTGTCTGCATATCTACTATCTCTCTTGAGTCTTTTCTCTTCTCTTTCCCTAGGAGTAAGTTGAGGACAATCATAATTGTAGTGACCAGTCCTATTGCATGTGTAGCAGACATTGTCTCCTCTGGGACTAGGACTTGGCTCTCTCCTCCTCTGGTTGTAGTCTGATCTGACTGGACTACTCTCTCTCCTCTGGTAGTCAGGTCTGCCAGAGCTACCATCCCTCTTCTGATAGTCTGTTCTCCCAGAGCTGCCAGGGTTATCATCTCTCCTCCTTTCTGGAGTTCTGAATCTGGTCTCCCTTGAGTCTCCAGATGTCTTCTCCTTTTCTGCAGGCTTGAAGGAACTTTTCCTGTCTCTGATAGACTCCTTCCAATGCCTTTTGTACCTGCCATATTTTGAACTCATTTTATCTAATTTACGGGTTAGGAGTGCTACCTGCTCCTTGAGGCTCAAGTCATCTGCAGTAGACTCCTTTGACTTGTCATTAGTCTTGATAGTTGAGGAGAATGCAACTCCTTTCTGACCAGAAGAGGAAACATCTTCTGTTTGATCCTCCTCTTGAAGATCATTCTCATAAGCTTTGAGATAAGACAACAAAAGATGATGATTCAGAGTGTTGAGATCCTTGTTGTCCTTGATCACAGTTACTTTGATTCTCCACCTGCTAGTTAGTGAACACAATATTTTACTATTTATTTCTTTCTCTGAATAGGTCTTACCTAAGGCACTAGCCTTGTTCAGGAGGTTTGTGAGACGCATATCCAGCTGGTCAATAGTCTCGTCTGGTTTCATTTTGAAGGTGTCAAACGAGTATTGAACATCTTGGAGCTTGTTATCTTTAATCTTCTCTGTTCCTTCAATAGAGTAGGGCAAGTTTATCCCACATCTCCTTGGCAGTTGCACAGGTTCTGACCTTCTCTATCACTTCCTTGGTGAGTGTGTTGATAATCTCAGTCCGTGCCACCTGGTCCAGATTGTAAAGTTTTCTTTCATCGTTGTCAAACTCATCTTTCTTTTTTAGGATTCTTTGCTTGGGGACTCTGTCCTCTGCAGCTTTCTGGGCAGTTTCACTAGTTTCTTCCCTGGACTCTGACCTGCCACTATCAATAGAAGTCCAGTAAAATTTAATTAGGCCACTTTCTACCACATCTAACATGCGGTGATGAATAACTCCAAGATGATTGCTCATCATGAAGCTCCAGTGGCTATAATCCTCGAATGAGAATTCTGGTAGTTTGCGACTCTTATAAGAAGATTTCGAAGACATATTTACTAAAATAAGGATTAAACAAGAATTTGAACAAAAACAGTAAAGAGCAATGGATCTGCCCGGTGACCACCAAAAGCTTTACAAAGCAGTGGTCGTTGGACACACTACTCTGATACCACTTGTTGGTCCCACTAGATAGATTAATTGCGGAAGCTTTAAAGTTATGTCTTAACAAACTTCTTATTATAAGAGCACAAAACAAGTAAGAAAGTAATTAAACTAAAGCAATAAATAACACCGGATATATAGTGGTTCGGATCTGAATATCCTACGTCCACTCTCCCTTCTATCCAAGGGGTCTCACTATCAACCAACCAACTTTACTTACGTACTGGAATTTTCGAAGTACCAGTTTCTTCTTACAACTACTTTAGATCTAACCACAATCTAAAGTAAGCAACCTTCAACCTTATCTTAGAGATGAACAGGTTAAAGTCCAACAACTCCTTAAGAGTAGATATGTAATATGAACAATAAGAGTGTGTTGGGATATGCTTTAGTTTTGATGATTTTCCAAAACAACATGTAATAGGTTTGAAAGCAGTCAGGATAGTATCCTTTAGATCAGGTCAGACTAGGTTAGCTCTCAGTAGAATAGGTTGCTCAGTTGAGGGGGAACTCAGCGAGGGGGAACTTCTCAACACAGCCTGAAGATATCAAGATGACAACCAGAAGAGCTGACTGAAGACATGCCATCAACCTGAACCAATGGAGAAGCCTGAAGGAAGTCCCACTGAGTGTAAGTCAGGCTGTTCTAAGCCAAGTCTGGTGGACCACTCAGTGAAGAGCATGATCAGGAGGATCAGTGCTGCACCAAGTAGGCCCTGAAGGAGTCAGGCTACTGTGGTCAGGGAAGTTTGTCATTCAGCCTTATGACAAACTTCTTGGAGTGATCTTCAAACAGTCCCTGAAGGACAACTGCACTGAGGACGAGTCAGTCCACTGAAGATCAGAGTCAGTGAAGGAGGAAGCCACCTAAAGTCAGTGGGTCTTGGTCAACCCACTGAGTCAAAGATCCGTGAATCCAGGCCACGTGGACCAATCAGCACGAGGCAGCAACTCTGACACTGACAAAGGCCGCATTCCAAGAAAAGTGGTTGAACCCATTAATTGTATGGATTCAAATGTAATTCCCTCCAACGGTTACATTTGAATCCACACTATAAATACAAGCTTCCAGCTGCGGATTGAAGTGTGTTGGATTGTGTGAAAGAAAAATCAACACCTACGAGCTGTGAGGGTGTGTGAGTTGTTAGGGAGTCATAAGGAAGTATTACACACCCACGACACTGACCTTTAGGGTAATCACTTATATTCATTGAGTGTCAAGCTTGTAACTCATAGCTTAGAGAGGTTTTCCCAATCCTAGCTTAAGGCTAACACATTGTAAGGGAAAACCTCACCTAGTTGGAGAAAACCAAACCAAACTAAACCCTTTCAGAGAATGTTAGGTTTGTAGTGAGGTGAGGAGAGGGCAGCCCAGGGAGTGGCGTGAGTCCAGTTGTAAGTGCACCTTGGCACGTTAAAAACAAGAATCCCAGGAGTGGATTTCCTGTTAAATCAGGCCGTGGATGTAAGAGTATTGAGACTCTGAACCACGTTAAACCAAGTGTTATTATCTGGAATGTCTTTTCTTCTAAAGTATTGCGAAAATCTGCTCACTGAGAGCATTGTTTAAAAAGGAACTTTAGTTAAGCATTTCAGTCAGGGAGATCCCATCTCACTGACTAAATCAGGCAAGGCACTCGAGAGTTCAGTCTCTCGAGTCACTGCCTTGTTGAGAGCCTGAGCTTTCAAGTCTCATCACTGACTTGATAGCTCTGACTCTCAGCAATGCAGTGACTTGAGTATCTCACTCTTGCTGAACTCCCTGAGGATAAAGGTTTAAAAAAAAATCTTTGCTCCTGAATTCCCATTTTGCCCTTCATAAACGGGACCAACAATTGGTATCAGAGCGGGTTGTTCACATGACCACTGATCCAGTTTTGTTAAGAAAAATGGTCTACCGAACAGATCTTAAACGTTTTAAACTATGGGAATTTCTGCATATTTCAAACTATTACCTGTACTCTGACATCATTCTTGTAATAGAAAATCATTTGGTTAGAAGTTTTGGAATCATCAAAAAGGGGGAAATTGTTGGGATATGCTTTAGTTTTGATGATTTTCCAAAACAACATGTAATAGGTTTGAAAGCAGTCAGGATAGTATCCTTTAGATCAGGTCAGGCTAGGTTAGCTCTCAGTAGAATAGGTTGCTCAGTTGAGGGGGAACTCAGCGAGGGGGAACTTCTCAACACAGCCTGAAGATATCAAGATGACAACCAGAAGAGCTGACTGAAGACATGCCATCAACCTGAACCAATGGAGAAGCCTGAAGGAAGTCCCACTGAGTGTAAGTCAGGCTGTTCTAAGCCAAGTCTGGTGGACCACTCAGTGAAGAGCATGATCAGGAGGATCAGTGCTGCACCAAGTAGGCCCTGAAGGAGTCAGGCTACTGTGGTCAGGGAAGTTTGTCATTCAGCCTTATGACAAACTTCTTGGAGTGATCTTCAAACAGTCCCTGAAGGACAACTGCACTGAGGACGAGTCAGTCCACTGAAGATCAGAGTCAGTGAAGGAGGAAGCCACCTAAAGTCAGTGGGTCTTGGTCAACCCACTGAGTCAAAGATCCGTGAATCCAGGCCACGTGGACCAATCAGCACGAGGCAGCAACTCTGACACTGACAAAGGCCGCATTCCAAGAAAAGTGGTTGAACCCATTAATTGTATGGATTCAAATGTAATTCCCTCCAACGGTTACATTTGAATCCACACTATAAATACAAGCTTCCAGCTGCGGATTGAAGTGTGTTGGATTGTGTGAAAGAAAAATCAACACCTACGAGCTGTGAGGGTGTGTGAGTTGTTAGGGAGTCATAAGGAAGTATTACACACCCACGACACTGACCTTTAGGGTAATCACTTATATTCATTGAGTGTCAAGCTTGTAACTCATAGCTTAGAGAGGTTTTCCCAATCCTAGCTTAAGGCTAACACATTGTAAGGGAAAACCTCACCTAGTTGGAGAAAACCAAACCAAACTAAACCCTTTCAGAGAATGTTAGGTTTGTAGTGAGGTGAGGAGAGGGCAGCCCAGGGAGTGGCGTGAGTCCAGTTGTAAGTGCACCTTGGCACGTTAAAAACAAGAATCCCAGGAGTGGATTTCCTGTTAAATCAGGCCGTGGATGTAAGAGTATTGAGACTCTGAACCACGTTAAACTGAGTGTTTGTTTCTTTCTAAGTATTTACCAAAGCATTGTAAAAGTCAGCTCTCTGAGCTTTGTTATTAGAAAACTTTGGTTAAGCAATCAGGTCAGGGAGATTCCTCTCACTGACCAGATCAGGCAACACGCTCGAGAGTTCAGTCTCTCGAGTCACTGTGTTGCTAAGAGCATGAGCCTTCAAGTCTCACTGACTTGGTAGCTCAGCCTCTTAGCAACGCGGTGACTTGAGTGTTTCCTCACTGAACTCTCTCAGAGCGCAATGCTCAGGTTTTAAAAAAAAAATTTATGCTCCTGAATTCCCATTTTGCCCTTCAAAAACGGGACCAACAGAGTGCTAAGAGTGATTATCAAAAGCTTGGAATGTGACTTGTGCACGTAGGATCTCTGGATCTTTTTCTTGAGACTGCACTCTTGTATTTATAGAGGAGATTAGGGTTAGCCGTTGGAGAGCTAATCCAATCAGATCTTCTATTTAAGGAAGCTTCAATCAATCAATTCCCTAATTGATTGATTGGGTTGGTGAGATCATTGGATTGATTAACTTCAATAACTTTCCAATCCGATCTAGTTTGACTTGATTTGAATCACCAACGGTCAAATGCTTCCTCTGCCTAACTCTGATTCTCTCCAGAGAAGGCAAGACCAGACACCAGGTAACCTCGGTGTCTTCTGGTCCAGATCTGTTTAACAACCAGAATACTTAGTAGAAACAGGGGATCAAACTGAGCATCTTTTGTTCCACCAGACTCGTCTGGTCTGGACTCGTCTGGTCTGGGGAAGGTCCTCTGCCTTTGGTCAGATCTCATCTGGTGAGGTCTTCTGGTGGAGTCCTCTGGTGAAGTCCTCTGGTGGGGTCTTCTGGTGACTCTTCTGGTGAAGTCTTCTGGTCTGGCAGTTCCCCCTAGACTAAGTCCTAATCTAGATCATCATCTGGCTAACAGGTCCAGATGGTCCTATTACATCTTCAGGTTTGTTTTAACTCATCAAAACTATACAATATTTATCCTAACACTGGCCTGTTTGGTGTCGTTTAGCACAGGCAAATCTTGACAGAATCGTCCTTTTTCGAGCCTCAGTCCCAGAGCTCGTGAAAAGGACATTTTTTGTGCTCTCTTCTCCATTATTTGAGCTGGCAGGGAATAATAGAACATTCCCAATCTTTCAGGGGTTTTTGGATCCAATAATACTTTATCTCTAGGCTTAAATATTCACATATTGTAACTGATACCCAGAGCTTTTGAGAAGCTCTGGAGAGATATATCTCAAATGAGTCGGATATTATTTCACAAACTTTTGCACAATTAGAAGACTTCTGTACTCTTTATCAAGTACTGACATTTTCAGAGTTCTTTGCGTGCGAGTTTCATAAGCTCTGGTAGAGCTGTCAAAATATTATCTCTCCTTTCAAGAGGCTTTAACAAGTAAAGCCTAGCGAGGCTGTATAGGAGAAATGTCATTCACTTTCAAGACTTATTTGGTCGTTTCAAGGTCTTCTATAATGATAAACTCAGATCTCTACTTTCATTATCTCTGAGTAGAGCTTTTCGTTTTGGTCTGGTTTCTTTAGAATTGATGTGCTCTGTCTTTTCTAGCAGAGCCTACATCAACTACTCCCCCCTATTCCAAGTGGTATTTCAAAAGATCGCTTAGAATAGATACTCTTAACTCTGACATGACCCACAACTTTTCAAACATTACCTATAAGCTCTTGAACTTCCAGGTTTATGGGGCCAATAATTCATTTCCCGCCTATTTTTCTTTTTGAAAGTCGTGTATCATCTGGACCCTTGGATTAGGGAGTCCCTTCAACTGCTTTCATCTGGGCTGTACACGTGGAGGCCCAAAAAGGGGCGGTTTCTCGGCCCAACTCTACGCGTCCACTTTAAGAAGAGATTTTTCATGATTCTTTTCCTCTTTCGCTCTTCCCATTCATTTTTTCTCCTTGAATCATCGTCTCAGGCGGCATTTTCCTCTGCAAGCTTTGGAGTGAGTTTTTCCGATAGGCTCTCGTTTCTTCCAGCCTTTCCGCGACTATTTTCGTCTAGGTGAGGTATTCCCCCCTCTCTTCTGTTCGCTTTATTGTGATTATTTTGCTTTTAGAATTTGCTATGTCGAAACTTTCCCCATTTTTCGGCGAGAGTCCGGCATCGTCCCCACCTCTTAGGGCATCCAAGCGTCTAGCCATTTTAGGTTTACCGGCATCTAGGTCTTCTTCTAAGTTAGTCGAGTCTCCTGATTCCGGCCATCCTCTTTTTCCTGAGTCTCTTTGCGAGGCTGATAAGATAAATATGATTTCTCATCAAGCTAATCTAACTCCTGAGGAGTTGAAAGTGATAACGGGGGCTTTAGAGCCGCACCCCGAATTCATTATTGAACTTCCACGTCCCAGCGAGAGACCTAACTATGTGGTGTATCCTTCCCTTGCTTTTTGGGGCTCTCAAATTATAGCAGGACTGTGCTTTCCCGTTTGCCCATATCTTGCCATGATATGTAACCTGTATCAAATTCCTCTAAACCAGCTAAACCCATCTGCCATAAGACTAGCTTTATCCTTCTACATAGTATTTGAGGTCAATAGGGGGTTCCCCACTGCAGAGTTGTTTCTTTCCACCATGATCTCAAACGGAGAGAGAAATTTTACTACTTTAGCTCTTGTCCTAGTGGCTTAGCTGTTGGTCCCACTAGTTAGATTAATTGCGGAGGCTAGTGGTTCGGATAGAATATCCTACGTCCACTCTCCCTTATATCCAAGGGGTCTCACTAACAACCAACCAACTCACTTACTTACTGGAATTTGGAAGTACCAGTTCCTTCTTACAGCCTCCTTAGATTTACCCTCAATCTAAAGATCAAACAGCCTACAACCTTGTCTGATAGATGAACAGGTTGAGGTTTCAATAACTCCTTAAGAGTAGATAAATATTATGAACAGTAAGAGTGCTTGGAAAGAATCTCAAAAGCTTAGATGGACTTATGCGCGTATATGGTCTCTCTAGAGCTTTTTCTTGAACTGCACTCTCATATTTATAGAGGGGATTAGGGCTAGCCGTTGGAGGGCTAATCCAATCAGATCCTCTATATAAGGAAGCCTCAATCAATCAATTCCCTAATTGATTGATTGGGTTGGTGGGATCCTTGGATTGATTATCTTCAAATACTTTCCAATCCTGATCTTGTTGACTTGATTTGAATCACCAACGGTCAATAGCTTCCTCTGCCTAACTCTGATTCTCTCCAGAGAAGGCAAGACCAGACACCAGGTAACCTCGGTATCTTCTGGTCCTCATCTGGTCAAGAACCAGAATACTCAGTAGAGTCAGGGGATCAAACTGAGCATCTTTTGTTCTACCAGACTTGTCTGGTCCAGACTCGTCTGGTCTGGGGAAGGTCCTCTGCCTCTGGTCAGATCTCATCTGGTGAAGTCTTCTGGTGGAGTCCTCTGGTGAAGTCCTCTGGTGGGGTCTTCTGGTGACTCTTCTGGTGAAGTCTTCTGATCTGGCAGTTCCTCCTAGACTAAGTCCTAATCTAGATCATCATCTGGCTAACAGGTCCAGATGGTCCTATTTCATCTTCTGGTTTGTTTTAACTCATCAAAACTAACAATTTTTATCCTAACAATTTCCCCCTTTTTGATGGAGTTAAAACATACCAGAACTGATCAAAAGTAAACTTAAGCAAGAAAACAATAAAGGATAAGACCTTAGAATAGATCTTATCAGGCAAACAAATAAGACAACAAGGGGTTGTCTTTTGAACAGAGAAGATATGAGATTTTCATTGATAAAAAGGACAAAGAAGATTACAGATTACAAAGCAATTCTGGTCCTGTTCTAAGCATATCTTCTGTTATCTTTGGGCACCAGGAACCAGTCAAAGAATCTATCTTGAATGGCCTTCAACTCTGCAGAAGATGATGGGGTGAAGTTTGCCAACACCTTGGTCTTGTACAGTCTCTTCAGCTCAGCCCAATCAACCTGGTCTCCTGCCATTGGAGTGTTGAGAAAATGGAATTCAGGAGCAGTGACTTCCAGGTTGAATTCAATAGTTGAATCCATCAACTGCTTGTACAAATCTGCATCATATGCCTGCATCCAAGAATGGAAAGTCCTGTTGATGGGAGCATCATCCTCTGGTGGAGGTCTCTGGATGTAATGTTGAATGAACCAGAGAGTCTTGGCTTCTCTCTATTTTTCTATCAAAGGCACAGGAACAGTTGAGTCAAAGGACCCTTCTGTCCTGAGAGGGAGGATGTTCATGACTTCAACATGCCCTTTCTTCTTCTGGCTGGATCAACTAGCACCAGGAGTGATGCCAGCTTCTCTGCTCTTCTTATTTTGCCTTCTAACATATCGGAGCCTCTGCTCTTCATCTATGTTTTTCCTTATCCTTGCTTGCCTCTCTTCAGGCGACTCTTCCTTGAATCTCTTCTCTGCTTTTTCAACCACAGATTCAAGGAATCTCTTCTTCACTTTCCTTATCTTCCTCTTTGCAGGTCCAGAGATGGAAATTGGATCCTGCTCTGCTTCTGACTCCTCTTCTGCAGCAAGCTGCTTAGCCATGGAAAGAGATTTGAGCTCTTCCTTCTTCTTCTTCTACAACTCAGCCTGGGCCAATGTATTCTCCAGCAGGTCCAGACGAGCTCCATGGCTGAAGAGAGTTTCATTTGTGGTCTTCGCCAGATCAGTTCTGGCCTTCTCTTCCCCCTTTTTAACTTCATCAAGGAGGGGCTCCACCACCTGTCTTATAAGATCAGGCAAGGCAGTGTTGGAGGAAGAGTGAAGATCACGCAGCTGCTTGGCCTCCTCCAGGTAAGCTTTAGACTCTGCAACAAGTCTGGCTTGCTTCTCCAACATCTCCTGGAGGGAGTCTTTCAGCTTGGCAGTTTGAATCATCTGGCTGGCCATCTCCACTTTGAGCACAGAGACAGGTCTCATCTGTTCCAGCACGTGCTCCTGTAGCTGCTTCTGGCTGTGCATGACATCCAGCTTGACAAATAAGCCATTAGCCTTAAAGGAAGCTTTTACCTCTGCCAGAGAAGACTTTAACTGCTTCAGGAAGATTCTCCTCTCATGCCTGATCTGGTGCTCTATCATAGCAGGGGCCATATGTTGAATTGCTTTGGAAAAGCGCCCTATCTGCATGATCTGCTCGTTGAAGAAAGCTTTCATCTTCTGGAGCACAGCAGGAGACATCTCAAAGTCTTCCTCATCTGAATATAGCTCTGGAGGGAAGACAAAATGAGGACCAAACTTGTAAGTGGGGCCCTCTGGAGTGAGCATTACTCCTCTCTGGATGAGCAAGGTGCGAATCAAGACTTTAGCAGCACCAGGGGTCTCCAGCTCTGTTGGGTTCTGAATGTTCAACTTCTGCTTTAGCTCAATCTCCCAAGCAGTGAAGTTGGAGGGACCCATTTCCTCAAGCAAAAGCATTAGGTCCTCCACATCTTCAAGTCTGGCCTTGCTCCAGACCTTGGCATCAGTAAGCTCTGCCAGGAGTGGTAAGTGCTCCATAAGAACTGGGAAATGCTCTCTTAGCCAGAGCTGAGCACTTACACTCATACTCTGCCTAATGGGACCCATTTCAGCAGATGAGAAAGTGAAGGGTTTGGGCCCAGAGACAGAGGAGGAAGGTGCTAAGTCAGCAGGCTCAAGTGAAGCTTCCTCATCTTCACTATCATCGCTGGTTAAACAGGTAGGAGAAGGGGGAGGGCCAACGAATCCCAGAGCCATAGAAATGGTTGGGTCCTGGTCTGTATGGGTTTGGGGAGGGTTAGGATTTTGAGAAGTAGAGGGTGTAGGAATGGGTTGCTCTGCACCAGAAGAAGATGGAACATCTGGTACAGAAGGTGTAGGAGGTATCTGGGAAGTGGAAGTGTTTGGAGGGGGGATTTCTGCACCAGAAGAGGTTGAGGGTACCTCTGGTACAGAAGGTGGGGGAGAGGGGTTTGTGGGAAGATGTGTTTGGGAATTTTGGGGAGAAGGTGTTTGGGTAGGAATGGTAGAAGGAGTATATACAGGGGTATCTGGAAGGGTCTGCTCTGGTGGAACAATAGGGTTACCAGAGGCAGATGGGGTTTGGGGAATATTATCTGGGGGAGAGGTAGAGGGGGAGACAAGATTAATGGAAAAAGAAGGAAGGGAAGGGTTTACCTCTGCTGGGTCAACACCAGCAGGTACAGCAGACTCTGGAGCATCCTCCATCATTTGGGAAGCATCCTCAATTGCCTTTTCCAAGGCCTCTCCAAGATCAGATCCAGAGTCAGGATCCTGAAGAAGGGCTCTCTTGGCCTTGGATTTCCTCACAAGAGGCTCAACCTCTTCTTCCTCTTCTTCCTCTGAAGGCTCATCCACCAGAAGGGTTTTCTTTACCTTTCTGCTAGTCCTTCGCTTCTTAGCAGAACCTCTCCTGGCCTCGTCTGGCTACTTCCTCTTGGCTGCTCCAGCCTTCTTAACAGCTTTATCATCATCACCCTTCTTCTTAAGCACATCAAGAAGGGGAATCTGGTCATCCTCTGAGGAACCAGAAAAGGCAACGGTTGAAGAACCAGTTGCTTCAGCAGCTTTCTTATGGGTCTTCTGCTTGTGCTGCTGCTTCTGCCCCTTTGCAGGTGAGGGTACTGCCTGTAGAGGAGGGGCAGGGATGGCTTCTTCTCCATCAAATCAGGATGGCCATGAAGGGGACCATCCTTTGAGAATAGCACTTTAGACTTGTGAAATCCTTTGCACCAAGTCTCCTTCCATCTCTTCTCTGGAAGCAAAGAATCCAAAATCAAGGTAAGTTTCGTTCCCAACGAAACATTAGCAGTGGAATAAAACTGCATCTCCCCTGGTTTGGAAGGACAAGCCTCCTTGTTCACTTTCACCTTATTCTTCCTCAAGACGCCCCAAAAGAACTCTGCCAAATTGCATTGGACGCCGTCATACAGAGCCCTCATCACACACATTCTTCCATTAAAAACCGCATCCGTGCTGTGATTCTCACACATCAACACCTTTACAACTATGTCGAACAGCAACTTGTACTTCTGCCTTAAATGTTTATCCAGAAATCCCTTCGTGATACTCTGACACGAAGAACGAGCAAACAATTTGAAGGAACCCACAATATCATCCTCCTTGTAGGATAAAGGATCCACCCCTTCCGCCGAAATGTTTCCAAACAGGGCACAGAAATCATGCTTGGAAAACACCAAATCTTCCTTGTCAATTTTTGAAGAAATATGGTCTTCGTTGATCTTCATTCGAACCAGGAACTGGGCCGCATAACCGTCAAGAGTACGAAAATCTCTGGGAATGGTGGAGATCAACTTCTCAACTCCGGATCTCCTCAAAAGTTCCAGAATAGCAAGTGCAGACGAGTTCTTGGTAGTGTAGAAGTCAACCACCATCTCCGTCTTCAGTTTCTTCATCATTAGGGCATGATCAAAATTACATGGGGGAGCCATATCTGAGAGAGAGAGAGAGAGAGAGAGAGAGAGAGAGAAAAAGCTTTGCAGAGAGAGGTTAGGGTTTGAAAGTATGGAAACGTGAAAGGACAGATTGAAAGGAAATTTGATTTAAATAGGGTAATACGCGTGGCTTGAATAATAAATGAAGTGTGAACGCGTGTAATATCAAATTTAATTGAGGAAACAAAATCAATTTTAGCATTGATTGACATTTTGCACAGTGATTAAATCTGATGGCCATGATGAAAGGCGAGATACAGATTTAATCTGGTGCGTTGGCATAGTCATTGGGACTGGGCATAAAGGGGTTTTGTGGCAATCAAGAGAAAAAGCGAAATGATTGCCTAGGCCCTATAACCTAGTTATAAATACACCCCGAAGTTGAAAGGTTTTAAGTGTACTTACTAATTTGAAAAGTGTATCCCAATGATCAGAGGCCAGATAAGTAAAGACATACCTGTCACCTGATATTGTAACCAGATGATACTACAGACAATATGGTGTTACATCTCCTCTGATAAAGCGCATCTGGTCCTGGTCAGAGAAGACTTTGGAAATTGTGGAATCTGGCTCAGCAATTCATCTGGGACAAGTGTCACCTGGTGTATACCTCATCTGGAGATATACCTTCTCTGATATGTCTAATCTGCAGGTATGTTAGTTTAAGAAAATAAATGTATGAAGTAAAGTAATAAAACAAAGGATACTTCTCTGTTGTTCCCCCTAAAACAAATCTGTCTCTGGATCCAACAAACCTAACTCAAAAGCTAACTCTCTGAATCTGGTCTCAGCCAAAGGCTTGGTTAAGATATCTGCTCTCTGCTTCTCTGTTGCAATCTTTTCCATCCTTATATCTCCCTTCTCAACATGATCTCTGATAAAATGATGTCTTATATCAACATGTTTACATCTGGTATGAAGAACTGGATTCTGGGTGATTGCAATTGCACTATTACTATCACAGAATATAGGAATATACTTAGCTCTAATCTGGTAATCCCTAAGCTGTTGACTAATCCAGAGTAGTTGTGAACAACAGCTCCCTGCAGCCATGTACTCTGCTTCTGTTGTTGATGTAGCAACTGAAGTCTGCTTCTTAGAAAACCAGGATACCAATTTATTCCCTAAAAATTGGCATGTTCCAGTAGTAGACTTCCTATCTATTCTGCATCCACCATAGTCTGAATCTGAATAACCACTCAATTCTAAATTGTCATCTGCAGGATACCACAAACCTAAATTCACTGTTCCCTTAAGATACTTCAATATTTTCCTAGCTGCTTCCAAGTGACTCTTCTTGGGGTTAGCTTGAAATCTGGCACAAACTCCTACAGCAAAAGTAATATCTGGTCTGCTTGCAGTCAGGTACAGAAGAGAACCAATAAGTGCTCTGTACTGAGTCTGGTCCACACTCTCTCCAGACTCATCTGGATCCATGTTGAAATTTGTCATCATAGGGATCTTGGCTGCTTTGCTAGAACCTATTCCAAATTTTTCTAACATGTTTCTGGTGTACTTAGATTGGTTAATAAAAATTCCCTTCTCTGATTGCTTTACCTGCAAACCCAAAAAGTAATTCATTTCTCCCATCATGGACATCTCAAACTGTCCCTGCATGAGCTCACCAAACTTCTCACACAGCTTCTTGTTAGGGGATCCAAATATGATGTCATCAACATATATTTGGACCAGAAGGATGTCCTTTCCTTCTTCTTTCCTAAACAAGGTTCTATCAATCTTACCCTTAGTAAAACCATTGTCCAGAAGAAATTGAGATAGAGTGTCATACCATGCTCTGGGTGCCTGCTTCAGCCCATAAAGAGCTTTCTTAAGCTTAAACACCTTGTCACCTTGTTCAAAACCAGGGGGTTGTTCCACATACACTTCCTCAATGAGAATCCCATTAAGAAAGGCAGATTTCACATCCATCTGGTATACTTTGAACTTCATGTGAGCAGCATATGCTAAGAACAATCTGATAGCTTCTAGTCTGGCAACAGGGGCAAATGTCTCATCATAGTCTATTCCTTCAGACTGAGAATAGCCCTGGGCCACTAGCCTTGCCTTGTTCCTAGTAATGACATCATTCTCATCTTTCTTATTTTTGAAAATCCACTTAGTGCCTATCATCTTTTGATGTCTTGGTCTGTCTACCAGCTCCCAAACATCCTGTCTGGTGAATTGATTCAACTCCTCCTGCATAGCAACAATCCAATTTGAATCTTTCAGTGCCTCCTTGATGTTCTTGGGCTCAATCAAGGACACATAGCAACTGAATAAGGCAGCTAAGTTAAGAGTTCTCCTAGTCTGGACACCCTTAGTTGGATCTCCAAGGATTATGTCATTGGGGTGATCAACCAGGGTCCTCCTTCCCGTGGTCTTGCCTGGTTGATCATCTTCTGCAGTACCTTGGTGATTATCACCACCTGCAGAAGAGCTTCCCCCTACAAGAGTTCCAACCTCTTCTGGTTCTGCTCCTTGTGAAGGCTGCTGCTTCAGAGAACTAGGAGATGGGTCATCATCTGAATCTGAATCTGAATCAAGAACAGGTGGATTGACTTTGATAACTCTGGGTGTAGTCTGATTCTGGGTCTCATCAGAAGACTTAGAGTCCACCTTGCACTCAAAAGCAGATTCATCAAAAACAACATGAGGTGTTTCCTCCACACAAAGTGAATTCTTATTAAAAACTCTAAAAGCCTTACTGGTGCTGGAATATCCTAAAAATATTCCATCAGCCACTTTAGCATCAAAGGTTTTTAATTTAGATTTCCCATTGTCATGGATGAAACACTTACATCCAAAAACATGAAAGTATGAAACAGATGGGGTTTTACCTTTCCATACCTCATATGGAGTCTTATTATGTCTCTGGGCAATCAGGCATCTGTTCTGAGTGTAGCAAGCTGTATTAATAGCCTCTGCCCAAAATCTCTGTGGAGTGTTGTATTCTGCCAGAAGTGTTCTTGCAGCTTCTTTAAGAGTCCTATTCCTCCTTTCTGCTACTCTATTTTGTTGGGGTGTTCTGGCAGCAGATGTCTCATGAAAAATCCCATGATTCTTGCAGTAATCTGCAATGTGTGAATTCAAAAACTTTGTCCCTTTATCACTTCTGATTCTGACTATGCTCTGGTTCTGCTCATTCTGAATCTGATTGAAGAATTCTGGCAGCTTAGTCATAGTTTCATTTTTCTTAAACAAGAACACTACCCAAGTGTATCTTGAAAAGTCATCCACTATCACTAAGGTGTACTTCCTCCCACTGAAACTAAGAGGAGAAACAGGTCCAAACAGGTCCATGTGAAGTAGTTGAAGTACTCTGGTTGTGGTTGTGCTCTGGACATCCTTAAAGGAAGTCTTGGGTTGTTTACCCTTCTGGCATGAACCAGAAACCTGATTCTTCATGAACACTTCATTAGGAAGACCTCGAATGATACCTTTTCTGGCAATCTTATTCAGTGTTTTGAGGTTAAGATGACACAATCTCTTGTGCCAAATCTAGCTATTCTCTGCAGATCATTTAGCAACCAGACAAGCATTTCTTGGGCAACTGCTAAAATCTGCAAGATAAATGTTACCCTTCCTCAAGCCTATTAGCAAGATATCATTATAATCAGAAGAGAAAACAGTGCATGAATCACTAGAAAACTTCACTGAGTATCCCTTGTCACAGAATTGGGATACTGAAAGCAGATTATGCTTGAGTCCTTCAACATAGTAAACTTCATCTACAGAAAGTCCATTGAAGGTCAACTTCCCAACTCCTCTGGTGACGCCATAGTTGTTGTCACCAAACATCACTCTTGGTCCATTCAATGGCTTGAAATCTTGGAGATTATCCTTCTGGAAGGTCATGTGCTTGGAACATCCACTATCAATGTACCAGACATGGTTGCTTGAAAATCCTTTCTCCAATGGACTCTTATCTACCTGTAGAGAAATCAATTACGTCCCCTACTAGTGCTGGGTCCTGATTGGTTAGTTGCAGGTTTTGTAGGAATCCATAGATAAAGATCATCCCTTGATGGATGAGGAGATCTTATCTTTCTTCCAAATCTATCTACCAGCACATGTCCTCTGACAATGACATATTGATCTACTGGTCTGATAAGGACACCTTTCCTATAAACAGGTCTGGTGTACCTTTTCTCAAATCTGGCCTTTGGAATGGCCTGTCTCAAAGACATGGTCTTAAAGGTCTGGTTGTAAGGGTACATCCTAGAAGAACCATCTCTGGTGTCATAACTACCCAGATCAGTTGGTTTTCTATAGATGGGTCTGGAAGACCTCCTCTGGTTCTGATAATTAGACTGTATCTGGTGGTTATAGTTCCTTTGAGTATACCTATTCTGGAATTGATTCCTCTGAGAAAATTGTCTCTGGGGTACCTGGTGCTGTTGAACATTGTTCCTTCTCGGGTAGTTATTACTTTGATTGGTATTCCCTTTTCTTGAGTGTTTCCTTTGAGGTCCCCTAATCTGTTTAGGTTCCCTTTGAGGATTTCTCTGGGGTCCTCCAATTTGAGTAATTTCTACTCCTTGGGACTCATTGTTCACAGAACCATCAATCTTTAATGGTTCCCCTTTTTGACACTTATTCTCTAGCATCTTCTCTTCCAGAACAGTCAACTCTTCTGGACCATATGTTATGTGATTAACAGAGTGATTCTTTTTCCAGTCAGGATTGTGAACCACCTTGTAACCATTACCAGTTAAGTCTTTATCATCCCAGATTTCTACCAATTTACCAGCTCTTACAGACTTGTCTTTATTATAAAAGTATTTATGAGTTTTAGAGGTAATTCCAGAATATCCTAAACTACTCTTATCACAAATGCGCTGAGAAGACTCTGATATGATAGATACAACAGATGGTATCTTAGGAGCTTCTCTGGGCATAGGTATCTCCTCTATGTTGTGAGCAACTTGTTTTCCCTTGATAAGAGTCTGGTATTTGGCTCTGAGTTCAGTGATCTCATCTTCTCGAGAGTTCTTTTCTTTCATGATTTGATCTACCAGAGTATCTCTTTCTGTGATCTTATCCTGAAGTTCAGAGACTTCTTTGGAATGATCTTTCATGAGTTCTCTGGTGGATTTATGCTCATGAGAGAGAGATTGAACTTCAGCCCTGAGCCTACCATTCTCTTTCTCAAGTTTTTGACAGAGTTGGACACAATTTTGGAGATCTGATAGCATTTGTTGCATATCAGACTCTCTGGAGTTACCAGATGAATTAGAGGATTCAGTACATTTGGAATTTGATAAAACTAGAGTAGTTTCATTTACCTCAGTGATGTCTGCCATAAGACACACATCATCATCTGATCCAAAGTCAGAAGAAGAAGAACTGGAACTAGTATCCTCCTCCTCTACTTCTGCCAGTCTTGTTGCATGTGTAGCAGGCATTGTCTCCTCTGGGACTAGGACTTGGCTCTCTCCTCCTCTGGTTGTAGTCTGATCTGGCAAGGCTACTCTCTCTCCTCTGGTAGTCAGGTCTGCCAGAGCTACCATCTCTCCTCTGATAATCTGATCTCTCAGAGTTGCCAGGGTTGTCATCTCTCCTCCTCTCTGGAGTTCTGAATCTGGTCTCCCTTGAGTCTCCAGATGTCTTCTCCTTCTCTGCAGACTTGAAGGAACTCTTTCTGTCTCTGGTAGATTCCTTCCAGTGCCTTTTGTACCTGTCATATTTTGTACTCATTTTATCTAATTTATGAGTTAGAAGTACTACCTGCTCCTTGAGGCTCAAGTCATCTGCAGTAGACTCCTTTGGCTTGACATCAGGCTTGATAGTTGAGGAGAATGCAACACCTTTCTGGCCAGAAGAGGAAACCTCTTCTGTTTGATCCTCCTCTTGAAGATCATACTCATAGGCTTTGAGATCATACAACAGAAAATGATGATCCAGAGTATTGATATCCTTGTTGTCCTTGATCACAGTGACTTTAATTCTCCACCTACTGGTTAGTGAGCGCAAGATTTTACTATTAATTTCTTTTTCAGAGTAGGTCTTACCTAAAGCACTAGCCTTGTTCAGAAGGTTTGTGAGACGCATGTCCAGCTGGTCAATGGTCTCGTCTGGTTTCATCTTGAAGGTGTCAAACGAGTGTTGAACAGCTTGGAGCTTGTTGTCTTTGATCTTCTCTGTTCCCTCACAGAGAAGTGCAAGTTTGTCCCACATCTCCTTGGCAGTGGCACATGTTCTGACCTTTTCAATCACCTTTTTAGTAAGTATGTTGATGATCTCTGTTCTTGCCACCTGGTCCAAGTTGTAGAGCTTTCTTTCATCATTGTCAAGCTCATCTTTCTTTTTGAGGATTCTTTGCCTGGGGACTCTATCCTCTGCAGCTTTACTAGTTTCTTCCCTGGACTCTGACCTGCCACTATCAATAGGAGTCCAGTAAAATTGAATGGGGCCACTTTCAACCACATCTAACATGCGGTGGTGAATAGCTCCAAGATGATTGCTCATCATCAAACTCCAGTGGCTGTAATCCTCAAAAGAGAATTCTGGGAGCTTAAGGCTCTTGTAAGAAGATTTTGCAGACATTTTGATAAGAAATTAAGGGAAATAACAAGAACTTGAACAAAAGCACTAAAGAGCAATGGATCTACCCGGTGACCACCAAAAGCTTTTCAAAGCAGTGGTCGTGGACACACTGCTCTGATACCACTTGTTGGTCCCACTAGTTAGATTAATTGCGAAAGCTTAAATTAAATGTCTTTCAAAGTCTTTTACAAGAGAACAATAATCAACAAACACTAAGTAAAATAAAGCGATAAAGAACACAAGATGTATAGTGGTTCGGATAGAATATCCTACGTCCACTCTCCCTTATATCCAAGGGGTCTCACTAACAACCAACCAACTCACTTACTTACTGGAATTTGGAAGTACCAGTTCCTTCTTACAGCCTCCTTAGATTTACTCTCAATCTAAAGATCAAACAGCCTACAACCTTGTCTGATAGATGAACAGGTTGAGGTTTCAATAACTCCTTAAGAGTAGATAAATATTATGAATAGTAAGAGTGCTTGGAAAGAATCTCAAAAGCTTAGATGGACTTATGCGCGTATATGGTCTCTCTAGAGCTTTTTCTTGAACTGCACTCTCATATTTATAGAGGGGATTAGGGCTAGCCGTTGGAGGGCTAATCCAATCAGATCCTCTATATAAGGAAGCCTCAATCAATCAATTCCCTAATTGATTGATTGGGTTGGTGGGATCCTTGGATTGATTATCTTCAAATGCTTTCCAATCCTGATCTTGTTGACTTGATTTGAATCACCAACGGTCAATAGCTTCCTCTGCCTAACTCTGATTCTCTCCAGAGAAGGCAAGACCAGACACCAGGCAACCTCGGTGTCTTCTGGTCCTCATCTGGTCAAGAACCAGAATACTCAGTAGAGTCAGGGGATCAAACTAAGCATCTTTTGCTCTACCAGACTTATCTGGTCCGGGCTCGTCTGGTCTGGGGAAGGTCCTCTGCCTCTGGTCAGATCTCATCTGGTGAAGTCTTCTGGTGGAGTCCTCTGGTGAAGTCCTCTGGTGGGGTCTTCTGGTGACTCTTCTGGTGAAGTCTTCTGGTCTGGCAGTTCCCCCTAGACTAAGTCCTAATCTAGATCATCATCTGGCTAACAGGTCCAGATGGTCCTATTACATCTTCTGGTTTGTTTTAACTCATCAAAACTAACAATTTTTATCCTAACATTAGCTAAATTCATAGATAAACCACCTGGTATCGATTCTCACTGGAAAGACAGCTTCTTCATAGTCACTCCTCGCTCTGGCCAATGGTCTTTTTATTGTGATCCGGAAGGATGGCAATATGAGGTTCCAGATCCTATCAAACCATCACTCTCTCCTAAAGAAATTACTCCCCCAGCTGCTCGTGAGTTGATGATGTATTTGAATCGCGTTGCCAATAAGAAGGGGAAACCTAAAGTTTTGCCTCTGTTGAAGGATACAGTCGTTCTCTTTAGCTTTGGGTTTTTGGGTTCTGCAGCTCCTCCTCCTCCTGGAGCTGGTATTCACCTTATTCCCCTTCCCTTTTTTACTTAGGTATAATTCATAACCTTTACTTACGCGTACGCTATATATTGGTCCCACTAGATTGATAAATTACGGAAGCTTTAAAAGGAATGTCTTGAGCAAAGTTCTTTCCACAAGAGCACAATAAAATAAGTAAGAAAGTAAGTATGAAAACAGTAAATAAGATCGGATGTATAGTGGTTCGGATCTGAATATCCTACGTCCACTCTCCCTTGATCAAGGGGTCTCACTATCCAACCAACAACCAACTTACTTACTGGAATTGTGAAGTACCAGTCCCTTCTTACAATATCTTTAGATCTAACTTCGATCTAAAGACCACAGCCTTCAACCTTGTCTTGTAGATGAACAGGTTGATATCCAACAACTCCTTAAGAGTGAATATAAGAGTATGAACAGAATAAGAGTGCTACGTGTTTTATAAACAAGAGCTTGGAGTATGACTTCGTGCGCGTATGATTCTCTCTAGCCCTTTTTCTTGAGATTGCACTCTGTATTTATAGAGGTGATTAGGGAATAGTCATTGGAGAGCTACTCCAATCAGATCCTCTATTTAGGGAAGCTTCAATCAATCAATTCCCTAATTGATTGATTGGGTTGGTGAGATCCTAGGATTGATTGACTTCAAGACTTTCCAATCCTGATCTTGTTGACTTGATATATATCACCAATGGTCAATAACTTCCAATGCCAAACTCTGATTCTCTCCAGAGAAGGCAATACCAGACACCAGGCAACCTTGATGTCTTATGAGAATCTTTTGTTTCACCAGACTCGTCTGGTCCGGACTCGTCTGGTCTGGGGAAAGTCCTCTACCTCTGATCAGCCTCTTTTGGTGAAGTCCTCTGGTGAGTCTTCTGGTGAGGTCTTCTGGTGACTTTTCTGGTGAGGTCTTCTGGTCTGGCAGTTCCCCCTAGACTAAGTCCTAATCTAGTTCATCATCTGGCTAACAGGTCCAGATGGTCCTATTACTATCACAGAATATTCGAATATCCTTAGCTCTAATCTGATAGTCCCTAAGTTGTTGACTAATCCAGAGTAGTTGTGTGAGCAACAGCTCCCTGCAGCCATGTACTCTGCTTCTGTTGTAGATGTAGCAACTGAAGTCTGCTTCTTAGAAAACCAAGATACCAATTTATTTCCTAAAAATTTGCATGTTCCACTTGTAGACTTCCTATCTATTCTGCACCCACCAAAATCTGAATCCGAGTAACCACTTAACTCTAAGTTGTCATCTACAGGATACCATAACCCCAAATTCACTGTACCCTTAAGATATTTCAATATCTTCCTAGCTGCTTCCAAATGACTTTTCTTAGGATTAGCTTGAAATCTGGCACAGACACCTACGACAAAGGTAATATCTGGTCTACTTGCAGTCAAATACAGAAGAGAACCAATGAGTGCTCTGTACTGAGTCTGGTCCACACTCTCTCCAGACTCATCTGGATCCATGTTGAAATTTGTCATCATAGGAATCTTGGCTGCCTTGCTAGATCCTATTCCAAATTTCTCTAACATGTTTCTGATGTACTTTGCCTGATTTATGAAGATTCCCTTCTCTGATTATTTTACCTGCAGACCTAAGAAATAATTCATCTCACCCATCATGGACATCTCAAACTGGCTCTGCATGAGATCACAAAACTTCTCACACAGCTTCTTGTTAGGGGATCCAAATATAATGTTATCAACATATATTTGGACCAGAAGGATGTCCTTTCCTTCTTCTTTCCTAAACAAGGTCCTATCAATCTTACCCTTAGTAAAACCATTGTCCAGAAGAAACTGAGATTGAGTGCCATACCATGCTCTGGGTGTCTGCTTCAGCCCATAAAGAGCTTTCTTAAGCTTAAACACCTTGTCACCTTGTTCAAAACCAGGAGGTTGTTCCATATACACTTCCTCAATGAGAATCCCATTAAGAAAGGCAGATTTCACATCCATCTGGTATACTTTGAACTTCATGTGAGCAGCATATGCTAAGAACAATCTGATGGCTTCTAGTCTGGCAACAGGAGCAAAAGTCTCATCATAGTCTATTCCTTCAGACTGAGAATAGCCCTGAGCCACTAGTCTTGCCTTGTTCCTAGTAATGACATCATTCTCATCTTTCTTATTCTTGAAAACCCACTTAGTGCCTATCACCTTTTGATGTCTTGGTCTGTCTACCAGCTCCCAAACATCCTGTCTGGTGAATTGATTCAACTCCTCTTGTATAGCAACAATCCAATTTGAATCTTTCAGTGCTTCCTTGATGTTCTTGGGCTCAATCAAGGATACATAGCAACTGAATAGGGCAGTCTAGTTAAGAGTTCTCCTAGTTTGGACACCCTTAGTTGGATCTCCAATTATAAGGTCATTGGGGTGATCAACCAGGGTCCTCCTTCTCGTGGTCTTACCTGATTGATCATCCTCTACAGTACCTTGGTGAATATCACCAACTGCAGAAGAGCTTCTCCTACAGGAGTTCCAACCTCCTCTGGTTCTGCTCCTTGTGAAGACTTCTCCTTCAGAGAACCAGAAGATGGGTCAACATCTGAATCTGAATCTAAGTCTGAATCAAGAATATGTGGATTGACCTTGATTACTCTGGGAGTAGTTTGATTCTGGGTTTCTCCAGAAGACTTTAATTCCACCTTGCACTCAACAACAGATTCATAAAAAACAACATGAGGTGTTTCCTCCACACAAAGTGAATTCTTATTAAAAACTCTAAAAGCTTTACTGGTGCTGGAATATCCTAAAAATATTCCATCTGCCACTTTAGCATCAAAAGTTTTTAATTTAGATTTCCCATTGTCATGGATGAAACACTTACATCCAAAAACATTAAAATATGAAACAGATGGGGTTTTACCTTTCCATACCTCATATGTAGTCTTGCTATCTCTCTGGGCAATTAGGCATCTGTTCTGGGTATAACAGGCTGTATTGATGGCTTCTGCCCAAAACCTTTGTGGTGTGTTTTATTCTGCTAGAAGAGTCCTTGCAGCTTCCTTAAGGGTTCTATTCCTCCTTTCTGCTACTCCATTTTGTTGGGGTGTTCTGGCAGCAGATGTCTCATGAAAAATCCCATGTTCTTTGCAAAACTCTGCAATGTGTGAATTCATAAACTTTGTCCCTTTGTCACTTCTGATTCTGACTATGCTCTGGTTCTGCTCATTCTGAATCTGTTTGAAGAATTCTGGCAGCTTAGTGATAGTTTCATTTTTCTTAAACAAGAACACTACCCAAGTGTATCTTGAAAAGTCATCTACTATCACCATGTTGTACTTCTTTCCACTGAAACTAAGAGGAGGAACAGGTCCAAACAGGTCCATGTGAAGTAGTTGAAGTACTCTGGTTGTGGTCGTGCTGTGGACATCCTTAAAGGAGGTCTTGGGTTGTTTACCCTTCTGGCATGAGCCACAAACCTAATCCTTCTTAAACACTTCATTAGGAAGACCTCGAATAAGACCTTTTCTGGTAATCTTATTCAGTGTTTTGAAGTTAAGGTGGCTCAACCTCTTGTGCCATAACCAGCTATCTTCTGCTGAACCTTTAGCAACCAGGCAAGCATTTCTTGGGCAACTACTAAAATCTGCAAGATAAATGTTACCCTTCCTCAAGCCTATAAGTAAAATGTCATTATAATCAGAAGAAAAGACAGTGCATGAATCACTAGAGAACTTCACTGAGTATCCCCTGTCACAAAATTGGGATACTTAAAGCAGATTATGCTTGAGTCCTTCAACATAGTAGACTTCATCTACAGATACTCCATTAAAAGTCAACTTTCCAACTCCTCTGGTGACTCCATAGTTATTGTCACCAAACATTACTCTTGGCCCATTCATTGGCCTGAAATCCTGGAGATAATCTTTCTGGAACGTCATGTGCTTGGAACATCCACTATCAATGTACCACACATGTTTTCTTGAGAGTCCTTTCTCCAATGGGCTCTTATCATCCTACAGAGAAATCAATTAGGTCCCCTACTAGAGGTGGGTCCTGATTGGTTAGTTGCAGGTTTTGTAGAAATCCAAAGATAAAGATCATCCCTTGCTGGATGAGGAGATCTTATCTTCCTTCCAAATCTATCTACCAGCACATGTCCTCTTACAATGACATATTGAGCTACTGGTCTGATCAGAACACGTTTCATATAAACAGGTCTGGTGTATCTTTTCTGAATTCTGGCTTTTGGAATAGCCTGCCTTAAAGACATGGTCTTAAAGGTCTGGATATAAGGGTACATCCTAGAAGAACCATCTCTGGTGTCATAGCTACCCAGATCAGTTGGTTTTCTATAGATGGGTCTGGAAGACCTCTTCTGGTTTTAAAAATTGGATCTATTCTGATGATGAAATTCCTTCTGAGTGTTCCTGTTCTGAAATCTTCTTTGAGCATAACTCCTTTGAGATCACTGAGTCTGATTGAGGTTCTCTGGTTCAGTATATCTCCTTTGATATCTCCTATTCTGATTAGGTTTCCTCTTAGAGTTTCCCTTTTGAGGTCCCCTAATTTGCTTAGGTTCCACTCTGTTAGGTATCCTCTGAGGTCTCCTAATCTGGTTAGGCATCTGAACAGAACCATCAATCTTCATAGGTTCTCCTTTCTGGCGTTTGTGCTCTAAGATTTCCTCTTCCAGTTCAGTGAACTCATTGGGAACTTCATCTATATGGTCAACAGAGTAATCATTAACCCATTTAGGATTTTTAACTACTCTGTAACCTTTTCCATTAGGATCCTTTTCATCCCAGATTTCTACCAATTCACCAGCTCTTTGAGACAACTTGCCTTTATTGCTAAGAAATTTAGTGGATCTGGTTGTAATTCCAGAATATCCTAAACCACTCTTATCATTAATGTGTTGAGAAGTCTCTGTTATAATAGATACAATAGATGGTATCTTAGGAGCTTCTCTGGGAATGTGTATCTCTTCTATGGGTTGCTCAACTTGTTTTCCCTTGATAAGAGTCTAGTATTTAGCTCTTAGTTCATTGAACTTATCTTCCTGAGAGTCCCTTTCCTTCATGAGTTGATCTACCAGAGTATCTCTTTCTGTGATCTTTTCCTGAAGTTCAGAGACTTCTTTGGAATGATCTTTCATGAGTTCTCTGGTGGATTTTTGCTCATGAGATAAGGATTGAACTTCAGCTTTGAGCCTACTATTTTCTTTTTCAACTTTTTGACATAATTGAACACAATTTTGGAGATATGATAGCATTTGTTGCATATCAGACTCTCTGGAGTTACCAGATGAATGAGATGATTCAGTATATTTGGAATTAGATAAACATAAGGTAGTTTCATTTACCTCAGTGATGTCTGCCATAAGACATACATCATCATCTGATCCGAAATCAGAAGAAGAAGAAGAACTGGAACTTGTATCTTCCTCCTCTGCTTCTGCCAGTAGTGCTCTCTTGTCAGCATATCTCCTATCTCTCTTGAGTCTTTTCTCTTCTCTTTCTCTAGGAGTCAATTGAGGACAATCATAGCTGTAGTGACCAGGATTGTTGCAGGTGTAATAGGTGTTATCTCCTCTGGGACTGGGACTTGGATCTCTCCTTCTCTGGTTGTACTCTGCTCTGGCTGGACTACTTTCTCTCCTCTGGTAGTCTGGTCTGCTAGAACTGCCATCCTTCCTCTAGTAACCTGATCTCCCAGAGCTGTTATCTCTTCTCCTCTCTGGAGTTCTGAATCTGGTCTCCCTTGAGTTTCCATATTTTCTCTCTTTATCTGCAGCTTTGAAGGAACTCTTCCTGTCTCTGGTAGATTCCTTCCAGTGCTTTTTGTACCTGCCATATTTTGAACTCATTTTATCAAGTTTATGGGTTAGGAGTGCTACCTGTTCCTTGAGACTCAAATCATCTCCAGGAGACTCCATTGGTTTGTCATCTGTCTTGATGGTAGTGGAGAAGGCAACTCCTTTCTGACTAGAAGAGGAAACCTCTTCTGTTTGATCCTCTCTTGAAGATCAAATTCGTAGGCTTTAAGATCAGATAACAGAAGATGATGATGCAGAGTGTTGAGATCCTTGCTATCTTTAATCACAGTCACTTTGATTCTCCACCTGCTGGTTAGTGAGCGCAATATTTTACTATTTATTTCCTTTTCAGAGTAAGTCTTACCTAAGGCACTAGCCTTGTTGAGGAGATTTGTGAGGCGCATATCCAGCTGGTCAATGGTCTCGTCTGGTTTCATTTTGAAGGTGTCAAACGAGTGTTGAACATCTTGGAGTTTGTTATCCTTGATCTTCTCTGTTCCTTCACAGAGCAAGGCAAGTTTATCCCACATCTCCTTGGCAGTGACACAGGTTCTGACTTTCTCTATCACCTCCTTAGTGAGTGTGTTGATGATCTCAGTTCGTGCCACCTGGTCCAAATTATAGAGTTTTCTTTCATCATTGTCAAGCTCATCTTTTTTCTTGAGGATTCTCTGTCTGGGAACTCTGTCCTCGGCAGCTTTCTGGGCAGTTTCACTTGTTTCTTCTCTGGACTCTAACCTGCCACTATCAATAGGAGTCCAGTAAAATTTAATTGGGCCACTCTCTACCATATCTAGCATGCGCTGATGAATAACTCCAAGATGATTACTCATCATGAAGCTCCAGTGGCTGTAATCCTCAAAAGAGAATTCTGGTAACTTACGGCTCTTGTAGGAAGATTTTGCAGACATTTTTTACTAAGAAATTTAATAAAAATTTAACCAAAACACAATAAAGAGCAATAGATCTGCCCGGTGACCACCAAAAAGCTTTACAAAGCAGTGGTCTTTGGACACACTGCTCTGATACCACTTGTTGGTCCCACTAGATTGATAAATTGCGGAAGCTTTAAAAGGAATGTCTTGAGCAAAGTTTTTTCCACAAGAGCACAATAAAATAAGTAAGAAAGTAAGTATGAAAACAGTAAATAAGACCGGAAGTATAGTGGTTCGGATCTGAATATCCTACGTCCACTCTCCCTTGATCAAGGGTCTCACTATACAACCAACAACCAACTTACTTACTGGAATTGTGAAGTACCAGTTCCTTCTTACAATATCTTTAGATCTAACTTTGATCTAAAGACCACAGCCTTCAACCTTGTCTTGTAGATGAACAGGTTGATATCCAACAACTCCTTAAGAGTGAATATAAGAGTATGAACAGAATAAGAGTGTTATGTGTTTTATAAACAAGAGCTTGGAGTATGACTTCGTGCGCGTATGATTCTCTCTAGCCCTTTTTCTTGAGATTGCACTCTGTATTTATAGAGGTGATTAGGGAATAGCCGTTGGAGAGCTAATTTAATCGGATCCTCTATTTAGGGAAGCTTCAATCAATCAATTCCCTAATTGATTGATTGGGTTGGTGAGATCCTTGGATTGAATGACTTCAAGACTTTCTAATCCTGATCTTGTTGACTTGATATAAATCACCAATGGTCAATAGCTTCTAATGCCAAACTCTGATTCTCTCCAGAGAAGGCAATACCAGATACCAGACAACCTTGATGTCTTCTGGTCCTGATCTGGTTAAGAAACAGAATGCTCATCAGAATCCGGAGATGATTCTGAGCATCTTTTATTTCACCAGACTCGTTTGGTCCGGACTCGTCTGGTCTGGGGAAAATCCTCTGCCTCTAATCAGTCTCTTCTAGTGAAGTCCTCTGGTGAAGTCCTCTGGTGAGTCTTTTGGTGAGTCTTCTGGTGAGGTCTTCTGGTGAGGTCTTCTGGTCTGGCAGTTCCCCCTAGACTAAGTCCTAATCTAGTTCATCATCTGGCTAACAGGTCTAGATGGTCCTATTACATTCTCTGGTTTGTTTTTAACTCATCAAAACTATACGACATTTATCCTAACACTATATGTATTTTATTGAACATATATAAGTTGGGAGAATGCTCTTCACTTGTTGGATGACGACGATGCTCCTCCCAACCCTGCTGCTCCTTTTCAGCCCAAGCCAGTGAAGGAAGAAGATTCCTCTGCCACTGCTCATGCGTCCGAGATCTCTGCCTCTTCTGTGGATCCTATAAATGCAGTTCCTATTCAAATCGTGTTGGCTTTGGAGGAAATCGAAGGGAACAAAAGTAAACCCTCTTACCAGACTCAGGGAAAGAGGGCTGCAAATCCTGCCTCCACTGCTAAGCTTCCTTCTAAACGAAAGAAAACAGTCAAAAACGATTTCTCAGATTCGGCCAAACTCGAGGATTTGACTTCTAACAACCTTCTACATGATCCTCCCATTTTAGTGGAGGATAAATGTGTTCTGTCTCTCAAGTCTCTTCAAGTGTTGGACCATGGCTCTCCTTCTGCCCCGCCGTCTTCTGACCAGTTTCAGAGCTCCATGTTTCGTAAGTTAGTTGAGGTAAGAATCTCGATTTTTCCTTTTGTTCCTTTTTAAGCATGTTTCTAATTTCTTTGACTCCTTCTCTCATTTTTTTTTTAGTTCTTGGATTTACAAGTCCAGTTCCTTTCTTCGAGCCATTCTACTTCTGTTGCCGAGCTTTGTTAGGAGTTAACTAAGAAGGAACAAGAGATATCCTCTAAGGATTCTGACCTTCTTCAAGCTAAAAAAGCGATAAGCAAGGCTGCTGCCCTTACAACTGAACAGGCTTCTCAAATTTCTTCTTTGGAGAAGAGGCTCTCTGAGGCAGAGCAGCGAGAGATAACCTCTCGAGCGGAGGGTTTTTCACAAGGTCTATCTGAGGGTATTGACAGATATCGTAAGAAGCTTCTGGGGACTACTTTGGGCCAAGAATTTCTCAAAGAACTGATTGAGGAGTCTCTTAAAGCTTATCACCAAAGTCCCCCATTTCTATGCCACATGGGCCCACACTTAGGCCATTTCATCAAGCAGGGCTTCAACTCCGCTGTCTCTCAGGCTGTAGAGAAGGGTTTCACTGAGAAACTTAGTCTTTCTCGTGCTAAGCAAGGTCTCACGCCTTCTCCTTATTTCAAAGGCGATCCCAAGGGGAAGGCAGATTACTCCTGGTTTCCTCCTGCAGCGCAGAGGGTAGCTTTAAAGTTAGCGCAAGAGGTGGAGATATCTCCAGAGATGCCCCAGATGGAGCCTCAGTTGCGTGATCTCTTGTTCTCAGATCCTTCACCCGCTATAGCTGCCTCATCTTTGCCAGAGACCGCTGCTATTTCTGGCTTTGTTCCTGAGCCACCTACTTCTCCAGCTCTTGAGAAGGAGTCTACTGAACCCGTGTTGGGTGATCATCCGAATCAATAGAGGATTTGACCTTGAGGGTCATCTCTACAGCTTTTGCTACTTTAGTTTTATTATGCATTTTGCTTAGAGCCTGCGTGCTCTCTTTGACTATCTCTATTTTTACACCTTTATCATACTCTTGTGCTTTTCTGGCACCGTTGTTGTTTCCGTCATCATACTCTTATGTGCGCTGAGACTATGTTGCTGTTATGCCCTTTTAAGTCATAGTATGTCTTTTCGTTTCATGATCTTCTTCATTTGTTATTGCCTAGTTTTGACAGAAAATTTTGGGATGATGCTAAAGCATACTCCCTCCTTCAGTTTTTATATCTAACATCTATGAAATAAAAATTCTCAATTTTCATTTTATCTGCTCTGCGGAGATGATGCTAAAGCATACTCCCTCCTTCAGATTTTATTTCTAACATCTGTGAAATAAAAATTCTCAATTTTCATTTTATCAGCTCCGCGGAGATGATGCTAAAGCATACTCCCTCCTTCAGTTTTTATTTCTAACATCTGTGAAATAAAAATTCTCAATTTTCATTTTATCAGCTCTGCGGAAATGATGCTAAAGCATACTCCCTCCTTCAGTTTTTATTTCTAACATCTGTGAAATAAAAATTCTCAATTTTCATTTTATTAGCTTTGCGGAGATGATGCTAAAGCATACTCCCTCCTTCAGTTTTTATTTCTAACATCTGTGAAATAAAAATTCTCAATTTTCATTTTATCAGCTCTGCGGAAATGATGCTAAAGCATACTCCCTCCTTCAGTTTTTATTTCTAACATCTGTGAAATAAAAATTCTCAATTTTCATTTTATCAGCTCTGCGGAGATGATGCTAAACATACTCCCTCCTTCAGTTTTTATTTCTAACATCTGGGAAATAAAAATTCTCAATTTTCATTTTATCAGCTTTGCGAAGATGATGCTAAAGCATACTCCCTCCTTCAATTTTTATTTCTAACATTTGTGAAATAAAAATTCTCAATTTTCATTTTATCAGCTCTGTAGAGCAAAAATTTATTCTTCGTATTCATCTATCGACTTCAGATCGATTTTTCGATTATTATCCATGCTTAATTTGTATTAAGACTTATAGTATGTGAATTCATGGCATTAATAACTCAGTCGGAGTTTGTCTAAGGATCTGCCAGAGCCGCGGGGTATAGCTCTGGCAGTTTTTCATTGAATTTCAAATATGCGATGATGCAAACAAACTGTGCTTACATACTTTGATTGGAAAAAACTAGCAAAAGATCTGAATAGGCTTTGACATAATACTTCTTCAAATTGCTCACGTTCCAGGGACGCGACACTCTTCTTCCATTCTGGTATGTCAACTCATATGCACCCCCAGCAAGCACTTGGGTAACTACATATAGACCATCCCAATTTGGTTCTAACTTTCCCGTTGGTTTAAGCACATCAGCTCTGCGCAGTACCAAATCTCCTTCCATGAACTTTCTGAGCTTCACGTGTTTGTTGTAAATAACTCTCATTTTACTCTTGTGTCGTTCGGCTCTGATACGAGCCGTCTCTCGCCGCTCCTCTATCATATCCAAATTTTCTTTCAACAGCTTTGAATTCTGATCCTCGCTATAATTCAAGATCCCGTGGATTTCTACTCCTATCTCTGCAGGGATAACGACTTTAGATCCATACACGAGATTGAAGGGAGATTTTCCGGTAGAAGTTTTTGGGCTTGTTCTGTAAGCCCAAAGGACAGAGTCCAGCTCCTCCAACCAATTTCCACCAGCTCCTGAGAGCCTAGTTCTGATTCCATCTACAATAGTTCTGTTGGTGACTTCTACTTGTCTGTTGGCTTGTGGATGAGCTACCGATACAAATCTCTGTTCAATCCTCATTTCAAAACACCAGGTTCGCACTTGAGAGCCTGTGAACTGCGCTCCATTATCTGAGACTAGGACCCTGGGGACCCCAAATCTACTGCATATATTTTTCCATAGAAACTTGATTATGGTTGCCTCGTTGATTTTCTTCACTGCCCCAGCTTCTGCCCATTTACTGAAATAATCAACAGCCACAATCAGGAAGGCTCTGCCTCCGGAAGCTGTTGGGAATTTTCCCACGATATCAATGGCCCATTTGTCGAATGGGCAAGGGGAGTACATAACTCCCAATTCCTCCGCTGGAATATGAATTAGGGGGCCATTTCTTTGGCATCTGTCGCATTTCTTTACTAATTCCTTTGCATCTCTATTGAGAGTTGGCCAGTAATAACCAGCTCTCAATACCTTTCTAACCATATCTTGGAAGCCAGTATGACTCCCTCCACAGCCTTCATACACCTCTCTCAATACATAGTTCCCTTCAAGGTTAGAGAGGCATCTCAAGTATGGTTGAGAGAATGATCTCTTGTTTAAATACTCGCCCATCATACAGTACTTGTCGTATATTGCTTTCTTGGGGACATTTGGCTTGTCCAGCCTCTGCCCTGTTTTCAAGAAATGGATAATGGGAACTCTCCAATCGTCTACTTCATCGATTGATCCCACATCCAGAGTTGACACCTGACTCTCAGCTGTCAATAATGTGATCTTACCCTTGCCTCCCTCTTCTGCAGAGCTTGCCAATTTTGCTAAGTAATCAGCTTTCTGGTTTTCGGTTCTGGGTATCTGCTCAATCTTTATTTCTTCAAATTTGGTTCTGATCTGCTCGGCCAGGCCAGTATACTTTGCCATCTTTTCATCCTTTTTCTCATATGTACCCAACAGTTGTTGAGTAACCAGTTGGGAGTCAGAATACACAATCGATATTTGTGCTCCCAACTCCCATATCTGCATTCCTCTAATCAGAGCTTCATATTCATCCTCATTATTCGAAGTTCGAAATTCAAACTTTATAGCGAACTGCAGTTCCTCTTCCGCTGGGGGTATGATCAAAATCCCCGCTCCACATCCATGCATGGATGAAGATCCATCAACATATGCTTTCAAGAATTCTGACTCATGAGCTCTGGTCATTTCTTGGATAAAGTCAGCCAGAGCTTGAGCTTTGATAGAAGCTCTGGGTTCAAATTCGACATCGTATTCACCCAGTTCTACTGCCCATTTCACCATTCTTCCAGATAAATATGGTCTTCCCATCGTTTCTCTCAGAGGTAAGTTGGTCCTCACAATTACTTTATGAGAGAGAAAATATAGCCTCAGCCTTCTCACTGTCACCATTACAGCCAGAGCTGATTTTTCTATTTCAGAATATCTCATTTCTGGCCCTTGGATAGCCTTACTCACATAATATAAGGGTATCTGTTTCACCACCTCTTCTCTGAGGAGAACAGAGCTCAGAGCATGTTCTCCTACAGAGAAATATAAATATAAGGTTTTCCCTGGCACTGGCTTCGTGAGGAGGGGCAAACTTGTCAGGTGCTTTTTTAGCTCCTCAAAAGCTCTCTGACATTCATCATCCCATTCGAATCTAGATCCTTTTCGAAGGATCTTAAAAAATGGTAGGTTTCTTTCTACCTACTTGAGATGAAACGACTCAAAGCTGTTATTCGCCCATTCAATCTCTGGGTCTCTTTCAGGTGTCGAGGTGGCTGCATCTCAAGGATCGCTTTCACCTTGGCCTGATTTACCTCGATTCCTTTAGGGGTTACCATATACCCCAGAAATGTTCCACTCCTTACCCCAAAAGCACATTTTGTAGGGTTAAGTCTGATCTGGTAAGCTCTGATCACGCCAAAGACCTCCTCCAGATCTGCAGCATGATCCTTGGCTTTAAAACTTTCACCAACATATCATCCACATAAACCTCCATATTCCTCCCAATCTGCTCTCTGAAAACCAGATCCACCATCCTCTGGTAAGTAGCCCCAGCATTCTTCAGCCCAAAAGGCATTTTCACGTAACTGTAAGTGCCACATGAGACTACGAAGCAAGCTCTGGGCACATCTTTAGGGTTCATCCATATCTGATGATACCTTTGATATGCATCCATCATGGACAGCAATTCACAGTCGGATGTCGAATCCACTAGGTGGTCAATCCTCGGTAGAGGATAATGATCTTTCGGGAAAGCTCTATTCAGATCCTGAAAATCGATGCACATACGCCACGCTCCACTCCCTTTGGCTACCATGACTGCGTTGGACAACCATTCCGGATACTGTACTTCCTCAATGTACTTTGCTTTCAACAGCCTTCCAACCTCTTCTTTAATTATTTTATCTTTCTCTGGCCCAAATTGCTTCAATCTCTGCTTTACGGGCCTGATCTCTGGATCAACATTCAAGTGGTGTAATGCCACCCTAGGGTCAATCCCCAATAAATCATCTGGTTGGAATGCGAAGAGATCTGCATTTCTTCGCAAATATCTAACGACATCTTCTGCCACGTCATGTGGCATCTGTGTCTCTATGCGGGTAGTAAATCCTTGCTTGTTAGGAAACAATTCCACAGGCATGAGTTCTTCCTCTGGTCTAATCTGCAGCTCTGGTTCCTCTTCCATGAGCTTTACACATTTTAACTTTTTCCCCGTAGGATCATCTCCTCGACTCTGATTTTCTGGAAATGTGTGTGCTGCTTTCTTAACAGTTTCAACATAACATTTGCGTGAGCATATCTTGTCACCTACAAGCTCTCCCACCTCGTCACCTACTGGGAACTTTAGCTTCATATGATATGTGGAGACCACTGCTTTGAAAAGGTTCAGAGATGGCCTTCCCAAAATCACATTGTACGCGGATGGTGCATCTATAATAAAATATTTACCATCTTCACATTAGTAATATGAGGTTCTCCGAAATGGACCTGCAGAGATACCTGCCCTTTAGGGTGGATAGCACCCCCTGTGAATCCAAAAATGGCCGTCTCTATCGGCTTCATCTCTGCGTTCAGATTCATCTTAACAAAGCAGTCGTGGAACATCAGTATCTATGAAGATCCTGGCTACATCATATCCACCAATCTCTGTGGTGATTACCAAAGCATCATTATGAGGCCTGAGTATTGACAACTCATCTTCTGGCCCGAATTGGACATTTGGTGAATTCTGCATTTTTTTTACTTCATGGACATCCTCCTTTTGCCAGAGATGAGCGGCTCTCACAGAGGCTCTTCTAGGTCTATGAGAGTCGCCATCCGCTGGTCCTCCAACTATCATATGGATAAATCCCCTCTTGTGGTCGGAGCCATCTTTCTTAGGTGGCTCTGCCACTTCCTTGCCTCTATCTCCATCATTTTTCCTCTTGTTGCTTCTATCTATCTCTTTCTTCACAAATTCCACCAAATGTCCATTTCTAATCAGTCTTTCAATGGCATCTTTCAAATGTCTACACGAGTTAGTATCATGCCCATAATCATTGTGAAAATAGCAGTACAACTCCGACCTGGGGTGACGAGGCCCTATCTTTGTGGAGGATGGGAACTTAAATTTCGGGTGATCAGCCACTACTTCCAACATCTCTGCTGGTTGGAGAGTTAGTGGGGTATAATGTTGATAGGCGAACATCATCCAGCATGGAGCGAACAAAAATTAAGGACTTGAACAAAGAAAATCAAGATTGGGGTGCATCTACCAATCCGGGAGGTGTATAAAATGACGAACAACTCTATCAACGAACAACTAATAGGCGAACAGATATTAAGACCCGAGACCAAGAATGAGCCAACTGTGAGGTCGCCAATGACGAACAAACTTGGTCAAACTATGATACAACACAGTTTAGATGTGTACTAGTGAACAAAGGACTAAAATCCCAAAGCCAAGCTAAATAAAGCCAAAAGGCGAACAACTTCCGAAATACAATCTCCAGAGGCGAACAACTTTCAGTTGAAGAATCATCAAGATCTGTCAAGCCGACCTAGGCGAACAACAATGAGTCCGAGATAAGACCAAAGAAGACTTTGTAACTAAGATTCAGCTTAGATAAGGTCAAAAAGACACATGTCAAGCATGCATGCTAGGGAGACCAAGAGTCAGGAACACCTCATGCTTGCTAGTCTCTATAAATAGTTGTTCTCCAGCTTATGAAATACAAGTTCAAATTCATAAACACTCCCAAAACATACACTAACACACCTAAATGTGCACACATACGAAATTATTTCGATTTCGACTTTCGTATATCCGATTTCATAACCCGAACCTCGATTTATCATCTACGGTGGTAACCAATCACACGTAATTGATTGATGATCTTTAAACCGAAATTAAACAGTCACTAATCCACTCGATAAATATTGATCACCAACATATAAGACTCGGATCTTTCTTGGAGAGGCTTCGACCTCCTTTCTCTGCCCCTCTCCCTTTCTTCCACACCTTTCTTCTTGTCCGGTGTTCTCTTACTTGGAGCATTCTTTCCAGTAGTCTCCTCTTTCCGTAAGTACGTAGCCTCTTCCAGGTTGATGTACTTATCAGCTCTCTGCTGGAGCTCATCAAAAGTATCAGGGGGCTTCTTAGCCAGAGACTTGAAGAAATCTCCTCCCCTTAGCCCCCTTGCCAGGGCATTGATCTTAACTTCGTCAGTAGCTGCCGGCACCTCTAGGGCGGCTTCGTTAAAATGAGAGATGTAATCTCTCAAGCTCTCTTAAGCATCTTGCCTAAAGTTCATCAAGGACAGAGACGTCTTATGTATCTTTCTTGCACTGGAAAACTGATGCAAGAAGAGCCTACTGAGCCCTCTAAAGGAGTGTATAGACTCATTGGGCAGTTGTTGAACCACGTCTAAGCAGTCCTGTCAGGGTGGTTATAAATACTCGGCATTTCACACCGTCATAATATTGGTGGAGCAGGGCCCCATTTTCAAATCTCAACAAGTGATCTTGCGGATCAGTGGTGCCATTGTATTCATATGCCAGAGTTTTAAAATTCTTAGGAAGAGGATCCAAGAGGATTTCCTCCGAAAAGGAAGATCCATCTTGCCTCATTCCCTGTTTTCCACTTTTCTCACGTTGTTTTTTCATTACTTCAATGTCTTTTCTCAAAGACGCTAGCTCTCACTGAGTACCACTTCTATGAGAGGTGGTGTTTTGGGTTGTGGAATCAACATCATCCTCTTCTGACCCATATTCATCATATTCAACCAAACGGGGTCTCTGTTCCTCAACCCTAGCAGCTCTGACTGCATCTCTAACTTCTCTTGGGGTCGCACCCCCCAGATCTGTTCTTTCCTCTCTGGTGGCTGTCCCACCGGAAACTGCTCTGCCAAAACTGGTTCTCACGTTGGTCTCCCATAGGACGTCTCTGGGGGGAGAGGACAAAAGAATGTTTCGGGGCATCCAGGCCCTAGTGTCCTGAGCCACATTGAAGACTCTAGGATGAGGCGCACTCGGGGCCTAAGGTCCGGGCACATCATGTGCCTGGGTTCATTTGTATTCAAACACTGAGGAGCTCCTCGGGTGGGAGTCCTTTTTGCCACAGCCTGATTAACTGCAGTCTTAATCAGAGTTCTCAACTGCTCAACTGTCAATGGGATCAGAGCTGAACTATCCTGAACCGGTGTAGTCTCTGGATGTTCCACATCCACAACTGTGACTGCAGGGGTGCTCATATTTTCAGAGGCTTTCGAACCTCCTACCACATTCGCACTCGTTGGAGTATCCGTCGGAGCAGTGGTAGTATCATCAAAATCCTTACCCAGATCTCGAGAAGTAGGATTCATCATCTCTGAGAACCAGGAAAAAATAGCAACTTACTTCGTGGTTTTCTCAAAATGCATATTAATTGACCAAGTATATGTACCTTTTTCATCGAGATCTCAACGATATACATTTAAGAACACATAGTAATCAACAGGTAGTGGTTATCTCTACAGAGCTAACAGTTTCAGAGATAATGAAAATTTTCATAAGCTCTTAGCAAATATCATAATATCACTCGTTACTTGAAAATCATAATAACATCCTTTAGTAACCTCGTAATTTTTCAAACAGATCAACTCACGTGTTGAGAGCTAATTTTTTTTGGAAAAAAATAAAGCTGTCAAAAGCATTATATGCCCAGATCCATACATCCATAACATTGTTCGTGCCAAATCATCTTCATAAAGGCATTACTTCGTATTTTGGCAAAGAAACAACACTTTTCATTATGGAAACAATAAAGATAACTCATATTCATGCTATAACAACAAATTTTAGCACAGATCTAGCACTTTCATGACCGAAATGACAAAAAAGAAAAGTTGTGACACATGAAGGTACTCATATTCATGAGATTTTTTTTTAGAAAAACAGGGGACATAAATAACCATGCATCACTTCACTATTTTCACTCACGATTCATGAAGGGAAAAAAGAAATAACTCACGTCAAAACTCAAAGTTCCCACAGACGGCGTCAGTTGATGAGTGCAAACTCAAGATCAACACAAAGTCAAGCAAGTATTTGAAGAAATACTGAAAGTAGTACCTGAGAGCCTCTTTGTAAAAGCCCAGGAACACAAGAGAGAAGGCTAGAAAACAGTCTCTGGAGCTCAAGATGGGAACCTCCAGTGACAGCTTGGACCTCCGGCGGAATTCCTGCACAAAGTCGGGCCGGAGAGGGCTCCGGCGTCGACACTCCGACGCTCAAGTTAGAAAACTTGCTATGGAAGAAAAGCCATAGCTGGAAACTTAAAAGTATGAGTGAGTAATAGTGATAATACCTTGTTATGAAGAAGGAAAATGAGTATTTATACTTTTAAGCTGTGGGGGTAGAACAGTAAAATCGTCTATGTTGCCCTAATTATTCTTGGGACCACTTGGGGACCCAGATGCCTTAGGAGCCGACGCGTGTCCCTTGGCTGGCCTGTTTGGTGTCGTTTAGCATAGGTAAATCCTGACAGAATCGTCCTTTTTCGAGCCTCAGTCCCAGAGCTCATGAAAAGGACATTTTTTGTGCTCTCCTCTCCATTATTTGAGCTGGCAGGGAATAAGAGAACATTCCCAATCTTTCAGGGGTTTTGGGATCCAATAATACTTTATCTCTAGGCTTAAATATTCACCTATTGTAACTGATACCCAGAGCTTTTGAGAAGCTCTGGAGAGATATACTTCAAATGAGCTGGATATTATTTCACAAACTTTTACACAATTAGAAGACTTCTGTACTCTTTATCAAGTACTGACATTTTCAGAGTTCTTTGCGTGCGAGTTTCATAAGCTCTGGCAGAGCTGTCGAAATATTATCTCTCCTTTGAAGAGGCTTAAACAAGTAAAGCCTAGCGAGGCTGTATAGGAGAAATCTCATTCACTTTCCAGACTTATTTTATCATTTCAAGGTCTTCTATAATGATAAACTCATATCTCTACTTTCATTATCTCAGAGTAGAGCTTTTCGTTTTGGTCTGGCTTCTTTAGAATTGATGTGCTCTGTCTGTTCTAGCAGAGCCTACATCACTAATCTATTTTCTCATCTGGCTAACAGGTCCAGATGGTCCTATTACATCTTCTGGTTTTTTTTCCAACTTCATCAAAACTAACAACATTTTTCCTAACAATTTTCCCCTTTTTGATGAAGTTAAAACAACACCAGAACTGATCAAAAGATAAGCATGAAACACACAGAGAGACAAGATCTTAAAATAGATCTTATCTTGCAATCAATCCGACAACAAGAAGTTGTCTTTCAAAACAAAAGAGATAGAATCTTTTCATTAATGCATCAGATGAGATTACAAGTTACAAGGCAAAAGTTTCTAATCTAAGCATATCTCCTATCATCCTTTGGCACAAGGAACCAATCCAGGAAGCGATCTTGAACAGCTCTGAGCTCTGTCGAACTGGATGGAGTGAAGTCCTTGAGAACCTTGGTCTTGAACAGCTTCTTGAGTTCTCCCCAATTAATCTGGTCTCCGTTCATTGGAGTGTTGAGATAGTGAAATTTCGGTGCAGTCACTTCCAGATTGAATTGTATGGTTGAATCCATCAGTTGTTTGTAAAGATCAGAGTCGTAGGGCTTCATCCAGGTGTGGAATGTCCTGTTGATTAAGTCTTCATCTTTTGTAGGAGGCCTGTGGATGTAGTGCTGGATGAACCAAAGTGTCTTCGCATCCTTCCACCTGTTAATCAATGGAACAGGTACAGTCGAATCAAAGGATCCTTCTGTCCTGAGAGGTAGGACATCCATCACTAGGATTCTTCTTCTTCTGGCTTGAATTTCAACTTGCACTAGGAGGAGGGAGGCCAGCTTCTCTTGCCTTCTTGTTCTGTTTTCAAACATATCTGAGTCTCTACTCTTCATCAATGTTCTTTCTTATTCTGACAGCTTTCTCTTCTTCTGTTTCTTCTCTGAATCTCTTCTCTGCCTCTTCCACCACTTCTTCTAAGAAGGTCTTTTTCACCCTTCTTAACTTCTTCCTTGCAGGATCAAGAACAGTCACTGGATCTAGCTCTGAATCCAGGTTCTCTTCATCTGTAGTCAGTTGTCTGGCCACTGCAATAGACTTGAGCTCATCCTTCTTCTTCTTCTGGAGCTCAGCTTGAGCAAAAGTACTCTCCAATAGGTCTAAACGACCAGAATAGTTGAACAGTGTATCATTTGTACTCTTTGCCAGATCAGTTCTGACCTTCTCTTCCCCCTTTTTAACTTCATCAAGGAGGGGCTCAACAACCTGCCTAATCAGAGCAGGCAGCTCAGTGTTAGAAGAAGAATGAAGATCTCTCAGTTTCTTAGCTTCTTCAACATAAGCCTGTGCCTCAGCCACCAGGCGCTCCTGTTTTTGCAGCATCTCCTGCAGGGAATCCTTCAACTTAGCAGTCTCCAACATTTGAGATGCCATCTCCACCTTGAGAACTAAGACTGGGCAAAGCTGGTCCAGAACATGATCTTGAAGCTGTCTCTGGCTTTCAATGATATCCAGCTTCAAGAAGAGGCCATTTGCCTTGAAAGAGACCTTAGCAGAGGCAAAAGTTTCCATGATCTACTTCAGAAAGCGCTTCCTCTCCTATCTGATCTGGTGCTCTATCATTGCTGGCCCCAGATGTTGCATGGCCTTAGAGAATCTGCCAATCTCCTGGATTTGTTCATTGAAGAACAACTTCATCTTCTTCAGTACGACATGAGTGACATCAAAATACTCTTCATCAGAGTACAACTCTGGAGGAAAAGAGAAGTGAGGGCCAAAGGTGTATGAGGGGCCCTCAGGAGAGATCATCACTCCACGCTGGATCAGCAGAGTTCTGACAACCACCTTAGCAGAGGCTGGAGACTCAAGCTCTGCAAGATTCTGTACATTCAACTTCTTTTTCACTTGGATCTCCCACTGAGCAAAACCAGAAGTGCTCATCTCTTCCAATAAGAGCACCATATCTTCAACATCTTCCAGTCTGGCCTTGCTCCAGACTTTACCATCAGTCAGGTCTGCTAAGAGAGGTAAGTGCTCCAACAAGATTGGGAATTGCTCACTTAGCCGGAGTTGAGCACCTACACTCATACTCTGTCGGATTGGGCCCATATCTGAGTCATTGAATGTGAAGGGAATGGGCATCCGAGTAGAGAAGGATGAGGCTAAGTTGGTAGGCTCCAGTGAAGCATCTTCATCTTCACTATCATCGCTAATTGAGCTTGTGGGAGAGAGAGGAGGACCAGGGAATCCCAAGGCCATAGAAGAGGAGGGATTTTGGTCAGGTTGAGTGGGGGGAGGGATAGGTGTTTAGGCTTGTGAGGTAGAGGGGTGAGTTTGAGTAGAGTGGGAGGGTTGTTCTGTACCAGAAGAGGTAATGGGCATCTCTGGTACAGAGGCTGTTTGTGGGGGTGGAGGGTTAAGGGGTAGTGGTGTTTGAGAAGGTGAGGGAGAGGGAGTTTGAGTGGGAAAGGGAGAAGATGTATGTGGAGTCTGTTCTTATGCACCAGAAACAGAGGGTTGGGCTGTGGTTTCTGGGGGGGAAAGGGAAGGTGAGATAAGATTAACATGAGGAGGGAAAGAGGGGTTTACCTTGGCTGAGTGAACATCAGCCGGAATCTCAATAGGGGCAGATACAGTGGCCTCTGTATCTGGGATGGAAGCAGCAGATGAGGTCACATCCACCTCCATATCTGGATGAGCTGCATCTTCAAGGGCCTGATCCAGAGAGGTATCCAGAGAAGAACTGGAGACTGGATCTTGCAAAATGGCTCTCCTGGCCCTTGGTTTCTTCTTGAGAGGAACCTTCTCCTCATATTCTTCTTTATTTGTAGGCTCATCAAGAAGAAGTGTCTTTTCTTTCTTCTTCTGCTTCTTCATCTTCTTAGAAGAAGGCTTGCTAATACCTTCATCTCCTTTCCTGGTCCTCTTCTTTGCAGGACCAACCTTCTTAGCCTTAGGTGAAGACACCTCCACATCTTCACCACCTTTCTGCTTCTTGAAAGCAGACAAAATAGGGATCTGGTCATCACCTGATGAACCAGAAATTACAATATTTGAATAAGTAGGGATATCTGACTTCTTCTTCCCTATTCTCTTGCCCTTGGGAGGAGAAGGAATAGCCTGAATTGGCTGAGCAGGAATGGCTCCTTCTCCATCCAAATCTGGATGCCCATGCAGAGGTCCATCCATGTTGAAAAGGATCTTGGACTTGTTAAATTTCTTGCATCCACTGGCCATCCACACCTTATCTGGGAGCAGATGATCCAGAATAAGGGTGAGCTTTGTCCCTAAAGACACCTTGGCATTGAAATAATATTGCATCTCTCCTGGCTTATTTGGGCACGCCTCCTTCTAAATCTTCGCCTTGTTCTTCCTCATCACGTTCCAGAAGAACTCGTCCAATCACACTCCACTCCATCATAAATAGCCCTCATTACACACAATCTCTCCGTGAAAATCGCATCAGTACTATGATTTTCACACATGAGGATCTTCACAACGATATCAAATAACACCTTGTACTTCTGCCTCAGATGCTTGTCAAGAAAGCCCTTGGTCAAGTTCTTGCAAGAGGACCTTGCAAAGATCTTGAAGGATTCAACCGCCCCACTCTCCTTATAATTTAGAGGGTCTACTCTAGCCATAGCCAAAGAGCTTGTTGAACTCCCTCTTAGAAAGAACCACTATCCCCTCGTCTATCTTCGAGGCAATCTTATCATCATATATCTTCATCCGCACCAGGAACTGGCCTGCATAGTGATTCAGGGTGCGAAAGTCCTTCGGAATCGCAGAGATTAGATCTTCAACGCCAGATCTGTGAAGGAGATGTAAAATCTCAAAGGCAACAGAGTTGCGAGTGGAATAGAAGTCCACTGCCATCTCCGTCTTCAGTTTTTGCAGAGAGAGGTTAGGGTTTGAGAAATTTGAAAATGTGAAGAGACAGAATGAAAAATATCAGTTTATAAAAGAGATGTACGCGTGGATTTGAAATAAATTGAAATGTGTACGCGTGCAATTAACATTAAATTAAGGGGATAAGATCAATTTGTCAATTGATTGACATATTACACTGTAATTAAATCTGACTGCCAAGATCAATTTAGGCAAGATACAGATTTAATTGTGTGCGTGGCGCAGTCATTGGGACTGGGTTCGAGGGGGTTTCGTGGCAGTCAAGATAAAAAGTGAAATGATTGCCTAGGCCTACGACCCTAGTGTTAAATACACTCTGAATATGAAACGATTTGGGTGTATTTAGTAATTTGGAAAGTGTATCCCAATGACCAGGCACAGAAGAGTAAAAACTTAACTGTCATCTGGTGTTGTAACCAGATGATACCATAAGTGCTCTGATGTTACACCTCATCTGATGGAGCTTGCCTGTTGTCTGGTATGGACCCAAGGCATGATATAGGTTTTCTGGTCCATGGCTCATCTAGAGATGTAACTTCTCTGGTATATCTTATCTGCACAAGTGTTAGTGATAAGGATACATAATAAAGAAGTATTATTAAAATCAAAGGATACTCTTCTGTTGTTCCCCCTAAATCAAATCTGTCTCTGGATCCAATAATCCTAACTCAATGGCTAATTCTCTGAATCTGGTCTCTGCCAAAGGCTTAGTGAGAATATATGCTCTCTGCTTCTCTATTGCAATCTTTTCCATCCTTATATCCTCTTTCTCAACATTGTCTCTGATGAAATGGTGCCTTATGTCAACATGCTTGAATCTGGTGTGAAGAACAGGATTCTGGGTAATGGCTATTGCACTATTGCTATCACAAAATATAGGAATATCCTTAGCTCTAATCTGGTAGTCCATAAGCTACTGACTAATCCAGAGTAGTTGTGAACAACAGCTACCTGCGACCATGTACTTTGCTTCTGTAGTAGATGTAGCAACTGAAGTCTGCTTCTTGGAAAACCAGGATACTAACTTATTTCCAAGAAATTGGCATGTACCACTAGTAGACTTCCTCTCAATTCTGCATCCACCATAATCCGAATCTGAATAACCACTTAACTCAAAGTTATTATCTGCAGGATACCATAACCCCCAAATTAACTGTTCCCTTAAGATACTTCAAAATCATCCTAGCTGCTTCTAGGTGACTCCTCTTAGGATTAGCTTGAAATCTGGCACACACACCTACAGTAAATGTGATATCTGGTCTGCTTGCAGTCAGGTATAGAAGAGAACCAATAAGTGCTCTGTACTGAGTCTGGTCCACACTCTCTACAGACTCATCTGGATCCATGTTAAAAATTATCATCATAGGAATCTTGGCAACTTTGCTAGATCCTATTCCAAATTTTCTAACATGTTTCTGATGTACTTTGCTTGATTGATGAAGAATCTCTTCTCTGTCTGCTTCACCTTCAAACCTAAGAAATAATTCATCTCACCCATCATTGACATCTCAAACTGACTCTGCATAAGATCTCCAAAGTTCTCACACAGCTTCTTGTTAGGGGATCCAAATATAATGTCATCAACATATATCTGGACCAGAAGGATGTCCTTTCCTTCTTCTTTCCTAAACAAGGTCCTATCAATCTTTCCTTTAGTAAAACCATTGTCCAGAAGAAATTGAGAAAGAGTGTTATACCATGCTCTAGGTGCTGCTTAAGCCCATAGAGAGCCTTCTTAAGCTTATACACCTTGTCACCTTGTTCAAAACAAGGAGGTTGTTCCACATACACTTCCTCAATGAGAATCCCATTGAGAAAAGCAGATTTCACATCCATCTAGTATACTTTGAACTTCATGTGAGTTGCATATGCTAGAAATAATCTAATGGCTTCTAGTCTGACAATAGGAGTAAATGTCTCATCATAGTCTATTCCTTCGGACTGAGAATAGCCCTGAGCCACTAGCCTTGCCTTGTTTCTAGTAATGATATCATTCTCATCTTTCTTGTTTTTGAAAACCCACTTAGTGCCTATCACCTTTTGATGTCTTGGTCTGTCTACCAGCTCCCAAATATCCTGTCTGGTGAATTGATTCAACTCCTCCTGCATAGTAACAATCCAATTTGAATCCTTCAGTGCTTCCTTGATGTTCTTGGGCTCAATCAAGGACACATAGCAACTGAATAAGGAAGCTAAGTTAAGATCTCCTAGTCTGGACACCACTAGTTGGATCTCCTATAATCAACCAGGGTTTTCCTTCCCTTGTACTTGCCTAATTGACCATCTACTGCAGTACATTGGTGATTATCACCAACTGCAGGAGAGCTTCCCCCTAAGGAGTTCCAACCTCTTCAGGTTTTGCTCCTTGTGGAGGCTTCTGCTTCAGAGAACCAGAAGATGGGGCACCATCTGAATCTAAATCTGACTCTGAATCAATAATTGGTGGCTTGACTTTGATGACTCTCGGAGTAGTCTGATCCTGTGTCTCTTCTAGGGATAGATTCCTTAAGTCCACCTTGCACTCAAGAGTAGATTCATAAAAAACAACATGAGGTGTTTCCTCCACATAAAGAGAGTTCCTATTAAAGACTCTGTATGTTAGGATAAATATTGTATAGTTTTGATGAGTTAAAACAAACCAGAGAATGTAATAGGACCATCTGGACCTATTAGCCAGATGATGAACTAGAATATGACTTAGTATAGGGGGAATTGCCAGACCAGAAGACCTCACCAGAAGAGTCACCAGAAGACCCACCAGAGGACTTCACCAGAAGACTCCCCCAGAGGACTTCATCAGAAGAGACTGACCAGAGGTAGAGAACTTTTCCCAGAACGGACGAGTCCGGACCAGACGAGTCTGGTGAAATAAAAGATGCACAAAATCATTCCATGATTCTGGTGAGCATTTTGTTTCTTAACAGGATCAGGACCAGAAGACATCAAGGTTGCCTGGTATCTGGTATTGCCTTCTCTGGAGAGAATCAGAGTTTGGCATTGGAAGTTATTGACCGTTGGTAATTTAAATCAAGTCAACAAGATCGGATTGGAAAGTCTTGAAGTCAATCAATCCAAGGATCTCACCAACCCAATCAATCAATTAGGGAATTTATTGATTGAAGCTTCCTTAAATAGAGGATCTGATTGGATTAGCTCTCCAACGGCTATTCCCTAATCACCTCTATAAATACAGAGTGTAATCTCAAGAAAAAGGGCTAGAGAGAATCCTACGCGCACAAAGATATATTCCAAGCTCTTGATTATCAAGCATATAACACTCTTATTATGTTCATACTTTTATATTCACTCTTAAGGAGTTGTTGGATCTCAACCTGTTCATCTTTAAGAGAAGGTTGAAGGCTTTAGATCAAGTTAGATCTAAAGAGTTTGTAAGAAGGAACTGGTACTTCACAATTCCAGTAAGTAAGTTGGTTGTTGGTTGGATAGTGAGATCCCTTGATCAAGGGAGAGTGGACGTAGGATATTCAGATCCGAACCACTATACATCCGGTTTTATTTACTGTTTTCATATTTACTTTCTTGCTTATTTTATTGTGCTCTTGTGAAAAGAACTTTTCTCAAGACATTCCCTTTAAAGCTTCCGCAATTTATCAATCTAGTGGGACCAACAAGTGGTATTAGAGCAGTGTGTCCAAAGACCACTGCTTTGTAAAGCTTTTTGGTGGTCACCGGGCAGATCTATTGCTCTTTATTGTTTTTTGGTTAAATTTGTGTTAAATCTTTTTTAGTAAAAATGTCTGCAAAATCTTCTTACAAGAGCCGTAATTTACCAGAATTCTCTTTTGAGGATTACAGCCACTTGAGCTTCATGATGAGTAATCATCTTGGAGCTATTCATCACCACATGCTAGATGTGGTAGAGAGTGGCCCAATTAAATTTTACTGGACTCCTATTGATAGTGGCAGGTTAGAGTCTAGAGAAGAAACAAGTGAAACTGCCCAGAAAGCTGCTGAGGACAGAGCTCCTAGACAGGGAATCCTCAAGAAGAAAGATGAGCTTGACAATGATGAAAGAAAACTCTATAATTTGGATCAAGTGGCAGGAACTGAGATCATCAACACACTCACTAAGGAGGTGATAGAGAAAGTCAGAACCTGTGCCACTGCCAAGGAGATGTGGGATAAACTTGCCCTGCTTTGTGAAAGAACAGAGAAGATCAAGGACAACAAACTTTAAGCTAATCAACACTCGTTTGACACCTTTAAAATGAAACCAGACGAGACCAATGACCAGCTGGATATGCGTCTCACAAATCTCCTCAACAAGGCTAGTCCTTAGGTAAGACCTACTCTGAAAAGGAGATAAATAGTAAAATATTACGTTCACTAACCAGCAGGCGGAGAATCAAAGTGACTGTGATTAAAGATAGCAAGGATCTCAACACTCTGGATCATTATATTCTGCTATCTGATCTTAAAGCCTAGGAATATGATCTTCAAGAGGAGGATCAAACAGAAGAGGTTTCCTCTTCTGGTCAGAAAGGAGTTGTCTTCTCCTCTACCATCAAGACAGATGACAAACCAAAGGAGTCCCCTGCAGATGACTTGTGTCTCAAGGAACAGGTTGCACTCCTAACCCGTAAACATGATAAAATAAGTTCAAAATATGGCAGGTAACCAGAGACAGGAAGAGTTCCTTCAAAGCTGCAGATAAAGCGAGAAAATCTAGAGACTCAAGGGAGACCAGATTCAGAACTCCAGAGAGAAGAAGAGATAGCAACTCTGGGAGATCAGATTACCAGAAGAAGGATGGCAGTTCTAGCAGATTTGACTACCAGAGAAGAGATAGTAGTCCAGCCAGAACAAAGTACAACCAGAGGAGGAGAGATCCAAGCCCCAGTCCCAGAGGAGATAACACATGTTACACCTGCAACAAGCCTGGTCACTACAGCTATGATTGTCCTCAATTGACTCCTAGAGAAAGAGAAGAGAAAAGACTTAAGAGAGATAGGAGATATGCTGACAAGAGAGCAATACTGGAAGAAGCAGAGGAGGAAGATACTAGTTCCAGTTCTTCTTCTTCTTCTAATTTCGGATCAGATGATGATGTATGTCTTATGGCAGATATCACTGAGGTAAATGAAACAACCCTATGCTTATCTAATTCCAAATATACTGAATCATCCATTCATCTGGTAACTCCAGAGAGTCTGATATGCAACAAATGCTATCAGACCTCCAAAATTGTGTTCAACTATGTCAAAAACTTGAGAAGGAAAATGGTAGGCTCAGAGCTGAAGTTCAATCCCTCTCTCATGAGCAAAAATCCACCAGAGAACTCATGAAAGATCATTCCAAAGAAGTCTCTGCACTTCAAGATAAGATCACGGAAAGAGATACTCTGGTAGATCAACTCATGAAAGAAAAGAACTCTCAGGAAGATGAGTTCAATGAACTTAGAGCCAAAAACCAGACTCTTATCAAGGGGAAACAAGTTGAGCAAACCATAGAAAAGATACCCATGCCCAGAGAAGCTCCTAAGATACCATCTGTTGTATCTATCATATCAGAGTCTTCTCAGCGCATTAATGATAAGAGTGGTTTAGGATATTCTGGAATTACTACTAAAACTCATAAATACCTTTATAACAAAGATAAGTCTGTAAGATCTGGTAAATTGGTAGAAATCTGGGATGATAAAGACTCAACTGGTAATGGTTACAAAGTGGTTCACAATCCTGGTTGGAAAAGGAATCACTCTGTTAATCACATAGAATATGGTCCAGAAGAGTTGACTGTCCTGGAAGAAAAGATCCTAGAGAATAAAAGTCAACAAGGGGAACCATTGAAGGTTGATGGCTCTGTGAACAATAAGTCTCAAAGAGTAGAACTTACTCAGATTGGAGGACCTCAGAGGAATCCTCAAAGGGAACCTAACCAGATTAGGGGACCTCAAAGGAGACACTCAAGAAGGGGGAATACCAATCAGAATAGGAACTACCAGAGATGGAACAATGTTCAACAGAACCAGGTACCTAAGAGACAGTTTTCTTAGAGGAATCAATTCCAGAACAGTTATACTCAAAGGAACTATAACCACCAGAATAGGTCTACCTTTCAGAACCAGAGGTGGTCTTCCAGACCCATCTATAGAAAACCAACTGATTTGGGTAGTTATGACACCAGAGGTGGTTCTTCTAGGATGTACCCTTACAACCAGACCTTTAAGACCATGTCTTTGAGGCAGGCTATTCCAAAGGCCAGATTTGAGAAAAGATACACCAGACCTGTGTATAGGAAAGGTGTTCTGATCAGACCAGTAGCTCAATATATCATTATAAGAGGACATGTGCTGGTAGATAGATTTGGAAGGAAGATAAGATCTCCTCATCCAGCAAGGGATGATCTTTATCTTTGGATTCCTACAAAACCTGCAACTAACCAATCAGGACCCAGCTCTAGTAGGGGACCTAATTGATTTCTCTACAGGATGATAAGAGCCCATTGGAGAAAGGACTTTCAAGAAAACATGTATGGTATATTGATAGTGGATGTTCCAAGCATATGCCATTCCAGAAAGATCATCTCCAGGATTTCAAGCCAATGAATGGGCCAAGAGTGATGTTTGGTGACAACAAATATGGAGTCACCAGAGGTGTTGGAAAGTTGATCTTTAATGGAATATCTGTAGATGAAGTTTACTACGTTGAAAGACTCAAGCATAATCTGCTTTCAGTATCCCAATTTTGTGACAGAGGATACTCAGTGAAGTTCTCTAGTGATTCATGCACTGTCTTTTCTTCTGATTATAATGACATTTTGCTTATACGCTTGAGGAAGGGTAATATTTATCTTGCAGATTTTAGCAGTTGCCCAAAAAATGCTTGCCTGGTTGCTAAAGGATCTGCAGAAGATAGCTGGTTATGGCATAAGAGATTGAGCCACCTTAACTTCAAAACACTGAATAAGATTGCAAGAAAAGGTCTTATTCGAGGTCTTCCTAATGAAGTGTTTAAGAAGGATCAGGTTTGCAGTTCATGCCAGAAGGGTAAACAACCCAAGACCTCCTTTAAGGATGTCCAAAGCACAACCACAACCAGAGTACTTCAACTACTTCACATGGACCTGTTTGGACCTGTTTCTCCTCTTAGTTTCAGTGGAAGGAAGTACACCTTGGTGATAGTAGATGACTTTTCAAGATACACTTGGGTAGTGTTCTTGTTTAAGAAAAATGAAACTATCACTAAGTTGCCAGAATTCTTCAAGCAGATTCAGAATGAGCAGAACCAAAGCATAGTCAGAATCAGAAGTGACAAAGGGACAGAGTTTCTGAATTCACAAATTGCAGAGTATTACAAAGGACATGGGATTTTTCATGAGATATCTGCTGCCATAACACCCCAACAGAATGGAGTAGCAGAAAGGAAGAATAGAACCCTTAAAGAAGTTGTAAGGACTCTTCCAGCAGAGTACAACACACCACAAAGATTTTGGGCAGAGGCCATCAATACAGCCTGTTATACTCAGAACAGATTCCTAATTGCCCAGAGACATAGAAAGACTCCATATGAGGTATGGAATGGTAAAACCCCATCTATTTCATATTTTCATGTTTTTGGTTGCAAGTGTTTAATTCATGACAATGGGAAATCAAAATTAAAAACTTTTGATGCTAAAGTAGCAGATGGAATATTTTTTGGATATTCCACCACTAGTAAAGCATTCAGAGTTTTAAATAAGAATTCACTTTGTGTGGAGGAAACACCACATGTTGTTTTTTATGAATCTGCTGTTGAGTGCAAGGTGGAATTAAAGTCTTCTGGAGAGACCCAAAATCAGACTACTCCCAGAGTAATCAAGGTCAATCCACCTATTCTTGATTCAGACTCGGATTCAGATGTTGACCCATTTTCTGGCTCTCTGAAGGAGAAGTCTTCACAAGGAGCAGAACCAGAGGAGGTTGGAACTCCTGTAGGGGGAAGCTCTTCTGCAGTTGGTGATATTCACCAAGGTACTGCAGAGGATGATCAATCAGGTAAGACCACGGGAAGGAGGACCCTGGTTGATCACCCCAATGATCTTATAATTGGAGATCCAACTAAGGGTGTCCAAACTAGGAGAACTCTTAACTTGGCTGTCTTATTCAGTTGCTATGTATCCTTGATTGAGCCCAAGAACATCAAGGAAGCACTGGAAGATTTAAATTGGATTGTTGCTATGCAAGAGGAGTTGAATCAATTCACAAGACAGGATGTTTGGGAGCTGGTAGACAGACCAAGACATCAAAAGGTGATAGGCACTAAGTGGCTTTTCAAGAATAAGAAAGATAAGAATGATGTCATTACTAGGAACAAGGCAAGGCTAGTGGCTCAAGGCTACTCTCAGTCCGAAGGAATAGACTATGATGAGACTTTTACTCCTGTTGCCAAACTAGAAGCAATCAGATTGTTCTTAGCATATGCTGCTCAAATGAAGTTCAAAGTATACCAGATGGATGTGAAATCTGCCTTTCTTAATGGGATTCTCATTGAGGAAGTGTATGTGGAACAACCTCCTGGTTTTGAACAAGGTGACAAGGTGTTTAAGCTTAAGAAAGCTCATTATGGGCTGAAGCAGGCACCCAGAGCATGGTATGACACTCTATCTCAGTTTCTTCTTGACAATGTTTTTACTAAGGGTAAAATTGATAGGACCTTTTTTAGGAAAGAAGAAGGAAAGGACATCCTTCTGGTCCAGATATATGTTGATGACATTATATTTGGATCCCTTAACAAGAAGCTATGTGAGAAGTTTGGAGAACTCATGCAGAGCCAGTTTGAGATGTCTATGATGGGTGAAATGAATTATTTCTTAGGTTTGCAGGTAAAACAATCAGAGAATGGAATCTTTACAAATCAGGCAAAGTATATCAGAAACATGTTAGAAATTTGGAATAGGATCTAGCAAGGTAGCCAAGATTCCTAAGATGACAAATTTCAACATGGATCCAGATAATTCTGGAGAGAGTGTGGACCAGACTCAGTTCAGAGCACTCATTGGTTCTTTTCTGTATTTGACTGCAAGCAGACCAGATATAACCTTTGTCGTAGGTGTGTGTGCCAGATTTCAAGAAAATCCTAAGAGAAGCCATTTGGAAGCAGCTAGCAAGATATTGAAGTATTTGAAGGGTACAGTGAATTTGGGGTTATGGTATCCTGCATATGACAACTTAGAGTTAAGTGGTTATTTTGATTCAGATTATGGTGGGTGCAGAATAGATAGGAAATCTACAAGTGGAACATGCCAATTTTTAGGAACTAAATTGGTATCTTGGTTTTCTAAGAAGCAGACTTCAGTTGCTACATCAACAACAGAAGCAGAGTACATGGCTGCAGGGAGCTGCTGTTCACAAGTACTCTGGATTAGTCAACAGCTTAGGGACTACCAGATTAGAGCAAAGGATATTCCAATATTCTGTGATAGTAATAGTGCAATTGCAATCACCCAGAATCCAGTTATTCATACCAGATGCAAGCATGTTGATATAAGGCATCACTTTATCAGAGATCATGTTGAGAAGGGAGATATAAGGATGGAAAAGATTGCAACAGAGAAGCAGAGAGCAGATATTCTGACTAAGCCTTTGGCTGAGTCCAGATTCAAAGAGTTAGCATTTGAGTTAGGCCTATTGGATCCAGAGACAGATTTGTTTTAGGGGGAACATCAGAGAAGTATCCTTTGTTTCATTCTTTTACTTAATATATTTATTTCCAAACTAACATGCCTACAGGCTAGATATCAGGGAAGTTACATCTCCAGATGTGATTCACTCCATATGAGGCTTGTACCAGATGAGGTAAATCCCAGATGAGGTGCTATATAAGATTCCAGAAAAGTCCGGAGTCTTCTCTGACCAGAATCAGATGGGTTTCATCAGATGAGATGTAACACCAGACTAGCTGTGGTATCATCTGGTTACAATATCGGGTGACATGTATGCTTTTACTTTTCTGGCCTCTGATCATTGGGATACACTTTTCAAATTACTTAATACACCCAAAACGTTTCAACTTCAGAGTGTATTTAAGACTAGGGTATAGGGCCGAGGCAATCATTTCGTTTTTCCCTTGACTGCCACAAAACCCCCTCGAACCCAGTCCCAATGACCACGCCTACGCACCAGATTAAATCTGTATTTCGCCTTTTGATCTTGGCCATCAGATTTAATTAGTGTGCAATATGTCAATCAATTCGAAAATTGATTTTGTTCCCTAAATTAAATTTGGCAATTACACGCGTTCACACTTCATTAATTGTTCAAGCCACGCGTCTTGCCTATTTAAATCAAATCTTATTTCAATCTGTCTTTTCACGTTTCCTTATTTTCAAAGCCCTAATTTTCTCTCTGCAAGTTTTCTTTTTCTCTCTCTCTCTCTCTCTCTCTCTCTCTCTCTCTCTCTCACAGCAATGGCACCCAAGTGCAACTTCGATCCGGAGTACGTTTGCAAGAAGTTGAAGTCTGAAATGGTGGTTGATTTATATTCCACCAAAAACCCAGCGGCGCTCCAGATTCTGGAACTGCTAAGGAATTCTGGGGTGGAGGACCTGATCTCCAAGATCCCCAAGGATTTGCGCACTGTGGATGGGTATGCTGCCCAGTTTCTTGTCAGAATGAAGATTCATGATGACCATATTTCCTCCAAGATTGATATGGAGGATGTCGTCTTCTCGAAGGCTGATTTTTGCAGTCTGTTTGGCAACATTTCCTCGGAGGGTGTGGACCCATTGAAGTACAAAGAAGGAGAAGCGTTGGAATCTTTCAAGCTTTTTGCCAGATCTTCATGTCAGAACTTGACTAAAGGATTTTTGGACAAAAATCTGAGGCAGAAGTACAAGGTTCTTTTCGACATCGTGGTGAAAATATTAATGTGCGAGAGCCATAGCACAGATGCCATCTTTACTGGCAGGCTCTGTGTTATGAGGGCCATTTTGGATTGTACCCAATGCAATTGGGCAGAGTTCTTCTAGGGGGTGCTGAGGAAGAACAAGCTGAAGGTGCAGAAGGAGGAATGCCCCCAGTTGCCTGGAGAGCAACAATTTGTGTTCAATGCCAATGTGTCCTTAGGCACAAAGCTCACTTTGATTTTGGACTCAATCTTTCCAGAGAGGAACTGGAGAGATTCCTGGTGCAAGGGCTTACACAAGTCCGAGATCCTGTTTTCTAAGGATGGTCCTCTTCATGGCCATCCTGATTCTGATGGTGAGCAGGCCATCCCTGCCCCTCTTCTACAAGCAGTGCCCTCACCTGCTAAGGGGCAGAAGCAGCAGAGGCAGCAGGAGGGCCAGAAGAAGCCTGTTGAAGCTACTGGTTCTTCAACCGTAGCTTTCTCTGGTTCCTCGGAGGAGGACCAGATTCCCCTTCTTAATATCTTGAAGAAGAAGGGTGAAGGTGCAGAGGCTGCTAAGAAGGCAGGAGCACCCAAGAGGAAGAGGCCAGAGGAGGCCAAGAAGGTATCTGCCAAGAAACCCAGAACTGGCAGAAGGGTTCCAAGGACACTCTTGGTGGATGAGCCATCAGAGAAGGAGGAGGAAGAAGAGGTTGAGCCTCTTCAAAAGAAGAAATCTAGGGCCATTCTTCAAGAGTCAGATTCTGGAGAATCTGATCTTGGAGATGCTCTGGAGCACGCAATAGATGAAGCTGCCAGGATCATGCAGGACTCCACTGCTCCAGTCCCATCTGATGAGGTAATCCCACCTATCCCTACCTCTACTCCCATTAATCTTGTTACCCCATCAACCTCTCCCCCAGAAAACCCTCCCCAAAACCCATCTTCTGCTTCTGGTGCCCCCATTGCTTCACCCGAGCAGACCCTCCCTGATACCCCCATATACACTCCCTCCACCATACCTACCCAAACACCTTCTCCCCCACCTTCCCAAACACCTCTTACCACGAATCCCTCTCCCCCAGCCCCTGTACCAGAGGTGCCATCCACTTCTGGTGCCATCCCTGCCTCTGTACCAGAGATACTATCTTTCTCTGGTGCAGAACAGCCTCTTCCCACAACCTCTACCTCACAAAATCCTACCCCTCCCCAAACTCATTCAGACTAGAGCCCATCTTTCTCCATGGCTCTGGGACCTCTTGCCCCTCCCCATTCTCCCACCTGTTTGACCAGCGATGATAGTGAAGATGAGGATGCTTCACTGGAGCCGGAGGTCTTAGCGCCATCCTCCTCTGCCTCTGGGCCCAACCCTTCACTTTCTCATCCGTAGAAATGGGTCCCATCAGGCAGAGTATGAGTGTAAGTGCTCAGCTCTGGCTAAGAGAGCACTTCCCTATTCTGTTGGAGCACTTACCACTTTTGGCAGAGCTGACTGATGCCAAATTCTGGAGCAAGGCTAGACTTGAAGATGTGGAGGACCTCATGTTATTGCTTGAGGAAATGGGTCCTCCCAATTTCACTACCTGGGAGATTGAGCTCTAACAGAAGCTAAACATCCAGAACCCAGTTGAGCTGGAGACCCCTGAAGCAGCGAAGATTTTGATTCGCACTCTGCACATCCAGAGAAGAGTTATGATCACTCCTGAGGGCCCCTCCTACAAATTTGGCCCTCACTTCACTTTCCCTCCAGAGCTCTACTCTGATGAGGAGGACTTTGATGTCACTCCTGTCGTGCTACAAAAGATGAAGACTTTCTTCAATGAGCAGATCATGCAGATTGGGCATTTTTCCAAGGTGATTCAACATATGGCCCCTGCTATGATTGAGCACCAAATCCAGCAGGAGAGGAAGATCTTCTTGAAGCAGATAAAGTACACCTTTGCAGCTGCCAAAGCCTCTTTCAAAGCAAATAGACTCTTTGTTAAGTTGGATGTGATGCACAGCCAGAAGCAGCTCCAGGAGCATGTGCTTGAGCAGCTGGGGCCAGTCTCTGTGCTGAAGGTTGAGATGGCTTCCCAGATGCTGCAGACTGCTAAGCTTAAGGACTCCCTCCAGGAGATGTTAGAGAAGCAGGAGAGACTTGTTGCTGAATCAAAAGCTTACCTGGAGGAGGCAAAGCAACTGCGTGATCTTCACTCTTCCTCCAACACTGCCTTGCCTGATCTCATTAGGCAGGTGGTGGAGCCCCTTATTGATGAAGTTAAAAGGGGGGAAGAGAAGGCCAGAACTGATCTGGCGAAGACCACGAATGAGACTCTCTTCAGCCATGGTGCTCGTCTGGACCTGCTAGAGAACACCTTAGCCCAGGCCGAGCTGCAGAAGAAGAAGAAGGAAGAGCTCAAATCTCTTTCCATGGCAAAGCAGCTTGCGGCAGAAGAGGAGCCTTCAGAAGCAGAGCAGGATCCCATCCAAATCTCTGGACCTGCAAAGAAGAAGATAAGAAAGGTGAAGAAGAGCTTCCTAGAAGAAGTTGTTGAGCAGGCAGAGAAGAGATTCAGGGAAGAAACGTCTGAAGAAAGACAAGCCAGAATAAGGAAGAACATAGATGAAGAGCAGAGGCTCCGATATGTTAGGAGGCAGAATAAGAAGACCAGAGAAGATGGCATCTCCTCTGGTGCCAGTGGATCCAGCCAGAAGAAGAAAGGTCCTGTTGAGGTGATGGACATTTTGCCACTCAGGACAGAAGGTTCCTTTGACTCTACCGTGCCTGTCCCTCTGATAGAGAATTGGAGAGAAGCAAAGACCTTGTGGTTCATCCAGCACTACATTTAGAGACCTCCACAAGAGGATGATGCACTCATCAACAGGACATTCCATTCTTGGATGAAGGCTTATGATGCAAGTATGTACAAGCAGCTGATGGACTCCACCATTGAGTTCAACCTGGAGGTCACTGCCCCTGAATTTCATTATCTCAACACTCCAATGATAGGGGACCAGGTTGATTGGGCTGAGCTGAAGAAATTGTACAAGACCAAGGTGTTGGCAAATTTCACTCCAACATCTTCTGCAGAGTTGAAGGCCATACAAGACAGATTCTTCGACTGGTTCCTGGTGCCTAAAGAGAACATAAGATATGCATAGAATAGGACCAGATTTGCATTGTAATCTGTAATCACTTTTTGTCCTTATTATTAATGAAATATCATATCTTCTCTGTTCTTAAAGACAACTCCTTGTTGTCTTCTTGTTTGCCTGATAAGATCTATTCTAAGGTCTTATCCTTTTATTGTTTTTATGCTTAAAGTACTTTTATTTGATCAGTTCTGGTTATGTTTTAACTCCATCAAAAAGGGAGAAATTGTTAGGATAAATATTGTATAGTTTTGATGAGATAAAACAAACCAGAGAATGTAATAGGACCATCTGGACCTGTTAGCCAGATGATGAACTAGAATAGGACTTAGTCTAGAGGGAATTGCCAGACCAGAAGACCTCACCAGAAGAGTCACCAGAAGACCCACCAGAGGACTTCACCAGAAGACTCCCCCAGAGGACTTCATCAGAAGAGACTGACCAGAGGCAGAGAACTTTCCCCAGACCAGACGAGTCCGGACTAGACGAGTCTGGTGGAATAAAAGATGCACAGAATAATTCCCTGATTCTGGTGAGCATTTTGTTCCTTAACCAGATCAGGACCAGAAGACATCAAGGTTGCCTGGTATCTGGTATTGCCTTCTCTGGAGAGAATCAGAGTTTGGCATTGGAAGCTATTGACCGTTGGTAATTTAAATCAAGTCAACAAGATCGGATCGGAAAGTCTTGAAGTCAATCAATCCAAGGATCTCACCAACCCAATAAATCAATTAGGGAATTGATTGATTGAAGCTTCCTTAAATAGAGGATCTGATTGGATTAGCTCTCCAATGGCTATTCCCTAATCACCTCTATAAATACAGAGTGCAATCTCAAGAAAAAGGGCTAGAGAGAATCCTACGCGCACGAAGATATATTCCAAGCTCTTGATTATCAAGCATATACTTTTATATTCACTCTTAAGGAGTTGATGGATCTCAACCTGTTCATCTTTAAGAGAAGGTTGAAGGCTTTAGATCAAGTTAGATCTAAAGAGTTTGTAAGAAGGAACTGGTACTTCACAATTCCAGTAAGTAAGTTGGTTGTTGGTTGGATAGTGAGACCCCTTGATCAAGGGAGAGTGGACGTAGGATAATCAGATCCGAACCACTATACATCCGGTCTTATTTACTGTTTTCATATTTAGTTTCTTGCTTATTTTATTGTGCTCTTGTGAAAAGAACTTTGCTCAAGACATTCCCTTTAAAGCTTATCAATCTAGTGGGACCAACACTGTATGCCTTACTGGTGCTGGAATATCCTAAGAATATTCCATCTGCCACTTTAGCATCAAGGGTCTTTAACTTGGACTTACCATTGTCATGGATGAAACACTTACATCGAAAAATATGAAATCGATGGGTTTTACCTTTCCATACCTCATATGGTATCTTACCATGTCTCTGGGCAATGAGGCATCCATTTTGGGTGAAACAAGTTGGATTGATGGCTTTTGCCCAAAATATATGGGGTGTGTTGTACTCTGCTAGAAGAGTTCTGGCAGCTTCCTTGAGGGTTATGTTTCTCATTTCTGCAACTTCATTCTGTCGGAGTGTTCTAGAAGCAGATGTCTCATGCAAGATTCTCTGTTCCTTACAGTACTCTGCAATGTGTGAATTAAAAAACTCTGTCCCTTTGCCACTTCTGATCCTCACTATGCTCTGGTTCTGCTCATTCTGAATCTGCTTGAAGAACTCTGGCAGCTTAGTGATAGTTTTGTTTTTCTTAAACAAGAACACTACCCAAGTGTATCTTGAAAAGTCATCTACTGTCACTAAGGTATACTTCCTCCCACTGAAACTAAGAGGTAAAACAGGTCCATGTGAAGTAGTTGAAGTACTCTGGTTGTGGTTGTGCTATGGACATCCTTGAAGGAAGTCTTGGGTTGTTTACCCTTCTGGCAGGAACCACAAACCTGATCCTTCTTGAACACTACATTTGGAAGACCTCAAACTAGACCCTTTCTGGCAATCTTGTTGAGTGCTTTGAAGTTCAGGTGACTCAACCTCTTGTGCCAAAGTCAGCTATTCTTTGCAGATCCTTTTGCAACCAGGCAAGTGTTCCTTGGACAACTATTGAAATCTGCAAGATAAATGTTACCTTTCCTCAAGCCAATAAGAAAAATATCATCATAATTAGAAGAAAAGACAGTGCATGAATCACTAGAGAACTTCACTGAGTATCCCTTGTCACAAAATTGGGATACATAAAGCATATTATGTTTGAGTCCTTCCACATAGTAGACTTCATCTAAAGATACGTCATTTATGATGAACTTCCCAACTCCTCTGGTGACTCCAAAGTTGTTATCACCAAACATCACTCTTGGCCCATTCAATGGCTTGAAATCCTGGAGATGATCTTTCACAAATGGCATGTGCTTTGAGCATCCACTATCAATGTACCAAACACCATCGCTTGAAAGTCCTTTCTCCAATGGGCTCTTGTCCTCATGCATAGAAATCAATTAGGTCCCCTGCTAATGCTGGGTCCTGATTGGTTAGTTGCAGTTCTTGTAGGAATTCAAAGATAAAGATCATCCCTTGTTGGATGAGGAGATCTTATCTTTCTTCCAAATCTATCTACCAGCACATGTCCTCTGACAATAACAAATTGAGCTGCTGGTATGATGAGAACAACTTTTCTATACACTGGTCTGGTGTATCTCACTTCAAATCTGGCCTTTAGAATGGCCAGCCTCAAAGACATGGTCTTAAAGGTCTAGTTATAAGGGTACATCAGTGAAGAACCATCTCTGGTATCATAACTACCCAGATCAGTTGGTTTTCTATAGATGGTCTCTGGTTCTGATGAAAGCTAGACCTTTTCTGGTGATTATAGTTCCCTTGAGTGTATCTGTTCTAGAATTGATTCCTTTGAGAAAACCTTCTTTGGGGTCCCTGGTTCTGATGATAGGTCTGTTGTCCATTGTTTCTTCTCAGAGAATTCCTATCCTGATTGAAGTTCCCTGTTCTTGAGTGTCTCCTCTGTGGTCCCCTAATTTGCTTAAGTTCCACTCCTTTAGGATTCCTCTGAGGTCCTTCAATCTAATTAGGTCTTACTCTTTGAAGTTTAATGTGACCAGAACCATCAATTTTCATTGGTTCCCCATTTTGAAGTTTAATCTCCAAGATTTTTTCTTCCAGTACAGTTAACTCTTATGGACTACATTCTACATGATCAGCAGAGCAGTCCTTGTTCCATCTAGGTTTGTGAACTACTTTGTAAACATTACCAATAGGATCTTTTTCTTACAGACTTGTTTTTGTTATAGTGATATTTATGAGAGCTTGTAGTAATTCCAGAATATCCTAAACCACTCTTATCATTAATGCGCTGAGAAGACTCTGATATAATAGATACAATAGTTAGTATCTTTGGAGCTTCTCTGGGCATAGGTACTTCCTCAATAGTTTGCACAACTTGCTTTTCCTTGATAAGAGATTGGTATTTGGCTCTAAGTTCATTGAACTCATCTTCCTTAGAGTCTCTTTCTCTTATGAGTTGATCTACCAGAGTATCTCTTTCTGTGATCTTATCCTGAAGTTCAGAGACTTCTTTGGAATGATCACTCATGAGTTCTCTGGTGGATTTCTGCTCATGAGATAAAGATTGAACTTCTGCTCTGAGCCTACCATTCTCCTTCTCAAGTTTCTGGCATAATTGAACACAATTCTAGAGATCTGATAATATTTGTTGCATATCAGATTCTCTGGAAGTACCAGATGAGTGAGAGGATTCAGTATATTTGGAATTAGATAAACACAAGGTAGATTCTTATACCTCAGTGATGTCTACCATAAGACACACATCATCATCAGATCCAAAGTCAGAAGAAGTAGAACTGGAACTAGTATCCTCCTCCTCTGCTTCTGCCAGTAATGCTCTCTTGTCTGCATATCTCATATCTCTCTTGAGTCTCTTTTCTTTTCTTTCTCTAGGAGTAAGTTGAGGACAATCATAACTGTAGTGGTCTGGCTTGTTGCAACTATAACAGGTGTTGTCTCCTCTGGGACTGGGACTTGGATCTCTTCTCCTGGGGTTGTACTCTGATTTGGCTGGACTACTCTCTCTCCTCTGGTAGTCTAATCTGCCAGAGCTGCCATCTCTCCTCTTCTCTGGTGACTTGAATCTGGTCTCCCTTGAGTCTCCAGATAACTTCTCTATGTCTGCAGACTTGAAGGAACTCTTCCTGTCTCTGTCTCTGGTAGATTCCTTCCAGTGTCTTTTGTACCTGCCATACCTGGAGCTCATTTTGTCAATTTTTCTAGTTAAGAGTGCTACCTGCTTCTTTAGGCTCATGTCATCTGCAGAAGACTCCTTTACTTTTTCTTCAGTCTTGATGGTTGAAGTGAAAGCAACTCCTTTCTGACCAGAAGAAAAAATCTCCTCTGTTTGATCTTCTTCTTGTAGGTCATACTCGTAGGCTTTCAAATCAGACAGTAGAAGATGATGGTCAAGAGTGTTGAGATCCTTGTTATCCCTGATGAATGTGACTTTGATCCTCCACCTGCTTGTTAATGATCTTAAAATTTTACTGTTAATTTCTTTCTCAGAGTAAGTTTTACCTAAGGCACTAGCCTTGTTGAGGAGATTGGTGAGACGCATGTCCAGCTGGTCAATGGTCTCATCTGGCTTTATTTTGAACGTATCAAATGAGTGTTGAACAGCCTGAAGCTTGTTTTTCTTTTATCTTCTTTGTTCCCTCGCAGAGCAGAGCCAATTTGTCCCACATCTCCTTGGCCGTACCACAGGTTCTTACCTTCTCGACCACTTCTTTGGTAAGAGTGTTATTAATCTCAGTTCTAGCCACTTGGTCCAGGTTATACAGCTTTCTCCCATCATTATTCAACTCATCTCTCTTCTTGAGGATCTTCTGCCTTAGTACACTACCCTCAGTTCTTTCCTCTCTAGTAACACTAGTCTCTTCTCAGGACTCTGATCTGCCATCATCAATAGGTGTCCAGTAAAATTGAATGGGGCCACTCTCAACCACATCAAGCATGCGGTGATGAATAGCTCCAAGATGATTGCTCATTATGAAGCTCCAGTGGCTATAATTATTAAAAGAAAATTCAGGCAATTTATGGCTCTTGTAAGTATATTTTGAAGACAATTTTAGAAGAGATAAAAGAATTTATGTAAAAGATTTTCAAAGCAATGGATCTGCCCGGTGACCAACAAAAGCTCTACAAAGCAATGGTCTAGGACACACTGCTCTGATATCACTTTTTGGTCCCACTTGTCAGTATTTGAAATTATGCGGAAGCTAAATAAATAACCTTTTGTAAAATCTTTTGATCAAGAACACAAATAAGACAAGAGATAATAAGGAAAACAGTAAATAAGACGAGATCTATAGTGGTTTAGATGTTAAAATCCTACGTCCACTCTCTCTTTTGCAAAGGGCCTTACTAACCAACCAACTTACTCATAACCACTGGAATTGACAAGTACCAGCACTTTGTTACACACTTTAGATCTAACTTCGATCTAAAGTACAAATCACTCCAACCTTATCTATCAAGATGAACAGGTTGAGTATCGATTCCAACTATCAACTCCTTAATGAGTAGATGAGTAATAATAATCTTAAGAGTGCTAAAGTGCTTGAGTATAGTAAAAGCTTGAGAATATTCTTCATGCGCGTGACTAGAGCTTTTCTTCATACTGACACTGTTGTATTTATAGAGGTGATTAGGGTTTAGCCGTTTGAGAAAAAATCTAATCAGATCTCTATTTAAGGAAGCTTCAATCAATCAATTCCCTAATTGATTGATTGGGTTGGTGAGATCCTTGGATTGATTTCTTCAATGACTTTCCAATCCGATCATGTTGACTTCATTCAAAATACCAACGGTCAAATGCTTCCTTTGCACAACTCTGATTCTTCCAGAGTAGGTTGAACCAGCTACCAGATGGCCCAGAGGTCCTCTAGTCCAGAGTCGGTTAAGAAATAGTTTTTCCCTTAGAATCTGGATATGATTCTAGCAACTTTTGTTTCACCAAACTCGTCTGGTCTGGACTCGTCTGGTCTGGGGAAATGTCTTCTGCCTCTGGTCTGATCTTCTCTGGTGAAGTCTTTTGGTGGAGTCCTCTGGTGAAGCTTTCTGGTGACTCTTCTGGTCTAGAAGTTCCCCCTAGACTAAGTCCTAATCTATTTCCTCATCTGGCTAACAGGTCCAGATGGTCCTATTACATCTTCTGGTTTGTTTTCCAACTTCATCAAAACTAACAACATTTTTCCTAATAGGACCAGCTTTTCACTAATGATGACATCAGTTTTCTCCTGCGTGGGGAAGTCTTCTGCAGCTTGTTTCAGTACAACTTTCAGGCTTGTCTTCATCTCCTCATGCCTAGCCTCAAATTCAGCTACCTTCTTGTCCTATAACCTTTCAACCTTCTCCAGAAAGTTAGTTGAGAAAGCCTCTACTGAGGACTTTAGGTTATTGGACATGTTCTCTACTAAGTCGTTAAGAAATTTTGCCCTTGCTTATTCCTCCTTCTTCTCCATTCCTTTGATGGCTTCAATTACCAGCAGACTCTGACCTTCTGCCACATCAATTACCATTTGTTGAGAGTCTTCTACCTTGAGAGTCAGGTTCCTGAGGGATGTGGTTGCAGACTCCATCATCTCATCAACGTGGTCTGAGAGAAACATATTCTCCTCCATATTTTCTTCAATTATGTCCTCCAGATCCTTTAGTTGACCTTCAATGGCTGGGAGTCTTCCTTCCTCAACTTTACTGATGGCAAGCTTTAGAGGACTAAGACTTAGAATAGTCTTGGGTTCCTCAAGGGTTGGATTTCCTGCACATGTAGAAAGGTTAGCAAATTCCCCCTCAAACTCACCTCCTAACCCAACTTGCTCATCTATCTCCATATTTACTCCTCAACCTCCTTCCTCTCACTCTCATTTTCTCTCTGATTTTCAACTATATATTTTTAAGCCAATTCACCCTTTACAGGGACGATTGCTCTTATTTCACCACTCACAACTTTCACAATTTCCACCTCTTTTTCTTTTTCCCTCTGGTTTTCAACTCCATCATTTCCAGACACCTCAACTGACTCTTGAGTCACCACCGAGGGCTGTTGTGGAGTAGTTTCAGTAGACACCTCTACTTCAGTACTCTTTGGCAAGTTTTGTGCCTCAGTATCCCTTGCCTGTGCTTCAGGGTCAGTTGACCCGTCCTTAGCGGATACATCCTTGGCTACTTCACCATCACCTTGCACAGGTGAAGTACCTTCCCTCTCCACTGTCACTTTCCTCCTTTTCCCTTTCACCAGCCTTCTCCTTCTCAATCTCAGCTACTTTCATCACCTCATCCTCCTTCGACTTCTCAGCAGCAGCCTTGGCTTCATTGATCTCATGACATAACAACCTGGTTTTGGAGAGCCCAGTAAACTCAAACACCTTCTGCTCCTCTTTCTTCTACTCATCCGTTTTTCCTCCTCCTACCGCCAATAAAATTTCTACCAACCTCCTATCCTTGAGTTGGACAAGTGGCCTAACCCTAAAAAACATTTCTTTTAGGTTAGGATGTTCGTCCAGCTCTGGATATTTGGACTCCAATGAGTAGGCAACATCATCTCTAAGAGTATCCAAGAAGGAATATTCCTCTTCATCATCAGATGGCTCAGAGGGGATGGGGGATCTGGGTTCTGTAGGTTCTTCAGGTATGGTTTCGAGATGGGTAGTTTCATGTTGTTGAGGTTCTGAGATATTTGGTTCAGTGGGGGTGGCTTCAGTGGGGATGGGGGTTTGTTCAGTGGGGGGTGGAGTTTGTTCAATGATGGTTGGTTCAGTTGATGTTTCAGTGGCGGTTTCTTTTGTGGGTTCACTTTCAGGCTTTTGAGAGCCTTCATTGGGGGGTTTTTGAGGATTTTGAGAGTTTAGAGATTCGTTTAGTTTTGAGTGGGGTATGGGGTTTGGTCTTGATTTTTATTTTGATGGGTGTGGGTGCATCAGATTTGGTTTTAGAGGAAATGGTAGTTAGGGAAGATTCAGGGTTACCTGATGAAGAGTCATCAGTAGGCGTTGATCTCCTTGCTTTCTTGGTGGGAGCTGCTTCCTTCTCCGCTCCAACAACTCTCTTTTCTTTCTTCTTTGAGGCATTTTCAGCTACCTCTTCTTTGTGTAAGGCCATCTTGTCACTTACTTTGACAAGTCTCTTGAGCTTTGATTTTTTCCCTTCAGTAGGGTTCATCTCTTCTGACTCCTCCTTTTCCTCCGGGTATTCTTCACTATCACTAATCCTTCTCCCTTCCAATGCTTTTCCAGACTTAAACAGTGACTTCATGGTACTCCACTTTCTATCCTTCTTCCAGTCTACTCCCACATCTACCTTCTCAATCAAATATGAGATTTTTGTGGCATAGTTGAGCTTACTAGCCAGTTGCACTGCTTTCTCGGGTTGAAATTTTGTGCGTTCCTTGTTTAGTGCACGAAGGAAGAACTGTTTCCAGTTGTATTCCTTATCCTTGCTTTCAACAATGGCCTTCATCAGTCTGAGCTTTGGCTTGCTCACTTGTTCTGGACTGACCTAGTTCACAAGGATGCATTTCCCAACAATTTCACACAGTACATTGTATACTGGGAAAAAGACATTTCTATTCAAAGCAGGGTGATACTTCACCCATTTATGAATAATCGTATACACCCACTCCTCCTCCTTATCCACGATACAAGTATCTGGATAGGTCCTTTTGACAGAAGGTCAAATAAATTCTTCACATCTTCTTCCTTCAGCACAATCTTCTTCCTCACCTTCTAAAACTCCAAATACTCCTCTCCATCTTGGATGAACTTTTTCTTCCTCTTCAAGAAAAGATATGAGTTAATCTCAGTGTCGGTGTTGTTGACACTGAAGAAGAACTCCAGTACTTGCCTATCAAAGCAGTTCTCAAGATGAACTGATAAGAATTTCTCCAGGCCTGCGGCTTTAACCATCTCCAAAGCCTCCTTTATATGTCTGAACTCAGGCCTAGATTGGATCTCTAGATTGTTGAATTAGACGTTTGGTTCATACCAAAAGTTGTCTTTGTTGGTTAGATGTTTAAGATTGATTTTCGCCATTTAGGATTTTGGAAAGAAATCTGACGAATTTCACAGGGGTTTTTAGAGAGAAATAGGAATTTAGAACTTGTGAGCTTTTGCAAAGGTTTCAGAGAATGATTTGGAAACTTTTTATATCTTATATGAACGGTGAGATCAAAAGATTAATCAATGGCTGGGGTTAATTCAGATGAGATTGTGGAAAGTTGAAAAGGTTGTGGGGAGTTTTTTATATATCTAGACGGTTGGAAAAGAACCTCCTAAAATGAATGGTGAGGATTAAAGTAGTTGGTAGTCGGAAGGTCACATCATCCGGCTTTAGAGGCGTGTGAGATAGGAAACCATAAAGGACTTTACTGACATGTACAACGCACATTAATTACTTATTTTCTCAAATTCTTTTCAAAATAGTGTAAAAAGATTTAATTTCACAGAAAGTACTTATTAAAACTTTTAGAAAATTTCCTTTTAAAACAAGAGGAATTCAGTTTTGAAAATCATACGAGTGTAAGTAAGATTGACCTCGACTGAAGTTGTATCTCTACTGAGAGCTGTAGCTTTACTGAGATCTGTAGCTCTTCTGAAGTAACATCTCTACTGAATAAATCCATCTCCTCTGAGATTTGATAGGACGTATTTCTTATTCCCCTGGGTCCAGAAGTCCTAGCTCTACTAACAATTCTTGAAACCTTGCTTCTGCCAAAGGTTTAGTAAATATATCTTCCTTTTGTTTGTCAGTATGGATCTTGAGCATTTTGATATCCTTCTTCTCCACATGTTTGCATCCAGTGTGGAGAACTAGATTTTCTGAGATGGCAATAGTACTATTGTTGTCACAGAAGATAGGGACTTCATTTGCAAAGATGTTGTAATCCCTTAGTTGTTGTCTTAGCCATAGAATTTGAGCACAACAACTTCCAGCTGCCATCTACTCAGCTTCAGTAGTGCTTGTGGCTACTGAACTTTGTTTCTTGGAAAACAAAGAAATCAGTTTACTTCCCAAAAATTGACAAGTGTCTGAGGTTGATTTTCTATCAATTTTGCATCCTCCATAGTCTGCATCTGAGTATCCTGTGAGTTCCAGATTGTCATCTGAAGGATACCCTTTAAGTATTTGAGAATCCTCTTTGCTGCTTCCAGATGACTCATCTTTGGATTTGCTTGATATCTAGCATATATTCCAAGAGCAAATGTGATATCTGGTTTGCTTGCTGTGAGATACAGTAGAGATCCAATTATTACTCTGTAGTGAGTTTGGTCTACTGATTCACCATCTTCATCAGGTTCCATCTTTGTGTTGGTGTTGAGTGGAACTCTTGCAACCTTACTGTTTTGACATCCAAATTTGTTGATCAACTCCCTTGTATACTTGGCTTAATTGATGAAAATTCCTTCAGTGGACTATTTGATTTCAAGTCTGTTAGGATAAAATTTGTTAATTTTGATGAGTTAAAACAAACCAGAAGATGTAATAGGACCATCTGGACCTGTTAGCCAGATGATGATCTAGATTAGGACTTAGTCTAGGAGGAACTGCCAGACCAGAACACTTCACCAGAAGAGTCACCAGAAGACCCCACCAAATGAGATCTGACCAGAGGCAGAGGACCTTTCCCAGACCAGACGAGTCCAGACCAGACGAGTCCAGACCAGACGAGTCTGGTGGAACAAAAGATGCTCAGTTTGATCTCCTGTTTCTACTGAGTATTCTGGTTGTTCACCAGATTAGGACCAGAAGACACCGAGGTTGCCTGGTGTCTGGTCTTGCCTTCTCTGGAGAGAATCAGAGTTAGGCAGAGGAAGCTATTGACCGTTGGTGATTCAAATCAAGTCAACAAGATCAGGATTGGAAAGTTTTTGAAGATAATCAATCCAAGGATCCCGCCAACCCAATCAATCAATTAGGGAATTGATTGATTGAGGCTTCCTTATATAGAGGATCTGATTGGATTAGCCCTCCAACGGCTAGCCCTAATCACCTCTATAAATACAAGAGTGCAGTTCAAGAAAAAGCTCTAGAGAGACTACATACGCGCATAAGTTGATCCAAGCTTTTGATATTCATTCCAAGCACTCTTACTGTTCATAATATTTATTTACTCTAAAGGAGTTGTTGAAACCTCAACCTGTTCATCTACCAGATAAGGTTGTAGGCTGTTGATCTTTAGATTGAAGTCAAATCTAAAGAGGTTGTAAGAAGGAACTAGTACTTCCCAATTCCAGTGAGTAAGTAAGTGAGTTGGTTGATAGTGAGACCACTTGGATATAAGGGAGAGTGGACGTAGGATATTCAAATCCGAACCACTATATATCTTGTGTTCTTTATTGCTTTCGATTTACTTATTCTCTTATTGTCTTTTATTCTCTTGTAAAAAGAATTTGAAAGACATTTAACTTAAGCTTCCGCAATCAATCTAACTAGTGGGACCAACAAGTGGTATCAGAGCAGTGTGTCCAACGACCACTGCTTTGAAAAGCTTTTGGTGGTCACCGGGCAGATCCATTGCTCTTTAGTGCTTTTGTTCAAGTTCTTGTTATTTCCCTTAATTTTATCAAAATGTCTTCAAAATCTTCTTACAAGAGCCGTAAGCTCCCAAAATTCTCTTTTGAGGATTACAGCCACTGGAGCTTCATGATGAGCAATCATCTTGGAGCTATTCACCACCGCATGCTAGATGTGGTTGAAAGTGGCCCCATTCAATTTTACTGGACTCCTATTGATAGTGGCAGGTCAGAGTCCAGAGAAGAAACTAGTGAAGCTGCCCAGAAAACTGCAGAGGATAGAGTCCCCAGGCAAAGAATCCTCAAAAAGAAAGATGAGCTTGATAATGATGAAAGAAAGCTCTACAACTTGGACCAGGTGGCAAGAACAGAGATCATCAACACACTTACCAAAGAGGTGATTGAAAATGTCAGAACGTGTGCCACTGCCAAGGAGATGTGGGACAAACTGGCACTACTCTGTGAGGGAACAGAGAAGATCAAAGACAACAAGCTCCAATCTGTTCAACACTCGTTTGATACCTTCAAGATGAAACCAGACGAGACCATTGACCAGCTGGACATGCGTCTCCCAAATCTCCTGAACAAGGCTAGTGCCTTAGGTAAGACCTACTCTGAAAAGGAAATTAATAGTAAGATCTTGCGTTCACTAACCAGCAGGTGGAGAATTAAAGTCATTGTGATCAAGGACAACAAGGATCTCAATACTCTGGATCATCATCTTCTATTGTCTGATCTCAAAGCCTATGAGTATGATCTTTAAGAGGAGGATCAAACAGAAGAGGTTTCCTCTTCTGGTCAGAAAGGTGTTGCATTCTATTCAACCATCAAGCCTGATGTCAAGCCAAAGGAGTCTACTACAGATAACTTGAGCCTCAAGGAGCAGGCAGCACTTCTAACTCGTAAATTAGATAAAATGAGTTCAAAATATGGCAGGTACAAAAGGCATTGGAAGGAATCTACCAGAGGCAGAAAGAGTTCCTTCAAGCCTGCAAAGAAGGAGAAGACATCTGGAGACTCAAGGGAGACCAGATTCAGAACTCCAGAAAGGAGGAGAGATGACAACCCTGGCAACTCTGGGAGATCAGATTATCAGAGGAGAGATGGTAGCTCTGGCAGACCTGACTACCAGAGGAGAGAGAGTAGTCCAGCCAGATCAGACTACAATCAGAGGAGGAGAGAGCCAAGTCCTAGTCCCAGAGGAGACAATGCCTGCTACACATGCAACAAGACTGGTCACTACAGTTATGATTGTCCTCAACTCACTCCTAGGGAAAGAGAAGAGAAAAGGATCAAGAGAGATAGGAGATATGCAGACAAGAGAGCATTGCTGGCAGAAGCAGAAGAGGAGGATACTAGTTCCAGTTCTTCTTCTTCTGATTTCGGATCAGATGATGATGTGTGTCTTATGGCAGACATCACTGAGGTAAATGAAACTACTCTAGTCTTATCAAATTCCAAATGTACTGAATCCTCTAATTCATCTGGTAACTCCAGAGAGTCTGATATGCAATAAATGCTATCAGATCTCCAAAACTGTGTCCAACTCTGTCAAAAATTTGAGAAAGAAATGGTAGGCTCAGAGCTGAAGTTCAATCTCTCTCTCATGAGCATAAATCCACCAGAGAACTCATGAAAGATCATTCCAAAGAAGTCTCTGAACTTCAGGATAAGATCACAGAAAGAGATACTCTGGTAGATCAACTCATGAAAGAAAAGAACTCTCAAGAAGATGAGATCAATGAACTCAGAGCCAAATACCAGACTCTTATCAAGGGAAAACAAGTTGCTCACAACATAGAGGAGATACCCATGCCCAGAAAAGCTCCTAAGATACCATCTGTTGTATCTATCATATCAGAGTCTTCTCAGCGCATTTATGATAAGAGTGGTTTAGGATATTCTGGAATTACCACTAAAACTCATAAATACCTTTATAATAAAGACAAGTCTGTAAGAGCTGGTAAATTGGTAGAAATCTGGGATGATAAAGACTTAACTGGTAATGGTTACAAGGTGGTTCACAATCCTGTTTGGAAAAGGAATCACTCTGTTAATCACATAACATATGGTCCAGAAGAGTTGACTGTTCTGGAAGAGAAGATGCTAGAAAATAAATGTCAACAAGGGGAACCATTGAAAATTGATGGTTCTGTGAACAATAAGTCCCAAGGAGTAGAACTTACTCAAATTGGAGGACCCCAGAGAAATCCTCAAAGGAAACCTAACCAGATTAGGGGACCTCAATGTTCAACAGCACCAGGTACCCCGGAGACAATTTTCTCAGAAGAATCAATTCCAGAATAGGTATACTCAAAGGACCTATAACCACCAGAGCAGGTCTAATTCTCAGAACCAGAGGAGGTCTTCCAGACCCATCTATAGAAAACCAACTGATCTGGGAAGTTATGACACCAGAGATGGTTCTTCTAGGATGTATCCTTACAACCAGACCTTTAAGACCATGTCTTTGAGGCAGGCCATTCCAAAGGCCAGATTTGAGAAAAGGTACACCAGACCTGTTTATAGGAAAGGTGTCCTTATCAGACCAGTAGCTCAATATGTCATTGTCAGAGGACATGTGCTGGTAGATAGATTTGGAAGGAAGATAAGATCTCCTCATCCAACAAGGGATGATCTTTATCTATGGATTCCTACAAAACCTGCAACTAACCAATCAGGACCCAGCACTAGTAGGGGACCTAATTGATTTCTCTGCAGGTAGATAAGAGTCCATTGGAGAAAGGACTTTCAAGCAACCATGTCTGGTACATTGATAGTGGATGTCCCAAGCACATGACCTTCCAGAAGGATAATCTCCAAGATTTCAAGCCATTGAATGGACCAAGAGTGATGTTTGGTGACAACAACTATGGAGTCACCAGAGGAGTTGGAAAGTTGACCTTCAATGGAGTATCTGTAGATGAAGTCTATTATGTAGAAGGACTCAAGCATAATCTGCTTTCTGTATCCCAATTCTGTGACAAGGGATACTCAGTGAAGTTTTCTAGTGATTCATGCACTGTTTTTTCTTCTGATTATAATGATATCATGCTAATAGGCTTGAGGAAGGGTAACATTTATCTTGCAAATTTTAGCAGTTGCCCAAGAAATGTTTGCCTGGTTGCAAAAGGATCTGCAGAGAACAGCTGGATTTGGCACAAGAGATTGTGTCATCTTAACTTCAAAACATTGAACAAGATTGCCAGAAAAGGTCTCATTCGAGGTCTTCCTAATGAAGTGTTTAAGAAGAATCAGGTTTGTGGTTCATGCCAGAAGGGTAAACAACCCAAGACTTCCTTTAAGGATGTCCAGAGCACAACCACAACCAGAGTACTTCAACTACTTCACATGGACCTGTTTGGACCTGTTTCTCCTCTTAGTTTCAGTGGAAGGAAGTACACCTTGGTGATAGTGGATGACTTTTCAAGATACACTTGGGTAGTGTTCTTGTTTAAGAAAAATGAAACTATCACTAAGCTGCCAGAGTTCTTCAAGCAGATTCAGAATGAGCAAAACCAGAGCATAGTCAGAATCAGAAGTGATAAAGGAACAGAGTTTTTGAATTCACACATTGCAGATTACTGCAAGGACCATGGGATTTTTCATGAGACATCTGCTACCAGAACACCCCAACAAAATGGAGTAGCAGAAAGGAGGAATAGGACCCTCAAAGAAGCTGCAAGAACACTTCTGGCAGAGTACAACACTCCACAGAGATTTTGGGCAGATGCCATTAATACAGCTTGCTATATACAGAACAGATGCCTGATTGTCCAGAGACATAATAAGACTCCATATGAGGTATGGAAAGGTAAAACCCCATCTGTTTTATATTTTCATGTTTTTGGATGTAAGTGTTTCATCCATGACAATGGGAAATCTAAATTAAGAACCTTTGATGCTAAAGTGGCTGATGGAATATTCTTAGGATATTCCAGCACCAGTAAAACTTTTAGAGTTTTTAATAAGAATTCACTTTGTGTGGAGGAAACACCTCATGTTGTTTTTTATGAATCTACTTTTGAGTGCAAGGTGGATTCTCAGTCTTCTGATGAGACCCAGAATCAGACTACTCCCAGAGTAATCAAGGTCAATCCACCTATTCTTGATTCAGATTCAGATTCAGATGATGACCCATCTCCTGGTTCTCTGAAGCAGAAGCCTTCACAAGGAGCAGAACCAGAAGAGGTTGGTACTCCTGTAGGGGGAAGCTCTTCTGCAGACGGTTATAATCACCAAGGTACTGCAGAAGATGATCACCCAGGCAAGACCACGGGAAGAAGGACCCTGGTTGATCACCCCAGTGACCTGATCTTAGGAGATCCAACTAAGGGTGTCCAGACTAGGAGAACTCTTAACTTAGCTGCCTTATTCAGTTGCTATGTGTCCTTGATTGAGCCCAAGAACATCAAGGAGGCACTGAAAGATTCAAATTGGATTGTTGCTATGCAGGAGGAGTTGAATCAATTCACCAGACAGGATGTTTGGGAGCTGGTAGACAGACCAAGACATCAAAAGGTGATAAGCACTAAGTTGGTTTTCAAGAATAAGAAAGATGAGAATGATGTCATTACTAGGAACAAGGCAAGGCTAGTGGCCCAGGGCTATTCTCAGTCTGAAGGAATAGACTATGATGAGACATTTGCTCCTGTTGCCAGACTAGAAGCCATCAGATTGTTCTTAGCATATGCTACTCACATGAAGTTCAAAGTATACCAGATGGATGTGAAATCTGCCTTTCTTAATGGGATTCTCATTGAGGAAGTGTATGTGGAACAACCTCCTGGTTTTGAACAAGGTGACAAGGTGTTTAAGATTAAGAAAGCTCTTTATGGGCTGAAGCAGGCACCCAGAGCATGGTATGACACTCTATCTCAATTTCTTCTGGACAATGGTTTTACTAAGGGTAAGATTGATAGGACCTTGTTTAGGAAAGAAGAAGGAAAGGACATCCTTCTGGTCCAAATATATGTTGATGACATTATATTTGGATCCCCTAACAAGAAGCTGTGTGAGAAGTTTGGTGAACTCATGCAGGGTCAGTTTGAGATGTCCATGATGGGAGAAATGAATTACTTCTTAGGTTTGCAGGTTAAGCAATCAGAGAAGGGAATTTTTATTAATCAGGCAAAGTACACCAGAAACATGTTAGAGAAATTTGGAGTAGGATCTTACAAAGCAGCCAAGATTCCTATGATGACAAATTTTAACATGGATCCAGATGAGTCTGGAGAGAGTGTAGACCAGACTCAGTATAGAGCACTTATTGGTTCTCTTTTGTACCTGACTGCAAGCAGACCAAATATTACTTTTGCCGTAGTATTTTGTGCCAGATTTCAAGCTAATCCCAAGAAGAGTCATTTGGAAGCAGCTAGGAAGATATTGAAATATCTTAAGGGAATTGTGAATTTAGTATTATGGTATCCTGCAGATGATAACTTAGAATTGAGTGGGTATTCAGATTCAGACTATGGTGGATGCAGAATAGATAGGAAATCTACAAGTGGAACATGCCAATTTTTAGGGAATAAATTGGTATCCTGGTTTTCCAAGAAGCAGACTTCAGTTGCTACATCAACAACAGAAGCAGAGTACATGGCTGCAGGGAGTTGTTGTTCACAACTTCTCTGGATTAGTCAACAGCGTAGGGATTACCAGATTAGAGCTAAGGATATTCCAATTTTCTGTGATAGTAATAGTGCAATTGCAATCACCCAGAACCCAGTTCTTTATACCAGATGCAAACATGTTGATATAAGGAATCACTTTATCAGAGATCATGTTGAGAAGGGAGATATAAGGATGGAAAAGATTGCAACAGAGAAGCAGAGAGCAGATATATTAACTAAGCCTTTGGCTGAGACCAGATTCAGAGAGTTAGCTTTTGAGTTAGGTTTGTTGGATCCAGAGACAGATTTGTTTTAGGGGGAACAACAGAGAAGTATCCTTTGTTTCATTACTTTATTTCATATATTTTTTTTTGAACTAACATACCTGCAGATTAGACATATCATAGAAGTTATATCTCCAGATGAGGTATACACCAGGTGACACTTGTCCCAGATGAGGTGCTGAGTCAAATTCCGAATATATCCAAAATCTTCTCTGACCAGGACCAGATGAGCTACATCAGAGGAGATGTAGCACCAGACTGGCTGTGGTATCATCTGGTTACAATATCAGGTGACAGGTATGTCTTTACTTCTCTGGCCTCTGTTCAATGGGATACACTTTTCAAATTAGTAAGTACACTTAAAACCTTTTCGACTTCGGAGTGTATTTATAACTTGGGTATAGGGCCTAGGCAATCATTTCGCTTTTTCTCTTGACTGCCACAAAACCCTTTTATGCCCAGTCCCAATGACTATGCCAACACACCAGATTAAATCTGTATCTCGTCTTTCATCGTGGCCGTCAGATTTAATCACTGTGTAATATGTCAATCAATGCTAAAATTGATTTTGTTTCATCAATTAAATTTGAAATTACACGCGTTCACACTTTATTTATTAATCAAGCCACGCGTATTACCCTATTTAAATCAAATTTCCTTTCAATCTGTCCTTTCACGTTTCCATACTTTCAAACCCTAACCTCTTTCTGCAAAGTATTTCTTTCTCTCTCTCTCTCTCTTATACAGAAATGGCTCCTCCGTGCAACTTCGATCATGTTCTTATGATGAAAAAGCTAAAGAAGGAGATGGTGGTGGATTTTTATACAACCAAGAACCCTGTTGTGCTATCGATTCTGGAGATGCTCCAGAGAGCAGGGGTGGAGAAGTTGATCTCCAAAGTTCCCAAGGACTTTCGTACTCTTGACGGATATGCGGCCCAGTTGTTGGTTCGTATGAAGATCCACGCGGATCACATTTTTTCCAAGATTGATGAAGATGATTTGGTGTTTTCTAAGCACGATTTTTGCGCTCTATTCGAGAACATTTCTGCGGTGGGAGTGGACCCTTTGACGTACAAGGAGGATGACATCATTGGTTCCTTCAAGATCTTTGCTCGATCTTCCTGCCAGACTATCACAAAGGGCTTCTTAGACAAGCATCTGAGGCAAAAGTACAAGGTACTTTTTGATATTGTGGTGAAGGTGCTTATGTGTGAGAATCACAGCACAGATGCCATTTTCAACGGCAGGATGTGTGTGATGAGGGGTTTATATGACGGTGTTCAATGCAATTCTTCTGGGATGTGTTGAGGAAGAACAGACTGAAGGTGAAGAAGGAGCCATGTCCTTCCAAGCCAGGAGAGTTGCAGTTCTTCTTCACTGCAAATGTCTCTTTGGGGACTAAGTTGACTCTAATTCTGGATTCTCTCCTTCCAGAGAAGAAGTGGAAAGCATCTTGGTGCAATGGTTATCACAAATCCAAGATCCTCTTCTCCAAGGATGGCCCTCTCCATGGCCATGCCGACTCTGATGGAGAGCAAGCCATCCCTGCCCTGCCTATTCAATCTATTCCCTCACCTGCAAAGGGGCAGAAGCAGCAGCAGAAGCAGAAGACCCATAAGAAAGCTGCTGAAGCAACTGGTTCCTCAACCATTGCCTTTTCTGGTTCCTCAGAGGAGGACCAGATTCCCCTTCTTGAGGTGCTTAAGAAGAAGGGTGATGATGATAAAGCTGTTAAGAAGGCTGGAGCAGCCAAGAGGAAGAGGCCTGAGGAGGCCAGGAAGGGCTCTGCTAAGAAGTCAAGGACTAGCAGGAAGGCCAAGAAAACCCTTCTGGTGGATGAGCCATCAGAGGAGGAAGAGGACGAAGAGGCTGAGCCTCTTGTGAAGAAATCCAAGGCCAAGAGAGCCATTCTTCAAGATCCTGACTCTGGATCTGATCTTGGAGAGGCCTTGGAGAAGGCCATTGATGAGGCTTCCCAGATGATGGAAGATATCTCTGCTCCAGAGCATGTTATACCTGCTGATGTTGACTCAGCAGAGGTAAACCCTTCTATTCCATCTTCTTCCCCTATTAATCTTGTCTCCCCCTTTACCTCTCCCCCAGATAATATTCCCCAAACCCCATCTGCCTCTGGTAACCCTATTTTTCCACCAAAGCAGACTCTCCCAGATACCCCCGTATATACTCCCTCCACTAATCCTACCCAAACACCTTATCCCCCAAATCCCCAAACATATCTTCCCACAAACCCCTCTCCCCCACCTTCTGTACCATAGGTACCCTCAACCTCTTTTGGTGCAGAAATCCCCCCTCCAAACACTTCCACATCCCAAATACCACCTACACCTTATGTACCAGAGATCCCGCCTTCTTCTGGTGCAGAGCAACCCATCCCCTCCACCTCACAAAACCCTAACCCTCCCCAAACCCATACAGACCAGGACCCAACCATTTCTATGGCTCTGGGATTTCCTGCCCCTCCCCCTTCTCCCACCTGTTTATCTAGCGATGATAGTGAAGATGAGGAAGCTTCACTTGAGCCTGCTAACTTAGCACCTTCCTCCTCTGCCTCTGGGCCCAGACCTTTTGTTTTCTCTTCTGATGAGATGGGTCCCATCAGGCAGAGTATGAGTGTGAGTGCTCAACTCTGGCTAAGAGAGCAATTTCCAATTCTGTTGGAGCACTCACCTCTCCTGGCAGATCTGACGGATGGCAAGGTTTGGAGTATGGCCAGACTCCAAGATGTTGAAGATCTCATGCTTCTGCTGGAGGAGATGTCTCCCTCTGTTTTCACTACGTGGGAGATTGAGCTGAAGAAGAAGCTAAACATACAAAACCCAGCAGAGTTGGAGACACCAGAGGCGGCCAAGATCCTCATCAGAACTCTCCTAATCCAGAGAGGAGTTATGCTCACTCCAAAGGGCTTCTCTTACAACTTTGGCCCTCATTTTTCATTCCCTCCAGAGCTATATTCAGACGAGGAGGACTTTGAGATGTCTCCTGCTGTGCTCCAGAAGATGAAAGCTTTCTTCAACGAGCAGATCATGCAGATAGGGCGCTTTTCAAAAGCTATTCAACACATGGCCCCTGCTATGATAGAGCATCAAATCAGGCAGGAGAGGAGGATCTTCCTGAAGCAGATCAAGTCCTCCCTGGCAGAAGTTAAAGCTTCTTTCAAGGCCAATGGCCTCTTTTATCAAACTGGATGTCATGCACAGCCAGAAGCAGCTCCAGGAGCACGTGCTGGAGCAGATGAGGCCAGTCTCTGTGCTTAAAGGTGAGATGGCCAGCCAGATGATCCAGACTGCCAAGCTGAAAGACTCCCTCCGGGAGATGTTAGAGAAGCGGAAAAGGCTTGTTGCAGAATCGAGAGCCTACCTGGAGGAGGCAAAGCAGCTACGTGATCTTCACTCTTCCTCCAACACTGCCTTGTCTGATCTTATAAGGCAGGTAGTGGAGCCCCTCCTTGATGAAGTTAAAAAGGGGAAAGAGAAGGCCAGAACAGATCTGGCGAAGACCACAAATGAAACTCTCTCCAGCCATGGAGCTCGTCTGGACCTGCTGGAGAACACTTTGGCCCAGGCTGAGTTGCAGAAGAAGAAGAAAGAGGAGTTCAAATCCCTTTCCATGGCTAAGCAGCTTGCTGCAGAAGAGGAGTCAGAAGCTGAGCAGGATCCAATCTCCATCTCTGGACCTGCAAAGAGGAAGATAAGGAGAGTCAAGAAAAGCTTCCTTGAGACTGTGGTTGAAGAAGCTCAAAAGAGATACAAGGAAGAGACTCCAGAGGAGAAGCAAGCAAGGATCAGGAAAAAACATAGATGAAGAGCAGAGGCTCAGATATGTTAGGAGGCAAAACAAGAACAGCAGAGAAGCAGGTGCTTCTTCTGGTGCAAGTGGCTCGAGCCAGAGGAGGAAAGCTCCCATTGAAGTGATGAACATTCTGCCTCTCAGGACAGAAGGGTCTTTTGACTCTACTGTGCCTGTGCCCTTGATTGAGAAATGGAAGGAGGCAAAGACTCTCTGGTTCATCCAACACTATATCCAGAGGCCAGCACCAGAGGATGATGAGCTGATCAACAAAACCTTTCACACCTGGATGCAAGCTTATGATGCAGAGCTGTATAAACAATTGATGGAATCTACCATTGAGTTCAACCTGGAAGTGACTGCCCCTGAGTTCACCTATCTTAACACTCCCATGGCAGGAGACCAGGTTGATTGGGCTGAGCTGAAGAGACTGTACAAGATAAAGGTGTTGGTGAACTTCACTCCAACATCTTCTGCAGAGTTGAAGGCCGTCCAGGATAGGTTTCTGGACTGGTTTCTGGTGCCCAAGGAAAACAGAAGATATGCTTAGATAGGACCAGAATTGCATTGTAATTTGTAATCATTGTTGTCCTTATTATCAATGAAATTCATATCTTCTCTGTTCAAAAGACAACCTCTTGTTGTCTTAATTGTTTGCCTGATAAGATCTATTCTAAGGTCTTATCCTTTACTGGTTTTATGCTTAAATTCTTCTTTGCGATCAGTTCTGGTAGTGTTTTAACTCCATCAAAAATGGGGAAATTGTTAGGATAAAATTTGTTAGTTTTGATGAGTTAAAACAAACCAGAAGATGTAATAGGACCATCTGGACCTGTTAGCCAGATGATGATCTAGATTAGGACTTAGTCTAGGAGGAACTGCCAGACCAGAAGACTTCACCAGAAGAGTCACCAGAAGACCCCACCAGATGAGATCTGACCAGAGGCAGAGGACCTTTCCCAGACCAGACGAGTCCAGACCAGACGAGTCTGGTGGAACAAAAGATGCTCAGTTTGATCTCCTGTTTCTACTGAGTATTCTGGTTGTTTACCAGATTAGGACCAGAAGACACCGAGGTTGCCTGGTGTCTGGTCTTGCCTTCTCTGGAGAGAATCAGAGTTAGGCAGAGGAAGCTATTGACCGTTGGTGATTCAAATCAAGTCAACAAGATCAGGATTGGAAAGTTTTTGAAGATAATCAATCCAAGGATCCCACCAACCCAATCAATCAATTAGGGAATTGATTGATTGAGGCTTCCTTATATAGAGGATCTGATTGGATTAGCCCTCCAACGGCTAGCCCTAATCACCTCTATAAATACAAGAGTGCAGTTCAAGAAAAAGCTCTAGAGAGACTACATACGCGCATAAGTTGATCCAAGCTTTTGATATTCATTCCAAGCACTCTTACTGTTCATAATATTTATTTACTCTAAAGGAGTTGTTGAAACCTCAACCTGTTCATCTACCAGATAAGGTTGTAGGCTATTGATCTTTAGATTGAAGTCAAATCTAAAGAGTTTGTAAGAAGGAACTGGTACTTCCCAATTCCAGTGAGTAAGTAAGTGAGTTGGTTGATAGTGAGACCCCTTGGATATAAGGGAGAGTGGACGTAGGATATTCAAATCCGAACCACTATATATCTTGTGTTCTTTATTGCTTTCGATTTACTTATTCTCTTATTGTCTTTTATTCTCTTGTAAAAAGAATTTGAAAGACATTTAACTTAAGCTTCCGCAATCAATCTAACTAGTGGGACCAACAAAGTCCAAGGAAGAAATTCATTTCTCCCATCTTTAACATCTCAAATTTCCCTTTCATTAATTGAGAAAACTTCTCACAGAGGACTTGGTTTGGAGAACCAAAAATGATATCATCCACATAGATCTGTACTAATAGAGTGTCCTCTCCTTTTGTGATTCTGAAGAGAGTTCTATCTATTCTTCCTTTGATAAAACCATGATCAAGTAGGAACTGAGATAAGGTGTCTACTAAGCTCTTGGAGCCTGTTTCAGTACATGCACCTCTTCATTAAGTACTCCCTTCAAGAAAGCACTCTTGACATCTATTTGATAAACCTTGAATCTCTTGTGAGCAGCATATGCAAGAAATAACCTTATTACCTCCAATCTGGCCACCGGGGAAAATGTTTCATCATAGTTAAAACCTTCAACTTGTGAGTAGCCCTTTGCCACTAGCTTGGCTTTATTTATGACTATGACATCATTTTCATCCTTCTTATTCTTGAACACCTATTTGGTTCCAATCACATTGCAGTGATATGGCCTATCCACCAACTCCCATACTTGATTCCTTGTGAATTGATTTAGCTCTTCTTGCATGGCAATGATCCAGTTTGAATCTTGAAGTGCTTCTTCAATGGAGCTTGGTTCCTGGTTAGATAAGAAACAACAAAACAAATCACTTTCTCCATGAAAACTTCTAGATTTGACTCCCGAGGTAGGATCACCTAGGATTTTCTCAACAGGGTGATCTGAGAGCCAAGTTCTCCTAGACTGATGCACTTCAATAGAGGTTAACTCTTCTGAAATTGAGTCACTAAATACAGGAATGAATTCAAATTCAGGAAATAAGACAGAGGGTTGAAGGCCTGAATCATCATTCAAGGTATTTCCATTATTAATGATAGTGACATTGGTTCCCCCTTAAATGATGGGCTCATTAGATGTCTCAGCTGTGACCACATCTTTATTGACATCACTTACCTCTTAAATTGGGATGGTGTCCATCAGTTCAATTGGTTGGTCAGGAAACCTTCCAATTGAGTTGTCATGAGTGATCTTGGTCTGAGTATCTTTATTAAATTATTGATCATTGAAGTTGGGATGTATGCATCAACACTGTTCTCAGGATAACCTTTTGATTTGATACTCAGTCTAGTTAGTTTCTTGCTTATCACCTGCTCAGTCTCCTTTTTCCTGGACTCAAAAGTAGATTCATCAAAGACCACATGAGGTGTTTGTTCCACAATAAGGGTTCTACAATTGTAGACTCTAAAAGCTCTACTGATTTGGGAATATCCTAAGAAAATTCCTTCATCAGCTTTGCTGTCAAAAGTTTTCAGTTGAGTTTTCCCATTGTTATGAATGAAACACTTGCAACCAAAAATGTGAAAGTAAGATACCTGAGGCTTTCCGTCATTCCATAGCTCATATGGAGTTTTTCCTTGATGTTTGGTTACCATGGATCTGTTCTGAGTGTGGCAGACAGTATTGATAGCTTCAGCCCAAAACCTTTTAGGAACTTGAGCTTCTGCAAGCATTTTCCTTGCGGCCTCCTTAAGAGTTTTATTTCTTCTCTCAGCTACTCCATTTTCTTGTGGATTTCTTGCAGCTGATGTCTCATGAGCTATACCCAGCTCCTAGCAAAAATCAGATATTATAGAGTTAATGAATTCAGTGCCCTTATCTGACCTTATTTTTACAATGTTCAGGCTCTTCTCATTGCTAACTTTCTTCAGTAGTCCTGGTAGCCTGACTTGAGTTTCCTTCTTGCTTGCAAGGAATACCACCCATGTATACCTGGAGAAGTCATCAACAACAAGTGTATATTTTCTCCCATTGATACTTACAGGGGGTTACTGGACCAAAAAGATCCATATGCAACAGTTGAAGTACTCTGTCAGTAGAGGTAGCTACTTTGCTTTTGAAAGATGCTTTCATTTGCTTTCCCTCCTGACAGGCTTTGCAAACATGATCCTTGTTGTATACTTCATTTGGCATTCCTTCTACTAGAGCATGTCTTGATATCTTGTTCATCACCTTGAAGTTAAGATGACTTAACCTCTGTTAGGATAAAAATTGTCAGTTTTGATGAGTTAAAACAAACCAGAAGATGTAATAGGACCATCTGGACCTGTTAGCCAGATGATGATCTAGATTAGGACTTAGTCTAGGGGGAACTGCCAGACCAGAAGACTTCACCAGAAGAGTCACCAGAAGACCCCACCAGAGGACTCCACCAGAAGACTTCACCAGATGAGATATGACCAGAGGCAGAGGACCTTCCCCAGACCAGACGAGTCTGGTAGAACAAAAGATGCTGAGTTTGATCCCCTGACTCTACTGAGTATTCTGGTTCTTGACCAGATGAGGACCAGAAGACACCGAGGTTGCCTGGTGTCTGGTCCTGCCTTCTCTAGAGAGAATCAGAGTTAGGCAGAGGAAGCTATTGACCGTTGGTGATTCAAATCAAGTCAACATGATCAGGATTGGAAAGTATTTGAAGATAATCAATCCAAGGATCCCACCAACCCAATCAATCAATTAGGGAATTGATTGATTGAGGCTTCCTTATATAGAGGATCTGATTGGATTAGCCCTCCAACGGATAGCCCTAATCCCGTCTATATATACAAGAGTGCAGTTCAAGAAAAAGCTCTAGAGACTCTACACGCGCATAAGTGATCCAAGCTTTTGATATTCATACCAAGCACTCTTACTGTTCATAATATTTATCTACTCTAAAGGAGTTATTGAAACCACAACCTGTTCATCTATTAGACAAGGTTGTTGGCTGGTTGATCTTTAGATTGAAGTTAAATCTAAAGAGGTTGTAAGAAGGAACTGGTACTTCCCAATTCCAGTAAGTAAGTTTGTGAGTTGGTTGATAGTGAGACCCCTTGGTTATAAGGGAGAGTGGACGTAGGATATTCAATCCGAACCACTATACATCTTGTGTTCTTTATTGCTTTACTTTACTTTTTGTTTGTTGATTTTTGCCCTCTTGTAAAAGACTTTGAAAGACATTTAACTTAAGCTTCCGCAATTAATCTAACTAGTGGTATCATCTGGTTACAATATCAGGTGATAGGTATGTCTTTACTTTTCTGGCCTCTGATCATTGGGATACACTTTTCAAATTAGTAAGTACACTCAAAACCTTTCAACTTCGGAGTGTATTTAAGACTAGGGTATAGGGCCTAGGCAATCATTTCGCTTTTTCTCTTGACTGCCACAAAACCCCTTTATGCCCCGTCCCAATGACTATGCCAACGCACCAGATTAAATCTGTATCTTGCCTTTCTTTGTGGCCATCGGATTTAATCACTGTGCAAAATGTCAATCAATTCAGATATTGATTTTGTTCCCTAATTTAATTTTGGTATTACACGCATTCACACTTCATTTATTACTCGAGCCACGCGTATTACCCTTTTTAAATCTAATTTTCTTACAATCTGTCCTTTCACGTTTTCATACTTTCACACCCTAACCTCTCTCTGCAAAGTTCTACTTTCTCTCTCTCTCTCTCTCACAGATATGGCTCCCCCGTGTAATTTTGACCATGAATTAATGATGAAGAAACTGAAAACGGAGATGGTGGTTGACTTCTACACCACCAAGAACCCGTCTGCACTTGCTATTCTGGAACTATTGAGGAGATCCGGAGTTGAGAGGTTGATCTCCACCATTCCCAGAGATTTTCGTACTCTTGACGGTTATGCGGCCCAGTTTTTGGTTCGAATGAAGATCAACGATGACCATATTTCTACAAAAATTGACAAGGAAGATTTGGTGTTTTCCAAGCATGATTTTTGTGCTCTGTTTGGAAACATTTCGGCGGAAGGAGTGGATCCTTTAACCTACAAGGAGGATGATATTGTGGGTTCCTTCAAACTGTTTGCTCGTTCATCTTGCCAGAATATCACGAAGGGATTTCTGGATAAGCATCTGAGACAAAAGTACAAGGTACTTTTTGATATAGTTGTTAAGGTGTTGATGTGTGAAAATCACAGCACAGATGCGATCTTTAATGGAAGAATGTGTGTGATGAGGGCTTTGTATGACGGCGTCCAATGCAATTGGGCAGAGTTCTTTTGGGGCGTCTTGAGGAAGAATAAAGCGAAAGTTAACAAGGAAGCTTGTCCTTCCATTCCAGGGGAGATGCAGTTTTATTTCACTGCTAATGTTTCGTTGGGTACGAAACTTACCTTGATTTTGGACTACTTGTTTCCAGAGAAGAAATGGAAGGAGACTTGGTGCAAAGGATTTCACAAGTCTAAGGTGCTATTCTCAAAGGATGGTCCCCTTCATGGCCATCCTGACTCTGATGGAGAAGAAGCCATCCCTGCTCCTCCTATTCAATCTATTCCCTCTCCTGTAAAGGGGCAGAAGAGACAGCAGCAGCAGAAGACCCAGAGGAAAGCTGCTGAAGCAACTGGTTCCTCAACCATTGCTTTCTCTGGTTCCTCTGAGGAGGACCAGATCCCTCTTCTTGATGTACTGAAGAAGAAGAGTGAGGTTGCCAAGAAGGCAGGAGCTTCAAAGAGGAAGAGGCCAGAGGAGGCCAAGAAGAAATCTGCCAAGAAGCCAAGGACTGGCAGAAGAGCTCCCAAGAAATCCCTCCTGGTGGATGAGCCGTCAGAGGAGGAAGAAGAGGAAGAGATTGAGCCTCTTGTGAGGAAATCCAAGGCCAAGAGAGCCCTTCTTCAGGATCCTGACTCTGGATCTGATCTTGGAGAGGCCTTGGAAAAGGCAATTGAGGATGCCTCCCAGATGATGGAGGATGCTCCAGAGTCTGTTGTACCTGCTGGTGTTGACCCAGCAGAGGTAAACCCTTCCCTTCCATCTTTTTCCCCCATTAATCTTGTCTCCCCCTCTACCTCTCCCCCAGATAATATTCCCCAAAACCCATCTGCCTCTGGTACCCCTATTGTTCCACCAGAGCAGATTATACCAGATACCCCAGTATATACTCCCTCTACCATTCATACCCAAATACCTTCTCCCCCAACTTCCCAAACACATCTTCCCACAAACCCCTCTCCCCCACCTTCTGTACCAGAGGTACCCTCAACCTCTTCTGGTGCAGAAATCCCCCCTCCAAACACTTCCACCTCCCAGATACCTCATACACCTTCTGTACCATATGTTCCATCATCTTCTGGTGCTGAGCAACACATTCCTACACCCTCTACTTCACAAAATCCTAACCCTCTCCAAACCCATACAGACCAGGACCCAACCATTTCTATGGCTCTGGGATTCGTTGGCCCTCCCCCTTCTCCTACCTGTTTAACCAGCGATGATAGTGAAGATGAGGAAGCTTCACTTGAGCCTGCTGACTTAGCACCTTCCTCCTCTGCGTCTGGGCCCAAACCCTTCACTTTCTCATCTGCAGAAATGGGTCCCATTAGGCAGAGTATGAGTGTAAGTGCTCAGCTCTGGCTAAGAGAGCATTTCCCAGTTCTTCTGGAGCACTTACCACTTCTGGCAGAGCTTACTGATGCCAAGGTCTGGAGCAAGGCCAGACTTGAAGATGTGGAGGACCTAATGTTGTTGCTTGAGGAAATGGGTCCCTCCAACTTCACTGCTTGGGAGATTGAGCTAAAGCAGAGGCTGAATATTCAGAACCCAGCAGAGCTGGAGACTCCTGGTGCTGCTAAAGTCTTGATTCGCACCCTGCTCATCCAGAGATGAGTAATGCTCACTCCAGAGGGCCCCACTTACAAGTTTGGTCATCATTTTGTCTTCCCTCCAGAGCTATATTCAGACGAGGAGGACTTTGAGATGTCTCCTGCCGTGCTCCAGAAGATGAAAGTTTTCTTCAATGAGCAAATCATGCAGATTGGGCGCTTTTCTAAAGCTATTCAACATATGGCCCCTGCCATGATAGAGCACCAGATCAGGCATGAGAGGAAAATCTTCCTGAAGCAGTTAAAGTCTTCTCTGGCAGAGGTAAAGGCTTCTTTTAAGGCTAATGGCTTATTTGTCAAGCTGGATGTCATGCACAGCCAGAAGCAGCTACAGGCGCACGTGCTGGAGCAGTTGAGACCTGTCTCTGTGCTCAAAGTGGAGATGGCCAGCCAGATGATTCAAACTGCCAAGCTGAAAGACTCCCTCCAGGAGATGTTGGAGAAGCAATATAGACTTGTTGCAGAGTCTAAAGCTTACCTGGAGGAGGCCAAGCAGCTGCGTGATCTTCACTCTTCCTCTAACACTGCCTTGCCTGATCTTATAAGGCAGGTAGTGGATCCCCTCCTTGATGAAGTTAAAAATGGGGAAGAGAAGGCCAGAACTGATCTGGCGAAGACCACAAATGAAACTCTCTTCAGCCATGGAGCTCGTCTGGACCTGCTGGAGAATACATTGGCCCAGGCTGAGTTGCAGAAGAAGAAGAAGGAAGAGCTCAAATCACTTTCCATGGTTAAGCAGCTTGCTGCAGAAGAGGAGTCTGAAGCAGAGCAGGATCCAATTTCCATCTCTGGACCTGCAAAGAGGAAGATAAGGAAAGTAAAGAAGAGCTTCCTTGAATCTGTGGTTGAAGAAGCAGAGAAGAGATTCAAGGAAGAGTCGCCTGAAGAGAGGCAAGCAAGGATAAGGAAAAGCATAGATGAAGAGCAGAGGCTCCGATATGTTAGAAGGTAAAATAAGAAGAGCAGAGAAGCTGGCATCACTCCTGGTGCTAGTGGATCCAGCCAGAAGAGAAAAGGGCCTGTGGAAGTCATGAACATCCTTCCTCTCAGGACAGAAGGGTCCTTTGACTCAACTGTTCCTGTGCCTTTGATAGAAAAATGGAGAGAAGCCAAGACTCTCTGGTTCATTCAACACTACATCCAGAGATCTCCACCAGAGGATGATGCTCTCATCAACAGGACTTTCCATTCTTGGATGCAGGCATATGATGCAGATTTGTACAAGCAGTTGATGGATTCAACTATTGAATTCAACCTGGAAGTCACTGCTCCTGAGTTCCATTTTCTCAACACTCCAATGGCAGGAGACCAGGTTGATTGGGCTGAGCTGAAGAAACTGTACAAGACCAAGGTGTTGGCAAACTTCACTCCATCATATTCTGCAGAGTTGAAGGCCATTCAAGATAGATTTCTTGACTGGTTTCTGGTGCCCAAAGACAACAGAAGATATGCTTAGAATAGGACCAGAAATGCATTGTAATCTGTATTCTTCTTTGTCCTTATTATCAATGAAAATATCATATCTTCTCTGTCCAAAAGACAACCTCTTGTTGTCTTAATTGTTTGCATGATAAGATCTATTCTAAGGTCTTATCCTTTATATGTTTTCTTGCTTAAAGTCTTCTTTGTGATCAGTTCTGGTAGTGTTTTAACTCCATCAAAAAGGGGGAAATTGTTAGGATAAAAATTATTAGTTTTGATGAGTTAAAACAAACCAGAAGATGTAATAGGACCATCTGGACCTGTTAGCCAGATGATGATCTAGATTAGGACTTAGTCTAGGGGGAACTGCCAGACAAGAAGACTTCACCAGAAGAGTCACCAGAAGACACCACCAGAGGACTTCACCAGAGGACTCCACCAGAAGACTTCACCAGATGAGATATGACCAGAGGCAGAGGACCTTTCCCAGACCAGACGAGTCCGGACCAGACGAGTCTGGTAGAACAAAAGATGCTCAGTTTGATCCCCTGACTCTACTGAGTATTCTGGTTCTTGACCAGATGAGGACCAGAAGACACCGAGGTTGCCTGGTGTCTGGTCCTGCCTTCTCTGGAGAGAATCAGAGTTAGGCAGAGGAAGCTATTGACCGTTGGTGATTCAAATCAAGTCAACATGATCATGATTGGAAAGTATTTGAAGATAATCAATCCAAGGATCCCACCAACCCAATCAATCAATTAGGGAATTGATTGATTGAGGCTTCCTTATATAGAGGATCTGATTGGATTAGCCCTCCAACGGCTAGCCCTAATCCCCTCTATATATACAAGAGTGCAGTTCAAGAAAAAGCTCTAGAGACTCTACACGCGCATAAGTGATCCAAGCTTTTGATATTCATACCAAGCACTCTTACTGTTCATAATATTTATCTACTCTAAAGGAGTTATTGAAACCACAACCTGATCATCTATTATACAAGGTTGTTGGCTGGTTGATCTTTAGATTGAAGTTAAATCTAAAGAGGTTGTAAGAAGGAACTGGTACTTCCCAATTCCAGTAAGTAAGTTTGTGAGTTGGTTGATAGTGAGACCCCTTGGTTATAAGGGAGAGTGGACGTAGGATATTCAATCCGAACCACTATACATCTTGTGTTCTTTATTGCTTTACTTTACTTTTTGTTTGTTGATTATTGCCCTCTTGTAAAAGACTTTGAAAGACATTTAACTTAAGCTTCCGCAATTAATCTAACTAGTGGGACCAACAAGTGGTAAAGAGAAGGTCAGAACCTGTGTCACTGCGAAGGAGATGTGGGATAAACTTGCACTTCTCTGCGAAGGAACAGAGAAGATTAAGGACAACAAGCTCTAAGCTGTTCAACACTCGTTTGACACCTTCAAGATGAAACCAGACGAGACCATTGACCAGCTGGACATGCGTCTCACAAACCTCCTGAACAAGGCTAGTGCCTTAGGTAAGACCTACTCTGAAAAAGAAATTAATAGTAAAATCTTGCGTTCACTAACAAGCAGGTGGGGAATTAAAGTCACCGTGATCAAGGACAACAAGGATCTCAACACTCTGGATCACCATCTTCTGTTGTCTGATCTCAAAGCTTACGAGTATGATCTTCAAGAGGAGGATCAAACAGAAGAGGTTTCCTCTTCTGGCCAGAAAGGAGTTGCATTCTCTTCAACTCTCAAGCCTGATGTAAAGCCAAATGAGTCTACTGCAGATGACTTGAGCCTCAAGGAGCAGGTAGCACTCCTAACTCGTAAATTAGATAAAATGAGTTCAAAGTATGGCAGGTACAAAAGGCATTGGAAGGAGTCTACCAGAGACAGGAAGAGTTCTTTCAAGCCTGCAGAGAAGGAGAAGACATCTGGAGACTCAAGGGAGACCAGATTCAGAACTCCAGAGAGGAGGAGAGATGACAACCCTGGCAGCTCTGGGAGATCAGATTATCAGAGGATGGATGGTAGCTCTGGCAGACCTGACTACCAGAGGAGAGAGAGTAGTCCAGCCAGATCAGACTACAACCAGAGGAGGAGAGAGCCAAGTCCTAGTCCCAGAGGAGACAATGCCTGCTACACATGCAACAAGACTGGTCACTACAGTTATGATTGTCCTCAGCTTACTCCTAGGGAAAGAGGAGAGAAAAGAATCAAGAGAGATAGGAGATATGCAGATAAGAGAGCATTGCTGGCAGAAGCAGAAGAGGAGGATAATAGTTCCAGTTCTTCTTCTTCTGACTTTGGATCAGATGATGATGTGTGTCTTATGGCAGACATCACTGAGGTAAATGAAACTACTCTAGTTTTATCAAATTCCAAATGTACTGAATCCTCTAATTCATCTGGTAACTCCAGAGAGTCTGATATGCAACAAATGCTATCAGATCTCCAAAATTGTGTCCAACTCTGTCAAAAACTTGAGAAAGAGAATGGTAGGCTCAGAGCTGAAGTTCAATTTCTCTCTCATGAGCATAAATCCACCAGAGAACTCATGAAAGATCATTCCAAAGAAGTCTCTGAACTTCAGGATAAGATCACAGAAAGAGATACTCTGGTAGATCAACTCATGAAAGAAAATGATTCTCAAGAAGATGAGATCAATGAACTCAGAGCTAAATACCAGACTCTTATCAAGGGAAAACAAGTTGCTCACAGCATAGAGGAGATACCTATGCCCAGAGAAGCTCCTAAGATACCATCTGTTGTATCTATCATATCAGAGTCTTCTCAGCGCATCTGTGATAAGAGTAGTTTAGGATATTCTGGAATTTCCTCTAAAACTCATAAATACTTTTATAATAAAGACAAGTCTGTAAGAGCTGGTAAATTGGTAGAAATCTGGGATGATAAAGACTTAACTGGTAATGGTTACAAGGTGGTTCACAATCCTGACTGGAAAAGGAATCACTCTGTTAATCACATTACATATTGTCCAGAAGAGTTGACTGTGCTGGAAGAGAAGATGCTAGAGAATAAGTGTCAAAAAGGGGAACCATTAAAGATTGATGGTTCTGTGAACAATGAGTCCCAAGGAGTAGAAATCACTCAAATTGGAGGACCCCAGAGAAATCCTCAAAGGGAACCTAAACAGATTAGGGGACCTCAAAGGAAACACTCAAGAAAGGGGAATACCAATCAGAGTAATAACTACCAGAGAAGAAACAATGTTCAACAGCACCAGGTACCCCAGAGACAGTTTTCTCAGAGGAATCAGTTCCAGAATAGGTATACTCAAAGGAACTATAACCACCAGAGACAGTCTAATTATCAGAACCAGAGGAGATCTTCCAGACCCGTCTATAGAAAACCAACTGATCTGGGTAGTTATGACACCAGAGATGGTTCTTCTAGGATGTATCCTTATCACCAGACCTTTAAGACCATGTCCTTGAGGCAGGCCATTCCAAAGGCCAAATTTGAGAAAAGGTACACCAGACCTGTTTATAGGAAAGGTATCCTTATCAGACCAGTAGCTCAATATGTCATTGTCAGAGGACATGTGCTGGTAGATAGATTTGGAAGGATGATAAGATCTCCTCATCCATCAAGGGATGATCTTTATCTATGGATTCCTACAAAACCTGCAACTAACCAATCAGGACCCAGCACTAGTAGGGGACCTAATTGATTTCTCTGCAGGTAGATAAGAGTCCATTGGAGAAAGGATTTTCAAGCAACCATGTCTGGTACATTGATAGTGGATGTTCCAAGCACATGACCTTCCAGAAAGATAATCTCCAAGATTTCAAGCCATTGAATGGACCAAGAGTGATGTTTGGTGACAACAACTATGGCGTCACCAGAGGAGTTGGAAAGTTGACCTTCAATGGAGTATCTGTAGATGAAGTCTACTATGTTGAAGGACTCAAGCATAATCTGCTTTCAGTATCCCAATTCTGTGACAAGGGATACTCAGTGAAGTTTTCTAGTGATTCATGCACTGTTTTCTCTTCTGATTATAATGATATTTTGCTAATAGGCTTGAGGAAGGGTAACATTTATCTTGCAGATTTTAACAGTTGCCCAAGAAATGCTTGCCTAGTTGCAAAAGGATCTGCAGAGAATAGCTGGATTTGGCACAAGAGATTGTGTCATCTTAACTTCAAAACACTGAATAAGATTGCCAGAAAAGGTCTCATTCGAGGTCTTTCTAATGAAGTTTTTAAGAAGGATCAGGTTTGTGGTTCATGCCAGAAGGGTAAACAACCCAAGACTTCCTTTAAGGATGTCCAGAGCACAACCACAACCAGAGTACTTCAACTACTTCACATGGACCTGTTTGGACCTGTTTCTCCTCTTAGTTTCAGTGGAAGGAAGTACACCTTAGTAATAGTAGATGACTTTTCAAGATACACTTGGGTAGTGTTCTTGTTTAAGAAAAATGAAACTATGACTAAGCTGCCAGAATTCTTCAAGCAGATTCAGAATGAGCAGAACCAGAGCATAGTCAGAATCAGAAGTGACAAAGGAACAGAGTTTTTGAATTCACACATTGCAGATTACTGCAAGGATCATGGGATTTTTCATGAGACATCTGCTGCCAGAACACCCCAACAAAATGGAGTAGCATAAAGGAGGAATATGACCCTCAAAGAAGCTGCAAGAACACTTCTGGCAGAATACAACACTCCACAGAGATTTTGGGCAGAGGCCATCAATACAGCTTGCTACACTCAGAACAGATGCCTGATTGCCCAGAGACATAATAAGTCTCCATATGAGGTATGGAAAGGTAAAACCCCATCTGTTTCATATTTTCATGTTTTTGGATGTAAGTGTTTCATCCATGACAATGGGAAATCTAAATTAAGAACCTTTGATGCTAAAGTGGCTGATGGAATATTTTTAGGATATTCCAGCACCAGTAAAGCTTTTAGAGTTTTTAATAAGAATTCACTTTGTGTGGAGGAAACACCTCATGTTGTTTTTTATGAATCTACTTTTGAGTGCAAGGTGGAATCTAAGTCTTCAGATGAGACCCAAAATCAGACTACTCCCAGAGTAATCAAAGTCAATCCACCTGTTCTTGACTCAGATTCAGATTCAGATGATGACCCATCTCCTGGTTCTCTGAAGCAGAAGCCTTCACAAGGAGCAGAACCAGAAGAGGTTGGAACTCCTGTAGGGGGAAGCTCTTCTGCAGGTGGTGATAATCATCAAGGTACTGCAGAAGATGATCAACCAGGCAAGACCACGGGAAGGAGGACCCTGGTTGATCACCCCAATGACCTAATCCTTGGAGATCCAACTAAGGGTGTCCAGACTAGGAGAACTCTTAACTTAGCTGCCTTATTCAGTTGCTATGTGTCCTTGATTGAGCCCAAGAACATCAAGGAGGCACTGAAAGATTCAAATTGGATTGTTACTATGCAGGAGGAGTTGAATCAATTCACCAGACAGGATGTTTGGGAGCTGGTAGACAGACCAAGATATCAAAAAGTGATAGGCACTAAGTGGGTTTTTAAAAATAAGAAAGATGAGAATGATGTCATTACTAGGAACAAGGCAAGGCTAGTGGCCCAGGGCTATTCTCAGTCTGAAGGAATAGACTATGATGAGACATTTGCTCATGTTGCCAGACTAGAAGCCATCAGATTGTTCTTAGCATAAGCTGCTCACATGAAGTTCAAAGTCTACCAGATGGATGTGAAATCTGCCTTTCTTAATGGGATTATCATTGAGGAAGTGTATGTGGAACAACCTCCTGGTTTTGAACAAGGTGACAAGGTGTTTAAGCTTAAGAAAGCTCTTTATGCGCTGAAGCAGGCACCCAGAGCATGGTATGACACTCTATCTCAGTTTCTTCTGGACAATGGTTTTACTAAGGGTAAGATTGATAGAACCTTGTTTAGGAAAGAAGAAGGAAAGGACATCCTTCTGGTCCAAATATATGTTGATGACATCATATTTGGATCCCCTAACAAGAAGCTGTGTGAGAAGTTTGGTGAGCTCATGCAGGGACAGTTTGAGATGTCCATGATGGGAGAAATGAATTACTTTTTGGGTCTGCAGGTTAAGCAATCAGAGAAGGGAATTTTTATTAATCAAGCCAAGTACACCAGAAACATGTTAGAGAAATTTGGAGTAGGATCCAGCAAAGCAGCCAAGATCCCTATGATGACAAATTTCAACATGGATCCAGATGAGTCTGGAGAGAGTGTGGACCAGACTCAGTACAGAGCACTTATTGGTTCTCTTTTGTACCTGACTGCAAGCAGACCAGATATTACCTTTGCCGTAGGTGTTTGTGCCAGATTTCAAGCTAACCCCAAGAAGACTCACTTGGAAGCAGCTAGGAAGATATTGAAGTATCTTAAGGGAACAGTGAATTTAGGATTGTGGTATCCTGCAGATGACAATTTGGAATTGAGTGGCTATTCAGATTCAGATTATGGTGGATGCAGAATAGATAGGAAGTCTACAAGTGGAACATGCCAATTTCTAGGGAATAAATTGGTATCCTGGTTTTCTAAGAAGCAGACTTCAGTTGCTACATCAACAACAGAAGCAGAATACATGGCTGCAGGGAGTTGTTGTTCACAACTACTTTGGATTAGTCAACAGCTTAGGGATTACCAGATTAGAGCCAAGGATATTCCTATATTCTGTGATAGTAATAGTGCCATTGCAATCACCCAGAATCCAGTTCTTCATACCAGATGTAAACATGTTGATATAAGACATCATTTTATCAGAGATCATGTTGAGAAGGGAGATATAAGGATGGAAAAGATTGCAACAGAGAAGCAGAGAGCAGATATATTAACCAAGCCTTTGGCTGAGACCAGATTCAGAGAGTTAGCTTTTGAGTTAGGACTGTTGGATCCAGAGACAGATTTGTTTTAGGGGGAACATCAGAGAAGTATCCTTTATTTATACCTTATTGCATATTCATTTATTTTCTTAAACTAACATACCTGCAGATTAGACATTTCAGAGAAGGTACCAGATAAGGTATGCACCAGGTGACACTTGTCCCAGATAAGGTGCTTAGTCAAATGTCCAAAATCTTCTCTGACCAGGACCAGATGAGCTCCATCAGAGGAGATGTAGCTGTGGTATCATCTGGTTACAATATCAGGTGACAGGTATGCATTTACTTCTCTGGCCTCTGATCATTGGGATACACTTTTCAGATTAGTAAGTACACTCAAAACCTTTCAACTTCGGAGTGTATTTAAGACTAGGGTATAGGGCCTAGGCAATCATTTCGCTTTTTCTCTTGACTGCCACAAAACCCCTTTATGCCCCGTCCCAATGACTATGCCAACGTACCAGATTAAATCTGTATCTTGCCTTTCTTTGTGGCCATCGGATTTAATCACTGTGCAAAATGTCAATCAATTCAGATATTGATTTTGTTCCCTAATTTAATTTTGGTATTACACGCGTTCACACTTCATTTATTACTCGAGCCACGCGTATTACCCTACTTAAATCAAATTTTCTTACAATCTGTCCTTTCACGTTTTCATACTTTCACACCCTAACCTCTCTCTGCAAAGTTCTACTTTCTCTCTCTCTCTCTCTCTCTCACAGATATGTCTCCCCCGTGTAATTTTGTCCATGAATTAATGATGAAGAAACTGAAAACGGAGATGGTGGTTGACTTCTACACCACCAAGAACCCGTCTGCACTTGCTATTCTGGAACTATTGAGGAGATCCGGAGTTGAGAGGTTGATCTCCACCATTCCCAGAGATTTTCGTACTCTTGACGGTTATGCGGCCCAGTTTTTGGTTCGAATGAAGATCAATGATGACCATATTTCTACAAAAATTGACAAGGAAGATTTGGTGTTTTCCAAGCATGATGTATGTGCTCTGTTTGGAAACATTTCGGCGGAAGGAGTGGATCCTTTAACCTACAAGGAGGATGATATTGTGGGTTCCTTCAAACTGTTTGCTCGTTCATCTTGCCAGAATATCACGAAGGGATTTCGGGATAAGCATCTGATACAAAAGTACAAGGTACTTTTTGATATAGTTGTTAAGGTGTTGATGTGTGAAAATCACAGCACAGATGCGATCTTTAATGGAAGAATGTGTGTGATGAGGGCATTGTATGACAGCGTCCAATGCAATTGGGCAGAGTTCTTTTGGGGCGTCTTGAGGAAGAATAAAGCGAAAGTTAACAAGGAAGCTTGTCCTTCCATTCCAGGGGAGATGCAGTTTTATTTCACTGCTAATGTTTCGTTGGGTACGAAACTTACCTTGATTTTGGACTACTTGCTTCCAGAGAAGAAATGGAAGGAGACTTGGTGCAAAGGATTTCACAAGTCTAAGGTGCTATTCTCAAAGGATGGTCCCCTTCATGGCCATCCTGACTCTGATGGAGAAGAAGCCATCCCTGCTCCTCCTATTCAATCTATTCCCTCTCCTGTAAAGGGGCAGAAGAGACAGCAGCAGCAGAAGACCCAGAGGAAAGCTGCTGAAGCAACTGGTTCCTCAACCATTGCTTTCTCTGGTTCCTCTGAGGAGGACCAGATCCCTCTTCTTGATGTACTGAAGAAGAAGAGTGAGGTTGCCAAGAAAGCAGGAGCTTCAAAGAGGAAGAGGCCAGAGGAGGCCAAGAAGAAATCTGCCAAGAAGCCAAGGACTGGCAGAAGAGCTCCCAAGAAATCCCTCCTGGTGGATGAGCCGTCAGAGGAGGAAGAGATTGAGCCTCTTGTGAGGAAATCCAAGGCCAAGAGAGCCCTTCTTCAGGATCCTGACTCTGGATCTGATCTTGGAGAGGCCTTGGAAAAGGCAATTGAGGATGCCTCCCAGATGATGGAGGATGCTCCAGAGTCTGCTGTACCTGCTGGTGTTGACCCAGCAGAGGTAAACCCTTCCCTTCCATCTTTTTCCCCCATTAATCTTGTCTCCCCCTCTACCTCTTCCCCAGATAATATTCCCCAAAACCCATCTGCCTCTGGTACCCCTATTGTTCCACCAGAGCAAATTATACCAGATACCCCAGTATATACTCCCTCTACCATTCATACCCAAACACCTTCTCCCCCAACTTCCCAAACACATCTTCCCACAAACCCCTCTCCCCCACCTTCTGTAGCAGAGGTACCCTCAACCTCTTCTGGTGCAGAAATCCCCCCTACAAACACTTCCACCTCCCAGATACCTCCTACACCTTCTGTACCAGATGTTCCATCATCTTCTGGTGCTGAGCAACATATTCCTACACTCTCTACTTCACAAAATCCTAACCCTCCCCAAACCCATACAGACCAGGACCCAACCATTTCTATGGCTCTGGGATTCGTTGGCCCTCCCTCTTCTCCTACCTGTTTAACCAGCGATGATAGTGAAGATGAGGAAGCTTCACTTGAGCCTGCTGACTTAGCACCTTCCTCCTCTGCCTCTGGGCCCAAACCCTTCACTTTCTCATCTGCAGAAATGGGTCCCATTAGGCAGAGTATGAGTGTAAGTGCTCAGTTCTGGCTAAGAGAGCATTTCCCAGTTCTTCTGGAGCACTTACCACTTCTGGCAGAGCTTACTGATGCCAAGGTCTGGAGCAAGGCCAGACTTGAAGATGTGGAGGACCTAATGTTGTTGCTTGAGGAAATGGGTCCCTCCAACTTCACTGCTTGGGAGATTGAGCTAAAGCAGAGGCTGAATATTCAGAACCCAGCAGAGCTGGAGACTCCTGGTGCTGCTAAAGTCTTGATTCGCACCCTGCTCATCCAGAGAGGAGTAATGCTCACTCCAGAGGGCCCCACTTACAAGTTTGGTCCTCATTTTGTCTTCCCTCCAGAGCTATATTCAGACGAGGAGGACTTTGAGATGTCTCCTGCCGTGCTCCAGAAGATGAAAGTTTTCTTCAATGAGCAAATCATGCAGATTGGGCGCTTTTCTAAAGCTATTCAACATATGGCCCCTGCCATGATAGAGCACCAGATCAGGCATGAGAGGAGAATCTTCCTGAAGCAGTTAAAGTCTTCTCTGGCTGAGGTAAAGGCTTCTTTTAAGGCTAATGGCTTATTTGTCAAGCTGGATGTCATGCACAGCCAGAAGCAGCTACAGGCGCACGTGCTGGAGCAGTTGAGACCTGTCTCTGTGCTCAAAGTGGAGATGGCCAGCCAGATGATTCAAACTGCCAAGCTGAAAGACTCCCTCCAGGAGATGTTGGAGAAGCAATAGAGACTTGTTGCAGAGTCTAAAGCTTACCTGGAGGAGGCCAAGCAGCTGCGTGATCTTCACTCTTCCTCTAACACTGCCTTGCCTGATCTTATAAGGCAGGTAGTGGATCCCCTCCTTGATGAAGTTAAAAATGGGGAAGAGAAGGCCAGAACTGATCTGGCGAAGACCACAAATGAAACTCTCTTCAGCCATGGAGCTCGTCTTGACCTGCTGGAGAATACATTGGCCCAGGCTGAGTTGCAGAAGAAGAAGAAGGAAGAGCTCAAATCACTTTCCATGGTTAAGCAGCTTGCTGCAGAAGAGGAGTCTGAAGCAGAGCAGGATCCAATTTCCATCTCTGGACCTGCAAAGAGGAAGATAAGGAAAGTAAAGAAGAGCTTCCTTGAATCTGTGGTTGAAGAAGCAGAGAAGAGATTCAAGGAAGAGTCGCCTGAAGAGAGGCAAGCAAGGATAAGGAAAAGCATAGATGAAGAGCAGAGGCTCCGATATGTTAGAAGGTAAAATAAGAAGAGCAGAGAAGCTGGCATCACTCCTGGTGCTAGTGGATCCAGCCAGAAGAGAAAAGGGCCTGTGGAAGTCATGAACATCCTTCCTCTCAGGACAGAAGGGTCCTTTGACTCAACTGTTCCTGTGCCTTTGATAGAAAAATGGAGAGAAGCCAAGACTCTCTGGTTCATTCAACACTACATCCAGAGATCTCCACCAGAGGATGATGCTCTCATCAACAGGACTTTCCATTCTTGGATGCAGGCATATGATGCAGATTTGTACAAGCAGTTGATGGATTCAACTATTGAATTCAACCTGGAAGTCACTGCTCCTGAGTTCCATTTTCTCAACACTCCAATGGCAGGAGACCAGGTTGATTGGGCTGAGCTGAAGAAACTGTACAAGACCAAGGTGTTGGCAAACTTCACTCCATCATATTCTGCAGAGTTGAAGGCCATTCAAGATAGATTTCTTGACTGGTTTCTGGTGCCCAAAGACAACAGAAGATATGCTTAGAATAGGACCAGAAATGCATTGTAATCTGTATTCTTCTTTGTCCTTATTATCAATGAAAATATCATATCTTCTCTGTCCAAAAGACAACCTCTTGTTGTCTTAATTGTTTGCATGATAAGATCTATTCTAAGGTCTTATCCTTTATATGTTTTCTTGCTTAAAGTCTTCTTTGTGATCAGTTCTGGTAGTGTTTTAACTCCATCAAAAAGGGGGAAATTGTTAGGATAAAAATTATTAGTTTTGATGAGTTAAAACAAACCAGAAGATGTAATAGGACCATCTGGACCTGTTAGCCAGATGATGATCTAGATTAGGACTTAGTCTAGGGGGAACTGCCAGACAAGAAGACTTCACCAGAAGAGTCACCAGAAGACACCACCAGAGGACTTCACCAGAGGACTCCACCAGAAGACTTCACCAGATGAGATATGACCAGAGGCAGAGGACCTTTCCCAGACCAGACGAGTCCGGACCAGACGAGTCTGGTAGAACAAAAGATGCTCAGTTTGATCCCCTGACTCTACTGAGTATTCTGGTTCTTGACCAGATGAGGACCAGAAGACACCGAGGTTGCCTGGTGTCTGGTCCTGCCTTCTCTGGAGAGAATCAGAGTTAGGCAGAGGAAGCTATTGACCGTTGGTGATTCAAATCAAGTCAACATGATCATGATTGGAAAGTATTTGAAGATAATCAATCCAAGGATCCCACCAACCCAATCAATCAATTAGGGAATTGATTGATTGAGGCTTCCTTATATAGAGGATCTGATTGGATTAGCCCTCCAACGGCTAGCCCTAATCCCCTCTATATATACAAGAGTGCAGTTCAAGAAAAAGCTCTAGAGACTCTACACGTGCATAAGTGATCCAAGCTTTTGATATTCATACCAAGCACTCTTACTGTTCATAATATTTATCTACTCTAAAGGAGTTATTAAAACCACAACCTGTTCATCTATTAGACAAGGTTGTTGGCTGGTTGATCTTTAGATTGAAGTTAAATCTAAAGAGGTTGTAAGAAGGAACTGGTACTTCCCAATTCCAGTAAGTAAGTTTGTGAGTTGGTTGATAGTGAGACCCCTTGGTTATAAGAGAGAGTGGACGTAGGATATTCAATCCGAACCACTATACATCTTGTGTTCTTTATTGCTTTACTTTACTTTTTGTTTGTTGATTATTGCCCTCTTGTAAAAGACTTTGAAAGACATTTAACTTAAGCTTCTGCAATTAATCTAACTAGTGGGATCAACAACCTCTTATGCCATAGCCAATTGGTGTCAGTTGAGCTTTTTGCTATAAGGCATACATTTGGTGTGCAAGACTTCCGATCTACAAGATAGACATTTCCCTTCCTTGACCCAGTTAGTAGTACCTGTTGTGAAGATGTATTCTTGACAAAATACAGGTTATATGAAACTGACTTATAGATAATAGGTTTTGCTTAAGTCCATTGACATAGGATACATTGTTAACCCTTACTGAGCCAATAATTAAAGTACAATAACCTTTGGTGTCTCATTGTGAATTGTCACCAAAAGTGACATGTGGACCCTCTTTCTCAATGAATTCTTTCAGGAGACTTTTATTGCTAATCATGTGCCTGGAACATCCACTGTCCAAGTAACAGACTGAAGATTTAAGAGCTTCTCCTTTGTTGAGGTCCACTGAGCTCTACAGTCAAGATCAAGCTTTAGGTACCCACTTTGTGTTGGGTCCTATTAGGTTAGCTGTACCTTTCGGAATCCAAATTTGCCTTACTGTTCTAATCAATTTAGAGTGGCCAATTTGTCTTCCATAAACATCTACATAGATAGTTACCTCCCTTGGTTCCTTAGGAGTAAACTGTCTATGGGTGTTAGCCTTTGAAGGAACAGGAACCTTCTTAACATTCTTTTTCTTAGGCTTGGGTGCACCTGGTCTCAGTCTTTGTTGATAAAGGTATTGGAAACCTTTTCCTTTAGGCACAAAAGGAATATGTTTTCTATATGAGTCATTCCTTGAGGAATGCTCATGCCTGAATACTTTCAGTTTAGGGTACTTCATTTGTGAAGACCTCGACTGATAGTACCTCTGCTAAGTTCTAGTATGATTAGTCAATTGAGCCCTTCCAATTAGTTTTGGCTGAGTTCGACCTTTCTTTTGTTGAACCTCGGCTGGTCTTTTTCCTTTATCTACAATTTGTGGTTGAAAGGTCACAGATTTAACAAAGACTCTCTTTGTGCCACTTGAAGAAGCAACACTCAGAGGACCTTCTGAAGGTTTTGGAATATAGCCTATTCCACACTTGTTAGTGGGATTGATTTGAAATTTTTGTATCTCCTCTATGGCAAGAGAGGATTTGTTTAGAGCATCAATCCTTTTTAACAAGGTCTCTTCAGATTTATGTAAGACATCAATTTTCAGGAGAGATTCCTTTATTTGGCTTACCAATTTTATATTTTCTTCAGTTAACCTTGTCTTAGATTCAGTAAGATCTTTGATCAGTTGATCTTTTCCATTTCCTTTACTCTTGAGGGTTTCCACCTATTTTGTCAATTCCATGGTGGATTTAGCTGAGTTAAGATCTGCTTGATTCCCTGACTCAATTAACTCGGAGTTTTCACTCAAGAGTTTTTTGTTTTCATCCTGGAGACAGAAACTTGCTTCTTGCAACCTTGAGAAATCAATCATCAATTGTTCCAAAGCGGACTGAAGATCGATTTCCTCTATTGATTCTGAGCTGAGCTCAAGTGTGTGTCCTAAGGAAATAGATGGTTTAGATAGTACCTCAGGTTCTTCTCTGGCCATAAGGCACAAGTCATCATCACTACTGTCAGAGAAGAGGCCTTTAGATGACTCCAACTCTTCATCAACATCTTCAGCAACCATGGCTTTCCTTTCCCCATATCTTCTGTCTCTTTTGGCTTGCATTTCTTTCCTTTCTTTTGTGCTCAGTTGAGGACAATCATACTGGAAGTGCCCAACCTTCTTGCACTGATAGCATCTGTTGGCATCATCATCCCTTTCTTCAGTAGACTCTCTAGGTTTTGATGATAATCCTTCAGCTTTGGAGTAGTTCTTGCATTCCTTCTTTTTCTTCATCTCAGTGGAGCTTTTCTCTCCTTCTCTTGTGTCTCTTTGAGGACACCTTCTTCTTTCCCTGTTATCCCTGTAAAATCTTTTATACTTGCCAAATCGACTGTTAAGTTTTTCAAACCTTCTAGCTATTAGGCCCAGCTCCTCTTGTATCTCAGCTTTGCTTTGAGATTTACTTGCTTATCTATTCTTTTGTGGCTTTGGGGAATTGGGCTCAGTATTCTTAGCTTTGAAGGCAACTCCCTTCTCAGCTGAGGTCTCATCTGGAGCCCTTTTCCTGTTAAGATCAAACTCATAAGCTTTTAACTTAGAGAATACCTGTTGCATAGACATGCTAGCAGATCTTTGGTATTCTGCATCATCACTGAGTACACATCCCATCTTGAGTTCAGACCTCTCAGGATTTTTAAAGCAACTTCTATTTTTGTATACACTTTACCAAGAGAATTAATCTCATTCATTATATCAGTGAACCTCCCATCAAGTTGATCAATGGTCTCAGTTGGCTCCATGGTGAATTGCTCACACATAAGAGCAAGAGTGTCCCAGAGCTCCTTTGCAGTCTGGCAATGTATCACTCTTCCCATAACTAAGTCTGGAATGGTGGTGTAGAGAATGTTCATGGCTATGAATTTGAGGTTGTGTCTTCTCCTTTCATCTGCAGTAAAGTTATCCTCATCTTTGAGCCATTCTTCTCTAGGATTTGCAATAGTTTCAACTGTAGTTCTTGGGTTAGGAGTCATAAAAAAATGGACCTTTTGTGATGACTCTTAGAATTTCATCATGCACACAAGCAAGGTGTGCTCTCATACTGATCTTCCAGAAGTCATAATTTTCTACTGAGAACTGTGGAAGCTTGTGATGGGACATATGGTTCAAGGGATTGACTTCCATGTTGTTCTCTGCGGGTGGTGCAACCCTAGCTGTGTTGTCAGCCATAGTATATAAACAAGATTATCACAAGATCAATTCAGTTGACCAGATACAATTTACCTTTTGAGCACAAGGTATACTTTAGAACAATGGTCTTTTGAACCACTGCTCTGATACCACTTGTTGGTCCCGAAATGAGTTATACAGGTGTATGGGAGGGGGAATACACCTGTTGTTACAAATTCAAACTTTTTTCTAAAACTTTATCAGATTAACTTAAGACAGTAGATCCTCAGTGGACTTGGAGGTCTGCTGAGATTTTCTTAATGAAAGTTTGCTGAGATATTAGCTCCACCGAAGGTTCAAGACTTTCAGTTGAGTTGCTATCTAATTAGCTTTCAGTTGCAGATTAGTGAGCCCTTAAGAAAAACTCGTTTTGTTTGATAAAAACTTATTTGAACAACACATACTAAAGGATTAACGGAAATTAAGGGCACAAGATATAAAGTGGTTCAGAGATGAATCTCCTACGTCCACTGTTCTGATTAAACAGGAGAATTCTTTTCACTTTGGAATTCCTTGTGTTATAGTGTCAAGGTGCACTGATCAAACAATCCTCTCTTAGGATATTTGATCCCTAGGATAATTCCAGGTCCTAGTTCCCAAAACAACCAGCTTTCAGACTGATATCAACAATCAGCTTACTAACACCTCTTAACTCTAACCCTCAACCTAACTCTGGGGTAGGGTTTTGAGTAGGGTTTGGTTCCAACTGTTTGTGAGATAATCCTTACAGGTTAGCTCAAGGCTTAAGGATGGATTATCTCTTTCTAAGATTTGGATATGACTATAAGCACGATTATAGAAAGTTTGGTATACTCTCTAAAAATTTGAAACACTTGGGAAACAATGGTGATTTCGAGTGCTTCATTATAAGTTATGAGTGTAGAGAAATCTTGTTCTTGTACGTTTCCCGTGCGTAGAAATAAGCACAACCTTCTGTATATATAGACCCTCTTGAAAATCTTCCCGTTGGAGATGAATCTTCTCAAGTAAGTCTTTTGCATCTGATTGGTTCAAACGACTCTATTTAAGCTTTATGTCTTATCAAGAAACGGCTGAAAGACCTTGCCTGTTACCAACTCTCTGGAAAAACTAAAGCAAGACTTTTGGTACTTGTCAGTCAGTGACAGGTTGGCTGTCAGTAGGGTACACCTATGTGTCATCTTCTTATTAGGCCGTGCAGTCTACTTGCTTAGAGTCCTGTCTGGTTTTAAGATGGAACTCAATTGAGAGAACCTTCTTATTCCTTCATTTATTGCAAGCTTTACTGACATTCGAATTGCCTTGTTTCAACCAAATTAACTAACAGTTTTAATGTGTTTAGTATTGAATGTGTGTTGTTAGTCTTCATCAGTAGACTTCCATTTATATACTGATGGTACTCCCTTAGTATAAATGCACTTAGAAAACATTTATGGCTAAGGCTTTTTCTTCAGCTGACTTCTTCTCAGTGGACCTTGTCTTCTGAACAACTCTAAAATACACTCTAGAATTTAGCAAATGCACTTCAGTTCCTAAACATTTGAACTGGCTAATTCTAGTCTTACTTTACTGAATATACTTTACTTACATTTGACTTAGGAGGAACCTTTTGTCATCTTAATCAAAATATAAGTCTATACAATTTCCCAACAATTTCTTGGCTTCAAAATTTCCCGTGACCTTGCTTGGGTCCAAGGTCTTCTGTATTTATAGGCAACTTTGAAAACTATCCGTTGGAAGAGATAGCCTTCTGGGTTGTCTTCTCGTAGGATTTGTTCAACGGATATAATCTCCATGCAGCAGCCATCCTTGCATGTATTTGGTAATTGCATTTAATGCTTTCTCGTTGAATTGTGCAGGGATGTCAGGTTCAAATCAGTGTCCATACATGACTTGGCGCTCTCTGATTGGTCCACGTCATCAGGTAGGTGAGAATGTCACAACTCATTCTTCAGTTCAGTCTTGTCTTTACTGAGTTCAGGTTTGTCCTCATCTACGTACGTTTTCCAGCACTGACATTCCTTTTGACTTACTTGGATCCTACTCCAAGTCTTTTCCCAATACTCAGTGAGACCCTGTTCCCTACAGGACTGAGTTTAGCGAAGATCTCAGGATCTTGCTCTTCATCCTGACACTTCACTAGTACAAAAAATGACTTAGATAGCGGTTACTTTTTAGCTTAGAAAGCGGTTCTAACCGCTTTCTAAGAATCAGCTATCTAAGCTAAGAAAGCGGTTCGGAAACCGCTGTGCAAAATAACCTCTTAGATAGCGGTTATAAACCGCTGTGTTCTAGGAAAGCGGTTTCGAACCGCTATCCAAGATCCTTACTTAGAAAGCGGTTTTGAACCGCTATCCAAGTGCCTAACTTAGAAAGCGGTTTTGAACCGCTATCCAAGTGCCTAACTTAGAAAGCGGTTCTTAACCGCTATCTAAGTGACAAAACGTTTTTTTTTTTTTAATTTAATTCACTAGGAAAGCGGTTCTTAACCGCTTTCTTTGATTTATATTTTTTTTTTATATTTTCTATTTTATTTTAATAAACCTGTTTATATACAAATAAATATATTTATCCATACCATTAAATATTAATCCATAACATCAAATAAATATAATTAATTATACCAAAAAATTCATAATAATATCATATCATCACAAATTAATTCCATAAGTTATATAGTAATAATGTCTTGTAAAAAGAAAATTACATTAAGAACCTATTGTATAAATACCCCATCCAATCCATTTTCCATTTGTCGATTCTAGCTTTGTTGTAAAAAGGGATCCGAGGATTATGCACAAACTGCAAATTACATTTAAAATTTAATTAATTAATACGAATATGTTATAACAATCAATAATAATTTAAATAAATCGATAAATCAACTTACTTCATCAGGTATATTCGTTTGAGAAGTCAAGATTATATCTTCAATGTAGCAACACACAAAATGTCCACAATGATCACCATCTTGCTGCCTCGGAACCTATATATTGATTAGCAATTATAATCACGTACTATATATATACCTATGATTATTTTTAATTGAGTTGAAAAATTTATAAAGTAAGTTTACCGAAATATTTTTCCACAACACTTTACTAATGGTTTTTGAGCTTTGACCCGGAAGACTACTCCGAAACATTCTCATTACACTATAAAAAATATTTAGAAAATAAAGCTCAGATTAGATCATATGCATACTTTTTAAAAGTAAAATAAATAATAATATGAGAATATTAAAAACTAACTTACCCGTCCATAAATGTAATGAGATTAGGACGATTTGTATACACTCCACCTTGAGCTGGATCCATAAAATACACATTAAGTTGATTCATGTCTATGGCCACCAGCACCCAATGTTTACTACAATATTATATTAAGAATATTAAAAGATAATCATTTGTTTATATATAAAAAAAAATATTTTATGAAATATTAATTGTACTCACCCCACATTTGTCGGCCAGAAAATGAGATGATTTTTCCCAGTATATTTCAACATATGGTTAACAATATCCCTCATTAATGGTGTCCTCTTACCAAACATGCAACACACTTGTGGAGAGACGAATGAATACTTTGCACTTGCCCCGATATCTAGGGTGAAATATACCTCACCCAAATATCTTAAACAAACATACGCTAATTAATATTTAATAAGAAAATTAAACTATATATGAAGTAAATATTGAGAATTAGTTAACACATACCTGAGGTAAAGACTAATGGTAGTTGCACTCAACCACTTGTCGTGCATTACTTCATCCACATATTCCGGTAGGATGGTCTCTTCATAACCAACCTGGTGAAAGTAAGAAGTAATGGGAACCACAACTGCATCGTAGGTGGGGGACGAAACCATCAAGTGCGCCGTTGACATTGTAGTGACATCGTGGGGTAAGTCACCGTGCACTGGATAACCTAATCGTCGTCTGCGAACACCAATAGTGGGTTCCCTCGGTCTCTCCCTCTCAATACCACTTGATCTTTGTGGAGCCTTTTGTGGAGTCGGCAGTATCTACAATCAATTTTTAATATAATTTAGAATAAATAAGATATTAAACTTTAATATCATGAATTTTACCTTCTTGGTGAGAGAGACCAAGTTCCTCGGCCATTCGAGAAAATGTCCGACCGCTGTTCCGACTGTGGTGGCATCATCTTCTGGTCTTGGCACTGGTGAATTCTCTTCTCCGATTTCAGGTACAATAAGTGTGACTCTTACACAACCAGAAGCCTGGGGACGACCGTGAATGATTCCACTAGAGCTGTCGTGCAACATTCCAGTTGCCACCAATCGAAGAGGATGCTCCACATAAAGGAAACATTCCACTGGCTGTTCGAAGAAGATATTATAAGTTTAGAAAATTATACTAGTCTTTAATTAAAATAAATACGAGATACATCTGATACCTGAGAGACATTTTGAAGTGGATCGTCGAATTCGTTTCTAGCATCAGCGGAAAACATAGTCGGGGCACTATATTCACAACTAGCAGCACTCGACGACATCCCTTGTCTCAATTGTCTTTGATTCATGATCTCCATCTGTTTAGTCAAGTCGGTAACCTGCACAGAAAGCTTTTCCACCATAGACATAGCCGCAATATAACCGGCTGTCATCTCTAATGTTTTCTTCGTGACACCATATCCAAAAGCTCGTAAGCGTCCGGGATGCTCTTGACGATCTATTGCCCGTGCAAACAGATCATCAGTCCCCACAGTGCGGATGTCGTCGGGCGTCATGCTCTGAGATATGCGCTCCTGAATAACAAAAAATATTATTAAATCATTTCAAATGAAGTAATTGTTTTTAATGTAAAGGATAAAATAATGGATGAATTACCGCTTCTTCAGAGATACGCTGAGATCTGTTATCGGGAAAATTTCCATCTCGAGTCTTTCTTGTAGTTTGAAATAACTCGTAACGGGTAACAACAGGCGCACTCTCTCCAGCTTTCCTTTTTTCTTCTTTCTACGATAATGATAAACATATCCCCAAATTATTAAAAGTGAATATATATTAAGAGTGTAATATATTATAAGTTAGTATTTTTATCTCACCAAATCTTCCCTAATACGTGCATAACCTTTGGAAGATCCACGATATCGCGCTTCCATATTCTTAGCTTGTACGCTATTTCTATTGCTTTTTTCCTACAGTGTAATATAAATACAATAAACACTTAAAAAATTGTGCATTAATAGGAATAGATGAAATGACATTGATCAAGATTACCTTGAAATCATCAAGCATAGATCTACGCACGAATTCTTGCCAATATGGGGCCACCATAGGGGATTCCTCATAGTCCTTAGGCGGTTTAGGCGAGTACTGACCAGTCTTCGGGTCTCGTGAACTTCTCCTCAGAAAAGACCGAAAATTTTTTGCCGCATTCCCAGCTTGCATAAGTATTTGATGCTTCCTTGTGTGATCAAGGCCGGAGAATGTTTGCTGCATACACATTTAGTAATTTCACAAGCTTATACATAAAAATAAGTCATGCAACAATGAAAATATGCATATAATTAATTTACATACCACGAGCTCATCCCATATCGCTTCCTTGTAAGGACTCATTTCAGGCTTACGCCAGTCACTGCATGGTGGTACGATAGGGACCACTCTCCTGACTGCAGACCCAATGTAGTGCGCCAACTTCGCACTCTCAGGTCCAATCGGCTGCCCATACTCATTGAATGATAACTGCAATTCAATGATAACGTTAGCTCAACAAACAATTAATTAATATAATAAAAATTAAACTGTTCAGATGTAATAAAATTAATTACCTTCAGTAATTTTCCTTTGCTACGGTCTTTTTTCAATGAAGTCATCGTGACTATACCCCTCTTGCGCTTCTCTCCAGAGCTACTAGAGGTGTGAGCATCAGTGTTATCATGACCCAAGTCATCATGATCTCCCTCATCTCTATCATCTCCATCATCCCCATCATCTCTATCATAGGGAAAATAACCCCCATAATCTCCATCACCCCCATAATCTCCATCATCTCCATCATAGGGGGGTTGATCCATGATCCTGTGAAACAGAATAAAAAAATATTAAAAAAATAAACAGAAACAACATTTAATAAAGTATGTGGAAACAACATTTAATAAAGTCGTACATTTCTTTTTAGCACTGATTTTTCTTTTTCGTTTTTTGGTTGACTTTTCTTGTTCATGACCATGAATGTTAACGAGATCCGGATTGTTATATTCATCCTCGTTTCTAAGATTTCTCTGGTATGTACGTGGATTTGCAAGATCATCAAAAGAGGGTACAGAATGTGTGAAGTTCTGAAAAGGATCATCAATCATGTCAACATCTTCATCGACTTGGTCGTTGATCTGGTAACTATGATTAAATTTGTTTGACAGAAGCACAATTGACCATTTCTTGTTCACTGGGTCGGGGACATAGAAAATTTGTTGAGCTTGACTGGCCATTATGTAAGAGTCATCTCTGTATCCCACATTCTTCAAATCGACGCGTACAAACCCAGAACATTCAACTTGGACTCCATTTGGGATCCTCACCCAACTACAATCGAAAATTGGTTCTCGGTGACCAACATAGTCGAGTTCCCAAATATTGACAATCTGTCCTGATATCAATATAGACAACATCATGTAAGTGCGCTTCATACACAAGTCCTGTGAAAGATTATAAACCATCAGAATCACTGGCCAAGTACTATGGTTGGTACTTTGCATACCAAACGGATTCATTCCGTCAGTTGAGAGTACAAGACGCAAATGTCGTGGTTCGTTCCCAAATTCTGGATGTCTGGCATCGAATGTCTTCCACTGGGGTGAATCAGCAGGGTGTCTTAGCATTCCATCCTTGATCCTATCATCATGATGCCAAGTCAAATTTCTGGCATCCACATCGCTACTATACATTCTTCTGAATCTTGGTATTATCGGGAAGTACCACATCACCTTCGCTGGAGATTTATTTTTCAGATATCTCTTCTTTCCACACTTGGGACATTCATCGAGGTCTTCATACTCCTTCCGAAACAAGATACAATCACCCGGGCAAGCATGGATTTTCTGATGTGTTAACCCAATGGACTTAAGCATTTGCTTAGCCTCATATGCTTTCGTAGGCAGTACATTTCCATCGGGCAATAGACCACTAACTGCTTCCAGCATGCTTGAGAAGCACGCATCGGTCAACTGGTGTGCTGCTTTTAGGTTGAACAATATCAACACAGCTGACACTTTTGTTGCCTTCTTACACCCGGGCCAAAGGGGTAATCCAGCGTCATCCCTTAATTTCTCTGACATATAAGGGTGATCTCGCAAATTTGTGTCATCCCCACTTGATGTATCAATATTCGGTACATCTCCAATACTATCCTCAACCACTGTATCTTCAAACCTAAAGTCAGTTCTTATGTTGCTTGAGCTACATTCATCTCTTCTCTCACCATGAAATGTCCAAATGGTATATGTTTTATCAATACCATGACACATCAAGTGGTCTAACAAACTTTCTCGACCACTAACAGTTTTTCCATTCATACATTTCCAACACGGACATAATATGTATCGATGGTCGGTGCAATGTCTAATTGCATGATTACAAAACTCTTCCACCCCATTCCTATACTCCTCTGATAATCTATCTGCTCGAACCCACTTCCGATCCATATAAAACTAGAGATGCCTATATACATTAATCGAAAAGCACACGAGTTGAGTCTATATATAATTAGCAATCCAACTCTATTTACAACTACTACTATTTTGTAAAATTTTATAACCTCTAGCTAGGCATGCTATAGATCAAAGCCTAACTAAGTCCCAAGACATTCTAAAATTCTAACATGCATTCTAACAATTTCATCTAAAATTAGTCATAAATCCTTCAATTAAGAATTATAACCCTAACAAGGACATGATAACAATCTTATTATTAGTTGAATGCTAATAATAAGTTAGCTTTAATGTAATTATCACAAGACAATTTAAATCAACTTGTGGTTATATAGTATCTCTTTTCTACCGTTTAGTCATGCATAACTAGAATGAATCAAATTACGCAATCACACAATTTCAATAAATTTGGGGCCAAAAACCATTTCCATTAATTTCACCACCTCAATTAATGGAAGGCAAATTATATCACTAATAATTATTATTCATTTCCATTATCATCCTCATTCACAATCATACAACATGAGATGCATATATAAATAAATTACCGAAATCACGACTTAGAATCAATCGAACAATTTCTATATATACCTAATTATATTATATATTCATCAAATAAATTAGTATTTAAATAAACAAACACTAATTAACTAGTATATAAATAAATTAATATATAAATAAATTAACTAGTATATATTCATCAAATAAATTAGTATATAAATTAACAATTTCTATATATACCTAATTATATTATATATTCATCAAATAAATTTCACAATTTAAATAAACAAACATTAATTAACTAATTAACTAGTATATAAATAAATTAGTATATACCTCAAATTAACTAGTATATATTCATCAAATTAATTAGTATATAAATTAACAATTTCTATATATACCTAATTATATATATTCATCAAATAAATTAGTATATAAATACACAAACACTAATTAGTATATATTCATGAAATTAATAGTACTACTAATTAACTAGTATATATATAAATTAAAAAATTAGGCATATAATTAACACTAATTACCTGTCGACGGCGGAGAGGCGGAGGGATACGGCGGCGGCGGCGGCGGCGGAGAGGCGGCAGCTGGTGCGCGGGGACTGTGGCCTCGTCGGGAGAGGCGCGCCTGGGACGGCGTCGCGAGCGCGGCGGGCAGGGTACGCCGCAGGGGAGGGTGGCGCCGCGGGCTACGAGGGCGGCGCAAGGGGGCTGGAGGGAGCGGTGGCGCGCGGCGTGTGGGCGGAGATATCGGAGGAGGGTCGAATTAATTTGGAGAACGATACGCGGGTACTGGAATTAGGGATTTGGAAAGGATTTAAATTGGGTCAAACACTTGCATAGCGGTTTTGAACCGCTGTGCAAGTCTGCAACTTAGAGAGCGGTTCTTAACCGCTATCCTAGTTTCACTTGGATAGCGGTTTTGAACCGCTATAAAAGACGAACTTGGATAGCGGTTTGGAACCGCTATCTTGCAATTGATTTCTTACATAGCGGTTTTCAACCGCTTTCTAAGGTTTTACCTAAGAAAGCGGTTTTAAACCGCTGTCTTACAAATTTTTTTTTTTTTTTTATAAATTACTTTACAAAACCGCTCTCCAAGTGGGTTCTTGGAGAGCGGTTTTTATAATAGCTATCTAAGATTAGCTATCTAAGTTCGAATTTGTAGTAGTGCTTACTCAACCAACTTAGAAGGACTGCTATAAGCTCAGGATGGTGCTCTTGTGTTCTTCAGGCTCCAGTCTTTATTGTCATCAATGAGTACTTCTCTCATTGAGTACCTGTAAATTGTAAAATAAACTAACTTACAAGCCTAACTAAGACTAGCCTGACTATTACAAACATTTAGACAAATCATATTTTCAGGGGCTTTGGGATCTAATCAAAACTTACATTGTCCCAACAATTTCCCCCTTTTTGATGATGCCAAAACACTGTAAAGATCCTCAAAATAGTTAGAGGAAAATAAGGTCTTATTCTATAAGACAAGATCAGTGTTAGAGCAATTCTTGATAAGTATAGAATTTAAATAACAGCCAAAAAGACAATGAATTTTTATCTGTGGGCAAAGTAATAGATTTCATTGATAATATGTTTCAGTGAGTACAATGATCTAATTTATTACATATTTCAGGGGACAACTAGATCTTTCTCATCTCAGGTCGAAGTCCATAGCCATTGTAGACTCTGTCCTTCAGCTCATCTAACCTATCTAGCTGGTTCAGATACCCCCCAGCCTTTGCAATCTTGAAGACTTCAGCCATGATAGCCTTTGAATCATAGTTCTTCCCATTTGCCTGAAGTGGTGGTGGTCGAGTAAGGAACTCAGGGGCCTTGATTTGAACTTTAGCAGTGTCAGCCTCCTCCAAGATTCCTTTCAAGAGTTCAGGGTGGTTGTCATACATGAAGTCGATGAAGTGGACATCAATGTCATCAGAGTCACCCCACTTCTTCACAATGTACCACAGCCTGATAAACTCGTCCCGTGCATCCAGCCAGAACTCCTTTAGCTTCTCAGAGATGAAATCATCAATGAGCACACTCTTCTCAGTTGGCTCCTCAGGCTTCTGGACTTGAAAAATATTTTTTTTTCTTGCCGTAGGCTTCTTCCTGTACTTCCTTGGTTCAGGCTTCACCTTCTTCCTCCTTAGAAGATTGATCATCGCATCATCAAGTTCTCTCTGCTTCAGATCAGTGATGTCAGTCAGCTTTTCAACCTTCTTTTCCAGAATGCGCATCTTCTCCTTCTGAGCAATTTCAGCACTGTGCTCAGCCTCAGTCTTCTTAGGGGCAGCTCCCCACACCTCTGCACATAACTCAGTCACCATTTCCGCAGAATAGGTGATTGGGTTCTTCCTTGTATTCACTAGCGGCGATTTCTGACTGACTGACGATTCTGGAATTAAAGGGAGTTGAGGAACCTGCTTCTCTGAAGGTTCATTAGCCTGAGCTACTACAGCCAATCTGGGTGACTTCCTTAGCGTCCTCAACGCTTCACTCTTCTCAGCCTCTGATGCCTCAGAGAGAGATCTTTTCTTCCCTCTTTCCCCATTTTTGGTATCATCCTTGGCCGGCGGAGGTGGGAGTGCTTCTCTTATAACTTCTTCACCAGAGTTGATAACAAAGGTAGTTAAGGACTAGACGTCCTTAACTCCTTCCTTCAGCATCTCCACTCCAGTGGCAATCCCCATCCCCGCGAAGGATACACTGGCAATTCTTGCCTTGAGTTTCTTCTCGAATATCTCCATGTTCGTATGAAGGCTTTGCTCAGTGCACATCAGCCTCTCCTCCATCTTCCCTGACTCTTCGATGAGGTGAGCAGTCTTAGTCATGATCTTCTCTGACTCCTAAGCGATCTTAGCAGATTCCTGAGTGACCTTGGCTGACTCCTGAGCGATCCTCTCTGACTCCAAAGCCATCTTGGAAGCTGAGGTGTTGAGTTCCTCAGTGAGGAGAGTCGCAGCCTGACTTGCCAAGTGCTCTACGACCTTCTCCATTATTGCATCATGCTCATCTCGAAGTTGGGTTAGCGAGTTGGCCATCAGCTTCTTCATCGTCTTCCTCTCAGACTTGACAGACTTAATGGTTGACAACAGCAGTTTCTTCAGACTCTTCACCTCAGAGTTGGCAACCGTCTTGAGAGCAGACTTCACCCATTTCAGCTGCTTCTGAATCCTTTTATCTTTCGCATCGACCTGAGCTTTAAGAATCTCAATTTGCTGCTGAAGCTCAGCCAGGTTTTCAGTAGTCTTTTCTTGCTTTACTTGCACGATGCTGGTGAAGTTGCCTCGCCCAGATCCAGTTATGACCATATCGTCATCATCCTAGGCTCTGTCAGTCTATGGTTGTTCTCCCTGGTCAGCCCCTGCATCTTCAGTCCCCTCTTCGGGATGTACTGAAGGCAGTTTTGGAGAAGTCATAGCTGTCTGCATAGGCTCAGCTAAGCTATCTCGAACTTTAGGAACTTGTCCTTCAGAACTAGGAGTCACCTTGGATTCCTCTACAACATCCTCCTTTGTCTCAAGGCGGGGAGTCCCATCATTTACTGTTGTATCATTGGCGGCTGAGATGTTCTCAACATCCTCAGCAGTTGGTCCACCCTTGGCACCAACTTCCTTCACATCTTCCCCCTGAGCCTCAGGCTCAATGTTTATCTCGTCCAGCTCTTTGGCAGTCTCCTCTACCAAATCCCCAACAGCTCCTCCACCCTGACCATCTTCAGGGCCATCATCACCATCATCATTAGATCCTTTCTTATCCTTTTTAGGAGTATCAAGGAATTTAGATTTTTTAGCACGTCTGGCAATCATCCTAGCAACCAGCTCCCTGTCTGCCTCCATCTCTAGCAGCTCCAGGTAACTAGTTATTTCGAAGTAACTGGTCATGCGAGCCTTATCTGAGCACCAGAAATCCCATCCCTTCAACTCAACTAGCATCCGCTGCTCCACCACATTCGCCTACTTGTACTCCAGCCAGACTTTGAGATCTACCATCATCTCTTGCAGCTCAGGGTAGTTGTTCAGCGAAGGGAAACTCCTTACTACCCAGTTTTTACATTTCCCTTTGATGGAATAAAAGAAGAGAAGAGTTGTGATATCCTCAGATTCCCCATCTTCCCCAGCTTCTTCGATGATGAGTTCGAGCTCAGGATCTAAATCCTTCGGATCCTTTGATTTGACTGGGAAATCCTCAAGATTGGGTAGGTTGGATTCAGGTTGGGAGTCAGGCTCAGTGGTGTTTGGGATATTTGGCTCTGACTGGGGTGGGGGTAGGTCAGTGTTTGGGTTGGAGGGTTCAATGGGGTTGGTGGGGATATCAGGGTTAGGTTCGGAGTTGGGAGAGGATGAAGGTTGGGGTTGGGGTTCATTTGGGTTGGGTTAGGTTGGTCAGGTTGCAGCAACTCTGCAGATTCGATCGTGTCCCTAACCTGCACCAAGTCAGAGGCTCTTGGAGAGCTTGACTCTTCACTGACTGGGCTCACCTCCATCAGCGCCTATGCAGGGGATTTCTTCAGACCCTTTATCAGCCTCTTCAACGGCCTCTCCTCCTTCTCACTTCCTTCCGCTCTGACATCATCGTCAGTCTCCTCAGCCTCAGAAGCGACACTCTTGGAGACTTTCTCAGTCCCTTTCTTCAGTCCCTTAGCCGTGGCCTTAGACTTAAGAACCACTTTCAGTTGGCCACCTTCTCCTCCTTGGCCTTCTCCCCAGCTTCCCTCTCAGTGGCAACCTCGGCCTCAGCCTCTTTGCCTTTCTCCAGAAGGTCTTCTACTCTCTCCAGTAGATTTGTCACCACCTTCTTCCCCTTAGCAGCCTTCTTCTTCTGATCCTTCAGCGGAGCCCTGGGGTCAGCCATGCCAAGAATGGCATAAGTGTCACCTTCAGAGGTGAACATGAACTTCTTGGAGAAAAGGTCATCCTCCATCTCAAACGTGCACCCTGAGCACGCGTGAGCGATGAGCATAGAAAGTATTGTCCCGAAAGGAAGAATTACTCCCACTGAGATGTATTTTTTGTCCACATCCTTCTTCAGCTTGTCCATAGCAGCATGGCTCAGCTGGTCTGGAAAGAACTGCTCCCAGTTAGTCTCAACTCCATCCACAAGAACCCCTGTTATCCTCAGTTTGGGTAGGCTCAGCTGCTTGTGTGTCCCAACCGTACCCATCTCCATCTTGGACACGATGTCAATCAGGGCACGATACTCTGGCTTCAGGGTATCCTTGTGTTGCCTCGTCCTTAACTCGGACGACCCAGACTTAGTCCACTGACTCAGGAGCTCTCCCTCCTTGTTCTCCATATATGTCTTGGGATTAAGTCCAGAGCAAGGAAGCCTAAAAACTTCCTTCACCGCCTTACGCAGGTTGATGTCATGCACCTCCTCATTGTACAGAAGCTCTCGATCCTCGTTCCTTCCCCCCGTGGGAACAAGAATCGTCACCCTCGTGAATAGTTCACCCTTGCGAGTGAACAAATTCAGATAAGCTTCCACCACCGCCTTCGGAAGCACAGAAGAGGGTTTCTTCGAGAAATATCTGTCGAGACTGGCCTTGGAAATCCACTCGAAGACAAGCTGAATTTCCTTGACGTTGAGGCATGGTCCATCTATGGAGATTATGTGCTTCATATTCACCAACTTGCTCTTGATAACATCCTCGATGTCATTCGTGGTCCAACTGGTGTCAAGAAAAGCCATTGAGATATTTGAGAAATTTGCAGAAATTGCATTGAACGAGAGAGAAGTCAGGGTGCAGTGTGAGTGTTGTGTTTGCGAAAATTTCTCAAATGACTTTTCTAATTGATATGACTAAGTCAGTTACTCAGACGTGGGATTGAGATTAATCCTGAATTTGAAAGGATTTTGAAATGAAGTGCCAAGATTAATCTCAAGTACAATTATTTACCCAAGTCAGTAATATTCCGTATAAAATGGACAAGTGTGTGAAAAAGTAATTGCGCGCATTAAATGCTCCGACACGCATGGGTTTAAATATCAAAATGCTTATTTTAATGAAAACGGAAAGCATTTAAAGAGGATTTTCAGGATGGAAGTCTCAGTGAGATGCTTCAAATTCACAAAGGTCAGGATTGAACTCATACCTATCAGGGAGACATTGTAGCACCATGATACCTCGCTGAGTCGAGTCTGGCCTGAGTTCTCCCATAAAACCTACATTGACTGCTCTCCCGGATCTAAGAGTCCTAACTCCACTGACAGTTCCATAAATCTTGCTTCAGCTAGAGGCTTAGTCAAGATGTCAGCTCTCTACTTGTCATTGTGAATATTCTCCATCCTAATATCCTTCTTCTCCACATGATCTCATATGAAGTAATGCCTAATATCCACATGCTTGCACCTTGTGTGAAGCATTGGGTTCTGAGTGATTGCTATGGCACTATTGTTGTCACAATAAACTGGGACTGTTGGGAAAATAGGGGTGCCCGGAATCTATTCGGGATGAAATTTAAATACGAATTTAAATACAATTATTACTAGCATGAATTAATCCTAATTAATTCAGATAATAATTCCAACAACTAATTATCATCATGCATGTTAAATTAATTTCACATATTAACTAGGCGGAATAAACAAGTAAATATGCGATTAACGTACCTCATGTAGTATTGGCCTTTGGATATACGGGACAATTGTAATCTCGCTCTATCAACCCAAAGCCTTCTCAAGTATTTCCCTTTTCACCTCACTTGATCGCCGATGGGAGACGCTTTCAAGTAATTTAATAAACTAAGGAAAAAGAAAAATATCTATGCTTCTTGATTTTTCCAACACATGGAATTATGTACTTGGTGATGAAATAATCATCCCCTATTTATAATATGTAGGGACCGAAATTTTTAGTGATATTTGGGCTTGGAAAAAATCTTTTCTTAGACTCTAAGAAATCTTGAATATATCCCATATATTCTTTTCTCCAAAATAAAATATTCCACAAAAATCTCACCCTACATATTTAGGGATGTAATTTTCGAAAATTATGAGGAGAAATCCCAAGATTTGGATCTTCTTGAATATATGAGATATTCTTGTATTCCAAGAATACATATCTTACATAATATCTTTCCAAGAAAATCAACAAAATCTTTTCTTCTCTAATAATGCATTTTTCGAAAATTATAAAGAAAAAATTAGCATATTTATTTTCCTTTTATTTTAATCACCTTATCATTATTGGGCTACTTAATGGGCTACTTGAGGGGCCTTAAGGAGAATTAAGATTGGACCTCCTAATGGACTTCTGAATTTCAATATTGAGCCCCAATATAATTCAATCCATTAATATTAATTATTACCACTAATAAATTAATATTGCACTATCCATCTTAATCCATATTACGATAATATGGGCTCCCGGTTATTATTTCCCGCATTTAAGATTATCAAGTCCATTAATTAATTAAGCTTCTGAATAGCTCTAAATTAATTAACATCTTTCACCTTGGAGTAAAGACAACTCAACATTATTATTCGTACCGAAGAAACTAATTCTTCACTTGCAAGATTTGGTACAATAAAACTTCTGAGCCCACCAAGGGGACTAATCACATGAGCCGTACTCGCACGCGTTTCTCCGTATTAAATCTTAGCAACCGTCGTATGATTAATATTACTGCACAAGACACAAAGTTCGAAGTCACAATGATTCTCACCCAACATGAATCAAAGCAGTAACTATTAAGCACACACGGTCCTATTTAAGTGACGGAGATTAAGAAATCAACAACCACTGAGGTCTAATTCTTTACCTTTCAGAACAGAAGAATTTATCCTCGCTGTAGGACCTCTTCAACACATACTAAATGTGCTAGTGCAATCTCTTAGTCAAGACAGACCAATCTGAGCCTTACACATCGACCTTTCACGGCGGATTGTTCAATTCCACCTAGGTCGTGAAAATGTACGTTTAGTTACAAGTAAACTGTTAATGTTGTCTTCCGTGATCGGGTATCACCACATTAACTACAATGTAACATGTACTATATATTGAACGGTTTGCTATAGAAATTCAACATTCAATCATAACTAAAGCAAATGTGATAAAAGAATTATTCTCATAAAACGAGTGTTTGATACACGAGTTATACAAAGTAAAAGCATACTTTCACGTATAACTCCAACAATCTCCCACTTATACTTAAAGTCTGCTTTTAGTATACATCACGCATGTCTTAGTGTAGTAGCTCTCCGTGACATCTCATGTCAACCTACACTAACCTAATAATTCCTCCCACTTATACTTAAAGCAGATTGGCAATAGTCTTGACTCCCATTCCATCCACATGTCTCTCGAATGTACTCAGAGACAGACCCTTTGTGAATGGATATACTAGGTTATCCTCCGACACTTACCTTTGCCACCTCTTTATCTCCTCTCTTAACGATTTCTCGTATAAGATGGTGTTTTCTTTTAATGTGTTTGTTGGCCTTGTGGGCTCTCGGTTCCCTTGAATTTGCAACTGCTCCGGCATTGTCACAAAAGACAGTTATCTTGTCGGGCAAATTCGGAACATCGTCCAAGTCCACTAAGAAGTACTTGAGCCAAACCGCTTCTTTCGCTACTTCACAAGCAACTACTTATTCGGCTTCCATGGTCGAATCTGTGATGCATTTCTGCAAATCGCTTCTCCATGTCATGGCTCCTTCTCTCATGCAAAACACACTCCCGAGGTAGGTATTTTGGAGTTTATGTCTGATTGGAAATTTGAGTCCGTGTATCCCATGGGAATTAGATTGTCTGATCGTTAAATCAGCATTCCATACCAAGTTCTTTTCAGAAACTAAAGAACGCATTTAATTGCAATCTAATGTGCTTTCCCGGGGTTACTTTGATATCTTGCCATCATGCCCACGGCAAAGCAGATATCCGGTCTCGTACACAACATTGCATACATAAGACTTCCTACGTCCGAAACGTACGGAACGTCTTTCATGTCATCTATCTCCACTTGCGTCTTAGGGCATATTTCTTTAGATAGATGGATTCCGTGCCTAAAAGGTACAAAACCTTTCTTGGAATCTTGCATGCTGAAATACTTCAAAACAGTGGCTTTGTATGAAACTTGCGATAAACCCAACATCCTCCTCTTGCGATCTCGAGTGAACTTGATCCCAAGGATGTGACCTGCTTTCCCTAAGTCCTTCATATCAAACTGATTTGACGGCCATACCCTTACGTCTGACAATACCTTACATTGTTTCCAATGAGCAGAATATCGTCTACGTATAATACTAAGAATACCACCGCAGTTACGTCACACCTTTTACACCCACAATTTCGAACTTGTTTTGATCACAAACCCGTAAGACTTAATAACTTGATCAAAACACTGGTTCCAAGTACGCAACGCTTACTTAAGTCCATAAATGGATCTCTTAAGCTTGCATACGAGGTGCTCTTGGCCTTTTCCAACGAAACCTTTGGGTTGTTGCATATAGATCCCATCAAGACTTCCGTTAAGGAAAGCTGTCTTGACATCCATTTGCCAGATCTCATAATCTAAGTGCCCAACGATCGACAAGAGAATACAGATGGACTTAAGCATAGCTACAGGCCACAGGCCACAAGCTTTGCTTTGAAGGTCTCTACCCTTCCGTCCGGTCCTCTTTTCCTCTTGTACATCCACTTGCATCCAATGGGCTCTACCCCACTAGGTGGATCAACCAACTCCCACACTTGACTATAATCCTTCGAACCCACCTCGGTTTCCATTGCAGTTTGCCACGCCTCTGCGTCTTTGTCTTGGATTGCCTCGTCGTACGTTCATGGGTCTGATTCATCACCGGGAATCAAATCGGAAGATTCTCCAATTCCCATGAATCTCTTGGGTTGCCTTGTAATCCTCCCACTACGACGGGGTTCTGGTTGTGAAGGTGTGATGTGTGGTATATCATCTTGTATATTTGGTATAGGAGTTTGCCATCTTAACTCGTCTAAGGTAATCTCACTTCTGGGCTTTCTTTTGTTCATATAGTCTTCCTCCAAGAATTTAAAGTGCGAACTAATCACGGTCTTTTAATCCTTGAGACTATAGAACATACACCCTTTCGTTCCCATAGGATATCCTATAAACAACCTTAATTCCGAACGTGGATCCAATTTATCGGCTTCCTCGTCTAGCACGTATGCCGGACAACCCCAAATCCGCAAGTGTCTTAGACTGGGCTTGCGCCTGGTCCACAATTCCATTGGGGTTTTAGGAACCGATTTGGATGGTACCAAGTTTAGAATGTAAGTCGTTGTTTCCAAGGCGTTACCCCAAAACGGCTTGGGTAAATCCGAATAACTCATCATGGATCTGACTATTTCTAAAAGAGTCTGGCTCCTTCGTTCCGCCACACCGTTCTATTGAGGGGTTCCCGGTGCGGTCAACAGGGATACAATCCCTTCGTCTGATAGCTAGTTCAAGAATTCATCGCTAAGGTATTCGCCTCTACGATCAAATCGTAGAAACTTGATACTTCTTTCCCTATGCATCATAAGGTAGATGTATCCATATCTCGAGTAATCATTGAAAAAGACAACTTACTCATACCCCTTCTTGCTATGATCGTCATTGAACTACACATATCGGTATGAACGAGTTCTAACACTTCCGTGGTTCTATTCCCCTTGGCTCCAAATGCCCTCTTGGTCATTTTACCCTCTAAACAGGATTCACAAGTTGGAAACGGTTCGACTTGGAATGATTCCAAGGATCCGTCTTTCACCAATCTATTTATCCGCTTTAGATTAATATGACCTAGTCTAAGATGCCATAGAAGTGTTTCGTTCATCTCCGAAGAATGCTTTCTTTTATTGCTCGAAATAATCGATGTGTTATTAGATTCAATTTTGTGAGTGGTGTGCCCAAAAAAATGGTATAAAGATCATCCATTGAAGTTCCGGAACAGATAAACTCATTGTTTCAAGAAATAATAACATCCTTATTAAAAGAAACTGAGTATCTATTCAAACAGTTTAGAAACTGAAGGTTGAGTTCTTTCTAAACTAGGAACATGAAGAACGTCTCTCAAGATCATAACTCTATCTTCATAAGATAGGCGCACTTCTCCCACTGCTTCAGCTGCCACTCTCGTAGCATTGCCCGATGTGATGGGGATCTCACTTCCGTTAAGTCGTCGGGTTAGCTTGAACCCATGAAAAAAATGCGATCAGTAGCTCTCGTATCCACTATCCACGAATAGACAGCATACGCCACTTCACAAGTTTCGACGACTAAGGTGTGTGAATTACCTAACTTTCCTAGCCTCTTAGGCTTGGAACAGGCAGACCTCCATTGTCCTTTCTCACCGCAACTAAAACACTTCCCCTTCGATGCTAGCCTTTGCATTTGCCTTTCGCAACAATTGGATTTGCTTGGATCCGGCCTTTGGTTCTCTTCCTCTTTTTCCCTCCCTTGGGACCAAAAGAGGTAGACGGACCATTAGCCACCATAGCACTAGACTGGTGCTCCATTTTCACCTCCATCGAAACTAAAGCTAGCAAGAGCTCGGGCAAATGATTTGTCCGTTCATTCATCTGACAGTTCAGACGAAACTGCTCAAAGCTTCTCGGTAGAGAATGGTATATGAAATCAATCAAAATCTGCACCATGTACTTCCAACTTGTTAAGGTATGCCATTATCTTGAGAACGTGCTCCCTCACGGGCGTTCCCTCCACCATTTCAAACTTGACCGAGTTATGTCTGGTGAACTGATTAGTCGTGGGTTTGATGTGAAGACATCTCTTCAAGGTGTTCCATGATTTCAACAGCGGATACAATGTCTCCATGAACGCGCCTCAAATCCTCAGACAGAGATGTCAAGATGATGCACTTCATGTGTTCATTGTCACGCTTCCAATCATAAACTGCATCTTCCCATTGCTTGACTTATCATTAGGCTTGCCGGGTATATTAACATAAATAACCCAATTGTGTTTTCGTGCAGTAAGGAAAATTTAAAAAAAAAAACATTTCCAATCGATATAAATCACTCCAAAAGGTTTATTAACTTTAAGTATATTAAACAGTGGATTAAAAGGTTGCGACATGATGAACTGAGAATAAAACATACATTCATATCAATATCTAGAAAAATACGAAATTATCACATAATTCGATCACATCAATTATATTGAAACCTTAAAATAATATAATCATGCATCAGCCAACATCTCGAAACAATTTAAATGCGCCACGAGGGGTGGTCTATACATTTAAACACATTCAAACGGATTACAAACTTAAAAGTTACAAATCCTTAATTCAAAATTAATAGTTGGCTCCCACTTTGACCACATAGAAACTGACAGGGACTTCGAGTGGAGTAAGTTAATATCAATTTCCTATGCCTAAGTAATAACCATAATTAAATACAGGATTATTATTTCGCTTTGAGCAAGCCACTCGTGGTGAGGGTCAAAACCGCCATTAGTAATAATCCACAATCATCCTTTCGGAACTTATTCATGTGAAATCCGTTCTTCTTGGCCGATCCGAGGGGGAAATGTATTCCAAAAGAACTTCACAAATAAATAAATTATGGAGGTCAAAATAATACAATTTTAATATCCGGAATAAAATTGCGACTATAAAAACATACTTAGTAATTTTCGAAAGTAAGGTTTTTCTTGGACAATTAAATTCATGCAAACACATATTAACAAATAATAATAAGTGCACGAAATAAAACATCCATCAAAACAAAATTAAACACATTGGAGCACTCAAATCCAATTGTCACGGTTTAATTTCTTCGCGTCTTGATGCGAAAAATCGTCCTTGTTGCTTTTCGACGTTCGTCTCGACGTGCTCCCACTCGAACAGCAACACTTCTTCAAAAACAACATCGTTTGGGGTTCGGGACGACGTTTCAAATCACACGGAAAAAAAACACGAACCGAAAAAATTCCACGGCCTGAGATACAGCGCGCGTCGGCCCACGAAGTGGGCCCGCGCGCTTCCCGGCCCGAGAAGTGCCGAAACGCTGCTCGAAGCGCAGCCCCGAGGCGCTGCACGGAGGCACGCCGAGGCGCCGCCCGGATCGCCCCGAGGCGCGCGCGCGGTGCGCGCGGTGCGCGCGGCGCCGTGTACCCGTCGTGCACGGCGTGCGCCGTGCACCCCCGTGCACCGTTTTTTTCGCCGTTCGTCCTCGTTTTCTTCACCCCTTGCATGATTTTACGTCCATACACGCGCCACGCTTGTATGCGTCGTCCAGGTACGCCGTTTTTAATTCTTCGTTCTTCGTCACGATCCGGTTACAATTTATTTTTACAAAAAAAATAAATACTAGATCTAGACTAGTCTATTACAATGATCGAATCAAAATAAAAACAACTAATCTACTCGTGGATTTTCTCACGAGAAAAACGAATTCGAACGAATCGAATTAAAAAATAATTAATTTACACGCATGAAATTAACAACATTAAAACCATGATAATTGGATACCTGCAAAAAAGATCTAACAATTCTACAATCCAATTTCAATTTAATGTTTAACAATTTAAATTCCAATTTAAAATTCAGAGCCCGAAACCGTGGCTCTGATACCAGTTGTTGGGAAAATAGGGGTGCCCGGAATCTATTCGGGATGAAATTTAAATACAATTATTACTAGCATGAATTAATCCTAATTAATTCAGATAATAATTCCAACAACTAATTATCATCATGCATGTTAAATTAATTTCACATATTAACTAGGCAGAATAAACAAGTAAATATGCGATTAACGTACCTCTTGTAGTATTGGCCTTTGGATATACGGGACAATTGTAATCTCGCTCTATCAACCCAAAGCCTTCTCAAGTATTTCCCTTTTCACCTCACTTGATCGCCGGTGGGAGACGCTTTCAAGTAACTTAATAAACTAAGGAAAAAGAAAAATATCTATGCTTATTGATTTTTCCAACACATGGAATTATGTACTTGGGGATGAAATAATCATCCCCTATTTATAATATGTAGGGACCGAAATTTTTAGTGATATTTGGGCTTGGAAAAAAATCGTTTCTTAGACTCTAAGAAATCTTGAATATATCCCATATATTCTTTTCTCCAAAATAAAATATTCCATAAAAATCTCACCCTACATATTTAGGGATGTAATTTTCGAAAATTATGAGGAGAAATCCCAAGATTTGGATCTTCTTGAATATATGAGATATTCTTGTATTCCAAGAATACATATCTTCCATAATATCTTTCCAAGAAAATCAACAGAATCTTTTCTTCTCTAATTCCTTTTATTTTAATCACCTTATCATTATTGGGCTACTTAATGGGCTACTTGAGGGGCCTTAAGGAGAATTAAGATTGGACCTCCTAATGGACTTCTGAATTTCAATATTGAGCCCCAATATAATTCAATCCATTAATATTAATTATTACCACTAATAAATTAATATTGCACTATCCATCTTAATCCATATTACGATAATATGGGCTCCCGGTTATTATTTCCCGCGTTTAAGATTATCAAGTCCATTAATTAATTAAGCTTCTGAATAGCTCTAAATTAATTAACATCTTTCACCTTGGAGTAAAGACAGCTCAACATTATTATTCGTACCGAAGAAACTAATTCTTCACTTGCAAGATTTGGTACAATAAAACTTCTGAGCCCACCAAGGGGACTAATCACACGAGCCGTACTCGCATGCGTTTCTCCGTATTAAATCTTAGCAACCGTCGTATGATTAATATTACTGCCCAAGACACAAAGTTCGAAGTCACAATGATTCTCACCCAACATGAATCAAAGCAGTAGCTATTAAGCACACACGGTCCTATTTAAGTGACGGAGATTAAGAAATCAACAACCACTGAGGTCTAATTCTTCACCTTTCAGAACAGAAGAATTTATCCTCGTTGTAGGACCTCTTCAACACATACTAAATGTGCTAGTGCAATCTCTTAGTTAAGACAGACCAATCTGAGCCTTACATATCGACCTTTCACGGCGGATTGTTCAATTCCACCTAGGTCGTGAAAATGTACGTTTAGTTACAAGTAAACTGTTAATGTTGTCTTCCGTGATCGGGTATCACCACATTAACTACAATGTAACATGTACTATATATTGAACGGTTTGCAATAGAAATTCAACATTCAATCATAACTAAAGCAAATGTGATAAAAGAATTATTCTCATAAAACGAGTGTTTGATACACGAGTTATACAAAGTAAAAGCATACTTTCACGTATAACTCCAACAGGGACCTCATTTGCAAACACTTGGTAGTCTCTTAATTGTTATCTCAACCACAAAATCTGAGCACAAAAACTACCTGCAGCCATATATACTCAGCCTCAGTTGTGGATGTCGCCACTGAATTCTATTTTTTGCTAAACCACGAGATCAACTTACTCCCCAAAAACTGACATGTCCCCGAGGTTGATTTCCTATCAATCCTACAACCTCCATAATCTACATCTGAATAACCAGTCAGCTCTAAGTTGTCATCTGAAGGATACCATAGTCCCATATTGAATGTCCTTTTCAAATACTTAAGTATCCTCTTAGCAGCCTCCAAATGACTTCTCTTGGGGTTAGACTGATACCTAGCACACACACCAACTGCAAATGTAATGTCAGACCTACTTGCAGTCAGGTACAACAAAGATCCAATCAGTCCTCAGTACTGAGTCTGATTCACTGAAGCTCCTTCACTGTCAGGATCCATCTTCTAATTTGTGTTTATTGGGATCCTAGCCGGATTGCAATTCTGAACTCCAAACTTTTGAATAAAGTCTCTTGTATACTTAGCCTGATTAATGAAAATCTCTAGATCAGTCTGCTTGACCTACAATCCTAAAAAGAAGTTCATCTCTCCCATCATAGACATCTCAAATTTACCAGTCATCAACTTAGAGAATTTCTCACAGAGCTGATGATTTGGTGATCCAAATATTATGTCATCCACATAAATCTGGACCAAGAGAATGTCATCATCTTCAGTGATCCTGAACAAAGTCCTATCCATGGTTCCCTTCCTGAACCCATGGTCAGTCAGGAATTGGGAGAGGGTATCATACCAAGCTCTAGGTGCTTGCTTAAGTCCATAGAGTGATTTCTTCAAATGGTATACTCTATCTCCAACCTCAAACCCGGTAGGTTGTTCAACATATACCTCTTCATTGAGTACATCATTCAGGAAGGCACTCTTGACGTCCATTTGATACACCTTAAACTTCCTGTATGTTGTATATGCAAGGAACAACCTGATAGCTTCCAACCTAGCCACTAGAGCAAAGGTCACATTATAGTATATTCCTTCAGCCTGACAATACCCCTTTGCAACTAGCATTGCCTTGTTCCTCACTACAACACCATTCTTATCCTTCTTGTTCTTGAAGATCCATTGGGTACCAATTACACCTTGATGCCTAGGTCTATCTACCAGTTCCCAAACCTGATTCCTTGTGAACTGATTCAATTCTTCTTGCATGGCTATGATCCAGTTCGAGTTTGTGAGAGTTTCTTCAATGTTCTGAGGCTCTTGCACAGAGAGAAGGCAGCAGAACAGTGCGCTCTCACCATAGAACTGTCTGGTCCTGACTCCCTCAGTTGGATCACCAATGACCTGGTCAATGGGATGATCCTCTAGCCATGTTCTCTTTCCTGGAGTTGTTCCTGAAGTACCTGCAATGTTAGTGTCTACAGGGTCTATAAATTCAGGAAAATGAACAGAATGGGATGAACCTGAGTCTACACCAAAGGGATTTACCAACTCAATGTCAGGGACATTGATTCCCCCTTAATATGTTGACTCAGTGACTGTCTCAGCTGCGACCGCATCTTCATTGACGGTATTAGCCTCAGGTTGAGCCTGTTCCTCAGTTTTAGGCTCAACGGTCCCTGATGCGCTGGGCTTAGGAGTGGCTCTTGCAGTATCATCCTGATCTTCGTCATCATCCCAGCATGGAATAGGCACTGCCTGGACCTTGGGATCAGGTTGGTTCTTCAAGCTCATCCTTGTCACTCTCCTTGTGTCCTCCTCAGAGTCAGGATCCAACACTCTTACCCTAGACTCAGTGACAGATACATCAAACACAACATGTGGTGATTCTTCCACAACAATGGTCCTATAATTGTAAACCCTGAAAGCTTTACTAACTTCAGAATATCCCAAGAATATTCCGTCATCAGATTTGCTATCAAAGGCTTTCAAATGGGTTTTCCCATTGTTGAGGATGAAGCACTTGCAACCAAACATATAGAAATAAGAGATACGTGGCTTCCTCTTGTTCCATGTCTCATATGGGGTCTGTGCATGTTGTTTGTTCAGTATGGATCTGTTATGAGTGTAGCATGCAGTGTTGATTGCCTCAGCCCAGAACTTCTTGGGCAATCCTGACTCAGCCAGCATGGTCCTGGCAGCTTCCTTCAGTGTCCTGTTTCTCCTCTCAGTGACACCATTTTGTTATTCTAGTTGTAGAAGTTTCATGAGCTATACCAAGTTCATTACAAAAGTAAAAAATATATGAATTTATAAATTCAGTGCCCTTATCAGATCTGATCTTAGTAATGGACTGATTCTTCTCATTGCTGAGTCTTCTAAGCAACTTTGGAAGTTTCACTTATGTCTCTTTCTTATTCAACAAGAAAATAACCCAAGTATATCTAGAATAATCATCAATAACCACAAGGGTGTATTTCCTACCATTCATACTCACAGGTGTTACAGGCCCAAATAAATCCATGTGCAAAAGCTGAAGAACCCTGTCAGTGGAGAAGGAAGCTTTCTCTTTGAATGACGCTCAAACTTGCTTCCCTTCCTGACATTCCTTGCACACGTGATCCTTGCTAAAAACTTCATAGGTAAACCTTCTACAAGAGAAAGTCTAGAAATTTTGTTAAGAATCTTGAAGTTCAGGTGGTTTATCGTTTATGCCATAACCAACTGAGCTCTGAAGAGCTTTTAGCAACAAAACAAGTATTAGGAACAGTGTTGCTCCAATTAGCTAAATAAATATTACCTTTCCTAACACCTGATAGAAGCACTTGTGTTGATTTGTCCTTGGCTGAACATATATTCGATGAGAACTCAACACTGAAACCTTTGTCATAGAACTGACTCACTAACAACAAGTAATGCTTCAGTCCTTCCACAAAGGACACATTCTCCACTCTGACTGTACCTATTTTCAAGACACCAAACCCTTGTGTAAAACCTTTTGAGTTATCACCAAAGGTTACCTGTGGACCATCCTTAGCTTGAAACTCTTGGAGAAGACTCTTCATTCCAGTCATGTGCCTTGAGCAACCACTGTCTAGGTACCAAACAACTTTAATTGAGTCTTCTCTCCTCTTGTTGTGATCCACAGCCGTCTGCAAACAGATCAGGTTTTAGGTATCCATTGGGTGTTGGGTCCTATTGTGTCAGTTGTACCTTTTGGAATCCAGACCTGCTTTACTACCCTGATTGCCTCATATTGGTAGATCTGTCTCCTAGAAACATCTATATACACTACTTTCTTCTTCTTAGCCTGAGAAGAAAATGGTGTATAAGTGTCAGGCTTAGGCTTCACAGGAGCCTGGGTGGGTGCCTTTTGGGCTGGCTTCTTCCTAGGCCCTAGTGCAGCTGGTCTTAAGGTTGTCCCTGATGAGGGCCTTGCTTTTGGTTCCCCCTAAGCAAGTGAGGGAACTGAAAGTAGTTATAGGCTTCAGGATGCCAAAACCATGGAGTAGCTATCATGCATGTCCTTCCCTAAGGGTATTGCCATGGAGTAGCTATCATGCATGTCCTTCCCTGAGGGTATTCCCTTCAGGGGCCTCCTTTGGTTGCTTAGCCTTTCCCTTGGGTTTTGGCTTAGCAACTTTTGGGGCTACCCTGACTGTCTCAGCAGTTTCCTTACCCTTGTCAGTTTTGCGGGCTTCAAATACAACCTTCTTTGTACCCTTGCCTGCCTGATCAAACACTCTCTCAGTGTTGCTCCCTGAAGCAACATGAGATTGACCTTGTGAGGATTTCTTAGGGACATATCCAAGCCCTTTTTTTCTCATTCCCAAGCATCTGGCTGCTATTTATTTCCTCTCTAGCCACTGAGGATTTATTCATTGCTGCAACCTTCTACTTAAGAGAGTTAGCACTCTTTTTCAGGATTTCATGTCTGGTAAAGAGGTCATCAAACTTACTCTTGAGTGCTTTCAGTTCTTCCTTCCTGACCAGCTCTTCATCACTCAGTTCTTTCAGAATCTTCTCTCTTGGAAGACGCTCAACATTGATCATGTTAATTTCCTGAGTTAGTCTCATAATATGAGCTGACTCTTTCAGATCTGACTGACTGAGTTGATCATTTAAGTTTTGAACCTCAGTACTCAGTTTCTGGTTCTTCTCTACCAAGAAGACATTAGTTTCCTGCAGCCTGGAGAAATTAACCATCAATTGATCTAAGCAGATCTGAAGGTTCATTTCTCTAGCCGACTCTGAGCTCGGCTCAGGATTTTGACCACTATGTGAACCACACACAGAGTTAGAAGTTACCTCAGGCTCCTCCCTAGCCATAAGGCACAAGTCATCGCACTCATCATCGGAAAAGAGTTCAGGCGACCTCTCCTCAGGACCATCCGAGTCTGTAGCATCCTCAGCGAGCATAGCTCTCCTGTCAGCATACCTCTGGTCTCTCTTGGCCCTCCTGTCCTCTCTTTCCCGTGCACTCAGCTCAGGGTAGTCATACTGATAATGCCCACTTTTGTTATAGTTGTAACAGGTTGCTTGCTCATCTCCTCGATCTCTTCTCTGGTTAGGGTTCCTTCTTGAGTCAGGTTCCCTGGTTCTTGATGAGTCATTCTTGGCTGGGTGTTTTTAATCACGAGTACATCTCTGTTCATCTCTTCGATGGGGCTTTGGGTCTGACTGTCTCCTTTCATCGCCATGATCGCGTCTTGGTTCAGTGTTCCTTCTTTCCTCATATCTCCGGGAAATTTGGTGGCTTCCTTCAGGTTTCCTGTCACGAGTATCCTGATAATATTTTTTATAACGACCAAACCTGGAATTGATCTTTTCAAAGCGTCTGGCCATCATGTTATACTCCTTAGTGAGCTCTTCTTTGCTTATCTCCATCAGTGACTTTGATGAAGACTCGACAGGTTCTGACTTGGCTTTAAACGCCACACTTTTCTCTGGTGCTTTCTCTTTCTCTTCAGGCTGTACTTCCTTCTTTCTCTTGTTCAGATTATATTCCAAAGCACTGAGCTCTGAAAAAAGTAAAACTGAAGTTATATTACTCATATCCTGAGTATTTTTCAACATAATGACACTATTATCCCATCTCTCAGGGAGAGCATTTAGGATTTTAGAAGCAACTTCTCTCTTGGGAACCTCTTTTCCCAACATCACCAACTCATTCATCATCTTGATGAATCTTGACTCCAACCGATCAATAGTTTCGTCAGGCAGCATCTTGAACGCTTCAAATTTCTGAATGACAATATTTCTCTTGTTCTCCTTTATCTTTTCTGAGCCCTCGCACATGCTGGTCAGCTCATCCCAGACCTCCTTCGCCGTCTTTAAGTTCATCAGCCTCGCTGACTCCTCGAACGGCACCGTGTGAAGAATAATGTTCCTGGTCACGTTGTCCAGTCCCACCATCTTGATCTCATCATTGGTCATATCCTTCCTCTCCTTAGTAACATGTACGCCAATGTTGAGATGATCATATCCCAGTCCTCTGACATTTGGGATGGTGATCTTGATCGGTCCGTCCCTGATAACTCGAGGATCTGGTCATGGATGGCATCTAGATGTGCCTCAAGTCTGAACTTCAAATAGACAAAGTTAGACACAAAGAATTCGGGCAATGAAGCTTCAAGTCTCCTCGAAGTCATGATGATGCAAGTTTTCTTAAAAGCAAACTCATATCTGTTCAGTGACCACCAACAGTTTCTCCTCTAAAACTATTAGTATTCAAAGTCAGTGGTCTTTTGAAACACTGCTCTGATACCACTTGTTGGTCCCGGTACAAGACTGAGTGATACGTGTATGGGGGGAGGAATATACGTATACAAATTTTTCTTACTTTCAAACTGACTGAGTCCCCTTACTCAAAGTGGTGTATGACCACTGAGTAGATAATCCACCTACTAACAACACTGAATGCAAGTCAGTTGGATAACTATCTACTTATGTTCAGTGCGGAATATGTAAGCCCTGAAAGTTTATAGTCTTATTTAGTTTTCTTTCTGAAAACTTATTTTCCTTTTTATGAAGTTGTGGTTAGAAGGGCAGTGCTCAGATTAATGATCAGGCTGATTTATTCAAGCCTGATTAAATATGCAATGAATGACTTAATGAAATGAAAAATTAAATGTAAATATCAAAGCACTAAAACACAGGGAAGTAACATGGTTCAAAGACTCAAGCTCCTACGTCCACAGTCCTGATTTAACAGGAGAATCCACTAAGGATTGTCTTATTTATAACGTGCCAAGGTGCACCAAGATCAGCTTCACTTACTGGCCCTTACTTCCTCCTTCTAACACACTAACTAACTTCCACCAACAATCTTGAATAGAGGGTTTTGGTTTCAGTGTGGATTCCAACTAGGTTGTGATTATCCTTACAAGGCAAACTTATGCTAAGGATTGGATAATCACTTCTAAGCTTAAGATAATTATAGTAAGCTCAGTGGAATACAGAATAACTCTCTAACTAAGAAACATTTGGGAAATTTAAGATGTTTCGAGTGCTTCTTTGAATGTTGAATGCTTTGTGCGCTGAGAGTTTAAGTAATTTCTTGGCTCCGAAATTTCCTATGACCTTTCTTGGGTCCAAGGTCTTCTGTATGTATAGGAAACTTTGAAAACTATCCGTTGGAAGAGATAAACTTCTAGGTTGTCTTCTCGTAGGATTTGTTCAGCAGATATAATCTCCATGCAGCAGCATCCTTGCATGTATTAGGTAATTACATTTAATGCTTGCCCGTTGAATTGTGCAGGAATGTCAGGTTCAAGTCAGTGTCTGTACATGACTTGGCGCTCTCTGATTGGTCCACGTCATCAGGTAGGAGAGAATGTCAGAACTCATTCTTCAGTTCAGTCTTGTCTTTACTGAGTTCGGGTTTGTTCTCATCTACATAAGTTTTCCAGCGCTGAAATTCCTTTTGACTTGCTTGGATCCTACTCCAAATCTTTTCCCAATACTCAGTGAGACCCTATTCCCTACAGGACTGAGTTTAGCGAAGATCTCGGGATCTTGCTCTTCATCCTGATACTTACCCAGCCAGCTTAGAAGGACTGCCATAAGCTCAGGATGGCGCTCTTGTGTTCTTCAGGCTCCAGTCTTGATTGTCATCAATGAGTACTCCTCTCATTGAGTACCTGTAAATTGTAAAATAAACCAACTTACAAGCCTAACTAAGACTAGCCTGACTATTACAAACACTTAGGCAAATCATCTTTTCAGGGGATTTGGGATCTAATCAAAACTGACATTATCCCAATAGTCTCACAAAGAGAAAAGTTAACATCACCCCCCTCAACCACTTAATATGTTGCTTGACCTCAAGCAACAATAAAATATCAAAGAAAAACAAGAAGGATGTGCAATACATGGAAAGAAATAACCTGGATTGAATGAAGTGCTCGCTGACTGGGGTAACCGTCGTCATTAAGAACTCAAGAGATTGTAGATAAAAACATGAAAAAATCCACGAAGAAGACAACCACAAAATAAAAAATAAAAATTACGAAAATTAAAAATGATACCGGCCACCTCCCGTAGAGGGCTTTTGTTTAACGTCTTTTAGCTTAACGACCAACCTCCACTTCTTCACGTTATAGGAGTGAACTAATCCTTTTGGTCAAATGGTAGTATCTTCTGATGAACAGTGTTTCCACTCATGCATCATAATCTTTTTATTCTCAGGTAGCATTTGGTAATTGGTGAAGAACTTCATTAAAAATACAGCATATCCCAAAACATGTTTTTTCGGCTCAAAGAGAGGTACATAAATTTCATACATTCGGGATACGTCGAGAGCCAACTGTTCTCTCACACTCTTCCCAACTTCTTGGAACCTGGAATTATGGGAAATTATTCTCAGCTGTCTTGGCACTGGGGGATGCAATTTTTGTTTGTGCAGTTTGAACATATTAAACAAAGTTTACAATGCTAACATCATTTGAGACGACTTCAACCCCATATTCAGAATATTTCTCCATTGTTGTTGGTTTCATCTTGGAAGGAAAAGACAAAATATTAGCATAATAGGGCTTAGGAAATGAAGCACTAACATTTTCATCACTGATTTTTGGATTCTGCTCCACACTGGGTAGTGAGTTTGTTCCGAATTGTTTACTTCTTGTTCATCAACTGGAGTTGAAAAAATGGCTTTTGGACCTCTTCGAATTTCTCTCAACTCCTCAACGTTATATCCCTCACGTTTGTTGGACTAACTTTAGGCTGGGATGATAACTTCTCACCAGTTTGAGCTTCCAATCAACTGACAACAGTGACAAGCTGACTCATTTGCCCTTCCAAGTTCTTGATTATAGAGGTAGTGTTCTGCTGGAACTGCAAAGGCTGAATAATGAGCATCTTGATTAATTCCTCTGTAGAATATCCAGACTTCTCCACAGGTTGCTTGACATAATATTGCTCTCCCCACAGTTGTGACCAAGTGCTGTCATTCTCCTCCAAATGTTGGGGTTGAGGTCCACCTACAACGAGTTTTCTCACAAATAGGGTTAACATAGTTAGTTTCTCACTAATTGATGAATCACTTACCTTTTGTACCACTTTCACTGGTGCATCATGATGACTAAATTGTTGAGAATTTGTAGCCATATTTGCAATGAGGGTTCTCGTTTGTGCTGGAGTTTTATCGACAAGGGCTTCTCCACTTGTGATATCTAGCAAAATTATGTCTCTATTTAAATGTATTATTCGTTCAACTTTTTCCACGCATTAATGACCCTTGATAAACAACACGCTCTGTTCGCCGATTTTATCCCTTAATATTATTCAATTGAAATAAGTCCTTCAATGAACCTTTCTAACCAAACAATCTAGATACGATCTAAATTTAATTTGGTAGAAGAATTATAACCCTAGGATAAAAGTCAAACAAATTCACAAACATGCTAACTCGGTTCGAAAGAATTCGATCTATATCACCCTAGTAAATATTACTAGTTGCTACCAATGTCAAATAATCGCAACAATTACGAATTACAAAATTACAATCTAACAGACATGCAAGAATAAATCAACCTATGTGATCAAACTAAATTAATTATTTCATCACGTAAAATAATTAAATAGATGATATAAATATCCATGTAGATAAAATAAGGTTCAATTAGCAATCATCAAAATACAAATTTAGAAATCCCTAGAATTGGAATACAAATAAACTAACTACATGTGGTTGTGGGTGTCTTCATGGTTGACCGACTTCCTCATGATACTACTTATGTCCCAGGTTGTATTATTGTGGCCAAGATATGTGCATGCATGAACGGGCGATGAAGGCCAGGATTAATTATATGAATATACTGTGGCTATGTGTTCAATGTATAATATATATGGATGGTTCCTAGTTACCTTCGTATGATTATATTTATGAAGGTTAATTCCTCTCCAAGAAAAATAAAATGTGAATGTCATTTCTTGTTCATCAAGTAATTTGGTTATTGGACCACAAGAATTGGGCTTGGAGTTTTCTCACAAGTTTTGCGAGTGTATTGGGCTGATGCACATCAATTTGCTTCGTCCATATCTTGAGCTCCCGAATTCCAATTGACTCGATTCATTTTTTATTGTGACCCAATTTTCAGAAGCTTTGCATGGTTCAGATCTCTTCTCCATAAATCCACTGTATCAATCCCAGATATTTTTTCCTCTAACTCAAAAAGTTCCACAATACCCTGAAATTCATAGAAAAATATAAAATCAATGCATTGAGACCTTAATAGCATAAGTTGGATAGTTATGAGCAAAATATAAAATTATTGTTATAAAACAATCAGTTAAAGCACATAAATTACCCAATATCTTAGACTTATCATTTTTCCACTATATTACATACAACGTGAAATAAATGTGTAATTATAAAAAAAAATAAAGACTAAACACACACTTACATGAATTGTCTCTTCTATCAGACTATTGATTAGGCGTGAAATTATTAGATTTTATAGCTCGTTTTGCCCGTATTTTGATTGATTTCGATGAGTATTTAGAGTCAATTGAGTACTATTTTCATGAACTAATGAATTTTCCTCTTTGATTCTCAAAGATGGATAAAGGGCGAAGAATAGAGTTCGTAGGACTTTGAATCGACTCAAACGGATTCCCGGATGAGAAGATATGGAAGAAATACGAAATATACTAGTCCGAACGAGCAAAAGTATCATTTGGCCCGAAGAAGGAGGACTCAAGCAAGAAGAGGCCGAGTCCTAAGGACTCGACCATATTAAGCTCGAGTCCTAGTCCAATGCTGGAGGAGCAAAGCACTCGACCAGGCATTGCTCGAGTCCTTAGGACTCGAGCGGTCGAGTGCGCACTCGATCTAGACGCGGTCGAGTCCTAGGGACTCGACCAGGAGGCACTGGAGTCCTATTGGAGCGCTGGAAGAAAGAAGCACTCGACCCCCTAGAGCTCGAGTCCTAGGGACTCGACCTACGGCAGCTCGAGTGTTATAAGGGCAATTTCGGCCCATGAGTGTGAAAATCAACCCGTTGCCTATATATACCCATCCCGAACACATTTTTGGACACCACTTCACGTAGAGAGATTGTTTTGGACAGAGAAGAGCACCGAGAGTTCAAGCAAGCGTATTTTAGTTTTAATTGAGGTTTTAACATTACAAATTTATACTTAGAGTTTTATCTTGGATTTCTATCTTTTCTTTCTTCGATACTTGTTACATGCGACTTTGATTTCTTCTTAATTCGATTTTTGTTCTTAGACTTTAATTCTTTCTTAAACCATAGTTTATGTTATTTAGTTTTTCAATTCAATTTGTCATGTTTATGTTCGTTGCTTGTTTAATTACTTTCATTATCGTTAAAACCATGCTAGACTAAAACCCTTGTATGCTTAGGGTAGGATGAACTCGTAGAAGTAGGACGTTGGTACATAATTAGGGTAACTTGTGATGTTTAATTTTAATTCTCCTAATTAATGAATGCTTAAAATAGATCCCAGATTTATCTTTGAATTTAGTACGAACATTGTTAGAGAGAGGACGATCTTATCACTCTTTAATAACTAATAGGCTTAACGAGAGGGTTCAGAAGGGGTTTATTCATCTACCGGTTTATCAAGGGAGGACGACTGCATCACCTTAGTTGAATTAGGGTCTCATTAATTAAGCACAATCCATTAACTTGATTATTGGTTTAGTGAAGTCGATTGATAGGACAAAGTATTAGGGTTTAATTCTTGAGCTTTTAGTCTTTTAATCTTATACTTAGGATTATTTCTTGCACATCACTGTTTTTTTGATTATGTACCAGCTCCGTTAGTGTACATAGAAATTCCTATCCTGAGCATCACCTTCTTTTATTTGAAACCAAACCTTAGATAATTAATTTTGTTCTTTCTTTTGCATACGTAGAGTAATATAGTTTAGATTTAATAATTCTTAAAAAGCCAAAAACATTCACTCATATTAACTATGACGCGTAGATCTTCAGGGATTTGTTTGCATACAACCAATCCTGAGGTACGATATACTTGGTCTCTATACTTGCTGATACTACAGTGAACCCGTACACTTGCAGGGTAGCTTCTAGTAAAAGCTAGTAAAGTTTCGTCTAAGTCAATGGCGCCGTTGTCGGGGATGGCGATGTATGTCCATTGAGTAGGACTTGAAGATAGCTTAGTAGTTAGTAGTGAGTGCTTTATTCTTCTGTTTAATTCTTACTTGTTCGGCAGTTGCATTTTGAATCTTCTATTAGTGTTTCAGGTTTATGAAAACACGCCTGCAAGGAGATACGAGTGAGGAGAGAATACAGCTTGATCCTGAGACAGTAGAAAGAAGAAACCATGTCTTCTTAAGAAGGATGAATAATGCTGGTGGAGACAAAGAAAACATGAATCTGGATGGAATTGGGGATTTAGACAGAGCTACTGCAGAGTACGATGCTATAGTGGAACGGGTGGATGGAGTTGATGGAAAAACAGTAACCAGCAGATACCCATAGGGAAAACTCAGAACCAACGCTCGAACCCGCAAAACCAAAATAATTCTGCACAAACTCAAACCTAAAACCAAAGCCAGAGCAATAACTCGAACATCCCATTCAACAACCCACCTTATCCTTACCCATACCCACCATATCCTTATCCACCATACCCGTATCCTCCACCTCCTGCTTATAACCAACCACCAGTTCCGCAAGTACCTCTACCACCCGTCTATCCTCAGCACGTTCCTCAGAATGCTGATCACAATGTAGCAATCCGAGGAAGGTTTGCGGCACAGCCGCAATGATATTACGATGGAGTGGCATTGCCTCCGGTAGAGGCAAACAACTTCTCTATCTCCCCAGGAATCCTGAAGCTACTTACTGAGAATCAATTCAAGGAGGAGGTCGGGAAGGAGAATCCTCATACTCATTTGAGGAATTTTCTGATGATTGCCTCAACTTTCAATTATAACGGCATGTCTGAAGATGCCAAGAGGCTCAGGTTGTTCTCGTTCTCTGTAACTGGAATAGCGAAGGAGTGGTATGATAACACGCTTGCACGGGGAGGTGTAACCATATGGGCCGAGCTCGAGCGTCTGTTCCTCGAGCGATTCTACCCTCCGTCTAGAATGATCAGAGCAAGGATAGAGAACTCATCTTTCCAGCAGAAGCCAGGAGAGAACTTACGTCAGGCTTGGGAGAGATACTCCAACATGCTCATTGAGTGCCCACAGCACGGGTACAATGAATGGAACATCATGTTTTTCTTCTATTGTAAAGCCAGCAAGCCAGGCCAAGCCCACCTTGATGCATGTGCGAGTGGAGCATTCTTGAATTATGGTACAACTAGGTGTAGAGAGATTATTGATAACATTGTCAAGAATGTCGGGCAATGGAATGAGGACCCAGAATTTCAGAGAGCATATCAGTTGGAGGAGAATGAGGGAACGAGGAAGCTTTTGATGGCAATGATGGAAAAGAAAAGCAACCTCGAGATTCGGCAAAATCTGGTTGGAGGTAATACGGTAGTGAGTGAGAAAGTGGACCAGCCCACAGGTCAGCAAGAGGAGGCCAACTACATGGGAAGGCCTAATTATAACCAATGAGGGTATCCACAAGGTGGCAATCAATTTGGAAGACCTCCCTACGGTCAACCATTTGTACCACCTAGTCCACAACCTCCTCAGAATCAATGGAGGAATAACCAAAGATATCAAGGGGGTCAGCCATCAAACCAAACCCAATGGAGGAAGAACGAGAATTTCTCATATGTCAATCCGAAGGCTGGAATCACAGTTCCTCCAGGTGTTGATCCAGGTTCAAAACCCCCAGGTGGTGAAGGTGGTTCCTCGACTGAGGAGATGTTGAGAGCTATAGTTCAGAAGGTAGAAGAAGGGAGTAAGAGATTGTCCTCATTGGAGTATGATGTGAAAGAATTGCATAAGAAAGGTGATCAGCATGATCAAGAACTCCAAAGAAGGGACATTGATCTAAATAGAGCTCAACAAGAGAACAATCATAGGTTCACTTCTATCGAGTACTAAATTAGTCAAATTGCAAAGTCTCAAACGAGAGAGTCAGGCAAATATCCCTCAATGCCCGAGGCGAACCCGAAAGAGCAATGCAAAGCTATTGAGTTGAGAAGTGGGACCAAATATGATGGTCCTCAGATGTCTGCTGACTCAGAGACGCCCCAAGGTGAGGTTGAGATAGAAAGAAAAGAGCCTGAGGAAGTTAGAGATGGGATTGAGGAGATAGGAGTTGAGAAAAGGGTTGAGGGTGAAGGCACTCAAAAGAGCAAAGAGCCTGAAGAGGAAGGCATTGAGGAGATAGAGAGAGTTCCAAAGTGGAAGAAGGCAAAGGAAGTAAGGAAGAATATGAAAGAGACTGAGAGAGATGAATGGGGGGTACCCAAATCGGTGATACCTGTCCCATATCCACAGCGGTTTATGAAAAAGAAACTAGATGAGAAGTTTGCTAAATTCCTTGATGTATTTAAAAAGCTGCATATTAACATTCATTTTTATGGTGCTTTGGAACAGATGCCGAATTACGCCAAGTTCCTGAAGGACTTGATAGTGAAGAGACATAGAGTGGATGGACCCGAGCTAGTGCACTTGAACCACGAGGTGAGTGCTATAGTACACAAGGCGCTTCCTCCCAAGTTGAAGGATCCCGACAGTTTTACCATCTTATGTGATATCGGGAACGGGATCAAGAAAGGAGCTTTATGTTATCTAGGGGCGAGCATTAATTTGATACCTTTGTTGTTGTTCAAGAAGTTGGATGGGGGTGAGCTTCAACCCACGATGATGACTCTCCAGCATGCTGATAGGTCTACCACTAGACCTCAAGGAGTAGTGGAGGATGTTCTAGTGACGGTGGAGAATCATATTTTTCCCGCTGACTTCGTGGTAATCGATATGGAGGATGATGAGCATGTGCCACTGATTTTAGGGAGACCATTTCTAGCCACAGCCGGGATGGTACTTGATGTGGCGAATGGGAAGATCACGGTCAAAGTTGATGATCAAGAAGTGAAGATAGCTATCTATGAAGCTATGAAATACCCCATGGGAGATGAAAGTTGTCACTTCATTGACATCATGGAAACTTGTGTTGAAGATACACTTCTAGACCCTTGCTCTTTCTATGTTCATCAATTTGATTATCCTATCCTTAATAATCTATCTTATGAGTCTTATGATCTTGATTATTTTGACAGCTTGAAAGAGAATGAAGATGTCAAGATCTTGGAGATGAAGAAAGTAGAGGATGAGGATGACTTGGAAGCTGAGGAGGCCACTTTCGAGAAGATGTTTGATAAAGTCCCACCATTGGAGGCGAAGAAGGAGCTGAAACCACTCCCGGATCACCTCAAGTACGCCTATTTGGATGAGATCGAGAAATACCCGATAATTGTATCTGCCCTTTTATCTGATGATCAGCTAGAGAGACTTTTGGTAGTGCTTCGTAAGCACAAATCTGCTATAGGATGGTCGATCGCGGATATTAAGGGAATTAGTCCTTCCATTTGCATGCATAGGATTAGATTGGAAGAGGGTAGGAAGGTTGTAACGCAAAATCAACTTAGAGTCAATCAGGTGATTCAAGAGGTGATACATAAGGAGGTTTTGAAGTTGTTAGATAGCAACATGATCTTTGTTATTTCTGATAGTCCATGGGTAAGTCCGTTACACGTAGTTGCTAAGAAGGGGGGTACCACAGTGATTAAGACTGAGTCTTATAAATTGGTAGCCACTAGATTAGTGACGGGATGGCGTGTGTGTGTAGATTATAGGGAGTTGAACAAGGCAACGTGTAAGGATCACTTTCCTTTACCACTTCTTGATCAGATGATTGATAGATTAGGTGGTTTTGAGTACTATTATTTCTTAGATGGGTATTCGAGGTATAATCAGATCATGATAGCCCCCGAGGATCAAGAGAAGACCACATTCACCTGCAACTATGGGACTTTTACTTTTAGGAGAATGTCGTTCGGGTTGTGTAATGCACCCGCCACCTTTCAAAGGTGTATGATGGCTATCTTTCATGGGTTGATTGAAAAGATTATGGAGGTTTTCATGGACAACTTCTCCATCTACGGGGAGTCATTTGATAAATGTCTAATCAATCTTGAAGTTGTGTTGAGCAGGTGTGAAGAGACGGACTTGGTACTAAATTGGGAGAAGTGTCACTTCATGGTGAGAGAGGGTATTGTTCTTGGACATCATGTGTCCTCGAAAGGTATCCAGGTTGATAAAGCAAAGGTGATTGCTATTGAGAAGCTTCCACCACCTTCGACCGAGAAGGGGATTCGGTCATTTCTAGGCCATGCAGGATTCTATAGACGTTTCATAAAAGACTTTTCACAAATTGCTAAACCCCTTTCGCGGCTTCTTGAAAAAGAAGTCGCCTTTGAGTTTACTAATGAGTGTTTAGTGGTTTTTAAAAGGTTGAAAGAAGCGTTGGTGAATGCCCCAATACTTGTGACCCCGGATTGGTCTAACCTGTTTGTGCTTATGTGTGATGCGAGCAACTTTGCGATGGGGGTTTCTTTGGGGCAGATTCGGGAGAAGCGTTTTCACAATATTTACTATGCCTCGAAGATGCTGAATTCTGCTCAGGTGAACTACACTACGACCGAAAAGGAGCTGTTAGCGGTTGTGTATGCCTTTGATAAATTTCGGCCCTACCTAGTAGGGATGAAAATAATTGTATATACGGACCATGCAGCGATTCGGTATCTTATAGCAAGAAGGATGCAAAGCCCCATCTCATTCATTGGATCCTATTACTCCAGGAATTCGATATGGAGATTCGAGACAAAAAGGGATGTGAGAACGTAATAGCCGATCATCTTTCGAGGTTGGAGCTTACCAAGGAGAACACAGTGGAAGATCGAGAGGTGAACGATGAATTTTTGGACAAGAAGTTGTTTGGTTTAGGAGATATTATGGTATATCGAGTTGAAGGGAAAGCACTGTAGTTTGCTAATTATGCTAATTATTTAGCAAGTAGAGAGTTACCGGCGGAGATGGACTCGTTACACTGGAAGGCATTTCTGAAGAAAGTTCGGAATTTATTTTGGCCGGTCCATACTTGTTCAAAAGAGGGATTGATCATGTGTTGAAAAGGTGTATGCCCGAGGAGGAGTGGAGTGATATCATCAGGCATTATCATGCCTTGCCATGTGGAGGACATTTGGGTGGAGAGAAGACCGGAAGGAAGGTTCTTCAATCTGGTTTTTATTGGGCAACTCTCTTTAAGGATTGCATGGAATGGGTAAAAAGGTGTGATAAGTGCCAACGATTTGGCTCTATTACTAAGAGGGACGATATGCCGCTGCACGTGTTCATGGAAGTCGAGGTGTTTGACGTATAGGGGATTGATTTCATGGGTCCATTTCCTCCTAGCAATAGATTCTTGTATATTCTCGTGTGCATCGATTACGTCTCAAAGTGGATTGAAGTTATCCCTACAAGAGTGAATGATTCCCGAGTGGTGATTGAGTTCTTGAGGAAGAATATTTTTGCTAGATATGGAGTCCCACGAGCTTTGATTAGTGATGGGGGTAGTCACTTTGTGAACAAGTGGATGGAGAAGTTGTTGTCAAAGTATGAGGTAAGTTATCGAGTCTCTACTGCTTATCACCCTCAATCTAATGGTCTTGCAGAGGTATCGAATTGCCAAATCAAGGAGATCCTTGAGAAGACGGTGATTGTTAGTAGGAAAGATTGGGCATTGAAGCTTGATGATGCACTTTGGGCATATAGGACAGCTTTTAAGACCCCTCTTGGTATGTCTCCATACCAATTAGTTTTTAGGAAGGCATGTCACCTACCCGTGGAGTTGGAGCATAAGGCGTATTGGGCAATCAAAAAGCTGAATTTTGATAGTGCCTTGGTGGGTGAGAAGAGACTACTTCAATTGCATGAGTTGGAGGAGTTTCGAGATAGTGCCTACGAGAGTGCCCGAATTTTCAAAGAGAAGACTAATAGATGGCATGATGCTCGATTAAGGAAGAAGGAGTTCCAAGTTGGAGATCAAGTCCTCGTATTCAATTCGAGGATGAAGTTGTTTGGTGGAAAGCTCAAGGCCAAGTGGAACGGGCCGTATGTGGTGAGGAAAGTTTACAAGAGTGGATTCCTTGAAGTCGAGAAGGAGGATGAACATGTATTCATGGTGAACGGGCATCGAGTGAAGAAATTCTACAACTTCTCTTATGATAATAAGGGAGATATTTTAGATTCTCAAGTCCCATGAGCTCCTTCTGCTCGGTCCGACACTAGGACCTTACAAATAGCGCTGGGTGGGAGGCAACCCACTTTTATTTGCTTTTGTGTGTTTATTTTTTTTTCGTTGTGTGGATTGTATTTGTTAACCTCGTTGTTTGAGATTTTTGGTGTAGGCTTAGCTCGTGGTGCTTGATTCACGTATTTGAGCCCGAGGAAAAGCAATTCATGAAGATGGAGATGTGTCGAGTAGTAAAGCATTCAATTGTGGTGTGTGAGGTAACCCGAACCCCAAACATAGACATCTTTGTGAAGTCGAAGTTTGGGGGGTGGAGTTTTTATTTGCTCGTTGATTTGCATTGATAGTGATTGAAGTTCATGAGAATTAAGTGCACGTACTCGTTCGTAGTCATTCTTTTCAAACTTTATTATTGCGTAGCAAGAACAAAGTTTGGGGGGTGTGTATTCGTACTTCGAGTTGTACACGAAATTCTAATGAAAAAATGGTCAAATTTTCCGAAATTATTGATGCATGAAGTAAGTTGAAGTGAATTGAGTGTGAGTATATAAGTGTGTGGTGAGTTGGATCATTGAAAAGCACATTGGAAGAGACCCCGATCCCTCGATCGAATGAGCGATCTTGCTTAAATCGAGGGGTTTTCCAGATTAGTACTCGTGTTGTTCGTTAATTTTCAAAAATCAAGGTGGAAAACGTTTAAAACGTATTTTGGAGTAGCACTCAAGCCAAAGAGGTTGAGTCCTTAGAACTCAAGCACTCTTGGCTCGAGTGCATGTGTTTTACAGAGGAGAAGGAGCACTCGATCGATGCTTGGTCGTGTCCTAGGGACTCGACCGCTCAAGTCCGCACTCGACTGAGTAGTGCTCGAGTCCTAAGGACTCGACCGCTCGAGTCCGCACTCGATCGAGGCGTGCTCGATTCCTAAGGACTCGACTGATGCGTGCTCGGGCCTTTTCTTTTCTTTTCTTTTCTTTTCTTGACCTCAGTTTCTTTCCCCCTATAAATACCCCTTCCCCACATTTTTACACACACTTATACACACCAAAAAGGGGCGATTTTGCTGAAAGTTTCGACCCATCTCCCTTTCACTCCATTTCGTCCATTTTTCATCTCAATTCATCACAAGAGCACGAATCCCTTGTTCCAAGGTATGTAATTTCTTACTCTCCTCTATCTTTTCTTAGTTTAGGCTTGGATTAGACTTGAATTGAACATGAGAATTAAAGTTCTAGGTTTTGGATGAGAATTTGGGATTCCTTGATTTATCCAATATTTCTTGATTCGTTGTTGATAGATTGTGCTAATATGCTATGGGTTTGCCAATTTTACTTGCAATTTTGAGATTGAGTGAGTAGAATAGGTGAATTTCTAGAGAGAGAGAAAGTGCATGAATGCTTGAAGTATTGTGGGTATTGCTTGTTGAGTAAAAATTGATGAATTTTGAGATAGATGAGTGGATAGTTAATTGTAAATTGAGTCTTGAGCATGTAAATTGCAAATTTTGTGATGTTACTTCATGATAGACTTATGCTTGGAGCTTGGTTGATGAATTATGAGAATATTGAGTTGGGTTGATAGGCTTTGAGAGAATAATGATACCTCTATGCGAATTTAGGTGCAAAAGAATGTTTATGAGAATGAGATGTTACTTGGGTTGATTTGTGTTGAATATGTTATTCTCGAGTAATGACTTTTCTCTAAATATTTTGACAAAATAGGCCATGGCCCCGCCTACGAGATATGAGGATAGATGGATATTGGGTGCCGAATTAGAAGCTGTGACCGAGGATTTACGCAAGAAAGGGTTGCTGCCCTCCTGGTGGAATATTGATTATGGACGACATTGGAGCGAACATGCGTATAGATGGAAGTTGGTGGCTGGGAAAGTCATAAAAATTAGACGCCCGTGTGTTGAGTCATGAAAAGTTTGGGGATAGAAGAGGAGGTGAGAAGCATTTTTTAGAAGAACAACATCGACGGCTTCTATGAGCTTTTACTCACTATGGAGATGCGCATGGATTTAGTGGAGCAGTTCTTAGCATCGGTGAAAATGAGAGATGCGAGCTCTTTTGAGTTCATGGTTCAGAACGTGTGGCATACATACGATGTGGTTGCTGTGAACCGAGCATTGAAGCTTCCATCTTACGAGGGTCGCAATCACCAGTCAAGTTCATTCAATGCTAATCACTTCTGGAAGCTTATCGCAGGAGGAGCAACTAAAATGTATAAGTGCAAGAATGCTCGTGCTTCATTGATCAGGAATCCGGTTACCGTTATATGGAATGAATTTTGGGAAACACGATCTATGTTAGGTCGGATGCGGGAACAGTTACTACAAAGCAGCTCTATGGGATGTGGTGCTTACTTCAGAATATGAAGCATGATTTCGGGAAGGACGTCCTTGAGCATTTGATCGAAACTCCATTTAGGATGGGAGCGAAGACGTTGAAAGTCTGAGGAGGAGGGCTAATCACCATCATATTGAGAAATTGAGAAATTGAGCCGATGGCCGTGCCTTGTATTGGAAGGGACATTGACTTCGAGCATTTGTTCAGTGCATATATGTGCGAGCGTTGGTTGGGAGTTTATTGTTTCCGACTCTCGAATAATGAGATTTTCCCTCTCCCGAAGGAGAAGTTGGTAACATTGAAGGGATGGAAGAAGGAAAACGTTGGGATGAATGGGAAGCATCATTTGGGTGTGATGGAGAGGTTCAAGGAGAGGTTAATAAGTCAAGGGCTTTGTGAGCAAAGATCCAAGAAGAGACTGAGGTGTGAGGCTGGAACAAGTGGAACTAGAGGCTCTGATGAAGAGGAAGAAGAAGAAGAGTATGAGAAAGGAGCTGATGATGAAGAAGAGAATGAGAACGCCACGGGAGGAGGTCAAGTACCTCAAGATAGCGAGTTCGAGATGCCCAAAGCACCGACTCATGGGGGTTGGTACCCAACCCAACTACAGTGGAAATAAGTGGAAGCTGATATTCAGGCATTGCGTACCAATGTTACGCAACTTCGCACGTCTCAGAATCAGTGGTACACGGAAGTGTCGAGTATGCGAGGGGAATTCCAAGAGGTCCGATCAGAGGTTTCAGATGTGAGAAGATGGATGGAGGCACTCTTTGTCTCCCACTTAGGACCGGATCACCCGAGCTACCACCCACCACCGCCTCCGGATGCATGATGATCATGGGGATTCCCCCCTGTTTCTTTTCTCTTTTCTTTTCTTTTCTCTTCTTATTTTCTGCTTTTGAGTGTGAACTGATTTGTTTGAGTGATGTGGTTGATTATGGGGCTGTAACGGAATTCTTATTCAAACTGTCGGATTATGATATGTGTTGAACTTATTGAGTTGATTGATTTATTTCATGCTTATTAACTCTTGCTACTTATTGATTGTTATTCTTGAGTATGATCTGATGAGTAGGGTGAATTGTTAAGTTGAGTTAGGGAGTCTATTGTGTGAGTGTATGAGTTAGAGTTGATTCGAGAGAAAACATGTATGCTTACAAATTATCTTTTTGAGTACTTGTGTGATGAGAGTGAGAATTCACTAGGACTAGCATGGATGTGAAAGTCGTGATAATTGAGCCTTTTTTAGATTAAGATGCATGAATTGATCTCTTCATTTGTGAGTGGGTCATCACCTTAGAGGATGATAGAACTTGTGTGTGCTCTCGCTTCTTGATTGTGTCTAGTTTGATATGCCGAAAGTGATTTTAGGCCATCTTTGATTTGTTGAGTCACTTAGCCAAAATAAGCCTACCAATAACACTTATTCCTTGTTAGCCCGTTTGAGTCTTGGCCTATTATTTGCTAGCACATTTTAACACTTATCCAAATTTCTAAATTCTTTTTGTCTCAATTTGAGTGGAGAATAGGAAAAGTGTGAATGAGGATGGATTGAGTTGAGTTGAGAAGGGGAATTATGATGGTTGAGTTGTGATAAAAGAAGGGTGTGACGAAGTTTTGAGTTTTGGGGAAGACCAAAAAAATTTGAGAATGAGCAAAAGAAAAAATGAGTTCATATGTATGTGTGAAAAAGAAAAGTGTGGTGATTGAAAAAGTGAAATAAGTTAGAGAAAAGAAAAATTGAAGTGTTGAAAGTAGAGGAATTGAAAAGTGTATTGCATGAAGATGTTTGAAGTATTTTGTTCCTCTTCTTGAAGTATTGAAATTTGATTTTCCATTCTCCATTCACTTGAATCACTTACCCCATATAGTTGTCTCACCTGTCCAAAGAGCCTACGTTACAACCTTGATAAAGTTTTTTTTGATTCGGCATTGATTTCTAGAGAATGGTCAAAGTTGAGAGTGCGTACAAGCTTATGACTGCTGATATGTGTGATTGATTGATTGAGTGAGTCCCTTATCATTGATATGCACTTGTGAGAGAGTGAAACACATCGTTGAGTGCACATCCATGGTTGATTTGGTGGTTCTTGCTATTATTGCATAAGTATGATGAAGGGTGTGAGTTTGTATACGTGTGAACGATCTTTGAAAATTGAGCTCAATTACTTGCATGATTTGGTCCTTGATTCATTCCTAACAAATTCACTTAGGACAAGCAATATGATAAGTTTGGGGGGGTTGATTAGGCATGAAATTGTTAGATTTTATAGCTTGTTTTGCCCGTCTTTTGATTGATTTCGATGAGTATTTAAAGTCAATTGAGTACTATTTTCATGAACTAATGAATTTGCCTCTTTGATGCTCATAGATGGATAAAGGGTGAAGAATGGAGTTCGTAGGACTTTGAATCGACTCAAACGGATTTCCGGATGAGAAGATATGGAAGAAATACGAAATGTACTAGTCCGAACGAGCAAAAGTATCATTTGGCCCGAAGAAGGAGGATTCAAGCAAGAAGAGGTCGAGTCCTTGGAGGTTGAGTCCTAGTCAAATGCTGGAGGAGCAAAGCACTCGACCAGGCCTTGCTAGAGTCCTTAGGACTCGAGCGGTCGAGTGCGCACTCGATCAAGACGCAGTCGAGTCCTAGGACTCGACCAGGAGGCACTCGAGTCCTATTGGAGCGCTGGAAGAAAGAAGCACTCAACCCCCTAGAGCTCGAGTCCTCGGGACTCAACCTAGGGCAACTCGAATACTATAAGGGCAATTTCAGCCCATGAGTGTGAAAATCAACTCGTTGCCTATATATACCCATCCCGAACATATTTTTGGACACCACTTCACGTAGAGAGATAGTTTTGGGAGAGAGAAGAGCACCGAGAGTTCGAGCAAGCGTATTTTAGTTTTAATTGAGGTTTTAACATCACGAATTCATAGTTAGAGTTCTATTTTGGATTTCTATCTTTTCTTTCTTCGATACTTGTTACATGAGACTTTGATTTCTTCTTAATTCGATTTTCGTTCTTAGACTTTAATTCTTTCTTAAACCCTAGTTTATGTTATTTAGGTTTTCAATTCAATTTGTCATGTTTATGTTTGTTGCTTGTTTAATAACTTTCGTTATCATTAAAACCATGGATGAACTCGTAGAAGTAGGACATTGGTACATAATTAGGTTAACTTGTGATGTTTAGTTTTAATTCTCCTAATTAATGAATGCTTAAAATAGATCCCAGATTTATCTTTGAATTTAGTACGAACATTGTTAGAGAGATGACGATCTTATCACTCTTTAATAACTAATAGGCTTAACGAGAGGGTTTAGAAGGGGTTTATTCATCTACCGGTTTATCTAGGGAGGACGACCGCATCACCTTAGTTGAATTAGGGTCTCATTAATTAAGCACAATCCATTAACTTGATTATTGGTTTAGTGAAGTCGATTGATAGGACAAAATATTAGTGTTTAATTCTTGAGCTTTTAGTCTTTCAATCTTGTACTTAGGATTATTTTTTGTACATCACTGTTATTTTGATTATGTACCAGCTCCGTTAGTATACGTAGGAATTCCTATCCTGAGCATCACCTTCTTTTATTTGAAACCAAACCTTAGATAATTAATTTTGTTCTTTCTTTTGCATACATAGAGTAATATAGTTTAGATTTAATAATTCTTAAAAAGCCAAAAACATCCACTCATATTAACTACGATGCGTAGATCTTCAGGGATCTGTTTGCATACAACCTATCCCGAGGTACGATATACTTGGTCTCTATACTTGCTGATACTACAGTGAACCCGTACCCTTGCGGGGTAGCTTCTAGTAGAAGCTAGTAAAGTTTCGTCTAAGTCAACTATCACTATGAGGCGTTAATATATTGTCAACGCTTTTATCATTTTTCAACTAATTCAAGAAACTAGTGTGCAGATATATATTGTTGAACTAATTATACTACTTGATTTGTTTTAATTAAATTTTTCTTTCGCTTGTTATCTAATATTTACCTAAAAGAACATTTATTTTCTATATATCCACGACTGCAATAATACTTTGGCGTCATTCACTGTGCAATTGAAAAATATTTATGGACAATTTTGTCCTTAGTATATTTTATTTTTCATTATTACACCTAACTACCTATTTCATTTATTTTATTCTATGAACTTTGTAATTTTACCAATAAATTAGTCAACTACTTGCTTTATTTATTCTATAACCTTTGGAATTCTTATACCAACGATTATAATTAGTATTACTTCTTTATCCTTTGCGGTAACCTAATAAGCTTCAAGACCCTTGTTTTCGGGTACTCCACTTCCCTATAATGTCAGCTCAATAATTTTCTATTTTTGTAATTATAATACAAAATTGTGATTATTTATTCCATAGATTATCGTAATAGCATGAATGGCTGTAATTAATCATTCTGAACTCGAATCTAATTTTTCTAATTCTAAGTTCGTTCATTCATATTTTAAGAGATTCTAGCTCTCTCTATTTTCAAATGCAAATTTTATCTAAAGTTCTCTTCAATTTGATCAGTTTCATCATAAATGTTAATTTGTTATGTTCTCTATTTTGGCAGGGAAGTGCCCGATTTTAAGTACAAACAACGTAAGAAGATGGACTAATGATCGATGAACAAATTCAGAGAGTTGCATAATGTGCTAAAAGAAGATGAGGTGAAGACTCTCTGATACAAGGTGTTGGGAAATTGTATTGAGTTAAGTTTTGATTAAGATGTCAAAATGTTCTCCCTAGAATAATGTAAGTAAATTGTATTCAGTAGAGTTAGACTAGAATTAGTCAGTTCAACTGTTAGGGAACTGGAGTATATTTACTAATCTCTGAGTGTATATTGTTCACTAAAGTCCGCTGAAGAGATGAAGTCTACTGAAGTGAAGTTTACTGAAGAAGACACCTGAAGCACAAATCTTTTCTACGTGCATTTATGCTAAAGGAAGTGCCATCAGTAGAAGTATTGGAAGCCCACTGATGAAGAACTAACGGATGCATTTAAGATATAAACACATTAAAAGCTGTTAGTTATTCTGGTGGGAACGAAGGCAAAAATAATGTCAGTAAAGCTTGCAATAAATGAAGGAATAAGAAGGTTCTTAGTGGAGTTCCACCTTAAACCCAGACAAGCTCTGCACCACGTTGACTGGGCAGCCCAATGAGAAGTTGACACGTAGGCGTACCCTACTGACAGCCGACCTGTCACATACTGACATGCACCAAAAGTCATACCTTACCTTTTTCAGAAAGCTGGTTGCAGGCAAAGACTTCCAAGCCAATTATTGATGCAACATAAAGCTAGAAAGAGCCGTTTGAGTCAATCACATTCAAGAGACTTACTTGGGAAGATTCAAACTCCAAAGGGAAGATTTTTAAGAAGTCTATAAATACAGAAGGTCATGCTCAATGTTGATGTTGATGTTTTCCATAACATCATAATTTGCCCTTTCTTCAAATGACAAACATTCTGTGATCGGATGTTGGAACGAATGTTATGACATGCAGGATGAAGATCTAGAATATTCAACAAGAATCTGGAGGATCAATGTTACAAGGAATGTTGCAACATAAGGTGCAACAGAAGCGGTTACAGATTCCAGAAGGTTCCACAAGGACCTACACGATCCAGGCCATTCCAGATCATTTAGAAGGATCTAGATCATGCGGTTGCTGTCAAATATTCAGAATAAAACCACCTAAATAGACGGTTATTTGCAGAGATCGTGGGAAGTTACATTTGGAGTTTATTCTAGTTCCATCTATTAGGATTTAGAGGGTTGAAGACCGATACCTTTCACACCTATAAATAGAGGACGTGGACTTCAATATCAGGCAAGGAATAATCAATTATCAATTGATGAGTATTATTTTACGAAGTTGGTAGTTATTATTTCTTCCTCGTTTGTGTTATTTTGAATGTCACAACATTCTTAATAACATTCAACAGCGTGGAGTAAATGAGTACACCTACTCTAGTGTTGATCCTGAGTTTAAAGGTGATAGGGCAGTTATTCCAACATTTATGTTATGCCTTGAAGTAGAGTTCTTCTCGTATAACTTGCGGTAGAACCTATATCCATAGATAGAGAGATCATTGATATAGAGTGAGATCAACTTTGACGGTGTATAGATTATACACTTAGTCAATTTAGATTTGATAGGTGATATCGAGTCTTATTTCCGTTGTGAACGATTTTACTCTTTACACAACTTTTGTATCACTACTTTTGTTATAGTGAACGTTTCGCCGTAAGGCTAGCACAAGTAATTTATATAGTTTGTGTTAAAAAGTATTCCATCTTGCAATTGTGTGTTTGAGTCTTCCGCTGTATACACGTTTTATACTCTATTTTCCAAATTGTCGTAGTGATTGTTCCAACATTCATTATAACATTTTAACACACAGAACGCGGTGCCCCAACAAGTGGTATTAGAGCGGGTTCTTGACGGTACTAAGTTTTGATCCTGTGTATAGTGTGTCGCAATTGCAATGGAATATCTATTTACTCCATTTGTTATGCTAATGGAGATGGTCTGATCATTGAAGATATATTTTGACAACTTCTCTTAGTTGAGGGGGAGTAAAGTTTGAGATAATCTACAACACAAGAAGATGACATATATAATTGAGGGGGAGCACGTGCAGGCTATGATGCAGTAGTTGTCCTTACAACTACAACTTCAATCATTCGTGTGCTGAAATATTTTCTCTTGTGTGGTGTAGCAGAAAGGTCAAATTGGGGGAGATTGTTGATCTTGATGTTTTCCACAACATCATAATTTGCCCTTTCTTCAAATGACAAACATTCTGTGATCGGATGTTGGAACGAATGTTATGACATGCAGGTTGAAGATCTAGAATATTCTACAAGAATCTGGAAGACCCAATGTTAAAAGGAATGTTGCAACATAAGGTGCAACAGAAGCAGTTATAGATTCTAGAAATTTCTACAAGGACCTATACGATCCAGGCCATTCCAGATCATTTAGAATGATCTAGATCATGTGGTTGTTGTCAAATATTCAGAATAAAACCACCTAAATAGACGGTTATTTGCAGAGATCATGGGAAGTTACATTTGGAGTTTATTCTAGATCCATCTACTAGGATCTAGAGGGTTGAAGATCGATACCTTTCACACCAATAAATAGAGGACGTGGACTTCAATATCAGGCAAGGAATAATCAATTATCAACTGATGAGTATTATTTTACGAAGTTGGTAGTTATTATTTCTTCCTCGTTTGTGTTATTTTGAATGTCACAACATTCTTAATAACATTCAACAGTGTGGAGTAAACGAGTACACCTACTCTAGTGTTGATCCTGAGTTTAAAGGTTATAGGGCAGTTATTCCAACATTTATGTTATGCCTTGAAGTAGAGTTCTTCTTGTATAACTTGCGGTCGAACCTATATCCATAGATAGAGAGATCATAGATATAGAATGAGATCAACTTTGACGGTGTATAGATTATACACTTAGCCAATTTAGATTTGATAGGTGATACCGAGTCTTGTTTCCGTTGTGAACGATTTTACTTTTCACACAACTTTTGTGTCACTACTTTTGTTATAGTGAACGTTTCGCCGTAAGGCTGGCACAAGCTATTTTATATAGTTTTTGTTAAAAAGTATTCCATCTTGCAATTGTGTGTTTGAGTCTTCCGTTGTATACACGTTTTATACTCTGTTTTCCAGATTGTCGTAGTGATTGTTCCAACATTCATTATAACATTTTAACACACAGAACGCGGCGCCCCAAGAAGTGGTATCAGAGCGGGTTCTTGACGGTACCAAGTTTTGATCCTGTGTATAGTGTGTCGCAATTGCAATGGAATATCTATTTACTCCATTTGTTATGCTAATGGAGATGGTCTGATCATTGAAGATCTATTTTGACAACCTCTCTTAGTTGAGGGGGAGTCAAGTTTGAGATAATCTACAACACAAGCAGATGACATATATAATTGAGGGGGAGTACGTGTAGGCTATGATGCAGCAGTTGTCCTTACAACTACAACTTCTCTCCTTCGTGTGCTGAAATATTTTCTCTTATGTGGAGTAGCAGAAAGGTCAAATTAGGGGAGATTGTTGATGTTGATGTTTTCCACAACATCATAATTATCCCTTTCTTCAAATGACAAACATTCTATGATCGGATGTTGGAACGAATGTTATGACATGCAGGTTGAAGATCTAGAATATTCTACAAGAATCTGGAAGACTCAATGTTACAAGGAATATTGCAACATAAGGTGCAACAGAAGCGGTTACAGATTCCAGAAGATTCTACAAGGACCTACACGATGCAGGCCATTCCAGATCATTTAGAAGGATCTAGATCATGCGGTTGCTATCAAATATTCAGAATAAAACCACCTAAATAGACGGTTATTTGCAGAGATCATGGGAAGTTACATTTGGAGTTTATTCTAGATCAATCTACTAGGATCTAGAGGGTTGAAGATCGATACCTTTCACACCTATAAATAGAGGATGTGGACTTCAATATCAGCCAAGGAATAATCAATTATCAACTGATGAGTATTATTTTACGAAGTTGGTAGTTATTATTTCTTCCTCGTTTGTGTTATTTTGAATGTCACAACATTCTTAATAACATTCAACAACGTGGAGTAAATGAGTACACCTACTCTAGTGTTGATCCTAAGTTTAAAGGTGATAGGGCAGTTATTCCAACATTTATGTTATGCCTTGAAGTAGAGTTCTTCTCGTATAACTTGCGGTCGAACCTATATCCATAGATGGAGAGATCATAGATATAGAGTGAGATCAACTTTGATGGTGTATATATTATACACTGTTGGTCCCGTTTTTTCATTCACAAACAAGGACAATATGGGAAATTAGGAGAAATTTTTGTTTTAACACTGATGTTATGCAAGTCAGTAAAGCAATAAAGAACACAACAATGTAAAGTGGTTCGGAGGCTCAAGCTCCTACATCCACTGCCTGATTTAACAGGAAATCCACTACCCGGGATTCTTGTTTTTAACGTGCCAAGGTGCACTCACAACTGGACTCACACCCCTCCGCGGAGCTGCCTCTCGAACTGGCCTCACATCCCTCTTCACACAGGGACTGCCTCTCCTCCCCTCACTGAAACACCTAACACTCTTCTGGAAAGGGTTTAGTTTTGGTTTGGTTCTCTCCAACTAGGTGAGATTTTCCCTTACATGGTTTTAGCCTTTAAGCTAAGGTTGGGAAAATCTCTCTAAGCTTAGGATGTATATGATGAGCTCGAGTATACAAACTGGAACACTCAAATATGACTATGAAGAACTCAGGTCAGTGTTCTTGATGGAGATGGTGCCTCCTTATGCCTCCCTTGAAACGCACCACTCTCACATCAGCTCCTTGCTTATTCACAAATGAAGCTTGAGTTTGTATTTATAGTGTGGATTTGAATGTTACCGTTGGAGAGAGTAACATTCAAATCCAGACTATCTATGGAGTGAAATTCTCCTTTTCAGTAAAGTATGGTCTTTGTCAGCTTTTGTCAGATTTGCTGCCTTGACTTGATTGGTCCACGTGGACTGAGTCCAACAGCTCTTTTGTTCAGGGTACTTGATCAGGGTAGTCCTGACTTCAGGCGACTTCTCTTCAGCTAACTTGAAGTTCTCTTAGGATACTTTTCTTCAGTAGACTTGGGGTCTTCTTAGGAACTTTCATTGGACTTGAAGTCTACTCATTGGACTTCCTTCATTGGACTTTAAGTCTACTCAGGAGAGTTTCTCAGTAGACTTCCTTCATTGGACTTCCTTCATTGGACTTTAAGTCTACTCAGGAGAGTTGACATAAGGCAAATTGTTAGCCTCTCATTCCTCAGTAGCCTGACTCCTTCAGGATCTACTCGGCACAACACTGATCCTCATGACCATGCTCTTCACTGAGTAGTCCACTGACCAGCTTAGAAAGTCAGGTTTATACTCAGTGGGACTTCCTTCAGGACGATCTTCAGGTCTTCAGGGGACTTCAGTTTGTTTCCTCTTGGATGGCTTCTGACTTCTTCAGGTTTATGAGTCCGCTGAGTTCCCCCTCAACAGAGTACCTGTAAACTGAAAACAAACTATCCTAACCTGAACCTTTACAAGACAATCCTGACCGCACACATCCTATTACAAGTCGTTTTGGAAAATCATCTGTTGGGATATTTAGTTTTGATGATTTTCCAAAACCACATGTAATAGGTTTGAAAGCAGTCAGGATAGTATCTTTTAGTTTCAGGTCAGGCTAGTTTGTTTTTCAGTAGAACATGTTATCAGTGCAAGAAGAACTCAGCTGAGGGGGGAACTCAGTGAGGGGGAACTCTACTGAGAGGAACTCAGTGAGGGGGAACTCTGCTGAGAGGAACTCAGCAGAGGGAAGAACTCTACTGAGGGGGAACTTAGTGAGGGGGACTCACTGATAGAGCCTAAGGAAGTCAAGATGACATCACAAGGAGAGCGACTGAAGCCATGTCAGAAGACTTGAACCTGAAGAGAAGCCTGAAGGAAGTCCCACTGAGTATAAACCTGACTATTCTAAGCTAAGTCAGTGGACTACTCAGTGAAGAGCATGATCAGAAGGATCAGTGCTGGGCCTAGTAGGACCTGGAGGAGTCAGGCTACTGAGGCTGGGAAGCTTGACAAATAGCCTTATGTCAACTCCCCTAAGTGGACTTCAAGTCTACTGAAGGAAGGTATCCTGAGAGGATTACAAGTCAGCTGAAGACAAGTCGCCTGAAGTCAGGACTACCCTGATCAAGTACCCTGAACAAAAGAGTCGTTGGACTCAGTCTACGTGGACCAATCAAGTCAAGGCAGCGAATCTGACAAAAGCTGACAAGGCCATACTTCACTGAAAAGGAGGATTTCACTCCAGAGATAGTCTGGATTTGAATGTTACTCTCTCCAACGATAACATTCAAATCCACACTATAAATACAAACTCAAGCTTCATTTGTAAGTGTGCGAATGCGGAAGCAAGGAGCTGATGTGAGAGTGGTGCGTTTCAAGGGAGGCATAAGGAGGCACCATCTCCATCAAGAACACTGACCTGAGTTCTTCATAGTCATATTTGAGTGTTCCAGTTTGTATACTCGAGCTCATCATATACATCCTAAGCTTAGAGAGATTTTCCCAACCTTAGCTTAAAGGCTAAAACCATGTAAGGGAAAATCTCACCTAGTTGGAGAGAACCAAACCAAACTAAACCCTTTTCAGAATAGTGTTAGGTGTTGCAGTGAGGTGAGGAGAGGCAGTCCCTGAGTGAAGAGGGATGTGAGGCCAGTTCGAGAGGCAGCTCCGCGGAGGGGTGTGAGTCCAGTTGTGAGTGCACCTTGGCACGTTAAAAACAAGAATCCCGGGTAGTGGATTTCCTGTTAAATCAGGCAGTGGATGTAGGAGCTTGAGCCTCCGAACCACTTTACATTGTTGTGTTCTTTATTGCTTTACTGACTTGCATAACATCAGTGTTAAAACAAAAATTTCTCCTAATTTCCCATATTGTCTTTGTTTGTGAATGAAAAAACGGGACCAACAATCATTGTTGGGATATTTTAGTTTTGATGATTTTCCAAAACAACATGTAATAGGTTTGAAAGCAGTCAGGATAGTATCTTTTAGTTTCAGGTCAGGCTAGGTTGTTTCTCAGGAGAACGAGTTATCAGTGGAGGAAGAACTCAGTTGAGGGGGAACCCTACTGAGAGGAACTCAGCTGAGGGGGAACTCTACTGAGAGGAACTCAATGAGGGGGAACTCACTGACACAGCCTGAGGAAGTCAAAATAACATCAAAAAGAGAACAGACTGAAGCCATGTCAGAAGACCTGAACCTGAAGAGAAGCCTGAAGGAAGTCCCACTGAGTATAAACCTGACTTTCTAAGCTGGTCAGTGGACTACTCAGTGAAGAGCATGATTGAGAGGATCAGTGCTGTGCCTAGTAGGACCTGAAGGAGTCAGGCTACTGAGGCTGGGAAGCTTGACAAATAGCCTTATGTCAACTCCCCTAAGTGGAGTCTACTGAAGAAAGGTATCCTGAGGATTACAAGTCAGCTGAAGACAAGTCGCCTGAAGTCAGGACTACTCTGATCAAGTACCCTGAACAAAAGAGCCGTTGGACTCAGTCCACGTGGACCAATCAAGTCAAGGCAGCGAATCTGACAAAAGCTGACAAAGGCCATACTTTACTGAAAATGAGAATTTCACTCCATAGATAGTCTGGATTTGAATGTTACTCTCTCCAACGGTAACATTCAAATCCACACTATAAATACAAACTCAAGCTTCATTTGTGAAGAAGCAAGGAGCTGATGTGAGAGTAGTGCGTTTCAAGGGAGGTATAAGGAGGCACCATCTCCATCAAGAACATTGACCTGAGTTCTTCATAGTCATATTTGAGTGTTCCAGTTTGTATACTCGAGCCTATCATATACATCCTAAGCTTAGAGAGGTTTTCCCAACCTTAGCTCAGAGGCTAAAACCATGTAAGGGAAAATCTCACCTAGTTGGAGAGAACCAAACCAAACTAAACCCTTTTCCAGAATAGTGTTAGGTGTTGCAGTGAGGTGAGGAGAGGCAGTCCTTGAGTGAAGAGGGATGTGAGGCCAGTTCGAGAGGCAGCTCCGCGGAGGGGTGTGAGTCCAGTTGTGAGTGCAACTTGGCACGTTAAAAACAAGAATCCCGGGTAGTGGATTTCCTGTTAAATCAGGCAGTGGATGTAGGAGCTTGAGCCTCCGAACCACTTTACATTGTTGTGTTCTTTATTGCTTTACTGACTTGCATAACATCAGTGTTAAATCAAAAGTTTCTCCTAATTTCCCATATTGTCTTTGTTTGTGAATGAAAAAACGGGACCAACATCATCAAAACTAAATATCCCAACAATTTCCCCCTTTTTGATGATTCCAAAACTTCTAACAAAAAGATTTTCTATTACAAGAATGAGGTTAGAGCACAAGTAATAGTTTTAAAAAATGTAGAAATTCCCATGGTTTTAAAACATTTAAGATCTGTTCGGTTGACCATTTTTCTTAACAAATCTGGATCAGTGGTCATGTGAACAACCCGCTCTGATACCAATTGTTGGTCCCGTTTTTTTCATTCACAAACAAGGACAATATGGGAAATTAGGAGAAATTTTTGTTTTAACACTGATGTTATGCAAGTCATTAAAGCAATAAAGAACACAACAATGTAAAGTGGTTCGGAGGCTCAAGCTCCAACATCCACTGCCAGATTTAACAGGAAATCCACTACCTGGGATTCTTGTTTTTAACGTGCCAAGGTGCACTCACAACTGGACTCACACCCCTCCCCGGAGCTGCCTCTCGAACTGGCCTCAAATCCCTCTTCACACAGGGACTGCCTCTCCCCCCCTCACTGAAACACCTAACACTCTTCTGGAAAGGGTTTAGTTTTGGTTTGGTTCTCTCCAACTAGGTGAGATTTTCCCTTACATGGTTTTAGCCTTTAAGCTAAGGTTGGGAAAATCTCTCTAAGCTTAGGATGTATATGATGAGCTCGAGTATACAAACTGGAACACTCAAATATGACTATGAAGAACTCAGGTCAGTGTTCTTGATGGAGATGGTGCCTCCTTATGCCTCCCTTGAAACGCACCACTCTCACATCAGCTCCTTGCTTATTCACAAATGAAGCTTGAGTTTGTATTTATAGTGTGGATTTGAATGTTACCGTTGGAGAGAGTAACATTCAAATCCAGACTATCTATGGAGTGAAATTCTCCTTTTCAGTAAAGTATGACCTTTGTCAGCTTTTGTCAGATTTGCTGCCTTGACTTGATTGGTCCACGTGGACTGAGTCCAACGGCTCTTTTGTTCAGGGTACTTGATCAGGGTAGTCCTGACTTCAGGCGACTTCTCTTCAGCTGACTTGAAGTCCTCTTAGGATACTTTTCTTCAGTAGACTTGAGGTCTTCTTAGGAACTTTCATTGGACTTGAAGTCTACTCATTGGACTTCCTTCATTGGACTTTAAGTCTACTCAGGAGAGTTTCTCAGTAGACTTCCTTCATTGGACTTCCTTCATTGGACTTTAAGTCTACTCAGGAGAGTTGACATAAGGCAAATTATCAGCATCTCATTCCTCAGTAGCCTGACTCCTTCAGGATCTACTCGGCACAACACTGATCCTCATGACCATGCTCTTCACTGAGTAGTCCACTGACCAGCTTAGAAAGTCAGGTTTATACTCAGTGGGACTTCCTTCAGGACGGTCTTCAGGTCTTCAGGGGACTTGAGTTTGTTTCCTCTTGGATGGCTTCTGACTTCTTCAGGTTTATGAGTCCGCTGAGTTCCCCCTCAACAGAGTACCTGTAAACTGAAAACAAACTATCCTAACCTGAACCTTTACAAGACAATCCTGACCGCACACATCCTATTACAAGTCGTTTTGGAAAATCATCAAAACTAAATATCCCAACATACACTTAGCCAATTTAGATTTGATAGGTGTTATCGAGTCTTATTTCCGTTGTGAACGATTTTACTCTTTACACAACTTTTGTATCACTACTTTTGTTATAGTGAACGTTTCGTCGTAAGGCTGGCACAAGTTATTTTATATAGTTTGTGTTAAAAAGTATTCCATCTTGAAATTGTGTGTTTGAGTCTTCCGCTGTATACACGTTTTATACTCTGTTTTCCAGATTGTCGTAGTGATTGTTCCAACATTCATTATAATATTTTAACACACAGAACGCGGCGCCCCAACAAGTGGTATCAGAGTGGGTTCTTGACGGTACTAAGTTTTGATCCTGTGTATAGTGTGTCGCAATTGCAATGGAATATCTATTTACTCCATTTGTTATGCTAATGGAGATGGTCTGGTCATTGAAGATCTATTTTGACAACCTCTCTTAGTTGAGGGGGAGTCAAGTTTGAGATAATCTACAACACAAGCAGATGACATATTATTATTTCTTTCTCGTTTGTGTTATTTTAAATGTCACAACATTCATAATAACATTCAACAGTGTGGAGTAAACGAGTACACCTACTCTAGTGTTGATCCTGAGTTTAAAGGTGATAGGACAGTTATTCCAATATTTATGTTATGCCTTGAAGTAGAGTTCTTCTCGTATAACTTGAGGTCGAACCTATATCCATATATAGAGAGATCATAGATATAGAGTGAGATCAACTTTAACGGTGTATAGATTATACACTTAGCCAATTTAGATTTGATAGGTGATATCAAGTCTTGTTTCCGTTGTGAACGATTTTACTCTTTACACAACTTTTATATCACTACTTTTGTTATAGTGAACGTTTCACCGTAAGGCTGGCACAAGCTATTTTATATAGTTTGTGTTAAAAATTATTCCATCTTGCAATTGTGTGTTTGAGTCTTCCGCTGTATACACGTTTTATACTCTATTTTCCAGATTTTCGTAGTGATTGTTCCAACATTCATTATAACATTTTAACACACAGAACGCGGCGCCCCAACACTCAGTATCAAACACAGGAAACTTCAAAGATCTAGCATTCTCTACACTCACAAATGCACAAACGAAACACTCGAAATCACTCAAGTTTCCCAAGTGTTTCATTATTTGTAGAGAGTATTCTATACCTTCTGTAAATCGTACTTAAAGCCATATCCAAAGCTTAGAACGAGATAATCCATCCTTAAGCTTTTGAGCTAACCTTGTAAGGATTATCTCACATTAGTTGGAACCAAACCCTACTCAAAACACCACACACAGTTAGGTTGAGAGTTAGAGTTAAGAGGTGGTAGTAAGCTGATAAGTTGATATCAGTCTGAAAGTTGGTTGTTGGAAACTAGGACCTGGAATTATCCTAGGGATCAAATATCCTAAGAGAGGAGCATTTGATCAGTGCACTTTGACACTATAATACAAGGAATTCCAAGTGAAAGGAATTCTCCTGTTTAATCAGGACAGTGGACGTAGGAGATTCTTTTCCGAACCACATTATATCTTGTGCTTTTACCTTTCTGTTATTTCTTAAGTGTGAGTTGTGATAAATAAGTTTCTTTCAACTAAAACGAGTATTTTTTTAAGGGCTCACTATTCTGCAACTGAAAGCTAATTAGATAGCAACCCAACTGAAAGTCTCGAGCTTTCAGTGAAGCTGATATCTCAGTAAGCTTTCTAGGTAAATCATCAGTATACATCCTAAGTCCACTGAAGGTCTACTGTCTTGAATAATATGATAAAGTTTTAAGAGAAAAGTTTTAATTTTTAACCACAGGTGTATCCCCCCCCCCCTATACACCTATATAACTTGTTTCGGGACTAACACCAGGTGTCATAATAATTAAACAACAATCATATTAGATGAGGGGGTCGGTGAGAGATGTAATACAAACGAGAGGGTATTTGCTAATTAGTTGCGGAGTATACATTTATTAGTGGATTATTATTGACCTCGTGTTCAAAATTCAAATACTACATTTTTTCTATAAGTTAACAAAATCTTATTCTTCTTAATTTTGATGTTAATAGTCACATACACTTGACGAGAGCAATCTTCAAAGCAACTCCTCTTATACATTCATGAGAGAAGCTCCGAAAATGAAAGACGAGAGGAGAGCTTAAATTTTAAAATTATTAATTACAATCTTTATACAGTTTAAATAATTTATTTAGATAGTTTTAACTATTAATTTATATAAGAAAGGGTATTCTACAAATGTATTTATTCATATAGTGTCTTTAAAATTGATATTGTTATTGATGCTTATAAAACCTTTTTTTCCATCCAAGAAAAGTATTATTAGTACAACTTTTCTATTTTTCAATTCCTCAACTTCTCATATATACTAATAAACTTGGAAAGATCAATCGTAGATGTATCTAGAATGTTTGGTTAAGAATCACAGAAGCTTGCTTGATTTCTTTAATCAAGAGAAGAATATAATAAATAACAAATTCTAAAATACACTTAAATGCATAGCATGCGCTTGAATTTTAAACTCAATTTTGACTTCAACTTTGATATTTTTTCAAAACACACCGAGCTATTTATTTTTTTTGCAGTTGGGTATTACTGATTACTTTTTGAAGTATTACTGATTATTTCTTAAGGTATCACGGATTACCTCTTGGGGTATTACTGATTTTTATCTGTGGGTATTTTTTCAATTTTCAAGTGCATACCTTGCATTCAAGTGTACACTAGAACTACTCATAATAAATTATACTTATGATAAATATCTTTAAATTTAAAATAAAAAACAAAATTGAAAACCAATAAAATATAAAAATGAGAGCTGTTTGTATTAAAAACTAGGAAAATCTAAACAAAATATTTATAATTCATAAATTATTTAAAAAAAATTATCAAATAAAATTTAAGAATACACCTACATCAAACAAGATACCATGAAGAAGTTGGCAAATTAAAAATTATACAGAATGTAGAAGATCACATGACATATAATATTTTTCAATCTCTCTTAAAAAATATTTTTATGTTAAATTCATTGAAAATTCCTTGTGAATCACATATATGTGTATAAACGAAGTATCTACACAATTTTCTTGAAAAATTAAAACATTGAAATATCTATTTTTATTTCTTTATTTTATTTATTGCACTATATTACATAAAAAAAGCACACATGTAATTATAAAAAACAAAAAAATAAGGACTAAACACACACTCAAATGAAGTGCCCCTTTCTATGAGGCGTTAATATATTATCAACACTTTTATCATTTTTCAACTAATTCAAGAAACTATTATGGTGTGGAAATAAATATTGTTATCTATAATATATAAAACGCACTACATATCCTTATATAGATTTGGCGGGAGTTCATTTCGGCCGTTCACTATTTTTTGCCTTTTGATCTACGCCGTTCATTTTGGTTATGGTATCTAGCGTTCCATTTGGTTCTAATCTTGAGCTAGATTGAAGCGGTTTAGCTGATTTGTTGCTTTCGTTTCTTCTTTTTTTTTTTCCTTTTTTTTTCGCCAAATTGGTGCAGTGCTGATTTGTTTGTTCTTATCCTACCATACTATAAAGACAAGTGTGATTTGTCCTATGTGGCAAAGTCATATTATTTTCAAAAAAACCTCTTTTTTTCTCCTTAACTCATGCTTTATTTTTCTTTCTCATCCATTGGATCTTGTGATTTAATCTTGGCCGTTGGTTGTGAATTTTTTTGCTCTATATAATGTTATTTTGTTCTCTACCTTTTTTTTATTGCCTCATATTGTGGATTCGGATTCATTTCATCGTCTCATCTTTTCCTCTTTCTCATTGCCTGAGTTTTCCGAATTTTGCCACTATTTGCTTTGTGTTTAATGTCCGCTAAATTTTTATGTAAATCTTGGTTTTATTTTGCAAGACGTGTTGTTGTTTCTTGGTTTCGAATCAGTTCGTTATGAAACCGAGCATGTCATGGATGAGTTTGTACCTCTTTTCAAGACAACTACTTATTTACATACGGATGATGGTGTTCATGCCGTTCATAGTGATTTTTGTGGTTCCAGTGATGAGGCCCTGAACGATGCAGCGTATCGTGGAATCAAGTACTTGAAGGAGAAATATAATGTTAGGATAATTGATTTTGGTTGTTATTAGTATTTTCCGGATGAATCTATCTTTTTCATATAATAGTCCTTTTGATGTATGATATTTCCATTATTTAGCAGTTCGGGTAATAATTATAATTTAGCAAAAATTGATCAATGTCTATATCAAGTAGTTGTTACAATAATTACATTTATGACTATATTAGTATTTGTCAACATTGCCTTTATTATTTTATCAATTAGTAGATAAACTTTTAATTGCTATATATGGTTTAAAAACATGTTAATAGTCCCGTTGGGTATATGATAGTAATTGGTCAACCTTTCTTATCATAAATGGCCAAAATTATTAAATAGCTCCTAAATTTTTATTAGATTTAAACAATCCTTATGATAAAGGGCCATTTTTTTTAATTATTTGCGTGAATTAGGCATCCGAATTCATTTTCCCTATAATCTCTCCTATTTGTTGGTTCACATCTTTTCCTTAGTTTGTTTCCTAATATTTAGGATATTGGATTTATGATCACATATTTACTATATGACACGGCAATCTATAAATTGGAGATATGTATTGCCCATAATTACCGCAAACAAAAAATTATTTGGCAATCTCTTAGGGATTAAAATAAAAGATTTTTCTAACTTTTGGAATCTGATTAAAAAAATATTATAAGGAACGATATAATTTATGGTTGAGCTCATTTAAAGATCCTGAATTCTTTATAATATTTCTCATAGACTATGCTACATACAAATTAATTGGCAAGTGAAAAAGGAATAAAATAAGTACAATTGTAATTCAATTGCAACTTGATTTGTATATTTTTAAGATACTCTAGGATTATATATAATCATAATTCATTTATTTTGCATCTATTTGTGATTATATTTCCTATATATTATAGGACAATATAATATTTTACAAACACCCATAAGATAATACCCTACAAAAATAATTTTTCCTTGCGTATATGAGTTAATTTAGTGTTAAATTATAAGTTACGATTTATTGTATACATATCAATTCACAGTTTAGACAACATTTATGATAGATTAGAAACATAATTGACCTCAATGTGGTATGCATATTTTAATCATAAAATATTATTATTGAGAGTATGTTTTAGAATTAAATTATTTTATATATGAACCAATTTATAATTGTTTTTAGATACATCTTAATTTAATCAATTAATGTTCTTTGAATAAAAAATTGATACTCTTTGTTGTCATTAACAAATTTTCTTCACTGAAAACTACTAATATCTTTCGTACCTATTACCCTTTTGACGAAAAAAATTAATATCCTTCAGTGATAACAACAAATACCCTTCAAAAAGGTCTATTCTTAAATTATTTTCACTTTATACTTGAAACGTATTTTTATTTTTGAAATATTATTTTATGCAGACGTTATTATTGAATTGTACGTAACATATTAGTTGTACATGTTTTAATTTTTTAAAAGAAGTTAGTTGTTAAAAGGTAATTGGACTTAAAAGTAATATGTACTACTGTTACACTTATTGTTAACAATACTAATAAGTAATGTATGATGTGAATAATACTCACGACAAATAAAATAATATGTCATTTTTTTTATTAATATGGTTTAGTTAAACTACTAATACTTTTAGTTGATAAATAATATTAGTGAAACTGATGAATTTAGAGAAAATAATTCTTAAACTTCAAACAAAAAATATATGATAATTTATTAACATAAAAATATTGCAATATACTTTTATTCCAAGTTTGTTAATAAATTATGTATACATTACGTTTAGTATGTGCGGAGGTGTATTTCTATGTCAAAAATAAATAATTAATAATTAGATAAACAAATGAATAGTTCATATTTCTTTGATATACTAAAAAGAAATTCAAAATAATCTTTGTATTTATATATTTTTCAATCAAATGAAATGTAATTTATAATTGTGCTTATTTGTTCTAATATTTCCATCTCCGCATTGAATAAGACTTTATATATATAAAATCATGTACGAATACAAGCATGAATTTTCATAATTGAAGTTGTAATTTTGTAATTACATTTTCTGTTCTCTACTTTACAAAACAGTGATTTAGAAAAAAGTTGTAATGTGAGTACTTTTAAAGACAGTCTCACCTTGCTTTCATTGTAGTTTGTACATTTTTTGTTTGTCAATATTTTAGTAGCGACATGTCTTAATTATTATAGATAGTTGTATGTAATTCTTAGGGAAATTACACTTTTTTGTTCCTTAATTTTGATCGACTTTGGTTTTCATTCTGTTTACTTTGGAATTTTAAATTTCATCCTATAACTTATAAAAATTTATATTTTATATCTTGTTGCCTGCTACACCAGGTAACTATTTCGGGAAATCTCACTTGACACCATTTTTCATAATTTATAGGATGAAACTCAAAATATCACGTCAGATATACCAAAAGAGGTACCTGGTATAGCAGGTAATAGGATAAAAAATACAATTTTTGTTATGTATAGGACGGAATTCAAAAGTTCAAACATGACAAAAACCAAAGACAATCAAAGTTAAAGGATAAAAAAGTGTATTTTCCCTAATTCTTATGTTCCAAGTTAATCAATTATATTTTCTTAAAATCTTATTAATACATTGCATTCAGTAAAATAAAGTTAAGTGCAATCGATTTATAACATAAAACTCTTTTAAAAGATATACTTAATCTTATGTGTATTTCTACGAATCAAATGTAATATGAAATTTTACATCATGATTTCTAACCTATATTTATTATCATTGAAAACTAATGTTACAATTAAGAGTTTATAATTTATATATTTTGTGATTGACTTATTTTAAAGAGGTCAAATTCTTGATATGATACACATAGAATAAGAGATTTAATTTTTTTTCTAATGCTTGATGCCTCATATGAAAATACAAATAAATATATTAAAATTAGTTTCTCACTATTCTTGATATATAATGTACATCTTTCATGTGTGGTTAACTTATTTTTAAGACGTGAGATTCTTGATATATATATATATATATATATATATATATATATATGTTAAGTTAGTTTTTCGATTTTCAAGAACACAACGAAAGTTGTATATAAAGAAATTTTACGAATTTTGTAATTAGTATTTTATTTGTAAATATATTATAGAATTAAAAAAATATATATTTTCATACAATTTTTTATCCTCTAAATGTATTGCCTTAATTTCATCCTTTATCTCTCTATCCTTCTTTGTATAAATACATGTCTTGCTGGTTTCCGTGTTCATCATCATATTTTCTCGATATCATACATTATTAGTTGCAAGATTATTTGGTACGATTACTTTGTTAATCGGTATTATTCTTGCTTTAGATGTTTCGAGATGTGTTCTTGTCGTGGGTATTTATAATTTGTATGTTTTCTGATTTATTATTTATATTATTGTGCAGGATATGTCTTCTCTCTTCTCTAAGTTGTTTGAGCTTACTTCTGAGAAAGATAACTGCACAATTAAAACTTTGATTACTAGATCATAGAATGTTTTGGGAAAGGGCTCTAAGCATGTTAAGATTTTCCTGGAGTAGATCCTTATTGATGAGGAGGTCTACTTTAATATATTTGTGTTGCAGTTCTTTTTTTTTTTTATATTATTTCTTAATTTGTGTTCGAATGACAAGGTTTTTTATTGAAATTATTTTGCTTTTGGGTTTATTATCATATCATGGCACAAGGATTCAGTGCATTGTTAGAAAATATTTGATACGCAGGTTTGAAAATTTTTTAATCGAAGGCTCAAGTTATGTCATATCCAATTTTGGTATTGGATTGAACAATGGCAAAATCCAGTGTACTATGCATCCTTTTAAGCTCCACTTTCATTTCAAGACAATAATTGATAAGTATTCTGATCTTATTCTACGGGGGGTCGTAGTTCGACTTTATTCTGATCGATAAGATTAAGGAGAGGAGTGAGGAGAAGGTTAAAACTTTGATTGATATTTCTTTGTAATATATTTATGTAAAATTTGTCCTCTGTGTATATAATAATGTGTGGTTTTTTTAACATTCTCGGAAAAAAAAAGATGCTATTGCATTTGTTGTTCGTATATAGGATGTTGAGGAGATTAGTGTTAACGATCGAGTGACAACCAAACTTGACTTGGAGGTCGAGGATGAAAGGCAAGTATGCGTGTTATTTTGGGTCACTATTTAATATTTTTTTTAGTTTTGTTTATATATTCGGGATTTTAAAGTTAATAGGATGTATATAAAAAAAATTATAGCCGTTCGAGGATTATGTGCACTTTGTGGGAGGGGTACTATGAACAACTGTTGTCATTCAACAAGGAAAATTTGACTACGCCAATTGTCATAGTCTTGGAGTACGCAAAGATACAGCCACATTTTAAGGGTATGTATGCTATTATATATTTTATTTTATTTTTTCATAAATTTCAAGGCAATTACCTTTTTAAAAAAATGAAAAATTAAATCCCTTGCAGTCAAATATATTTTTAATTCAATGTATGCAAGTCGTTTAACAATTAATGGAGAATCGGATGAGGTTAGTGAGTATTGTCGTAGGTACGAATAAATTATTTCTTGAATATTGTATCCGACTTATAATTTTTGAACAATTCTTATTCATTTTTTCCCTTTGCACAGAGTGGGCTTGAACTAGAGTTGGTTAAGATCTTATTCCCAATTGTTACTGGCAAGGGCAAATATGAGCATTCAATTGTGTATGATGATTTTTCTGTTATTGTTGATGTGAGTTGTTTGGATGGAATTGATAAGATAAATTTGGTATTGGTTGATTGTATTTATTGTATTAATTATATTTTTTTATTTCATTGAATACTATATATTTCACTTACTTAATAGTGTTTTCTATTCGATGATTTCTTTTGTTTTGTCGTAGGAATATTACTACGTTGTCGTAGCAACTATTTGTTCGGTGGATGATGCGTTTTCATGGTATTATCATGCCTGCCAAAAGTGTATCAAAAAAGTTTTTTTTTTTTTTTGGCTTGGGCAAGTGGAATTGCTCTAGATGCAATTCTCATCCTGAAATAGTTGATACCAAGTAGATTTTTTCTTTTCTTTTTAAATTTAATATTTTAATTGATGGATACCAGTAGCTATATTTTTATAATATTTAGGTTCAAAATTACAATTAATGTCAAGGATCATACGGGATCCGCATCCTTAGTGTTGTTTCATTGAGATGCAGTTGATTTATTGGGCAAAACACTTGAGATTTTGGAGAATGCAGAGGAGGTACTTACAAATTTTATATTCGCTTATCCCTTCTTAAAAAATTATTTTACATTATATTTTTTTCCTTTTTTTCTTTTTATTCAGAAGAATTTGGGCGACAAAATACTAACTGAGCTTGAAGAATTGGGTGGAAAGAAGTTTATTTTTCTTTTTTTTTATTTCTGAGTTTAACCTAAGTAATGAATATCCGGTGTATACTGTTTTCAAATTTTCGTCTGATCAAAGTTTAATTGAAAGTCTTGAGGCAAAAACCTGCCTAAGTAAGGTATTATAATTAGTAGCTTTTGATGATTCTGAATTTGGACATTTGGTCATCGGCTTAATTTTTATGCCTTTTTCAAGGAAGTCTCCGTTGGCCGTTCGAGTGTGGATCACGAGGACACTAACTTTATTTCCTCGAGTCATGGGAAGGTTATTTTCTAATTTTGGCTTATGCATTCTTTTTTTTTTTTTTGCTATTTATTAGTGTATGTAGCTATGTAATTTCTGCAAGGCTACTACATTCTCTAATTTTTCAACTTTTACTTTGTGGATAATAGGCCGTCTTTTTCCCGGCATGTGAGGACGTTGGGATTTCAAAATCTTCTTTTGAAAATAAGAGGAAACGTCGAGGGGTAATGACTATAGACGTTGATGATGATGACGATGTCCACAACTTTGTTTCGAAGAAGTTTGTTGCCGTTAAAATTGAGAAGGATTGATCGTGTGACTCATTGTGTGGAATTTTCAAGTGCCAAATAATACAATATTATCTTTTATTTTTAGTTTTTTTCACTTTGAATAAATGTACACTCATATCCAGAATTTTGTGTTCAGTGGGTGTAATGTTTCTGGGTTGGTGCAATAAAATTTATACAACGTTCTATTTTTTTTTTAGCAATTTATCTTGGTATTACGCTCTTTATATTTGGTTCTGATGATTTTAGATGTAGTTGTAGTTGTTTATATAGACTGAAATTATTTATATATATTATTGTTAGATTTTGTTCATGTTTAACAAATCACGTATGCTAATATAACATGCATTTGTCTTTCAACATTGATATCCAGTACATGAAATATTTAAACCGGCGATCAATTAGATGGACATGTTTCTGTATGAATTTTATGATCTTATGTGTGCGGCATATATTTATCAAACTTAGGCCAAGCTGGGCGGCTTTCAAGTTTTTTGGGATACATCATCTAACAAATAAAAACAAAATACTCAATATATCCGGATACAATAAGGGTTGTGTTATTATGCGTATCAAATGGACAAAATCTGTGAGTAACACAGTGTAAGATAGTAAAATAGTTGCGCACGTATATGTCAACAATATAAGGTTTGGTTGTGTGTCAATATTCATCTTTTTTTTTTTGCTCTTGGCTGTGTGGTTTTTGTGATACCATGCTAACTGACTGTTGCTTATCTACGACAAATGTATATAAATGTTGTCGTATTAGGAGTAGGATAATTATTTGTTATTGCATTTAATGTGGGTTCGTCGCTCAATCAAGATTATATTGTCAATCATTAATATTGTGGCATGCCAATATTTGGATAATAAAATATTATTGGTTGGTCAATCACATTAAAATTGAATATTTTTGGACATTTTTTTTTAATTTTAGTCCTGAAAATTTGGCAACTATAGTTTGGAATATTTCACTTACCATTTAATGACACAAGACATTTAAGTTTATGTTTACCGATTAATTAGCAATTTTTATATGAATTACCACATTTTCCAAAATAAATAGATATATTGTGCATTTTAGCTCTAAAATATTTGTGTATGTTTGTTTTTATATGTTGTGAAACACATGTATCACTGTATTATTTCACATATGTGATGTCAAATACTTCAATCTAAGATAGGTATTGATTGTATTGGTTGATATAAACTTTCGTTGTATATATATACACGTATACATAAATATTTATATACATTTCTGGATCAATATTTTCTTATCTACTGATTTTGGTATTTCAATCATTGATATGTGTAGGTTGATCGATAATGGATCCTGGGAGAGCTTTGGAGAGAGGTCCATATTTTTTAATTATTGGGTTATTATTGATGTTCTTTGTAAACAATGATTTTCTTTCAATTTACTATTGTTCATGTTTTTTTTGCATTAGCATTGTGTAAAATACTTTTTTTATTGCAGCTAACACTGCTCGAATAGCACGAATGATACGCAAGACTATAATTTATAAAAAAATGTGGACTCTTGCCTCTATTCGGTTAGTGTTCATATCAAATTTTGAATCAGTGTGTATATATATTAGTGTTTGTATTTTATGTATATATTGTTTTATTAATTATGTCTATGTATAATGAGTTTTGTGAATAGATCCACACTTGGAGAGAATGAGATGTAGAGTTGCAAGATTTGAGAGGATGAATATTCTTTCGAATAAAAGGAGACACGCATTATCAGGTTCGACACTGAGATTATCCAATATACTCATTATATTTATAGTCAAAAAAAATTTTAGGATGTTTGCATCAGGAGCATAGTTAGCATAAAATAGTGGGGTGTGTTAGATGGAAATAGGAAGTAGTATGTCGGCCGAGAAGTGTCGTACAAAGCTAGCGAATAATCTTATGGTTTAATCTCCAAATCACGCCCAATAATTCTCAATATGCATGCATACCTTCGAAACATACATGCCGCATATGAAATTCATATGCATGAATTAATTATTGTACTATTTTTCTGTTGTGATTAATTTGGATTGTAGATTTTTTTGGGAGATATTTGCTGCAACGTTTTCGATCTAGTTAAAAAAAATGCCCATGTTTGATCTAATTCATCACTATTTTAACAAATGTCATATCTTGGTACAGAAGAATTATTCTAAAGAATTATAAATTCAATTGAAAAAACTATATTTTATGAAAAAAAGGTTGAAATCATACAGTGAAAAGTTAATGAACAAGAATAAATTGATTTGGACTACTTTAAGAAAACATTAGTGCAAGATTGACTTTAAATAAATCATTATGTTTTTATTTCATGAACTTTTTGTCTTTTTTTTTTTATAAATCACAACTTAAACATTAGCCTTTATAAAAACTTTTTTTCAATAGATTTTATAACGTTTTAGAACTTGGATGAAATTAAATTGCTATAATGAAGTAATGTCACTCACAGTGTATTTAAAACATTGTAATTCAACTCTAATTTATATAATGAGCCAATTTTTGTAGTACCTCCGTCCAAGTATTGTATGCATAATTGGGTCATCACACATTTTAAGAAAAATCTACGTTTAAGGTAAAGTAGTGTCATATAGGTAAATGTGTGTATATTATTATGAGTGTGTATGCAGATCTTTTTTTTTATTTGCAAATATAATAGGACAGATGGAGTACTATAATTTTTTATGTTGAATACTAAAGAACTAATATGTTTGATCTGTATTTATTTAAAAATTATGATTTTATCGGTTTTGGTTACAATATTAAAAGATAAAATACGATTTAACATCCACTAATACATGTTTCGTTAGGGAGAAGGATTCGAAGTTTATAGAATTCAAACCCACAAAAATATGATCCAGATTAATAGCAATGATTTTTATTTCATTCCATAATTTTTATTTTTCTAACGTAAAAAAATCACTATGTAAAAAGCTAAATTCAACCATAGATATTAATACCTCCAGAATAAAATTCTGGATCAGCCTTCGCGAGTTATACAGTTTGTATGAATGTGCATACTTCTTGGTTTCTTAACCATTTACCACAGTTGCTTCTTAATTTTATTTAGCTCAAACCGTTGCACAACAAGATGTGAACGTACTGTCATCGGCATTGGATGAACCTGGATCAAAACGTGTGAGAATTTCTAATGGTATATTTTCCATATTGGCGTACATGTGTTTTTTTAGGACTGATTATAATTTATCGGGTATAAACTGTATCTTTGTGATATGTCTATTGGCACGTTGAAAATACAGATAGGGAAAAGGCTTCTACATATGGTGTTAGAGATACTTTTGCGCTCAATGTTAACGCGCGTTTGCATTTGGGTGCTTCATCAAGTCAAGGACACTATGGAAGTAGTAAAGGTAACTATGGTTGTGATATGTATCTTTAATATATATTAACTATGGTTTTATCTTTTATAACCGTTATATGTTATTCAGTATGTCTGTATGTAATTAGATATTTTGTGTCTGGTATAGATAAGGAAAAGTCTCTGATGATTGAATTTCAACACAATGAATATATTCCTTTAAATCGTATGGTGCTTGATTATTCTTCCGTGGTTGGTCGTACAACAAACCTTAGTGGATATGTGCAATCTAATTCTGGTGAGCATGTTGATTTGATACTTCATATTTTTTTTTAAATATAGTAAATGATCTTGGATTATAACTTTTTTTTATTATGGACAACATATGTTGATTATGGAGATCCTACGTTGTTTGTAGACACTGTAATGCATTTCTTTGGTATAATGAGAGAAGTGGCAAGAAAAAAAATCCTCCCAAATTTCCAACATGTTGTTCCAATGGAAAAGTTCAGTCGTCGGTGTTAAGACGCCCTCCCAATACACTAATAAATCTATTGTCTAATAGAGATGCGAAAAACAAAAAATTATTAGAAAGATCAGATTTTTTAACATGATGTTCGGCTTTACGTCATTGGGTGAAAAAGTTGACAGGTCAATAAACAAAGTTCGTGGTCCGTATGTGTATGAATTATATGGAGCTAACTATCATCAGATTGGTAGTTTGTTACCTGTACCTGGACAGCAACGTAAATTTTCTCAGTTGTATGTATATGACACTGATAATGAGGATTAGAACAAAATTCAGGCGATGGGGCGAGCTATTAAATTTATTATTGTTAATACTTTTTTTAACTATATTTACATTTTTTTTACTAAATTAATAAAACAAAATTGCTCTTCTAACATATGTCTAATTCAACTTATATATATGTATATATATTCAGTGGACGAGAAAAGAAAGAGGAAAAGAGATTGAATGACGTGATCATTTTTTAGCTGCGAATGATGGTCAACACCTTCAATCCATTGCAATGTAGTTTCGTAGTGCTAGGGAAAGCATCATCTCTAGTGCTGAGCCGAGGTTGAGATTAAATCTATTGAAGAGGAGAGGTTCTGACGTGTTAAAATATAAATCTGTAATATACGTTCAAATATTAAAACTCTCAAGATAAAAAACAAAATAATTACAAGCCCGCGAGATCACGGGTATAGCACTAGTTTATGTATATATATATGCTGCTCCGCGTCTGGTTTGTTAGTCAATTCCGTTCCACAATGTGCCAAGTTCCTAGAAGTGGTGATCGCCCTGCTGTCCAGTTCATGCGGTGTTGATCTTCACGTGGTTTTTGTCTTCGCTGTTGTGTTTATCGCCGGTTTTGTTTTTGTTTTTTAAAGAGTGGTCGCTTACACGGCGGTCGCGTAGTGGTAGTTTTTTTTCCGCATCGCACTGTAATTTTTAATTCTTTGTTTTGCACCGATCAAAGTTATTTTTATTGATTGTTATGATCTCTTCTAGATCCATAAACATGATATATGTATGGATTTGTTTAGGGCTCCTTGATTTGCGTGTTTTAGTTTGAGGAAAATATTTTTTTTCTTTATTTGCCTTTCTCAATTGATACGGGTTGGTTGAATTGGTGTTGATAAGAATAGTTACTATAAATTAAAAAAATTTATAGTGTATGTATAATATTATAATATTGTACGGTTAATTTAATTTCTCCTATAATTGTGGTGTTTGATTAACTTCACCATGATTTACCTCCTCCACCCAATCCTGTCGGGCCAGGGGGTGGGAGCCCTGGGGGCGAGGGCTTCGCCTTTTCTACAAAAATAACTTTTTTTCTAAATTAACATGTTTGTTTAAGTTTTTTATTTTATATTATGTATAACTATAAAAAATAACTAAATATTAGTTGAGATTTGGTAAATAGAATTTATATATGTGTAAAATCATTCATACCTATTTTTGCAATTTTTTTTTTTTAGTATTCTACCATTGCAATCATTTATGTTATTGAAATGCAATTCATGATGATTTAAATTGGTAGTGTTCTATGGTGTGAATAAATCCCTCCACCGATAAGGTATTTTAAATAAATATTCATTATGTTTGAATAAAACCAATTTATTAGTTCTATATATTAATAATGTAATGTAGTCTAATTTATGAGTTATTGTTTTATACAGCAATAATCCCGGATTTTTTAAATATTTATTTGTTTATTTCGATTTTAAAAAATAAATAAAAAATAACTGCTTTTGATTTGTATTGGTTTTATGCCATGGGGAGAGGGCCTTTGGTAATTCCCTATTAATCCTTTGTTGCTAAACCGTGGAAATATCAAGAAAAAGTAAAAACCAACTTAACTCAGTCAAGCCAAATCCCAATTTCATTGGCTATATTGAGGAGCATTGTATCAGATAGTGGGAATTCCAGTCTTTCTTCTCAATAGTACACTGCTAAGATTTGGCCGATTTTGTTTCCTCAGCATTGTAAAAAACGTGAGTATATAAATTTTGTGTTCTTTCTTTTTCACAAGAATTAATTGGAACAATATATATTATAAAGCTAAACTAATAATATTGCAAAATTTTGTATGACATCATATATTAATAAATAAGGATCACAAGATAGTAAATAGATCTAATATAATCCCGTTAATTATGGGATTACAATAAATTAAATATTTATAAAGATTCATTTCTTATATTTACCATTCATCCAATTAATTTTTTTTTTTTTTTTTTACTTAGTTCTAGATTTTTTTTCTTATATTTTGAAATTTAACAAATTACTTTATTAATCAAACTAGCACATGCATAAATAACAGTGAAGATCAATATAAATCCTAACAATTAGGGAGTTTCAATATGTGAAAATAAATTACCGTAATAACCCATATTTGGGAGAAGGAAATCTAGGGTGATGATTTGCAAGTTATGGAAGCCACTTTAATCAAGCTGGTTTTCTTTATTTAGGTATTAACCATTTTAAACCCAATTATGTACAGCTCATACATATAATTATAAACTCCTAAAAATTAATATGATACTCCTATAACTCTTAAATTGTGGGATGTTGTTCATGATTACGTAAATAATAAATAAAGGGAATTATATTCCTATAAATAATATCCCATACATTATGATTTTATCCATTTTGCATAAAATAAATTTATTCTACCGACTTTCACATTTTTTATATATATTTGAGACTCAATAAAATAAATATATTTGAGACTCAATAAAATGGAGTACAAGCAGGCTCCGACTACTGTTCCTGTCAATCGTAATTGACATCCAAACTTTAAGAGGAACCCAGCCCCACCATCCAGGGGGAATAACTTTGTTGGTTCTCGAGCCAACCAAAACTGTCAGAGGTGTGGAAGGAGACATTGGGGACCATGTAATCAAGGAGGATTAATTTGTTACCGTTGCAATCAACCTGGGCACAAGTCTAATGAATGCGCCCAGCCACCGAGCAGCAACCGCCAACCGGTCAATAATAACCAGTACCGCCCGCAGCAGGCAATCAACTACCAGACTCGCCAACTACCTGCACCTAACAACCGTCAGGTGGGACCACCCAACAGAGGTCCGCCTAACCAAGGTCAGAAAAGGTTTGGACATGTGAATGCCATTATGGAAGAAGGGGAAAGTAGCGGAGAACAACTTCGCCTGAAGGGCCCAGCTCAACCTGAGCAGCATGAGACGCTAGCAGGTACTGTCTTTGTACTTGAAAAACCTGCGTATGTATTGTTTGATATTGGGGCATCTCATTCCTTTTTATCTGATAATTTTAGAAGAAAGTTAGGATTAATTGGGGAAAAGGGAAGAGTGTTGAATGTGAGTATTCCATCTGGAACCACTATGGAAATTGAGGGTCAAGTTAGAGGGTTACCCTTAATGCTAAATGACCAATTGATAGAGTCTGATCTTCATATTCTTAAGATGAAAATCTTTGACATAATCTTGGGCATCGATTGGTTGACAAAGAACAAAGCGATGATAAAATGTGCAGAACGCGAGATCGACCTTGAAACCAATAGTGGTCAACATTTCACATTTCGTGAAATCAAGACCAAGAAAGAGACCCGAGTAATATCAGCAATCCAAGCTGCGGAAATATTACGGAAGGAAGAATGCCAAGCTTACCTTGTCCACATCTCAACTGGAGAGGAAGATGACAAGTTGCGTGTTAAGGTGCCGATCGTGGATGAATACCTTGACATTTTTCCCGAGGAATTGACTGGGTTACCTCCGGACCGTCAAATAGAGTTCTCCATCGACTTGATACCTGGGTCAGCACCAGTATCTAAAGCACCCTATCGAATGGCACCAAAGGAATTAGAGGAACTAAAGGAACAATTGCAAGGCTTACTTGAAAAGAAATTCATCAGGCCAAGTGCATCACCATGGGGAGCACCCGTGTTGTTCGTGAAGAAGAAAGATGGGACTTTCCGTATGTGCATAGACTACTGAGGTCTAAATCAACTAACCATCAAGAACAAATATCCTCTTCCGAGGATAGAAGACTTGTTTGACCAGTTGAAGAATGCCACTGTATTCTCAAAGATCGATCTGAGGTCTGGTTACCACCAGCTAAAGGTCAAGAGCGAGGATATCCCGAAGACAGCATTCCGGACTCGGTATGGACATTACGAATTCACTGTAATGCCTTTCGGAGTGACGAACGCTCCGGCGATCTTCATGGATCTGATGAATAGAGTGTTTCATCCGTACCTGGACAATTTTGTCATCATCTTTATTGACGACATACTTGTATACTCTAAGAACAAAGAGCAACACGAAGAACATCTCAAGACAGTCTTAGAAACAATGAGACGAGATAAGTTGTATGCCAAATTCAGCAAGTGTGAATTTTGGATCAACCGTGTTATGTTCTTAGGACATATAATCTCCGCAAAAGGAATTGAAGTGGACCCGGCAAAGGTGGAAGCCATCATGAACTGGAAGGCTCCTACTAACGTCAATGAAATTTGAAGTTTTCTTGGATTAGCGGGATACTATCGGAGGTTCATACAAAAAATTTCCAGCATTGCGAAAGCACTGACAAAGCTGACCAAGAAAACCGAGAAGTTTGTTTGGGACTCGACTTGTGAGGAAAGTTTCCAAGAATTAAAGAGGAGACTAACCACGTCGCCTGTGTTAACCATCCCAGATGGATTAGAAGGATTCGTCATTTACACAGACGCTTCGTTGTCAGGCCTGGGTTGTGTTCTGATGCAAAATAGGAAAGTGGTAGCCTACGCATCCCGACAACTAAAGGACCACGAGCAGAATTACCCGACTCACGACTTAGAACTGGCAGCAGTAGTTCATGCGTTGAAGATTTGGAGACACTACTTGTATGGTGGAAAGTGTGAGATCTACACTGATCATAAGAGCCTGAAATACTTCTTCACGCAGAAGGAATTGAACATGCGTCAGATAAGATGGCTCGAATTGGTAAAAGATTACGATTGCACTATCCACTATCACCCTGGAAAGGCAAACGTAGTGGCAGACACTTTGAGTAGAAAAGAAGGTACGAAACTAGGCGTCGTTCCGACCACACAGTTACCACTAATGGGAGAACTCTCTCGACTAAACTTGGAATTTTCCACACAGTGTTGTGCAGATTTCATGATTTACACGTTCACCCTACAACCGACCTTACGAGAACGGATCCTAGGAGCGCAACAAAACGATAAATTCTTGAAAGGAATACATAAGCGCGCTGAGGAAGGGACCATTCAGAGGTTCGTATTGAGTACTGATGGAGCTTTAATGTTCGATAATAGAATATGTGTGCCTAAGGACGAAGAATTGAGGAACGAAATCCTACGAGAGGTGCATAGCACTCCTTACACCGTTCACCCCGGAGAGACGAAGATGGACAGGGACTGAAGGAGAACTTTTGGTGGAGGGGTATGAAGAGGACGATAGCTCAATTCGTCAAGAGTTGTTTAACCTGTCAACGGGTTAAAGCTGATCATCAACGACCCTCAGGGTTATTACATCCTCTAGAGACACCAGAATGGAAGTGGGAGAACATCACTATGGATTTTGTCACCGGATTTCCGAAAACGGTGAAGAATCACGATACCATCTGGGTTATCGTAGATAGACTTACAAAAACTGCTCACTTTATCCCTGTTAGAATGACGTATACGTTGGACAAGCTTGCCCAACTATACGTAGCAGAGATAGTCAGACTACACGGTGTGCCAGTCTCGATAGTGTCCGATAGAGACTCTCGTTTTACCTCCAAGTTCTGGGGAAGTTTGCAACGAGCTCTGGGAACTGAATTGAAATTCAGCACTGCATACCACCCACAAACCGACGGACAATCGGAAAGAACTATTCAGACACTCGAGGATATGCTGAGAGCTTGCGCTCTAGATCTTGAAGGAAGTTGGGAAAGTCACCTTCCCTTAGTAGAGTTCGCTTATAACAACAGTTATCAAGCAACGATACAAATGGCTCCGTACGAAGCACTCTACGGGAAGAGGTGTAGATCACCAGTTTGTTGGGACGAAGTCGGGATTCGGAAGATTCCCGGACCCGAATTAGTCGAGAGATCAGCTGAGATAGTCGCGAAGATTAAAGAAAGAATCAAAACGGCTCAGGACCGTCAGAAGTCATATGCAGACACCCGAAGGAGAGATTTACAGTTCAACATTGGCGAGAAAGTGTTTCTCAGAGTTGCGCCAATGAAGGGCTTATTTCGCTTTGGGAAAAGAGGTAAGCTAAAGCCACGATACATCGGACCATTTGACATCCTGAACAGAATCGGGGATGTGGCTTATCGCTTAGCTCTGCCACGAGAGTTGTCGCGAGTACATGACGTATTCCACGTATCTACGCTCAGGAAATACATGAGCGATCCAAACCATGTTATCAGTCATATAGAATTGGGTCTAAGCAGTGATCTGACTTATGAGGAAGTCCCAGTGACTATCTTGGGGAGGAAGTTGCACTTGTTAAGGAATCGAGAAATACCATTGGTTCTAGTCCAATGGAGCCGTCACGGAAAGGAAGAAGCGACTTGGGAAAGAGAAGATGAAGTCCTAGCTAAAAACCCTCAATGTTTAAGAAGTGCTTAAGAGATGAATTTCGGGGGCGAAATTCTGTTAAGGGGGTAAGGATGTAACACCCCGTCCCGTTCTATACCCTTTTTAGAAACCTTTTTTGTTTCCTTTTTTATATATATATATATATATATTTTAAATTTTATTTAATTTTGTGTGCTTCGTGTAATTTAAATTTATACCTACTTTCAAAATTTCAAAATTCGTAGAAAGAAATCGAATCTTTCGAACGAATAAGGAACTTCGAGAATTAAATAAAAATCGAGGTTTTCGACCCGTATAATTTATTAAGAATAAATACAATGTCTTGAAAGAACTAATTAATTGATCAAATTTTAAAATTTGTATTAATTACTTGTTTTTGGTTTTAGATTCAAAAATCAAATATTTCCTTAACAAGTATCAAAGATATACATGAAATTCTTGCCATTAATTTACAACCACAAATTAATTTAAAGTATTAAAATTAATCTTTTAATCTAATTAAACAAATTTGACTTATTCTATAAGATAACCGTCCCTTTCATCTCCTCATAGGATAAAATCAGTTTCCAAAATTTTCACACGGTTTCTCTCTCTCCCCAAAAAAAACCAAACGCGTATCTCTCTCCTCACTGCCAAACGACGCCTCTTCCTCCTTCTTCGATCAATCGGCGACGCCGCTCACACTGCAACGCCGCCACGCTGCTCACGACGACGCCTCTCCTTTCCGATCGAAGCCCAGCCACGCCTCTCTTCCTCTTTCACGGACGAAGCCTCAAGCGCCTCCTCCTCCTTCAATCGGAAACCACCGCGCCTCAAATCTCATTATTTTGAAAAACAATTTAGTAGAAAATAATTGTACTCTTTTGTTTTGAAAATGATACAAGTTAACTCAATTAATAATACTAATAATATAGGAAAATATTTTTATTCTTTTAAGTTTTATTAAAATGTCTTTAAAATCAAGTACTTCTAAAAATGATGAAAAATAAATATATGACATTATTTTAGTATTTATTCTTTAAATGAAATAATTTTCAAAGGATTTTATTTATAAAAGTATAAACTATATATTCAATGGCCTTCTAAGAATAAGAAAGTAAAATCTTAGAAAAGAAAGACTTTAAATTTAGTACATATGTTATTAGTGTAAATTTCTATAAATTTCTTATCTTTTATCCTTTTCAAGAAAAGTATTTAAAGTTATACTTTTTAAAATAGTAAAAGTTTTTACAAAAGAATAAAGGAAATTAAAGGTTTGTTTTGTAGAAATATAAATAATCATACAATCAAGAAAATTAGTAAGTACACTCCAAAAATACACCCACCCTTTTTAGAAGTGGTGTATTTACCAAATTGGGGTGTGACCCTTAAACAAGTCCTTTAAAAGTATATAAGACACCAACCTCTCGTCTCTCGTAATGCAAACTCTCGAATTCTTCCTAAATTCATCAAAGATCAACTTTTAATCGAATAACTTTATATTAGGAATCAGTGCTAGTGGGATTCCGCGCCAGAGACTCGACCACTCGTCTGTACACCACTTCCAGGACTCCCAACAATCAGGTGGGTGATGATCTGTTGATCGATCTGCTTATAATATGTTGTGCTGGTATAGTCTGAACTCGACCAATCAAATCTAAAACGATTAATCCAACATAAATGTATCCCTATTATATAAATGTTTGAATTACGTGATATAATTATATGTGATACGAAATACCTGTTATTTTATTCAAATCAATCATTGTTGCATGATTAAGGGCGTATGTGAGCATGAATCAATTTGATTGCAAATCGAGGATTTTTCCTCCACGTTTTCAAATGTAAGTTTTATAAAAGGACGGAAGTCAGTAAGTACGAAGTTGTGGTACGGGTATTAAATCCAACCTCCGGGGAGCTGTCGAGGACGCCCCCAGAATCAAGGTTGTTGATTCAAACAGATCTGGTCCCCGGGTCAGACGCCTACGTTGTGCACTGGGAATAAGGCCATTGATGGTTTGCGTTATTCTATTTTGTCAGTGGTTGGAAGGAGTAAGGTTTTTGGAAGTGGAACATGTCGAGTATGGTCGTACGAAAATAGTTTGGAAGAGATTTACAATATGTGAAAAGTGATTTTGACAGAATTGTGCCGATACGTGAAAATGGTTTTGGTCTTTGCCCCTTAATGTGAATCAACTTGTGATATATCAATTACGTGAATGTGAAACCTGATATGCCCAATTAATTATTATGTGAGCTTGTTACTTCTGTGATATATGTTATTCATGTTTATATGTCAACTGGTTAAATAAATTATATACTTTCTCAATGAGTATAACTTAATATACTTCGGATTTACCAATCCCATGACGTTGCAAATCACCCATACGTGAGAATTCAAATCTCACGCCCCACTTTTCTAACCCCTTGCTGATTATGAGTACGGGGAGCAAGGACAGTGATGAGGAAGACACGGCGTTTCCCCGATCAAATAAAATCCTAATTAGAACACTACGATGCCTATTTTACTTTCTATTTTCTAAATAAATGTTATCGTCAGTGCACCGTAAGACGATACAAATTTCCGTGTGATTCAGTACCTAAGACTCAGTATGTAATATTTCGAAATACTAAAACTCTCTATACTTTTATACCTATAAATATATAAGAGTGTGATACGTTGTTATAATATTTCTCCCCACCTTCCTACTGCATGAAACTCATTATCTTTTCATGTTATCTTTTCTTCAAAAAATTTATAATTCGGGACTTTGATCTCAATTAACATCTCGAATTCTATATAATTAATATATATGGATTCGGGGCGTTACAAATAGCATGTGACCAATTACTTTGATTCAGAAACAATTATGGTTGATTTTGGTCTAGAATTTTTTGTTTTTTATTTTTTTTCCTTTGCTTTATTACTTTCTTTACCTTATTACTTGAAAAATCTATATAAATGTTGGCTTAGTAGGTTCTCTACAAATGAATTTTGTCTATTTTAGTTGGAGGTCAAAATTGTACTCCAATTGTGTTATTTTTTATTTTTAAAAACTGAATGCATATATTTTTTTATAGTGTTGACTTGAGTTGAATTTTGTTATTCTATAAAAGATATTATTCAAATGGACACAATTGTTCTTACCGTTGATTTTAAGAAAATATTGGAGATTTACTTTTTAGATTGGGTTTCGTGGGAGCTACATACGAGACTGATTCTCTTCGACGTGACAATCATACGAAAGTCATTCGTGGAGATGTAGAAGCCACTCCTGCAGAAGCTGAGAATGATATTGCGTATCGCTCAATTAAATATTTCAAGGGATTGTATAATATTAGGATTAATTTTAAAATTTTGTAATGACGTCAATTAGTGTATGCTGGTATTTTTGGGGTTGTTTTAATAAAAATTACTGATCATTGGTATATATTTTTTTGACCTATTTTTGACCAAATCTAACCTATCTAACTAAATAGGTTTTGAAAAATATCTTAGCTCGACTTATTCACTTATACTGGGAGGATTGTAACTCGCAAGGTAATACTCATAACAACTACATGTAACATCATGGTGGAAAAAATATGATCGTGCCGTGCTAATTAAACTTGACACAATAGAGGAGTATATTCCTAAGTAGCGTAAACAAATCAAATCATTCTTTTGATAAAGAAGCAAATCTATCTTTCACGTCCCTCAATTTATTTCCACTGGAATTAACACGAATTTTAAGAAAAGTAATATAAAGTAGATCAAGTAAATTTGATGTGAAATACATTTATGAAAAGTAATAGTTTGTCAAAGTAAAATAATAATAATTTATAAAAAGAGAATGGCAATATATTTGGGATTAGAAAATTAAAATTTATAAATAAAATTGAAAACAAAAGAAGTACTTATTATTTTGTTATTTCCTGTTGTTTTTCGGTCTGTTCTGATTTTTGGAGATATGTTATCTATTTGTTTTTTTTAGTTTCATTGTCGTTAACTATCTTAAGGATTTTGCACTTTTTGATACTTCATCTGGGCGTTGAAAATATAGGAGCATTTGTAATTATCTTAGTTTTGTGATTGATTTTTTGCAAAGTAAGAATAAAATAAAATTTGTCTAAAAGTTTATCAAAACAAAATTCAAATACTCAAATAATAACAAATAATTCGTATATCAATTTCGTAATAAATATGAATCAATATTAATATCCAAATAACAATCGAATACAAATACAAATAAACAAATAATTCACAAATACAAATCGAATGTAGTAAAAGTCGCTTCGAACTACACCACTAAATCAATCCATGAACAAATGTATATTTTTGGAATCATGAGGAATCATCTTTTTTGGAACGTAAAGTGTAGTCTTAGTAAAAAATTGAGATGCAAAATTAATATTTTTGGTCGAAAATTATATACTTAACCAAAAATTGGGACGTAATTGGAGAAATTAATTTTTTAGAGCATTTTTTAAAACGGTGAAAAATAATGGGACGTTTTTATCTGTTCCATTTTTTATATTTCATTTGAACTTCAACACACTAACACAATATTATAGTGGTTTGCTCGATTTTGTTTTTTCAAATTAGATGTATCAAACATCCAATTTATGGTAATACAAATCAAGTGGAACACACAAAATTTCTTATAATTCTAAAATTTACAAACTCCACAAGCATGACTAATTTTCCGTTAACTTTCGAGCTAATCAATATCTTAGGTTACCAAATTAAAGACAAAAGGACAAAAAATAAAATAACGTAAAGCGATTACGTCAGAAAGTTAATAAAAATTAAAGAAAGTTAATAAAAAAACCAACTAAAAAACAATGCAAGTGACAATATTATATCATTTCATGTAAGAAAAATAATACCTTTGGATGTAAATCTGGGAACTTGCTGCAATGAACTCGATGGAGGAACATTGTTGGGATTGGTGGTACGCTCAACAGCAACCAGAGCTGTAAAATTTCAAACAAAATGGTGTAATATTTTTGTAATACGAATATTCAACCAAAGACACCACACCAAAATCAAATTTAATGCACAATATGATAAAAACTACAAAAATGAAAACACGACTAAGAACATACTGCACACAATTCAAATGGAAAATGTTCAATCACTTCAGGCAAAAATGTTTGACCAATAATGCATAAATCCTGGTCCACGACTTGAAAAATTATTCTAAAATTGAACTCAAAGATGCATCGAACACATCAATACACACAATATATCCATTTACATATTATTACATACCTTTTCCGACAAATATTTCAAACAACACTTACCGGGAGTATCAATCATCCGTTTTTCCGAGAGGATAGTTTTTCTCAACATTCGTGCACTCATGGTCTATAAACTCTCCAAGTGTGGATCTATTATGCAAGTATTATCGATGAACATGTCATAAAATATTTGTAGCACATAAATATAAAAACACACTCAAACACTTTAAAAATTAATTAAATATCTCCATTAAAAATTACCAACAATTTTGTTAAATAAAAAATATAATAAATAACAATATCAACATATCTACCTTGCAAATGATGTTAAGAATGTACAAATCAAAATACATATATAATTAACACAATAAGAAATATTCATTCCAATAAATTGTTCATTTAAATTAAAAATATTGCATCATGCAAAATAATGTCAATATTCCAAAGTAGTATGTAATTATGTCTGAACAATTGGCATCTACTATTTGGTAGTAAACACACTATTCCACAATATGCATCTGAAAATTATACGTATAAGGTGTCATTGGTTCATACATAATGATTGGGGCAATAGAACACGGGAATGCAAATACAAATTTGTCATATTGCACGTCAACACTATATTTAAAAATTGGCATACCATAATGCGTAAAATGTTCTATAGCAATATCTTGCACAGATCAACTCTGATAACGTACCTTGCAAGATTTATACACAAAAAATTTAATTTTTTTCCAAATCAAAGATACGTCACATTATAACAAACTAAACTCCAAAAATAATAAATGAAAAGTGGATCCTAGTAAAAAAAAGGGGGGGGGGGGGGATCAGTATGCCACACACATATATACTCGATAATCTAGGCTTAGGGTATATAATCAAGCGACGAAGGTATCAAAAGAAAAACATAAATACGAACACACTCGTGCACGCCGTAGATAGATGAATAAAAAACACAGCCACACAACAAACAAAATCTGCAACCATGATCCATGAAAAATATCAAATTTTAAAATTGGTCAAGTAACTTGCCAGACGTAAGATGGCAGATTTTTATATATTTAACCACTAAATAGTGTTGTGCAATTTTTTTATTTTTTTTATTTTTTGTGTCTATAATTAAAACTCACTCAATGAGAATACTAACTATTAAAAGTCAAACAAAAAGGCAAAATGATTTCTAAATTATTGCAAGACAAATAAATATAATCACAAAATCAATTTTTTTAAGCACAAAGAAAAAAAAATGTCGCAGCAACATAAAATCACGTCAATTTGAAAAGGGTCCAATAATTTTAACACTCATTACAAATTTGATGCAGAATTCCCTGCCAACCCTTTTTTTCATTTTAGGCGTAACACTCTTGACATGGAGTTTCAGTTCATGAGGGTTTCAAACAATAAATTCCACTAATATTAATCACAATTCGAAATTAAAATTTTCCAAATTTGACTAATTCATCTAACGGAATAAAAAAAATGTCCCTACACTATTTGAACATAAAGATGGGTGCACTATACAATGTCAGCCACCACATCTTCGACAATTCATAGAGATCTCGAAATTTCTAATGTTTTCTAATAATGTCTTCTAATCTCGAAATTTCTAATATGCTTGATTAATGTCTTTTTAAAGATATAATAATCAACTTAATGAATATAGCAATTTAAAGGTACATAAAATAATATATTGAATTATGCATGAGAAATCCAAAAAATTCGATGCCAACAATTATAAAAAGGCCAATTCAAATGATTTATTCGTAAATTACACCGATATAAATGGTTTTAAATGGATTAATAGTGACTTTAATGAGGACAAAATTGAAATTAAATTAACAGTTGTATGAGTATATATAGAGTGAAATTAGTTCATATATAACCAATTTGCAATACTTTTTAGTATAACAACTAATACTCTTAGTGTATCCATCTCATATCCTTTAGTTAAACAACTAATATTCTTTGTACCATTCGACTAAACCATTCAGTGAAAATAATTAATATTCTTCAGTAAAAACAGCTAATACATTTTATTTAAAATAACTAATACCCATCAAATAGTACATGTATTGGAAATGCTTTGGTCAATTCTATATATTGTACCAAGTTTAATATACTATAAATAGGAATAATTAATATTGGATCACATTAATTATTTTAGACCTCTAAACAAACATAGTAATTATTATAAAAAAAAATTGTTGCGTGTTTTAGCAAATAATGAGACTGCCAATTTTTTTTCATATTTGAATATATTTTTTTAAGTAGAGAACACATTTTGATTAAATGTGAATTAATGTAATTTTTTTATTTTATTTAGTAAAGCATCAGCTAGATCAACTAATTTAAATTAATACTGCAAATGTAGCACCATGAATTTTTTATATCAAATGACAATGAGTAAAAAAATATTAAAAGTAAAAAAAAAATATTAGCTTATGTATGAGAATGCAGACAATTCTCTTAATGGGAGTGTGCTGCAGTATTAATTGATTCTCATTTTCTTCCTTTAATTGCTAATAAATTTTTTTTGCACAAATTAAAATTTTCAATTTACATTGATTATTTACTATCTATCATAACAAATATGGAGACGAAATTTAACCCGATAGAGGGATACGATGATATATAGACAACTTTGAAACTATGTGAAATATGCAGAGATATGTCATATTATGAAAATTCCAACTTAAATAGAAATTCATAGGAAAGAATACAAATAATTTCATTTACAATGTAAAAAAAATGATAAAATCCTAAACTCTAAAAAATTAAAATAAAATAGTCTTTAGTTATTCAAAAAATTGTCAAACCTCTGGTGAATAACTTTTGTAGATTTTGCCATATGCTGCGTCAAAAGGTTGAAAAATTATTTAAGATTTCATTATAAAGTGCAACCAATATTATGTACATCCATGTGAATAGCAACCCAAACAAAATTTTATAAATTTATTAGTCATTTTTTCTTTTTCATATTTAGAGGCTATATTTATCTATGAATAATTATTCACTCATAAAATAATATAGAAAACCGACGTAATTTTCATATTTTAGTAAACCTTCATTATTTAATCCTATTTATGTTGCAGTAACTATGGGAAATGAAATCAGGCACAAAGCACGTTGCAATTCAATCCAAAATATTTTTCCTATTTTAGTAGATTTTCACATTAAAACTGGAGGTAATAGGAAATATTGACCAATTTCATGTAAATCCCATATATATTTTCTATTTTAGTAGACATTCCTACTTTAGTCCTTTTTTAATTGCCAACTAATATTTGTCAAGTGTTGGTAGCTCAAGTGGTTGAGGCCACCACCTAAGACCCAGAGGTCTTGGGTTCGAGACACGGAGAGGGAATTTATTTCCCTCTTGTGGTGGGGTGGTGTTCCCCTGTTATGATAGGGTGGTGTTCCCCTCTTGTGGTGGTTGCGGTTCCGGCTGCAGTGCGGCTGTGGTTCGGAGTTGCGGATTCGGGTGGTCCCCCTCTTGTGGTGATTGCGGTTCTGGTCTACAGCGAGATGAAAAGATGTTTCCATGTACCCGGTGGTCGAATGAACTATTGTAATTGATTATGTTAGGAAACTAGTGTAATTGATTACCTTTCAAGAAAAAAAAATTGCCAACTAATATTTAGATTGGCATGACCAAGGGAAATATTATAAGAAACCAAACACAAGCTTAGCACACAATGAATGAACAATTGGGATGAATAATACATTAAATAAAAAATAGACAAAGCATATTGCATGTAAATCCCACACATATTTCCTATTTTAGTAGTTTTTCCTAATTTAGGACTTTTTAACCTGCAAACTATTATCTATGTTGCCGTGACCAGATTTTCATATTTTCACAATTTTAGTAAACTTTACTAAACCGATCATTTATCACATGCCAAATAATTCCTACATTGAAGGGACTATAAATAAAAATTCCAAAGTTTTTTAACCTGCCAACTAATTCGAAAATTACCGAGACTATGGGTCATACAGGAAAAAAAATTACAAGATCGTAAACCAAGATATATTGGAACAATGAATTAATATAGGAATTGGTCATATTCAATAAAATATAATTTATTCAGATAAACCAATTTTTAATATAATTGTATTTTGTTAGGATATGAACTAAATTAATGGAGACATCCCTTCTCTCCCACTTCACACCTCGGAACGTTCTAGCTACTCTAGGTTGGGGGGTAGGCCCTGGGGGGGACAGGAGGAGTAAGGTACAGTACTCAATCCACGTAGCGATTTTTTTTTCTAAAATGGAAATTAGGAATTGGTCAAATTTAATAAAATATAATTTTTTTTCAAATTTTTGAAATTTTTAATGACATAGTATTTTGTTAGTAAATAACCTAAAATAATGGAGAGATCGTAGGGAAAATAAGGTGCAATGCTTAATCCACGTAGGGAAATTAATTTTCATAGAATATTAATTGAGTTGTACAAAAACTAATAACACTGATGTCAAATGATTTTCCCATTTTAGCAGTGCGGTAACTATGGGAAAAATTATAGGAAATATTGACCTTTTATTTTGTAAATCCCACATATATTTCCTATCTAATTAGATGCAGAATAAATGAACAATTAATATTTATAATAATAAATTTGTTAAGAAAAAATAATATAGGAAACCGACGTAATTATCATATTTTAGTAAACTTTCCTAATTTAATTATATTTATGTTGCACTAACTATGGGAAATGAAATAAGACACAAAGCACGTTGCAATTCAATCCAAATTATCTTTCCTATTTTAGTAGATTTTCACATTAAAGCTGGAGGTAATAGAAAATGTTGACCAACTTTACTAATTTAGGCCTATTAAAGTTGCAGTAACTGTGGGAAAAATTATAGGGATTTCCATATTTTCAAAATTTTAGTAGACTTTACTAATCAAACCCTTTATCATTAGCCAACAAATTATAACATTGAAGGTAAATTAGGAATTGGTCAAATTTAATAAAATCTAATTTATTAAGATTTCCAAATTTTTTAATGAGATAGCATTTTGTCAGGAGATGGCCTAATTAATATTGGAATTGGTCATATCCAATAAAATATAATTTATTCAGATAAACTAATTTTTAATAAAATAGTTTTTTGTTAGGATATGAACTAAATTAATGGAGAGATCAGAGGGAAATTAACGTAGCGAAATTAATTTTTTCAAAAATGAAAATTACGAACTGGTCAAATTTAATAAAAGCTAATTTATTAAGATTTTCGAAATTTTTAATGAGATATTATTTTGTTAGGAGATGACCTAAAATAATGGAAAGATCATAGGGAAAATAAGGTACAATGCTTAATCCACGTAGGAAAATTAATTTTTTTCATAAGTGAAAATTGAATGAATTGGTCAAATTAATGATATATGTGTTATAATTGCCGAGTAAAGACGAATTTATAAATAATTAATAAATCAAACAATATTACATTCATATTATTATGAACACCAAATCCATAGATTACAAATAATGATTCAGATATTTACATGATTTTCATATACCCTCTACTCTACTTCATCCAAAAATAGAAATCGCCAAAATACATCAAATGATAAGAAATTCTATAAATTACAATCTAATATTATAATTAACATTGTATAAACGGACAATCAATTTAGAAGCTGCAGTACGGTAGAAATGATTTGAATATTGTTCGATTTATATCTGCAAAAGAAAAGAAGATATGAAGCAGTTAGAAATAAAAAAAAGGGCAAGAAAAAAAAAACCGGCGAACCATTGTACTAAATCCAGTCGCCGGAAAAACGAAGATAAGGATGGGAGACGTGAATTCTCAGCCATGTGCATTCGAAAATCGATGCGTAAAAAACATCGCGATACATCAAAAAACCGTCGAAAGTAATACACAAACACGATTTGTTTAGATGAAAAATTTACAATATCATTTACAACAAAACCTAAAAGAGAAGGAAAAAAAGGAAGCGGTTCCATAGAACTCCAAATAAAAAAAACATGTGATGATGAAATGTGGTGGAGAAAATAACACAATTTATAGACCAACAAAATGTATAACTAAAGGACCAAATTACACAACGAGATCAAACGGTCTAAAATTACATAAAATGCATGGATTAAGGAGAAAAAACTTTTTATTTTTAAAAGCACAAGACTTTGCCACATAGGACAAATCATGCTTTGCTTTATAGTATGGTAGGATTAATATGGTTATAACTTCAGTTTTCGCTCAACGAAAACATATAGCTCATCCTATTTTGTGATCCTGACTTTGCCATTTGAATGAATTTCGCCTCATCTAAAAATCCAAATTTATAAAAAGATGTAAAATTAATACATTTAATTATTTTTTTTACACCATTGCACGCAGTGAGCTTATATGGGTTGGGAGTATGTTTACTACACACTAATGTTATTATAATTTTGTTTCAATGTGCATGAGAGGGATTATTCGACCAATATATATCTGATGATGTACAAGGATAGTTCAACGAGTAAGGGTATATTGGGATCACTAATTCTTCATTAGTCCTTATTTTGTTTCTCCCTCAACAGTTTTATTTTGTTTTTGACAAAATTAACCAACCACTAAAATGCAAACTCATACACCACCAAAATAATATTTTACAAGCATTTTCAGTTCACTCTATTCAAATAAAGGGTTAGGTAATTGCAGGAATTAATAATACTTTTGATGAGATTATCAATATTTCTAATAAAATATTTAGCAATACTAAACTATATTCCTTGCGGCTCCTCCTATGCCTTAATCATACAATTTCTGCAATATATAAGTATGTATGTATTTTTATTTTATTTGTTACTGCAAAAGGAAATTAAATTATGAGAAGCCTGAGACATAAAATTGTCCTTGGTAATAAATCTTACAAAGTACTTTCATTTAAAAGTGTAACTAAAATTATAATAAGCCAACTAAGTCAAATAAGAACTTAACAATCAATGCACTGAAAATGACCAGCCCTACGTTCATATACCAAAATTATAGTTTTGATGAGCAACAAGTCTTATAATATTAAAAAATTGTTCTAGAAACTATAGCAACCATGCAACATGAATCATCATTATCTATACTATATTAAAAAGAGGTTTACCAGTGAGAAACATTTTTTGACATAATTAACCTTCATAATTTTTTCCCTGTGTCAGTTTAATCCTAGCTGCTCTGACCCGTCGACCACATTTATTCCCCCGTCAGTTTAATCCTAGCATATAGCACTTGTGCACATTCAACCATATATATTCGCCTTCCGTCGATCCGTCTCATCACATTTAAATTTATGTTTACCCTAATTCCGTCTTCCCCTCTTCTCATCTTCGTGGGTGGTACATCTCCCATTGTTAACACATTCCTAGATATGACAGCAATTGCTGATACTATGTTGCAGAATTGGAAGGAATAGCAACGTCGCCAGTGAGAGGCTTCGTACTGAAGCGAATCCTGATTCTTTCTCAAAGATTTCCATCTTTGCATTGATTGGTTAGATGTTCGCAACATGAAAATTTTGGTGCTATATCTTACTAATGACAAAACCATTTAAGTTTTGGAAGGTGAGATTTGGAAATTTTCACCTTTTTTTTATATGATCGGCCCAAGTGATTAGTTTTAAAATCATGAGATTTCCCGTACTATTAATTTGACATCATGAGTGATATCTTGCAAATTGTTAGCAAAGGTTACTTCCTATGAGTGATTTCTAGCATTGTTAGCAAAGGTTACTTCTTGTTCATTCTTTAATTTGGTACCTCATATTCTTATTTATCGGATGATTAGTCTTTCTTCTTTCTCAAGGGCATTGCTCTACTGTGAGAAGAAGGAGTTTTCATAGCCAAGGACTTTCGGGAGAGTAATTTAGCACCAATCATTATTATTTGCCAAGTTCTGTGTGATTCTGTTTCAGGGGTGGAAGAAAGCCTTCTTTGTGTACGAGAGAACAAATGTGTGATCTAAGTGAAGAATTTTAAAGCATTTGTTAGTGGGATTAATCGCTTTAGCTGCCTTGGATGGAAGGATAGAAACAATGTATTTTAGTTTTCTCTTTTTTGAGTTGGGTGTTGATTGAATTATCTCATTTAGGTGATGAAGAGAATGAATTAGATTTTTCCTATCTGTCAAGTTTTATTCATTATGTGGTGTATTTACTTAATCCGATTTCAATATTTATCTTTAAATTGTGTTTTCATATTGGTCTTCTGGCATGTTCCTTGATACTTTTTTTTTTGTGTTATCAGTCTGATAAATTACAGAGATCGTGGAGCTATAGCAAGTAATGATGTATGATCATCTGGTAGTGGAATTCAGTAAGTTCAAGAATCACACTTGGTACATCATGATCTGTTTAATATAACAATTATTTTTAGTATGAATATACATATGTTCCCATGATGGAGTTTTGCATTATAATTTTGAAAATTAGAAATGACGCTGCTTAATTTGATGTTTATATATTTTTTAAGCTCGCTTTGTTGCGGAATTAATATCTTTTGCACTAAATTTTGAAATAACTATGATTGTTGTTGCGCAAAATATGGGATAGTACCATGTTTTGGTGATTAGTGCAGATGGACAAGTATAATACCTCAATACATTATATTAATACTAATTACATTGTTGTGGATGTTATGCAACATTTGCCATTATGAATAACCTAAATTTGAAATTTTATGAAATTTGATCAAGAGTTGTAATCCAAAATGAAAAGGAACGGTGATTTCATGTGTTCCTTTATTTTTTCTTCTTTTAAAACTTAAGATGCATTCTGAATCCTGATCTATCTGTATCTTTTTTTTTTTTTTTTAGATTTGAAGTTGTAAACTTATATAATTACTCCCTCCGTCTCACACTTGTTTGCCACATTGCCAAAAAGGTACGTTTTATACTTGTTTACTATATCCATTTGTGGCAAAATTAATATTTTTTAATATTATATTCTCTACACACTCCTAATTAAAAATATCTACTTTATCACTTTAAATACTAATAAACAACTAATTTTTAAAAAACTTGTGCATACAATAAAGTAGCAAACAAGTATGGGATAGAGGGAATATTACATTTGTTCCTATTTCATTCTACCGAATGAAATCAGTTATTCCTTTTAGATCGGTAATGAATATATCAATATAAATCCAACATGATAATTTATTGCTTTCTTGAAGTGAAATGATAATTTATGGCTTTCTTGAAGTGAAACATGAGGATAATGGTGTTAGCTAGCTGCGTTCTTGGTTTGCGTCCCATTTCTAGCATTAACTACGTTTCAAACCATGATATTTTACATGGTTTAGGACATCCCTAATTTTTTTAGTTTAAGGTTTGTGTCTTTGATCAACACTGAATTATACTGCTCTTAATTACTTAATATCAATAAAATAGTTGCAATTTTTAATCATTTGATCATCCAATCTTTTTCAAGGAACTCCTAACAATTCATTAAAGAATATAATCTTTTTAATAGATTTGCTTTGTTATCAAACTTCTATTTGACTATAAAGTTTTTCATAAATGTTGTGAAGTTTTCATGTATAACTGCTGGCCTAACTTCTATAGGAAACCTAAATACCAAAATTGTGTTTAAAATTTGCAGAATATGGATACAAAAACAATCAGGGAGTTGTTGGCCTACGAGGATGATTGGGCCTTCAAGGTTCGTGTGGCACGCAAAACGGTGAAAGAAGTTCAGTCTGAAAGAAAAACTGAAACAATGAGGATCTATTTACTTGATTATGAGGTTTGTTTGTTCTCTATCTCTCTCCCCCTCACTCCCTTTTTTTTAAAAGAGTTTTTTTTCTTAAATTATTTGACTATAAAGTTTTTCATAAATGCTTTGTTATGCAGCCTTTACTTCTCCCTCCTCCCATCTTTCATCTCCTCATCAATTCATGGAAATATTGATTCTAACTCCTTTTTATTATAAAAGGAAAAAAATCACTCTTTTTTCGACTAATGAATTTGCTTATTGTGTAATTATCTGCTTTTCTAACACGTTGGGAAGGTCATTTGCAGGACAATGAAATCATTGAAATATTTGTTCGCTGTTGTGTCATGTATTATAATTAGCTCAAATGTAATTTGGTTTTTTGTTAATCTTCTTAGGTCTTGAGATAAATCTTGATGTATTACTTGGAAATAACATAAGAACAATATACGATCTAGAAAAGAGTTTACTTTGAGAAATTGATTAGGCTCAGATATGTTAGAAGGAAAAACAAGAAAGCCAGAGAAGCTGGTATCACTCCTGGTGCCAGTGGATCAAGCCAGAAGAGGAAGGCTCATATTGAAGTGATGGATATTCTGCCACTCAGGACAGAAAGGTCTTTTGACTCTACTGTGCCTGTTCCCCTTATTGAAAGGTGGAGAGAAGCAAAGACACTGTGGTTTATCTAACACTACATTCAGAGACCCCCACCAGTGGATGATGCGCTTATCAACAGAACCTTCCACTCCTGGATGAAGGCATATGATGCAGACTTGTACAAGAAGATTATGGATTCCACAATTGAGTTCAACCTGGAGGTGACTGCCCATGAGTTCCATTATCTTAACACTTCTATGGTTGGGGACCAGGTTGATTGGGCAGAGTTGGTGTTGGTGAATTTCACCCCAACATCCTCTACTGATCTGAAGGATGTTCAAGACAGATTATTTGACTGGTTTCTGGTGCCCAAGGAGAACAGAAGATATGCATAGTATAGGTCCTGATATAAAATGTAATATGTAATCATTTTGTCCTCTATTATTAATGAAAGTCATATCTACTCTGTCTTAAAGACAACTTCTTGTTGTCTTCTTGTTTGCCTGATAAGATCTATTCTAAGGCCTTATCCTTTTATTGCTTTCTTGCTTAAGTGTTTTATTTTGATCAGTTCTGGTTGTGTTTTAACTCCATCAAAAAGGGGGAAATTGTTAGGATAAAAGTTGTATAGTTTTGATGAGTTAAAACAAACTAGAAGATGTAATAGGATCATCTGGACCTGTTAGCCAGATTAGGACTTAGTCTAGGGGGAACTGCCAGACCAGAAGAGTCACCAGAAGACCCCACCAGAGGACTTCACCAGAAGACTTCATCAGAAGAGACTGGCCAGAGGCAGAGGACCTTCCCCAGACCAGACGAGTCTGGTGAAACAAAAGATGCTCAGAATCATCTCCTGATTCTACTGAATATTCTGTTTCTTAACCGACTCTGGACCAGAGGACATCGAGGTTGTCTGGTGTCTGGTCCTGCCTTCTCTGGAAGAATCAGAGTTAGGCATTGGAAGCATTTGACCGTTGGTGATTCAAATCAAGTCAAACAAGATCGGATTGGAGAGTATTTGAAGTAAATCAATCCAAGGATCTCACCAACCCAATCAATCAATTAGGGAATTGAGTGATTGAAAGCTTCCTTAAATAGAGATCTGATTAGATTAGCTCTCCAACGGCTATACCCTAATCATCTCTATAAATTCAAGAGTGCAGCTTTGAAGAAAGGCTCTAGAGAGATCTCACGCGCACGAAGTCATATCCAAGTCTTAGTTCTTATCACGCTTAAAGCACTCTTACCTTGTTCATACACTCTACTCACTCATTAAGGAGTAGTTGGATCTCAACTTGTTCATCTATTAAGAAAAGGTTGAAGTTTGTAAAGCTTTAGATCGAAGTTAGATCTAAAGGCTGTTGTAAGAAGGAACTGGTACTTCGAAATTCCAGTACGTAAGTTGGTTGGTTGGTAGTATTCCCCTTTGAAAAAGGGAGAGTGGACGTAGGATCTTTCAAATCCGAACCACTATACATCTTGTCCATTTACTGATTTCTTTATATTATCTTATTTAACTGCTCTTATAAAAGTTTTTGTTAAGACTTATCTTTAAAGCTTCCGAAATTAATCTATCAAGTTGGACCAACAGAAACATTCACCCAAAGTAGTCTGTCATTATTTTTTTCTATCAGAGGCGCTGGAATCAAATCACCCTCTGCTTGAGTTTATGTTCCGAAAATGATTGTATAAGAGTATATATTTTGGTGGTGTATAAATTGTATTTTAGTGGCTGGTGGTAAGAAAATATCGCAGGTTCCAACTTTTAGATGAGATAACATTCTTTCATAATAATATAAAAAAAAAGTTGAGAATACAACCTAAGGAAAAAAAATCATTTTTTAACAAAAGAATAGGGGTGTGCAACGGTAGGTTCGGTCACCGAACCGAACCGTATTAGCCAAACCGGACACCAAACAAAAAAAAAATTACAAACAAAAAATCGAACCATATTTTGAGAAATCGTTCGATCTCAAACCGAAATATTTCGGTTCGGTTCAGTCCTAAACCGAACAAATAGAAAAATATTCACTTCTCTTTTTTGAAATGTAGCTTGGATTTTTTTCTTTTTTAGCATCAACACACTTGTTTCATTCAATTACTTGAAACATATCAACATCTAAATACTAATTTAAGCAAAAATGCATCAATAACCCTACTACATAATTAAATAAAAACATCAGCACAATAGTATTCAAAAGCTAAGCAACAATTTGAAAAACACAATCAATACAAAACACCACTCCTCAAGTATATTATGAAAAACACAAATCAACTCAAACCTTTTATGCGTGAATCTAAATTATCTAATATTAATATTATTATATTATATTAGACTATAAGTGATTACCTATTAATTTAGTGAATATTAATATATATATATATATATTTATATATAATATTACTATTATTATTAAAAATATTTCGGTTCGGTTCGGTCTATATGGTTTTTAATTCGTAAAACCGTAAACTAAAATAAAAAAAAATATCAAATTTCAAAACTGTAAATTGAATCATAAACCGAAAACCGAATCAAAATTTATATTTAGGTTTGGTTTGTTCGGTTTTTTCGGTTTGGACCGCATTTTGCACACCCCTACAAAAGATTACATGAAAATTTAGGACATTAATGTGCAATCAAAGATCTTCATTGAAGAAAAATGAAGTGGGTTGGTGATTTATATTCCAAGGATTGGTAAGGTTCCGGTGACCTACTTACCACATGCATTATATTTGTCACTCACCTAGCAGCCTCATAATCTACTAGTTGCATTATATTTGTAACACACAACTTCATAGTTTGCATGTATGTTACGTATGAAATAATTTCATCCCTTTACCATTTATAAAGAGGTATAACATTAATTAATTTATCTTAATTTTAGAATATTTCCCTCACTCATGAATCGGATTATTAACTCTATCATTTGGGGTGGATAAATTTGCTTTCAACATGGTTTAAACCTAGTGCGGAGGAAAATAATAAAATGAGTTAACTTCACACTTCTCTACAAATCCGAACTATTAGATGAGGCGGAATTTTTTCATGGTATCAAAGCCATAGGGCCCACACCCGAATAAAGATCTTGGGCTCGATTACCGCTGAGGACAACTCTCCCCTATTCAATTGTCCATTCATTGCATTTCTCTAAAGAGTTCTACAAGTTTAGATTTTTAAATAAGGCGAAATTCTTCCGCCCAAGACGCAGTCTAATTCCCTAACAATGTATTGGATAAAGAAAAAATATACTCCAAATTATTTGAACTAAATTTAGAAAATGAAAATATGAAGATTGTTTTTCTAAATGATTGTTAATTTAAGAGATTAAAATTTCAGTTTAATAATTGCCGGTTCTTTTATTTTCAGGCGTACTCTCGTATGCACCAGGTGCACGGTGCACTCACCCAACAGTTGAGTTTGTTTACATTGAAAAGTATGGTTAGGTTATACTGAAAAGTTTACACTGAAAACTGATTTTTTTAGTGTAAACTCTTCATTGTAATTTAACCACCACTACAAAAAATGTAGCGTTTAACGACGGGATTAGCGAAGAATTATTCGTCGTTAATCGTGATTAACAACAGATTTTACGATGGACAATGACTCGTAGTCAAATCGACCATAACTAACATTAACGACGGCTTTTGGAAGGTCGTCGTAAATTTACGACGGACATAGTTGTCGTCAATCTGACCCGTCAACGACCCTGTCGGGCATCAAACTTTACGACGGACGTCAGTCGTCGTTAAAATTATCCGGTTTACATTTTTTTAATCAGCCAGAAAAATATTTACGACGGGCACAAAGCCGTCGTTATTTTATGATTTACCGAACCTGGAACAAAAAAAAGTGGCTGTGTGGTTCGAACCCGGACCCCCCGAGCACCCGGGGTGGGGGCGAACCACTGGGCCATCAGCCCCCAAGCTATATACTCCGGCCCAACTTCTATATTAGCCCTATTGGGCCTGGAACAATTAATTTCAAATTTGAATCCAAGGGGAACCCATGACCTCTCTTGCATATAGAGAGGGTATGAACCGTTAGGACACTTGCTTCTTTTGTTCGATTTCTTGCAAGTAATTGTATATGTATCCAAATTGAGTCATTTTTTTATCATTCATCAAATTAATTCCTTTTCGTTTCTAACTTGTTTTAATAAATGTTGTTACCAATTATATTTTTTTGTTTTGTAAATTTATTTAATTCGGAAAATGCGTAATTAATATTATAATATGTTCACTTGTATGTAATTATTTGTATACGTATCCAAATTGAGTCTTTTTTTATTATTCATCAAATTAATTTCTTTTCGTTTCTAACTTGTTTTAATAAATGTTGTTACCAATTATTTTTTTCTGTAAATTAATATTTAATTTGAAAAACGTGTAATTAATATTATAATTCGTTCACTTGTACGTAATTAATTCTATACGTATCCAAATTGAGCCATTTTTTTTATTATTCATCAAATTAATTCATTTTCGTTTCTAACTTGTTTTAATAAATGTTGTTACCAATTATATATTTTTTATTTCGTAAATTTATTTAATTCGGAAAACGCGTAATTAATATTATAATCCGTTCACTTGTACGTAAAATATAGGCAGCGAGGATGCAGCAGCCTTATCTGCCGATATGGAACGGGAAATAAGCATGAACAATGATGGCTTGGACTCCCTAGACCCAAATGTCACTACCTGCACGGATATGGTCATTTTTTCAGGCCAGGATACCGGCGTTAAACTCACTAACACCTTCGATGCTCTTGGCGAGGAAGAAAGCTTGGAGGAATATTCGGATGCTGCCTCAACGCAACTTGAAACGCAAAGGCTCTCTTTTAGCCCTGATGGCGAACCCACGACTACAACCGGAAACGTGAATGATGTCGTTTCCGGTGCATCTTGTAAGGCTATTGAACCTACTGCTACAATCAATAATTCTTTGCAAAGAACTGCTGTTGGCTCTTTACTCCATTTGCAGGTTAAGAAGGCGGTAAGAAAGGCCACTTGTGCCGTGAACCCACCACAAAGTCAGGCGTATACGGAGGTTTCAATGCCAGTAGACATTCCAATAAAACAGGCCATTAGAGGGAACCTTGTTGCTCCTCTGGAAAATAAACCGAAATCCATCAACGACATCACAGCAGAGCTTACCACGATAGCTAAGGAGCCCTTCGTTAAGGACACTATGGGGAACTCGATACCCGAAATGATAACTGTGGGTAGCAGTAATTGGGCTGATAACATGGAAGAGGAGGATAATGAAAATGGACCGCCGAAGCACGGTCTTCCCGAGACTCAATGATTGTGCTGACCTGGAATGCACAGGGCCTTGACAATGAGAATAACCGTGATTTTCTTGGGGCTTATTGCCATAGGCATAAACCGGACTGGGTGATCATTCTTGAACCCAAAGTCCTAAGTTCAGCAATTTCGGATTCTTTCTGGACCTCGCTCAAACTATCATTCATGGGGGAAAATAATAGGCTTGACATGCGTCTGAATATCTGGGTCCTTTGCAAAGATCGATACAGGTCCTTGTCGACGATCACTCTCATCACCTCCCAATGCATTGTTATCAAAGTGCAGCTTCCCGATCACACTTTGACTTTTGCTTTTGTGCATGCTAGCAATGACTATATCAAACGCAGAGAGCTTTGGTTGGATCTCACGGCCATACAAGATGACAAGATATATGTTATGGGTGACTTTAATACTGTCTGTGGTGCCTATAAACGTGCGGGTTCTCCTCCCTCCTCGACTCTGCGTATGAGGGAATTCGATGCTTTTTTTGACAATGCCTTTTTCGTGGATCTGCCTTCCACCGAAAATCCATATACTTGGTCCACTAGGCGCCATGCCCACTTTCTTGCAGCAAGACTTGATCGCATTTTGGTTAATTCGGCCTTTATGAGTATTTGGCAATCTGTTTCGGTTGAGGTCCTCCACAGATTGTCTTCTGACCATCATCCTCTACTTCTCACTCTCTTGGATACGCCCCCTGCCACGGTTTCTCCTTTTTGCTTTCAAAAAATGTGGACGCAACATGCCTCTTTTATGGAGCTCGTCCGTACTTCGTGGATGCCTTTGGTTTTTGGTGCGGATCCGATTTGGGTGGTTATGACCAAGCTGCAAAGACTTAAAGGCACTCTCAAAATCTGGAATCGCAACACTTTTCGGAATATATTCCGTCAGCTTGATGAGGCGAAAATGGCGCTCAATCAAGTGCAACTTGATATTAGTTTGCACGGTGATTCGGACATTCTATTTGATAAGAAAATTGACTGCATGGTGAACCTCAACTCCATCTTACATCGCATACATGATTACTACTCTAAAAAAATCGACTACAATGGCTAAATTATGGTGATCGCAACACCTCCTTCTTTCATACTACTCATAGAATGAAAGAGCAATGATCGGGCATTCGGCGTTTGGTGATTAATGGTTATAACTGTGACGACTCAACTGTCATTGAGGCTCATATCATTTCCTTCTATTTTGATCTTTTTGCTGCGGATACAGGATCCTCCTCGTCCATGTAGTTCCTTGATGAACTTATTTTTTTGCAAGTTTCTCCCTGGGATAATGATCTCCCTGTTTGCTTTACCGGATGAGGAGGAGGTGCGCAAAGCTGTGTTTAACATGGACCCGTCCAACTCTTCCAGCCCAGATGGCTTCTCAGGTTATTTCTATCATGTCTGTTGGGATATCATATCTTTCGATGTCATTGCTGTTGTTCAACATTTTTTTACTCACCTCACTATGCCTTCTGGACTTAACTCTAATTTTGTCACTCTCATCCCCAAGAAAGTTGATGCCAGGATTATTCAGGATTTTTGTCCCATTGTCATGAGTAATTTCCTCTTCAAAATATTCACCAAGATCATCACCTCAAGGCTTGGTATTGTTGTGGGGCAACACCTATCTATCTTCTAATTTGGATTTGTCCCTGGTAGACGCATCCACACTTGTATTGCGCTGGCTTCTGAGGCTATTAATCAGCTTGACCGTGCTGGGGGTGGTATGGCTTGTAAGATTGACATGGTTAAAGCTTTTGACACGGTTAATTTGGAATTCCTCTATAATGTTCTTGCATGCATGGGCTTTTCCAGCAGATTTATTCATATGGTGAGCATTATCCTCTCCTCCTCGAGACTTTCTATCCTCTTGGATGGGCAGGCCAAGGGTTATTTTAGTTGTTCTAGAGGTGTGCGACAAGGGGATCCTCTATCCCCTTTGCTCTTCTGCTTGGTTGAGGAGGGCCTTGGCCGTCTCCTCGATCATATGATTGCTAGCGGTCGCCTGATGCCAATAAAGGGGGTTGCCACTTTCCTGTTCTATGCTGATGATATTCTGATCATGATGAAAGCCACGGGGGATAACTTGCAGTGTCTTATGGATATTATAGATACCTATGGACAAGCGTCTGGACAGTGTTTTAGTCCTCCCAAGTCCAAGGTTTATTTTGGCAATAAAGTTTTAGTCAACTTTCGGATGCTGGTCTCTAGGCGTACGGGCATTGTGGAAGGTCACCTGCCTTTCACTTATCTCAGAGTTCCGCTGTTCAAGGGTGCTCCTAAGTCCCACCATTTAGCCCCTATTGCAACATTGATCAAGTCAAAGGGACTTCTCTTTCTTTTGCGGGTAGACTATGCTTGATCAACTCGGTGATTACTGCCTCCACTGTTCATTCTATGATGGTCTATAAATGGCCGTCTCCTTTAGTCTCGGATCTCGAATCGGCCATGAAAAATTTTCTTTGGTCCGAGGATGTTAATAAACAGAATAGCTCTTGTTCCGTTGCTTGGAAGAGGTGCTGCACTTCTCGTGAGGAAGGTGGTCTTGGGGTTCGCTCTTTACGCATTGCGACTGAGTCTTATGCCTATAAGCTTGTCTGGGACATTTTTTGCAACAAAACACAGGATTTTGATCACCTGCATGGCCGGTTCTTTCGTAATGGTCGGCGGGTTCGGTCAAGGTATTTCTCCTCGTCTATACGGCCGGGAGTTCAGTGTCACTTGGCCTCTTTGGTGGAGGATGCTAGGTGGGTGGTTGGTCGTGATTCTAAAGTTATCTTCTGGTACGACAATTGGCTTGGTTACAAGATTGTGGATCGGCTTGCTATTCCACGTCAGGTGGCGGATACTCTGGTTGCCACTGTGGGGGATTTCTTTTATGATAATTGCTGGCACTTCGCTACCATTTTTCTTCTTCAATGCACTGATGTGGTTTGTGATATTTTGAGCATCAGAATTTCTTGCGAGAGGGATACGGTTATCTAGTCTAGCTTTGTTTCAGGTGAGCTCACCTCTCGCTTGCTTTTGATGAGCTTGGCTAGCCTATGTCGCGGGTGAGCTAGGGAAAATGGATTTGGAACGAACATATTCCTATGAGCCGCTCAACTTTACTCTGGAGGGTCATATGGGGTAAGGTTCCGACTGGGGACTAGTTGCAGAAATTGGGGATTGTTGGTCCCAACGTGTGCCTTCTTTGTCGTTCGCAAAGTGAAACTCGTGATCATTTATTTTCAGAATGCCCTTTCTCCACTCAGGTGCTTAGTTCCATTGCTAGCATTTTTCATTTAAACTTGAATTATGTGAATAGGTTTGATCACTTGTTCCTGCAGGCTAGACGTGCTTCGATGATTGACCAAATTGCAGGATTATGGCGCCTAGCTTTTTTGATGATGATGTTGGCTCTTTGGACCTTTTGTAATCGCATCGTGCATGAGGACCAACCGGTTTCTTTTCAACGGTGTATGGCTTTGACTTTGGCGCATATTAGAGAATCTGCATCTCTGATGGGCGGTGCTTCGAGTGGCTCCCTTGCTAACTTCATCACAGCCCGTGCTCTTGGAGTTTCGTTTTTCGCCCGTGGAAGGTCCGCACCCCGGTGTACATGTCTTGGAAACCTCCTCTATCGGGTTGGACCAAGGTTAACGTTGACGGTGGGATCAAATCTCCACCTAATATCCTTTACACGGGAGCAATTTTCCGTAATTCTAGAGGTTTCTTCTTGGCAGCGTACTCTGATGCTGAGGGTTGTAGTTATCCCCTGGAGGCTGAACTTATGGCCATATTTGGTGCAATTGAATTTGCTTTTGTCCGAGGTTGGAAGAAACTTTGGGTTGAATCGGATTCTCTCTTGGCGATTCGTACTTTGCATGGTGAAATTCCGTTGATACCATGGCGGCTACAGAGCTACTGGAGCATGGCGATGACGCTTGCTAGCCAAATGGAGGTACGATATTCTCATATTCTTCGTGAGGGAAATAAGGTTGTGGATGCTCTTGTTATATTATATGGTAAGTTTGTTTGGCAGGGTACTTGTCCTGAATTTCTTTTACGTTTTCTTGCTCTTGATATGAACAATGAGTATTGTAGAATTTAATTGTGTTTATTATGTTTGGGGTTGCATCCCCTTATTTGGCCGTTTTGTTTGGCCTTTTTTCTTTCAGCTAGTGTTTGCTGCCGGACTAGTGACCATCCTTTCCTTGTTGGCTTTGGATTGGTTCACACCTGTTAGTCCTTTGTTTAGATTCTTTTGATTTTCCCCTGGTACGGGGTTGTGGACCCTCATTTTTCTTTTATTTAATAAAATAACCTAATTTGTCATTCACTTGTACGTAATTAATTGTAAATTGAGCCATTTTTTTATTATTCATCAAATTAATTTCTTTTCGTTTCTAACTTATTTTTATAAATGTTGTTACCAATTATATTTTATTTTTCTCTAAATTAATATTTAATTCGAAAAATGTGTAATTAATATTATAATCCGTTCATTCATTTGTAACTTGTTATATATACAATAGTTCAATAATTCTAATTGTCATCCTCATCCTCTTCCTCTTCCTCTTCTCCATCATCTTCATCTCCATCTTCATCTTCATCTTCATCTTCATCCTCCTCTTCACGCTCTTGTCCGACATCCTCATCGCTTTCTATCATTATCATTTCTAGATTTGCAGCTAGTAAATCCACAAAAATATTTATATTTTCTTGATCGAGCACTGTTTGAGCCTCTTGTACCTCCTTTTGAAATGGTTCTGTTGGTTTAGTGGTGTCTTTTTTAGACGGATGAGAAACTTCAACCAAGGATCTTGCCTTCACTTTGCAAACAGTCCTTATGTTGGGCTTGCCCGATCCCGGGTATTTGCAGTAATATACTTGTGATGTTTGTGTTGCAAAAACATATGGATCGTATGCCGTCGGAAACTTATGTCGAGTGTTGATATCAATAATCTTGTAGTTCTTGTCGAATCTCGTTCCTTGTCTCCCTGGATCATACCATTCACAGAAGAACAAAACCACTTTCCTTGAGGGCAAACCTGGATATTCTATTTCAACTACCTTAAGCAAGACTCCGTAGTAATCGACTGGTTTTTCATTGCAAATTTCAGCATTCACGCAAACACCACTGTTTGTTGATGATTTTATTTCAGCATACGCTTGTGTGTGAAATTTGTTACCATTTGCGTAATATCCTTGGAATGAAACAACTTTAATTAATGGTCTACGACTCAGAGCTTGTAGATGTGGATTGTCAAGAAAACCACAATCTCCCTGTAAATATTAAATTATCAGCTAAGATAAAATTACATGCGTTCTGAAAAAAAGAGATAGAATAATGTGATACTCACGTAACGTTGGAACCAATACATGAATTCACCACGGATGGACTGAGAAACTTGTGCATCAGTGATGTGACTTGAACGCAAAATACTAGCTTTTACTAGTAGTTACCCCACAAGCGTATGGGTTCCCTGTAGTATTGGCAAGTATAGGGACCAAGTATTATCGTACCCAAGGAAAGGTATGTATGCAAATAGACCCTGGAGATCTACACGTCGTAATTAATATGAATGTATGTTCGGTTTCAAGAATGGAATTAAACTACTTTATATTCTATTACTATTAATGCAAATAATGAAAGTAAACGACTAACTAAGGTTTTACTAAGATATGAGATAGTGATGCTCAAGATAGAAATCCCTACGTATACTAACGGAGTTGGTACGATAACTAAAATAACTGTGATGTGCAAGTATTAATCCTAAGTGTACTAAAACTAGGAAATCAACTTCCCTAATCTAGCACAAGATTGAAAGACTCAAAGCTCAAGAATTAACCCTAATACTTCGTCATATCAACCTACTTCACGAACCCACAAAACAAGTTATATGGATTGTGCTTAATTAATGAGGCCCTTATTTAACTAAGGTGATGCAGTCGTCCTCCCTAGATAAACCGGTCCTTCTATAACTCCCTCATTAAGCCTATTCGTTATTAAAGAGTGATAAGGTCGTCCTCTCTCTAACAATTTTCGTACTCAATTCCAAGATAATTCTAGGGTTTATTTTAAGAATTCAATAACTAAGAGAATCAAAACTAAACATCACTAGTCACCCTAACTACGTACCAACATCCTACTTCTACGAGTTCATCCTACCCCAAGCACGCAAGGGTTCTAGCCTAACATGGTAATTGAAGTAACGGAAATAATCACAAGAACGCTGAACATTTGCATAATTGAATAATCAAAAGAATTGGAAAGCATAAATAAAAAAATATCTCAAAATCTCAATAAATCTGGTAAATTTAGGCTTTATGAGTCTCAAAGGTTTAAGAACAAAAGAATTAACCGAAAAGATTAAAAAAAGAAGTAGCTAAACTATGAATTCGTAAATCAAAACCTCGATTACAAGTATGGAACTCTCCAAAATCTCTCTACCAAGCTCTAAGTATGCCAAAATATGAAACGGGATCAAAGAGTGTCTAAAAACGAGCTTGGGACCAGGTATTTATAAGCAACTGACCAAAAACGGGTGGAAAAGGCCAAAGTGGCGCAAAATTGGGATCCGGTCGAGCACTAGCGCTCGACCTCAATGTGGTCGAGTGGGTCAATCTTATAGCACCTTCAGGGCGCTCGAGTATCCCTTGGTTGAGCGGTGGCGCTCGACCACTACTGGTCGAATGAATCAGGAGGTCGAATGGGTGCACTCGACCATGGCTTGGTCGAGTGCGTACATGTGGTCGAATGGGGTTGCTCGACCGATGCCTGGTCGAGCGCCTTGTCTTCCAGAACTTCCCTAGCACTCGACCTTGGCTTGCTCGAGTGTCTAGGCGCTCGAGCACCTCCTTCCTTGAGCTAATTGATACTTTTCCTTGCATGAACTAATACTTTTCATATTTCTTCAATATCTTCTCATCTGGGCATCCGTTTTAGTCGATTCAAAGTCCTACAAACTCCATTTTCACCCTCTATCCATATATGAGCCTCAAAAGGCAAATTGATAAGTTTATGAAAATGTTACTCAAATGACTCTAAATACTAATAAAAAACACTCAAAACACGGGCAAATTGAGCCACAAATCTTTAAAATTTCACGTCTAATCAACCCCCCCCCCCCCCCCCCCCCGCCAAACTTACCATATTGCTTGTCCTTAAGCAATGAAATAATAAGTCTAGTGAAATTGTTAAGAACGAATCACAGAACCAAATCATGCAAGTAATAGAACTTCAAGTTTCAAAGATTGATCACTCACACACTAACTCACCCCCTTCATTATACTCATGCATAAATAATAAGAAACACCAAGATCAAACATGGATGTGCTCTCGACGATGTGTTTCACTCCCTCACAAGTGTATATAAATAATAAGGGACTCACTCAATCAATCAAGCACAAATATCTGCAGCCATAGGCTTGTAAGCACTCTCAACTTCGACCATACTCTAGGATCCATGTCGAATCAAAAAGGACTTTATCAAGGTTGTAATGTGGGCTCTTTGGACAGGTGGGGTAACTATATGGGATAAGTGACTCAAGTGAATGGAGAATAGAAAATCAAATTTCAGTACTTCGAGACGAGGAACAAAATACTTCAATCATCTTCATGCAATACACTTCAATTCCAACTACTCTCAACACTTTCAATTTTTCTTCTAACTCTTTTCACTTTTTCAATCACTTCACTTTTTTTCACACATATATGAGCTCATATCTCTTTTGCTCATTCTCAAATTTTTTTTGTTCATTCCCATAACTCACAATCTCATTACACCTTCTTCTCAGATACATTAAAGCATTAATAATTCTCCTTCCTCAACTCAACTCAACTCGATCCCTTTTCTCATTCACAACTTTTCCTATTCTCCACTCAAATTGGGACAAAAAGAGTTTATGAATTTGGTTAAGTTCAGATGTAGCAAATAAAATAGGCTAAGGCTCAAACGGGCTAACAAGGGATAAGTGTCATTGGTAGGGAAAATTTGGCTAAGTGACTCAAACAAATCAAAGATGGCCTAATATCACTTTTGGCACTTCAACCTAGACACAATCAAGAAGTGAGAGCACACACAAGTTATAGCACCCTCTAATGTGACGATCCACTCACAAACGATGAGATCAATTTAATGGAATTTTAATCTCTCATAGGTTCAAATCTCACGGCTTTCACATCCACGCTTGTCCTAGTGAATTCTCACTTTTATCACACAAGTAATCTAAAGGAAAATTTGTAAGTATACGAGTTCCCTCTCAAATCAACTCTAACTCATACACTCACACAATTCAGACTCTGACTCAACTTCACAACTCACTACTCATACTCACACTCAAAGACAGAAATCAACAAGCATAAGAGGATTGATAAGAATGAAATATGTAGTAGCACCCAATTAGTTCACAATATACAAACAGCTCAAGGAGTATCTCAAGGCACAATATATAACCTAACTCAACTCAAAGAGAGGGTGTGCGCCTGTGCAATGTAACCATAAAACACAAAAACTCCACCCCCCCCAAACTTCGACCTTGTGAAGCGGTCTAAGTTCGGGGTGGTGGTTACCTCATCCAAATAATTTAGTTTCTCTCAACAACTTGGCACACTCCCTTGTCTCGAGTTGGTCCCTTCAATCTCCACTTCTTGGGCATTCCTTCACTTTCAAGGCAAGCCTACACAATAAAACTCTCAAGTACGAGCTTAGAACTTAAGACTCAAAATAAAACACCAACAACTAAAATTACTCAAAAGCAAATAAAAATGGGTTGTCTCCCATTCGGCGCTATTTTTAAGGTCCTAATGCCGGACCGAGCTCAAAGGAGCTTATGGGACATGATACTCAATTTTTCCTCCCTTATTCTCATAAGAGAAGATGTCTAAGTTTTTCGCTCGATTCCCCTCCTCATTCTTCACCTCCAGCGGTGATGTCACTTTCTTTTTCGCTCTCCACGGAGGTATCCACTTCTTGGATTTTTTCTTCTTAATATCAACTCCTTTTTTTTCTCTAATTTGGCCACCTCCACCCTTTTAAATTCTCCATCCTTCAACTCCTTGCCTTTATCCCTATCAAGACAATCAAGATCATAATGCTCAATGGTTAAATCATTTAGTTAAGGATTAACATAATCACGTATATAAAAAAGGTTAGGGATAGGGGGTGTGTCTTCAACACAAGTGTCAATGGCATTAATGGAATGACAGCTCTCGTCTTCCTTCGGGTGTTTCATGGCCTCATATAGGGAAATTTTCACCTCTTGATCATCTACCTTTACCTTGATCTTCCCATTCACCACATTTAACACCATCTCGACCGTGGCTAAGAAAGGTCTTCCCAAGATCAAAGGCACTTGCTCATCTTCCTCCATGTCGAGCACTATGAAATCAGCTGGAAAAATATGATCTCCAACTTTAACAAGGACGTCTTCAACTACACCTTGAGGTCAAGTAATAGAACGGTCGCGAGTTGAAGCGTCATCATTGTCGGCTGAAGTTCTCCACCTTCCAACTTCTTAAATAGAGACAAAGGCATAAGATTGATGCTTGCTCCAAGATCGCACAACGCTCCCTTCTTGACTCTGTTGATGATCTTGATTCGGTTTAAGTGATTAGTGGTTGTTTTAGGCTTAGAAGATCATCAAACAAGAGGTAAATCAAAGATTAAAGCTAGATTTTTGTAAGGAGAAACTGAGAAGAAATTTGGCAAGAGTTTGGTGTTGTTTTTGAATTAATGAACCCATTTTTATTAGCCCATGAAGGGGTATATATAGAGTACAAGCAAGCATGAGGTGTCACCTCCTTAATCACTTTCATTTACAACTGACAAGTGTTAAGCCACTTGTTATATCCTTAAGCTATTACATCTTTTGCAATGACAAGTGTTAAAACACTTGTTTGTTCCTAATGTAATACCTAATTAGTGGAATTTCTCATGATCTTTCGAGGTGCCCTTCTGCTCGCCTGCTCGCCTCTTTTGGTTCATTTTTTACTCTTCTTGGACATGCTGCTCGCCTCTCTTTTTATGTATTGATGACCAGTTGCTCGCTCGACCTACTGTTCGTCCATATTGACTTGGACCATCACCCAGCTGCTCGCCACCTCGGACCTTTTCCCTGCTGCTCGTCCTTCTTTGATTTTTGCCCTTAATGACTTCTTAATTTATTATTTTAGTATTTATTTATCTTAATCTTACTGCTCGGTTGTTCACCTATCAACAATGCCCCCTAGTTTGACGTATTAGGATAGACTTTATCCTTTTATGTCAAACTATAAGTGTTAGGTCATGGCTTTAGAGCAGGAGGCGAGCAACAGGGTTTCAACATCTTTGGGCGGGAACACTTCGGGCGACCAGCAAGGAGTGACTTTTGGTCTGGCGACATTTCGCTTCCCGAGGTGCGGGATACGAGGCGGCGTGGGCGGCTGGTGATGTCACCACCGTCCACGCGTATACACCTAATTTATCGGTAGGGGCCTTAATTTTTCAAGAAATTTCAATTTGACCCCGATTTCTTCCCTATAAATACCCAATTTTTGCCTCCTCATTTCCTTTTCTCGATTCCAAAATGAAAATCCTCCATTGTCATCCATTTGAAGCTTTTCCTTTTCCAAATTCTCTCACATTCCAGTCGATTTCGTTCAAATTGAAGGTGAATCCGTTGTTTCTTTTGTTTGTAATCTTCAATTTTGTACATTTTGTTCTTCAATTCTTCTTCTTTTTCGCAACTATTATCATTTTTATATACCACCGTCGCCACCGCCTTTTTGCCATCTCGACGCTATCAGCACCGCCGTGTAACTATCCTTTTCTAAAAAACACTTAGATTTCCACAATGGCGTCTCCCTCTTCAAGCAATTCCCCTTCCATTGAAATCCTTGGCTGAAATCTCGAGAAACGGCCCATGGAAGATGAACAATCGCCCCCTGCTCCTCGCCGCTTGCTCCGCCAAGCAATTGCTCAAAATCCACGGACCTTGCTTGTTGACGAAGACACTGGCTCGGAAGCGAGCTCTGTTGTTCGCTCCGTGGATGATTTCTATGCCGTAGATAGCTCAGGCGAGCAGGATGCCGCCCAACCCGTTGCTCGCTCCTCACCGAGGGAAGGTACTTCCTCTGACTTGGTTGAGGACTCCGCTGAAGTTGCTGCTGAAATTGATGAAATGAGTGCTCCTGATACTGGAGCGAGCAACGAGCAAGTGGGCAGGCGAGGAGGCGACCAACAGGGCCATCCCCCTAACAAGTTGACCTGGGAGTTCCTTAGGGAGATTAACTTTCCTATATCGAAGCCTACCCCTGAGTCTCAAATTCCTGAGGCCGTCGTTTGAAGGCAGGAGTGGATTGATTACGCCAATCAATATCATAATTCTTTTCCTACTCCCCCAAGGACTATCATGGAAGCCCAGGAGTCCCTGTATACGGCGAGCAAGGTGGCGAGCGTAATCACAGAAGATGATCTAGCCCAGATACGCTCCTTCTTCCACATCTCGTACGATATTCACTTATATGTTCCGCAGAAAGGGGAGACAGCTGATAACCCGCCCCCTGGTTGCACTGCCATTAACTTGGGCATCCTTAATATGGGGTTCCCATTGCCTCTTCATCCCATAATTGGCCGGTTTCTCGAGGATACTAACCTGGCTATAACTCAGATTACCCCGAACGGGTGGAGTAACTTGTTGGCTTTCATAACCCTCTTCGGGCTAGAGGGTTACAAGAATAAAATAAGCACCGTTGAAATTCATTATGCAATGACTATTTTATCGGCTGTCAATGAGAAGGGGCTAGGATGGTACTATATCAAGGCTCGTAGCAGCGTGAAACTGATCGAAGGGGTGCCGAACAAAGTGAAGAGCTGGCACAAGCAATTTTTCTTTATCGGTGGCGACTGGCGAGCATCCTCTGATTTTTCCGATGGACCCGGGCGTATTAACTCTCCTACATGTTTTGGGGAGATTCGACGTAGGTTTCACCTTTTGGGCTATCACGTCCAGGGTGAAACTAATTTTAATCTTTTCTTTCTGTTTTGCAGGTCCGCGTATTTTGAAGTGGGGATATCCTGATCTTAGTGAGGAGTTTTTATACGTCTTTGCTTTAATCTCGCTTCGAGACGTGAAGGATCACAACATCGGACATCTTTCCAAGCCCCATTGCCGGAAGCTTGCCCTTGTGACCACCAGTGCTCACCATTTGGAGGCTCAAGCCAATATTCCTGAGGGTAACTTAGCTTTTTATTTATTTTTTCATCATTGTTGGTGGTCGCCTGGTCGCCTTCGACCTATTGGTCGCCTAGTTAACTTAACTTTACATTCTTTATTTTCAGCTCAAAGGGTAATTGTAGCTATCCCAGAGATTCCTGAGTGCTATCACTTGCTTGCTCGCCGGGTAAAACAAATGGCAGCTAATCAACCATAGAAGAAGAAGAAGAAGAAGTTTGATCCTTGTACTTCTCTCATCAAATTGCGGGCGGAGGAATATGAGGAAGAAGGAGCTCCCCCTGCCTCTACTCGTACTCCTCGCCTCCCTCCTCGCTCCTCGCCTCCGAAGGACACCGGGGAAAAAAGACGCTTACCAAGGAGACCGCCCCTAGGAAGGAAGATGATCGCTCCAAGTGAGCAAGGGGCCAGGGCCAGGCGAGCAAGACTGTTGCTCGCTCTTCCTCCGTAGAGGAGGTGAGTGAGCAGCAGGTGGTGGGTGTTATGTTTAGTTCCAGGGGAAGGAGCTCCTCGCCGGACAACTCTTACTTAGGTTATGACCCAGTCAAACTGAGGGAGTAAGTGTCTTCCCTGTTGTCCGGCTGTTCGGCCCCCTATCCTTTATATCTAACTTTATGTCATTCTTGTGTAGGTATAGGAAGGAAGAATATCCTGGGCGAGCTAAAGTACTCCATCAACTCAGCTGCGTCAAGTCTGCTCCTGCCTATCAAGAGATAAAGGACTCCCATGTACGGTGAGCAATAGAGCTCGTTCCTCGCTCTTGGATGAAATTAGGCAAGAAATCCTCCAAAGCCAGAGCTTGAGTGACAATGCTCGTCTTCTGAGTTATAACGCCAGTCACCAAGCCATATCTGCTCAGCGGGTCCTTGATCATGCTATTGAGCTAGAGCGGACAAACCGGGGCTTGGGCCGGAGGATTGAGCAGCTTGAGACAGATAGAGATACCCAGCTTAAGAGAAAGGAGGATGAGCTGGCTAAACTAAAGGCCGAATTTGAAAAGGCCAAGCTCTCCTGGGAAAAGAACCTGAAGGCCGCGGAAGATCGGGAGAAGGTGGCCTCCAACACTTCTGAGAAGCTGAAGTTGGATTTGGGGGTGGCCACTGACCGGCTGCAGGTTTTGGAGACTGAGCGGGTGGGCTTGGTGGAGCGGGTCGAATCTCTAAAGGTTCACGTTGATCGGTTGGAGAAGGAGAAAAAGCGCGCCATTTCCTACACCACGTACGTACAGGATGTAACCGATAATACTAACCTTGGTTACATCTGTACGTATGCGGACTGTGTGAGGTCCGTGAAGTACGCCTTAGAGATAATGGCCTTGATGTTATAACTAGCACCGTTAAGGACTTCGCGGACTACGTAATTGAGAACCCTCCGGCCGCTGGTTTCGACATTCCCATTGCCGATCTAGGGAATATGGGTGTAAACTTGGATATCTTCAAAGATGATGTCCGAGTGGTCGTCCCCAATGAGAGGACTGAGGAAATGGATAAGGATGCGATAGTCTTCGATGCCCTAGGTCCTCTCTTTCCAAACTCTCTTGATGGAGGGGGCACCTCGGCTGTAGTAGGCGAGCAGCAAGTCCCTGCGGCGACCAACCCAGATGCTCCTCCTCCTACTGAAACTTCTTCGGCTCCACCAGCTCCTCCAGCTCCTCAAGCTTGAAGATCCTTTTGTTTATTTTGCTTTTTTAGTTTATGTATTTAGGAGTGATGTACTCACTCTTTCTCCCATGTACTCCTTTGGAATTTGCTTAATGAAAATCGTACTTATGTTTATCCCTGTTTCTTTACATTTTGCATTTGCCTTGTTTGCTCGCCCTTTATTTGTCTTTTGCTTAAGTATTTCTTTCTATTTGTTTGAAAGTAAAATACTTATCTTTTACAAACTTATGTATGTTAATCATGTACGAGTCTTTTTTGTTCTTTAAGAACTTGAACTTTATTATATTTATCCTTATGTCTTGTTGCTCGATGCATGCTATGTGTGTGCTTTAATGCATCTAGCTTTGGGCGAGCAACTTGTGTTTTTGGGGTGATCAGTTGGGTTTTTTGTGACTCTTGAACCCTACTCTTCGCCCCCTTTTAGACTTGTGTTGTGACACCTTTCTGTTTCCAGCGAACAACTTTTCAGTTGGGCGAGCAATTGGGGCCTTGTTGCCTTCTAACTTATTTGATCACATACTATAACGGACGACTACTCTCACTCTCCTATTTACATGTTTTTCCTAAAAAAATTTGAAAATTTCACCAAACTTCATAATATAAATAACATATCATTTTAATACAATCAACATAAAAAAGAACTTTACACTGATTTCCTGACTACTGATAGTATTTTTTCAATAAAGCCGCATTCCAGGAGTATTGGGCCGAGTTGCCTTCCATGTCTTCAAGATTGTATGTACCATTGTACCATTTGTTAGTTACCATGAATGGGCCCTCCCAAGTTGGTCCAAATACTCCTGGCGGTGGTGCTAGAACTTTTCGGAGCACCAGATCTCCGACTTCAAATTTTCTGATTTTCACTTGTGAATTGTAATACCTTGCGATTCTTCTTTTGTATATTTCATTCTTCATTTCTGCTGAGATTCTTTTTTCGTCAATCAGATCCATTTCTGCAGCCAGAGCCTTATTGTTTAATTGCTCGTCGAACCCAGCTACCCTTTCAGTTGGTACTTTGAGTTCTACAGGTATGACTGCCTCAGTACCAAATGCTATTGTAAATGGTGTTTCTCCGGTGCTTGTCCTATATGATACTCTGTAAGCCCACAGTACTTCTGGTAACTCCTCTGACCATTTGCCTTTCTTACCTACTAGGAGAATTTTTAAGATATGTTTGATTATATTGTTAACCGTCTCGACCTGACCGTTGGATTGAGGATGATAGGGTGTTGAAAAATGTTTCTTGATACCCCATTTTCTGCAAAAGTCTCTTATTTTCTTTCCTTCAAACTGTCTTCCGTTATCTATTAGTATTGCCTGTGGAAATTCGAATCGGCACACGATGTTTTTCCAGATAAAATTGATCATTTTTTCCTGTGTTACTGTCACTAGTGCTTCAGCTTCGGCCCATTTCGTGTAATAATCCACGACCACTACTGCAAATCTTGCAGCTGAGTTGACAGTAGTATCCTTGTCTTACTGTCTTGTAGGCCAATGCTCGCCCTCCTGCATGATTTCTACATACGCCCTCATGTATTTCTTTTAAAACTTCTTGGTCTTGCTCCCTTGCTAGACATTTCAACAAGGAAAGTGAAAATCCTCTTTTGTAAAGTTGGTTGTCCATGATGGTGAATCTTGCTGCTCGCTTGGCTATCTTGACTGCTTCTTGCGGGTCTTCGAGCACTTTGTTATCTTTGAGATATCTGTATATCGGTGTCCTTCAATCTTTCTCTGTCAATTCTTCTTCAATCTGGTTGATTCTATAGTCGTTGGTGGATGGATGAGAGATTCTTGTTATTGTAACTTCTGAAGGTTTTGCTGGTCCCGTGCTAGTAACTAGGCGAGCAAGTGCATCTGCTTGTGCATTATTGTCTCGGCACTTGTTCAATATAAATTTGTTCGAATAGTGATGCTAAATGAGCAACAATCTTCTGATACAAAGCCATGCTTTCATCCTTTGCATCGTATTCTCCACGGACTTGGTTGATTATCAGCTGGGAATCTCCATAAATTTGGACTTTCCTTACCCCCACAGCCAGAGTCAATCGTAGTCCATCAATCAGTGCTTCATACTCAGCTTCATTGTTTGTTGCCATGAACTCAAATCTGGCAGCTAACGTGAACACTTGCCTGTCTGGACTGATCAGCACTATCTCGGCTCCTGCTGCTGTACTATTTGTTGATCCGTCCACATACATGTACCATGGATGATTATGACCTCTCGTCGGATCTTGAGGGAAGGTTAGCTCGACTATGAAGTCGGCTAACGGTTGTTCTTTGATCGCCGTTTGAGGTACATAAGATATTCTGAACTGGCTTATTTCGAGTGACCACTTAAGGAGGCCGCCAGCAGTGTCAGGCCTTTGCAGAATTTATTTTAGTGGGAATGTTGTTAGCACCTCCACTTGATGATCAAAGAAGTAAGGTCGTAGCTTTCTTACACATATTACCAGTGCGTAGGCCAACTTTTCCATGGGTGAATATTTGACTTCTGCTTCATGTAAGGCCTGACATACGTAGTAGATCGGCAAGTGGAACTTTCCTTCTGCTCAAACCAAGACCGAGCTGATTGCCACCTCTGATGCAGCTAGGTATAGGTACAGTTTCTCCCCTGAGGCAGGTTTTGACAGAATCTTAGTGTCGCTGAGATACTCCTTTAGTTGCTCAAATGCATGTTGACAACTGCTTGTCCACTGGAACTGTCCTTTCTTGATAGCATCGAAAAAAGGCCGGCATTTATCACCAGATCTTGAAATGAATCTATTCAAGGCTGCTAAGCACCCGGTTAATCGTTGGACTTCCCTAACTGACCTTGGTGGCTGCATGTCCATGATTGTTTTTACCTTTGATGGATTTGCCTCAATGCCTCTCTGACTGACCAGGTGTCCAAGGAATTTTCCTGAGTGAACTCCGAAACTACTCTTTTTTGGATTTAGCTTCATGTTATATGTTCGGAGTATTTCGAATGCTTGTGTTAGATGCTCCAAACGATCTACCTTTTTCGGGCCTTTGACGACTATGTCATCCACGTATACTTCCATTGTTTTGACAATGTGTTTATCAAATATTTTGTTGACAAGTCTTTGGTACGTGGCTCCCCCGTTGATTAGCCTAAACAACATCCTTTTCTAACACAGTAAATTCTTATTGGTGTAGAATGTTGTGTTCTCCTGAATGTCTGGGTGCATCGGGATTTGGTGGTAGCCTGTGAATGCGTCCATGAAGGTGAGGAGTTCGTGTCCTGCTGTGTTGTCCACCAACTGGTCAATGAGCGGTAGCGGGAAGTTGTCTTTAGGGCAAGCGGCATTTAGATCGGTGAAGTCGATGCACAACCTCCACGTGCCGTTTGGTTTTCGTACTATCATCGGATTTGCTACCCATCTGGGGCATAGAGATTCTTTGATAAGGTCGTTATCGAGTAGCTTCTTTACTTCCACATCCAGTGCCTCGTACTTATCAGGTCCAAATTTCCTTCTTTTTTGTTTCACCGGTTTTTTTGTTCAATATTTAGCTTATGGCAAGCATGTTCAGGGCTAATGCCTACCATATCAGCATGCGACCATGCGAATGCGTCGAGATTAGGCTTGAGGAATTCTTTCATTCTGGATCCGTATGGCTCAGGGAGCTCAGACCCAATGAATAGTTCCAAGTCTTCTCGATTCGGGTCGACTTTTATTGCCTCCAACTCTTCAACCGGAGTTGCTTTTCTTTTCTGGCTTTTCCAACAAGGATCAATGATGGGCCCTTCTAGGTTAAGTTCATCCTCGATCATCGGCTCTGCCTCCAGCTTTGGCTCTATATCTTTGACCTTATTTAGTTTAGGTACGGCCTCCTCTCCATTTTGTTCGCCGAAGTCCTCCTGCTCGCTCCCCCCTACTGGTCGTCTACCTCCATCATCTCGGTGTCAATAGATTCCATGATTTCATCTAAGACGGAGGGTTCATCTTCAGCCCTACTGCTCGTCTGTTCGTCCGTGACAAACACTTTGTTATCTTTAGGTTGAAGTTGCAGGAGGCATTCCCGAGCTTTCTTTTGATCGCCTTTAACCGTACCTGAACCTTTTAGGGTTGGAAATTTAAGACAGTAGTAGTACGTCGAAACGGCCGCTTTGAATTCATTCATAAAAGGTTGACCGAGAAACCCGTTGTAGGCAGGCTGTTGATCTACAACTAAAAATTCTACCATTCTAGCCAGTCTATTTTCGGGATTCTCGGCCGATACAAGCTCGACCGCTAATGTGACTAAGTCTAAGAGAACGGTTACAGCATCTCCGAACCCTACTATCTTATGATTGCATTATTTTACATATTCTTCACAATCTCCTAACTGATCTAGTGTGCTTTTGAATAAGATGTTTGTGTAGGAGCCGGTGTCTACGAGCAAGCAATGGACTCGAGTCCCCATGATGTTAGCACATATGATTAATGAGTCGTGTGGAGTAAGTATTCCGTCTAAGTCTTTCTCGGAAAACACCAAGTCTCTCGTCTTCTTAGTAGCTTGGTTCACTCCTACCTCTCTGACTTGAGCCACCGCCCTTAAATCTGCCTTCCTTTTTCTTTTGGACATCGGGGGCCTTCCGTCTGAACACCCTCCCACGGGTCTGGCCGGCTTAAGCATCAAGATTTCCCGAACGGGTTCTACCGGGGCTGTGAATGTCTTTTTTCCTTTTTTGTCCATCCTGCCCGGCTGCTCATCTTCTTCATCATCCTCTGAGCTGGATGGAACTGTCATCCTGGGCCTCTTGCCTGGCTGCCTCTTGACGAACTCTGACAGCTTCCTTTCTTCGTATAACCTCCATAGTTATTTCAGGAGATCACGACACTCACTTGTGAAATGGCCTATATTCTGGTGATATGCACAATACTTATTAGGATTTAACTTTCCTCGCTCTTGTCGTATTTTTTGAGGTTCTGACAACATGTCTCTATCTTTCACATTGTTATACACAGCTTCTATGGTTGTAGATAGAACATGGTTTAGTTTTTCTTTCAACTCCGCCCCTTCGCTGAAAGCCTTCATATTTTTAGGGGCTTTGTATTCCCCTCCTGACTTCTTTCCCGGCTTCTTGGAATCAGCTTTGCCTCCCAATTCTTTCTGTAGGGTTTCTTGCATCGAAATATACACACCAGCCTTGTGTCTGAATTCGGAATAAGTCTTAGGGAAAGCCAAGTGCATTTCTTTCCAGAGGTTTGTTCCTTTTTTTAGTCCTGCCATTACTGCCACAATCTTGGTATCTTCACTCACCATCTCTCCTTCTAGCAGAACTTTATCGAACCTTTTGAGGAACGCTCTATTAGATTCCTCATCTCCCTGTTTCAAATCTGCTAGTCGGTGTCTTTGTGTGAGATAGGACCCGGCCGTAGAGAAATGAGAGAGAAATTCCTTGCTCAACTGGGCAAAAGAGTTAATGGACCCTGGAGTTAATGCTGAGAACCATCTATGTGGTCCATCTCCAAGAGTGAGTGGGAAGTTATGGCATTGAGTCGCATCCGTAGCCCCCATTGATATCATAAAGTCCGAATATTTTGTTAAGTGTACTATCGGATCTGTAGTCCCTTCGTATAGACTAATGGCCGGGAACTGTATCTTTTTTTGTATAGGAGCGTTCAAAATCATAGGAGATAGTGGCGATAAGGGTACCGCTGTCATTCGAACTCCATTTTGGGTCTCCAACTATTTTCACATTTCTTCCATCGCTTTCTACAGAGCTTGCCACTCGTCTGGAGACGTTCTTCCATTAGAAGGTTGTTCGTCATGGTGGGGTTCAATGACCTCTCCATAATGCAGTCCCTTGCTAACGGGATGTTTCTCTTGTGTGACATGTTTAGCGATGTTGCTAGCTCCGTTGGGACCTAAATGACCAAAAGCAAATCTTCGCAACCTGTCATGGACAGAGGGGCGAGCAGCAGGGTGTGCTCGCTCCCCACTCGTTTGAGGGTTTTCGCTCTTATATCTTTCATGGTTTTCCGCTCGATTTCCTCTATCGGCATGGCTCCTATTCCTCATTTCTCTGCTGCCCGACTCCTCACCACCCCCTGGAGTGGATTCCCCACGGCTTTCCAATCGTTCACTTATTGGGGTTTTACCATTGGCCCTCCTTGCTTGTTCACTATCAACTTTCTCCATTCTTACATCTTCTTGCTGCTTGGCTCTTCGCTTCGTTGCCCGGTTGCTCGCCTCTCGAGTTTTAGATGACCTTTGCCCTGCTGCCCGGTTGCTCGCCTCCGGGGCTCTAGATGGTCCGGTAGCTTCCTGTCGTCTTTGCAAAGATTGTAAGATGACAATTGTTTTCGCCAATTCTTCCGGATTCTGGGCCAAGGCCTCCGCTTCAGGAAGAAGAGTATCGATGGTGACCTGCACATTTCTTCGAGACATCTTCTGTACCATTCTTGCATGATCACCCGTTGATGATATTCTATTCCGGGACTTGCTAGCCGGATGTGTACTCGACTCTTGTGGTTCTTGTGATCTTACCATTTTTTCAAATATCAAGTGTTCTTTGATGAGAGTCTTGTGTTTATGAGTGTTGATCTAAAAACAACTAGCCTTGCATGTATGGATTTGGCTATTTACAAACCCTTATGCATACACACATGCATTCAAGTTTTAGGACTTACACAATTCCACACAAACAACCACCTTCCACTCCTAAACCCAGTTTCCGGCGACCTACTACTGAATTTTTGCAGATATCGGCGGCTTTTCACAAAAACTCTTCAAATCTTCAACCCTCTGAAGGTTCGGACCCTTCCTCTAGCGCCAATTGTTGATGATCTTGATTCGGTTTAAGTGATTAGTGGTTGTTTTAGGCTTAGAAGATCACCAAACAAGAGGTAAATCAAAGATTAAAGCTAGATTTTTGTAAAGAGAAACTGAGAAGAAATTTGGCAAGAGTTTGGTCTTGTTTTTGAATTAATGAACCCATTTTTATTAGCCCATGAAGGGGTATATATAGAGTACAAGCAAGTATGAGGTGTCACCTCCTTAATCACTTTCACTTACAACTTGACAAGTGTTAAGACACTTTTTATATCCTTAAGCTATTATATCTTTTGCAATGACAAGTGTTAAAATACTTGTTTGTTCCTAATGTAATACCTAATTAGTGGGATTTCAGATGATCTTTCGATGTGCCCTTCTGCTCGCCTGCTCGCCTCTTTTGGTTCCTTTTTTACTCTTCTTGGACATGCTGCTCGCCTCTCTTTTTGTGTATTAATGACCAGTTGCTCGCTCGACCTGCTGTTCGTCCACATTGACTTGGACCATCACCCAGCTGCTCGCCACCTCGGACCTTTTCCCTGGTGCTCGTCCTTCATTGATTTTTGCTCTTAATGACTTCTTAATTTATTATTTTAGTATTTATTTATTTTAATCTTGTTGCTCGGCTGTTCGCCTATCAACATACTCTATTCCCGATATCACATAAGATTGTGAAACTACCGGGATTCTTCAATTTTGGGGGAAGCGCTTTATGCACTAATGCACTCACCTCATGGTTCAGCTGCACCAACTTGGGCTCATCTACTCTCCTCCTCATAGCTATCAAGTTCTTCAGGAACTTGGCATAATTAGGCATCTGTTCCAAAGCATCATAAAAAGAAATGTTAATATGCAACTTCTTAAAGACATCAAGAAACTTAGCGAACTTTTCATCTAATTTCTTCTTCATGAACCGCTGCGAATATGGGTCTGGAATCACAGATTTTGGTACTCCCCATTCGTCTCGCTCGGTCTCCTTCACATTCTTCCTAGCTTTCTTGCCTTTTTCCACTTTGGAACTCTTTCAACCTCTTCAATCTCTTCCTCCTTGTCTTCACCTTTCTGAGCATCTTCTACCTCAACCTCCTCCTCAACCTTCTCATCTCCACTTTTAGTTTCCTCATCCTTCATCTCAATCTCTCTATGTATCTCCTCCAAATCAGCATGCATTTGAGGACCGTCATACTTGGTTCCGCTTCTTAGTTGGAGCACCTTGCATTGCTCTTTCGAGTTCCCCTCCGGCATAGAAGGATATTTCCCAGGCTCTCTACCCTATGATATCGCAATCTGCCTAATCTGATACTCCATCGAAGTGAACCGCCTATTGTTCTCTTGCTAAATTCTATTCAGCTCCATATCCCTCTTCTGGAGATCTTGATCACGCTGATCATTCTTCTTACTCATCTCCTTCACATCATACTCGAAAGAGGACAACCTCTTACTACCTTCTTCCACCTTGTGAAGAATGACACGTAACATCTCATCAGTGGTAGCACCTCCTTCTCCTCCGGGGAGTTTTGAGCCAGGGTCGACATTTGGAGGTACAGTTATCCCCGCTCTCGGATTATAAGAAAAATTTGCATTCTTCCTCCATTGATTCTGAGGAGGCTGCTGGCCTCCTTGATACCCCTGAGTATTCCTCCATTGATTCTGAAGAGGCTGTGGACCCAGTTATACAAACGGTTGACCATAAGTTGGTCGCCCCTAATAATTTCCACCTTGATAACCATTCTGATTATAATTAAGCCCTCCCATATAGTTGGCCACCTCTTGCTGGCATCCTGGCTGATCCACTTTCTCACTCACTGCAATATTCCCTCCACTCAGATTCTGCCCAACCTCTAGATTGCTGATCTTCTCCATCATCGCCATCAGCAGCTTTCTAGTTCCCTCACTCTCTTCCATCTGATAAGCTCGCTGAAACTCTTTTACCTCATTCCATTGCCTTGCATTCTTGACAATATTTTCAACTATTTCTATGCACCGAGCTACACTACAATTCAGGAACGCTCCACTAGCGCATGCATCGAGGTGGTCTTGAGCTGCCTTGCTGGCTCCACAGTAGAAATATCACCATCGTTGTACCCCTGTTGCGGGCAATCAATTAGCATATTAGAGAATCTCTCCCAAGCCTGACATAATTCCCCTCCTGACTTCTGCTTGAAAGATGAGATCTCTTGCCTTGCTTTGATTGTTCTAGACGGAGGATAGAATCGCTCGAGGAACAAACACTCAAGCTCGGCCCATGTGGTTACACCTCCCCTTGGGAGCGTGTGTTAGGATATAGATTAGATGTTTTGAAGATGTTAAAACAAGAACTTGTAATAGGACTAGCTGAACCTGTTAGTCAGCTACAGATTAGTCTTGGTCTAGAATAGGTCTTTGGTTAAGGGGGAAGAAATCTGTGCAGACCAGAGGAGGTGACCAGATGAGAGGTGACCAGAGGAGTCTGATCAGAGGAGGTGACCAGATGAGGTATGGACCAGATGAGGTATGGACCAGATGAGCTCTGACCAGAGGAGTCACCAGAGGAGTCTGCCAGAGGAGTCTGCCAGAGGAGTCTGACCAGAGGAGCCTGACCAGAAGACCTCTCCCAGATGAGGACCAAAGCAGAAATGTTACCTGACCAGATGAGACCCCAGACCAGACGAGTCCTGACCAGATTTGTTCACCCACTTAGAGGTTGCATGTAATCTGGAGACAAGGAGGTTTTGGAGATCATTGATGGAGAAGAAAGCAATCTGGAGAGTCAACTGATGGAGGATTTGATTGATTGATTGAAGTCAACTAATCAATCATATAATCAATCTTTGATTATATCCCTCCAATTATGGTTGTTTGAATTTCTAGCTTCCAACGGCTAGTTAATCCTACAACTATAAATAGGAGTGCTTGGATTAATTCATTAGACAAGAGTCGCGCGAGAGCACACAACAAAGAACACACGAACTCTTCCAAACACTCACCTTGTTCATTAACGTTTATACACTCCTTAGGAGTTTCAGTTGGATCTTATAATTAACCTGTTCATCTTGAAAGGTTGTTGTAAGTTGTTGTATGAAGGAGCTGGTACTTCTCAATTCCAGTGGTTCGTGAGTACGTTGGAGAGAGAGAAAGTCCCATTTGGAGAAAGGGAGAGTGGACGTAGGATCGTTATATCCGAACCACTATAAATTCCGGTGTTATTTACTTTTCTGCATTTAAGATTTCTGCATTTTAATTTTAGTACTTAATTTATAAATTGGGTTTTCATTAAAAATAAACTCAAAACGCTTTCCGCTGGATAACCATTTGTGGGACCAACAAGTGGTATCAGAGCAGTGTGTCCTAAAGACCACTGTTTTAAAATTATCTCGGTGGTCACCAGGGCAGATCCATTTTTTTGAAAACCCAAATATTTGTGGTGCTAACAAATTTTGCAGAAATGGGCTCAAAGAGATGCAGTAGAAGAGACACCAGGAGGTACTCCAAAAGAAGCTTAGCAGATGAGGAAGAAGAGGTATCCACTTCTGGTTCATCATCCAATTTTGGACCAGACGAAGAGATATGTCTGGTAACAGACGAGGTATGTAATCAAACTCCCTCTTCTTTTTCATCTTCTTCTTGTTCTGGACAATCAGAGGAGTCTGATATGCAGAAGATGCTATTAGATCTCCAATATTCTATACAACTTTGTCAAAAATTGGAAGAAGAGAACACAAAGTTGAAAGCAGAAAATCAGAAGCTTTCACAATGTTTTGGCAACCCAACTGATCTACCAGCTGAACAGGTTCAAACACTGGTAGAAGAGTCCACTGACTTGAAAACCAGATGTGATGAACAAACTAAGCTGATAGAAAAGCTGCTTGTTGAAAACATTGAGAAAGATAATGAATGTACTCTGCTGAAAGCTAAGTTCGATGAACTCTTCCATCAAAACAAAATTGTAAAAGATAGTGAGGACAAGCTCAAGCTGAGAGTGGAGCAGCTGACTATAGCAAACAATGTTGTGTCACATATAGCTGCCTCATCTCAAAGAGAGCATGATAAAACAGGCCTTGGTTATACCAAACCTGAATCCTCACATGTTCAGAAAGAAGAACAGACTAGTAATTTTATTGATAAGGGTAAAAGGCCAGCTGACCAGGCAACTCAGCCTAATGGGCAGATGAGTCCTAAAACTCAAAAACCCAAAAGGCAGAGGAGGAATTTTAAGAAGGGCTATACCCAGAATAAAAGACCTCAGCCAGGCCAGCAGAGTAGAAAACAGTCTGGATCTTCTCAAAAGAGGCAGAACCAAATGAATTCTACTCACCTGCAGAGGACTCACAAGTCATCTGCCAGACCAGCTGGAACCTTTGATGGTTCTAGTAAGACTTATCCTTATCAAAAGAATTTCAAGTCTGTTGCATTAAGACAAGTTACTTCTTCTACTGGACAAGCTCATAAGAGAAGAAGAGCCTCTAGAAGAAATAACCATGTCAAAGGTTCTTTTGTTGAGTGTGTTTTGTGGATATGTGTGGAAGAAAGATAAGATCACCTGATTAAAAAAGGGATGATCTATTCCTATGGCTTCCTAAAAACTGTGCTAACCCCCCTGGACCCAATAGGGTACCAAAAAGTTGATTGTCTGCAGATACACAAGAAGGCCAGCTGAAGTTTTGCCCCAATATCAGCTGAGCATACTTTGAGGGGGAAGATCAATTGACCCAGCCTGCTAGAATCTCTATATAGATATTTCAAGTTTTCTTGTCTTGTTTTATTTAAGTTCTTCCAGTTTTAACATCATCAAAAAGGGGGAAATTGTTAGGATATAGATTAGATGTTTTGAAGATGTTAAAACAAGAACTTGTAATAGGACTAGCTGAACCTGTTAGTCAGCTACAGATTAGTCTTGGTCTAGAATAGGTCTTTGGTTAAGGGGGAAGAAATCTGTGCAGACCAGAGGAGGTGGCCAGAGGAGGCGACCAGATGAGAGGTGACCAGAGGAGTCTGATCAGAGGAGGTGACCAGATGAGGTATGGACCAGATGAGCTCTGACCAGAGGAGTCACCAGAGGAGTCTGCCAGAGGAGTCTGACCAGAGGAGCTTGACCAGAAGACCTCTCCCAGATGAGGACCAGAGCAGAAATGTTACCTGACCAGATGAGACCCCAGACCAGACGAGTCCTGACCAGATTTGTTCACCCACTTAGAGGTTGCATGTAATCTGGAGACAAGGAGATTTTGGAGATCATTGATGGAGAAGAAAGCAATCTGGAGAGTCAACTGATGGAGGATTTGATTGATTGATTGAAGTCAACTAATCAATCATATAATCAATCTTTGATTATATCCCTCCAATTATGGTTGTTTGAATTTCTAGCTTCCAACGGCTAGTTAATCCTACAACTATAAATAGGAGTGCTTGGATTAGTTCATTAGACAAGAGTCGCGCGAGAGCACACAACAAAGAACACACGAACTCTTCCAAACACTCACCTTTTTCATTAACGTTTATACACTCCTTAGGAGTTTCAGTTGGATCTTATAATTAACCTGTTCATCTTGAAAGGTTGTTGTAAGTTGTTGTACGAAGGAGCTGGTACTTCGCAATTCCAGTGGTTCGTGAGTACGTTGGAGAGAGAGAAAGTCCCCTTTGGAGAAAGGGAGAGTGGACGTAGGATCGTTATATCCGAACCACTATAAATTCCGGTGTTATTTACTTTTCTGCATTTAAGATTTCTGCATTTTAATTTTAGTACTTAATTTATAAATTGGGTTTTCATTAAAAATAAACTCAAAACGCTTTCCGCTGGATAACCATTTGTGGGACCAACAGCGTGTTATCATACCACTCATTTACGATTCCAGTTAGAGAGAACTGGAACAACCTGAGCCTCTTGACATTTTCAGACACGCCATTATGGTTAAAAGTTGAGGCAATAATCAGAAAATTCCTCAAGTGAGTATGAGGATTATCCTTTCTGACCTCCCCCTTAAATTGATTCTCGACTAGCATCTTCAGGATCCCTGGGGAGATAGAAAAGTTGTTTGCTTCCACTGGTGGCATTGCTACACCATCATAGTACCATTGAGGCTGCGCCTCAAACCTTCCTCTGATTGCCATACCAGGATCAGCGTTCTGAGGAACGTGCTGAGGATAAACTAGTGGTAGAGGTACTTGTGGAATATGAGGTTGTTTATAAGTAGGTGGTGGAGGGTAGGATGGTGGATACGGGTATGGTGGATATGGGTATGGGTAAGATGGGTTGTTCTGTGGGTAGACAGGGTTATTTAGAGGATTTGAGACTTGGTTTTGAGCTGGATTATCTCGATGTTGTGGGACCGGGTTTTGGCTCTGGCTTTCCCCTGAAGGGACTTGCTTCTGACTGCCATTTCCACTACCTGATTGTAATTAGCTGCATATCCATCCAACTTATTACCTAAATCCATGTCTTCGTTCTCACCACCGGCAATGTTCATCCTTCTAAGGAAGGCTCTGTTTCTTCTGGCAATTATCTCAGGATCTGACTTTGTTCTATCTTCGCTCAACTCCCCCTGTGAGCGTGTTTTCATATACCTGAAATACCAAAAGAACTAACAAAATGCAATTGCCTAGTGAATACTAATAAACAGAAAAGAAAAAGGCACTCACTACTAACTACTAAACTATCTCCAAGGTCCTACTCAATGGACATACATCGTCATCCCCGGTAACAGCGCCATTGACTTGAACGTAAAATACTAGCTTTTACTAGTAGTTACCCCACAAGCGTATGAGTTCCCTGTAGTATTGGCAAGTATGGTGACCAAGTATTATTGTACCCAAGGGAAGGTATGTATGTGAATAGTCCCTGGAGATCTACACGTCGTAGTTAATATGAGTGTATGTTCGGTTTCAAGAATGGAATTAAACTACTCTATATTCTATTACTATTAATGCAAATAATGAAAGTAAACGACTAACTAAGGTTTTACTAAGATATGAGATGGTGATGCTCAGGGTAGGAATCCCTACGTATACTAATAGAGTTGATACGATAACTAAAATAATCGTGATGAGCAAGTATTAATACTAAGTGTACTAAAACTAGGCAATCAACTTCCCTAATATAGCACAAGATTGAAAGACTCAAAGCTCAAGAATTAACCCTAATACTTCGTCATATCAACCTACTTCACGAACCCACAAAACAAGTTATATGTATTGTGCTTAATTAATGAGACTCTTATTTAACTAAGGTGATGCGATCATCCTCCCTAGATAAACCGGTAGATGATAAACCCCTTCTATAACCACCTCGTTAAGCCTATTCGTTATTAAAGAGTGATAAGGTCGTCCTCTCTCTAACAATTTTCGTACTCAATTCCAAGATAATTCTAGGGTTTATTTTATGAATTCAATAATTAAGAGAATAAAAAATAAACATCACTAGTCACCCTAATTACGTACCAACATCCTACTTCTACGAGTTCATCCTACCCCAAGCACGCAAGGGTTCTAGTCTAATAGGGTAATTGAAGTAACAAAAACAATCACAAGAACGATGAACATTTGCATAATTGAATAATTAAAAGAATTGGAAAGCATAAACAAAAAAATATCTCAAAATCTCAATAAATCTGGTAAAGTTAGGGTTTATGAGTCTCAAAGGTTCAAGAACGAAAGAATTAACCGAAAAGATTCAAAAGAAGTAGCTAAACTATGAATTCGTAAATAAAAACCTTGATTACAAGTATGGAACTCTCCAAAATCTCTCTACCAAGCTCTAAGTATGCCAAAATATGAAATGAGATCAAAGAGTGTCTAAAAACGAGCTTGGGACCAGGTATTTATAAGCAACGGGCCGAAAACGGATGGAAAAGGCCAAAATTGTGCAAAACTAGGGTCCGGTCGAGTACTAGCGCTCGACCTCAATGTGGTCGAGTGGGTCAATCTTACAGCGCCTTCAGGGCGATCGAGTGTCCCACCGCTCGACCACTACTGGTCAAATGGGTCTACTCGACCATGGCTTGGTCGAGTGCGTGCATGTGGTCGAATGGGGTTGCTCGACTGATGCCTGGTCGAGCGCCTTGTCTTCCAGAACTTACCTAGCACTCGACCTTGGCTTGCTCGAGCGCCTAGGCGCTCGAGCACCTCCTTCCTTGAGCTAAGTGATACTTTTCGTTGCACGAACTAATACTTTTCGTAATTCTTCAATATCTTCTCATCCGGGCATCCGTTTGAGTCGATTCAAAGTCCTACGAACTCCATTTTTCACCCTCTATCCATCTATGAGCATCAAAGAGGAAAATTGATGAGTTTGTGAAAATGTTATTCAAATGACTCTAAATACTCATAAAAATACTCAAAACACGGGCGTATCGAGCCACAAATCATAACAATTTCACGCCTAATCATGATGCTTGTTTCTTGTGCACGCTTATACTCACATAACATCCTTATATATCAGAAAAATAAATTAATGATTTTTCAGTTATAAAGATAAAACATGAAATACTATAAAAAGATTACTTACTCTATGTACGGTTGGACTTCAGGACAATTCATCAAAACGTATGAATGTATTGTTTTCTCTTCCTTATTGTTCTTAAAAGGTCGTATGGTACCTTAGCTCATTGTTCGACCCGAATGCAAAAATACAGATAACATACCTTCAACATCACGAAGGGGATGATCTACTCCATGACCATCGTAGCTGCGAGGCACATTTCTGATTCTGGTTTGAACTTGATCACCAAAGTAGTAAGAACAAAATGCTCCAACCTCTTCAGTAAGATATGCGTTAACAATGGAAGCTTAGATGTGGGCCGGATTTCCAATATTGAGCTTCAAGTTATGCAAATACCTAAAAGAATTTTTGTTCGTGAATATTCATCAATAATAATGTAAAAGGCTAAATCTTAAAAAATAATATATAATTACCTCTCAAAAGGGTACATCCATCGATATTGTACTGGACCAGCAACTAAGGCTTCATAAGCTAAGTGTACGAGTAAGTGCTCCATCGAGTCGAAAAAGGTAGGTGGAAAAATCTGCTCAAGCTTGCATAGAATAACAGGGATCTCCTCATCCAAACGCCTCATGTCCTCTACTGTAATTGTTGAGGCCGTTAAGTGTTTGAAAAATAGACTTAATTCTGTGATGGCACTCCACACATTCTTCACAAGTGAGTATCAAAATGCAATCGGTAACAAGCGCTGCATGAACACGTGACAATCATGACTCTTCATCCCAGACATCTTCCCGGTTTCTATGTCAACCCTGTCTCCCATATTCGAAACATAATTGTCAGGGAACCTCAACTCTTTCACCCACTTACACAACTCCTCCCTCTCTGCTTTACTAATTGTGTAGGAGGCTTTTTGATACATCTTTGTCCACTCATCCTTGTGCAGTTGTTTACGAGAACAGAAGAGGTGCAACTCATCTCTGGACTTTGAAGTATCTTTGGTCTTTCCTTCAGTACCCAAGACTGTATGAAACAAGTTGTCGAAAACTTCTTTTTTATATGCATCACATCCAAATTATGTCAAATCAACAACTTGCTCCATTAGGGCAAATCCCAAAAGATGCTTCTCTTCTTCCAACAACCTTTTATTTTTTTATTGTTCTCAATTGCACCAAACCCAGTTGTCTTCATCAACCCCGTGACCGTAACCTCATACAATAATCTTTCACCTAATATAAATTGTTTAGGATTTAGTTAGAACAAAACATAACAATGATTCAATAATTTGAAAACCATGGAATGCTAACTATACATACTGTTACGAATGTCCAGTCTTTATGCACGTATTGCATCTTTACCCTTAAGAAAGTCTGTTTTGTTCCTCCGAAAGGGATGATCAGAAGGAAGAAACTTCCGATGGTTGTCGAACCATAACACCTTCTTACTCAATGGGAGATAGAATGCATCAGATTTTTCCATGCAGTACGGACATGCTTGTTTTCCTACTGTCGACATCCCAGACAACATAGAAAACGCTGGAAAACCACTAATGGTCCACAAAAAAGTAGCCCGCATTGTAAAGTTCTGCCTTCTATGAAGGTCATAGGTCTCCACTCCCGTATGCCACAGATATCAATTCTTTAATCAGTGGTTGAAGATATACATCAAGTTTATGCTTGGGGTTGTGAGGACCAGGCACCAAGATAGTAAGAAGAGTAGGGCTTGTATGAGACCGTCTCATGGCATGAGACAACAAGAATGAGTGTAACTAGAGCATTGCCTCATGAACACCTTGGTAGGGGTAGATGTTAATTTATGGTCTCATGCCATGAGACGGTCTCATAAATTTTTTTGCCTAGTAAGAATTATATGTTGAGGCTTCATGCATAACCAAGGAGGTAGATTGTGTGGAGTCAATAGGACAGACCACAATGAATACTTTTTTCCGTGCACTCCGAATGGAGCAAATCCATATGTGCACAAACTCAACCTCACATTTCTCGTCTCCTATGCAAATTCTAGAAACTCCCTATCAAGATGTTTCCATGCCTTTGAGTTTGCAGGATGCCGCATATCCCCAGAATTCTCATCAAAACACTACTCAGCATGTCATGTCATGTCTTTAGCAGTGGCACTAGACTGATACAACCTCTCCAAACGAGGAGTGATGGGAAGATAATACTTTGACTTCCAAGCCTTCAACTGAACTTTCTTCCCACTTTTGGTACGACCAGATGGTTTCTAACGGGGGTGACCATACATTTTGCAATGATCCTCATCCTCATCCTCACCCCAAAACAACATAAAACCGTTTGTGCAACAATCAATCTTCTCAAACAGTAGACCCATATCCTTCAAAAGCCTCTTGCTCTGATAGAAATTATCAGGTGCCGTGTTTTCTTTAGGTGGAGTATTTTTTAACAATTTAGCAAATTGATTGAACACTTTTTGACTCACCTTGCCATCAGTTTTGATGTTCAACACCTGAGCAATGAATGACAACTGCGTCTCAGTATCACAACCAGGAAAGAGCTTTTGATCAACTGTTTTAAGCATATAAAAAAACTTCTTTGACCGATAATTTGGTTCCTCCTCCATACACATTTCAATGAATTGACCTTGACCGTCCAAAACTGATTCTGCAATCATCATCCGGTATCTACAGGTTCATCCTCCATATGTGGTTCGAATTGATCATAAGGAACATGACTTGAACCACCAACTTCATAACTTCCACCACCGCTCCAACCAGTATTATAATAGGATTCTATTATAATAATGTCAATATTCCACCATTCTTCACCATGACACGTCCAATTGTAATGAAGGAGAACAAAACCGGTCATCACAAGATGAGTTTTAATCTCATCAACACTCAAGAATCTCATATTTCTGCATCTTCTTTCTTTACACGAATACCTAATATTACCCGTATAATCCTTACAGTACGGATGTTGTTAAGCAAACTCAATAAACTCATCAATTTTATTGCAAAAGACAAGATTAATGTCTCCTCTTATCTTTCTAGGTATTGAGCACATCCAACCACGATCTAGAAATTGCATATGTTACAATTTAAAAGTAATATCACATGAGTTGTAAAAAATTGGGCAGAGTTTCGACTAAAAATAGAGATATACAGATTTTTCCTTCACATAAATCAATTCATATATATCAAATAAACATATATATCACACACCCATCATCTAATAAACATATATAGTTCAATCAATATCTAATATTGTAGCCAAAATTGAAACTATAAAACAAGACATTTAAACTGTTAAAAGTGTGAAAACGTACGGTGAAGTTGAAGGCAATGAGTAATAGAGTTGTTCTGTAGCTACGAACAATTCAACGCAATGTTCAACATCAATAATACGCCAATAATGGATGAAAAATGTGTATAATGTAGTATTTTTTGTGAGAGTGAAAGAAGAGAGAAGAGAAAAAAAATTCTGCCATAAAACAGCAGAATTAACGACAGACACGCAAATCCGTCGCTAATTTTAATGTTTTGCGACGGAAAGTTCGTCACTAGAACTAAAATTATCACGCGGGTCAATTATTGCTCACCAACCCGCCCCTAGAAAAAATGCGCGCGATTAACAACGGTACGGCTTGCCATCATTAATTCAAATTCGCTTTTAGCGACAGACGGCCGTCGTAAAAATTACCAAAATGGCGGCGTTTATAACACCCGTCGTAAATTTACGATGGACACTTGATCCCGTCGTTAAATTAGTCATTTGTCGTCCGTTTGACCACTTCCGTCACAAAGCCGTTGTTAATTGTGAAATTTGCAACGGATATTGCAGTCCGTCATTAATTTTCATCGTAAAACGACACGTTTTTTGTAGTGCACATTTTTCAAGTGTAATCAAATCATACTTTTTAGCATAAACAATCTCAACTATTGAGGGAGTGCATCATGGACCAAGTGCACAAGAGAATTACTCTATTTTTTATATGTAGAAAAAATTGACTTTTACTTTTCTAATTGTATTTATTATGGAGTTTCAACCTGTTCTACATTTTGATAAAAAAATTGACTTTTATTTTTTCAACTGTATTGATTATAGAGTTTCAACTTGTTTTACATTTTGAGGGATTTAAATCAAAATCGTCCTATAACTTTTTACCTTTATTGAAATGGTCCTATATCTATTTGCTTTATTGATTTAGTCTTGTATGTTTTCAAAATTCGCCAATTTCGTCCTAATTGGCCAGAAAAGGCATAAAATTGTGTCGTTTCAGTCACGTGATCGCGTTTTCCGCCGAGAATGTATGATGTGGCATTATTTTACGACGTGGCACGCTGAGTGGGAAATTTGCCGATTAAAATAATAATAATAAGTTAAAAATTCCAACTCATTAATTTATTTGAATGAAAATTAATATATAAAGAGTTAAAATAAATTTAAAATTTAAAATCCTTAAAAATTAGATTAGAAGTTAAAACAAAAGAAATGAAAAACTTAGCATTTGAAAAGTGGAAACATTTATAAAAAATTTCTTGTAAATTAGTGTTATCTAAAATTGGTTGTAAATTAGCGTTACTCGATTTCTCCAACAATTTGATCTCCGGCGAACTCCCAGAATACCTCGCCGGAAGCCTTCGTCTTCTCAACCTCTCCGACAATGCCCTCGCCGGAACCCTGCCGGAAAGCTTCCCCGCCCTTCCGAATTTACCGTAGTTTCGTTGAAGAATAATTACTTCTCTGGCCCACTTCCTAAACGGGTCAATTCGATTGAATTCCTCGATCTGTCTTCCAATTTGATCAATGAATCACTGCTTCCGGGCTTCGACGGCTCTAATTTATCATACCTAAATGTTTTCTACAACAGACTCTCCGGTCAAATCCCGCTAGAATTCCCTTCCAAAATACCCAAAAACGCCACCGTAGATCTCTCGTTCAACAATTTAACCGACCCAATCCCCGAATCAATCCTCTTCCTTAATCAAAACACAGAGTCATTCTCCGGAAACTTCGATTTATGCGGTAAACTGCTGAAAAATCTCTGCCCAATTCTTTGAAACGCTAATTTCCACTTTCCACTGAAAAACACATGATTTTTTTCCACTTTCCTTACGCTAATTTTTTCATTTCTTTGGTTTTAACTTCTAATCTAATTTATAAGGATTTTAAATTTATTTTAACTGTTTTATTTTATATTATTTTTTATCCAAATAAATGAGTTGGAATATTTAACTTATTATTATGATTATTTTAATTGGTAAAATTTCCCACTCAGCGTGCCACATCATACATTCTCGCCGGAAAACGCGATCACGTGGCTTGCACGTGACCGAAACAACACAATTTTATGCTTTTTCCGGCCAATTAGGACGAAATTGACAAATTTTAAAAATATACGGGACTAAATCAATAAAACAAATAAATATAGAACCATTTCAATAAAGGTAAAAAAATTATAGGACGATTTAGTTTTAAATCCCTACATTTTTTATATTGGCTCTGACACCAAAACACCCTTGTACTAGATGCTATTTAAAATTATACCAAAACACCCTTGTACCTGCTATTTAAAATTATACACTATTTTAGCCATGGACACAAGTAGTCAAGCAAAGCTTTATATATATTTTTATATATTAAAAAATTAATTTATTGAAACTCACCCGAAATTAGTGATCTTGTAGAATAAGGGGAGTATCTGATCACCAAGCCAAATATTATTTTACTTAATTGTAAAACAAAAATATTTAATCTTTTAATATGGTTATAACTTTAGTTTTCACTCAACGAAAACACAAATCAAAATTATAAATTTTTTATAACTCATCCTATATATTTTGTGATCCTAACTTTGTCATTTGAAAGAATTTCGCCTCTTCTAAAAGTTTGAATTTATAAAAAAAATGTAAAATTAATTTATTTAATTATTTTTCTTACATCATTGCAAGTAGTGAGGTTATATGGGTTGGGAGTATGTTTGTTCGTGAACGTTCATCCACCTCCATTTTACTACACACTAATGTTATTATAATTTTGCTTCAATGTGCATGGGAAGGATTATTCTACGAATATATATCTGATGATGTACAAGGATAGGTCAATGAGTAAGGGTATATTGGGATCACTAATTCTTCATTAGTCCTTATTATTTTGTTTTACCCTCAACAATTTTTTTATTTTTTTTAACAAAATTAACCAACCACTAAAACGCAACTCATACACCGCCAAAATAATCTTTTACAAGCATTTAGGGTGTGTTTGATTTCACCTTACGAAGTCTAGATGGGGAATGGGCTCCCCCCGTCCCGGCCACGTACTTTTCGGATTTGCACATTTCAACCCCCATCCAAATACACATCCACCCCTATTATATATATATATATACCCTTATTTTCACATAACCCAATATCTATCATATCAACACTATTTTTTCACATAAAATATATATTTTATTAATCTCTATATTCTATTTTATAATACACCATCAATTAAATTAGTATATTATTTATTTTAATTGTTTACAAAAATTCAATGAAAACATATTAATAGTAAATATGCGTGAAATTAATTGCTATCTTCATTCATTAATTATGTCTACCATATAAATAAATTGAGAACATTTTTTCTTGACTTAGCAATAGTAAAAACACGAATATGAATATTAAAATTTACTTTAAATTAATATAAATTTTCTTTGTAAGCACATCACAGACAATCCCACTATTTAAGAACGAAATTATTTTTATCGAAAAGCATAATGAAATATTTCGTAGATAATTTTTTATATTCTTATAGTGAATGAAGATTAACAATAGGAGAAAAATTACATTTTAAAAATAGAATAACGGCTTATTATAAAAAATTGATTTGAATATATATCCATTAAAATATTGGTTATTTATTTTGTTTTATAATTCATTATTAGACACAAAATTTAAAAATGAACAAAAATAATATTATGAATTAATGAATTAACGATGAGAATGTTCAAATTTCACCACATGTAATATGATGATGCATGCCTTTAGTATATTAAATATATGTATGGTGTTGTTGAATTGTTTAAGAATTCAATTTGTTTATTATGTTTAAAAAAAAAAATATGTATGATTTCAATAAAATCAAATTAAATTGGTATTAATTGGAATTTTCGTGTCGAATAATTAAATAATTTCTTGTAATTTTAACAACATTAATAAAATTTTAACCATGCTAATATCATTTTATTAATTCAATTGTTCTGTGTTTTAATTCAATTCAAATAATATAATATAATTAAATAATTATATAATTATACATAATAATATTAATTATATTATATTACAATTCAACACATCTTTAATAAATAATAATATAATAATACATCATCATTATTGATTTGACATAAAGCTCCATTCACCCCCACTACATCCAGTCCAAAACAAACAAATGTTTACTATTCATAGAATTTCGTCCATCCACATTTTTTCCCCATCCGAATTTCTCCCATCCACATAAAGACGAAAACAAACGTGATCTTACAGTTCACACTATTCAAACAAAGGGTTATGCAATTAATTGCAGTGACTCTGGTAACAGAAAATAATTGTAGTCTATTTTGGGTGAATAGTTCTCCCATTTCCCAACTTTTAAAACTGAAAATTCATCTACATGCACTAATATTTCGTGTAATTTTATCCAACAATGTGTAAGTTTTTATCCTTCTACTTAAACTAACTCAAGTTCCAAGATATCGTTTTACTATGATCCCATATTTGATTTCGTACACATATATCGAGATTCCATTCCACAACAGATGTGTAAAAATTAAAAAACTTGCAGCAAAATATATTATATGAAAATAGTTAATAATAAGTTTATTATAATTTTTTTTAAAATATCGAATAATTGATCAGAAGTATCGATAATCTCATCAGAAGTATCATTAGTTTGGGTCAGTGATATTATATTGTAAATGTCGTAAATTTTCTTGAACCTAAATTAATGATACCCCTAATGAGATTATCGATATTTCTGATCAAATATTTGATACTTTAAAACAGATTCATAATAAGATTATCAAAAATAATTTTCATATAAAACCTACCCAAAACTTAACACATTATTGGGTAAATTCAGTGATGCAAAAATCCCTCTAGGCCCCCGACTAGGCGGCGCCTAGGCGCTAGGTGTCATCAGCCGACCGATTTATAGCGTAATCCGTCTAGACAGACAATATATTCATTATTTTATTTTTTCCGTTTTGAAACGACATCGTTTAGAGAATTTTAAATAATTTGATAAATGTGTGTGATTGTCTAGTTGGACTAAGTTGATATTATGTTGTTAACTTGTTACTACAAAAAAATTAGTCATGTTAAAATATTATCAAATGATTTTTTTACTATATTACTGAGATATGGAGGGTAAAATTGAATAAAACCAAAAAAACTCCCAACAACTAGTCCCCGCCTAGACAGTTTAGGTGCTAGGCGTTCCAAATCCGCCCAATTATCGATTTCCGACCTCTACAACCTTGGTAAAATTACAAAAAACAGACGTTAGTGGACTCCCAGGATATATAAAATTTGGGGAATGGGAAAACCATTCACCCAAAATAAGACTACCATTAATTATTTTGAGGCTCTGCAATTGCATCACCCATTATTTGAATATTGTGATCTGAAAATGTTGGTAAAAGACTGTTGAGGAAAAAACAAAAACAAAAAGATAAAAGGAAGAAGAAATATACAAAAACAAAGCTGGTTGATCGTCTGGATGCTCGTTCGCTTCGGTTATCTTGTCGTTCGTCTCGTTCGTGTTGTGTTCAAATGAATGATGAAGAGGCCTATTTATAGGGTGGAGGATGAAAACTTTCCATTCCTGTCGTGCCACGTGGCACATCCTGATTGGTCCATGCCATATGATTGGCGTGATTTGCGAATTAGTTTAATTCGCTTCCATTTTTTACGAGATATCATTTAATTCTCGTTCTTATGGTAAATAAGGCGTATTTATTACCCAATTTGAGTATCGAACACTCATTTAATTTGTTCGACTTGTACCGTGTACATTTAATATCAAGTTAAGTATTTAATTCAAGAATTAATTTGATTAAATTCTTAAAATAAAATAGTACATTTTATTTGATATTAATATTTGATTTGTACACGTGTCACCATTTAATTGGGTGCAAATTTAATTTGCTTACAAATTCCATCGAAATTTTGGTCCCACGCAATCCTGACCTTTTCAATCAGATTTGTACAAAACTAAACTATTTGGTCCCGATTCCATAAAAAATTTGCGGCTCCTCCCATGCATTAATATGCAATTTCTGCAATAAATGTGTATATGTTCTATTAGTTACTGCAAAAGGAAATTAAAATTGAACTTGGTAATAAATCTTACAAAGTACGTACTTTCATTTAAAAGTGTAACTAATATTATAATAATCCAACTAGTCAAATAAGAACTTCACAATCAAGAAAATGAGCTACCCTACATTCATATCATCAAAACCAAAATTAAAGTTTTGATGAGCAACGACTCTTATATTATAAAAATTTGTTCTAGAAACTGTAGCAACCATGCAAGATGAATCATCATTATACCTCATAAACATGCCTTCAACATCTAAATTAAGACCTCAATTACAAAATTACCGAGGTCCGGAACCTTTTTAGGTCCCGTTCAAGATTTTCGTTGTATCACAAAATATCACGATTTTCTTCAACAAGTATTTGAATTTGTTCTAGTATGCCAGCCGTCAATGGTTCTAGTATGTCAGTTTCGTTATACATGTCCAATAGCGTCTGGCCTCACCTTGAAATATGGCACTATAGCCTAAAATTAATTGGTTGAATGGATAGCTAGGATCACTAATATGAGAATATTCTTCTCCTTGAAGATCAAGAATACCATTTTACATGGGCATTTTTTTCACTATCAATTTCAATACCAAACAACATGTTTTGTACTTGAGATATTCCCCTGTTAATAACATATACACCACAAAAAAAAGTTCATTTAAAGAGGAATTTGAAGAGGGATTTTCATTTAACAAGGGATTTAAAGAGGGAACAATGCCCTCATCAAAATGCTCCTAGTTTCCCGAGGGAAAATGTGGGTCCTCGGCATTACCGAGGGAATATCGTGTCAGAATTGGTGAGGGATAAAGAACACTAGTTAATTTTGAAGAGGGAATTAAAGAGGGAATATATGATGTCAGCATTTTGCAGAGGGAATTAAAGCGGGATTATGCCCTCGTGAAGCCATAATTAGGCAAAAAAAGAAGGAGCTTGGGTATCGAATCCGTGACGTCTCACTAGCATACAACCTTGCGGATCCGCTGGGCCGCATATAGACACAATTTTTTGCTCTCGGGGGGGATTCGAGCACGAGACCTCCATGTATGGAGAGGTCTTACACATTCCGCCATGCCGATTGGGCAAAATGAGTCATTCGTTGTGTTTTCTTCCTATATATATATATATGTGTGTGTATTCTGTTATTTATCAAAATAACTTAATTTTAATTGATTTTGTATATTTTATTTAATTATTATAATTACATAACTTTTATAAACTAACTTAATTTTAATTGTTTTTATATATTCTATTTAATTGTTCTTAAACTAATTTAACTTTTATATTATTTTTAACTACATATTAATATGTACATATATATTGATGATTTTACTTAAAAAAATTCAATAAAGTTGTAAAATAATTACTTTTATATTCTTTTTCACTATTTATAAACATGTACATATATACACGTATATTGATTGTTTTACTTAAAGTATTTTCAATAAAATTGTATCACTTTTATATTCTCTTCACTGTTTATTAATATGTGTATATACATATATGTTGACCGTTTTATTATAATCTTTTCAATAAATTTGTAAAATAATCACTTTAATATTTTTTTTACTATTTATTAAAATGTATGTATATTTATATATTGATCGTTTTATTTTTTTAAAAATTAATAAAATTATAAAATAATCACTTTTTCACAGTCTGTATATATACATATATATATATACACATTTTAATTACAATACACATATTATGTACAACTAATATATTTAATTTGTACATATATACACATGCACAATAATTAATACTAATATCTTATTATACTATATTTTCAAACTTCACTAAGATGATGTGTCAACACTACACTATTCTTAGTCTGATGTGGCATGTCTTAAATCTCTCCATTTCGAAATACTACGTTCTCATTAAAAGTTGATTAAACTTTTAATCTTGACCCTTGATCTTACACAATTAAATCTACACCATTAAAATTAATTCAGTAAATTTATAATAAAATCTTATATATTTAAACCTTAATTTCAAAGTTTCATTCTCATTTTTTCATCTTGAATGTCGTCTCTACCCCATCTACTTCACACAAACGGTCCACCGCCACATCTATTTCAAACGTCGCGCTTCCACTATAACTATTTCAGACGGTCATGTCTCCACCACATTACTTCACACGGCTGTGCTCCACCACATATACTTCATACATCCACCGTCCGCCGCCTCCGTTGTTATTATACGCGGATATCGTCTCTGTCGTTATAGTAGGTTCATAATTGTTCAAATCTAAATTTTATAATCATCCATACATTTGTTGTTGTTTTTTCTAAGTATTGTTGATTTGATTTGTTTTTTCTTAAATATGATATTTTTTATTTTCTCTTTTCTTTCGCCTTGAATACCGCCTCGCTGCATCCATTGCACACAGTCGTCATCTCCATCAGTATTGCACATGGACGTAATCTCTGCTGTTTTTTAAGGTTCTTATTTGTTCAGAACTAAATTATTTAATTGTTCATATATTCGTCTGTTGTTGTTTTTTTTTCGAATATCTCTTATCTGATTTTTTTCCCTAAGTATGATATTTTTCCTTTTTTTAGATCGATTGGGGATATCGAAGACTTATGCAAATTGAAGATATCGAAATTGTTTGCAAAGTAAAGTATGCACTGCCGAACATTTAGTGTGATTTTGTAATATTCTTTTCATTTAGTGTGATTTTGTAATATTCTTTTTATTATTATTTTGGAAATAATATTATTACCGAAATATTGTATGATTCCTAAAAATCTTTCTATTAAATGTAATATCATGTCATTAATAATAGATTCACCTAACTTACTAGGGAGAAAATTCTGATATCGAAATAGATTATTAAATTGTAAAATTTAGATATAAATTTCTATATTTTACCAAATTTTATTAGACTATTTGGTTTTTATTTATTTATTTATTTATTTTTGCAAAATAATAGTAGATATGAAATTTGTAAGACCAAAACTTGAATTTTTTTCTGAAAAAAACAATCCCGCTTCATTTAAAAAAAATATTATAATTATTCTAAAATAATATGTTTCCAAAAATAATTATTAATTTCTCAAAATAGAAATATTAGCAAGAATATTTTCCAAAACAAGTAATGTCTATTTAGTTTGATTTTGTAAAATTGTTTTTTTTTTATATATTTTGGAAATAACATTGTGACCGGAATAGTTTATGATTCCTAAAAATATTTCCACTGAATGTAATATATTGTCATTAGAAATAGATTCACCAAAGTTATTTAAGAGAAAATTCTGCTACCAAAATAGATTATTAAATTATAAAATTTAAATATAAATTTCTATTATTTTGCACCAATTTTTTATTAGATGATTAGCTCATTTTCTTCTTCTTCTTCAAAATAATGGTACATGTGAAATTTGTTAGATCAAACTCAAAAAAAAATTTAAAGAAAAAATAAATCACTGATTCATTTTTTCAAAAAAATTGTTATTTATTCTCTAAAAAAATAAAATTTTCAAAATAATTATTCATATCTTAAAATAAAAAGATTAGCAAGAATATTTCTTTGATTTAGTTTGATTCTAATATTTTTTCATGATTATTTTTTAAAATAATATTGTGACCGAAATAGTGTATGATTCCTAAAAACTTTTCCACCATGGGTCCATTAAGAATATATTAGCTAAAGTTATTCGAGAGAAAATTCAGTTACCGGAATAGACTATTAAATTGTAAAATTTAGATATAAATTTCTATTATTTTGTACAATTTTTTATTAGATGATTGTTTTTTTAAATAATGATAGATGTGAAATTTGTAGAATCAAACTTGAAATTTTTCTATAAAAAAAATTAAAATATTTCTTCATTTAAAAAAAAAAAAGTTAGTTATTCAGTTATTCTCTAAAAAATAATAAGTTTTTCAGAATAATTATTCATATTTTAAAATAAAAAGATTAGCAAGAATATTTATATACATTAATAAAATCTAATATGTTTGGCTAAAGATTTAGTTTTAGTTTCTAATATTCTTTTTTTTTATGATTATTATGGAATTAGTATTGTCATCAAAATATTGTTTGATTCTAAAAAAACTTGCCACCAAATTTTGTATCTTGCTATTAAATTCGATGTTTTTCACGCAATTTTTTTGAGAGAAAATTTTATTATCGAAATAGAATATTAAATTGTAAAATATATGAATTTTCATAGTTTTAAAATATTTTCTTAGATAATTTAGGGAAAAAAGAGGGGAAATCGATTTTTGTATGTATGAATTCTAATTTTGTATGAGGAGAATTTAAATTGTCAACTTTGCATGGTGGAATCGAGTTTTTTTCTTTTTAATTCCGCTTAGAAAGTATTTTTATCGTTTGATTTTTTTTTTTTTTGGTATTATAAATATCAACACATTGATTAGTTGTTTCTACACAAACTTCTGCATAATATTGCATTTTAACAATGATATCACTTTGGTCAAATATTACTATTAGGTCTGAAATGTGTGATTCTTTCTTTAAAACTAAAGTTGTTCGTTTGATGAAGTTGGACATGGTCATGATATTGAGAGATTTACATGTTTGAGTTTTACAAGTTATATATTTAATTGTATTTCAAAATATTTTTTGATGATTTATTAATACATATTGATAAAAAAATTTAATTGCCACATTACATATTGATAATATTTTTTAAATGTTACACATTTATGAATTCAATATAATTAATATATTTATGCCGGGTACCAAACTTCATGCTTTTATTCCTATAAATCGTATATCCATGTATTAATACACATTGATCAAATGTAATTTTAACAATTTTTTTCCGCATAATTTTTAAATTTCAACAGGACATCGATGTGATGCGGACTGAAAATTTAGTGGTCTGCAAAACCGCTAATTACAACCCACTTATTGTTTCGAGTGGGTTTAAGCAGGCCAAACAATTTTAATTTTTTAAATTTTAAAAAATGTTATTTAAAAGTTCTAATGCATAAAATTTATCGGAATCAAATGTAATCAAATAAATTATCTTCATAATTATCATTATAAAAATATTAAAGTAATATGTTACAAATAAAGTTCATATTCATTAATAAAAAAATAAATTTCTACAAATTGAAGTTCACAATATATTAACCATAATAATTCATAAAAATAATCTCCTACGATTTAAATTCATCATCTATAAAAATAAATTTTACAAAATAATCCTAAAAATAATATTATAATGGTTAAGAATGTACAAAACAATGAAACATAAATTTGGAGGTGGGCTACCAAACCTCGCCCCCCAAACAGGCCAGTTCATTTAAGGCCCGCCTTCAAACGGTCTAAAAAATATTTCACCCAACCTTCAATTTATGTATAAGGTGCGGGTCAACCCAATGAGTCCAATTAACTTTGATGGCTATAAAGGTTGGTGTGTATATAATGCTTCTCAGAAATATTGACCAAAAGTCAGGGTTGTGTAATGAAATCAGATTGGTAGTTACGAAACTTGAAAATCATATTCTAAAATTGAGATTATTTTTAAAATAAATATTGGAAGTAAGGTATATGCACACCTAGAATGATCCTGACTAATTCGGTGGATACTTTGTCTTCTAGGATTTAAAGGAGATTGTTTTCGGTTCTTTTATGTTTCACAATAACTATAAATAAAAGTCAAGGTCAATCACTGTCGACTGTGAGTGTGTTTCTTCCCAAACCTGTTTTTATACATGGACAATTACATGGTGTTGCCCTAAGATTTAAAAACAAAAGAAAATTATTTACCTTAATTTCAATGGAAGACAATGCAAGTATACAACACAATATTGTCTACAGATAAGTTTTAAAAAATTTGCAATTTGAAATAATATTGTTTTATAGTATTTTAAGATTGATTGTCTGAAATTTTTTAATATTTTTTACATTTGTTTATTTATTCATATTTAGTAATTCCAGTATTCGTTAAATTATAATTAGATTTTTAATATTATACTAAACTTACTAAATATTTAAAACAAAAATATTAATTATTATAATTTCAATTAATAATAATGATTTTATTTTCAGTCCGCGAAATTCGCGGGAGATATCACTAGTATAATTATAAATACTAAGACTAGTTAATTAAAATACTAATACTATAAACATTACACCCACATAAATATATATAGTCACATACGTGCACACAATTATACAATAAATATATAGTTTATACTTAATTAATTAATTACTTACTCCCTCTGTCTCAAGACTTTCACATTTACTATATTCTCGTGTTTTATCAAACGAGTTTTCTATTAGTAGTTAAAATAATAAAATAATTTTTAAAGAAATATAAAATAGATGAGAGATAAATCATATATCATTTTAAAAATCTCTCTTAAAAGTCGTTTTATCATTTCAAATATTAATAAACAACCCACTCGCTAAAATACGAAAAAAAAAAATTGTGTAAATAATCATGAAATGGAAAGAATATAATTTATACAATTTATTAACTGAAAAATAAGAAACTTATATATAATAGACTTATAATACATAAATATACACACAAATATGATAGGCGCATTAAAAAAAAAAAAGAGGTAAGTTGCCTATGGCCTAGGGATATATAGTCCCTCCTCCAATCATAAAGACAAAAGAAAAAGTTACCGAGATATCTGGAAACTTAAGCAATTGTTTTTCGAGGGATTTTTCCCTCGTGAATTGCCTAAGTGAACCCAACTTTCGTTGGTCGTCAGAATTTGTGGAGTCAATTTTTGCACATTAAATTCCTTTTTATAGACGAGGGTTTTTTTCCCTCGTTAATTCCTTCGTGATTAATTGACCCTTGTTAAATCCCTCTTTAATACCAAGAGATTAATTTTCCTCTTTAAAAGAGACTTTTTTTGTAGGGATAAAATGACTTATCAAATCCCTAGATACCCTTACTAATACGATTAAAAAAAAAAAGGAATGAGATGCTAGCCCGTTGAAACATTCACCCAAAATAATCTGCTATTATCTGTTTTTTGTTGGAAAAATATTGGTTTTGACCATATTTATTAAATATTAAGTGACAATTTAATTATCTATTTTGCGTAAATGGATTTGGTTGGTTCGATTTTTAAAAACCAAATTTAGGGTGAATGAGAAATTAATGTCATTTAATATGTGGATAAATACATTGATGAATGTATTTATAAAGGTAATAGTGAAAGATTGTGACTTAGAGACATGAAGTGTAGTGTCTTTTGATAAAACTATTCCCAAAAGGTTGTGTCTTTAAGAGATATATCTTTTGGTGAATAGTTGGGCATTTCCAAGAGTTATGACTTTGGGAAAATAAGAATTATAGTGAAGAGTCGCAATACCTAACGACCCTTAGAAACCTATAAATAAAATCCCCCCTCCCCCCATTTGTCATAAGCATTCAGTTCGAAAATGATATGCATTCATTCGGAAATCGATTTCATATAAATTCTATCAAATGCATACAAGTATACTAGTGTTGTAGTTATGCATTAGAGTCGTGTCAAGAAAGTTCCGGATACCCGAGTTCGTTCGTCGATAGCTTCCGTTACGTAGTGCAGCGGGCGGAAGGCTCTAAAGTCATTGTATCTTGGGGGCGATTGTCATGGAACCGTATTGCACCTGGGTACGGAGCAATATCATCTTACGGAGAGCGAGTCAAACTCGTGCCTCAACTTTTGTATTAAGTCTGTGTCGTGCATAAATCATCTTCGTCTACATAGACCACATTTATTTAGTTTTTTCCAACAATCATAAGACTATATTTTGTGTGTACTCGGAGGTTGTTAAATACTACCCTGCATCAAATCACGTGGATAGAAAAATTGAATTTTGTCCACACTCATCTCGTGAGGGAAGTTAAAACCTTTGTGAATTACAATTAAGTTTTTCTGTGTTAGAATTGCTTTTTCATGTCTATGAATTTTTTATGCAGATTTTCTTGAGATGAATGTAAAATAACCTCCACATGTAATTAATTACACTAGCAGATTTTCGGGATAGAAGTTCTAGAACTCAATGATGAAGTCCAAAGTAGGGCCCGAACGGAGAAACACCACCGCGAAGCCAATTCGTTCCTAAATTCCGGCGAAAGAACGTTGCTAAGTGAACGGCCTGGCGACAGCGTCATCATCGAGGCCGAATCGATACCGACGGGTAGTAATAAGGTTTCGAATCGCTGTGTTACATCAAGGCGTTCGGAGACCAAGAGAATTCCAGCAACTCGGACTCTCCTAAACAATTGGGCAAGAAATTGCATAATGCTGTTCAGATCCGGCCCGATGAGCATGTGCGCTTTAACCACGCATCACAATGGCGCGATCGTTCGGCGGTTATGGGCAATGATGGGCCTCATAATGATGAAGCCGTGTCATTCCAGATCTAGCGAATCTGGGAGGAGATGCGGTTTGATCCTCTTCCACGAACGGACGCGTTGAATCGGAGACGGCTGGGCGGTAGCGCCGAGGCCACATCGATGCTGCCAACAATAGAGAGTGGGCGCGGGAGTCCGAAAAAAAAAAACCGGTGGCTGCTTCCTCGGATATGCGGAAGCGCGTTGCTGCTGCGTTCCTCGCAGGTGGAAGCCGTCGGTGGTTTTCGATCAGAAGAAGAGAGGTAATGTCCCTTTTTCCTTATCGAATGGAGGCGTCGATTAGAGTACCAACCGTCGTGTAAATTGGTACGGGAGAAAGAGGTGGAAAATTTTCTCTCAAGCCGATTCTGAGAAACGTGTGTGAAAGGGACGAGTCATTTCCAATCAAGTGGAATGGGCTGCTATCAAAATGCAAAATGCTGGTGGAGATATTGGCTACTTAGCCTAATTGATTTATGGGTTTATATTGACTGGGTCATTGAATTTGTTTGGCTAAGGCGGCATGGAAATGGGTTGCTAATAAAATTCTTGGGCCAAATTTCATAAATAAGTGGCCTATGGCCATACAAAGGGGTTTGGGGCTTGATAAAATTTAATTTGGACCTTCTTAATTCTTATGAATTTTAATGGTCAAATTAATTTTAGTGGGCCAAATAATTTTGGGCCGTTTTATGGATGTTGTTCCATAAATTTGGATCCCCTCGATATCAAATTAAATTTTGATTTGGGGATAAATGTTTTTTGTGCTTAAAAGTACAAATTGTGATTTAGATTTAGTCCAAAAGATTTGAGTCGTATAATCCGCTTGAGAATTTCTCGCGAATAAATGGTGGCATTTAGGACCTCATTTAAAATTGTGCTAGAGTGCCCAAGCAGTGTGAACTTAATTCACAAGAATTTGACTCATATAATTTAATGGAAAATTATTGAGTCAAATGTGGCAATTACGGCCACATTGAAAATTGAATTTAATTTGGTATTTGACCAAGAATAAATTTCAGACTTGGAGTGTGACTTCAAAACGTTTGGTTTTCCAATTTTATTTCGAGATTGTGTCCAAAATTAATATTTGATTAAATATTAAATGAAAAGGACAGGCAATTCGAATGAATATGGGAGATAAAATCTCTCCATAAATACATTCGAATGTGGGGAAAATACCTCTCCATGATATATACATTCGGATTGTGAGGTGATTTAGCTTAGGGCGTGGCCTTGATGCTAAATGGAAAACCAAGAGGCAGTGGCCAAAGAGGCTAGTGGAAAAGTTTCCACATGTGGATTTGTCAATCTCATTCATAAAAGTCACCACACAAGGAGATAAATTTGCGTAAAGTGTGAGGATAAACTGATTCTACAATTATCTTGAAGTGTGAGAGTGACTTCAAAGATTGAAGCACTGGTAGTGTGCTTATCGATGTTAGTTGAACAAATCGAAAAATTCCTAACGTGGAATTTTATATGAAAATATCCAGATGTGTTGGAAAGATACACAAAAGCGAACTGGATATTTGACATAGACTCCATGACCCTTAGTGAAAATGTGGGGGAGAAGTGTCACAAAATCCTCTAAAACAAATATGCAATGGAGATTGCATTTCTTGGAAAAGACCCGGCCGGTTAAAATTGAGATGTTTTAGAGGATTATGGATAAGAGGAATAAGGTTAAAACCCACACATAAAAGAGTGTTCATAGCGGAAACTCGTCCATGATGACTGGAGGATCCCAAGAACTTGGTTCAATGAGACAAATAAGTTATGAAGCACTCAAATGTCCACTTGAAAAACTTTTGCAACCTATTCTCAAATCCCTTCAAGTGCAAACATGTACCTCTTTAGGTGCAGAAAACCTGCTGACGTGTGGTAAGGTTAAGCTTAATAACTTTTAATGATTCTTATATCCCAAGGGTGGGGTATTGCAGGTTACCCTTGATAGGAGATCACCTGTATAAGCGTTGAAGTGGGGCCGCTTCTGACTGAGAGAAATTCAGTACACGCTTATAAATCCGAGATATGGTCCAGGGCCAAAATGGACAACAACGTGAGAACCAAAAAGGTATTAGAGTCATTATTGTGTGAATGTCATTGTCTTGGTTTACACAAAAAGTCGACTAGTTCAAGACATCGTGTTCACTGAGTGGTGAGTAAATCCGATGGCATCTCACTAGGGAAGGTTCAAAGCCTGAAGCTACCTTATCCCGATGCAGTAACGGTTCGTCGGAACTTTCTTAGGGTGTCACATGCATTAATTTCATTCATGTGGGTGATTGTTGGAAAAATATTGGTTTTGACCATATTTATTAAATATTAAGTGACAATTTAATTATCTATTTTGCGTAAATGGATTTGGTTGGTTCGATTTCTCAAAACCAAATTTAGGGTGAATGAGAAATTAATGTCATTTAATATGTGGATAAATACATTGATGAATGTATTTATAAAGACAATAGTGAATGATTGTGACATAGAGATATGAAGTGTAGTGTATTTTGATAAAAACTATTCCCAAAGGTTGTGTCTTTAAGAGATATACCTTTTGGTGAATAGTTTTGCATTTCCAAGAGTTATGACTTTTGGAAAATAAGAGTTATAGTGAAGAGTCGCAACTATTACCTAACGACCCTTGAAAACCTATAAATAGACCCCCCCCCCCCCACATTTGTCATAAGCATTCAGTTCGAAAATGATATGCATTCATTTGGAAATCGATTTCATTCTATCAAATGCATACAAGCATTCAAGAGTTGTAGTTATGCTTTAGAGTCGTGTCAAGAAAGTTCCGGATACCCGAGTCCGTTCACCGATAGCTTTCGTTACATAGTGCAGCGGGCGGAAGACTCTAAAGTCATTGTATCTTGGGGGCGATTGCCATAGAACCGTATTGCACCTGGGTACTAATTAGGCATGAAATTGCCATGATTCGTCGTTAGAAATGCCCATGTTTTGGTCGATTTTATTGAGTATTTAGAGTCAATTGAGTATTATTTCTACACATTGATGAATTTGTCTCTTTGATGCTCATAGGTGAATCGAGGGTGAAAAATGGAGTTCGTAGGACTTTAAATCGACTCAAACAGATGCCCGGATGAGAAGATATCGAAGAAATACGAACGATATTAGTGTTCGTGAAGAAAAATATCAGTTGTAGAAGAAGGAGAGCCACTCGAGTGGAGTCACTCGAGCGCCACCGCTCGAGCATGTTGCTCGAGCACCTAAATTGTCCAGAGAACTTTTGTCATTCGAACAACTCGAGCGCCACCGCACGAGCATGTTGCTCGAGCGCCAGAAACTTACAGAACAATTTGGACACTCGACCAGCTCGAGCACGAGCGCTCGAGCACTTGATGTATTTGAGCTATTGAGCTCGAGCGCCCCCGCTCGAGCGGGTGCTGCTCGAGCACTCTCATGTTTTTGCTTCCGAATTCGTTTTTCGGCCCATGAGTTCCCGATTCGACCCGATGCTTATATATACTTGTTTCGAACTCGTTTTTGGGGATGATCACATATCACTTCATACCACATCACTTTTAGAGTTGATTTTTGGAGAGATAAAGAGGAGAAGAGACGAGCAAGCTTAATTTTCACGTGTAATCGAGGTTTTCTTACGAATTCTTAGTTTGTTTTCAATTTTTAGTTTCCCTTCATTAGCTCGTTGACGTTAAACACTTGAGACTTCATTTTTATCAATCTAATTTCAGTTCTTAGCATTTATTTCTTTAAACCTTAGTTTATGTTTAATAATTTCTTAGTTCAAATCATTATGTTTATGTTCGTTATATCTTCAATTGTTTTTGTTATCGTTAAAGCCATGTCTAGCTAAAACCTTGCATGCTTGGGGTAGGATAAACTCGTAGAAGTATGATGTGGGTACGTAATTAGGGTAATTTGTGATGTTTAGTTTTAATTCTCTTAATTAATGAATTCTTAAAATCAATCTTAACTTTACCTTTGAATTTCGTTCGAAAAATGTTTGAGAGAGGACGACCTTATCACTCTTTAACAACTAGTAAACTTAATGAGAGGGTTTAGAAAGGGTTAATTAATCTATCGGTTTATCTAGGGAGGACGACCGCATCACCTTAGTTAAATTAGAGTCTCATTAATTAAGCACTATCTATTAACTTGTTAGTGGATTAGTGAAGTCGATTGTTAGGATAAAGTATTAGAGTTTGAATTCTTGAGCTTTCATCTTACAATCTTTTACTTAGGTTATTTCTTGCACGTCACGATTATTTTCATTATGTACCTGCTCCGTTAGTATATGTAGGAATTCCTATCCTTAGCATCTCTATCTCATATTCGAAAACACACACTTTTATGTTCTTAGTTTAATTTTCCTTTTTGCATTGGTAGAGTAAATTAGTTTAACATATATTTTCTTTAAAAAAACAACCCAAGAACATACACTCATATTAATTACGACGCGTAGATCTTCGGGGATCTATTCGCATACATCACTTCCTTTGGGTTCGATAATTCTTGGTCCCTATATTTGCCCATACTACAGTGAACCCGTACTCTTGCGGGGAAACTACTAGTAGAAAGATTGTATTTTTGGTTCAAGACAATAGCGTCGTTGCCGGGGATGTCGTTGTATGTCTTTTGAATATGACTTGTATATAGCTTAGTAGTTAGTAGTGAGTGCTTTATTTTTCTGTTTTATTCTTACGTGTTCGGCAGTTGCGTTGTGATTCTTCTGTTAGTGTTTCAGGTTTATGAAAACACGCTCGCAAGGAGATACGAGCGAAGAGAGACTACAGCTAGATCCTGAGACAATAGCAAGAAGAAACCGAACCTTTTTAAGAAGGATGAATGTTGCCGGAGGAGAGAACAAAAACATGGACATTAGTAATGAGTTGGATGATGCTGCAAATGAGTTTAATCAGATAGTGGACCGGGTTGAGGGCACTGGAGGGAATGGCAGTCAGAATCAAATCCCGTTATGGAAAAGCCAGAGTCAAAACCCGGGTATGCAGAACGTAAACAATCCAGCTCATAACCTTGTCCAACATCCTCAGAACAACCCTACATATCCACAGAACAACTTCCTACAAAACAACTTACCTTACCCTTACCCATACCCGCCATACCCTTATCCACCATACCCGTACCCTCCACCTCCTATTTACAACCAACCACCAGTCTATCAACCACCACCAGTCCAACAAGTACCCGTACCACCTGTTATTCCTCAGCACGTTCCTCAGAACGCCGATCAGAACATGGCTATTCGAGGAAGGTTTGCGGCACAACCGTAACAGTACTATGATGGAGTGGCATTGCCCCCTTTAGAGGAAAACAACTTCTCAATTTCCCCTGGAATTCTAAAGCTGCTTACCGAGAATCAATTCAAGGGGGAGGTTGGGAAGGAGAATTCTCATACTCATCTGAGGAGTTTTCTTATGATAGCATCCACGTTCAATTATAACGACATGTCTGAAGATGCCAAGAGGCTCAGGCTGTTCCCATTCTCTTTAACGGGAATAGCAAATGAATGGTACGATAACACGCTCCCACGGGGAGGTGTAACCACATGGGCTGAGCTCGAGCATCTGTTCCTCGAGCGATTCTACCCTCCATCTAGAACAATTAGAGCAAGAATAGATATCACTTCTTTCTGCCAGAAGCCAGGAGAGGACTTACGTTAGGCGTGGGAGAGATACTCCAACATGTTGATTGAGTGCCCGCAGCACAGGTACAATGAGGGAGATATTATGGCATTCTTCTATAGTGGAGCCAGCAAGGCTGGTCAAGCCCATCTTGACGCGTGTGCTAATGGAGCATTTGTGAACCATGGTACAACTAGATGCAGAGAGATCGTTGACAATATTATCACGAATGTTAGGCAGTGGAATGAGGACCCAGAATTTCAGAGGGCCTATCAGATTGAGGAGAGTGAAGGGACGAGGAAGTTGTTGATGGCCATGATGGAAAAGATAAGTAACATTGAGGTTGGGCAGAATTTGGTTGGAGGGAATGTAGCAGTGAGTGAGAAAGTGGACCAGCCCCCAGTTCAGCAAGAGGTAGCCAACTATATGGGAGGACCTTACTACAATCAAGGCGGGTATCCAAAAGGTGGCAATCAATTTGGAAGGCCCTCCTATGGCCAACCATTTGTACCACCCGGTCCACAACCCCCTCCTAATCAGTGGAGGAATAATCAAGGCTATCAAGGAGGCCAGCAACCTCCTCAGAACACATGGAGGAAGAACGAGAATTTTTCATATGTCAATCTAAAGGCCGGAATTACAGTTCCTTCAGGTGTTGATCCAGGTTCAAAACCCCTGGGTGGAGAAGGAGGTTCCTCTATCGAAGAGATGTTGCGAGCGATCCTTCAAAAGGTGGAGGAAGGAAACAAAAGTGATGGTCCCGCTTTTCGAAAAAAAAAATGGGAATTCAGGGGCAATTTTTTTTTAAACTTTTTGCTCAGGGAGTTCAGCAACAGTGAAGAGTTCTCAAATCACTGCATTGCTAAGAGGCTGAGCTACCAAGTCAGTGAGAAGACTTGAAGACTCATGCTCTTAGCAACACAGTGACTCGAGAGGTTACACTTTAAGTCACTGCTCTACTTAGAGGCTGAGCTACCAAGTCAGTGTGAAGGCTTGGAGGCTCATGCTTTAAGCAAGGCAGTGACTCGAGGTACTGAGCTCTCGAGTGCGTTGCCTGAACTGGTCAGTGAGAGGATTCTCCCTAACCTGAATGATTACTAAAGATTTCTTTTAACAATGCTCTCAGTGAGCAGATTTTCACAACACTTTAGTAAATACTTTAATGAAACGAACGCTCAGTTTAACGTGGTTCAATGACTCAAGCTCTTACATCCACGACCTAATTTAACAGGAAATCCACTAACTGGGATTCTTGTTTTTAACGTGCCAAGGTGCACAAAACACTGGACTCACGCCACTCCCTGGGCTGCCACTCCATACAAACTCACTGACAACTTACTCCCAACAAACCTAACAAGAGGGTTTTGATTTCGGTTTGGTTTCCCCAACTATGTGAGGTTTTCCTTTACAATTTGTTAGCCTAAAGCTAAGATTAGGAAAACCTCTCTAAGCTATGAGTTACAAGCTGAACACTCATTTGTGTATATCTATGAACTCTAAAGTTCAGTGTACAAAACGTGAATTGTGCCTCCTTATAACTCCCAATATAATGCACTAAACACTCGCACCTTCACAGCTCGTAGGTGTTGATTTTTCTTACTTCACACACTCTCAAAACGCAGCTATGAGCTTGTATTTATAGTGTGGATTCAAATGTAACCGTTGGAGGAAATTACATTTGAATCCATACAATTAATGGTTTCAACCACTTTTCTTGGAATGCGGCCTTGTCAGTGTCAGAGTTGCTGCCTTGTGCTGATTGGTCCACGTGGGCAGGATCCAACGGATCTTTGACTCAGTGGGTTGACCAAGACCCACTGACTTTAGGTAGCTTTCTCCTTCACTGACTGATGATCTTCAGTGGACTGAACGTCTTCAGTGTAGTTGTCCTTCAGAGACTGTTTGAAGATCACTCCAACTTCCCTGACCACAGTAGCCTGACTCCTTTAGGACCTACTTGGTGCAGCACTGATCCTCTTAATCATGCTCTTCACTGAGTGGTCCACCTGACTTAGCTTAGAACAACCAAGTTTACACTCAGTGGGACATCCTTCAGGCTTCTCTTCAGGTTCAGGTCACAAGCATGGCTTCAATCAGTTCTTCTGGGTGTCATCTTGATATCCTCAGGCTGTGTTGCTGAGTTTCCCTTCAACTGAGTGTTCCCTCAACTGACAGTCTATTCTACTGAGAAATAACCTAGCCTGACCTGAAACTAAAGATACACTCCTGACTGCTTTCAAACCTATTACATGTGGTTTTGGAAAATCATCAAAACTAAACAATATCCCAACAAAAAGATTGTCCTATTTGGAGTATGATGTTAAAGAGTTGCATAAGAAAAGTGATCAGGTGATCAAGAACTCCATAAGAGAGATGTGGAGCTGAATCGAATTTAGCAAGAGAACAATAGGCGGTTCACTTCGATAGAGTACCAGATGAGCCAGATTGCAAAATCATTGGGAAGAGAGCCGGGTAAATATCCTTCTATGCCGAAGGGAACCCGAAAGAGCATTGCAAGGCGATCCAGCTTAGGGGTGGCAATTGCGAACACGACATGATAGCACGATACGAATCCGATATGAAAATTGGGGGTTAGTGTTGATCTTATTGGGTTAGTGTCCTTATCGGGTCGACACGATAAGAACACGAAAATTTCATGGCGAGTTAGTGTCGGATTAATGTCAACACGCTAAACACGATAAAATTAATGGATAACCCATTAACCTGTTAACAACCCGTTAAGCACGAACACGATAGTGACACAAAATAACACATAACACGATAGTGACACGAAATATATTTTAATAATAATTTAAAAAAAACAATAATATATATTTTTTTCTTATAATTATTACTAATTTTATATTATTATAATTAAGAAATGTAAATGAATTAATGAATCAAAATATCTGAAACATTTAGTAGCCCTAGTAATTCAAATATGAAGATTAATTTCCAGTCATCATTGCACTCTCTGCACAAAACTACAATAACTATTTGGTAATGGTTAAAATAATAAACAGGATGAATAAATAAAGAATGTAAGCAGTGTCTCTTTCTCTCTATACATATGATACAAAATATCTCTGTCGCCCCCCCCCAGAAAGGGTCACTACCCACCCATATGCATTAATTTTGATTGCTCTCTCTCCCTCTCTCTCCTACTAGTACAACTATGTCAACTCGCGTGGAACTCATGTATCACTGATTAGTTAATATAATAAGCATGAGTCACCCCTTTTCTATATATAATGTTTCTTTAATTTTGTGAGGTGGAGGGAGTGGGAGTATAGCAGCTGATATTTAATGGGCCGGGGAGAAATTATGTTGAATTTGCAGTACGTGGTTTATTGGCTTCACTTCTTCTGAATTGTCTATATCTGAATCTCTAAATTTTTGCAGGTTATATTATAATGTCTAGGGTTGACACAAATGCTGGTGAGAGGGTAACAAAGGTGGAAGTAGATTCTAGCCCTAGAAATGCAACCGAACAGCCAGATCAAAGCGCAAAACCACCACTACAAAATAAAAGGAAAAAAGGTCAGATGTTTGGACTCATTTTATTATTACTGAGACTCGGGCTGATGGGTTTAAAACATGAAAGTGCAAATATTGTGGACTCTATAGTAAAATCTCTAGTAGAACTGGAACAGGAAATATGAGTCGTCATCTTCTTGTCTGTCCTAGGAGAAGCACTCGTGATGTTGGGCAAATGATGGTTGCTAAGATTGGACAATCCTCTAAATTTGATGATGCATACTTTCGTGAGTTGTTGTGTTCTGTAGTGGTTGTGCATGATTTGCCTTTTAGTTTTATTGAGTATAAATGCGTTAGAATGACTTTTGAGTACCTTCGTCCCGACCTCAACTTGATTTCTAGGAACACATTGAAAGCTGATGTCTTGAAAATTTTTTAAAGGGAAAAAGGAAGAATTAGGGCTATGCTAGAGATAGCACCTGGTAGAATATGTTTAACATCTGATTGTTGGAGTTCAATTGCTACTGATGGTTATATCACGTTGACAGCTCATTTTATTGATATGGATTGGGTCTTACAAAAGAGGGTGTTGAATTTTTCTCTTATGCCATCTCCACACACTGGTGCTGCACTATCCAATAAGTTGTTTTCTATGTTGTCTGGGTGGGGGATTAAGATGAAATTGTTTTCATTAACTTTGGATAATGCTTCTTCGAATGATGTGTGTGCTAATTTTTTTATTACACAACTGAAACTGAATGATGCACTCGTTTCCAATAGGGAGTTTTTCCATATTCGTTGTTGTGCGCATATTATTAATTTGGTGGTCCAAGATGGCTTAAAAGATATTGATGGGGTGGTTGTTAAGATTCGTGAAAACGTCAAATTTATTTGGGGATAACAAATGAGGAAACATAATTTTTTTGAATGTGTAGGCATGGTACCATCTTTGAGTGATAAGAAAGGGTTGAGGCAAGATGTGCCCACTAGATGGAATTCTACGTTTATGATGCTTGATAGTGCTTTGTACTATAAAAAAACATTCATGAATTTACAATTGATTGAGCCCAACTATTTGAACTGTCCTTCTTCAATTGAATGGGATAAAGTAGAGAAGATCCGTAATTTTTTGGGTGTGTTTTATGAGGTTTCCAACTTGTTTAGTGGGAGTTTGTACCCAACTGCCAACTTGTATTTCCGTCCAATTGTCGCATACTATGCTTCTTTGATAAAAAGTAGAGACAACGGGGATGAGTATATCAAGAAAATGGCAACAATGATGTTGGTAAAGTTTGAGAAATATTGGTTAAATTTCAGCTTGATCTTGACAATAGCTGTTGTCTTTGATCCTCGATACAAACTGCAATTCGTTGATTTTTCTTATAAGAAGTTATATGGAGCTGATTCTACCTAATATATGCAAGTTAAGGAAAAATTGTTTGCACTCTTTGAAGAGTATTCCAAACTATCTGATAATCAAGTTAGAGGTGATACGGATTCAAAGAACTCTTCGGGTGTTCCATTTAAAAGTGAAATGTCGACGGCTATGGCTGAGGTAATCACTAATTAATTTATTTTTCTTTAAGTTTGCTATTTTTTTTTATTATTACTGTTATTTATTTTTGACATATTTTAATTGTAGGAATTTAGTGAATTTGATACTAAGTTTGGATTGAGCCAACAGAAATCACAGTTGGAACTTTACTTGGAGGAACCACGAATGGATGTGAAGGCTAATCTTGACATACTCAATTATTGGAAAGGAAATCAGTATAGGTATCCATAAGTTGCTCATATGGCTCATGATATATTGAGCATACCTATAACTACAATGACTTCGGAGTCAACATTTAGTGTTAGTGGAAGAGTGTTAGACCAATATCGAAGTATGCTCAAACCAAGCACGGTGGAAGCAATAATTTGTACTAGAGATTGGCTATATGGAGATGGAGGTATATATTTTTACTAATATTAGCTAATTAATATAAAGCAATGTGTTAATTTTTTATATTATTATTTTTTAGGTCTTGAGAAGCAACAACTAATTGATGAATTGCTTGAAGATGTGATGAATAATACATCTGATATTTCGACTCAATGTTCTACCCTTTCATCATGAAAGGTAAACTTTAAAGTGTTTTCTTATTTTTTTTTGGGATTTGTCATTTATTAAGTTTTACTAAATTAATAATATATTGAATTGAAGGTGAGCTATTGTACTGAGCTTTGTCGATATGAAAGCAATTCTGATGTTGAAGTGGAAATTGGAGTGATGATTCTTCTTTTGTGTGTTTTGAAACTTTGGTTTATCATTTGATTTCTAAAACTTTGGTTTGTAGTATGAGACTTTAATTATTATGTTGGATAAACTATGCATTTGGTATTTTGGTTTGTAATCGTTTTGGATAGAATATGCTTTCTATGAACATTTGTAGTTTTTTGTGTTGAAATTTTAAATTTAGCCATCTTTTTTATCAGGTTTATATCGTGTTCGTGTCGACACTGAATGAATCGTGTCGACACGGAATGAATCGTGTCATTATCGTGTCGTGTCAATACGGAATGAATTGTGTCATTATCGTGTCGTGTCGACACGGAATGAATCGTGTCATTATCGTGTCGTGTCGACACCAACACAAAAAATATTATGTTGTTATCGTGTCGTGTCGTGTCGACACGGATTTTATCGTGTTCGTGTCGTGTCGGCACGGATCCTTATCGTGTCGTGTTAGTGTTGGGTCTTATCGTGTCGTGTCACTATCGTGTCGACACGAAATCCAATCCGTTAGCACGAATTGCCACCCCTAATCCAGCTTAGAAGTGGGACCAACTATGATGGTCCCCAGATGCCTGCTGATTCTGAGACGTCCCAAGAAGACATTGAGATAGAGGGGAAAGAGCCTAAGAAGGATAGAGATGAAATTGAGGAGGTAGGAGTTGAGAAGAAGATAGAGGGTGAAGGGACTCAAGAGAGCAAAGAGCCTGAAGAGGAAGGCATTGAGAAGATTGAGAGAGTTCCTAAGTGGAAGAAGGCAAAGGAAGCAAGTGAGAAAGTGAAAGAGACCGAGTGTGATGAATGGAGGGTACCCAAATCTGTGATACCCATCCCGTATCCATAACACTTCATGAAGAAGAAGCTTGATGAGAAATTCGCTAAATTCCTTGATGTTTTTAAGTAATTGCATATTAACATTCCTTTTTATGATGCTTTGGAACAGATGCCTAATTATGCCAAGTTCCTGAAGGACTTGATAGCTAAGAGAAGGAGAGTTGATGAGCCCAAGTTGGTGCAGCTGAACCATGAGGTGAGTGCATTAGTGCACAAGGCGCTTCCACCAAAGTTGAAAGATCCCGGGAGTTTCACAATCTTATGTGATATCGGGAATGGAGTTAAGAAGGGAGCATTATGCGACCTTGGAGTGAGCATTAATCTGATACCATTGTCGCTATTCAAGAAGTTGGAGGGTGGAGAACTTCAGCCGACAATGATGACGTTTCAACTTGCTGATCGGTCTATTACTCGGCCTCAAGGTGTAGTTGAAGACGTCCTCGTGAAAGTTGGGGATCACATTTTTTCAGCCGACTTTGTAGTGCTTGACATGGAGGAAGATGAGCGAGTGCCTTTGATCTTGGGAAGACCGTTTTTGGCAATGGCGGGGATGGTGCTAGATGTGGCAAATGGGAAGATAACATTGAAAGTTGACGATCAAGAGATAAAAATCTCCCTATATGAGGCCACGAAGTACCCGAAGGAGGATGAGGGCTGTTATTGCATGGATGTCATTGATCCTCGTGTTGAAGACACACCTACTATCCCTAATCTTTCTTATATTCATGATTTTAATAACCCTTCACTTGATGATTTAACCCATGAGCATTATGAACTAGATCGTTGTGATAGGGATAAAGGGAAGAAGTTGAAGGATGAAGAGGTGAAAAAGGTAGACATGGTCCAGCTAAAGGGTGAAGGAGGAGTTAAGAAGAAAAAGTCAAAATTCAAGAAATTGATTAGTAAGACTCCTCCAGATAAAGGTGAGAAGAAGTTGAGACCCCCACCACTTGAGGTGGAGAAGGAAGTAAAGGAACTCATGATGAAGGGACATCAAGGAAAGGAATTCAACCACCACTCTTATGAGAGTAATGGAGGTAAATTCGAGTATCATGTCCCATAAGCTCCTTTAGGCTTGGTCCGGCATTAGGACCTTAAAAATAGCACTGAGTGGGAGGCAACCCACTTTTATTTGTTTTTCAGTATTTTTATGTTATTAGGGTGTTGTTGAATCGTAAGTTTTAACCTCGTACTTGAGAGTTTATTTTGTAGGCTTGTCTCGAAGGAGTAAAGGTATCATGTAGTTATTCAGATTGAAGGAACCAACTCGAGACCAAGGAGTGTGACACGTTGTTAAGAAAAACTTGAATTATTTGGATGAGGTAACCCACAACCCCAAACTTAGACCTCTTCACACTGTCGAAGTTTGGGGGGTGGAGTTTTTATTTGTTTTATGGTTACATTGCACAGGCGCACACCCTATCTTGAGTTGAGTTTGGCTATTTGGTATTTTGAGATGCTCCTTGGGCTGATATTGATTTGATTTGCTACTACATATTTCATGCCTATCAATCATCTTATGCTTGTTGATTGCTATTCTTGAGTATGATTTGATGAGTAGAGTTAAGTTGTGAGGATGAGTTAGGAATTTTCTTGTGTGAGTATGAGTGTTAAGGTTGATTTGAGAGAGAACTAGTGTACTTACGAGTTTTCCTTTTGAGTACTTGTGTGATGAGAGTGAGAATTCACTAGGACTAGCATGGATGTGAAAGCTGTGAGATTTGAGCCTTTTGAGATTAAGATACATGAATTGATCTCTTCGTTTGTGAGTGAGTCGTCACCTTAGAGGATGCTAGAACTTGTGTGTGCTATCGCTTCTTGATTGTGTCTAGTTTGATATGCCGAATGTGATCTTAGGCCATCTTTGTTATGAATGAGTCACTTAGCCAAAATTTGTCCTTACCAGTTTGAGCCTTAAGCCTATTTCATTTGCTAGCACATTTATACACTATTCCAAGTTCCTAAGCCTTTTTGTCCCAATTTGAGTGGAGAATAGGAAAGGTGTGAATGTGAAGGGATCGATTTGAGTTGAAAAAGGAGAGTTGTGATTGCTTGAGTGATTACGAGAAGAAGGTGTGATGAAGAATATGAGTTGTGGGAAAGAACAAAAGAATTTGAGAATGAGCAACAGGAAAAAATGAGCTCATATGTTTGTGCGAAAAAAAAAAGTGAAGTGATTGAAAAAAAAGTGAAATGAGGTAGAAAAAAAAATTGAAGTGTTGAGAGTATTGGAATTGAAAGTGTGTTGATTGAAAATGTTTGAAGTATTTTGTTCTTAATCTCGAAGTACTAAAGTTTGAGTTTCTATTCTCCATTCACTTAAGTCACTTATCCATATTGTTATCCCACCTGTCCAAAGAGCCTACATTACAACCTTGAGAAAAGTCCTTTTTGATTCGTTATTGATTTCTAGAGTATGGTCGAAGTGGAGAGTGCTTACAAGCCTATGGCTGCTGATATGTGTGATTGATTGATTGATTGAGTGAGTCCCTTATTATTAATATACACTTGTGAGGGAGTGAAACACATCGTCGAGGGCACATCCATGTTTGATCTTGGTGTTTCTTGTTGTTATTGCATGAGTATGATGAAGAGGGGTGCGTTAGTATACGTGTGATCGATCTTTGAAACTTGAGCTCGATTACTTGCATGGTTTGGTTCTATGACTCATTCCTAACAATTTCACTTGACTTATTATTTCATTGCTTGAGGACAAGCAATATGGTAAGTTTGGGGGGGTTGATTAGGCGTGAAATTTTCATGATTCATCGTTAGAAATGCCCATGTTTTGGTCGATTTTATTGAGTATTTAGAGTCAATTGAGTATTATTTCTACAAATTTATGAATTTGTCTCTTTGATGCTCATAGGTGAATCGAGGGCAAAAAACAGAGTTCGTAGGACTTTGAATCGACTCAAACGGATGCCTGGGTGAGAAGATATCGAAGAAATACGAACGGTTTTAGTGCGCGTGAAGAAAAGTATCAGTTGTAGAAGAAGGAGAGCCACTCGAGTGGAGTCACTCGAGTGCCACCGCTCGAGCATGTTGCTCGAGCACCTAAATTGTCCAGAGAACTTTTGTCATTCGAGCAACTCGAGCGCCCGAAACTTATAGAACAATTTGGCCACTCGACCAGCTCGAGCACGTTTAGTTTTAATTCTCTTAATTAATGAATTCTTAAAATCAATCTTAACTTTACCTTTGAATTTTGTTCGAAAAGTGTTCGAGAGAGGATGACCTTATCACTCTTTAACAACTAGTAGACTTAACGAGAGGGTTTAGAAAGGGTTAATTAATCTACTGGTTTATCTATGGAGGACGACCGCATCACCTTAGTTAAATTAGGGTATCATTAATTAAGCACTATCTATTAACTTGTTAGTGGATTAGTGAAGTCGATTGTTAGGATAAAGTATTAGGGTTTGAATTCTTGAGCTTTCATCTTACAATCTTTTACTTAGGTTATTTCTTGCACGTCACGGTTATTTTGATTATGTACCTGCTTCGTTAGTATACGTAGGAATTCCTATCCTGAGCATCTCTATCTCATATTCGAAAACACGCACTTTTACATTCTTAGTTTAATTTTCCTTTTTGCATTCGTAGAGTAATTTAGTTTAAGTTATATTTTCTTTTAAAAAACAACCCAAGAACATACACTCATATTAATTACGACGCGTAGGTCTTTGGGGATCTATTCGCATACATCACTTCCCTTGGGTTCGATAATTCTTGGTCCCTATACTTGCCCATACTACAGTGAACCCGTACTCTTGCGGGGAAACTACTAGTAGAAAGATAGTATTTTCGGTTCAAGTCAGGTACGGGGCAATATCGTCTTACGGAGAGCGAGTCAAACTCGTGCCTCGACTTTTGTATTAAGTCCGTGTCGTGCATAAGTCATCTTCGTCTTCACACACCACATTTATTTAATTTTTTCCAACATTTTTAGTGGCGTTGGAATTGCATCACCCCCTTGTTTGAGTTTATGTTCTGAAATGATTGTAAATGGTTGTTTGGGTGGTTAATAAATATATATTTTAGTGGCTGGTGTTAAGGAAATAATATAAACGAATTAATATCACAACTTTATGTAAGTTGAAACTTTTAAAGAGATGATATTCTTTCATGATATAAAGAGAAAAAGCTGAAAATTCAACCCAAGTGAAATTTTTTATTTTTTATAACAAAAAAATTGAATGAAAATTTAGGACATTAATGTGCAATCAGAGATCTCCATTGAAGAAAAATAAAGTGGGATGGTGATTTATATTCCAGGTATTGGTAAGGTTTCGGTGACTCACCTACCCCATGCATTATATTTGTGATTCACCTATCAGCCCATAGTTTACTATTTGTCTTATATTTGTGACATACAACTTCGTAGTTTGCATGTATGTTGCGTATGAAATTATATCATTCCATTTAAAATTTAAAATTTAAAATTTATAGAGGGGTGAAAATTAATTAATTTGTATTAATTCATTAATACTCCCCTCACTCCTGAGCCAATTATTAACATCTATTATTTGGGAAGGAAGCCTAAGGGTGAAAATAGATCAAGCTACCTGATAGGGGCATGTTGGTCCCGGTACAAGACTGAGGAATACGTGTATGGGGGGGGGAATACACGTATACCAATTTTTCAACTTAAAACTGATTGAGTCCCCTTTACTCAGAGTGGTAAAGAACTAGGAGCTGATAACACACCTACTGACTACACTTGGTGCGGGTCAGTTGGCTAACTATCAGTTCAAGTTCAGTGCGGAAATGTTTGAGCCCTGAAGGTTTAAAGTCTTGTTTAGTTTGCTTTCTGAAAAACTTGTTTTACTCAATTCAGAATAGTGTTTAGTAGGGCAGTGTTCTTATGAAGGTCAGCCTGATTGATTCAGGTCTGATAAACTTGAATGCAAAGAATGAACGAATAATATGACAAGTATGCACAAAATCAAAGCAGTAAGAACACAAGGAGTTTAACGTGGTTCAGAGTCTCAAGCTCCTACGTCCACGGCCTGACTTAACAGGAAATCCACTCAAGGGATTCTTGTTTTTAACGTGCCAAGGTGCACCAAGACCAGCTATCCTCACTGATCTATACAACTCCACTTACTAACACACTAACTGACTTACTCCCAACAAACCTAACTTAGGGTTTTGGTTTCAGTTTGGATTCCAACTAAGTTGAGATTATCCTTACAAGGCAAAGCTATGCTAAGGATTGGATAATCTCTCTAAGCTTAAGATAATGTTATTTAGCTCTTGGAATACAGAATAACTCTCAGTTGCTAAGAAACACTTGGGAAATTTAGATGGTTTCGAGTGCTTCTTCTTAAGGGTTGAATGCTTTGAATGCTTGAGAGTTTGAGTAATTTCTGGCTTGGAAATTTCCCGTAACCTTGAATGGGTTCAAGACCTTCTGTATTTATAGGTGATTTGAAAAACTATCCGTTGGAGAGATAGTCTTCGAGTCATCTATGTAGAGAGGCTTCAAACGGACATATCTCCATGCAGCAGCCGTCCTTGCATGGATTTGGTATTTGCATTAAATGCCCATTAAATGCTTGCCCGTTGAATGTGCAGTCTGAATTCAGTCTCCATGTCAGGTTCCGTACGTACGTGTCCTACTCGGATTGGTCCACGTCATCAGGTTGGTGAGAATGTCAGAACTTATTCTTGAGCTTCAGGCTTGTCTTATTAAGTTCATTTTGTCTTGAGCCCACCAGTCTTGTCCTGACGCTGAAATTCCTTTTGCATTGCTTGGCTCTACTCCAAGTCTTCCCATTAACTCAGTGACCTCCTGTTCCCTTCAAGACTGAGTTAGTAATGACCTCAGGGTCATACTCTTCATCACTGACACTTACTCAGCCAGCTTAGAGGACTGCCATAAGTTCAGGATGGTGCTCTTCGTCTTCAGGCTCTGAGTCTTGATTGTCTCCAGTGAGTTCTCCTCTCACTGAGTACCTGTGAAGTGTAAAATGACTAAGTACTAATCCTAATCAAGACTAGCCTGACAAAGACAGATTAAGGCAAACATCTTTTCAGGGGCTTTGGGATCTTAATCAAAACTGACAATGTCCCAACAATTTCCCCCTTTTTGATGATGCCAAAACACTGAAAAGATCCTCAAAACATTTAGAGGAAATATGATAAACCTATCTATAAGATAAGACAGTGTTAGAGCAGTTCTTGATAAAGTACAGAATTTAAAACAAACAGCCAAAAAGACAATGAGTTTTTGTCTGTGGGCAAAAGTAATAGATTTCATTGATAGATGTTGAAATGATTACAATGAATCTAATCTATTACAAAGAAGCCTGTGAACACCTAGACTAATCTCATTTCAGGCTTGAATCCATATCCTGCATAAACTCTTGCCTTCAGCTCGTCAAGTCTTCCAGGTTGGTTCACGTATCCTTCAGCTTTAGCTATCTTCAATACTTCCATCATTATGGCCCTTGTATCATGCTTTTGAGTTCCAGGAACCAAGGGAGGAGCTCGAATGGTGAACTCAGGAGCCTTCACTTGAACTTGAGCTGCATCAGCCTCCTCCAAGATCTTCTGGAATAGCTCAGGATGATTGTCCATCATGTAGTCAGTGAAGTGGGCATTGATATCGTCAGTGTCGCCCCACTTCTTCACAACATACCACAATCTAACAAATTCATCCCTTGCATCAGTCCAGAACTCCTTCAATGCCTCTGAGACGAACTCATCGACAAAAGCTTCCCTTATTCCTGATTCTGGCCTACTGACTTGAAGAATTGTTGATTTCCTAACTGTTGGCTTCTTCCTGTACTTCCTCGGCTCAGGCTTCGCCTTCTTCCTCCTTAGCAAGCTGATCACTGCATCATCCAGTTCTCGTTGTTGAAACTCAGTGATATATGTCAGCTTCTCAACCTTTTTCTCTAGGATGCGCATCTTCTCCTTCTGAGCAATTTCAACTCTGCGCATAGCCTCAGATTTCTCAGAGTGATCTCCCCATGCTTCAGCACATAACTCCGCCACCAACTCCCCCGAGTAAGTGATGGGATTCTTCCTTGAGCTCATGGGAGACAATCTTTGAACTGGCTCAGGTTGTTGCTTGGAAGGTTCATCAGCCTTTGCCTTTGTTGCCTCCTCCCTCAGCTTGGCAACAACTTCCTTTCCTTCCTTCTCCACTGCCGCTAACCTAGCTGACTTCCTCACCCTTAATATGTTCCCTTCGAGATTGGCTTCAGGGTCAGCTAGAACGATCTCACCTTGATTGACTGCCTCCGATGCCTCAGGGCGGGATCTTTTCTTCTTCTTTTCCCCCTTTTTGGCATCATCATTGGCCTCGGATGGGAATGCGTCAGATCCGCTGTTGATTACGAAGGAGGCTAGGGAATGGACATCATTAATTCCCTCCTTCAATAATTCAACTCCCATCGAAATTCCAGTGCCTGCGTAAGAAACCGAACTGATAGCAGCATTGACTTTCTTCTCAAAGACCTCCATAGAGAGTTGGAGACTTTGTTCAGCCTTGGTGATCCTTTCCTCCACCTTCAAGGACTCACCGCTGACTGTGCTGGCCTCAGTTAGTATCTTTGCAGATTCGTCAGTGGCCTTTGCCAAAATGTCTGCCACTGACTGAGAGATGCGATCCAACTTCCCTGACTCCAGCTCCAGTTTGGACGCTGAGTCCTTCATGGCCTGAGTGACAATAGCCCCAGTCTGAACTACAAGCCTGTCAACTGCCTGATTTAACTTCTCATCCCTATCATCAAGTTTCTTGAGAGTGTTCCTGAGCATCTTCTTGGTGTGCTTCCTCTCATTCTTCACTGACTTGGCCGTGTCAGTCATCGCCCTCTTTAGCAAAATCAGCTCCCTGTTGGCAAGGGTGTTGTAGGCTAACTTTGTCCACCTGATGTGTTTTGCCAGGGCCTTGGAGTCTTCTTCTTTTTCAGCTAGTAGCCTCATCACTTCCTCCTGAAGTTCAGCTAGATTTTCTGTGGTTTTCTCCTGCTTGACCTCCACTATGCTTGTAAATTCAGCACGTCCGACCCCGGTTATTATCACATCTTCATCATCAACGGCCGCATCAGTGATTGGCTGCTTTCCCTTGTTAGCCCCTGCGTCATCAGTCCCTTCTTCAAGGTGCACTGAAGGCAGTTGTGAAGTAGTCAAAGCCGCCTGCTCAGGCTCAGCTAAGCTAACTTGAACCTTAGGAACTTGTCCCTCGGAACTGAGAGTCTCCTTGGATGCCTCAACATCTTCCTCTCTTGTCTCAGGGCAGGGAATCCCTTCATCGACAGATGTCTCATTGGCAGCTGAGATTTTCAAAACATCCTCAGCCACTGGTCCACCCTTGGCACCAGTGTCCTTATCACCTTCCCCCTGAGCCTGAGGCTCAGAGATCATCTCATCAACTTCTCTCGCAGTCTCCTCCACTGCCTTCTCCACAGCTCCACCCTGAGCTTCATCATCCTCCTCACCATCCTTCTCGTCATCAGACAGGAGGTCAGCCTTGCTCTTGGACATCATATCAACCACTAGCTGCTTCAGGTTATCAAAGTTCAAGAGTTGAAGCCAGCTAGTTAGTCCAAAGAAAGAGCAGATCTTGGCCTCCTCAGTCTCCCAATGATCCCAGCCACGAGCGTCCACTAGCAGATGCTGCTCCTGCATGTTTGATTATTTGAAATCCAACCAAACCTTGAGCTCAATCACATACGCTAGCAGCTCAGTGTACTTGTACAGCCTAGGCCAGCACTTTCCTGCCCATTCTGTGGCATTACCCCTGAGGGTGTTCTCAAGAATCCCACCAGCCATGTGCTCATCTAACTCCTCCTCCTCCACTTCAAGGAATTCATCCTCTTCAGCTGAAATGGATTTGGGACAGTCTTTGGGATTGGGGTATGATGGAAAGTCTGCGGGGTTTGGAAGATTCGGCCCTGCTGACTGGTCAGGCTCATTCGTGTGTGAAGTTGATGGCGCTGACTCAGTAGGCTGATTTGGCTCTGAGGTTTGGGGTGGTTTGGGGGTTTGAGGTGTGGGGTCAGGGATGGAAGGTGTTTGGGTTTCAGGGTGTGGGAGTGTTTGAGTGGGTGCTGTCTCAGGCTGCAGCGACTCAGCCGTCTCGACAGTCTTTCTCACTTCCTCCAAGTCAGAGGCTCCAGGAGAGCTTGACTTCTCCCTCTCACTCACCTCAGGTAGCTTCTTAGCCTGGGACTTTCCGGTTCCCTTTCTAAGCCTCTTTAGGGGCCTCTCTCCCTGAGCACCCTCCTTTCTGACGTCATCGTCAGTTCCCTCAGCCTCAGACCCGGCCTTCTTGGGATCAGACTCAGTCCCTGATTTCGTGCTCTTCCCTGACAGCACGATCTTCACCCTCTTCTTCTTCTCAGCTGCATCCACCTCAGGCTGCTCCACCTCCTCAGCTGCAACCTCCTCACCGTCCTTACTCCTCTCAAGGAGCTCATCTACCCTTTCAATGAGACTGGTTGCCACTCTCTTGGCCTTACCAACTGCCTTTTTGGCCTGACCCTTTGCTTTCGCATTGGGATGAGTCAGCCCTAGCACTGAATAGATATCACTCAGTGAGGAAAACATTACCTTCTTTGAGGAGAGACTGTCCTCAAAATCGAAGGTATACCCATGGCAAGCATGAGCAATCAGGATGGACATTCTCGTGCTGAACGGCAAGATGGCACTGACGGATATGTGTTTCTTCTCCTCATCTCGCGTAAGCTTGTCCAACCCGGCCTAATGGAGTTGATCGAGGAAGAACTGCTCCCAGTTCGCTTCCACTCCATCAGCAATTGCTCCCATGAGTCTCAGCTTGGGCAGACTCAACTGCTCGTGAGAGCCAGTTGCTCCCATCACTATCTTGGACACCAAATCCACCAAAGCCCTGTACTCAGGCTTCAGCGTATTCTTGTTCTGACGGGCCTTGAACTCTGATGACCCAGATTTGGTCCATTTCCCAAGGAATTCTCCCTCCGAGTTTTCCTTGTACGTTTTTGGGTTGATGCCTGAGAATGGCAATTTGAAGACTTCCCTCACCGCCTGCCTGATGTTAATAGTGACCACCTCTGCGTTGTAAAGAGGCTCCCCGTCGCCGTCCTTCTCTCCCGTCGGCTTCAGCGCAGTCACCTTCGTGAAAACTTCCCCTTTCCGCAAGAACAAGTTTATGTATGCTTCCACAACTGTCCTTGGGAGCACGGAGATGGGGCGGGTGGTGAAGCATGTTTCCAACCCAGCATCGGAAATCCACTTGAATACTGGTTTGATTTCCTCAACTGTGAGACAGATACCTTCCATGGAGATGACTTGCTCCATGTGTATCAGTTTCTTTTCGACAACGTCCACGATCTTGTCGGTTGTCCAGTTGGAATCAAGGAATGCCATTATTTTGGAAGAAGAGATTTTTGAAATTTTTGTGTTTGAGCAAGAGAAAACTCAGTGTGCAGATTGTGCGTTGTGTTTGCGTAAAAACCTCAAATGGCACTCTTGATTGATAAGACTAAGTCAGTTACTCAAACGTGGGGTTGAGATTGATCCCTGAATTCGAAAGGTTTTGAAATGAAGGGCCAGGATTAATCTCAGCTTCAATTAAACCCCATGTCAGTCATATTCCGTATAAAACGGACACGTGTTAGGATAAAAATTGTTAGTTTTGATGAGTTAAAACAAACCAGAAGATGTTATAGGACCATCTGGACCTGTTAGCCAGATGATGATCTAGATTAGGACTTAGTCTAGGGGGAACTGCCAGACCAGAAGACCTCACCAGAAGAGTCACCAGAAGACCCCACCAGAGGACTTCACCAGAGGACTCCACCAGAGGACTTCACCAGAGGAGATCAGACCAGAGGCAGAGGACCTTCCCCAGACCAGACGAGTCCGGACCAGACGAGTCTGGTGGAACAAAAGATGCTCAGTTTGATCCCCTTATTCTACTGAGTATTCTGGTTGTTCACCAGATTAGGACCAGAAGACACCGAGGTTGCCTGGTGTCTGGTCCTGCCTTCTCTGGAGAGAATCAGAGTTAGGCAATTGGAAGCATTGACCGTTGGTGATTAATCAAGTCAAAACAAGATTGGATTGAGAAGATATGAAGACAATCAATCAAGATCTCACCAACCCAATCAATCAATTAGGGAATTGATTGATTGAAGCTTCCATATATAGAGGATCTGATTGGATTAGCCCTTCCAACGGCTAGCCCTAATCTCCTCTATATATTCTTGAGTGCAGATCGGAAAAAGCTCTAGAAGCATTCACGCGCATATAGCCATACTAAGCTTTTGATCACTACGCTTTCGCACTCACTTTTGTTCTTAATTACTCATCTACTCGTAAGGAGTTTACATACTCAACCTGTTTATCTTGTTAGATAAGGTTGGAGCAAGTCTATCTTTAGATTGACGTTAGATCTAAAGAGTTTGTAAGAAGGTGCTGGTACTTCGGAATTTCCAGTGAGTAAGTTTGTGAGTTGGTTGATAGTGAGACCCATTGGTGATAAGGGAGAGTGGACGTAGGATATTTATCCGAACCACTATATATCTTGTGTCATTTATCGCTTTATTTTAATTATTGTTTATTGCTCTCTTATAAAAGATTTTGGAAAGACATTTAAACATAAGCTTCCGCAATTAATCTATCGAGTGGGACCAACAAGTGGTATCAGAGCAGTGTGTCCAACGACCACTGCTTTGAAAAGCTTTTGGTGATCACCGGGCAGATCCATTGCTCTTTAGTGTTTTTATTCAAGTTCTTGTTATTTCCCTAAATTTCTTATCAATATGTCTTCGAAATCTTCTTATAAGAGTCGCAAACTGCCAGAATTCTCGTTCGAGGATTATAGCCACTGGAGCTTCATGATGAGTAATCATCTTGGAGCTATTCACCACCGCATGTTAGATGTGGTTGAAAGTGGCCCCATTAAATTTTATTGGACTCCTATTGATAGTGGCAGGTCTGAGTCCAGAGAAGAAACTAGCGACGCTGCAGAGGATAGAGTTCCCAGACAACGAATCCTCAAAAAGAAAGACGAACTTGACAACGATGAGAGAAAGCTACATAACCTGGACCAGGTGGCGAGGACTGAGATTATCAACACTCTCACTAAAGAAGTAATTGAAAAGGTCAGGACGTGCACCACTGCAAAAGAGATGTGGGACAAGTTAGCTCTGCTCTGTGAAGGAACAGAGAAGATTAAAGATAACAAGCTCCAAGCTGTTCAACACTCTTTTGACACATTTAAGATGAAACTAGACGAGACCATTGACCAGCTGGACATGCGTCTCACGAATCTCTTAAACAAGGCTAGTGCCTTAGGTAAGACCTATTCTGAAAAAGAGATTAATAGTAAAATATTACGTTCACTAACAAGCAGGTGGAGAATTAAAGTAACTGTGATCAAGGACAACAAGGATCTCAACACTCTGGATCACCATCTTCTGTTGTCTGATCTCAAAGCTTACAAATATGATCTTCAAGAGGAGGATCAAACAGAAGAGGTTTCCTCTTCTGGCCAGAAAGGAGTTGCATTCTCTTCAACTCTCAAATCTGATGCCAAGCCAAAGGAGTCTACTGCAGATGACTTGAGCCTCAAGGAGCAGGTAGCACTTCTAACTCATAAATTAGACAAAATGAGTTCAAAATATGGCAGGTACAAAAGGCATTGGAAGGAGTCTACCAGAAACAGGAAGAGTTCTTTCAAGCCTGCAGAGAAGGAGAAGACATCTGGAGACTCAAGGGAGACCAGATTCAGAACTCCAGAGAGGAGGAGAGATGACAACCCTGGCAACTCTGGGAGATCAGATCATCAGAGGAGGGATGGTAGCTCTGGCAGACCTGACTACCAGAGGAGAGAAAGTAGCCCTGCCAGATCAGACTACAACCAGAGGAGGAGAGAGCCAAGTCCTAGTCCCAGAGGAGACAATGCCTGCTACACATGCAACAAGACTGGTCACTACAGTTATGATTGTCCTCAGCTTACTCCTAGGGAAAGAGAAGAGAAAAGAATCAAGAGAGATAGGAGGTATGCAGATAAGAGAGCACTGCTGGCAGAAGCAGAGGAGGAGGATACTAGTTCCAGTTCTTCTTCTTCTGACTTTGGATCAGATGATGATGTGTGTCTCATGGCAGACATCACTGAGGTAAATGAAACTACTCTTGTTTTATCTAATTCCAAATGTACTGAATCCTCTAATTCATCTGGTAACTCCAGAGAGTCTGATATGCAACAAATGCTATCAGATCTCCAAAATTGTGTCCAACTCTGTCAAAAACTTGAGAAAGAGAATGGTAGGCTCAGAGCTGAAGTTCAATCTCTCTCTCATGAGCATAAATCCACCAGAGAACTCATGAAAGATCATTCCAAAGAAGTCTCTGAACTTCAGGAAAAGATCACAGAAAGAGATACTCTGGTAGATCAACTCATGAAAGAAAGAAACCCTCAAGAGGATGAGATCACTGAACTCAGAGCTAAATACCAAACTCTTATCAAGGGAAAACAAGTTGTTCACAACATAGAGGAGATACCTATGCCCAAAGAAGCGCCTAAGATACCATCTGTTGTATCTATCATATCAGAGTCTTCTCAGCGCATTTGTGATAAGAGTGGTTTAGGATATTCTGGAATTACCACTAAAACTCACAAGTACCTCTATAACAAAGACAAGTCTGTAAGAGCTGGTAAATTGGTAGAAATCTGGAATGATAAAGACTTAACTGGTAATGGTTACAAGGTGGTTCACAATCCTGATTGGAAAAGGAATCACTCTGTTAATCACATAACAAATGGTCCAGAAGAGTTAACTGTTCTGGAAGAGAAGATGCTAGAGACTAAGTGTAAAAAAGGGGAACCACTAAAGATTGATGGTTCTGTGAACAATGAGTCCCAACGAGTAGGAATTACTCAAATTGGAGGACCCCAGAGAAATCCTCAAAGGGAACCTAAACAGATTAGGGAACCTCAAAGGAAACACTCAAAAAGGGGGAATACCAATCAGAGTAATAACTACCAGAGAAGGAACAATGTTCAACAGAACCAGGTACCCCAGAGACAATTTTCTCAGAAGAATCAATTCCAGAATAGGTATACTCAAAGGAACTATAATCACCAGAACAGGTCTAATTATCAGAACCAGAGGAGGTCTTCCAGACCCATCTATAGAAAACCAACTGATCTGGGTAGTTATGACACCAGAGATGGTTCTTCTAGGATGTACCCTTACAACCAGACCTTTAAGACCATGTCTTTGAGGCAGACCATTCCAAAGGCCAGATTTGAGAAAAGGTACACCAGACCTGTTTATAGGAAAGGTGTCCTTATCAGACCAGTAGCTCAATATGTCATAGTAAGAGGACATGTGCTGGTAGATAGATTTGGAAGAAAGATAAGATCTCCTCATCCATCAAGAGATGATCTTTATCTATGGATTCCTACAAAACCTGCAACTAACCAATCAGGACCCAGCACTAGTAGGGGACCTAATTGATCTCTCTGTAGGTAGATAAGAGTCCATTGGAGAAAGGATTTTCAAGCAACCATGTCTGGTACATTGATAGTGGATGTTCCAAGCACATGACCTTCCAGAAGGATAATCTCCAAGATTTCAAGCCATTGAATGGACCAAGAGTGATGTTTGGTGACAACAACTATGGAGTCACCAGAGGAGTTGGAAAGTTGACCTTCAATGGAGTATCTGTAGATGAAGTCTACTACGTAGAAGGACTCAAGCATAATCTGCTTTCAGTATCCCAATTCTGTGACAAGGGATACTCAGTGAAGTTTTCTTGTGATTCATGCACTGTTTTCTCTTCTGATTATAATGATATCTTGCTAATAGGCTTGAGGAAGGGTAACATTTATCTTGCAGATTTTAGCAGTTGCCCAAGAAATGCTTGCCTGGTTGCTAAAGGATCTGCAGAGAACAACTGGATTTGGCACAAGAGATTGTGTCATCTTAACTTCAAAACATTGAACAAGATTGCCAGAAAAGGTCTCATTCGAGGTCTTCCTAATGAAGTGTTTAAGAAGGATCAGGTTTGTGGTTCATGCCAGAAGGGTAAACAACCCAAGACTTCCTTTAAGGATGTCCAGAGCACAACCACAACCAGAGTACTTCAACTACTTCACATGGACCTGTTTGGACCTGTTTCTCCTCTTAGTTTCAGTGGAAGGAAGTACACCTTAGTAATAGTAGATGACTTTTCAAGATACACTTGGGTAGTGTTCTTGTTTAAGAAAAATGAAACTATGACTAAGCTGCCAGAGTTCTTCAAGCAGATTCAGAATGAGGAGAACCAGAGCATAGTCAGGATCAGGAGTGACAAAGGAACAGAGTTTTTGAATTCACATATTGCAGATTATTGCAAGGACCATGGGATTTTTCATGAGACATCTGCTGCCAGAACACCTCAACAAAATGGAGTTGCAGAAAGGAGAAATAGGACTCTCAAAGAAGCTGCAAGAACACTTCTGGCAGAGTACAACACTCCACAGAGATTTTGGGCAGAGGCCATCAATACAGCTTGTTACACTCAGAACAGGTGCCTGATTGCCCAGAGACACAATAAGACCCCATATGAGGTATGGAAAGGTAAAACCCCATCTGTTTCATATTTTCATGTTTTTGGGTGTAAGTGTTTCATCCATGACAATGGGAAATCTAAATTAAGAACATTTGATGCTAAAGTGGCTGATGGAATATTTTTGGGATATTCCAGCACCAGTAAAGCTTTTAGAGTTTTTAATAAGAATGCACTTTGTGTGGAGGAAACACCTCATGTTGTTTTTGATGAATCTACTTTTGAGTGCAAGGTGGATTCTAAGTCTTCAGATGAGACCCAGAATCAGACTACACCCAGAGTTATCAAGGTCAATCCACCTATTCTTGATTCAGATTCAGATTCAGATGATGACCCATCTCCTGGTTCTCTGAAGCAACAGCCTTCACAAGGAGCAGAACCAGAAGAGGTTGGAACTCCTGTAGGGGGAAGCTCTTCTGCAGGTGGTGATAATCACCAAGGTACTGCAGAAGATGATCACCCAGGCAAGACCACGGGAAGGAGGACCCTGGTTGATCACCCCAATGACCTGATCTTAGGAGATCCAACTAAGGGTGTCCAGACTAGGAGAACTATTAACTTAGCTGCCTTATTCAGTTGCTATGTGTCCTTGATTGAGCCCAAGAACATCAAGGAGGCACTGAAAGATTCAAATTGGATTGTGGCTATGCAGGAGGAATTGAATCAATTCACCAGACAGGATGTTTGGGAGCTGGTAGACAGACCAAGACATCAAAAGGTGATAGGCACTAAGTGGGTTTTCAAAAATAAGAAAGATGAGAATGATGTTATTACTAGGAACAAGGCAAGGCTAGTGGCCCAGGGTTATTCTCAGTCTGAAGGAATAGACTATGATGAGACTTTTGCTCCTGTTGCCAGACTAGAAACCATCAGATTGTTCTTAGCATATGCTGCTCACATGAAGTTCAAAGTATACCAGATGGATGTGAAATCTGCCTTTCTTAATGGGATTCTCATTGAGGAAGTGTATGTTGAACAACCTCCTGGTTTTGAACAAGGTGACAAGGTGTTTAAGCTTAAGAAAGCTCTTTATGGGCTGAAGCAGTCACCCAGAGCATGGTATGACACTCTATCTCAATTTCTTCTGGACAATGGTTTTACAAAAGGTAAGATTGATAGGACCTTGTTTAGGAAAGAAGAAGGAAAGGACATCCTTCTGGTCCAAATATATGTTGATGACATCATATTTGGATCCCCTAACAAGAAGCTGTGTGAAAAGTTTGGTGAGCTCATGCAGGGACAGTTTGAGATGTCCATGATTGGAGAATTGAATTACTTTTTGGGTTTGCAGGTTAAGCAATCAGAGAAGGGAATTTTTATTAATCAAGCTAAGTACACCAGAAACATGTTAGAGAAATTTGGAATAGGATCTAGCAAGGCAGCCAAGATCCCTATGATGACAAATTTCAACATGGATCCAGATGAGTCTGGAGAGAGTGTGGACCAGACTCAGTACAGAGCACTTATTGGTTCTCTTTTGTATCTGACTGCAAGCAGACCAGATATTACTTTTGTTGTAGGAGTTTGTGCCAGATTTCAAGCTAACCCCAAGAAGAGTCACTTGGAAGCAGCTAAGAAAATATTGAAATATCTCAAGGGAACTGTGAATTTAGGATTATGGTATCCTGCAGATGACAACCTGGAATTGAGTGGTTTTTCAGATTCAGACTATGGTGGGTGCAGAATAGATAGGAAATCTACAAGTGGTACATGCCAATTTTTAGGGAATAAATTGGTATCCTGGTTTTCCAAGAAGCAGACTTCAGTTGCTACATCAACAACAGAAGCAGAGTACATGGCAGCAGGGAGTTGTTGTTCTCAACTTCTCTGGATTAGTCAACAGCTTAGGGATTACCAGATTAGAGCCAAGGATATTCCTATTTTCTGTGATAGTAATAGTGCCATTGCAATCACCCAGAATCCAGTTCTTCATACCAGATGCAAACATGTTGATATAAGGCATCATTTTATCAGAGACCATGTTGAGAAGGGAGATATAAGGATGGAAAAGATTGCAACAGAGAGGCAGAGAGCAGATATTTTAACCAAGCCTTTGGCTGAGACCAGATTCAGAGAATTAGCCTTTGAGTTAGGTTTGTTGGATCCAGAGACAGATTTGATTTAGGGGGAACATCAGAGAAGTATCCTTATTTTATTAATTTTCTTCATAAATTTTCTTTATGCTAACATACCTGCAGATTAGATATATCAGAGAGGGTATACTTCCAGATGAGGTATACACCAGGTGACACTTATCCCAGATGAGGTGCTGAGTCAGAGATATGTCCAAAAGTCTTTACTGACCAGAGGAGAAGTATCACCAGACTAATTGTGGTATCATCTGGTTACAATATCAGGTGACAGGTATGTCTTTTCTACCCTGGCCTCTGATCATTGGGATACACTTTTCAAATTAGTAAGTACACTCAAAACCTTTCAACTTCGGAGTGTATTTAAGACTAGGGTATAGGGCCTAGGCAATCATTTCGCTTTTTCTCTTGACTGCCACAAAACCCCTTTATGCCCAGTCCCAATGACTATGCCAACGCACCAGATTAAATCTGTATCTTGCCTTTCATCGTGGCCATCAGATTTAATCACTGTGCAAAATGTCAATCAATGCTAAAATTGATTTTGTTTCCTAAATTGAATTTGAAACAACACGCGTTCACACTTCAGTTAATTTTCAAGCCACGCGTACTACTCTATTTAAATCAATTTTGTTTTCAATCTGTCCTTTCACGTTTCTATACTATTCAAACCCTAACCTCTCTCTGCAAAGCATTCTCTCTCTCTCTCTCTCTCTTTCACAGTTATGGCACCCAAGTGCAATTTCGATCCAGACTATGTCTGCAAGAAACTCAAGACAGAAATGGTGGTGGACTTCTATTCCACTAAGAATCCGGCCGCTTTGGAGATTTTGGAACTTCTCCGACGTTCTGGGCTGGAGGAGTTGATCTCAAAGGTTCCTAAGGATCTGCGTACCTTGGATGGATATGCTGCACAGTTTCTTATCCGGATGAAGATCCATGAAGACTATATTTCATCCAAGATTGATTCAGAGGATCTTGTTTTCTCTAAGGCAGACTTCTGTGGTCTTTTTGGTAACCTTTCTGTGGAAGGTGTGGACCCACTGAAGTACAGAGAAGGAGAGGCGTTGGAATCCTTCAAGATGTTTGCCAGAAATTCATGCCAGAATATTACTAAGGGTTTCTTGGACAAGCATCTTAGGCAGAAGTATAAGGTGCTATTTGACATTGTGGTGAAGATTCTCATGTGTGAGAGCCATAGCACAGATGCCATCTTCGTTGGCAGGCTCTGTGTTATGAGGGCCATTCTGGATGGTGTTCAATGTAACTGGGCTGAGTTCTTCTGGGGGGTGCTGAGGAAGAACAAGGTGAAAATCCAGAAGGAAGAATGCCCCCAGTTGCCAGGAGAGCAACAATTTGTGTTCAATGCTAATGTATCATTGGGCACAAAACTCACCCTAATTCTGGATTCGATTCTTCCAGAGAAGAAATGGAGACAATCCTGGTGTAAGGGCTTTCATAATTCCAATATTATGTTCTCCAAGGATGGTTCCCTTCATGGCCATCCTGATTCTGATGGTGAGCAAGCCATCCCTGCCCCTCCTATTCAATCTATTCCCTCTCCTCCTAAGGGGCAGAGAAAGCAGCAGCAGCAGCAGAAGACACAGAAGAAAGCTGCTGAAGCAACTGGTTCTTCAACCGTTGCCTTTTCTGGTTCCTCAGAGGAGGACCAGATTCCCCTTCTTGATGTGCTTAAGAAGAAGGGTGATGATGATAAAGCTGTAAAGAAGGCTGGAGCAGCCAAGAGGAAGCAGCCAGACGAGGCCAGGAGACATTCTGCTAAGAAGAGGAGGACTAGCAGAAAGGCAAAGAAAACCCTTCTGGTGGATGAGCCATCAGAAGAGGAAGAGGAAGAAGATGTAGTGCCTCTTGTGAGGAAATCCAAGGCCAAGAGAGCCCTTCTTCAAGATTCAGACTCTGGATCTGATCTTGGAGAGGCCTTGGAGAAGGCCATTGAGGATGCCACCCAGATGATGGAGGATGCTCCAGAGCCTGTTGTGCCTGCTGGTGTTGACCCAGCAGAGGTAAACCCTTCCTTTCCCTCTTCCTCCCCCATTAATCTTGTTTCCCCTTCTACTTCTCCCCCAGATAACATTCCCCAAAACCCATCTGCCTCTGGTAACCCCATTCTTCCACCAGAGCAGACTATCCCAGATACCCCAGTCTATACTCCCTCTACCATTCCTACACAAACACCTTCTCCCCCAATTTCCCAAACACATATCCCCACTAACCCCTCTCCCCCACCTTCTGTATCAGAGGTACCCTCAACCTCCTCTGGTGCAGAAGTCCCCCCTTCAAACTCTTCCACCTCACAAATCCCTCCTACACATTCTGTACCAGATATCCCTTCCTCTTCTGGTGCAGAGCCACCAATCCCTTCTACCTCTACTTCACAAAATCCAAACCCTCCCCAAACCCATACAAATCAGGACCCAACCATTGCTATGGCTCTGGGTTTCCCTGCCCCTCCCCCCTCCCCAACCTGTTTAACCAGCGATGATAGTGAAGATGAGGAAGCTTCACTTGAGCCTGTTGGCTTAGCCCCTTCCTCCTCTGCCTCTGGGCCCAAACCCTTCACTTTCTCATCTGCAGAAATGGGTCCCATTAGGCAGAGTATGAGTGTAAGTGCTCAGCTCTGGCTAAGAGAGCATTTTCCAGTTCTTCTGGAGCACTTACCACTTCTGGCAGAGCTTACTGATGCCAAGGTCTGGAGCAAGGCCAGACTTGAAGATGTGGAGGACCTGATGCTATTACTTGAGGAAATGGGTGCCTCCAACTTCACTGCTTGGGAGATTGAGCTGAAGCAGAAGATGAACATTCAGAACCCAGCAGAGCTGGAGACTCCTGGTGCAGCTAAAGTCTTGATTCGCACCCTGCTCATCCAGAGAGGAGTTATGCTCACTCCAGAGGGCCCCACTTACAAGTTTGGTCCTCACTTTGTCTTCCCTCCAGAGCTTTATTCAGACGAGGAGGACTTTGAGATGTCTCCTGCTGTGCTCCAGAAGATGAAGGCTTTCTTCAACGAGCAGATCATGCAGATAGGGCGTTTTTCCAAAGCCATTCAACATATGGCCCCTGCTATGATAGAGCACCAGATTAAGCAAGAGAGGAAAATCTTCCTGAAGCAGATCAAATCCACTCTGGCAGAGGTTAAAGCTTCGTTCAAGGCTAATGGCTTGTTTGTCAAGCTAGATGTCATGCATAGCCAGAAGCAGCTCCAGGAGCACGTGATGGAGCAGATGAGGCCATTTTCTATACTCAAAGTGGAAATGGCCAGCCAGATGATTCAAACTGCTAGGCTGAAGGACTCCCTCCAGGAGATGTTGGAGAAGCAAGAGAGACTTGTTGCAGAGTCTAAGGCTTACCTGGAGGAGGCCAAGCAGCTTCGTGATCTTCACTCTTCCTCCAACACTGCCTTGCCTGATCTCATAAGGCAGGTAGTGGAGCCCCTCCTTGATGAAGTTAAAAAGGGGGAAGAGAAGGCCAGAACTGATCTGGCGAAGACCACAAACGAGACTCTTTTTAGCCATGGAGCTCGTCTGGACCTGCTGGAGAACACATTGGCCCAGGCTGAGTTGCAGAAGAAGAAGAAAGAAGAGTTGAAATCTCTATCTATGGCTAAACAGCTTGCTGCAGAAGAAGAGTCATCTGAAGCTGAGCAGGATCCCTCTACCATTCCTGGTCCTGCTAAGAGGAAGATTAGAAAAGTTAAGAAGAGTTTCCTTGAATCTGTTGTCGAAGAAGCAGAGAAGAGATACAAGGAAGAGACTCCAGAAGAGAGACAAGCCAGAATCAGAAAGAACATAGATGAAGAGCAGAGGCTCAGATATGTTAGGAGACAAAACAAGAAGGCCAGAGAAGCTGGTATTTCTTCTGGTGCAGGTGGCTCAGGTCAGAAGAGCAAAGCTCCTGTGGAAGTTATGAACATCTTGCCACTCAGGACAGAAGGGTCTTTTGACTCTACTGTGCCGTATCCTCTGATTGAGAGATGGAGAGAAGCTAAGACCCTCTGGTTCATTCAGCATTATATCCAGAGGCCAGCACCAGAAGATGATGAGCTGATCAACAGAACCTTCCATTCTTGGATGCAAGCCTATGATGCAGACTTGTACAAGCAGCTGATGGATTCAACCATTGAGTTCAACCTGGAGGTGACTGCTCCTGAATTTACTTATCTTAACACTCTCATGATTGGGAACCAGGTGGATTGGGCAGAACTGAAGAAGCTTTACAAGACCAAGGTGTTGGTGAATTTCACCCCAACATCTTCTGCAGAGTTGAAGGCCGTCCAGGATAGGTTCCTTGACTGGTTTCTTGTCCCTAAAGAGAACAGAAGATATGCCTAGAATAGGACAATGAACTTCAATGTAATCTGTAATATTTTGTCCTCTGATTATTAATGAAAAATACATATCTTCTCTGTTCTAAAGACAACTCCTCGTTGTCTTATTATTTGCCTGATGAGATCTATTCTAAGGTCTCATCCCTTTATTGTTTTCTTGCCTTTGTTTTAATTTTGATCAGTTCTGGTAGTGTTTTAACTCCATCAAAAAGGGGGAAATTGTTAGGATAAAAATTGTTAGTTTTGATGAGTTAAAACAAACCAGAAGATGTAATAGGACCATCTGGACCTGTTAGCCAGATGATGATCTAGATAAGGACTTAGTCTAGGGGGAACTGCCAGACCAGAAGACCTCACCAGAAGAGTCACCAGAAGACCCCACCAGAGGACTTCACCAGAGGACTCCACCAGAGGACTTCACCAGAGGAGATCAGACCAGAGGCAGAGGACCTTCCCCAGACCAGACGAGTCCGGACCAGACGAGTCTGGTGGAACAAAAGATGCTCAATTTGATCCCCTTATTCTACTGAGTATTCTGGTTGTTCACCAGATTAGGACCAGAAGACACCGAGGTTGCCTGGTGTCTGGTCCTGCCTTCTCTGGAGAGAATCAGAGTTAGGCAATTGGAAGCATTGACCGTTGGTGATTAATCAAGTCAAAACAAGATTGGATTGAGAAGATATGAAGACAATCAATCAAGATCTCACCAACCCAATCAATCAATTAGGGAATTGATTGATTGAAGCTTCCATATATAGAGGATCTGATTGGATTAGCCCTTCCAACGGCTAGCCCTAATCTCCTCTATATATTCTTGAGTGCAGATCGGAAAAAGCTCTAGAAGCATTCACGCGCATATAGCCATACTAAGCTTTTGATCACTACGCTTTCGCACTCACTTTTGTTCTTAATTACTCATCTACTCGTAAGGAGTTTACATACTCAACCTGTTTATCTTGTTAGATAAGGTTGGAGCAAGTCTATCTTTAGATCGACGTTAAATCTAAAGAGTTTGTAAGAAGGTGCTGGTACTTCGGAAATTCCAGTGAGTAAGTTTGTGAGTTGGTTGATAGTGAGACCCCTTGGTGATAAGGGAGAGTGGACGTAGGATATTTATCCGAACCACTATATATCTTGTGTCATTTATCGCTTTATTTTAATTATTGTTTATTGCTCTCTTATAAAAGATTTTGGAAAGACATTTAAACATAAGCTTCCGCAATTAATCTATCGAGTGGGACCAACAACACGTATATGAAAAAGTAACTGTAGCATTAAATACTCCGTGCGCGTGGGTTTTAAATATGAAAAGGCACGCTTTTAATGAAAACAGAGTGCATTTAATAAAGACTTTCAGGACGAAGGACTCAGGGAGACGCTTGAAATTCACAAGAGTCGGGTTAGAACTCATACCTGTCAGGGAGACATTGTAGCACCCTGATACCTCGTTGAGTCGAGTCTGGCCTGAGTTCCCCCTAGAACCCTACACTGACTGCTCTCCCGGATCTAAGAGTCCAAACTCCACTGACAGTTCCATAAACCTTGCTTCAGCCAAGGGCTTAGTCAAGATGTCAGCTCTTTGCCTGTCAGTGTGAATCTTCTCCATCCTAATATCTTTCTTCTCCACATGATCTCGAATGAAGTTGTGTCTAACATCCACATGCTTGCACCTTGTGTGAAGCACTGGGTTCTGAGTAATTGCTATAGCACTATTGTTATCACAATAGATTGGAACCTGATTAGCAAACACTTGGTAGTCCCTCAACTGTTGCCTCAACCATAAAATCTGAGCACAACAACTACCTGCAGCCATATACTCAGCCTCAGTCGTGGATGTCGCCACTGAATTCTGCTTCTTACTAAACCACGAGATCAACTTACTTCCCAAAAACTGACATGTCCCTGAGGTTGATTTCCTATCAATCCTACAACCTCCATAATCTGCATCTAAATAACCTGTCAGTTCTAAGTTGTCATCTGAAGGATACCATAGTCCCATATTGACTGTCATTTTCAAATACTTAAGTATCCTCTTAGCAGCCTCCAAATAACTTCTTTTGGGATCAGACTGATACCTAGCACACACACCAACTGCAAACGTAATGTCAGGCCTACTTGCAGTCAGGTACAACAAAGAACCTATCAGCCCACGATACTCAGTCTGATTTACTGAAGTCCCTTCAGTGTCAGGATCCATCTTCCAATTTGTGTTCATAGGGATCCTGGCTGGATTGCTGTTCTGAACACCAAACTTATGAATCAAGTCTCTTGTATACTTGGCCTGATTAATGAATATACCTTGATCAGTCTGCTTGACCTGCAATCCTAAGAAGAAGTTCATCTCTCCCATCATGGACATCTCAAATTTACCAGTCATCAACTTAGAGAATTTCTCACAGAGCTGATGATTTGGTGATCCAAATATTATGTCATCCACATAAATCTGGACCAAGAGAATGTCATCACCTTCAGTGATCCTGAACAAAGTCCTATCCACAGTTCCCTTCTTGAACCCATGATCTGTCAGGAATTGAGAGAGGGTATCATACCAAGCTCTTGGTGCTTGCTTAAGTCCATAGAGTGCTTTCTTCAAATGGTATACTCTATCTCCAACCTCAAACCCGGGAGGTTGTTCAACATATACCTCTTCATTGAGTACACCATTCAGGAAGGCACTCTTGACATCCATTTGATACACCTTGAACTTCTTATATGTTGCATAGGCAAGGAACAACCTGATAGCTTCCAACCTAGCCACTGGAGCAAAAGTCTCATCATAGTCTATTCCTTCAGACTAACAATACCCTTTTGCAACCAGTCTAGCCTTGTTCCTTACCACAACACCATTTTTATCCTTCTTGTTCTTAAAGACTCACTTGGTACCAATCACACCTTGATGCCTAGGTCTATCTACCAGTTCCCAAACCTGATTCCTTGTGAACTGATTCAACTCCTCTTGCATGGCAATGATCCAGTTCGAGTCAGTGAGAGCTTCTTCAATGTTCTGAGGCTCTTGCTCAGAGAGAAAGCAACAGAACAATGCACTCTCACCATGGAACCGTCTGGTCCTGACTCCCTCAGTTGGATCACCAATGATTTGATCAATGGGATGATCTTCTAACCATGTTCTCTTGCCAGGAGTTGTTCCTGAAGTACCTGCAATGTTAGTGTCTACAGGCTCATGAAATTCAGGAAATTGAACAGAAGGGGATGATCCTGAGTCTATACCAAATTGATTAATAAGTTCAATGTCAGGGACATTGATTCCCCCTTGATGAGGTGACTCAGGAACCGTCTCAGCTGCAATAGCATCTTCATAGACGGTGCTTACCTCAGGTTGAGCCTGTTCCTCAGTCTGAGGCTCAACAATCCCTGATGTGCTGGGCTTAGGAGTGGCACCTGATTCATCATCCTGATCATCATCATCATCCCATCTCGGAATTGGCACAGTCTTGATCTTGGGATCAGGTTGATTCTTCAAGCTCAGCCTTGTCACACTCCTTGTGACCTCCTCAGTGTCAGGATTCAACACCTTTGCCCTAGACTCATTAGCAGACTCATCAAAGACAACATGAGGTGATTCTTCCACAACAAGGGTCCAACAATTGTAAACCCTGAAGGCTTTACTAACTTCAGAATATCCTAAGAATATTCCTTCATCAGATTTGCTATCAAAGGCTTTCAATTGGGTCTTCCCATTGTTGAGTATGAAGCACTTACAACCAAATACATGAAAATAAGAAATACGAGGTTTCCTTTTGTTCCATGTCTCATATGGGGTCTGAGCATGTTGTTTGTTCAGCATGGATCTGTTCTGAGTGTAGCATGCAGTGTTGATTGCCTCAGCCCAGAATTTCTTGGGCAATCCTGACTCAGCCAGCATGGTCCTTGCAGCTTCCTTCAGTGTCCTGTTCCTCCTTTCAGCGACACCATTCTGTTGTGGGGTTCTAGCTGCAGAAGTCTCATGAGCTATACCAAGTTCATTACAAAAGTCAGAAATATATGAATTTATAAATTCAGTGCCCTTGTCAGATCTGATCTTAGTAATGGACTGATTCTTCTTATTGCTGAGTCTCCTGAGCAACTCTGGAAGCTTCACCTGTGTTTCCTTCTTATTTAACAAGAAAATAACCCAAGTATATCTAGAATAATCATCAATAACCACAAGGGTATACTTTCTACCATTCATACTCACAGGTGTTATGGGACCAAACAAATCCATGTGCAAGAGCTGAAGTATCCTGTCAGTGGAATAGGAAGCTTTCTCTTTAAATGATGCTCTGACCTGCTTTCCTTCCTGACAAGCTTTGCACACGTGATCTTTGCTAAAAACTTCATTAGGTAGACCATCAACAAGTGACTGTCTAGAAATTTTGTTAAGAATCTTGAAGTTCAGGTGGCTTAATCTTTTATGCCATAACCAACTGAGCTCTAGAGAGCTTTTAGCAACAAGACAAGTATTAGGAATAGTGCTGCTCCAATCAGCGAGATAAACATTACCTTTCCTTATACCTGATAGAAGCACTTGTGTTGATTTGTCCTTGACTGAACATATATTCGATGAGAACTCAACACTGAACCCTTTGTCACAGAATTGACTTACTGACAGCAGGTTATGCTTCAGTCCTTCCACAAAGGACACATTTTCCACTCTGACTGTACCTATTATCAAAACACCAAAACCTTTAGTAACACCTTTTGAGTTATCACCAAAGGTTACCTGTGGACCATCTTTAACTTGATATTCTTGAGAAGACTCTTCATTCCAGTCATGTGCCTTGAGCAACCGCTGTCTAGGTACCAAACAGCTTTGATTGAGTCTCCTCTCCTCTTGTTGTGATCCACAGCCGCCTGCAAGCAAATCAGGCTTTAGGTACCCATTGGGTGTTGGGTCCTATTGTGTCAGCTGTACCCTTCGGGATCCAGACTTGTTTCACAACCCTGATTGCCTCAGAGTGGTAAATCTATCTCCCTGAAACATCGACATACACAACTTTCTTCTTCTTTGCCTGAGAGGGAGATGGTGTATGAGTGCTAGACTTAGGCTTCGCAGGAGCCTGAGTGGGTGCCTTTTGGGCTGGCTTCCTGTTCTTCCTAGGTCTGGGTGCAGCAGGTCTTGGGCCTTGTTCTTGATAAGGACCCTGATTTCTATTCCCCCTAGGCAAGTGAGGGAAAGGAAAACAGTTAAAGGCCTCAGGATGCCAAAACCACGGGGGTGTCATCATGTTTGGCCTTCCCTGTTGGTATTGCCAAGCATGATGGTACCCTCGCTGACCAGTCTGAGTGCTCTTGGCCTGAGTCTTCCTCTGCTTTCGCTGAGGTTTTCCCTGGCTTGAGCTTTCAGGGACTTCCTAAGGTTGCTTCGTCTTTCCCTTGGGTTTTGGCTTAGCTACCTTAGGAGCTACCTTGACTGTGTCAACGGTTTCTTTGCCCTTATCAGTTTGACAGGCCTGGAGTACAACCTTAGGTGCACTCTGGCCTGTCTGAACAAATACCCTCTCAGTGTTGCTCCCTGACGCAACATGAGACTGACCTTGTGAGGATTTCTCAGGAACATATCCAAGTCCCTTTTTCTTGTTCCCAAGAATCTGGCTGCTATTTATTTCCTCTCTAGCCACTGAGGATTTATTCATTGCTGCAACCTTTTTCTTGAGAGAGTCCTCACTCTTTTTCAGGATTTCATGTCTGGTAAAGAGGTCATCAAACTTACTTTTAAGTACTTTCAGTTCTTCCTTCCTGACCAGCTCTTCGTCAGCCAGTTCCTTCAGAATCTTCTCTCTTGGAAGACGCTCAGCATTGATTAAATCAATCTCCTGAGTTAGTCTCACAATTTGAGCTGATTCTTTAAGATCAGACTGAGTGAGTTGTTCGTTCAGGTTTTGAACCTCAGTACTCAATTTCTTGTTCTCCTCTACCAAGAAGACATTAGTTTCCTGCAGTTTGGAGAAATCAACCATCAATTGATCAAGGCAGATCTGAAGGTTCATTTCTCTAACTGACTCTGAGCTAAGCTCAGGATTTTGACCAGTGTAAGAAGCACAAACATAATTTGATGTTACCTCAGGCTCATCCCTAGCCATCAGACAGACATCATCGTACTCGTCATCTGAGAAGAGTTCAGGTGACCTTTTAGCAGGACCGTCAGAATCTGTTGCATCTTCAGCGACCATCGCTCTCCGATCAGCAAATCTTAGATCCCTAGTGGCTCTCCTTTCCTCTCTCTCCCTTGCACTCAGCTCCGGGCAGTCGTACTGATAATGACCAATCTTGTTACAGTTGTAACATGCTACCTGCTCACTTACTCTTTCTTTTCTTGGTTCAGGGTTCCTCCTTGAGTCAAGTTCCCTGGTTCTTGGTGAGCTTTCAGCCTTGGTTGGATATCTATCATCGCGAGTACGTCTCTGTTCGTCTCTTCTTTCAGGTTTTGGTTCAGAATATCTCCTTTCATCACCACGTTCTCTCCTCTGGTCAGTGTTTCTTCGCTCCTCATATCTCCTCGAGCTTTGGTGGGTTCCTTCAGGTTTCCTGTCACGTGAGTCCTGATAAAACTTTTTATAACGACCAAACCTGGAATTGAGCTTGTCAAATCGTCTGGCCATCAGGCTGTACTCCTCAGCGAGTTCTTCCCTGCTCATCTCCATCAGTGACTTTGATGAAGAGTTTGATGAGGGCTCAACAGGTTCAGACCTGGCCTTGAACGCCACACTTTTCTCAGGAGTTTTCTCCTTCACTTCCTCTTCTGACTGAACTTTCTTCTTTCTTTTGTTAAGATCGAATTCAAGCGCTTTGAGCTCTGAAAAAAGTAAAGCAGAAGTTATGTTACTCATATCCTGAGTGTTTTTAAGCAAAATTACACTGTTGTCCCATCTCTCAGGAAGGGCATTCAGGATCTTCGAAGCAACATCTCTCCTTGGGACATCCTTGTCCAGCATCACCAGCTCATTCATCAACTTGATGAATCTAGACTCCATTTGATCTATGCTCTCATCAGGCAGCATCTCGAACGCCTCGAATTTCTGAATGGCAATGTTTCTCTTATTCTCCTTGATCTTTTCAGATCCCTCACACATCCTTGTCAGCTCATCCCAAACCTCCTTTGCCGTCTTTAAGTTCATCAGCCTAGCTGACTCCTCGAAGGGCACCGTATGCAAGATGATGTTTCTGGCGACGTTGTCAAGTCCCACCATCTTGATTTCATCGTTGGTCATGTCTTTCCTTTCTTTAGGAACCTGCACGCCAATCGCAAGATCCTCGTATCCCAGTCCTCTGACGTTAGGAATAGTGATCTTGATCGGTCCCTCCCTGAGTACACGCGGCATCTGGTCATGGATGGCATCTAGATGTGCTTCTAATCTGAACTTCCAATAGACAAAGTTAGACACAGAGAATTCAGGTAACGAAGCTTCAAGTCTCCTCGAAGTCATGATGATGCAGGTTTTATGAAAAGCAAACTCAGATCTGTTCAGTGACCACCAACAGTTTCTCCTCTGAAACTATTAGTATTCAAAGTCAGTGGTCTTTCGAACCACTGCTCTGATACCACTTGTTGGTCCCGGTACAAGACTGCGGAATACGTGTATGGGGGGATACACGTATACCAATTTTTCAACTTAAAACTGACTGAGTCCCCTTTACTCAGAGTGGTAAAGAACTAGGAGCTGATAACACACCTACTGACTACACTTAGTGCGGGTCATTTGGTTAACTATCGGTTCAAGTTCAGTGCGGAAATGTTTGAGCCCTGAAAGTTTAAAGTCTTGTTTAGTTTGCTTTCTGAAAAACTTGTTTTACTCAATTCAGAATAGTGTTTAGTAGGGCAGTGTTCTTATGAAGATCAGCCTGATTGATTCAGGTCTGATAAACTTGAATGCAATGAGTGAACGAATAATATGGCAAGTATGCACAAAATCAAAGCAGTAAGAACACAAGAGTTTAACGTGTTTCAGAATCTCAAGCTCCTACGTCCACGGCCTGACTTAACAGGAAATCCACTCAAGGGATTCTTGTTTTTAACGTGCCAAGGTGCACCAAGACCAGCTATCCTCACTGATCTATACAACTCCACTTACTAACACACTAACTGACTTACTCCCAACAAACCTAACTTAGGGTTTTGGTTTCAGTTTGGATTCTAACTAAGTTGAGATTACCCTTACAAGGCAAAGTTATGCTAAGGATTGGATAATCTCTCTAAGCTTAAGATAATGCTATTTAGCTCTTGGAATACTGAATAACTCTCAGTTGCTAAGAAACACTTGGGAAATTTAGATGGTTTCGAGTGCTTCTTCTTAAGGGTTGAATGCTTTGAATGCTTGAGAGTTTGAGTAATTTCTGGCTTGGAAATTTCCCGTAACCTTGAATGGGTTTAAGGCCTTCTGTATTTATAGGTGATTTGAAAAACTATCCGTTGGAGAGATAGCCTTCGAGTCATCTATGTAGAGTGGCTTCAAACGGACATATCTTCATGCAGCAGCCGTCCTTGCATGGATTTGGTATTTGCATTAAATGCCCATTAAATGCTTGCCCGTTGAATGTGCAGTCTGAATTCAGTCTCCATGTCAGGTTCCGTACGTGCGTGTCCTACTCGAATTGGTCCACGTCATCAGGTTGGTGAGAATGTCAGAACTTATTCCTGAGCTTCAGGCTTGTCTTATTAAGTTCATTTTGTCTTGAGCCCACCAGTCTTGTCCTGACGCTGAAATTCCTTTTGCATTGCTTGGCTCTACTCCAAGTCTTCCCATTAACTCAGTGACCTCCTGTTCCCTTCAGGACTGAGTTAGTAATGACCTCAGGGTCATACTCTTCATCACTGACACTTACTCAACCAGCTTAGAGGACTGCCATAAGTTCAGGATGGCGCTCTTCGTCTTCAGGCTCTGAGTCTTGATTGTCTCTAGTGAGTTCTCCTCTCACTGAGTACCTGTGAAGTGTAAAATGACTAAGTACTAATCCTAATCAAGACTAGCCTGACAAAGACAGATTAAGGCAAACATCTTTTCAGGGGCTTTGGGATATTAATCAAAACTGACAATGTCCCAACAGAAACACATCGTTGAGTGCACATCCATGTTTGATCTTGTTGTTTCTTGTTATTGTTGCATGAGTATGATGAAGGAAGGTGAGTGAGTATACTTGTGATTGATATTTGAAGCTCGAGTTCATTTGCTTGCATGATTTGATTCGTTGACTCATTCCTAACAATTTAACTTGACTTATTATTTCATTGGTTGAGGACAAGCAATATGGTAAGTTTGGGGGGGTTGAATAGGCGTGAAATTGTCATGATTCGTCGTTAGAAATACCCTAGTTTTGGCCGATTTGGTCGAGTATTTAGAGTCAATTGAGCATTATTTCTATACATTGATGAACTTGTCTCTTTGATGCTCATAGGTGAATCGAGGGTGAAAATGGAGTTCGTAGGACTTTGAATCGACTCAAACGGAGGCCCGGATGAGAAGATATCGAAGAAATACGATTGGTATTAGTTCGGAAGAAGAAAAGTATTAGTTGGAGCATTTTTGGAGTCATTCGAGTGGATTAGGTCGAGCACTAGCGCTCGAGCACGTTGCTCGAGCGCCAAAAACTTATAGAAGATTTCTTGCGCTCGAGCAGCTCGAGCACCACCGCTCGAACAAAGGAATTCGAGCGCTGGAGCAGCTCGAGCGCCACCGCTCGAGCGATTGCACCATTCGAGCTACACAGCTCGAGCGCCACCGCTCGAGCATGTGTGCTCGAGCACTACTTGGATTTTGCTTTCGGATGCATTTTTTCGGCCCACGAGTTCCCGATTCGGCCCGACGCTTATATATATTCATTCCAACTTCATTTTTGGAGAAGACCATTTACCACAAACCACTTACCACTTGATACCATATTACTTTTAGAGTTAGATTTTGGAGAAGATGAGACGATCAAGCTTTAGATTTACGTTTTAAGGTTTTCTTTACGAATTCATAGTACAATTTTGCTTTTTAATTTCGTTTCTTAAGACCTTTATTAGTTAATACTTTGAGACTCAGTTTTCTTAATTTAAATTCAGTTCTTAGCATTGTTTTCTTTAAACCCTAGTTTATGTTTGATAATTTATTCGTCATAATCATTATGTTCATGTTTGTTTCTTCTTCAATTGTTCTTGTTTACGTAAAAACCATGTCTAGCTAAAACCCTTGCATGCTTAGGGTAGGATGAACTCGTAGAAGTAGGTTGTGGGTACGTAATTAGTGTAATTCGTGACGTTAGGTTTTAATTCTCTTAATTAATGAATTCTTAAAATCAATCTTAACTTTATTCTTGAATTTCGTTCGAAAAGTGTTAGAGAGAGGACGATCTTATCACTCTTTAACAACGAGTAGACTTAATGATAGGGTTTAGAAAGGGTTAATTAATCTACCGGTTTTTTTAAGGAGGACGACCGCATCACCTTAGCTTAAATTAAGGTCTCGTTAATTAAGCACGATCTATTAACTCGTTAGTGGATTAGTGAAGTCGATTGCTAGGATAAAGTATTAGGGTATTAATTCTTGAGCTTTCATCTTACAATCTTTTACTTAGGTTATTTCTTGCGGGTCACAATTATTTTGATTATGTACCTACCCCGTTAGTATACGCAGGGATTCCTATCCTGAGCATCACCATCACGTATTTGAAAACACACCTTAGTTAATTCGTTTAATTCATTCTTAGTTTAATTAGTTTATTTTAGTTTATAATTAATTCTTCAGAAAATCCAAAAATATACATTCATATTAGCTACGACGCGTAGATCTTCAGGGATCTGTTCGCATACACTTCATCCCTTGGGTTCGATAATACTTGGTCGCTATACTTACTCATACTACAGTGAACCCGTCCCCTTGCGGGGAAGCTACTAGTAAAAAGTTGGTATATTCGCTTCAAAGTCATTTCTCCAGATTTCATCTTGAAGTTCTCAAATTTTTGGACAGCTATCATGATCTTGTTCTCTTTAATTTGATCAGTTCCTTCACAGATCATCTCTAACTTCTCCCATATTTCTTTAGCAGTTTTACAACTTTTGATCTTGCTAAACACAATTTTATCTAGGGAGTGATAAATAATGTTTCTTGCAATATTGTCGAGGTTTACTCTCCTCTTGTCTTCATCAGTCCATTCTTTCTTAGGCCTAGGGATTATTTGAGCTAATCCAGTTTGATCACCAGCAGTGCTGGCCTTCTCAATGACAATTGGTTCATCCTCAATGATAGACCACATCTCATCATTCATTGTAGAAAGATGTGCTTGTATCCTTGTCTTCCTATCATCATATTCATCTGTAGAAAACATAGGTACTTTAGATTTCATCATTTTAGGAGACATGGGAATATGCAGATATAATTTTTTTAAAAACACTCTTGGATCTGGCTTAAAACTTTAAAACAGGACAAAGCAGTGGCAAGCCAACTGCTCTAATACCACTTGTTGGTCCCAAAAGTCTATTAGAGGGGTGGGGAGGGGGTGGGGTGAATAGACTTTGAGTTTTAACACTTGGAAATTTTTCTCTTTAAAAATAAATAGGCTTAAACTCTGCAGCTGTAGAGTTTAAACAAGGTTTGCAGTTGCAGACTTCAAAAACTGTTAAGTTTGTAGAGTTTAAAATATCTTTTCAAAACTTCAAAACACTTATAAAAGTAGATGTTTTAATACTTTAGAAGTATTTTTAACACCTTTTGTGCAGCGGAATAAATAAAGTGTGTATGTGAAAAATCAATTGAACAAAGTTTTAGCTAAGTGATTCTAGGAATCTATAGTTGTAACTTTTGAGACTTATGCACTTGAAATCCTTCTGAAGTATGAATGATGACAAATAATGAATCTTCAAAGCAATAAGCAAATATATAAGAATTTGAATGAACATAAATGAAATAGGCAGAAAGTAATGAACACAAGAGAGTTATAGTGGTTCAGGGGTATCAAAACCCTCCTACATCCACTGTTACACCACAAAGGTGCCAAATTCACTAAGAGAATTCACAAAGACTCGACGTTGTTCCCCCAAAGAAATAGAATCAATACTCACAAAGATCGCTCTATGCTTAGTTGGAATACAAATATTCACTCAGAATCTCACACTTTTACACTCACAAAGATAATTTCTACACTAAGTAGAATAATAAAAATATGGGTATATTGAGGGAACAACAACATAAAATACTAGATAAGATATCCTAGCTCTATGTCCTAAACTTCTAAATCTTGAAGGGCTATAGACTTGGTAGTTGTAGATATATTGCAAGTGTGCGTGAAAGCTCTAGGTTGTTGTTGTTATCCTCTGAGCTCTCCTTCTCCTATTTATAGAAGTCTTGAGAGGGCCTCTAACCGTTGGAGGGATTTTGAATTCAAATGAAATTCACCTCCATCTTTGACTTCAGCTTAATTAAAGCTTCTTGTCTTGTTGCCTTGTCCTTGTGTAGGATAGATTTTCTTATAGTGATGACAACTCAAATGAGCTCTTAATCACTGAACTCTCCGTGTCAACTGGCTAGTAATTAGCACTGGAAATTTCTGATGTTTTTCAAACTAAGTGAGTGAATGTACAAGGTGTACTATACTTAATTAGTCCTACTAAACACTAGTCTTCAACTGTTGTTGGTGATCAAATTTAATTGGTAGGATTAGTGACTGTTTTAGTTCGGTTTAAGATCACCAATCAATTTCATGTGATTGATTACCACCGTAAATGATAAATCGAAAGCTTGGGTTATGAAATCGTAGTTACGAAAGTCGAAATCGTATTAATTTCATATATGTGTGCGTTTAGGTGTTTAAGTGTGTGTTTTAGGAGTATTTGTGAATTTGAACTTGTATTTCTTAGCTGGAGAACAACTATTTATAGAGACTAGCAAGCATGAGGTGCCCAAGACTCTTGGACTTCCTAGCTTGCATGCTAGACATGTGTCCTTTGACCTTATCTAAACTGAATCTTTGTTACAAAGTCTTCTTTGGTCTTATCTCGGACTCACTGTTGTTCGTCCAGGTCGGCTTATTTGATCTAGAAGGATCTTTCAGTCAAAGTTGTTCGCCTTTTGAGGGTATGGCTTCAGAGCTGTTCGCCTATATTCCTCGTTGAGCTGAGCTTCGGAATCTTGGTTCTTTGTTTGTCTGCATACACCTCTTAGGTTCATGGATACACCACCTTTTATTAATGTTGCTCGTCATCAGTGACTTGGCGGAATGTTCATATCTGGTCTCGGGTCTTAAAACCTGTTCGCCAGTATGTTGTTCGTCATTAGAGTTGTTCGTCATTTCATGCACCTCTCTGATTGATCCATGCACTCCAACTTGATTTTCTTCATTAATCACCTCTGATTTGGGGTTGATTCTCCGTAATCTCTTTTAAGTTCTTAATCCCTGTTTGCCCATCATTGACTGAGGTTCGCCTATCAACAATTGCCCCCTATCCTGACTAGATGTTGGCTGGAACAAGCAACCTTGTGGCGAGCAACTGTAGTTAGGATACTATACTGGTGAAGATTTGGACGAACATCATTGAATCTGGCGAGCAACTTCGGGTTCGCCTCTTCACCTTCCCACGATCTGGGGGACGTACGAGGATGACGTGGGCGGCATGATTGCGTGCCGCCCACACGCGATTATTCCCTAGGCCACGCGCCCCAAGATTTACACGTCAGTCCTTCGATTTTTGTTTATGCTAAAAAAAGACCCCGTTTTCTTTCAAATTGGCCCATATTTGCTGGAAATTACACCTGTACCCCGTTTTTTTGCTGGGGTATAAATAGAAGAGGAAAATAAATATTTTCCCACTTCTTCTCCTCTAGCTACAGTGCTCCGTCGTCTTCTTCCATTTCCGGCGATCTCAAGCTTTCCAGCGTCCGTTTCTCTTGCATTCGGCTTCCAACTTCAAGACAAGGTAGTTTTCTTTCTTTCTTTTCTCTTCTTCCACTATTTTCTTTCGCCATTTTCGTCATTTGCACCTTCACCGCCATGGGGAGCAGTTGCGCCGCCGTCGTTTGCCCAGAACTGCCACTGGAGACTTAAAAAGCCCACCTTCACCTTTAAAAAACTTCCCCATTGAACTGATGTCCTCCCATTCAAGCAACCATAACTCAGAGGAGACTTTGGATCCCCTTTTTTCCGATCGTGCTGTTTGTCGAACATCCACCATTTGAGGTTTCCTCAGATACGCACCCTGACGTGGATTCGGGGGTTCAACCAATGGAGGATTCTGGTGCTCGTCAGTCCGGTGAAGAGATTAGGGAGGCCGCGAGCAGTAACTCCGACGAGCAATATTCCTCGAACTCTGAATCTGAGGAAGATCCAGAGTTTGACGAGCTTACCTCTGAATTTCTGGAAGGGATAGGGTCTCCAGGCCCCAAGATGCTCGAAAATGAGATTCCCACTGGTGTTGCTCGCCCATTCGATTGGCGAGCATACTCTACTGAGCATGCGAACAACTTTCCTCGCCCCCCGCGTTAAGTTTTGGATTTGGTAAGAACCGAGTACCAGGCGAGCAGGATCAGAAGTGTTGTTCGCAAAGACGAGCTCAACCTCATCCGGGAGGCATATCAAATTCCCCATGACATCTTCCTGTGGGCCCCTAAAAAGAAGGAAAGAGCTGATCGTCCTCCTCCAGGGTGTACGGCGATCAACATAGACACACTGATCGCAGGGTTAAGGTTGCCACTGCCTCCCGTTGTTGGTAGCTTTCTAGAGGTGACCAACTTAGCCATCACCCAAATAACCCTTATTGGGTGGATGAACTTGCTCGGCATCATGGGCTTGTTCGCCTTGGAGGGATACATCGACCGCATCACCACCGAGAAGGTTAACTACTTGATGACCATCACCAAGTGTCCGAGAGGCGAGGAAGGATATTACTACTTGAAAGCCCGAGCAGGATTGAAACTGCTGGAGGGGGTGCCGAACAAGATTCAGGATTGGAAGGAGCATTTCTTCTTCATCGGGGCGACTGGCGAGCATCTTCTGGTCCACACGGCGGTGCCGAGCGCATATTCGAACCTACCACCTATGGGCAAATCAAACGTAAGGTCATCTTTGCTCACCCTTGCATTGAGCCGGCAGAGAGGGTGGGCAAAGCGGCAGAGAGGGTGGGCAAAGCGGGTAAGGACTCTACCCCTATCCGCGGCCCTGAAGATATTACCCATCTAGGTTGGGACGACCGAAAGTTCCAAGAGTAAGTTCTCTCTCGCTTCTGCCGAACAAGATTCATTTTCTTTATGAATTTTTCTAAGTGTCGTTTGCTTTCTTATTCGCAGATACCGGGCTGACGACCATCATAGGCGAGCAAGTGTCGTCCATCAATATGCTTGCTCCAAGACTCCCGTCAATATAATGGAGATTCCAGGCGACCATGTTCGCAGGGCGACGGAGTTGGTCGCCCGAGCCTGGACACGACCCATGGAGAAAACCATCTCCATGCAAGGGCTGGCGGACAACATCCATCTCTCAATGATGCACCATGCCAATGGCCTTGTTACAGCTCAGAAGGCAATGGCCCAGTTAGCCGAGCAAGAAGAAGCTGCTCGCCGCTATGCAAGCACCGCTCGGCAACTGACCGAAGAAAAGGACGGCTTGGTCAGCCAGTATGAGGCCAAACTTGCTCGCCTCAATAACCAGATCAATGTTTACATTGACAATGAGAAGAAATATCTTGAAAAAATTCAAGGTTTATCTGGTGAATTGGGAGGCAAAGATGCCAGGCTCGGCGAAGAGAAGAAGAAACTATCTGCAGCCGAGCAGAAGATTGCATAGCTCGAAGCAGGCAATGCTCGTCTCAGGGAGGTGGAGGCCAGCACTTTCACCCGCGAGCAACTCGAAGCTGAACTCCAGACCCGGTCTGCCCCCATCTCAAACTTAGGCCATATCTGCGCCTACGCCGATTGCATTCGCATGGCTGACGCGTACGATTTTAAAGACATGGTGGAAGAAATGGGCAGGAACCTGACCGAGTTTCTGGAGCACTATCCCCCGCCGAACAACATCGAGATCCAACTGGGGGATATAGCCGAGTTGGGAGTCAAGATTGATAAACTTGACCCCTGTGTCACTATTACTCACCCTCCTCCTCAAGTTGATGAGGGCGAGCAAGAAGAGGTGTCGGCTGCCATGGACGAGCAGATTGCTAAGGAAATGGAGCAAAAGGTAGCTGAGGACATGGCTAGAGAAATGATTGTTGATCCACCTACCGACCAAACTCAAGATCTTCCTCCCGCCGAGCAGCAATAGATTTAGGACTTAGACTAGTCTTTACTTTGTAATAGTTGCTCGCTCTTTTTGTAGTACACTTCTTCTAGAATTCTTGTACTATTTTTAAGGCTCAATGCCTTTTATTTTAATGAAATGTCTTTCTTGTTCGCTCATCTTCTTTTATATATTAATTGCCTTTACATTTCTGTCAATGCTTTTGCAATTATAACATATAATTTTGGGCTTTGTTCGATTTGAACTTTGCCTTATTGGAATTTGGGTTTAGCCTTAGATTCTGCTCGTTAGAAATACCCTAGTTTTGGTCGATTTGGACGAGTATTTAGAGTCAATTGAGCATTATTTCTATACATTGATGAATTTGTCTCTTTGATGCTCATAGGTGAATCGCGGGCGAAAAACGGAGTTCGTAGGACTTTGAATCGACTCAAACGGAGGCCTGGATGAGAAGATATCGAAGAAATACGATTGGTATTAGTTCGGAAGAAGAAAAGTATTAGTTGGAGCATTTTTGGAGTCATTCGATTGGATTAGGTCGAGCACTAGCGCTCGAGCACGTTGCTCGAGCGCCAAAAACTTACATAAGATTTCTTGCGCTCGAGCAGCTCGAGTGCCACCGCTCGAGCGATTGCACCATTCGAGCTACACAGCTCGAGCGCCACCGCTCGAGCATGTGTGCTCGAGCACTTCTTGGATTTTGCTTCCGGATGCATTTTTTTGGCCCACGAGTTCCCGATTCGGCCCGACGCATATATATATTCATTCCAACTTCATTTTTGGAGAATACCACTTACCAAAAACCACTTACCACTTGATACCATATTACTTTTAGAGTTAGATTTTGGAGAAGAGGAGACGAGCAAGCTTTAGATTTACATTTTGAGGTTTTCTTTACGAATTCATAGTACGATTTTACTTTTTAATTTCGTTCTTAAGACCTTTGTTAATCAATACTTTGAGACTCAGTTTTCTTAATTTAAATTCAGTTCTTATCATTATTTTCTTTAAACCCTAGTTTATGTTTGATAATTTATTCGTCATAATCATTATGTTCATGTTCGTTTCTTCTTCAATTGTTCTTGTTTACGTAAAAACCATGTCTAGCTAAAACCCTTGCATGCTTAGGGTAGGATGAAATCGTAGAAGTAGGTTGTGGGTACGTAATTAGGGTAATTCTTGACGTTAGGTTTTAATTCTCTTAATTAATGAATTCTTAAAATCAATCTTAACTTTATTCTTGAATTTCGTTCGAAAAGTGTTAGAGAGAGGATGATCTTATCACTCTTTAACAACGAGTAGACTTAATGATAGGGTTTAGAAAGGGTTAATTAATCACCGGTTTATCTAAGGAGGACGACTGCATCACCTTAGCTTAAATTAGGGTCTCGTTAATTAAGCACGATCTATTAGCTCGTTAGTGGATTAGTGAAGTCGATTGCTAGGATAAAGTATTAGGGTATTAATTCTTGAGCTTTCATCTTACAATCTTTTACTTAGGTTATTTCTTGCGCATCACAATTATTTTGATTATGTTCCTGCTCCGTTAGTATACGTAGGGATTCCTATCCTGAGCATCACCATCACGTATTTGAAAACACACCTTAGTTAATTCGTTTAATTCATTCTTAGTTTAATTAGTTTATTTTAGTTTATAATTAATTCTTCAAAAAATCCAAAAACATACATTCATATTAGCTACGACTCGTAGATCTTCAGGGATCTGTTCGCATACACTTCATCCCTTGGGTTCGATAATACTTGATCGCTATACTTACTCATACTACAGTGAACCCGTCCACTTGCGAGGAAGCTACTAGTAAAAAGTTGGTATATTCGCTTCAAAGTCAATGACGCCATTGCCGGGGATGGCGTTGTATGTCGTTTGAATAGGACTTGTCGATAGCTTAGTAGTTAGTAGTGAGTGATTTACTTTTCTGTTTTATTTCGTAGTATATTCGGCAGTTGCATTTTTATTCTTTTATTAGTGTTTCAGGTTTATGAAAATACTCTCGCAAGGAAATACGAGTGAAGAAAGACTACAGTTGGATCCTGAGATAATTGCAAGAAGAAACCGAGCATTCTTGAGAAGGATGAACGCTGCCGGAGGAGAGAACGAGAACGTCAACATGGACATCTCCAATGAGTTGGATGACGCTGCGAATGAGTCCAATCAGGTAGTGGACCGAGTTGACAGTACTGGCGGGAGTGGTAGTCAAAATCAAGTACCGTTAGGAGATAGCCAGAGCCTAAACCCGGGTACACAGAACATGAATAATCCAGCTCATAACCTTAACCAACATCCTCAAAACAACCCTTCTTACCCACAAAATAACTTTCCACAAAACAACTTACCTTACCCGTACCCATACCCACCTTATCCATATCCACCATACCCGTACCCTCCACCTCCTGTTTACAACCAACCACCAGCTTATCAACCACCACCACCCCAACAAGTATCCGTACCACCTGCTAATCCTCAACACGTTCCTCAGGACGAAGATCAGAATATGGCTATTAGAGGAAGGTTTGCGGCACAACTGTAGAGGTACTATGACGGAGTGGCATTGCCTCCTGTAGAGGCAAATAACTTCTCGATTTCCCCAGGAATTCTTAAGCTGCTTACGGAGAATCAATTCAAGGGGGAGGCTGGGAAGGAGAATCCTCATACTCATCTGAGGAGTTTCTGATGATCGCATCCACATTTAATTATAACGGCATGTCCGAAGATGCCAAGAGACTCAGGCTGTTCCCATTCTCTTTGACGGGAATAGCCTAGGAGTGGTACGATAACACGCTCCCACGGGGAGGTGTAACCACTTGGGCCGAGCTCGAGCGTCTGTTCCTCGAGCGATTCTACCCTCCATCGAGAACCATTAAAGCAAGGCTAGAGATCTCTTCTTTCCATCAGAAGCCAGGAGAGGATTTACATCAGGCTTGGGAGAGATATTCGAATATGTTGATTGAGTGTCCACAGCACGGGTACAATGAAGGAGATATCATGGCATTCTTCTATAGTGGAGCCAGCAAGGCTGGTCAAGCCCATCTCGATGCATGTGCCATTGGAGCTTTTCTAAATCAAGGGATAGCGAGATGTAGAGAAATCATCGACAACATTGTCACGAATGCCGAGACATGGAATGAGGATCCGGAATTTCAGAGAGCTTGTAAGTTGGAAGAGAATGAGGGTACGAGGAAGCTGTTGATGGCTATGATGGAGAAGATCAGCAACCTTAAGATGGGGCAGAATCTGGTTGGAGGGAATGTAGCAGTGAGCGAGAAAGTGGACCCACCCATGAGTCAGCAAGAAGAGGCCAACTATATGGGAAGGCCTAACTATGCACAAAGCGGGTATCCACAAGGTGGCAATCAGTTTGGAAGACCTTCTTATGGCCAACTATTTGTACCTCCAGGTCCTCAGCCACCTCAAAATCAATGGAGGAACACACAAGGATATCAAGGAGGACAGCAGCCTCCTCAGAATACATGGAGGAAGAACAAATTTTTTTCATATGCTAATCCGAATACCGGAATTACAGTTCCTCCAGGTGTTGATCCAGGTTCTAAACGTCCTGGTGGAGAAGGCGGTGCCTCAACGGAGGAGATGTTGAGAGCTATCCTTCAGAAGGTGGAGGAAGGTAGCAAGAGTTTGTCTTCTTTGGAGTACGATGTGAAGGAGTTGCATAGGAAAAGCGATCAGCGTGATCAAGAACTCCAGAAGAGAGATGTAGAGCTGAATCGAATTCAGCAAGAGAACAATAGACGGTTCACTTCGATAGAGTTTTAGATGAGCCAGATCGTAAAACCATTGGGAAGAGAGCCGGGTAAATATCCTTCTATACCGGAGGGAAACCCGAAAGAACATTGCAAGGCGATCCAGCTTAGAAGTGGAACCAACTATGATGGTCCTCAGATGCCTGCTGATTCTGAGACGCCTCAAGGAGAAATTGAGATGGAGGGACATGAACATAAGAAAGATGGAGGTGAGACAGTTGAGAAAGGGGTTGAGGGTGAAGGCATTCAGAAGAGTAAAGATGTGGAGGAGTCCCATGAGAGCAAAGAGCCTGAAGAGGAAGGCATTGAGAAGATTGAGAAAGTTCCTAAGTGGAAGAAGGCAAAAGAAGCAAGGGAGAAAGTGAAAGAGACCGAGCATGATGAATGGGGGGTACCCAAATCTGTGATACCCGTCCCGTATCCACAACGCTTCATGAAAAAGAAGCTTGATGAGAAATTCGCTAAATTCCTTGATATTTTTAAAAAGCTGCATATTAACATTCCTTTTTATGATGCTTTGGAACATATGCCTAATTACGCCAAGTTCCTGAAGGACTTGATAGCGAAGAGAAGGAGAGTTGATGAGCCCAAGTTGGTACAGCTGAACCATGAGGTGAGTGCGCTAGTGCACAAGACACTTCCCCCAAAGTTGAAGGATCCCGGGAGTTTCACGATCATATGTGATATCGGGAATGGAGTCAAGAAGGGAGTGTTGTGCGACCATGGGGCGAGCATCAATCTTATGCCCTTATCACTATTCAAGAAGTTAGAAGGTGGAGAACTTCAGCCGACAATGATGACGCTTCAACTTGCCGACCGGTCTATTACTCGACCTCAAGGTGTGGTTGAAGACGTCCTTGTGAAAGTTGGGGATCACATCTTTCCAGCCGATTTTGTAGTGCTTGACATGGAGGAAGATGAGCACGTTCCATTGATCTTGGGAAGACTGTTCTTAGCAACGGCCGGGATGGAGCTAGATGTGGCAAATGGGAAGATCACGTTGAAAGTTGATGATCAAGAAGTGAAGATTTCCCTATATGAGGCCATGAAGTACCCGAAGGAGGATGAAAGCTGTTATTGCATGGATGCAATTGATCCTAGTGTTGAAGACACACCTCCTATCCCTAATCTTTCTTTTAGTCATGATTTTGATAATCCTTCATTTGATGAGTTAACCCATGAGCATTACGATCTTGATTCTGTTGATAGGGATAAAGTGAAGAAGTTGAAGGAGGAAGAGGTGAAAAAGATAGACATGGTCCAGTTGGAAGGGAAAGGAGGAGTTAAGAAGAAAAAGTCCAAGCGCAAGAAATTGTTTAGTAAGACTCCTCCAGATAAAGGTGAGAAGAAGTTGAGACCCCTACTACGTGGGGATGAGAATGAAGGAAAGGAGCTCATAATGGAGGGACATCAAGGAAATGAATTCAACCACCACTCTTATGAGAGTAAGGGAGGTAATTTTGAGTATCATGTCCCATAAGCTCCTTTGAGCTCGGTCTGGCATGAGGACCTTAAAAATAGCGCTGAATGGGAGGCAACCCATTTTATTTGCTTTTGAGTGTTTTTATGTTATTTAGGTGTCGTTGAATCGTACGTTTTAACCTCGTACTTGAGAGTTTATTTTGTAGGTTTGTCTCGAAGGAGTAAAGGTACCATGAAGTCATTCAGATTGAAGGAACCAACTCGAGACCAAGGAGTGCGACACATTGTCGAGCAACTTGAATTATTTGGATGAGGTAACCCACAACCCCAAACTTAGACCTCTTCACAAGGTCGAAGTTTGGGGGATGGAGTTTTTTTTATTTGTTTATGGTGACATTGCACAGGTGCACACCATTTCTTTGAGTTGAGTTTGGTTATATAGTATCTTGAGATGTTTCTTGGGCTGTTAGTGTTTTGCTGTGGTACTACATATTTCATGCCTATCAATCATCTTATGCTTGTTGATTGCTATCTTTTAGTATGATTTGATGAGTAGGTTGAGTTGTGAGGGTGAGTTGAGAATTCTTTTGTGTGGGTGTATGAGTTAGAGTGGAATTGAGAAAGAACTAGTATGCTTGTGAATTTTTCCTTTTGAGTGCTTGTGTGATGAGAGTGAGAATTCACTAGGACTAGCATGGATGTGAAAGCCGAGAGATTTGAGCCTTTTGAGATTTTGATGCATAAAATGATCTCTTCGTTTGTGAGTGAATTGTCACCTTAGAGGATGCTAGAACTTGTGTGTGCTCTCGCTTCTTGATTGTGTCTAGTTTGATATGACGAATGTGATCTTAGGCCATCTTTGTTTTGATTGAGTCACTTAGCCTACATTTTCCTGACCATTGATATTTGTCCCTTGTTAGCCCCTTTGAGCTTTAAGCCTATTTCATTTGCTAGCACATTTAAACACTATTCCAAGTTCCTAAGCCTTTTTGTCCCAATTTGAGTGGAGAATAGGAAAAGTGTGAATGTGAAGGGATTGAATTGAGTTGAAAAAGGAAAATGTTGTTTGTTGAGTGAGTATGAGAAGAAGGTGTGATGAAGTTTTGAGTTGTGGGAAAGAAAAAATTTGAGAATGAGCAAAAGAAAAAAAAATGAGCTCATATGTTTATGCGAAAAAAAAGTGAAGTGATTGAAAAAAAAAGTGATATGAGTTAGAAAAAAAATTGAAGTGTTGAGAGTATTGGAATTGAAAGCGTGTTGATTGAAAATGTTTGAAGTATTTTGTTCCTAATCTCGAAGTACCATAGTTTGACTTTCTATTCTCCATTCACTTGAGTCACTTACCCATATTGATATCCCACTTGTCCAAAGAGCCTACATTACAACCTTGAAAAAAGTCATTTTTGATTCGACATTGATTTCTAGAGTATGGTCGGAGTTGAGAGTGCTTACAAGCCTATGGCTGCCAATATGTGTGATTGATTGTTTGAGTGAGTCCCTTTATCATTGATATACACTTGTGAGGGAGTGAAACACATCGTTGAGTGCACATCCATGTTTGATCTTGGTGTTTCTTGTTATTGTTGCATGAGTATGATGAAGGAAGGTGAGTGAGTATACTTGTGATTGATATTTGAAGCTCGAGTTCATTTGCTTGCATGATTTGATTCGTTGACTCATTCCTAACAATTTCACTTGACTTATTATTTCATTGCTTGAGGACAAGCAATATGGTAAGTTTGGGGGGGGGGGGTTGATTAGGCGTGAAATTGTCATGATTCGTCGTTAGAAATACCCTAGTTTTGGTCGATTTGGTCGAGTATTTAGAGTCAATTGAGCATTATTTCTATACATTGATGAATTTGTCTCTTTGATGCTTATAGGTGAATCGAGGGTGAAAAATGGAGTTTGTAGGACTTTGAATCGACTCAAACGGAGGCCCGGATGCGAAGATATCGAAGAAATACGATTGGTATTAGTTCGGAAGAAGAAAAGTATTAGTTGGAGCATTTTTGGAGTCATTCGAGTGGATTACGTCGAGCACTAGTGCTCGAGCGCCAAAAACTTATAGAAGATTTCTTGCGCTCGAGCAGCTCGAGCGCCCCCGCTCGAGCAAAGGAATTCGAGCGCTCGAGCAGCTCGAGCGCCACCGCTCGAGCGATTGCACCATTCGAGCTACACAACTCGAGCGCCACCGCTCGAGCATGTGTGCTCGAGCACTACTTGGATTTTTCTTTCGGATGCATTTTTTCGGCCCACGAGTTCCCGATTCGGCCCTACGCTTATATATATTCATTCCTACTTCATTTTTGGAGAAGACCACTTACCACAAACCACTTACCACTTGATACCATATTACTTTTAGAGTTAGATTTTGGAGAAGAGGAGACGATCAAGCTTTAGATTTACGTTTTAAGGTTTTCTTTACGAATTCATAGTACGATTTTGCTTTTTAATTTCGTTTCTTAAGACCTTTGTTAGTTAAAACTTTGAGACTCAGTTTTCTTAATTTAAATTCAGTTCTTAGCATTATTTTCTTTAAATCCTAGTTTATGTTTGATAATTTATTCGTCATAATCATTATGTTCATGTTTGTTTCTTCTTCAATTGTTCTTGTTTACGTAAAAACCATGTCTAGCTAAAACCCTTGCATTCTTAGGGTAGGATGAACTCGTAGAAGTAGGTTGTGGGTATGTAATTAGGGTAATTCGTGATGTTAGGTTTTAATTCTCTTAATTAATGAATTCTTAAAGTCAATCTTAACTTTATTCTTGAATTTCGTTTGAAAAGTGTTAGAGAGAGGACGATGTTGGTCCCGGTACAAGACTGAGGAATACGTGTATGGGGGGGGGGAAAACACGTATACCAATTTTTAAACTTAAACTGACTGAGTCCCCTTCACTCAGAGTGGTAAAGAACTAGGAGCTGATAATACACCCACTGACTACACTTGGTGCGGGTCAGTTGGCTAACTATCAGTTCAAGTTCAATGCGGAAATGTTTGAGCCCTGATAATTTAAAGTCCTGTTTAGTTTGCTTTCTGAAAACTTGTTATACTCAAAACTTAGAAGTGTTTAGTAAGGCAGTGTTCTTTTGAAGATCAGGTTGATTGATTCAGACCTGATAAGCTTGAATGCAATGAATGAACAAGTAATATGGCAGGTATGCACAATGTCAAAGCAGTAAGAACACAAGGAGTTTAACGTGGTTCAGAGTCTCAAGCTCCTACGTCCACGGCCTGACTTAACAGGAAATCCACTCAAGGGATTCTTGTTTTTAACGTGCCAAGGTGCACCAAGACCAGTTACCTCACTGATCTATACAAACTCCTCTTACTATCACACTAACCGACTTACTCCCAACAAGCCTAACTTAGGGTTTTGGTTTCAGTTTGGATTCCAACTAAGTTGAGATTATCCTTACAAGGCAAAGCTGTGCTAAGGATTGGATAATCTCTCTAAGCTTAAGATAATTCTAATTAGCTCTTGGAATACAGAATAGCTCTCAGTTGCTAAGAAACACTTGGGAAATTTAGAAGGTTTCGAGTGTTTCTCTTAAAGGCTGAATGCTTTGATTGCTTGAGAGTTTTGAGTAATTTCTGGCTTGGAAATTTCCCGTAACCTTGAATGGGTTCAAGGCCTTCTGTATTTATAGGTGGTTTGAAAAACTATCCGTTGGAGAGATAGCCTTCTAGCCATCTATGTAGAGGGGCTTCAAACGGACATATCTCTATGCAGCAGCCGCCTTTGCATGGATTTGGTATTTGCATTTAATGCACATTAAATGCTTGCCCGTTGAATATGCAGTCTGAATTCAGTCTATGTGTCAGGTTCCGTACGTGCGTGTCCTCCTCGGATTGGTCCACGTCATCAGGTTGGTGAGAATGTCAGAACTTATTCCAGAGCTTCAGGCTTGTCTTATTAAGTTCATTTTGTCTTGAGCTCACCGGTCTTGTCCTGACGCTGAAATTCCTTTTGCATTGCTTGGCTCTACTCCAAGTCTTCCCATTTACTCAGTGACAACCTGTTCCCTTCAGGACTGAGTTAGTAATGACCTCAGGGTCATACTCTTCATCACTGACACTTACTCAGCCAGCTTAGAAGACTGCCATAAGTTCAGGATGGTGCTCTTCGTCTTCAGGCTCTGAGTCTTGATTGTCTCCAGTGAGTTCTCCTCTCACTGAGTACCTGTGAAGTGTAAAATGACTAAGTACTAATCCTAACCAAGACTAGCCTGACAAAGACAGATTAAGGCAATCATCTTTTCAGGGGCTTTTGGGATCTAAATCAAAACTGACAATGTCCCAACAATTTCCCCCTTTTTGATGATGCCAAAACACTGAAAAGATCCTCAAAACACTTAGAGGAAATAGGACAATCCTATCTATAAGATAAGACAGTGTTAGAGCAATTCTTGATAAAGTACAGAATTTAAACAAGCCAAAAAGACAATGAGTTTTTGTCTGTGGGCAAAAGTAATAGATTTCATTGATAGATGTGAAAGTGATTACAATGAATCTAATCTATTACACGGAAGCCTGTGAACACCTAGACTAATCTCATTTCAGGCTTGAGTCCATATCCTGCATAAACTCTTGCCTTTAGCTCGTCAAGTCTTCCAGGTTGGTTCACATATCCTTCAGTTCTGGCTATCTTCAAGACTTCCATCATAATGACCTTAGTATCATGCTTTTGAGTTCCAGGAATCAAGGGAGGAGCTCGAATGATGAACTCAGGAGCCTTCACTTGGACTTTAGCTGCCTCAGCCTCCTCCAAGATCTTCTGAAATAGCTCAGGATGATTGTCCATCATATAGTCAGTGAAGTGGGCATCAATATCGTCAGTGTCGCCCCACTTCTTCACAACAAACCATAGCCTGACAAATTCATCCCTTGCATCAGTCCAAAACTCCTTTAAAGTCTCTGAGACGAACTCATCAACAAAAGCTTCCCTTGCTCCTGATTCTGGCCTACTGACTTGAAGAATTGTTGCCTTCCTAACTGTTGGCTTCTTTCTGTACTTCCTTGGCTCAGGCTTCGCCTTCTTCCTCCTTAGCAAGCTGATCACTGCATCATCTAGTTCACGTTGTTGAAGCTCAGTGATATCCGTCAGCTTTTCAACCTTCTTCTCCAAAATGCGCATCTTCTCCTTCTGAGCAATTTCAGCTCTGCGCATAGCCTCAGTCTTTTCAGGTTGATCTCCCCATGCTTCAGCACATAGCTCCGCAACTAACTCACCTGAGTAAGTGATGGGATTCTTCCTTGAGCTCATGGGTGATGATCTTTGGACTGGCTCAGGTTGTTGCTTTGAAGGTTCATTAGCCTTTGCCTTTGTTGCCTCCTCCCTCAGCTTGGCAACTAATTGTTCTCCTTCCTTCTCCACTGCCGCTAACCTAGCTGACTTCCTTATCCTTAGAATATTTCCATCAGGATTGGCTTCAGGATCAGCTAGGACGGTCTCTCCTTGGTTAACTGCCTCAGATGCCTCAGGGCGGGATCTTTTCTTCTTTTCCCCCTTTTTGGCATCATCATTGGCCTCAGATGGGAATGCGTCAGATCCGCTGTTGATTACGAAGGAGGCTAGGGAATGGACATCGTTGATTCCCTCCTTCAATAACTCAACTCCCATTGAAATCCCAGTCCCTGCAAAGGATACGGAACTGATGGCAGCATTGACTTTCTTCTCAAAGACCTCCATAGAGAGTTGGAGACTTTGTTCAGCCTTGGTGATCCTTTCTTCCACCTTCGAGGACTCACCGCTGACTCTGCTAACCTCAGTCAGTATCTTCACAGACTCCTCAGTGGCTTTAGCCAAAATGTCCGCCACTGATTGAGATGTGCGATCCAGCTTCCCTGACTCTAGCTCCAACTTGGACGCTGAGTCCTCCAAGGCCTGAGTGACAATAGCTCCAGTCTGAACTGCAAGCCTGTCCACTGCCTGATTCATCTTTTCGTCCCTGATCGCATCTCTCTCTTCAAGTTTCTTGAGAGTGTCCCTGAGCATCTTCTTTGTGCGCTTCCTCTCATCCTTCACTGACTTGGCCGTGTCAGTCATTGTGCACTTTAACAAGATCAGCTCCCTGTTGGCAAGGGTGTTTTAAGCTGTCTTTGTCCACCTGATGTGTTTCGCCAGGGCCTTGGAGTCTTCATCTTTTTCAGCACGTAGCCTCATTACTTCCTCCTGAAGTTCAGCTAGATTTTCCGAGGTTTTCTCCTGTTTGACCTCCACTATGCTTGTAAACTCAGCACGGCCGACCCCGGTTATGACCACATCTTCATCATCAGCGGCCTCATCAGTGATTGGCTGCTTTCCCTTGTCAGCCCCTGCAACATCAGTCCCTTCTTCAAGGTACACTGAAGGCAGTTGTGAAGTAGTCATAGCCGCCTCCTCAGGCTCAGCTAAGCTAACTTGAACCTTAGGAACTTGTCCTTCGGAACTGAGAGTCTTCTTGAATGCCTCAACATCATCCTCTCGTGTCTCAGGGTAGGGAATCCCTTCATCGACAGATGTCTCATTGGCAGCTGAGATGTTCACAACATCCTCAGCCACTGGTCCACCCTTGGCACCAGTGTTCTTGTCACCTTCCCCCTGAGCCTGAGGCTCAGAGTCCATCTCATCTACTTCCCTTGCAGTCTCTTCTACTGCCTTTTCCACAGCTCCACCTTGAGCGTCATCATCCTCCTCATCATCCTCCTTCTCTTCAACGGAGAGAAGATCAGCCTTGCTTTTGGCCATCATTTCAGCCACAAGCTTCTTCAGGTTGTCGAAGTTCAAAAGTTGAAGCCAGCTTGTCAGGCCAAAGAATGAGCAGATCTTGGCCTCCTCCGTCTCCCAATGTTCCCAGCCGCGTGCGTCTACTAGCATATGTTGCTCCTGCATGTTTGATTGTTTAAAGTCCAACCAAACTTTGAGCTCCACCACATATGCCAGTAATTCAGTGTACTTGTACAGCCCAGGCCAGCACTTCCCTGCCCACTCCGTGGCATTCCCCCTGAGTGTATTCTCCAGTATACCTCCCGCCATGTGCTCATCCAGCTCCTCCTCCTCTATTTCAAGGAACACATCCTCTTCTGTTGAAATAGATTTGGGACAGTCTTTGGGATTGGGGTATGAGGGAAAATTTGAAGGGTTGGGAAGGTTTGGCTCGGCTAACTGGTCAGGCTCAATTGTAAGTGAGGTTGATGGCACTGACTCAGTAGGGTAATTTGGCTCTGAAGGTTGGGGGAGTTGGGGAGTTTGAGGTGCGGGGTCAGGGATGGAAGGTGTTTGGGTTTCAGGATGCGGGGGTGTTTGTGTGGATGCTGTCTCAGGCTGCAATGACTCAGCCGTCTCGACAGTCTTTCTCACCTCCTCTAAGTCAGAGGCTCCAGGAGAGCTTGACTTCTCCCTCTCACTCAATTCAGGGAGTTTCTTAGCAGGAGACTTCTTTACTCCCCTCCTAAGTCTCTTCAGGGGCCTCTTTCCCTGAGCGCTCTCTATACTGACGTCATCATCAGTTCCCTCAGCCTCAGTCCCGGCCTTCTTGGGATCTGACTCAGTCCCTGTCTTCGTGCTCTTCCCTGACAGCACGATTTTCACCCTCCTCTCCTTCTTCTCAGCCGCGCCCACATCAGGATGCTCCACCTCCGCAGCAACAGCCTTCTCAGCCTCCTTACTCCTCTCAAGGAGCTCATCCACCTTTTCAATGAGGCTGGTTGCCACTCTCTTGGCCGTCCCAGCTGGCTTTCTGGCCTGACCCTTTGCTTTCGCATTGGGATCAGTCAGCCCTAGCACTGAATAGGTGTCACTCAGTGATGAAAACATGACCTTCTTTGAGGAAAGGTTGTCCTCAAAGTCAAAAGTGTACCCATGGCACGCATGAGCAATCAGCATGGACAATCTTGTGCCAAATGGCAAGATGGCACTGACAGATATGTGCTTTTTCTCCTCGTCACGCGTGATCTTGTCCAATCCTGCCTGATGGAGTTGATCGAGGAAGAACTGCTCCCAGTTCGCTTTCACTCCATCAGCGATTGCTCCCATGAGCCTCAACTTGGGCAGACTCAACTGCTCGTGAGAGCCAGTTGCTCCCATCACCATCTTGGACACCAAGTCCACCAGAGCCCTGTACTCCGGCTTCAGAGTGCTCTTGTTCTGACGGGCCCTGAACTCCGAAGACCCTGACTTGGTCCATTTCCCAAGGAATTCTCCCTCCGAGTTTTCCTTGTAAGTCCTGGGGTTGATGCCAGAGAATGGCAGCTTGAAGACTTCCCTCACCGCCTGCCTGAGATCAATGGTGAGCACCTCCGAGTCGTAGAGAGGCTCTCCATCGCTATTCTTTTCTCCCGTCGGCTTTAGCGCAGTCACCTTGGTGCAGACTTCACCCTTCCGCAAGAACATGTTCAAATAAGCTTCCACCACTGTTCTTGGGAGCACAGAAGAGGGGCGGGTGGTGAAGTATGTTTCCAACCCGGCGTCGGAAATCCATTTAAAAACGGGTTTGATTTCCTTAACCGTTAGACAGATACCTTCCATGGAGATGACTTGCTCCATGTGTACCAGCCTCTTTTCAACAACATCGACGATCTTGTCGGTTGTCCAGTCGGAATCAAGGAATGCCATTGTGTTTTGAGAAAGAGGTTTTAGAAATTCTGTGTTTGAGCGAGAGAAAACTCAGTGTGCAAATTGTGCGTTGTGTTTGCGTAAAGACCTCAAATGACACCCTTGATTGATAAGACTAAGTCAGTTACTCAAACGTGGGGTTGAGATTGATTCCTGAATTCGAAAAGTTTTAAAATGAGTGGCCAGGATTAATCTCAGTTTTAATTGAAACCCCAAGTCAGTCACATTCCGTATAACACGGACACGTATATGAAAAAGTAACTTTGACATTAAATGCTCCGTGCGCGTGGGTTTAAATATAAAAAGGCGCGCTTTTAATGATAACGGAATGCATTTAATAAAGATTTTCAGGACGAATGACTCAGGGAGACGCTTGAGATTCACAAGAGTCAGGTTAGAACCCATACCTGTCAGGGAGACATTGTAGCACCCTGATACCTCGCTGAGTCGAGTCTGGCCTGAGTTCCCTTAGAACCCTACACTGACTGCTCTCCCGGATCTAAAAGTCCCAATTCCACTGATAGTTCCATAAACCTTGCTTCAGCCAAGGGCTTAGTCAAGATGTCAGCTCTTTGCCTATCAGTGTGAATCTTTTCCATCCTAATATCTTTCTTTTCCACATGATCTCGAATGAAGTGGTGTCTAATATCCACATGCTTGCACCTTGTGTGAAGCACTGGGTTCTGAGTGATTGCTATTGCACTATTGTTATCACAATAGATTGGAACCTGATTAGCAAATACTTGGTAGTCCCTCAACTGTTGCCTCAACCATAGGATCTGAGCACAACAACTCCCTGCAGCCATATACTCAGCCTCAGTTGTGGATGTTGCCACTGAATTTTGCTTCTTACTAAACCACGAGATCAACTTACTTCCCAAAAACTGACATGTCCCTGAGGTTGATTTCCTATCAATCCTACAACCTCCATAATCTGCATCTGAATACCCTGTCAGTTCAAGGTTGTCATCTGAAGGATACCATAGTCCCATATTAACTGTCCTTTTCAAATACTTAAGTATCCTCTTAGCAGCCTCCAAATGACTTCTCTTGGGATCAGACTGATACCTAGCACACACACCAACTGCAAACGTAATGTCAGGCCTACTTGCAGTCAGGTACAGTAAAGAACCTATCAGCCCACGATACTCAGTCTGATTCACTGAAGTCCCTTCAGTGTCAGGATCCATCTTCCAATTGGTGTTCATTGGGATCCTGGCTGGATTGCTGTTTTGAACACCAAACTTATGAATCAAGTCTCTTGTATACTTGGCCTGATTAATGAATATACCTTGATCAGTCTGCTTGACCTGCAATCCTAAGAAAAAGTTCATCTCTCCCATCATTGACATCTCAAATTTACCAGTCATCAGTTTAGAGAATTTCTCACATAACTGCTGATTTGGTGATCCAAATATTATGTCATCCACATAAATTTGGACCAGGAGAATGTCATCACCTTCAGTGATCCTGAACAAAGTCCTATCCACTGTTCCCTTCTTGAACCCATGATCAGTCAGGAATTGAGAGAGGGTATCATACCAAGCTCTTGGTGCTTGCTTAAGTCCATAGAGTGCTTTCTTCAAATGGTATACTCTATCTCCAACCTCAAACCCGGGAGGTTGTTCAACATATACCTCTTCATTGAGTACACCATTCAGGAATGCACTCTTGACATCCATTTGATACACCTTGAACTTCTTATATGTCGCATAGGCAAGGAACAACCTGATAGCTTCCAATCTAGCCACGGGAGCAAAAGTCTCATCATAGTCTATTCCTTCAGACTGACAATACCCTTTTGCAACCAGTCTAGCCTTGTTCCTTACCACAACACCATTCTCATCCTTCTTGTTCTTAAAGACCCACTTGGTACCAATCACACCTTGATGCCTAGGTCTATCTACCAGTTCCCAAACCTGATTCCTTGTGAACTGATTCAACTCCTCTTGCATGGCAATGATCCAGTTCGAGTCAGTGAGAGCTTCTTCAATGTTCTGAGGCTCTTGCTCAGAGAGAAAGCAACAGAACAATGCACTCTCACCATGAAACCGTCTGGTCCTGACTCCCTCAGTTGGATAACCAATAATTTGATCAATGGGATGATCTTCTAACCATGTTCTTTTGCCAGGAGTTGTTCCTGAAGTACCTGCAATGTTAGTGTCTATATGCTCATAAAATTCAGGAAATTGAACAGAAGGGGATGATCCTGAGTCTATGCCGAAGGGATTAACAAGCTCAATGTCAGGGACATTGATTCCCCCTTGATGAGGTGACTCAGGAGCCGTCTCAGCTGCAGCAGCATCTTCATAGACGGTACTTACCTCAGGTTGAGCCTGTTCCTCTGTCTGAGGCTCAACCATCCCTGATGTGCTGGGTTTAGGAGTGGCACTTGGTTCATCATCCTGATCGTCATCATCATCCCATCTGGGAATTGGCACAGTCTTGATCTTGGAATCAGGTTGACTCTTCAAGCTCAGCCTTGTCACACTCCTCGTGACCTCCTCAGTGTCAGGATTCAGCACCTTTGCCCTAGACTCATTAGCAGATTCATCAAAGACAACATGAGGTGATTCTTCCACAACAAGGGTCCTACAATTGTAAACCCTGAAGGCTTTGCTAATTTCAGAATATCCCAAGAATATTCCTTCATCAGATTTGCTATCAAAAGCTTTCAACTGGGTTTTCCCATTGTTGAGGATGAAGCACTTACAACCAAACACATGAAAGTAAGAAATACGAGGTTTTCTTTTGTTCCATGTCTCATATGGGGTCTGAGCATGTTGCTTGTTCAGCATGGATCTGTTCTGAGTGTAGCATGCAGTGTTGATTGCCTCAGCCCAAAACTTCTTGGGCAATCCTGACTCAGCCAGCATGGTCCTTGCAGCTTCCTTCAGTGTCCGATTCCTCCTTTCAGCGACACCATTCTGTTGTGGGGTTCTAGCTGCAGAAGTCTCATGAGCTATACCAAATTCATTACAAAAGTCAGAAATATATGAATTTATAAACTCAGTGCCCTTGTCAGATCTGATCTTGGTAATGGACTGATTTTTCTCATTGCTGAGTCTTCTGAGCAACTCTGGAAGCTTCACCTGTGTTTCCTTCTTATTTAACAGGAAAATAACCCAAGTATATCTAGAATAATCATCAATAACCACAAGGGTATATTTTCTACCATTCATACTCACAGGTGTTATGGGACCAAATAGATCCATGTGCAGAAGCTGAAGTATCCTGTCAGTGGAGTAAGAAGCCTTTTCTTTGAATGACGCTCTGATTTGCTTCCCTTCCTGACAGGCTTTGCACACGTGATCTTTGCTAAAAACTTCATTAGGGAGACCATCAACAAGTGACTGTCTAGAAATTTTGTTAAGAATCTTGAAGTTCAGGTGGCTTAATCTTTTATGCCATAACCAACTGAGCTCTAGAGAGCTTTTAGCAACAAGACAAGTATTAGGAATAGTGCTGCTCCAATCAGCGAGATAAACATTACCTTTCCTTATACCTGATAGAAGCACTTGTGTTGATTTGTCCTTGACTGAACATTTATTCGATGAGAACTCAACACTGAACCCTTTGTCACAGAATTGACTTACTGACAGCAGGTTATGCTTTAGTCCTTCCACAAAGGACACATTTTCCACTCTTACTGTACCTATAATTAGAACACCAAAACCCTTAGTAACACCTTTTGAGTTATCACCAAAGGTTACCTGTGGACCATCTTTAGCCTGATATTCTTGGAGGAGACTCTTCATTCCAGTCATGTGCCTTGAGCAACCACTGTCTAGGTACCAAACAGCTTTGATTGAGTCTTCTCTCCTCTTGTTGTGATCCACAGCCGCCTGTAAGCAAATCAGGCTTTAGGTGCCCATTGGGTGTTGGGTCCTATTGTGTCAGCTGTACCTTTCGGGATCCAGACTTGCTTCACAACCCTGATTGCCTCAGAGTGGTGAATCTGTCTCCCTGAAACATCGACATACACAACTTTCTTCTTCTTAGCCTGAGAGGAAGATGGTGTATGGGTGCTAGACTTAGGCTTCGCAGGAGCCTGAGTGGATGCCTTTTGGGCTGGCCTCCTGTTCTTCCTAGGTCTGGGTGCAGCAGGTCTTGGGCCTTGTTTTTGATAAGGACCCTGATTTCTATTCCCCCTAGGCAAGTGAGGGAATGGAAAACAGTTAAAGGCCTCAGGATGCCAAAACCACGGGGGTGTCATCATATTTGGCCTTCCCTGATTGTATTGCCAAGCATGATGGTACCCTCGCTGACCAGTCTGAGGGCTCTTGGCCTGAGTCTTTCTCTGCTTTCACTGAGGTTTTCCCTGGCCTGAGCTCTCAGGGGCTTCCGCAGGTTGCTTTGCCTTTCCCTTGGGTTTTGGCTTAGCTACCTTAGGAGCAACCCTGACTGTGTCAACGGTTTCCTTGCCCTTATCAGTTTGACGGGCCTGGAGCACAACCTTAGGTGCACTCTGGCCTGTCTGAACAAATACCCTCTCAGTGTTGCTCCCTGAAGCAACATGAGACTGACCTTGTGAGGATTTCTCAGGAACATATCCAAGTCCCTTTTTCTTGTTCCCAAGTATCTGGTTGCTATTTATTTCCTCTCTAGCCACTGAGGATTTATTCATTGCTGCAACCTTTTTCTTGAGAGAGTCCTCACTCTTTTTCAGGATTTCATGTCTGGTAAAGAGGTCATCAAACTTACTCTTAAGTGCTTTCAGCTCTTCCTTCCTGACCAGCTCTTCCTCAGCCAGTTCCTTCAGAATTTTCTCTCTTGGGAGACGCTCAGAATTGATCATGTCAATTTCCTGAGTTAGTCTCACAATCTGAGCTGATTCTTTGAGATCAGACTGAGTGAGTTGTTCATTCAGGTTTTGAACTTCAGTACTCAATTTCTTGTTCTCCTCTACCAAGAAGACATTAGTTTCCTGCAGTCTGGAGAAATCAACCATCAATTGATCAAGACAGATCTGAAGGTTCATTTCTCTAACTGACTCTGAGCTGAGCTCAGGATTTTGACCAGTGTAAGAAGCACAAACAGAGTTTGATGTTACCTCAGGCTCATCCCTAGCCATTAGGCAGACATCATCGTACTCATCGTCCGAGAAGAGTTCAGGTGACCTTTCAGTGGGGCCATCAGAGTCTGTTGCATCCTCAGCCACCATAGCCCTCCGATCAGCAGATCTTAGATCCCTCGTGGCTCTCCTTTCCTCTCTCTCCCTAGCACTCAGCTCCGGGCAATCGTACTGATAGTGACCAATCTTGTTACAATTGTAACATGCTACCTGCTCACTTATTCTTTCTTTTCTCGGTTCAGGGTTCCTCCTTGAGTCAGGTTCCCTGGTTCTTGGTGAGCTTTCAGCCTTGGTTGGATATCTATCATCGCGAGTACGTCTCTGTTCGTCTCTTCTTTCAGTTTTTGGTTCAGAATATCTCCTTTCATCACCACGTTCTCTCCTCTGGTCAGTGTTCCTTCGCTCCTCATATCTCCTCGAGCTTTGGTGGGTTCCTTCAGGTTTCCTGTCACGTGAGTCCTGATAAAACTTTTTATAGCGACCAAACCTGGAATTGAGCTTGTCAAATCGTCTGGCCATCAGGCTGTACTCCTCAGCGAGTTCTTCCCTGCTCATCTCCATCAGTGACTTTGATGAAGAATTTGATGAGGGCTCAACAGGTTCAGACCTGGCCTTGAACGCCACACTTTTCTCAGGAGTTTTCTCCTTCCCTTCCTCTTCTGACTGAACTTTCTTCTTCCTTTTGTTAAGATCAAATTCAAGTGCTTTTAGCTCTGAAAAAAGTAAAGCAGAAGTTATGTTACTCATATCCTGAGTGTTCTTAAGCATAATTACACTGTTGTCCCATCTCTCAGGAAGGGCATTCAGGATTTTTGAAGCAACATCTCTCCTTGGGACATCCTTGTCCAACATCACCAACTCATTCATCAACTTGATGAATCTAGACTCCATCTGATCTATGCTCTCATCAGGCAGCATCTCGAACGCTTCGAATTTCTGAATGGCAATATTCCTCTTGTTCTCCTTTATCTTTTCTGACCCTTCGCACATCCTGGTCAGCTCATCCCAGACCTCCTTTGCCGTTTTTAGGTTCATCAGCCTGGCTGACTCCTCGAAAGGCACCGTATGCAAGATGATGTTTCTGGCGACGTTGTCAAGCCCCACCATCTTGATTTCATCGTTGGTCATGTCTTTTCTCTCCTTAGGAACCTGCACGCCAATCGCAAGATCATCGTATCCCAGTCCTCTGACGTTAGGAATAGTGATCTTGATCGGTCCTTCCCTGAGCACACGCGGCATCTGGTCATGGATGGCATCTAGATGTGCCTCTAGTCTGAACTTCCAATAGACAAAGTTAGATACAGAGAATTCAGGTAACGAAGCTTCAAGTCTCCTTGAAGTCATGATGATGATGCAAGTTTTGTGAAAAGCAAACTCAGATCTGTTCAGTGACCACCAACAGTTTCTCCTCTGAAACTATTAGTATTCAAAGTCAGTGGTCTTTCGAACCACTGCTCTGATACCACTTGTTGGTCCCGGTACAAGACTGAGGAATACGTGTATGGGGGGGGAAAACACGTATACCAATTTTTAAACTTAAACTGACTGAGTCCCCTTCACTCAGAGTGGTAAAGAACTAGGAGCTGATAATACACCCACTGACTACACTTGGTGCGGGTCAGTTGGCTAACTATCAGTTCAAGTTCAATGCGGAAATGTTTGAGCCCTGATAATTTAAAGTCCTGTTTAGTTTGCTTTCTGAAAACTTGTTATACTCAAAACTTAGAAGTGTTTAGTAAGGCAGTGTTCTTTTGAAGATCAGGTTGATTGATTCAGACCTGATAAGCTTGAATGCAATGAATGAACAAGTAATATGGCAGGTATGCACAATGTCAAAGCAGTAAGAACACAAGGAGTTTAACGTGGTTCAGAGTCTCAAGCTCCTACGTCCACGGCCTGACTTAACAGGAAATCCACTCAAGGGATTCTTGTTTTTAACGTGCCAAGGTGCACCAAGACCAGTTACCTCACTGATCTATACAAACTCCTCTTACTATCACACTAACCGACTTACTCCCAACAAGCCTAACTTAGGGTTTTGGTTTCAGTTTGGATTCCAACTAAGTTGAGATTATCCTTACAAGGCAAAGCTGTGCTAAGGATTGGATAATCTCTCTAAGCTTAAGATAATTCTAATTAGCTCTTGGAATACAGAATAGCTCTCAGTTGCTAAGAAACACTTGGGAAATTTAGAAGGTTTCGAGTGTTTCTCTTAAAGGCTGAATGCTTTGATTGCTTGAGAGTTTTGAGTAATTTCTGGCTTGGAAATTTCCCGTAACCTTGAATGGGTTCAAGGCCTTCTGTATTTATAGGTGGTTTGAAAAACTATCCGTTGGAGAGATAGCCTTCTAGCCATCTATGTAGAGGGGCTTCAAACGGACATATCTCTATGCAGCAGCCGCCTTTGCATGGATTTGGTATTTGCATTTAATGCACATTAAATGCTTGCCCGTTGAATATGCAGTCTGAATTCAGTCTATGTGTCAGGTTCCGTACGTGCGTGTCCTCCTCGGATTGGTCCACGTCATCAGGTTGGTGAGAATGTCAGAACTTATTCCAGAGCTTCAGGCTTGTCTTATTAAGTTCATTTTGTCTTGAGCTCACCGGTCTTGTCCTGACGCTGAAATTCCTTTTGCATTGCTTGGCTCTACTCCAAGTCTTCCCATTTACTCAGTGACAACCTGTTCCCTTCAGGACTGAGTTAGTAATGACCTCAGGGTCATACTCTTCATCACTGACACTTACTCAGCCAGCTTAGAAGACTGCCATAAGTTCAGGATGGTGCTCTTCGTCTTCAGGCTCTGAGTCTTGATTGTCTCCAGTGAGTTCTCCTCTCACTGAGTACCTGTGAAGTGTAAAATGACTAAGTACTAATCCTAACCAAGACTAGCCTGACAAAGACAGATTAAGGCAATCATCTTTTCAGGGGCTTTTGGGATCTAAATCAAAACTGACAATGTCCCAACAGACGATCTTATCACTCTTTAACAACGAGTAGACTTAATGATAGGGTTTAGAAAGGGTTAATTAATCTACCGGTTTATCTAAGGAGGACGACCGCATCACCTTATCTTAAATTAAGGTCTCGTTAATTAAGCACGATCTATTAACTCGTTAGTGGATTAGTGAAGTCGATTGCTAGGATAAAGTATTGGGGTTTTAATTCTTAAGCTTTCATCTTACAATCTTTTACTTAGGTTATTTCTTGCGGGTCACAATTATTTTGATTATGTACCTGCCCCGTTAGTATACGCAGGGATTCCTATCCTGAGCATCACCATCACGTATTTGAAAACACACCTTAGTTAATTCGTTTAATTCATTCTTTGTTTAATTAGTTTATTTTAGTTTATAATTAATTCTTCAGAAAATCCAAAAATATACATTCATATTAGCTACGACGCGTAGATCTTCAGGGATCTGTTCGCATACACTTCATCCCTTGGGTTCGATAATACTTAGTCGCTATACTTACTCATACTACAGTGAACCCGTCCGCTTGCGGGGAAGCTACTAGTAAAAAGTTGGTATATTCGCTTCAAAGACATTTCTCCAGATTTCATCTTGAAGTTCTCAAATTTTTGGACAGGTATCGTGATCTTGTTCTCTTTAATTTGATCAGTTCCTTCACAGATCATCTCTAACTTCTCCCATATTTCTTTAGCAGTTTTACAACTTTTGATCTTGCTAAACACAATTTTATCTAGGGAGTGATAAATAATGTTTCTTGCAATATTGTCGAGGTTTACTCTCCTCTTGTCTTCATCAGTCCATTCTTTCTTAGGCTTAGGGATTATTTGAGCTAATCCAGTTTGATCACCAGCAGTGTTGGCCTTCTCAATGACAATTGGTTCATCCTCAATGATAGACCACATCTCATCATTCATTGTAGAAAGATGTGCTTGTATCCTTATCTTCCTATCATCATATTCATCTATAGAAAACATAGGTACTTTAGATTTCATCATTTTAGGAGACATGGGAATATGCAGATATAATTTTTTTAAAAACACTCTTGGATCTGGCTTAAAACTTTAAATCTGGTCAAAGCAGTGGCAAGCCAACTGCTCTAATACCACTTGTTGGTCCCAAAAGTCTATTAGAGGGGTGGGGGGGGGGGGGTGAATAGACTTTGAGTTTTAAAACTTGAAATTTTTCTCTTTAAAAATAAATAGGCTTAAACTCTGCAGCTGTAGAGTTTAAACAAGGTTTGCAGTTGCAGACTTCAAAAACTGTTAACTCTATAGAGTTTAAAATATCTTTTCAAAACTTCAAAACACTTATAAAAGTAGATGTTTTAATACTTTAGAAGTATTTTTAACACCTTTTGTGCAGCGGAATAAATAAAGTGTGTATGTGAAAAATCAATTGAACAAAGTTTTAGCTAAGTGATTCTAGGAATCTATAGCTGTAACTTTTGAGACTTATGCACTTGAAATCCTTCTGAAGTATGAAAGATATGATGACAAATAATGAATCTTCAAAGCAATAAGCAAATATATAAGAATTTGAATGAACATAAATGAAATAGACAGAAAGTAATGAACACAAGAGAGTTATAGTGGTTCAGGGGTATCAAAACCCTCCTACATCCACTGTTACACCACAAAGGTGCCAAATTCACTAAGAGAATTCACAAAGACTCGACGTTGTTCCCCCAAAGAAAGAGAATCAATCCTCACAAAGATCGCTCTATGCTTAGTTGGAATACAAATATTCACTCAGAATCTCACACTTTTACACTCACAAAGATAATTTCTACACTAAGTAGAATAATAAAAATATGGGTATATTGAGGGAACAACAACATAAAATACTAGACAAGATATCCTAGCTCTATGTCCTAAACTTCTAAATCTTGAAGGGCTATAGACTTGGTAGCTGTAGATATATTGCAAGTGTGCGTGAAAGCTCTAGGTTGTTGTTATCCTCTGAGCTCTCCTTCTCCTATTTATAGAAGTCTTGAGAGGGCCTCTAACCGTTGGAGGGATTTTGAATTCAAATGAAATTCACCTCCAACTTTGACTTCAGCTTAATTAAAGCTTCTTGTCTTGTTGCCTTGTCCTTGTGTAGTATAGATTGTCTTATAGTGATGACAACTCAAATGAGCTCTTAATCACTGAACTCTCTGTGTCTACTGGCTAGTAATTAGCACTGGAAATTTCTGATGTTTTTCAAACTAAGTGAGTGAATGTACAAGGTGTACAACACTTAATTAGTCCTACTAAACACATGTCTTCAACTGTTGTTGGTGATCAAATTTAATTGGTAGGATTAGTGACTGTTTTAGTTCGGTTTAAGATCACCAATCAATTTCGTGTGATTGATTACCACCGTAAATGATAAATCAAAAGCTTGGGTTATGAAATCGTAGTTACGAAAGTCAAAATCGTATTAATTTCGTATATGTGTGCGTTTAGGTGTTTAAGTGTGTGTTTTTGGAGTATTTGTGAATTTGAACTTGTATTTCTTAGCTGGAGAACAACTATTTATAGAGACTAACAAGCATGAGGTGCCCAAGATTCTTGGACTTCCTAGCTTGCATGCTAGACATGTGTCCTTTGACCTTATCTAAACTGAATCTTAGTTACAAAGTCTTCTTTGGTCTTATCTCGGACTCACTGTTGTTCATCCAGGTCGGCTTATTTGATCTAGAAAGATCTTTCAGTCAAAGTTGTTCGCCTTTTGAGGGTATGGCTTCAGAGTTGTTCGCCTATATTCCTTGTTGAGCTGAGCTTCAGAATCTTGGTTCTTTGTTCGTCTGCATACGCCTCTTACGTTCGTGGATAAACCACATTTTATTAATGTTGCTCGTCATCAGTGACTTGGCGGAATGTTCATATCTGGTCTCGGGTCTTAAAACCTATTCGCCAGTATGTTGTTCGTCATTAGAGTTGTTCGTCATTTCATGCACCTCCCTGATTGATCCATGCACTCCAATTTGATTTTCTTCATTAATCACCTTTGATTTGGGGTTGATTCTCCGTAATCTCTTTTAAGTTCTTAATCCCTGTTTGCCCATCATTGACTGATGTTCGCCTATCAACAATTGCCCCTATCCTGACTAGATGTTGGCTGGAACGAGCAACCTTGTGGCGAGCAACTGTAGTTAGGATACTATACTGGTGAAGATTTGGACGAACATCATTGAATATGGCGAGCAACTTCGGGTTCGCCTCTTCACCTTCCCACAATCTGGGGGACGTACGAGGATGACGTGGGCGGCATGATTGCGTGCCGCCCACGCGCGATCATTCCCTAGGCCACGCACCCCAAGATTTACACGTCAGTCCTTCGATTTTTGTTTATGCTCGAAAAAGGCCCCGTTTTCTTTCAAATTGGCCCATATTTTGCTGGAAATTACACCTTGTGCCCCGTTTTTTTGCTGGGGTATAAATAGAAGAGGGAAATAAATATTTTCCCACTTCTTCTCCTCTAGCTACAGTGCTCCGTCGTCTTCTTCCATTTCCGGCGATCTCAAGCTTTCCAGCGTCCGTTTCTCTTGCATTCGACTTCCAACTTCAAGACAAGGTAGTTTTCTTTCTTTATTTTCTCTTCTTCCACTCTTTTCTTTTGCCATTTTCGTCATTTGTACCTTCACCGCCGTGGGGAGCAGTTACGCCGCCGTCGTTTGCCCAGAACTGCCACTGGAGACTTAAAAAGCCCACCTTCACCTTTCAAATACTTCCCTATTGAACTGATGTCCTCCTATTTGAGCAACCATAACTCAGAGGAGACTTTGGATCCCCTTTTTCCGATCGTGCTGTTTGTCGAACATCCACCATTTGAGGTTTCCTCAGATACGCACCCTGACGTGGATTCGGGGGTTCGACCAATGGAGGATTCTGGTGCTTTCCAGTCCGGTGAAGAGATTAGGGAGGCCGCGAGCAGTAACTCCGACGAGCAATATTCCTCGAACTCTGAATCTGAGGAAGATCCGGAGTTTGACGAGCTTACCTCTGAATTTCTGGAAGGGATAGGGTTTCCAGGCCCCAAGATGCTCGAAAATGAGATTCCCACTGGTGATGCTCGCCCATTCGATTGGCGAGCATACTCTACTGAGCATGTGAACAACTTTTCTCGCCCCCCGCGTCAAGTTTTTGATTTGGTAAGAACCGAGTACCAGGCGAGCAGGATCAGAAGTGTTGTTCGCAATGATGAGCTCAACCTCATCCGGGAGGCATATCAAATTCCCCATGACATCTTCATGTGGACCCCTAAAAAGAAGGAAAGAGCTGATCGTCCTCCTCCAGGGTGTACGGCGATCAACATAGACACACTGATCGCAGGGTTAAGGTTGCCACTGCCTCCCGTTGTTGGTCGCTTTCTGGAGGCGACCAACTTAGCCATCACCCAAATAACCCCTATTGGGTGGATGAACTTGCTCGGCATCATGGGCTTGTTCGCCTTGGAGGGATACATCGACCGCATCACCGCCGAGAAGGTTAACTACTTGATGACCATCACCAAGTGTCCGAGAGGCGAGGAAGGATATTACTACTTGAAAGCCCGGGCAGGATTGAAACTGCTGGAGGGGGTGCCGAACAAGATTCGGGATTGGAAGAAGCATTTCTTCTTCATCGGGGCGACTGGCGAGCATCTTTTGGTCCACACGGCGGTGCCGGGCGCATATTCGAACCCACCACCTATGGGCAAATCAAACGTAAGGTCATCTTTGCTCGCCCTTGCATAAAGTTCTAATTTAACTTTTTTTTGTTTGCTCGCAGGTCCCCGGTTGCTCAAGTGGAACTCAGAAGAGGAAGAGATCGGATCTGAGTTCCTCTTCACTTCGTGTTTGGTCGCTCTGCGGGATAAGGCTGAGAGGACCATCGAGTACGTGAACAGACTGAAGTGCAAGAAAGCTGCTCGTTTGTTCACGTACCCCCACCATCTGGAAGCTCAAATCGAGGTGCCCCCAGGTATAGAATGTTTCCAACTTTCAATATATATCTTGTTCGTCGTTTGTTTCTCTAACTTGCTCGCCTAATTCTTTTTTTTTATTAGTCGAGCAAGTCACCATCGCCGTCCCTCCCTGCTTTGGACTTTTAGAGCAAAGAGTCCACGAGATGCCGCCTCCAAAGGGAAGGAGAAAGAAAGGTGATCCTCCCTCCAAGGTGGTAGCAATGACGAATAATGCCGAGGGGGCCCGAGTTGCTCACTTGGCTGCGCTTTCTGCAAATCCCCCACCATCTCCTCCCCCGGCCCCATCCCCACGAGGAGCAAAGCGCTTGAAGAAAAGGGACGGGACCTTCGTAAGCCAGGCTGCTCCTGCCGGAAACAAAGGCAAGGAGAAGATGGGGAAAAGCCATGCTCCCCCTCACACTGAAGAGGAAGTTGCTCGCCACACTTCCATTGAGCCGGCGGAGAGGGTGGGCAAAGCGGGTAAGGACTCTACCCCTATTCGCGGCCCTGAAGATATTACCCATCTAGGTTGGGATGACCGAAAGTTCCAAGAGTAAGTTCTCTCTCGCTTCTGCCGAACAAGATTCATTTTCTTTATTAATTTTTCTAAGTGTCGTTTGCTTTCTTATTCGCAGATACCGGGCTGACGACCATCCTAGGCGAGCAAATGTCGTCCATCAATATGCTTGCTCCAAGACTCCCGTCAATATAAGGGAGATTCCAGGCGACCATGTTCGCAGGGCGACGGAGTTGGTCGCCCGAGCCTGGACACGACCCATGGAGAAAACCATCTCCATGCAAGGGCTGGCGGACAACATCCATCTCTCAATGATGCACCATGCCAATGGCCTTGTTACAGCTCAGAAGGCAATGGCCCAGTTAGCCGAGCAAGAAGAAGCTGCTCGCCGCTATGCAAGCACTGCTCGGCAACTGACCGAAGAAAAGGACGGCTTTGTCAGCCAGTATGAGGCCAAACTTGCTCGCCTCAATAACCAGATCAATATTTACATTGACAATGAGAAGAAATATCTTGAAAAAATTCAAGGTTTATCTGGTGAATTGGGAGGCAAAGATGCCGGGCTCGGCGAAGAGAAGAAGAAACTATCTGCAGCCGAGAAGAAGATTGCTGAGCTCGAAGCAGACAATGCTCGTCTCAGGGAGGTGGAGGCCAGCACTTTCACCCGCGAGCAACTCGAAGCTGAACTCCAGACCCGGTCTGCCCCCATCTCAAACTTAGGCTATATCTGCGCCCACGCCGATTGCATTCGCATGGCTGACGCGTACGATTTTAAAGACATGGTGGAAGAAATGGGCAGGGACCTGACCGAGTTTCTGGAGCACTATCCCCCGCCGAACAACATCGAGATCCAACTGGGGGATATAGCCGAGTTGGGGGTCAAGATTGATAAACTTGACCCCAGTATCACTATTACTCACCCTCCACCTCAAGTTGATGAGGGCGAGCAAGAAGAGGTGTCGGCTGCCATGGACGAGCAGACTGCTAAGGAAATGGAGCAAAAGGTAGCTGAGGACATGGCTAGAAAAATGATTGTTGATCCACCTGCCGACCAACTCAAGATCTTCCTCCCGCCGAGCAGCAATAGATTTAGGACTTAGACTAGTCTTTACTTTGTAATAGTTGCTCGCTCTTTTTGTAGTACACTTCTTCTAGAATTCTTGTACTATTTTTAAGGCTCAATGCCTTTTATTTTAATGAAATGTCTTTCTTGTTCGCTCATCTTCTTTTATATATTAATTGCCTTTACATTTCTGTCAATGCTTTTGCAATTATAACATATAATTTTGGGCTTTGTTCGATTTGAACTTTGCCTTAATGGAATTTGGGTTTAGCCTTAGGTTCTGCTCATCTTAAAAGACGAACAACCTTTAATTGGCTTTGGTCCTCAGAATAGACTTGTACCTCGAGCTTTTGGACTTTTCTTTCAATGAACAACTATGTATACATTGTAAAAATTTACAAGTGTTGTAAGACTGTTTGTCACTAACATATACAACCTGACGAATAACTTTGAACACTGACTAAAACATGCTCGTTTATAATATTTTTGCCGAGCAACTTTGTCTAAAGTAAAAAAGATGAAACAGCACTAGACTATACAATGTGCCGAACAACTTTCCATTCTATACTTAGCAAAATTTTCAAAAAATTAGGCAAGTTTTTGGTTTGCCTTATTTGATTCACTTGCCCCCCAAGACATTTGTTCGCCCAATCAGGAACTTGCTTGACTCATTGATAGTACTTCTTTAGATGTACAACGTTCCAGGAGTATTGGGCCCGCTTGCCTTCCATATCTTCGATATCGTATACACCATTAACAAATTTTTCCGTTATACGATACGGGCCCTCCCAAGTTGGTCCCAATACACCTGGAGGTTGGGCGAGCAAATTTCTTAGAACCAAATCTCCAACTCTGAATTCCCTGATGGAATTATAGTGGCGTTCTGCTCGCTGCTTATATGTAGCATTTTTTAGCTCGGCACTTAATCTCTTTTCTTCGAGAAAATCCATTTTAGTAGCTAGAGCAGAGTTGTTCGCCTGTTCATCAAAGTTGGTCGTTCTGAATGTGTTGGTCTTTAACTCTATTGGTATCACGACTTCTGTTCCGAAAGCCATTGCAAAAGGTGTTTCTCCGGTGCTTGACCTGGGAGAAACTTTGTATGCCTACAAGACTTCCGAAAGTTCTTCAGACCAACTATTTTTGCTCTCTGCTAGCTGTACTTTTAATGTATGCTTGATTATCTTATTTACGGCTTTGACTTGTCCATTTGATTGGGGATGATAGGGCATAGAGTAATGTTTTTTGATCCCCCACTTTGCACAAAAGTCTCTCAACTCTTTCCCATCAAACTGCGGACCATTGTCTGTCACAATGGTCTGTGGAACCCCAAAGCGACAGACAGTGTTCTTCCAAATGAAGTTGATCATTTTCTGTTGCGTAATCTTCACCATGGCCTCTGCTTCCGCCCATTTCGTATAATAGTCGACTGCTACGACGGCAAATTGAACATTTCCAACACCTGCTGGGAAGGGACCAATAATGTCCATCCCCCACCTTGCAAATGGCCATGAGCTATAAACTGATACGAGCTGTTGGGCCGGAGTATGAATGTTCGGGGAAAAAATTTGACATTGATGACAAGTTTTTACTTTTTTGATTGCGTCTTGGCGTAAAGTTGGCCAATAATAGCCTTGTCTGATAGTTTTGTATGCCAAGGCTTGCCCCCCAGTGTGGTTTCCACATACTCCAGCATGTATTTCTTCGAGTATCGCTCGTCCTTGCCCCCTAGGCAAATATTTGAGAAGTGGGACTGATATTCCCCTTTGGTAAAGCTGCTCGCCCACTAGAGTGTATCTGGCGGCTTGCTTTGTTAGCTTGACAGCTTCAAAAGGGTTGTTTGGTTTTTCCCCACTTTCCAAGTATTTGACTATACTTGTTCTCCAGTCTTCTTCTTCACTTGTTTGTTCGTCAAGTTGGTTGAAATTATAACTCCTTGTTGATGGGTCATTCATCTTTGTAATTATAATGTCTGCCAACTCTGTAGGCCCTTCGCTTGTTACTAGTCGGGCCAGCGCATCTGCTTGTGTGTTGCTTGTCCTCGGAATTTGTTCAATGAAGACCTGTTCTAATAAGGACATTAGGTAAGCAACAATTCGCTGATACTCGATCATATGATCGTCTTTTGCTTCGTATTCACCTCGAACTTGGTTCACAATCATTTGAGAGTCGCCGAATATTTGTAACCGTCTAACACCTACTGCAAGGGATAGGTGGAGACCAGCAATGAGAGCTTCATAGTCAGCTTCATTGTTGCTTGCCATGAAACCAAATTTGATCGCCGAGGTGAATACTTGTCTGTCTGGACTGATCAGAACCACTCCTGCCCCCAAGGCTATGTTGGTTGAAGATCCGTCAACATAAAGATGCCAGGGGTGATCAAGTCCTCTCGTCGGATCTGGCGGGAAGGTTAGTTCGACTATAAAGTCAGCTAACACTTGCCCTTTGATCGCTGTTCGAGGAGCATAGGTCACCCCGAATTGGCTAATCTCTAGTGACCATTTTAGTAGACGACCATCTGTGTCGGGGCGATGGAGAATTTGTCTGAGTGGGAAAGTTGTTAGCACTTCAACTTGATGATAAAAAAAGTATGGTCGTAACTTCCTCACACTCATGACAAGTGCGTACGCCAATTTCTCGGTTGGAGAGTATTTGATCTCCGCCTCGTGCAAAGCTTGGCTGACGTAGTAAATAGGTTGATGGAATTTGCCGTCTTCCCATACCAGAACAGAGCTGATTGCCACTTCTGACGCTGCCAAGTACAAGTATAGCTTTTCTCCTGGGATGGGTTTTGATAGAATTTTAACATCTCCCAGGTAGTCCTTAAGTTGGTCGAACGCCTTTTGGCAGTTGTTAGTCCATGTGAACTGTCCTTTCTTGATGGCTTCAAAAAATGGACGGTATTTATCCCCCAATCTGGATATGAACCGATTCAATGCTGCTAGGCATCCTGTGAGCCTTTGTACTTCTTTTATCGAACGTGGTGGTTGCATATCTACGATGGCTTTGACTTTTGTTGGATTGGCTTCAATCCCTCGTTGACTAACAAGATGGCCCAGGAACTTTCCAGAATGGACTCCAAAGCTGCTCTTCTTCGAGTTCAGCTTCATGTTATAATGTCGAAGAATATCGAACACCTAGGTCAAATGCTGGAGATGATCTTCTTTTTGGGGGCTCTTGACTACGATATCGTCTATATAGACTTCTACCGTATCTCCGATTTGTTCATCGAACATCTTGTTCACCAACCTTTGGTATGTTGCTCCGGCGTTGATGAGGCCGAAGGACATTCTCTTCCAACACAACAAGTTTTTGTTCGTATAAAATGTTGTATTCTCTTGATCGTCTGGATGCATCAGAATTTGATGGTACCCGGCAAAGGCATCCATGAATGTTAGCATTTCATGACTTGATGTGTTGTCCACCAATTGGTCAATATGAGGGAGAGAAAAGTTGTCCTTCGGGCATGCTGCATTCAGATCTGTAAAGTCTATGCATTGCCTCCAAGTCCCGTTTGGTTTCCTCAAAAGAACTGGGTTCGCCACCCATTGTGGACAGAGTGCTTATCGGATTAGGTCATTGTCTAATAACTTCTTCATTCAAAACCTGATACTTGTCTGGGCCATATTTTCTTCGTTTTTGATGGACAAACCTTTTTGCTTGATTGATGTTGAGCTTGTGACAAGCATGTTTTGGATCTATTCCCACCATGTCTGCATGAGACCAAGCAAAAACATCTAGATTTTTACTGAGGAATTCTTTCATTCGGGATCTGTAAGGCTCAGGGAGCTCAGATCCTATGTACAATTCGAGATCCTGGTTTTTAGGATTAACTTTGAACGCCTCCAGTTCTTCAACTGGAGTTGCTCATCGTTTTTGTCCTTTCCAACGAGGATCAAGTATTGGTCCCTCAGGGTTGAAATCATTTTCGATGCTCATGGGCTCTGCTCCCACGCGGGGATCTAGATCGTCTGTTGGTCCTGATTCATTGTTGTTAGTCAACACCTGGCCCTCCAAGTCATCTGATGAGTGTTGCTCGTCACCACCCCTTTGTTGTTCGTCAGATGGAAGTTCCCCATGGGTGGTGATGAGTTGTTCGTCCAACACTTGTTCGTCAGAGTGTTGCTCGTCAGTATCCATGTGGTCCTCCTCTATGTCCATCATGTTCTCCAGTATTGATGGTTCATCAGCAGGATAGCTGGTTGTGGCTTCCATCATGGATACTAATGCATGCTTGGCCTGCAACTGCAGGAGATATTTCCGGGCCTTTCTTTGATCTCCCTTTACTGTGCCTGCTCCACTTGCTGTTGGGAACTTCAGACAATAATGGTAAGTTGAACATGCAGCTTTAAATTCATTTAGGAAAGGTCGACCAAGAAACCCGTTGTAAGTTGATTCCTGATCGATGACCAAGAAATCAACCATTGTTGTTATGTTTTTCTCGGGTTCCTCGACCGTTACAAGTTGAACGGACAACCTAATCTCCCCTAACGGGACTGTTATAGTATTTCTGAAGCCCAAAATTCTGTGATTTGAAGGTTGGATGTAGCCTGAGTAGTCTCCAAGTTGGTCAAGCGTGTTTTTGAAAAGAATGTTGGTGTAGGCCCCGGTGTCCACCAACAATCTGTGCACTCTGGTCTCCATAATCTTGGCACAGATCATGAGTGAATCATTATGGGGGGTCAAGATTCCCTCCAAATCCTTCTCGGTAAAGGTCAATTCTATTGTTTGCATGATGGATGGCTTAACCCCCATTCCCTGTACTTGATCGATCGCTCGCAATTCGGCTTTTCTTTTTTGGTTAGAGATCGGCGGTCGTCCATCAGAACATCCTCCCGCTGGTTCTACGGGTTCCATCATGTATAGGTCTTCAAGTGGACGAGCAGCAACAGCCGGAACTGGTCGTCCTGGTTTATTGTTCTTCTGAGGTTGATCATCCTCATCTTCAGAGTTGTTCTCCCGGGCTCTCTTTCCAGGTTGTCTTTTAACAAAGTCGGAGAGTTTCCCCTCCTCGTAGAACCGCCAAAGCTGCTTGAGCAAATCTCTACACTCGCTTGTAAAGTGCCCCACGCTTTGATGGTAGGCACAGTACTTGTTAGGGTTGAGTTTGCCAGTGTCCTGATGGATTTTCCGTGGAGGGGAGAGCAACTCCTTCTCTTTCACATTTTCATATACAGTATCGACTGACACTGTTAGCACCTGGTTCAATTTTTCCTTAAGCTCCGTCCCTTTATTGAATGCCTTCATGTTTTTCAGAACTCGGTAGCCAGTTTCGCCAGGTTTTCTTGTTGTTCTCCTTGGGATCAACTTTGTTCTCTCCCAAATTTGATTGCAAAGCCTCATGCATGGAAACGAATATGCCGGCTTGATTTCTGAATTCGGCATAGCTTCTTGGGCACTTCAGACGTACCTCTTTCCATAGCTTTGATCCTTTTTTCAACCCGGCCATAACAGCAACGATTTTTGTGTCCTCGCTGATGGGCTCACCAGTGAATTTGAACTTGTATTTCTTAGCTGGAGAACAACTATTTATAGAGACTAGCAAGCATGAGGTGCCCAAGACTCTTGGACTTCCTAGCTTTCATGCTAGACATGTGCCCTTTGACCTTATCTAAACTGAATCTTAGTTACAAAGTCTTCTTTGGTCTTATCTCGAACTCATTGTTGTTCGTCCAGGTCGGCTTATTTGATCCAGAAGGATCTTTCAGTCAAAGTTGTTCGTCTTTTGAGGGTATGGCTTTAGAGCTATTCATCTATATTCCTCGTTGAGCTGAGCTTCAGAATCTTAGTTCTTTGTTTGTCTGCATACACCTCTTAGGTTGGTGGATACATCACCTTTTATTAATGTTGCTCATCATCAGTGACTTGGCGGAATGTTCATATCTGGTCTCGGGTCTTAAAACCTGTTCGCCAGTATGTTGTTCGTCATTGGAGTTGTTCGTCATTTTATTCACCTCCCTGATTGATCCATGCACTCCAACTTGATTTTCTTCATTAACCACCTTTGATTTGGGGTTGATTCTCCGTAATCTCTTTTAAGTTCTTAATCCCTGTTTGCCCATCATTGACTGATGTTCACCTATCAAAAATTGTAGGCTTATGTCTGCAGATGAGAACTCTTCAGCTGTGGACTTATCTTCAACTCTTCAGTTGTAGACTTATCTTGAACGACTGTAGGGTTTCTGCAAACTTTGCAGTTGTAGACTTTAGAAATAGTTTTCTAAATTCTTCAAATCTTTAGTACCTGCAATGTTAGAATCCAAGAATCACAAATATAAGTTTTGACATTATCAAATTCAATACAAGAAAATTCTTAGGACACAAATATCCTAACTGGACTTGTTGCACCGGAAGGCATTCTTGAAGAAACTCCGAGACTTTATTTGGGATGATCCGTATTTGTTCAAGAGAGGGATATATTCGGTGCTTAGACGGTGTGTGCCCGAGGAGGAATGAAATGATATTATGAGGCATTGTCACGCCTTACCATGTGGAGGACATTTGGGAGGCGAGAAAACAGAAAGGAAAGTTCTTCAGGCCGGTTTCTTTTGGCCGATAATATTGTAAGATTGCATGGAATGGGTTAGAAGGTGTGATAAGTGCCAACAATTCAACACCATCACAAAGAGGGATGAAATACCATTGCACATATTTATGGAGGTTGATGTATTCGACGTATGGGGAATTGATTTCATGGGCCCATTTCCCCCGAGTAATGGGTACTTGTATATCCTTGTGTGTGTTGATTATGTCTCGACGTGGATTGAAGTTATCCCGACTAGAGTGAATGATTTGCGTGTTGTAATTGATTTCTTGAGGAAGAATATCTTTTCAAGATATGGAGTCCCGAGAGCATTGATTAGTGATGGGAGAAGTCATTTTGTGAACAAAATGATGGAGAAGCTCTTGGCGAAATACGAAGTCAATCATCGTGTCTCCACAACATATCACCCTCATTCTAATAGTCTCATGGAGGTGTCAAATCGTCAAATTAAGGAGATCCTCGAAAAGATGGTGAGTGGAAGTAGGAAGGATTGGTCTATGAAGCTTGATAATGCACCATGGGCCTACCGTACAAACTACAAAACTCCTTTAGAAATGTCCCTGTACCAGTTTGTATTTGGGAAAGCATGTTACCTTCCGGTGGAATTGGAGAATAAGGTATATTGGGCGATCAAAAAGCTCAATTTTGATATTACTATGGCGGGGGGGAAGAGGCTTCTTCAACTTTATGATTTGGAGAAATTTCGAGGTAGCGTGTATGAGAGTGCCCGAATATTTAAGGAGAAGACTAAAAAATGGCTTGATGCGTGGTTGAGGAAAAAGGAGTTACAAGTGGGTGATTTAGTTCTCGTATTTAATTCGAGAATGGAGTTGTTTGGGGGTAAGCTGAAATCTAAGTGGAATGGCCCATATGTGGTGAAGAATGTATTTAAGAGTGGATTCCTAGAGGTTGAAAAGGAGGATGGAAAGGTGTTCACGGAGTCCAAAAATTCTACAACCGCTCTTATGAGAATAAGGGAGGTAACTTTGAATCTCATGACCCATGAGCTCCTTTGAGCTCGGTCCGACATTAGGACCTTAAAAATAGCACTGAATGGGAGGCAACCAATTTTTACTTTATTTTATGTGTTTTGATTTTCTATTAATTATTTATGTGATCGTGTGTTGCTTAATCTCATTGTTAAGTGTTTTAATTGTAGGCTTGTATTAAGGGTGCAAGAGTTTCCAAGAGACTGATAGCGGGAAGAAATTCAAGGAAACAAAAAGGGCATGCTAGATTGCTAAGTGTCAACCGGAAATATGCGCATGAGGTAATCCTGAACACCAAATTTAGACCGCTTCACAAAGTCTAAGTGTGGGGAGGGGGGGTGGAGTGTTTACATGTTTTATGGCGGTACATATGCACCGGCGCACTTTAGAGGTTTAATTGATATATTGCACAGGTGCACGCCCTCTCATTTAGTTGTGTTAAGTTATATATTGTGCATTGACGGGTATTTGAGCTTATTGTGTGATTAGTGCACTCCTTGTACGTACTCATTTCTCAGACTCTATTATTGCATAGCAAGAAAAGGTTTGGGGGTGGTTGTCTTCGTGCTTTAAACGTTGTGTACTAAATTCATATTTGATATGTAAAAAATTTAGTTCAAATTTTTTGAAAATATTGATGCACAAAGTGATTATGAATGTATGTGAGTGTGAATGTTTTATTGTATGGTGAATTGGCATGGAGAGTCATGCGTTGGGAAGAGACCCCGACTCCTCGATAGAATGAGCGACCTGTTAGTACTCATATATGGTTGGAATTTTTGTAAATGGGGTTGAAAATACATAAAAACTCGAATTTTGGTCAGAACCCCAAGGCAGCTCAAGCAGCGCCTGCTCGAGCCCCTCATTTGGTCGAGTGCATCTCGAGCGGGACATGTTTCCAGCACGTCCAAGCAGCTCGACCAGAGCGCTAGCTCGAGCGCCAAGCGCTCGACCACGCAGTGTGATCAAGCGGCTCGGTAGGGCTACGGCTTGATTTTGGGGAGCTATTTAAATCTCATTTCACACATTAGCAACTACGAATTTTCGCCTCTTCACTCCCTTTCACCCCAAAACTCCATTCTCCACCCACATTCATCTTCAAAGGTCGAATTTCTCTCCACCAAGGTAAGTAATTTCATACCTTTTCTCTCTTTTCTCGGTTTTTACTTAGATTAGGGATGGTTTCAGTGATTTGAAGACTAGGGTTCTTATATATGGACGCAAATTTAGTGCTTTTTGTTGAGTTCTCTAATTCTTGCTTTCTTGTTGATTATTGATGCATATATGATATGGGTTTCTCAATTTTGACTTCAATTTGATGATTGAATGTGCAATTTGATGAATTTCTAGAGAGAGAAAGTATGAATTTAGGAATGTTGTGGGTATTACTTGTTGAGACATTGAATAATTGATTTTGGGAATTAAATATTGTTCATATGCGAAATTAAATAAGCCTTGAGCATGTAAATTGCACTTGTGTTAATGTTACTTCATGATAGGCTTGAATTTGCTTTGTGAAAGGGATGCGTTTTAATGAGATAGGATGAGCACCCTTAATTAGGCTATATTTTGTGAAGAGTGAATGAATTTGAGACTACTCTGTGAATTACATTGTGAAAGCATGTTAATGAGTGGTTTAATTTTTGTGATATAGATACAATGGCAAACCATGGACGCCGTGGGAAATCACTGATAGGAGATGAGTTGAGGGCTATGGAGCAGGAATTGAGAGAAAGCAAAGCATTGCCCTCGAGATGGAACCTTGATATTGGGCGCGACTGGAGAAATGTGATTTTCCGATGGAATAACGTAGCCAGAAAGGTGGAAAAGACTTGTCGCCCAGATTTAGTGGTGATGAGGGACATGGGTATCGAAGAAGAGGTCTGAGGAATCTTTAGGAAAAATGACATGTAGAATTTCAACAACATGTTGCTCGGTATGGAGACATATCCTGATCTAACGGAGCAATTTCTTGCCACGTTAGAAATGAGGGATGAAAACACTTTGGATTTAGGCCGCGGGACCAATGGATGGAAGAGCCAATCAAGAAATTAATGACTCTCTCATGCTCCCGTACATCGAAGGAAAAAGGGGCAAGGATAAGTAGTACAAGCTTGAGGACTTCTGGAAGCAGATCACGGGGGAAAAGCCGGGCTATAGAGATCCCAGAATGCCCGAGTGTCCGCCATCCAGAATCCGATAGTTCGGTACATTGAAAGACTTTTGGGAAATACTATCTTCGCCCGACCTGAGGGTGGAACGGTGACGGTGGAAAAACTATATGGATTGTGGTACCTTCACAAGAGGAGGTACAATTTTGGATGGGCATTCCTTGAGCATCACTTGGATTCCTCATACACTGTGGGGAACAAGAGGACTCGAGTAAGAGGCAGAGGGTTGATATCAATTTTAGTTTGTCATATGGGGCAAGAGCCTCAATCTGGACCACTAATAGGAGGAGACATAGATTTTGACAATTTGACGTGATATCTAATGCTGCACCGGAAACTGCAAAAGTTTTGTGTGAATTTTAAGGATGAAACGATATTTTCCCCGCCTAACAAAAAAGTTTATCACCATTGAGGGTATGAAAAGCCCAAAATTTGGGATGGCTACACCGGCACACCTCAAAGTAATTGAGGAGTTCAGCAAGAGGCTTGAAGATGCGGGACTATTGAGGGAGCCTACACCGAAGAGATAAAGAGGAGAAGGCTCGAGTCAAGCCCAACAGGATTCTGACGAAGAGGAAGATGATGAAGAGGAGGTAGAAGAAGGAAATCAGCAAGGAGTTGACATGGAGGAAGACATGCCTGAGGCATCGATGCAGCAGGGAGGGTGGTATCCTTCGCAGTTGGAGTAGACAGGGCTTGTTCACTAGGTGACCGACATAGAGACTGGCGTTAGAGGTTTGCGTCAGGACTATACTCGGCTGCGTGCGGACGTGACCACAGTTTAGGGTGATATACTAGGGATTCATGGAGATACCGCAGATTTGAGAATGGATGGAGGGCCTATTTATCGACCGGCTAGGAGTCAACCATCCTAATTACCGACCACCTCTACCTCCCGAGTTGTGATTGTTGATGGGGACTGCCCCATTTTCCCTCTTCTCTTGCTTTTTCTTTGATTTGTTTAGTCTCGTTTTCATTGTTTCCTATTGTGATACGTACTATTGGGTGAACTTGAGTGTGTTATGTGAACTGATTGAGCACTATCTATTTTCATGATTTTTGACTTTCTTTGATTGCTGATTGATTGTTCATCATTGAGTGTGATCTAGTAAGTTGGTTATTGTGGGATTGAATTAAGTGCTAGAGAATGATTGTGTTGTAAGTAGAGTGGATTTGAAAGGAAAGTCGTGCACTTATGAATTTTTCCTTTCGAATACTTGTGTGGTAATAATAAGATGTTGCTAGGTCTAGGCAAGGATGTGAAAAGCTGTGAGATTTGAGCCTTTAAGATGTTAGAATTCATCAAGTTAATCTTTTTTTTTTGTGAGTGGATCTTCACCTTAGAGGTGCTATAACTTGTGGGAACTCTCTCTTCTAGATTGTGTCTAATATGAAACGTCGGAAGTGATCTAAGGCCATTATTGATTTGATAAGTCACTTCGCCAAAAATTTCCCAACTAATGACATTTATCCCCTGTTAGCCCGTTTGACCTTGAGCCTATTTATTTGCTAGCACATTTGAGCTTATTCAAATTCTTAAAACTCTTTTTGTCCCAATTTGAGTGGAGAATAGGAAAAGTCGTGAATGAAAAGGGGTAGAGTTGGTTGATGTAAATAATTGTGTATGGTTGAGTGAGCACGAGAAAAGGGGCAATGAAATTTGTGAGTAGTGTGGAAGAACAAAAATTTGAGAATGAAGAAAAGAAAATACGAGCTCATATATAGTTTCAGAAAAATAAAAAATTAGGAAGAGCATTGAAAGAAAAAAGAAGTGAAAAAGAGTTGAGGTGTTGAAATTAGATGGAATTGAAAGTGCATTGTAAGGTGATATTAGAAGTGTTCTGTTCCTGAAGTGAATTACCGAAGCTGTGATTTTCTATTCTCCATTCACTTGAGTCAGTTTATCCTATACTCTTACCCCACTTGTCCAAAGTACCTTATATTATAACCTTGAACAAGTCCTTGTGATTCCGCATAAATTCTAGTATGTGGTCAAAGTTGAGAGTGCTTACAAGCCTATGGTTACTAATTTGTATGAATGATTGATCGAGAGTGCCCCTACTTATTATAAACACTTGTGAGGGAGGGAAACACACCGCCAAGTGCACATCCATGTTTTGATTTGGTGATTTTTCGTTATACCCATGAGTAGGAGAATGGAAGATGAGTTAGTGTGTGGTTGACCGATCTTTGAAGTTTGAAAGCGATCACTTGTATGATTTGGTACTCTGATTCATTTCTTACAATTTCACTTTACTTATTATTTCATTTCTTGAGTACAAACAATATGGTAAGTTTGGGGGGTTGATTAGACGTGAAATTGTGATGTTTTATTGCCCGATTAGTCCACATATTAAGTATTTTTGGGGAGTATTAAGAGTTATTTGAGTACTATTTACATAAATTGATCAATTTACCTCTTTGTTGTGCATATTAGGAAAGACGGCAAAAAACGGAGTTCGTAGGACTTTGAATAGACTCAAACGGACTTCAGGATGAGAAGATATGAAGAAATTATGAAAAGTATTAGTTCGGGCGAAGAAAAGTATCACTTGGCAAAAAGGAAGGAGAAGGTGCTCGACCAAGCCCCATGGTCGAGCACGATCCGCTCGACCAGGGGTGCTCGAGAGCCAATTGAACACTGTGGAAAAGGGGGCGCTCGAGCAATGATCGAGCACGAGCTGCTCGATCAAGGCAGCTCGAGCAACATTGGAACACTGGAAGATTGGAGCGCTCGAGGTGTGCTCGAGCAAGAGGCGCTTGAGCTTAGGGACTAATCAAGCATGATTTTGAAGAAAAAGGAGAACATGACGATGACCTTTCCAGGCCGCTCGACCAGGGAGCATGGTCGAGCGCCTGCCGCTCGATCAAATGGCGTGGTCGAGCGATTCAGCAGGGCAAATTTGAGAAACGTATAAATACCCATCCCAACCCTATTTTAAGAGAGCGAGACTCGTTTTTCGAAGTGGGACATGGAGAGAACATGATTTTGGGAGTTTAGCAAGGACTTTGAGAGGAGGAACACAATTTACAACATACGAGATTCATAGAACGATTATTGCTTTGAACGGTTTAGTTTTCTACTTTTGTTTTAATACTTTGAGAGATTGAAATTATAATTCCAGATTTTGAGACTTCATTTTTTATTGATATTCCAGATTTGTTTGCTATTAAATTCAAAGTTATATTTTTTATCTTGAATTTTTTGATTTCGTTAATCATGTCTTTGATAGTTATCGTTATTGCTTGTGTTTACGTAATCACCATGCTAGGTTAAATCCTTGTATGCTTAGGGTAGGATGAACTTGTAGAAGTAGGATGTTGGTACGTAATTAGGATGATCCGTGATGTATAGTTTAAATTTTCTTAATTATTGATTAATTCTAATAAACCCTAGAATAATCATATAATTAAGTACGAAAATTATTAAGGAGAGGATGACCACATCACTCTTTATCAACTAATAGGCTTAAGGAGAGGGTTTTTGAAGGGGTTTATAATTAACTGGTTTAGCGAGGGAAGACGGCCGAATCACCCGAGTTAAATAAGGGCCTCAGTAATTAAGCATAACTCATATAATTCAATTAGTGGGTTAGTGAAGTGAATTGTTAGAGTGGAGTATTGAGATTATTTCTGAGCTTTAATTCTTACAATTCTAGTGCTAGATTAGGGAAGTTGATTGCCTAGTTTATAGTACACTTAGGATTTCAACTTGGAACACCAAGATTATTTTAGTCAACGTACCAACTCCGTTAGTATATGTAGGAAATCCTAACCAAAACATCATCCATTTTGTTTGCACTTCAAACCGAAGTTAATATAGTTTTATTTTTGTTTACAAGATAATATATTTTTTTCTTCAAACAACAATCACATTCATATTAAATACGATGCGTAGATTTCCAGGGATTTACTCGCATACAAATCCTCTCACGGGTTCGATACTACTTGGTCTATATACTTACCTATATTACAGTGATCCCATACTCTTGTGGGGTAGCTACTAGTAAAAGCTAGTATTTTACGACAAAGTCACTCGCAAAATTATTTCTATTTCCATGTTAGACATTGAGGTTTTTTCTTCGCAAATAATAATTTTTATTTTGCGCTTAATGGTGATACTTATGAAAATGATCCTTTTATCAAATAGTTTATATTTTTTGCATTGTGGATATAATGTTATTGATATACAAAATAAAAGACTCAAACTTTGTAATCATGAAAACCCGACTTACTTGTGGCACTGTAGACTTGGTCATGCAAACGATAAAAGAATTGCAAGGTTAAGAAAGTTAGACTACTTAACCCCATTCGACTTAGAGTCTTGTGGTAATTGTGAATCTTGTCTCAAAGGCAAAATGACCAACAAACCATTTTCTGAAAAAGGGGTTCGTGCCAAAGAAGTTCTAGAGTTGATCCACAGTGATGTATGTGGACCATTGCACACTCTAGTTGGGGGTCACTTCGGCTACTTCATCACTTTTACTGGTGATTTTTCGAGATATCAATACGTGTATCTTATGAAACACAAATCTGAATCTTTGAGAAGTTTAAAGAGTATAAAGCTGAAGTAGAGAAGCAACTTGGTAAGAGTATCAAGACTCTTTGATCGGATCAAGGAGGTTACATGGAATCCAATCACAATAGACTCCACTTGGGATACCACAAATGAACAGTGTATGCAAGAGAAAAACTGAACCTTGTTAGACATGGTGAGGTCCATGATGAGCTTCTCCTCTCTTCCAACATTCTTATGGGAATACGCGTTACAAATCTCAATTTACATTCTGAATAGGATTCCATCTAAATTGGTTGAGCGTATGTCATATGAACTATGGTGTGGCAAGAAGCCAACTTTTACACACATCAAGACGTGGGGTTGCCCCGTGATTGTGAAAAAAATGCTTACCGATAAGTTGGAATCCAAATGTGAAAATGGTTACTTTGTGGGATATCCTAAGGAAACTAGAGGATATTATTTCTATCTACCTAAGAAACAAATAATGATTGTTTCTAGGCAGACCAGGTTCCTCGAAGAAGACTATGTCGTTAAGGAACTAGGTCGTAAGAAGATAGAACTTGAAGAAATTCAAGAACCACAGATTCACACAGAGACTGATGATTTGTTAAAACAACATGACAAACAATCAGTGAGAGCATTCAATAACTCTCATGGTGGAAGTTTATCACTGTGTGATCCTCTTTCAGCCAGTTGGAGTGTAATTGAAGTTGCATTGCCTTCACAACAAAGCCCAAGTGGGCTGAATGAGAATAACATAGTTCAAACACCCGCCCAAGAGACATCTGAAAGTATTGCTCTTGAGGACTCTCCGGTCAACGATGAAATCGCTGTACCACAAAATTTTCAGCATCAGAATGTACAGCCTGCACAACCACAGCTCTGTAAGTCTACTAGGACTCGTAATTCACCCACTAGATATTATAGTTTCCTCGTAGAGGAACATGATAATATGGAGATCCCGAATAAAGACGTTCCTAAAACTTACACTGAGACAACATTAGATGTTGACTCAAAGAAGTGGCATGAGGGCATGAAATCCGAGATGGACTCGATGTACACCAATCAAGTATGGGCATACTTAAGTTGCCGAAAGGGATTAGACCCATAGGTTGCAAGTGAGTCTTCAAGCGTAATACCAATGCAAATGGCAAAGTACAAACCTACAAAGATAGGTTGATGGCGAAAGGTTATAGTCAACGTGAAGGTATTGACTATGATGATACTTTCTCACTAGTTGCTAAGATCAATTTCATTCAGAAATGTAGTGTCATCCTGAAAAACCCTAAAAAATGCTCTCTGGCGATTTCCTCTCTCTCTTCCACTTTCCTTCGATTTTCATCCAATAACTCTCGATTTCTTCATGGATCCGGCAACTTTTGCCTTGATTGAAGCTGCGGCTACTAATCTTACAACAACAATCCTCTCTCTGAAGCCGACAAACCCTACTGTCGGTGCCTATGTCACGGTTTGGAGCGCCGCCACCCCTACGAGTGGGAACGACTCCGCCCACACCGTCACGCCCGGAATTGGAATACCACCTGATTCCGGGAATATGGGTATTTAATTTCCATTCCACTAATGCTAATAATAATTTCTTTACTGTGGATACTATTGGTGCCCTTTTGCCCTCACAGGATAGACACGATCATGGCTATCAGACGCATCATACACGACCGCAAGGAGGTTGTGAACTGGGCCTTAACACAGGTAATCACATGGCGCTTAACTCGGGAGGCTGTGTAACATCTCATATTCCACAGCAAACTGGTACAATCCCATCTACTTTAATGATTAATTCTGATTTTTCCAACCCTACGGGTGCTACTTGTGATGATGGTAATATACAAGGCGATGGTATCCATGATTTGAGATACAAATCACTTGCGGAAATTACTCAGGGGATTAGGGCTCGCGATGTTATCCCTGTTAGAAAAGGAGACCACCTTTCGGTGGTTATTGATGATGCGGTTTATCAATACGGTCTTCGTGAGCACGAAAATGCTCTTATTGGACGAGTATTCATAGCTCCAGGCACAAAGCCGACACCAGCACATGCTTCGATCCGTGAGCAGCTCGAAGCCCTTTGGGGTATTTGCGGGGCATGGTCTTTTACAACACTTGATCGGGGATTTTATCTAATTCAAATTCTAGTTGAACTGAGAAAGAAAGGATTTTTTCACGGAAGACATGGAAACTGGACTGCAGATCAATACGACTGCAAAGATGGGTGCCGGAATTTAATCCGTACAAAGCACAATCTCCGATTATACATGTATGGATCAGAATTTTTGTACTCCCAGTTGAGTATTTTAACGAGCCAATGATAAGGTCAATTGCTTCAGCAATTGGCCCTGTTATTGCGGTTGATGAGAGGACTAGGAACATGACTATGTGCCATTATGCCCGGGTCCTTGTTGAATTGGATTTAACTGGGGAGAAAGAATGGTACGCCATGTTTGAACGCTCGGGGCATTGTGCCACTGCCTCAATTGGATATGAACACCATCCGGATTATTGTTCTCAATGTTGTGTTTTAGGACATGATTCATCATCTTGTCGTGCGGCTAAAGCAAAGATAATGGTACATAGCCGAAGGGACTAAATGCTTCTACAAAGGAGGCTCTAAGACCAAAGGAATGGACTAAAAAGACTCCACCTGCGGCAGACTCGGAGGCAATTACAGGAACGGTGAATCCCAATGGGGTACAAGCTATATGGAGGTAGAAGCCTTTATCTTCACAGCCCCCACAACCAGTTAACACTGGTGAATCTCCCACACTACACACTTCAAACGTTTTTGCCTCTTTAGCCAATCTGGAGGAGGGTGCGGATTTGGACATGTCTTAGGGTGGTGATTCTTAACCATCGCAAGAGGACAAAGAGTTGCAAGAGTTCAACAAGGAGTTTCCACCTGCTGGTAGACCTTCACCCCCTCAAATCACTATTAATGTAGATTTGACGATGGAGAATTCCTCCCCGAGAGGTGTTTCGCCTTCACGGGAATATATGGAGGATTTTACAAATGATTATCTCACGGAGGAGTTTGTGCCTCAAGTAAATCCTCACAAGACAACTAAGGGCAAGAAATCAAAGAAAGTGAACCCCCCTACGAAGGAGTACTTGCTTCAAAATAAAATATCCAATGTCCCAGAGGCAATGACATATGTTCAGTCGCAGACTGAAATGCCTTTTGCTGTGATAGATTCGGGCGTGCAAGCTGCCGATATGTCCAAGATCGCTTCTTGGGCGGACCAATGTGATAAATTACAGCCGAAGCACGGTCAAGATAGTGTTTCCCAATGAAAAGCATTTCATGGAATACACAGGGTCTGGGCAACACCCAAACACAAGATGCCCTTATTGATCTCTGTAGAAAGCATGATCCGGACTAGTTCATTATTTTAGAGCTGAAGGTGAAGTTTGACACCATTTCGGATTCCTTTTGGAGCCGCCTCAAGTTGGTCAGGATCGCCATCAACGAGAGATCTCCCAGGGCTCCGAACATCTGGATTTTGGGCCGTGAGGTTTACCTTCAACATGTAGAGGTCGATTATGTTTCGAGTCAGATGATCATGATACACAATGCACATTCAAACCTGGACTTTCGTATGGGATGTGTTCACGCTAGTAACAATTATATTGCGAGAAGGGGGCTCTGGAATTCTATCTCAACTTTCTCAAATGACAACTTATGGATATTTGGTGACTTTAATGCAATCTTGGGCACGCATGAGCGCAGAACTTCGGCAAACACAGTGGATAGGACTCCTGTTGATGAACGTATCTAATCGTAAGGATTAGTGGCTGTTTAAATCTGTGTTACGTCACCAATCAATACATGTGATTGATTACCACCGTAATTGGTAAATCGAGGTGTGAATTTATCGAATTAGTAAATTCGGTAGTCGAAATTGAACTGATTTCGTATGTGTGGGCGTTTTAGGTGTATTTGTGTGTGTTTTGGAATTGTTTATGTATTTTAACTTTTTTTTGAACTTGTATTTCACAGCTGGAGAACAACTATTTATAGAGACTAACAAGCATGAGGTGTCCAAGACTCTTGGTCTCCCTAGCCTGCATGCTTGACATGTGTCCCTTTGATCCTATCAAAGCTGAATCTTAGCTACAAAGTCTTCTTTGGTCTTATCTCGGACTCATTGTTGTTCGCCTAGGTCGGCTTGATTGATCTTGTTGATTCTCCAACTTAAAGTTGTTCGCCTCTTGAGGTTGTGCTTTTGAAGTTGTTCGCCTTATGGCTTTGTTCACTTGTACACACCTCCATGGCTGTTTGCTGTATCATAATTTGACCAAGTTGTTCGTCACTGATGACTTCACAGTTGGCTCATTCTTGGTCTCGGGTCCTAATACCTGTTCGCCCATTAGTTGTTCGTCGGGGGAGTTGTTCGTCACTTTATACACCTCTCAGATTGGTAGATGCACCCCAATGTTGACTAATCTTTGTTTAAGCCTGTAACTTTTGTTCGCTTCATTTTGGATGATGTTCGCCCATCAACAACTCCTATGGTTGATTTCCAGAATTTCATTGATGAAAATGAGCTTCTTGACGTCGAGGCACGCGGCTCGACTTTAACATGGGTAACTTGTCACATGGGTTCCTTCATGGCTGCTAGATTGGACAGATTCCTGGTTAATAGAGGGTTTCTTCGTATGTGGGCGACTACTAAGGCCCTCGTTCTTCCCCGCTTGTCTTCGGACCATCATCCCATCTACATCAGATTACAAGAGAAGACGGCAGACTCCTCTCCCAAACCCTTTATATTCCAGGCCAAGTGGATACAACATGAGTCCTTCCTCGAGGTGGTGAGAGCAAGTTGGTCCGAACCCTATTCGGCTTGTAATGAGGAAGCTTAAGGCCCTTAAATCGGTCCTCAAAGATTGGAATGCCTGAGTGTTCCAAAATGTGTTTACGAATATTGAGGCTAATACTACCACTTTGGATAACATTCAACAGGATATTGCTTCTTTTGGTGACTCGGAGGAGCGTTTTGAGGAGGAATTAAATGCCATGGTTAGTTTGAACAGATTATTGCATCGGAGGGAGGTTCCTCTCAAGAAAAAAAACTATCTAAATTGGCTCAAGGATGGTGATAGGAATTCCAGGTTTTTTCACAGAATTCATGCTACTAAGAAAGTTAAGAATGCTATTTCTTCTCTTCAAATTATTGATTATTTAGTTTCGGATGTCCAGCATATTTCATCTCATGTCATTAATTTTTATACAAATTTGTTTTCCGAGGTCTACGGGGAGGAGGAGGTGGATTATTCTTTTTTGGACAGGATTGATATCATTCCAATTTCGACGAGTGATAATATGGGCTCATCTGTTTGCCTACTGAGGAGGAGATAAGAGAGGCTATTTTTGGCCTGGAGGCCGCGAGCAGTCTGGGGCGGGATGGTTTTGGGGGAAACTTTTATCAACACTGCTGGATGATTATTAAAGAGGATGGCATAAGGGCTGTCACACATTTCTTTACCACGAGAAGCACGCCTCCTGGTCTTAACTCAAGTTTTATTACGCTTATTCCGAAAACCCCTAGAGCCTTCAGGGTTGAGGACTTTCGGCCAATTGTTATAGGCAACTTCTTATTTAAGGTGTTCACAAAGATTTTGCCTACTAGGCTGGGATTGACATGTGATCCACATGTCATCTCTGCGGCTTTAGGACTTAGGGTTAGGTTTTCTTTTAAAGTTAATAAAATAGTTATTAGCTAAGATCAAGTCCATTCGAATTTTACTTGCAATGTCAGCACACCACGATTATGAGATTTGGCAGATGGACGTCAAAATAGCTTTCCTCAATGGTAATATTGATAAGGGAGTGTTTATGACTCAACCTTAAGGTTTCATATCAAAGCCAAAATCTAATCTTGTGTGCAAGCTTAAGCGATCCATTTATGGATTAAAGCAAACTTCTAGGAGCTGGAATATCCGATTTGATGAAGCTATCAAATCCTTTGACTTTGTCTGAAATTCGGAAGATCCTTGTATTTATAGTCGTAAATGTCAAAGACCTTCATGATGAAGGATCTTGGTGAAGTCTGCTACATCTTAGGGATCAAAATCTACATGGATAGATCTAAGAAGATGTTGGGGTTATGTTGACGCCAGTTTCCAGTCCGTCTGTGATGATTACAAGCCACAGTAAGGTTATATTTTCACTCTCAAATGGTGGAGCGGTTAGTTGGAATAGTTCCAAGTAAGAAAAAACCGCGGATTCAACAATCAAAGCTGAGTACACTGTTGTGGTAGAAGATGCCAAAGAAGTTGTCTGGATAAAACAATTCTTAATTGAACTAGGGGTAATTCCGAGTGTCAGAAGTCCAATAAAGTTATATTGTGACAACACTGGTGCGATTGTGCAAGCAAAGGAACTGAGATCCAATAACATAAACAAGCATGTACCTAGGCGTTATCACTTAATATGAGAGATAATTGCTAGAGGAGAAATGAAGTTAGAACGTATTCCCACAGAAGATAATCTGGCTAATCCTTTCACCAAACCTTTGAGTGTTCATGTACACACTATACATTTTAAAGGTCTAGGGATTAGACATTTAGGTGATTGGCTCTAGTACAAGTGAGAGATTGTTAGTGTTAGTGTCCTAGAGACAATCCTATTTTGAGAACATAATACTAAGATAATATTCAGTTTTGTTTTAATATTATTATTTATTTAATATTAAATGTATGTTATTATACCTGTTTGAATATTATGTTTGATTGTTTACATTTATTCTTACTTGTGTTCCCATGAGTCATTGTTGTCACTGAGAGTGTGAGAACTCAGATGACTGAAGCATGATTCACAAATAGTCCTGCTCAAGGATCATCAAGAATGGAATATTGATGATGCAATTGAGATTGATGTGCGATCTGCATCATACTCTTAGAGGGTGTAGTAAGATCTCACTTACTACGAGATACTAGGTATCTCATGATGGATGCACAAATACCTTAGATGGGCACAAATACCTTAGAGGGTATTGGTATACCCATACCGAGAAACCATTTGATGTAATTTCATTTATATGTCTATGGGTGTCTCGGTTAGTGGGAGCGATGTGATATTCCTTTGACTTGAGGTCAATACGCACGATCTATGTAGAGTGGTTAACTTTGACCATGACCGACGCCTACACCCTTCCATGGGTAGATATGTCTTGAATTGGGTTCATCAAGAAATGCATGTGCGTGGTAGTTGAGTCAAGAATAGGATTCATTCCTCAATGTGGATTTAGAGAGAATACTCGTCTTCTCATCATAAATGGATATAAGTCATCGGCCGATGCAAGTAACTTGGACTTTGTGACCAAGTGTGACATGAATGCTCAATTAGTGATTAGAGATAATGTGATTAAGTTATTTGAATAGACACTTTATCATGTTCAAAACTTAATCGAGTATTCGCGAATGAAAGGACATTATCACAATAGCCCAAATACAGTTATGGTAGTTGCACATTTCCTCGCAACGTACCTCATATATTGAGAATATCCTATTTATTATCTAGGGTTCAATTAAGACCGTTAGTTTGACTAATCACTCGATATATGAGGGCCTATGGGTCATACATAAGTAATTCACTTCACAGATTAAAGTTGGTTGATTAAGTATTAAATTGAATTTAACATTTAATTTATGGAGAATTAGTAATATATTAATTTGGAATTAATTATTATTATTATTATTTAATTAAATTAGATTTAGTTAAATAGAAATTCCAGAATAATATTTTGAATATTATTGTAGGATTTTATATAGATAGGGAAATCAAATCAATGAGATTTGGTTTGTAAGATTAGGGAATATATTCCCTAATCTTAATAGCTTGAGATTCAAGATGGGATTCAACGCTGGCAAATCTGTGACTTCGATAATTTCATATGTTCTCCATAAAATCCCTAGTTAGAATTTTCCTAGCAGATTCACCTCGGGATTCAACGCTGGCAAATCTGTGCGGATCTGCGGACGTGAATTACTTGGATACCGCATTTGAGGATTTTGTCTTCGAAGTACTATAAGGATTTATGTTGTTTATTCATCCTTTATGTTTATGTTATACAACAATGTAAAGATTCGTTGTTGGTGAATCGTTATCTTCCGCTGCATCGAACATGGTGTTTATCCCAATTAAATCCAACAATGAGAACCACACATGTCCCAGAGGCCATATTAGTGACGAACCATCTACATAGAGATGCCAGGGGTGATCAAGTCCTCTCGTCAGATCTTAGGGAAAAGTTAGTTCGATTATAAAGTCTGCTAATGCTTGACCTTTGATCGCTGTTCGAGGAACATAACTTACCCCAAATTGGGTGATTTCCAGAGACCGTTTAAGTAGGCGACCAATTGTGTTTGGACGATGTAAAATTTATTTGAGTGGGAAAGTTGTTAGCACCTCAACCTGATGATCGAAGAAGTACAGTCTTAACTTCTCACACTCATGATAAGTGCATATGCCAGCTTTTCTGTTGGAGAATATTTTACTTCGCTTCATGTAATGCTACACTGACATAGTAGATGGGTTGATGGAATTTTCCATCTGCTCGCACTAGGACAGAGCTGATCGCCACTTCTGATGCTACCAGGTACATATATAGTTTTTCACTTGGGATGGGTTTCGATATAATTTTTACATCTCCCAGGTAATATTTGAGTTGTTCGAATGCTCTTTGGCAGCTGCTCGTCCATATGAACCTTCCTTTCTTGATGGCTTCAAAAAATGGACGACATTTATCTCCTGATCAAGATATGAACCTATTCAGAGTTGCTAGGCAGCCTGTCAATCTTTGCACCTCTTTTACAGAATGGGGTGGTTGCATATCCACAATAGCTTTTACTTTTACGGGGTTAGCTTCAATCGCTTGTTGACTAACCAGATGGCCTAGGAACTTCCCCGAGTGAACCCTGAAGTTGCTTTTCTTCGGGTTTAACTTCATGTTATATTTTCGGAGAATGTCACACACTTGGATGGATGCTGGAGGTGGTTTTTCTTCTTAGGACTTTTCACCACTATATCGTCAACATACACCTCCACCGTCTCCCATATATGTTTGTCGAAACTTCTTGTTCATCGACTTCTGGTAAGTTGCTCCCGCATTGATCAATTCGAACGGTTTTCTTTTCCAGCATAGTAAATTTTTGTTTATATAGAAAGCCATATTTTCTTGATCATCGGGATGCATTGGAATTTGGTGGTAGTCAGTAAACGCATCTATGAAAGTAAACATCTTGTGTCCCGATGTGCTGTCCACCAACTGATCTGATGGATCGCGCCGGTGAAGGCGGTCCGTCCCCAAGATCGTTGTTGGGATACCAAACGTGTATAAACAATTAAAGACCTAAACATGCATCTAAAGACAAGTTTAGATCCGTTACCCTTGAAGACCGAGGCGTTGATTCCACTACTGATCTTCTAATCTATCTCCCAACCTCGTTCGTACACCGGGTGGACGGCGAACTAGCGAACGTGGAGAAAAGTGCCTCCCAATTTCGTCTCTTCAAAAACCCTTGCTCACGAAATTCAGCTGCTCACGAAATTCTTTTAGTGCTAGGGTTTCAAAGAACGAAATTGAAGCCTTTATATAGGTTTCATGGGCCAGACTAGGGATCTGTTAGAAAGTATAGGTTTGGGCTCCTCATGGACCCAAATATTCTTATGTTCAGCCCAGAACATATATTTGGCCCGTGAACATTAATTCATTCCACTAGAGAATTAATGTTGCACTCCCGTCCTATCCCGAACCGAATCAGGGCTTCTATTAGACTCTATAATTCCCCGTGTTAAAGATATCGCACGTCCATTAATTATTAAAGCTTCTGACCGCTTTAATTAATTAACATCTATTATTCCTTGAGTAGTACCACTCAACCTTGTTGTCGTACGGATTAAATCCACCTGCAGGGTTTAATACGACAATCCTTTATGAGTTTCCTCAAGGGGACGTCATCAACCTGGATCACCAGGACACGGTGCCCTAATGCCAATAAATAGACATCGTGCAAACGATGTCACTACCCAAGATACATAGTGCATTGAATCTAACAAGATTCTCACCCATAGTAAATCAAAGTAGTGAACAAGCGCTCCACATATCTAGATATCACAATTATGGTTAAGAATTACAAGAGTCACCAAGACCTTTAGTTCTTCATAACAGTCAGAATAGAAGAACATGTCTTAACTGTGATCCATTCAATACGACATAGCGTACTAGTATGAACTAATGGCCAAGACAAGCCACTAACAAGTTCATACTACAACTTATAGCAATAGTTATGTCCAGAACTATCTTAGTTGTGAATACTGTTTATATCTTATAAGGAACTGACAATGTGATCTTCTGTGTGACTACAAACCCACCACATTATCTACAATATAAGATAAATAGACATACAAGTAATACAAGCAATTAATAAGATTGCAATAATGTGAAAAACCATTTATTTCAGATAATAAGGAAATTGAATATATCCATAAAAGGCCAACAAAAGTTTGCTTTACAGTATACACCAACAATCTCCCACTTATACTAAAGCTAAACTTTTAGTATACAAATAAAGACATATCAATTCTCCCACTTATACTTAAAGTCTAGCTGGTATACATCGTAAACCAAGACCTTCCACATGCTGCTCAAAACCTTTCATCCCCAGAGTCTTTGTGAAAGGATCAGCTAGGTTGTTCAACGATGCAATCTTAGCTACAGCTACGTCTCCTCGATTTACGATGTCTCGTATAATGTGGTACTTCCGCTCTATGTGTTTACTCGCTTTATGGGCTCTAGGTTCCTTTGAGTTTGCCACTGCACCCGCGTTATCACAATAAACAGTGATACACCTTGGCATACTCTTGGACACCTCCAAGTCCAAGAGGAAATTACGTAGCCAAACAGCCTCTTTGGCAGCCTCTGAGGCAGCTACGTACTCGGCCTCCATAGTGGAGTCCGTGATGCATTTCTGCTTCACACTTCTCCAAGATATGGCTCCGCCTCCCAACACAAACACATAACCCGAGGTAGACTTCCGTTCATCTAGATCAGCTTGGAAATCCGAATCAGTATAACCCACAGGAACAATACTATCTGACTGGTATACCAGCATATAATCTCGAGTCCTTTTCAAGTACTTGAGGATATGCTTGACAGCAGTCCAATGTCCTTGACCAGGGTTAGACTGATATCTTGCTACCATACCGACTGCATAGCAAATATCAGGCCTCGTACACAGCATCGCATACATAAGGCTTCCTACAGCCGAAGCATAAGGAACCTTAGCCATCTCCTCTATCTCCTTCTGTGTCTTAGGACACATATCCTTTGATAAGGGAACTCCATGTCTGAAAGGTAGTAAACCCTTCTTTGAGTTCTGCATGCTGAAACGAGCAATCACAGTATCAATGTAAGATGCTTGAGATAAACACAACATTCTCTTTTTCCGATCACGAATGACCTTTATACCAAGAATGTACGATGCATCTCCCAAATCCTTCATTTGAAACTGCTCTGAAAGCCACACCTTTATGTCTGATAATACTTTCACATTGTTGCCAATGAGAAGAATATCATCTACGTACAGTACTAAGAATACCACGACGTCTCCGTTACTCTTCTTATACACACAACTTTCATTTTGACATTGTTCAAATCCAAAAGATTTGATCACCTCATCAAAACGAATGTTCCAAGACCTGGAAGCTTGCTTTAACCCATAAAGGGACTTTTTCAGCTTCCAGACCAGATGCTCTTGGCCTTTCTTCACATAACCCTCAGGTTGCCGCATGTAGATATCCTTATTCAGATTTCCATTAAGGAAAGCTGTCTTGACATCCATTTGCCAAACCTCATAGTTCATGTGATTAGCTATGGATAAGAGAATCCGGATCGATTTTAGCATGGCTACTGGTGAGAAGGTCTCGTCATAGTCGATTCCTTCTTTCTGGGTAAAACCCTTTGCCACCAACCTTGCTTTAAAGGCAATAACCTTCCCATCAGATCATCTCTTACGTCTGTAGACCCACTTACACCCAATGACTTCCTTGCCATGGGGAAGTTCGCTTAGGTCGTACACTTCCATAGCATCCATAGATTCAATTTCTGAATCCATAGACTTGTGCCAAGACTCTGCATCTTTGTCTTGAATTGCCTCTTTGTAAGTCCAGGGATCGTTATCATCATGTTCATCACTTGGAATCAAGTCCACAGACTCTCCCACAAACATGAAACGATCAGGTTGACGTACAACCCTCCCACTACGACGAGGCAATGCATGCAAAGGTTCATCAGAGCAATCACGTTGTGCAGTCTCTTGTGGTATTTCCTCTTGCACACTCGGTGTGCCATTGTCTCCCCTTAACTCATTGAGAATGATCTCACTATTGGACTTATGCTCATTCATATAGTCTTCCTCTAAAAATCGGGCATTAGTACTGACTATCACCCTCTGATCTTTAGGACTATAAAAATAACCACCTTTTGTTCCCTTAGGATATCCTACAAACAACCGTACTTCAGTTCTAGGTGCCAACTTATCAGCTTCCTTATCCAGCACATGTGCTGGACAACCCCAAATCCGAATGTGATTGAGACTAGGCTTTCGCCCAGACCACAGTTCAATCGGAGTTTTTGGAACCGCTTTAGAAGGTACGTAATTTAGAAGGTACGCCGCTGTTTCCAAGGCATATCCCCAAAACGAGGTAGGTAATGATGCATAACTCATCATTGATCTCACCATTTCTAATAGAGTTTTATTCCTTCTTTCAGCTACGCCATTCTGTTGGGGAGTACCAGGCGCAGTGAGCTGGGATGTAATCCCATTCTCTAATAAGTATTGCCTAAATTAATTATTAAGGTATTCGCCACCACGATCAGATCGTAGTGACTTGATACTCTTACCATGACGGTTCTCCACTTCTGCCTTAAATTCTTTGAACTTGCCAAAGCATTCAGACTTGTGGCGCATCAGATAGATGTACCCATATCTTGAGTAATCATCAATGAAAGTGACGAAATACTCAAAACCACCTCTAGCTTGAACAGACATAGGCCCACACAAATTAGAGTGAATCAATTCTAACACATCACTGGCCCTATTCCCCTTGGCCTTAAAAGGCCTTGAAGTCATCTTGCCTTCCAAGCAGGATTCGCAGACTGAGAATGGTTCCACTTGGAGAGACTCCAAAGAACCACTACTTACAAGTCTTTGAATTCTCCTCAGATTGACATGACCTAGTCTTAGGTGCCAAAGATATGTTTGATTCATCTTTGAAGGTTCTTTTCTCTTATTTGATGATGATGAATGAGTTTCAGTCATAGTACGATATGCACAAGTAATAGTGTAAAAACTGTTTTCTAACGTGCCAGAACAGATTAAAAAGTCATTTCTCATAATAACAACTTTGTCATTAAAAACAACTGAGCATCCATCCAAAAACAACTTCGAAACAGAAATTAAATTCTTCCGAAAACTCGGCACGTACAAAATGTTCTTTAATACTAAAACAAAATTAGAAAAACATAAGTGCACATCTCTCACTGCGACCACTGCTACAGTCGTAGCATTGCCCAAACTGATAGTAATCTCGCCCTCACTCAGTTGCCTTGTTTGCAGAAACCCCTGCAAGGTATAACAAACATGATCAGTGGCTCCTGTATCTACTACCCAAGAAAGGGCAGAACAAGCCGCAAAGCATGTTTCAACAACTAGAGCAAGAGATGTACCAGAGTTATCCTTTTTCAAGAGAGGACAATCAGGCTTCCAATGTCCGGTCTTGTGGCACTTGAAGCATTTGCCTTTCGGCTTCTTCACGCCACCAGAAGGCGCCAAAACCTTACTCCCACTGCTTCCACCACTACTTCCACCAGCCTTTTTCTGAGAAGGCTTTTTCTTCTTCCCGCCCTTGGACGAAGAAGATCCAGCCTGAACAGAAACATGGGCTTGTGGACCCTTACCCATGAGACCTTCCGCCGCAACCAACTCCGCAAGAAGCTCAGCTACAGAATAGCCCTTCTTACTCATGATTATGTTCAAACGAAAGTTTTCAAATGATTTTGGGAGCGAGTTGAGGATCATATCGACCTTGGCATCACCGTCGATTTCTCCCCCGAGCACCTCTATCTCATTCAGATATTCCATCATCTTGAGACAGTGGTCCCTCACCGACGCTCCCTCTGGCATAGAGGTAGTCATAATTTTCCTCATAGCCTCAAAACGGGCAGCCCTATCTTTCTCACCAAAAAGCTCTTTTAGGCTCAACATCATATGTGCGGCAGTAGGCATGTTTTGATGCTGCTGTTGTAAAACATTTGACATAGAGGCCAAAATGTAACAACGAGCCATCTCATCAGCCTTGTGCCACTTCTTATGAGCCTCCTTTTGCTCTTCAGTGGAATCGGGTGCCAGATCGGCAGGAGCAGGAGTATTGAGCACAAACTTGTACTCATCTGCAACCAGGACAATGTCCAGATTTCTCTTCCAATCCAAATAATTCAGACCAGTCAGCTTATTTTCTTTTAAAATAACCATAAGCGGGTTGAACGTCATCTTATTAAATCTGAAATAAATTAAATGCAAGCAAGCATTAAAATCACATAAATTGAAGCATGAAATATTGGAAACCTTCAAAACCAACATTTAACACAACCTCCAACAGCCCAACAAACAAACACGCAAGCCACGTTAGGATGGTCGTTTACGCGTGTGTTCATCAACCAGACACCAAGTCTTTAATTTCAATATCACGTCAACTTATCCTTATGACGAATGAAATTAATAGTCGGACCTAAACTGGCCATGTGAATTAGAATAGGGACCCCGTTGGGGGGTTATATTAAAATTCACATCTAAGTGATGACCACAATTTAACTGTAGGAACTATTATTCACAATTGACGAGCTCATACAAAGAACACGTCGCTAGTAAATAATTCACTACAGTTATCTTGCATTAATCTTAACTGATGAACTCATGAATAATACATCCGTTGGGGATGATCACACACTTCATTTTAAGATTAAAACATTTTGATTAGAAGTCTTAACTAGTAAGCTTGTGAATGTTGCATCCGTTAGGGGGAGACTCCCAAGGTCCCACGAGCAACAATCACCTTACTTAAAGACCAATTGTGGAGGCCAAAGAATTAATTAAATTAAATTCTACTCACTTAGTCATTTAAAACTGAAGATTATTCACAGGCAATAGCAGATTATAATAAAATTAATTATAAAACACAAACATGCCATAAAACGATAGATAAAAGCATAAATAAACGCATATCTATCGCAACCCCTTCTAAAACTTATCAAAAACAGCCTATCAAAGCTATTACAATGATAAATAAAGGGCGCGGATGGATGCCTCGCATCGGCCTCTCACGCAAAGCAAGAAATGGTCTCGAACGGGTCGAATTCACGTCACCCGAACTAAACTGGCAGAAAACTTCATCAAGATGATTGAATTAGGTCTCGCCACAGGGGGTCACAGCGTAGCTGGGCTGGTCTGCAGATATCGTCACGAGGTTTCCGAAATGGGCATACTTGCAGAAAACGGACTCCCGAGTCAAAAGTTATGGCCAAAACAGTGAACGACACCGTCTAGGGCCAAAAACTTCTAACACAGAGAACCTGAAATCCGTTTCCACATCCTCCATCCGACATTGCCCGCTCTTGTGATCAGAAAACACAACTAATACAAGCGAACGAAACCCTAATACAGTGATCTATTGTAAAAGAAACCTATACTACCCACACTTATTATCTGGTGGGAAAAACGATCACAAAAACACACAAGGGTTGCGATAGAGAAACGATCTAAAACCACGAAAGCAGAAAACCAGAAAATAGATACACGTTTCTGGCAGAGCCAACAATCCACGAATCCTTGGCTCTGATACCACTTGATGGATCGCGCCGGTGAAGGCGGTCCGTCCCCAAGATCGTTGTTGGGATACCAAACGTGTATAAACAATTAAAGACCTAAACATGCATCTAAAGACAAGTTTAGATCCGTTACCCTTGAAGACCGAGGCGTTGATTCCACTACTGATCTTCTAATCTGTCTCCCAACCTCGTTCGTACACCGGGTGGACGGCGAACTATCGAACGTGGAGAAAAGTGCCTCCCAATTTCGTCTCTTCAAAAACCCTTGCTCACGAAATTCAGCTGCTCACGAAATTCTTTTAGTGCTAGGGTTTCAAAGAACGAAATTGAAGCCTTTATATAGGTTTCATGGGCCAGACTAGGGATCTGTTAGAAGGTATAGGTTTGGGCTCCTCATGGACCCAAATATTCTTATGTTCAGCCCAGAACATATATTTGGCCCGTGAACATTAATTCATTCCACTAGAGAATTAATGTTGCACTCCCGTCCTATCCCGAACCGAATCAGGGCTTCTATTAGACTCTATAATTCCCCGTGTTAAAGATATCGCACGTCCATTAATTATTAAAGCTTCTGACCGCTTTAATTAATTAACATCTATTATTCCTTGAGTAGTACCACTCAACCTTGTTGTCGTACGGATTAAATCCACCTGCAGGGTTTAATACGACAATCCTTTATGAGTTTCCTCAAGGGGACGTCATCAACCTGGATCACCAGGACACGGTGCCCTAATGCCAATAAATAGACATCGTGCAAACGATGTCACTACCCAAAATACATAGTGCATTGAATCTAACAAGATTCTCACCCATAGTAAATCAAAGTAGTGAACAAGCGATCCACATATCTAGATATCACAATTAGGGTTAAGAATTACAAGAGTCACCAAGACCTTTAGTTCTTCATAACAGTCAGAATAGAAGAACATGTCTTAACTGTGATCCATTCAATACGACATAGCGTACTAGTATGAACTAATGGCCAAGACAAGCCACTAACAAGTTCATACTACAACTTATACCAATAGTTATGTCCAGAACTATCTTAGTTGTGAATACTGTTTATATCTTATAAGGAACTGACAATGTGATCTTCTGTGTGACTACAAACCCACCACATTATCTACAATATAAGATAAATAGACATACAAGTAATACAAGCAATTAATAAGATTGCAATAATGTGAAAAACCATTTATTTCAGATAATAAGGAAATTGAATATATCCATAAAAGCCCAACAAAAGTTTGCTTTACAGTATACACCAACAGATCAATGTGCGAAGAGGAAAATTATCCTTCGGGCAGACTGCATTCAGATATGTAAAGTCTAAGCATAGCCATCAGGTTCCATTTGTCTTCCGCACCAGAATTGGGTTTGCTACCCACTGAGGGTAAAGGGCTTGCCGGATTATATCGTTGTCGATCAACTTTTTTACTTCTTCATTGAGGGCTTGATATTTATCTAGCCTGTGTTTTCTTCTTTTTTGGTGGACCGGTTTCTTTACCGGATTAATATTAAGTCTGTGATAAGCATCTTTTGGATCAATTCCTACCATTTCTGCATGTGACCATGCGAAGACATCGAGATTTGCCTTGAGAAACTCACTTATACAGGTTCTGTAAGGCTCAGGGAGCTCAGACCCGATGTAAAGTTCTAGATCATCATGTTTAGGATTAACTTTGAGGGCTTTCAGTTCTTCGACTGGAATTGCTTGGCATTTTCATCCTTTCCAACGTGGGTCTATTATAGGTCCCTCAAGGTTTAATTTATCTTCAATGTCCATTGGGTCAACTCCCAGGTGTGGTTCTAGATCATCTGCTTGTCTTGGCTCAATGTTGTTTGCCAGAATCTTACCCTCCAAGTCATTTACAAAAGGTTATTCGTCAATGTTCATAGGTTGCTCGGCAGGAACCGAAATTCCCTCTCCTTGCACAGGTTGTCCCTTTTTGGGTGAGAGTTGCTCACCCAAAATAGGGAGTTATTCGTCCAACTCCATTTGATCTTCCCTAGAATCCAGAATATCATTCAGAATAGATGGTTCATCTGTTGGATAGCTAGTGGACGTCTCCATCATCAAAACTCTCTTTTCATTAGACTGAAGTTGAAGAAGACATTCTCTTACTTTTTTTCTACTCCCTTTTTAACGATCCTGCGCCTTTTGAAGTTGGGAATTTTATACAGTAGTAGTAGATTGAAACTACCGCTTTAAATTCATTCAAAAAAGGACGACCGAGAAACCCATTATAGAAAGATTGTTGATCTACAATAAAAAAACTCTACCATTCTAGTCAATCTCCTTTCTGGGTCCTCGGTCGATACAAGGTCGACAGACAGCCTGATTATCCCGAGTGGGATAGTTACAGCATTACCAAATCCTAAGATTCTATGATTTGAATCTTCAATATAGCTTGTATAATCTTCAAGTTGGTCGAGCGTATTTTTGAAGATGATGTTGGAGTATGCTATGGTGTCCATTAGCAGGCGATGTACTTTGGTCCCCATGATATTAACACATATAACGAGGGAATCATTATGGGGAGTAAGAATTCCATCCAGATCTTTCTCGGTGAAAATCAACTCCAGAAGTTGCTTGACAGGGGGGTTGACTCCCACTTCATGAAAATGAGCTATTGCACGTAGCTCTGCTTTCCTCTTTCTGTTGGAGATGGGAGCTCGCCCATCTGAGCATCCTCCGACCAGACCTGATGGCTCCATCATCAGGATCTCCCTTGGTGGGCCTGCTGCGGTGGTTGGGGCTGGTCGCCCAGGCTTGTTGCTCTTGTGGGATTATTTGTTGTCTTCCCCATCTGAGCTGGGGGAATTGTTCATCCGGGGCCTCTTACCAGGTGGTCATCGGACAAAGTCCAACAACTTGCTCTCTTCATAGAATCGTCAGAGTTGCTTGAGTACGTTCCTACACTCACTCGTAAAGTGCCCCACATTCTGGTGGTAGGCACAATACTTGTTTAGGTTGAGCTTGCTAGCCTCTTGGCGGATTTTTCTAGGTGCGGAAAGCAATTATTTGTCCTTAACATTATTGTATACCGTATCAATAGATACGGTGAGCACCTGATTCAGCTTATCATTTAACTTTGTCCCTTCGTTGAATGTTTTCATATTCTTTGGGACTCGGTAGTTGGTTCCGCCGAGTTTTTTCAGGTTTTCCTTCAGGTCAGTCTTGTCTCCCATATCTTTTTGTAGGGTTGCGTGCATGGAGATAAAGATGCCGGCCCGATTACTGAATTCAACATATTTTTTTAGGGCATGAAAGATGTATTTTCTTCCATAATTCTATGCCCTTTTTCAACCCGGCCATCACAGCCACGATCTTTGTATCCTCACTCACCAATTCTCCTTCCAACAACATTTTGTTAAATCTTTTCAAGAAAGACCGGTCCGACTCATCACCAGATTATTTTAAGTCGGATAACTGGTGTTTTCTGGAAAGGTATGATTCGACCGTGGAGAACTAGGAGAGGAACTCCTTGCTCAGCTGGGCAAAAGAATGAATTGATGCCGGTTGCATGGTAGAAAACTATTTATGCACCCGGTCCCCCAAGGTTAGGGGAAAATTCTGATATTGGGTAGCATCGCTGTCCCCCATAGAAATCATATAGTCGGAATATTTCATCAAATGGTCTCGGGGATCCACCGTCCCCTCGTATTGGATGCATGCAGGGAACTGAATTTTTTCTGAATTGGGGCCTTCAAGATTATCGAAGACAAAGGCGAAGATTACATGTCTGTTGCCTCAATTCCTCTCTGAGAGTCCAACTGACCCTGCGTATTCTCAATGGCCTTCCTCATGGCCGTCAATTCGTCCAGAGATGCCCCCTGACTCAGAGGTTGTTTGGCGAACAGAGGTGTCTGACCTTCTACTCGTCGCAGTCCCTCACTCGGAGGGGGTATTTTGTGGGCTGGCTTTCTGGGGTTGCTCGCCCCATTTGGACCCAAGAGCACAAGAGCTGATGTAGACAGTCTCTCATGGATGGAGGGGCGAGTTGGATTAGGAGTTGTTCGCCCTTCAGCTGCTCTTGGGAGAGCAGCATCCTGATTTGGTTTGGGTCTGCCAAGCCTTTCCAAAACACTAGAACTTGAAGTCCCGTGACTTGACCCAGCTGCTCGGCTATGTGTGGACTCGGCATGGCCCTCCAATCTTTCACTCATTTTGGCCTTGCCTTTTGCCCTCTGTACTTGGGCACTATACACCTTATTAAGTTGCTTGTCCCGAGTTAGCCCAGGTCTCAGTGTATTGACTAGGTTTAGCTTGGCTCTTGTTTGAGAGGGGCATGGCTGCTCTTGTTGTTTTTGCAGAGCTTGCAACGCAGCAATTGTGCGAGCCAGTTTGCTGGGGTTACTAGCCAAAACCTCCAATTTTGGAGGCATAATGTTTGTCACGGCCGATGGTTTGGCTCTATTTGTCACGACCAATGGTTTGGCTCGTCGTCCCGTCGATAATGCCCTGGTCGGCGGGGTCCTTGCCGAGAGATGAGAGAGTTGAGTCTCTCTTGAACAAGGCATCTCAGTTATGGAATTATGTGAATCTTCAAATCTTTAAATCTTTAAATGAAGAACACCTAGAACACTTTCTTTTGAGTTTATAAGAAAAAATCAAGAACACCTTCAAATCTTCAAGTTTTTTATCCTAAATTTCTTGAAGATTTCTCACGAATCGGAGGTTTAGACCCTTCTTCTAGTGCCAATTTATTGATGATCTATTCTAATATAACATATTAGTGGCTTCTTTTTACGGTAATTTGGATCAGCAAGCAATATCTTATGATTGATTACTACCGTAAATAGTAAATACGATTGATCAGGGATTGAGAATTGTAAAATTGTGTATTGATTACCTATTTATTTCATATGTTTGCGTTTTTTTGTATATGAGTGTGTGTAGGGAGATTTTTGTGTAGTTGAACTTATTTTATAAAATGTAAATCAACTTATTTATACAAACCGCCAAGTAGGTGGTGGACTAACTCTTGGACTTCTAGGGCTTGCATGCTTGACATATGTCTAATTTGACTTGTTTGACCTTATCTAAGACTTAAATTAGTTACAAAATCTTCTTTAATGTATATCTCATCCTTGGAGTTGTTCATCCTTGCTCAGTTTCTTGTTTTCCATCTTGAGTTCTTCATTCAAAGTTGTTCCCCATCTTTGAATGGTAGGTTAAAGTTGTTCCCCACAGTATTTCTGTATGTTCTTCAATCTTGCTCTTGACTTCGTATGCTTATGGAATAGTCTTTCGCCTAAAAGTTGCTCGTCAAGTAATATGGGAGCTGGAATGACACACCACAAATTGATTTAGGCACCACCCTTACGTCATTCTTGTTCGTCACTCTTGCATTGATTAGCTTTAATCATAATCCGAGTATTTGTGCCTTAATGTTGTTCGCTTAGCATTAAAAGTTGTTCGCGTATTAGCAATCACTACAATATATAATTCACTTCATAAGAACGTGACACATCATCCAAATGCTTCTCAAGATGTTACATCATCAGTTTAAACTCCCTATTAGTATAATTGGGGATCAAACACGGATACAAAATTAAGATATTCGATTGAATATTCATAAATATTCGATTAAATAATTGGTTAAATATATATTATATAATTGTATACTAATAATAATTATATTTATTTATAAATTTAAGACCATTATAATTATATTAAGAAAATTAACCCTTCAGAATTTATCCATAAATTGGCTTTTAGACCGCCCATAATTTAATACTTTAATATAAAAAATCATCTTAATACTTAATTATATAAAAGTAAAATCCTATTAAATAAAAAAAGAACTACGCTCGTCATTTGTTTATCAGAGTGTTTTTTCATGATTTGATAGTTACATTTTTTTTCATTTACGTGTTTGATTATTATGTTAAGTAAAATTTTAAGTTTATGACTTGTTGGTGAATTCAAATAATAAAATATGTTTTAAAATTAATATTTTAATAGTATTTGTTTGGAACATGTTTGAGAAAAAAAAATTGATTTGAATATTTGACTCGAATATTTGTATATTTTCTAATTATTCAATATGAGTTTCAAATCAAATATAAAACAAAATTTTTAATTAAAAAAATATTCGATTCGAATTCGATATTCGAAATAATTTTACAATTACGAATCAAAACAGTTGTATTCTATTCGATTCGTTTACAACACTGCCAAATATCATGAAAGTGAAGAAGAAAAAGATAAAGAATGGTGAACATGAATAATTACAATATAAACTACACTGAATTGTTGATTAAAATATGAAAAGATAAAGATAAGAGAGTAATGGTAAATAAAACAAGGGTTTTTCTACGGTTAGGAAGGCTTTCGCCCTTCCTGACGTCAGTAAACCAATAAAAACTTGACACATCATTTAATTTCGCCATTTGCGATCTAACTTCGCCCAAAGGAAAATTATTATTTTTTTATAGAAAATTTTATAAAATTACAAAAATATCCTTATATGTTTTTATTTTAAAAAAATTTATTTTAACCTTGTATTTTTTTGTAATAATTAATTAAATTTGAATTGGAGTTTTTAAAAATCATTTAAATTTTGAAAAAATTAAATCAAAACACAATTTTCATTCAAATTCATTTGTTTTGACACACCCTCTCTCTCCTTTTTTTTTCTTGATCGTTCTTTTTTTTCTTTTACAGTTCTCCTTCTTCCGATTTAACTTGAGTTTCATCCTCCAGCTTCGTCACGTCAAACAACCATCGCCCCCATTTGATTTGCCTAAAACCGATCAATCAATTAAAACATACAAATCTATTTCAATCATATCAGCAATGATTTAGGATTTTATATTATAGCTTAAACATTGAAATCACTGAGGCTTTTACACAAACACCTAGATTAATAAACCAAACTGTTACAGAACACAAAATAAATACCCAATGCACTCTTTTGACTAACACCTTCATGGACAACATCCCATATACGCAAGCAGAATATCGCTCTTTTTCATAGGATACGAACTGATATACTCAGAAAGTTAATTCAAACATATTTTACTGATTTTTGTTTAAGAAAAAATAATTAATGAATTAATTTACCAGGTCCTGTTAATGAGTCGGCACAGATTGAGCAACAATACTAAACCAATTACAAATAAAGGATTTAAGGGTATTGGTGTTGAGAAGTGAAAAACAAAATTCGTGTCAAATTGTATAAACGTCGCCGGGCTTCTCTATCCTGCTTCAAATCCGTGTGAAATTCTGTTAGAAATCGCCTTCGCAGGGCTTCTCTATCTTGCTTCTTCATCTTCTTCAATTTGTCAAGCGTTACTAACCTAAATTTTTAATTAAAAGAATAGAAAAGGCAATAGTAGATTTTAGAATAGATATTAAGAATTATTTAAAAGGACACATGACAACAAAACGAACGGCGACACTTAGCAACATCTGGAATGCGGAGTTTCTACTTTCATAATATATAAGATAAGATTATAAATTATTTTAAAGTGAAAAGAGTATTTTTGTAATTTTATATTTATTAATTTAATTTATTAATAAGGCGATACAGTGCAATTGCAGTATGCAGAGTGCAAATGCTTTAATGCAAAGTGTAATCCATTCAAAAAAATATTATACGTAGGATCTTCGATCCAACGGTAATAAAAGGGTTTACTAACGTCAGGAAGGGAGAAAGTCTAACTGACCATAGAAAAGCCCATAAAACAATTAATTATAATGGGAAAGAAATAAAACAAACAAACATAAATTAAAATTACAAAAGGATTTAAATATAAAAATATATATTTTTTAATTTGATTGATCATATGCTCAAGCCGTTGTGTTAATATTCTAATATTCTTTCATGTGCTAAGAACAACCAAATCCCTCATATTTCGAACAATTCCAGTTGGTAAAGTGGACAACTACTTCATTTGTTCTCCTTGCTGAGCTCTTAAATTCATACCTTTTTCTTTTTCCCTTCAAAACCCACCCTATCTTAAGAATTTGTCAAATCTTTTCATGTGTTAATATATTTGTTAGAGAAAATGGTTGGTGATATTAATTTATAACTAATTGGTATTAAAAAAAATTTAGACTTTAATAGTTGACCAATTAATTTTGGGTGTTGAAATTAATTTCTCAGAAATTAATTGTTACAAGTGCGTTCTACTCGCTGAGTAGAGGAGAATGGTGTATTCATACTTGCAAAATCAATTCTCGATGAGTGAGAAATTGAATCGAAAGTCGAATGGTTCAACACCCGATTATGGGATTAATGAAGGAATTAAATGAGTCATTTAATTCTTCAGCCACATTGGATTTTTAGAATACTAATATACATGATATTAGTTTGGGAACTGTTGGGATAATGTCAGTTTTGATTAGATCCCAAAGCCCCTGAAAAGATGAGTTGCCTTAGTTTGTCTTAGTCAGGCTAGTCTTGGTTAGGTTTTGTTTACTTAGTCATTTTACACTTCACAGGTACTCAGTGAGAGGAGAACTCACTGATGACAATCAAGACTAAGAGCCTGAAGACGAAGAGCATCATCCTGAACTTATGGCAGTCTTCTAAGTTGGCTGAGTAAGTGTCAGTGATGAAGAGTATGACCCTGAGGTCACTACTAACTCAGTCCTGAAGGGAACAAGATGATACTGAGTTTATGGGAAAGACTTGGAGTAGAGCCAAGCAATGCAAAAGGAATGTCAGCGTCAGGACAAGACCGTTGTGCTCAAGACAAAAAGAACTTAATAAGACAAGCCTGAAGCCTAGGAATAAGTTCTGACATTCTCACCAACCTGCTGACGTGGACCAATCCGGGAAGGACACACACGTACGGGACCTGACACGAAGACTGACTTCAGACTGCATTCTCAACGGGCAAACATTAAATGGCGCATTAAATGCATGTTACCAAATCCATGCAAGGACGGCTGCTGCATGGGAAATATGTTCGTTTGAGCCACTCTACATAGATGACTAGAAGGTTATCTCTTCCAACGGATAGTTTTCAAATCACCTATAAATACAGAAGGCCTTGAACCCATTCAAGGTTACGGAAAATTTCCAAGCCATAAATTACTCAAACTCTCAAGCATTCAAAGCATTCAATCTTTAGAAGAAGCACTCGAAACCAGTTAAATTTCCCAAGTGTTTCTTAGTCACTGAGAGTTACTGTATTCCAAAGAGCGTATTAGCATTATCTTAAGCTTAGAGTGATTATCTAATCCTTAGCAAAGCTTTTTCTTGTAAGGATAATCACAACTTAGTTGGAAACCATACTGAAACCAAAACCCTAAGTTAGGTTTGTTGGTAGTAAGATTGTTAGTGAGTTAGTAAGGAGTTTGTATAGGTCAGTAAGGAGTAGCTGATCTTGGTGCACCTTGGCACGTTAAAAACAAGAATCCCTTTAGTGGATATTCTGTTAAATCAGGCCGTTGACGTAGGATCTTGAGTCTCTGAACCACATTAAACTCCCTGTGTTCTTACTGCTTTGATATTGTGCTTACTTGTCATATTACTTGTTCATTCATAGCATTTGGTTTTATCAAGCCGAATCAATTAGCCTGATCATCAAATAGAGCACTGCCCTACTAATCACTACTTCAAAATAGAGTAATCAAGGTTTTTCAGAAAGCAAACTAAACAAGACTTTAAACTATCAGGGCTCACGTATTTTCGCACTTAACTTGAATTGATAGTCAGCCAACTGACCCTCACTAAGTGTAATCAGTGGGTAGATTATCAGCTCTTAGTTCTTTATCACTCTGAGTAAATGGGACTCAGTAAGATTTAAGTTGAAAAATTGGTATACGTGTATTCCCCCCATACACGTATTCATCAGTCTTGTACCGGGACCAATAGGAACAATGGAGTATAATAATACTTGGACTTGGACTTGGTTCTTGGCAATTGGACTTTGGGTGGACTTTGGGTCTTGGGCCCAACGGGTATCTAATTTTTTGGAGAACGAAAATTAGGATATCCTGTTTCAGACTTGCCACCAACGAAACGTGTCTGCATTAAATGCTCACGCGTTTTTCCCTTCTGCATTGAGTGGAGGTTCGCCTATAAATAGCATCTCATGCATTTCGTCTGGCCACACTCATAAATTCTCCTCTCCCTCCGTCTTTCTGCATATAGAGTCTTAAGAGTCAATCCAGTTCGAAGCACTCATTTTGTTAGCCGGAGCTCCAAGACCTGTGGTGCTACACTCTTGGAGACGATAGTGATGTTTTACCTTTGGGGATAAATTTCCAAGACCGAAGAGCACTACCAGAAAATTTTGTCTTGCGGGAAGAGGTCTTCCTCGTCTCGTCACACGCTGCTATTTTTTCTTTTTCCTTTCTGTGTAAAAAGTAAAAATCGAGTTGTAATTTTCTATTTATTTTATTTTGAATTATTATTTCCGCAGTCACCCTTTTTCACCAACATTCGCAAGATAAAATTTTTGTTTTCAAAATTGACTGATGGAAATAACAATTCGGAGTCTGCTAACCAGGGAAACACTGTTTTTCCTTCTGGTACTCCCACTCCCCAGGGCACCGCTACCCTCGTTCCCCCTATAACTGTCCATATTAGGCAGACCTCTAATCCCTCTGTGGTGAGCCCTTTCCCGCTTGATAACTTAAGACCTTTTATGGTCCAAAGTGAGAGACCCGAAAATGTTTCAGGTAAGAACTTCAAGAGGTGGCAATAGCGTATACTGTTCTTTTTTACCACCTTGAGGTTGGAGAGGTTCCTTACTGAGTACCCGCCTGCGGTCGTTGAGAACGATGCGCAGAATGAGAAAGTTCGTGCCCGCTTGTGGGAACACGACTTTTATGCTCAGAATTACATTCTGAGTGGTCTGGCAGATGCTCTGTATAGTTTCTACCAGAAGTGCAAAACGGCCAAGGAAATGTGGAATTCCTTGGAGGCCAAATATGTGGCCGAGGATGCCGGTACTAAGAAGTACTTGGTTGGAAAGTTCTTGAACTTCAAGATGGTGGACTCGAAGTCCATCGTCAAACAAGTTCAAGAGTTTCAGTTGATTCTGCATGACATTGCGGCAGAAGGGATGATACTGCCAGATACTTTCCAAGCCACTGCAGTAATTGAGAAACTACCTCCAAGATGGAAGGAGTGTCAGAGCCACTTGAAGCTGAAGAAAAAGAGTATGACCTTGCAAGAGGTCATAGGGAAACTTCAGATTCGCGAGGGTAGACTGGAGAGGAACAAGGGTCAGGAAGAGGCCAAAGCTAATTTGATGGAGTCAAAGAAGCGCAAGAGGCCAAATTCTGACAAAGGCAAACAACCAGTTGTAACTCGACCCAAATTTACTGGTGACTTTTACAACTATGGAAAGCCAAACCACATTGTAAGATTCTGCAAGGACCCGAGAAAGATGTCAATGACAAAGGTAAGGGCAAGCAATCCAATGCGAACGTGGTTGAAGGGGAGTTCACTGAAGAGGACCTGGCTGCAGTGACCACTGAAGTGAACCTCGTGGGCAACCCAAAGGAGTGGTTCATTGATACGGGGGCTACCTGTCATATATGTTCTGACAGGAACACTTTCTTGACCTATGAGCCAGCCAATGGGAGAAAGTTGTACATGGGGAACCAAGCCACGTCCGAGGTGGCTGGGGTTGGCAACGTTGTTCTGAAGCTGACCAGTGAGAAGAACATCACACTGAGAGATGTCCTGCATGTCCCGGACATTCGCAAGAACCTCATCTCCGGCTCTGTACTAGTGAAGAATAATTTCAAACTTGTATTCGAGTCTAATAGGGTTGTTCTTAGCATGTACTCAGTGTACCTAGGTCGTGGATGCGTCCATGATAGTCTGTTTAAAATGAGTGCCATCGTTGTACAACCCAAGGGGACTTCTTCTTATATTGCTGAGTTTTCAGATTTATGGCACTGCAGATTGGGACATGTAAATGTTAAATCGATAAAACGGCTAGTAAGTTTAAATTTACTAGATATAAAGAATATCGATTTAAATAACAAATGTTAAATTTGTGTAGAAGCTAAAATGAAAAAGTTGCCTTTCCCATTGGTCGAAAGGAACTCAGAACCTGTAGAATTAATTCACACTGATGTGTTTGACTTAAAATTCGTACAAACTAGAGGTGGGAAGAAGTACTTCATCACTTTCATAGATGATAGTACGAGATTTTGCCACGTTTACCTTTTGCACAGTAAGGATGAAGCGTTGGACACTTTTAAACTGTACAAAAAGGAAGTGGAAAACCAGTTGAATAGACGAATCAAAATGGTTCGTAGTGATAGAGGTGGAGAGTATATAGCACCGTTTGAGAAGATATGTTCCGAATCCGGAATCATACATCAAACTACTACTCACTCGCCTCAATCTAATGGTATTGCGGAACGAAAGAACTGAACACTCAAAGAGATGATGAATTCTATGCTTATTAGCTCTGGTTTACCAAAAAACTTGTGGGGGGAAGTCATTCTTTCGGCTAACCACATTTTGAACAAAATTCCACACAAAAGTAAGGATGCAACTCCTTATAAATTGTGGAAGGGGCGAAAACCGTCATATAAATACCTCAAAGTGTGGGGGTGTTTAGCAAAGGTTGAAGTTTCTCTACCTAAACAAGTTAAAATCGGCCCTAAAACGGTTGATTGTATATTTATAGGGTATGCGCTGAACAGTAGTGCCTATCGGTTTCTGATTCACAAATTAGAAGTTTCCGATATGACAGAAGGCACTTATATAGAGTCGAGAAATGCTGTGTTTTTCAAAAATATCTTTCCTTGCAAGACCAAGGAAAATGAGACATCAACCAAAAGACCTCAAAATGAGGAGGTTGATGAGGATGCTGGTCCGTCCACTCAAGATAGTGAAGAGTTATGATGCAGCAAGAGAGCTAAGATAGTTAAAACTTTTGGTCCCGATTTCATCACTTACGTGTTGGAAGAGGAACCTAGGACTATCAAAGACACTCTGACTAGGCCAGACGCTCCGCTCTGGCAAGAGGTGATTAACAGTAAAATCGACTCTATCATGTAAAATCACACGTGGGAGTTGGTTGATCTCCCACAAGGTTGCAAGCTATTAGGTTGCAAATGAATCCTTAAAAGAAAATACAAAGCGGATGGGTCAGTTGATAAGTACAAAGCCCGCTTAGTTGACAAAGGGTTCAAACAAATCGAAGGGTACGATTTCTTTGATACCTATTCACCTGTAACGAGGATTACTTCCATTAGGGTGCTAATCGCGATTGCTGCTTTGCACAATCTCAAAATTCACCAAATGGATGTTAAAACCGCATTCCTCAATGGTGAAATGGATACAAATATCTATATGGATCAACTAGAGGGGTTTGTAGCACCTGGAAATGAGAAGAAGATGTGCAAATGAGTGAGGTTGTTGTATGGGCTTAAGCAAGCTCTAAAACAATGGCATTTAAAATTTGATAGCACCATGTTGTTAAATGGCTTTCGTATTAATGAGTGTGACAAATGTGTGTATGTGAAACGTACACCGAAAAAATTTGTCATTTTGTGTCTATACGTTGATGACATGCTCATTATGAGTAATGATCATGATTTACTCATCAGTACAAAATGCATGTTGAGTCGAAACTTTGACATGAAAGATTTGGGTGTTGCTGACGTGATTCTAGGAATCAAGATCAGCAGGACATCAAATGGCATATCTTTAACACAATCTCACTATGTAGAGAAAGTGCTAAAGAAGTTCAATGCCTTTGATGATCCACCTACAAAATCCCCATTGGACATGAGTGTGCATTTGAGCAAAAACAGAGGTAGTCCTGTAGCTCAACAAGAATATGCTAGAGTTATCGGTAGCATAATGTGCATTTCTAATTGTACGCATCCCGATATAGCATGTGCGGTGAATAAACTTAGTAGATTCACAAGCAATCCAAGCAATGAGCATTGGAATGCACTCAGGAGAGTCTTGAGGTACTTAAAGTATACTCTCGACTTTGGGCTACAGTACACTAGGTATCCTACTGTACTTGAAGGGTACTGTGATGCTAATTGGATCTCAGACACTAAAGAGTCATTCTCCACTAGTGGATATATATTCACTATAGGAGGAGCGGCTGTGTCCTGGAGATCGACTAAGCAGACATGCATAGCCCGATCCACCACGGAATCCGAATTCATAGCTTTAGACATAGCTGGTGAAGAAGCAGGATGACTTCGAAATTTCCTCGAGGATATTCCATGTTGGGATAAACTCGTACCTACTATAATGGTACATTGCGACTGTCAAGCCACAATTGGTAGGGCTCTAAGTGACATGTATAATGGAAAGTCTAGACACATTCGTCGTAGACATAACTCCATGAGACAATTGATCTCAAGTGGTGTGATGTCCATAGACTATGTGAGGTCTAAGGATAATCTAGCGGATCCGTTAACTAAGAGCATAAATCGAGATCAGTTGTCTAAACTGTCAGAAGGAATGGGTCTGAAATCCACAAAAGTGAACTGAAGAAGTGGTAACCCAACCAAGTTGACTGGAGGTCCCAAGATCTTGGTTCAACTGGAAAACTAAGCTGCGGAAGTTAGAGGATGCACTTGGTAACCCGACCATTCCTTAGAGGACAGTACACCAAGTGAGAACCCGTATGTGGTACAGGCTAAGTCTATACGACTTTTAATGAATCCTAAGTCCATGTGGGGGACGGAGTATTGCGGGATACTCTAGAGGAGTTCACCTATGTAAGTGTGAGGTGAGAGGCCGCCTCAAATATCAGTAGATATTAAACACTTATGAATCCTAAGGGTGTCTATGGCCGAAACGGACAAAAACGTGAGAACAAAAAATGAGCGTAGAGATGTTATTGTGTCTGTATTACTGTCTAAGTGCACACCAAGGCGGAATGGTTCAAGGTAATGTGTCCACCAAGCTGCCAGTGTACTCAGTAATGCTTGACTATGGAAGGTTCAAAGCCCCAACTACCTATCCAGATGCAATAACATTTTGTTTTTGAATTGGACTGTGAGTCTGCATGTCTATAGGTTCAATTTCCACTCATGTGAGGGATTGTTAGAGAAAACGGTTGGTGGTATTAATTTATAATTAACTGGTATTAAAGTTTTTTGAGACTTTAATAGTTAACCAATTAATTTTGGGTGTTGAAATTAATTTCTCGGAAATTAATTGTTACAAGCGCGTTCTACTCGCGGAGTAGATGAGAATGGTGTATTCATACTCGCAAAATCGATTTTCGGTGAGTGGAAAATTGAATCGAAAGTCGAATGGTTCAACACCAGATTATGGGATTAATGAAGGAATTAAATTAGTCATTTAATTCTTCATCCCACTTTGGATTTTTAGAATACTAATATACATGATATTAGTATGGGAACAATGGAGTATAATAAATTATAGTTGATTGCTAGCCAATCAAAGTTGCCACAACCTCGCACGCGTACGCTGAGCCGAGCCGAGCCGCGTCGCGCCCGCGGCCGTGGACTTGGACTTGGTCTTGGTCTTGGTTCTTGACAATTGGACTTTGGGTGGACTTTGGGCCTTGGGCCCAGCGAGTATCTAATTTTTTGGAGAATGAAAATTAGGATATCCGGTCCACAAAATTCGGTTCGATTCAGTTCAGAGAACCGTCCGGTTAAGAGAGTCGAACCGGTTCGTGTTGGAGTTATACGTGAAAGTATGCTTTTACTTTGTATAACTCGTGTATCAAACACTTATTTATGAGAATAATTATTTTATCGCATTTGCTTTAGTTATGATTGAATGTTGAATTTCTATTGCAAACCGTTCAATATATGGTACTAGTTACATTGTAGTTAATGTGGTGATACCCGATCACGGAAGACAACATTAACAGTCTCCTTGTAACTAAACGTACATTTTCACGACCTAGGTGGAATTGAACAATCCGCCGTGAAAGGTCGATGTGTAAGGCTCAGATTGGTCTGTCTTGACTAAGAGATTGCACTAGCACATTTAGTATGTGTTGAAGAGGACCTACAGCGAGGATAAATTCTTCTGTTCTGAAATGTGAAGAATTAGACCTCAGTGGTTGTTGATTTCTTAATCTTCGTCACTTAAATAGGACCGTGTGTACTTAATGGTTACTGCTTTGATTCATGTTGGGTGAGAATCATTGTGACTTCGAACTTTGTGTCTTGGGCAGTAATATTAATCATACGACGGTTGCTAAGATTTAATACGGAGAAACGCGTGCGAGTACGGCTCGTGTGATTAGTCCCCTTGGTGGGCTCAAAAGTTTTATCGTACCAAATCTTGCAAGTGAAGAATCAGTATCTTCGGTACGGATAATAATGTTGAGTTGTCTTTACTCCAAGGTGAAATATATTAATTAATTTAGAGCTATTTAGAAGCTTAATTAATTAATGGACTTGATAATCTTAAACGCAAGAAATAATAACCGGGAGCCCATATTATCGTAATATGGATTAAGATGGATAGTGCAATATTAATTTATTAGTGGTAATAATTAATATTAATGGATTGAATTATATTGGGGCTCAATATTGAAATTCAGAAGTCCATTAGGAGGTCCAATCTTAATTCTCCTTAAAGGCCCCTCAAGTAGCCCAATAATGATAAGGTGATTAAAATAAAAAGAATATATTATGCTGATTTTTCCATGTAAATTTCGAAAATAGCATATCTAGGAGAAAAAAGATTTTGTTGATTTTCTTGGAAATATATTATGGAAAATAAGTATTCTTGGAATACAAGATTATCTCATATATTCAAGAAGATCCAAATCTTGGATTTTCTTCTTATAATTTTCGAAAATATCAACCTATTTAGGAGAGTGAGATTTTTGTGGAATATTTTACTATGGAGAAAAGAATATATGGGATATATTCAAGATTTCTTAGAGTCTAAGAAAAGATTTTCTCCAAGCCCATTAACACCACAAAAATTCGGCCACCCCCCTCTATAAATAGGGGATGATTTTTTCATCCCCAAGTACATAATTCCTTGTGTTGGAAAAATCAAGAGCATATATATTTTTCTTTTTCCTTAGTTATTTAAATTATTCGAAAGCATCTCCCACCGGTGATCGAATAAGGCGAAAGGGAATACTTGAGAAGGCTTTTGGGTTTATAAAGCGCGTACGTGTTAGTCCCGTTTTATTCAAAGGCCAAGTTCTACGAGAGGTACGTTAATCACATATTATCTTGTTTATTCCGCCATAGATTATATGTGAATTAATTCAACATGCGTGATGTTAAATTGGTTGTTGGAATTATTATTTGAATTAATTAGGATTAATTCATGCTAGTAATAATTGAATTTAAATTCGTATTTAAATTTCATCCCGAATAGATTCTGGGCACCCCTATTTTCCCAACAACTGGTATCAGAGCCACGGTTTCGGGCTCTGATCTTTAAATTGGAATTTAAATTGTTAAACATTAAATTGAAATTAGATAGTAGAATTGCTAGATCTTTTTTGCAGGTATCCAATTGTCATGGTTTTAATGTTGTTATTTTTTTTCATGCGTGTGAATTAATTGTTTTTAATTCGATTCGTTCGAATTCGTTTTTCTCGTGAGAAAATCCACGAGTAGATTAGTTGTTTTTATTTTAATTCGATCATTGTAATAGACTAGTCTAGATCTAGTATTTTTTTTTTTTTTAAATAAATTGAAACCGGATCGTGACGAAGAACGAAGAATTAAAGACTGCATACCCGGACGACGCATGTGTGCGCGGTGCATGCATGGACGTAAAATCGTGCATAAGGTGAAGAAAACGAGAACGAACGTCGAAACCCGGCGCACGGGGTGCAAGGCGGAGGACCCACGCGCGACGGGTGGCCGGCGGCGCACAAGCGCGCGCACGCGCCTTGGGGCGCGGCCTGCAGTGCCTCGGTGCTCGGCCTGCAGCGCCTCGGCGCCTCGCGTACGGCGCTTCTGCGCCTCGGCACGCAGCGCCTTGGCTGCTTGGCCGAGAGGCGCGCGCGCCGTATCTCGGGCCGTGGAATTTTTTTTTCGGTTCCGTTTTTTTCCGTATGATTTTAAACGTCATCCCGAACCCCAAACGATGCTGTTTTGATGAAGTTTTGTTGTTCGAGTGGGAGCGTGTTGAGACGAACGACGGAAAGCAACAAGGACGATTTTTTGCATCAAGACGTGAAGAAATTAAACCATGACAATTGGATTTGAGTGCTCCAATGTGTTTAATTTTGTTTTGATGGATGTTTTATTTCGTGCACTTATTATTATTTGTTAATATGTGTTTGCATGAATTTAATTGTCCAAGAAAAACCTTACTTTCGAAAATTACTAAGTATGTTTAATTTAATCGCAATTTTATTCCGGATATTAAAATTGGATTAATTTGGCCTCCATAATTTATTTATTTGTGAAGTTCTTTTGGAATACATTTCCCCCTCGGATCGGCCAAAAGAACGGATTTCACATGAATAAATTCTGAAAGGATGATTGTGGATTATTACTAGTGGTGGTATTGACCCTCACCACGAGTGGCTTGCTCAAAGCGAAATAATAATCATGTATTTAATTATGGTTATTACTTAGGCATAGGAAATTGATATTAACTTACTCCCCTCGGAGTCCCTGTCAATTTCTATGTGGTCAAAGTGGCAGCCAACTATTAATTTTGAATTAAGGATTTGTAACTTTTAAAGTTTGTGATCCGCTTGAATGTGTTTAAATGTATAGACCACCCCTCGTGGCGCATTTAAATTGTTTCGAGATGTTGGCTGATGCATGATTATATTTTTTTAAGGTTTCAATATAATTGATGTGACCAAATTATGTGATAATTTCGTATTTTTCTAGATATTGATATGAATGTATGTTTTATTCTCAGTTCATCATGTCGCAACCTATTAATCCACTGTTTAGTATACTTAAAGATAATAAACTTGTTGGTGAGAACTATGTTGATTGGAAACGTAATATGAACATGGTCCTTCCTGCGCAAGAACACTATTGGATATTTAGTGTTGACGTACCCAAGAAACCTAATGATAAGTCAAGTAATGGGGAAAGGGCGATATTCGATGATTGGAAGCATTCCAATGAGCACATGAAGCACATCATCTTGACATTTATGTCTGAAGATTTGAAGCGCATTCATGAAGGCATTGAAGCGGCTGTTGATATCATGAATAGCCTTGAAGAGATGTTTCAACATTAGAACCCCATGGCGAATCTGTTCACCATTCGTGAGAAGCCCACGAAGGAAATGGTGAAGGGAACACCTGTAAGGGATCATGTTCTCAATTTTAGGCGTGAGTTTGAGAAACTCGAGTTTCTTGGTGCCGGACAAAGTGAAGAAAGTCAAATCGATTCCATACTCCTAAAGCTATCGAGTAGTTTTGATGGGTTCTTTTGGGAATACGTGTTATCTGAACACAAGTTCACTTTAGATACCCTGCTCAAAGCCCTGATAACGGTAGAGTCATACTTAGGGAGTAGGGACGAGGCTTTGGTGATCAAGAGCTTTTTCTCGAAATCTAGGCCAATGGAGGGTAAGATTGAGAAGAAGGTGGTTGATCGGAACCAAACCAGTAGACTCACTTTTGTTGGCAAAGGAAGAGCATTCAAGCCGTACGGCGTGAAGATATCCGTTAAGAGTAAGTGCTTCAATTGCGGGGAGAGAGGACATTGGAGGTCTACCTGTTCTAAGCCTAAGAAGACGGTAAAGAAAGGTAAGTCTCATGCTTTAGTCGTTGAAAAATATGTTGCGGCGTATGCTGCCCACGTTTGGGTAGTGGATACTGGGGCAACTGATCATATTTGTTTCACTCTTCAGGGGTTCCAGCTAACCCGGCGACTTAGCACGAATGAGATCACAATCACTTTGGGCGATGCTACGAGAGTGGCTGCCGAAGCAGTGGGAGTCGTACACCTATCTTTTGAAGATAGAGTTTTAATTTTAAGAGATGTTTTATACGTTCTGAACTTTAGGAAGAATTTAATTTCAGTTTCTAAGTTGTTTTTTGATGGATATTCAGTTACTTTTAATAAAGTTGTTACTGTTTCTTTTAAGAATGATGTTATCTGTCATGGAACATTGGTAAACAATCTCTATAAGATTAAATGTGCACACCACTCAAATAATGAATCTAATAACACGTCGATCATTTCGAGTAATAAAAGAAAGTGTTCTTCGGAGATGAACGAAACACTTCTATGGCATCTTAGACTAGGTCATATTAATCTAAAGCGGATAGAGAGATTGGTGAAAGACGGATCCTTGGAATCACTCCAAGTTGAACCGTTTCCAACTTGTGAATCCTATTTAGAGGGTAAGATGACCAAGAGGGCATTTGGAGCCAAGGGGAATAGAGCCACAGAAGTGTTAGAACTCGTTCATACCGATGTGTGTGGTCCAATGACGATCAAAGCGAGAATGGGGTATGAGTATTTCGTCACCTTCATTGACGATTACTCAAGATATGGGTACATTTACCTTATGAGGCATAAGTCTGAAACTTTTGATAAGTTCAAGGAGTTTAAGGCCGAAGCCGAGAAACATAAGGAAAAGAGTATCAAGTTTCTACGATCAGATCGTGGAGGCGAATACCTCAGCGATGAATTCTTGAACTACTTATCGGACGAAGGGATCGTATCCCAGTTAACCGCACCAGGAACCCCTCAATAGAATGGTATGGCAGAACGAAGAAAGCAGACTCTTTTATAAATAGTCAGATCCATGATGAGTTATTCGGATTTACCCAAGTCGTTTTGGGGTAATGCCTTGGAAACGGCGGCTTACATTCTAAATTTGGTGCCATCCAAATTGGTTCCTAAAACCCTAATGGAATTGTGGACCGGGCGCGAGCCCAGTCTAAGACACTTGCGGATTTGGGGTTGTCCGGCATACGTGCTAGACGAGGAAGCCGGTAAGTTGGATCCACGTTCGGAATTAAGGCTGTTTATAGGATACCCTGTGGGAACGAAAGGGTGTATGTTCTATAGTCCCAAGGATCAAAAGACCGTGATTAGTTCACACTTTAAATTCTTGGAGGAAGACTATATGAACAAATGAAAGCCCAGAAGTGAGATTACCTTAGACAAGTTAAGAAGGCAAACCCCTATACCAAGTATACAAGATGATGTACCACATGTCACACCTTCACAATCGGAACCCCGTCGCAGTAGGAGGATTGCTAGGCAACCCGAGAGATTCATGGGGATAGGAGAATCTTCGGATTTGGTTTCCGGCGATGAATCAGACCCATGGACATACGACGAGGCAATCCAACAAAGACACGGAGTCGTGGCAAACGGCAATGGAAACCGAGATGAGTTCGATGGATCATAATCAAGTGTGGGAGTTGGTCGAACCACCCAATGGGGTAGAACCCATTGGATGTAAGTGGGTGTACAAGAGGAAAAGAGAACCGGACGGAAGGGTTGAGACCTTCAAAGCGAGGCTTGTGGCCAAAGGGTATACTCAGAAAGAAGGGATCGATTATGAGGAAACATTTTCGCCTGTAGCTATGCTTAAGTCCATCCGTATTCTCTTGTCGATCGCTGCGCACCTAGATTACGAGATCTGGCAAATGGATGTCAAGACGGCTTTCCTTAACGGAAGCTTTGACGTGATTAATATCTATATGCAACAGCCCAAAGGTTTCATTGAAAAAGGCCAAGAGAATCTCGTATGCAAGCTTAAGTGATCCATTTATGGACTTAAGCAAGCATCGCGTACTTGGAACCAGTATTTTGATCAAGTAATTAAGTCTTATGGGTTTTTTTATCAAAACAAGTTCGAAAGTTGTGTGTATAAAAGGTGTGATGGAACTGCGGTGGTATTCTTAGTATTATACGTAGACGATATTCGGCTCATTGGAAACAATGTAAAGGTATTGTCAGACGTAAGGGTATGGCTGTCAAAACAATTTGATATGAAGGACTTAGGGGAAGCCGGTCACATCCTTGGGATCAAGATCACTCGCGATCGCAAGAAGAGGATGTTGGGCTTATCGCAAGTTTCATACAAAGACACTGTTTTGAAGCGATACAACATGCAAGATTCCAAGAAAGGTTTTGTACCTTTTAGGCACGGAATCCATCTATCCAAAGAAATATGCCCTAAGACGCAGGTGGAGATAGATGACATGAAAGACGTTCCGTACGTTTCGGACGTAGGAAGTCTTATGTATGCAACGTTGTGTACGAGACCGGATATCTGCTTTGTCGTGGACATGATGGCAAGATATCAAAGTAACCCCGGGAAAGCACATTAGATTGCAATTAAATGCGTTCTTTAGTTTCTGAAAAGAACTTGGTATGGAATGCCGATTTAACAGTCAGACGGTCTAATTCCCATGGGATACACGGACTCAAATTTCCAATCAGACATAGACTCCAGAATAACTACCTCGGGTAGTGTGTTTTGCATGGGAGAAGGAGCCATGACATGGAGAAGCGATTAGTCGCTGATTCGACCATGAAAACCGAATAAGTAACTGCTTATAAAGCAGCGAAATAAGCGGTATGGCTCAAGTACTTCTTAGTGGACTTGGACGTTGTTCCGAATTTGCCCGACAAGATAAACTGTCTTTTGTGACAATGTCGGAGCAGTTGCAAATTCAAGGGAACCGAGAGCCCACAAGGCCAGCAAACACATTGAAAGAAAACACCATCTTATACGAGAAATCGTTAAGAGAGGAGATAAAGAGGTGGCAAAGATAAATGTCGAAGGACAACCTAATACATCCATTCACAAAAGGTCTGCCTCAGAGTACATTCGAGAGACATGTGGATGGAAAGAGAGTCAAGACTATTGCCAATCTGCTTTAAGTATAAGTGGGAGGAATTATTAGGTTAGTGTAGGTTGACATGAGATGTCACGTAGAGCTACTACACTAAGACATGCATGATGTATACTAAAAAGCAGACTTTAAGTATAAGTGGGAGATTGTTGGAGTTGTACGTGAAAGTATGCTTTTACTTTGTATAACTCGTGTATCAAACACTTGTTTATGAGAATAATTCTTTTATCGTATTTGCTTTAGTTATGATTGAATGTTGAATTTCTATTGCAAACCGTTCAATATATTGTACTAGTTACATTGTAGTTAATGTGGTGATACCCGATCACGGAAGACAACATTAACAGTCTCCTTGTAACTAAACGTACATTTTCACGACCTAGGTGGAATTGAACAATCCGCCGTGAAAGGTCGATGTGTAAGGCTCAGATTGGTCTGTCTTGACTAAGAGATTGCATTAGCACATTTAGTATGTGTTGAAGAGGACCTACAACGAGGATAAATTCTTCTGTTCTGAAATGTGAAGAATTAGACCTCAGTGGTTGTTGATTTCTTAATCTCCGTCACTTAAATAGGACCGTGTGTGCTTAATGGTTACTGCTTTGATTCATGTTGGGTGAGAATCATTGTGACTTCGAACTTTGTGTCTGGGCAGTAATATTAATCATACGACGGTTGCTAAGATTTAATACGGAGAAACGCGTGCGAGTACGGCTCGTGTGATTAGTCCCCTTGGTGGGCTCAAAAGTTTTATCGTACCAAATCTTGCAAGTGAAGAATCAGTTTCTTCGGTACAGATAATAATGTTGAGCTGTCTTTACTCCAAGGTGAAATATATTAATTAATTTAGAGCTATTCAGAAGCTTAATTAATTAATGGACTTGATAATCTTAAACGCGGGAAATAATAACCGGGAGCCCATATTATCGTAATATGGATTAAGATGGATAGTGCAATATTAATTTAATATTGGTAATAATTAATATTAATGGATTGAATTATATTGGGGCTCAATATTGAAATTCAGAAGTCCATTAGGAGGTCCAATCTTAATTCTCCTTAAAGGCCCCTCAAGTAGCCCATTAAGTAGCCCAATAATGATAAGGTGATTAAAATAAAAAGAATATATTATGCTGATTTTTCCATGTAAATTTCGAAAATAGCATATCTAGGAGAAAAAAGATTTTGTTGATTTTCTTGGAAAGATATTATGGAAAATAAGTATTCTTGGAATACAAGATTATCTCATATATTCAAGAAGATCCAAATCTTGGATTTTCTTCTTATAATTTTCGAAAATATCAACCTATTTAGGAGATTGAGATTTTTGTGGAATATTTTACTATGGAGAAAAGAATATATGGGATATATTCAAGATTTCTTAGAGTCTAAGAAAAGATTTTCTCCAAGCCCATTAACACCACAAAAATTCGGCCACCCCCCCTCTATAAATAGGGGATGATTTTTTCATCCCCAAGTACATAATTCCATGTGTTGGAAAAATCAAGAGCATATATATTTTTCTTTTTCCTTAGTTATTTAAATTATTCGAAAGCATCTCCCACCGGTGATCGAATAAGGCGAAAGGGAATACTTGAGAAGGCTTTTGGGTTGATAAAGCGCGTACGTGTTAGTCCCGTTTTATTCAAAGGCCAAGTTCTACGAGAGGTACGTTAATCACATATTATCTTTTTTATTCCGCCATAGATTATATGTGAATTAATTCAACATGAATGATGTTAAATTGGTTGTTGGAATTATTATTTGAATTAATTAGGATTAATCATGCTAGTAATAATTGAATTTAAATTCGTATTTAAATTTCATCCCGAATAGATTCCGGGCCACCCCTATTTTCCCAACAGTTCGGTCAGATGCTTCATTGAGCACATTTGACACATGTGCTAAATTTGTGGGACAGTTACCAGTGCGATTTGTGGAAACACATTTATGGTCAACTTCAGTTTCAGACTTGCCACCAACGAAACGCGTCTGCATTAAATGCTCACGTATTTTTCCCTTCTGCATTGAGTGGAGGTTCGCCTATAAATAACGTCCTCATGCATTTCGTCTGGCCACACTAAAAAATTCTCTTCTCCCTCCATCTTCTGCATATAGAGTCTTAAGAGCCAGTCCAGTTCGAAGCGCTCGTTTTGTTCGCCGGAGCTTCAAGACCTGTGGTGCTAAACTCTTGGAGACGATAGTGACGTTTTACCTTTGGGGACAAATTTTCAAGACCGAAGAGGACTACCGGGGAAATTTAATCTTGCGGGAAGAGGCCTTCCTCGACTCGTCACACACTGCTGTTTTTCTTTTTCCTTTCTGTGTAAAAAGTTAAATCGAGTTGTAATTTTCTATTTATTTTATTTTGAATTATCAGTCACCCTTTTTCACCAACATTCTTCTGAAAGAGAGGGACTCAAGACATGATCATAATCATTCTATACAAAATGGGTCAAATTTGTTTTTTTTTCTCTGAGCGGGTATTTTTTTTTATCGGTAAATGCTAGTTATTACTCCCTCCGTCCACGAAAATTTTACCCGGTTACTGTTGAGCACCGTTTTTAATGAAAAATGATATTTTATTGAAAAAGTGAATAAAGTAGATAAAGTAAGAGTATTGTGGTGGGTATTGTGGGGCCCATTTTTTGTTTGTGAGTGTAGTTTATTTTCAAAAGAGGAATGGGTAAAAATTTGGTGGACGAGTAAAAATTTGGTGGACGGAGTGAGTAGTTGTTAGAAGTTAGTTCACCAAGCCCCCAATACTTCAAGAAACCTCCAAACCACCTTATACCTCCCTTAATTCATTCCCACAGGGAATCGAACATGGGTTACTCACTAGAGTGAGGAACCCACTGATTTGGTATATTAATATTTAATACCATTAAATGGTATACTTTGTCAATAATAGATTTCAGTTGCAAAATTATTCCCATCGGTACAGTGCTTGATAAGGAATGTTAATCCAGCTCTTAAGAAAAGTAATCTAAGACAAATTAACAGGGCATCGATACTAGAAGCATAAAACTAGAATTGCAACAGAAATTTGAAACTAGAATTGCAACAGAAATTTAGGAGCTCCTCTACTGATTTGGTTTACCCTACAGGAGAAAAAATAGGAATATTATATTCATTTGACATTTTGTCAAACTAGGCAAAAAAGAAAAGAAAAGAATATGTACGTGTCAGTTACATCACCATCATATTTACAAATAGTGATATCAGAAAGGCAATATGTGTTATTAAAAGTATGGTAAGACAATCTTTGAAATGATTCACATCAATCAACATAAGAAATAAAAAAGAGTATAAGTCTAAAAAATGGGGGGCAAGTTAAAAATGGCTTCACTGATGTTTGGGAAGCCTAATTGAAGACAAAAGGCTTTATGATTAATAAATAACACAACTAACTTGAAAAATCTAGTTCCGAAATAATTTAACCTTCAAATTTCTACCACAAAAAAAATAAAATCTCTGTAATTTTATCCAAGTTCTTGAATTCCTTCATATATACTAATAATAAATGTAAATAAAAAATTTGGGTAGGTTTTATATGAAAACGCTTTATAATAATTTTAACATGAAATAGTTTTAGAGTATCATTAATCTCATCGGCAGTATCATTAATCTCATCAGGGGTATCATTAGTCTGAGTTCAAGAAAATTATAATGATACTCCCGAGTCCCGTTGAGATTAATGATATTTTAAAATTATTTCATGATAAGCTTATCATGAACTATTTTCATATAATACTTCGCCCAAAAATTTACTTCACAAAGATGAATATCTAACTGCAATATAAGATTTATATAACCGTTCCATTTTCAATGGAGAGTGGAGAGATTGAATAGACATTAAACAATTTAATTTAAAAGAGTAAATATGAGAGATTAAAAAAAAAATCCAACATTTATTTTGGGACAACAAACTTCATCTATAACGATTTAGTCCCATAACCAAAATTTGCATAATAAAGTGAAGTATTTTCTCCTCCTCCACGAGCACCGCTGCGTCCGATCGACGGAAGTTGCGGTGGATTTCGCCACGTAGGCAGCGGCCCGGCTTGCATAACCGCCTGTACAAACATTCCGTTTTGGGGCAAAATTCTACCTTCGATAAGACGGTCCATGATCAGATCAAAAGTATCGCTTGAAATGGAGGAGTTAAATGCGATTTTGTTGATGAGTTCATCCACCTGATTCTTGGCTACATCTCTTTCCTGCCTAGCCAAGTGTAGCAAAAGGATTAATTGGTTCACATCCTCCTTTTTTGGCATCTCTACCCATTTTAAGTATTCAAGTTCTTGTGTGGCAAAGAAAAGCTTCTGCTTTAACTCCTTTATCTCCTCCTCACGCTAAATAATTAACAACCATCAAACACTAAATTAGTTAAGATGTATATACGTATATTGAAATTTGATTAGAAATTAAATGTATGCATACCTCTGCATAATTCCACCAATATGTAAAATCCGTCATTTCTACTAAATCTTGAATTTTTTTGAAAGAGTTCAAGGGCGGCAAAAAGACCACAATCACTTTTAAAAATTAAATAATAGTTGCAATCCTTATATAGGGTGAAAAATGTCAATAAAAAGGCAAGAAATCAACAAATAAAACTACAACGATTCCATTCACATTCAAAATCATAAAAAGTATATATGGAATGTACAATACCTAATTCCAAATAAAATATTCCACCCATTATTAAAATATGTTTCTATTTTTATTAATTCTTGAGTTTGGTTTTATAAAAATTCATAAACCTACTACTCCTATATAAAAAAATGTATTCTCGATTATAATCTAAATACATCTATACTATATTTAAAAGAACAGTTTCCCTCCCTAGCAATATGTGGGAATGATTAATATACTTTTTTTACAATTCATAAAATTATTAAATTATTCCCGAGAGTTGACTTAGTGGTAAGGGCTTGAGATTTAAAAGTGTGATGTTGTATCAATTCATATAGAGGTAAGTTCTGACTTGAAGGATCTCCCAAATTAATCGACTAATGAACCGAATACCGAGTACCAAAAAAAATTATTAAACAAGATATAACATAGAGATGACATAATTTAAATATTAGACTTGATATTTAGAAACTACGTGCAATGACTAACTTTGCCTATTAATAAAATTAAACTCAATAAACATTTTGTATATCACACAAAATATATTATTAGAGTGAAAATGGTTCATACATAAAATCATTGAAGGATATTAACTATTTTCACTAAAAAGTTTTAATTATTTTCATTGAAGGGTGTGCGTTGTTTATATTGAAAAGTGTGACTTTGTTTTTACTAAACAACTAATACTATTTAGTGAAAGTAACTTGATTAGGCGTGAAATTGTCATGATTCGTAGCTAGAAACGCCCTAGTTTTGGTCGAATTTATTGAGTTTTTAGAGCCAAATGAGTACTATTTCTATACATTGATGAATTTGTCTCTTTGATACTCATAGGTGAATCGAGGACGAAAAACGGAGTTAGTAGGACTTTGAATCGACTCAAACGGATGCCCGGATGAGAAGATATCAAAGAAATACGATTGGTATTAGTACGTGTGAAGAAAAGTGTTAGTTGCAAAGGAAGCAAGGTTCATTCGAGCATCATCACTCGAGCGCCCCGCTCGAGTGACGTAGATCGAGCGCTAAAAACATACAGAACGTTTGGGCCGCTCGAGGGAGATAGCTCGAGCGCCCCGCTCGAGCACCAGAACTGCACGACCAAGAGAGCTCGAGCGCCCCGCTCGAGCACCAGAACTGCACGACCAAGAGAGCTCGAGCGCCCCGCTCGAGCACCAGATCCGCTCGAGGGAGATAGCTCGAGCGCCCCGCTCGAGCACCAGATCCGCTCGACCACAACAGCTCGAGCGACCCGCTCGAGCGGGTCTGCTCGAGCGCTTCCAAGGCATTTTCTCCAACTTACGTTTTTCGGCCCACGAGTTCACGAATCGGCCCGTTGCCTATATATATCTCTTCCAAACACGTTTTGAAGGACCCCGAACTTTAGAAATAACTTTTAGACTTAGTTTTTGGAGAGGAAGGAGAGAAGCAAGTTTACGTTTACGTTTTGTTGAGGTTTTTCGTACGAATTCTTAGTTTCTTTTCGTTTATTAGTTTCTTTCCGTTAGTTTGATTTCATTAAACACTTTGAAACTTCGTTTGAGTTAATTAAATTTCAGTTCTCAGATTTATTTTCTTTTAAAAACCCTAGTTCATATTTCATATTTTCTTTCTTCAATTCATTATGTTTATGTTCGTTGTTTCTTCTATTGCTTTTATGTTTGTCAAAGCCATGTCCGGCTAAAACCCTTGTATGCTTCGGGTAGGATGAACTCGTAGAAGTAGGTTGTGGGTACGTAATTAGAGTAACTTGTGACGTTAGGTTTTAATTCTCTTGGTTAATGAATTCTTAAAATTAATCTAGACTTCGCTCTTGAATTTCGTTCGAAAGGTGTTAGAGAGAGGACGACCGTATCACTCTTTAACAACGAGTAGACTTAACGAGAGGGTTTAGGAAAGGTTAATTCATCTACCGGTTTAGCGAAGGAGGACGACCGCATCACCTTAGTTAAATTAGGGTCTCATTAATTAAGCACAATCTATTAACTTGTTAGTAGGTTCGTGAAGTCGAGTGTTAGGGTAAAGTATTAGGGTTTAGAATCTTTAGCTTTCACCTTGCATTCTTAGACTTAGGTTAATTCTTGTGTGTCACAGTTATTTTTATTATGTACCTGCTCCGTTAGTATACGTATGGATTCATATCTTAAGCATCACCATCTCTCATTAGAACACAACCCTTAGTTAATTAGATTTCTTTAGTATTTTAGTTTACTTAGTTTATTTTAGTCTTTTAATTAATCTTTCCAAAAATCCAAAAACAACACACTCATATTAACTACGATGCGTAGATCTTCAGGGATCTGTTCGCATATACACTTTCCCTTGGGTTCGATAATACTTGGTCCCTATACTTACTCTTGCTACAGTGAACCCGTACTCTTGCGGGGAAGCTACTAGTAGAAGCTAGTATTTTCGGTTCAAGTCAATGGCGCCGTTGCCGGGGATGGCGTAATATGCTTTTTGAATAAGACTTGTCGATAGCTTAGTAGTTAGTAGTGAGTGCTTTCTTTTCTTTTCTTTTCTGTTTTATTTTTATTTTTATTTATTCGGCAGTTGCGTTTTGATCCTTCTGCTAGTGTTTCAGGTTTATGAAAACACGCTCACAAGGCAATACGAGCGAAGAGAGGTTACCTGCAGATCCTGAGACAATAGCTAGAAGGAACCGAGCCTTCCTGAGAAGAATGACTACTACCGCGGGAAACAAAGACAAGATTTCTGATGAACTTGGGGAGTTAGACAAAATAGTTGCAGAGTATACTGCTCTTGTGGAACGGGCAGAGGGTGCCAATGGAAACAACAGTAATCAGCAGATACCCATAGGGGGAACTGAGAGCCCACACCCGAACCCACAAGACACAATCAACTCTGCACAAACACAACCCCAAAACCAGAACCAAAACCCTGCTTACCCACAAAACCCAAATAACTCTTTCAACAACCCAGTATACCAACATTACCCATACCCACCTTATCCTTACCCACCATACCCATATCCTCCACCCCCAGTCTATAATCAACCACATGTTTACCCACCACCACCCCTACAAGTACCAGTACCTGCTGCTAATCCTCAACACGTTCCTCAGAACGTAGATCACAATATGGCTATTCGAGGGAGGTTCGCGGCACAACCGCAGAGGTACTATGATGGAGTGGCTTTGCCTCCGGTTGAGGCGAACAACTTCTCGATATCCCCGGGGATTTTAAAGCTGCTCACCGAGAATCAATTCAAGGGGGTGATCGGGAAGGAGAATCCTCATACACACTTGAGGAGCTTTCTCATGATAGCCTCCACATTCAATTACAATGGCATGACTGAAGATGCCAAGAGGCTTAGGCTGTTCCCATTCTCATTGACGGGGATAGCCAAGGAGTGGTACGATAATACGCTCCTGCGGGGAGGTATTACCACTTGGGCCGAGCTCGAGCGTCTGTTCCTCGAGCGATTCTACCCTCCATCTAGGACGATCAAGGCTAGGATTGAGATCTCTTCCTTTCGCCAGAAGTCTGGAGAGGATTTACGCCAAGCGTGGGAGAGATACTCAAACATGCTGATTGAGTGCCCTCAGCATGGGTACAACGAGGGAGACATTATGGCATTCTTCTACAGTGGTGCCAACAAGGCGGGGCAAGACCATTTATACGCCTGTGCGGGCGGAGCATTCCTGAATCAAGGCATAGAGAGGTGTAGGGAGATCATGGACAACATTGTCACGAATGCCGGTGCTTGGGGTGTGGATGCAGATACTCAGAGAGTTAATCAGGTTGAAGAGGGTGAAGGAACGAGAAGGCTATTGATGGCCATGATGGAAAAGATCAACAACCTCGAGTTGGGGAAGAGTTTGGTTGGAGAGCATGCAGTAGAGAATGAGAGAGTAGACCAGCCCAGTGGACAGCAAGAGGTAGCCAATTACATGGGAGGTCCGTATTACAATCAGAATGACTACCAAGGTGGAAATCAGTATGGAAGGCCTTCTTATGGCCAGCCATTTGCACCTCCAGGGCCACAGCCGCCTCAAAATCAATGGAGGAACACACAAGGAATTCAAGGAGGCCAGCAGCCTCCTCAAAACACATGGAGGAAAAATGAGAACTTTTCTTATGCTAACCCAAAAACTGGTATTACTGTTCCTGCAGGTGTTGATCCGGGGTCTAAACCTCCTGGTGGAGAAGGCGGTGCATCGACTGAGGAGATGTTGAGAGCGATTCTACAGAAGGTAGAGGAAGGAAGTAAGAGGCTGTCATCCTTGGAGTACGATGTGAAGGAGTTGCATAAGAAGGGTGATCAACGTGATCAAGAGCTCCAGAAGATGAATGTTGAGTGTACTAGAACTCAACAAGAGAACAATCGAAGGTTCACTTCTTTAGAGTTCCAGATGAGCCAGATTGCAAAGTCAGTGAATAGAATACCGGAGGGGAACCCGAAAGAGCATTGCAAGGCGATCCAGCTGAGAAGTGGAACCAATTATGAAGGTCCTCAGATGCCTGCTGATTCTGAGATACCCCAAGTTGAGAAGGGGATTGAAAGTGAAGGGATTGAGAAGCATAAAGATGTGGATGAGTCACATCAGAGCAAAGAGCTTGAAGAGGAAGGCCTTGAGAAGGGTGAGAGAATTCCTAAGTGGAAAAAGATGCCGCATTATGCAAAGTTTCTGAAGGACTTGATTGCGAAAAGACGGCGAGTGGATGAGCCGAAGTTGGTGCAGCTGAACCACGAGGTGAGTGCATTAGTGCACAAGGTGCTTCCACCGAAGTTGAAGGATCCCGGGAGCTTCATGATTCTTTGTGACATTGGGAACGGGATCAAGAAGGGAGCGTTGTGCGACCTCGGAGCGAGCATCAATCTCATGCCGTTGTCGCTTTTCAAGAAGTTGGAAGGTGGTGAACTTCAACCCACAATGATGACGCTTCAACTAGCCGACCGGTCTATTACTCGACCTCAAGGTGTGGTTGAAGACGTCCTAGTGAGAGTTGGAGATCACATTTTCCTGCCGACTTCGTAGTACTCGAGATGGAAGAAGATGAGCACGTTCCATTGATCTTGGGAAGACCGTTCTTAGCTACGGCGGGGATGGTGCTAGACGTGGCAAATGGGAAGATTACGTTGAAAGTTGATGATCAAGAAGTGAAGATAGCTATCTACGAAGCTATGAAATACCCCATGGGAGATGAGAGTTGCCACTTCATTGACATCACGGATGCTTGTGTTGAAGACACACTTCTAGACCCTTGCTCTTTCTATGTTCATCAGTTTGATTATCCTATTCTTGACGATCTGTCTTATGATTCTTATGATCTTGATTATTTTGACAGCTTGAAAGACAATGAAGACGTCAAGTTCTTGGAGTTGAAGAAAGTGGAGGATGAAGATGACTTGGAAGCCGAGGAGTCAACTTTCGAGAAGATGTTCGATAAGGCACCACCATTGGAGGCGAAGAAGGAGTTGAAGCAGCTTCCCGACCACCTCAAGTACTCTTACTTGGATGAGACCGACAAATATCCGGTAATTGTATCAGCCCTTTTATCTGATGATCAGCTTGAGAGGCTTTTAGGGGTGCTTCGTAAGCACAAATCTGCTATAGGATGGTCGATCGCGGATATTAAGGGAATTAGCCCTTCGATTTGCATGCATAGGATTAGATTAGAAGAGGGTAGAAAATCGATAGTGCAAAATCAGCGTAGAGTTAATCCGGTCATTCAAGAGGTGATACATAAGGAAATGTTGAAGTTGCTAGATAGCAACATGATTTTTGCTATTTCTGATAGTCCATGGGTGAGTCCTTTACACGTAGTTTCTAAGAAGGGGGGTACCACGGTGATTAAGACGAAGTCTAATGAATTGGTAGCCACTAGATTAGTGACGGGTTGGCGTGTATGTGTTGATTATAGAGAGTTGAACAAGACAACGTGTAAGGATCACTTTCCTTTACCGTTCATTGATCAAATGATAGATAGATTAGGTGGTTTTGAGTATTACTATTTCTTAGATGGGTACTCGGGATATAATCAGATCATGATAGCCCCCGAGGATCAAGAGAAAACCACCTTCACCTGCTATTATGGTACGTTTGCTTTTAGGAGAATGTCGTTTGGGTTGTGTAATGCACCCGCCACCTTTCAAAGGTGTATGATGGCGATTTTTCATGGCTTGATTGAGAGGATTATGGAGGTTTTCATGGACGACTTCTCCGTTTACGGGGAGTCGTTTGATAAATGTCTAATCAATCTTGAAGTTGTGTTGAGCAGGTGTGAAGAGACGGACTTAGTGCTTAATTGGGAGAAGTGTCACTTCATGGTAAGAGAGGGTATTGTTCTTGGACATCATGTGTCCTCGAAAGGTATCCAAGTGGACAAGGCGAAGGTGATTGCTATCGAGAAGCTTCCACCACCTTCGACCGAGAAGGTTGCTTTGGGGCAAATTCGTGAGAAGCATTTTCACGCTATTTATTATGCCTCGAAGATGCTGAATTCTTCTCAAGTGAATTACACTACGACCGAAAAGGAGCTGTTAGCGGTCGTGTATGCTTTTGATAAATTTCGACCCTACCTAGTAGGGACGAAAACAATTGTATATACGGACCACGCGGCGATTCGGTACCTTATGAGTAAGAAGGATGCAAAGCCCCGTCTCATTCGTTGGATCTTGTTGCTCCAGGAGTTTGATGTAGAGATTCGAGACAAGAAGGGATGCGAGAACGTGATAGCCGATCACCTTTCGAGATTGGAGCTCACCAAGGAGAACACCGTGGAGGATCGAGAGGTGAACGATGAATTTCCGGATGAGAAGCTCTTTGGCTTAGGAGACACCCCTGTGTATCGAGTTGAGGGGAAGGCACCTTGGTTTGCAGATTATGCTAACTATTTAGCAAGTGGTGAGTTGCCCGTTGAGATAGACTCGGTGCATCGGAAGGCATTTTTGAAGAAGGTTCGGGAGTTCATTTGGGATGACCCCTACTTGTTCAAAAGAGGGATAAATCACGTGTTGAGAAGATGTGTGCCAGAGGAGGAGTGGAGTGAAATCATAAGGCATTGTCACGCCTTGCCATGTGGAGGACATTTGGGTGGAGAGAAGACCGGAAGGAAAGTCCTTCAATCTGGTTTTTATTGGCCAACTCTGTTGAGAGATTGCATGGAATGGGTTAAGAGGTGTGAGAAGTGCCAACGATTCGGCTCCATTACTAAGAGGGACGAGATGCCTATGCACGTGTTCATAGAAGTCGAGATATTCGACGTATGGGGGATTGATTTCATGGGTCCATTTCCTCATAGCAATGGATTCTTGTACATTCTCGTATGCGTTGATTATGTCTCAAAGTGGATTGAAGCTGTCCCAACTCGAGTGAATGATTCCCGAGTGGTCATCGAGTTCTTGAGGAAGAACATCTTTGCAAGATATGGAGTTCCAAGAGCTTTGGTAAGTGATGGGGGAAGTCATTTCGTGAACAAATGGATGGAAAAGCTGCTGTCCAAATACGAGGTAAGTCATCGAATCTCTACTGCTTATCATCCTCAATCTAACGGTCTTGCAGAGGTTTCTAACCGTCAAATCAAGGAGATCCTTGAGAAGACGGTGAGCATAAGTAGGAAAGATTGGGCGATGAAGTTGGATGATGCACTATGGGCATATAGGACAGCTTTCAAAACTCCTCTTGGTATGTCTCCATATCAATTGGTTTTTGGAAAGACATGTCACTTGCCCGTGGAGTTGGAGCACAAGGCATATTGGGCGATCAAGAAGCTGAATTTTGATAGTGCCTTGGTTGGTGAGAAGAGATTACTCCAACTGCATGAGATGGAGGAGTTTCGAGACGTTGCCTACGAGAATGCCCGAATTTTCAAAGAGAAGACGAAGAAGTGGCATGATGCACGATTGAAGAAGAAGGAATTCAAGGTGGGTGATCAAGTCCTCGTATTCAATTCGAGGATGAAGCTGTTTGGTGGAAAGCTAAAGTCCAAGTGGTACGGGCCGTATGTGGTGAAGGGAGTGCACAAGAGTGGATTCCTTGAAGTCGAGAAAGAAGATGGACAGAAATTCAGGGTGAATGGGCATCGAGTGAAGAAATTCTTTAACTTCTCTTATGAGAATAAGGGAGGTATTTTAGAGTCTCAAGTCCCGTGAGCTCCTTTGAACTCGGTCCGGCATTAGGACCTTAAAAATAGCGCTGAATGGGAGACAACCCATTTTTATTTGCTTTTGAGTGTTTTTAGTTTTTTTTTCCTTTTATGTTATTAGGATGTTGTTGAGTCGTATGTTTAACCTCGTATTTGAGTAAGTTGCTTGTAGGCTTGTCTCGAAGGAGTGCCAAAGGAGTGGAGATTGAAGGAACCAACTTGAGACAAGGGAGTGTGCAAAGCTATTGAGAGAAATTGAACTGTTTGGTTGAGGTAACCCACAACCCCAAACTTAGACCTCTAGTAAGGTCGAAGTTTGGGGGGGGTGGAGTTTTTTTTATTTGTTTTCTGATTACATTGCACATGCATGCACGCCCTTATCTTTGAGTTGAGTTTGGTTGATTAGTGGTTTGTTGAGATACTCCTTGGGGTAATTTTGATTTGACTCGCTATTGCATATTTCATGCTTATTGACCCATTCTACTTGTTGGTTGCTATCTTTGAGTATGATTTGATGAGTTGATGAGTTCTGAAGTTGAGTCAGGAATTTTATTGTGTGAGAATTGAGTTAGAGTTGATTTGGGAGAGAACCCGTATGCTTATAAATTTTTCTTTTGAGTGCTTGTGTGATGATTGTGAGAATGCACTAGACTAGCATGGATGTGAAAGCTGTGAGATTTGAGCCTTATGAGATTTTGATGCATAATTTAATCTCTTCGTTTGTGAGTGGATCGTCACCTTAGAGGATGCTAGAACTTGTGTGTGCTCTTGCTTCTTGATTGTGTCTAGTTTGATATGCCGAATGTGATCTTAGGCCATCTTTGTTTTATTGAGTCACTTAGCCAAAATTTTCCTACCAATGACATTGAATCCCTTGTTAGCTCCTTTGAGCCGAAAGCCTATTTTATTTGCTAGCACATATGAACACTATTCCAATTCCTAAGCCTTTTTGTCCCAATTTGAGTGGAGAATAGGAAAGTGTGAATGTGAAGGGAGTGAATTGAGTTGAAAAAGGAAAAGGTTGTTTGTTGAGTGAATATGAGAATAAGGGTGTGAATGAGATTTGAGTTGTGGGGAAGAAAAAAATTGAAAATGAGCAAAAGAAAAGAAATGAGCTCATGTGTTGTGCGAAAACGAGAAAAAAAAAAGTGAAGTGATTAAAAAAAAGTGAAAGAGTGAGTTAGAAAAAAAATTGAAGTGTTGAGAAAAGTGGAATTGAAAGAGTGTTGATTGAATATGTTTGAAGTAGTCTGTTCCTATTCTCGAAGTGACAAAGTTTGACTTTCTATTCTCCATTCACTTAAGTCACTTACCCATATTGTTGTCCCACCTGTCCAAAGAGCCTACATTACAACCTTAAGTAAAGTCCTTTTTGATTCGGCATTGATTTCTAGAGTATGGTCGGAGTTAAGAGCGCTTCCAAGCCTATGGCTGCCAAATTGAGTGATTGATTGTTTGAGTGAGTCCCTTTATTATTGATATACACTTGTGAGGGAGCGAAACACATCGTTGAGTGCACATCCATGCTTGATCTTGGTGTTTCTTGTTATTGTTGCATGAGTACGATAAAAGAAAGTGAGTGAGTATACGGGTGATTGACTTTTGAAGCTTGAGTTCATTAGCTTGCATGATTGATTTTTTTTTACTCATCCCTAACAATTTCACTTGACTTATTATTTCATTGCTTGGGGACAAGCAATATGGTAAGTTTGGGGGGGTTGATTAGGCGTGAAATTGTCATGATTGGTAGCTAGAAACGCCCTAGTTTTGGTCGAATTTATTGAGTTTTTAGAGCCAAATGAGTACTATTTCTATACATTGATGAATTTGTCTCTTTGATACTCATAGGTGAATCGAGGATGAAAAACGGAGTTCGTAGGACTTTGAATCGACTCAAACGGATGCCCGGATGAGAAGATATCAAAGAAATACGATTGGTATTAGTACGTGTGAAGAAAAATGTTAGTTGCAAAGGAAGGAAGGTTCATTCGAGCATCATCACTCGAGCACCCCGCTCAAGTGACGTAGATCGAGCGCTAAAAACATACAGAACGTTTGGGCCGCTCGAGGGAGATAGCTCGAGCGCCCCGCTCGAGCACCAGAACTGCACGACCAAGAGAGCTCGAGCGCCCCGCTCGAGCACCAGAACTGCACGACCAAGAGAGCTCAAGCGCCCCGCTCGAGCACCAGATCCCCTCGAGGGAGATAGCTCGAGCGCCCCGCTCGAGCACCAGATCCGCTCGACCACAACAGCTCGAGCGGGTCTGCTCGAGCGCTTCCAAGGCATTTTCTCCAACTTACGTTTTTCGGCCCACGAGTTCACGAATCGGCCCGTTGCCTGTATATATCTCTTCCAAACACGTTTTGAAGGACCCCGAACTTTAGAAATAACTTTTAGACTTAGTTTTTGGAGAGGAAGGAGAGAAGCAAGTTTACGTTTACATTTTGTTGAGGTTTTTCGTACGAATTCTTAGTTTCTTTTGGTTTATTAGTTTCTTTCCGTTAGTTTGATTTCTTTAAACACTTTGAAACTTCGTTTGAGGTAATTAAATTTCAGTTCTCAGATTTATTTTCTTTTAAAAATCCTAGTTCATGTTTCATATTTTCTTTCTTCAATTCATTATGTTTATGTTCGTTGTTTCTTTTATTGCTTTTATGTTTGTCAAAGCCATGTCCGGCTAAAACCCTTGTATGCTTCGGGTAGGATGAACTCGTAGAAGTAGGTTGTGGGTACGTAATTAGTGTAACTTGTGACGTTAGGTTTTAATTCTCTTGGTTAATGAATTCTTAAAATTAATCTAGACTTCGCTCTTGAATTTCGTTTGAAAGGTGTTAGAGAGAGGACGACCGTATCACTCTTTAACAATGAGTAGATTTAACGAGAGGGTTTAGGAAAGGTTATTTCATCTACCGGTTTAGCGAAGGAGGACGACCGCATCACCTTAGTTAAATTAGAGTCTCATTAATTAAGCACAATCTATTAACTTGTTAGTAGGTTCGTGAAGTCGAGTGTTAGGGGTAAAGTATTAGGGTTTAGAATCTTGAGCTTTCACCTTGCATTCTTAGACTTAGGTTAATTCTTGTGTGTCACAGTTATTTTGATTATGTACCTGCTCCGTTAGTATACGTAGGGATTCCTATCTTAAGCATCAACATCTCTCATTAGAACAAAACCCTTAGTTAATTAGATTTCTTTAGTATTTTAGTTTACTTAGTTTATTTTAGTCTTTTAATTAATCTTTCCAAAAATCCAAAAACAACACACTCATATTAACTACGATGCGTAGATCTTCAGGGATCTATTCGCATATACACTTTCCCTTGGGTTCGATAATACTTGGTCCCTATACTTACTCTTGCTACAGTGAACCCGTACTCTTGCGGGGAAGCTACTAGTAGAAGCTAGTATTTTCGGTTCAAGTCATAACTAATACTCTTCAGTGAAAACAACTAATACTCTTTAGAAAAATCAACTAATATTCTACATTGATTCATGTATGAATCAATTTAACTCTATACGTACTCAATAATTATCAAAATTCAGATTTGTTGATAGACGAATAGCAATGGGTATTAGGCAAACAAGATTTTTGGCCTAAATACCCGAATTATGAATAAAGTTAATCAATGTACATGTGACGAACAAGAATAACGTAAGGGTGGTGCATAAATCAATTGAAGACTTACTTGGCGAGCAGCTCTCACTAACGATACAAAGACAGGTTAAAGAACACATGACCATAAAATGGGCGAGCAACTCTACATCCTCATTCCATGAAGGCGAAAAACTTACAATGAAGGACTCATGATGGAAACAAACGAACTAAGCAACGACGAACAACTCAAAGGACGTGATAAGCCTCAAGAGAAGACTTTGTAACTAAGTTAAAACCTAGATAAGGTCAAATAAGTCAAAGAGGACACATGTCAAGCATGCAAGCTAGGAAGTCCATGAGTTTTGTCCACCAACTACTTGGTGGTTTGTATAAATAAGTTGGTCTCCATTAATAAAATTAAGTTTAAATACAAAAAAAATCATATTACACACACTCATACACCCTGAAGAGCCACTCCTAAGCCCAGCACATTAGGGATTGTTGAGCCTCAGACTGAGGAACAAGCTCAACCTGAGGTAAGTACCGTCTATGAAGATGCGGTCGCAGCTGAGACGGCTCCTGAGTCACCTCATCAAGGGGGAATCAATGTCACTGACATTGAACTTATAAATCCCTTTGGTATAGACTCAGTTTCATCCCCTTCTATTCAATTTCCTGAATTTTATGAACCTGTAGACACTAACATTGCAGGTACTTCAGGAACAACTCCAGGTAAGAGAACATGGCTAGAGAGTCATCCAATTGACCAAGTCATTGGTGATCCAACTAAGGGAGTCAGGACCAGACGGTTTCATGGTGAGAGTGCATTGTTCTGTTGCTTTCTCTCTGAGCAAGAGCCTCAGAACATTGAAGAAGCTCTCACTGACTCGAACTTGATCATAGCCATGCAAGAGGAGTTGAATCAGTTCACAAGGAATTAGGTTTGGGAACTGGTAGATAGACCTAGGCATCAAGGTGTTATTGGTACCAAGTGGGTCTTCAAGAACAAGAAGGATGAGAATGGTGTTGTAGTAAGGAACAAGGCAAGACTGGTTGCAAAGGGGTATTATCAGTCTGAAGGAATAGACTATGATGAGACTTTTGCTCCAGTGGCTCGGTTGGAAGCTATCAGGTTGTTCCTTGCTTATGCAACATATAAGAAGTTTAAGGTGTATCAAATGGACGTCAAGAGTGCCTTCCTGAATGGTGTACTCAATGAAGAGGTATATGTTGAACAACCTCCCGGGTTTGAGGTTGGAGATAGAGTATACCATTTAAAGAAAGCACTCTATGGACTTAAGCAAGCACCAAGAGCTTGGTATGATACCCTCTCTCAATTCCTGACAGACCATGGGTTCAAGAAGGGAACCATGGATAGGACATTGTTCAGGATCACTGAAGGTAATAACATTCTCTTGGTCCAGATTTATGTGGATGACATAATATTTGGATCACCAAATCATCAACTCTGTGAGAAATTCTCTAAGTTGATGACTGGTAAATTTGAGATGTCAATGATGGGAGAGATGAACTTCTTTTTAGGATTGCAGGTCAAGCAGACCGATCAAGGTATCTTCATTAATTAGGCTAAGTATACAAAAGACTTGATTCAGAAGTTTGGTGTTCAGAACAACAATCCGGCAAGGATCCCAATGAACACAAATTAGAAGATGGATCCTGACACTGAAGGGACTTCAGTGAATCAGACTGAGTACCGAGGGCTGGTTGGTTCTTTGTTGTACCTGACTGCAAGCAGGCCTGACATTACTTTTGCTGTTGGTGTGTGTGCTAGGCATCAGTCTGATCCCAAGAGAAGTCATTTGGAGGCTGCTAAGAGGATACTTAAGTATTTGAAAAGGACAGTCAATATGGGACTATGGTATCCTTCAGATGATAACTTAGAACTGATAGGTTATTCAGATGCTGATTATGGAGGTTGTAGGATTGATAGGAAATCAACCTCAGGGACATGTCAGTTTTTGGGAAGTAAGTGGATCTTGTGGTTTAGTAAGAAGCAGAATTCAGTGGCAACAACCACAACTGAGGCTGAGTATATGGCTGCAGGTGGATGTTGTGCTCAGATTTTGTGGTTGAGGCAACAATTGACAGACTACCAAGTATATGCTAATGAGGTTCTAATCTATTGTGACAACAATAGTGCTATAGCAATTACTCAGAACCCAGTGTTTCACACAAGGTGCAAGCATGTGTATATTAGGCATCACTTCATTCGAGATCATGTGGAGAAGAAGGACATTAGGATGGAGAAAATTCACACTGACAGGCAGAGAACTGACATCTTGACTAAGCCTTTGGCTGAAACAAGATTTATGGAACTGTCAGTGGAGTTAGGTCTCTTAGATCCGGAAGAGCAGTCAGTATAGGGTTTAGGGGGAACTCAGGCCAGACTCGACTCAGCGAGGTATCAGGGTGCTACAATGTCTCCCTGACAGGTATGAGTTCAATCCTGACTCCTGTGAATTTAAAGCGTCTCCCTGAGTCCTTCGTCCTGAAAATCCTTATTAAATGCATTCCGTTTTCATTAAAAGCGCGCATTTTCATATTTAAACCCACGCGCATCGGAGCATTTAATGCATCAGTTACTTTTTCATATACGTGTCCATTTTATACAGAATATGACTGACATGAGGATATGATTGATGCGGAGATTAATCCTGGCCCTTAATTTCAAAACTTTTCAAATTCAGGATTAATCTCAACCTCACGTTTGAGTAACTGACTAATTCATATCAATCTAGTCTGCCATTTGAGGATTTTACGCAAACACAAACGCACATTGCACACTGAGTATTCTCTTGCTTAAACAAAAATCTTTGCAAAATCTTTCCTCAAATCAAAACAAATGGCATTCTTGGATTCCAACTGGACAACTGACAAGCTTGAAGAAGTTGTCAAGAGCAAGTTGGTTAACATGGAGCACGTTATCACCATGGAGGGTGCGTGTCTCTCTGTGAAGGAGATCCTTCCAGTTTTTTAGTGGATCTCCAAAGCTGGGTTGGTTAAACATTTCACCCACAGGCCCACATCTGTGCTTCCAAAGACAGTGGTGGAGGCTTATTACAACTTATTTATGCACAAGGGTGAATTATTCACCAGGGTGACTGTGCTGATACCCACTGGTGAGAAGGATGTTGATGGAGAGCCATTCTACAATGTCGAGATGAGGGACGTCAACTTGAGGAAGGCCATAAAGGAGGTGTATGCACTTCCTTGCTCTGGCATCAACCCTAGGACGTACAAGGAGAACGCTAAAGGAGAACTCCTTGGGAAGTGGTCCAAGACTGGGTCTTCGGAGTTCAAGGCGCGTCAACATAAGGACGTATGAGCTCTACTGGCTCGCATGAGCAACTCAGTCAGCCCAAACTGAGGATCATGGGTGCTCTAGTTGATGGTGTGGAAGCCAACTGGGAGCAGTTCTTCTTGGACCAGATCAATCAGGCTGCTGGAGACAAAATGAAGAAAGATGCTGAGGTGAAGCATATTTCAGTTGGAGCCATGCTTCCTTTCGGGACGAGGTTATCCATTCTCATCGCCCATGTGTGCAAAGGTTGTACGTTTGACCTGGAGGATAATCTGTCCACGAAGAAGATCATGTTTACATCAGCGAGTGATACCTACGCTGTTCTTGGTCTCACTGACCCCAATGCTCCACCAAAGGGTCAGAGAAAGAAGCCTGCGGGCAAGGTCAAGAAGGTGGTCACGAGCCTGATAGAGAAAGTGGATGAACTCTTTGAGAAGAGTAAGGAGACTGAGGCCGGTGTGGCTGCAGAGCGGGCTAAAGTGGAGGAAGTTGAGAAGAGAGTCCTGGAGGAGAAGAGGACTAAGCTGAAGGTGGTCCTGAAAGAAAAGCCACAACCAAGGGTATTGACAAAGGGACTGAGAAAGTCTCCAAGAAGGCCGTCTCTGAGGCTGAGGAGACGATAATGAGGTCAGATCTGGGGGAGAGGAAGGTGATAGGCCTTTGAAGAGGCTAAGGAGGGGACCTAAGAAATCCCAGCCAAGGGCCTGATTGAGGTGAGTGAGAGGGAGAAGTCAAGCTCACCACGAGCCTCTGACTTGGAGGTAGTGCGAGGAACAATCGAGACGGCTGAGCTTCTGCAGCCTGAGATTGTGTTTAACCCTACCCCTTCACCAAAACCCACTGAATCCACCCCACCATCCAACCCTGAACCCACACCCCAACAACCAGATATACCCATCCCTGACGCCAATCCCACCCCATCTGAGTCAGTGCCATCAAACTCACAAACCACTAAGCCTGTCCAGATCACTGAACCCACCATAGACCATCAATGTAACGTCCCCACTTAAAATAGTACGGAAAATATGATGTGGCATAAGTAGGAACGTTACTAAAATAGTATTTTGTATTAAAATATACACACGTCACACATCTATACAGCGGAAGTAGTAAATAAGTATGACCGTAGCTTAAGTTACAATCCAAAATTCAAAATATTGTTCTTAAAACATAAGTTTTTAAGAAAACTCCACAGCCCACCGAGTTCATTCGCCCACGTCCGGATCCACAGCATCTGTAAAAATTTAAAAGTGGAAGGGATAAGTGTTTGTAAACACTTAGTGGGAAACCTCTTGTTAATTGCACAAACTAAACATCAATTGTTTATAACATGTGAGCCCCCGGAATTTCACCGGGTATCTCCTTGGGTGGCGCGACCAACCCGTGGTGCCGGAGCGACCAGACTATCTCATTTGCCAACATATAGTTGGACTATCTCAGGGGCCAGTCGATAGCGGGCCAGACTCAAAATATTTAACATTCAACATTTAATAAGTGTAATTAAAATAATAACAAAACACTCGGTGAAGAGTGAAGTGATTCCCCACCTTGCAGGTTTGTACCTACAAATAAAATTTTTACAATAGAAATATTGTTACTTATGCCTTCATTTTTAAATAAATCGTAAAATTCACATATTATACTCGTACGAGTGAATTCAAAACTCAATACATACTCAAATATTGTATACTGAAACACAAATATTAATTAAGTGTGTAAAATTATCAAATAACAAGTTATAAATAGATATCGACCATAAAAATGTAAAGGGACCATTTCGAACCTTTCTTATACAAAATTTCAGTTTTTGGCAGTTTATACGCCTAAATTTGAAAATTCATTTTAAATCATCTATACGTCCAAAAATTATGAAATTTTAACAGTAGAATCCCAAGTCAATGAAATTTATAACCATAATTTTATATTTCTCAAACTACTTACCAATAATCACATATTTCGTGATGAACACACTGCTATTGATTTTGATCACTTAACATTTAAAAATTCACCATAAATCAACCATAAGTCCAATACTTCTGAAATTTTAATCATGAACTCCCAACTTCATGTAACTTATCAACATACTTTTTATTTCTATAAAAACCCAACTTATTATCCTCAGATTATAGCAAACTTCTACTGTTCCTGTTACAGAGTCCAAAACTCTAGTTCAACTTTGAAAAAATCACCATACATCGAATACTATTCCAATAGCTATGAAATTTAAAAAATAAGTTCCATCACCAGTCTAATTTAACATATAAATATTTCAGAATTTTCCACCGAAGGAATTGGTCAAAACGAAATTTATACAAACGTTGATCCAGAAATTCTGTTTCATGCATACATGAAGAACATATCATCTTAAATTCACTTTAAACCATATAATTTCATGATTTCTACTTTTTAAGCATAGATAATTAAGTAATAAACATGATTTTGTTCATAACATATGAAGAAATTTAATCAAACATTAAAAATATGAAGTAAAACATATATAACATCCAAATCACTTATCATAACTTATTTTCCTATCATTTAATTCACATTTCATGCATAAACTTCATACTAAAACTTAAATAATTACTTATTCAAGAAGAGAAACTTACTTAGAGATTAGTAGCTTAAAGAAATTTCTTCTCCTTCCTTTGCAAATTCTAAGTGTAAGAGTAGTAGTAGTATTTGTGTAATTTTCTTTAAACTTTTTCTTATGATTATTTTTTGCATGAATGATCATGTATTTATAGTAGAAGTCAACCTTGGAGGCTACTCCATTCCCTCTTAGCCGACATTTAGGAAGGTTGTGGAGTAATCTTGGAGGTTAGTTTAATAAACACATGTCATATTAAGGTTAGTTGTTAATTTTGACTTTTGTTCTCCTAATTTTGACTTTAATTCTTGAAGTTTCAACAATTTTCCTAATACTTCTCTACTTGGCCGAAATTTTATGGAGATTTCAAGAGAATTCTTGTGTCTTGTAGTCATGACACATGTATGATTTGAATTTAATAAGTAAAAATTTTGATTTTTCTAAATTATTTAATAATTCTAAAGTACATTATGCATAAAATTTACCTATACTATCTTATGAAATAAAATTAAAACTCTTCTAGGACTCTAAATAATTTACAAAGTCTATATACTAATCATAGAAAATATCGAGTAATCGATACGTAATTTGTTTCTTAAAGAAACATTCATTTTACAACTTATAACTTATGAAATAAATTACTATACTTAAGGACTACATTAATTCCTAAATTAAACACTTTAAGACATAAAATAAAGAACATATAAAAGTTATAAAGTTTCAAGAATAAGCATGTATTGAGCAAATAATATGTTAATTGTAAATATCGAGTAATTAAAATACATAAACGTGCCTTTGTATAAATTTGGATGTAAACGCGTCACATAGATTCATGAAGAATTATAAAGTATTTAGTCAAGCAGATAAGATCATGAAAACCTAGGGTATTACAATCAAAACCCTGACCAGTCTTCTGAACCCACCCATCCTAACCCTGAAGATTTCCCCGCCTACCCAAATCCTAAAGACTGCCCCAAATCTTCTCAAGCCGGAGATCAGGATGATGATTTCTTGGAGATACATGAGGAGGAGGAGCTGGATGCCAACATGGTTGGAGGGATTTTGGAGAACAATTTGAGGGGGAATGCCACGAAATGGGCAGCCAAGTGTTGGCCTAATCTGAGTAAGTACAGAGAGCTGTGTGCCAATGTCGTGGAGCTCAAGGTTTGGTTGGACTTCAAACAGTCAAACATGCAGGAGCAACACATGCTAGTTGACGTCAGAGGCTGGGAGCACTGGGAGCAGGAGGAAGCCAGGCTCTGTACCTACTTTAATCTCACTAGTTGGCTGCAACTCTTGAACTTTGAAAATCTAAAGCAGCTGATTACTGAGATGATGGCGAGGATGAAGGCTGGCCTTCTCACGGAGTCAGAGAAGGAGGATGAGGAAGATGATGATGCTCAGGGAGGAGCAGTTGAGAAGATGGTGGAAGAGACGGCGGAAGAGGTGGACAGGATGATCCCTGAGTCTCAAACTCATGAGAAAGGTGTTAAAGACGTTGGTGCCAAGGGTGGACCAACGGCTGAGGATGTTGAGAACATCTCAGCTGCCGATGACACATCAGTCAATGATGGGATTCCCTGTCCTGAGACAAAGGAGGATGGTGTTGAGGCATCTAAGGAGACTTCTAGTTCTGAGGGACAAGTTCCCGAAGTTCGAGCTGGCTTAGCTGAGCCTGAGCAGACGGCTATGACCACTCCTCAACTGCCTTCAGTGCACCCTGAAGAGGGGACTGAGGATGCAGGGGCTGACAAGGGAAAACAGCCACTCACTGATGAAGCCACTGGGGAAGAAGATGATGTGATCATCACTGGAGTATGGAGAGCTGAGTTCACCAGCATTGTTGAGGTGAAGAAGGAGCACTATGCCAAAAATGACTTTCGACCACGGGGAAAAGACAATGGGTATCCATTCTGACCGTTGTCTTAAGTGTTACGCCCGTGGTCTTAAGTATCCCCGTTGTCTTAAATTCAGGGTTAGCAATATAAGACCACGGGGATAAGCCCCCGTTGTCTTTTCCCGTGGTCTTAACTCAGTCTCGCAACATAAGACAACGGGGATTAATCCTCATTGTCTTTTCACGTGGTCTTAGGTATTTTTATTTATTTTGTAATTTTTATTTATTTGGTTAATTAATATGGTATATAAGGGACACTTAGAAAAAAATTCATTCCTTCATTTACTCTCTAGATTAATCCCCAGCGTACGCTTTTTCCATCGACCACCACCACTACCACCACCACCACACCACCATTGTCGCCGTCCGTCTCCTCCTACACCACTGTTGCTCAACACCGCCTCCACCGTCGCTCAACACCGTCTCTTCTGCCATGAATCCCTCCATCGTGAACCGTCGGCTTCATCCACCATCGTGAATCTCCGATTTTGTCCACCACCGTGAACTGACTGCTCATCCTCCACTGTAAATAGCCTAGGTCGGATTTTCCTCAGGTAATTAAGCCCTAATTTTTCCCTAGCCCTGAATCTCTCTTTGTTTCTTTCTCTGTGTGTGTATGTGTGCGAGCAAGCGTGTGTGTGTATGGTGAATTTGTGATCTCTGTGTGTATGGTGAATTTGTGACCAATTTTCATGTCATTTGCCTTCGTATAGCATACTCGCAGGAGGAGGAGAGAGACGAGGCTTGGCTGCAAGCGGTGGCGCATGATTTCAACATATCCGAAACTTGATACTTGACTCGCCTTACCGACTCACTAACCCACTCTGTCCCCAGGTTTCTCTCCTTCGCTATTTCACCCCTGTCGTCGAGGTGCAATAATTTATAATTTATCTTTCCAATTCAAATCCATGATACTATTTGTAACTTTTTGGTATAATGATTATGAATATAGAAATTCATGAGCCTGTTTTACTCTGTCTAACTACTCTTTTGAAATGATTGCTTGGCGTGATTAGGGAAACTTTGAAAACTGTCATATAGAAATGATATGGTGATGGAATTTGAGAAGACTTTTGAATTGCTGAAAATGGTAAAATTGAGTAATAATATGATAAATTGATAATTCAGACAAAAAATTGTCTAATTTTGATGATCTGCTGTGTTTGAGGTAGTTGTTACAAGAGCTTGCAGAAATTTCATCTGCAAACGTTTGGAGGGTTGCATTATTCTGTAATGATAAAAGAAGAAATATATCATTTTTCTTGTGGTGGTCAATGATGTTTGATTTTCCAAAGAGAATTTGACTTCTGGTTGCTATATGATGCGAAAGAAGCCAAAGAAACAATCAGATCATTTTCTGACTCAGATGATAGCTAATTAACCTCGAACAAGAACTATACTAAGTCATTAGTTATGTACAATGATATGGTTTGATTGATGGATAGCTCTCATTTTTGCATAATAAGAGAGAAAATGGCATTTTATTATGCAGTTTTTCAAGGCTGGCACAAACAAATTCAAAAAATAAAGCATGGGACAAATAGGTAATGTACTTTTAGTCCTGTTTTTAAGAAAATAATTAAATGAATTAATTTCATTTATCTCTACAAGTTGGACTTTATGAGATAGAATTCTTTCACTATTTGTATCATGTTTTAGTTTTTGTGTTTGTGCCATATAGGGTTAGAATGGAGTAGAGTGTAGTTGCCCCAAATAAGAATATATCAATCGAACTGCCTTCAAAATACAAGTTTGCAAGTCTGAAGACAACATAAATGCTAGAAGTCAAAGGAATAAAACTCATGAAATTAAATGAACTAACCAAAGATAATACAAGACCAAGATAACGAACTATTAAAATGACTGGAGTCAATATCTATTACCCATTAGCTATAGTAATGCGCATGCTATTTACTGTTACAGAAAATATTTGAGAAATTGGTCACTATAACACTCTTGCTGATGATAGTTCCATATGACAAATTGTAGATTGAAGTTATTACACTTTATGTAATTTCCATTCTATAGTCTCTCTGTTCTTGTTATCATAATTAATAGCATTACAGCAATAAAGTGCACAAGAATTCTATTGCTTGCATTCATGTAACCGCTGCTCTCCAAGTAATTTGCTGATGAACGAACATGGAAATTTGAGATGGATAATGAAAGATGAAAATTCTGTATTGGATTGCAAGGATTACTGTCTAGTTAGGGCACGATTGAAGCAGTGATTTAGAAAAAGTTGTGTGATATAAAGGATACTTTTGTAATTACATATCTTATTCCCAACTCTAATTAATTATCACACCTATTTTAGTGTGATTTAATATCTATGCGGTTATGAAAATATCTGGTTTATCCCTGGGTCAAGGGATTAAATTAAAAAAATAATCAAAGTAAACTAGTAATAAGGTTAAATATTTAATTATTATCCAACCTTATCACTTAAAGTAAACGCACCATTAGGATATTACAAATTGGTCACTATAACACTCTTGCTGATGGTAGTTCCATATGACAAATTGTAGATTGAAGTTCTTACACTTTATGTAATTTCCATTCTATAGTCTCTCTGTTCTTGTTATCATAATTAATAGTAGTCATGCATCTCATTCTTATGCAGCTTACTTTACTGTGGCCAAGCGGCATAATGAATACTGATAGAATTGAACTGTGATATATATCCAACAAAAGACAGGATCGAAGACCATCAAAAGGTATATATAATAGATTTTTTTTCCTTTACTGTGGCTAGATTATATTATAAGATTTCTGCTTCTTTTATGCCATTTATTTCTAAGGCAAAACTGAGCATATGTAATTTCATCAAGTGCAAATCTGCTTTTTTAAAACTGTTGCAGAAAGACCATAATTTAAAAAAAAAAGTATTTCTGGCATTAATGTTCAATACTGAAATGGTTGACCATCAATGTTCAATACTTATATGGTAAAAGCCGAAGTATTGCATTAGATCATTAAATAAAACAAGTTCTTATATTGAAATTCTCCAACTTATTTCCTAATCACTTCTACCATCAACCACCCCCCTGATCCCACCTTGATCCCCTTTTCCCACCCACCTCTACCTTAATATAAAAAAAATATTATTTTATATTAAAATTTAAAAATATTTTTTTATAGATTATCAAAGATCTTATAAATTATATTAGTCAAACACTTTAGCAATTTATAGACTATTAAAAATTAATATCTATAAATTTTTAAAATAAAAGGAAATATAATTTTGATTTGTTTCTCATTCCCCATTGTGATGGACACCATTTCATCTTTCTGTTTTCAGCTAATTTTTTCTTCATCCTGTTGCTTTTATTTGATGGACTGTGACTGATGTTTACAAGTAGCTTATTTATTTTTGATAAATTGGTAAATACAATATAATTCACTCTTACCCAAGAATATATTTTATTTATCTTTTCAAATAATACACGAATCTCCGTTTGATTAATTTGTGAATGCTTCTTGAATCAAGAGCGAGCTAACAGACATGAATGCAAAAAGTTAATATTAAAGTTATTTTGTCATCCTTCTTTGAGAATGCTCGAACATCATCTCTTTGTTTACTTGTAGGGCAAAATTTTGTGTAAGCTCATGGCATGAGACAATACAAATTAACATTCACTCCTATCAAAGTGTTGATGAGTCAATGCCCTAACTATATGCAATCGTATTGTTTCATGCCATGAGATAGTCTTGTAATAATAGAACTTGAGGGTAGAAGTGATTAGAAATGACCACTTTAGCTATAGAATGATTTCTAACCAGTCTATTATTTTAATTTATAGTTGTGAGCTCTAATTTTAAGATCAGTGTATCTAAAATTTTAGTATTTCAGCCAAGTAATATTAAATGCCTTATCTCACCCACAAAATGCACCTGTTTAATCTCAATTAACCTTCCCGTTAGTTCTGATCATAACCACACATAAAAACAGTTGAAATCCATTTAGGACTATAATAAAGTTACTTGGCCCACCATGTGAAGCGCAATAAATTCTATATTTTTCTTTTAGACTACATTTGTACATACATTATTTTAATATCTTAATTTTAAAATTAGGAGCATTCATAAAATGGATAAAGAATGGACGTGGAAGGATAGGCTATCACACGAGTATGCGTTTGGAGTAGAGTCATTCCTGAAATATGCGAAACAAAATGCTGCTAATTCGGATCTAATATTCTGCCCTTGTGTGAAATGTGGAAATTTAAAGAAGAATTTTGTTGACCACATAAGGGCACACTTGATTCGTGATGGTGTGAATAGAACATATCACACATGGGTATTGCACGGAGAGAGAACTACAAATAGGTCTTCAATGCATGATAATGATCAAGAAGGGCAAGATAATCATAGTTATTTTCCACGGGAGCCCTTAGAAGACATGGTGCATGCGGCATACGAAAATTCCAAAACTCCAAATTAATTTATAGAGTTACTTGAGGATGCAGAGAAGCTTTGTATCCTGAATGTACCAAATTCACAAAATTATCCGCAATTGTGAAACTCTATAATTTGAAAGCCAAACATAGTTGGAGTGATAGAAGTATGGCTGACGTACTTGTGTTATTTAAGGATATGCTCCCAGATAACAATGAATTTCCTTCAACTATGTATGAAGCAAAGAAGTGTTTGACAACCTTGGGAATGGAATACGAGAAAATCGATGCACGCCCCAACGACTGTCTTCTATATTGGAAGGAGTTCAAGAAGGATGCAATTTGTCGTACTTGTGGGGCATCAAGATGGAAGGTGGGTAAGAATTCTAAGATAATTGAAGGGGTTCCAGCGAAGGTACTATGGTACTTTCCACCTATTCCAAGGTTTCAAAGAATGTTCGAAAATAAAGAATTGTCTCAAAACTTAACTTGGCATGCCGATGAGAGAGTGTGTGATGACAAAATGCGCCATCCTACAGATTCACCATCTTGGAAGGTAGTGGACCATAAATGGCCAGATTTTGCCTCAGAGTCTAGAAATCTTAGATTGGCATTGTCTGCAGATGGGATCAACCCTTATAGTAACATGGTTCTACATATAGTTGTTGGCCTGTTATATTGATCACGTACAACCTTCCACCATGGATGTGTATGAAAAGGAAATTTATTATGCTCACCTTGTTGATCGCCGGTCCTAAGCAACCAGGAAATGACATCGATGTTTATTTGCAGCCTCTGATTGATGACTTGAAAAGTTTATGGATAGGCATTGATGCATATGATGCATACAAAGATGAAAAGTTTAGACTTAGGGTTGTCTTGTTATAGACGATTAATGACTTCCCGGGATATGGAAATTTATCTGGTTGCGTTGTTAAAGGATATAAGGGATGCCCTATTTGTGGTGAGAAAACATGTGGAAAATGGCTGAAGCACAGTAGGAAAATGTCGTTCACAGCGCATAGAAGGTTTCTAAATGAATATCATCCTTATAGAAGGCAGAAAAAGGCATTTAATGGAAAACAAGAATTAAATCCTCCTCCAAAACCATTGAAGGGTCATGAAGTGTTTACTAGAGTTTCTGGAATTCAATACAACTGGGAAAAAAGAGTAGTGATTTGTCAAAGGAGGATCTAGGGTGTTGGAAGAAGAAATCTATTTTCTTTGAACTTGAGTATTGGCAACATCTACATGTCAGACATGTTCTTGATGTCATGCACATTGAGAAGAATGTATGTGAGAGCCTCATTGGTACTCTCCTTGCCATTCCAGGAAAAATAAAGAATGGAGTAGCAGCGAGACGAGACCTTCAAGAGATAAATGTGAGGAATGAGTTGGCCCCTAAGGTTGGGGAAAAGAAAACATATTTACCCCCAGCTCCTTATACTCCGAGTAAGGAAGAGAAATTGAAAGTTTGGTCCTCTTTGTTTGGAATGAAGTTACCTACTGGTTACTCGTCTAATATTCAAAATTTGGTCTCAATGAAAGATTTGAAGCTTATTGGTCTCAAGTCACATGATTGTCATACTTTGATGCAACAATTACTCCCAATTGCTATACGTGGTGTCGTACCAGATCATGTTAGAAACACTATCATTCGACTGTGTTTCTTCTTCAATATGTTGTGTAGCAAAGTGATAGATGTCTCGAAGTTGGATGACATGCAAAATGATATTGTGATGACATTGTGCCTACTGGAGAAGTACTTCTCTCCATCATTCTTTGATATCATGGTTCATCTAACTGTACATCTAGTGTGTGAGGTCAAGTTGTGTGGACCAGTTTGGTATAGATGGATGTACCCCTTGGAAAGGTACATGAAAGTTCTGAAGAGTTATGTGAGGTGTCGCACTAGGCCTGAAGGATGCATGGCTGAATGTTATATTGTTGAGGAGGCTGTGGAGTTTTGCTCAGACTACCTTTCAAATGTGCAAACAATTGGGATTCCGTCAAGCCATCAACATAAAGAACTTACTAGACCTCTATCGAATGGTAATGTATGTTCTATCAACCACTTGGAGTTGATGCAAGCACATCATCATGTGTTGACAAATGATGCAGAGATAGATCCTTATGTCAAGTAATATATCAAAACTTATAATCATTTGAAAATTTTAATAATTTTAGATTCTAATATATCTTACATCTTTTAGTGAACACTTAGCGCATGTGAGATCAAAGTATGTTCGAAAAGCCAAGGCTGAAAAATGGCTTCATGAGCAACACAACAAATTATTTATTGGTTGGTTTTGCAAACGTGTAAGTTCCAACTATATTTTTATGCTTACATTATTTCTTACGTGTTAGTCCATTGTTAAAATAATAGTACACTTTGTAACTTGTAGGTTACACATGAAATAAACCACTCTAGTCAGACAATATCTCAAAAGATGAAGGCATTAAGTCGTGGGCTTAGAGCGAATGTGTTCAAGTATGATAGTTACTCTATTGATGGGGTGACTTATCATACGAAACAACTTGATGATTCGCGAGTTACACAAAACTCTGGAGTTAGCATAGTAGCAAGCACCATGCAAGTTTCTAGTGCAAAGGACAAAAATCCCATCGTATCTAACATGACTTTTTATGGAGTAATTGATGAAATATGGGAGTTAGATTACGAGCACTTTCGAATTCCAATTTTAAAGTGCATTTGGGTGGACAATAAAAATGGTGTTAGGATAGATGATCTTGGATTCACTTTGGTAAACCTTAAGAGGATTGGTTTCAAAGATGATTCATTTATTTTGGCTAGTTTAGCAAAACAAGTCTTTTACATCGAGGATCCTAAAGATGATGCATTGTCGGTTGTGCTTGCAACTCCCACGAGGGATTACTTTGAGTATACAAGAAGTGGTGAGTTGGAAGAAACTGCGATCCACCATCAATGTTTTACTAATGGACTGCCTTTACTGGATCCTAATACAACTGATGAAGATGAGCCACCATGTGTTCGTAAAGATTGTAAAGGAGTTAAGATTGACAATGCAAAAATTGGTATTTATACGATTTTTTTAGTATGTGCTCATTTATTTCAATTTCATTTTGTACACATTATTTTATCTTGAATTAACAAATTTTACAATTCTTTTGTGTTCACTAATTTATTTGATTGAACAGGTTTGTAGGACTGATGGCACGTCGTAAAAATTTGAGGTTGGATACTAAGAAAACTGAGAGAGAAGGTGAATTTATGAAAAAAAGAAAGGAGAAAGATGATGATTTTGATTTGGGGAAGGAGAAATACCATCAAAAACTAAGAAAACAAAATCGGTTAGCGTGAGGGACGAGAAAATGATTGAAGATGAGGAAACAAAATCTGTAGATGAGGGGAATGCAAAAGAACCATCAAATTTGCGTAATCAGAGGGGCAAAACAGTAATGACAAAACTTTATAGATTACGGAGAGACGGAGAGAGAAAACCAGTCGAATTTAATAAATTAGGACAACCAATTGGGCCTAATAACACTGAGATGCAAAGTTACATTGGTGTACTTGCAAGGGAGTTGGTTAACATCACATATAAGGAGTGGAAGGACGTTCCAGAAGATGTGAAGAAGCGAATATGGGAATCAGTCAATGTAAGTAATTGTTATGTGTTGATGTTTTTTAATTTATTGCAGTATTCATGCATTTCTTTGATCTCTTATAATTGCCTTAAATTCCTATTTTATGTAGTTATCATTCATTGTGGTTCCGGAATATTACAAAGGATGTTGTGCATCAGCCAATGATAAGTGGCGTGGATTCAAGGCGATGCTTACAAGAAAATATGTTTATGAAAGAATTGACAGCCCTAATCTGAACACACCACCTTCTGATTACGATATTACTCCAACTGATTGGAGTAATTTTGTTATTACTCGTTTGACACAAGAGTTCAAGGTAAAATTACTTATAAATCTTTTAATATAAAATTGGTTTTAAAGGGATAATGTGTATTAATTCATTGTTTAATTATTGTTTTGATTCTAGGATTCTAGTTTAGCTCACAAGAATTTGTGCAAAAATATCAAATATCATCATCGCCTATCTCGAAAAGGCTACGCAAATTATGCTAAGGAAAATGTAAGTGAATGTAATATCAATTAATATTCTGAATATATTTTAGATACTAAGCTATCTTTATTACAAATTGTTTTATTGTAGGTTTCTATATTATCCGGTTATCCTGATATTGATAGAGCGACTCTTTGGGTACATGGTCGTAGAAACAAAGAAGGAGTGTTCGAAGGAGAAGAACTAGCTGATAAAGTGATAAAAATCGTAAGCAGTGATTTTATTAATAAATCCATACTTAGAATTTGTTATGTGTGTATGTTTATACTTATAAGATACAACATTTAATGTAAATTTAATTATTGTTTGTTTTTTTACTTAATTTTACAGAATGAATTCATAGAACAGAAAAAGAGTGGTACATATCATCACAAGACATACTTTGTTCAGCATTAGAGTCAAGTGAACATGGTGAACGTGTGAGGAGAATAGGAGCTTCGGTCACTCCGTCAACATTTTTTACCATTCCTAAGAAGCATGGGCATCACGATAGCTTACTAGAGGATACACGTGCACGTTTGGAGAAACTGGAAGCATTTTTCTACAATAGAACAGGCAGCAAGACCACTGAAGAGAAGGGGAGTTGTTCGGTAAAAGTCAATAATGCAATAGAAAATGCTGATTTTTTACATGATGATGGTGATCAAAAGAGCATCTCACCAAAGGATAATTATGTTGTTGATATTGATGATGATGAGGACATGAAGGTATGTTATTCACATGCTAAAAAAATTATATATATAACTTAAAATACTATATTAGATCATTAACATGAGCCTCATTTGTGAATATTTTTGTTAGGGTAAAGTTGTGGAGTTGATTTTATCGTTGAGGGTGGGAGTTGCAGTGGCTGTTGGGACATTTATACGAACAAATAGACCCAATGAAAAAATTCATGGTATGCCATGTCCTAAAGACTCTGTGCGTGTATCCATTGATCATGCAATAGATGAGAATGCACGACTGTCGTTTCCCACGAGTGAGTACGAGTATATTGAGGATGCGATAGGTTCACATGTCGCTTGGCCAAAGTATTTGGTCAAATTACGAGTAAGATATATAATTTCACTTTCGTTTATATATACATCGTATATATCTATTTGGTAAAATCTTATATATTTCAATTCTTAGGGGTCTGCAAACAAGAAACCTAATCTTGAAGTTCAAATGCCTGCATTGAAAAAGGAAAGTGTTCCAATGTCATTATGGTTTGTGTACTGTTTTTTAAAGTCTGCTTAACATACCATAGAAATCTCGTTAGATGCTGATGTCTTTGATCAGAAACTCTCATCGTTTGTTCACTTCGACGGCATTGATCAATTTGCTCGGTTGAAGCCCATCTCAGCCACTTGTATTGCTATCTATATCTGGTAAAATTATATTTGAGAGGTTTAATTTGCATACAAATTAGTTTTATCTATATTTAAATTTGTTATATATTTTTCCATTATAGTCATCTACACACGCATTTGATCAAGCTAAATAAGAAGGAAAGATTTGTATTTGTGAATCCATGGATGTCATCAGCGTCACAAAGTAAGGATGAAACAATTATGGATAAGTACAATGAAAATAGGTCAAAGGATCTTGCAAAAATATTGGCTAGCACAACTAGAAATCAACTAGTTATGGTGTCGTGCAATCTTACTGGGTGAGTATGTTTTACTAAATAATTTTCAATATATATGCTCTCCATATATGTCACTCATATAACTACACATTTATTATATCTTTTGTGCGTAGTGGTCATTGGGTTCTTACGATTATTAACCCACATAAGGGAGATGTTTGTTTCATTGATCCCCTTTACTCCATCATTAATCCTGAATGGAAAAACGTAGTGGACATGTAAGTTAATTCATTTTTCATTAATGAAATAGTTAGTTGTGAATTTGCTGTTAATCGTAAGATGTTTCTATGATTGTCTATTAATGTAGGGCTTTAAAAATCTTTAATGCGAGCGTCATGAATAAGAGATCGAAGAAAAGCCATGCATGGAACATAATCAAGGTAGAAAAAATTATATATATATTGTGTTTTTATTGATCGATTTAGTGTTTAATGAGTTTTTTTACTAACGTAGGCACCTAAACAACCTGATGGAGAACAATGTGGTTATTTTGTACTACGCTACATGAAAGATATAATTGAGTTTGATGGAGTTGTAGAAATGAATTCGATCCAATCAGTGGTAAGAATAGTTTGTGTTGATGATGCTTATTTGTGTGTGTCTTAATTTGGTGATTTTTTTATTGTGTTTACAATTATGCTTACTACAAAAATATTGAATATTGAATGCATTAACTTTTTTCTTGTGTTTATTTTGTACTTTAACAGTTTCCACAAAAGAACTACTAAAAAAAGATATTGATGACGTGCGAGAGGAGTGGGCCGATTGCCTTTCAACTTACATGGGATAAATGATCATCAATACAAGATGCGGTAGTGGGAAGTTTGATTGTTTTTTATAATTTGGAACTTATCATTGTAGTTGGATATTATTTTAGATTTTCATGACTTAATTAGTAGGAACAATGGGTGAAATTGATATTTGTAAGGACTTCTATGATAACGATGTTTGTTTTTTATTTGATGATGTCTGTTTTATAAATCTCTTCCATTCATTTAAAAAAAAATACATTACCACAGGAAAAAACATATGACAACAAACAAAATATGGTTTTGACAACGGGTAAAAACCTATTGTTGAAACCATGGACACTGAGAAAAGACAACGGGGATAAATTATATAACAACGGGTAAAACCCGTTGTCTTATATATATAACAATGGTGATTTCCCGTTGTCGTAGGTAAATATCAACCGTAGTGGATGGGCTCGTTGTTGTAGCTCCAAACTTTTGACAACGGGTTATACCCGTTGTCTAAAGAGCTTAAGACCACGGGTATACTTAGATTACGACAATGGTGAATCACCATTGTCTAAAATGCTTAAAACCACGGGTATAATAAAGCAACGACAACGGTTAATCACCATTGTCTTAAGAACTTAAGACCACGTGTTTAATAAAGCTACGATAACGGTTAATCACCATTGTCTTAAGTTCTTAAGACAACGGTGGAAAACCCGTTGTCAAATGTCCAGACCTACGACAATGAGCCCATCGACAATAGTGGGAAAATACCTACGACAACGGGGATTCCCCGTTGTCGTATCCCTTTTCTGGCATAGTGGAGAAGACAACGGAGAACTTGGTTGAGCTTCAGGAGGAGCTGATGAGGCTCAAGGCTAAAAAAGAAGAAGATTCCAAGGCCCTGGCTAAACACATCAAATGGACCAAGTCAGCGTACAACACTCTTGCCAACAGGGAGTTGACTGCTGAAACGAACAATGGTAGATACGGCTAAATCAGTGAGGAGTGAGAGGAGAAGGACAAAGAAGATGCTAAGGCAGACTCTAAAGCAGCTTGAGAAGAGGGATGAGCTCAGAGAGGAAAAGTTGAATCTTGCTGTAGAGAGGCTTGCAGCTTAGGCTGGGGCGCTCTTTACTCAGGCTCTGAACGACTCAATGTCCAAGTAGGAGCTGGAGTCAGGGAAGTTAGCTCAGACTTCTCAAACTGCTGCTGAGGTTTTAGCTAAGGCCACTAGCTGAGGCGAGCAGGGTCAACGGTGAGTCCTTGAAGGTAGAGGAAAGGATCACCAAGGCTGAACAAAGTCTCCAACACAACATGGAGGCCTTTGAAAAGAAGCTGAAAGCTGCCATCAGTTCAGTGTCATATGTTGGCACTGGGATAGCCACGGGAGTTGATATGCTGAAGGAGGGCGTGCAGGAAGTTCAATCATTAGCTGCCTTCGTCATCAACAGTGGAGCTGAAGTGTTCCCATCCCAGGCCAATGATGATGCCAAAAAGGGGGAAAAGAAGAGGAAAAGATCCCGCCCTGAGGCATCTGAGGCAACCAATCAAGGAGAGGTTGAAGTGGCAGACCCTGAGGCAAACCCTGAGGGGAATGTCCTTTTTGTGCGGAAGTCAGCAAGGCTGGCTGAAGCAGCGGCAGAGGCTGCAGCAGAGAAGGCTAATGACCCTTCCAAGGAACTCCCTTCCAAACCAGTTAAGGCCACTCAGAAGTCACCCCCAGTTAATACAAGGAAAAATCCCATCACATACTCTGCGGAGACAGTGGCGGAACTTTGCGCTGAGGCATGGGGAACACCTTCTGAGAAGTCGGAGGCTGAGCGCAGGGCAGACATAGCTCAGAAAGAGAAGATGCGCATACTGGAGAAAAAGGTGGAGAAGCTGACTGATCTCCCTGATATACAACAGCGAGAATTGGATGATGTTGTGGTCAGTCTACTGAGGAGGAGGAAGGCGAAGCCTGAGCTGTGAAAGTACAGGAAGAAGCCAACAACTAGGAAGTCTACTTTACTGCAAGTCAGGAGGCCGGAAACAGTTCAGAGGGAAGCCTATGTTGATGAGTTCATCTCAGAAACAGTGAAGGAGTTCTGGATTTATGCAAGGGATGAGTTTGTCAAGTTGTGGTACGTAGTGAAGAAGTGGGGCGACTCTGAAGATATCAATGCCCACTTTCACTGACTATATGATGGACAACCACCCTGAATTGATTCAGAAGATCTTGGAAGAAGCTGATGCAGCCCAAGTCCAAGTGAAAGCTCCTGAGTTCGTTACTCGACCACCCCCTCTTGTTCCTGGAACTGGAAAGCATGATACAAAGACCATCATGACTGAAGTTTTGAAGATTGCTAAGGCTGAAGGTTATGTGAACCAGGTTAAGAGAGTTGACGAGTTGAAGGTTAGAGTCTATGCTGGATATTGACTCGAACCTGAAATGAGATTAGTCTAGTGATTCACATCCTTTCTTGTAATAGATTAGATTCATTGTAACAATTTCCATATCATTCAATGAAATCTATTACTTTGCCCACAGACAAAAACTCATTGTCTTTTTGGCTGTCATTTAAATTCAGTACTTTATCAAGAATTACTCTAACACTGACTTATCTTATAGATAGGATTTTATATTTCCTCTAAGTGTTTTGAGGATCTTTTCAGTGTTTTGGCATCATCAATAAGGGGGAAATTGTTGGGACATTGTCAGTTTTGATTAAGATCCCAAAACCCCTGAAAATATAATTTGCCTTAGTTTGTCTTAGTCAGGCTAGTCTTGGTTAGGTTCTTGTACTTAGTTATTTTCCACTTCATAGGTACTCAGTGAGAGGAGAACTCACTGATGACAATCAAGACTAAGAGCCTGAAGATGAAGAGCACCATCTTGAACTTATGGCGGTATTCTAAACTGGCTGAGTAAGTGTCAGTGATGAAGAGTATGACCCTGAGGTCATTACTAACTCAGTCCTGAAGGGAACATGATGATACTGAGTTCATGGGAAAGACTTGGAGTAGGCCAAGCAATGCAAAAGGAATGTCAGCGTCAAGACAAGACCGTTGTGCTCGAGACAAAAAGAACTTAATGAGACAAGCCTGAAGCCTAGGAATAAGTTCTGACATTCTCACCAACCTGATGATGTGGACCAATCTGGGGAAGACAAGAATGTACGGACCCTGACATGAAGACTGACTTCAGACTGCACTTTCAACGGGCAAGCATTAAATGGCGCATTAAATACAAATACTAAATCCATGCAAGGACGGCTGCTGTATGGGAAATATGTTCGTTTGAATCACTCTACATAGATGACTAGAAGGCTATCTCCTCCAACGGATAGTTTTCAAATCACCTATAAATACAGAAGGCCTTGAACCCATTCAAGGTTACGGGAAATTTCCAAGCCAGAAATTACTCAAACTCTCAAGCATTCAAAGCATTCAGCCTTTAGAAGAAGCACTCGAAACCAGTTAAATTTCCCAAGTGTTTCTTAGTTACTGAGAGTTATTCTGTATTCCAAAGAGCGTACTAGCATTATCTTAAGCTTAGAGTGATTATCCATTCCTTAGCAAAGCTTTGTCTTGTAAGGATAATCACAATCTAGTTGGAATTCAAACTGAAACCAAAATCCTAAGTTAGGTTTGTTGGTAGTAAGTTCAGTTAGTGAGTTAGTAAGGAGTTGTATAGGTCAGTGAGGTTAGCTGATCTTGGTGCACCTTAGCACGTTAAAAACAAGAATCCCTTGAGTGGATTTCCTGTTAAATCAGGCCGTGGACGTAGGAGCTTGAGTCTCTGAACCACGTTAAACTCCCTGCATTCTTACTGCTTTGATATTGTGCTTGCTTGTCATATTATTTGTTCATTCATAGCATTTGGTTTTTATCAAGCTGAATCAATCAGCCTGATCATCAAAGAGAACACTGCCCTACTAATCACAACCTTAGAATTGAGTAACCAAGTTTTTCAGAAAGCAAACTAAATAAGACTTTAAACTATCAGGGCTCACGTATTTCCGCACTGAACTAGAATTGATAGTTAGTCAACTGACCCGCACTAAGTGTAGTCAGTAGGTATATTATCAGCTTTTAGTTCTCTATCACTCTGAGTGAAGAGGACTCAGTAATGTTTAAGTTGAAAAATTGGTATACGTGTATTCCCCCTCCCATACACGTATTCATCGGTATTGTACCGGGACCAACAAAGATTTAAACAAAAACAGAACCAAGATACCTCAGTCAAAGGAGAATCAACTCTCTCACCCCTCAGCTAGGACCCCGGTGACCAGGGCATCATCCACTGGTCGACGAGCACAAGAACCACAACCGACAAATAGAGCCAAACCATCGGTCGTGACAAATATTATGCCTCTGGAATTAGAGACTTTGGCTAGCAACCCCGGTGAGCTAGCCCGAACCATTGCAAGCTTTGCAAAATTAGCAAGAACAGTCTGACCCTTCACAAATAAGAGCTAGGAAAGGTCTGTTGACACACCAAGACTCAGACCAGCTTGCGACGAACAACAAAATGAGGTGGACAGTGCCCAAGTCCAGAAAGCAAAAGGCATAGCCAAGATGACTGAAAGGATGGAGGGCCAAGCTGAGTCCACCCCTAGTCGAGCAGCTGGGTCAAGCCATGGGACTTCACATGCCAGTATTTTAGATAGATTGGGTAGACCCCAGCCAAATCAAGAAGCTGCTCGCCCATGAGCAGGTGAAGGGCAAAAAACTTCCATTCCAGCTCGCCCATCAGTGCACGAGAGGCTATCCAGATCCGCCTTCAGGCATCTCGGATAAAATGGGGCGAGCAACCTAAGGAGACCAGCCAAAGAGATACCCCCTCCGAGTGAGGGACTGCGACGAGCAGATAGTTATGTACCTCTTCTCGTGGAACAACCTCCTAGTCAGGGGGCATCCTTGGATGAACTAGCATTTTTTAGGAAGGTCATTATGCAAGGTCAATTAGACTTGCAGAGAGGAGTTGGGGCGACCACCATGCCTTCCTCTCCACTATCATCCATAATCTTGAAAGCTCCAATCCAAAAGAAGATTCAATTCCCGGTGAGCATTCAGTATGAAGGAACAACAGATCCCCGGGTTCATCTGACTATGTATTCCGATTATATGATTTCAATGGGCGCAAGTAACGCCACCCAATATTGAAATTTCCCCCTAACGTTGGGGGATCGGGCGCATAAATGGTTTTCAGCAATGCCGCAAGCATCTATCCATTCTTTTGCCCAACTAGGTCGGGAGTTTCCCTCCCACTTCTCTACAGTTGGATCGTACCTTTCCCAAAAATATCGGTTGTCTGACTTAAAATATTCTGATGATGAGTTGGACCGGTCTTTTTTGAAAAGATTCGACAAAGTGCTTTTAGAAGAGGAGTCTGTCAGTGAGGATACCAAGATTGTAGCCATTATGGTCGGGTTGAAAAAGAGCACATAACTATGGAAAGAAATGCATCTGACATGCCCAAATAACTATACAGACTTCTATAATCGGGCTGGCATCTTTGTTTCAATGCACGAGGCTTTACAGACAAATATGTGAGACAAGATGGACCCGAAGGAAAATCCAAAGAAACCCGACGGAATCGGCTACCAAGTCCCGAAAAACATGAAAGCATTCAATGAAGGGACATAGTTGAAGGAAAAGTTTAACCAAGTGCTCATCGTGTCCATTGATACAGTATACAACAATATAAAGGAGAAAGAATTGCTCACTCCACCAAGAAAAATCTGCCAAGAGGCTAGCAAGCTCAACCAGAACAAGTATTGTGCCTACCACCAGAATGTGGGGCAGTTTATGAGTGAGTGTCGAGACTTTCTCAAGCAACACTGGCGATTCTATGAGGAGGGCAAGTTATCGGACTTTGTCCGATGAGCACCTGATAAGAGACCCCGGGCTAACAACAATCAAAGCACTGATGATGAAGATGACGAACAACCCATCAAGAGCAATAAGCCTGGGAGACCAGCCCCAGCTGCAGCAACAGGCCCGGCTAGGGAAATTTTGATGTTGGAGCCATTAGGTCCTGTTGGGGGATGCTCAGATGGATGAGCTTTGATATCCAAAAGAAAGAGGAAAGCATAGCGACGTGATGTAGCACATGTTCAAGAGGTGGGAGTCAACCCCGCGGTCAAGCAACTTCTGGAGTTGACCTTCAATGAAAAAGATTTAGATGGAATTCTTAATCCCCATAATGATTCCCTTGTGATATGTGCATATATTATAGGCACCAAGGTGCATCGCCTGCTAATCGATACCGGAGCTTGGAACAAAATCATATTCAAGAGGACGCTTGACCAACTTGGAGATTATATGAGCTACATTGAAGATTCAAATTATAGAATTTTAGGCTTCGGTGATGCTGTAACAATCCCACTTGGGATAATTAAGTTTTCTATCAAACTTATATCAACCGAGGACCCAGAAAGGAGATTAACTAGAATGGTAGAGTTTTTTTTTATCTTAGATCAAGAATCTACCTATAATGGGTTCCTTGGTTGACCCTTTTTAAATGAATTCAAAGAGGCAGTTTCAACTTACTCTTACTGTATAAAATTCCCAAACTCAAAAGGCGCAGGATCATTAAAATGAGATCAGAAGAAAGCAAGAGAATGCCTTCTCCAACTTCAATCCAATGAAAAAAGAGTTCCGATGATGGAAGCATCCATCAGCTATCCAACAGATGAGCCGTCTATCTTGGATGATATTCTAAATTCCAAAGAAGACCACATGGAGTTAGACGAACAACTCCTTATTCCGGGCGAGCAACCCTCACCCAAAACCGAGCAGCCCTCACCTAGAAACAAACAACCTGCGCAAAGAATGGGAGTCCCTACACCTATCGAGCAACATATGAACATTGACGAACAACCATTTATCAATTATTTGAAGGGCCAGAACCTGGCAAACAACTTTGAGCCCACACAAGCAGATGATCCAGAGCCCCATCTAGGAGTTGATCCAATGGACATCAAAAATGATTTTAACCTTGACGGGTCCTATAATAGATCCACGTTGAAAATGTTAAAAACAGCGAGCAACTCTAGTCGAAAAACTGAAAGCCCTCAAAGTTAATCCTGAACATAAGGATCTGGAACTATACATCGGGTCTGAGCTCCTAGCGCCTTACAGAACCCGGATGGCAGAATTTCTCAAGGCAAATCTAGATGTCTTTGCATGGTCACATGCAGACATGGTGGGGATTAATCCAAAACACGCCTGTCACTGGCTCAACATTAATCCGGCAAAGAAACCAGTCCACCAGAAAAGGAGAAAGTATGGACCGGATAAGTATCAAGCCCTCAATGAAGAGTGAGAAAACTGCTTCACAATAACCTGATTGGCAAGTTGTTTGTGTTGGAATTTTGAGGCACGAACACCATGTTCGGTGCAGCGGAAGATTATGATTCACCAACAACGAATCTCAAACATGGTTGTATAACATAACAATTAAAGAATAAATAATGATATATATATCCTTACAGTGATTTGTACGTGGAATCCTCAACTACGGTATCCACATAACAACTTTCTACCAACCCGCACCGATATGCCAACGTTGAATCTCGAGACGAATTTACTAGGAAAAATCAGACTGAGATTTTATGGAGAAATTATATTTCTTGTGTATTTTCGGAATTCCCATAAGACACATATTTATAGGGATTAATTTGGCTTAATTCCTAAGCAAGATATCGGACCTAGCCCGTAATATAATCTCTACAAATTATATTTCCCTAGATATGTTCCTACGAATAATATCTTTATCATATCTATTATTCTTGTATAATAATATTCCAAATATTATTATTGAGATTTCATATTTAATTAAATCCATTTTAATTAAATAATAATAATAATTAATTCCAAATATAATTATTATTATATTCTCCATAAATTAAATATTATATCCAATACAATATTTAATCAACCAACTATAATTGGTAAATCGCCATTACTTGTTGTGTGACCCATAGACCCTCGTATATCGAGCAATTAGTCAAACTAACGGTCTTAATTGAACCCTAGACAATAAATCAGACATTCTCAATATACGAGGTATGTTGCGAGGAAATCTGCAACTACCTGTAATACTATAGGCTATTGTGATATCTTCCTTTCATTCACGAATACTCGATTAAGTCTTAAACATGATGAAGTGTCTATTCAAATAACTTAATCATATTATCTCAAATCACTAAATGATCAAGTATATCACACTTAGCCACAAAGTCTAATTTGATGTGCATCGGCCGATGACTTAGATCCAATTATGATGAGAAGACAAGTTTTTTCTCTAAATCCACATTGATGAATGAATCCTATTCTTGGCTCAACTACCACACACATGCATTTCGTGATGAACTCAATCCATGCCATATCTACCCGTGGAAGGGTGCAAGCGTCGGTCATGGTCAAAGTTCACCACTCCACACATGGCGTGCGTATTGACTTCAAGTCAGAGGAGTATCATATCGCTCCCACTAACCGAGACACCCAAAGACACATTATGTAGAATTACATCAAATAGTTTCTCGGATGGGTATACAAATACCCTCTAAGGTATCTGTGCATCCATCTTGAGATACCCGGTATCTCGTAGTGAGTGAGATCTTACTACACTCTCTAAGAGTATGATACAGATCGCACACCAATCTCAATTGCATCATCAATATCCCATTCTTGATGATCCTTGATCGGGGCTATTTGAGAATCATACTTAAGTCATCTGAGTTCTCACTCACTCAATGACAGTAGTGATTCATGGGAACACAAATAAGAATATATACAAACAATCAAACATCATATTCAGATAAGTGTAATGCCATACATTTAATATTAAACCAAATATGAATATTATCTTAGTATTATGTCCTTTGTCTCTAGGACACTAACACTAATAGTTTGGCCCCAATGGGTAGCAAACCCAGTCTTGGTGCGGAAGCTAAATGGAACCTGGAGGCTATGCATAGACTTCACCGATCTGAATGCAGGATGCTCGAAGAATAATTTTCCCCTTCATCACATTGACCAGTTAGTAGACAGCACAGTGGAACACAAAATGTTGACCTTTATTGATGAGTTTGTTGGCTACCATCAAATTCTGATGCATCTTGACGATCAAGAAAACACGGCTTTCTATACAAACAAGAATCTACTATGTTGGAAGAGAATATCGTACGACTTGATCAATGCAGGAGCAACATATCAAAGGCCTGTGAACAAGATGTTTGATGAAGATATCGGAGAGACGGTGGAGGTGTATGTTGATGACATAGTGGTAAAAAGTTTAAGAAAAGAAGATCACCTCCAACATCTCGCCCAGGTGTTTGATATTCTCCGAAAATACAACATGAAATTAAACAAAAAAAATAGCTTTGGGTCCAATCAGGGAAATTCCTGGGCTATCTTCTTAGTCAACGGGGGATTGAAGACAACCCCGTGAAAGTGAAAGTGATCGTGGATATGCAACCTCCTCGATCTGTAAAAGAAGTTCAAAGACTGACGGGCTGCCTAGCAACTTTGAATAGGTTCATATCCCAATCAGGAGATAAATGCCGTCCATTCTTTAAAGCCAACAAGAAAGGAAAGTTCTTATGGACGAGCAGCTGTCAAAGAGCATTTGAACAACTAAAAGATTACCTAGGAGATGTAAAAATTCTATCAAAACTAGTACCAGGAAAAAAACTATATCTATATTTGGCAGCATCGGAGGTGGCAATCAGCTCTGTCCAAGTGCGAGCAGATAGGAAATTCCATCAATTCATTTACTATATCCGCCAAGCATTACATGAGGCAGAGATCAAGTATTCTCCATCATAAAAACTGGCATATGCATTTGTCATGAGTGTGAGAAAGTTAAGACCGTACTTTTTCGATCATCAGGTGGAAGTGCTAACAACTTTCCTACTCAGGAAAATTCTACATCTTCCAGACACAGTTGGTCGCCTACTTAAGTGGTCTCTGAAGATTATCAAATTCGGGGTAAGTTATGCTCCTCGAACTGCGATCAAGGGTCAAACATTAGCCGACTTTATAGTCGAGCTAACTTTTCCCCAAGATTCGACGAGTGGACTTGATCACCTCTGGCATCTCTATGTTGACGGTTCATCCATTAATATGGCCTCGGGGTCAGATGTTGTCCTTATAAGCCCAGACAGACAAGTCTTCACCTCGGCCATCAGATTTGAATTTATATCCACAAATAACGAAGCCGAGTATGAAGCTTTAATTGCTGGTTATTGGTCCCGGGCAAGTCTAAGATATGTGTATGGGGGGGAATACACGTATACAATCTTTTTCAAACTGAGTCCCTCTACAGAGTTAAGTGCTAGGCACTGGATAGATAATACACCTACTAACAGCTCTGAAGCAAGTCAGTTGGCTAATTACATATTTATGCCTGAGTGCGGAATGTATAAGCCCTGAAGATTTTAGACTTGTTACAGATTTCTGAAAACTGAGTTTTTCTTACTTATGAAGCCGTGGTTAAAGGGCAGTGCACTGAGATACATGTTCAGGCTGATTGATTCAACATTGACAAATATGCAATGAATGAATGATAAAATAGTTAATCAAATATCAAAGCAATAAAGAACTCAGAGCAGTTTAATGTGGTTCAGAGACTCAAGCTCCTATGTCTACGGTCCGAATTCAACAGGAGAATCCCTTAAGGATTGACTTGTTTTTTACGTGCCAAGGTGCAAAATGATCAACCACAGTGATCCCTATAATTACACGAGTTCTAGTCCTCCTTCCTTAACCACTAACAACCTTTACCAACAAACCTAACACTGACTCAGCTTAGGATTTTGGTTTTGGCTTGAATTCCAACTAAGTTGTGATAATCCTTACAAGGCAAAGCTATGCTAAGGATTTGATTATCACTCTAAGCTTAGGATATGAAAATGAAAGCTTAGTGAAATATAGAATGACTCTAGACTGTAAGAAACACTTGGGAAATTTAAGAGGATTCGAGTGCTTCTTTGAATGCTTGAATGCTTGTGAGCCTGAGTAATTTCTTGGCTTCAAAATTTTCCGTAACCTTGTTTGGGCCAAGGTCTTCTATATTTATAGATGATTTGAAAAAACTATCCGTTGGAAGAGATAACCTTCTCACACCTTTCTTGTAGGATAATTCAAGCGGACATAATCCTTCATGCAGCCGCCTACTTGCATGGATTAGGTAAGTGCATTAAATGCATGCCTATTGAATTCTGCAAGAATTGTCAGACTTGTATTAGGGTCCGTACATGACTTGTCTTCCTCTGATTGGTCCACATCTCCAGTTAGGTGAGAATGTTGGAACTCATTCTTCAGTTCAGTCTTGTCTTTTCTGAGTTCAGGTTTGTCCTCATCTACAAAGTACATGTTCCAGCGCTGACATTCCTTTTGCTTGCTTGACTCCTACTCCAAGTCTTTCCCAAATACTCAGTGCAGCCTGACTCCTTCAGGAGCAATGATCTCAGGATCATGCTATTCATCCTGACACTCAGTTAGCCAACATAGAAGGACTAACTTAAGTTCAGTGATGGCGCTCTTGTGTCTTCATACTTCAGTCTTGAATGACTTCAGTAAGTTCTCCCTCACTGCGTACCTATGAATATAAAATAATCTAAACTGTTTTTGTGACGTCCCCACTTAATATAGTACGGAAAATATGATGTGGCACAAGTAGGAACATCACAAAAATAATATTTTGTATTAAAACATACACACGCCACACCTTTACACAACGGAAGTAGTAAACAAGTGTGCTCGTAGCTTAGTTTACAAACCCAAAATTTAAAAATAAAATTCTTGAAAATATAAAGTTTTTAAGAAACTCCACAGCCCGCCGAGTTCATTCGCCCACGTCCGGATCCACAACATCTGTAAAAATTTAAAAGTGGAAGGGATAAGTGCTTGAAAACACTTAGTGGGAAACCTCTTGTTAATTGCACAAACTAAACATCAATTGTTTATAACATGTGAGCCCCCGGAATTTCACCGGGTATATGCTTGGGTGGCATGACCAACCCGTGGTGGCGGAACGACCGGACTATATGCTTGCCAACATAAAGTTGGACTTATATGTGGGGCCAGTCGATAGCGGGCCAGACTCAAAATTTAACATTCAACGTTTAATAAGTGCAATTAAATAATAATAGAACACTCGGTGAAGAGCGAAGTGATTCCCCACCTTGCAGGTTTATACCTACAAGTAAATTTTTTAACATAAAAATATTGTTACTCATCCCTTCACTTTTGTAAATTGTAAGACTTGAATTCAAATCTCCATACATATTCAAATGTTGTATACTAACACACAAATATCAATTAAGTGTATAAAATCATCAAATAGCAAGTTATAAATAAATATCGACTGTAAAAATGTAACCGGACCATTTCGAACCTTTCATACAAAAATTCGATTTTTGCAGATTTACACACCTAACTTTGAAAATTCATATTAAATTATCTGTACGTCCAAAAATTATGAAATTTTAACAGTAAATTTCCAACTCAATAAGGTTTATCACTATATTTTCAGATTTCTCAAATTCTTTTCCAAGCATCAAATATTTCATAATGAACACACTGATACAAATTCTGGTCACTTAAATTTAAAAATTCACCATAAATCAACCATAAGTCCAATACTCATGAAATTCTAACCATGAACTCAAAACTTCATGTTATATATCAAAATACTTTTGTTTTCTATAAAAATCTAACTGATTATTCTCAGATCATAGCAAACTTCTACTGTTCCTGCTATAGAGTCCAAAATCCTAGTTCAACTTTGAAAAATCATCATGCATCGAATACTAGTCTAAAAGCTATGAAATTTTAAACCTAAGTTCCTTCATAAGTCTATTTTCACATAAAAATCTTTAGAATTTTCCACCAAATGAATTGGTCGAAACGAAATTTACCCCAAAGTTGGTCCAGAAATTCAGTTTTATGCATACATGAAGAACATATCATCTTAAACTCATTTTAAACCATATAATTTCATGATTTCTACTTCTAAAACATAGATAATCAAATAATAAACATGATTTTGTTCATAACATATGAAGAATTTGAATTAAACATTCAAACATGAAGTAAAACATGTATAACATGCAAATTACTCATCAAAACTCATTTTCCTATCATTTAATTCACATATCATGCATAAACTTCATACTACTACTTATTTAATTACTCAATCAAGAAGAGGAACTTACTTAGAGATAGGTAGCTACAAGAAATCTCTTCTTCTCCTTTCTCAACTTCTAGGTATAAGAGTAGTAGTATTTGTTTTAAACTTTTTCTTATGAATAATTTTTCATGAAGGATATGTATTTATAGGAGAAGATGTGCTTGAAGGCTACTCAAAACCCCCTCTTAACCTCCACTTTAGGAAGAATGTGGAAGATTTTGGATAATCTTGGAGGTTAAGTAAGTTAAACACATGGCACTTTTAGGTTAGTAGTTAATTTTGACTTTTCTTTCTAATTAATTTATCTTATCTTATCTTATCTTATCTTAATCTTAGTCTTGAAGCTTCTCTAATTCTCCTAATTCTTCTCAAAATTTCGAAAATTATAAGAAGTACAAGAGTAGTCTTGTATTTTGTAGAAATAACACATATATACTATGAATTTAATAAGTAGAAATTGTGATTATAGGACAATTCTAATAAAATTTACTTATACTATCTTATGAAATAAAATTAAAGCTCTTCTAAGACTCTAAATAAATTACAAAGTCTATATACTAATCATAAAAATATATCGAGTAATCGATACGCAATTCGTTTCTTAAAGAAACGTTCATTTACAACTTATAACTTATGAAATAAAATTATTATACTTAAGGACTATACTAATTTATAAATTAAACACTTCATGATATAAAATAAAGAATATGTAAAAATTATAAAGTCTCAAGAATAAGCATGTATTGAGCAAATAACACGTTAATTGTAAGTATCGAGTAATTAAAACACATAAACGTGCCTTTGCGTAAATTCGAATGTAAATGCGTCACATAGAGTCATGAAGAATTATAAAGCATTTAGTAAAGCAGATAAGGTCGTGAAAACCTAGGGTAATACAGTCTAACTCCCTTAAATAAATTTCGTCCTCGAAATTTCAAATGTTACCGCGGATATTGAGGTAAGGGTACTTTGCTAAGATTTTATCCTCTCGCTGTCACGTAGCTTCTTCCATTCCATGTCTATTCCACTAGATCTCAACCATAGGAATATCTTTATTCCTTAACCTATGAAGCTTTCTATCAAGTATGGCTATAGGGACTTCCTCATAGGTTATGTTGGCATCAACTTCTAATTCATGTTAGTTTACTATGTGGGTAGGGTCAGGTACATACTTTCGGAGCATCGAGATATGGAATACATTGTGTACTCCTGCCAAGGATGGTGGTAACGCTAGCCTATAAGCCAAATCTCAAGCTCTTTCCAATATCTCATAATGTCCAACATACCTGGGTTTTAACTTTCCCCTTTTCCCGAAACGGAAAATCCCTTTTATTGGTGATACTTTCAAAAATACCTTGTCTCCAATCTCAAAACTTAATTCTTTTCTTCGCCTATCCGCTTACGCTTTCTGTCGATCTTGAGCTGCTTGCATCTTTTCTTTAAATTTCTTTACTACCTTGTTAGTCTCTTCCACCAATTTCGGTCCTAACAATTTCCTTTCTCCAATTTCATCCCAACATAGTGGAGATTTGCACTTCCTTCCGTACAATGCTTCGTACGGTGCCATTTCAATTGTAACTTGATAACTATTGTTATAGGTAAATTCTACTAAAGGTAAGTATCTTTCCCAACTTCCTCCGAAATCGATGATACAAGCTCTCAACATATCTTCCAAAGTTTGAATTGTTCTTTCTGATTGACCATCTGTTTGAGGATGAAAAGCTGTACTGAATTCCAACTTTGTGCCCATAGCTTCTTGAAGTTTGTGCCAGAATTTTGATGTAAATCGTGGATCTCTATCTTACACAATAGAAATTGGAACTCCATGTAATCGGACAATTTCCTTAATACAAATCTGAGCCAATTTATCCAATGTGAACGTCATCTTTATTGGTAGAAAATGTGCCGTCTTGGTCAGTCTGTCGACAATTACCCAAATAGCTTTATTTCCTTGTATTGACTTGGGTAATCCTACCACAAAATCCATTGTAATATGTTCCCATTTCCATTTAGGAATCTCAAGTGGCTTTAATAATCCTGATGGTCTTTGATGCTCAGCTTTCACCTGCTGACATGTCAAACATCTCAGTACGAAATTCTCAATATCTCTTTTCATATTTCTCCACCAGAACAACTTCTTTAATTCTTAATACATCTTTGTTCCTCCAGGATGAACTGTATATGGTGTATAATGTGCTTCCTCCAATATTTCTTTCTTGAGTTCTTCTAATTCTGGTACACATATTCTTTCTCGACATACTAATGTACCATCTTCAAGTACTGAAAATTATTTTGCTTTTCCTTCCTCGATCTTTTGCTTCATCTTCCTTAAGAATGTATCATCCATTTAAGCCTTTGCTATTTTTTCCTTCAATGTTGGTTTCAAAACCATGGCATTGATCTTTATCTTCGCTTTGCGACTTAAGGCATCAGCCACTACATTTGCCTTTCCTGGATGGTATAATATTTTACAATCATAATCTTTTACCAGCTCTAACCATCTTCTTTGCCTCATGTTCAATTCCTTATGTTCGAAGATATACTTTAAACTCTTATGATCTGTGTAGATCTGGCATTTACTTACATACAAGTAATGCCGCCAAATCTTGAGTGCATGCACAACTGCTGCTAGCTCTAAATCATGCGTAGGATAGTTCTGCTCATTTGATTTTAATTGTCTTGATGTGTACGCTACTACTTTCCCATTCTGCATTAGTACACATCCCAAGCATTGTTTAAAAGCATCACTGTATACAATAAATCCTTCTGTACCTTCAGGAATTGTAAGAACTGGGGCCGTTGTTAATCTTTGCTTGAGTTCTTGAAAACTCCTTTCACACTCTTTTGTCCATTCAAACTTTGTTTCTTTCCGAGTCAACTGAGTCAAAGGTTTTGCAATCCGAGCAAACCCTTCAATGAATCTTCGATAATACCCGGCTAAACCAAGAAAACTCCTGACTTCGTTTACATTAGTTGGTGTCTTCCATTGGTTTACAGCTTCTATCTTTGTTGGGTCAACTTCTATTCCCAAAGCTGAAACCGTATGTCCAAGAAATACAACTTTATCCAACCAGAATTTGCACTTCTTGAATTTAGCATACAATTTCTCTTTTCTCAGAGTTTCCAATGTAATTCGAAGATGTTCTGCATGCTGCTTCTGATTTCTTGAATATGCTAGAATATCGTCAATAAAGACGATCACAAATTGATCTAAATATTGATGAAATACCCGATTCATCAAATCCATGAATATAGCTGGCGTGTTACTGAGTCCAAAAGGTAACACTACGAACTCATAATGACCATATCGGGTTTTGAATGCTGTCTTCGGAATATCGCTTTCTTTAATCTTTATCTGATGATATCCCGATCTCAAATCAATTTTTGAAAATACACAAGCTCCTCTTAACTGATCAAACAAATCTTTAATTCTGGGAAGTGGATATTTATTCTTAATAGTGAGCTTATTCAGTTCTCGATAATCGATGCACATCCTCAATGATTCATCTTTCTTTTTCACAAATAATACTGGTGCACCCCATGGTGACACACTTGTTCGAATAAAGCCCTTGTCCAATAATTCTTGCAATTGCACCTTCAACTCCTGTAACTCCTTTGGTGTCATTATGTAAGGTGCTTTAGAAACAGGCGCGACTCCAGGTATCAAATCAATAGTGAACTCCAACTGACGATCTGGGGGTAATCCTGGCAAATCGTCTGGAAATACATCCTTGTATTCACATACTATCGGCACATCATCCAGTGTTGGACCATTGGATTCCGTTGCTACAATATTTACTAGAAATACCGTATTCTATCCTTTCCTCAATAATTTTCGGGCTTTCATTGCTGAAATTACTTGAGGTATAGTTCCAATTCTACCATCACTTTCGGATTTGCTGTCGCCTCCTGATGACTCGTGGCAAACACTCGAGCAAGTACCATTTTCTATTGTCCCTTCAGCTTTGGGCAATCAGTTATAAGATGTCCAGGTTCTTTACACTTATAACATACCCCTGTTCCTTTCAGGCATTGTCCGGAATATTCCTTTCCACAATTTCTGCATTTAGATGACCTCTGTTGCTGTTGTGGTATCATTCCCGTCTTTTTTACTTGCTTAAAATTTCCTCCTTGTTTCGTACCAACCCACTTTCTTTTATTTGGCTGTGATTCTGAAATTCTTACTTCTTCTGATTTCATATATGCTGCTATCGTTTGAGCTTTCTCGAACATCTGGGCATAAGACTTAATATCTTGTGCTGCTAAGATAATACTAATTTCTGGACGTAGGTTTTGAACAAATCTCTTTGCCTTCCTGTCATCAGTATTAATCAAATGAGAAGCATACCTTCCCAATTGATTAAACCTCCTTTCATATTCTTGCACTGTCAGATTTCCCTGCTTCAACTGTAGAAATTCGGTCTCCTTCTGATCTAAGAATGACTGTGGTATATAATTCTTAACCACTGCTTCTACAAAAAATTTCCCAAGTAACTGTAGTCCGTTCTTCTTCAGTCATTGTCCTACAGTGAGCTTCCCACCAATAATCTGCGTCTTCAGTCAACTGAAATATAGCGCATGAAACTTTCTGCTCATCGGTGCACTTAAGATAAGCGAATATCTTCTCCAAGCTCCGAACCCAGTTTTCTACTTCCATAGGGTTCTCTTTCCCGGTCAGGGTTGAGGGTCTAAATTTCTTAAATTGGCTAACAATATCATGGTTTTGGGTTGAAGATACAGGTGTTTGGGACGATTGGCTTAGGTGATTTAGTTGTTGAGCTAACCCCCTTGAAACGGAAGCTAGATCCTCTCTCATATCTGAGTTATTTTGGTTTCTTCTACGACTCATGGTTCTATTCAAACAACAATGTAATGCAATAACTATACAAACTTTCAAATAATCAATCACAAATATAAACAAATAACATATTTTAAGAACATATAAAACATTTACATGATCCCATCGTGGAGAATGATCTCGGTGCGGCTGTTTCCTTTTAAAATTTTAAAACACACTCTTTTTGAAAATACTTTAGCAGGTGAACCTGCTCTGATACCACCTGTGACGTCCCCACTTAATATAGTACAGAAAATATGATGTGGCACAAGTAGGAACATCACTAAAATAATATTTTGTATTAAAACATACACACGCCACACCTTTACACAGCGGAAGTAGTAAATAAGTGTGCTCGTAGCTTAGTTTACAAACCCAAAATTTAAAAATAAAATTCTTGAAAATATAAAGTTTTTAAGAAACTCCACAGCCCGCCGAGTTCATTCGCCCACTCCGGATCCAAAGCATCTGTAAAAATTTAAAAGTGGAAGGGATAAGTGCTTGAAAACACTTAGTGGAAAACCTCTTGTTAATTGCACAAACTAAACATCAATTGCTTATAACATGTGAGCCCCCGAAATTTCACTGGGTATATGCTTGGGTGGCGTGACCAACCCGTGGTGCCGGAACGACCGGACTATATGCTTGCCAACATAAAGTTGGACTTATATATGGGGTCAGTCGATAGCGGGTCAGACTCAAAATTTAACATTCAACGTTTAATAAGTGCAATTAAATAATAATAGAACACTCGGTGAAGAGCGAAGTGATTCCCCACCTTGCAGGTTTGTACCTACAAGTAAATTTTTTAACATAAAAATATTGTTACTCATCCCTTCACTTTTGTAAATTGTAAGACTTGAATTCAAATCTCCATATATATTCAAATATTGTATACTAACACACAAATATCAATTAAGTGTATAAAATCATCAAATAGCAAGTTATAATTAAATATCGACTGTAAAAATGTAACCGGACCATTTCGAACCTTTCATACAAAAATTCGATTTTGGCAGATTTACACACCTAAATTTGAAAATTCATATTAAATTATCTGTACGTACAAAAATTATGAAATTTTAACAGTAGATTTGCAACTCAATAAATTTTATCACCATATTTTCAGATTTCTCAAAATCTTTGCCAAACATCAAATATTTTGTATTGAACACACTGATACAGATTCTGGTCACTTAAATTTAAAAATTCACCATAAATCAACCATAAGTCCAATACTCATGAAATTTTAACCATGAACTCAAAACTTCATATAATATATCAAAATACTTTTTTTTCTATAAAAATCTAACCGATTATTCTCAGATCATAGCAAACTTCTACTGTTCCTGCTATAGAGTCTAAAACCCTAGTTCAACTTTGAAAAATCATCATGCATCGAATACTAGTCCAAAAGCTATGAAATTAGAAACCTAAGTTCCTTCATAAGTATATTTTTACATATAAAATATTCAGAATTTTCCACCAAATGAATTGGTCGAAACGAAATTTACCCCAAAGTTGGTCCAGAAATTCGGTTTTATGCATACATGAAGAACATATCATCTTAAACTCATTTTAAACCATATAATTTCATGATTTCTAGTTCTAAAGCATAGATAATCAAATAATAAACATGATTTTGTTCATAACATATGAAGAATTTGAATTAAACATTCAAACATGAAGTAAAACATGTATAACATGCAAATTATTTAATTACTCAATCAAGAAGAGGAACTTACTTAGAGATAGGTAGCTACAAGAAATCTCTTATCCTCCTTTCTCAATTTCTAGGTATAAGAGTAGTAGTATTTGTTTTAAACTTTTTCTTATGAATAATTTTTCATGAAGGATATGTATTTATAGGAGAAGATGTGCTTGGAGGCTACTCAAAACCCCCTCTTAACCTCCACTTTAGGAAGAATGTGGAAGATTTTGGATAATCTTGGAGGTTAAGTAAGTTAAACAAATGGCACTTTTAGGTTAGTAGTTAATTTTGACTTTTCTTTCTAATTATTTTATCTTATCTTATCTTATCTTAATCTTAGTCTTGAAGCTTCTCTAATTCTCCTAATTCTTCTCAAAATTTCGAAAATTATAAGAAGTACAAGAGTAGTCTTGTATTTTGTAGAAATAACACATATATACTATGAATTTAATAAGTAGAAATTGTGATTATAGGACAATTCTAATAAAATTTACTTATACTATCTTATGAAATAAAATTAAAGCTCTTCTAAGACTCTAAATAAATTACAAAGTCTATATACTAATCATAAAAATATATCGAGTAATCGATACGCAATTCGTTTCTTAAAGAAACGTTCGTTTACAACTTATAACTTATGAAATAAAATTACTATACTTAAGGACTATACTAATTTCTAAATTAAACACTTCATGAAATAAAATAAAGAACATATAAAAATTATAAAGTCTCAAGATTAAGCATGTATTGAGCAAATAACACGTTAATTGTAAGTATCGATTAATTAAAACACATAAACGTGCCTTTGCATAAATTCGAATGTAAATGCGTCACATAGATTCATGAAGAATTATAAAGCATTTAGTAAAGCAGATAAGGTCATGAAAACCTAGGGTATTACAGTTTTAATCCTATCAAGATTAATTCTGACTAAACAATACTTAGGTAAATTCATCTTTTCAGAGGCTTTGGGATCAACCGAAAACTGTCATTGTCCCAATAATTTCCCCCTTTTTGATGATGCCAAAACACTGAAAAGATTCACAAAACACTTAATGGAAATAATCCTATCTATAAGATAAAAGTTCAGTGTTAGAGTAGTTCTTGATAAAATACAAAATTTAAATAAACAACCAAAATAGATAATGAGTTGTTGTTTGAGGGAAAATGTAATAGATCTCATTGATTGATATTTTTAGGGTTACAATGATCCTATTTATTACATTTTTCCAATCAACAATCAGATTCTACGCATCTCAGGCTTGATGTCGTAGCTGGAGTAAACTCTATCCTTCAGCTCTTCAAGTCTTTTAAACCGATTATCGTACCCTTCTTCCTAAGCTATCCTGAGCACCTTCTTCATGATTGCCCTTGAGTCATACATCTTGGAATCTTCAACATAGGGTGGAGTGCGAATGATCAGTTCAGGGGCTTTGTTTTGAACCTTGTCATTGTCATCATCGTCCATGATAAGCTTGAATAGTTCAGCGTGGTTGTCCATCATATAGTCGACGAAGTGCACATCAATATCTTCAGAGTCGCCCCACTTCTTGACTACATACCACTGCCTGATAAATTCATTCCTTGCATCCTTCCAAAACTATTTCAGTTGCTCAGAGATAAAAGAATCAATGAGCAGTGACTTCATTGCTGACTCTTTCGGGACTATTGCCTTATTTGCTCTGGGTGCTGCAAGCTTCATGTACTTCCTCGGTTCAGGCTTCCCCTTCTTCCTCCTCAACAATGCAAAGACTGCATCATTCAGTTCCCTTTGTTGCATCTCAGTAAGCTGGTTAGCTTTTCAATCTTGCAGGCTTGAATGCGCTCTCTTTCCTTAGCAGCAATCTCCGCTCGTTGCTGAGCCTCAGATCTCTCAGGAGCAACTCCCCATACTTCAGAGCATAGACTTACAACTTGGTCACCTTCCATAGTGATGGGATTCTTCCTCGTAGTAATGGGAGATGATGGTACCTGAGCCGTGAGCCTGGCTGATTTTCTGGTAGTAGGTTGGACCTCAGTAGCTTAAGATGCCCTAGGGGCAGATCTTTTCTTCTTTACTATTTTCCCCTTTTTGGCGTCATCCTTGGCCTTTGGCTTGGCCGCTGCAGTTTGGATGAGATCATCCTGAGTGGAAACAACGAATGCAGTAAGGGAATGAACTTCTTGCTATTGCTTCTTCATCATCTCCACCCCAATCTGAATCCCAGCTCCAGAATTCTTTAACTGAGAGAGGTATGAACCTATCTACTTTTGGAATTCCTCATTTGACTCTCTCAGGGTGCTCTCAGTGATAGCTAGCCTCTTCATAATTCCCTCGGATTCTGACGCAAACTTCAGTGCTTGATCAGTGATGGCCTTGGTGAACAGTTCAGTAGACTTCTCAGTCAACTGTTCCACCGCCTTTATCATAATTGACTCATTGCTTTTCTTGATCAGCGTCAGTATCCCCTCGACCATTTTCTTAGTCTCTTTCAAGGTCTTTTTCCTCTTAGCCTTGACAGTCTTGATGGTTATTTTCAAGGACGTCTTGAGTCGCCTAAGTCTATTGTTAGCAATGGCAGAAACCTTTGCCTTATTTTTATTCCAGGATAGGTCGATCCCGAGAGCTAACTTCATCCACCGCATCTTCTTGCTAAGGGCCTTGATCTTCTTGTCTTGCTCAGTCTCAAGAACAGTCAGCTTTTTCTCCATACTAGCAAGGTCCTCAACTACCTTCTCTTGCTTTACTGCGATGATATGAGTGAAGTTGCTTTTGCGGATGTCAGTGATTAGCACATCATCATCCTCTTATACCATCGGCTGCTTTCCCTTATTAGCCCCTACCTGCTCAGTCTCCCCTTCAGGATGCAATGAGGGCAGTTGTGGAGTGGTCTCAGTCGCCTGCCTATCAAGCCCAACTGAGTCTGCTCGAATCTCAGGGTGGTTATCCTCGGAGAAGGACCCTTCTAAACTAGGTGTCTCCTTAAACGCCTTAGCAACTTCCACATGTGCCTCAGGGTAGGGAATCCCTTCATTGCCTCATCGGTGGATGATCCAACCTTGTTGAACTCATTGACTGATCCACCTTTCCATCCAGTCTTCTTCACATTCTCTTCTTGAGCTCCGGCCTCCGTGCCATCATACCTCATTCCTTCTACCTCAGCGACGCATTCTTCAACCAACTTCTCATTTACTTCCCCATTTCCATCAGCACCATCCTCCTCATCATCATCATCCTCATCATCATCTCCCTTCTTCTCAGGGGCATCACCAAACTCACGGTCATCCTTAATGATCTTCATTTTGTTAACCAACTCTCTTAATGCTTCTATCTCTAGAATTTCCAGGTAGCTAGTGATGTTAAAGTATGTACATAACCCGGCCTCTTCCTGACACCAATAATCTCATCCCCTTGTTTCCACCATCATCTGCTGATCTTGCATGTTAGCCTGCTTGTACTCCAGCCAAGCTTTTAGGTCTGCAACCTGATTTCTAAGTGTCGGATAATGTTTCAGTCCAGGGAAGCACCTATTCAACCATTCTTCTGCCCCTCCTGATCATATTCTCGAATAGATGTAGGGAGGCATCTTCATCTTCATCCTCCTCCTCCTCGTGAGTTGAAGCTTCAAGGTTAGGTGTGGGAGCTTTGGGATCTTTGGGTGTGGGAAGTTTGGGATACTTTTCTGTGATGGGAAGGTCTGAGGGTGTTGGGTTTAAATTTTGAGGTTCAGTGGGGTTGGTAGGCTCAACAGTGGTTGTGGGATTATTTGGCTCTGAGGGTATGGGTTGTGGGTTGGTTGGATTAGGTTCAGGGTTGGTTGGGTTGGGGTCAGATTGCAACAAAAATACATAGCTGATAAATTCCCTAACTCGGTGTAAGTCAAAGTCTTTGTTCCCCCTTCCTTCAGTATCCTTCTCCTTCTTCGGGCTCAGAGCTTTCATCGAACTAACGGGTGAGCTCTGATGTTTCTTCCTCAGCCTCAGCAAAGTTCCCGGCTTCTGAACAATTACCCCATCTACCATTGTCTCATCGTCAGAAACTTCAGGCTCTGAAGCAGGCTTCTCGGTTTCTTTCTCGACAATTGGTTCCCTTATTATTACGCCCTTCAGCCTGATGTTCATTGGCTTCTCCTTGACCACCTCTTTTGTCTTTCCCTTCCCTTTCTCTGCCTCCTTCTCCTTCTTTGCTTCCTTTATCATCTCAGTCTCCACCTCGGCAGACTTTGAACTCTCCTTCACCTTTACTATGAGCTCATCCACCTCCTCTATTGGGCTCTTCTTCGTAGGCTTCTTCATCTTTGGCCATTGGGAGGAGCATTTGGGTCTGTCAGACCCAAAATGGCATAGGTGTCCTTCTCATTCGAGAACACCACCTTCTTGCTGGGGAGATCCAATCACCCACATGTCTAACCTCTGGACCATCAAAATGTCTAGTGTGTACATGAACACTCAAAGCCTTGGTGAATGGGTCAGCTAAATTATCTTCTGTGGGAATGTGTTCTATATCTATTTTATTGTTAGCGATTATCTCTCTTATCAAGTGATAACGCCTCAATACATGCTTGTTTCTATTGTTGGATCCCGGCTCCTTTGCTTGCACAACTACACCAGTGTTGTCATAATACAACTTTATTGGACTACTGACACTCGGTACTACCCCTAGTTTAGTTAAGAATTATTTTATCCAGACAACTTCTTTGGCAGCCTCTACCGTAGTTATGTACTCAGTCTCATTTGTTGAATCCGCGGCTGTCTCTTGCTTGGAACTATTCCAACAAACCGCGCCTCCATTGAGAGTGAAAACGTACCCTGGCTGTGATTTGTAATCATCATAATCGGACTGGAAACTCGCATCAGCATAGCCCGTAACGACTAGCTCCGACTGTCCACCGTAGATAAGAATATTCTTAACAGCAATCCAGTGAGGCTCACTTGGATTCTGCTAATATCTATCAGTGATGCTGACAGCGTAGGCCATATCTGGCCTAGTGACAGTCATGGCGTACATGATGGACCCAATTATCGATGCATATGGAACGTCCTTCATGTGCCTGATATCAACTTCGCTAGAAGGATAGTCCTTCTTCGATAGCTTTATCCCATGATTTGCAGAAACAGACCCTCTCTTAGAGTTCTCCATCGTAAAACGCTTCAACACCTTATCTATGTAAGTGGATTGTGACAGCCCTAGCATCTTCTTGGATCTATTCCTATGGATCTTGATCCCTAAGATGTAGCATGCTTCACCAAGATCCTTCATCATGAAGGTCTTTGATAACCAATCTTTCACGGACTGCATGAGCAGGATGTTATCTCCTACAATCAATATGTCATCAACATATACGACTATAAAGACAATACTCTTCCCACTGCATTTACAATAAACACAAGGATCATTCGGATTTCTAATGAAGCCAAAAGACTTGACAGCTTCATCAAATCGGATATTCCAACTCCTAGAAGCTTGCTTCAATCCATAGATGGATTGTTTAAGCTTGCACACAAGATTAGCCTTTAGCTTATATATAAAACCCTCTGGTTTAGTCATAAACACGTCCTTATCAATGTTTCTATTGAGGAAGGTTATTTTGACGTCCATCTGCCAATCTCATAATCATAGTGTGTGGCTATCGCAAGTAGAATACGAATGGACTTGATGTTCGCAACCGGCGAGAAGGTCTCGTCATAGTCAATGCCTCGCGTTGACTATACCATTTCGCCACCAACCTAGCCTTGTAGGTTTGTACCTTACCATTTGCATCGGTCTTCCTCTTGAAGACCCACTAGCAACCTATGGGTTTTACCCCCTTTGGCAGTTCAACCAAGTCCCAAACTTGATTGATGTACATCGAGTCCATCTCGTATTTCATAGCTTCATGTCACTTCTCTGAGTCAACATCTAATGTTGCCTCAGTGTAAGTCTTAGGTTCATCTTTATCTTGTAATTCCACATCATCATGTTCCTCTATGAGAAAACCATGATATCTATAGGGTGGATTATGAGACCTATTTGACTTATGGAGTTGTGGTTGTCCAGGATGTTCATTCTAATCGTGAAAATTTTATGGTGCAGCTACTTCATCGTTGACCGGAGAGTCCTCAAGAGCGACACTTTCAGGTGCCTCTTTGGCGGGAGTTGGAACTATGTTATTCTCATTCATCCTACTTAGAGGTTGTTGCGATGGCAACACAACTCCAATTACGCTCCCATTGGCTGAAAGAGGATCACCTATTGATAAACTTCCACCATGAGGGTCGTTGAATGCTCCCACTGATTCTTTGTCATATTGTTTTGACAAATCATCATTTTCTATGTTAATTCATGGTTCTTGAATCTCTTCAAGTTCTATCTTCTTACGACTTTATTCCTTAAAGATGTACTCGTCTTCTAGGAATTCAGCTTGCCTAGAAACAATCACTGTCTGTTTCTTCGACAGATAGAAATAATATCCTCTAGTCTCCTTAGGATATCCCATAAAATAACATTTTTCACGTTTGGATTCCAACTTATCAGTTTGCATTTTCTTCACAACTGCGGGGCAATCATATATTTTAAAGTGTAGAAAAGTTGCATCTTGCCACACCATAGCTCGTATGGAGTTTGCTCGACTGATTTGGGCGGAATCCTATTCAGAATGTAGATTGAGGTTTGTAGTGCGTATCCCCATAAGAATGTTGGAAGAGAGAAAAAGCTCATCATGGACCACACCATGTCCAATAGGGTTTGGTTTCTCCTTTCAGACACACCGTTCATCTGAGGTGTTCCGGGAGGAGTCCATTGTGACTGGATTCCATGAAGCTTCAAGTAATCCATGAATTTACCGCTAAGGTACTCACCTCCTCGATCCGATCGAAGAGTCTTGATACTCTTACCAAGATGTTTCTCTACTTCAGCTTTATACTCCTTGAATTTCTCAAATGATTCGGATTTGTGTCTCATGAGATACGCGTATCCGTAAGGTGATGAAGTAGCCGAATTGTCCCCTAGCTAGAGTGGGCAATGGTCCACAAACATCGATGTAGATCAACTCTAGAACTTCTTTAGCACCTTTCCCCGGAAAAGGGTTTGTTGATCATCTAGCCCATGAGACAAGATTCACAATCACCATAAGACTCTAAATCAAATGAGGTTAACTAGTCCAACTTTCTTAACCTTGCGATTCTTTTCTCGTTTACATGACCAAGTCTATAATGCCACAAGTAAGCCAGGCTTTCATGATTACTAAGCTTGAGTCTTTTATTTTGTATATTAAGAACATTATATCAACAATGTAACAAGTATAAATCATTCGCAAGAGGAGCATTTCCATAAACATCACCATTTAGCGAAAAATAACAAGTATTATTTGCTAAAAGAAAGGAAAATCCCTTAATATCTAACATAGTAACGGAAATAATGTTACGAGTAATGGACGGAACAAAATAATAATTATTCAATTCAAGTCTAAAACCAGAAGGTAAGTCTAAAATATAAGTCCCAACACGTTCAACAGCAACTCTTGCTTCATTCCCCACGTGAAGGGCGACTTCACCAGGTCTAACTGCTCTGTTGTCCTTCAGCCCCTGCACATTTGTACAAATGTGTGAGCCACAACCGGTATTCAATAGCCAGCAGTTAGAATCATCTGTGGACATGTTTATCTCAATAACAAACATACATGTTCTAGTGGCTGAAGCACCTTGTGCCTTCTTTTCAGTTGCTAGAACCTTGCAGTCCTTCTTCCAATGCCCCTTCTGCTTGCAGTGGAGGCATACATCCTTATCCACCCACTCCTTCTTTTGAATCCCACCTTTCGGCTTGAGGAAATTAGGCTTAGAACCTTTCTTAGCCTTGCTTCTTCGCTTCTTCTTGCCTTTCGAGGCAGAGGAAGTAGAAGCGCCTACCATGAGCATGGGCTTTTCCTTAGCAGTGAAAGACTCAAAAGTTTTTAGCATGTTATGAAGCTCACGCATGGTCGAAACCGTCTTATTCATATTGGAGTTTACTACAAAACTCGAGTACGAATCAGGTAGCGACTGAAGAATGGCATAAACAGTAACATTGGTCTGCAGCTCAATGCCCAAACGACCAAGTTTCTCGATTAGCCCTATCATCTTCAATACATGAGGGGAGACTTTCTCTCCTTCAGATAGCCGTCATCTAAATAGATCTCTCATCACTTCATAAATCTTGGAAGGAGATTCAGAATTAAAGAGGTCCTTCAGATGTCTAAGCATTTCATAGGGAAATGTCCTCTCGTGTTGCCTTTGCAACTCAGGAGTCATGCCAAGCAGCATAACACACTGAGTCTGGGAAGCATCATATTGATGCTTCTTTTGAGCTTCGACATCAAACGTTTCACCTTCCTCAAAACCAGCCTCAGGGGTAACAGTGATTGGTGTTGTCACGCCCCAATTTTTATAATATTTCATTACGAAAAACACGTGATTAAAGTACAATAAGAGGCATGAACTAAATTTTTAACTAATAAGACATGAAATTTTACCTCAAATTAAAAATACTTGCTAAACAACGGAAGACTTGAATATTAATTTAAAATTATATTTCATACTTAAAATATAACTATCTCATGAGAATTTAACTTGGAAAAACTTAACGAATAAATGAACAATTTTTTTTATCATAAAATAACTATAAATTAACTTGAGGGATAATCATCCATCACCTCTCCACGTTTCCATTGCGCACTCTGATAATGTTAAAATGAATGGGGTGAGTACGCAAACACACTTAGTGGGAATAAATTATTCAAAGTTAAACACAATGATATATAACAAGAAAATACAGGTCAAACTGAAAATTCACATGAAACTTTTCCATAATAACTTTGCCAACTTTGCCAATAATAACTTTGTCAAGTTTGCCACATGGATAGTGAGCACGGCGGGTTAAACCCGAAGATCCGTCGGTCCCGGACCACATAAGGGCCCCTGGCTATTAGACTTTGTCAAGCACGGTGGGATACACCCGAAGACCCGTCGGTCCCAGACCTCATCAGGGCCCCAAGCTATTAGAATTGCATGAAATAAGTAATTTAAACAAGCATTTCAAGAAATTTATACATCACAATTAAAATTGAATAAACATTGCATACTCTACGATACCACTGTAGAGTTTAGAGCAAATAAATCCCCACCTGGAATTAATGTCGTGTATGCAGATACAAATGAAAAATCTTTAAATCACGTCCCCTAAAAAGAGTTGAATAATAACTTTTAGAATTCTTAATAATTAACTACGACTATTATATAATAATATTATTATTTTTATTACTTTTGTTAATAGTAATAATAATATGACTAGAACAACCGACTTTGGAATTTAGAATCAAATTTAAGTACTTGATCCTCTTTTCAAAAGAACTTGGAATGAGAAATAGCGTTTGAGATTTTAGAAAAAATAAGTAGTTTTATACTACTTAATTTAACAATGTTTAGGATTATAACATTGGAATAAGTACGGTGCACATGTTATAAACATTTGCATGGTAAAGGTTTTGAAGACCATAATTTTATATATGGTTTAAGAAACAATTAAAAGCTTGATGCATTTTCGAATACGTTTTATTAAATATAATTTTGGGCATATTGTTCCATCATCAGAAAATCATCTTCCAAAGAAATATTTTGCTAATGAGAATTAAAAATGAACACTTCATATTCCTTTCAGTTTCGAGTTAACCAAATAGATACCAAAAATAAGTCTTTAGAAATAAATAATTTTGCTTCAAGAGTATCAAAATTCTTTTGGTCTCTCAAATTTTCAAACAAAGGAATAAAAGAAAATTACCTTATAGTATAAGCTAGCTTGCTTAAAAGAAATGTGAGGAGTAACTCGAATATGGTTTCGGCCTTCTTCGAAAAGAGGAAATATAATGGGTCTTTGTTACAATATTTTTTTCAAATTTGAGTGAAGTATAATAAATTTATGTTGTACGCGGGTTTCAATGGAGAGAAATGAAAGTGAGTGGTAATGGAAAATGAATTTCTTTCAACCATTCAAGACCTTAAATACATTGAAAATTTTAATAGGAATTATGAGAATTAAATAAAAATATTAATAACAATTATAAGAATATTAATAATAATTATGAGAATTAAATAAAAATATTAATACCAATAATGAGATTTAAAATTAGTGCCAACATTAAAGACACTAGTTTTTTTTTAACATGTATGAAATATGATCAAAAGACAACCATGTAGAAATTGTGATAATCCCTCTATATACTAATAGGGAGTATTTTTGCTGATGTGTCGATTTCTGGTGTGTTTTGCTTATGTGTCGTCTTCTGGTGCATTTCGCTTATGTGTCAAGTCTTACGTGGCATGATTGTGCGTTACTTTATTCTATGTGTCATTCATGTGGCATTGTGACCTTTCATAAGAAGAAGTCTAATTAAAAAAAATTGGTTTTAGTTGGGTTTGAACCAAGGACCTCATGAGTATTTTATATTATGTTTACCAATTAAGCTAACTATAAATCGTTGTGAAATTTAAATATTTATTATATACAACTTGAGTTAAATATATATATATATATATATATATATATATATATATATATCTTCTGAAAGACTCTAAATTATTCGTAATTTTATTATTCTAAACTCTATATTTTTTCTTATTCCTTCTTTGTCTTTTTCTTTTCACCATATTTTAGTTGTTCCTCGATTATTTGTCCACACATAAATGTCTAATTGTTAATATTTGACGATTACTTTATTTATAAAGATATATATTTTTTCATATAAACTCTACTCTCTTTCTCTCTTTCTCTCTTCCTCTATCTTGACAATATTATATTTGTTTTCTATGTATTGTAAATTGACAGGTGAAGATTTTCAAGGAAAATTTTAAGGTTATCTATGGTGTTTTTTTTTTTCATTTCGACCGAATCATATTTTTTAAATAGATTGTATTATATAATGTCATAATATTTAATAATGCGATATGTTAATAAAATAAAAAATTTTAAATTAATTTTACGAACAACCCGCATAATATGCGGGGTACTCATCTAGTTCTTCCAATAATTAAGAGAGACTTTTGACAACATATTAATAAAGTTATTCATACATTCTATTAACTATTTTTTAGAGAAATGGGGCTAAATAAAAGATAGTTTTTAATTTACTAATTAATATTAATTACCCAAATAATAAATACATATTTGACCTTTAAAACATATATATACTAATATATTTATATACCTATGCATACATATACATATTTAAAACTTTTACTTTTGAAAATAATAATAATAATAAAAAAAAAATAATAACAACAACAACAACATCTGCATATATATCACATGAACACACTCTCTCTATTCAAAAATGAAAATTTCAAAGTATATTCAAAATAAATAAAAAACTTGATATTTTTAGGGGTGTTGCAGGAATATTCAACACGTACTCAATCTTTTCTTACCTAAGCACCAAACGCATGTTTCGGTGCCAGTCCATAAAATTTGGCCCAACCAATTTGTTTGTTTCCAAAACACTTCTCAACGACAAGTTATTCATCTCAACAATCCTAGGAAATAAAATTAAACGTGAATTAAAATATGTAATTCCTATGATCAATATTCAGCAATCAAAATAAACATGACCTTTTATTTATTTTGTCTCCATCATTTTCATATACTCAACAACCTCATCGGAAGAGTACGAATTTATATCTAATATAAATCGTAATGGACTAGGATCCACATTCCTACTATTACAATGACTGCTTGGGCTGAACATTGCAACAACAGAACTGGTAGGTCTATAAACCAACTGTCTCACGCAATTCCTAGTTTAATCCGATGTCACCTAATTCTCGTTTCTCTGCTTGGGCTGGTGAAACAGAATTAAGTTGGTTTACAACCATTAAACGGCGACAAATATGTTCCTATAAAAGTCCCGTTAGATGTAGATCCGAGCAAAAGACTTGGGCCTTAAATACTCATTGGAACGAAATCTCTAGTTTACTTTTAATTTTAATGGAAGACATCACTCAATTTAATGAAAAAACCATATTTTAGTGAGGATCATTTTAAAGACGGGGTATTAATTGCTTAATCGAGATCCACATGTTAATCTATATCACATTTGAGCAATTATAGGGCGCCGTCTACCCAAAACATAAAAATGGTCCGACAATTATATGGGCGCCGTCTATCCAAAATAAGAAATCTGACTATAAATGCATTAATATCTAATGTTAACCAAGTGGGAATTAAAAAAATCATTTATATTCTCATAAACTAAATTTTAAAATCCAATATTAAAACTGTTTATTAATTAAAATGTCTTAATAAAATTTCTCGTTTATTAGGTCTCAGTATTAGTCCAACTAATATATCTCCTTTAAACAAATTTTATTAAAATATTGTTAATTTTAAATTAAATCCAATTTAATTTTACATGTTAATTTTAGTGGGCTTAGGTGCAATTTCCAAAATTGCACCGAGGGGTCTGTCTCAAATCAAATTTGCAAAACAACTCTTTTACATCATCGCCTCAACCGTTTCATATCCATTGCAAAATTCCTACGAATCAACCCCAAATTTTCAAAATTCATGAATTGTTCATCAATATCATCCAATTTCAGTCAAGAACAGTAATCGAATCAATTCAGAAAAACGAATTCACAATCCAACATCATGAATCGAAAATAGTAGAAGCACGAGAGCACCGATGCCATTGCATCGCAGTATGAGGCAGCAAGACACGAGTGAAAACGATAACTCACTGCTACCATTACGGTAGCGCGAATTAGAGCTCTGTCTTGGAGGCTGCGCACACGGGCAGCACTACAATCATCGTCGTTTCGCCGCTTCAGCGGCGGCAATAGGGCGAGAGTGCCACCTCCATTGCGCTCGTAGATCAATAGACGATACAACATCAGAGAAGGGAGCGCCGCCGCGAACAAGCAGGGATGCAAATCGGGAGGCGTTGTCGCCGCCTGGATATGCAAACGATTGCACGAAATGCAAGGTGCGTCCGTACACTGCCGCCTCCAGCATCGCGCATCGCATCACAAACCAAAAGACAGAGGAGGATAAAATTGGAACAGCGGCCAAGTGTAGGACGCACGAGGCATCGGCGCTTCGCCGTCTCCTCTAGCGCCATCACACCAAGCTCGACCGCCAAGCGAAGCAGCACCGACTAAGGTTTCGGCGAGTAGCGTGGAGAACAAAGACCCCAAAGGGGTTTTTTCTTAGTTTACCCAAAACAAGCACCCACATAATTAACATAAAAAAGGGTGCGGTCAATCCATTTGACTGTGCCCTTATGTTTTTATAAAAAAAATTAATTATAAAACCAATTTAATCTAGCAATTAAACAAGAGTCTGAGCTCTGATACCACTGTTGGGTTTTATAGGCACGTAAACACGTAAACATGCATAGCGTAAAAATCGTCCACCAACAACGAAGAGTTAATTACATAATTAAATACGAGAAATCTTAAACAAGAATTCTTACAGTACTTCGTATGCGGAATCCTCCATTATGGTATCCACGCAGCAGTTGTTCACCGATCCGCACCGAGGTGTTAGCCTTGAATCTCGAGACGAACTTGCTAGGAAAAACTCGAGCTAGAGATTTTATGGAGAAATTATATTTCTTGTGTATTTAGGAATTCCCATAAGACACATATTTATAGGGATTAACTTGGCTTAATTCTTAAGCAAGATATCGGGCCTAGCCCGTAAATATTTTCTCTAGGGATTATATTTACCCAGATATGTTCCTACAAATAATATATTTCCATATCTATTATTCTTTTATAATAATATTTCAAATATTATTATTGGGATTTTATATTTAATTAAATCTAATTTAATTAAATAATAATAATAATAATTAATTCCAAATATAATTATTATTATATTCTCTATAAATTAAATATTATATTTAATATAATACTTAATCAACCAACTATAATTGGCGAACTGCCATTGCTTGTTGTGTGACCCATAGGCCCTTGTATATCGAGTGATTAGTCAAACTAACGGTCTTAATTGAACCCTAGACAATAAATCAAAACATTCTCACTATACAAGGTACGTTGCGAGGAAATCTGCAACTACCTTTAATATTGTAGGCTATTATGATATCTTTCTTTCATTTGTGAATACTCGATTAAGTCTTGAACATGATGAAGTGTCTATTCAAATAACTTAATTATATTATCTCGAATCACTAATTGATCACTCGCATCACACTTGGCCACAAAGTCCAAGTCGACTTGCATCGGCCGATGTCTTTGATCCAATTATGATGAGAAGATGAGCATTCTCTCTAAATCCAAATTGAGGAATGGATCCTATTCTTGGCTCAACTACCACACACATGTACTTTGCGATGAACCCAATCCATGCCATATCTACCCTTGGAGGGTGCAAGCGTCGGTCATGGTCAAAGTCCATCACTCCGCACATGTCGTGCGTATTGACCTCAAGTCTGAGGAGTATCACATTGCTCCCACTAATCGAGAAACCCGTAGATATATTATATGGAATTACATCAAACGGTTTCTCAGATGGGTATACCAATACCCTCTAAGGTATTTGTGCATCCATTATGAGATATCTAGTATCTCCTAGTAAGTGAATCTTACTACACTCTCACACAGAGTATAATGCAGATCGCACTCCAATCTCCATTGCATCATCAATATCCCATTCTCGACGATCCTTGATTCAGGCTATTTGAGAATCGTACTTAAGTCATCTGAGTTCTTACTCACTCAATGACAATATCGATTCAAGGGAACACATATATGAATAATGCAAACAATCAAACATAATATTCAGTTAAGTGTAAAGCCATACATTTAATATTAATTCAATCAATAATATTAAACCATAAACTGAATATCATCTTAGTATTGTGTCCCTACAAATGATTATCTCTAGGACACTAACACTTACAGAATATTCCTTCGTCAGACTTGCTATCAAAGGCCTTTAATTGGGTCTTTCCATTGTTGAGGATAAAGCACTTACACCCAAATATATGAAAATAGGAGATACGAGGCTTCCTATTGTTCCATGTCTCATATGGGGTTTGAGCATGTTGTTTGTTCAGCATAGAGCGATTTTGAGTGTAGCAGGCAATGTTGATTGCCTCAGTCCAAAATTTCTTCGGCAACCCTGACTCAGCCAACATGGTCTTGACAGCTTCCTTTAGTGTCCTGTTACTTCTCTCAGCGACACCATTATGGTGTGGAGTTCTAGTTGCAAAAGTCTCATGAGCAATACCAAGTTTATCACAGAAATCAGAAATATATGATTTTATAAATTCAGTGCCCTTGTCAGATCTGATCCTGACTATAGACTGATTCTGCTCATTGCTGAGTCTCCTGAGCAACTCTGGAAGCTTCACCTGTGTTTCCTTCTTATTCAACAAGAAAATAACACAAGCATATCTAGAATAATCATCAATAACCGCAATGGTGTATTTTCTACCATTCATACTCACAGGTGTTACAGGGCCAAACAAGTCCATGTGCAAGAACTAAAGAACTCTGTCAGTTGAGAAGGTAGCTTTCTCCTTGAATGTAGCTCTGACCTGCTTCTCTTCCTGACAAGCCTGGCACACATGATCTTTGCTAAAAACTTCATTAGGTAAACCTTCAACAAGTGAAAGTAAATTTTTTTGTTAAGAATCTTGAAGTTCAGATGGTTCAATCTTCTATGCCATAACCAGCTGAGCTCAATAGAGCTTTTAGCAACAATACAAGTATCAGGAATAGTGTTTCTCCAATCAACTAAATAAACATTACCTTTCCTATTACCTGTAAGAAGCACATGAAGTGTTGATTTGTTCTTGACTAAACAGATGTTCGATAAAAACTCAACACTGAAATCTTTATCATAAAACCGGCTCACTAACAATAGGTTGTACTTCAGTTCTTCAACATAGGACACATTCTCCACCCTGACTGTACCTATCACAAGTGTACCTAAACCTTTGGTTAAACCTTTAGAGTTATCACAAAAAGTTACATGTGGGCCATCTTTGGCAGTGAAATCCTGAAGGAGACTCTTTGATCCTATCATATGCCTTGAGCATCCGCTGTCTAAGTACCAAACAACTCTGAGTGAGTCATCCTTCTTCTTCTTGTTGCCCACAACCGCCTGCAACGAAATCAGGCTTCAGGTACCCATTGGGTGTTGGGTCCTATGGTGTCAGCTTTACCTTTCGGGACCCAAATCTGCTTAACTACCTTGATTGCCTCAGAGGAGAAGATTTGTCTCCCATTCACATCCACATACACAAATTTCTTCTTCTTTGCCTTAGAGGAAGATGATGGTGTATGATTGTCAGGCTTAGGAGTCACTGGAGCCTCAATGCTTGGCCTCGGGGCAGACCTCCTGTTTCTCCTAGGCCTAGGTGCAGCAGGCCTTGGGGCTTGTCCCTGACTTGGGCCCTGTTTTCTATCCCCCTAGGCAGGTGAGGGACTGGAAAACAGTTGTAGGCTTCAGGTTGCCAAAACCATGGAGGTGATATCATGTTTGGCGTTCCCTGAGAGTATTGCCAAGCATGATAATACCCCTGTTGACCAGTCTGAGACCTATTGGCCCGAGTTCTCCTCTGCTTGCGCTGAGAAGTTCCCTGACATGAGCCCTCAGGGGCCTGTTGAGGTTGCTTAGTCTTTCCCTTGAGTTTTGGCTTCACAACCTTTGGTGCAACCCTGGCTGTTTCAACAGTTTCTTTGCCCTTGTCAGTTTGGTGGGCCTTGTACACAACCTTCTTTGTACTTGACCCTGCCTGGACAAACACACTCTTAGTGTTGCTACCTGAAGCAACATGAGTCTGACCTTGTGAGGACTTCTTGGAATCAAAGCCAATTCCAGATCTTTGTTTCCCAAGTTTCTGGCAGCTATTTATTTCCTCCACAACAACTGAGGATTTATTCATTGCTGCTACCTTTTTCTTGAGAGTGCCCTCACTCTTTTTCAGGATTTCATGTCTGGCAAAAAGGTCATCAAACTTACTCTTGAGTTCCTTCAGTTCATTCATCTTGACTAACTGATCTTCAGCCAGTTCTTTAAGAAGTTTCTCTCTTGGAAGGCTTTCAACATTGACCATGTCAAGCTCTTAAACAATTCTTACCATTTGAGAAGCTTCCTTTAGATCTGACTGAGTCAATTGGTCAGTCAGTGTTTGAACCCCAGTAGTCAATTTCTTGTTCTCCTTAGCTAAGAAGACATTAGTTTCCTACAACCAGGAGAAATCAACCATCGATTGCTCAAGACAGAGCTGAAGGTTCATTTCTCTAGCTGACTCTTAGCTGGGCTCAGGATTTTGACCAGTGTTAGAAGCACATTCAGAGTTGGAATTTACCTCAGGTTCCTCTCCAGCCATGAGGCAGAGGTCATCGTACTCATCATCAGAGAAGAGGTCAGGTGACTTTGGCTCAGGACCTTTTGAGTTTGATGTGTCTTCAGCGAGCATGGCTCTGCTATCCGCATATCTCTGTCTCTCTTAGTCCTCCTGTCCTCCCTCTTCCTACAACTGAGCTCTGGATAATCATACTGATAATGTACAATCTTGTTGCAATTGTAACATTTGGTTGGTTCATCTGCGCTTTCTCTTCTTGTCTCAGGGTTCCTCCTTGAGTCAGGTTCCCTTTGCCTTGATGAACCCTCTGGTCTACTAGGGTATTTGTTATCACGAGTACATCTCTGGTCCAACTCCTCTCGATCAGGTTTCGGGTCAATGTACCTCTTTTCTTCACCTAAATTGCATCACTGGTCAGAGTTCCTCCGGTCTTCATACCTTCTGGAACTATTGTTGTTTCCCTTAGATTTCCTGTCTCTTGTATCCTGATAATACTTTTTATAACGACCAAATCAAGAATTCAGCTTCTCAAATCTTCTGGCCATCATACTGTATTCCTATGTGTTGGTCCCGGTACAAGACTGAGTGATACATTATGGGGGGGGGGAATACACGTATACAAATTTTTCTTACTTTCAAACTAACTGAGTCTCCTTACTCAGAGTGGTGTAAAAACACTGAGTAGATAATCCACCTACTAACAACACTGAGTGCAAGTCAGTTGGATAACTATCTACTTATGTTCAGTGCGGAATGTGTGAGCCCTGAAAGTTTATAGTCTTGTTTTAGTTTGCTTTCTGAAAAACTTGTTTTCTTTCTTAAGAAGTCGTGGTTAGAAGGGCAGTGCTCAGTTTAATGATCAGGCTGATTGATTCAAGTCTGATAAACAATGCAATGAATGACTTAATCAAATGGATAATTAAGAACAGTAATCAAAGCAATAAGAACATAGGGAGTTTAACGTGGTTCAGAGACTCATGCTTCTACGTCCACGGACCTAATTGAACAGGAGAATCCACTAAGGATTGGCTTGTTTTTAACGTGCCAAGGTGCACCAAAATCAGCTTCACTCACTGACTCTTACAAACTCCTTCTAACTCACTAACTAACCTCAACCAACAAACCTGACTAGAGGGTTTTGGTTTCAGTTTGGATTCCAACTAAGGTGTGATTATCCTTAGAAGACAAGGCTATGCTAAGGATGGATAATCACTCTAAGCTTAAGATATAAGTTTGTTCGCTCAGTGGAATACAAAATAACTCTCTAACTAAGAAACACTTGGGAAATTTATGGTTTTTCGAGTGCTTCTTTTAAATGCTTGATTGCTTGTACGCTGAGAGTTTGAGTAATTTCTTGGCTTCGAAATTTCCCGTAACCTTGCTTGGGTCCAAGGTCTTTTGTATTTATAGGCAACTTTGAAAACTATTCGTTGGAAGAGATAGCCTTCTAGGTTGTCTTCTCATAGGATTTGTTCAACGGATATAATCTCCATACAGTAGCCATCCTTGCATGTATTTGGTAATTGCATTTAATCCTCTACCAAGAAGACATTGGTTTCCTGTAGACTTGAGAAATCAACCATCAATTGATCTAAGCAGATCTGAAGGTTCATTTCTCTAGCTAACTATGAGTTTGGCTCAGGATTTCTACCACTATGTGAACCACACACATAATTTAAAGTTACCTCAGGCTCCTCTCTAGCTATAAGGCATAAGTCATCGTACTCCTCACCGGAAAAGAGTTCAGGCGACCTCTCTTCAGGACCATCCGAGTCTGTAGCATCCTCAGCGAGCATAGCTCTCCAGTCAGCATACCTCTGGACTCTCTTGGCCCTCCCGTCCTCTCTTTCCCATGCACTCAGCTCTGGGAAATCGTACTGATAGTGCCCACTCTTGTTATAGTTGTAACATACTGCTTGCTCATCTCCTCTCTCCTTTCTTGGCTTAGGGTTCCTTCTTGAGTCAGGATCCCTTTGTCTCGATGAGCTTTTAGTCTTTCCTGAGTGTCTATCATCACTAGTACGTCTTTGTTCATCTCTGTGATTGGGCTTTGGGTCTGACTATCTCCTTTCATCACCACAATCGCGTCTTGGTTCAGTGTTCCTTCTTTCCTCATATCTCCGAGAACTTTGGTGGCTTCCTTCAGGTTTCCTGTCACAAGTATCCTGATAATATTTTTATAACGACCAAACCTGAAATTAAGCTTTTCAAAGCATCTGGCCATCATGCTATACTCCTTAGCGAGCTCTTCTTTTCTCATCTCCATCAGTGACTTTGATGAAGACTCGACAGGTTCTGACTTGGCTTTAAATGCCACACTTTTCTCAGGTGCTTTCTCTTCCTCTTCAGGCTGTACTTTCTTTTTTCTCTTGTTCGGATCATATTCCAAAGCTTTGAGCTCTGAAAAAAGTAAAGATGAAGTTATATTACTCATATCCTGAGTATTTTTCAACATAATGACAATATTATCCCATCTCTCAGGAATAGCATTTAGGATTTTAGAAGCAACTTCTCTCTTGGGAACCTCTTTTCCCAACATCACCAACTCATTCATCATCTTGATGAATCTTGACTCCATCTGATCAATAGTTTCATCATGCAGCATCTCGAACGCTTCGAATTTCTGAATGGCAATATTTCTCTTGTTCTCATTTATCTTTTATAAGCCCTCGCACATGCTGGTCAGCTCATCCCAGACCTCCTTTGTCATCTTTAAGTTCATCAGCCTCGCTGACTCCTCGAACGACATCGTATAAAGAATAATGTTCCTGGCCACGTTGTCCAGTCCCACCATCTTGATCTCATCATTGGTCATATCCTTTCTCTCCTTAGGAACCTGTACGCAAATGTCGAGATGATCATATCCCAGTCCTCTGACATTTGGGATGGTGATCATGATCGGTCCGTCCCTGATAACTTGCAGCATCTGGTCATGGATGGCATCTAGATGTGCCTCAAGTCTGAACTTCCAATAGACAAAGTTAGACACAGAGAATTCAGGTAATGAAACTTCAAGTCTTCTCGAAGTCATGATGATGCAAGTTTTCTTAAAAGCAAACTCATATTTGTTCAGTGACCACCAACAGTTTCTCCTCTGAAACTATTAGTATTCAAAGTCAGTGGTCTTTTGAACCACTGCTCTGATACCACTTGTTGGTCCCAGTACAAGATTGAGTGATACGTGTATGGGGGGAATACACGTATACAAATTTTTCTTACTTTCAAACTGGCTGAGTCCCCTTACTCAGAGTGGTGTAAGAACACTGAGTAGATAATCCATCTACTAACAGCACTGAGTGAAAGTCAGTTGGATAACTATCTACTTATGTTCAGTGCGGAATGTGTGAGCCCTGAAAGTTTATATTCTTGTTTTAGTTTGCTTTCTGAAAAACTTGTTTTCATTCTTAAGAAGCAGTAGTTAGAAGGGCAGTGCTCAGTTTAATGATCAGGCTGGTTGATTCAGACCTGATAAACAATGCAATTGATTACTTAATCAAATGGACAATTAAGAACAATAATCAAAGCAATAAGAACACAGGGAGTTTAACGTGGTTCAAGGACGCAAGCTCCTACATCCATGGTCCTGATTGAACAGGAGAATTCACTAAGGATTGGCTTGTTTTTAACGTGCCAAGGTGCACCAAGATCATCTTCACTCACTAACCCTTACAGACTCCTTCTAACTCACTAACTAACCTCAACCAACAAACCTGACTAGAGGGTTTTGGTTTCAGTTTGGATTCCAACTAAGGTGTGATTATCCTTACAAGACAAGGCTATACTAAGGATTGATAATCACTCTAAGCTTAAGATATAATTTAATTCGCTCAGTGGAATACAGAATAACTCTCTAACTAAGAAACACTTGGGAAATTATGGTTTTTCGAGTGCTTCTTTTAAATGCTTGATTGCTTGTACGCTGAGAGTTTGAGTAATTTCTTGGCTTCAAAATTTCTCGTAACCTTGCTTGGATCCAAGTTCATCTGTATTTTTTAAAACTATCCATTGGAAGAGATAACCTTCTAGGTTGTCTTCTCGTAGGATTTGTTTAATGGATATAAACTCCATGCAGCAGCCATCCTTGCATATATTTGGTAATTGCATTTAATGCTTACCCGTTGAATTGCGCAGGGATGTCAGGTTCAAATCAGTGTCCATACATGACTTGGCGCTCTCTGATTGGTCTATGTCATCAGGTAGGTGAGAATGTCAGAACTCATTCTTCAGTTCAGTCTTGCCTTTACTGAGTTCAGGTTTGTCCTCATCTACGTACGTTTTCCAGCGCTGATATTCCTTTTGACTTGCTTGGATCCTACTCCAAGTCTTTTCCCAATACTGAGTGCGATCTTGTTCCCTACAGGACTGAGTTTAGCAAAGATCTCAGGATCTTGCTCTTCATCCTGACACTTACTCAGCCAGCTTAAAAGGATTACCATAAGCTCAGGATGGTGCTCTTGTGTCTTCAGGCTTCAGTCTTGATTGTCATCAATGAGTACTCCTCTCATTGAGTACCTGTAAATTGTAAAATAGACTAGCTTACAAACCTAACCAAGACTAGCCTAACTATTACAAACACTTAAGCAAATTATCTTTTCAGGGGCTTTGGGATCAACTCAAAATTGATATTATCCCAACACTCTGCGACTTCTTATTTACTCATCCCCATCAGTGACTTTGATGGTGATTTAGCAGGTTCTGACTTGGCTTTGAAAGCCACATTCTTTTATAGGGCTTCCTCCTCCTCTTCAACCACTACTTTCTGCTTCCTCTTATTCAGGTCGAATTCAAGAGCTTTAAGTTCAGAGAAAAGTAGGGCTGAAGTAATGTTGCTCATATCCCGAGTGTTCTTCAACATGATAACACTATTGTCTCATCTTTTAGGGAGAGAGTTCAGGATCTTTGAAGTAACTTTTCTCTTAGGAACTTCCTTTCCTAAGAGTACTAACTCATTCATCATCTTGATGAATCTTGACTCCATCTGATCAATTGTTTCCTCGGGCAGCATCTTAAAGCTTTCAAATTTCTGAATAACAATGTTTCTCTTGTTCTCCTTGATCTTCTGAGATCCCTCGGACATCTGGTTTAGCTCATCCCATACCTCCTTGACAGTCGTGAAGTGCATCAACCTCGCAGATTCTTCAAACGACACTGTATGAAGGATGATATTCCTAGCCACGCTGTCCAGTTCAATATTCTTGATCTGGTCAGCATTGAGTTCATGTCCGGGCTTTGGAACTGGCTCTCCTATGGGTAGATCATCATATCCAAGACCTCGAACGTTGGGTATGGTGATTTTGATAGGGCCGTTCTTGATGACCAAGTGCATCTGGTCATGGATGACCTCCAAGTGTGAAAGCAACCTGAATCTCCAATAGGTATAGTTAGAGACAGAGAGTTCAAGTAAAGAAGCTTCAAGCCTCCTTGAAGTCATGATGCAAGTTTTTAGAAAATATGCAACTTAGATCTGTTAAGTAACCACCAACAATTTCTCCTCTGAAATTATTAGTATTCAAAGTCAGTGGTCTTTTGAACCACTGCTCTGATACCACTTGTTGGTTCCGGGCATGTCTAAGATACGTTTATGGGGAGAATACACATATACAAATTCTTTTCAAACTGAGTCCCTCTACTCAGAGTTAAGTGCTAGGCACTGAATAGATAATACACCTACTAACAGCTCTGATTCAAGACAGTTGGCTAACTATCTATTTATGCATGAGTGCAGAATGTGTGAGCCCTGAAGATTTTAGACTTGTTACTGATTTCTAAAAACTGAGTTTTTCTTACTTATGAAGCCATGGTTAAAGGGCAGTGCACTGAGTTACACGGTCAGTCTGATTGATTGAACACTGAAAAATATGCAATGAATGAATTATAAAACATTTAAGCAAATATCAAAGAAATAAAGAACTCAGAGCAGTTTAACGTGGTTCAGAGACTCAAGCTCCTACATTCACGGTCCTGATTGAACAGGAGAATCCCTTAAGGATTGACTTATTTTTAGCGTGTCAAGGTGCACAATGATCAACCACAGTGATCCCTAGAGTTACACGAGTTCTAGTCCTCCTTCCTTAACCACTAACAGCCTCTACCAACAAACCTAACACTGACTCAGCTTAGGGTTTTGGTTTTGGCTTGGATTCCAACTATGTTGTGATAATCCTTACAAGGAAAAGCTATACTAAGGCTTTGATTATCACTCTAAACTTAGGATATGAAATAAAGCTCAGTGGAATACAGAATAACTCTAGAGAGTAAGAAATATTTGGGAAATTTAAGAGGGTTCGAGTGCTTCTTTGAATGCTTGTGAGTCTGAGTAATTTCTTGGCTTCGGAATTTCCCGTAACCTTGTTTGGGCCAAGGTCTTCTGTATTTATAGATGATTTGAAAAAAATATCTGGTGGAAGAGATAACATTCTCACTCCTTTCTTGTAGGATAATTCAAACGGACATAAGTCTGCATGCAGCCGCCTACTTGTATGGATTAGGTAAATGTATTAAATGCACGCCCGTTGAATTCTGTAGGAATTGTCAGGCTTGGTTTAGGGTCCTTACATGACGTGTCTTCCTCTGATTGGTCCATATCTTCAATTAGGTGAGAATGTCAGAACTCATTCTTCATTTCAGTCTTATCTTTTTTTAGTTCAGGTTTGTCCTCATCTACAAAGTACATGTTCCAGTGCTAACATTCCTTTTTCTTACTTGGCTCTTACTCCAAGTCTTTCCCAAATACTCAGTGCAGCGTGACTCCTTCAGGACTGATGAGTTAGCAATGATATCAGGATCATGCTCTTCATCCTGACCCTCAGTTAGCCAGCTTAGAAGGACTAACTTAAGTTCAGTTATGGTGCTCTTGTGCCTTCAGGCATCAATCTTGAATGACTTCAGTGAGTTCTCTCTCACTGCGTACCTGTGAATATAAAAAAAATCTAACCTGTTCTAATCCTATCAAGACTAATCCTGACTAAACAACACTTAGGCAAATTCATCTTTTCAGAGGCTTTTGGGATCAAATCAAAATTGACGTTATCCCACCACTGGTCTCCACCTATCACTTGTTGTGGGTGTCAGACTGTTTGTCCCACTAGTGAAATCTTGTGAATTGCGGAAGCTAAATAAAATATCTTTTGTAAAATCTTTTAGAAGACTTAAAAGAATAGTAATTAAAAACAAGTAAAGCAGTAAATAAGAAAAGATGTATAGTAGTTCGGATGTTAAAATCCTACGTCTACTCTCCCTTTTACAAGGGGCCTTACTATCCAACCAACTTACTCACGAACCACTAGAATTGACAAGTACCAACACCTTGTTACACCCTTTAGATCTAACTTCGATCTAAAGCTTAACTTACTTCAACCTTATCTCAAGAGATGAACAGGTTGAGTACTTCTTTCCAACATATTAAAATACCTTTAAGAGTAGATGAATATTGAAGAGCTTAGAGTGCTAGAATGCTTGAGTATAATGTAAAGCTTGACAGATTTCTTCGTGCGCGTAACTAGAACTTTCTTCAAGCTAGGCACTCTTGTATTTATAGAGGTGATTAGGGTTTAGCCGTTGAAGAGCTAATCTAATCAGATCTCTATTTATGGAAGCTTCAATCAATCAATTCCCTAATTGATTGATTGGGTTGGTGAGATCCTTGGATTGATTTCTTCAATAAACTTTCCAATCCGATCATGTTGACTACATTCAAATTACCAACGGTCAAATGCTTCCTTTGCATTACTCTGATACTTCCAGAGTAAGCTGAACCAGATACCAGATGACCCAGAGGTCCTCTGGTCCAGAGCCGGTTGTGAAACAGCTTTTCCCTTAGAATCAGGAGATGATTCTAAGCTACTTTTATTTCACCAGACTCGTCTGGTCTGGACTCGTCTGGTATGGGGAAAGGTCTTCTGCCTCTGTTCTTGATCTTCTCTGGTAAAGTTCTCTGATGAAGTCTTCTGGTCTGGCAGTTCACCATAGACTAAGTCCTAATCTAGTTCCTCATCTGGCTAAGAGGTCCAGATGGTCCTATTACAACTTCTGGTTTGTTTTCTAACTCATCAAAACTAACAACATTTTTCCTAACAATTTTTCCCTTTTTGATGAAGTTAAAACAAAACCAGAACTGATCAAAGAAGCATGAAAAATAAATAAGGATAAGACCTTAGAATAGATCTTATCTGGCAAACAATTAGAAAATAAGAAGTTGTCTTTTAAAGAGAAGAGATAGAAGCTTTCATTAATGTATCAGAAGAGATTACAAATTACAAGACAAAGTTCTTATTCTAAGCATATCTTCTATCATCCTTTGGTACAAGGAACCAGTCCAAAAAGCGGTCTTGAACTGCTCTGAGCTCTGCAGAACTGGATGGAGTGAAGTCCTTGAGCACTTTAGTCTTGAAAAGCTTCTTTAGGTCCGCCCAATCAATCTTATCTCCCTTCATTGGAGTGTTGAGATAGTGAAATTCAGGAGCAGTAACTTCCAGATTAAATTGGATGGTGGAATCCATCAGTTGCTTGTAGAGGTCAGGATCATAGGCCTTCATCCGAGTGTGGAAAATCCTGTTGATTAAGTCTTCATCCTCTGGAGGAGGTCTCTGGATATAGTGTTGAATAAACTAGAGAATCTTGGCATCTTTCCACTGCTCAATCAATGGAACAGGCACAGTTGAATCAAAAGATCCTTCTGTCCTGAGAGGCAGAATGTCCATCACTTCCACAGGCTTCTTCTTCCTGGAACTTGAACTCCCACTGGCACTAGGAATAGGAAGACCAGCTTCTCTTGCCTTCTTGTTCTGCCTTCGAACATGTCTTCTCTTCTATTCTTCATCAATGTTTTTCCTTATTCTTGCAGCCTTCTCTTCTTCAGTTTCTAATTAGGCATGAAATTGTTATGTTTTGGTGCCTGATTTGCCCATGTTTTGAGTGTTTTTATGAGTGTTTGGAGTCAATTGAGTATCATTTTTATAAACTCATTAATTTGTCTCTTTGGTTTTCATAGATGGATAGAGGGCAAAAATAGAAGTTCGTGGGACTTTGAATCAGACAAAACGGACTCCCAGTTGAGGAGATATGAAGATTTTACGAACATGTGTACTGCTATCGAAAAGTGCTCGAGCTCAATTGGTCGTGCACTCAGTGCACGAGTGCTCGTGTATTGTGCACGAGTGGAATCAGGTCGTGCACTCAGTGCACGAGCTCCTCTGTTTATGCAGTTTTTGAGTTCTGGAAGTTTGGAGTGCTCGAGTTGCACTTGCTCGTGCACTTAGTGCTCGAGCTGCACTCGAGTAGATGCGTATTTTTGGCCCAAAAACACCCAAATTCAATCCCAAGCCTATTTATACCCATTTCCAAGCATATCAACAGAGACGAACACATATTTTTTACATACTTTGAGCGAGGAGAAAGCTTGGGAGAGAGATTGGATGAGTTTTATACGTTGTAATCGAGGTTTTAATTTACGAATTCTTAGTTTTAGTATTTCTTTTGAACGTATTAGATTAATTCTTTCTTTCTTTACTCTTTGAGTCGATAAACCCTAGTTTTTCAGATTTATATAGATTTCTTTGGAGACTTTAATTTGTTCTTTCGTTTATGTTCTTGATTTTATTAGTTAATTCAAATATGCATATGTTTATTGTTCTTGTGATTGCTTTTATTATTCAAACCACCATGTTAGACTAGAACCCTTGTATGCTTGGGGTAGGATGAACTCGTCGAAGTAGGACGTTGGTACATAATTAGGATAACATGTGATGTTTAGTTTTAATTCTCTTAATTAATGAACGCTTAAAATAAATTCCGGATTTACCTTTGATTTCGTATGAAAATTGTTAGAAAGGGGACGACCTTATCACTCTTTAACAACTAGTAGGCTTAACGAGAGGGTTTAGAAGGGGTTAATTCATCTACCGGTTTATCTAGGGAGGACGACCGCACCACCTTAGTTAAATTAGGGTCTCTTTAATTAAGCACAATCTATTAACTTATCTAGTGGATTAGTGAAGTCGATTGATAGGATAAAATATTAGGGTTTAATTCTTGAGCTTTTCATCTTACAATCTTATACTTAGGTTATTTCTTTGTACATCAAGTTATTTTGATTATGTACCGGCTCCGTTAGTATACGTAGGAATTCCTATCCTAAGCATCACCATCTTATATTTGCATACACCTAGTTATTTATTCCGTTTAATTCGGTTATTAGAATATAGAGTAGTTCATTATAATTTTCAATCCCCAAACATACACTCATATTAACTACGACGCGTAGATCTTCAGGGATCTATTCGCATTCATACCTTCCCCTGAGTTCGATAATACTTGGTCCTTATACTTGCCCATAGTACTGTGATCCCATACTCTTTTGGGGTAACTACTAGTAAAAGCTAGTAAAGTTCGGTTCAAGTCAATGGCGCCGTTACCGGGGATGGCGATGTATATCCATTGAGTAGGACTTGGAGATAGCTTAGTAGTTAGTAGTGAGTATTTTATTTTTCTGTTTAATTCTTATGTGTTTGGCAGTTACGTTTTGATTCTTCTGTTAGTGTTTCAGGTTTATGAAAACACGCTCGCAAGGAGATACAAGTGAACAGAGAATACAGCTTGACCCTAAGACAATAGCAAGAAAAAACCGAGCCTTTTTAAGAAGGATGAACACTGTCGGTGGAGAGAACGGTAATATGAACATCAGTAATGAGTTGGATGATGTTGCGGCTAAGTATATTCAGGAAGTAGAACGGATCGAGGGCACTGGAGGGAATAACAGTCAGAATCAAGTCCCGTCAGGGAAAAGCCAGAGCCAAAACCCGGCTACACATAATTAAAAAAATCCAGCTCACAACCTTGTTCAACATCTTCAAAACAACCTTGTCTACCCACAAAACAACCCACTTTATCCTTACCCATACCCACCATATCCTTATCCACCATACCCGTATCCTCCACCTCCTGCTTATAACCAACCACCAGTCCAGCAAGTACCTATACCACCCGTCTATCCTCAGCACGTTCCTCAGAACGCCGATCATAACATAGCAATCCGAGGAAGGTTTGTGGCATAGTCGCAACGGTATTACGATGGAGTGGCATTGCCTCCAGTAGAGGCAAACAACTTCTCTATCTCCCAAGGAATCCTGAAGCTACTTACTGAGAATCAATTCAAGGGGGAGGTCGGGAAGGAGAATCCTCATACTCATTTGAGAAGTTTTCTGATGATTGCCTCAACTTTCAATTATAACGGCATGTCTGAAGATGCCAAGAGGCTCAGGCTTTCCCGTTCTCTTTAACTGGAATAGCAAAGGAGTGGTATGATAACACGCTCCCATGGGGAGGTGTAACCACATGGGCCAAGCTCGAGTGTCTATTCCTCAAGCGATTCTACCCTCTATCTAGAACGATGAGAGCAAGGATATAGATTTCCTCTTTCCAGCAGAAGCCAGGAGAGGACTTACGTCAAGCTTGGGAGAGATACTCTAACATACTCATTGAGTGCCCACATCACGGGTACAACGAAGGGGTCATCATGGCTTTCTTCTACTGTGGAGCCAGCAAGGCAGGTCAAGCCCACCTTGATGCATGTGCGAGTGGAGCTTTCTTGAATTATGGTACAGCTAGGTGTAGAGAGATCGTTGATAATATCATCAAGAATGTCGGGCAATGGAACGAGGACCCAGAATTTCAGAGAGCATATCAGTTGGAGGAGAGTGAGGAAACGAGGAAGCTGTTGATGGCGATGATGGAAAAGACAAGCAACATTGAGATTGGGCAAAATCTGGTTGGAGGGAATACGGTAGTGAGTGAGAAAGTGGATCAGCGCACAGGTCAGCAAGAGGTAGCCAACTATATGGGAGGCCCTTATTACAATCAAAATGGCTACCAAGGTGGAAATTATCAAGGGCGACCAACTTATGGCCAACCGTTTGTACCACCAGGTCCACAGCCTCCTTAGAATTAGTGGAGAAACAACCAAGGCTATCAAGGAGGCCAGCAGCCTCCTCAGAACCAATAGAGGAAGAACGAGAATTTCTCATATGCCAATCTGAAGGCCGGAATCACAGTTCCTCCAGGTTTTGATCCAGGTTCAAAGCCCCCAGGTGGTGAAGGCGGTTCCTCAACCGAAGAGATGTTGATAGCGATCCTCCAGAAAGTGGAAGAAGGAAGCAAGAGGTTGTCTTCATTGGAGTATGATGTGAAGGAGTTACACAAGAAAGGCGATCAGCGTGATCAAGAACTCCAGAAGAGAGATGTGGAGCTGAATAGAATTCAGCAAGAGAACATTAGGCGGTTCACTTCGATGGAGTATCAGATTAGTCAGATCGCAAAATCATTAGGTAGAGAGCCGGGTAAATATCCTTCTTTGCCGGAGGGGAACCCAAAAGAGCAATGCAAGACGATCCAGGTAAGAAGTGTAACCAAATATGATGGTCCTCAGATGCCTGCTGACTCAGAGACGCTCGAGGGAGAGGTTGAGATAGAAGGGAAAGAGCATAAGGAAGATATAGATGAGATTGAGGAGGTAGAAGAGAAAGGGGTTGAGGGTGAAGGCACTCAAAAGAGCAAAGAGCCTGAAGAGGAAGGCATTGAAGAGATTGAGAGAGTCCCAAAGTGGAAGAAGGCAAAGGAAGCAAGGAAGAATGTGAAAAAAAAAACTGAGAGAGATGAATGGGGGGTACCCAAATCGGTGATACCCGTCCCATATCCGCGGCGCTTTATGAAAAAGAAGCTAGATGAGAAGTTTGCTAAATTCCTTGATGTATTTAAAAAGCTACATATTAACATTCTTTTTTATGATGCTTTAGAACAGATGCCTAATTATGTCAAGTTCCTGAAGGACTTGATAGCTAAGAGACGGAGAGTTGATGAGCCCAAGTTGGTGCTGCTAAACCACGAGGTGAGTGTTATGGTGCACAAGGCGCTTCCTCCCAAGTTGAAGGATCCCGACAGCTTTACCATCTTATGTGATATCGGGAATAGAGTCAAGAAGGGAGCATCGTGCGACCTTGGGGCGAGCATCAATCTTATGCCCTTGTTATTATTCAAGAAGCTGGATGGCAGAGAACTTCAGCCGATAATGATGACGCTTCAACTAGTCGACCGGTCTATTACTCGACCTCAAGGTGTGATTGAAGACGTCCTCGTGAAGTTGGAGTTCATATTTTTCCAGCCGATTTTGTAGTGCTAGACATGGAGGAAGATGAGCACGTGCCTTTGATCTTGGGAAGGCCTTTCTTAGCTACAACCGGAATGGTGTTAAATGTGGAAAATGGGAAGAATACATTGAAAGTTGATGATCAAGAGGTAAAGATTTCCCTATACGAGGCCATGAAGTACCCTATGGAGGAAGAGAGTTCAGAATTGAAAATGGTAGATGTGGCCAAAGGAGAAGAGAAAGGAGGAGTTGAGAAGAAAAAGTTCAAACTCAAGAAATTGCTTAGTAAAACTCCTCCAGATAAAGGTGAGAAGAAGTTGAGACCCCCACCACTTGAGGATGAGAAGGAAGCAAATGAACTCATGATGAAGGGGCATCAAGGAAAGGAATTCAACCACCACTCTTATGAGAGTAAGGGAGGTAAATTTGAGTATCATGTCCCATAAGCTCCTTTGAGCTCGGTCCAGCATGAGGACCTTAAAAATAGCGCTGAGTGGGAGACAACCCACTTTTATTTGCTTTTGAGTGTTTTATGTTATTAGGGTGTTGTTTTGAGTCGTATATTCTAACCTCATATTTGAGTGAGTTGCTTGTAGGATTGTCTCGAGGGAGTAAGGGTATCATGGAGTTATTCAGTTTGAAGGGACCAACTCGAGACAAGGGAGTGTGCCAAGTTGTTGAGGGAACTTGAATTATTTGGATGAGGTAACCCACAACCCCAAACTTAGACTGTTTCACAAGGTCGAAGTTTGGGGAGGTGGAGTTTTTATATGTTTTATGGTTACATTGCACAGGCGCACACCCTCTCTTTGAGTTGAGTTGGGTTATATATTGAGTCTTGAGATGCTCCTTGAGCTGATATTGCTTTGATGTGCTACTACATATTTCATGCCTATCAATTCTCTTATGCTTGTTGATTGCTATCTTTGAGTATGATTTGATGAGAAGGGTGAATTGTGAAGTTGAGTTAGGAATTTTATTGTGTGAGTGTAGAAGTTAGAGTTGATTTGAGAGGGAACTAATATGCTTACGAACTGTCTTTTTTAGTACGTGTGTGATGAGAGTGAGAATTCACTAGGACTAGCATAGATGTGAAAGCCGTGAGATTTGAGCCTTTTGAGATTAGAATGCATAAATTGATCTCTTCGTTTGTGAGTGGATCATCGCCATAGAGGATGCTAGAACTTGTGGGTGCTCTGACTTCTTGATTGTGTCTAGTTTGATATGTCGAATGTGATCTTATGCCATCTTTGATTTGTTAAGTCACTTAGCCAAAATAAACCTACCAATGACACTTATCCCTTGTTAGCCCGTTTGAGCCTTAGCCTATTTTATTTGCTAGCAAATTTTAACACTTATCCAAGTTTCTATACTTTTTTGTCCCAATTTGAGTGGAGAATAGGAAAAGTGTGAATGAGGAGGGATTGAGTTGAGTTGAGAAAGGGAAGTATGATGGTTGAGTTGTGATAAAAGAAGGGTGTGATGAAGTTTTGAGTTGTGGGGAAGAACAAAATTTTGAGAATGAGCAAAAGATAAAATGAGCTCATATGTATGTGTGAAGAAGAAGAGTGTGGTGATTGAAAAAGTGAAATGAGTTTGAGAAAAGGAAAAAAATTTGAAGTGTTGAAAGTAGAGGAATTGAAAAGTATATTGCATGAAAATGTTTGAAGTATTTTGTTCCTCGTCTTGAAGTATTGAAATTTGATTTTCCATTCTCCATTCACTTGAGTCACTTAACCATATAATTTCCCCACCTGTCCAAAGAGCCTAGATTACAACCTTGAGAAAAGTCCTTTTTGATTCGGCATTGATTTCTAGAGTATGGTCAAAGTTGAGAGTGCTTACAAGCCTATGGCTGCTGATATGTGTGATTGATTGATTGAGAGTGTCCCTAAATACTGTTATACACTTGAGAGGGAGTGAAACACATTGTTGAGTGCACATCCATGCTTGATTTTGGGGGTTCCTGCTATTATTACATAAATATGATGAAGAGGGGTGAGTTTTTATACGTGTGAACGATCTTTGAAGATTGAGCTCGATTACTTGCATGATTTGATTCTTGATTCATTCCTAACAATTTCACTTGACTTATTATTTTGTTGCTTGAGGAAAAGCAACATGGTAAGTTTGGGGGGGTTGATTAGACGTGAAATTGTTAGATTTTAGAGCTCGAAATGCCTGTGTTTTGATTGATTTCGTTGAGTATTAAGAGTCAATTGAGTACTATTTTCATGAACTAATGAATTTGCCTCTTTGATTTGCCCATGTTTTGAGAGTTTTTTATGAGTGTTTGGAGTCAATTGAGTGTCATTTTAATAAACTCATTAATTTGTCTCTTTGGTTTTTCATAGATTCATAACGGACTCCCGGTTGAGGAGATATGAAGATTTTACGAACATGTGTACTGCTGCCGAAAAGTGCTCGAGCTTAATTGGTTGTGCACTCAGTGCACGAGTGCTCATGTACTGTGCATGAGTGGAATCAGGTCGTGCACTCAGTGCACGAGCTCCTCTGGTCATGCAGTTTTTTAGTTCTGGAAGTTTGAAGTGCTCGAGTTGCACTTGCTCGTGCACTTAGTGCTCGAGCTGCACTCGAGTAGATGCGTATTTTGGCCCAAAAACGCCCAAATTCGATCTCAAGCCTATTTATACCCATTTCCAAGCATATCAACAGAGACGAACACATATTTTTACATACTTTGAGAGAGGAGAAAGCTTGGGAGAGAGATTGGAAGAGTTTTGTACGTTGTAATCGAGGTTTAATTTACGAATTCTTAGTTTTAGTATTTCTTTTGAACGTATTAGATTAATTCTTTCTTTCTTTAATATTTGAGTCAATAAACCCTAGTTTTTCAGATTTATATAGATTTCTTTGGAGACTTTAATTTTCTCTTTCGTTTATGTTCTTGATTTTATTAGTTAATTCAATTATGCATATGTTTATTGTTCTTGTGATTGCTTTTATTATTCAAACCACCATGTTAGGCTAGAACCCTTGTATGCTTGGGGTAGGATGAACTCGTAGAAGTAGGACGTTGGTACATAATAAGGATAACATGTGATGTTTAATTTTAATTCTCTTAATTAATGAACGCTTAAAATAAATTCCGGATTTACCTTTGATTTCGTATGAAATTGTTAGAGAGAGGACGGCCTTATCACTCTTTAACAACTAGTAGGCTTAACGAGAGGGTTTAGAAGAGGTTAATTCATCTACCGGTTTATCTAGGGAGAACGACCGCATCACCTTAGTTAAATTAGAGTCTCTTTAATTAAGCACAATCTATTAACTTGTTTAGTGGATTAGTGAAGTCGATTGATAGGATAAAGTATTAGGGTTTAATTCTTGAGCTTTTCATCTTACAATCTTATACTTAGATTATTTCTTACACATCAAGGTTATTTTGATTATGTACCGGCTCTGTTAGTATACGTAGGAATTCCTATCCTATGCATCACCATCTTATATTTGCATACACGTAGTTATTTATTCTGTTTAATTAAGTTATTAGAATATAGAGTAGTTTATTATAATTTTCAATCCCCAAACATACACTCATATTAACTACGACGCGTAGATCTTCAAGGATCTATTCGCATACATACCTTCCTTTGGGTTCGATAATACTTGGTCCCTATACTTGCCCATACTACTGTGATCCCATACTCTTGTGGGGTAACTACTAGTAAAAGCTAGTAAAGTTTGGTTCAAGTCAGTTTTCTCTCTGTATCTCTTCTCTGCTTCTTCTACCACTTCTTCTAAGAAGGTCTTCTTCACCCTTCTTATCTTCTTCTTAGCAGGAACATGAACAGTCACTGGATCAAGTTCAAGGCCCAGATTCTCCTCATCTGCAGTAAGTTGCTTGGCCACAGCAAGAGATTTTAGCTCATCCTTCTTCTTCTTCTGGAGCTCGGCTTGAGCCAGAGTACTTTCCAACAGGTCCAGACGACCAGAGTTGTTGAAAAGAGTTTCATTAGTACTCTTTGACAGGTTAGTTCTGGCCATCTCTTCCCCCTTTTTAACTTCATCAAGGAGGGGCTCCACAATCTGCTTGACCAGAGCAGGCAACTCAGCATTTGAAGAAGTTTGTAGATCTCTGAGCTTCCTTGCTTCCTTAACATAGGCCCGAGCCTCAGCTACCAGGCGCTCCTGCTTGCTCATCATCTCTTGCAGAGAGTCCTTCAACTTGGCCGTCTCCAGCATTTGAGAAGCCATTTCTACCTTAAGGACTGAAACAGGACGCAGCTGGTCTAGAACATACTCCTGCAGCTGTCTCTGGCTATCGATGATGTCAAGCTTCAAGAAAAGACCACTGGCCTTGAAAGCAGCCTTAGCAGAGGCAAATGTAGACTTGATCTGCTTCAAAAAGTGTTTCCTCTCCTGCTTGATCTGGTGCTTAATCAAAGCAGGTGCCAGATGCTGCATTGCCTTGCAATATCTCCCAATCTCCTGGATCTGTTCATTGAAGAACAATTTCATCTTTTGAAGCACGGCTGGAGTGACATCAAAGTCTTCCTCATCAGAATACAGCTCTGGAGGAAAAGAGAAGTAAGGGCCAAAAGAGTAAGAGGGGCCCTCAGGAGATAACATAACTCCTCTTTGGATCAGGAGAGTCCTGACCACAATCTTGGCAGATTCTGGAGATTCAAGCTCTACTGGATTTTGGATATTCAACTTCTTCTTGATCTCAATCTCCCAGTTGGCAAATCCAGATGTACTCATCTCATCCAAAAGAAGAACCAAATCTTCAACATCCTCTAATCTGGCTTTGCTCCTGACTTTGCCACCAGTCAAATCTGCCAGGAGAGGTAAGTGCTCCAAGAGGATGGGAAACTGCTCTCTTAGCCAGAGCTGAGCACTTACACTCATACTCTATCGGATGGGGTCCATATCTGTGTCACTGAAGGTGAAGGGAGTGGGCTTCCAAGTACATGAGGATGAGGCTAAGTTGGTAGGCTCAAGTGAAGCATCCCCATCTTCACTATCATCGCTAAATGAGTTTGTGGGGGAGGGACGAAGACCGGGAAATCCCAAGGCCATAGAAGAGGAGGGATTTGGATCTGTTTGAGTAAGAGGGGGTATAGGTGTGTGGGTATGAGAGGTAGAGGGGTTTTTTTTAGTGGAAGTGGAGGGTTGTTCTGTACCAGAAGAGGTAAAGGGCACCTCTGGCACAGAGGCTGTTTGTGAGGGTGAAGGGTTAGAGGGTAGAGATGCCTGAGAGGGAGAGGGAGAGGTTGTTTGAGTGGGAAGGGGAGAGGATGCATGTGAAGGAGTCTGTTCTGGTGCAAGTGCAGATGGTTGTGCACCAGAAACAGATGGATGGGCTAGAGTTTCTGGGGGGAAAGAGAAGGTGAAATGAGATTAACATGAGGTGGAGAAGAGGGGTTTACCTCGGCTGAGTCAACATCAGTCGGACCCACAGCAGGGCAGATACAGTGGCCTCTGTATCTGGAGTAGTAGCAGCAACGAGGTCTCATCCACCTCCATCTCTGGATGAGTTGCTTCTTCAAGGGCCTGATCCAGAGAAGTGTCCAGAGAAGAGCTGGAGTCTGGATCTTGCAAGATGGCTCTCCTGGCCCTTGACTTCTTCTTGAGAGGAACCTCTTCCTCGGCCTTAGAGTCCTCTGCATCTGTTGGCTCATCCCTAAGAAGGGACTTCTTCTCTGCCTTCTTTTGCTTTTTAGGATTTTTCCCAGAGGGCTTGTTTGCACCACCTTCCTCTGGTCTGGTCCTCTTCTTCGTAGGACCACCCTTCCTTGCCTTCAGTGAAGACACTGGCCCTTCTTCACCACCCCTCTGCTTCTTCAAAGCAGATGAAAGATGAATCTTGTCATCCCCTGATGAGCCAGAAACCACCACATTTGAGGAATCAGGGGCATCAGACTTCTTCCTCACATTTCTCTTGCTCTTAGGAGGGAAAGGAATAGCCTGAGTCGGCTGGGCAGGGATGGCTCCTTCTCCATCCTAATCTGGATGCCCGTGCAAAGGTCCATCCTTGTTGAAAAAGATCTTGGACTTGTTGAATTTCTTGCAGCCACAGGCCTTCTACACCTTATGTGGTAGAAAATGATCCAGAATAAGGGTGAGCTTCGTCCCTAAAGATACTTTGGCATTAAAATAGAACCGCATCTCTCCAGGTTTATCTGGGCACACCTCCTTCTAAATCTTCACCTTGTTATTCCTCATCACATTCCAGAAGAACTCTGTCCAGTCACACTCAATACCATCATAGATTGCCCTCATCACGCAAAATCTCCCAGTGAAAATTACATCTGTACTGTGATTTTCACACATGAGGACCTTCACAACAATGTCGAATAGTACCTTGTACTTCTGACGCAAGTGCTTGTCAAGAAATCCCATCGTTGAGTTCTTACAAGAAGACCTTGCAAAGATCTTGAAAGATTCAATCACCTCACTCTCCTTGTACCTCAAGGGATCCACTCCAGTCATTGGGATATTTCCAAAAAGCTTACTAAAATCCCTATTCGAAAGAACTGCCATCTCGCTGTCAATCTTCGAAGCGATCTCATCATAAAAAATCTGCATCCACACCAGGAACTAACCAGCATAATGATTCAAAGTGCGAGAGGCCTTTGGAATCGTAGAGATGAGATCTTCAATGCCAGATCTGAGAAGAAGATGCAAAATCTCTAAAGCAGTAGAGTTGCGAGTGGAATAGAAGTCAACTGCCATCTCCGTCTTCAACTTTTGACAGGCATAAGCAGGGTTAAAGTCGCATTTGGACGCCATTTATGTAAGAAGGATAGAGAGAGAAGAAAGCATTTGCAGAGAGAGGTTAGGGTTTGAGAATATTTGAAAAATGTGAAGAGACAGGTTGAAGAAATATTAGGTTATAAGAGAAATGTACGCGTGGATTTGAAATTAATTGAAATGTGTACACGTGGAATTAACATTAAATTAAAGGGACAAGATCAATTTGTCAATTGATTGACATATTGCACTTTAATTAAATCTGTCGGTGTCACGCCCCAATTTTAATACAAATAATTTTACTAAAAATATTTTTTTAATTATAAATGAAAAAGGCGTGAACTAAATTTTTATTTTTTTTAAAACACAAAATCATAAATTAAGAAAGACTAAACAAATTAAACCAAACCCTCAAAGATAAATTAACTTCAGAAATCAAAGTACCAAAAGATAGATAACCAACAATAAACCTCTCAAGTACGAGTTTGCTAAAGAAATAAAAATTATTTTGCAAAAATACTGAAAACCATAGTAGAAAGGCATCCACCGCTCCTCCTCGCCACCAGCTCCTCAATCTGAAAATGTTAAAATGATGGGGGTGAGTATGCGAGCACACTCAGTGGGGTTAAGTTGTTCAAAGTTAAATATCAAATAGATAGTCAAACACATCAATGCAAACATGAATACATAACCATACATTGTCTCGTACTGTGTTTGTGGGCCGTCCCAAAGCTGTTTTAATGACTAAGGTATTCCCACACGTAACTTTCAATGAGTACTGCGGTACTTCTCAAAGCCAATTTAATAACCCGATAATCCCGAGGACAACTTATATGGTCCCGGATCCGTGAACTAGTCCCTGGCTAAATTTCATAACATTTCATACATGGAATATAACACGTAGCAGAAAAGTTCAACATCACGTAAAATATTTAACAGTGAACAACAAGCTCTACTAACCACTGTAGAGATAATTTAGATAGAAACCCCACCTCGTATGAATGTCGTGGATGAAGTGAATGCAATAACCCAATAGCCTACACCTCGTGATTACCGTCACCTAAAAATAGATGATTAAATCTATTAAGAAATAATAGAAGAAATCTCTAAATTAAATTCCAGAGCTCTCTAATTTGGTAACTCCAAAAACTATAATTCAAACCTACTTAAACAAAACTTCCTAATCCTTGCTAAACTTCCTACGTAACCCCAAACTATTTCTTTTCTTCTCCAACCTATACCACTTTAAATTGATTAAACCAGTCATTTATATACATAAATAAAAAAAAAAAAAAATTCCATCTTAGTATAGCATCAAACATTAATGAAATTGGAATATCCCTATATATACACGTAGTAATCATATCCATTGCACCTTATACCTTACTTTACCATATACTTTACTTCACGGTCCACTAATTTTGCAAATAACCAACTGACTCAACCACTCATTGTATGGAAAAGCACTATCCTAATTATTCTGGTAAATTGGGAAACAGGATCAACTTTATCCATTAATCTTAGCCCAAAACTTATGCACGTTCTTCGAAAACTACATCAACTTAGATTATATTTTAAGAAGGCAATCCGATTAAAACCGAAAGAAAGAAATCCGATTAAATCCAAAAGAAAGAAATCCGATTAAATCCGATTAGAAGGTGGACAAGTCTATTGACATTTGAAAATTTATACATATATATACGCGCAGGAAACATAAAACCGAAAGCAAACAGATTTCAATTTCATGAAGAGAATTTCAGAATCACTTTCAAATTCAATTTTTTTTCTTTGACGGGAAATAAAAATTATATAAGCATTGAGGTAGAAAAGATTACTATTCAACAACAGGAAGAGAAACATGTACGGGAATTTCCTGGACCAAGGAAGAAACGACAATGCGACCAGCAGGAACCTCAGTTTTTTCCGTAAAGAAGGACGATTAAAAATCGGCACGTTTTGATCGGATGATCTATATTTTTTTTTTCTGAAATTTAGAACTCAAGAAGAATAGGTGTTTTGGTGTTGAATAGGTCGAGAGTGATGGTATACTTTTCTGTGCAACTGAGATGAGTATATATCTTGGGAGGAAGATATAATCGGTTGAGAAAAATATGGGAACCCACCTGGCTGACTAAGTTAGATGTGGTCATCCTTTCTTTGAATTCAAAATATCGTAAACAAAAGTCTTGGAGAGTAAGTAATTTGATCATTTTTATATTTTAAAAGAATTAACTAAATAAATAATTCTATAATTTACTACGGGAATATTATTGGGCTGAGATTTTCTAGGAAAAGATTGAGTTTCAAATTCCTATACGTAATCTAATAAATCCTTAATTCTAGACTAAAAATAAATAAATATTTAAAGAACTAAGTTAATAATTTCTAGGTTGTTACATTCTACCCCCCTTAAAGAAAATTTCGTCCTCAAAATTTAAAACGTACCACTAATCAGAAGTTATGGATATTTCGCTTTTATCTCGTCCTCACGTTCCCACGTGGCTTCATCTTTTCCATGTTGACTCCACTGAACTTTGATAAGAACAACTTCTCTATTCCTTAATTAGTGAACTTTCCGCTCCAACACTTTCACTGGCAATTCCTCATAAGTCATGTCTTTGTTGATCTCTAAAGAAGAATAGTTAACAATGTGGCTCAGATCATGAACATACTTTCTTAACATCGACACGTGAAAAACATTGTGCACGGCAGCAAGAGCTGGTGGTAAAGCAAGTCTATAAGCAAGATCGCTAATTGGTTCTAGTATCTCAAAAGGACCAATATATCTTGGTTGGAGCTTCCCTTTTCTACCAAATCTTATAACCCCTTTTGTTGGCGAGAACCTCAAAAATACCTTTTCACCTTGTTCAAACAGCATCTGCTTTCTTCGTTTATCTGCATAGGACTTATGTCTATCTTGAGCCACTGCAATTCTTTCTCTGATCTTCTTTATCACATCAACAGTCTTTTCAATGATCTCCGGTCCTAGAATCTTCTTTTCACCAACTTCATCCCAATAGATCGGTGATCTACACCTTCTACCATACAAAGCTTCATATGGAGCCATTCCAATGGTTGCCTGATAATTTTTGTTATAGGTAAACTCCACCAGTGGCAAAAAGTTCTACCAACTTCTACTAAAATCCAATACACAAGCTCTCAACATATCTTCCAAAGTCTGAATCGTCTTCTCAGATTGACCATCTGTCTGTGGGTGGTATGCCGTACTAAAACTCAATTTTGTTCGCATGGCTGCATGCAAGCTCCTCCAAAACTGCGAAGTGAATCTGGTGTCTCTATTTGAAACTATCGAAATGGGTACTCCATGGAGCCTCACAATTTTCCGAATGTACAACTGTGCAAATTGATCCATCCCAAAAGTCATCTTAACTGGAAAAAAGTGTGCAGACTTCGTCAATCTATCAACAATGACCCATATTGCATGGTTTCCTTTAGCTGATCTTGGCAATCCCACCACAAAATCAATTGTGATGTGCTCCCATTTCCATTGTGGAATCTCAAGTGGCTTTAGTAATCCCAACGGTCGTTGATGCTCAGCTTTCACCTGTTGACACGTCAAGCATCTTTCCACAAAAGCACCAATACTACCCTTCATCTTCCTCCACCAAAATATTACCTTTAAATCTCGGTACATCTTTGTTCCTCCGGGTTGAACTGTGTACGGGGTACAATGAGCTTCCTCTAAAATCTCCTTTCTTAAATCTTCATCTTTTGGTGCACATAACCTTCCATCATAGGTAAGTGCACCATCAGATGCAATCCAAAAACCTTTGGCATTTCCTTCTTCTACTCGCTTCTTCATCTTGCTAAAAAAATGTATCTCTCTTTTGAGCTCCTATGATTCTCTCTCTCAACGAGGGTTGAACCATCATTGCAGACACCATCGATGCAGCATTCTTCGGCGTTTCCAAAACTTCTATCTTCAATTTAGCAAAATCTTCTATTAACTGCTCTTGCTTCATCAACAGAAAAGACAATTCGCCTCTACTCTTTCGGCTCAATGCATCAGCTACCATGTTAGCCTTGCCAGGATGGTAATTGATAGTGCAATCATAGTCCTTGACTAACTCCAACCATCTCCTTTGCCTCATATTCAGTTCCTTTTGCGTGAAAAAGTACTTCAGACTTTTATGGTCTGTGTAAATTTCACATCTCCCATACAAGTAATGCCTCCAAATCTTCAAAGCATGTACTACGGCAGCAAGCTCCAAGTCATGAGTGGGGTAGTTCAACTCATGAGTCTTTTACTGTCTCGAGGCATACGCAACTATTTTACCATGTTGCATCAAAACACATCCCAAACCTTGTTTCGACGCGTCACTGTATATAACAAATCTCTGCAATTCTTGTTTCAAACCTTGTTTCAAACTGCAGCTGCTTTCTTCGTTTATCTGCATAGGACTTATGTCTATCTTGAACCACTGCAATTCTTTCTCTGATCTTCCTTATCACATCAATAGTCTTTTCAATGATCTCCGGCCCTAGAATCTTCTTTTAACCAACTTCATCCCAATAGATCGGTGATCTACACCTTCTACCATACAAAGCTTTATATGGAGCCATTCCAATGGTTGCCTGATAATTATGTGTTATAGGTAAACTCCACCAGTGGCAAAAAGTTCTACCAACTTCCACTAAAATCCAACACACAAGCTCTCAACATATCTTCCAAAGTCTGAATCGTCTTCTCAGATTGACCATCTGTCTGTGGGTGGTATGCCGTACTAAAACTCAATTTTGTTCCCATGGCTGCATGCAAGCTCCTCCAAAACTGCGAAGTGAATCTGGTGTCTCTATTTGAAACTATCGAAACTGGTACTCCATGGAGCCTCACAATTTTCCGAATGTACAACTGTGCACATTGATCCATCCCAAAAGTCATCTTAACTGGTAAAAAGTGTGCAGACTTCGTCAATCTATCAACAATGACCCATATTGCATGGTTTCCTTTAGCTGATCTTGGCAATCCCACCACAAAATCCATTGTGATGTGCTCCCATTTCCATTGTGGAATCTCAAGTGGCTTTAGTAATCCCAATGGTCGTTGATGCTCAGCTTTCACCTGTTGACACGTCAAGCATCTTTCCACAAAAGCACCAATACTACCCTTCATCTTCCTCCACCAAAATATTACCTTTAAATCTCGGTACATCTTTGTTCCTCCGGGGTGAACTATGTACGGGGTACAATGAGCTTCCTCTAAAATCTCCTTTCTTAAATCTTCATCTTTTGGTACACATAACCATCCACCATAGGTAAGTGCACCATCAGATGCAATCCCAAAACCTTTGGCATTTCCTTCTTCTACTCGCTTCTTCATCTTGCTAAAAAATGTATCTCTCTTTTGAGCTCCTATGATTCTCTCTCTCAACGAGGGTTGAACCATCATTGTAGACACAGTCGATGCAGCATTCTTCGGCGTTTCCAAAACTTCTATCTTCAATTTAGCAAAATCTTCTATTAACTGCTCTTGCTTCATCAACAGAAAAGACAATTCGCCTCTACTCTTTCGGCTCAATGCATCAGCTACCATGTTAGCCTTGCCAGGATGGTAATTGATAGTGCAATCATAGTCCTTGACTAACTCCAACCATCTCCTTTGCCTCATATTCAGTTCCTTTTGCGTGAAAAAGTACTTCAGACTTTTATGGTCTGTGTAAATCTCACATCTCGTCCCATACAAGTAATGCCTCCAAATCTTCAAAGCATGTACTACGGCAGCAAGCTCCAAGTCATGAGTGGGGTAGTTCAACTCATGAGTCTTTAACTGTCTCGAGGCATACGCAACTATTTTACCATGTTGCATCAAAACACATCCCTAACCTTGTTTCGACGCGTCACTGTATATAACAAATCCCTCCGATACATCTGGAATTGTTAATACAGGTGCTGAAACGAGTCTCCTCTTCAACTCTTGAAAGCTTTCCTCACACTTCTTCGACCAATCAAATTTTTCTCCTTTTCTCGTCAGACAAGTCATGGGCGATGCGAGTTTTGAAAAGCCTTCTATAAATCTTCTATAATACCCAGCCAATCCAAGGAAACTTCGAACTTCATTAACGTTTGTGGGTATCTTCCACTCGCTGATTGCCTCGACTTTAGAAGGATCAACCTCTATTCCACGTACAGTGATCACATGACCGAGGAAGGCAACTCGATCTAGCTAGAATTCATATTTCTTAAACTTCGCATACAACTTCTCCTTGCGAAGTACCTCGAGTACTGTACTCAAGTGTTCCTCATGTTGTTTCTTATCCTTTGAATAGATCAATATGTCATCAATAAAAACAATGACGAATTGATCCAAGAATGGATGAAAAACTCGATTCATTAAATCCATGAATACTACTTAGCCCAAAAGGCATCACTATAAACTCATAGTGACTATATCGATTACTAAATGCAGTCTTTGGTATATCCTCTTCTTTGATCTTCAGCTGATGATAACCGGACCTCAAATCGATCTTGGAGAAAACACTCGCTCCCTTCAACTGATAAAAAAGATTGTAAATCCTTGGCAATGGATACTTATTCTTAATCATGAGTCGATTCAACTCCCTATAATCAATGCACATTCTCATGGACCCATCCTTCTTCTTCACGAACAGGACTGGTGCACCCCAAGGGGATACACTAGGTTGGATGAATTTCTTATCCAACAACTCTTGCAATTGTACCTTGAGTTCCTCCAACTCCTTTGGCGCCATTCTATACGGTGCTTTGGATACTGGTGCTGATCTAGGTACCAAATCTATGGTAAACTCCACTTGTCTATCCGGTGGAATACCTGGCAAATCTTCAGGAAAAACATCTTGATATTCACGAACCACAGGAACGTCCTCAATAGTTAACTCCGGTGTTTGAGTCCCCATCACATTAACAAGATATCCCTGACATCCCTCCTTCCGCAACATCTTCAATGCCTTCAATGCTGAAATTATCTGAGGTTTAGCGCCCGTCTTCGTCCCGAAGAATGCGAACTCATCACCCTTGGACGTATACAAAACCACTTCACTTCTTCGACAATTAATGCTAGCTTGGTTCTTAGTTAACCAATCCATACCCAAAATTATGTCAAAGTCCCTCATATCAATAACATGCAAATCTGCATACATGTTATTCCCACTAATATCTAATTCAACACCTTTGACTAATCTATCAACCATGATCGTCCTATCTGATGGTATACTAACTTCAAGAGTTTCAGTGGTACTTGTTTTCTCACAACCAAACTTAGCACAACATTTGGCAGAAATAAAAGAATGTGATGCGCCAGTATCAAATAACGTAAGAACAGGTACACCAAATATCGATACCATACATGTCATAGTGTCTGCTCCACGCTCATCATTATTCTCTGAAAGTGCAAATACTCGTGCCTTTCCCTTTGGCGCCGAATCCCTACGTTGGTTGTTAGGGCAATTATAAGCCTCATGGTCAATCTGCTTACATCGGTAAAATCTGCATTAGCCTCTGAGGCACTCTCCATAGTGACCCTTTCCGCATTTCGAACATACTGGTCTGATAGTAGGGTTACTTTGACTTGTGTTTCCTGGAGCCTTCATTTGTTTGTTCTGGTTTCCGCCTCTGCTAGGACCTTCCCACCTTCTCTTGCCATAATTCTCAGAAGGCCTCCTACTCATATTATCCTTCATACATGAGGCTATCTTCTCTGCTCTTTCAAATGTCTGACAGAAAGTGAGATCCCCGTGGCTAGCGAGAATACTCTGAATCTCAGGCCGCAACCCTTTCGTGAACCTGTAAACCCTTTTTTCCTCTGAGTCCACTAGATTTTGAGCAAAACGTGCTAGTTGGCTGAACTTTATCTCATACTGTGCTACTATCATTCCTCCTTATTTCAGATCAAGAAATTATGTCTATTTATTATCCCGGTAGAACTTGGGAAAGTATCTGTTCATCACAATCTCTCTGAATCCGTCCCACGTCAAGGCCTCAAATTCCTCAGCAGGCCTGATCCGCCAGTAACTCTCCCACCAATGGTCCGCATCCTCCACCAGCTGGAAGGCAACACACCTGAGTCTTTGAGCTTCTGTGCACCCAATAAGCTCAAAAATATGTTCCATTGAGCGGAACCACTGCTCAACCGCTTCCGGTCCATCCCTTCCATTAAATGTCGTAGGTTTGTAGCGACGAAATTGTTCAACTACTTTAGCGTTGTTATCATTAACTTGAGCATTATGTCCCGCGCCAGCTTGAACGGGGGCATTATGAACTGCGTCAACATTAGCAGGAGCATTATCTGCTGCAACAGCATGAACAGGGGCAGCAGGGGCATTTCGTGACGTGCCCGCTCGAGCATTTCCTCTAGCATATCGTGGAGCCATCTGACATGCCAAGCGTGAGCTATCACGACGTATAATTGTATACTATTCCTAAATATCTTATGCTATAACATAATAACTAAAGTTATACCATCACACTTGTGCATCCTATAGCGAGGTTCTATAAAATATGATATGCATGTAATGTGAATATTTGTGATTTTTTTTTCATGTGGTAAAATCATAAACTTTCATGTAAATGATGAACTTGAAACATATTAATGTCCTTGTATGTCACTTGGTGACATAATCTTTAACATAACTTTGTGTGTATCATAAAATGATATATGTAACATGAATGAAATCTATAATGCGCGTACCTTGTGTAGCTGAAGCGGGAGGCGGTGGTAGATGAACTTTATTTTTATTTTATTTTTTTTATAAATTCCCATCAGTTAAATTTAATAAATAATTTTGACCTTTAATGAAAGAAGATTATTTTTAACAAGTCTACAGGAGCGTAGACCTGCTCTGATACCAAACTGTCACGCCCCAATTTTAATACAAATAATTTTACTAAAAACATTTATTTAATTATAAATGAAAAAGGCGTGAACTAAATTTTTATTTTTTTTAAAACACAAAATCATAAATTAAGAAAGACTGAACAAATTAAACCAAACCCTCAAAGATAAATTAACTTCAGAAATCAAAGTATCAAAAGATAGATAACCAACAATAAACCTCTCAAGTACGAGTTTGCTAAAGAAATAAAAATTGGTTTGCAAAAATACTGAAAACCATAGTAGAAAGGCATCCACAGCTCCTCCTCGCCACTAGCTCCTCAATCTGAAAATGTTAAAAAGATGGGGTGAGTATGCGAGCACACTCAGTAGGGTTAAGCTGTTCAAAGTTAAATATCAAATAGATAGTCAAACACATCAATGCAAACATGAATACATAACCATACATTGCCTCGTACTGTGTTTGTGGGCCGTCCCAAAGCCATTTTAATGACTAAGGTATTCCCACACGTAACTTTCAATGAGCACTGCGGGCCTTCTCAAAGGCAATTTAATGACCCGATAATCCCGAGGACAACTTATATGGTCCCAGACCCGTGTACTAGTCCCTGGCAAAATTTCATAACATTTCATACATGGAATATAACACGTAGCAGACAAGTTCAACATCACGTAAAATATTTAACAGTGAACAACAAGCTCTACTAACCACTGTAGAGATAATTTAAATAGAAACCCCACCTCGTATGAATGTCGTGGATGAAGTGAATGCAATAACTCAATAGCCTACACCTCGTGATTACCGTCACCTAAAAATAGATGATTAAATCTATTAAGAAATAATAGAAGAAATCTCTAAATTAAATTCCAGAGCTCTCTAATTTGGTAACTCCAAAAACTATAATTCAAACCTACTTAAACAAAACTTCCTAATCCTTGCTAAACTTCCTACGTAACCCCAAACTATTTCTTTTCTTCTCCAACCTATACCACTTTAAATTGATTAAACCAGTCATTTATATACATAAAAAAAAAAAAAAACTTCCATCTTAGTATAGCATCAAACATTAAAGAAATTGGAATATCCCTATATATACACGTAGTAATCATATCCATTGCACCTTATACCTTACTTTACCATATACTTTACTTCACGGTCCACTAATTTTGCAAATAACCAACTGACTCAACCACTCATTGTATGGAAAAGCACTATCCTAATTATTCTGGTAAATTGGGAAACAGGATCAACTTTATCCATTAATCTTAGCCCAAAACTTATGCACGTTCTTCGAAAATAACTACAACAACTTAGATTATATTTTAAGAAGGCAATCCGATTAAAACTGAAAGAAAGAAATCCGATTGAATCCAAAAGAAAGAAATCATTAGAAGGTGGACAAGTCTATTGACATTTGAAAATTCATACATATATATACGCGCAGGAAACATAAAACCGAAAGCAAACAGATTTCAATTTCATGAAAAGAATTTTAGAATCACTTTCAAATTTAAATTTTTTTTCTTTGACGGGAAATAAAAATTATATAAGCATTGAGGTAGAAGAGATTACTATTTCAGCAACAGGAAGAGAAACACGTACGGGAATTTTCTGGACCAAGGAAGAAACGACAATGCGACCAGCAGGAACCTCAACTTTTTCCGTAAAGAAGGACGATTAAAAATCGGCACGTTTTGATCGGATGATCTATATTTTTTTTCTGAAATTTAGAACTCAAGAGGAATAGGTGTTTTGGTATTGAATAGGTCGAGACTGATGGTATATTTTTCTGTGCAACTAAGATGAGTATATATCGTGGGAGGAAGATATAATCGGTTGAGAAAAATATGGGAACCCACCTGGCTGACTAAGTTAGATGTGGTCATCCTTTCTTTGAATTCAAAATATAGTAAAGAAAAGTCTTGGAGAGTAAGTAATTTGATCATTTTTAAATTTTAAAAGAATTAACTAAATAAATAATTCTATAATTTATTACGAGAATATTATTGGGCTGAGATTTTCTAGGAAAAGATTGAGTTTCAAATTCCTATACGTAATCTAATAAATCCTTAATTCTAGACTAAAAATAAATAAATATTCAAATAACTAAGTTAATAATTTCTAGGGTGTTACAGACGGCCAAGATTAATTTAGGTAAGATACAGATTTAATTGTGTACGTGGCGCAGTCATTGGGACTGGGTTCGAGGGGTTTTGTGGCAGTCAAGAGAAAAGGCAAAATGATTGCCTAGGCCCATGACCCAAGTTTTAAATACACTCTGAATATGAAACATTTTGGGTGTATTTAGTAATTTGAAAAGTGTATCCCAATGACCAGGCACAGAAGAGTAAAAACTTACCTGTCATCTAGTATTATAACCAGATGATACCGCAAGTGCTCTGGTGATACATCTCATCTGGAGGTAACTTCTCTTGTGCAACTTGCCTGTTATCTGAAGATACAACAAGTTATATGATATATAGCTCCTCTGGTATATCTAATATGCAGACAGGTTAGTGAAATCAAAGTGATAAAGAATTATTATTAAAATCAAAGGATACTTTTCTGATGTTCACCCTAAACCAAAATCTGTCTCTGGATCCAATAATCCTAACTCAAAGGTTAATTCTCTGAATCTGGTCTTTGCCAAAGGCTTAGTGAAAATATCTGCTCTCTGCTTCTCTGTTGCAATCTTTTCCATCCTTATATCCCCTTTCTCAACATGATCTCTGATGAAATGGTGCCTTATATCAACATATTTGCATCTGGTGTGAAGAACCGGATTCTGGGTAATGGCTATTGCACAGTTGCTATCATAAAATATTGGAATATCCTTAGCTCTAACCTGGTAGTCCCTAAGTTGCTGACTAATCCAGAGTAGATGTGAACAACAACTACCTGCGGCCATGTACTCTGCTTCTGTAGTTCATGTAGCAACTGAAGTCTGTTTCTTAGAAAACCAAGATACTAACTTATTTCCAAGAAATTGGCATGTACCACTAGTAGACTTCCTATCAATTCTGCATCCACCATAATCAGAATCTGAATATCCACTTAGCTCAAAGTTATCATCTACAGGATACCATAACCTCAAATTAATTGTTCCCTTATGATACTTCAAAATCTTCCTAGCTGCTTCCAGGTGACTCCTCTTAGGATTAGCTTGAAATCTGGCACACACACCCACATCAAAAGTAATATATGGTCTGCTTGCAGTCAGGTACAGAAGAGAACCAATAAGTGCCCTGTACTGAGTCTGGTCCACACTCTCTCCATACTCATCTGGGTCCATGTTAAAATTTGTCATCATATGAATCTTGGCAACTTTGCTAGATCCTACTCCAAATTTATCTAACATGTTTCTAATGTACTTAGCCTAGTTGATGAAAATTCCCTTCTCTGTCTGCTTCACCTGCAAGCCTAAGAAATAATTCATCTCACCCATTATTGACATCTCAAATTGGCTCTGCATGAGATCTTCAAACTTCTCACACAGCTTCTTGTTAGGGGATCCAAATATAATGTCATCAACATATATTTGGACCAAAAGGATGTCCTTTCCTTCTTCTTTCCTAAAAAAGGTCCTATCAATCTTACCTTTAGTAAAACCATTGTCCAGAAGAAATTGAGAAAGAGTGTCATACCATGCTCTAGGTGTCTGCTTAAGCCCATAGAGAGCCTTCTTAAGCTTATACACCTTGTCACCTTGTTCAAGACCAGGAGACTGTTCCACATACACTTCCTCAATGAGAATTCCATTAAGAATGGCAGATTTCACATCCATCTGGTATACTTTGAACTTCATGTGAGCAGCATATCTAAAAACAATCTAATAGCTTCTAGTCTGGCAACAGGAGCAAATGTCTCATCATGGTCTATTCCTTCAGACTGAGAATAGCCCTGAGCCACTAGCCTTGCCTTATTTCTAGTAATGACATCATTCTCATCTTTCTTGTTTTTGAAAACCCACTTAGTGCCTATCACCTTTTGATGTCTTGGTCTATCTACCAACTCCCAAACATCCTGTCTGGTGAATTGATTCAAGTCCTCCTGCATAGCAACAATCCAATATGAATCCTTCAGTGCTTCCTTGATGTTCTTGGGCTCAATCAAGGACACATAGCAACTGAATAAGGCAGCTAAGTTAAGAGTTCTCCTCGTCTGAACACCCTTAGTTGGATCTCATATAATTAACTCTGTGGGGTGATTAACCAGAATTTTCCTTCCCTTGGACGTGCCTGATTGACCATCTATTGCAGTACCTTGGTGATTATCTCCAACTGCAGAAGAGCTTCCCCCTACAGGAGTTCCAACCTCTTCAGGTTCTACTCCTTATGGAGGCTTCTGCTCCAGAGAACCAGAAGATGGGTTACCATCTAAAACTGAATCTGACTCTGAATCAATAACAGGTGGCTTTACTTTGATGATCTTCTGAGTCTGAGTCTCATCAGGAGATAAATCTTTTGTGTCCACCTTGCACTCAAGAGTAGATTCATAAAAAAAATATGAGGTATTTCTTCCACACAAAGTGAATTCCTATTAAAGACTATGTATGCTTTACTGGTGCTGGAATATCCTAAGAATATTCCATCTGCCATTTTAGCATCAAAAGTTTTTAATTTGGACTTTCCATTGTCATGGATGAAAAACTTGCATCCAAAAATATGAAAGAATGAAATAGATGGGGTTTTACCTTTCCATACCTCATATGGTGTCTTACCATGTCTCTGGGCAATGAGGCATCTGCTCTGGGTGAAACATGTTGTATTGATGGCTTCTGCCCAAAATCTTTGAGGTGTGTTGTACTCTGCTAGAAAAGCTCTGACAGCTTCTTTGAGGGTTCTGTTCCCCCTTTCTGCAACTCCATTCTGTTGGGGTGTTCTGGCAGCATATGTCTCATGAAAGATACCATTGTCTTTACAGTACTCTGCAATGTGTGAATTCAAGAACTTTGTTCCTTTGTCACTTCTGATCCTCACTATACTCTGGTTCTGCTCATTCTAAATCTGCTTGAAGAACTCTAGCAACTTAGTGATAGTTTTATTTTTCTTAAACAAGAACACTACCCAAGTGTATCTTGAAAAGTCATCTACTATCACCAAGGTGTACTTCCTCCCACTGAAACTAAGAGGTGAAATAGGTCCAAATAGGTCCATGTGAAGTAGTTGAAGTACTCTGGTTGTGGTTGTGCTCTGGACATCCTTGAAGGAAGTTTTGGGCTGCTTACCCTTCTGGCTGGAACCACAAACCTGGTCTTTCTTGAACACTTCATTTGGAAGACCTCGAACTAGACCCTTTCTGGCAATCTTGTTGAGTGCTTTGAAATTCAGGTGACTCAATCTCTTGTGCCAAAGCCAGCTGTTCTATGCAGATCCCTTTGCTACCAGGCAAGTGTTTCTTGGACAACTGTTGAAATCTACAAGATAAATGTTACCTTTCTTCAAGCCTATAAGCAAAATATCATCATAATTAGAAGAAAATATAGTGCATGAATCACTAGAGAACTTCACTGAGTATCCCTTGTCACAAAATTGGGATACAGAAAGCAGATTATGCTTGATTTCTTCCACATAGTAGACTTCATCTACAGATACATCATTGATGATCAACTTTCCAACTCCTCTGGTGACTCCAAAGTTGTTCTCACCAAACATTACTCTTGGCCCATTCAATGGCTTGAAATCCTGGAGATGATCCTTTTCAAATGTCATGTGCTTGGAGCATCCACTATCAATGTACCAAACACCATTTCTTGAAAGTCCTTTCTCCAATGGGCTCTTGTCCTCCTACAGAGAGATCAATTAGGTCCCCTACTAGTGCTGGGTCCTGATTGGTTAGTTACAATTTTTGTAGGAATCCAAAGATAAAGATCATCCCTTGCTGGATGAGGAGATCTTATCTTTCTTCCAAATCTATCTACCAGCACATGTCTTCTGATAATGACAAATTGAGCTGCTGGACTAATACACCTACCTTTTCTAAACACAGGTCTGGTGTATCTCACCTCAAATCTGGCCTTAGGAATGGTCTGTCTCAAAGACATGGTCTTCAAGGTCTGGTTATAAGGTTACATCTTAGAAGAACCATCTCTGGTGTCATAGCTACCCAGATCAGTTGGTTTTCTATAGATGGGTCTGGAAGACCTCCTCTGGTTCTGATGAAGGTTGGACCTTCTCTGATGATGATACTCCGTATAAGTGTTTCTGTTCTGGAATCTTCTTTGAGCAAACTTCTTTTGAGATCCCTGGTTCTGATTGAGGTTCTCTGGTTCAGTATATCTCCTCTGATATCCCTTATTCTGATTAAAGTTCCTCTTGTTAGAGTATCTCCTCTGAGGTCCCCTAATTTGCTTAGGTACCACTCTTTGAAGATTCCTCTGAGGTCCCTTAATCTGTCTAGGAAACTGAAAAGAACAATCAATCTTCATAGGTTCTCCTATTAGAAGTTTATGGTCTAAGATATTCTCTTCCAGTTCAGTTAAATCATTTGGAATTTCATCTATATGATCAACAGAGCAGTCCTTGTTCCAACTAGGATTGTGACCTACTCTGTAACCATTCCCATTAGGATCCTTTTCATCCCATATTTCTACCACTTCACCAGATCTTTCAGACAACTTGCCTTTATTAGTGAAATATTAATGAGATCTGGTTGTAATTCCAGAATATCCTAAACCACTTTTATCATGTATGCGTTGAGAAGATCTTGTTATAATAGATACATCGGTTGGAGCTTCTCTGGGCTTATGTACTTCCTTAGTAGGTTGTTCAATTTGTTTTCCCTTGATAAGAGATTGGTATTTGGCTCTAAGTTCATTGAACTCTTCTTCCTTAGAGTCTCTTTCTCTTATGAGTTGATCTACCAGAGTATCTCTTTATGTGATCTTATCCTGAAGTTCAGAGACTTCTTTGGAATGATCACTCATGAGTTCTCTGGTGGATTTCTACTCATGAGATAAAGATTGAAATTCTGCTCTGAGCCTACCATTCTCCTTCTCAAGTTTCTGACATAATTGAACACAATTCTGGAGATCTAATAGCATTTGCTGCATATCAGACTCTCTGGAAGTACCAGATGAGTGAGAGGATTCAGTGTATATGGAATTGTATAAACACAAGGTAGATTTATGCACCTCAGCGATGTTTGCCATGAGACATACATCATCATCAGATCCAAAGTCAGAAGAGGAAGATCTGGAACTAGTATCCTCCTCCTCTGTTTCTGCCAGCAATGCTCTCTTGTCTACACATCTCCTATCTCTCTTGAGTCTTTTCTCTTCTCTTTCTCTAGGAGTAAGTTGAGGACAATCATAGATGTAGTGACCTGGCTTGTTGCATGTATAGGAAGTGTTGTCTCCTGCTCTGGGACTTAGAGTAGTGTCTCTTCTCCTGGAGTTGTAATCTGATCTCCCTGGACTGTTTTCTCTCCTCTTGTATTTTGATCTGCCAGAGCTGCTATCTCTCCTCCTGGGACTGAAGTCTCTTCTCTTTTCTGGTGACTGGAATCTTGTTTCTCCAGACGACTTCTCATTTTCTGCAGGCTTGAATGAACTCCTTCTGTCTCTGGTAGACTCCTTCCAGTGCTTTTTGTATCTGCCATACTTAGAGCTCATTTTATCAAGTTTTCTAGTTAAGAGTGCTACCTGCTCCTTGAGGCTCATGTCATCTACAGAAGATTCCTTCACTTTTTCTTCAGTCTTGATGGTTGAAGAGAATGCAACTCCTTTCTAACCAGAAGAGGTTGAGATCTCATCTGAATGATCTTCCTCTTGCAGATCATACTCATATACTTTCAAGTCAGAAAATAATAAGTGATGATCAAGTGTGATGAGATCTTTGTTGTCCTTGATGACAGTAACTTTGATCCTCCACCTGCTTGTTAGTGACCTTAAAATTTTGCTATTAATTTCCTTTTCAGAGTAAGTTTTACCTAGAGCACTATCCTTGTTGAGAAGCCTAGTGAGACGCATGTCCAGCTGGTCAATAGTCTCATCTGGCTTCATCTTGAATGTGTCAAATGAGTGTTGAACAGCCTGAAGTTTATTGTCTTTGATCTTCTCTGTTCCTTCGCAGAGCAGAGCCAACTTGTCCCACATCTCCTTGGCCGTGCTACAGGTTCTAACTTTCTCTATAAATTTCTTGGTGAGGGTATTGATGATCTCAGTTCTAGCTACCTGGTCCAGGGTGTATATCTTTCTCTCATCATTGTTCAACTCATCTCTCTTCTTGAGGATTCTATGTCTAGGCACTCTTCCATCCGTTCTTTCTTCGGTCGTTCTTTCCTCTGCAGTTCTACTGGTCCCTTCTCTGGTATCTAAACTGCCATCATCAATTGGAGTCCAGTAAAATTGTATTGGGTCACTCTCAACCACATCAAGCATGCGGTGATGAATAGCTCCAAGATGATTACTCATCATGAAACTCCAGTGGCTATAGTCATCGAAAGAAAATTCAGCAATTTACGGCTCTTGTAAGCAGATTTAGAAGACATTTTGAGGAAAGATAGAAGATTTTATGCAAAAAAATTATAGAGCAATGGATATATCCGGTTACCACCAAAAGCCTTTCAAAGCAGTGGTCTAGGACACACTGCTCTGATACCACTTGTTGGTCCCACTAGTCAAATCTTGTGAATTGCGGAAGCTAAATAAAATATCTTTTGTAAAATCTTTTAGAAGACTTAAAAGAATAGTAATTAAAAACAAGTAAAGCAGTAAATAAGACAAGATGTATAGTGGTTCAGATGTTAAAATACTACGTCCACTCTCCTTTTTACAAGGGGTCTTACTATCCAACCAACTTACTCACGAACCACTGGAATTGACAAGTACCAGCACCTTGTTACACCCTTTAGATCTAACTTCGATCTAAAGCTTAACTTTCTTCAACCTTATCTCAAGAGATGAACAGGTTGAGTACTTCTTTCCAACTTACAAAAACTCCTTTAAGAGTAGATGAATATTGAAGAGCCTAGAGAGCTAGAATGCTTAAGTATAATGTAAGCTTGAGAGATTTCTTCGTGCGCGTAACTAGAGTTTTCTTCAAGCTAGACACTCTTGTATTTATAGAGGTGATTAGGGTTTAGCCGCTGAAGAGCTAATCTAATCAATTCCCTAATTGATTGATTGGGTTGGTGAGATCCTTGAATTGATTTCTTCAATAAACTTTCCAATCCGATCATGTTGACTTTATTCAAATTACCAACGGTCAAATGCTTCCTTTGCATTACTCTGATACTTCCAGAGTAAGCTAAACCAGATACCAGATGACCCAGAGGTCCTCTGGTCCAGAGCCGGTTGTGAAACAGATTTTCCCTTAGAATCAGGAGATGATTCTAAGCTACTTTTATTTCACCAGACTCGTCTGGTCTGGACTCGTTTGGTCTGGGGAAAGGTCTTCTGCCTCTGGTCTTGATCTTCTCTGGTGAAGTCACTCTGATGAAGTCTTCTGGTCTGGTAGTTCCCCCTAGACTAAGTCCTAATCTAGTTCCTCATCTGGCTAACAGGTCCAGATGGTCCTATTACAACTTCTGATTTGTTTTCTAACTCATCAAAACTAACAACATTTTTCCTAACACAGACGATTACAAGTATTCAGCGATTCTTAACTTATTGCGAACCAAGTTCAAGGTGAATATGAGGTCAAGGATGAACATGTGATTGTATACCAGATATCATGTAACGCTATCTAAAATAAATCAGCCCCCTTAGAGATAGAATTTACTGTGCAAAATGTAAACAAACAATACCAAACTAAGGGGCTTTCACTAAATTATTGTTTAATCTAAATTTTAATTATGTATTCATAATAACAGCTGACTAATGATATTTGTTCTGTTTCAAGTTCAAGTTTGTGAGGTGGATGAAACAAGAACTACCTTTTTTTTCTTTGGGATCGAGAGTGTATAGTTTTAATTGAAAAAATGGCAATGGAGTTGTAAACCTGAAAAGAGATTTTTAACAAAATCAAACGGTTCAAAGTTGTTCTTATATGTAACTAAGGCAGGATGATCAAATTGATGGTGCTTACATGAGTGTGGTAAAAGTTTTAACAGGTGTTATTTCATCTCTAAACAAGAAAAGACTTATAACAATTAACAAGGGATTTGAAGATGTGGTGATATGCAGTCTAAATTCCAAAAACTCATAACATTCAGTATAAATAAAACAACCCTCAATACAAATAATATGCAATGGATTAGTTACACTACCTCAACAAATTATTTTCTAGTTTCTTGTGTTTTCCCAAATCTACAATAACTTTTCATAATGTAGAGTTCCAATTTCTATTAACAGCATGTCTGGAAGGTTGTTCATAAATTAGTAAATTGAATCTGCATTCTAAATTCTAAAAACTCACAACATCGGGTATAAATAAAGCACCCCGCAGTGCAGATATCATGCATTGTACTACTATTTATTTATGTTACCTTAACAATCATTTTCTAGCTTCCTAAATTTCCCCATAAATAGTTAACCAAACAGAAGATATTGCTGAACGAAAATACAAATTACAGAAACTAGTAGGATTTTTTTTGCATAATTGAAATCATCAAGCAGTATGAATTAAATCAACTCTGCAATAATTCAGAACCTAGATTTTACTGAAACCAGAAACCCCAAAAATACTAAAGATTAGTGAAGAATGAATGAATTGCCGAAAACCATCTCACCTTCTCTTTCTACCTCATTACCCATTGTCGTGAAGACCCAGGAAAACTCCATCATCGCTATTGGGCATTCGTCGCTTGCAACATCCATACGCCGCTTGTGTGTGAAGCACGCCGTTTTGCCATAGGGCCAGGAGGAGATCTGACAATCGCAAAAAAAAAGGAAAAAAAAAAGACATTCATGATAAATCACAAAATTGGAGATTTGATGAAATCAAGATCTTAAATTGATAAAGGGATTTTTAATCCTGGCACTGAGACAAGGCTAAAGTGGGTATAAACGTCAGATTTGGTGATATGAACAAATTTCTTAGCCGAATTGCGATGAGTTTGTTATGGATTTGCAGTGAAAGGGTCCGCGGATGAGGGATTTTGAAAGAATGGTTGGTAATCTATTTTTTATTTGGAAGGGGCGGTGGAGGTATGGTAGTTGCTGGGGATTTGCAGAGGTTAGAGATGATTGATATTTTCTCTTTTTATTTCCGTGTTATTAAATGTTTTTCAAGTTTAATTTTTTTTATTGTTTTATAAAAAATACTCCCTCTGTCCACAATAATTTTACCCATATATTGTTCAACACGGTATTTAAGGAATAATAATAAAATAATCAAAAAGCATAAAGTGATAAAGTAAACTTCAATTAAGAAAAAATAACCGTAACTTAAGTACTCCCCCCATTTTCGTCCAAGGAGGGGTATTACAAAAGTTCACTGACAGTGAAAAGTACACTGATGTGATCAAAATCCAAAAATCCCCCCCCCCCCAAAATACAAATTTCAGTTTTCCCACCCACTTTTGAGTCAATAAATACAAAAATCCTAACAGTTCATCAGCATTCAATACTCTACACTTCCATAAATGAAAACTAACAAGCCTAATTTGTCTATTGATGAGAGAACAAGGATTGCACAATTCCTTATTGGGAACATCAGGGATGGTGAATTACAGAGGGGCTCAATCGGCCAGGCTGCTACCATCTTTGGAGTCACAAGAAAGACCACTAGTGGAATTTGGTCTGCAACAAAGGTCAAAATGAATGAAGGTAAGGCCAATATATTTCACAAAATAAAATGGAGCATGCATAAAGATAAACTTGAGATGGATGTTGAGAAGATGAAGAGCATACCATTGAAAATGAGAATAACTTATAGAAGAATTGCAAGAGAGATGAATGTGAGCAAGAGCTTAGTTCATCTTTGGGTTAGAAGGGGGTTGATCAAACCCCATACCAATGCCATCAAACCCATATTAACAGCTGCAAACAAGTGGCTAGACTATCTTACAGCCTCAATGCATTGATTTATGATAGAGCAATTAACATCATACAATTCAAGTCCATGTACAGCACAATTCATATTGATGAGAAGTGTGGTTCTACATCAAAAAAGAGAATGAGTGATACTACTTGCTCCCAGGTGAAATAGAGCCATACATAACTTGTAAGAGCAAAAGGTACATTACCAAACTCATGTTCATGTGTGTAGTGGCTAGGCCAAGGTATGCAAGTAATGGTGAATGCACTTTTGATGGAAAAATGGAATTTTTCCCTTCACATCACATGTGGCGGCCAAAAGAAACAGCAAGAACAAAAGGAAGGGGACTTTGGTGACAAAGCCCATAGACTCAATTATCAAAGAGGTGATAAAGGACTGCTTAATCAACAAGGTATGATCACAAATGCACAAACTATCAGAAAATATTCATCATGTAGTTGTAAACATAGTAAGTATCCATAACAAAGATTGTGTTTTATTTACTTTGTTGGTTACATTACATTCTTTTTGCAGATTATACCAAGGATTAAGGGTGTATGGCCATCAAATGCAAGCAAGGACATACATATTCAGCAAGATAATGCCAAACCCCATTTGAAAGACTGTGACAGTGATTTTAGGGTTGTTGCAAGAGCTGGTGGATTCAACATTGAACTAGTTTGTCAGCCACCAAACTAACCAGACACTAACATTAATGACTTAGGCTTCTTTAGAGGTATTCAGAGTTTACAAGATGAGACATCTTCGTACAATTGTGATGATCTTGTTATGAATGTTACTAATGTATTTGATTCACTAACACACATCACTTTGAACAATATTTTCTTAAACATGCAAGGATGTTTGGTGGAGATCATGAAATGCAAGGGCCACAATGACTACAAGGTGCCACATATGAACAAAGAAAGACTACTTAGACAAGAGATTTTACCAGAAAATCTACAAGTTGAAGAAGTCTTTGTCAAAGAATGCATTGACTATTTGAGGTAAAATGAGAATGAAACTGCATCCCCATTTGATGGTAATACCCTCATTTCAGAATTAGGGTATTAAGTTTTAGGGTAGGTAGGAAACACCTTTTGGAAATATTTTGATGTTTACCAGTTAAACAAATCCCAAGTAGATGGGTTGTTTAAGATGAAAACATGTTGAGTCATCCTTTTTGTATTTGACTCTATATGAATTAAAACATTTTTTTGTATAAAGTTCATGCATATGTATTAAAAAATCACAATATTCATCAATGGAATTCCTCAGAAAACATAAAAACACACCAATTTTCAGTCACAACAGTTGAAGCCTATGAGTATAAATGTCTCCAAACAAAGAGCATACCCGAAGTGATGACAAAAACTCATTTAGTAATCAAAAATCACAATATTCATCACTGGAATTCCTCAGATATCATAAAAAACACAAATTTTCAGTCACAACAGTTGAAGCCTATGAGTATAAATGTCTCCAAACAAAGAGCATGTCCAAAGTGATGACAAAAACTCATTTTGTAATAAAAAAAATCACAATATACATCACTGGAATTCCTCAGATATCATAAAAACACAAATTTTCAGTCACAACAGTTGAAGCCTATGAGTATAAATGTCTCCAAACAAAGAGCATGCCCAAAGTGATGACAAAAACTCATTTTCTAATTAAAAATCACAATATTCATCACTGGAATTCCTCATAAAACATTAAAAACACCAATTTTCAGTCACAACAGTTGAATCATATGAGTATAAATGTCTCCAAACAAAGTGCATGCCCAAAGTGATGACAAAAACTCATTTAGTAATAAAAAATCACAATATTCATCATTGAAATTCCTCAGAAAACATTAAAAACACCAATTTTCAGTCACAACAGTTGAAGCATATGAGTATAAATGTCTCCAAACAAAGTGCATACCCAAAGTGATGACAAAAACTCATTTAGTAAGCCATTAATCACAATATTCATCACTGGAATTCCTCATAAAATATAAAAAAAAACCAATTTTCTGTCACAACAGTTGAAGCATATGAGTATAAATGTCTCCAAACAAAGTCCATGCCCAAAGTGATGACAAAAACTCATTTAGTAAGCCATTAATCACAATATTCATCTCTGGAATTCCTCCAAAAATATAAAAAAACACCAATTTTCAGTCACAACAGTTTAAACATATGATTATAAATGTCTCCAAACAAAGTTCATGCCCAAAGTGATGACAGAAACTCATTTAGTAAGCCATTAATCACAATATTCATCACTGGAATTTCTCAAAAAATATAAAAAAAAACACAAATTTTCAGTCACAACAGTTGAAGCATATGAGTATAAATGTCTCCAAACAAAGTGCATGCCCAAAGTGATGACAAAAACTCATTTAGTAAGCCATTAATCACAATATTCATCACTGGAATTCCTAAAAAAACATTAAAAACACCAATTTTCAGTCACAACAGTTGAAGCATATGAGTATAAATTTCTCCAAACAAAGTGCATGCCCAAAGTGATGACAAAAACTCATTTAGTAAGTCATTAATAACAATATTCATCACTGGAATTCCTCAGATATGCACATAAAGCAAGTAAAACAACATTTCTGAAGCACACAATCGAATAGATCTAAAGGGATATCAGAGAAGACCATTTAAGCAAGCATTTAGCTCCTGGAATCCACATGCAATACAAATCAGCAACAAACTGACGGAGTTCAAGTGATGCACAAGTACATCGAGTTCCAAAAATTCGAGCAAAGACATCGTCTTTTGGCCAAGGCAAAAGAGCGGCCACCAACGGCGGAGAACCACCATCGGCCACCATCGCTGAAGCAGCACTCGTTGCTTCCTTCGACGAAGCGGCAAAATCGGCAACATTCTGAGAAAAGAGGGACCAATCGACCAAGGGTGAGTCAGATCGAGCAATATCGGACATGTATGGAGAACCAAAGGTCGATTCTCCACTACAATCGACCAACGCCGGAGAATAGAGACTCGAATCGACGCCAAAATCTGCCACCGTCAGAGAACCAAGAGTCGAATCGTCAAAAGAATCAACCACCACCAAAAACTCCAAATTGTCATTAAAATTGGGCATATCAGATTCGGAAACAAAGGACTCAATACCCGAATCCATGGAATAAGGGAAAATGTGATACAGATCGGCAAGTAAAAGGGGAGAGAGAGGGAGGCGGGTAAGAGAGAGGGTGAGAAAGCCCTAGAACAATCGATAGAGGGAGGTAGGTAACAGAGAGGGTGGGAAAACCCTAGAACAATCGAGAGACAGAGAGAGAGAGAAGTGAGGGGGCGCAAGAGTAGGTGGTAGGGTTATTTAGGGTGGAGTGGGGTGTTTAAGTGGGGTGGGGTGTTTAAGTGGGGTGGAGTGTTTTGTAGGCTGATGATTTAAGTGGGTTGGGCCCACTTAAATAGTGTGTTTAGGAAATAAGTTATTGGGCTAATTTTTTGCCAAAAGAGGAATGAGTAAAAATTTGGTGGACGGACAAAAAAAAAAGCGGGTAAAAATTTGGTGGACATAGGGAGTACAACATAGGAGTATCTTTTCAAGTCAATAGTCAATACCTAGAGAATAGGTTCTGTAGGAAAAAAATGGGGAAGTTATATACGGGAAGGTGGTGAGGTGAGTACTTTTATTACTTTGGATCATTTTCAAATTTTACTTCTATGAATTATTATAAATATAATAATAATTAAAAAAAATTCAACTTTGAATTATTTTTGTTTTATATATTTTAATTATCATTTTGATATTTTTATATCTTCAAATTATTTGATTTAAAAAATCAACTAACCCAAATTAATAATACTTCTGGTGAGATTATTGATAATTTGCTTAAATATTCAATACTTTTAAATTGTTTCAAAATAAGTTTATCATTAATTATTTTCTATAAAACTTATTCATAATAATTTCATAATTATTTAGACTATAAAATTTGTTTATTTTTAACAACATTTTAATAATTAATGAAACCGTGGAAATCTTGACCCATGTCCAAATTTAAAAAAGAAATAAAAAAGGAGCACTTCAAATTATTTGTACCAAAACTATTTTCAAAATATTTTTATGGGGTCACATCTGCAATTTACCTGAAATTAAAAGAAGATTGAAATTATTTTAGATGGCATCAAGTTTTATGCTACTAAAAAAAACGTACAAGAATAATCTCTAATGCAAGTCTTCATAATCTGTTAATTCAGACATGTGAGCACTGTAATCATGATAGACGAGTTCAATTAGAAAACATAAAACAATTTACAAAAAATAAAAATAAATAATCAACCTACAATACAGTTTGCTTATATATTTTCTTCCTTTTAGTTTTATGGGTACGTACGTGATCAAGTGAATTGTATTAACTTTGTTCTAAAAAAGCATTTCAAATTTATAAGAAATAATAACATATATCAAATTCTTACATGGGGTTTTCTTATGTCAGACACTCTACCGAGTTGTCTGATATCAGGTATGCTCTATAAACCATCAGACCTAAAATATAATAAAATTCTAATGGTTTAAATTTGATGACCTACAACCTGTTGAGTTAATCATCTAATTTTCTATCGAGTTGCATCGAGTTCTATCGAGTTGTGTCGTATTATTTCATATTATATTAAATTTAATAGTTTAAAAATCTATAATTATTAATTTACAAATTTATCCTTCTTTAATTTACAAATTCCAAAGCATCTTCCCCCACACTCTCTCTCTCTCTCTCTCTCTTTAATATTTTCAAAATTAATCCTCTCAAATATGCCACAAACGCTGGTTAGGCCACAGCGCAACCCTCACCTCCCACCTAAGTGCTTAGTGCTCTGCGTTGGCCTAGCGCCGCCTCCTTGCCGGCAAAGTGCCCAAGATGTAGGGTCCAGCAAAAATTCTTTCTCTAAAAAATGGGCCAGAATAGCCTCGGAGCTCGCGGAAATCATCAGCCGAAGTCTATCTTCAGCTAGACTCTTTTAGGCGTAAATCGTCGTCTCTGCTCCTGGAGATTCTTGCCACACCTCTTCTCCCGTAGATACCTCCGATCTATGAGTTGTTGGGGCCGGTTAGTGTCTCTTGTGAGATGAATTGTGTCATCATAGTACACCTCTCCGCCATAATGGCTTCTTCAATCCCAGGTATTGGGCACCTTTGCATACCTTATATCGACTTTCGGAGTTTCACGTCTTTGGTTTTTTCCTTGATAAGCCCTAACCTTTCAACATTACAAGGGGAAAGCAATTTCAACATTTCTGCAGCGGCGGAGGCTGAGATCCCTCAGCCCCGCCGAGAGCCATGAAGATTATTATCTGGAACGCACGCGGCCTTGGCAACAGTGGTGTGTTTCAGTCTCTACAGCGCCTTGTCGCTGAATTTAAGCCAGTGCTACTTTTTGTCATGGAATCGAAAGTGTCTTCTAGATTAGGGTGTTCCTGGAAAATTTCTTTGAATTTTACCTCCGATCTATGAGTTGTTGGGGCCGGTTAGTGTCTCTTGTGAGATGAATTGTGTCATCATAGTACACCTCTCCGCCATAATGGCTTCTTCAATCCCAGGTATTGGGCACCTTTGCATACCTTATATCGACTTTCGGAGTTTCACGTCTTTGGTTTTTTCCTTGATAAGCCCTAACCTTTCAACATTACAAGGGGAAAGCAATTTCAACATTTCTGCAGCGGCGGAGGCTGAGATCCCTCAGCCCCGCCGAGAGCCATGAAGATTATTATCTGGAACGCACGCGGCCTTGGCAACAGTGGTGTGTTTCAGTCTCTACAGCGCCTTGTCGCTGAATTTAAGCCAGTGCTACTTTTTGTCATGGAATCGAAAGTGTCTTCTAGATTAGGGTGTTCCTGGAAAATTTCTTTGAATTTTACTTGTGCTTTTGGTGTTGATTCTAGTGGTGCCTCGGGTGTCTTGTTGTTGTTCTGGAATGAAAATATGAATGTGTCTATGCTCTCATATTCTCGGGGTCATATTCACTGTTGTATTTCTTACGATGATGCGGTGTTTAATTTTACGGGCTTCTATGGAAATCCTCTTGCTTGTCGTAGAACTGATTCGTGGAACTTATTGCGTAGATTGGCACAAACCTGTTACGCTTCCAGTTTCCTGTGGTTAGTAGGTGGTGATCTCAGTGAGATTAGGGAGTGTATGGAGAAGAAGGGTGGAAATTGTAGGCCTTTCTCTCAAATTAAAGCCTTCAATGATGTCATCAACGAACTTGAACTAATGGAACCAGATACGAAGGGGCCATTTTACATGTGGGTGAATTAAAAATAGGGAAATAAATTTATAAAAGAGAAGCTAGACAGATTTTTGGCGAATGCAGATTGGTTGAGGTGTTTCCAGAGAGCAACCGTTCAAAATTTGAGCTTCTTTAGGTCGGATTATAGAGAGATTCAAATTAGTTTCTTTAAGGAGAAAACAGTGGAGAGGCAAGTGAAGCAATGGGCTTTTAGATTTGAAAATAAGTGGCTAATGGAGGAAGATTTTGGGGAAATATTGAAGGAGACCTGGGAAGGTAATCAAACTTTAGCTGGCCTTCCTGAAATGATGAGGAGGTGCCAGACTTCGCTTACATGTTGGGCTAAAAAGTGAGAAGGTAATACTACGGGCCGATTAAAAAAATTGAGAGCTAAGCTAGACGACATCTGGGGAAGGGATGAAGGAGATATCGATTGGGCAGAGGCTAAAAAAGTTGAAAGAGAAGTACAGAACCTGGAGCTTCAAGAAGAGATTTATTGGCAACAACAGTCTAGATATTCGTAGCTTACAGAGGGGGACAAAAATACTAATTATTTCCACAGGAGAGCTTCACAAAGAAGAAGAACCAATGAGATCAAAGGGTTGCATGATAAAAAATGGTGAGTGGCGAACGGACCAGCTCAGAATTGAATCAACAATCTTAGAGTTCTACGAGGAGCTATTTACTTCGAGTTTCCCCACCGAGAATGATATTGATGAGGTGATCGGGGGTATAAAACTTGTGGTGACTAATGCTATGAATTTATACTTATCTGTTTCGAAAGAGGAAGTAAGGAAGGCAGTTTTTGACCCATCAAAGGCACCGGGGCCGGATGGATTCACAACGGGGTTTCTACAAAAGTCCTGGGAGTTTAGTGGAGATGCAACGTCCAACTGCATCCTTAGAGTTCTTAATGAAGAGGAGGAGGTGGCATTATGGAATGAAACAACTATTGCTCTCATTCCAAAGACAAGTGAGCCTAAAAGCCTGAAGGGCTATAAACCTATCATTTTGTGCAACATTGGGTATAGAGTCATAGCTCGTGCAATTACAAATAGGCTGAGGAAGATCATGACAGCGATTATAGACCCAAACAGACAATGTTTTGATTGGGTTTGAGTGTATGCATTGGCTCCGAAACAACAAGAGCAAGACCGGGTACGCTGCACTGAAATTAGATATGTAAAAAACGTATGATATAATCGAGTGGTTGTATCTAAAGAAAATTATGATACAAATGGGCTTCAATGAGAAATGGGTAAATTTGATTATAAAGTGCATTAATTCAGTGTCGTACTCATTCAAATTTGGTGATAAGTTGGTGGGTAATCCACTCCGTCAAGGGGGCTACGGCAAGGAGATCTTTTATCTCCATTTTTGTTCATCATTTGCGCACAAGGGCTCTCAACTATGATTACGAGAATGGTGGAGAACAAGAAGTTGCAGGGAGACGCAATATCGAAGAATAGCCCGGTTATCTCCCATCTTTTTCTCGCTGATGATAGCTTAATCCTTTTCAAAGCTAACCCAGTAATGTGTAATGAGTTAAAGGATTGCTTGAGCAGGTACGAAAGAGCTTCGGGCCAACTTGTCAATTACGACAAATCGGTTATCACTTTCAGTAAAGGTACTTGCACAGCGAATATGAATGCCATCAAGGATATGTTGGGAGTGAAACTTGTTGGTGAACGAATCTAATCGTGAGGATTAATGGCTGTTTTAACCCGTTTTTACGTCACCAATCAATAACGTGTGATTGATTACCACCGTAAATGGTAAATCGGGGTTTAAGTTATCAAATTCGGATATATGAAAACCGAAATTGAAATAATTTCGTATGCGTGCGCGTTAAGGTGTACTTGTGTGTGTTTGGGAGTGTTTATGAATTTTTTCTTGTATTTCATAAGCTGGAGAGCAACTATTTATAGAGACGAGCAAGCAGGAGGTGTCTCTGACTCTTGGTCTCCCTAGCCTGCATGCTTGACATGTGTCCTTTGACTCTAGTTTGACCTTATCTAAGCTAAATCTTAGTTACAAAGTCTTCTTTGGTCTTATCTCGGACTCATTGTTGTTCGCCTAGGTCGGCTTGATGGATCTTGTTGATTCTCCAACCGAAAGTTGTTCGCCTCTTGAGGTTGTACTTGGGAAGTTGTTCGCCTTATGCCTTTGTTTAGCTTGACTTTGGGATCTTTGTCCTTTGTTCACTTGTACACACCTCCTTGGCTATTTGTTGTATCATATTCTGACCAAGTTGTTCTTCATGGATGACTCCACAGTTGGCTCATTCTTGGTCCCGGGCCTTAATACCTGTTCGCCCATTAGTTGTTCGTCGGGAGAGTTGTTCGTCACTTCATACACCTCCCAGGTTGGTTAATGCGCCCAAATAGTGATTTTCTTTGTTTTAGACTTCAATAATTGTTCGCTCCATATTTAGATGATGTTCGCCTATCAACAAAACTGAGGCAGGGTCATGACATCTATTTGGGCTTGCTGACCTTCTCGTTGAAGAGCAAGAGATTGCATTTGTATACCTTCGGGACTGAGTCTCAAAAAGGTAGAGGCGTGGAAGTATAAAGATTTTTCTGAGGGTGGAAAGGAAATTCTCATTAAATCGGTGCTTAATGCCATCCCCACCTATGCTATGTCCTGCTTCAGAGTTCCTGCCTCATTGTGTTATGAGTAGGAAAGTTTGATAGCTGATAGACAAGGTTGGAGTAAGTCTATCTTTAGATCGAAGTTAGATCTAAAGAGTTTGTAAGAAGGTGCTGGTACTTCAGAAATTCCAGTGAGTAAGTTTGTGAGTTGGTTGTTAGTGAGACCCCTTGGTGATAAGGGAGAGTGGACGTAGGATATTTATCCGAACCACTATATATCTTGTGTCTTTTATCGCTTTATTTTAATTATTGTTTATTGTTCATTACTCTCTTATAAAAGATTTTGGAAAGACATTATTACATAAGCTTCCGCAATTAATCTATCGAGTGGGACCAACAAGTGGTATCAGAGCTCTCTTATCTGCATATCTCCTATCTCTCTTGATTCTTTTCTCTTCTCTTTCCCTAGGAGTAAGCTGAGGACAATCATAACTATAGTGACCAGTCTTGTTGCATGTGTAGTAGGCATTGTCTCCTCTGGGACTAGGACTTGGCTCTCTCCTCCTCTGGTTGTATTCTGATCTGGCAGGGCTACTTTCTCTCCTCTGGTAGTCAGGTCTGCCAGAGCTACCATCCCTCCTCTGATGATCTGATCTCCCAGAGCTGCCAGGGTTGTCATCTCTCCTCCTCTCTGGAGTTCTGAATCTGGTCTCCCTTGAGTCTCCAGATATCTTCTCCTTCTCTGCAGGCTTGAAAGAACTCTTCCTGTTTCTGGTAGACTCCTTCCAATGCCTTTTGTACCTGCCATATTTTGAACTCATTTTGTCTAATTTATGAGTTAGAAGTGCTACCTGCTCCTTGAGGCTCAAGTCATCTGCAGTAGACTCCTTTGGCTTGGCATCAGATTTGAGAGTTGAAGAGAATGCAACTCCTTTCTGGCCAGAAGAGGAAACCTCTTCTGTTTGATCCTCCTCTTGAAGATCATATTCGTAAGCTTTGAGATCAGACAACAGAAGATGGTGATCCAGAGTGTTGAGATCCTTGTTGTCCTTGATCACAGTGACTTTAATTCTCCACCTGCTTGTTAGTGAACGTAATATTTTACTATTAATCTCTTTTTCAGAATAGGTCTTACCTAAGGCACTAGCCTTGTTTAAGAGATTCGTGAGACGCATGTCCAGCTGGTCAATGGTCTCGTCTGGTTTCATCTTAAATGTGTCAAAAGAGTGTTGAACAGCTTGGAGCTTGTTATCTTTAATCTTCTTTGTTCCTTCACAGAGCAGAGCTAACTTGTCCCACATCTCTTTTGCAGTGGTGCACGTCCTGACCTTTTCAATAACTTCTTTAGTAAGAGTGTTGATAATCTCAGTCCTCGCCACCTGGTCCAGGTTATGTAGCTTTCTCTCATCGTTGTCAAGTTCGTCTTTCTTTTTGAGGATTCGTTGTCTGGGAACTCTATCCTCTGCAGCGTCGCTAGTTTCTTCTCTGGACTCAGACCTGCCACTATCAATAGGAGTCCAATAAAATTTAATGGGGCCACTTTCAACCACATCTAACATGCGGTGGTGAATAGCTCCAAGATGATTACTCATCATGAAGCTCCAGTGGCTATAATCCTCAAAAGAGAATTCTGGAAGCTTACGACTCTTATAAGAAGATTTCGAAGACATATTGATAAGAAATTTAGGGAAATAACAAGAACTTGAATAAAAACACGAAAGAGCAATGGATCTGCCCGGTGACCACCAAAAGCTTTTCAAAGCAGTGGTCGTGGACACACTGCTCTGATACCACTTGTTGGTCCCACTCGATAGATTAATTGCGGAAGCTTATGTAATAATGTCTTTCCAAAATCTTTTATAAGAGAGTAATGAACAATAAACAATAATTAAAATAAAGCGATAAAAGACACAAGATATATAGTGGTTCGGATAAATATCCTACGTCCACTCTCTCTTATCACCAAGGGGTCTCACTAACAACCAACTCACAAACTTACTCACTGGAATTTCTGAAGTACCAGCACCTTCTTACAAACTCTTTAGATCTAACTTCGATCTAAAGATAGACTTACTCCAACCTTGTCTAACAAGATGAACAAGTTGAGTATATAAACTCCTTACGAGTAGATGAGTAATTAAGAACAAAAGTGAGTGCAATATGCGTAGTGATCAAAAGCTTAGTATGGCTATATGCGCGTGAATACTTCTAGAGCTTTTTCCAGATCTGCACTCAAGTATATATAGAGGGGATTAGGGACATAGCCGTTGGGAGGCTAATCCAATCAGATCCTCTATATATGGAAGCTTCAATCAATCAATTCCCTAATTGATTGATTGGGTTGGTGTGATCTTGATTGATTGTCTTCATATCTTCTCAATCCAATCTTGTTTTGACTTGATTAATCACCAACGGAACAATGCTTCCAATTGCCTAACTCTGATTCTCTCCAGAGAAGGCAGGACCAGACACCAGGCAACCTCGGTGTCTTCTGGTCCTTATCTGGTGAACAATCAGAATACTCAGTAGAATAAGGGAATCAAACTGAGCATCTTTTGTTCCACCAGACAAGTCTGGTCCGGACTCGTCTGGTCTGGGGAAGGTCCTCTGCCTCTGGTCTGATCTCCTCTGGTGAAGTCCTCTGGTGGAGTCCTCTGGTGAAGTCCTCTGGAGGGGTCTTCTGGTGACTCTTCTGGTGAGGTCTTCTGGTCTGGCAGTTCCCCCTAGACTAAGTCCTAATCTAGATCATCATCTGGCTAACAGGTCCAGATGGTCCTATTACATCTTCTGGTTTGTTTTAACTCATCAAAACTAACAAATTTTTATCCTAACAGGTCTCAACAAAGATGGAAAGAAAATTCATTGGATAACGTGGGACTTTCTCTCCAAACCGAAGGGGTAAGGGGGTTTGGGATTTCGAAAACTAGTGGATTTCAACAAGGTTCTTCTAGCTAAGCAAGTGTGGCGTTTTATCTCAATGTCGGATTCCCTTGTTGCTCGCATATTTAAGGCACGCTACTTTAAGGATGTGGACGTTATGGACGCTGAAATTGGATCAAATCCCTCTTTTGTTTGGAGATCACTCTGATGGAGTATGGATTTGCTTCGAGACGGGCATAGATGGTGTATCAATGATGATAGCAAGATCCAAATTTATAAAGAAGCTTGGGTGGCAGGGCTCAGTGATGGGCGATTAAAGTCCAGGCGTGGTAGTGGTTCCGCTGTATCATGCTTTATTTTGCCAACTAAGGCATGGAACGAAGAATTGATAGCTGAGGCCTTCCTCCCCTTCGAGAAGGAGGCTATTCTTAAAACATCGATCATTTTTCAGGATACCGAGGAAGACTCGAGGTTTTGGAAGCCAAACCCCAAAGGAAATTACAGTGTGAAATCGGGCTATTTAACTTACAGAGCCGGCAAAGCAAGGAGTCTGGGACCAGAATGCTCGGGTGGAAATAATGAGGAAGAGAAGTGGTGGAAACAAGCTTGGAAGTGTGTGCTACCCCCGAAAGTTAAAATTTTTCTTTGGAAAGTGTTGAATGACGCTCTTGCGACTGAAGGAAACCATGCACGACACCATGTTCCTCTCTTGCCGAGTTGTGGTTTGTGCAATAGCTGGGGGGATAGCACCCTATACTCACTGTTTTTTTTTTTTTTTTTTTTTTTTTTTTTTGCGCAGCGGTGAGAGGGATTTGGAAGGAAGCAGACCTTTGGGAGGTGATGAAAAAAGGAAAATTCATGAATACATGGGAGTTCATGTATATGCTACTGACTATGGTAGGAGCTAAGGAAAAGGATGAAATTATAATGGTGATGTGGGGGATCTGGAGGGAACGCTGCAGGATTGTGCATGAGGAGAGAGAAGGGCACGTTCAGGGCAAGGAAAAAATAAGAGTGGAATGGGCATGTGAATTTTTAAACTCGTACAAAATAGCCAACGCCCATCTAAAATCTTTCCAGAGCTCAGCGAGAGGACAGAGGAATTACGTATCGGAGCGGGAGAAGTATGATGGGATTACGGTGCTCGTTGATGCGAGCTATGATGAGACACAGAACAGATTCTCCATTGGGTTATTTGTGATTGATGGGGAGAAGGTTCCGGTAGCAGCAGGGTGTAGGAGGATAGATGACCCCGGATCCGTTTTCGGAGCGGAGCTCGTTGCCATTAAAGAAGGAATTCATAAATGCAAAGCGCTGGGACTCGGACGGGTTAGAGTCTGGTCAGACTCGCTGGAGGCGGTTAAAGCTATACATCTGAAAGAGAAGTGCTTCAGCCCCGGCAGTGCATGCCTTAAGGACATCTGGGACGATATGAAGGAAGGAGTAGTGGGTGTTGTTACCTACATTCCGAGGGAGCAGAATGTCATGGCTCACAAATTAGCAAAGATGGCTTTCAACTCTCCGAATCCTCAAGATTGGAGCGGAGTAGATATTTCGATTGCAACCAAGAATATAACCCATGTGATGTAACTCTCCTTGTAATTTGCGGGTTGTTATTCTGTTGGAGCACACATACATAAATATTTTTTTCTAACAAAGATAAACATTACAAAAGTAAAACTATTTAAACTACTAACCGTGTGTCACACGGGTAACATACTAGTTTATTTATTAGTACTAGTTAAATACTCCCTCCGTCCCTTATTAACTGTCCCATTTTATCCAAAATGGTGTCCCTTTTTAATTGTCACTCTACTAATACCAATGCATATTTTAGCTAATTTTTCCACCATTGCCCCTAATAAATAGTGAAAATAATCAACATCTTGTAATAAATGGGGATAATAAATAAGGGTGTAAGTGTCTTTTGATACATTAATAAATGAGAAAATTGGTTTGTGTGAATGGATAAAATGGGACAGATAATAAGAGACGGAGAGAGTATTTTTTATACTAATTGTCATTTGTATTGTATCACACTTTTAATTTCCGATACCATTGCAAATATTCAAAATATAAAACTAACAGTTTTGAATTTAGGTAAAGTTGCATACTAGCCCTAGTCTGTTGTCGCTCTCTGGCAATCCCCCCGTCGCCGCTGCTTTTGTAGAATATATGATTTATGCCTTTGTTTCTTAGATGCGTAATCCAAAGGAAGTTGAGAAGGAGCAATATCACGATGATTTTGATGTAAGTAAGAAATCCTTGCATTTCCTTGACATTTGTTAATTTCATGATTCAGTTTGCGATACCCAAAAGTACCTGTTATATTGGTATTTGATAGTATATGATTAGATGCTATTGCTGGCTCAAGTTTTTATCTGAAACATACATGTGGTGCACATTAGAAGAGGATATTGTATTCTGGATAGAAAATGCAACATCTCCTTAATTAGAAGTTGGTTTGCAAAACATAGGGAATTCTTTTGTCCTCAAAGTTTTATTCAGCATATTTCACAGTCCTTTGTAGATGTTTACAATAGTTTATTACTCTGTTCTACGATTTAAAGGAACACTTGTAAACAAGCCTTTTGGTTCTCAATGTTTTTGTTCTTTCTACCCCTGATGGTTTAATTAGTATCAGTATAGTTGTATAATCGATTCATGAATAGGAAAATGAACAAGGAATTGTTAAAATGATGAGTTACATGTATGTATTGTTTACCATAAGTTTTCCAAGACTAACAATCTTTTGTCAAGTTATTTAAAGTTGTTTTTTAATAGAAATCAAGCTGGTTTATTTTTTGGAGAGGGTGAATAAGGATATTTACTGGACTCAGTAACGAAAGATGGTAACCAATAGAAATGTCCATGCTTGAGATACCTTAAATTCCCATGTTGAATCTCTGATTCTCCAGTGGGCCTTACTGAAAAGGTTATCTTGATCTCTTGACTTGTAGTTTCCAAGGGGGTGTTGGACTCTGACGACCTTCCTCTTAATGTTTCAAGGGAGATCCTTCAGGAGAGCTGAATTGTAAGGAAATTATGCATTGTTATCTCGTTAATCAATTTTTTTTTAATAATTATCGGCATCAAATTCATGCTCATTCATTATTTATTCCAAATGAGGAACAAACTGGTTAGGAAGACTTTTGATATGATTCAGCATCTTTTATGGAAAGTGAGAATAAAGAGGTTGGTTTCAAGTAGTTTAACTTTTTCTCTCTTTATGTACTGAATAATTACGTACACTACACTCCTATCTTAAGATTTCTAAAAGTTCTGGGAAAATTTAATTAAAATAGTCCTGCATATACAAAAGATATATACATGTACTTATCAATATGATGAAAACATAGCTTTTCAAATTTTGTTGCAGGGTTACTGGGAGATTTTGTGGAATTTCTTGCTTCACACCTTGCAATTATTGTTTCAATAATGGAGGCCTTGTAACTCTGTGTTCAATCTTCAGACTTTATATTTATAGGTATTTTACAGTTTGTACATAGCTATAAAAAGGTTAGCTATCCAACTCTAGCAATTGAGATTCAAAATGACTCAATAATGTTTGAAAATTGGTTGATGCAATTCCATTTAATTGTTATTGGAATTAAATGTTTACAATTTTGTATTAAAAAGATTGATACAATATATTTACTATTCCCTCCTATTTTTTTTATATGTCGTTTTGACATTTTATTGAATTTGCAATATGTATGGCGTTTTGATATAATAGGTCCATTTTGCCCTTAATTTACTCCCTAATTAAATGCTAATTGTTTTTTTGTAATTTCCAAAGTTTGAATAGGTCTCATTCTTCCGTCCCCTCCTTTCAATCCCCATATGACTCCTTATTCCTTAAATCATGCTTTTGCCGAATTGAATTTCAGAATTTTGGAGACAAAGAAATTTATTATTGGTAAGTTCTCTTTTCTTTTCTACAATATCTCTAATTTAATTCAAAATTCATTCACTAGAAAAATGAGACTGCGGATTGATTTTTCGGTGACGATTTATTATTTTTGGAGGATTACAGTGGAAAGTTGTCATCATCATTGCTTTCTTTTGGATAATTATTATATATTCTGTGTTCTTTTTTCTAGGGGAAATACCTATCATTTCAAGGTTTTCTTTTAAATGATTGAAAGTTTGTGATATACATACTGAAATACTTTGTGTTTATGTATTAGATGAGTCATGGAAATAAAATAGTGTATCTCTCATTCACTTTGAATGTCTCTAATTATTGATGATTGGTTATTGTTAAATATTCCATGGATGAAAATTGGAAAAGATAATATAGGATAATTAATAAATGAACTTTGTTTTACTTTAGTCCACGTAATTTTATTTATCCTAATTCTTAAACTTGGAGCGCTCTATTTTTTAGAGTTTTACAAAAAAAAATTATACACAGTATGATTTAGGTAAACATTATACTCCATTCAATTACTTTTTGTTGTAGGGGTCATAACTTCACGTTTTGAATATGGATGCCAACGAAAATGACGATAATTATCTTGAAGAGGCAAAAACGTCATTTGAAAAGGATTTGAAAGAAGCAAAAGCATCCTTGGAAAAAGCCGAAAGTATTGCAATGCAAAATTGTAATGCAGAAAAATCATTAAATTTGTATGCGTCTGATTCTGATGTTGAAGAAGACGTTCACCGATCTGGAACACCTTCCATTCGTCGTGTAAAAAAGAAGGTCTCCGCTAATCATCAAGATGAGAAAGATGCGACAAAAAAAAAAGGTCATCATGAATCATCATGATGACGAAGATATGACAAAAAAGAAGGCCACCGCGAATCATCAGGATGAGGAAGACGTGACCAAAAAGATACTTAAGATTTATTTACCACAGTATAAGGAAAAATAGATTGTTATTGTGCTAGTATTATTTTATGTTTGCTTATTGTGTTATTAATTATTTGTGATTAGATATTTTTTTCAAATTTCATGATGGTATGAAAATTTGATTGGTTGTTTACAAATTGTCTTAAATTTACCAAGTTATTTTATTTGGTTTGATTTTAAAATGATCAATGTCGTCTAACTTTAAAATATTATTGGTAGATGAAAACTCACAATTAATTGAGTATGTAAATTAGAAGATTCAACTCTCACATCTTTGCAATACTATAGACGAATGAAAATAATGATCTCATCCCTCCACTTGAAAAAAAATATGCTTAAGTTACCATCACAAAAAAAAAATTCAAACCATGATTAGTCATTACAAAGCAACCCAACTTGTTCATGTTGACTTATCATGAGGCTTCTTGAGCAAGTTTTTCCTTTAGAATCTTTCAATACAAAGCTTCAATCATTTTGTCCATGTCCTCCTTCCATACACAAAATAAAAATAAAAATACAGAACGTTAGTAAATCCATAAGACCATTTCTAACCCACACATAGAAGAAAAAAAACATGTCAAAAAATTAACTTACCAGGTCGATTCGCTACCAAATCTCTGGTCGTTTGCACTAATGTAGTCTCACATGAAATCTGAGTAGGAAGACAACCTAGCCTCTGAAGCTGCCTTTTATTTATGTGTGGAATTTTATATCGATTTCCTCCTCTCAACTTCATGGCTTCTTTCACACATAGTTGCAATGTCAACCACACATAATTTAGTTTGATTGGTGAATAGTCACAAAATGCTTTCTCCATTGCCTGAACAAGCTCAGGAATAGTTCTAGCGTGCATTTTTTGTTGCAAAGATTGTATGGCTCTAAAAAAACCAAGGTCAAGAATGTTGAAATCAGGAGAATTTGAGGGTTGAAAAGTTAACTGAATGTTAAACCCACTTTGTAAAGCTGCGGCTAGAAAATCAGGGTCAGTAGGAGGAACATGTGTTCTGGCGTTGTCTTGTCGAATGAAAATAGTTTCCCCGCGTTCCGATCTTGTTCACTTCTCCTGAATTGCCAGAATAACCTTCTCAATTAAAAATTATTTTATAGTCTCTCTCTTAACAGACGTGATCGCTTTCATCTCCATAGTGTCAGCATCTCTATTTCTGCCACTTCTTTGGGCGGCTTGTTCAGTGACAAATGGTTAGCATCCAATTTTACCTTCAAATACCACTCTTCCTTCATCATCAAATCTTGGACGAGCCGTAGCTGCTAAGAACATCACTTTTGCAATGAAATTTTTACTCTGATATGACCTGTCAGGATCGCCTTCTTTCTCGAGCAAGTAATACGTTTGATCTTTTTTGTCAAGTAAAACCACTTCTCATCGATGTGCACGTGGTTATACAATCCATTAAACTAGGATCGTTCAACATTGTGCTTTCGTCAAGCATCGACAAGCAAAACTCTAATCGAGATGTTTTATTTTTCTCTTTTAAATGTGGTTTGATAGCACTTGAGTGGCGACGGAGGACGCCTTGCATAAAAAGATGATACAACTTCGAGTAGCTAACTCCTAAAGCATTTGAAAGAGATGTTAGCGTTGTTCGTTGATGCAACTCTATTTCTTTTACCCGATTTAAATCAATCTCAATTCATTTGCGACCACAATGTCTTGCCCTCCTTGATGTATTAAACACTTACTTTATGAGAATAATTCGTTTATCGCATTTGCTTTGAATATGAATGAATGTTATATATTTATTGCAACTCGTTCAATAAATATAGTATGTGTTACATTGTAGTTAATATGGTGATACCAGATCATGGAAGATCACATTAACAGTTTCCTTGTAACTAAACGTACAAATTCACGACCTAGGTGGAATTGAACAATCCGCCGTGAAAGGTCAATGTGTACATCTCAGATTGACTTATCTTGACCAAGAGATTACACTAGCACATTTAGTATGTGTTGAAGAGGACCTACAACGAGGATAAATTCTTTTGTTCTGAAATGTGAAGAATTAGACCTCAGTGGTGATTGATTTCTTAATCTCTGTCACTTAAATAGAACCGTGTGTGGTTAATAGTTATTGCTTTGATTCATGTTGGGTGAGAATCATTGTGACTTCGAACCTTGTGTTTTGGGAAATAATATTAATCATACGACGGTTTCTAAGGTTTAATACGTAGAAATGTGTGCGAGTACGGCTCGTGTGATTTATCCCCTTTGGTGGGCTCAGAAGTTTTATCGTACCAAATCTTGCAAGTGAAGAATTAGTTTCTTCGGTACGGATAATAATGTTGAGCTGTCTTTACTTCAAGGTAAAAGATATTAATTAATTTGTTGCTATTCAGAGGCTTAATTAATTAATGGACTAGATAATCTTAAACACAGGAAACAATAACCGAGAGCCCATATTATCGTAATATGGATTAAGATGAATAGTGCAATATTAATTTATTAGTGGTATTAATTAATATTAATGGGCTGAATAATGTATAGTAATTCAGAAGCCCATTGGAGGTCCAATCTTAGTTCTCCTAAAGGCCCCTCAAGTAGCCCAATAAGTAGCCCGATAATAATAAGGTGATTTAAATAAAAGAAAATTATTATTGCTGATTTTTCTTCTTAATTTTCAAAAATTATGATATGGAGAGAGAAAATATCTTGTTGATTTTTTTGGAAAGATATTATGGAAGATATGTATAATAGGAATACAAGATTATCTCATAAATTCAAAAAGATACAAATCTAGTTATTTCAATCCCCATATTTTCGAAAATCATATATAGTTGGAAGGTGAGATTTTTGTGGAATATTTTTTATATATTGGATATATTCAAGATTTCTTGGAGGCCAAGAAAAATATTTTATCTCCCATATTCCAACCCAAAATTTCGAAATCACCTCTCCTAAATATAGAGGATGATTATTTCATCTCCAGCTTACAGTTTCACACTGTTGAAAAAAAAAATCAGCAACAATATTTTTCTTTCTTCCTCGTTATTTTATATTGTTCGTGAGCGCTTCCCACCGGCGAACGAATAAGGCGAAAGGGAATACTTGAGAAGGTTTTTACGGTTGATAGCATCGTCTCACTTGTCCCGTAGATCTCAGTTGGATGTCGCTTCAAGAGGTACCTAAATGCATAAATTCTTAGGGGACGCTTGGTTAACAACTCTTCAATGGTAATGGGAATGAGATTGAAAATTAGTGTAATTAGCATGGTTCATGAGAACAAAATCACTACCTCTCCTCCTAAATAAGGTAATCACTACTCCATTTTGATTACCATATTCTCTTCCTGCAATCATCCTCCTCAATCACTCCCCCATTCCTCCACCAACAACCATTTGTTGTCAACTTCTATTCCAAAATTGGGGCATGACACTAGCAATGGTGTCACCATTGAAACACTTCTTCCCCTAACATATCATTTTTCTTATGAGGGCATTGATGGAAATAAATTTCCATTTCCATTACCATTGAAGAATTGCTAACCAAGCGCCCCCTTAGTTTTTCCGCCATAGAATTTTACGTGAAATAAATTCGTATGCATGATTAATTGTTGTTGGCATAATTTTTATTTGAATTAATTTAGGATTAATTCATGCTAGTAATAATTAATTTAAATTCGTATTTAAATATCATCCCGAATAGATCCGGGCACCGGTAATGTTCCCAACACATTCTTAATTCTTCGTCTCCATCTTTGTTCCGATTCGGTTCCAATTTATTTACAAAAAATAAATAAACCTAGATCTAGACTAGTCTATTACATTTATCGAATCAAACAAATAAAAAAACTAATCTACTCGTGGATTTTCTCACGAGAAAAACAAATTCGGACGAATCGAATTAAAAAATAAAAAATATTCATACGCATGAAAATAGAAAAAACATTAACCATGACAATTAGATACCTGCAAAAAAGATCTAGCAATCCTACTATCCAATTTCAATTTAATATTTTCCAATTTAAATTCCAATTTAAAGATCAGAGCCCGAAATCGTGGCTCTGATACCAATTGTTGGGAAAATTCAGGGTGCTCGAATCTATTCGGGATGAAATTTTAATACGAATTTAAATCTAACTATTACTAGCATGAATTAATCCTAAATTAATTCATATAATAACTATGCCAACAACAAATTTACATGCATATGAATATAAACACGTAAAATTATATTGCGGAAAAACTAAGAACTTTACGTATATATGTACCTCTTGAAGCGACATCCAACCGAGATCTACGGGACAAGCGTACCGATCCTATCAACTGTAAAAACCTTCTCAAGTATTTTTTTTGCCTTATTCGTTTTCCGGTGGGAAGCGCTCACGAACAATTTTAAATAACAAGGAAGAAAGAAAATATTTATTATTCTTGATTTTTCCAACACATGGAATTATGTACTTGTGAATGAAATAATCACCCCTATTTATAAGAAGGGATGGCCGAAAATATGATGTAGAATAGGGGAGAGAATCTTTTCCTGGGCCTCCAAGAAATCTTGAATATATCTCATATATTCTTTTCTCCATAATAAAATATTCCACAAAAATCTCAACCTCCTTATTATAAGCTTATTTTCGAAAATAATGGTTAAAGAATACAAGATTTGGATCTTCTTGAATTTATCAGATAATCTTATATTCCAAGAATACATATCTTCCATAATATATTTCCAAGAAAATCAACAAAATCTTTTCTTTCTCCATATATATATTTTTCAAAAATTACATGAAAAAGTCAGCAATAATAATTTTCTTTTATTTTAATCACCTTATTATTATCGGGTTACTTATTGAGCTACTTGAGGGGCCTTTAGGAGAATTAAGATTGGACCTCCAATGGACTTCTGAATTACAATATTGAGCCCCAATATTATTCAGCCCATTAATATTGACTATTACCACTAATAAATTAATATTGCACTATCCATCTTAATCCATATTACGATAATATGGGCTCCCGACTATTATTTCCAGTGTTTAAGATTATTTAGTCCATTAATTAATTGAGCTTCTGAATAGCTCTAAATTAATTAATATCTTTTATCTTGGAGTAAAGACAGCTCAACATTATTATCCATACCGAAGAAACTAATTCTTCACTTGCCAGATTTGGTACAATAAAATTTCTGAGCCCACCCAGGGGAAAAATCACACGAGTCGTACTCGCACACATTTCTCTGTAATAAACCTTAGCAACGGTCGTATGATTAATATTACTGTCCAAAACATAAGTGTTGGGATATTTAGTTTTGATGATTTTCCAAAATGACTTGTAATAGGAATGAGCAGTCAGGATTGTGTATTATAAGATTCAGGTTAGGCTAGTCTATTTTCAGTTTGCAGGTAGTCAGTTGAGGGGGAACTCAACTATCTCGGAACCTGAGAAGTCAGAGCCATCCTAGAGCAAACAGACTGGCATCAAGTCAGAACCCTGAAGACCTGAAGACCGTTCTGAAGGAAGTCCCACTGAGTATAAACCTGACTTTCTAAGCTGGTCAGTGGACTACTCAGTGAAGAGCATGATCATGTGGATCAGTGCTGTGCCTAGTAGATCCTCAAGGAGTCAGGCTACTGAGGAATGAGAGGCTGCCAATTTGCCTTATGTCAACTCTCCTGAGTGGACTTAAGTCCACTGAGAAGACTTAAGGTCCAATGAAGGAAGTCCACAGAGAAGACTTAAAGTCTACTGAAGAAAGTCTACTGAGAAGACTTAAAGTCCAATGAAGAAAGTCCACTGAGAAGACTTAAAGTCCAATGAAGGAAGTCCAGTGAGTAGACTTCAAGTCCAATGAAAGTTCCTAAGAAGACCTCAAGTCTACTGAAGAAAAGTATCCTAAGAGGACTTCAAGTCAGCTGAAGACAAGTTGCCTGAAGTCAGGACTGCCCTGATCAAGTACCCTGAACAAAAGAGCCGTTGGACTCAGTCCACGTGGACTAATCAAGACAAGGCAGCGAATCTGACAAAAGCTGACAAGGCCGTACTTCATTGAAAAGGAGAATTTCACTCCAGAGATAGTCTGGATTTGAATGTTACTCTCTCCAACGGTAACATTCAAATCCACACTATAAATACAAACTCAAGCTGCATTTAGAAGAGCGGAGCAGATGTGAGAGAGAGTGCAAGTTCTAGGGAGGCATAAGGAGGCATCATCTCCATCAAGAACACTGACCCTGAGTTCTACATAGTCATATTTGAGTGTTCTAGTTTGTATACTCGAGCCTATCATATACATCCTAAGCTTAGAGAGATTTTCCCAATCCTAGTTTTCAGGCTAAAACCATGTAAGGGAAAATCTCACCTAGTTGGAGAAAGCAACACCAAACCCAAACCCTTTCCCGAGTGTTAGAGTTAGTGGTTGAAGTTAGGTGTGGAGAGGCAGTCCCTGTGAGAAGAGGGATGTGAGGCCAGTTCGAGAGGCAGCTCCGCGGAGGGGCGTGAGTCCAGTTGAGAGTGCACCTTGGCACGTTAAAAACAAGCTAATCCTTAGTGGATTATCCTGTTCAATCAGGTTAGTGGATGTAGGAGCTTGAGCCTCTGAACCACTTTACATTGTTGTGTTCTTTATTGCTTTACTGATTTGCTTAAGCACTGCACTGACCACTCATTTACCAAGCATTTCAGTGCACTGCAGTGTTTAAAAACAAAAAATCCTAAATTCCCAAATGCAAATATTTTCACGGGACCATCAATAAGGTTCAAAGTCACGGTGATTCTCACCCAACGTGAATCAAAGCAAACTATTAATCACACACGGTCCTATTTAAGTGACTGAGATTAAGAAATTAATAACCACTGAGGTCTAATTCTTCACATTTCAGAACATAAGAATTTATCCTCGCTATAGGCCCTCTTTAACACATACTAAATGTGCTAGTGCAATCTCTTGGTCAAGACAGGCCAATCTGAGATATACAGATTGACCTTTCACGGAGGATTGTTCAATTACACCTTGGTCGTGAATTTTTATGTTTAGTTACAAGAAAATCGTTAATGTGATCTTCCGTGATTTGGTATCACCACGTTAACTACAATGTAACACATACTATATATATTGAACGAGTTGCAATAAATATATAACATTCATTCATATTCAAAGCAAATGTGATAAAAGAATTATTCTCATAAAACAAAGTGTTTAATACATGAGTTATATGAAGTAAAAACATATTTTCACGTATAACTCCAACACATGTTTGCCAATATTTGTTTGAAACACTGTAACAATTAAAAAATATCTCAAGACACATTTCATATAAAGTACTAATTATTATTATTATTCTATCAGCAGGTGAATTTTTTTAATTTTTTAATATTAGTATTATTTTTCAATCACGAGTACGAACTATTAAATACAGACAGAGAGTCAAAAGTTTGTTCCCCAATGGAAACCATAGCCCCGCAGCTATCGCCACTGTCAATAATATCAATACTCAATTCAAAACTCTTCCTCCAAACCCTATTAAATTCAAATTCAATTGCCCTTTCACAGACCCAAATATAAAACTCCAAAACCCATAAGAATCAAACCAAAATTGCTTATACCATTAAACCGGTTGCCACCACTTCTGACATTTTAAACTTGTTGGATAGCCTCAAATTGCTTATACCATTAAACCTCTACACTTCGCTCATCAAAGAATGTACCGAATTGAATGACCCTTTAAAAGCTATTAAATTGCATGAGCATATCAGAAGAAGTAGGCTTCCTTAACATATTGTTGAAATACGATCTAATTAAAAAAAAAAGCGCTGAAAAAATTTTGGGTTTTTTTTTCCCCAAAAGTATAGCAAGTTTCATAAGAAAAACTTCTAGAAAAGTATAGCAACTAAAAAAGTATACCAAGTTTCATAAACTTATTCAAAAGTATACTGTATACCAACTCCTTTCGCTCATCTTTTTAGCAATTAATTTTTAAAATATTTTTTATTTTTCATAAGAAAATCAGTTTTGAATTTGATCCTATGAAAAAATAAAAAATAACAAAAGAGATAAAATTACATATGTATGTTGATTACCACTCAACTTGTATTTTTCAGAAAATAAAACTACCCGCGGTGATGACAGCTTGAAGCGAAATCTTGTAGAAAAAGAAAATTTTGTATTATGGGTTAAGAAAAGAAAGACTGAAAGGGGCTGGGGGTGTATGGAACGAAATACTAAGGGTTATTTTTCATTAAAATGGGCATATAAGTAATTTAATAAATATATATAATAAAAAAGAATTAAGAGGGGTGTATGTATTAAAGATGGAGGGGTATTTAACTGGACCCTTGTGAGAAACTGAATGTTAAGTTGTGTTAATTGAACAAGTGTCAAAGTGGCCGGATCTCATTTCAACAAATACAACAAAATAATATAATATGATTGTGGAATGAAGAGTGAAACTGGTTTATACATGAATCACTGAAGGGTATTAGTTGTTTTCATTGAAGAGTATTAGTTGTATTCACTGAAAAATATTACTAATTTACACTAAAGAGTCTTAGTTGTTCAGTGAAAATGAACTAAGACTCTTCAGTGTAAACCAGTAATACTCTTCAGTGAAAACAACTAATATTTTTCAGTGAAAATAATTAATACTCTTTAGTGATTCATATATAAATTAATTTCACTCTATACATACTCTTGTGGAATATATTCAAATTTTCTCAATATTATTATATTAATTTTTGAGCATGCAATGAAAATATTGTACAACATACTCATGGTTTTAAAAGTGGAGTCAATTGCAACATGGATATCTATGAATATGTTATTTGGCTTCTTTACTTAAATATTTCGTTTTGGCTTAATATTGCAAAAAGATCCCATTGAAATGCCTACTCTCTATTCCTAAATTGAGCTTTCAAATATAGAAAAATCTGCAAATATTTTTGCAATTTTGAAAATGCTTCTCCTTTGTGGCTTAAAATAAGTGTTTATGAAGACATGTCATATAGAAGTTCTATGTATTGACTTAATATCTTATATGTTTGTCACACTGTCATATGCATTTGGTGTACGGTACACTCACTCAACAGTTGAGGTTGTTTACATTGAAAAGTATAGGCTGATTACACTAAAAAATTTGGTTAGATTACACCGAAAAGTTTACACTGAAAATTTGGTTTCAAGTGTAAACTTTTCAGTGTTATCTAACCATACTTTTCAGTGTAAACAAATCATACTTTTCTTTATAAACAATCTGAATTGTTGAGTGATTACACCATACACCAAGTCCATAAAAGAGTTGCTCTATATGTTTATAAATTGATTTCATACCTTGCATCGGTTTAAGATATATAACATATGAATGGTTCAAGAATAAATTTAATATTTGAAAATTTGAGATTACAAAAAATGTTTGATATTGAGTTCATGTTTTTCAATTACTAGTTATATAACACGTGCGTTGCACGTTTTACATAAATCGTAAGAATTAGTAGTAGAGAATCATCATTTTATACCACAACAAAAAAAATTCTCTTCTGTGTATATTTCTCTTAGAATTCTTTGACGATTCACCTTGAAAAACAACTTTTTGTTATAATCTTTTGCTTCTTAAAATATAGCCTTTTTAACATGCAAAACTTACACACATAGACATAAATAAGTGGTGAAAATGGATTGAGAAAGAAAGAGAATTTGCAAAATGACAAGAAATCCCATAAATAGTGTCCCATACATTCACACTCCTTTTTCCTCTGATTTGTCTTGTCTATATTCCTTTTTGGGGCAATTTTTTCCAATCACAAACCAAATACCAACATTCAAAATGCTGCAAATAACTCTTGACGCAAAATTTGCTAATGTTTCCCTTAATCAATAACCTGAGGACATATATTTAGTATTATATATTGTCAATGACACCTTCTATTACATCATAAATATCAATTCTTCTATCTTAAACAAGATTAAGTTATATAATAGTGAGTTGCAACATTCAATTTTAGGAGCCACAATTCCATGGGACAATTTGCTGCACTGTAGCAAAGTAATTCTTGGGGATTGATATTCCTCCAACAATGGTTCAACAAACCTTTTATGACAATCGTCGGGGAAAAACAACAAAATAAGAAGCTAAATAGAAAGATATGAAACATCCTCCAACACTAAAGCAATTGTTACGTTGAATTTAGTTGTAAGATTTCATGTAGACAAAACACTAAGCCATATTTTATTCGGTGAAAAAAATTAAAAAGATAACTTTTGAGGAATTCTTTAGAATATATACATATATACCTTGAATTTCAAGGAATTGGGTTCTGCGCTCACCTCCAAGTTGGCCCGATCACCACCCTATTGTAACAAACAATTTAAAGTTATTATGAAATTAATTTTGAATCTCTGAAAATCAACATCGCAATATTCTTAATACATACATTAATCCCCTAATTTAACAGAAAAATAGAACAAGACCCTTACCGCTTAAAAAATGAATAAAAGTAGTCTAGAGAGGTTGAAGAAGGTAGACCAACATAAAGCAAGATCCAGATGTAGGAAAGCAACAGAAGAAGTTAGACCAACTTAAATTAGCAACAAATATAGTATCTCAATACAATTACAATTTCTCCCATGTACAAACAGAGGCACTTTAATTCTGCATAAATATCTAAAATGTTGTCATATATCTCCATGAAATCCTAACAGTGCAGCAACAATTATAATTTTGTGGTAGAATACGAATCATTCTGCTAAAGTATTAACCAAGATAAGATCTCTGTATTTAGGAAATGTCAAGATTTAGCTTTCTTATTCTTAGCTCGAGCAGAATTAGTTAAAAAGAAGAATCCCAACATTTTTAGTCTAAAAGTCAGAGAGCGGTAAATTAAGAAACCAGGAACAAATAAATAAACTATAGACGATTAAATGAAAATCCTACACAAACATTATATATGGATAATATAATCACTTTTAAATCAAAGTGATAGGATCCCCAACATAGATTATTCAAGAATGCAGGTAATATTTCTACCCCAACTATACCATTCAGATTGTAAAAAAAAAAAAAAAGTTAATATGAAAGTTTGTCATTTAATACCTTAGCAGGATAAGGCAATGCTTCATTTCCATTGGATAATCCATGAATTCCATCAGAGACCACACTTGTAGAGCTTGTGTATATAAGTCTTTTTACTTTCAGCTCAATACATGCATCAATTATGTTATGGGTCCCTATAAATTATAGTCATAACATAGTAAAGAAAAGGTAAAACACTAATTATAGGTGAACAAAAATGGATAGATAAATTTTTTGGTAATATACACAAAATCACAAGCATCATGTTCATATTGAGAAGATGACCCAGAATTAACCTTGCACATTAATGGAATAATGTAAATTATGGTTATTAATGGAGGAATCACAAGCAGCCATATGAATGACAACTTCATCTCCTTGGCCTGCTGCAATGCAAAAAAAATTTAGTGTGTTAAATACCTGCAGTTAAACTAACTTCAATTATTACGCCATATATATTCTGAAACTTTTTTTTTCTTTTTTATAAAACTGATCGGAGCATTTCGACATACTTACTTGCTTTATTTCATCATTTATATACCTAATTTATAAAGATTTACAGCACATCTTCATAGCATATTAAGCAGTGTTGTAAGTTTGTAATAAATCCCCACCTAGATCCTGCAGGCCTCTGAAGTACATGTAAACTTGCTGCACAATATTTGGCATGGATAACTCAGTTTTGGGACAAAGGAGAAACCGAATAAACGAGAAAATACGAGCAAGAAGTGAACCTAAATCACCCATATGCTGATCAGTGACTCGATGCAGAAGAATGCGAATCCAACGAAGTAAAATATCTGCAAAGAAGACGAGATGTCTCAGAGGCCTTATTAACTTGTAAAGCAAATCGTGAATTGAATGCACGTTACTGTTTTACCCCAACCAGAGAATTTTCGGTTAAAAGATCGATTGCGGGCAAGATTCCACTGCAAATGAAACAAATTGGGCATGCATCAGTTAGCAATACAACAAAAAATAATTCTTAGTAAGTGTATATGTAAATCTGTCTTAGGTAAATTTTTCAGTTTGTATTTCTTCTTCTTTTTTAGTGTAAGATCGACCCAAGTTTGCACAAGGAATGCATTCTAGCCAAAATAAATAGAAAAAATACATACGTCAAAGATTTCCCTTTAAAGATAATTGGAGGAGCAACAGAGGCTAAGACGCAGAAGCCAATGTGGAACTGCACGGAACAACGGAAAAGTTCATCAGAAACCTTAAAACATTTGAGGATAATTAGAATTAAGTGATTATACACTTACCATGTAAGCCAAGAAGAACCATCCAAATTTCAGAGCACTATCGGTCCTGGAATGAAAAGGCAATAATAATGAAAACCTGAACTTTGATGAACAGAAAATGTGTACTATGAAAAAATAGCAAAAGAGGCTGCCATATGCTTATATTAGTTTGTTCAGCCAAGGAAACATGATAGGAGAGAAAAACAGGCAAAAGATAATGAAATTTCACCATCATAAAGTGATGGTTGTAAAGCCAATAACTATATGGTGGATATATATTGTAGAATTATACAAGTACGACCCAGAAATCAAATTGTATGATAGTCAATTTTGATAGGAAGATTGCACAGCGGAGTAGAGGGATGAAAGAAGAGATTAAAGACGAAGCGAGTGCATTAAGTACCTTGTTGCACGATAAAGAGGACGGTACCAAAATACATAGGCTCCTGGAACACCAGATATAAGGTAGATGATAGCAAGAAACCAAATTGTTGGACCTACATTAAGAAAAGAAAAAATAAATGAAACTCATTAACATCTTTAAGGATTTTTGAAGACTGGAGAAGAGGGTAAAATATAATTCATCACCAACCTTCCCCCTTGATCCACGCTACGGTAACAGCCACTACGTTCCACAAAAGACATACAACAATACCTGCAAACCAGTTGCAATATATCAAGTAATGATTAAATCAACTTATCAGAAATACATACAAACTATTTACTGGATTTTTCTTTTTCCTTTTTGTTATTATAAGGAATTCTTCAATCAATAACATTAAGGAATCTGCTAACAAAAATGTGACAAAAAATCAATGTCATGTCCCAATCCCATCAATAATATATATATTTCTTGCACCATCTAAGATTTTATTGACATTGCTTATACAACAGATACTAATTGGTACGCAAGTCACCAACGTAAGCAGTTCTAGATTCCTGTGGCGTCCAACGATGAATTCCAAGTATAATCTCCAGAGTTCTTTTTCTTATTTTTCTATTTTATGCATGTAGTAATTAGAAGTAGTCTGAATGAGGTTGAAAAGTTAGACCAACAAAAATCAAGATCCATATATTGGAAAACAACAGAAGTTAGACCAACTTAAATCAGCAACAAATATAACATCTCAATGCAATTACAATTTCTCCCACACACAAGCAGAGACTGTTTAATTCTGCATAAATATCTAATGGCACAAGCTACCTCTTGAGCCACAAATCTACAACCAATAATTTGATGTTTATAATCAATCCACATAGTATTTGTGAGAGAAATCAGAAGCAAACCCACATTTGGAATATCATCGTAAGGTGAATATTTTATCCGCCCTCATTTACCAACCATACACTTAAATTAGTAATTTTACCCCTCTTACTCTGGCATTTCTCATATAGACCTTCACACGATGCACAAATTAAAATGGAAAATTATGAAATTGAAAAATCACATTCATTATTATTTAGTCATAATTAAAATGAAGTTGCATGAGATTGCTAATGGTATTCAGCTAATTATCTTCCTACCAAAACACTTAAGAATCGATCAAATTGGTTTAGAAATTAAACCACTTCTGTGAACATAATTTATGTCGTGAGGGGATTCCAGTCCCTGAGCACTAATGGAGTTACATTCTATAACAATACACTAATTAATGGCAGCCAAATACAAAAGGAAGAAAAGCAAGTGTATGCTCAAACTATTGAGGTATATAAAAATAAAATCGATTATGACCTTTTCCATGAAGTATTGGAAATAATGGAGAGGACTAATCAGTTTAGAGAATGAAATTCATAAGCATCCACCACAGCCTTGGAAATTAAGCCACAACATTCTTACCTCTTCTGCAATAATAAACATAGTTAAGACTTTAGCAAAGTGTAATTAAGAGCAATATAAATCCTACTTGGTAAATCGTTAACTGACGATAGAAGGATTTAAAGTGTTTTCCAAGTACAATACCAGAGCCCTCCAATGAAAGCAGTTGCTTTCATTCATTAGCTTTCTCATGGACCTAACCAACAGCCAATCGCTGAATCACTATGAAACTACAAACACAATATTATTGATCAAAACATATATCAAATGGTTTAATTTCCTAAATTATTTAACAGTTAATTAGCCAAAAAGGAGAAACAATTGATGTAATCCGCGATTCCACCTAAGGTAGCTTAAAAAATTACTCAAAACCATCAAAACACAAGTATCTTTTTACCTGTTTTTTTTTTCTGGAATCGCTGGCGACGAAATCGGAGTTATCGCTATGAGCATAGACGGGAAGACATCGAAAGGAAGGTTGATACTTACATTTCATTAGATGAAATGATTAACTCAGTTTAGTTCTCTCCAAGCCCTTCTGAAGCTGGCTCTCATTTTATCATGCCTCTATTCCTCAATTACCGCCGTATAGGAATTTGAAAGATGAGGGGAAAGAGATGCGGCAACCAGACGGATCAGAAGGAGTAATCGGGGTGGTGGAGGGGGCAGACGAGAAGAAGAAACAGAGAACTGAAATAGAAAGAAATTAGGAGAAGAAGCAATGGAATGGAAATGAGAGAACTGAAACGATTGGAATTCTCAAACGGCAAGAACATAGGTAAAGGATGAAATTGTATAAAATGTAAGATGAGAGGGGCAGAGTTGTCCAAAAATAATTTATCAACTCAAGGCACTTTTAAATATGGTATAGATATTGCAACAATACAATACCAAATCACTAAGAATGTTGTAATTTTGTATATTATGTCTGAAAGTTTATCGAATCTGACTATGTTTTAATGAGTATTTTTGTCACAAAGAAGTAAAATTATTATATCTTGGCTGCATAATGTAATACTCTTTTTCAGGCCCATTTAAAATAACTCAGTTTATAGAGGTTCGAATTAGATATTAAATAAAAAATTAAGTCTTTGGATACATTAGTTTGCAAATCGAACAGAAAATGCAATTAAATATTAGCGATTGTATTACATAACTTATTTTATAAATTTCGATATGAGGGTTGTGTATATTTTATCGTCTGAATCGGCTTCTCCTCTTAGGTTTTTCTGCTTTGTTTTGGTCGAAGGCGCTAGAGCGGTGATTCGAACTGGTTTCAGCCGTGTGATATTTCAACGGGAGAAACGAGCATGTATAAAGTAAAATTGGTTCATTCATAAATTGTTGAAGAATATTAATTTTTTTACTAAAAGATATTAGTTGTGTTCACTGAACAATATTAGTTATATTCACTAAAGAGTCTTAGTTTGTTTTCAATAAACAACTAATACTCTTTAGTTAAAACAACTAATATCCTTTAACGCAAATAACTAATACTTTTCAATAAAAACAACTAATACTCTTTATTGATTCAATATGAACCATTTTTCACTAGTACATAAAATGGCTTAGAAAGCGGTTAAATTTGACCTTAGACAACGGTTAAAAATGTTTTTCAAGAAGCAGCTGTCTAAATTCAGAGAGCAGTTAGAAAACCGTTGTCTAAAATGGCGCTTAGACAGCAGTTAAAAACCGCTGTCCAAAGTAAACCACTTAGTTAGCTGTTATCAATTGCTCTTCAAAAGCCACACTTGAACATCGATTCTTAACCGCTGTCTAATATCAATATATATTTTTTATTTTATTTTTTAGTTCACTTTAGGATGCGGGTAATAACGCATTCTAAAACATATATAATTTTTTTATGAGTAAGTCTTGTATGAGACCGTCTCATGGCATGAGACAATAAGAATGAGTATAATTAGGACATTGGTTCATTAACACTTTGGTGGGGGTAAGTGTTAATTTGTGTGGTCTCATACCATGAGACTGTCTCATACAAGTTTTTGTCTTTTTTTTATATAATTTTTTATATTTTAATAAACCTGTTTATATACAAAATTACCAAAACTTATACTAATATTTATTCGTAACATCAAATAAATAAATATAATTAAATATACCAAAAATATGAAATATTATTTATCATCACAAATTAATATATAAGTTACATGCTACCAAAAGTTATAATAATGCCTTACAAGAACAATATTTCAAGAACCGATTGTAAAAATATGCAATCCAATCCATTTTCCATTTGTCCATTATGTCGTTGTTGTAAAAAGTGATCCGAGACTTATGCACAAACTGCAAATTACATTGAAAATTTAATAAAATAATACGAATTTTTATTCAATCAATAATAATTTAAATAAATCGATAAATCGACTTACTTCGAAAGGAATGGTAGTCTGAGAAGTCAGGATTATATTTTCAATGTAGCAACACACAAAATGTCCACAGTGAATGTCATCTCGCTGCCTTGAACCTATTGATTAATAATTACAGTCAAGTACTACAACTATGATTATTTTCTATTGATTTGATAATTTTCTAAAGTAAGTATACCTTAATATTTTTCCACAACACTTTACTAATGGTTTGTGAGTTTTGATCTGGAAGGCGACTCCGATACATTCTCATCACACTATCTATACTTTAATATAGGTGAAACATTCTTTGCCTATGTGGCTAGCCTCTTTCTCTCATATCTACATTATTTCTCATGTCCTCATTTTATTTTCATACTTTTGATCTTGTCCGTTCCTTTTTTTCCTTGGTGTGATCATATTCGTCTATTATTCTTTTTTTCTCCTATAGATTGGTTGATCCCCTCATTACACAATCACCATTCTACATCTCCATCATTGTGGCATCCGGTTCCATTCCATATGTCCTTCATTATTTTTCATTTCGTGTACTTGTGATTTTAAAGATAATAGGCTATTGAAGACCTTGCGTCCGAAAATTTAGTTCAACCTCTCGGTTTTGTACGATGATTTTGTTACGGCCTCGAGTAGACGGATCGTTCATGCTATTAGTTTGATCGTATTGCATGGTTCTTAATTTTTGTATATTGTTAGGGACTAGAGCGTTAATCTTAATTTGTATATATTGTTAGCACCACATTATAGGTAGATTATGTTTTTCGATTATCGATTGTGTATATTATGGTTCATTCTTATCGATTGTGTGTGTCGAACATTTTTTCCATGATTTGTAACTATAGTAAAGATTTACTTTGGTACTGTTACACATCCAATGTTCGCATAAAATTTTGTAATTATAGGAACAACTTTTCTTCCAGTGGATCGACATAATATTCTTCATCCTTTAATATTTTCTATTGTGCGTGATGATCCAAAATGGGAGTGATTAGTGTGATAATTGCTCGAAATTCATGCAATTTATTTACTCATTTTATTGGATTTTGTGTGATTATTTACATTAATATGATATTCTGTGCTTAATAGTCGAGAAAGGTGTGTTTTGCTATTTTTGCAGGAAAAAGTGTGATTTTTAAAAGCAAACATGTATCTTTAATTTTGTGAAGTTGATCGAAGAAATGAGTCGAAAAGAGAATTAAAGTTCGTGAGCGAGTAAAATGGAGGAGACAAGTAATTGGGCCAGATAAGATTTCAGCTCATTTAATTAAATTGGGGCCAATGATTTAGTTATTTTTTTCGGCCCACTTAAGGATGCAAAGCCCAAATCTCCATTTAATTCTTGTGATCAAGAATGGATTGCTAAAGCAGCAGCAACCTCACGTGAGTAAAGAAAAGGAAACAAGGCAGCAGTGGACCCCACTACTTAATTGAGAAAATGGAGCCATCTCCCTTATGGTTTGACCGAAGAAAAAGGCAAGCATCAATTTCATATTCGAAGAGAGAGAAAGCTATGTTTGAGTCTCAATTCCTTCATTTGATCGAATGAGCAAAGCTTCACATCAAGCTGAAAATTGGAAGCTCCGATTCGCCGGAGTAGCAGCAATTCACGCCCAGAAGCTTCGCGCCTCGCCGGAGTTCGAAGCAGAGCCGCGCTATCAACTCGATGCAGCCATGGCCGGAAATGCTCGAAGCCTTTCACCGCCCGTAAATGCTCGACGCCGGAAACCACCACATAGCTGAGAGAGAGAGCCGAAAGGGATGGAAGCTGGGCCCACATCTTGGGCACGTGCCACGTCTGGGAGCTGAGAGAAAGAAAGTGGCGGGACCCACTACTTGGAAGAGTTGCTTTTTAAAGAGAAAAATCGTCAGCATCTTTGTCCATTTAAGAAAGGCGTGCTTCTTTGATCGAGCAACCCAGCTCGACCAACACGAATCAAGTCGTGCAGTATATTTTTCCTCAGCTACACACTTTTATCAAACATGCACGACCGTGCACAGCTCTACACGACCATTCGGGTCGTGCACGGTCCGATTTCTGCCCGTTTTTACCATTTTTTGACCCATTTTTGACCCACTCGTCTCAAGCCCTTACCCTATACTATAAATACCCTCATTCTCAGATTTTGAAGGAGATAAGACAGAGAGAACACATTCCATACACCCCTTTGGGGGGGGCACACACCCCACACACTAGTTTAGTATTATTTCACCTTCATTTTTAGATTGTTATTTTTCTTTCAAGTTTTAGAGTAATTTAGTTTAGGATTTCAAGATTCAAGTTCTATTTCAAGCTTGTAAACCTAGAGGTGACTTCTTTCCATTTTAATGCAATTTCATTTCTATTTAGCTATTTGTTTATTATTTTGTTCTTGTTTAGCTATGGTTTTTCATTTTGAAACCATGAGCTAATTGTTTTGATGCTTGGGATGTTAGATACCATGTGAAATTTTGAGTTGGGATTGCTCTTTGCCTATTCTATGTTGATATTTGGATTATGCTTCTAATGATGGATTTGTATTGAGCTTTGATTGTTAATCTCTTGTAGCTTGTTTTTTCGAGGCATGTTTAGCGTAGACGAGAGTTACATGAGCATGATTAGATGAATGAGTGTGAGATTGATGATTGAATGCGTCTATTTTACGTTTGATTCGTCGAGAGAGAGTTAATCGTAAAGAACCCCATCATTAGACATCAATTGTTTGGATGGTTGTTTAGGTAATTGGTGAGGTCTCCTAGTAAATCCAAATTGATGCATAGAATTGGCTTGACAATCCTACTTGAGTTTCACTAGGTTGAAGATATCCTAAGCATCACCACCTTCTTATGCCTTGAATAGTGGAAGTTATGTGAAAATTAGGTTTGGGTTGTTGATTTATACCTAATTTTAATTGTTTGTGGAATTATATCCTTGTTGATTGGAATTTAGCTTTGCTCTATGCATGAATTGTTCATATTGATGTGTGAATTCATCTTAGTGTAGACGAGAGTTACATTGATTTGATGAAACCTTCGTGTATGAGTGAAGAGTGCTTAGAAGCGTATATCTCGTGCTAACTCGTCGAGAGAGAGTTAGAACGTAGGATACCGTCAATAAGCCTTAAACGTTTGATAGTCTGTTGAATGTTTACGTGAAGTGTTACTTGTTATAATTCATGAACAATTGAGATTTTGGCATAATTCAATATTTGATCCTAAGGATTACATAACGGAAACCATTTAGGGCATATCAATCTCCTTGCACTTCGTCCCGAAGTTAGATAGATTTCTATTTCTTGCTTGTTTTTAACTTTCTTGTTTAGTAGTATAATCACCCCGAGCTTGTCTTTTAATTTCCTTGCATACCAACGTGAATCGACTTAGTTAACCACTTGCTTCCTTTGGGTTCGATAATTTTATTACTTGGTCAATTGCCTTACTATAACAACGATCTCGTACACTTGCGAATGAATTCAAATTTGTGCTTAAACGAATTTGGCAATCAGGGAGCAATAAAAACAAGTATTAAGGATAATCCTCATATTATGGATAATATTAAATTATTTGGTTTGTTGCTATTTTTTTGGGATGCATGTTTACAAACACGTTGAATGTTGCAAATTTTAAGGGAAATCTACTTCAATTAGGCGAGAGTATAGCTTTTTATTTTTTTGGAATGTTTTTGGATATATTAAGTGCAGTATTTATAAATTTTTTTCCTTTTTTGAAATTCATATTCATGAATTCCTTATTTTACGTAAAGATCAAGTAACTGTATTTAAGTTATGAATTAATGTGTTATTGGAATTTTTTTAGATCAGAATTAATGTATGAATAAATATTATATAAATTTGATTTAATAAATATGATATTAGTTGAAAAAATATGAATGTGTATTATTTGGTTTGTTGCTATTTTTGTGGGATGAATGTTTACAATCACGCTAGAGGTTGCGATTTTTAAGGAAATATACTTCAATTAGGCGATAATATAGATTTTTTTTGGAATCTTTTTAAATATATTAAATGCAGTATTTATAATTAGTATTTTTTTAGACTTCATGCTCATGAATTCCTTATTTTACGTAAAGATCAAGTATTTGTATTTAAGGTATGAATTAATGTGTTATTGAATTTTTTTAGATCAGAATTAATGTATGAATATATATGATATAAATTGATTTAGTAAATATGATATTAATTGAAAAAATATGGATGTGTAATATTTTAGCAGAAGTGGTAGTCATTATTCTACATCCGTAAATACGTGAACATTATATTAAAATGTATTTGATCTTAATTTTTAGTTTATAAATTAAAGTGTATAATTTATTTATTCTAAATCTTTATAGTAATCCTTTTAATCATACGACTTAAGGGGTATAATTGAATATACATTTTCTTATGTGTGCATGAGAGGTAGTTAATGGCATAATTAGTGTATAAAAAATTTTAACGTATCTAATGAGTAATCTTAGGGTATTATTAGGATACGAAATGATGTTATATTAAGCAATAACTTTTAAGTTTAGGACAAATCATGTGCCAAGATTATTCTCCCAAAATATGATTTCATATTAATTATTTGTGAAAATTAAGTAATTATTTTAATCATACTGCTTAAGGGGTATAATTGAATATACATTTAATTTTCTTATGTGTGCATGAAAGGTAGTTAATGCCATAATTAGTGTATAAAATTTTTTAACGTATCTAATGAGTAATCTTAGGGTATTATTAGGATACGAAGTGATGTTATATTAAGTAATAACTTTTAAGTTTTGGACAATCATGTGCCAAGATTATTCTCCCAAAATATGATTTCATATTAATTATTGGGTTAATTGCAATAAAATTCACGAACTTTAGAGTCCTTTATCTTAGTCATACATGGAGTTTATTTCCATGGATAACTTAAAGTCAAATAAATAATATTGAATTGTTTTAAATTTTGATGAGACCTTGAATATTGTGGTAGGAGTAGTATGCATTGTGTTTCTTGTCCTCCAAGTTTAGGCGAAGTAGTATGCACGTTTTTTTGTCTTATACATTCCTTCTCATTTTTGGAGATGGTATTAATGTTGTGTTTATTGAAAATTATTTTTTCTCCTTTTGTTTTTTGTGTGTACTAGTTATAATGATTGTACATTCAATGGTCAACTTAATATTGGCTATTGTTCCGCCTGTTGCCTTGTAAATTCATGCTCAATTTTTATGGCTGGTGACAATGTTGTTTTTATTAGAAATTAAAACTATTCCTTTTGTTTTGAATGTGATTAAAGTTAATGGTGGTGTATTCATGTACACTTAAGTATTCATGGAGTGTGGTATGTTATTTGCTAGATGATTGCTATATTTCCTTGTGTATATAATGTGGCATTGGTTATTTTAATTAATTTTCCATTCAAATTGATTCTATAATTATGCATGCATGGTTGTGTATATAAGTTGGTGTATAATTGATACACTAAGTATTTTTTGCTCTCATATCATTTTGGTTGTTAGCATGACTCATTTGTTGCTTCTCGGTCTATGCGATCTCTATACTTTAATTATTCACGTTAGGGTTTTTCAGACGTGGGTTAATGAATGGAGGGATAACATGATTGTATTGATGATCGATGATGATGTATGTTTCTTTTTTCTTTTTTGGTATTCGTGTCTCTATATTTTTTTCTTCTATCTTTTGTCATGTGACTTATCCATTTTGGTTTTTTCGGCAGGGAACGAAGATCCATGGTTTTGTTCCGTGGAATTTGGTGTCTAGGTTTGAAAAATTCTTCGTGGAGGGCAGAGAATATTGTATTACGAATTTTGTTGTAGTCACCAATATTGGACCTATGAGATACACTAATAATGTTTACATTCTTGAATTCATAGAGTCGACCAGTGTTGATTTGTGTTGTGATACTATTATTCTCCGTCCATCGTTTTAATTCATTGGTTTCAAGCGTATTTTGAATCAGTCTGCCGCTGATGATTCAATATTACGTGGTAGTGTTTCAGATTCCTATTTAATTTATTCATGATAATTTTGTTTCTTTTATTGATATTCGTGTATAGTTTTTGTGATGGTCATGTCTCAGATATAAGGGCGAATTTCGCTTATATTGGTCTTGTTCGATCTATCGACTCAACGCATACTGGAGTGTACAAGTTTGTGTGGTTGCAATTACAAGATGACGTGTAAATATTTTTTTTATTATTATTTTTTCTACTTAAATGTGGTTATGTGTTTTAATTGTTAAATTTTTGTTGTTAGTGGGGATACCATGTCCTGTGTTTTCACTAATAGTTGGTGGGACCAATTCGTTGATGCCATTGTTACTTGGTTGTCTCCGTCGTTGAGTATTGTCCTCCAAAATGCAATTGTTCTTCGAACGAGTGGGGGTGTATTTTAACCATTTTTTTTACATTTGTTTTTTAATTTTTTTTTAGTCATTAATTCGTGGCACCTGGGGTAATTTATTTGGATATTTTTATCCGTTGCAGTTAAGGTTATAGGCATTGCTGCCGGTGCAACGAAGGTTTGTTTCAGTGGTGATGATGTCGTGGACGAATTGGATCCTTTTATTATAGATGGAGTTGTACTCTGAAGGATGTATATTTTGTTCGTCTTTATCCTTATTCTAATGGGATATATTGCTCTACCAATAATTAGTTTGAAATATAGTTAGTTTGATGAGGTAGTTTGTTTAAGCTTGGAATAAAATTAATTTAACTTGCTATGTTTTTTTTGTCTCTTTGGACAAGAGATGAATTTTGGCCCAAAAATATGGCAAGCTAAGAGTATTAGGTGATTCAATATCGGGAGCAAGTGTATTTTGCTAAACATGTGTAAGGAATGACTATATATCGGTAAATTTGCTAAAGTTTTGTGGTATTATAACTAAATATATTAAAATATTTATATTTATAACAAGTGTATTTTATTTTGTAGATAATGGTTGATGAAGTGTATTTTGGGCTATAAACGAAGTGTATTTTATTTGGAAGATAATGGTCATGGTCATTGGTTAACTTTCTATATTTTGATTAGGATTGTAATTAACAGTTTCTTCTATAATTTGGGCTATATTGATGTTAATTACATATTTAATGGTCATTTTATGTGTACCCTTATTATGCATAAATTCCTAATTGAGTATACACATATACATTATATATTATCTTCTCATGGTTGAAACTTCAATTGGGACAACTATACTATTGTTCATTTTGGTTTGTGCTGAAGATGAATCAAATTGTTTTTTAAGTTAATGTTAGGGCTATACTTCGTGACTTGGTTCAACTCTTGAATGCAGTTTATGTCACGTATGAAACAGATGATATTGGGAGTGATTTGTTTCCGATGTATAAGTCAACTGCTCATGTTCATACTCCTGATGGCGTGCGTGTGGTGCAGGGTGATTTTTGCGGAACTTATGATGAAGTTGAGAATGAAGCTGCCTACCAAGGGATACTTTACCTGAAGGAAAAGTATAATATTCTCATTATAGGCTTTAGACTTGGTTAATTCAACGTTTTATTTTTATTTGTCATGGTGAGTAATTGTGATTGTGATCATTGTTTTGGGATGTAGTTATATTAATAAATAATACCATTTTTTTATGTTTTTTCTATTTGGATGTTTAAGGCATTGACAGGTTTCATATGATTATCCCTAAATTCATTGTGTCGTATTCAGATATTATCGTGAGTATCTTTATTTTACAATTTTTTAAAACAAGATATTTAAATAATTTTTTTTATCTAAATAGGTTATTCCAAAAGTGATCATTGGGGTCTTTTCTTTTGATCGTCATCAAAAGTTCTATGTTCGAACTAGGAATGGTGATCAATATTAATGTGTGTCATTCTTGTGGTCTGGTGATTTTCATATTAGAATCAAGAAATAATGGGTCTGTGATGATAAGTATTTTCATCAACTAAAATATTTGACTTTATTATTTGATGGTGGTGAGATATTTTACGTCAATGCTTATTTGGACAATACATGCAAGGCTGACTCTATTTTGTTTACTGCTGCTGAAGGTATTTTTAATTACTTCACTCTATTTATTTAATTTGTATAGTTTAGAATTTATTGCTTCCTACATAAAGTAGTTATGTGTTTACCGATGCGTTGTTAATTTTTTTTATTGTTCTACGCATGTGGGTGTTGACAGTGGTATATATGATCCAATGTCTGTGGATGCAACACAAATCTCGGAGATTACCGGCCTGAATTTGATACACGTTTGGTAAAATTTATTGTCTATATAATTAAGAAGTTTTTTAATTATACTAGTTTTTTCATGTTGATCGAGTAAAATCTATTTATCTATATAATTAACAAGTGTTAGTTGTATGTGTGCCTAAATTTGTTATTGCATTGTTATATTTTCCAGACACTTACAAAGAACACATTGGAACTTTTTGGTACTATTAGCCGATTCATTGAGCTGAGGAATGCAATCACAAATGAAGTCTTTACTGTTTATTTTGAAAATAGATCCGTACCTTCTCGAAGAAATGAATCTCCTTTTATACGTCTATGTGGCGGGTGGAGTTCAGTTGCTAAAAGCGTGGGTCTTCAAACTACCGATGATGTCAAACTCTGGAAATTGGCTGAAGAATTGAGCAATGGTCCAATGCATGTCTTTTATTTTGCCGTTTGCAGGGACGGAAATGAAGATATATATTAGTTTAGAAAAAAATTTGTATGAGACCGTCTCATGGCATGAGACCACACAAATATACACCTACCCCTACCAAAGTGTTAATGAGTCAATGTCCTAGTTACACCCATTCCCATTGTCTCATGCCATGAGACGGTCTCATACAAGACCTACTCATTAGTTTATGTTTCTCTTAATGGGCGTGTTAGTCTTATTTAAATCTGTATTATGAATGTTTAAGACTCATGTATTTTTGTGACCTCTTGGACTATTGTTTAATGTTTTTTTAGATCTCTCAAACTATTTTTTAATGTTTAATCATTCGTCTTCAAATATACTACAAGATTTCTTTGTTTATTAATCAATGTATGGCATAGTATAGGGAAAAATACTACAATATGACATGCTTATCTCTATCTTAAGAGTGTAAAATAACTGTTGATAAAAAAAAGTTGTATTGAAGCCAGCGAAATTCGCGGGGCTAACACTAGTATAATAATATTTTAAAAAATAAAAATAGATTAGATATGCATAATTTTAAAAGTAAAACAAATCATAATATAAGAATATTAAAAATTAACTTACCTTTCCATAAATCTAATGAGATCAGGACGACGTGTATACACCCTACCCATAGCTGGATCCATATAATACATAAAAAGTGTATCCATGTTTATGGCCACTAGCACACAATGTTCACTACATTATAGTAAGGATATTAAAACTAACCGCTTGTTTATATAAATAAAATTTTTTATAAAATATTTATTGTACTCACCCCACATTTGTTGGCCAAAAAATGAGATGACCTCTCCCAGTATACTTCAACATATGTTCAACAACGTCCCTCATTAATTGTTCTGTATTACCAAAGATGCAACACACTTGGGGGGAGATGAAGGAATACTTTGTACCTGCCTCGACATCTATGGAGAGAAATACCTCACCCAAATATCTTTAACCAACATACACTAATTAATATTTAATAAGAAAATTAAACTATATATGAAGTAAATGTTGAGAATTAGTAAACACACACCTGAGGTAAAAAGTCATGGTAGTTGCACTCAACCATTTGTCGTTCATGACTTCATACACATAATCCCGTTGGATGAATTCCCCATAACCAATCTGATGAAAGTAAGCATGAATGAGAACCGCAATTGGTGTGAAAGTGGGGGACTTTACCAGCAAGCCCACCGTATTCTGTAGAGTGATGTCGTGGGGTAAGTCTCCAGGCATGGGATAACCTAATCGCCGTCTGCGCACACCAACAGTGGGTTCCCTCGGTCTCTCCTCTCACTACCTCTTGATCTCTATGTAGCCTTTTGTGGAGTCAGCAATATCTACAATCAATTTGTAATATTATTTAGAACAAATAAGATAATAAACTTTAATAACATGTATTTTACCTTTTTGGTGAGAGAGATAAATTTGTGCGACCATTCTAGGAGTGCCTGACCGCTGCTCCGACTGCGGTGACCTCATCTTCTGGTTTTGGCACCGGTGAATCCTGTTGTCCAATTTTAGGTACATCTAGTGTGACCTTCACAAAACCAGGAGTGAGGGGACGGCCATGAATTATTCCACTGGAGTTGTCGTACAATTTTCCTGTGGCCACCAACCAAATAGGATGATCCAAATAAAGGTAGCAAGCGGTCGGTGACTGTTCGAAGAAGATATTAAGTTAAAAAATTTAATATACTAGACTTTAATTAAAACAAATACGAGATACATCTGATACCTGGGAGACATTTTGAAGTGGATCATCGAAGTCGTTTCTAGCATCAACTAAAAACATAGACATGGCACTATTTTCACAGCTTGCACCACTCGACGATATCCCGTGTCTCGATTATCTCTGATTCATGAGTTCCACTTATTTAGCCAAGTCGGCAACTTGCACACAAAGTTTATTCACCACAGACAGAGCTGCAATACTGGGTGTCATTGTCAATGATGTCTTCGTGATGCCATATCCAGTACCCCGTATGCATCCGGGATGCTCCTGACGACCTATTGCTCGTACAAATAGATCATCAGTCCTGATCGTGCGGAGGTCGTCGAGCGTCATGCTCTGAGATATGCGCTCCTGAATCACAAAAAAATATTATTAAATTATTTCAAATGAAATAATAGTTTATAATCTAAATATAAAATAATGGATGAATTACCGCTTCTTCAATGATACGTTGTGCACTGTAATCGAGAATATTCTCATCTCGAGTCTTTCTTGTAGCATGAAATAACTCGTAACGGGTAACAACAGGCTCATTCTCCCCAGCTTTCTTTTTTTCTTCTTTCTACGATAATGATAAACATGTCCCCTTATTAGATATATTAAGAGTGAATATATAAAAGAAATTAAAGTTAGGATGACGATCTCACCATATCTTCCCTAATGTGTGCATAACCTCTAGAAGATCCACGATATCGCGCCTCCATATTTTTAGCTTGTTCACGATTTTTGGAACTTTTTCTCTACATTGTAATATAAATACGATAAACACTGAAAAATATCGTGCATTAATAGGAATAGATGAAATGACATTGATCAATTTTTTACCTGAAAATCCTCAGCCATAGATTTACGCACGAACTCCTTCCAGTATGGGGCCACCATAGGGGAATTCGCATAGACTTTAGGCGGCCTAGACAAGTACAGATCAGTCTTCGGGTCTAGCGAAGCTCTCCTCAGCTTAATCCAAAAATTCTTAGCCATATTCTCAGCTTGCATAAGTATTTGCTTCTTCTTTGTGTGGTCAAGGCCGAGGAATGTAGCCTGCATACACATATAATATAACAATTTAAATTTAGTAATTTTATAAGCTCCAACCACCTCCTATGTCCGATAAAAACATTCTTCCTACAATGACTCAAACGAATGTAATTTGTGTTCGTGGTACAACAAGGGCATGCATCGGCTCCCTTCGCACTATATCCAGATACATTCCCCTAAAGCAGGAAAGTCATTGATAGTTCCAAACAACATGACCTTCAACTTGAAATTCTCCTTTCTACAAACACCATACACATCGACACCCTCATCCCACATGAGCTTTAAGTCCTCTATCAAAGGAGCCAGAATATACATCTATGTCGTTACTAGGTTGTTTGGGTCCTGATATCAATATAGACAACATCATGTAAGTGCACTTCATGCACAACTCGGGTGAAAGATTATAAACCATCATAATCATTGGCCATGTAATGTGGTTGGTACTTTGCATACCGAACAGATTCATTCCGTCAGTTGAGAGTGTAAGACGCAAGTGTCGTGGCTCGTTGCCAAATTCTGGATGCCTGGTATCGAATGTCTTCCACTGGGGTGAATCAGTAGAGTATCTTAGCATTCCATCCTTAATCCTATCATCATGATGTCAAGTCAAATTTCTAGCATCCACAACGTTACTATACATTCTCCTGAATCTTGGTATTATTAGGAAGTACCACATCACCTTCACGGGAGATTTATTTTTCAGATATCTCTTCTTCCCACACTCGAACATTCATCGAGGTCTGCATATTCCTTCCGAAACAAGATATAATCACCCGGGCAAGCATAAATTTTCTGATGTATTAACTCGATGGACTTAAGCATTTGCTTAACCTCATATGCTTTCGTAGGCAGTACATTCTCATCGGGCAATAGACCACTAAATGCTTCCAGCATACTTGTGAAGCACGCATCGGACAACTGGTGTGCTGTTTTTAGGTTGAATAATATCAACACAGCTGACACTTTTGTTGCGTTCTTACACCCGGGCCAAATGGGTATTCCAGCGTCATCCCTTAATTTCTCTGACATATAAGGACGATCTCGCAGATTTGTGTCATCCCCACTCGATGTATCAACACTCGGTACATCTCTGAAACTATCCTCATCCACTGTATCTTCAAACCTAAAGTCAGTTCCTAGGTTGCTTGAGCTACATCCACCTCTTCTCTCACCATGAAATGTCCAAATGGTATATGTTTTATCAATACCGTGACACATCAAGTGGTCCAACAAACTTTCTTGACCACTAACGGTTTTTCCATTCATACATTTCCAACACGGACATGGAATGTATCAATGGTCGGTGCAGTGTCTAATTGCATGATTACAAAACTCTTCCACCCCATTCCTATACTCCTCTGATAATCTATCTGCTCGAACCCACTTTCGATCCATATAGAACTAGATATGCCTATAGATTAAACCGAAAAGCACACAAGTTGAGTCTATATACTTAGCAATCCAACTCAATTTACAACTACTACTACATTCTAAAACTTTATAACCTCTAGTTAGGGCATGCTATAGATCAGAGCCTAAGTCCCAATGCACTTATTACATGTCTTATTAATTTCCCATATATAGACCACCTGAAATAAATTCTAACATTTTAATCCTAACAAATTTTAACAAATTAGCTAATTCTAAAAAATTCTAATATGTCCATCTACAATTCTAACAAATTTTAACATATTAGGTAATTCTAACAATTCCATCTAAAATTCTAACATATTAATCATAACATGCATTCTAAGATATATATATATATATATATATATATATATATATATATATATATATATATATATATATATGTTGGGACATTGTCAGTTTTGATTAAGATCCCAAAGCCCCTGAAAAGATGTTTGCCTTAATCTGTCTTTGTCAGGCTAGTCTTGATTAGGATTAGTACTTAGTCATTTTACTCTTCACAGGTACTCAGTGAGAGGAGAGCTCACTGGTGTCAATCGAGACTAAGAGCCTGAAGACGAAGAGCACCATCCTGAACTTATGACAGTCCTCTAAGCTGGCGGAGTAAGTGTCAGTGATGAAGAGTATGACCCTGAGGTCATTACTAACTCAATCCTGAAGGGAACAGTATGTCACTGAGTTTATGGGAAGACTTGGAGTAGAGCCAAGCAATGCAAAAGGAATTTCAGCGTCAGGACAAGACTGGTGGGCTCAAGACAAAATGAACTTAATAAGACAAGCCTGAAGCTCAGGAATAAGTTCTGACATTCTCACCAACCTGATGACGTGGACCAATCCGAGAAGGACACGCACGTACGGAACCTGACATGAAGGCTGAATTCAGACTGCACATTCAACGGGCAAGCATTTAATGTGCATTTAATGCAAATACCAAATCCATGCAAGGACGGCTGCTGCATGGAGATATGTCCGTTTGAAGCCACTCTACATAGATGACTAGAAGGCTATCTCTCCAACGGATAGTTTTCCAAATCACTTATAAATACAGAAGACCTTGAACCCATTCAAGGTTACGGGAAATTTCCAAGCCAGAAATTACTCAAACTCTCAAGCATTCAAAGCATTCAGCCTTTAAGAGAAACACTCGAAAACATCTAAATTTCCCAAGTGTTTCTTAGCAATCGAGAGTTATTCTGTATTCCTAGAGCTAAATAGCATTATCTTAAGCTTAGAGAGATTATCCAATCCTTAGCATAGCTTTGCCTTGTAAGGATAATCTCAACTTAGTTGGAATCCCAACTGAAACCAAAACCCTAAGTTAGGCTTGTTGGGAGTAAGTCAGTTAGTGTGTTAGTAAGTGGAGTTGTATAGATCAGTGAGGTTAGCTGGTCTTGGTGCACCTTGGCACGTTAAAAACAAGAATCCCTTGAGTGGATTTCCTGTTAAATCAGGCCGTGGACGTAGGAGCTTGAGTCTCTGAACCACGTTAAACTCCTTGTGTTCTTACTGCTTTGATATTGTGCATACTTGCCATATTACTTGTTCATTCATTGCATTCAAGTTTATCAAGCCTGAATCAATCAGGCTGATCTTCAAAAGAGCACTGCCCTACTAAACACTATTCAGAATTGAGTAAAACAAGTTTTTCAGAAAGCAAACTAAACAAGACTTTAAACTATCAGGGCTCAAACATTTCCGCACTGAACTCAAACTGATAGTTAGCCAACTGACCCGCACCAAGTGTAGTCAGTAGGTGTGTTATCAGCTCCTAGTTCTTTACCACTCTGAGTAAATGGGACTCAGTCAGTTTTAAGGTTGAAAAATTGGTATACGTGTATTCCCCCCCCATACACGTATTCCTCAGTCTTGTACCGGGACCAATAAGTGGTATCAGAGCGGGTTGTTCACATGACCACTGATCCAGTTTTGTTAAAAAAAATGGTCAACCGAACAGATCTTAAATATTTTAAACTATGGGAATTCTTGCATATTTCAAACTATTACTTGTGTTCTGACATTATTCTTGTAATAGAAAATCATTTGGTTAGAAGTTTTGGAATCATCAAAAAGGGGGAAATTGTTGGGATATGTTTTAGTTTTGATGATTTTCCAAAACAACATGTAATAGGTTTGAAAGCAGTCAGGATAGTATCTTTTATTTCAGGTCAGGCTAGGTTAGCTCCTAGAGAATAGGCTGTCAGTTGAGAAGAACTCAGTTGAGGGAACACTCAGTTGAGGGGGAACTCAGTGATGGGGAAATCTGCAACACAGTCTGAGAATATCAAGATGACACCAAGGAGAACTGACTGAAGCCATGCTTGCAACCTGAACCAGAAGAGAAGCCTGAAGGATGTCCCACTGAGTGTAAACCAGGCTGATCTAAGCTAAGTCAGGTGGACCACTCAGTGAAGAGCATGATCAGGAGGATCAGTGCTGCACCAAGTAGGCCCTGAAGGAGTCAGGCTACTGTGGTCAGGAAAGTTTGTCATTCAGCCTTATGACAAACTTCTTGGAAATGATCTTCAAACAGTCTCTAAAGGACAACTACACTGAAGACGTTCAGTTCACTGAAGATCATCAGTCAGTGAAGGAGGAAGCTACCTAAAGTCAGTGGGTCTTAGTCAAACCCACTGAGTCAAAGATCCGTGAATCCAGGCCACGTGGACCAATCAGCACGAGGCAGCAACTCTGACACTGACAAAGGCCGAATTCCAAGAAAAGTGGTTGAAACCATTAAATGTTGGATTCAAATGTATCTTCCCTCCAACGGATACATTTGAATCCCCATTATAAATACAAGCTCATAACTTCATTGTAAAAGTGTGTGAAAGAAGAAAATAAACACCTACAAGCTGTGAGGGTGTGTTAGTTGTTAGAGAGTCATAAGGAAGTGTTACACACCCACGACACTGACCTTTAGGTTTATCACTTATATTCATTGAGTGTCAAGCTTGTAACTCATAGCTTAGAGAGGTTTTCCCAATCCTAGCTTAAGGCTAACACATTGTAAGGGAAAACCTCACCTAGTTGGAGAAAAACAAACCAAACTAAACCGTTTCAGAAGAATGTTAGGTTTGTAGTGAGGTGAGGAGAGGCAGCCCAGGGAGTGGCGTGAGTCCAGTTGTAAGTGCACCTTGGCACGTTAAAAATAAGAATCCCAAGTAGTGGATTTCCTGTTAAATCAGGCCGTGGACGTGGAGCTTGAGTCTCTGAACCACGTTAAACTGAGTGTTGGTTATTTGTCTAAGCACTTGCTAATTACTTGTAGTGTATGCTCTCTGAGTGTACTTGGAAAGTTTGAAAAGAAGATTAGCTAAGTATTTTAGTCAGGGAGAACCAATCTCACTGACAAGCTTAGGCTAGCACTCGAGAGTTCAGTCTCTCGAGTCACTGCCTTGTTAAGAGCCTGAGCTCACAAGTCAGTTTGGACTGACTTGAGTGCTCTGACTCTTAGCAACACAGTGACTTGAGTATTCCGTCACTGAACTCAGTCAGGGTGCAAGCTGTGGTTTATAACGCACTCGAGAGTTCAGCACCTCAAGCCACTGTCCTTGCTCAGAGCATGAGCCTCCAAGCCTTCTCACTGACTTGGTAACTCAGCCTCTGAGCAGAGCAGTGACTTGAGTATTACTCACTCTTGCTGAACTCCTTGAGGAAATATTTTCAAAAAAAAAAATTTCTCCTGAATTCCCATTTTGCCCTTCGAAAACGGGACCATCAATATATATATATACACTAACAATATACTAGCATGGCCTTGAAATATCCATTTCAACATCAAATATAACACGGAATACAGAAGCTGCTGAATAAAAAACTAATAACCAGTCATCAAAACCCAGCTCAAACAAATAAAGTAATGTAACACATCAAAATTAATCCACTTCCTACACAAATTCAAAAAATAAACCAAAGGCATTGCGGAACAGCTTTGTCCAACATGGAAGTTTCTTTAAACAAAAATATGAAGAAGAGATGAGAGGGGGTGGGCTCATCATGAATTTGGGGTTTATTTAATTAGAAAAAGACATAGAACATAATGGAGATTTTCGAACTAACATAAGAATTGATTTCTACTATTACCAGATAAAATAAAATATTGAACAAAAAAAAATACTTGGAGCGCTGGCGGCGGCTACATCGGGGAGGGGAGTCGGGAAGGTGGCGTAGCGCAGAGGGACATCGGGCGGAGCGGTATTGTACGGAGGGGCTTCGGGCGGAGCGACATCGTACAGAGAGGCTTTAGGTGGAGCGGCGTCGCACGGAGAGGCATCGGGCGGAGCGGCATCGCGCGGAGGCAGAGCGGAGGCGGCAGGCGGCGTAAACGACGACGATAGCTTGCGACTGTGGAGGGAGGAGAAGGGAGGAAAGGCATTGTGGTATATCAATCTGGGCTGAGTACCTAATTAATTTAAGGTCAAAGGGTCTAACCCTTAGAAAATGGTTATTAACCGTTGTCCAAGGTTTTCTCTTGGATAACGGTTTTGAAACGCTGTGCAAAGAAGCTCCCCTTAGACAGTGGTTACTAACCGCTGTGCAAAGAACATCTTGGACAGCGGTTAATAACCGCTGTCTATTCATATTTTTTAAATATAACTTTACAAAACTGCTCTCCAAGCTATGTTTTGGAGAGCAATTTTTTTAAACGCTTTCCAAGTAAAGCTGTCTAAAGTCAAATTTGAAGTAGTGTTTACTCTATACTTTGTCTTTTTATTTTAGGATTTTTTATGTTTTGGAGTCTAATATGTATATTTATGTTTGACAAATTATAGGATCCATCCAAGTGCATACTATGCACTTGGATTATACCCCCAATTTGCAATTAATTTTGACATTTTAAGATCCATAAAAAACTCATGGGTATTTTTATCTGGACCATCCAACTCTTGACTCTGTGACTTGAAGCGAATATACTAACTTCTACTAGTCGTTCACCCGCAAGCGAACGAGTTCACTGTAGTTAGAGTAAGTATAACTGCCAAGTATATCGAACCCAAGGGACAGTGTATATGCGAATAGATCCCTGAAGATCTACGCATCGTAATTAATATGAGTGTCATGTTTTTGGGTTTTTGAAAGATTAATTAAAACAACTAAAATAAACTAATTATACTAACGAACTAAAGAATACGAGTTAACTGCTGGTTGTTTTCAAGTAAGAGATGGTGATGCTTAGGATAAGAATCTCTACGTATACTAACGGAGCAGGTACATAATCAAAATAACTGTGACGCGCCAGAAATAACCTAAGTAAAAGAATGCAAGGTGAAAGCTCAAGATTCTAAACCCTAATACTTTACCCTAACACTCGACTTCACTAATCCACTAACAAGTTAATAGATTGTGCTTAATTAATGAGACCCTGATTTAACTAAGGTGATGCGGTCGTCCTCCTTCGCTAAACTGGTAATGAATTAACCTTTCCTAAACCCTCTAGTTAAGTCTACTCGTTGTTAAAGAGTGATACGGTCGTCCTCTCTCTAACACCTTTCGAACGAAATTCAAAAGTAAAGTCTAGATTAATTTTAAGAATTCATTAACCAAGAGAATTAAAACCTAACGTCACAAGTTACTCTAATTACGTACCCACAACCTACTTCTACGAGTTCATCCTACCCTAAGCACGCAAGGGTTTTAGCTAGACATAGGTTTAACGTGAACTAAAGCAATTAAATAAGTAACGAAAAAGAACATGATAATTAAGACGAAGAAGAGATCAAACATAAACTAGGGTTTAACTAATTGAAAGAATAAACTTAAATTAACTCAATGAATTAGGTCTCAACGTGTTCAAGAACGAAAATATAAGAAACGAAACTCAAAAGTAAAATCGTAATTCAAATTCATAATGAAAACCTAAAAAACGTAATAGTAAACTTGCTTCTCTTCTTCCTCTCTCAAAACGAACTCTCAATCTCGTGTGTGTCAAGTGGTGTTTAAAACGAGTTTGTAAAGAGTATATATAAAGATCGGGCCGAATCGGGATCTCATGGGCCGAAAAACGAAATTTGGAAAATAAGCCTCGGAAGCGCTCGAGCCGTCCCGATCGAGCGGAGGCGCTCGACCCTTTTTGGTCGAATGAACTAATGGTCGAGCGGATGCGCTCGACCCCGTTGGTCGAATGGTTCAAGAGGTCGAGCGGGGCGCTCGAGCTGTGCCCCTCGAGCGGAGAAAACGCTCTGTAAGTCCAGAGCGCTCGACCTACGTTGCTCGAGCGATGGTGCTCGAGTGATGGTGCTCGAATGGGCCTTCCTTCCTTGCAACTAACACTTTTCTTTTCACGTACTAATACCAATCGTATTTCTTCGATATCTTCTCATCCGGGCATCCGTTTGAGTCGATTCAAAGTCCTACGAACTCTGTTTTTCGTCCTCGATTCACCTATGAGTATCAAAGAGACAAATTCATCAATGTATAGAAATAGTACTCATTTGACTCTAAAAACTCAATAAAATCGACCAAAACTAGGGCGTTTCTAGCTACGAATCATGACAATTTCACGCCTAATCAACCCCCCCAAACTTACCATATTTCTTGTCCTCAAGCAATGAAATAATAAGTCAAGTGAAATTGTTAGGGATGAGTCAAAGAATCAATCATGCAAGCTAATGAACTCTAGCTTCAAAAATCAATCACCCGTATACTCACTCACTTTCCTTTATCATACTCATGCAACAATAACAAGAAACACCAAGAGCAAGCATGGATGTGCACTCAACGATGTGTTTTAATCCCTCATAAGTGTATAACAATGATCAAGGGACTCACTCAAACAATCAATCACACAAATTGGCAGCCATAGGCTTGTAAGTGCTCTTAACTTCGACCGTACTCTAGAAATCAATGCCGAATCAAAAAGGACTTTTCTCAAGGTTGTAATGTAGGCTCTTTGGACAGGTGGGATAACAATATAGGGTAAAGTGACTAACGTGAATGGAGAATAGAAAATCAAACTTTGGCACTTCGAGATTAGGAACAGAATACTTCAAACATGTTCAATCAACATCCTTTCAATTCCATACTCTCAATACTTCAATTTTTTTCTTTCTCACTCTTTTCATTTTTTTTCAATCACTTCATTTTTTTTTTTCTCTTTTTTCGCACAAACACAAGAGCTCATTTTTATTCTTTTGCTCATTCTCAATTTTTTCTTTTTTTCCCACATCTCATAACTTCATCACTCCTTCTTCTCATATTCACTCAACAAACAACCTTTTCCTTTTTCAACTCAATTCACTCCCTTCACATTCACACTTTCCTATTCTCCACTCAAATTGGGACAAAAAGGCTTAGGAATTGGAATAGTGTTCATATGTGCTAGCAAATAAAATAGGCTTTAGGCTTAAAGGGGCTAACAAGGGATTCAATGACATTGGTACGGAAAATTTTAGCTAAGTGACTCAATAAAATCAAAGATGGCCTAAGATCACATTCGGCATATCAAACTAGACACAATCAAGAAGCAAGAGCACACACAAGTTCTAGCATCCTCTAAGGTGATGATTCACTCACAAACGAAGAGATTCATTCATATATCGAAATCTCATAAGGCTCAAGTCTCTCGGCTTTCACATCCATGCTAGTCATAGTGAATTTTCACTCTTATCACACAAGTACTCAAAAGAAAAATTCACAAGCATACAAGTTCTTTCTCAAATCAACTCTCATTCAAACACTCACACAAAAGAATTCTTAACTCAAATCCACAAATCACCCTACTCATCAAATCATACTCAAAGATAGCAATCAACAAGTGGTATCAGAGCAGTGTGTCCTACAGACCACTGTTTTGAAATTATTTTGGTGGTCACCAGGGCAGATCCATTTTTTTAAAACCCAAACATTTATTGTGCTAACATTTTTTGGAGAAATGGGCTCGAAGAGAAGCAGTAAAAGAAACACTAGGAGTTACTCCAAAAGGAGCTTCGCAGATGAGGAAGAAGAGGTATCCACTTCTGGTTCATCATCCAATTATGGACCAAACAAAGAAATATGTCTTGTGACAGATGAGGTATGCAATCGAACTCCCTCTTCTTCTTCTTATTCTTCTTTTTCTGGACAATCAGAGGAGTCTGATATGCAGAAGATGCTATTAGATCTCCAAAATTCTATACAACTTTGTCAAAAGTTGGAAGATGAAAACTCAAAGCTGAAAGCAGAAAATCAGAAGCTTTCACAATATCTAGGCAACTCAGCTAATCTACCAGCTGAACAAAATCATACACTGGTTGAAGAGTCCTCTGATTTGACAACCAGATGTATTGAACAAGTTAAGCTGATAGAAAGTTTAATTGTTGAAAATGTTGAGTAAGACAATGAATATAATCTGCTTAAAGCTAAGTTTGATGAACTCTTCCATCAAAACAAAATTGTAAAAGATAGTGAGGACAAGCTCAAGCTGAGAATGGAGCAGCTGACTACAACAAACAATGTTGTGTCACACATAGCTGCCTCATCTCAAAGAGAGCATGATAAGACAGGCCTTGGTTATACCAAACCTGAATCCTCACATGTTCAGAAAGAAGAAAAGTCTAGTAATTTTATTGATAAGGGTAAGAGGTCAGCTGACCAGGCAACTCAGCCTAATGGGCAGATGAGTTCTAAAACTCAAAAACCCAAAAGGCAGAGGAGGAATTTTAAAAGACCTCAGCCAGGCCAGCAGAATAGAAGACAATCTGGATCTTCTCAAAAGAGGCAGAACCAGATGACTTCTACTCACCTGCAGAAGACCTTTAAGTCATCTGCCAGACCAGTTGGAACTTTTGATGGTTCTAGCAAGACTTATCCTTATCAACAAAATTTCAAGACTGTTGCATTAAGACAAGTTATTCCTTCTACTGGACAAGCTCATAAGAGAAGAAGAGCCTCTAGAAGAAATAACCATGTCAAAGGTTCTTTTGTTGAGTGTGTTTTTGTGGACATGTATGGAAGAAAGATAAGATCACCTGATTCAAAAAGGGATGATCTATTCTTATGGCTTCCTAAAAATTGTACCAAAAAGTTGATTGCCTGCAGATACACAAGAAGATCAGCTGATGTTTTACCCCAATATCAGCTGAGCATACTTTGAGGGGGAAGATCAGTTGACCCAACCTGCTAGATTATTTATCTTGTTATTTCAAGATTTCTTGTCTTGTTTTATTTCAGTTCTTTCAGTTTTAACATCATCAAAAAGGGGGAAATTGTTAGGATATAGATTAGATGTTTTGAAGATGTTAAAACAAGAACTTGTAATAGGACTAGCTGAACCTGTTAGTCAGCTACAGATTAGTCTAGGTCTAGAATAGGTCTTTGGTTAAGGGGGAAGAAATCTGTGCAGACCAGATGAGAGGTGACCAGATGAGGTGCCCAGACCAGTGGAGTCGGACCAGATGAGCTCTGACCAGAGGACCAGAGGAGTCTGGTCAGATGAGTCTGACCAGATGAGCCTGACCAGAGGAGTCTGATCAGATGAGCTCTGACCAGAGGAATCTGCCAGAGGAGTCTGACCAGATGAGTCTGCCAGAGGAGTCTGACCAGATGAGCTCTGACCAGAGGACCAGAGAAGTCTGATCAGATGAGTCTGACCAGATGAGCTTGACCAGAGGAGTCTGATCAAATGAGCTCTGACCAGAGGAATCTGCCAGAGGAGTCTGACCAGATGAGTCTGCCAGAGGAGTCTGACCAGATGAGTCTGACCAGAGGAGTCTGCCAGAGGAGTATGCCAGAAGACCCCTGACCAGATGAGACCAGACCAGACGAGACCTGACCAGATGAGGGAGATGGATTAGTTCACCCACATGGAGGCTGCGTGTAATCTGGAGACAAGGAAATCTAGGAGTTCAATGATGGAGATGAAGACAATCTAGAGAGTCAACTGATGGAGGATTTGATTGATTGCTTGATTGAAAGTCAACTAATCAATCAATATAATCAATCTTTGATTGATTATATCCCTCCAATTATGGTTGTTTGAATTGCTAGCTTTCCAACGGCTAGTTAATTCCTACAACTATATATAGGAGTGCTTGGATGAGTTCAAGATATATGAGTCGCGCGAGAGCACACCAAGAACACACGAACTCTTCCATTTACTCACCTTGTTCATTCAAGTTTATATACTCATTAGGAGTTTTTAGTTGGATCTTATAATCAACCTATTCACCTTGAAAGGTTGTTGTAAGCAAGTGTACGAAGGAGCTGGTACTTCGCAATTCCAGTGGTTCGTGAGTACGTTGGTTGGAGAGAAAGTCCCCTTTGGAGAAAGGGAGAGTGGACGTAGGACAAGTTGGTCCGAACCACTATAAATTCTGGTGTTCTCTACTTTATGCTTTTAAGTTTTCTGCACTTTTCTTTTAGCACTTAATTTAAAAGGGTTTTCTTAAAAATAAACTTAAAAACGCTTTCCGCTGGATAACCTTTTTGGGACCAACAACGAAACAAATCAAAATCAGCCCAAGGAGCTCCTCAAGGCACCAAATAACTAACTCAACTCCAAGATAAGGGGTGCTCCGGTGCAATGTAACAAGAAAACATAAAAAAAACACCACCCCCCCAAACTTCGACCTTGCGAAGAGGTCTAAGTTTGGGGTTGTGGGTTACCTCAACCAAACAATTCAGTTTCTCTTCATCAACTTGGCACACTCCCTTGCTTGAGTTGGTCCCTTCAATTTGAATAACTCAATGATACCTTTACTCCTTTAGAGTCAAGCCTACAAGCAACTCACTCAAATACGAGGTTAAACATACGACTCAAAATAACTCCCTAATAACTAAAAAACTCAAAGCAAAAAAAAAATAATGGGTTGCCTCCCATTCAGCGCTATTTTTAAGGTCCTCATGACGGACCAAGCTCAAAGGAGCTTAAGGAACATCATACTCAAATTTACCTCCCTTACTCTCATAAGAGTGGTGTTTGAATTCCTTTCCTTGATGCCCTTCCATCATGAGTTCCTTTGCTTCCTTCCCCACCTCAAGTGGTATAGGTCTCAACTCCTTCTCACCTTTATCTGGAGGAGTCTTACTAATCAATTTCTTGAGTTTGGACTTTTTCTTCTTAACTCCTCCTTTTCCTTCCAACTAGACCACGTCCACTTTCTTCACCTCTTCATCCTTCAACTTCTTCACTTTATCCCTATCAAAATAATCAAGATCATAATGCTCATGGGTTAAATAATCAAGTGAAGGACTAACAAAATCATGAATATGAGAAGGATTAGGGATAGAAGGTGTGTCTTCAACACGAGGATCAATGGCATCCATGCAATATAAACTCTCATCCTCCTTCGGGTGCTTCATGGCTTCATATAGGGAAATCTTCACTTCTTGATCATCAATCTTCAATGTAATCTTCTCATTTGCCACGTCTAGCACCATCCCCGCCGTAGCTAAGAACGGTCTTCCCAAGATCAGGGGCACGTGCTCATCTTCCTCCATCTCTAGCACTACAAAGTCGGCTGGAAAAATGTGATCTCTAACTCTCACTAGGACGTCTTCAACCACACCTTGAGGTCTAGTAATAGACCGATCGGCAAGTTGAAGCGTCATCATTGTGGGTTGAAGTTCTCCACCTTCCAACTTCTTGAAAAGCGACAATGGCATCAAATTAATGCTCGCTCCGAGGTCGCACAACGCTCCCTTCTTGATCCCGTTCCCAATACCACAAAGAATGGTGAAGCTCCCGGGATCCTTCAGCTTTGGAGGAAGCGCCTTGTGCACTAATGCACTCACCTCGTGGTTCAACTGCACCAACTTCGGCTCATCCACTCGCCGCCTTTTCGCGATCAAGTCCTTCAAAAACTTTGCATAATTGGGCATCTGTTCCAAAGCATCATAAAAAGGGATATTAATATGCAATTGTTTAAACACATCAAGGAACTTAGCGAATTTCTCATCAAGCTTCTTTTTCATGAAGCGTTGTGGATATGGGACGGGTATCACAGATTTGGGTACCCCCCATTCATCTTTCTCGGTCTCTTTCACTTTCTCCCTTGCTTCCTTTGCTTTCTTCCACTTAGGAACTCTCTCACCTTCTCAATGCCTTCCTCTTCAAGCTCTTTGCTCGCATGAGACTCATCCACATCTTTACTCTTCTCAATCCCTTCACTTTCAATCCCCTCTCTATCTTGGGGCGTCTCAGAATCAGCAGGCATCTGAGGCCCTTCATAATTTGTCCCACTTCTAAGCTGGATAGCCTTACAATGCTCTTTAGGATTACCCTCAGGCATTGAAGGATACTTACCCGGCTCCCTATTCAACGACTTTGCCATCTGGCTCATCTGGAACTCTATAGAAGTGAACCTCCGATTGTTCTCTTGTTGAGTTCTAGTCCACTCAACGTTCATCTTCTGGAGCTCTTGATCATGCTGATCACCATTTTTATGCAACTCTTTCACATCGTACTCCAAAGATGACAATCTCTTACTTCCTTCCTCCATCTTCTGTAGAATCGCTCTCAACATCTCCTCAGTTGATGCACCACCTTCTCCACCCGGAGGCTTTGAACCTGGGTCAACGCCCGCAGGAACTGTAACACCCGCCTTCGGGTTAGCATATGCGAAATTCTTGTTCTTCCTCCATGTGGTTTGAGGAAGCTGCCGGTTTCCTTGAAATCCTTGTGTGTTCCTCCATTGATTTTGAGGCGGCTGTGGCCCTGGAGGTACAAATGGCTGACCATAAGAAGGTCTTCCAAACTGATTTCCACCTTGGTAGCCATTCTGATTGTAATACGGACCTCCCATGTAATTGGCTACCTCTTGCTGTCCACTTGGCTGGTCTACTTTATCATCCTCTGCTGCATGCTCTCCAACCAAATTCTTCCCCAACTCGAGGTTGTTGATCTTCTCCATCATGTCCATCAACAGCCTTCTCGTTCCTTCACCTTCTTTCTCCTCCAACTTGCAAACTCTCTGGAACTCAGGATCCTCGTTCCATGCCCCGGCATTCGTGACAATATTGTCCACGATCTCTCTACATCTCGCTATCCCTTGGTTCAGAAAAGCTCCACTCGCACATGCATCTAAATGGGCTTGGCCAGCCTTGCTGGCTCCACTGTAGAAGAACGCCATAATATCTCCCTCGTTGTACCCGTGCTGTGGGCACTCGATCAACATATTTGAGTATCTCTCCCACGCTTGGCATAAATCCTCTCCAGACTTCTGGCGAAAGGACGAGATCTCAATTTTTGCTTTAATCGTTCTCGATGGAGGGTAGAATCGCTCGAGGAACAGACGCTCGAGCTCGGCCCATGTGGTTACACCTCCCCGTGGGAGCGTGTTGTCATACCACTCTTTAGCTATTCCCGTAAGTGAGAATGGGAACAGCCTAAGCCTCTTGGCATCTTCAGACATGCCATTATAATTGAATGTGGAGGCTATCATGAGGAAACTCCTCAAGTGAGTGTGAGGATTCTCCTTCCCAACTTCCCCTTTGAACTGGTTCTCGGTAAGCAGCTTAAGAATTTCCGGGGAAATCGAGAAGTTATTTGCCTCAACAGGAGGCAACGCCACTCCATCATAGTACCGTTGTGGCTGTGCTGCAAACCTCCCTCGAATAGCCAGATTTTGATCTACGTTCTGCGGGACGTATTGAGGATTAGCAGTTGGTACTGGTACTTGTTGGGGTGGTGGTTGGTACACAGGTGGTTGATTGAAAACTGGAGGTGGAGGATACGGGTATGGTGGGTAAGGATAAGGTGGGTAATGGTAATGTTGGTATACTGGGTTGTTGAAAGGGTTATATGGGTTTTGTGGGTAAGCAGGGTTGTTCAGAGGATTATGGACAAAATTCTGAGCTGGATTGATAACGTTTTGTGCACCCGGGTTTTGGCTCTGACTATCCCCTAACGGATCTTAGTTCTTACTGGTGTTGCCATCAGTGCCGTCAACCCGGTTAAACCCCTGGTTAAACTCATTCTCGGCATCTTCCAACTCATTAGTGATGTCCATTGGTTCTTTCCCTAAGTCGGCAGCATTCATCCTCCTCAAGAAAGCTCGGTTCCTTCTAGCTATTGTCTCAGGGTCCAACGGTATTCTCTCTTCGCTCGTATTGCCTTGTGAGTGTGTTTTCATATACCTGACACACTAGCAGAAGGATCAAAACGCAACTGCCGAATAAATAAAAATAAAAAATAAAACAGAAAAGAAAGCACTCACTACTAACTACTAAGCTATCGACAAGTCCTATTCAAAAAGCATACAACGCCATCCCCGGCAACGGCGCCATTGACTTGAAGCGAATATACTAACTTCTACTAGTCGCTCACCCGCAAGTGAACGGGTTCACTGTAGTTAGAGTAAGTATAACGGCCAAGTATATCGAACCCAAGGGACAGTGTATATGCGAATAGATCCCTGAAGATCTACGCGTCGTAATTAATATGAGTGTGATGTTTTTGGGTTTTTGAAAGATTAATTAAAACAACTAAAATAAACTAATTATACTAACGAACTAAAGAAGACGAGTTAACTGCTGGTTGTTTTCAAGTAAGAGATGGTGATGCTTAGGATAAGAATCCCTACGTATACTAACGGAGCAGATACATAATTGTTGGTCCCACTCGATAGATTAATTGTGGAAGCTTATGTAATAATGTCTTTCAAAGTCTTTTATAAGAGAGTAATGAACAATAAACAATAATTAAAATAAAGCGATAAAAGACACAAGATATATAGTGGTTCGGATAAATATCCTACGTCCACTCTCCCTTATCACCAAGGGGTCTCACTATCAACCAACTCACAAACTTACTCACTGGAATTTCTGAAGTACCAGCACCTTCTTACAAACTCTTTAGATCTAACTTCGATCTAAAGATAGACTTACTCCAACCTTGTCTAACAAGATGAACAGGTTGAGTATATAAACTCCTTACGAGTAGATGAGTAATTAAGAACAAAAGTGAGTGCAATATGCGTAGTGATCAAAAGCTTAGTATGGCTATATGCGCGTGAATACTTCTAGAGCTTTTTCTTGATCTGCACTCAAGTATATATAGAGGGGATTTGGGACATAGCCGTTGGGAGGCTAATCCAATCAGATCCTCTATATATGGAAGCTTCAATCAATCAATTTCCTAATTGATTGATTGGGTTGGTGAGATCTTGATTGATTGTCTTCATATCTTCTCAATCCAATCTAGTTTGACTTCATTAATCACCAACGGAACAATGCTTCCAATTGCCTAACTCTGATTCTTTCCAGAGAGGGCAGGACCAGACACCAGGCAACCTCGGTGTCTTCTTGTCCTTATCTGGTGAACAACCAGAATACTCAGTAGAATAAGGGAATCAAACTGAGCATCTTTTGTTCCACCAGACTCGTCTGGTCCGGACTCGTCTGGTCTGGGGAAGGTCCTCTGCCTCTGGTCTGATCTCCTCTGGTGAAGTCCTCTGGTGGAGTCCTCTGGTGAAGTCCTCTGGTGGGGTCTTCTGGTGACTCTTCTGGTGAGGTCTTCTGGTCTGGCAGTTCCCCCTAGACTAAGTCCTAATCTAGATCATCATCTGGCTAACAGGTCCAGATGGTCCTATTACATCTTCTGGTTTGTTTTAACTCATCAAAACTAACAATTTTTATCCTAACAATTTCCCCCTTTTTGATGGAGTTAAAACACTACCAGAACTGATCAAAAGTAAAACTTAAGCAAGAAAACAATAAAGGGATGAGACCTTAGAATAGATCTCATCAGGCAAATAATAAGACAACAAGGAGTTGTCTTTAGAACAGAGAAGATATGTATTTTTCATTAATAATCAGAGGACAAAATAATTACAAATTACATTGAAGTTCATTGTCCTATTCTAGGCATATCTTCTGTTCTCTTTAGGGACAAGAAACCAGTCAAGGAACCTATCCTGGACGGCTTTCAACTCTGCAGAAGATGTTGGGGTGAAATTCACCAACACCTTGGTCTTGTAAAGCTTCTTCAGTTCTGCCCAATCCACCTGGTTCCCAATCATGGGAGTGTTAAGATAAGTAAATTCAGGAGCAGTCACCTCCAGGTTGAACTCAATGGTTGAATCCATCAGCTGCTTGTACAAGTCTGCATCATAGGCTTGCATCCAAGAATGGAAGGTTCTGTTGATCAGCTCATCATCTTCTGGTGCTGGCCTCTGGATATAATGCTGAATGAACCAGAGGGTCTTGGCTTCTCTCCATCTCTCAATCAGAGGATACGGCACAGTAGAGTCAAAAGACCCTTCTGTCCTTAGTGGCAAGATGTTCATAACTTCCACAGGAGCTTTCCTCTTCTGACCTGAGCCACCTGCACCAGAGGGAATACCAGCTTCTCTGGCCTTCTTGTTCTGTCTCCTAACATATCTGAGCCTCTGCTCTTCATCTATGTTCTTCCTGATTCTGGCTTGCCTCTCCTCTGGAGTCTCTTCCTTGTATCTCTTCTCTGCTTCTTCGACAACAGATTCAAGGAAACTCTTCTTAACTTTTCTAATCTTCCTCTTAGCAGGACCAGGAATGGTAGAGGGATCCTGCTCGGCTTCAGATGACTCTTCTTCTGCAGCAAGTTGTTTAGCCATAGATAGAGATTTCAACTCTTCTTTCTTCTTCTTCTGCAACTCAGCCTGGGCCAATGTGTTCTCCAGAAGGTCCAGACGAGCTCCATGGCTAAAAAGAGTCTCATTTGTGGTCTTCGCCAGATCAGTTCTGGCCTTCTCTTCCCCCTTTTTAACTTCATCAAGGAGGGGCTCCACTACCTGCCTTATGAGATCAGGCAAGGCAGTGTTGGAGGAAGAGTGAAGATCACGAAGCTGCTTGGCCTCCTCCAGGTAAGCCTTAGACTCTGCAACAAGTCTTTCTTGCTTCTCCAACATCTCCTGGAGGGAGTCCTTCAGTCTAGCAGTTTGAATCATCTGGCTGGCCATCTCCACTTTGAGCACAGAGACTGGCCTCATCTGCTCCATCACATGCTCCTGGAGCTGCTTCTGGCTGTGCATAACATCTAGCTTGACAAACAAGCCATTAGCCTTGAACGAAGCTTTAACCTCTGCCAGAGAGGATTTGATCTGCTTCAGGAAGATTTTCCTCTCTTGCTTAATCTGGTGCTCTATCATAGCAGGGGCCATATGTTGGATTGCTTTGGAAAAACGTCCTATCTGCATGATCTGCTCGTTGAAGAAAGCCTTCATCTTCTGGAGCACAGCAGGAGACATCTCAAAGTCCTCCTCGTCTGAATAAAGCTCTGGAGGGAAGACAAAGTGAGGACCAAACTTGTAAGTGGGGCCCTCTGGAGTGAGCATAACTCCTCTCTGGATGAGCAGGGTGCGAATCAAGACTTTAGCTGCACCAGGAGTCTCCAGCTCTGCTGGGTTCTGAATGTTCATCTTCTGCTTCAGCTCAATCTCCCAAGCAGTGAAGTTGGAGGCACCCATTTCCTCAAGCAATAGCACTAGGTCCTCCACATCTTCAAGTCTGGCCTTGCTCCAGACCTTGGCATCAGTAAGCTCTGCCAGAAGTGGTAAGTGCTCCAGAAGAACTGGAAAATGCTCTCTTAGCCAGAGCTGAGCACTTACACTCATACTCTGCCTAATGGGACCCATTTCTGCAGATGAGAAAGTGAAGGGTTTGGGCCCAGAGGCAGAGGAGGAAGGGGCTAAGTCAACAGGCTCAAGTGAAGCTTCCTCATCTTCACTATCATCGCTGGTTAAACAGGTTGGGGAGGGAGGAGGGCCAACGAATCCCAGAGCCATAGCAATGGTTGGGTCCTGATCTGTATGGGTTTGGGGAGGGTTTGGATTTTGTGAAGTAGAGGTGGTAGGGATTGGTTGCTCTGCACCAGAAGAGGAAGGGATATCTGGTACAGAATGTGTAGGGGGGATTTGGAAGGTGGAAGTGTTTGAAGGGGGGACTTCTGCACCACAGGAGGTTGAGGGTACCTCTGGTCCAGAAGGTGGGGGAGAGGGGTAAGTGGGGATATGTGTTTGGGAAAGTGGGGGAGAAGGTGTTTGTGTAGGAATGGTAGAGGGAGTATAGACAGAGGTATCTGGAATAGTCTGCTCTGGTGGAAGAATGGGGTTACCAGAGGCAGATGGGGTTTGGGGAAAGTTATCTGGGGGAGAGGTAGAAGGGGAAACAAGATTTATGGGGGAGGAAGAGGGATAGGAAGGGTTTACCTCAGCTGGGTCAACACCAGCAGGCACAACAGGCACTGGAGCATCCTCCATCATCTGGGTGGCATCCTCAATGGCCTTCTCCAAGGCCTCTCCAAGATCAGATCCAGAGTCTGAATCTTGAAGAAGGGCTCTCTTGGCCTTGGATTTCCTCACAAGAGGCACTTCCTCTTCCTCTTCTGATGGCTCATCCACCAGAAGGGTTTTCTTTGCCTTTCTGCTAGTCCTCCTCTTCTTAGCAGAACCTCTCCTGGCCTCGTCTGGCTGCTTCCTCTTGGCTGCTCCAGCCTTCTTTACAGCTTTATCATCATCACCCTTCTTCTTAAGCACATCAAGAAGGGGAATCTGGTCCTCCTCTGAGGAACCAGAAAAGGCAACGGCTGAAGAACCAGTTGCTGTAGCAGCTTTCTTCTGTGTCTTCTGCTGCTGCTGCCGTCTCTGCCCCTTAGGAGGAGAGGGAATAGATTGAATAGGAGGGGCAGGGATGGCTTGCTCACCATCAGAATCAGGATGGCCATGAAGGGAACCATCCTTGGAGAACATAATCTTGGACTTATGAAAGCCCTTACACCAGGATTGTCTCCATTTCTTCTCTGGAAGAATCGAATCCAGAATTAGGGTGAGTTTTGTGCCCAATGAAACATTAGCATTGAACACAAATTGTTGCTCTCCTGGCAACTGGGGGCATTCTTCCTTCTGTATTTTCACCTTGTTCTTCCTCAGCACCCCCCAGAAGAACTCAGCCCAGTTACATTGAACACCATCCAGAATGGCCCTCATAACACAGAGCTTGCCAACGAAGATGGCATCTGTGCTATGGCTCTCACACATGAGAATCTTCACCACAATATCAAATAGCACCTTATACTTCTGCCTAAGATGCTTGTCCAAGAAACCCTTGGTAATATTCTGGCATGAATTTCTGGCAAACATCTTGAAAGATGCTCTGATACCACTTGTTGGTCCCACTCGATAGATTAATTGCGGAAGCTTATGTAATAATGTCTTTCAAAGTCTTTTATAAGAGAGTAATGAACAATAAACAATAATTAAAATAAAGCGATAAAAGACACAAGATATATAGTGGTTCGGATAAATATCCTACGTCCACTCTCCCTTATCACCAAGGGGTCTCACTATCAACCAACTCACAAACTTACTCACTGGAATTTCTGAAGTACCAGCACCTTCTTACAAACTCTTTAGATCTAACTTCGATCTAAAGATAGACTTACTCCAACCTTGTCTAACAAGATGAACAGGTTGAGTATATAAACTCCTTACGAGTAGATGAGTAATTAAGAACAAAAGTGAGTGCAATATGCGTAGTGATCAAAAGCTTAGTATGGCTATATGCGCGTGAATACTTCTAGAGCTTTTTCTTGATCTGCACTCAAGTATATATAGAGGGGATTAGGGACATAGCCGTTGGGAGGCTAATCCAATCAGATCCTCTATATATGGAAGCTTCAATCAATCAATTTCCTAATTGATTGATTGGGTTGGTGAGATCTTGATTGATTGTCTTCATATCTTCTCAATCCAATCTAGTTTGACTTCATTAATCACCAACGGAACAATGCTTCCAATTGCCTAACTCTGATTCTTTCCAGAGAGGGCAGGACCAGACACCAGGAAACCTCGGTGTCTTCTTGTCCTTATCTGGTGAACAACCAGAATACTCAGTAGAATAAGGGAATCAAACTGAGCATCTTTTGTTCCACCAGACTCGTCTGGTCCGGACTCGTCTGGTCTGGGGAAGGTCCTCTGCCTCTGGTCTGATCTCCTCTGGTGAAGTCCTCTGGTGGAGTCCTCTGGTGAAGTCCTCTGGTGGGGTCTTCTGGTGACTCTTCTGGTGAGGTCTTCTGGTCTGGCAGTTCCCCCTAGACTAAGTCCTAATCTAGATCATCATCTGGCTAACAGGTCTAGATGGTCCTATTACATCTTCTGGTTTGTTTTAACTCATCAAAACTAACAATTTTTATCCTAACAATAATCAAAATAACTGTGACGCGCCAGAAATAACCTAAGTAAAAGAATGCAAGGTGAAAGCTCAAGATTCTAAACCCTAATACTTTACCCTAACACTCGACTTCACCAATCCACTAACAAGTTAATAGATTGTGCTTAATTAATGAGACCCTGATTTAACTAAGGTGATGCGGTCGTCCTCCTTCGCTAAACTGATAGATGAATTAACCTTTCCTAAACCCTCTAGTTAAGTCTACTCGTTGTTAAAGAGTGATACGGTCGTCCTCTCTCTAACACCTTTTGAACGAAATTCAAAAGTAAAGTCTAGATTAATTTTAAGAATTCATTAACCAAGAGAATTAAAACCTAACGTCACAAGTTACTCTAATTACGTACCCACAACCTACTTCTAAGAGTTCATCCTACCCTAAGCACGCAAGGGTTTTAGCTAGACATAGGTTTAACGTGAACTAAAGCAATTAAATAAGTAACAAAAAAGAACATGATAATTAAGACGAAGAAGAGATCAAACATAAACTAGGGTTTAACTAATTGAAAGAATAAACTTAAATTAACTCAATGAATTAGGTCTCAACGTGTTCAAGAACGAAAATATAAGAAACGAAACTCAAAAGTAAAATCGTAATTTGAATTCGTAATGAAAACCTAAAAAACGTAATAGTAAACTTGCTTCTCTTCTTCCTCTCCCAAAACGAACTCTCAATCTCGTGTGTGTCAAGTGGTGTTTAAAACGAGTTTGTAAAGAGTATATATAAAGATCGGGCCGAATCGGGATCTCATGGGCCGAAAAACAAAATTTGGAAAATAAGCCTCGGAAGCGCTCGAGCCATCCCGGTCGAGCGGAGGCGCTCGACCCTTTTTGGTCGAATGAACTAATGGTCGAGCGGATGCGCTCGACCCCGTTGGTCGAATGGTTCAAGAGGTCGAGCGGGGCGCTCGAGCTGTGCCCCTCGAGCGGAGAAAACTCTCTGTAAGTCCAGAGCGCTCGACCTACGTTGCTCGAGCGATGGTGCTCGAGTGATGGTGCTCGAATGGGCCTTCCTTCCTTGCAACTAACACTTTTCTTTTCACGTACTAATACTAATCGTATTTCTTCGATATCTTCTCATCCGGGCATCCGTTTGAGTCGATTCAAAGTCCTACGAACTCCGTTTTTCATCCTCGATTCACCTATGAGTATCAAAGAGACAAATTCATCAATGTATAGAAATAGTACTCATTTGGCTCTAAAAACTCAATAAAATTGACCAAAACTAGGGCGTTTCTAGCTACGAATCATGACAATTTCACGCCTAATCACTCTGCCACGACCTAGATCTACAGGGTGCTCCTACTACACAGGCGTCGAAGTTAAGTTGCAATAGAAAGCCACAAAGGGAGCCTTGGCCCAGTCGGTCTTGACCTGCCAGCCCTGGGGCTGCAGTAGACTCTCATGGGTTGGGTGTTGGGAAAGGGGATTATGTTGGCCTGGTGGTTGTTGAACACTCTTATGGGGTTGTTTCCACCATGAATCTGCACCCATTAATACATATTAATTAATGTTTCTAAAATTAATTAAGGTAAGGAAGTATTGTGAGAACTTTGCTTCGTGCAAGCTTTTATCCATATAATTTGAAATGGGCATTGTTAATTAAATGTTAGGGTATACATTATTGTTTAGTGGTATTATTGGTTATTAGATGAGGTATTGTTGATTATTTTTTAGGGTATTGCTAATTATTGTTTGGGGTATTATTTGTTATTGTTGATTATTGGTTAGGGTATAATCTTGTTATTATTGAGTAACTAGTGTGCATCTATAACTTGGGGTATTGTTGATTATAACTTGGAGTATTGGTGATTAAGTCTCAGGGTACTGCTGAATATTTTTTTGGGATAAAACTTGGTGTATTGATGATAAAATTTGGGGTATTGGTAATATAACTTGAGGTATTGGAGATTGTAATTTGGGGTATTGGTGATATAACTTGTGGTATTGGTACGAAGTGTACGCGACCCCTGAATTTTGTATGGACAGTCAACAGACCCACGGAAAGTCAAAATTAATTTTAAATTGAGATTAAATTCAAAATGCATAATATGCACTTGCATGCACCCTAAAATCATTCTTTGTATTTAGGAATTTTTTTTTTTTTGTATTTTAGAATTTATTTTCCCTACTACAATGTAACGAGTTTTTCAAACATGTTTAGTTAATATGATGTTTGGACTGTTGTAGGGTTGTTCACGGTACATACCAAAATGGATATTTAAAAATATCCGTGTCTGTATCAAAATTAGGTTATGTTAAAATTTGAGTGTCCGTGTTAATACTAAAATTTCGGAATGGTACGGATATTATATTTTTCGGTACGAATCAGAGCAGATTTTCGGTTACAAACGGATCGGATCGGTACGGAATGAAGCGGAGAAACGGGTTTCTTACCCTTACACGAATACTACACAACTTCAATCACAATCAAACATATATCAATACAAGCTCGAATATAACACATTATATGATAATAGATGGTTAAAAATTAATATGAATTACCACCAATAAAGTATTAAAAATACAGTATATAAAATATATATTTAATTTTTTTTCAATATCTTGTGAAAGGAAAGTACAATATTAAAATCATGTTGATCATAATTCTTGACACAAGGTACACCATATCTAAATTTTTTGTAAGAAATGAATATACATGAACAATGAAATTAAAAGAATTAAAAGTAAATTTAAAACATTTTAATATATACATGATGAAGGCAAAATGATGCACATCAACAAAGATTTGTTAAAGTGGGGATGGAAGACTTGAAAACTCCATCTCTTCTCTGATTTTTGTGAAATCGGCTCTCAAACACAGCAGCAAGCTCCGGCCGTGAACCTGCACAAAATCGAGCCGGAGGGGGCTCTGGCGTCGGTCCTCCGACGCTCAAGACACTCAGATCATCATGGAAGAAAAACCATGATAAATGCAGCCAAGAAGAGTGATTTTAGGTTAGAAAATATCTTGAAATGGTGGAGGGAGAGGGTATTTATATTTGTGTTTCTGAGGGGCATAAGAGTCAATCTCTTAGTGTTACCCTAATTGGTTTGGGGACCACTATGACCATAGACTTGTGTGGTGCTGCCAAGTGTCCCATATGGCTGATATTAGTACTTCAAGTAATACATATTATTCTTGATATCTCTGGATTATTTATGACATCAATCCAGAGATGGGAAAATGACATTTGTATTGTATTCTTCTTCCATTGCTCAAATGACATCAGAGGAAAAGATATTGCTCCCTGTTCTTAAAGAGCTCAGAACTGATTAACACTTATTCCTTTGTTCATTCATTGTTACCAGTTCCAGAGCCTAAATAGGCTCTGGAGAGATACGTTCCAAAAGCATTGGGCATCACTCCAAAGGTAGTAAGAATTTATTCAGGCTTTTATTAGACTATTATTATTTTCATAAGCTCTGCTGCTCAGTTTTGCAAGCTCTACCCAGAGCTTGTTATTCTGACAAGTAACTTATTTCTTTATGACTGATGTAGTATGCCAATTCTGGCAGAGCCTACCTCAGACATGTTTTCATAGTTTTGGTCTCGATTCAGAGACGATTACCCCAGAGCCTTGACTAGCTCTGGACTAAATATGTTCATATCGGGTTAACACACCATTGAAGGTATGTATATGCGAGTAAGCCCCCTTTTTGGCCTATCTCTCGACCTTCGTACGTTCCGGCTCTGGAGCTCTTTACCAGCTCTGATCAGAGCTTCTCCTCTGATGAGTGTCATTCTTTCACAGACTTGATTGTGAGAAGCCATCTCTGGCTTAGCCTACATCAACTACTCCCCCCTATTCCAAGTGACGTGTCAGAGGTCTCTTGGAATAAATGTCGTTCTAATTCTGGAACTATTCCATGTGTTCTGCAGAGAGTCTTTTCTCTGGAGTGCATTATACTATTTTCATATTCATACTCTATACAAAGTTGTGTACTTCCGCATTGGTAATTCAGTTTCTTATTTCTATTTCATGCTCAGCTTGGACTGAGGCATATAATTTCTGCTCAGTTTGCACTACGGTTTCTGGTACAAATATAATCTCTACTCAACATATACTAAGATTTGTATGGTGTAAGTTCATTTCCCAGATATCATCTATGCTTAACTTGTGTTAAGACTTATAAGAGGTGAATCTAAACCAAGAAATTCATATTTCAGTTGTGATTCATGCTTAACTCGTGCTAAGGCTGATAGAGTGTAGGCCCTAAATCGAAAAGTTTACTTCTCAGATGTGATCCTTGCTCAGCTCGTGCCAAGACTTAGAGGATGTGGATCTGAATAAAAAATATCTCTCTCAGATGTGATCCTCGCCTAGCTTGCGTCAAGACTTGTAGGATGTGAATCTGAGAGTCACATAACTCCACACATTTATAGGGATCTATCTCAGCTGTAGAAGATAGTTCCATCGGTTCTCATTAAGTTCTCAAAATGTCACAATGTAAGTATTCAGTGCTTACATTCTATAATTGAAAAATGGTAGCTGATAAAGATCCGAGTCTGCTCAGACATGGTATTACTTCAAGTTACTGATATTCCACGGATTAGGCATATTCATACTGTTCTGATCCGCTAATTGATATTATTGGGACGTTGTCAGTTTTGATTAAGATTCCAAAGCCCCTGAAAAGATGATTTGTCTTTTGTTTGTCTTTGTCAGGCTAGTCTTGGTTAGGTTTTGTACTTAGTCATTTTGCATTTCACAGGTACTCAGTAAGAGGAGCACTTACTGATGACGATCAAGGCTTAGAGCCTGAAGACGGTTTACCATCCTGAACTTATGGCAGTCTTCTAAGCTGGCTGAGTATGTCTCAGTGATGAAGGGTATGACCCTGAGGTCATTACTACTCAGTCCTGAAGGGAACTGGATGATACTGAGTTTATGGGAAGATTTGGAGTAGAGCCAAGCAATGCAAAAGGAATGTCAGTGTTAGGACAAGACCGGTGAGCTCAAGACAAAAAGAACTTAATAAGACAAGCCTGAAGCCAGGAATAAGTTCTGACATTCTCACCAACCTGATGACGTGGACCAATCCGGGAAGGACACGCACGTACGGAACCTGACAAGGAGACTGACTTCAGACTGCATTTTCAACGGGCAAGCATTTAATGTGCATTTAATGCGACTACCTAATTCCATGTAAAGGACGGCTGCTGCATGAAGATATGTCCATTTGAGCCACTCTACATAGATGACAAGAAAGGTTATCTCTCCAACGGATAGTTTTTCAAATCACCTATAAATACAGAAGGCCTTGAACCTATTCAAGGTTACGGGAAATTTCCAAGCCAGAAATTACTCAAACTCTCAAGCACTCAAAGCATTCAGTCTTTAGAAGAAGCGCTCGAAACCCTCAAAATTTTCCAAGTGTTTCTTAGCAACTGAGAGTTAATTTGTATTCCAAAGAGCGTACAAGCAATATCTTAAGCTTAGAGAGATTATCCAACCCTTAGCATAGCTTTGTCTTGTAAGGATAATCTCAACCTAGTTGGAATCTAAACTGAAACCAAAACCCTAAGTTAGGTTTGTTGGGAGTAAGTAAGTTAGTGAGTTAGTAAGGAAGTTTGTATAGATCAGTGAGGTTAGCTGGTCTTGGTGCACCTTGGCACGTTAAAAACAAGAATCCCTTGAGTGGATTTCCTGTTAAATCAGGCCGTGGATGTAGGAGCTTGAGTCTCTGAACCACGTTAAACTTGATGTGTTCTTATTGCTTTGATATATTGCTTACCTGCCATTTCAACTGATTCATTCATTGCATAAGTTTTATCAGGTCTGAATCAATCAGCCTGGTCCATTAAAAAGAACACTGCCCTTACTAAACACTTTTCAGTGGAGTAATCAGTTTTTCAGAAGCTGTTGGTCCCGGTACAAGACTGATGAATACGTGTATGGGGGGGAATACACGTATACCAATTTTTCAACCTTAAAAACTGACTGAGTCCCCTTTACTCAGAGTGGTAAAGAACTAGGAGCTGATAACACACCTACTGACTACACTTGGTGCGGGTCAGTTGGCTAACTATCAGTTCAAGTTCAGTGCGGAAATGTTTGAGCCCTGATAGTTTAAAGTCTTGTTTAGTTTGCTTTCTGAAAAACTTGTTTTACTCAATTCTGAATAGTGTTTAGTAGGGCAGTGCTCTTTTTGAGGATCAGGCTGATTGATTCAGGCCTGATAAACCGAATGCAATGAATGAACAAGTAATATGGCAGGTAAGAACAATATCAAAGCAATAAGAACACAACAAGTTTAACGTGGTTCAGAGTCTCAAGCTCCTACGTCCACGGCCTGTCTTAACAGGAAATCCACTCAAGGGATTCTTGTTTTTAACGTGCCAAGGTGCACCAAGACCAGCTAACCTCACTGATCTATACAAACTTCCTATTAACACACTAACTGACTTACTCCCAACAAACCTAACTTAGGGTTTTGGTTTCAGTCTTGATTCCAACTAAGTTGAGATTATCCTTACACGGCAAAGCTATGCTAAGAATTGGATAATCTCTCTAAGCTTAAGATAATGCTATTTAGCTCTTGGAATACAGAATAACTCTCGGTTGCTGAGAAACACTTGGGAGATTTAGATGGTTTCGAGTGCTTCTCTTAAAGGCTGAATGCTTTGAATAATTTCTGGCTTGGAAATTTCTGGCTTGAGTAATTTCCCGTAACCATGAATGGGTTCAAGGTCTTCTGTATTTATAGGTGATTTGAAAAACTATCCGTTGGAGAGATAGCCTTCTAGTCATCTATGTAGGGTGGCTTCAAACGGACATATCTTCATGCAGCAGCCGTCCTTGCATGGGTTTGGTATTTGCATTAAATGCACATTAAATGCTTGCCCGTTGAATATGCAGTCTGAATTCAGTCTTCATGTCAGGTTCCGTACGTTCGTGTCCTTCTCGGATTGGTCCACGTCATCAGGTTGGTGAGAATGTCAGAACTTATTCCTGAGCTTCATGCTTGTCTTATTAAGTTCATTTTGTCTTGAGCCCACCGGTCTTGTCCTGACGCTGAAATTCCTTTTGCATTGCTTGGCTCTACTCCAAGTCTTCCCATAAACTCATTGATATCCTGTTCCCTTCAGGATTGAGTTAGTAATGACCTCCGGGTCATACTCTTCATCACTGACACTTACTCAGCCAACTTAGAGGACTGCCATAAGTTCAGGATGGTGCTCTTCGTCTTCAGGCTCTTAGTCTTGATTGTCACCAATGAGTTCTCCTCTCACTGAGTACCTGTGAAGTGTAAAATGACTAAGTACAAAACATAACCAAGACTAGTCTGACAAAGACAGAATAAGGTAAACATCTTTTCAGGGGCTTTGGGATCTTAATCAAAACTGACAATGTCCCAACAATTTCCCCCTTTTTAATGATGCCAAAACACTGAAAAGATCCTAAAAACACTTAGAGAAAAGAAAGATAATCCTATCTATAAGATAAGTCAGTGTTAGAGCAGTTCTTGATAAAGTACAGAATTTAGACAACAGCCAAAAAGACAATGAGTTTTTGTCTGTGGGCAAAAGTAATAGATTTCATTGATGGATGTGGAAATGGTTACAATGAATCTAATCTATTACAAAGAAGCCTGTGAATACCTAGACTAATCTCATTTTAGGTTCGAGTCCATATCCTGCATAGACTCTTGTCTTCAGCTCGTCAAATCTTCTAGGTTGGTTCACGTATCCTTCAGCTTTGGCAATCTTCAACACCTCCATCATGATGGCCTTTGTGTCATGCTTTTGAGTTCCAGGAACTAAGGGAGGAGCTCGAATTGTGAACTCAGGAGCCTTCACTTGGACTTGAGTTGCATCAGACTCCTCCAAGATCTTTTGGAATAACTCAGGATGGTTATCCATCATGTAGTCAGTGAAGTGGGCATTAATGTCATCAGTGTCGCCCCACTTCTTCACAACGTACCACAATCTAACAAACTCATCCCTTGCATCAATCCAAAACTCCTTCAATGCCTCTTAGACGAACTCATCGACAAAAGCTTCCCTTACTCCTGATTCTGGCCTACTGACTTGAAGAATTGTTGATTTCCTAACTGTTGGCTTCTTCCTGTACTTCCTAGGCTCAGGCTTCGCCTTCTTCCTCCTAAGCAGACTGATCACTGCATCATCCAGTTCTCGTTGTTGAAACACAGTGATATCAGTCAGCTTCTCAACCTTCTTTTCCAAGATGCGCATCTTCTCCTTCTGAGCAATTTCAGCTCTGCGCATAGCCTCAGATTTCTCAGAATGATCTCCCCATGCTTCAGCACATAACTTCGCCACCAACTCCCCGGAGTAAGTGATTGGGTTCTTCCTTGAGCTCATGGGAGAAGATCTTTGAACTGGCTCAGGTTGTTTTGAAGGTTCATCAGCCTTTGCCTTTGTTGCCTCCGCCCTTAGCCTAGCAACAACCTCCTCTCCTTCCTTCTCCACTGCTGCCAACCTCGCTGATTTCCTCACCCTCAGCACATTCCCTTCAGGATTTGCTTCAGGATCGGCTAGAACAATTTCGCCTTGGTTGACTGCCTCAGATGCCTCAGGGCGGGATCTTTTCTTCTTCTTTTCCCCCTTTTTGGCATCATCATTGGCCTCTGATGGGAATGCGTCAGATCCGCTGTTGATTACGAAGGAGGCTAGGGAATGGACATCATTAATTCCCTCCTTCAATAATTCAACTCCCATCGAGATACTAGTCCCTGCAAAAGATACAGAACTGATTGCAACTTGGACCTTCTTCTCAAAGACCTCCATGGAGAGTTGGAGTCTTTGTTCTGCCTTCTCAATCTTCTCCTCCACCTGAGCGGATCGCTCATCTGCCTGAGTCAACCTCTCGGCAATGTCCTTCGAAGTCTGAGCAATGCGTTCTGACTCCAGCTCAAACTTTGACGTTGAGCCAAAAATGGCCTGAGTGAATAGTGCTCTAGCCTGAGCTGCAAGCTTCTCCACAGCCTAATTGAGATCTTCCTTCCTTTGCTCATCCTTCTCAGCCAACTGCTTCAAGGTCTGCCTTAGCATCTTCTTAGTGCGCTTCCGCTCATTCCTCACTGACTTGGCCGTGTCAGTCATCGTTCTCTTTAACAGAATCAGCTCCCTGTTGGCAAGGGTGTTGTAGGCTGACTTTGTCCACTTGATGTGTTTTGCCAGGGCCTTGGAGTCTTCTTCTTTCTCAGCTCGTAGCCTCATTACTTCCTCCTGAAGTTCAGCTAGATTTTCTGTGGTTTTCTCCTTCTTGACCTCTACTATGCTTGTCAATTCAGCACGGCCGACCCCAGTTATTATCACATCTTCATCATCAATAGCCTCATCAGTGATTGGTTGTTTTCCCTTGTCAGCCCCTGCAGCATCAGTCCCTTCTTCAAGGTGCACTGAAGGCAGTTGTGAAGTAGTCATAGCCGCCCGCTCAGGCTCGGCTAAGCTAACTTGAACCTTAGGAACTTGTCCCTCGGAACTGAGAGTCTCCTTGGATGCCTCAACATCTTCCTCTCTTGTCTCAGGGCAGGGAATCCTTTCATCGACAGATGTCTCATTGGCAGCTGAGATGTTCAAAACATCCTCAGCCACTGGTCCACCCTTGGCACCAGTGTCTCTTTCACCTTCCCCCTGAGCCTGAGGCTCAGAGACCATCTCATCAACTTCCTTCGCAGTCTCTTCCACCGCCTTCTCCATAGCTCCACCCTGAGCTTCATCATCCTCATCATCCTTCTCTTCATCAGACAGGATGTTAGCCTTGCTCTTGGACATCATATCAGCCACTAACTGCTTCAGGTTATCGAAGTTAAGAAGTTGAAGCCAGCTAGTTAGTCCAAAGAAAGAGCAAATCTTAGCTTCCTCAGACTCCCAGTGCTCCCAGCCACGAGCGTCCACTAGTAAATGTTGCTCCTGCATGTTTGATTGTTTGAAATCCAACCAAACCTTGAGCTCAATCACATAAGCTAGCAGCTCATTGTACTTATACAGCCCAGGCCAGCACTTACCTGCCCATTCTGTGGCATTCCCCCTGAGAGTGTTCTCCAGAATCCCTCCTGCCATATGTTCATCTAACTCCTCCTCCTCCACTTCGAGGAATTCATTCTCTTCAGTTGAAATGGATTTGGGACAGTCTTTGGGATTGGGGTATGAGGGAAAGTCTGTGGGGTTTGGAAGATTTGGCTCGGCTGACTGATCAGGCTCATTCGTAGGTGAAATTGATGGCACTGACTCAGTAGGATGATTCGGCTTTGAGGTTTGAGGTGTTTCAGTGGGTTGAGAAGTAGGGTCAAGGTTGGAAGGTGTTTGGGTTTCAGGGTGTGGGGGTGTTTGAGTGGGTACTGTCTCAGGCTGCAACAACTCAGCCATCTCAACAGATTTTCTCACTTCCTCCAAGTCAAAGGCTCCAGGAGAGCTTGACTTCTCCCTCTCACTCACCTCAGGCAGCTTCTTAGCAGGGGACTTTTTGGGTCCCTTCCTAAGCCTCTTTAGGGGCCTCTCTCCCTGATCACCCTTCTTCCTGACGTTATCGTCAGTTCCCTCAGCCTCAGACCCGGCCTTCTTGGGATCAGACTCAGTCCCTGATTTCGTGCTCTTCACTGACAGCACGACCCTTACCTTCTTCCTCTTCTCAGCCTTTTCCACCTCAGGCTGCTCTACTTCCTCAGCTGCTACCTCCTCCTCACCTTCCTTACTCCTCTCAAGGAGGTCATCTACCCTTTCAATGAGACTGGTAGCCACTCTCTTGGCCTTACCAGCTGGCTTTTTGGCCTGACCTTTTGCTTTTGCATTGGGATCAGTCAGCCCTAGCACTGAATAGTTATCACTCAGTGAGGAAAACATTACCTTCTTTGAGGAAAGACAATCCTCAAAGTCGAAGGTATACCCATGGCAGGCATGAGCTATCAGGATGGACATCCTTGTTCCGAATGGCAAGATGGCACTGACGGAAATGTGCTTCTTCTCCTCATCTCGCTTTAGCTTGTCCAACCCGGCCTGATGGAGTTGATCAAGGAAGAACTGCTCCCAGTTCGCTTCCACTCCATCAACAATCGCTCCCATGAGTCTCAGCTTGGGCTGACTCAACTGCTCGTGAGAGCCAGTTGCACCCATCACAATCTTGGACACCAAATCCACCAGAGCTCTGTACTCAGGCTTTAGCGTATTCTTGTTCTGACGAGCCTTGAACTCTGATGACCCAGATTTGGTCCATTTCCCAAGAAGTTCTCCCTCCGAGTTCTCCTTGTACGTCTTTGGGTTGATGCCTGAGAACGGCAACTTGAAGGCTTCCCTCACCGCCCTCCTGATGTCAATAGTGACCACCTCTGAGTTGTAAAGAGGTTCGCCGTCGCCGTCCTTCTCTCCCGTCGGCTTAAGCGCAGTCACCTTCGTGTATATTTCCCCCTTCCGTAAGAACATATTTAAGTATGCTTCCACAACTGTTCTTGGGAGCACGGAAATAGGGCGGGTGGTGAAGTATGTTTCCAACCCAGCATTGGAAATCCACTTGAATACGGGTTTGATTTCCTCAACTGTAAGACAGATACCTTCCATGGAGATGACTTGCTCCATGTGTATCAGCTTGTTCTCGACAACGTCTATGATCTTGTCGGTTGTCCAGTTGGAATCAAGAAATGCCATTGTTTTGAAAGGAAGAGATTTTTCGAAATTTCTGTGTTTGAGCAAGAGAAAACTCAGTGTGCAGATGTGAGTTGTGTTTGCGTAAGAACCTCAAATGGCACTCTTGATTGATAATATTAAGTCAGTTACTCAAACGTGGGGTTGAGATTAATTCCTGAATTCGAAAGGTTTTGAAATGAGGGGCCAGGATTAATCTCAGTTTCAATCAAAACCCCATGTCAGTCATATTCCGTATAAAACGGACACGTATATGAAAAAGTAACTGTAGCATTAAATGCTCCGTGCGCGTGGGTTTAAATATAAAAAGGCACGCTTTTAATGAAAACAGAATGCATTTAATAAAGATTTTCAGGACGAAGGACTCAGGGAGACGCTTGAAATTCACAAGAGTCAGGTTAGAACTCATACCTGTCAGGGAGACGTTGTAGCACCCTGATACCTCGCTGAGTCGAGTCTGGCCTGAGTTCCCCCTAGAACCCTACACTGACTGCTCTCTCGAATCTAAGAGTCCTAACTCCACTGACAGTTCCATAAACCTTGCTTCAGCCAGAGGCTTAGTCAAGATGTCAGCTCTTAGCCTGTCAGTGTGAATCTTCTCCATCCTAATATCTTTCTTCTCCACATGATCTCGAATGAAGTGATGCCTAATATCCACATGCTTGCACCTTGTGTGAAGCACTGGGTTCTGAGTAATTGCTATTGTACTATTATTGTCACAATAGATTGGAACCTGATTAGCAAATACTTGGTAGTCCCTCAACTGTTGCCTCAACCATAAAATCTGAGCACAGCAACTACCTGCAGCCATATACTCAGCCTCAGTTGTGGATGTAGCCACTGAATTCTGCTTCTTACTAAACCACGAAATCAACTTACTTCTCAAAAACTGACATGTCCCTGAGGTTGATTTCCTATCAATCCTACAACCTCCATAATCTGCATCTGAATAACCTGTCAGTTCTAAGTTGTCATCTGAAGGATACCATAGTCCCATATTGACTGTCCTTTTCAAATACTTAAGTATCCTCTTAGCAGCCTCCAAATGACTTCTCTTGGGATCAGACTGATACCTAGCACACACACCAACTGCAAACGTAATGTCAGGCCTACATGCAGTCAGGTACAACAAAGAACCTATCAGTCCTCGATACTCAGTCTGATTTACTGAAGTCCCTTCAGTGTCAGGATCCATCTTCCAATTTGTGTTCCTAGGGATCCTGGCTGGATTGTTGTTCTGAACACCAAACTTTTGAATCAAGTCTCTTGTATACTTGGCCTGATTTATGAAGATGCCTTGATCAGTCTGCTTGACCTGCAATCCTAAGAAGAAGTTCATCTCTCCCATCATTGACATCTCAAATTTACCAGTTATCAACTTAGAGAATTTCTCACAGAGCTGATGATTTGGTGATCCAAATATTATGTCATCCACATAAATCTGGACCAAGAGAATGTCGTCACCTTCAGTGATCCTGAACAATGTCCTATCCACAGTTCCCTTCTTGAACCCATGGTCTGTCAGGAATTGAGAGAGGGTATCATACCAAGCTCTTGGTGCTTGCTTAAGTCCATAGAGTGCTTTCTTCAAATGGTATACTCTATCTCCAACTTCAAACCCGGGAGGTTGTTCAACATATACCTCTTCATTGAGTACACCATTCAGGAAGACACTCTTGACATCCATTTGATACACCTTGAACTTCTTATATGTTGCGTAAGCAAGGAACAACCTGATAGCTTCCAACCTAGCCACTGGAGCAAAAGTCTCATCATAGTCTATTCCCTCAGATTAACAATACCCTTTTGCAACCAGTCTAGCCTTGTTCCTTACCACAACACCATTCTCATCCTTCTTGTTCTTAAAGACCCACTTGGTACCAATCACACCTGGATGCCTAGGTCTATCTACCAGTTCCCAAACCTGATTCCTTGTGAACTGATTCAACTCCTCTTGCATGGCAATGATCCAGTTCGAGTCAGTGAGAGCTTCTTCAATGTTCTGAGGCTCTTGCTCAGAGAGAAAGCAACAGAACAATGCACTCTCACCATGGAACCGTCTGGTCCTGACTCCCTCAGTTGGATCACCAATGATTTGATCAATGGGATGATCCTCTAATCATGTTCTTTTGCCAGGAGTTGTTCCTGAAGTACCTGCAATGTTAGTGTCTACAGGCTCATAAAATTCAGGAAATTGAACAGAAGGGGATGATCCTAAGTCTATACCAAAGGGATTAACAAGCTCAATATCAGGGACTCAGGAACCGTCTCAGCTGTGACAGCATCTTCATTAACGGTGCTTACCTCAGGTTGAGCCTGTTCCTCAGTCTGAGGCTCAACAATCCCTGATGTGCTGGGCTTAGGAGTGGCACCTGATTTATCATCCTGATCATCGTCATCATCATCCCATCTCGGAATTGGCACAGTCTTGATCTTGGGATCAGGTTGATTCTTCAAGCTCAGCCTTGTCACACTCCTTGTGACCTCCTCAGTGTCAGGATTCAACACCTTTGCCCTAGACTCATTGGCAGATTCATCAAAGACAACATGAGGTGATTCTTCCACAACAAGGGTCCTACGATTGTAAACCCTGAAGGCTTTACTAATTTCAGAATATCCTAAGAATATTCCTTCATCAGATTTGCTATCAAAGGCTTTCAATTGGGTCTTCCCATTGTTCAGCATGAATCTGTTCTGAGTGTAGCATGCAGTGTTGATTGCCTCAGCCCAGTATTTCTTGGGCAATCCTGACTCAGCCAGCATGGTCCTTGCAGCTTCCTTCAGTGTCCTGTTCCTCCTTTCAGCGACACCATTCTGGTGTGGGGTTCTAGCTGCAGAAGTCTCATGAGCTATACCAAGTTCATTACAAAAGTCAGAAATATATGAATTTATAAACTCAGTGCCCTTATCAAATCTGATCTTAGTAATGGACTGATTCTTTTCATTGCTGAATCTTCTGAGCAACTCTGGAAGCTTCACCTGTGTTTCCTTCTTATTCAACAAGAAAATAACCCAAGTATATCTAGAATAATCATCAATAACCACAAGGGTATACTTTCTACCATTCATGCTCACGGGTGTTATGGGACCAAATAAATCCATGTGCAAGAGCTGAAGAATTCTGTCAGTGGAATAAGAAGCTTTCTCTTTGAATGATGCTCTGACCTGCTTCCCTTCCTGACAAGCTTTGCACACATGATCTTTGCTAAAAACTTCATTAGGTAGACCATCAACAAGTGACTATCTAGAAATTTTGTTAAGAATCTTGAAGTTCAGGTGGCTTAATCTTTTATACCATAACCAACTGAGCTCTAGAGAGCTTTTAGCAACAAAACAAGTATTAGGAATAATGCTGCTCCAATCAGCGAGATAAACGTTACCTTTCCTTATACCTGATAGAAGCACTTGTGTTGATTTGTCCTTGACTGAACATATATTCGATGAGAACTCAACACTGAACCCTTTGTCACAGAATTGACTTACTGACAGCAGGTTATGCTTCAGTCCTTCCACAAAGGATACATTTTCCACTTTGACTGTACCTATAATTAGAACACCAAAACCTTTAGTAACACCTTTTGAGTTATCACCAAAGGTTACCTGTGGACCATCTTTAGCTTGATATTCTTGGAGAAGACTCTTCATTCCAGTCATGTGCCTTGAGCAACAACTGTCTAGGTACCAAACAGCTTTGATTGAGTCTCCTCTCCTCTTGTTGTGATCCACAGCCGCCTGCAAGCAATTCAGGCTTTAGGTACCCATTGGGTGTTGGGTCCTATTGTGTCAGTTGTACCCTTCGGGATCCAGACTTGCTTAACAACCCTGATTGCCTCAGAGTGGTAAATCTGTCTCCCTGAAACATCAACATACATAACTTTCTTCTTCTTTGCCTGAGAGGAAGACGATGTATGAGTGCTAGACTTAGGCTTCATAGGAGCCTGAGTGGGTGCCTTTTGGGCTTGCCTCCTGTTCTTCCTAGGTCTGGGTGCAGCAGGTCTTGGGCCTTGTTCTTGATAAGGACCCTGTGTTCTATTCCCCCTAGGCAAGTGAGGAAATGGAAAACAGTTAAAGGCCTCAGGATGCCAAAACCACGGGGGTGTCATCATGTTTGGTCTTCCCTGTTGGTATTGCCAAGCATGATGGTACCCTCGCTGACCAGTCTGAGGGCTCTGGGCCTGAGTCTTCCTCTGCTTTTGCTGAGGCTTTCCCTGGCCTGAGCTCTCAGGGGCTTCCTTAGATTGCTTTGCCTTTCCCTTGGGTTTTGGCTTAGCTACCTTAGGAGCAACCCTGACTGTGTCAACAGTTTCTTTGCCCTTATCGGTTTGGCGGGCCTGAAGTACAACCTTAGGTGCATTCTGGCCTGCCTGAACAAATACCCTCTCAGTGTTGCTCCCCGAAGCAACATGAGACTGACCTTGTGAGGATTTCTTAGGAATATATCCAAGTCCCTTTTTCTCATTCCCAAGCATCTGGCTGCTATTTATTTCCTCTCTAGCCACTGAGGATTTATTCATTGCTGCAACATTTTTCTTGAGAGAGTCCTCACTCTTTTTCAGGATTTCATGTCTGGTAAAGAGGTCATCAAACTTACTCTTAAGTACTTTCAGTTCTTCCTTCCTGACCAGCTCTTCCTCAGCTAGTTCCTTCAGAATCTTCTCTCTTGGAAGACGCTCAGCATTGATCATATCAATTTCCTGAGTTAGTCTCACAATCTGAGCTGATTCTTTAAGATCAGGCTGAGTGAGTTGTTCATTCAGGTTTTGAACCTCAGTACTCAATTTCTTGTTCTCCTCTACCAAGTAGACATTAGTTTCCTGCAGTCTGGAGAAATCAACCATCAATTGATCAAGGCAGATCTGAAGGTTCATTTCTCTAACTGACTCTGAGCTAAGCTCAGGATTTTGACCAGTGTAAGAAGCACAAACAGAGTTTGATGTTACCTCAGGCTCATCCCTAGCCATCAGACAGACATCATCGTACTCGTCATCTGAGAAGAGTTCAGGTGACCTTTCAGCAGGACCGTCAGAGTTTGTTGCATCTTCAGCGACCATTGCTCTCCGATCAGCAGACCTTAGATCCCTCGTGGCTCTTCTTTCCTCTCTCTCCCTCGCACTCAACTCCGGGCAGTCGTCCTGATAGTGACCAATCTTGTTACAGTTGTAACATGCTATCTGCTCGCTTACTCTTTCTTTCCTTGGTTCTGGGTTCCTCCTTGAGCCAGGTTCCCTGGTTCTCGGCGAGCTTTCAGACTTGGTTGGATATCTATCATCGCGAGTACGTCTCTATTCGTCTCTTCTTTCAGGCTTTGGTTCAGAATATCTCCTTTCATCACCACGTTCTCTCCTCTGGTCAGTGTTCCTTTGCTCCTCATATCTCCTTGAGCTTTGGTGGGTTCCTTCAGGTTTCCTGTCACGTGAGTCCTGATAAAACTTTTTATAACGACCAAACCTGGAATTGAGCTTGTCAAATCGTCTGGCCATCAGGCTGTACTCCTCGGCGAGTTCTTCCCTGCTCATCTCCATCAGTGACTTTGATGAAGAATTTGGTGAGGGCTCAACAGGTTCAGACCTGGCCTTGAACGCCACACTTTTCTCAGGAGTTTTCTCCTTCACTTCCTCTTCTGACTGAACTTTCTTCTTTCTTTTGTTAAGATCAAATTCAAGCGCTTTGAGCTCTGAAAAAAGTAAAGCAGAAATTATGTTACTCATATCATGAGTGTTCTTAAGCATAATTACACTGTTATCCCATCTCTCAGGAAGGGCATTAAGGATCTTTGAAGCAACGTCTCTCCTTGGGACATCCTTGTCCAACATCACCAACTCATTCATCAACTTGATGAATCTAGACTCCATTTGATCTATGCTCTCGTCAGGCAACATCTCGAACGCTTCGAATTTCTGAATGGCAATGTTCCTCTTGTTCTCCTTGATCTTTTCAGATCCCTCACACATCCTTATCAGCTCATCCCAAACCTCCTTTGCCGTCTTTAAGTTCATAAGCCTAGCTGACTCCTCGAAGGGCACCGTATGCAAGATGATGTTTCTGGCGATGTTATCAAGCCCCATCATCTTGATCTCATCAGTGGTCATATCCTTCCTTTCTTTAGGAATGGGTACACCAATATCGAGATCATCATATCCTCTCCCTCTGGTATTAGGGACAGTGATTTTGATCGGTCTTTCCCTGAGTACACGCGGCATCTGGTCATGGATGGCATCTAGATGTGCTTCTAATCTGAACTTCCAATAGACAAAGTTAGACACAGAGAATTCAGGTAACGAAGCTTCAAGTCTCCTTGAAGTCATGATGATGCAAGTTTTATGAAAAGCAAACTCAGATCTGTTCAGTGACCACCAACAGTTTCTCCTCTGAAACTATTAGTATTCAAAGTCAGTGGTCTTTCGAACCACCGCTCTGATACCACTTGTTGGTCCCGGTACAAGACTGAGGAATACGTGTATGGGGGGGGAATACACGTATACCAATTTTTCAACCTTAAAAACTGACTCAGTCCCCTTTACTCGGAGTGGTAAAGAACTAGGAGCTGATAACACACCTACTGACTACACTTGGTGCAGGTCAGTTGGCTAACTATCAGTTCATGTTCAGTGCAGAAATGCTTGAGCCCTGATAGTTTAAAGTCTTGTTTAGTTTGCTTTCTGAAAAACTTGTTTTACTCAATTCTGAATAGTGTTTAGTAGGGCAGTGCTCTTTTTGAGGATCAGGCTGATTGATTCAGGCCTGATAAACCGAATGCAATGAATGAACAAGTAATATGGCAGGTAAGAACAATATCAAAGCAATAAGAACACAGCAAGTTTAACGTGGTTCAGAGTCTCAAGCTCCTACGTCCACGGCCTGTCTTAACAGGAAATCCCCTCAAGGGATTCTTGTTTTAACGTGCCAAGGTGCACCAAGACCAGCTAACCTCACTGATCTATACAAACTTCCTACTAACACACTAACTGACTTACTGCCAACAAACCTAACTTAGGGTTTTGGTTTCAGTTTGGATTCCAACTAAGTTGAGATTATCCTTACACGGCAAAGCTATGCTAAGAATTGGATAATCTCTCTAAGCTTAAGATAATGCTATTTAACTCTTGGAATATAGAATAACTCTCGGTTGTTGAAAAACACTTGGGAAATTTAGATGGTTTCGAGTGCTTCTCTTAAAGGCTGAATGCTTTGAATGTTTTGAGAGTTTGAGTAATTTCTGGCTTGGAAATTTCCCGTAACCTTGAATGGGTTCAAGGTCTTCTGTATTTATAGGTGATTTGAAAAACTATCCATTGGAGAGATAGTCTTCTAGTCATCTATGTAGGGTGGCTTCAAACGGACATATCTTCATGCAGCAGCCGTCCTTGCCTGGATTTGATATTTGCATTAAATGCACATTAAATGCTTGCCCGTTGAATATGCAGTCTGAATTCAGTCTTCATGTCAGGTTCCGTACGTGCGTGTCCTTCTCGGATTGGTCCACGTCATCAGGTTGGTGAGAATGTCAGAACTTATTCCTGAGCTTCAGGCTTGTCTTATTAAGTTCATTTTGTCTTGAGCCCACCGGTCTTGTCCTGACGCTGAAATTCCTTTTGCATTGCTTGGCTCTACTCCAAGTCTTCCCATAAACTCATTGATATCATGTTCCCTTCAGGATTGAGTTAGTAATGACCTCCGGGTCATACTCTTCATCACTGACACTTACTCAGCCAGCTTAGAGTACTGCCATAAGTTCAGGATGGTGTTCTTCGTCTTCAGGCTCTTAGTCTTGATTGTCACTAGTGAGTTCTCCTCTCACTGAGTACCTGTGAAGTGTAAAATGACTAAGTACAAAACCTAACCAAGACTAGCCTGACAAAGACAGAATAAGGCAAACATCTTTTCAGGGTTTTGGGATCTTAATCAAAACTGACAATGTCCCAACAGAAGCAAACTAATCAAGACTTTAAACTTCAGGGCTCACGCATTTCCGCACTGAACTTGAACTGATAGTTAGCTAACTGACCCTCACCCCTATGTAGTCAGTAGGTAAGTTTGAAAAATTGGTATACGTGTATTCCCCCCCCCCCCCATACACGTATTCCTCAGTCTTGTAGTGACTTGAGAACTCTTCACTCTTGCTGAACTCTCTGAGGAAAAGGTTTTAAAAAAAAATTTGCTCCTGACTTTCCATTTTGATTTTTGAAAATGGGACCATCAGTTATATCTTTGACCAGAACTCGAGTTACTGCTTACGGGCCCCCCTAATTCAGTTTTAATTTCTCGGTCGATTTCGGCGCCTTGGTTCTGCACCAAATTAGATCTCCTTTGCAAATTTTCTAATTTTCATGCGTTTATTATAAACGACTCTGATTTGATTCTTCAAATGTCGAGCTCTGACTCGGGACATTTCTCCAATAGAGACTTTTCCCTTCTTATCTTGAGTTTTCACTTAACACTTACTCTTATCGTCCGTGCTTTTCCCGGAACTAGTACTTTCTGTATTTTCTATATGCATACTATCGTATATTTCTTTGTAGTTTTTGCAAATCTGATTCTAGTCTTTGCAAAAATCATTGCTCTAAATTCGTGCTTAATTTCTTCTAAGGCTAATAATCAAATGCTATCTATGCTCAACTATTGTTAAGATTGATAAGATGTGACTTCATTTCAATTCTCAGGCAATAATGTTAATACATATTTCTCAACTTGTTCTTATTTCAGATTCTCTGAAATAAAATATCTCATTTCATTTTTTCCAACTCTGGGGAGTTGATGCCGAAGCATACTCCCTCTTCTGGTTTTTATTCCAGGCTCTCTGAAATAAAATATCTCATTTCATTTTTTCAACTTTAGGGAGTTGATGCTGAAGCATACTCCCTCTTCTGGTTTTTATTTCAGGCTCTCTGAAATAAAATATCTCATTTCATTTTTTCAACTCTGGGGAGTTGATGTTGAAGCATAGTTCCTCCTCTGGTTCTTATTTCAGGTTCTTTGAAATAAAAATTCAAGATTTTCATTTATCAACTCTGGAGAGTTGATGCTAACGCATACTCCCTCCTCTGGTTTTTATTTCTAACTTCTTTGAAATAAAAATTTAGGATTTTCATTTATCAGCTCTGGAGAGTTGATGCTGACGCATACTCCCTCCTCTGGTTTTTACATCTAACTTCTTTGAAATAAAAATTCAGGATTTTCATTTATCAGCTCTGGAGAGTTGAAATTCGCTTTTCATTTCGATCCCTCGGATGTGAATCGATAAGTGCTACAGTTCATAGGCTGTGCATTTCATTTTCGAGTACTGTTCATGCATAATTCTTATTAAGACTTAGAGGATGTAAATCCCAGAAATTCATAGCTTATCAATGTTTGGTCAAGGACCCGTCAGAGCAGCGGAGGATGGCTCTGGCGACTTTTCATTGAATTTCAAAAATACTGTGATGCAAATAATCTGCGGTTACGTACTCTGATTGAGAACTGATAACAGGTCTGAACACTCTCGTTGTAAGCAGCTCTCATTCGACTCTTGTGCCACTTAGCTCTGACATGGGTTATCTCCCATTCCTTATTTGTTATATCTGAATTCTCCCTTAATAACTTGGGATTTTGATCTTCATCATAACTCAGGGCTCTGTGGGTTTCAATTCCTATCTCTGCTGGAATCACAGCCGTAGACCTATATACGAGATTGAAAAGAGACTCTCCCGTAGCAGTTTTTTGGATTTGTTCTGTAATCCCAAAGGACAAAAATCTAACTCTGCAACCCATTTCCCGCCAGCTCCTGAGAGTCTGGCTTTGGTGCCTTCCACAATAATTCGATTGGTAACTTCCACTTGCGTCTTAGCTTGTGGATGAACCACTGACACAAATCTCTGCTTGATTTGCATCTCTGAACTCCAAGCTTAAACTCTAGAGCCTGCGAATTGTGTTCCTTGATTCGATACTAGGATCCTAGGGATCCCAAATCTACAACACACGTTCTTCCACAAGAACTTAATGATAATTGACTCATCAATCTTCTTTACTGCTTCGGCCTCTGCCTACTGAAGCAATTTGGAACTTTTCCATAATGCCAATGCCCCACTTATCATGGGGAGCACATAACCCCCAGTTCCTCCACTGGGATATGACTCAAAATGCCATTTCTCTGGCGCTTATCACATCATTTCACTAATTCTTTTGCATCTCTTGTGAGAGTTGGCCAATAATAACTAGCTCTCAGCACTCTTCTTACCACACCCTGGAAACCAGTGTAACTTCCACCACAACTTTCGTGCATCTATTTCAACACATAATTCCTCTCACGATTAAACAGACGCTTTAGGTAGGGTTGAGAGAGTGATCTTTTATACAAGTATTCTTCTTAGGGATATCTGGTCTGTCAAGCCTCTGCCCTGTTTTCAAATAGTGAATAACAGGGGCTCTCCAATCGTCTTCTCATCGATTGACCCTACATCCAGAGTTGACATTTGACTTTTAGCTGTCAATAATGTAATTTTGTCTTTAGCTCTCTCTCTCTTCTACAAAGCTAGCCAACTTGGCTATGTTGTCCGCCTTCTGGTTTTCTGCTCTGGATATTTATTTAATTCTCAATTCTTTAAATTTGGCTCTCAGTTGCTCAGCCAATATGGCATACTTCACAATTTTCTCATTTTTCTTCTCATACATTCCCAACACTTGTTGGGTGTACACCTGGGAATTGGAATTCACAGTTGCCCTTTGTGTTTCCAACTCTCATAGCATCTACATTCCTCTAACCAGAGCTTCATATTCAGTCTCATTGTTAAATTCAAACTTTACAGCGAACTGTAATTCCTCCTCTGCAGGGGGTAGTATTACAATCTCTGCTCCATCTTCACGGGTTTATGGAGATCCATCAACATATGTTTTCCAGAGTTCTAACTCTTGAGCTCTGGTTGTTTCTTGAATAAAATTGACCAGAGTCGGAGCTTCGTAGCAGTTCTGGGTCTAAATTTGACAACATATTCCCCCAGCTCTATTGCCCATTTCATTACTTTTCCAGACAAGTCTGGTCTTGCCCTTGTTTGCCGCAAAGGCGGATTAGTTCTCACAATTACTTTGTGCGAAGAAAATACGGCCTAAGCCTTCATATTGTTATCATTACGGCCAGAGTCGACTTCTCCACTTCCAGATATCTTATTTCCGATCCTCGGATGACTCTGCTCACATAATATATGGGTATCTATTTCACCCCCTCTTCTCCGAGGAGAATGGAACTCATCCAGATCTGATGGTACCCTTGGCACGCATCCATCATAGACAAGAGTTTACAGGCGGATGTCGAATCCACCAGCTGATCTAGAGCTGAAATAGCTCAATACTACTATCCATTCATCCAATTTTTTGTGTTTCTTGTAAATTCCGAAATGATAGCATTCACAGAATTGTTTTCACATCTTCCATTCTTTAGGGTGTTACCATGAAATTTTCTCGATTACCTACCAAAGGACACACTTGGCAGGATTGAGCTTAATCTCGTTATCTCTGATTATTCTTATCATCTTTTCTAGATCCGAACATCAAATTTCCAGCTCTAGAGAGCTTCACAAGTGACTTGAAGCGAAAATACTAACTTCTACTAGTCGATTCCCCGCAAGCGAACGGCCAAGTATATCGAACCCACGAGATGGAGTGTATGCGAATAGATCCCTGAAGATCTACGCATCGTAGCTAATATGAGTGTAATATTTTTTGGTTTTTTGAAAGATTTGTTGAAAGACTAAAATAAACTAATTAAACTAAACTACTCAAGAAGACAAATTAATTACGGGTTGTTTTCAAATAAGAGATGGTGATGCTTAGGATAGGAATCCCTACGTATACTAACGGAGCGGGTACATAATCAAAATAACTGTGACGCGCAAGAAATAACTTAAGTAAAAGAATGCAAGGTGAAAGCTCAAGATTCTAAACCCTAATATTTTACCCTAACACTCGACTTCACTAATCCACTAACAAGTTAATAGATTGTGCTTAATTAATGAGACCCTAATTTAACTAAGGCGATGCGGTCGTCCTCCTTCGCTAAACTGGTAGATGAATTAACCCTTTCTAAACCCTCTAGTTAAGTCTACTCGTTGTTAAAGAGTGATACGGTCGTCCACTTTTCGAACGAAATTCAAAAGTAAAGTTAAGATTAATTTTAAGAATTCATTAATCAAGAGAATTAAAACCTAACGTTACAAGTTACCCTAATTACGTACCCACATCCTACTTCTACGAGTTCATCATACCCCAAGCATGCAAGAGTTTTAGCTAGACATAGGTTTAACGTAAATAATTGCAATTAAATAAGTAACGAACATAAACATGATAATCAAGACGAAGAAGAGATCAAACATAAACTAGGGTTTAACGAAATAAAAGAATAACTGAAATTAACTCAATAAAAGAAGTCTAATCGTGTTCAAGAAAACGAAAATATATAGAAAAGAAACTCAAAAGTAAGATCGTAATATGAATTCACAATGAAAACCTCAAAAACGTAATCGTAAAGCTTGCTTCTCTTCTTTCTCTCCAAAAATGAACTCTAAACGTCTAAAACTATCTCGTGAAGTGTGTTATCCTTCAAAAACGTGCTTGAGACGAATATATATATGTAACGGGCCGAATCGTGAACTCGTGGGCCGAAAAATGCCTTTGAAAATGCGAAAAAAAGAGGTGCTCGAGTTGGCCTGCTCGAGCGCATGGAGCTCGAATGGCACAAGTGCTCGAGCGCTCGCGCTCGAGCTGTTCGAATGGTGGAATTCTTCTGCATAAATTGGGGCGCTCGAGCAACACGCTCGAGCGGTGGCGCTCGAGCTGCTCGAGCGCTCGAAATCTTCTGTATGTTTTGGGTGCTCGAGCAACGTGCTCGAGCGCTAGTGCTCGAGTGTGTTACTCGAATGCTCCCAAATTTTCACCAAGTAGCACTTTTCTTCTTCAACACTAACACCAATCGTATTTCTTCGATATCTTCTCATCCGGGCATCCGTTTGAGACGATTCAAAGTTCTACGAATTCCGCTCTTCGCCCTCGATTCACCTACGAGCATCAAAGAGACAAATTCATCAATGTAGAGAAATAATGCTCAATTGACTCCAAATACTCGACAAAATCGGCCAAAATTAGGGTATTTTAAGTGACGAATCATGACAATTTCACGCCTAATCAACCCCCCCAAACTTACCATGTTGCTTGTCCTCAAGCAACGAAATAACAAGTCAAGTGAAATTGTTAGGAATGAGTCAAAGAATCAATCAGGCAAGCAAATGAACTCGAGCTTCAAAGATCAATCACACGTATACTCCTTCACTTTCCTTCATCATACTCATGCAACAATAACAAGAAACACCAAGATCAAGCATGGATGTGCACTCAACGATGTGTTTCGCTCCATCACAAGTGTATATCAATGATCAAGGGACTCACTCAAACAATCAATCACTCAAATTGGCAGCCATAGGCTTGTAAGTGCTCTTAACTTCGACCATACTCTAGAAATCAATGCCGAATCAAAAAGGACTTTCTCAAAGTTGTAATGTAGGCTCTTTGGACAGGTGGGATAACAATATGGTAAAGTGACTAAAGTGAATGGAGAATAGAAAATCAAACTTCGGTACTTCGAGATAAGGAACAGACTACTTCAAACATATTCAATCAACAAACTTTCAATTACAATTCTCTCAACACTTCAATTTTTTTTCTTTCTCACTCTTTCACTTTTTTTTTCAATCACTTCACTTTTTTTTCTCTTTTTCGCACAAACACATGAGCTCATTTTTTCTTTTGCTCATTCTCAATTTTTTTTTCTTTTTCCCACATCTCATAACTTCATCACACCTTCTTCTCATATTCACTCAACAAACAACCTTTTCCTTTTTCAACTCAATTCACTCCCTTCACATTCACACTTTCCTATTCTCCACTCAAATTGGACAAAAAGGCTTAGGAATTGGAATAGTGTTCATATGTGCTAGCAAATAAAATAGGCTTTAGGCTCAAATGGGCTAACAAGGGATTCAATGTCATTGGTAAGGAAAATTTTGGCTAAGTGACTCAATAAAATCAAAGATGGCCTAAGATCCTATTCGGCATATCCAACAAGACACAATCAAGAAACAAGAGCACACACAAGTTCTAGCATCCTCTAAGGTGACGATTCACTCACAAACGAAGAGATTAATTCATATATCAAAATCTCATAAGGCTCAAGTCTCTCGGCTTTCACATCCATGCTAGTCCTAGTGAATTCTCACTCTTATCACACAAGCACTCAAAAAGAAAACTTGTAAATATACTAGTTCTCTCTCAAATCCACTCTAACTCAACTACTCACACAAAAGAGTCTCTAACTCAAATCCACAAATCTACTCTACTCATCAAACATGCTCAAGAATAACAACTAATAAGTAGAAGGGGTCAATAAACACGAAATAAATCAGATATCTCACTGAATTCAACAATCAAGCACAACCCAAAATTCTGAATACAATTCATCACAAGCCCTTAATCAATTCAAATCACTCAAACAATTAAGCTCACTCAAGAAAAAAGAAGAAAGGGAAATAAAATAAAGGAAAAGAAAAACAAAGGAGCAGAAACTGGGGGGACTCCCCGTGACCCTCAAGCATCAGGAGGCGGTGGTGGCCGATAGCTAGGGTGGTCCGATCCTAAATGGGAGACAAAGAGTGCCTCCATCCATCTCCTCAAATCTGAAACCTCGGATCGAACTTCCTGAAATTCTCCTCGTACACTCATCGCTTCCGTGTACCACTGGTTTTGGGTAGTACGAAGATCCGTGACTTCGGTTCGCAGGTCCCGAATGTCGGTCCTCATACCATCCCACTCACTCTGGGTCGGGTACCACGACTCCGGAGTAGCTACGTGAGGTGGCTCCATCTCCATCTCCATCTCGTGCGGGCCTTCACCCGCTGCTTCTTCTTCCTCAGCCGGTCCCGCTTCGTACTCTTGTTCCTCCTCTTCCTGCAAATTAGCAACTCCACTTGCTCCCGCTCCGCTTGTGCCGGCACCACTCGTTCCTTCGCTTCGATTCCTCTTTACCGGCCTCACCTCTCGAAGTCCTCGGCTGTCAACCCCCGCCGTATACTTACCACTAATGGCAAGGTGCTGCTCTCCATTCATGCCTATGTTGTGCTTCTTCTTTCCAACCAGAGTCACGAGTTTTTTGTTTGGCAACGGGAAGAGGTTGGCATCCTTGAATCTGATGCAGTAGCTTCCAAGCCAATATTCAAACATTAGAGTGTTGTTCATCTGTTCGAACACTAAATCCATGCCGGGCAAAGGACCCGAACGAGGCTCAAACCCAAGGCTCTTCATGAATACTGAAATCAGCCCTCCTCCTCTAACCTTCGAAGTCCTAGAGCCGAGTTTGAATGGAGCCTCGTAGTGGTACTCTAGGAAGTCTCTTCCAAAATCATGTTCCTTGGTGTACAAGAGACACCAGATCCCTTAGAGCTGCTTGCTTATCACGGTTCCCGTCTCAGAGCGGGCGTAGATAGTGTTTCCCAGAATCCGCTCGAGGTACCTAATGACTGGATTTCTTATTGCTGATGCTCGTGCATACTGGCCTCTATAATCCCCAGCCATTCCTCCCGTGATGTCCTTCCAAAAGCCATTAGCACTGTACGACTTCGACACACAGTTCGGCCGAGGTAAAGCTGGGAGCCCAAATGCGAGGTTAACAGTTCCAACCTCACAATACTGCCAGTCATTCTGATACTTGAATTTGAACGAGTTCTCGTCCGTCTTCTCGACAATGGCGAGAAACTGTTCAACTAAGTCTGCATTTGTTTCCATATAGAGCAGCATGTCGAAGAATTCAGCCATATTGTTTCTCACGAAGATTCTCCTTATTTCTTCCTCTATCCCCAACTCTCTCATAAAGCTGACACTTGGTCTCCGAGTCTTTTCTACCTTTCCCGTGATTAAGCTCCATCTATAGGCGATGTACCTCCAACTACCTTGGTAGTCCAGGTTGTTCCACCTTGAGGGCAACAAACTCCTCCTTCTCAGATCATTCGTGAGTTCCTCCAACTCGGCAATGCTCAATATTCTATCCTCATTCTTTTTCGGTGCAATAGTACCTGAGACAACATAGAGCACTTCAATTTCATTTATATCATTCAATTCCACACATCTCAAGTAGTACTCTGAATTCCCTTTTCTCACAATCTCAACTTGAGTTAACTCACTCAATTCAAATCACATGCCTTCATCTCAAAGTTCTCAAGTAAATTCCAAACAATTCGTCATTCACAACTCAACAATGCCTACAATCTAGTCTATCATGAAGTAACATTACCCCAAAATTGTGTAATTTATATGCTCAAGACTCAATTCCTACCTATTCATGCTCAATCAATCTCAATTCACAATAATTTCATCTCTAAATGCAAAACCCATATCATTTCCTCAAATTCCTACTTTCTCACTCTAGAAATTCACTCATTCTACACATTCAATCATGAAATTGAAAGCAAAATTAGCAAACTCATAGCATATTATCCATATTCATTAACAAGGAATCAAGAATCAATGAGTACTTGCAAAAATCCCAAAAATTTTCGAACTCAAGAACCCTAGTTCTTCAATTCATGCCTAAATCAAGCTTCAAACAACGAATTGAAAGACAAAAGTTAGAAAGCACATACCTTTCTTGAGGATTCAAGGGAAATGCGTGAAGAAATCGAATGAATTTGGGAGTAAATCGTGAAAATCGTTCGAATCCGCTCACAATCGCCCAAAATCGCCCCTCCAAGTGTGTGAAAGTGTGTGAAATCGTGTGAAAGGGCTATTTATAGAGTGGGCAAAACCTGGGCCGAAACCCGCGACCCGCTCAAGCAGACCCGCTCGAGCGGTCGCGCTCGAGCTCGAGCATGTAGCTCGAATGGCGCAAGTGCTCGAGCGCTCGCGCTCGAGCTGCTCGAGCGCGTGGATTCTTCTGTACAATTTTGGGCGCTCGAGCAACACGCTCGAGCGCATCCAAAATTCAACTTCAAAATCCGACTCTCAAGACTTGAAATTTCCCAACGAACCACATTCGAACAACCAAAACACTTTTCCAAATCATGAACTAACCTGAGAACTCCTCGATTTAAGCCAGGTCGCTCATTCGACCGAGGAGTTGGGGTCTCTTTCAAACGTGCAAATCACCAATCCAATTCACGCCGAACTTAAGCGACCACACTCAATTCGATCCATCCTCACTCAAACATCGATATTTTCGAAAATTTTGACCAATTTTTCATTAGAATTTCGTGTACGAACCCCCCAAACTTTGTTCTTGCTACGCAATAACAAAGTTTGAAAAGAATGAGTACGTACGAGTAAGTACACCAAATTCTTATGAACTTAACTCACTATCAATGCAAAGTAACGGACGAAAAGAAACATCACCCCCCAAACTTCGACTTCGCAAAGAGGTCTATGTTTGGGGTTCGGTTTACCTCAACTCCAAAAATCGAATGCTTTCCTACTCAAAACGTGTTCAACTTCATGACTTTCTTCCTTAAACTCTCTTGCTCTGATCAATCTCCACTAAGCAAGCCTACACCGGAAAAAACTCTAACACACGAGGTTAACACTTACGATTCACAATAACTACTAAAAATAAGAAAACACATAAAAACAAGTAAAAATGGATTGCCTCCCATTAAGCGCTAGTTTTACGGTCCTAATGCCGGACCGAGCTCAAAGGAGCTTATGGGACATCATACTCAAATTTACCTCCCTCACTCTCATAAGAGTGGTGCTTGCATGTCTTTCCTTGATGCCCCTCCATCATGAGCTCTTTTGCTTTCCTCTCATCCCCAAGTGTTATGGGTCTCAACTCCTTCTCATCTTTATCTGGAGAAGTCTTACCAAACAGTTTCTTGAATTTGAACTTTTTCTTCTTAACTCCTCCTTTCCCTTCCAACTGGTCCACGTCCTCACCTTTCACTTCTTCCTCCTTCGACTTCTTCACTTTATCCCTATCAAAAGAATCAAGATCATAACGCTCATGGGTTAAATTATCAAGTGAAGGATTAACTAAATCATGAACATGAGAAAGATTAGAGATAGGAGGTGTGTCTTCAACACGAGGATCAATTGCATCCATGCAATACAAGCTCTCATCCTCCCTCGGGTGCTTCATGGCTTCATATAGGGAGATCTTCACTTCTTGATCATCAACCTTCAACGTAATCTTCCCATTTGCCACGTCTAGCACCATCCCCACCGTAGCTAAGAACGGTCTTCCCAAAATTAGGGGCACGTGCTCATCTTCTTCCATCTCTAGGACCACGAAATCGGCTGGAAAAATGTGATCTCCAACTCTTACTAGAACGTCTTCAACCACACCTTGAGGTCGAGTAATAGACCGGTCGGCAAGTTGAAGCGTCATCATCGTCGGTTGAAGTTCTCCACCTTCCAACTTCTTGAAAAGCGACAAGGGCATCAATTAATGCTCGCTCCGAGGTCACATAGCGCTATTTTCTTGATCCCGTTCCCAGTATCACAAAGAATGGTGAAACTCCCGGGATCCTTCAGCTTTGGAGGAAGCGCCTTGTGCACTAATGCACTCACCTCATGGTTCAGCTGCACCAACTTCGGCTCATCCACTCGCCGTCTTTTCGTGATCAAGTCCTTCAAAAACTTTGCATAATTGGGCATCTGTTCCAAAGCATCATAAAAAGGGATATTAATATGCAATTGTTTAAACACGTCAAGGAATTTAGCGAATTTCTCATCAAGCTTCTTTTTCATGAAGCGTTGTGGATATGGAACGGGTATCACGGATTTGGGTACCCCTCATTCATCTCTCTCGGTCTCTTTCACTTTCTTCCTTGCTTCCTTTGCCTTCTTCCACTTTGGAATTCTCTCGATCTCCTCTATCTCTTCTTCAGGCTCTTTGCTCCCATGAGACTCATCCACATCTTTACTCTTCTCAATCCCTTCACTTTCAATCCCCTTCTCAACTCCTACCTTCTTAATCTCATCTCTAACTGTCTCAGACTCTTTTCCTTCTATCTCAACCTCTCCTCTGGGCGTCTCAGAATCAGCAGGCATCTAGGGACCATCATACTTGGTCCCACTTCTCAACTCAATAGCCTTGCAATGTTCCTTTGGGTTATCCTCGGGTATTGATGGATACTTGCCAGGCTCTTTCGGCTGAGACTTTGCAATTTGACTAATTCGATACTCGATAGAATTGAACCTTCTGTTGTTCTCTTGCTGAACTCGATTCCACTCTATGTATCTCTTTTGGAGTTCTTGATCTCGATGATCGCCCTTCTTATGCAACTCCTTCACATCGTACTCCAAAGAGGACAATCGCTTGCTACCTTCCTCCACCTTCTGAAGGATAGCTCTCAACATCTCCTCGGTTGATGCACCGCCTTCTCCACCAGGAGGTTTAGAACCCGGATCAACACCTGGGGGAACTGTAATACCAGCCTTTGGATTAGCATATGAGAAATTCTCATTCTTCCTCCATGTGTTTTGAGGAGGCTGCTGGGCTCCTTGATAACCTTGTGTGTTCCTCCATTGATTTTGAGGTGGCTGAGGGCCTGGAGGTACAAATGGTTGGCCATAATAAGGCCTTCCATACTGATTTCCACCTTGTGGATACCCGCCTTGTGGATAGTTAGGCATTCCCATATAGTTGGCCTCTTCTTGCTGACTCGTGGGTGGTTCAACTTTCTCACTCCCCGCTACATTCCCTCCAACCAGATTCTGCCCCATCTCAAGGTTGCTGATCTTCTCCATCATTGCCATCAACAGCTTCCTAGTACCCTCATTCTCCTCCAACTTGCAAACTCTCTGAAACTCAGGATCCTCGTTCCATGCACCGGCATTCGTGATAATGTTGTCCACGATCTCTCTACATCTCGTTATCCCTTGGTTCAGAAAAGCTCCACTCGCACATGCAGCTAAATGGGCTTGGCCAGCCTTGCTGGCTCTACTATAGAAGAATGCCATAATATCTCCTTCATTGTACCCGTGCTGCGGGCACTCGATCAACATATTTGAGTATCTCTCCCACGCTTGGCGTAAATCCTCTCCTGACTTCTGGCGAAAGGAAGAGATCCCAATTCTTGCTTTAATAGTTCTCGATGGAGGGTAGACTCGCTCGAGGAACAGACGCTCGAGCTCAGCCCATGTGGTTACACCTCCCGTGGGAGCGTGTTGTCATACCACTCTTTAGCTATTCCCGTCAATGAGAATGAGAACAACCTAAGCCTCTTGGCATCTTCATACATGCCGTTATAATTGAATGTGGAGGCTATCATGAGGAAACTCCTCAGGTGAGTGTGAGGATTCTCCTTCCCAACTTCCCCTTTGAACTAGTTCTCGGTAAGCAGCTTAAGAATTCCCGGGGAAATCGAGAAGTTATTTGCCTCAACAGGAGGCAATGCCACTCCATCATAGTACCATTGTGGCTGCACTGCAAACCTCCCTCGAATAGCTAGATTTTGATCTACGTTCTGAGGAACGTGTTGAGGATTAGCAGCTGGTACGGGTACTTGTTGGGGTGGTGGTGGGTATACCGGTGGTTGATTGAAAACTGGAGGTGGATGATACGGGTATGGTGGGTAAGAATAAGGTGGGTAAGGGTAGGGTGGGTAAGGTAAGTTGTTTTGTGGTAAGTTAGGATGTGGGTAAGCAGTGTTGTTATGAGGATTCTGGACCATGTTATGAGCTGGGCTATTTTGGTTCTGAGTACCCGGATTTTGGCTCTGGCTTTCTCCTGACGGATCTTGATTCTTGCTGGTATTGCCATCAGTGCCATCAACCCGGTTCAATGTCTGATTGAACTCATTCTCGACATCATCCAACTCATTAGTGATGTCCATCGGTTCTTTCCCTCCGACAGCGTTCATCCTTCGTAAAAAGGCGCGGTTTCTTCTTGCTATTGTCTCAGGATCTAACGGTAACCTCTCTTCGCTCGTATTGCCTTGCGAGCGTGTTCTCATAAACCTGAAACACTAACAGAAGAATCAAAACGCAACTGCCGAATATGTACGAAATAAAAAAGAAAAAAGAAAAATCACTCACTACTAACTACTAAGCTATCGACAAGTCCTATTCAAAAAGCATACTACGTCATTCAAGTCAACGGAGCCATTGACTTGAAGCGAAAATACTAACTTCTACTAGTCACTTCCCCGCAAGCGAACGGGTTCACTGTAGTAAGAGTAAGTATAACGGCCAAGTATATTGAATCCACGAGATGGAGTGTATGCGAATAGATCCCTGAAGATCTATGCGTCGTAGCTAATATGAGTGTAATGTTTTTGGGTTTTTTGAAAGATTTATTGAAAGACTAAAATAAACTAATTAAACTAAACTACTCAAGAAGACAAATTAACTACGGGTTGTTTTCAAATAAGAGATGGTGATGCTTAGGATAGGAATCCCTACGTATACTAACGGAGCGGGTACATAATCAAAATAATTGTGATGCGCAAGAAATAACCTAAGTAAAAGAATGCAAGGTGAAAGCTCAAGATTCTAAACCCTAATACTTTACCTTAACACTCGACTTCACTAATCCACTAACAAGTTAATAGATTGTGCTTAATTAATGAGACCCTAATTCAACTAAGGTGATGCGGTCGTCCTCCTTCGCTAAACTGGTAGATGAATTAACCCTTCCTAAACCCTCTAGTTAAGTCTACTCGTTGTTAAAGAGTGATACGGTCATCCTCTCTCTAACACTTTTCGAACGAAATTCAAAAGTAAAGTTAAGATTAATTTTAAAAATTCATTAATCAAGAGAATTAAAACCTAACGTCACAAGTTACCCTAATTACGTACCCATATCCTACTTCTACAAGTTCATCCTACCCCAAGCATGCAAGGGTTTTAGCTAGACATAGGTTTAACGTAAATAAGAGCAATTAAATAAGTAACAAACATAAACATGATAATCAAGACGAAGAAGAGATCAAACATAAACTAGGGTTTAACGAAATAAAAGAATACCTGAAATTAACTCAATAAAAGAAGTCTAATCATGTTCAAGAACGAAAATATAAAGAAAAGAAACTCAAAAGTAAGATCGTAATATGAATTCACAATGAAAACCTCAAAAACGTAATCGTAAAGCTTGCTTCTCTTCTTCCTCTCCAAAAACAAACTCTAAACGTCTAAAACTATCTCTTGAAGTGTGTTATCCTTCAAAAACGTGCTTGAGACGAATATATATGTAACGGGCCGAATCGTGAACTCGTGGGCCGAAAAACACCTTTGAAAACGTTAAAAAAAGAAGTGCTCGAGCTGGCCTGCTCGAGCGGTCGTGCTCGAGCATGGAGCTCGAATGGCACAAGTGCTCGAGCGCTCGCGCTCGAGCTGCTCGAATGGTGAAATTCTTCTGCATAAATTGGGGCGCTCGAGCAACACGCTCGAGCGGTGGCGCTCGAGCTGCTCGAGCGCTCGAAATCTTCTGTATGTTTTGGGCACTCGAGCAACGTGCTCGAGCGCTAGTGCTCGAGTGTGTTACTCGAATGCTCCCAAATTTTCACCAAGTAGCATTTTTCTTCTTCAACACTAACACCAATCGTATTTCTTCGATATCTTCTCATCCGGGCATCCGTTTGAGACGATTCAAAGTCCTACGAATTCTGCTCTTCGCCCTTGATTCACCTACGAACATCAAAGAGATAAATTCATCAATGTAGAGAAATAATGCTCAATTGACTCCAAATACTCGACAAAATCGGCCAAAATTAGGGTATTTCAAGTGACGAATCATGACAATTTCACGCCTATCCTTACTCATGAATTTCTGTTTTCCGTCTTTATCTTTTCTATGAAATGAAAATTCTTAATTCATTTCTTCAACTCTGAAGAGCTGATGCTTATGCATACTCCCTCATCTGGCTCTTATTTCAGGCTCTCTGAAATAAGTTCTCAATTCGTTTTCAACTCTGGAGAGTTGAGGCTGATGCATACTCTCTCCTCTGGTTCTTCTTTCAGGCTCTCTGAAATAAGTTCTCAATTCGTTTATTCCGAGTCATACATCTTGCATGCTCTCAAATTTATCCATTAACTCTGTGCCCATTTCATATAGAGACCTATTGATCTTTCTTGTTATTTTGCGCTCGACTTAGGATGAGGCTTCTCTCTCTCTCTCTCCAGAGCCTGTGCACTCTTTATCTTGTGTATCATACTTTGCCAAGTGTTCCAGCTCTTGGAAACTTGTGATCTTTGCTCTTCATGTGCTTCCTATGTTAGCATCTAAGCTTTCAGTTTCTTATCTTTGCACACCTTCTAAGTCGTGCTTTTCAATTCTTGCATTTTTTTATCCTGTAAAAAGGATTCTATTTGTGGGGGATAGTGTGTGTATACACTCATGCCCATCCTTTCAGAGTTTATTTCTGTTTAATAAGTAAATTAAGTTATCCGATTTTGGAAGTAGTGTATAACTATATCTTACCTCATCTCCAATTTCTTCCCGTTCAAGGAAATTAATCATCTTTCTCGCAACTTTTCAATTACTTAGAATAGTTTCTAAGGTTTTTATCTAGGTTTGCAAAAATCTATTTTTCTCTTTTCTGATAGTAGTATGTTCTCAATTCCGCCCTCTATTCTAGGCTTATTTCATGTTAAAGCCCTTCTCATTCTGTGCTCAATCTTGAGGCTCTCCTTGTGCTTTCAGAGCTTGCATGCTCCTCATATCTTAGTTTATATCAAAATATTTGATAAAACTCTACCAAAATACTTATGCCTGTTTCTTAACAAGACTTATAAAGTGTAATTTCAATTCTGATTTTGTTATGAATCGGTGTTCATATCTCGATTTCAATCAAGGCTCACGCCTACAAATGTTATCCCGGCTTAACCAGTGTTAAGACTGATAGGATGTAAATTTGTTTCTCAACTTCCGCCTATGCTTGGTGCTAAGACTCATAAGACATAAATTCTATATCACATTTCGGTTATGATCCATACTTAGCTCGTGCTAAGGCGAACAGGATGTAAGCTCTGAATCTGAGGCTTACAAATTGTAACTCTTATCTGATATGCTCATACTCAGCCAGGTTATGTTTCTGACCCGTAACTTTGTCGGCTCTGACAGCTGCTCTGGCTTCTCTTGGGGCTGCACCCCTCAAATTAGTTCTCGCTTTCCTGGTGGCTGTTCCACCGGCAGCTGCTCTGCCAATTCTGGTCCTCTCCGGGATGTCTCCTGGAGAGTAGGCACGCTCTGGGCCTAAATTCGGGTTATCTCGTTGTTCTCCTCAGGGACATCTCCGAGGGAGAAGACAACGTATCATTTCTAGGCATCCAGGCCCTATCGTCCTGAGCCACATTGAAGACTCTAGGACAAGGCGCACTCGGGGCCTTAACTCCGGGCACATCAAGTGCCCGTAATACCTTTAAATATGTTATTTCTTCCTGGTGGTTGTCCCACCGGCAGCTGCTCTGCCAATTCTGGTTCTCTCCGGGATGTCTCCAGGAGAGTAGGCACACTCTGGGCCTAAATTCGGGTTCTCGCATTGTTCCCCCGCTGGACATCTCCAGGAGGAGAAGACAATGGAAGGGCATCTAGACCCTATCGTCCTGAGCCACATTGAAGACTCTAGGACAAGGTGCGCTCGGGGCCTTAAATCCGGGCACATCATATGCCCGTAATTTGTTCATATTCAAACACTGAGGAGCTCCCCGGGTGGGAGTCCTTTCTGCCACAGCCTGATCAACTGTACTCTTAATCAATGTACGCGATTGTTCAACTGTTAACATAATCAGAGCTGAACTATTCTGAGTCAGTGTTATCTCTGGATATTCTTCATCCACTGTCGTGACCGCGGGAGTTGTCACATTTTCTGAGGCGTTCGAGCCTCTTGCCACATTCGTGCTCGTTGGAGTACCCATAGGAGTAGTAGTAGTGTCGTCAAAATCCTTTCCCAGATCTCGTGGAGTAGGATTTGTCATGTCTGGAAGCCATAGAACAAATAACAGCTTAGTTCATGGTTTTCACAACACATATTGATCATCACATGCTTACCCCATTTTCGCCAAAATCTCCGGAGGAAAAGAGTGGTTGTAAAGACAGAGATAACATTTTCAGAGACTAAATTTTTATAAAAGCTCTCAGCAGATATCATAGCATAACGTGTTCCCAAGAATCGTAATAACATCCTTTGGGACCCTTGTAAATTTTCACACAGATCAAATCACATTTTCCTAACAAATTTAACAAGGAAAACACATCCATACGACAAGTATCATATGCTCTCATGTTAACCATTGCAGTATGAAGTACAATAATTTCAGAAGAGTGTTGTTAGGCATTTTCGGCAAGCACTCGACATATATATATTTTTTTTCAAAATTAGCTAAGGGGAAAAGGATTCCCGTGAGGATCAAAGTATATCTCTACTCATATTTTCATCAAGGCATCTACGAAAAAGCATAATCACATGAATTCAATCACACATTTAGTGTATCTTTCTAGCATATTGGTTAAACCAGAGCTATCGATGCAAATTTTGGCATACTTTATGCATTCTCACAAGGTTTCATCCACAAAACCACTACTGATGCATATCTTAACATATTCAATGCATCTTTACAGCATAGCAGTTAGAAAAAAAAATTCTCTAACAGATCTAACCCATTTCTCATGCAAAATTCATATTTCTTATATGATCTAATTTTTTTTCTTTTCATAATTACTTTCGAATAACTCATGAATCAATTTATTCATCATTTTTCAAACAATGCATCGATTTCAGATCACATAATAAGGGACTGAAATACTTATCTTGGATTTTCCAGCGTGAAAAGACAGAGTCCGTTTACCATGGACTCCACACCCCTTTCCTCTCAGTGGAGCGGAATTTATCTTTCCATGAGTTTCCCTCGCACATTCGCATTTTCCTCAATGCGAGAATCATAAGCATTTTTCCTCGGAGAAAACAAGCAAAATCATTAGGAGTCGAATTATTTTCATTTGAACTGACTAATTATTTATCATATCAAGATCTACTTAGAAAAAAAAAATTCTAAGCATAGATCGCCAAATAAACTCGGTCGCCCATACTATTGGGCTAAATTTTCAGACAATCACATTTTATTCTATCATGTGATCGAACAACTCATTTCAACTTTGAACCTATATCGTAGATTCGAAACATCACTCTTTACACAATATCGTTCAAGAGGTCATATATAAAAGATCAACGCCTTTCCTGGACTAATCCAAGAGGCACAAAAAGTTAATAAGCAAAGTCAATTGTCATACTTATCCACTTTCCACTGCTGGCGGAAGTTAAATCCTACCATGCATATAAATATATGTTATGCATACGTGCATATTTTGTGGCTCTGTAGTTCAATAGTCATAAACTCGAGACCTTGTGGTCTTTAGTTCGCATTTCAATAATAATCATATTTGACTAAAAAGACACTTCATCACGTAAATTTCAGATTTATAGTCAGCCAAGGAATTGTCACGTCCACATATACATGCACATATATAGTCATTCATCCTATGCTGATCAAGCATACATCTCAACAAAGCTAGGCATATTCAATCATATATGTCCACTGCAACATTTTATTAAACTCTAAAGAACACGTTCTCACATGCTTTGTGTGTAGGTTCTAGCAGAAATTCATTTCGCCCAATTATTCGCTTGAGCATCTAATCAAACACATGGTGGTCATAACTTATACTCCTTTCATTATAGCACAATAACCAAGTTTTCAAGCATAGAAACAAAAAGGTTTAACTCAAATATCGTATCGAGCATTACTCATTATTGCCAAGCATATTAACTCAATTTTGAATTCTAAAAATGGGATAGCCTATGCACAAGCACCCAAAACCAAATCATAATTCACTCCTAGCTTTAGCAATATCAAACTTACCCAAATTAACAAGTAAGCACAATAACAAACATTATCGGCAAACACATAAGAGAGGTTGCCCACAAAACCTTTCACGAGTGAATGTAAATTCATACCTCAACTATTTTTATTCAACAATTCAAATATCCTAGCGACATTCGTTCATCACATCAAGCCCTTACTGCATACTTCTTTATGCAACACACAGGAGAATACAAAGTTCCAGCTATTTCACTTATCCATGTTATGCTGGAATTTTCACTATTCAATTCATAGAATGACATAAATAAATATTTAATCCAACCAAGATTAATAATTAAAAGCAAGTGGTTCACCACTATAAAAAATCTAGAGTCAAAATAAGAAGCAATTTTAATAGCATACACGCGAGAAAAATGCAGTTTCGGTCCCACAGGTCACGGTGATTCACGTTTTTGGTCCCAATAGTGTACATTTTGGTCCCATTCGTCAAAAATCATGCATTTTAGGTCCCAATTTCACCAACTAACGGCAAAATTTGACGGAACACCCACGTGCAACTCACGTGCTCCGTTAGTTATTAACTGAAATAATAAAAAAAAAGGTAAAAAAAAACGTAAAAACACAAGACGGGGGAGGCCTCATTCATCCCCAAAACAAAATTTAGCCCTAATTTTCAAATTGAATCCTTAAATCGGCCACAAAATTGCACGAAGCTCGTTCGAATCCTCAAATCGACGTATTCCACCAACAAACAAAGCTCGTTCGACCAGAATTGAAGCCCACGAAGTCGACGAAGCAAACAATGTCCTCCATGAGAAAGCCCACGACGAAGCCTTTGCCGGAAATTGGAGCTCAGCTGCGAAGAAAACATCTCATTCATTTTGGAGCCCCCGACTATGGTAAGTTAAGAATTTTGTTTGAATTGAGTTATTTTATTTTGAATTAGGGTCAAAATCGATTTTCAGAATTCGTGAAATTAGGGCATTTCGCTGAAATTTTGGAAATTCGTGAAATTAGGGTTATTTGTGAAATTAGGTAAAATTGAGGCATAGCTATTTCGTGAAATTAGGGCTATTTGTGCATAAATGAGTGTTTTTTCGAATTAGGGCATATATTTGAGAAATTAGGGCTATTTCTTCTTCGAATTTGTGCATAAATGAGTGTTTTTCTACTGTAGGGAGGTGCCCAACAATTTATACAATTAAATATCATCATGGGGGTTTTATGAATGAGAAAGAAGATGGGAATTTTGAATATGTTGGAGGAACAATCAGTGCATTTGATTTTGTTGACACTAGTAGGGTAAACATGAACTACTTGGATAATTTATCAAGTCAACTAGGGTATAATGGTTATAAGGTGTATTATTCCATGAACAAAGATGGGAAACTTCAGGTTGTAGATGGATGGTTTGATATTGAAGGGATTTTCAACTCTGCAATAAACAAGGTAGCTCATTTGTATTTGGATGCAATTAGAGATGAAGTTGACAGTGAAAATGAGGATATAGAAGGGGAGGTGGAGTACTTTCATGATGTAGTGGTAGAGGAAACTGATATCAATGCCCAAAAGGTAGATGAATTGAGAGTAGAGGAAACTGATATCAATACCCAAATGGTAGATGAATTGAGAGTTCTGATGGAAAAGAAGATGAGATTGTTGAAGAAATTCATCTATTGTCAGATTCATTTATTGAGAATGATAGTGGAGATTCAGAATGGGTTGATAATGCATCAAGTGGTGATGATCTTTTGGATGATATAATATTTGCTGAAAATGTTGATGATGAGGTTGAGTGGCAAGGAGTTAGAAGGGAGGCCTCTACTGAAAACAACAATGAGGATAGTGATTCAAGTAATAATGAGGTTGCTGAGAATGAATCTAATTTTGACAGTGTTGCATCAGATGAGGATGTTGATGAGGATGTTGATGACAGGTATTTGACCTTTAGGCCTTCTCAATTAAACAATCCTACTTTCTTCTTGGAGCAAATCTTTCCTACAAAACAGTTGTTCAGAGAGGCTGTGACCATGCATAGCATCAAAACTGGCAGAAGTTTGGGTATTACTAAGAATGACAATAGAAGGATTTATACAAAATGCAAGAAACAAGGTTGTGATTGGCATATCCATGCATTGAAGGTGTCAGGTGAAGAGTGCTTCCAAATCAGAGAGTACAATAGAGAGCACAACTGTGCTAGACAGTATCATGTCCAGAATGTCAAATCAGGCTGGCTTGCTAGGAAGTATGAAGAGTATTTTAGAGCTGATCCAAAAAAGACTGTCAGAGGTTTTAAGAATACCAAGATGGTGGAGTTAGGGTGCTACATTTCTCATCACCAAGCCTACAGAGCAAAACAGAAGGCTTTAAAGCTGATTGAAGGAGATTCTGCAGAGCAATACAGTAAGCTATGGGATTACTCCCAAACACTTCTTGAGAAGAACCCTGGATCTACTGTCATTTTGAAGCTGGACACTACACCTACAGGAACAAGATTCAGCAAGTTGTACATATGCTTGGCTGCACTGAAGCAAGGGTTCAAATCTGGTTGCAGGCCATGGATTGGTGTAGATGGTTGTCACCTAAAAGGTCAATGTGCTGGTGTTTTGTTGACTGCAGTTGCAATGGATCCCAATAATGACCCATATCCTTTGGCTTGGGCAGTAGTAGGGAGTGAGACCAAGGAAGTATGGGAATGGTTCTTGCAACTTCTATGTCAGATAAGCAAAAAGGCTTGATACCAGCTTTTGAGAGCATTATGCCTGGTGTGGAAAACCGATTTTGTGTAAGACATCTTCATGGCAACATGAAGAGAGCTGGATTCAAGGGAGATGCATTCAAGAAAGTATTGTGGGCTGCAGCTAAGGCTACTACTATGCCAAGTTTTAACAGGGCAATGAAGAAAATTGAAGAATTGGATCCTAGATGTCTAGCTTGGCTGCAGGACAAACCTGCCTCACACTGGTCAAGGTCACAGTTCTATACATTTTCAAAGTGTGACACACTTGTCAACAACATGTGTGAAATTTTCAACTCTGCAATTTTGGATGCTAGATCATCTCCTATTTTAACAATGTTGGAGTGGATCAGAGAATACATCATGACCAGACTAATGAAGAATAGAGAGAAGTGTGAAAGGAAGTGGGAGGGAAGGGCTTTGTGTGGTAGAATAAGGTCAATTGTCTACAAGAAGATTGAGTAATCCAAGGATTGCATACCAATAAAATCAACTGATTGGAAGTATGAAATTACCAGTTTTGATGGAAGTAGATATGCAGTGGATTTGAAGGAATGTAATTGTGATTGTAGGCAGTGGGAATTATCTGGTATTCCCTGTAAGCATGCTGTGAGTGCAATATGTGCACAAGGTGGGGATGTAGAAGATTTTGTGCACAAGTGTTATTCTGTGGATACATACCAGGAAATATATAAACATTTCATTTCTCCCATGAATGGACAAGATTTATGGATGAAGACAGGTTATATCCCCCCTCTGCCACCAAACTTTGGGAAAAGGAAAAGGGGGAGGCCTGAATCTAGAAGAAGGCTGGGTGCAGATGAAGGGGGGAGAAGACATGGAGGGGTACAAAGGATGCAGAGACAGAAAGTCATCAGGTTGACTTGTAAATTTTGTGGTGATCAAGGGCACAATCAGAAAGGTTGCCAGTGGAAAAAATTGGCTGAAGATTTCATGAAGGATGACGAAGCTGATGAGATGACTCAACCTGATGATTGTCCACCAATGACACAAGATTTACAGTCATATGGTGAAATTGTAAGTCTTTATCTCCTAAAATTTTATTTAGACATTACTAAAAATGAATAGTTTTGTTTATTAACTACTGAAATTTTATTTTACCAGGTTGCTCAAAACAAGAAAAGAGGCAGACCAACTACAAGACAAGGAAGGGCTGATATGGTAGTGCAACTATGAGTTTTTGAATTTTTAATATACTCATTTTTCAATTTCTAACCCCTGAATCCAATTTTAGGTAAGGAAAAGGGCAGAAACAAGCTATGGTAGTGGTTCAAGAAAGAATCAAGTTCAAGAATCTCAAATTCAAGTTCAAGACTCTCAAATTCCAGTATCTCAAAGTCAAGAACCTGTTGAAGCTCAGGTATAAATTTGTATTATTACATATAGTAAATGCAAGAACATGTACCTCATAACCCTAATAATTTGTTAATTTGCTCATTTGCAGACTACACCATTGGCACAAGCACCTATTGATCAGAGTACACCTCCACCTATGGCATTTCATCCTCACAATTTAATTGGAGGCCAGATCAATGTTGGTGCTTCCAGTTCCAGGGCAATGGAACCATCCACTGGAAATAATTTCAGTCCAAACACCTACATTGGATGCAATGTCAACATTGGTGGTGTGAACACAAACAGAGATGGCATGAGAGTGATATCTCAAGGAGGTAAGAAGTTTGTGACCTTGTCTAGTCTAAGTGAAGCTGCTAATACAAAAGGCAAAAAGAAAGTTAACAACAGTAAGAAGTTGGGGAAAAAAAAGGATTGATGGTGTCTGCTTGTGATGGTTTTTAAGTATGTTTTTGTACTCTGTTATTCTGTTTAATGATGTTGATGGTGTTGGATTGATGATATTTTGTGATGGATTGTTTAGTTTAGACCTTGGATTGTTATTCTGTTGGATTTATGGTATTTTGTTTAGTTTAGACCTTGGATTTTTATTGTTAAACTATGGTTTGTAGGTGCACTGTTAGTGCTCTGTTTTGTTTTGAATTATGCATTTGTGATGCACTTGAATGTTTTATGGATGCAATTTGTTTATATTTGTGATGCACTGGTAGTACTCTGTTTTCTTAGACCTTGGATAGTTATTTGTGATGCTTTATGGATGAAATTTCTTTATATTGGGCAGTGGATTTGAACTTACATTTAGAATAGTAAAATACCATTTCATTGCATAGATGATTCAATACATAGGGAACACAATACATAACTTGGAAAACCAGTAGGTACCCTACATTCTAAACATAAATTCAATGCATCAACTTGAACATAGTTGGTGCCCAAGATAAAATTATAACAATGAAAAGGATAACTTGAAGCTGTTTGAATTGTGAAAGTTGTTCTGCCATATGCATCATCTCATTCTTCAGTACTTCATTCATTTCAATAGCTTTTTTCTCTGCTATTGTTGCATCCTTTAGCTTCTGTGTAAGTTCCATGTTCTCAGACATTAGAGAGTCGATTCTCCTCATCATTCCTGGGAACATGCCTTGCCCAGCCACTTCATGTTCATCTGCCCAAACAAAAAAATTGCATCCACCAGTGCTCATTGAGTCACTACAGTTATGGAATAGTCTACCTTTGCTCTTTGGCCTTTGAGATACATATGTGGCCGCGGGTTTGCCACAATAGCACACAAGTTGGTGTTGACATCTTTGTGTTGAGGAAGATGATGATGCCATTGCTTCTTTATTCATTTTTTTCTCTCTCTCTCTTTCTCTCTATGAAGATTGTGTTTACTATGAATTTTGGTTGCAAATTAGGGTATATAGCATATATATAATAGCTGTGGGTGGGAAATGGCGCCAGAAATTAGGTGGTTTCCCTCCAAAATGGTCAAATTTGGAGTTATTGGTGTGAAAATCGAATGGGACCAAAACTGCTACTTAACGGAACTGACGGAATTTCTAACGTTGGGACCTAAAATGCATGATTTTTTACGAATGGGACCAAAATGTACACTATTGGGACCAAAAATGTGAATCACCGTGACCTGTGGGACCGAAACTGCATTTTTCTCGCATACATGCATTCCCAATTAATAACTTCAAAGAGAGAGAAGACCTCCACTACTAGAGTTCTTCACTGCAAGCATAATGGTGTAAATTCTTTACTGCAAGCAATTGATCAGCCTGCCTACACACTCTAGCCATTTTCCATTTTACCATATTTAATAATTTTCACATATCAAATCTATTGCATCCACATCTATGGAGTTCACCATTTAATCAATTAAATAGCATAATCAAATCGTCCTTAGTTTCACTAGGCATAACAATTAACAGTAAGCAAATTACCTATTGTCCTACCATATCCGCCAAAACAAGGCTTCATGATTCCAATTCATATATTGAAAGTTAAGCAATTCAAGGAAAAGATAAAAGAATTACCTCCACCCACCATATCAAAGAACATAATCCTGGGACCTAGATCGCTGGTCACTTTGGATCGCAACCCAGGCTGTTCCTAACCGAGGTACTGGTTGTTCATGTCGGAGTACCCTGGGCGATGCCCAATATCACATCCCATAGCTTCGGACCTGGTTCAATCAATCTCACAGACCTAAGACAAAGATTAAAAAACAGGGGCGATTTTGGTGGGGTGCTAAGTTTCGAAAATCAAGGCGTGGGGTACAGCGTCTCGATCGTGGGGGTTGATCCCGCCAGCAAGGCGGCGGTGACGGCGCTCGACGGGCTGTTCGCGGCCACCAGATCGAGATGCTGAGCGCGAGACCACGGTTATGCGAACCGAGCGCTGCGGCTGCGCTGGTCCTTCCCCATCAAATCAGCGCTGCGTGGAACGGGGCTCAACAATGGAGCCCATCACGGCGATATTCAGCGTCGACCGGAAATTATAAGGGCGGCGCAACGACGATTGGTCCCTGCTGGTATGACGGCTAGGCCAGATTCATAAAACTACCCTAGTCATGAAGACACGAGATAATATCAAACAGGGGTTTTGATCCCTTAATTTTTTGGAATTCACTTCATGGGCCAAATAGTTACGGAAAAAACGATTTTGGAATTTTAATTCATGAAGTGATTCTAGGCAATTTCAAGAAATAAATCCAATAATATACCCAAATCATCGTTATTAGCGTGGAAAAGCTTGGATGAGTGAAAACTTAGCTTTTAGTTTGCTGGGTTTTCTTGATGATTTTCTGGAATGGATCTTGCTTATTTGACAAAAATCCACTCGATTTTGCAGAAATCCTTACGTCATAGTTCGGATTTCCCACAGACGGCGCCAGTTGATGAAGACAAAATGATGTACATCAACAAAGATTTGTTAAAGTGGGGATTGAAGACTTGAAAACTCCATCCCGTCTCTGATTTTTGTGAAATCGGCTCTCAAACAGTAGCAGCAAGCTCCGGCCGTGAACCTTCACAAAACCGGGCCAGAGGGGGCTCCGGCGTTGGTTCACCGATGCTCAAGACAGTGAGATCGTCATGTAAGAAAAACCATGATAAATGCAGCCAAGAGGAGTGATTTTAGGTTAGAACATATCTTGAAATGGTGAAGGGAGAGGGTATTTATATTTGTGTCTCTGAGGGGCATAAGAGTCAATAACTTAGTGTTACCCTAATTGGTTTGGGGACCACTAGGACCACAGACTTGTGTGGTGTTGTCAAGTGTCCCATATGGCTGATATTAATACTTCAAGTAATACATATTATTCTTGATATCTCTGGATTATTTATGCCATTAATCTAGAGACGGGAAAATGACATTTGTATTGTATTCTTCTTCCATTGCTCAAATGACATCAGAGGAAAAGATAATGCTCCCTGTTCTTAAAGAGCTCAGAACTGATTAACACTTATTCCTTTGTTCGTTCATTGTTACCAGTTCCAGAGCCTAAATAGGCTCTGGAGAGATATGTTCTAAAAGCATTGGGCATCACTCCCAAGGTAGTAAGAATTTATTCAGACTTTTATTAGACTATTATTATTTTCATAACCTCTGCTGCTCAGTTTTACAAGCTCTACCTAGAGCTTGTTATTCTGACAAGTAACTTCTTTCTTTATGACTGATGTAGTATGCCAATTCTGGCGGAGCCTACCTCAGACATGTTTTCATAGTTTTGGTCTCGATTCAGAGACGATTACCCCAGAGCCGTGACTAGCTCTGGACTAAATATGGTCATATCGGGTTAACACACCATTGAAGGTATGTATATGCGAGTAAGCCCCCTTTTTGGCCTATCTCTCGGCCTTCGTACGTTCCGGCTCTGGAGCTCTTTACCAGCTTTGATCAGAGCTTCTCCTCTGATGAGTGTCATTCTTTCACAGACTTGATGGTGGGAAGCCATCTCTGTCTTAGCCTACATCAATACAACTAAACATAGGTTAACGTTTTAAGAACTTAATAAGATAAATAATATAGTGTTTATATTATAAAAAGGAGGAGAAATTATGCTATCATATAATTATACTTGAATTTAATAACATTATAATAATATTTGATAAATAAAAATAAAAAAAGTTAAAATTTAATACATATTTAATTCAGTTATTCGGTTCGGTTCGGTACAGTGCGGTTCGGTACGGTCACATTCGGTTTTTCGGTACGGTTAATTTGGTAATATCCAGATTTATACCAAAAAAATATTCGGTTCGGTTTTGGTACGGTTAGAGTAAAAAAATCCATTATTTTTTGGTTCGATTCTTTTTCAATGCAGATTTCGGTATGGGTTCGGTAATCTCCGAACTCCGTGAATAGCCCTAGACTGTTGCAACATAATTGATTTATTGTCAATTATTTTTTGTTTAATACAAATATTTATAAATTATACTCAAAATATATAAATATTTTGGTTGGGAAAGTATGAGTAAAATAAAATACAAAGTTAATTCATAGTATTAAATAGTAATGATGAAACTATTATGTAAAAATAATCAAGGGACAAAAGTATACAGATTATCGAAATTCGAAAATACCTCCGTGCATTGTACGAGTGCAAAACTAGTGTAAATTAGATTTAGGAAAGCAGCCCGAAAGGGCGTAGCTCAGTTGGCTCCTTGTTGGTCCCGATACAAGACTGATGAATACGTGTATGGGGGGGGGAATACATGTATACCGATTTTTCAACTTAAACCTTACTGAGTCCCCTTTACTCAGTGTGATAAAGAACTAAGAGCTAGTAATATACCCACTGACTACACTTAGTGCGGGTCAGTTGGCTAACTATCAATTCAAGTTCAGTGCGGAATTGCGTGTGCCCTGATAGTTTAAAGTCTTGTTTAGTTTGCTTTCTGAGAAACTTGATTACTCAATTCTGAAGTAGTGGTTAGTAGGGCAGTGCTCTGTTTGATTATCAGACTGATTGATCCAGCCTGATAAAAATCAAATGCTATGAATGAACAAATAATTGTTGGGAAAATAGGGGTGCCCGAAATCTATTCGGGATGAAATTTATATATGAATTTAAATTCAATTATTACTAGCATGAATTAATCCTAAATAATTCAAATAATAATTCCAACAACTAATTTATCATCATGCATGTTGAATTAATTCACATATAATCTATGGCGGAATAAACAAGAAAACATATGACTTACGTACCTCTTGTAGAACTTGGCCTTTGAATAAAACGGGACAAACACGAACGCGCTTTATCAACCCAAAAGTCTTCTCAAGTATTTCCCTTTCAAGTAATTTACCGGTGGGAGATGCTTTCAAGTAATTTAAATAACTAAGGAAAAAGAAAAATATTGTTACAGATTTTTTTAACACTGTGAAACTATAAACTGGAGATGAAATAATCATCCCCTACTTATAGGAGAGAGGAATTTTGAAATTCTCTTGGAATAGGAGAGAGAAAATCGTTTTCTTAGACTCTAAGAAATCTTGAATATATCCCATATATTCTTTTCTCCATAAAATATTCCACAAAAATCTCACTCACCTTATAAGCCATACAATTTTCGAAATTAATGAATCAAGAATCCAAGATTTGGATCTTCTTGAATATATGAGATAATCTTGTATTCCAAGAATACTTATCTTCCATAATATCTTTTCAAGAAAATCAACAAGATCTTTTCTTGCTCCATAGAAACAATTTTCGAAAAAAAAAATCAGCATTATTATTTTCTTTTTATTTTAATCACCTTATCATTATTGGGCTACTTAATGGGCTACTTGAGGGGCCTTTAAGGAGAATTAAGATTGGATCTCCTAATGGACTTCTGAATTTCAATATTGAGCCCCAATATAATTCAATTCATTAATATTAATTATTACCACTAATAAATTAATATTGCACTATCCATCTTAATTCATATTACGATAATATGGGCTCCCGGTTATTATTTCCCGCATTTAAGATTATCAAGTCCATTAATTAATTAAGCTTCTGAATAGCTCTAAATTAATTAATATATTTCACCTTGGAGTAAAGACAGCTCAACATTATTATCCGTACCGAAGAAACTGATTCTTCACTTGCAAGATTTGGTACAATAAAACTTCTGAGCCCACCAGGGGGACTAATCACACGAGCCGTACTCGCACGCGTTTCTCCGTATTAAATCTTAGCAACCGTCGTATGATTAATATTACTGCCCAAAGCACAAGGTTCGAAGTCACAATGATTCTCACCCAACATGAATCAAAGCAGTAACCATCAAGCACACACGGTCCTATTTAAGTGACGGAGATTAAGAAATCAACAACCACTGAGGTCTAATTCTTCACATTTCAGAACATAAGAATTTATCCTCACTGTAGGTCCTTTTCAACACATACTAAATATGCTAGTGCAATCTCTTAGTCAAGACAGACCAATCTGAGCCTTACACATCGACCTTTCACGGCGGATTATTCAATTCCACCTAGGTAGTGAAAATGTACGTTTTAGTTACAAGGAAACTGTTAATGTTGTCTTCCGTGATCGGGTATCACCACATTAACTACAATGTAACTAGTACCATATATTGAACGGTTTGCAATAGAAATTCAACATTCAATCATAACTAAAGCAAATGTGATAAAAGAATTATTCTCATAAACAAGTGTTTGATACACGAGTTATACAAAGTAAAAGCATACTTTCACGTATAACTCCAACAATCTCCCACTTATACTTAAAGTCTGCTTTTAGTATACATCACGCATGTCTTAGTGTAGTAGCTCTACGTGACATCTCATGTCAACCTACACTAACCTAATAATTCCTCCCACTTATACTTAAAGCAGATAAGCAATAGTCTTGACTCCCATTACATCCACATGTCTCTCGAATGTACTCTGAGGCAGACCCTTTGTGAATGGATCCGCTAGGTTGTCACCCGACGCTATCTTTGCCACCTCTATATCTCATCTATTAACGATTTCTCGTATAAGATGGTATTTTCTTTCTATGTGTTTGTTGGCCTTGTGGGCTCTCGGTTCCCTTGAATTTGCAATTGCTCCGACATTATCACAATGGACAGTGATTATGATGGGCAAATTCGGAACAACGTCCAAGTCCACTAAGAAGTACTTGAGCCAAACCGCTTCTTTCGCTGCTTCACAAGCAGTTACTTATTCGGCTTTCATGGTCGAATCGGCGATGCATTTCTGCAAATCGCTTTTCCATGTCATGGCTCCTTCTCCCATGCAAAACACAGTACCCGAGGTAGATATTCTGGATTCTATATCTGATTGGAAATTTGAGTCCGTGTATCCCACGGGAATTAGACTGTCTAACTGTTAAATCAACATTCTATACCAAGTTCTTTTCAGAAACTAAAGAACGCATTTAATTGCAATCTAATGTGCTTTTCCGGGGTTACTTTGATATCTTGCCATCATGCCCACGACAAAGCAGATATCCGGTCTCGTACACAACATTGCATACATAAGAATTCCTACGTCCAAAACGTATGGAACGTCTTTCATGTCATCTATCTCCACTAGCGTCTTAGGGCATATTTCTTTAGATAGATGGATTCCGTGCCTAAAAGGTACAAAACCTTTCTTGGAATCTTGCATGTTGAAATGCTTAAAAACAGTGACTTTGTATGAAACTTGCAATAAGCCCAACATCCTCCTCTTGCGATCTCGAGTGAACTTGATCCCAAGGATGTGACCGACTTTCCCTAAGTCCTTCATATCAAACTGATTTGACAGCTATACCCTTACGTCTGACAATACCTTTACATTATTTCCAATGAGCCGAATATCGTCTACGTATAATACTAAAAATACCACCGCAGTTCCATCACACCTTTTATACACACAACTTTCGAACTTGTTTTGATCACAAACCCATAAGACTTAATTACTTGATCAAAATACTGGTTCCAAGTACGCGATGCTTGCTTAAGTCCATAAATGGATCTCTTAAGCTTGCATACGAGATTCTCTTGACCTTTTTCAATGAAACCTTTGGGTTGTTGCATATAGATATTAATCCCGTCAAGACTTCCGTTAAGGAAAGCCGTCTTGACATCCATTTGCCAGATCTCGTAATCTAGGTGTGCAGCGATCGATAAGAGAATACAGATGGACTTAAGCATAGCTACAGGCGGAAAAGTTTCCTCATAATCGATCCCTTCTTTCTGAGTATACCCTTTGGCCACAAGCCTCGCTTTGAAGGTCTCAACCCTTCCGTCCGGTCCTCTTTTCCTCTTGTACACCTACTTACATCCAATGGGTTCTACCTCATTGGGTGGTTCGACCAACTCCCACACTTGATTATGATCCATCGAGCTCATCTCGGTTTCTATTGCCATTTTCCATGACTCCGCGTCTTTGTCTTGGATTGCCTCGTGGTATGTCCATGGGTCTGATTTATCACCGGGAATCAAATTCGAAGATTCTCCTATCCCCATGAATCTCTCGGGTTGCCAAGAAATCCTCCCACTACGACGGGGTTTCGGTTGTGAAGGTGTGACGTGTGGTACATCATCTTGTATACTTGGTATAAGAGTTTTCCCTCTTAACTCGTCTAAGGTAATCTCACTTCTGGGCTTTCTTTTGTTCATATAGTCTTCCTCCAAGAATTTAATGTGTGAACTAATCACGGTCTTTTGATCCTTGGGACTATAGAACATACACCCTTTCGTTCCCTCAGGGTATCCTATAAACAGTCTTAATTCCGAACGTGGATCCAACTTACCGGCTTCCTTATCTAGCACGTATGCCGAACAACCCCAAATCCGCAAGTGTCTTAGACTGGGCTCGCACCCGGTCCACAATTCCATTAGGGTTTTAGGAACCAATTTGGATGGTACAAAGTTTAGAATGTAAGCCGTCGTTTCCAAGGCGTTACCCAAAACGATTTGGGTAAATCCGAATAACTCGTCATGGATTTGACTATTTCTAAAAGAGTCTACTTCCTTCGTTCCGCCATACCGTTCTATTGAGGGGTTCCCGGTGCGGTCAATATGGACACAATCCCTTCGTCCAATAGGTAGTTCAAGAATTCATTGCTAAGGTATTCGCCTCCACGATCAAATCGTAGAAACTTGATACTTATTTCCCTATGCATCATAAGGTAGATGCATTCATATCTCGAGTAATGACAAATTACTCATACCCCTTCTTGCTATGATCATCATTGAACCACACATATCGGTATGAACGAGTTCTAACACTTTGGTGGCTCTATTCCCCTTGGCTCCAAATGCCCTCTAGGTCATTTTACCCTCTAAACAGGATTCACAAGTTGGAAATGACTCAACTTGAAGTGACTCCAAGGATTCATTTTTCACCAACCTTTGTATCCGCATTAGATTAATATGACCTAATCTAAGATGCCATAGAAGTGTTTCGTTCATGTCTGAAGAATGCTTCCTTTTATTACTCGAAATAATCGCTGTGTTATTAGATTCAATTTTATGAGTGGTGTGCCCAAATAATGGTATAAAGATCATCCATTGAAGTTCCGGAACAGATAAACTCATCATTTCAAGAAATAATAACATCCTTATTAAAAGAAACTGAGTATCTATTCAAAACCAGTTTAGAAACTGAAGGTTGAGTTCTTTCTAAACTAGGAACATGAAGAACGTCTCTCAAGACCATAACTCTATCTTCAAAAGATAGACGCACTTCTCACACCGCTTCAGCTGCCACTCTCGTAGCATTGCCCGATGTGATGGGGATCTCACTTCCGTTAAGTTGTCGGGTTAGCTTGAACCCATGAGACAAATGTGATCAGTAGCTCTCGTATCCACTATCCATGAATAGACAGCATACGCCACTTCACAAGTTTCGACGACTAGGGTGTGTGAATTACCTAACTTTCCTAGCCTCTTAGGCTTGGAACAGGCAGACCTCCATTGTCATCTCTCACCGCAACTAAAACACTTCCCCTTCGATGCTAGCCTTTGCATTTGCCTTTCGCAACAATTGGATTTGCTTGGATCCGGTCTTTGGTTCTCTTCCTCTTTTTCCCTCCCTTGGGACCAAAAGAGGTAGACGGACCATTAGCCACCATAGCACTAGACTGGTGCTCCATTATCACCTCCACCGAAACTAAAGCTTGTAAGAGCTCGGGCAAACAACTTGTCCGTTCATTCATCTGACAGTTCAGATGAAACTGCTCAAAGCTTCTCGGTAGAGAATGGTATATGAAATCAACCTGAGAAGGCACATCAAAATCCACACCAAGTACTTCCAACTTGTTAAGGTATGCCATTATCTCAAGAACGTGCTCCCTCACGGGCGTTCCTTCCACCATTTCCAACTTGACCGAGTCATGTTTGGTGAACTGATTAGTCATGGGATTCTGATGTTAAAACATCTCTTCAAGGCTTTCCATGATTTCAACAGTGGATACAATGTCTTCATGAATGCGCCTCACATCCTCAGACAGAGATGTCAAGATGACGCACTTCATGTGTTCATTGTCACGCTGTCAATCATAAACTGCCTTTATCCCATTGCTTGACTTATCATTTAGGCTTGCCGGGTTTATTAACGTGAATAACCCAATTGTGTTTTCGTGCAGTAAGGACAAATTTAAAATTACATTTCCAATCGATATAATTCTCTCCAAAAAGTTTATTAACTTTAAGTATATTAAACAGTGGATTAAAAGGTTGCGACATGATGAAATGAGAATAAAACATACATTCATATTAATATCTAGAAAAATACGAAATTATCACATAATTCGATCACATCAATTATATTGAAACCTTAAAACAATATAATCATGCATCAGCCAATATCTCGAAACAATTTAAATGCGCCACGAGGGGTGGTCTATACATTTAAATACATTCAAGCGGATCACAAACTTAAAAGTTACAAATCCTTAATTCAAAATTAATAATTGGCTCCCACTTTGACCACATAGAAATTGACAGGGACTCCGAGGGGAGTAAGTTAATATCAATTTCCTATGCCTAAGTAATAACCATAATTAAATACAGGATTATTATTTCGCTTTGAGCAAGCCACTCGTGGTAAGGGTCAATACCGCCACTAGTAATAATCCACAATCATCCTTTCGGAATTTATTCATGTGAAATCCGTTCTTTTGGGCGATCCGGGGGGGAAATGTATTCCAAAAGAACTTCACAAATAAATAAATTATGGAGGCCAAATTAATCCAATTTTAATATCCGGAATAAAATTGCGATTAAATAAACATACTTAGTAATTTTCGAAAGTAAGGTTTTTCTTGGACAATAAAATTCATGCAAACACATATTAACAAATAATAATAAGTGCACGAAATAAAACATCCATCAAAACAAAATTAAACACATTGGAGCACTCAAATCCAATTGTCACGGTTTAATTTCTTCATGTCTTGATACGAATGTCGTCCTTGTTGCTTTCCGTCATTCGTCTCGACACGCTCCCACTTGAACAGCAACACTTCATCAAAACAGCATCGTTTGGGGTTCGGGACGATGTTTAAGATCACACAAAAAATGCAGAACTGGAATTAATTTTAAAAAAAATTCCATGGCTCGAGATACGGCACGCGTTGGCCCACGGAGTGGGCCCGCGCGCCACCCGGCACAGCGCTCGCGCGCCCGGGTCATGCGCCTAGCGTACCCCGTGCACCGGGTTTCGCCGTTCGTTCTCGTTTCTCACCACATGCATGATTTTACGTCCATGCATGCGCCACGCATGCATGCGTCATCCGGGTACGCCGTCTTTAATTCTTCGTTCTTCGTCTCGATCCGGTTACAATTTATTTTACCAAAAAATAAATACTAGATCTAGACTAGTCTATTACAATGATCAAATAAAAATAAAAACAACTAATCTACTCGTGGATTTTCTCACGAGAAAAACGAATTCGAACGAATCGAATTAAAAACAATTAATTCACACGCATGAAAAAAATAACAACATTAAAACCATGACAATTGGATACCTGCAAAAAAGATCTAGCAATTCTACTATCCAATTTCAATTTAATGTCTAATAATTTAAATTCCAATTTAAAGATCAGAGCCCAAAACCGTGGCTCTGATACCAGTTGTTGGGAAAATAGGGCTGCCCGGAATCTATTCGGGATGAAATTTAAATACGAATTTAAATTCAATTATTACTAGCATGAATTAATCCTAATTAATTCAAATAATAATTCCAACAACTAATTTATCATCATGCATGTTGAATTAATTCACATATAATCTATGACGGAATAAACAAGAAAATATATGACTTACGTACCTCTTGTAGAACTTGGCCTTTGAATAAAATGGGACAAACACGAACGCGCTTTATCAAACCAAAAGTCTTCTCAAGTATTTCCCTTTCGCCTTACTTGATCACCGGTGGGAGATGCTTTCAAGTAATTTAAATAATTAAGGAAAAAGAAAAATATTGTTGCTGATTTTTTTTAACACTGTGAAACTATAAAGTGGAGATGAAATAATCATACCCTACTTATAGGAGAGAGGAATTTCGATATTCTCTTGGAATAGGAGAGAGAAAATCTTTTTCTTAGAAGAAAAATCTTGAATATATCCCATATATTCTTTTCTCCATGAAATATTCCACAAAAATCTCACTCACCTTATAAGCCATACAATTTTCGAAATTAATGAATCAAGAATCCAAGATTTGGATCTTCTTGAGTATATGAGATAATCTTGTATTCCAAGAATACTTATCTTCCATAATATCTTTTCAAGAAAATCAACAAGATCTTTTCTTACTCCATAGAAACAATTTTCGAAAAAAAAAATCAGCATTATTATTTTCTTTTTATTTTAATCACCTTATCATTATTGGGCTACTTAATGGGCTACTTGAGGGGCCTTTAAGGAGAATTAAGATTGGACCTCCTAATGGACTTCTGAATTTCAATATTGAGCCCCAATATAATTCAATCCATTAATATTAATTATTACCACTAATAAATTAATATTGCACTATCCATCTTAATCCATATTACGATAATATGGGCTCCCGGTTATTATTTGCCGCATTTAAGATTATCAAGTCCATTAATTAATTAAGCTTCTGAATAGCTCTAAATTAATTAATATATTTCACCTTGGAGTAAAGACAGCTCAACATTATTATCCGTACCGAAGAAACTGATTCTTCACTTGCAAGATTTGGTAAGATAAAACTTATGAGCCCACCAAGGGGACTAATCACACGTGCCGTACTCGCACGCGTTTCTCCGTATTAAATCTTAGAAACCGTCGTATGATTAATATTACTGCCCAAAGCACAAGGTTCGAAGTCACAATGATTCTCACCCAACATGAATCAAAGCAGTAACCATCAAGCACACACGGTCCTATTTAAGTGACGGAGATTAAGAAATCAACAACCACTGAGGTCTAATTCTTCACATTTCAGAACAGAAGAATTTATCCTCACTGTAGGTCCTTTTCAACACATACTAAATGTGCTAGTGCAATCTCTTAGTCAAGACAGACCAATCTGAGCCTTACACATCGACCTTTCACGACGGATTATTCAATTCCACCTAGGTAGTGAAAATGTACGTTTTAGTTACAAGGAAACTGTTAATAATGTTGTCTTCCGTGATCGGGTATCACCACATTAACTACAATGTAACTAGTACCATATATTGAACGGTTTGCAATAGAAATTCAACATTCAATCATAACTAAAGCAAATGTGATAAAAGAATTATTCTCATAAACAAGTGTTTGATACACGAGTTATACAAAGTAAAAACATACTTTCACGTATAACTCCAACAATAATATGACAAGCAAGCACAATATCAAAGCAGTAAGAACACAGGGAGTTTAACGTGGTTTGGAGACTCAAGCTCCTACGTCCACGGCCTGATTTAACAGGAAATCCACTCAAGGGATTCTTGTTTTTAACGTGCCAAGGTGCACCAAGATCAGCTAACCTCACTGGCCTATACAACTCCTTACTAACTCACTAACTGAACTTACTACCAACAAACCTAACTTAGGGTTTTGGTTTCAGTTTGGATTCCAACTAGGTTGTGATTATCCTTACAAGACAAAGCTTTGCTAAAGATTGGATAATCACTCTAAGCTTAAGATAATGCTAGTACGCTCTCTGGAATACAGAATAACTCTCAATAACTAAGAAACACTTGGGAAAATTTAACTGGTTTTGAGTTCTTCTTCTAAAGGCTGAATGCTTTGAATTCTTGAAAGTTTGAGTAATTTCTGGCTTGGAAATTTCCCGTAACCTTGAATGGGTTCAAGGCCTTCGTATTTATAGGTGAATCGAAAACTATCCGTTGGAGGAGATAGCCTTCTACACATCTACGTAGAGTGGTTCAAACGTACATATTTCCCATGCAACAGCGTCCTTGCATGGATTTGGTAATTGCATTTAATGCACATTTAATGCTTGCCCGTTGAATGTGCAGTCTAAGGTCAGTCTTCATATCAGGGTCCGTACGTGCGTGTCCTTCCTGGATTGGTCCACGTCATCAGGTTGGTGAGAATGTCAGAACTTATTCCTAGGCTTCAGGCTTGTCTTATTAAGTTCTTTTTGTTTCGAGCACAACGATCTTGTCCTGATGCTAACATTCCTTTTGCATTGCTTGACTCTACTCCAAGTCTTTCCCATAGACTCAGTATCATCCTGTTCCCTTCAGGACTGAGTTAGTAATAACCTCAGGGTCATACTCTTCATCACTGATACTTACTCAGCCAGCTTAGAAGACTGCCATAAGTTCAGGATGGTGCTCTTCGTCTTCAGGCTCTTAGTCTTGATTTTCATCAGTGAGTTCTCCTCTCACTGTGTACCTGTGAAGTGTAAAATGATTATGTACAAGAACTTAACCTAGACTAGCCTGACTAAGACAATCTAAGGCCAATCATCTTTTCAGGGGCATTGGGATCTTAATCAAAACTGACAATGTCCCAACAATTTTCCCCTTTTTGATGATGTCAAAACACTGAAAAGATTTTCAAAACACTTAGAGGAAATATAAGATCCTATCTATAAGATAAGTCAGTGTTAGAGCAATTCTTGATAAAGTACAAAATTTAAATAACAACCAAAAAAATAATGAGTTTTTGTCTGTGGGCAAAGTAATAGATTTCATTGATTGATATGGACTTGGTTACAATGAATCTAATCTATTACAAGAAAGGATGTGAATCACTAGACTAATCTCATTTCAAGCTCGAGTCCATAACCAGCATAGACTCTAACCTTCAATTCGTCAACTCTCTTAACCTGATTCACATATCCTTCAGCCTTAGCAATCTTCAACACTTCAGTCATGATGGCCTTTGTATCGTGCTTTCCAGTTCCAGGTACAAGAGGGGGTGGACGAATCACGAACACAGGAGCTTTCACTTGGACTTGGGCTGCTTCAGCTTCTTCCAAGATCTTCTGAATCAACTCAGGGTGGTTGTCCATCATATAATCAGTGAAGTGGGCATTGATATCTTCAGAGTCGCCCCACTTCTTCACTACGTACCACAACTTGACAAACCCATCCCTTACATCAATCCAGAACTCCTTCAATATTTCTGAGATGAACTCATCAACATAGGCTTCCCTCTGAACTGTTTCCGGCCTCCTGACTTGCAGTAATGTTGACTTTCTAGCTATTGGCGTCTTCCTGTACTTGCACGGCTCAGGCTTCGCCTTCCTCCTCCTTAGCAGATTGATCACAACATTGTCAAGTTCACGCTGTTGCAGATCAGTGAGATCAGTCAGCTTCTCCACCTTCTTTTCCAGTATGTGCATCTTCTCTTTCTGAGTTATGTCTGCCCTGCACCCAGCCTCCGACTTCTCAGAAGGTGTTCCCCATACCTCAGCGCAAAGTTTTGCCACTGTCTCCGTAGAGTATGTGATGGGATTATTCCTTGTATTGACTGGGGGGGACTTCTGAATGGCCTCAACTGGTTTGGAAGGGAGTTCCTTGGAAGGGTCATTAGCCTTCTTTGTTGCGGCTTCAACCAGCCTTGCTGACTTCCGCACAAAAAGAACATTCCCATCAGGGTTTGCCTCAGGGTCTGCCACTTCAACCTCTCCTTGATTGATTGCCTCAGATACCTCAGGGCGGGATCTTTTCCTCTTCTTTTCCCCCTTTTTGGAATCATCATTGGACTGGGATGGGAACACTTCAGCTCCACTGTTGATGACGAAGGCAGCCAATGATTGAACTTCTTGCACGCCCTCCTTCAGTATATCAACTCCCGTGGCTATACCAGTTCCAGCATACGACACTGAACTGATGGCAGCTTTCAGCTTCTTTTCAAAGACCACTATGTTGTGTTGGAGACTTTGTTCAGCTTTGGTGATCCTTTCCTCCACCTTCAAGTACTCACCGCTAACCCTGCTCGCCTCAGCCAGTATCTTAGCCGACTCATCGGTGGCCTTAGCCAAAACCTCAGCAGCAGTTTGAGAAGTCTGAGCTAACTTCCCTGACTCCAGCTCCAACTAGGACGCTGAGATATTCAGAGCCTGAGTAAAGAGCGCCCCAGCCTGAGATGCAAGCCTCTCTACAGCAAGATTTAGCTTTTCATCTCTGAGCTCATCCCTCTTCTCAAGCTGCTTTAGAGTCTGCCTTAGCATCTTCTTCATCCTCCTTCTCTCACTCCTCACTGATTTGGCCGTATCCACCATCGTACGCTTCAGCAGTATCAACTCTCTGTTGGCAAGAGTGTTGTACACTGACTTGGTCCATTTGATGTGTTTAGCCAGGGCCTTGGAATCTTCTTCTTTCTCAGCCCTGAGCCTCATCACCTCCTCCTGAAGCTCAGCTAAGTTCTTCGTTGTCTTTTCCTTCTTCACCTCGACAATGCTGGTAAATTCAGCTCTTCCTACTCCAGTGATGATCACATCATCCTCTTCTCCAGTGGCTTCATCAGTGAGTGGTTGTTTTCCCTTGTCAGCCCCTGCATCCTCAGTCCTCTCTTCAGGGTGCACTGAAGGCAGTTGTGGAGTGGTCATAGCCGTCTGCTCAGGCTCAGCTAAGCCAGCTCGAACCTCAAGAACAAGTCCCTCAGATCTAGGAGTCTCCTTAGATGCCTCAACATCATCCTCCTTTGTCTCAGGGCAGGGAATCTCGTCATTGACTGATGTGTCATCGGCAGTTGAGATGTTCTCAACATCCTCAGCCGTTGGTCCACCCTTAGCACCAACGTCTTTAACACCTTCCCTCTGAGTTTGAGACTCAGGAATCATCTCATCAACTTCTCCAGCCGTCTCCTCCACCATCTTCTCACAAGCTCCTCCCTGAGCATCACCATCATCCTCATCTTTCTTCTCTGACTCCGTGAGAAGATCGGCCTTCATCCTCACCATCATCTCAGTAATCAGATGCTTCAAATTTTCAAAATTCAGGAGTTGCAGCCAGCTAGTGAGATTAAAGTAGGTACAGAGTCTGGCTTCCTCTAGCTCCCAGTGCCCCCAGCTCCTGGCATCAACGAGCATGTGTTGCTCTTGCATGTTTGATTGTTTGAAGTCCAACCAGACCTTGAGCTCTACAATATTAGCACACGGCTCTCTGTACCTATTCAGATTAGGCCAACACTTGGCTGTCCATTCTGTGGTGTTCCCCCTGAGATTGTTCTCCAGGATTCCACCAACCAAGTTGACATCCAACTCCTCCTCCTCCTGCATCTCCAAGAAATCATCCATATCTCCGGTTTGAGAGGTTTTGGGGCAGTCTTTGGGGTTGGGATATGCGGGGAAATCCTCAGGGTTAGGATGGTTGGGTACAGAAGACCGGCCAGGCTCAGTGGTAGGTAAGTTGGTTGGCACTGACTCAATTGGGGTGGGTTGGTGTCAGGGATGGGTATATCTGGTTGTTGGGGTGTGGGTTCAGGGTAGAATGGTGGAGTGGGTTCGGTGGGTTTGGGTGAAGGGGTTGGGTTGATCTCAGGCTGCAAAATCTCAGCCGTCTCAATCGTGGCTCTCACAACCTCCAAGTCAGAGGCTCGTGGTGAGCTTGACTTCTCCCTCTCACTCACTTCCTTCAGGCCCTTGGCAGGGGATTTCTTAGGTCCCCTCCTTAGCCTCTTCAAAGGCCTATCTTCTTCCTCCTCTCCCCCTGACGTGACTTCATCGTCAGTCTCCTCAACCTCAGAGACGACTTTCTTGGAGACTTTCTCAGTCCCTTTGCCAACACCCTTGGCTGTGGCCTTTCCTTTCAGGACCATAGTCCTCTTCTCCTCCAGGACCTTCTCCGAAACCTTCTGCGCCTCAGCACGCTCTACTGCTACTTCAGCTTCCACCTCCTTGCTCTTCTCAAAGAACTCATCCACTCGCTCCATCAGGCTAGTGACCACCTTCTTAGCCTTGCCCGCAGGCTTCTTCCTCTGACCCTTCTGAGGAGTGTTAGGATCAGTGAGACCAAGAACAGCGTAGGTGTCACTCGCTGACTTGAACATGATCTTCTTTGAGGTTAGGTTATCCTCCATGTCAAAAGTACACCCCTGACAGGCGTGGGCAATGAGGATAGATAACCTAGTCCCAAAGGGAAGGATGGCGCATCATCCTTCTTCAGTTTGTCAGTCGCTGCCTGATTGATCTGGTCCAAGAAGAATTGCTCCCAGTTGACCTCCATCCCATCAACAAGAGCACCCATGATCCTCAGTTTGGGCTGACTGAGCTGCTCATGCAAGCCAGTAGAGCCCATGATAATCTTGGACATAATATCGACCAACGCGTGATATTCAGGCTTCAGGGTCTTTTGTGTTGTCGTGCCTTGAATTCCGAAGACCCAGACTTGGTCCATTTCCCAAGGAGCTCTCCCTCAACATTCTCTTTGTAAGTCCTGGGATTGATGCCGGAACACGGAAGCGCATAAACCTTCTTTATGGCCTTCCTCAGATTGATGTCATGCGTCTCCTCATTGTAGAGTGGCTCTCCACTTCATTCTTCTCTCCCGAGGGAACCAACACAGTAACCCTGGTAAATAACTCGCCCTTGCGAAGAAATAGGTTCAAGTACGCCGCCACAACTGTCTTTGGTAGAACAGAAGTGAGCTTGTGGGTGAAATATTTCACCAACCCAGCCTTGGAGATCCACTCGAAGACTGGAAGAATCTCCTTCACAGAAAGGCACGCACCCTCCATGGTGATAATGTGCTTCATATTAACCAACCTGTTCTTGACAACGTCTTTAGGCTTGTCGGTTGTCCAGGTGGGAACCATGAATGCCATTTGTTTTGATTCGTTTGAGAAAAGATTTTACCGAAGATTTGTGTTTGAGCAAGAGAATACTCAGTGTGCAATGTGCATTTGTGTTTGCGTAAAATTCTCAAATGGCAGACTTAGATTGATATGAATTATTCAGTTACTTAGACGTGAGGTTGAGATTAATCCTGAATTTGAAAAGTTTTGAAATTAAGGGCCAGGATTAAACTCCGTATCAATCATATCCTCATGTCAGCCATATTCCGTATAAAACGGACACTTATATGAAAAAGTAACTAAATCATTAAATGCTCCTCTGCGCGTGGGTTTAAATATGAAAAGGTGCGCTTTTACTGAAAATAAAATGCATTTAATAAGGATTTTCAGGACAAAGGACTCAGGGAGACGCTTTGTATTCATGAGAGTCAGGATAGAACTCATACCTGTCAGGGAGACATTGTAGCACCCTGATACCTAGCTGAGTCGAGTCTGGCCTGAGTTCCCCCTAAACCCTATACTGACTGCTCCCCCGGGTCTAAGAGACCTAACTCCATTGACAGTTCCATAAATCTTGCCTCAGCCAAAGGCTTAGTCAAGATGTCAACTCTCTGCCTCTCAGTGTGAATTTTCTCCATCCTAATGTCCTTCTTCTCCACATGATCTCGAATGAAGTGATGCCTAATATCTACATGCTTGCACCTTGTGTGAAGCACTGAGTTCTGAGTAATTGCTATAGCACTATTGTTGTCACAATAGATTGGAACCTCATTAGCAAATACTTGGTAGTCTCTCAATTGTTGCTTCAACCATAAGATCTGAGCGCAACAAGTACCTGCAGCCATATACTCAGCCTCAGTTGTGGATGTTGTCACTGAATTCTGCTTCTTGCTGAACCACGAGATCAACTCACTTCCCAAAAACTGACATGTCCCTGAGGTTGATTTCCTATCAATCCTACAACCTCCATAATCTGCATCTGAATAACCTGTCAGTTCTAGGTTGTCATCTAAAGGATACCATAGTCCCATATTGACTGTCCTTTTCAAATACTTAAGTATCCTCTTAGCAGCCTCCAAATGACTCCTCTTGGGATCAGACTGATACCTAGCACACACACCAACTGCAAACGTAATGTCAGGCCTGCTTGCAGTCAGGTACAACAAAGAACCAATCAGCCCTCGGTACTCAGTTTGATTCACTGAAGTCCCTTCAGTGTCAGGATCCATCTTCCAATTTGTGTTCATTGGGATCCTTGCCGGATTGTTGTTCTGAACACCAAACTTTTGAATCAAGTCGCTTGTATACTTGGTCTGATTAATGAAGATTCCTTGATCAGTCTGCTTAACCTGCAATCCTAAAAAGAAGTTCATCTCTCCTATCATTGACATCTCAAATTTACCAGTCATCAACTTAGAGAATTTCTCACAGAGCTGATGATTTGGTGATCTAAATATTATGTCATCCACATAAATCTGGACCAAGAGAATGTCATCACCTTCAGTGATCCTGAACAATGTCCTATCCACGGTTCCCTTCTTGAACCCATGGTCTGTCAGGAATTGAGAGAGGGTATCATACCAAGCTCTTGGTGCTTGCTTAAGTCTATAGAGTGCTTTCTTCAAATGGTATACTCTATCTCCAACCTCAAACCCGGGAGGTTGTTCAACATATACCTCTTCATTGAGTATCCCATTCAGGAAGGCACTCTTGACGTCCATTTGATACACCTTAAACTTCTTATATGTTGCATAAGCAAGGAACAATCTGATAGCTTCCAACCTAGCCACTGGAGCAAAAGTCTCATCATAGTCTATCCCTTCAGACTGACAATACCCCTTTGCAACCAGTCTTGCTTTGTTCCTCACTACAACACCATTCTCATCCTACTTGTTCTTGAAGACCCACTTGGTACCAATAACACCTTGATGCCTAGGTCTATCTACCAGTTCCCAAACTTGATTCCTTGTGAACTGATTCAACTCCTCTTGCATGGCTATGATCCAGTTCGAGTCAGTGAGAGCTTCTTTAATGTTCTGAGGCTCTTGCTCAGAGAGAAAGCAACAGAACAATGAACTCTCACCATGAAACCGTCTGGTCCTGACTCTCTCAGTTGGATCACCAATGACTTGGTCAATGGGATGACTCTCTAGCCATGTTCTCTTACCTGGAGTTGTTCCTGAATTACCTGCAATGTTAGTGTCTACAGGCTCATAAAATTCAGGAAATTGAACAGAAGTGGATGAACCTGAGTATATACCAAAGGGATTTACAAGCTCAATGTCAGGGACATTGATTCCCCCTTGATGAGGTGACTCAGGAGCCGTCTCAGCTGCGATCGCATCTTTATAGACGGTACTTACCTCAGGTTGAGCCTGTTCCTCAGTCTGAGGCTCAAAAATCCTTGATGTGCTGGGCTTAGGAGTGGCTCTTGAGTCATCTTCCTAATCATCATCATCATCCCATCTTGGAATTGGCACAGTTTTGACCTTTGGATCGGGTTGATTCTTTAAGCTCAGCCTTGTCATCCTTCTTGTGACCTCCTCAGTATCAGGATTCAACACCTTTACCCTAGACTCATTAGCAGATTCATCAAACACAACATGTGGTGATTCTTCCACAACAAGGGTCCTACAATTGTAAACCCTGGATGTTTTGCTTATTTCAGAATATCCTAAGAATATTCCTTCATCAGATTTGCTATCAAAGGCTTTCAATTGGGTCTTCCCATTGTTGAGGATGAAGCACTTACAACCAAATACATGAAAGTAAAAGATCTGGGGCTTCCTCTTATTCCATGTCTCATATGGGGTCTGAGCATGTTGTTTGTTCAGCATGGATCTGTTCTGAGTGTAGCATGCAGTGTTGATTGCCTCAGCCCAGAATTTCTTGAGCAATCCTGACTCAGCCAGCATGGTCCTGGTAGCTTCCTTCAGTGTCTTGTTCCTCCTTTCAGCAACACCGTTCTGTTGTGGGGTTCTAGATGTAGAAGTCTCATGAGCTATACCAAGTTCATTACAAAAGTCAGAAATATATGAATTTATAAATTTAGTGCCCTTGTCAGAGCTGATCATAGTAATGGACTGATTCTTCTTATTGCTGAGTCTCCTGAGCAACTCTGGAAGCTTCACCTGTGTTTTCTTCTTATTCAACAAGAAAATAACCGAAGTATATCTAGAATAATCATCAATAACCAAATAAATCCATATGCAATAGATGAAGGAACCTGTCAGTGGAGAAGGAAGCTTTCTCCTTGAATGATGCTCTGACCTGCTTCCCCTCCTGACAAGCTTTGCACACATGCTAAAAACTTCATTAGGTAGACCTTCAACAAGTGATTGTCTAGAAATTTTGTTAAGAATCTTGAAGTTCAGGTGGCTTAATCGTTTATGCCATAACCAACTGGGCTCTAGAGAGCTTTTAGCAACAAAATAAATATTAGGAATAGTGCTGCTCCAATTAGCAAGATAAACGTTACCTTTCATGATACCTGATAGAAGCACTTGTGTTGATTTGTCCTTGACTGAACATGTATTCGATGAAAACTCAACACTGAAACCTTTGTCACAGAACTGACTTACTGACAACAGGTTATGCTTCAGTCCTTCCACAAAGGACACATTCTCCATTCTGATTGTACCTGTTATCAAGTCATCAAAACCTTTAGTAACACCTTTTGAGTTATCACCAAAGGTTACCTGTGGACCATCTTTAGCTTGGAACTCTTGGAGAAGACTCTTCATTCCAGTCATATGCCTTGAGCATCCACTGTCTAGGTACCAAACAACTTTGTTTGAGTCTCCTCTCCTCTTGTTGTGATCCACAGTCGCCTGCAAGGAAATCAGGCTTTAGGTACCCATTGGGTGTTGGGTCCTATAGTGTCAGTTGTACTCTTCGGGATCCAGACTTGCTTAACAACCCTGATTGCCTGAGAGTGGTAAATCTGTCTCCCTGAAACATCAACATACACAACTTTCTTCTTCTTTGCCTGAGATGAAGATGGTGTATGGGTGTTAGACTTAGGCTTCACAGTAGCCTGAGTGGGTGCCTTTTGGTCTGGCTTCCTGTTCTTCCTAGGTCTGGGTGCAGCAGGTCTTGGGCCTTGTTCTTGATAAGGACCATGTGTTCTATTCCCCCTAGGCAAGTGAGGGAATGGAAAATAGTTAAAGGCCTCAGGATGCCAAAACCATGGGGGTGTCATCATGTTTGGCCTTCCCTGTTGGTATTGTCAAGCATGATAGTACCCTCGTTGACCAGTCTGAGGGCTCTTTGCCTGAGTCTTCCTCTGCTTTCGCTGAGGCTTTCCCTGGCCTGAGCTCTCAGGGACCTCCTTTGGTTGCTTGGCCTTTCCCTTAGGTTTTGGCTTAGCAACCTTGGGGGCAACCCTAACTGAGTCAATAGTTTCCTTGCCCTTATCAATTTAACGGGCCTGAAGTACAACCTTAGGTGCACTTTGGCCTGCCTGAACAAATACCCTCTCGGTGTTGCTTCCTGAAGCAACATGAGACTGACCATGTGAGGATTTCTTAGGAACATATCCAAGTCCCTTTTTCTCGTTCCCAAGCATCTGGCTGCTATTTATTTTCTCTCTAGCCACTGAGGATTTATTCATTGCTGCAACCTTTTGCTTGAGTGAGTCCTCACTCTTTTTCAGGATTTCATGGCTGGCAAAGAGGTCATCAAATTTACTCTTAAGTACTTTCAGTTCTTCCTTCTTGACCAACTCTTCATCTGTCAGTTCCTTCAGAATCTTCTCTCTTGGGAGACACTCAGCATTGATTAAATCAATTTCCTGAGTTAGTTTTACAATCTGAGCTGATTCTTTAAGATCAGACTGAGTGAGCTGATCATTCAGGTTCTGGACCTCAGTACTCAATTTCTTGTTCTCCTCTACCAAGAAGACATTAGTTTCCTGCAACCTGGAGAAATCAACCATCAATTGATCCAGGCAGATCTGAAGGTTCATTTCTCTGGCTGACTCTGAGCTAAACTCAGGATTTTGACCAGTGTAAGAACCACAAACAGAATTAGATGTTACCTCAGGTTCTTTCCTAGCCATCAAGCAAACATCATCGTACTCATCGTCAGAAAAGAGTTCAGGCGATCTCTCCTCAGGACCATCCGAGTCAGTTGCATCCTCAGCGAGCATGGCTCTCCGATAAGCAAGTCTCTGATCTCTCTTGGCCCTCCTGTCCTCTCTTTCCCTTGCACTCAGCTCCGGACAATCATATTGATAGTGTCCGCTCTTGTTACAGTTGTAACATGTTGCTTGCTCATCTCCTATTTCTTTCCTAGGTTCAGAGATCCTCCTTGAGTCAGGTTCCCTCTGTGTTGATGAGCTTTCAGTCTTCCCTGAGTGCCTGTCATCATGAGTACGTCTCTCTTCATCTCTATGATCGGGCTTTGGGTTTAAATATCTTCTTTCATTGCCACGATCTCTCCTCTGGTCAGTGTTTCTCCTTTCCTCATACCTCCTCGAGCTTTGGTGGGTTCCTTCAGGTTTCCTGTCACGTGAGTCCTGATAAAATTTCTTATAAAGACCAAACCTGGAATTAAGCTTCTCAAAGCGTCTGGCCATCAGGCTGTACTCCTCAGCAAGTTCTTCCTTGCTCATCTCCATCAGTGACTTTGATGAAGACTCAACAGGTTCAGACCTGGCCTTGAACGCCACACTTTTCTCAGGAGTTTTCTCCTTTTCTTCCTCTTCCTGCTGAACTTTCTTCTTCCTCTTGTTAAGATCATATTCCAGTGCTTTGAGCTCTGAGAAAAGTAAAACAGGAGTTATGTTACTCATATCCTGAGTGTTCTTAAGCATAATTACACAGTTGTCCCATCTCTCAGAAGGGCATTCAGGATCTTTGAAGCAACATCTCTCTTAGGGACATCCTTGTCCAGCATCACCAACTCATTCATCAACTTGATGAACCTTGACTCCATCAGATCTATACTCTCATCAGGCAGCATCTCGAACGCCTCGAATTTCTGAATGGCAATGTTTCTCTTGTTCTCCTTTATCTTTTCTGACCCCTCGCACATCCTGGTCAGCTCATCCCAAACCTCATTTGCCGTCTTTAAGTTCATCAGCCTTGCTGACTCCTCGAAAGGCACTGTATGCAAAATGATGTTCCTGGCCACATTGTCCAGTCCCACCATCTTGATTTTGTTATTGGTCATGTCTTTCCTTTCTTTAGGAACCTGTACGCCAATCTCAAGATGTTCATATCCCAGTCATCTGACATTAGGGATAGTAATCTTGATCAGTCCTTCCCTGATAACACACGGCATTTGGTCATGGATGGCATCAAGATGTGCCTCTAGTCTGAACTTCCAATAGACAAAGTTAGATACAGAGAATTCAGGTAACGAAGCATCAAGTCTCCTCGAAGTCATGATGATGCAAGTTTTATGTAAAGCAAACTCAGATCTGTTCAGTGACCACCAACAGTTTCTCCTCTGAAACTATTAGTATTCAAAGTCAGTGGTCTTTTGAACCACTGCTCTGATACCACTTGTTGGTCCTGGTACAAAACTGATGAATACGTGTATGGGGGGGGAATACACGTATACCGATTTTTCAACTTAAACCTTACTGAGTCCCCTTTACTCAGAGTGATAAAGAACTAAGAGCTGATAATATACCCACTGACTACACTTAGTGCGGGTCAGTTGGCTAACTATCAATTCAAGTTCAGTGCGGAATTGCGTGAGCCCTGATAGTTTAAAGTCTTGTTTAGTTTGCTTTCTGAAAAACTTGATTACTCAATTCTGAAGTAGTGGTTAGTAGGGCAGTGCTCTGTTTGATGATCAGGCTGATTGATTCAGCCTAATAAAAACCAAATGCTATGAATGAACAAATAATATGACAAGCAAGCACAATATCAAAGCAGTAAGAACACAAGGAGTTTAACGTGGTTCGGAGACTCAAGCTCCTACGCCACGGCCTGATTTAACAGGAAATCCACTCAAGGGATTCTTGTTTTTAACGTGCCAAGGTGCACCAAGATCAGCTAACCTCACTGACCTATACAACTCCTTACTAACTCACTAACTGAACTTACTACCAACAAACCTAACTTAGGGTTTTGGTTTCAGTTTGGATTCCAACTAGGTTGTGATTATCCTTACAAGACAAAGCTTTGCTAAGGATTGGATAATCACTCTAAGCTTAAGATAATGCTAGCACGCTCTCTGGAATACAGAATAACTCTCAGTAACTAAGAAACACTTGGGAAAATTTAACTGGTTTCGAGTGCTTCTTCTAAAGGCTGAATGTTTTGAATGCTTGAGAGTTTGAGTAATTTATCGCTTGGAAATTTCCCATAACCTTGAATGGGTTCAAGGCCTTCTGTATTTATAGGTGAATTGAAAACTATCCGTTGGAGGAGATAGCCTTCTAGACATCTACGTAGAGTGGTTCAAAAGGACATATTAAGTTCTTTTTGTCTCGAGCACAACGGTCTTGTCCTGACGCTGACATTCCTTTTGCATTGCTTGGCTCTACTCCAAGTCTTCCCCATAGACTCGGTATCATCCTGTTCCCTTCAGGACTGAGTTAGTAATGACCTCAGGGTCATACTCTTCATCACTGACACTTACTCAGTCAGCTTAGAAGACTGCCATAAGTTTAGGATGATGCTTTTCGTCTTCAGGCTCTTAGTCTTGATTGTCATCAGTGAGTTCTCCTCTCACTGAGTACCTGTGAAGTGTAAAATGACTAAGTACAAGAACTTAACCAAGACTAGTCTGACTAAGACAATCTAAGGTTAATCATCTTTTCAGGGGCTTTGGGATCTTAATCAAAACTGACAATGTCCCAATAGTTCCTGGGTGACAGATTCTTACAAGGACGCAGGATCGAGTCCTGGCAGCCGCAGTGTGGGGGTTTTATCCCTCCAATGTAGGGGATAGCTCCTTGTGGGCACCAGACACTAGACGCTGAGTCACCATGATTTACCACCTCCACCATTCCTATCTGGCCAGGAAGTGGGGGCCCTGGTGGCGAGGCTTCGCCTTTTGCTACAAAATTTAGGAAAGCAATTAATACATGGAAATTAGATTACTTAATATAATAAGACTAAATAAATAGTTTAATTTTTTAGAACTATAAATCTTCAATTACAATAACTTATTAATACAAAATTTAAAATTTTAAAATATCATTAATTATTAAATTCCATACGCTATTAAATTGATTAATTAATTAGTTTTTAGTATATTATTTTGCCATATGAGTCCATACTCACTAGATCATAAGGACTTGAGATTTTTTTTTTTTTTTTTTTTTTGTTTTGAAGATCAAAATAATTAAATAGATAACGAAAAGAGTCCGTCCACACATTAGCTCACTTCAGGAAAATCAGATCATATTTATTTAAAGTTTCTGCTCAATTTATTTACATCTTTATACATTATATTGACACACTGTAATAAGCTTATATGACAGCACTGCATTTTCTACTTTATTTTTATGTCGCCACATTATTCATTGGGAAACTTGTGCATTCTCATTAAAAGCACTGCAATAAAACATGTTTTCTACGAAAATGGTAAATATTATGACTATACCATTTTCAACAAAAAAAATTTAATGAAAATTATCTTCGAAATTATTTACAAAATTTGTTAATTATATCGACTTTTTCATTCTCTACCTACAATTTTTTTTACCTGTATATGGAATTTTTGTAGACAGTTTGTTTGCGGGTAAATTTATGTAGGCAATGGATTGTAAATAATTAATGCCTAAGAATTTAATTTTATAGGCAAATTGATTTCGTAGGCAAATTGCTTAATCGTAGAGTTGAAAAAAAAAATTGTAAACAAATCGTAGGTAATCCTACTACGGAATTTTTTTGTTAGAAAATTCTTTTGACAATTCTAATTTTGTAGGCAATTTTTTATTTTTTTATCGTAAAATTATTTTAGATATTTTTAAAATTTAATTTACATCATATGTCCTATATTTTTAATCTCAACTAAACATTTTATTTTATATTTTATATTTTCTCTTTAGGGAATTAGGGTTCAAACCATGTCAAAAACAACTTCATTCAAATTTAAATGTCTATTTAATAGGCTTCAGATGTGGAAATAGATTGAGCTGAGTTAGACTTTTTATTGGACGGTCCGAGTCTGCTATTTAATTTTTGGGCCTAAATCTGGCTTATTAACTATCATAGGCTTTTTTCAGAGCCTTAACCTGTCATTTTTAATAAATAGGCCTGACCCGAAAGCCTTTTAGGGGTCTTTTTAGTCATGTTTACAAAATGATATTTCAATAATTATATTATTATTAAATCATAACTATTAATTTTTTAAATTTTAAAATGAAGAACAAAGCAATTTATCAAAGAATTGTCTAATAATAGCATAATAATAAATCCAAATAATATTTTAATTTACATTTAGTAATATTCTTACATATATATATATATATATATATATATATATATATATATATATATATATTGAATATTTATTATATTATATATGTATTGTATTATTATACATCATATCTTATATAATATATAGAGTAACTCTCTTGTGCACTTGATGTATGGTGCACTCACCCAACAGTTGATCTTGTTTACACTTAAAAGTTTGTTCCAATTACACTGAAAATTTTACATTAAAAACCGATTTTCAGTGAACTTTTCTGTATAATCCAACCACACTTTCCAGTGTAATTGAAACAAACTTTTCAGTATAAATGTGGTCAATTGTTGAGTGAGTGCAACGTGCACTTGGTGCATATGAGAGTTTGTCTAATATATATTATATATTTATTAATATAATTAAATAGGTCGGTCTGTTGGGCCTTAAAAAAACTTTAAAAAAAGTATGAGTCTAGCTCGTTTATTAAACGAATCGAGCCGAACTGAGCTTCATTGAGTACACCATTCAGCAAGGAACAACCTGATAGCTTCCAACCTAGCCACTGGAGCAAAAGTCTCATCATAGTCTATTCCTTCAGACTGACAATACCCTTTTGCAACCAGTCTAGCCTTGTTCCTTACCACAACACCATTTTCATCCTTCTTATTCTTAAAGACCCACTTGGTACCAATCACACCTTGATGCCTAGGTCTATCTACCAGTTCCCAAACCTGATTCCTTGTGAACTGATTCAACTCCTCTTGCATGGCAATGATCCAGTTCGAGTCAGTGAGAGCTTCTTCAATGTTCTGAGGCTCTTGCTCAGAGAGAAAGTAACAGAACAATGCACTCTCACCATGGAACCGTCTGGTCCTGACTCCCTCAGTTGGATCATCAATGATTTGATCAATGGGATGATCTTCTAACCATGTTCTCTTGCCAGGAGTTGTTCCTGAAGTACCTGCAATGTTAGTGTCTACAGGCTCATAAAATTCAGGAAATTGAACAGAATGGGATGATCCTGAGTCTATACCAAAGGGATTAATAAGTTCAATGTCAGGGACATTGATTCCCCCTTGATGAGGTGACTCAGGAACCGTCTCAGCTGCAACAGCATCTTCATAGACGGTGCTTACCTCAGGTTGAGCCTGTTCCTCAGTCTGAGGCTCAACAATCCCTGATGTGCTGGGCTTAGGAGTGGCACCTGATTCATCATCCTGATCGTCATCATCATCCCATCTCGGAATTGGCACAGTCTTGATCTTGGGATCAGGTTGATTCTTCAGGCTCAGCCTTGTCACACTCCTTGTGACCTCCTCAGTGTCAGGATTCAACACCTTTGCCCTAGACTCATTAGCAGACTCATCAAAGACAACATGAGGTGATTCTTCCACAACAAGGGTCCTACAATTGTAAACCCTGAAGGCTTTACTAACTTCAGAATATCCTAAGAATATTCCTTCATCAGATTTTCTATCAAAGGCTTTCAATTGGGTCTTCCCATTGTTGAGTATGAAGCACTTACAACCAAATACATGAAAATAAGAAATACGAGGTTTCCTTTTGTTCCATGTCTCATAAGGGGTCTGAGCATGTTGTTTGTTCAGCATGGATCTGTTCTGAGTGTAGCATGCAGTGTTGATTGCCTCAGCCCAGAATTTCTTGGGCAATCCTGACTCAGCCAGCATGGTCCTTGCAGCTTCCTTCAGTGTCCTGTTCCTCCTTTCAGCGACACCATTCTGTTGTGGGGTTCTAGCTGCAGAAGTCTCATGAGCTATACCAAGTTCATTACAAAAGTCAGAAATATATGAATTTATAAATTCAGTGCCCTTGTCAGATCTGATCTTAGTAATGGACTTATTCTTCTCATTGCTGAGTCTCCTGAGCAACTCTGGAAGCTTCACCTGTGTTTCATTTTTATTCAACAAGAAAATAACCCAAGTATATCTAGAATAATCATCAATAACCACAAGGGTATACTTTCTACCATTCATACTCACAGGTGTTATGGGACCAAATAAATCCATGTGCAAGAGCTGAAGTATCCTGTCAGTGGAATAGGAAGCTTTCTCTTTGAATGATGCTCTGACCTGCTTCCCTTCCTGATAAGCTTTGCACACATGATCTTTGCTAAAAACTTCATTAGGTAGACCATCAACAAGTGACTGTCTAGAAATTTTGTTAAGAATCTTGAAGTTCAGGTGGCTTAATCTTTTATGCCATAACCAACTGAGCTCTAGAGAGCTTTTAGTAACAAGACAAGTATTAGGAATAGTGCTGCTCCAATCAGCGAGATAAACATTACCTTTCCTTATACCTGATAGAAGCACTTGTGTTGATTTGTCCTTGACTGAACATATATTCGATGAGAACTCAACACTGAACCCTTTGTCACAGAATTGACTTACTGACAGCAGGTTATGCTTCAGTCCTTCCACAAAGGACACATTTTCCACTCTGACTGTACCTATTATCAAAACACCAAAACCTTTAGTAACACCTTTTGAGTTATCACCAAAGGTTACCTGTGGACCATCTTTAACTTGATATTCTTGGAGAAGACTCTTCATTCCAGTCATGTGCCTTGAGCAACCGCTGTCTAGGTACCAAACAGCTTTGATTGAGTCTCCTCTCCTCTTGTTGTGATCCACAGCCGCCTGCAAGCAAATCAGGCTTTAGGTATCCATTGGGTGTTGGGTCCTATTGTGTCAGCTGTACCCTTCGGGATCCAGACTTGCTTCACAACCCTGATTGCCTCAGAGTGGTAAATCTGTCTCCCTGAAACATCGACATACACAACTTTCTTCTTCTTTGCCTGAGAGGGAGATGGTGTATGAGTGCTAGACTTAGGCTTCGCAGGAGCCTGAGTGGGTGCCTTTTGGGCTGGCTTCCTATTCTTCCTAGGTCTGGGTGCAGCAGGTCTTGGGCCTTGTTCTTGATAAGGACCCTGATTTCTATTCCCCCTAGGCAAGTGAGGGAAAGGAAAACAGTTAAAGGCCTCAGGATGCCAAAACCACGGGGGTGTCATCATGTTTGGCCTTCCCTGTTGGTATTGCCAAGCATGATGGTACCCTCGCTGACCAGTCTGAGTGCTCTTGGCCTGAGTCTTCCTCTGCTTTCGCTGAGGTTTTCCCTGACCTGAGCTTTCAGGGGCTTCCTTAGGTTGCTTCGCCTTTCCCTTGGGTTTTGGCTTAGCTACCTTAGGAGCTACCTTGACTGTGTCAACGGTTTCTTTGCCCTTATCAGTTTGACGGGCCTGGAGTACAACCTTAGGTGCACTCTGGCCTGTCTGAACAAATACCCTCTCAGTGTTGCTCCCTGACGCAACATGAGACTGACCTTGTGAGGATTTCTCAGGAACATATCCAAGTCCCTTCTTCTTGTTCCCAAGAATCTGGCTGTTATTTATTTCCTCTCTAGCCACTGAGGATTTATTCATTGCTGCAACCTTTTTCTTGAGAGAGTCCTCACTCTTTTTTAGGATTTCATGTCTGGTAAAGAGGTCATCAAACTCACTCTTTTTATTAAACGAATCGAGCCAAACTGAGCTTTATTAAACGAATCGAAGATTATCTCTCCAACGGATAGTTTTTCAAATCACCTATAAATACAGAAGGCCTTGAACCCATTCAAGGTTATGGGAAATTTCCAAGCCAGAAATTACTCAAACTCTCAAGCATTCAAAGCATTCAACCCTTAAGAAGAAGCACTCGAAACCATCTAAATTTCCCAAGTGTTTCTTAGCAACTGAGAGTTATTCTGTATTCCAAGAGCTAAATAGTATTATCTTAAGCTTAGAGAGATTATCCAATCCTTAGCATAGCTTTGCCTTGTAAGGATAATCTCAACTTAGTTGGAATCCAAACTGAAACCAAAACCCTAAGTTAGGTTTGTTGGGAGTAAGTCAGTTAGTGTGTTAGTAAGTGAGTTGTATAGATCAGTGAGGATAGTTGGTCTTGGTGCACCTTGGCACGTTAAAAACAAGAATCCCTTGAGTGGATTTCCTGTTAAGTCAGGCCGTGGACGTAGGAGCTTGAGACTCTGAACCACGTTAAACTCCTGTGTTCTTACTGCTTTGATTTTGTGCATACTTGCCATATTATTCGTTCACTCATTGCATTCAAGTTTATCAGACCTGAATCAATCAGGTTGATCTTCATAAGAACACTGCCCTACTAAACACTATTCTGAATTGAGTAAAACAAGTTTTTCAGAAAGCAAACTAAACAAGACTTTAAACTTTCAGGGCTCAAACATTTCCGCACTGAACTTGAACCGATAGTTAACCAACTGACCCGCACCAAGTGTAGTCAGTAGGTGTGTTATCAGCTCCTAGTTCTTTACCACTCTGAGTAAAGGGGACTCAGTCAGTTTTAAGTTGAAAAATTGGTATACGTGTATCCCCCCCCCATACACGTATTCCTCAGTCTTGTACCGGGACCAACAGTTTCACTCCCTCACAAGTGTATATCAATGATAAAGGGACTCACTCAAACAATCAATCACACATATTGGTAGCCATAGGCTTGTAAGCACTCTCACCTCCGACCATACTCTAGAAATCAATGCCGAATCAAAAATAACTTTCTCAAGGTTGTAATGTAGGCTCTTTGGACAGGTAAAATATCAATATGGGAAAGTGACTCAAGTGAATGGAGAATAGAAAGTCAAACTTTGGTACTTCGAGATTAGGAACATAATACTTCAAACATTTTCAATCAACACGCTTTCAATTCCAATACTCTCAACACTTCAAAAAAAAATTCTAACTCATTTCACTTTTTTTTTTCAATCACTTCACTTTTTTTTCGCATAAACATATGAGCTCATTTTTTTTTCTTTTGCTCATTCTCAAATTTTTTCTTTCCCACAACTCAAAACTTCATCACACCTTCTTCTCATACTCACTCAACAAACAACATTTTCCTTTTTCAACTCAATTCAATCCCTTCACATTCACACTTTTCCTATTCTCCACTCAAATTGGGACAAAAAGTCTTAGGAACTTGGAATATTGTTTAAATGTGCTAGCAAATGAAATAGGCTTAAAGCTCAAAGGGGCTAACAAGGGACAAATATCAATGGTCAGGAAAATGTAGGCTAAGTGACTCAATCAAAACAAAGATGGCCTAAGATCACATTCGGCATATCAAACTAGACACAATCAAGAAGCGGGAGCACACACAAGTTCTAGCATCCTCTAAGGTGACAATCCACTCACAAACGAAGAGATCATTTTATGCATCAAAATCTCAAAAGGCTAAAATCTCTCGGCTTTCACATCCATGCTAGTCCTAGTGAATTCTCACTCTCATCACACAAGAACTCAAAAGGAAAAATTCACAAGCATACTAGTTCTTTCTCAATTCCACTCTAACTCATACACCCACACAAAAAAATTCTCAACTCAACCTACTCATCAAATCATACTAAAAGATAGCAATCAACAAGCATAAGATGATTGATAGGCATGAAATATGTAGTACCACATCAAAACACTAACAGCCCAAGGAACATCTCAAGATACTATATAACCAAACTCAACTCAAATAAATGGTGTGCACCTGTGCAATGTCACCATAAACAAATAAAAAAAACTCCATCCCCCAAACTTCGACCTTGTGAAGAGGTCTAAGTTTGGGGTTGTGGGTTACCTCATCCAAATAATTCAAGTTGCTCGACAACGTGTCGCACTCCTTGGTCTCGAGTTGGTTCCTTCAATCTGAATGACTTCATGGTACCTTTACTCCTTCGAGATAAGCCTACAAAATAAACTCTCAAGTACGAGGTTAAAACTTACGATTCAACGACACCCAAATAACATAAAAACACTCAAAAGCAAATAAAAATGGGTTGCCTCCCATTCAGCGCTATTTTTAAGGTCCTCATGCCAGACCGAGCTCAAAGGAGCTTATGGGACATGATACTCAAAATTACCTCCCTTACTCTCATAAGAGTGGTGGTTGAATTCCTTTCCTTGATGTCCCTCCATCATGAGCTTCTTTCCTTCCTTCTCATCCCCACGTAGTAGGGGTCTCAACTTCTTCTCACCTTTATCTGGAGGAGTCTTACTAAACAATTTCTTGCGCTTGGACTTTTTCTTCTTAACTCCTTATTTCCCTTCCAACTGGACCATGTCTATCTTTTTCACTTCTTCCTTCTTCAACTTCTTCACTTTATCCCTATCAACAGAATCAAGATCGTAATGCTCATTGGTTAACTCATCAAATGAAGGATTATCAAAATCATGACTAAAAGAAAGATTAGGGATAGGAGGTGTGTCTTCAACACTAGGATCAATTGCATCCATGCAATAACATCTTTCATCCTCCTTCGGGTACTTCATGGCCTCATATAGGGAAATCTTCACTTCTTGATCATCAACTTTCAACGTGATCTTTCCATTTGCCACATCTAGCACCATCCCGGCCGTTGCTAAGAACAGTCTTCCCAAGATCAATGGAACGTGATCATCTTCCTCCATGTCAAGCACTACAAAATCGGCTGGAAAGATGTGATCCCCAACTTTCACAAGGACGTCTTCAACCACACCTTGAGGTCGAGTAATAGACCGGTCGGCAAGTTGAAGCGTCATCATTGTCGGCTAAAGTTCTCCACCTTCAAACTTCTTGAATAGTGACAAGGGCATAAGATTGATGCTCGCCCCAAGGTCGCACAATGCTCCCTTCTTGACTCTATTCCCGATATCACATAAGATCGTGAAACTCCCGGGATCCTTCAACTTTGGGGGAAGTGCCTTGTGCACTAGCGCACTCACCTCATGGTTCAGCTGTACCAACTTGGGCTCATCAACTCTCCTTCTCTTCGCTATCAAGTCCTTCAGAAACTTGGCGTAATTAGGCATCTGTTCCAAAGCATCATAAAAAAGAATGTTAATATGCAGCTTTTTAAAAACATCAAGGAATTTAGCAAATTTCTCATCAAGCTTATTTTTCATGAAGCGTTGTGGATATGGGACGGGTATCACAGATTTGGGTACCCCCCATTCATCACGCTCGGTCTCTTTCACTTTCTCCCTTACTTCTTTTGCCTTCTTCCACTTAGGAACTCTCTCAATCTTCTCAATGCCTTCCTCTTCAGGCTCTTTGCTCTCATGGGACTCCTCCACATCTTTACTCTTCTGAATGCCTTCACCCTCAACCCCTTTCTTAACTGTCTCACCTCCATCTTTCTTATGTTCTTGTCCCTCCATCTCAATTTCTCCTTGAGGCGTCTCAGAATCAGCAGGCATCTGAGGACCATCATAGTTGGTTCCACTTCTAAGCTGGATCGCCTTGCAATGTTCTTTCGGGTTTCCCTCCGGTATGGAAGGATATTTACCCTGCTCTCTTCCCAATAATTTTACGATCTGGCTCATCTGATCGAAGTGAACCGCCTATTGTTCTCTTGCTGAATTCGATTCAGCTCTACATCTCTCTTCTGGAGTTCTTGATCACGCTGATCGTCTTTCTTATGCAACTTCTTCACATCGTACTCCAAAGAAGACAAACTCTTGCTACCTTCCTCCACCTTCTGAAGGATAGGTCTCAACATCTCCTCCGTTGAGGCACCGCCTTCTCCACCAGGAGGTTTAGAACCTGGATCAACACCTGGAGGAACTGTAATTCCGGTATTCGGATTAGTATATGAAAAAATTTTGTTCTTCCTCCATGTATTCTGAGGAGGCTGTTGTCCTCCTTGATATCCTTGTGTGTTGCTCCATTAATTTTGAGGTGGCTGAGGACCTGGAGGTACAAATAGTTGGCCATAAGAAGGCCTTCCAAACTGATTGCCACCTTGTGGATACCCGCTTTGTGGATAGTTAGGCCTTCCCATATAGTTGGCCTCTTCTTGCTGACTCATGGGTGGGTCCACTTTCTCGCTCACTGCTACATTCCCTCCAACCAGATTCTGCCCCATCTTAAGGTTGCTGATCTTCTCCATCATAGCCATCAACAGCTTCCTCGTACCCTCATTCTCTTCCAACTTACAAGCTCTCTGAAATTCCGGATCCTCATTCCATGCCTCGGCATTCGTGACAATGTTGTCGATGATTTCTCTACTGGCACATGCATCGAGATGGGCTTGACCAGCCTTGCTGGCTCCACTATAGAAGAATGCCATGATATCTCCCTCATTGTACCCGTGCTGTGGACACTCAATCAACATATTCGAGTATCTCTCCCAAGCCTGATGTAAATCCTCTCCTGGCTTTTGACGGAAAGAAGAGATCTCTATCCTTGCTTTAATGGTTCTCGATGGAGGGTAGAATCGCTCGAGGAACAGACGCTCGAGCTCGGCCCAAGTGGTTACACCTCCCCGTGGGAACATGTTATCGTACCACTCCTTGGCTATTCCCGTCAAAGGGAATGGGAACAGCCTGAGCCTCTTGGCATCTTCGGACATGCCGTTATAATTAAATGTGGATGTGATCATCAGAAACTCCTCAGATGAGTATGAGGATTCTCCTTCCCAGCCTCCCCCTTGAATTGATTCTCGGTAAGCAGCTTAAGAATTCCTGGGGAAATCGAGAAGTTATTTGCCTCTACAGGGGGCAATGCCAATCCGTCATAGTACCTCTGCGGTTGTGCCGCAAACCTTCCTCTAATAGCCATGTTCTGATATTCGTCCTGAGGAACGTGTTGAGGATTAGCAGGTGGTACGGATACTTATTGGGGTGGTGGTGGTTAATAAGCTGGTGGTTGGTTGTAAACAGGAGGTGGAGGGTACGGGTATGGTGGATATGGATAAGGTGGGTATGGATACGGGTAAGGTAAGTTGTTTTATGGAAAGTTATTTTGTGGGTAAGAAGGGTTGTTTTGAGGATGTTGGTTAAGGTTATGAGCTGGATTATTCATGTTCTGTGTACCCGGGTTTAGGCTCTGGCTATCTCCTAACGGTACTTGATTTTGACTACCACTCCCGCCAGTGCTGTCAACTCGGTCCACTACCTGATTGAACTCATTCGCAGCGTTATCCAACTCGTTGGAGATGTCCATGTTGACGTTCTCGTTCTCTCCTCCGGCAGCGTTCATCCTTCTCAAGAATGCTCGGTTTCTTCTTGCTATTATCTCAGGATCCAACTGTAGTCTTTCTTCACTCGTATTTCCTTGCGAGCGTGTTTTCATAAACCTGAAACACTAATAAAAGAATAAAAACACAACTGCCGAATATACTACGAAATAAAACAGAAAAGTAAATCACTCACTACTAACTACTAAGCTATCGACAAGTCCAATTCAAACGACATACAACGCCATCCCCGGCAATGGCGTCATTGACTTTGAAGCGAATATACCAACTTTTTACTAGTAGCTTCCCCGCAAGTAGACGGGTTCACTATAGTATGAGTAAGTATAGCGACCAAGTATTATCGAACCCAAAGGATGAAGTGTATGCGAACAGATCCCTGAAGATCTACGCGTCATAGCTAATATGAATGTATGTTTTTAGATTTTCTGAAGAATTAATTATAAACTAAAATAAACTAATTAAACTAAGAATGAATTAAACGAATTAACTAAGGTGTGTTTTTAAATACGTGATGGTGATGCTCAGGATAGGAATCCCTACGTATACTAACGGAGCAGATACATAATCAAAATAATTGTGACGCGCAAGAAATAACCTAAGTAAAATATTATAAGATGAAAGCTCAAGAATTAATACCCTAATACTTTATCCTAGCAATCGACTTCACTAATCCACTAACGAGTTAATAGATCGTGCTTAATAAACGAGACCCTAATTTAAGCTAAGGTGATGTAGTCGTCCTCCTTAGATAAACCGGTAGATTAATTAACCCTTTCTAAACCCTATCATTAAGTCTACTCGTTGTTAAAGAGTGATAAGATCGTCCTCTCTCTAACACTTTTCGAACAAAATTCAAGAATAAAGTTAAGATTGATTTTAAGAATTAATTAATTAAGAGAATTAAAACCTAACGTCACGAATTACCCTAATTACATACCCACAACCTACTTCTACGAGTTCATCCTACCCTAAGCATGCAAGGGTTTTAGCTAGACATGGTTTTTACGTAAACAAGAACAATTGAAGAAGAAACGAACATGAACATAATGATTATGACGAATAAATTATCAAACATAAACTAGGGTTTAAAGAAAATAATGCTAAGAACTGAATTTAAATTAAGAAAACTGAGTCTCAAAGTATTAACTAACAAAGGTCTTAAGAAACGAAATTAAAAAGCAAAATTGTACTATGAATTCGTAAAGAAAATCTCAAAATGTAAATCTAAAGCTTGCTCTGTTGGGAAAATAGGGGTGCCCGGAATCTATTTGGGATGAAATTTAAATACGAATTTAAATTCAATTATTACTAGCATAAATTAATCCTAATTAATTCAAATAATAATTCCAACAACTAATTTATCATCATGCATGTTGAAATAATTCACATATAATCTATGGCGGAATAAACAAGAAAATATGTGACTTACGTACCTCTCGTAGAACTTGGCCTTTGAATAAAACGGGACAAACACGTACGCGCTTTATCAACCCAAAAGCCTTCTCAAGTATTTCCCTTTCGCCTTATTCAATCACCGGTGGGAGATGCTATCGAACAATTTAAATAACTAAGGAAAGAGAAAAATATCTATGCTCTTGATTTTTCCAACACATGGAATTATGTACTTGGGGATGAAATAATCATCCCCTATTTATAAAGAGTGATGGCCGAATTTTCGAGGGTTTATGGGCTTGGAGAAAATCTTTTCTTAGACTCTAAGAAATCTTGAATATATCTCATATATTCTTTTCTCCATAATAAAATATTCCACAAAAATCTCACTCTCCTCACAAAGAGGCAATTTTCGAAAAACACAAGTAAAGATCCCAAGATTTGGATCTTCTTGAACATATGAGATATTCTTGTATTCCAAGAATACATATCTTCCATAATATCTTTCCAAGAAAATCAACAAAATATTCTCTCTCCTTGATCTCTTATTTTAAAAAATTAGAGGATAAAATCAGCATAATATTATCTTTTTATTTTAATCACCTTATCATTATTGGGCTACTTAATGGGCAACTTGAGGGGCCTTTAAGGAGAATTAAGATTGGACCTCCTAATGGACTTCTGAATTTCAATATTGAGCCCCAATATAATTCAATCCATTAATATTAATTATTACCACTAATAAATTAATATTGCACTATCCATCTTAATCCATATTACGATAATATGGGCTCCCGGTTATTATTTCCCGCGTTTAAGATTATCAAGTCCATTAATTAATTAAGCTTCTGAATAGCTCTAAATTAATTAATATATTTCACCTTGGAGTAAAGACAGCTCAACATTATTATCCGTACCGAAGAAACTGATTCTTCACTTGCAAGATTTGGTACGATAAAACTTCTGAGCCCACCAAGGGGACTAATCACACGAGCCGTACTCGCACGCGTTTCTCCGTATTAAATCTTAGCAACCGTCGTATGATTAATATTACTGCCCAAGACACAAAGTTCGAAGTCACAATGATTCTCACCCAACATGAATCAAGGCAGTAACCATTAAGCACACACAGTCCTATTTAAGTGACGGGGATTAAGAAATCAACAACCACTGAGGTCTAATTCTTCACATTTCAGAACAGAAGAATTTATCCTCGCTGTAGGTCCTCTTCAACACATACTGAATGTGCTAGTGCAATCTCTTAGTCAAGACAGACCAATCTGAACCTTACACATCGACCTTTCACGGCGGATTGTTCAATTCCACCTAGGTCGTGAAAATGTACGTTTAGTTACAAGGACACAATTAATGTTGTCTTCCGTGATCGGGTATCACCACATTAACTACAATGTAACTAGTACCATATATTGAACGGTTTGCAATAAATATTTAACATTCAATCATATCTAAAGCAAATGCGATAAAAGAATTATTCTCATAAAACGAGTGTTTGATACACGAGTTATACAAAGTAAAAGCATACTTTCACGTATAACTCCAACATGCTCGTCTCCTCTTCTCCAAAATCTAACTCTAAAAGTAATATGGTATCAAGTGGTAAGTGGTTTTTGGTAAGTGGTATTCTCCAAAAATGAAGTTGGAATGAATATATATAAGCGTCGGGCCGAATCGGGAACTCGTGGGCCAAAAAAACGCATCCGGAAGCAAAATCCAAGAAGTACTCGAGCACACATGCTCGAGCGGTGGCGCTCGAGGTGTGTAGCTTGAATGGTGCAATCGCTCGAGCGGTGGCACTCGAGCTGCTCGAGCGCTCAAATTCCTTTGCATGTTTTGGGGCGCTCGAGCAACACGCTCGAGCGGTGGCGCTCGAGCTGCTCGAGCGCAAGAAATCTTCTGTAAGTTTTTGGCGCTCGAGCAACGTGCTCGAGCACTAGTGCTCGACCTAATCCAATCGAATGACTCCAAAAATGCTCCAACTAATACTTTTCTTCTTCCGAACTAATACCAATCGTATTTCTTCGATATCTTCTCATCCGGGCCTCCGTTTGAGTCAATTCAAAGTCCTACGAACTCCGTTTTTTGCCCTCGATCCACCTATGAGCATCAAAGAGACAAATTCATCAATTTATAGAAATAATGCTCAATTGACTCTAAATACTCGACCAAATCGACCAAAACTAGGGTATTTCTAACGACGAATTATGACAATTTCACGCCTAATCAAGAAACTCTTGAAAAGTTTGAATCAAGATTTATTGAGATCCTCAATGAACTTGAGTTACTTGGAAAAGAGTACTCACAAAGGGAAAAAAAACATGAAGGTTATAATAGACTTACCATCTGAGTGGGATATGAAAGTGGTTGCTATAAGGGAGTCTAAGGATCTCTCTAAAGTATCCACATTTGAATTATTTTCTGACCTCAAAGCCTTTGAGTTTGATATTGACAGGAGGAAGGACAAGGAATCAACTAGTTCTAAAGTCACAGCTCTTGTAGCTGCAGAGTCTACTCCAACTGCAGAATCAGACTCAGAAAGTGATGAAATGACCCTTTTAATCAAGCAATTCAAGAGATTTGCCAAGAAAGCCAACTGAAAGAAGAACCCATCAAAGCATGCTAATGAAGGTAAGTCAAGTAAGCCTGCTACTAACTCCACCTGCCTTTGTTATTATTGCAGGAAACTAGGACACTTCATCAAAGATTACCCTTATCCTGAAGCAAAGAAGTACACTGGGGAGGAAAGAGCTGCAAAGATGGAGAAGAAAAAAAAGTTGGACAAAGAAAGAATTAGAGCACTACTATCCGAGTTTGAAAAGACTCAGAAAGACAGTCCCTCTTCTTCTTCTCACCCAACTGTAGAGTGTAAGTCCACAGATTCTAAGGACAATGAAGCACTAATTTGTCTTATGGAAAAAGATAAAGAGGTACAAGCCTCATCCAGTTCTTTAACTGAAAAGGATTCTTCCAGTGACATGATTCACTTGCTCCAAAAATGTTTTGAAGGAATGCTTTATATTAGAAGTGATTATGATGAATTATTAGTGGAAAATCAAAAACTTAAGCAAAGGATTGAGGAAATGCTTGTTGAAACCAATGAAAACAAACACAAGCCCTCCTTGATGGACAACTTGCAAGAGGAATTTGATTATCAAAAAATGAGTCATGAAGAACTCTTTGAAGAAGCTACCTGCAGAATAGCTGACTGCATAGATCTCAAGAATGAAGTTGAAAAGAAGAATAACCTCATCTCAAATGTTAAATCTTAGAGAGATTATTTTATCAAAAGCTTGGAATTTATCCCTTGACTTTTTAGGATATCCAATAAAGAACCTATTGACTGTCCTAAGATCAAGTTTTCTTTCATGTGGATTATAAAATTTTATTTCTGCCTAACAACCCCAAACATGAAGATGTCTTAAGCTAGGCTTCCTTCCAGTCCACAACTTGTAAGAAGTCTTAGGGACCGCTTTACTAGGAACCCTGTTAAGCAGGTATACTGTTGTCTTTAATGCATGCATCCACAATGAAATGGGTAAAGAACAGTTACTTAACATGCTCCTAACCATATTCATCAGAGAACGGTTTCGTCTTTCAGCTACACCATTTTGTTGAGGAGTACCTGGCATTGTATATTGTGCACAAATGCCTCGACTCTTAAGAAACTCTGCAAATGGACTAGAATTCTGTCCATTTTCATTATATTTTCCATAATATTCACCACCTCGATCAGATCTCACAATTTTTACCTTTTTATCTAATTTTCTTTCCACCTCATCAATGAACATCTTTAGGAAATCCACTGATTGAGATTTATCATGCATTAGATATATGTAACCATAACGTGAGAAATCATCAATAAAAATGATGAAATATTTTTCACCGCCTCAAGAGGGAATGTCAAAAGGACTGCTTCTCGTGGCAACTTTCTTTAATATGTGCTTAGTTTATTTTTCTTTAATACAATCAACACACACATTCATATCACTAAAGTCCAAATGAGGAAGAATTTTATTTTTCACCAACCTCATTAACCTTTCCTTGGAAATGTGACCCAATCCTTGATGCCACAAGAAAGCTGAACTTTCATGTGGTGCACTACGTTTATTGCCTATATTATTTTCTACATGAAACAGAGATTCAGTAAACTTAATATTCAAATTGAAACGGTAAAGTAAATCACACAAAGTACCAGATCCATAATAGTAGTTTTGTTTATACAACGAAAAAGTACCATTTCCAAATTTGAAATAAAAACCTAACACATCCAACTTTCCTACTGAAACAAGATTTCTAGCACATTAGGAACATAGAGACATTTTTCTAGATCTAGATGACATCCAGTATCCAGGATCAATCTGTAAGTCTCAATGCCCTCTATTCGTGCTTTCATTCTGTTTCCCATAAACAAATATTATTCACATCCGTTTATGGGCTGGATTGTACTGAATCCCTGTAAAACATGTGACACATGAGTAGTCGCACCAGAATCTATCCACCAAGAATTATTAGGAACTTCAATAAGGTTTAATTCAAAGCATACAGAAACATAATGCATACCTTTCTTTTCGAACCAAGTCTTTCTTTTAGGACAACCTTTCTTGAAGTGTCATATCTTCTTACAGAAGTAACACTTGTTCTGTTGACCACCATCAACCTTCATTTGGGTCTTGTCCTCTATACCCGGTTTAGCCTTACTAGTACAACCTTCATCAATTGTGAGATGAATTGAGTGATCTTTTATCTTCTTTAATCTCCCTTCCTCCTGCAACAACATAGCTTTGAGCTCTTGAAAGTTCCATTCATCTTTAATGGTGTTGTAATTCACCTGGAACTGACCAAATTCACCAGAGAGGGAGTTCATGATAAATTGAATCAGAAAGGTCTCACTCACATCCATTCCCATAGTCTTGAGTTTTGCTGCTAGGTTGGACATTTGAGTAACATGATCATAAATAAGTTGTGACCAGTTAAATTACTTTGTAGTAAGCTCACTCATAAGAGTGCCTACAATTGATTTGTCAGCTAAGTCCAACTGGGAATACTCTTTGAGTTTCAGCATAAATTCCCTTGCATTGTCTGTCTTCGGCATCGAATGCTTAATGGTTTCAGCCATGCTCATTTTCATCAGGTTTAAACTCAGGCTGCTAGACCGCTCACAAGCCTCGTATAAAGACTTGTCAACTTCCGAGCTAGTCTCAGTAATGGTTGGAGTTATCTCTTCAGTAACATGACATAGTCCAAGTCCATAACACCCAAGTGAAAGTGGGTCTGTTCGGACCATTCTACATAGTTCAACCCATTGAATTTGACTACTGCATTTCCCGCCAAGAGATTCATTGAAACTGCAAATTTTATATATGTTTACCTATTAGTGCTTTGAGTTATAATAATAAATCTTGAAAATTTAATTATATACTTTACAACATGAATTTGAATTCACCTTTGGGCATAATTTAAATACATGCATAATTATTGATGCTCAAGTAAACTTAATAGACAACCACAGCACTCATTAATTAAATTAAGCATGTTATCTTTGGATAAACTTGCAAAATTTAAATTTTACATGGTAGTCTCTTTTATTTTATAAACTATATACAATGGTTCACCTTTGAGTGACCTCTTAGTAATATAATTTATAAATGCAATTGTTCATTCAATCCACAATGTCATTCTTTTCATAGCATCAACATTTCATGAACAATTGAATTAATACACTTAATCATTTAATTTTGCAAATAGGCGACTTTGATGACTAACTAGTTTCTATCATTTAAATTAAATTAAATGTATAAAATTTTAATATTGTATTAATTTATATCCTACCATTTTCGAATAATATCATAATAATATTACATATAATGATATATGTACAATGAAATCTAAGGTCATTATTATTGGCCCAATTCGCAGCATAAATTTTAACAAATATAAAAGCCCAATATATATAATTGAATACATGTTTGCTTTCCAGAAAGGATACTATGAACAATTCAGCATATTCAATACATAATATTATATAAAGATAGCTTTTTGAATTTATGCCACTAAAATATGTAAATCACGGTAGATATCTTATGGATGACAACTACCCATTACCACATGCATGAATCAAATATCATATACTGCACTAACATGATATGCAATTCTAATTATATGAAACCTCACATATGATACAGAACATGCCGTCGGAAATTATCAGTATTATCCAAAATTGAAATCCAATTTCGTGCAAAAATATTCGGACATCAGGATCGAACAAATCAATTAATCTAGCACGATGAGCACTTAATTTACGAGCACATAATAATACTTTCATGGTGAAACATAGACGTCTAAACCAAGGACTCTGATACTAACTGTAAGTACTTTTCAGTAAAAATCTTCCATCTTATGATTCACACTCGAGAAATTAAAAAATTCATACCCAGATCCATTGAAAGCTCTTATTTTATTATTTGTTTCTCTACGTATTTCTCTCCCCTTACGTTCCCTTTCCACTCATGAATTAATGATGCCCGTAAGATTCTTTCGCAGGAGAGCAGTGAGTTATAAACTAAAAGCTTCCTGGAAGTTTTATAACCACCCTCATGATTTAAAAACACTAATATCCCGCTAATCATCAATACAGGAAACTTTATATTAAAACATGATACTTTAATATATATAATTGTGAATCTAATATTTAATTATTAGACCTATAAATTACATGGACCATGTTTATATGTTTAGAACAATAAAATTTTAACATAAGGTACTCACCTTTAGCAATTCTAAACGAAATTTTTTTTTTAGAGAATTTAAACAAGGACGAGGGCTTATGTTAGCCCTCATCATATAACCCCGCCTTTTGCTTTGTCATAAAACACCACCGTTTTAGTTAAATAAAAGCAGCCCTTAGCCTTGCCGGCACCACTTTAAAAAAAAAAAAAAATCGTATAAATCTCCTTCCTTTCCCACGCTTTGCAATTCACCCTAACCAAATATAACGTTGTTGCCGTTGCTTGTACATCGTGACTACCACCCCAAATTTAGGTGTGTCTATTCCATTGTGTTCTGCACTTTGCCCCAACCATTTATACAGTTAGTTATCTTAATGTCTCCGAATAATTTATTTCTTTCGTTATCTTTTAAAAAACATAACATTTGGAAGAAGTTCAAATTGCATAATTAGTTTATATGTGCAACACCCCCAATTTTATAATATTATTTATAATATTCATTAATTCCAAAGCATTATATTTTATTAAAAACATAACATAATGCATATCTTTAAAGAAAAATCATAAAAGATACTTTCTAAAATATTTATTTTAATCCACAAGAAAGATATTTTTTATGGTTAAAATTTTAAAAATCAAATAATATGAATTTTTATGAAGATAATATTTTAATCCCTAAATCTTTTACGATAGGGTTTCCATATCTTTTAAAATCTTAACTATAATCATATCTAAATCAAAGCCGAAGTCCTAGTCCAACTATATCTTAATCTTAATATACTATAAAGACAAAGTTTTGGAAGTCTATGTGGCAAACTCTTAAGCCTCTATTTTAAAAATACTCTCCTCTCATTCACCCAATTCATTGACTTTTAAAACTATTCTTAGTCATTGAATTTTAATATCTAATCTAATCTTGACCGTTGATTTTTTCACATCTCCTCTATATATACCATGTATCTCACACAACCAAAAATCAATTACAATAATCTCTCCAAAGAAATACTCCAATTCTTCTTCTTTTTATTTTTTTCAATTTTGCTATGAAGTTCTATATTAATTCTCTTTTCGTCTAAATCTTCATATTTTTCTTTTCTTACAGGATGTTCATATATTCAATCTTCATATTTCTTTTTTGCAGGATCTTCATCTTAAGGTATTTATTTTTTGTTTTATATTTTTTTTATAGTTTTGGTGTATGAATTTAATCTTCACATTTTGTCTAATCTCTTCTACCAATGATCATTTTCTTAAACTCATTTTTTTTTTTTTTTTGTGATTTGGACGAATACAAATCTCTACGTGTCTAAAGGTATTTACTCTATTTACTAATTATGTTTTTTTATTAATTATTGTTTTATTTTATTTTATTCGTATGAAAATTATTATTGTTTGATTTTTTTTATTTTTTTTTAGGATTGAACATCAACAATGAAGATGAAGTGGATGATCAATTTTTCATATGAAGATGAAGTGGAATATCAATTTTATTGTGAAGATGAAGAATCATTGATTATATGTTAAAAAATAGATTTTTTTTAATTTTTTAACATTGTAATGTATTAATTACAATTCAATGTATTATTTACAATTCTATAAATAATATTCTTTATGAGAAGTTATAATTTTCTTTTATTTAATTCTAAGATGATAAAGAATCGTTCAAATTTGGATGATGGAATATATATTTGTGTAACTAATATTTGACTTATTCGTGTAATTAATATTTATTTAATTCTATCAGAATATATATTCGTGTATTTACAATTCAATATATTATTTACAATTCTATAAATAATATTCTTTATGTGAAGTTATAATTTTTATTTTTATTTAATTAAGATGATGAAGAATCGTTTCGTTAATTTGGATGATGGAATATATATTCGTGTAATTAATATTTGACTTATTCGTGTAATTAATATTTATTTAATTCTATCGGAATATATATTCGTGTAATTAATATTTGACTTATACGCAAAGAAATTAACTTAACATATTTTCTCATATTATTTTAAAAGACTAGATTTAAAATAATTATATTAGGAACAATATATAAATTTATACTAATTATAAACTTTACTTATTTAATCAATTTAAAATTTCAATTTGAATATATTAGGAAAAGTTGACTAATTTTGAATGATACTTTAGTAAGATAATTTATTTGGTAATTTTATATTATCCCACATTCCTAAATCCTAAATTTTTTGGTTAGTGGGTATCTTTATTTTTTCAACAATCTAATTTTATATTTATTTAAATAATATTTTTATGTGATTAATTAATTTGGAACAAATTAATTGAAATGTTACTAAGGAACGTATTAATACCAATTTCTTTTGAAAATAATAATTTGGAACATATTACTAACAATTTACTACTCTTTCATTAATTATTTAAAAAAATTAAAATACTTTATTTTGGAATTTATTAATACCAATAGCTTTAACTTATATTTTGTATAAGTAAAAACAATATAGATTTTTCATTTTTTATTACTTATTTAACTTGGAACGTAGTGATAATAATTTACTTTGAAAATAATGCATTGGAACATATTAATAACATCTCTACTTAATCATTTAAAAGTAGTATTAGTTATTGTAAGTAAGTAATACAATTTCGAGTAGAACTTTAATTGGAAACTAATAGTTAGGAGACATCTTTAATGTCATTTAATATTATTATCGTACTAGGAATTTTCAATAATTCTAAATAATAATACTCGATTATTTTTCAAAAGTTAATATATTAATTTTGATTTTATAATACAATATTTAAGTATTTAGGAACGATTTTATAGTATATGGGCTTAACATATCTATTGAATATTTGTATAGTTAATAATTGACTTATACGCAAAGATATTAACTTAACATATTTTTTCATATTATTTTAAAAAATTAGATTTGAAATAATTATATTATGAACAATATATGGATTTATACTAATTATAAACTTTACTTATTTAATCAATTTTAAATTTCAATTTGAATATATTAGGAAAAGCTGACTAATTTTGAATGATAATTTAGTAAGATAATTTATTTGGTAATTTTATATTATCCCACATTCCTAAATCCTAAATTTTTGGTTAGTGGGCATCTTTTAAAAAAAATGTAGATAATGTATTCTTCAAACTAATATTTTCCAACTAATGTATTCGGTAATGTATATGTATAATGTATATTTCATATAATACCTAAATTTTTTGTTAGTGGGTGTTTAAAAAAAAAAACTAATGTATTCGGTAATAATTTATTTTCATATAATCTTTCAACATAATTTTTTCATATTTTTTGTTGAAAGATTAGATTTGAAATAACTATATTAGGAATAATATATAAATTTATACTAATTATTAACTTTTTTTATTTAATTAACTTTAAATTTCAATTTAAATATATTAGGAAAAGTTAACTAATTTTAAATGATAATTTAGTCAGATAATCTATTTGGTAATTTTATATTATCCCACGTTTCTAAATTCTAAATTTTTGGTTAGTGGGTATCTTTTAAAAAATTGTACATGTAATAATTTATATGAACGATTTTGTTTTTATAAATTTTTATCAATTATTTAATTATTATGTACATACTTAATAAGTTGACGGTTAGTGGATATTTTTCAACTTTACTTATTTTATTGGTTTTAAATTTCAATTTTAATATATTGGAAAAAGTTGACTAATTTTAAATGATAATTTAGTTAGATAATTTATTCGCTGATTTTATATTATCCCAAATTTCTAAATTCTAAATTTTTGGTTAGTGGGTATCTTTAAAAAAAATGTATATGTAATTGTATTTATGAACGATTTAGTTTTTATATGATACTTAAAAAAATATTGCATTTGAATCCTATAATTTTATGTTCTATTAATCTAGAACATGTTAGTTTAATTTTTGAAATTTTTGTAATATACAAATTGGCAGTCTACGGTTCTACGGAATATGTGATGTATATCATCAATTTAAAGTATATTTGGTACATATTCTATACTAAATTCATATAATTTAATCTATACGAATCAAACTAAGATAATAGTATTTATTTTGGATTTACATACAACTTAATTAGAATGTGTAATACATAACGGTAGTTAATTGTTATAATATTTCTATATCAAGATCAAGTATAATATTAATATATTTACAGAAATTCACATACATCAAAAGATTAATCCCCACAAATCTTTCAATTCTTTCTCCCCTTAATTTAGTGATTTATATTAGATCTCATTAATTATTATTTTCATTTGTAGTTTTAATTCTATAAGGATATGTATTAAAAAGATGACGTAGTATTTTTAGGAATCGGAAATATGATAGTGTCTTATTCATGAGTAAAAATTGTGCTCTAGCCTTATTTAATTTTTAATTTACTTTCCAAAAAAACAAATAGTGTCTTATTCATAAATTATGAATTTTTTTAACAAATTATAATGTGCCGGTTTGATATGAACATAGTCATTACAAACTTATTATTCTATTTTTCAATATGTTTTAATCTTTTAAATTTTTATAAAGAAAAACAAAGTTGTTCAATCTATTGATCAGTGAAACGACCTATAAAAAGTGTTAATATGTTACTTAGTTAAACACAAATCTTATATTAATTAATATATTAAAAAAAATTATCATTTATTTATTATAGAGTATGTATAGAGTGAAAATGGTTTATACGTGAACCAATTTACAATATTTTTTAGTGTAACCAACTAATAACATTTAGTTAAACAACTAATAATCTACTATCCTTCAACTAATATCTTTAAGTGAAAGCAACTAATATCCTCCAAAACTAATACTACTATTTAGCGAAAACAACTAATACTCTTTAAATAATTCATGAATGAATCATTTTTATTATATAGTTTGTCTTTATCAAATCTATAAATTCATATATTATATTGTTTTAAAGGATAGTGAAATGTCAAAAAATAAAATAAAATGAAAGAGTGATTTATTTTCCATGTTATAAGGATACACTAGAACGAATATGTAAATCCCGCCATTTTTATCTTAGGAAAAGTTGTTTTCAAAAGAAATTAATTTGTATATTTAGAAAAAAAAATAACAAAATTTATGTGTACGTGAATGGGTGCAAATCTACCTATTTGGGGCATGCTACTTTATTTTAGTATTATCTAATATAAAAGAAGAAAAAAAAAACATTTTATGTAATCATAGGTCTAAATAGCATATGTATTAAGGTACCCTCTCTATTTTTCTCTACAATTTTTTTATTTTTAGTTTATTGAAATTGAAATAAATTTTGGTTGAGATTTAAACAAAAAAGAAAGATTAAAATAAACTTCAGTCAATTCATAAGTAGAAGGAATATAATATTATAATAATAGTAATGAGTGAAACATGAATATGTTATAGTATTATAACTAAATGTGTGATTAACTTCTATATTCGTATTGATTGGATTTCAATATTTTTTTTGTGTTCATGCTCGAGTTACTGTATATAGTTATTATTATTATTTTTTGTATTATAATTTTTACTGATGTATTTTTTGATGTGGGATGATGATTTAGCATATATATATTGACTTTTTTTTTTCAGAAACTGAATCATCTGATTCAATTGTTCGTAATTCACTCTCTGGTATAACAAATTGTAAGAATTGCTTGAAGACTAGCTAAAATTACCAGAGAAAAAATAGTTATACTAATTTTATTATTTAACCGTAATATCAATTCAAAATTGTACCGATGGTATTATAAATATATCTCCTCTTACATACACACCAAATACATGTTTTGCATCCCAAGGTTTGTAAGCTTAAATTTAATTATTTAGTATAGTAACTTAAGTAATATTGTTAATATATATATATATATATATATATATTTATTTTTTATACTAATTTTTTTAAAAAGATTTATTTTCAGTTAGAGGAAAGGCTCCAATTATTGATGTTCAGCATAATACTCGAACGCATGATAATCAAATATCTATGAGTGTTATATCATCTTTAGCACAACAATTACATTTTGAATATGAGAAAAATATTCAATCTTTGTTGATAAAATAAAATGGAGACTGATCTTCTGGCCATGGTATTATATTTTTCTCTTCAATGTTGCACTTTTAAAAAAAATTATAAATATAATAATCTATTTTTTCAAATATAAATATTATTAACTTATTAGTCATGATTTTTTAGGAAAAAAGAGGAGAAGTATTGTTATTGAGGAAATGTTAAAAGGAAGGAATACCAATGGTGAATGTGGTAGAAAATTTACAATTTATTGTAATAATATCTTTTTTATTAGAATTTAAAAAAAATTATTAATTTTTATTATATTTATAGGGTATGTTGATTTTAGAGATGATACATTTATTTGTGTCTATTGCAATGCGTATAGTTGGTATGAGGAGAGAAGTAATAAAAAGTTGAATGAGACTCCACCAAGATTTCTATCATGTTGTTTCAAATGGAAAAGTACGACTTCCAATGTTAAAACCCCCTCCTTCTACATTGACCAATCTTTTATCGGGGGAAAGATGAAATGAGCAAACATTTCATTTAAAAAATTAGAGCTTACAACATGATGTTTAGCTTTACATATGTGGGTGGAAAGGTTAACAATTCAATTAATAATGAAAGAGCTCCTTATGTGTATAGATTGCATGGTTCTAATTACCATCAAATTGGAAGTCTTTTTTCAATGCCTGGGAATAAGCCTAAATTTGTTAAACTATACATATACGACACTGAAAATGAAGATCAGAATAGAGTTGATGCTCTCGGGTTAGTTCATTAAAAGTCTTATAATTGTCAAATTAGATTTATTTTGCTAATTGAATTTTCCATTATACAATATATATCTTATTATATATTTTATATTATTTTAGTTGCGCAAAATCATATAATATAATAATTTTTAACTATTTTTTAATCACTCCAATTATTTTATTTGAACAAGACCAAAGGATAAAAATAAAATGTTGAATGATAGTATTGTTGGTGAATTTAAGAAGATGATGGATACTTTCAATCTATTACAATGCAATTTTGCAGTGCAAGGAAAAGTATTATGTCTGGAGCTGAATCATCTTTGAGATCGAATTTGCTAGAAATAAGGAGTTCGAATGGAAGAGTTCGATGTATGTTTTGGATAAAAAAATATCAGTGAGAAAAAAGAAAGAACAATATATTTTCTATGGGAAGATTATATAGTGTTCCATCGGGGGTTGTTAAAGAGTATTATTTGTATCTCTTACTGCCTATAGCAAGGGATCAACATCTTATGAGATGATACTGTCTATTATACCTTTAAGGACACTTGTTATTCGATGAGATTGCTGGATAATGATCGTGAGTACATTGATGGGATAGTAGAAGCAAATTATTGTGCAAGTGCTCATTACGAAAAGAATTTATTCTCTATACTTCTCATATCATCTCAATAAACTCTCTAGAAATCGTATACGAAAAGACATGGGAGTGTCTGTCGGATTATATACTCTATATAAGAAGATGAACATTGAATATTCCAGGTATAAAATTACTTATAAAAATTAATTGAATTGGAATATTAAAATATTTTACTATTATATTGTTTACTTTTTTTTATTTATTTACAGCTCGACAATGAAGAGTTGAAAAACTTGGCTTTAATTGAAATTGAGAAGCTACTGCAGATGAATGGATCAACTTTGAGTAGATTTGCATCAACGCAAGTACCATATTTTGAGTTTGAGAGTGATGTAGTAAATAAACTCATTCGTCAAGAATTACATTATGATCGGACTGAACAATGAGAAGAATACGACAAATCAAGTTCAACTCTAACGCAAGAACAAAAACTTGTGGTGAACGAAATACTTGAAGTTGTTTGGTTGCAAGAAGGAAGAGTCTTTTTGTATACAGATATGGTGGAGCTGGAAAGATATTCATTTGGAGAACGATCTCCGTAACAGTACATTCAGAAGGCCATATTGTTCTTAAAGTTGCATTAAGTGGAATAATATATCTACTCCTGCCCGCCGGACGTAGTGCTCATTCAAGATTTGTTATACCACTTAATATTGATGAGGCCTCCACGAGTAACATAAAGTCAGGGACACATTTGTCCGAACTATTATTGAAGACAAAACTTACTATATGGGATGAGCCACCAATAATTAACATATTTAGCTTTGGATAGAAGTTTGAGGGATATTGTTAGATCTCCAGATGGAACCATGAGCGATATGCCTTTTGGTGGTAAAATCGTTGTCCTTGGAGGAGATTTCAAACAAATACTTTCTGTTATACCAAAAGAAAGCCGAGAGGATATTTTGCATTCAACTATCAATGCTAAATGCATCTTTTATTAAATAATAATATTTTTTAAAATAAATAATTATTGAAAAACTAAATACATCTCATTTGTTATCAATTTTAAGGTTTTAGGATTGACGAAGAATATGAGATTACAAAGTTCTGATCCCAATACGTCCTCAAATGAAAATTATTTTTTTAACTTCTCGAGGTGGATTTTTGAAGTTGGTGATGGGAAAATTGGAAATATGCAGATGGTTTCGCTGAGATTGAGATTCCGAAAGATAATTTGATTTATGATGTCGGTGATCTAATTGCATCTATAGTAGAAAATATTTATTCATCCTTTATTGATAATTTAAGGACATATAAATACTTTGAGGATAGATCAATACTTGCACCTACACATTGATTAGGCGTGAAATTGTCATGATTCTCGCTCGAAATGCCCTAGTTTTGGTTGATTTTGTTGAGTATTTAGAGTCATTTGTGTATTATTTTCATAATCTAATGAATTTGTCTCTTAGATGTTCATAGATGAATAGAGGGCGAAAAGAGGAGTTCGTAGGACTTTGAATCGACTCAAACGGACTCCCGGATGAGAAGATATCGAAGAAATACGAAAAGTATTAGTTCGAGGGAGCAAAAGTATCATTGGAGTGCACAAGCTAGAAGAGCTCGAGCACTAGTGCTCGAGCGGTCGTGCATAGCGCACGAGTGAACGTGGTCGTGCACCTCTGCACGAGTGCTCGTGCAGGGCTCTCGAGCAATGCATGTGCTCGTGCACTAGTGCACGAGCACGAGTGGTCGTGCAGTTTTGACGCTCTGAAAGATTGAAGTGCTCGATTTAAATGTGCTCGTGCACTAGTGCACGAGCAGTGCACGAGCAAGCGCGGATTTTTGGCCCATACGATCCCGACTCGACCCGTTGCCTATATATACTTCCCCGAACACGTTTTGAAGGGAATCCAGACGAAGATCGACAAATTTTCACATAGAAAATCACTTTTAGACTTAGTTTTTAGAGAGAGGGAGAGGAGCAAGTTTACTTTACATTTTTTAGGTTTTACTTTACGGATTCGCATAACGGTTTTACTTTTTAGTTTAGTTTCTTCGTACCTTTGTTATTGAACACGTTTAAATTTCGTCTTATTAATTTAATTTCAGTTCTTAAATTTATTTTCTTTCAAAACCCTAGTTTATGCTTTCTAAGTTTTCAATTCAATTCATTATGTTCATGTTCGTTATTTATTCAATTGTTTTTATTATCATTATAACCATGTCCGGCTAAAACCCTTGTATGCTTGGGGTAGGATGAACTCGTAGAAGTAGGTTGTGGGTATGTAATTAGGGTAACTCGTGACGTTAGGTTTTAATTCTCTTAATTAATGAATTCTTAAAATTAATCTTAACTTTACTTTTGAATTTCGTTCGAAAAGTATTAGAGAGAGGACGACCGTATCACTCCTTAACAATGAGTAGACTTAACGAGAGGGTTTATAAAGAGTTAATTCATCTACCAGTTTAGCGAAGGAGGACGACCGCATCACCTTAGTTAAATTAGGGTCTCATTAATTAAGCACAATCTATTAACTTGTTAGTGGATTAGTGAAGTCGAGTGTTAGGGTAAAGTATTAGGGTTTAGAATCTTGAGCTTTTATCTTGCATTCTTTTACTTCGGTTATTTCTTGCGCGTCACGGTTATTTTGATTATGTGCCTGCTCCGTTAGTATACGTAGGGATTCCTATCCTAAGCATCACCATCTCATATTTGAAAACAACCTTTAGATAATTAGTTTAGTTCTTTCTTTTGCCTTAGTAGAGTAATTTTGTTTAGTTTATTTTAGTCTTTCCAAAAATCCAAAAACATTGCACTCATATTAACTACGACGCGTAGATCTTCAGGGATCTATTTGCATACACTTCATCCTTTGGGTTCGATAATACTTGGTCATTATACTTACTCATACTACAGTGAACCCGTACTCTTGCGGGAAAGCTACTAGTGGGAAGCTAGTATTTTCGATTCAAGTCAATGGCGCCATTGCCGGGGATGGCGTTGTTTGTCTTTTGAATAGGACTTGTAGATAGCTTAGTAGTTTGTAGTGTGTGATTTTTTTTTTTTATTCTTATTCATTCGGCAGTTGCGTTTTGATCCTTCTGCTAGTGTGTCAGGTATATGAAAACACGCTCACAAGGCAATACGAGCGAAGAGAGAATACCGTTGGACCCTGAGACGATAGCTAGAAGGAACCGAGCTTTCTTGAGGAGAATGAATACTGCCGGAGGAGGGAAAGAATCAATGGACATCTCTAATGAGTTAGATGATGCTGCGAATGAGTTTAATCAGACAGTAGACCGGGTTGACGGCACTGGAGGAAGTGGTAGTCAGAACCAAGATCCATTAGGAGATAGCCAGAGCCTAAACCCAGGTACACAAAACGTAAACAATCCAGCTCATAACATTGTCCAACACCCTCAGAACAACCCTGCTTACCCACATCCTAACGTACCACAAAACAACTTACCTTACCCACCTTACCCATACCCACCATACCCTTATCCACCATACCCGTACCCTCCACCTCCATTTTACAATCCACCACCTATTTACCAACCACCACCCCAACAAGTACCCGTACCAGCTGGTAATCCTCAACACGTTCCTCAGCACGAAGATCATAATCTGGTTATTCGAGGAAGGTTCGCGGCGCATCCACAACGGTACTATGATGGAGTGGCTTTACCTCTAGTGGAGGTAAATAACTTCTCGATTTCCCCAGGAATTCTAAAGCTGCTTACAGAGAACCAGTTCAAGGGGGTGATCGGGAAGGAGAATCCTCATACTCATCTGAGGAGTTTTCTAATGATAGCCTCCACATTCAATTATAACGGCATGAGGCTTAGGCTGTTCCCATTCTTATTGACGGGAATAGCAAAGGAGTGGTATGATAACACGCTCCCACGGGGAGGTGTAACCACATTGGCCGAGCTCGAGCGTCTGTTCCTCGAGCGATTCTACCCTCCATCCAGAACAATCAAAGCAAGGATTGAGATCTCTTCCTTTCGCCAGAAGCAAGGAGAGGACCTACGTCAAGCGTAGGAGAGATACTCAAACATGTTGATAGAGTGCCCGCAGCACGGGTACAATGAGGAAGATGTCATGGCATTTTTCTATAGTGGTGCCAACAAGGCTGGGCAAGACCATCTAGACGCCTGTGCTAGTGGATCATTCCTGAATCAAGGAATAGTGAGGTGTAGAGAGATCGTGGACAACATTGTCACAAATGCCGGGGCTTGGAATGTGGATGCAGATTTCCAGAGAGTTCATCAGGTTGAGGAAGGTGAAGGAACGAGAAGGTTGTTGATGGCCATGATGGAAAAGATTAACAACCTTGAGTTGGGGAAGAATATGGTTGGAGGGAATGCAGCAGAGAATGAGCAAGAGGACAAGCCCACAATTCAGCAAGAAGTAGTAAATTATATGGGAGGTCCTTATTACAATCAGAATGGGTATCCACAAGGTGGAAATTTTCAAGGAAGGCCTTCTTATGGCCAACCATTTGTACCTTCAGGTCCACAGCCGCCTCAAAATCAATGGAGGAACACACAAGGGTACCAAGGAGGCCAGCAGCTTCCTCAGAACCAATGGAGGAAGAACTAGAATTTTTCATATGCTAACCCGAAGGCGGGTATTACAGTTCCTGCAGGTGTTGATCCAGGTTCGAAACCTCCGGGTGGAGAAGGTGGTGCCTCAATGGAGGAGATGTTGAGAGCTATCCTACAGAATGTGGAGGAAGGAAGCAAACATTTATCATCTTTGGAGTACGATGTGAAAGATCTGCATAAGAAAGTTGATCAGCGTGATCAAGACCTCCAGAAGAGAGATGTAGAGCTGAATCGAATTCAGCCAGAGAACAACCGAAGGTTCACTTCTATAGAGTTCCAGATGAGCCAGATTGCAAAGTCATTGAATAGAGAGCCTGACAAATACCCTTCAATGCCTGAGGGTAATCCTAAAGAGCATTGTAAGGCTATCCAGCTTAGAAGTGGAACCAACTATGAAGGTCCCCAGATGCCTGCTGATTCTGAGACGCCCCAAAGAGATGTTGAGATATAGAGGAAAGAACATAAGAAAGATGGAGATGAGAGTGGGGAGGTAGGAGTTGAGAAGAAGGTTGAGGGTGAAAGCACTCAAGCGAGCAAAGAGCTTGAAGAGGAAGGCATTGAGAAGGTTGAGAGAGTTCCTAAGTGGAAGAAGGCAAAGAAAGCAAGGGAGAAAGTGAAAGAGACCGAGAGAGATGAATGGAGGGTACCCAAATTGGTGATACCCGTCCCATATCCACAACGCTTCATGAAAAAGAAGCTTGATGAGAAATTCGCTAAATTCCTTGACATGTTTAAACAATTGCATATTAACATCCCTTTTTATGATGCTTTGGAATAGATGCCCAACTATGCAAAGTTTCTGAAGGACTTGATCGCGAAAAGGCGGCAAGTGGATGAGCCGAAGTTGGTGCAGTTGAACCACGAGGTGAGTGCATTAGTGCACAAGGTGCTTCCTCCAAAGCTGAAGGATCCCGGGAGCTTTACCATCTTATGTGACATTGGGAACGGGATCAAGAAAGGAGCGCTATGTGATCTCGGGGTGAGCATTAATTTGATGCCTCTTTCGTTGTTCAAGAAGTTGGAAGGTGGAGAACTTCAACCCACAATGATGATGCTTCAACTAGCCGACCGGTCTATTACTCGACCTCAAGGTGTGGTTGAAGACGTCCTCGTGAGAGTTGGAGATCACATTTTTCCAGCCGACTTTGTAGTGCTCAAAATGGAGGAAGATGAGCATGTGCCCCTGATCTTGGGAAGACCGTTCTTAGCGACGGCGGTGATGGTGCTAGACGTGGAAAATGGGAAGATTACGTTGAAGGTTGATGATCAAGAAGAGAAGATTTCCCTATATGAAGCCATGAAGCACCCGAAGGAGGATGAGAGTTTGTATTGCATGGATGCAATTGATCCTCGTGTTGAAGACACACCTCCTATCTCTAATCTTTCTCATGTTCATGATTTCGTTAATCCTTCACTTGATAATTTAACCCATGAGCATTATGATCTTGATTCTTTTGATAGGGATAAAGTGAAGAAGTTGAAGAAGGAAGAGGTGAAAAAGATGGACGTGATCCAGTTGGAAGGGAAAGGAGGAGATAAGAAGAAAAAGTCCAAATTCAAGAACTTGCTTGGTAAGACTCCTCCAGATAAAGGTAAGAAGGAGTTGAGACCCATACCACTTGGGGATGAGAAGGAAGCAAAGGAGTTCATGATGATGGGGCATCAAGGAAAGACATGCAAGCACCACTCTTATGAGAGTAAGGGAGGTATTTTTTAGTATGATGTTCCATAAGCTCCTTTGAGCTGGGTCCGGCATGAGGACATTAGAAATAGCGCTGAATGGGAGGCAACTCATTTTTATTTGCTTTTGAGTATTTTAGTGTTCTATTATGTTATTATGGTGTTGTTGAATCGTAAGTTTTAACCTCGTACTTGAGAGTTCATTTTGTAGGCTTGTCTCGAAGGAGTGCCAAATACGTGGAGATTAAAGGAACTCAAGCAAGGGAGTGTGCAATGTTGTTAAGAGAAACTGAATTGTTTGGTTGAGGTAACCCACAACCCCAAACTTAGACCTCTTCGCAAGGTCGAAGTTTGGGGGGTGGAGTTTTTATATGTTTTCTTATTACATTGCACCAGAGCACCCCTTATCTTTGAGCGTGTTTGGTTATTTGGCGTCTTGAGATGCTTCTTGGAGTGATTTTTTATCTGATTCGCTGTTGCATATTTCATGCCTATTAATCATCTTATGCTTACTTATTGCTATCTTTGAGTATGATTTGATGAGAAGGGTGATTTGTTGATTTGAGAAAGAACTCGTATGCTTGTAAATTTTCCTTTTTGAGTACTTGTGTGGTGAGAGTGAGAATTCACTAGGACTAGCATGGATGTGAAAGCTGTGAGAATTGAGCCTTATGAGATTTTGATGCATTAATTGATCTCTTCGTTTATGAGAGGATCGTCACCTTAGAGGATGCTAGAACTTGTGTGTGCTCTTGCTTCTTGATTGTGTCTAGTTTGATATGTCGAATGTGATTTTAGGCCATCTTTGATTTGATTGAGTCACTTAGCCAAATTTTCCCTACCAATGACATTGAATCCCTTGTTAGCCCGTTTGAGCCTTAGCCTATTTTATTTGCTAGCACATTTTAAACACTATTCTGATTCCTAAGCCTTTTTGTCCAAATTTGAGTGGAGAATAGGAAAAGTGTGAATGTGAAGGGATTGAATTGAGTTGAAAAAGGAAAATGTTGTTTGTTGAGTGAGTATGAGAAGAAGGTGCGATGAAGTTATGAGTTGTGGGAAAAAGAAAAAAATTGAGAATGAGCAAAAGAAAATGAGCTCATGTGTTTGTGCAAAAAAGGAGAAAAAAGTGAAGTGATTGAAAAACAAAGTGAAAAGAGTGAGAAAGAAAAAAAAATTGAAGTGTTGAGAGTAGTGGAACTGAAAGTGTGTTGATTGAAAATATTTGAAGTATTATGTTCCTAATCTCGAAGTGCGAAAGTTTGATTTTCTATTCTCCATTCACTTGAGTCACTTTACCATATTGATTCCCACCTGTCCAAAGAGCCTACATTACAACCTTGAGAAAAGTCCTTTTTGATTCGGCATTGATTTCTAGAGTACGGTCGGAGTTAAGAGTGCTTACAAGCCTATGGCTGCTAATATGTGTGATTGATTGTTTGAGTGAGTCCCTTTATTATTGATATACACTTGTGAGGAAGTGAAACACATCGTAGAGTGCACATCCATGTTTGATTTTGGTGATTCTTGTTGTTGTTGCATGAGTACAATGAGGGAAGGGTAGTGAGTATACTAGTGATTGATCTTTGAAGCTCGAGTTAATTTACTTGCATGATTTGATTCGTTGACTCATTCCTAACAATTTCACTTGACTTATTTTTTCGTTGCTTGAGGACAAGCAACATGGTATGTTCGGGGGGGTTGATTAGGCGTGAAATTATCATGATTCGTCGCTCGAAATGCCCTAGTTTTGGTTGATTTTGTTGAGTATTTAGAGTCATTTGTGTATCATTTTTATAAACTAATGAATTTGTCTCCTAGATGCTCATAGATGAATAGAGGGCGAAAAGAGGAGTTCGTAGGACTTTAAATCGACTCAAATAGACTCCCGGATGAGAAGATATCGAAGAAATACGAAAAGTATTAGTTCGAGGGAGCAAAAGTATCATTGGAGTGCACAAGCTAGAAGAGCTCGAGCACTAGTGCTCGAGTGGTCGTGCATAGCGCACGAGTAAACGTGGTCGTGCACCCCTGCACGAGTGCTCGTGCAGGGCGCTCGAGCAATACATGTGCTCGTGCACTAGTGCACGAGCACGAGTGGTCGTGCAGTTTTGATGCTCTGGAAGATTGAAGTGCTCGAGTTGAATGTGCTCGTGCACAAGCGCGGATTTTCGGCCCATACGATCCCGACTCGACCCGTTACCTATATATACTTTCCCGAACACGTTTTGAAGGGAATCCAGACAAAGATCGACAAATTATCACATAGAAAATCACTTTTAGACTTAGTTTTTAGAGAGAGGAAGAGGAGCAAGTTTACTTTACGTTTTTGAGGTTTTACTTTACGGATTCGCATAACGGTTTTACTTTTTAGTTTAATTTCTTCGTACCTTTGTTATTGAACACATTTAAATTTCGTCTTATTAATTTAATTTCAGTTCTTAAATTTATTTTCTTTCAAAACCCTAGTTTATGCTTTCTAAGTTTTCAATTCAATTCATTATGTTCATGTTCGTTATTTATTCAATTGTTTTTATTATCGTTATAACCATGTTCGGCTAAAGCCCTTGCATGCTTGGGGTAGGATGAACTCGTAGAAGTAGGTTGTGGGTATGTAATTAGGGTAACTCGTGACGTTAGGTTTTAATTCTCTTAATTAATGAATTCTTAAAATTAATCTTAACTTTACTTTTGAATTTCGTTCGAAAAGTGTTAGAGAGAGTACGACTGTATCACTCCTTAACAACGAGTAGACTTAACGAGAGGGTTTAGAAAGAGTTAATTCATCTACCAGTTTAGCGAAGGAGGACGACCGCATCACCTTAGTTAAATTAGGGTCTCATTAATTAAGCACAATCTATTAACTTGTTAGTGGATTAGTGAAGTCGAGTGTTAGGGTAAAGTATTAGGGTTTAGAATCTTGAGTTTTTATCTTGCATTCTTTTACTTCGGTTATTTCTTGCGCGTCACGGTTATTTTGATTATGTACCTGCTCCGTTAGTATACGTAGGGATTCCTATCCTAAGCATCACCATCTCATATTTGAAAACAACCTTTAGATAATTAGTTTAGTTCTTTCTTTTGCCTTAGTAGAGTAATTTAGTTTAGTTTATTTTAGTCTTTCCAAAAATCCAAAAATATTGCACTCATATTAACTACGACGCGTAGATCTTCAGGGATCTATTTGCATACACTCCATCCTTTGGGTTCGATAATACTTGGTCATTATACTTACTCATACTACAGTGAACCCGTACTCTTGCGGGGAAGCTACTAGTAGGAAGCTAGTATTTTCGGTTCAAGTCACACATCGAGATATGGAGTGTATAAATTATAAGATTCAATCTATGATTCCAGGTGATACTAAAGTATACTCGAGCTCAGATAGTGTTTGTGCCTACAATTGATTTTTTTTTTTAAATTCTCTTACGCGTTCAGGAATGCCAAATCACGACCTGATCTTGAAAGAATGAGTGTCTATAGTGTTACTAAGAAATATTGATCACAAATCCGGTTTGGCAATGGAACAAGATTGATCATCACCAAACTTGACAACCACATTCTCGAGACTGAAATAATATCCGAAAGGAATATTGGAAATAAATCTTCACCCTAAGAATGACATTGAAAAATTCTGATCATATAATGCCATGAATTTTACGAGGCGACAATTTCCAATTCTACTGTGTTTTGTCATGACAATAAATAAAAGTCAAGGATAATCGCTTTCTACTGTTGGACTGCATCTTCCTAAGTTTGTTTCCACTCATGGTCAATTTTATGTTGCAGTATCCAGAGCTAGATCGAGTAGAGGATTGAAAATTTTGTCACTTGAATTTAAAGAAAATTCTTCCAAGTACGCAACAAATGTTGTTTATAGGGAGATATTTTGCAATTTGTAAGCAATGTTTTATAAATATTTGGTTAATAATAAATATCATTGGAATAGAATTATTTATTATTAACTTACATTTTTAAAAATACGATAAAAATATTGAATAAATAAAATAATAATAGTAACAACATTTATAAAACTTAAAAAAATTGATTAATAACTTTACCATAAATTTTATGTACAGCTCCGCGAAAATCGCGGGTTTAGCACTAGTGTCTATATATATGTGTGTAATTCCATAGTTTTGCACAAATATCAAATCCCATATTTTACATGCATCATATTCTAAAGTCTTTTCCTAATTATTCATAGGTAATAATTTTTTAAAATTCATAGGTAATAATTTTTTTAAATTTCGAAATCTCTCTTCTACATGTCCAAAATTTATATTTTTTTTACATATTCTTCTTTATTACGTTATTTATATACAGTAAAAATTTCAAGGTAATCAGAGTCGTATTCTATTTTATATGAATTTTATACTCCTTCTATGTAAAACTTTCACAGCTCTACCTATTCAATTTAAAAATTCAAAATCTGTATTTCTATAAGTCCAAATCATATGATTTTTGTACATACCATGTATTATAATGTTTTGAGCTTACAATAAAAAAAAATCAAGTTTATCCAAGTTGTTTTTATTTATTATAAAATTATTCCTAATGTTATCCCTGTTTTGAAAAGTCATCTGTTTCAGACCTTTTTATATAACTCCGGAAAATATGATTTTTGGATATGTTATAAATTACTAAGTTATTTATATTCTCTAAAAAATTTAAAGCATTTCAAGTTCTCTTTTTACAGAAATCTTCCTTTTACTACAGTTGTAAAGATTTTACAGATTCAATCTTTTCGATTTTAAAGATTAAAAACTCATATTTAAATAATTCAAAATTTTCTAATATTATTATATGTCATGTGATATTTAGTATTTATATTAAATTCAAATTTCATATTTTTCCTCCAAATATTCAATGAGATATGATCTACTGAAAATTATGACGCAAGGACACGACCATAAAAAAAGGGACTAAAGTTATTCCATTGCATTCATTTGCATCCACGACACTAATTTGAGGTATGGTTTAATTGTCGTTATTAAATATTCCGTATGAATAAACTATTTATCTACATGCATGTCACGTGAGTTGATTTTATTTATGTGTGGTAAATTGTCTTTATTAAATATTTCTTGAATAAATTATTTATCTACATCATGATATGATATGAAAGTGAATGATATATATGATAAAAAAAAATTCAAGAAAATGAAAACAAGACTGAAAATAGGTCTCTGTGGGAGACCCAGTGGGATTGGTAAGAGATCATTGGGATAACCGCGACAAGAAAGAATACGGGACTGACAAGAGGTCTTTGGGCGGGGGTAGTGGGATTGACAAGAGATCCTTGGGAAAACCGCGTAACTAAACTTATTAATTAAACATAAAGAAAAGTCTATACATGATAACTTATTTTTTGACATGATTGTTTATGGTTATGCATTTTATTTATATGTTATATTTAGTTTTAACAAGAGGATCACACTGAGCTAGTGGTTTTGCTCATACCATACAATTTAAAAAAAAAAACAGATTGAAGGAGTGCGGTGGAGGAACGGTGGATTCGGATACATGTTATTTGAGAAATTTTATTTAGTTATTTAATTATTATTTTTATTTAAACTTTGAGTCACGTCCCTTTAAACAAATTTTTAATCTTCACTGTTTGGAGTTTAATTTTTTTACTATGGATTTAGTTATTGAATTTTTGAGTTTATGATTAATTATCTATTTCCGCTGCCAAATTTTAAAATTAAATAAATTATTGAATAAAAATCGTATTTAAAAAAGTCTTAGAAAAATCGGGACGTGACAATATGCATTGTTGGCCTCATTTATATGTATATAATTGTTACGTTACTATTTAATTAGAAAAATATACACTAGCTAATATACATATTGTATACTCCCTCCATTCTAGATCAATTTTCATATTTTTCTTTTTTATTCGTCACACATTAGTTTTCACACCCCAAAAAAGAAAAGTTTCTCACAACCCTTACCGTCAAAATTCCTACTTATTTACTTATTATGTCCTTACTTTTCTTACACAAATAACTCACCACCATACAATTAAAGTTGACTAGATGAGTGCCCGCGTATAACGCGAAATTTTTGTAAAAATTAATTATATATGTATTATAAATACTTAAATAAATTTGTTCACCCATAAAATAATATAATTATATTATATATAATAAATATATTCAAACAATATGTATGCATACAATTATAGGATAACTTATTAATTTACGAATTTTAGACTCAATCTCAATTTAATTACTATTTTCAATATTCTTATGAAAATTCATGTAATTCTTTTTGTTTCAATTTGGTATACAATTTTAAATCATGACATAATTTTCTCAACTACGCGTCGGATACTTCTCTTTGCCTTCCTAAAAGGATTTCTTCGATGTAGGGAGATTTTCAATCCAAGCACTAATGTACTCTTATACATCGATTTATTTTCTTCTAAAAGTGCAAGTCGTATAACGGATTGAAACAACTAAAGATGTAGTGAATTTTCATAAGGTTATTGAAAATTGTGAGTAAATTGAGCCTAAAGATTGTAAATTAATATAGAATTAACCCTAAACATATTAATATTTTGTGTGATATTATATTTTAAAGTTTTATTTATTTTAAATATGTTAAATCTATCAATTATTTAAATAATATATTATAGAATATAAATATGCAGTTATTTGCACATGTATAAAATATGTAATTTATACGCATGTCATTTAAATTATATAATATATAAAATACATTATTAAGCATTTCAAAAAAATATTAATATAAATCATTAGTGGGTTTTAAATTTGTAATACAACTTTTGAATTACTACCATTTTAATTTTTTTTTAAATATATGATATCTTCAAATATAGTTAAATAAAATGTAAATTGCTATAACCACAATAAAATTAATATTATTTTATATTATACACTCAGTTATATACAATAGTATTCAAATTTTATAGACATTTATAACATGGCTTAATTGGTAAACACCATAAATATTATTTAAGAGGTATAGGGTTCAAATCAATATGAGAGCAATTTTTTTATTAGACTTTTTATTATATAAAAAGACCACATAGATGACATATAGGATTCATATATTGGTAAGTATGACTCCCACAATCATGTCACATAGACGAAATTAACCTTAGAACGATATATAAGCAAAATTAATCACACGGTGACACATAAGCAAGAAAAACTCCCTATTAGTATAATAGGGAATCTATAAATAAATATATAATAGAGCCAGGATTTCCTTAAATAATTTTGGTGGGAATGATTTTCAACCTTTGATCTAATTTTGTATTGTATCATAACCATTAGATTTGTTGTATGTTAAGTATGGAAAAAATCATCAATTAACATTGTATTTGTCCATTAATTAATAGTGGCTAATGATGTCGTTTATTTTATTAGATTAAATGTTGACCATAGGATTAATTGCTATAATTTAGGAACCGTTATAATTCTTTTTTCTATTTATAAGCCTTCAATCAGTTCTTTTTCATCACCATCATCTTCTGCATAGTTGAATTTTTTGGTTTGTGTTGGTATTGTTTGCAATATTGAAGATATTGATACAAGATTTGAGGGCATCCATTATAATTTGAATTGATTCATTATTGTAATATGTTGGTTATTTCTTTTAAATATTATGTTCATAATTAATTTTATCATATTATTTTGACCAACTAATACTAAATCTTTTTTTATTGTGATTTGTATCTCGCATTTGATGTTCGTCAATCGCTATTGACGGTGTTGGTTTTGATCATTCCAGTGACAACGTTCATCATTTTCGTCGATGAATTTCAAACTTCAACTTCCAGATTGGTTCCTATTGAAAGAAGTTGCCTTCTACATTCAACAATCTGTGCAGATGTGCACCTAGAGTCAAAGCATTTGGATCTACTTTTGAGTATTTGTTCCTAACGGGCTGTCTTTTTTATTTGTTAGTTTTATTGTGTACACACTTTAAATTTTTATGTGTGATGCTAAAAAAAGTATTACAAAATTATAATAGAATGGTTTTTTTTTTTTTTTGTCGTTCAAGATTATTTATTCAAATTTTGTGTATTACATTATTTATCTTCTTACCTACTCCACTTGCATCTAACATAAATGATAAGTTTTTGAACTTTGTAGACACAAATTCAACGCAAAAGGAAATTGAGAAATAATTGGCTAATTATATATAGTTTTGAATTTTATTATAACTAAGATAGATAGAATGAACATAAGAGAAAGTTAAAGCTATGACAGATGATCATCCACACTGAAACTGCAATTGGAAAAAAATAATTAGTAAAAATTCCAAAAATGGATTTAGCACCAATTTTGAGGTATAATGCCAAAATATATTATGAAATTAAAATAAGACGGACTGGTTTTTTAAATTCGCATCAAAGATTATTAAAATACATTTTCCTTTTGATGTGTATAGTATATCATATATTATAAGTTATTTATATATTATGATTTTGTAATATAGTATATTATTGTTCAAATATTCCTTTTAAACTGAATACTATTAAAACTAAAGAGGTCATTAATATATATTTTAAAAAAAATTAATTAAATATTGAATACTACTCAATTTAACAAAAGATATATATTAATTTCTCTAATGATTGTCAGTTACCATTACTTTTACAAGATTTTCATTTATGTTCATTGCATCAATTCTATAAATGACATATATATTATTCAAAATTTACTATATAGTGTAATTGTTTTGGTCAATTATCATAATTAATTGGATATGTTTAATATCAATACCTAACTAATGATATATATGAAGTTAATTTTCTAAAATAACAATTCCTAAATATACTTGGTCATTTTCATTAATTAAATTACTGATTACTTAATTTTCATATATTAATGAATATACAAGACTAAAATGATGTCCATATTTTTAATGAAAGTAAAATATACTAAAAATTAATTATCTTAATTGATTTGATACAATGTTAATTATTTAAGTTATACCTGAATTCTAGAAATTATCATCCTTAACTGATTCAGAATTTTTTTGTGCATATCGTGAAAGAAAATAAAATTTTACACCTTAAAATAATAATGTTTACATTGATAATATCTAATTAAAATTATAAAACTCAAAAAGTTAAATTGTAATAATTTTCAAAGCTCGATGTTGATTCATGAATCATTTGAAGGATATTAGTTATACTCACTAGGGTATTATTTGTTTTCACAGTAGAGTATTAATTTTGAAGCGTACAATTGTTTTCACCTAAAAGTATTAGTTGAAGGGTACAAAGAGTATTAGATGTTTAACTAAAAGGTAAGGGATATGAAGAGTATTAGATGTTTAACTAACGGGTAAGTGATATGAAGAGAATTAGATGTTTTACTAAAATGTATATATTACACATCTAATTATGTTTACACTAAAGAGTATTAGTTGTTATACTAAAAAATATTATGAAGTGGTTCATTATATACCAATTTCACTATATTCATTTAAAATATATATAGTATTACATTCGACCATGTACGTAATTTATATTTTATATAAAACTTTCTATTAATTCTTGAATAAAATTTTAATTTAAATGTACCATGTTAAAATTATTGTATGTAATTTGACGAAGTATGTAACCTCCGTCCCGACAATAATGTGTGTAAAAGCATGTTGGATAAAGTGGATAATGTCCTGATTCTCTAACAAGAATTATAAGAATTGTTTTTTGTATTAGCAATATTCCTAATGTAGAATGCAGTGTGTTGAGTAAAATAATGATTCGATAATAATATAGAAATACTCCAATTTGGTGGACGATGAACAAGTGAAAATAATGTGTTTTCTTATATTACAATTGAATTATTTTAAATATTGCAATACAATATTATAAATTCAATAATTGACTAATGACATTATTCGATTGATTAATATTCATATTTAATTTAATAAATTATTAGTATTAATTTAATTAATTCCACTAATTAAATCATTGGTTGATTGATCGATATACCATTATTACTTACAAAGTAATTCTCTTGTGCATTTGGTATATCATTATTACTTACAAAGTAATTCTCTTGTGCATTTGGTGTATGGTGTACTCACTCAACAGTTGAAAATTGTTTATACCAAAAAGTATAATTTGAATCATTTGATTATACTGAAAAGTGTGGTTTGATTACACTAAAAAGTTCACACTACAAATCGGTTTTCAATATAAACTTTTCAATGTAATATAACCACACTTTTCAATATAATCAGTGTAATACCCCGTCCCGTTTTATACCTTTTATTTTGCTAGAAACCTTAATTATATAATATTATATTATTATTATCTTTGTTTCTTTTAATTTTATTATTTTTGTGTGCTACTGTGTAATTTAAATATATACCCTTTTATAAATTCCCGAATTCGAAGAAAGGAATCGAAACTTTCAAACGGATAAAGGACTACGAGAAATTAATTATTAAAGTTTTAAATTAGGATTTCGATCCGTTTAATTTACTAAGAATAATTAAAATACTTTAAAATATTCATTAATTGAGTTTTAAAACTGTATTAAATTTCGAATCGGGGTTAAACTCGTGAACCAAACAATCCCTAAACCGTATCAATTGAGAACGAAAATATCAGGAATTAAGGGAATTAATCTCATCCACATATTATACCCTTCCTTTCTTTTAATTCCAAATTAATTAAATATTTTATTTCTCTATATAACCGGGCCTTTTCCATTTCAGGGGATGATTTTCCTTTCTTAAAATTTCACTCTCTCTCCAGCAAACTAAACAACTCTCAGTTTTCTCTCTCTCTAAAACCAAATGCGTACGACTTTCTCTCCCTTTCTCCTCCATCTTCGACCTTTTTCCGGCGACGCCACCGCCGTGCCCAATCCCCCACGCCGCAACCCGCCTCCCACCGCCGTGCTCCCGCTCGGCCGCGACGTCTTCCCCGCTCGCCGCCGTCGCCTCGCCGAAGCTCCGCCGCCGTGGACCCAGCCCAGATGCATCCCCTCTATCTTCCCTCAGCCGCGCCGGAGCTCCGTCCAGCCTCGCCTCACCGTTCCGCCGCGCACCAGCCTCTCCCCTGTTCTTCGCGACCGCGACCCAGCTCCCCCTCAGCCCGAGCGCCGCCGCCTCAGCCGTAGCGCCGCCGCGTCGCCGCCTCCTCCGCCGTCGCCGCCTCCTCCTCAATCTTCAGTAAGATGAATTCTTTCCTCTATTGTTCAAATTTCATTCCGTTTAAATTCGATTTCGAACACCGGTTTATTCCAATTTCTAACCGAGACCTTCTTTCGTTTAATTTTCCGTTCAATTTGACGCCGTTGAACCGGTTGCTATTGCCGGAATTTCTGGAAATTCCAACCGACGTCGTTAGGCTGTCCAATTAACTTTTCCGAATTCCCGAATCACGCCGTTATGCTGCCGAAATTATCCGACAAATAATCGAACCCTTTTACGACGCCGTTAGGCCGCCCAATTTGGGACTCGTAAGAATTACTAGCCCCTTCTCTATTTCTCGTATTAGTTAGAATAGAAAATCGGCACGGTTATGAGTTTTGTAAACTTTGGAGTTTTTTGTTTAGAGACTATAAGATTGATGGGTGGAGTTTTGATGTTGTTGATATTAGTATTATTGAAATTGTTATATAGTGTTAGTTGTTAGGTTTGGTGGTATTGGTTTTGTTGATTAATATTGTTGAATTAGTTATTTAGTATTGTTGGCTTTGTTGGTTAGTATTTATTGAATTAGTTGGTTAGTATTATTGGAATAGTGGTTTAGTATTGTTGTTTTAAGTTGTTTAGTATTATTGAAATTGTTGCCTAGTGTTATTGGATTAGTTGGATGATATTATTAGAATGGATGAATTAGTTGGTTTGGTTAGCTGATGATTTGGTGATGAAATTAGTTGTTAGTAATATTAGTTGAGTTTTTTAAGACAAATGGAAACTCGTCTTCCCCTTGTGCGACTGTTAGAAAATTAGGAACGAAAAGACAAGTAGTTTATATCCAAAATTAATAACAAATGAAAAGAGTATTTTTGGGAAAATTAATATGATCCTTTTATTTCCTAAAAGTGTCACTAATCAACTTTAGAAGTAATATTAATATTAGAAAATAAAAGTACTTTTTATAATTTGTCTTAGAAAAGCCAAAGTCTTTAATAAGTTTTAATAAGAGGTTTTTATAAAATATGAATTCTTATATTTTCTTTCTTAAAGGGCCTTTGTTAAGGACACCACTGAATTCAGTAAATACACCCCCCTGTTACACCACTGCTTTCAGCAAATACACCCCCCCTGTTACACCAATGCTTTTAGTAAATACACCCCCTAATACACCTCCTCTTAAAAAGGGGTGTACTTATCAATTTGAAATCAACCTTTGAAAACTTTAGTTTTCAATAGTTTTCTATAGACAACGATCTACTCAATCCTCGAGTTTCACACTCTTAAGCTTTTCAAATTCAAAAGTCAATCTTTTAATCGGAATACTCCTTATTAGGATTCTGTACTTTTCGGGACACGCACGGAGGACTCGACCCTCTGCCTACACATCATTATCGGGACTCGAAAAAATCAGGTGGGTGATGATCTGTTGATCGATCGGCTTATAATACGTTGTGCTGGTATACTCTGAACTCGACTAAATCAATCTAAAACAATTAATCCAACATAAACGTAAACCCTATTATATAACTGCTTGTATTATGTGATATAATTATATATACCTTGCATGGATGGTTTATGTTTGTTGATTATATCAATCTATCACCATTGCATGATTAAGGGCATTAAGTGAGCATGAACCAACTTAAGTACGAATTATGTGATTGTTTCCCATGGTTTTGAAATGACAGCTTCATGAGAATAAGGAAAGTAAGTTACATGATCACTTTATTTAGTGGTAAATGACCACCAGTGGTAAATGACTGATTAGTGTGAAAATTGCTCGAAATTTGTATGTTTTATTTGCCTATTTTAATGAGATTTCTTGCATTTATTTGCATTAATTGGATTATTTGTGCTTAATAGTCGAAAAATGTGTTTTTGTTATTTTTTGTAGGAAATTGAGTAATTTTAGAAGCAAATACGAGCCTTTATTTTATTGAGGTCGAGCGAAGGGAAAAGTCGAGAAGAAAACGAGAATATTGGAGAAAATAATTATTTGGGCCAACAAATATAAATTTTGGCAGCCCATTTAATTAAATGAAATCATTAAGTTCTCGGCCCAATTAAAGAGCAAAGGCCCATTTGCAATGTAATTTGAAAGGAATGGAAGTTGGTTAATTGCAGCAGCATTCACGTGAAGAAATGAAGAAGGAAAAAAGCCATGCGGGCCCCACTGCTAAAATTAGAAAAGGTCAAAGTTGCCTTTTTGAAAGTGGAAACTCATCTTCATCCTCTCACTTTGTCTTGCCCAAGTCACGAAGAGAGAGAAATAAAATTGTAAAGGAAGAAGCTTAGTTCTCGCTGGAAATTCGCTTCGAAGCTCTGCAATGCCGGAATTCGACGCAAGCAACTCGCCATTAACACCGGAATCGAAGCAGAAGCCACCGGAGGAAGAAATCTGCGTCGCCGGAATTGCAATCGAAGCCATTTCGCCGGAAACTGGAAAGCTCAACTCGCGCCGAAAAAGCTCCATCATGGCCGGAAAATCTGAAGAAGCCAAAGCTCGTCGCCGGAGTTTCAAGCAAAGCCACCACCTGGAAATCTGCAAAGTACGTCGCTGGAATTTCAGAGCCACGCCGAGGTCGCCTGAAGCTTTCGCCGGAAAAGCCAAATCATGCCAGAAATTGAATACTTCGCCCGCTGCACCGTAAATGGAGGGGAGCCGCCGCGCTGCCCACGCCGAGAAAGCCAAGTCGGAAATTCGAGCTCGCACAATCGGAATTCGTGTCGGAGAAGATATGAATCGAAGCAGCTATGGCCGGAAATGCTCGAAGCCATTCACGCTACCATTGTTCGCCGGAAATTGCAGAGGAAAATCGAGGGAAGGAGACGACATCGTTCGAAGCAAATCACTCGGCCTTTGAAGGAACTGGACTCGGCCGAGCAAAGTAGGATTGCCCGAGTGAAGTTTCTGGAAGAAACACTCGCCCAAAAACAATTTCCACTCGGCCAAGCGCCGAAGAAACAATTGGAAAGTGGGTGTATTGACTAAAAGGGTGAGTGTATGGAGGCGAGTCAGAATTGAATTTAGCTGAGTTTCCACTGAGTCAGACCGAGTTGGAGCGAGTTGAGGCCAATTTACACCTATTTTCACTGAGTTGAGCCGAGTCAACCCGAGTTGACTCAGCAGATGGGGTAAAAATTCGAAAATTCAGTATTTTTCAAGGGATTAAAGTGCAAATTCGTCTCAAACCCTATTTCCACACTATATATACTTCATTTCTCAGATTATTAGAGAGAACACACAATACACACACACAAGAACCCTAATCCCCTAGTTTTTAGTTTTCTTTTCTTTTATTTTTCTTTTAATTTCTAGATTAGATTAGATTTATATTTCATTAGTTGTTTTTACATTTCAAGCAAGGATTGAAGCTATTGAAGATTTGTATTTCCATTTCATCACAAGAGGTGATATCTTTCTTTTATTTCAAGTTTTAATGAGTAATTTCCTTTTTATTTGTTATTTTAGCTTGTTAGCCATGGGTGTCTCTTCTAGAACCATGGACTAATTTTCTTTGCTTTGAGTGTTGAATCAATGTATGAAATTAGTGTGTTGATGGATTTATAGCTTTGATTATGTCTATTTCTTGATGTGAATGTTTCTATTGATGGGCTTTGTATGTCTCGATTAATTAGTTGATTTGATTAGCTTATGTATTTAATTTTGTGTATTGCAACGAGAGTTGGGTATGCATGATTGGTATTTAGGTGAAAGTTTTGACTAATTAATTTAAGTTAAATAGTAATCGGTTGCCCGAGAGGGGGTCGGTTGCTAGATCCCCCATCATTAGACATTAGGTATCTTAATTTGATAATTCGGGTACTTAGTGAAGGGAGAATTCTAGAGATGCATCGCGTGTTTTTAGATATTCACGATCTTAGGAGCTTATGGGGCATAATTAGAATTGCTAGTTAGTCCACGTTGTTCACCTAGGCCTCAAAAGGAATTGGTCTACACACTTTTGTGATCGCTCTTAGCGAACATCTAGAAAAAGGCAATGATAGGTTATAGATTTGTCACACACTAGTGGATTACATTGTGAAGACACTCGAAGCATTTCTCTCTCTCGCACTTTCTTAATTGGAAGTTAGTTTAATTATTTAATTGCTTTTCTAAATTTAATTTTTGCATTAGTTTAATTTTCATATGCCAACTTTCTCGTCACTATAGTACCATGCCGACGTACAACTTTGGGGCTCCACTGCACTCCTAAATCCTTTGGGTTCGATAACTACTTGGTCCTAGTCTACTTCACTACTACAACGATCCCGTACTCTTGCGGGGGAGTAGGAAAATATTTTTTCGAAAACTCCGACCAAGTCAATGACCACCAGTGATAAATGATCACCAGTAATAAATGATTACCAGTGGTATATGACCACCAGTGTTTCGGAACACCAGTGATAAATGATCACCAGTGGTATATGACCACCAGTAATATGAAAGGGGATATCGTACGGGATTTGTTTACGAAAATGGTTTGGAAGAGATTTACAATATGTGGAAAGTAATTTTGGCAGATTAGGCCGTTATTTGAAAATGGTTTTGGGCTTTGCCCCTTAATGTGAATCAACTTGTGATATATCAATTATGTGAACGTGAAACCTGTTATGCCCAATTAATTATTACGTGAGCTTGTCACTTCTATGATATATGTTATTCATATTTATATGTCAACTGTTTAAATAAATTAAATATTTTATTAATGAGTATAATTTAATATACTTCGGATTTACCAATCCCATGACGTTGCAAGTCACCCATACGTGAGAATTCAAATCTCACGCCCCCTTTTTACAACCCTTGCAGATTATGATTTCGTGGAGCAAGGACAGTAATAGAGACGACACGGAGTTCCCCGCTTAAATAAAATGATACTTTTGATATTAAGCTTTAGATATATGTGTAAGATATGTTATACAAATTATTATACTCTTTCCTTCCGCTGCATAAAAAGTCATCTCTCTTTTATTATCCCTTTTTATATCAAAAATTTTATAGTTCGGACTTTTGATCACAATAATACTTCGAATCCAATATAATTAATTTATTCTGGGTTCGGGGCGTTACAGGTGGTATCAGAGCCTAGGTTCAGAACTTTCGGACCTAAACTCAAATCATTGTTTTCATCAATCCAAAATTCTTTTTCTTTAATTAAAATTTTCTTATCATGTAAGTATAGATCACTAATTAAATCATGTGAGGGGAAATGTGTCTCCTATTACCGTCTGAAGCTCCTCGAAGGTATGTTCTTGTTTTACTACCAAAAGTGCCTATAAGTTTATAAACTTGCAACAAGTTGACTTTCATAACAAAACTCAAATCAAAAGATCGAGAACTCAAAACAACACCTACGTGGTGTGGAAAGAACTACGAAATGCCGTTTGTATTCAATTAAAATAAAATGTTTTGTGAATTGCATAAATAATTATATTTGTTTAAAGTTTATAAATTTCATAAATGCTATTATATGACTATCTGAACTATGTGTTTTAATTGTTTAAATTATGTGCTTTAATTGTTTAATTTATATTTCTGCATAACTAAAATTTTGACTAGAAATTTCCTTTCTATGTTAGAATCCACCTAAGATAGTAGTAGCTCGGTACCTAGTAAACTTATTTTCAGATATGACGTAAGTAGACTGACCTACATAGAAGTCGAGACCTATATGTGTTACGAAATTGCTACTTGGCAATGTGTGCTACTTGCTCTATATTAACTGTTATATTTTATCTAATTACTGTTTTGGACATGTCACTAGTTTCTATTATATGGTGCGTATGTGATCACTGTACCATTGACAGCCGCAGTGCGTTGCGGTGAACTACATACTCACACGTATTTCAGTACTAGCGCTGTGTTAATTACGTAATTCGATTCTGTTTTTATAATTTTCCCATACCTATATAACTTAGTAATATTATTCTTTTATATTTAGAGCCACCACTAGGATAGCACTGTCCCGTAGACGTGGACGATTGCGTGTTAACCCTATCACAATCCCAAGAGATCCTATGGAACAGGACCCACCCCATCAGGCCGAACCTGAGCCACCTCAACAGGCTGCACCTGAGAATGACATTGCGAGGGAAATATTGATCTCCCTCCAGAACTACATTCAACAACATGCTCAACCACCTAGGGTGAACGATTTTGTTGAACTATTTCGACGACTGCAGCCACCTAGGCTGAATGGGAGAGAAGATCCTTTCGAGATTGAAGAATGGATAGCCGGGTTGGAACGCATTTTCCGACACATGGCACTAACTGATGTGCAGAGAATCTCCTGTGCACAATTCCAATTGATGGAAGACGCAGCTCAATGGTGGGAATCCTATGAGCGAACTATGAACGAAGAGGAAAGACAAGCTCTTACCTGGGTAGATTTCAAGAAAGCCATAATGGAGAGGTACTTTCCACGAGTACTGCGAGATCAGAAGGAGCAAGAGTTTGTTAATCTCCGACAAGGAACTCTCTCGGTGATAGAATACGAGATAAAATTCAACCAGCTGTCCCGTTATGCTCCATATCTGGTGGACAATGATGATAGAAAAGCCCGGAGGTTTGAACAGGGTCTGAGGCACGAAATAGCAGGAATTGTGATTGGTCTTCAGATGCCAAGCTATGGAGAAGTTTTTCATCGAGCACTGCTAGTCTCGATTAACCAGAATTTGGAGTACAGACAGACTTCGACGACTATCCCCATCAATCGTAATTGGCAGCCAAACTTTAAAAGAAATTCAGATCCACCACCTAAGGAAAACAATTCTACTGTTCCTCGAAATAGTCCAAACTGTCCGAGTTGTGGAAGAAAACATTGGGGCCGGTGTAAACGAGTTGAAATAATTTGTTTTAATTGTCACCAACCAGGGCACAAAGCTAATAAATGCACTCTACCATCAAATCCCAACTACCAACCAATTAACAACATCCAGTACTACCCGCAACAAGTGGATAACTACCAGACTTACCAGCCACCTGCACCCAACAACCGTCAGTTAGGACTACCAGTCAGAGTTCCACCTCACCAAGGTCAGGAGTGGTCAGGACACGTGAATTCTATCCTAGAAGAAGGGGAAAACAGTGGAGGACAACTCCGATTGAAAGGACCTGAACATCCCGTTTAGATACTGAGTAGAAAGGGATTAAGACTAGAAAAAAAAATATATATAATACATATAGATACTGCTTAAAATAAGGGTTAAGGTTTAGCCGAGCAAATACCTAAACAATACCTAGAAGTCGAATTTCGGGGACGAAATTCCTGTTAAGGGGGTGAGGATGTAATACCCCGTCCCGTTTTATACCTTTTATTTTGCTAGAAACCTTAATTATATAATATTATATTATTATTATCTTTGTTTCTTTTAATTTTATTATTTTTGTGTGCTACTGTGTAATTTAAATATATACCCTTTTATAAATTCCCGAATTCGAAGAAAGGAATCGAAACTTTCAAACGGATAAGGGACTACGAGAAATTAATTATTAAAGTTTTAAATTAGGATTTCGATCCGTTTAATTTATTAAGAATAATTAAAATACTTTAAAATATTCATTAATTGAGTTTTAAAACTGTATTAAATTTCGAATCGGGGTTAAACTCGTGAACCAAACAATCCCTAAACCGTATCAATTGAGAACGAAAATATCAGGAATTAAGGGAATTAATCTCATCCACATATTATTCCCTTCCTTTCTTTTAATTCCAAATTAATTAAATATTTTATTTCTATATATAACCGGGCCTTTTCCATTTCAGGGGATGATTTTCCTTTCTTAAAATTTCACTCTCTCTCTCCAGCAAACTAAACAACTCTCAGTTTTCTCTCTCTCTAAAACCAAACGCGTACGACTTTCTCTCCCTTTCTCCTCCATCTTCGACCTTTTTCCGGTGACGCCACCGCCGTGCCCAATCCCCCACGCCACAACCCGCCTCCCACCGCCGTGCTCCCGCTCGGCCGCGACGTCTTCCCCGCTCGCCGTCGTCGCCTCGCCGAAGCTCCGCCGCCGTGGACCCAGCCCAGACGCCTCCCCTCTCTCTTCCCTCAGCCGCGCCGGAGCTCCGTCCAGCCTCGCCTCACCGTTCCGCCGCGCACCAGCCTCCCCCCTGTTCTTCGCGACCGCGACCCAGCTCCTCCTCAATCTTCAGTAAGATGAATTCTTACCTCTATTGTTCGAATTTCATTCCGTTTAAATTCGATTTCGAACACCGGTTTATTCCAATTTCTAACCGAGACCTTCTTTCGTTTAATTTTCCGTTCAATTTGACGCCGTTGAACCGGTTGCTGTTGCCGGAATTTCTGGAAATTCCAACCGACGTCGTTAGGCTGTCCAATTAACTTTTCCGAATTCCCGAATCACGCCGTTATGCTGCCGAAATTATCCGACAAATAATCGAACCCTTTTACGACGCCGTTAGGCCGCCCAATTTGGGACTCGTAAGAATTACTAGCCCCTTCTCTATTTCTCGTATTAGTTAGAATAGAAAATCGGCACGGTTATGAGTTTTGTAAACTTTGGAGTTTTCTGTTTAGAGACTATAAGATTGATGGGTGGAGTTTTGATGTTGTTGATATTAGTATTATTGAAATTGTTATATAGTGTTAGTTGTTAGGTTTGGTGGTATTGGTTTTGTTGATTAATATTGTTGAATTAGTTATTTAGTATTGTTGGCTTTGTTGGTTAGTATTTATTGAATTAGTTGGTTAGTATTATTGGAATAGTGGTTTAGTATTGTTGTTTTAAGTTGTTTAGTATTATTAAAATTGTTGTCTAGTGTTATTGGATTAGTTGGATGATATTATTAGAATGGATGAATTAGTTGGTTTGGTTAGCTGATGATTTGGTGATGAAATTAGTTGTTAGTAATATTAGTTGAGTTTTTGAAGACAAATGAAAACTCGTCTTCCCCTTGTGCGACTGTTAGAAAATTAGGAACGAAAAGACAAGTAGTTTATATCCAAAATTAATAACAAATGAAAAGAGTATTTTTGGGAAAATTAATATGATCCTTTTATTTCCTAAAAGTGTCACTAATCAACTTTAGAAGTAATATTAATATTAGAAAATAAAAGTACTTTTTATAATTTGTCTTAGAAAAGCCAAAGTCTTTAATAAGTTTTAATAAGAGGTTTTTATAAAATATGAATTCTTATATTTTCTTTCTTAAAGGGCCTTTGTTAAGGACACCACTGAATTCAGTAAATACACCCCCCTGTTACACCACTGCTTTCAGCAAATACACCCCCCTGTTACACCAATGCTTTTAGTAAATACACCCCCTAATACACCTCCTCTTAAAAAGGGGTGTACTTATCAATTTGAAATCAACCTTTGAAAACTTTAGTTTTCAATAGTTTTCTAAAGACAACGATCTACTCAATCCTCGAGTTTCACACTCTTAAGCTTTTCAAATTCAAAAGTCAATCTTTTAATCGGAATACTCCTTATTAGGATTCTGTACTTTTCGGGACACGCACGGAGGACTCGACCCTCTGCCTACACATCATTCTCGGGACTCGAAACAATCAGGTGGGTGATGATCTGTTGATCGATCGGCTTATAATACGTTGTGCTGGTATACTCTGAACTCGACTAAATCAATCTAAAACAATTAATCCAACATAAACGTAAACCCTATTATATAACTGCTTGTATTATGTGATATAATTATATATACCTTGCATGGATGGTTTATGTTTGTTGATTATATCAATCTATCACCATTGCATGATTAAGGGCATTAAGTGAGCATGAACCAACTTAAGTACGAATTATGTGATTGTTTCCCATGGTTTTGAAATGACAGCTTCATGAGAATAAGGAAAGTAAGTTACATGATCACTTTATTTAGTGGTAAATGACCACCAGTGGTAAATGACCACCAGTGATAAATGATCACCAGTAATAAATGATTACCAGTGGTATATGACCACCAGTGTTTCGGAACACCAGTGATAAATGATCACCAGTGGTATATGACCACCAGTAATACGAAAGGGGATATCGTACGGGATTTGTTTACGAAAATGGTTTGGAAGAGATTTACAATATGTGGAAAGTAATTTTGGCAGATTAGGCCGTTATTTGAAAATGGTTTTGGGCTTTGCCCCTTAATGTGAATCAACTTGTGATATGTCAATTATGTGAACGTGAAACCTGTTATGCCCAATTAATTATTACGTGAGCTTGTCACTTCTGTGATATATGTTATTCATATTTATATGTCAACTGTTTAAATAAATTAAATATTTTATTAATGAGTATAATTTAATATACTTCGGATTTACCAATCCCATGACGTTGCAAGTCACCCATACGTGATAATTCAAATCTCACGCCCCCCTTTTACAACCCTTGCAGATTATGATTTCGTGGAGCAAGGACAGTAATAGAGACGACACGGAGTTCCCCGCTTAAATAAAATGATACTTTTGATATTAAGCTTTAGATATATGTGTAAGATATGTTATACAAATTATTATACTATTTCCTTCCGCTGCATAAAAAGTCATCTCTCTTTTATTATCCCTTTTTATATCAAAAATTTTATAGTTCGGACTTTTGATCACAATAATACTTCGAATCCAATATAATTAATTTATTCTGGGTTCGGGGCGTTATAATCAGACTACACTTTTCAGTGTGAACAACTTCAATTGTTGAGTGACTACACCATGCACCGGTTGCATATGAGAGTGTCCCTTACTTACAAGTATCTACTATTTATTCCACCAAGTCTTGAAAAAAAAAAGTTGATGTATTGATATTATGGCTCATTTATGCCACTAATTAAGTCATTTTCATATATCAATCAATTAATATATATATATATATATATATATATATATATATATATATATAATTGTTTTCCTTAATATAATTTTAGACCTCCACTAGCTGTTTTACAAATTACACAATTAAATAATTTTAATATATTATTGTTATTTCTATGAACCTATATATTTATAATAATTATTAATATAAATTCGAATGAAAAAATAATTAATTAATATACACACACTTTACGACCAAAGTTCAAGATCTTATGTTTGTTTTTTAAAAAATTACTATTATTTATGCAATAATTTCACAATTATATATTTTTGTAACTGTATTTTCTTGAAATTTTTATTTACTTAAACCGTCCATATCTAAATTCCTGACAAAATAGACATAAATTGATTTATTTAAGAAAATTAATTGCAGGATCATGCTAAACCACTGAATATTCGTAATATCATGTATCTGTATATTATTTTTCAGAGAAATAAAGTCTTTGCAAAGTTTTAAAAACAATGTGTAAGTAATTTGAAGACCTGACATTTGAAGTATATTTAATATATAGTAGATTTAATCGAATTTGTCTAAATGAAAATATGTAATTGAGATGTAGAATTTCATATATTCATCATTTATTCAAAAATAAATTTACCTTATAAAATAAAACGAGAATACGAATCAACTTTGGTATAAACTGAGCTTATCCAAACATCATCAATGATTTGTTATCATGAAATTTAATCATATACTCTCTTTCAAACAAAATGTAATTAACTAAATCAAGTTGATCTTCTAGCCTATAATTAGGATTCTAAATCATGCATGCTTTCATTTTTAAATAATTAAAAAGGATATTATATATGTACATAGTATGCACTAATCAAATTAAATATGGGATACAAATTGAATATATTAAAAAAAATTGTAACAATTAAAATTGCAAGGACAAAAGAGAACTTGGAATATGTTTTTTGGTAAGAATAAAATAAAATTAAGGAGCGTAAATTAGGTAGGTGGTTAGATGAAGATCATAACTTTCAAGTTGACAATTTGGAAAACTATAACTTATAGGAGTATTAATTGAGGTCAAATCGGGTCAATTGACCCAAATTTCAGCAGGAATTCGAGCCCAAGTCTAGCCCCATTTTAGCCTCAATTTGCCACATTTTAAAAAAAATTGCCCTTAATTTTTTAGCTAAAAAAATTAAAGTTCTCATTTAGAATTAGAAGTGTCTCTGGATTAAAGATTATCTTTTTAAAGTTACAATTTGGGAAGGAGTGTCGATATCAACAAGTGCAATAGTAAATTCATCAAGAATTGTATTCTCCTATTGGGTTTGGGATGTGACTCTCTTTTATCTCATATTCTTTTATAATATCCATCGACTTAAACTAGAAGCGTAATATTTTTTCCTATGGTTTTTTTAATTAATTATTTCTCTATTAATTTTCAATTCAACACTTCTCCCATATAATTTGTGGATATGTTGGTTAATTTTCAAAAAGTCACAATTAATGATGTAATATAAGTGAAAGTGGTTTGAATATGATTTCCTGGTCTGTAATCTATAATATATAATAGCAGAATGTTTTTCTATTATAGTTTAGGCGCCATTTTTTTCTTTCCATTGATCGGTTTTTGTACTTTTCGTGTTAGCCGTTGGATCGCTATGAACATTTACTATGGTAATATTTTAACGTTTTCCTTTAAGTTGCATTTAGTGTGGTTGATATTTTTTTCATTGTTATTGTTTTGTTCTGGTATTGCTTTAATGGTTGCCTTTAATTCGTGCGACTGTTACATTTTCTTTTTGCCTATATATGTGTTTCCTTTTTTAGAGTGTGCAAACAATTTTGAGACGAACGAAAAGGAAAAGTGTGCAAATAATCATGGGACGGAGGGAGTACTTTTTAGTGAAAACAAGTAATATCCTTTAATGATTCATATATGAACTAACTTCATTCTGTGCATACTGATTTTTGTATCATTCTGTACATACTGATTTATGTATGAATATGTACAGAGTGAAATTGGCTCATACATGAATCATTGAAGTATATTAATTATTTTTACTGAAGAATATAACAATAGTTCTTTTCATTGAAGAATATTAGTTGTTCTAACTGAAGAGTATTAGTTGTTCTAACTGAAGATTTTTAGTTTGTTTTCGGTAAATAACTATTGCTCTTCAGTGAAAACAACTAATACCCTTTAGTGAAAACAACAAATACTCTTTGCTGATAACAACTAATGGTCTTCTGAAATATTTAAATATAAGATTTATTTTACAGTTACGTGATTATTTTAAGAACGAACAAGTTTAGTTTTTTTTATTCAAAATCATATGTGATAATTTACAAATCTTAATAAAATTAAATATTAAGTTGCTAATAAACAGATATATTGTAGATATTTTACTAAGCTCATCAACTTCTAATCACCCACCTTATTTTATAATATTTACTAAATATATCCACTATAAAACTCTAATTTTATTCAACATATAATACTTACACTAAAAAAAAAAAAAAATTCACGTCCCTTAAAGTACTTACCCTCCAAATCTCATTCAATACAAACAACCACAAAACTTATCCACTTCCCCAATCCCCACCTCTCTAATCCACTGACGAAAAATATGGTTAATATGTTTGTGTAAGAGTATTTATTACGTAGAATGATTAAATTGAGTGTAAAAGATACCAACAAAGTAAGATAATTTGTTGATATGTATTATATATTTTTAATGTCGTTGTGTAGTCTTTTTTTTATTGTATTCTATTTTTTTGTTAGTTTTTGTTTGAACAATGATGAAAACGAACTTTTGGACCATGTTAAAGTCAAATTTATCATTTTAGAGACTATGTTGAAAGAAAATAAAGTCCAATTAATGTTGGTGAAATCGTTGAGCTTTTTGTGAAATTCAATAATTCTGAAATTATATGTCGTTTATTGATATTTATATTTATTTGGATGCATACCAATACCGTGTGTAAATATTTCAAAGAATAACAAATTTTATTATACTGAAATATATCAAATCTGGAAATTCTCCCAATTTTATTATTAATACATGTTTAGTGGTGACACAAATCTTCGCATGTTTAGTTTCACTTAAGTTTGATTTAAATTTTTCAAAAGTGTTGGATTGCATAAAAATAATTAAATATTTTTAAAATTGAATTGATGTCGGAGTAAGAGCAATTTTCATTGTGTATCAAGGTTGTACTTCAAAGGAAATAATATATTTCTAAAGATCGTAACTTGGAGATGTTGGCAAAATTATCATATTAATTTTGCAGATGGATAAATTAAAAACAATAACTTTTAAAAGTCGTGAAGTGAGACCAAATTAGCCTGAATCAAACCAAATCGGACCAATTAACCCTATTTGACCTGAAATCCGGGCTTATTAGCTTGATTTGGCTTGAATTTTTTGTTGAACTTAAGTTTGATTTGAGTTGATTCATCCTAATATATCCTAACTTACTTTAATACCTACATTGTCAATAACTCCTTCTGGTCCGAGATTACCCTTCAAGTTTTCATGTTGAATACTCATTGTTCCTCTAATATGATATGTTGATATATAAAAATCAAGATCTACTATTTTCTCATGTTGGAGTATTACTTAACCCATTGTATTTCACCACGATTAGCTTTATGTTATAATTTCAACAATCAAGCGAGGTCGAAGATAATGTTGTATCATAATGATAATATTAAATGTTGTGCAAGTACCACTACTCATACCAAAAAATCTTCTAAACCTACCCCACTTGCTAAACACACCACAACAAAACCACCATTTTAAAAACCAAATCGTCAAGGGGTAAAGGAAGGGTCTTCGTTTCTGGTTCCTTTGTAGTTAGAACCTCCAGAATCACAACAATTATATATATATATATATATATATATATATATATATATATATATATATACATACATATTAGTAAAAAATAAATATATTTTCACAATGAAATTATATTTTAATAGAATAACTAATATTTAAAATTGACAAAAGCTTGCATGAAACCATTTCATGGCATGAGACAATATAAGTTAACATTCACCCCATCAAAGTGTTAATATGTCAAGCCCGAATTATACCTAATCCCACCATCTCATGTAATGAGATGATCTCACTCAAGATCTACTCTCTAAAATTTTATTACGTAAAATGATATTAGCTAATAAACAACAATTAATTATAAAATCATATATCATTATCTTGAAAATATAGGGATACAAATGACTTCCGCGCAACGCGCGGGTAGGTACCACACTAGTTTGACATAAAGTCCTTATTTTATCACTTTAATAATATAAAAAAAATCTCTTAATTTTCGTGCCGAAATCAGTGTGAAAACTGATTTGAGACAGAGGAGGTACATAATAGTTAGTTGAATCATAATTTAATTCCAAAAGGAAAAAGAAAAATTCAAAAAATACTACTCCCTCCTTCCCAAACTTAAGTTCCCGTTTACTGTTTGCACGGTTATTAAGAAAAGAATTGAATACCCCCAAACTTTAAAAGTTTAAAAAATCCTACAAACTCTATAACCAATACACCGTATTCAATTGAGATTCTATTGGAGTTTTTTGGACTTTAAAAAGTTTGTGGATTTAAAAAATCTATAGACTCCATGCAGAGTTTGACTGATTTTTTTTATTGATTTACTTGAATTTTCATAGACTTTACAGGATTGTGGAATACACTTTTTTTTATTGATTTACATGGATTTTCACAAACTCCAGCGCTGGAACCATTGATGTAAATGTATATGGAATACACTTGTATATAAAAAAAAAGTTATCCAAATTGTTTAGAAAAAAAAAACAAAAATACATTAGTTAAAAAAATACATTATTATTCCCATGTTCATTTTCATCACCGTTATACCTCGCCCTCATTAGAAGTCACTGGTTGTTAGAAGAGAATTTTGGAGAGTAAATTTTATTTATATTTTTTTAAGAGTGGACTTGGCAGCAGCGCGGGAAAACCCAATCCCCGTGGGTATCCGTCCAGAACGGGGTAGGGAATCCTCAAAGCAAACGGGGACGGAGATTTTTTTTGCTCTGTAGGCGAGACCGGGATAGTATTCCGAGGCCCGGGATATCCCCGTCTCGTTCCCCGCGGGGAGCCGGTTATTTTTTATATAACTAATCAATATATTTATTTATATATATAATTTAAATTTAAAAGTAAATTACAAATAAATATTTCATAATTTCCTACTCAATTAACTATTTACTCAAACTTACATCTATATTTTATTTAATATTATGTTATTAGTTTCAAATTATATAATTTTCACTTTAGTATATATGTAAATTAAAAATATTAGAATTAGAGGTTCTTCAAATTGTTTAAATTAGTTTTTTTAACACCAATTTAAAGTAATTGTTGTGTATGATTAATTTTTTTTAATTTAAATATTATTTTATATTTTAAAAATAAAGATAAAAAAAAATAATTAGGCGGGGAACGGGGAATCCGCGCGAGACGGGGATCCCCGGCGAGACGGGATGGGGGAAAAATTTCTCCATTTATTTCGCGGGGACGGGGACGGGGATGGGGAATGACCCCCGTCCCCGTCCCTGCACCGCCCAGTTGACATCCCAATGGAAGAGAATCAAAGAAAGTCCATAGACTGTTGAATACCTAAAGATTTTTTTAAGACTTTTTAAAATCCGTAGAAATCTCTGGTTATTAGAAGAGATTTTGGAGAGTGAAATCTATTTATATTTTGGAAGAGAATCAAAGAAAATCCATGGAGTATTAAAATCCATAGACTTTTGAATACCTAAAGATTTTTTTATACTTTTTAAAATCCATATTAAATACCTCAGGATTTTTAAAGACTTTTGAAAATTCAGATTGAATAACCCCAAATTTTAAAAGTCTAAAAAATTCTTACAAACTCTAAAACCAATACACCGCTCTTAGTCTCCAATTTATAGTACAAATCCTCTATTATTATAGCTTAATTGTAGATAAAATTACTACTTTCTCATAGATTGCAATCTAACCTCAATTTTTTTATTTTTTTTAAATAAAATTCCACTTGAACAATCTTTTATGATTCAAGCTCAAGAGCCGAATATCTCCATACCAGAAACAATCACTTTTGTAATGTTTAAACTTAGAACAACATCATTATGATATTTAAAGGTATAACAATGCTGTTTAATTCCTCTAAGTAGGATATCACATCATTTTTAAGTAAGGGAGATTTATGTAATGAACTTGGATTGCAAAAGATTATTACAGCGGGGTTTTATTTACCAAAATGCGGTAAAAGTGGAAATTTTAAAATTAGATTGCAATTCGCGAAAATACGGTAATTTTATTCGGAATTAAGCCTATTATTATTAATGAACATGTCACGCATATGTCTACTGATACATATAAACAATTAAACATACACATCACAGCCAAGACCTCTCATTGAATCTCTCCTTTAATTTTAAGTTTTCAAGCCATTACCGCATTATTTCCTCCATTTACATGTATGTCAATTGGCGCTCAAAATACAGAAACCTATCAAAGACCTAACATATAGATAGGATTGCATGACGATACACATTTATCACCCACCCATTCTGGATAATCAACTCTCTGAGTATCTTCTCCCCATATATCACAGCATTACTCCTCACAAATGTATCACTCGACCTGTGTAAATTCAAGTGCATTCGTATCTGGATCCCGAGTGAAGATTGCTGGCCTCCCCGAGCGACTAAGGGTATACGGAATGCCTGAAAAATTAGTGAAGACAATGTACGTTCAAAGGAATCGAAGTCTTATCTAAATTGATTTGAGTTTGAGTTATGTGAAACAATTTTATCGTACAGCTAGTTCACAATTCTTACCCTAAAGTATAATAACTAATACTTTTGAATGAAGCAACTAATACGTTATAAAGAATCAACTATTACTACTTTAAAATGCAAATCAGTTGTCCAGTAAAACCGGTATACATAAGATTTTGTCATTAGATAATAGTTCAAGACGAATTACCAGCTTTATCGAGGATATCTTTTAGTTTAGATACATCTCGAATCGCTATGCAAGTATGACGATCACGACCACCATGTTCTGGCCTTCCCGTGAAGGGATCGGGATTTGGAAGCTCCATCAAATGTATCATCTCAGAGCCGACCCATAACCAAGCGCCTCTATAGGGGAGCTTATCATGTGGGCGCGCCTCATTTATAGTTAGACCTATTTATCAGATAAGATTTGAGGATTTCTCACTGATGAAAATGATACATTTATCATATTTGAAGGGAAAAAAAGGAAACATTACCAAGAATATTCTGGTAAAAGTGCAGTGACCTCTCAAGATTCTCACACAAGATCCCAACGTGGTGAAGACTAACAACTCCATAATCTTCATAAACACAAACCATTCATCAAAGGAGATGCACATTTATAAAATTCGAATGATACTAAAAAGACTCACTTGGAAAATTTCCCAAATTTGCTACCATAATAGACTGTTGTACCCTTCCAACTCGATGAAGGTAACAAAAATTATCTTAAGCATCAGATATTCTTGTTTCTAACTCTCTATCAAATAGGGGACTCAGTTGGAACAAATGTAACAGTTTAATGTTGGTAAATGCACTGGCTGAGTGCAGAAGCAGGCAGGAAATTAGATATATCAGCAACTGAACTACATAGCTTATATAAAAAGAATTGTAAAACTTGCAGGCTCCAAGTCAATCCTTACGAGCTTATACATTTAGACTGCAGCTAGAGCTAAAAGCTCAATTGAAATTGAATAAAAGTTTGGAAATAAACTAAATTGAAATTGGGCTAAAATTCTTAAGTGAATATTCAAAATTGATGGAAGGCAAGGCGACAAAACTATTAGGGAGAGGGTGGTAGCTCAACAAATAGCAGATTACCTGATTGTGTTTTTTGCCATTGAGTGAGGGATAGAGAGCAATGAGAGATGTGGGATAATAAGATGCAATATTTGAAGTCTTAATCAAAAATAGATAATTGCAATGGCTTAGTCATCTCGATTCGGAAATTTAGGATTTTCACGGGTTATGGTAAATTTTCCCGAGTTGGTAATGTGTGAATCAGTTTCACCGAGAAACTGGTTTATAGCTAATACCTTATAGTGAAACAACTAATACTCTATAGTGAAACAATTTATACTTTGTAGTGAAACAACTAATACCCTATAATTAAACAATTAATACCATTCAAAATTAATACCTTATAGTAAAACAACTGATACCCTTTAGTGAAACAACTAATACTCTCAAAGCAAGTTTCATGGTGAAACTTGTTCACACAATACTTTGCCAATTTTCCCTCCTTATTGGAAAATGGTGATCTTTGCCCGACAATAGACATCCTAGCATTGGGAGGAATTGAAGTTTTTATTTGATAATATAATAATGTTTATACTTGGCAATCTCGACTCTTTGGCTAGGAAAAAGAAACAACTAAAATAAGCAGATAGAACTTATTTACTTTTGGTAAAAATTGTGTCTTGGTAGACAAGAATTTGTATATAATCTAAAATTATTACTTGGTCTTAATTCTACATGGACTCAAATTGCAATTGAACAAATAATATAGCTATAAAACATATAATCCATAGCAAAAAATTATGTTACATTGTGTGTGGTTGAGGGTAACAGCTATAGAGAATTGAGAATAGAATACCAAGAAAAATCTGGATTCAACTCAGTTTATTCTACAGTAACACATATACATTAATTATTTTATATTATCTGAAAATGAAATATTGAAAACTAGTAGAACCTCACGAGCGTTCAAACCACCACACATGAACTCAAAGAATTCAAGCTCGAGTTGTCTTGGGATGCATATTCCTTTTAAGAAGCATATTGAAGGAAATATTTCGATGCAATTATAATGTCATTTATTTGGAAAAATATAATACCGAAACCATAGCTTCTCTCCTCAAAAGAGTTATGAGATATGTATGCCACCAACAAATATCCTTGTATTCAATACCAGATCGCGTGCACACACATCCTACAATTATAGTTATCGATACCACATGAAATTAAATGTTGAACCTCCTAATAGTAAATGTATGATACTTTGAACAAAGAATTTTGGACTTCAAGCTAACTCATCTCGAAAGATAGGTGGCATTATTCATCAATACAGACGCAGTTGAGAAATTGCTTATGTTCAAATTCCATTTCAGCTAAAAGAATCAAATCATTCAGGTGGAATTCAGCTGATTTAAACTCTTGGAGAAATGTATCCACGAGACATGTTCACACTCTAAGTTGCATGTCTAGTGTCTACTATTGGTTATGGAAAAATGAAGTAACTTACCATCCTTGTTGTTGACCGCCTCGCCAGTCTTATCAAGCACATCTGCCTCCAAGGATGCCTTGGCTTTTATTGCTCGAAATTGTGCATTTTGCCCCCTATTCTTTCTGAAAAGAATATAATCTCCTTTTGGCAGGGGTTTTATAGCAAGAGCTCCTGTATTTCCATCATTCACCTATGAAGGAATAGTTGAAATAAGTCATCTAGTTTCAGATAGATTACAACCAAGGTACTTAGAAAAAAGCATCATGTGAAATAATACCCCCTCCGTCCCCTAATAATCTTCACTTTCCTTTTTAGGACGTCCTACAATAATTTTCACACCCCAAATATGGAAGTAAAACTCTCTCATAAAATACTCTTCATTCATTGGTCTAAAAAGTCAATAAAGCAGCTGTTCTTAAAAAGTGTGTCACCCCACATATGAAAATTAATAGGGACGGAGGGAGTAGCGTGGACTGTCCTTCCACTACATTTAACTAACAGAATGTGGTATCACTGTAACCTTTAGCCCAAAACATCACAGCCTTATAAAGAGTGTTTTCAAACTGAAGATCAGGCTTTATCCTGCTATTTTTTTAATAACCAGTTCAACTCTTTTTTATGGTCTAACATTAACATTAAGCACACATTAATCGCAGCTAATAACATTCTTTCTAGAAAGGAGAAAGAATCTATAAGTATATTTGAATTACAATAGAAAATGGAAGCCATGTATGAAAATGGAAGCACAACTGAGTACTTCACTTCCACTAGTTATTCTCAACAAGTGGATTAATGATCATTAACCCCTAATCCGCCTTTTTCAGTGGAATGCATCCGATATATCATAGAATGATGGTAATAGGTCTTGTAGCCAATCTTTTAATCAGGAGAAGGTATTATGTGAATGATATCCATGATAATCATTATCGTGAACAATAATTCACTAATATTTTATAGTAAAACAACTAACCTTTTAATAAGACGACTAATACTCTTTAGTGAAGATAAATAACATCTTTAATTAAAGAAATTAATATATCATTTAATGAAACAACTAAGAACCTTCAAACAAGTTTCGCGATAAAACTTGTTCACACAATACTTGGCCTTTAATCAGAAATTCATCGCATTAATCTCCATGTATTCCTCAACTTCATCACTTTCAATGTTAAAGTAGAAGCAGAAAAAGAATAGGCAAAAAAGAAAAGAAGGAATGAATCCATACAAATCACTCATTTTGATCATTTGCTCATTTCGTCTTTGTTTCTTATTTCTATGAATAATCAAATAAGCATACTACACAAGTTAATCAAAGCAAAAGAGAAAATCGAACAAGAAATCAGTCGCTATAATATACAGAAAAAATGTCATGAGTTAATCTTACACCATTGGATCAGGAAAAAGACAAAAAAAGGATGAAAGAGGATCCCATACCTCTAGGCATTTATATAACAAAAAATATACAAAAATCTAGTCAATATATAAGCAGCAAAGCGATTAAGTAGTAAGTCTACAGATAAAACATATAGAGCGCAGAAAATTACATACGAAGGTTTATTGAAGGATAAAATAGCCTTTTGGTACCTTATTCAGGGGTAAATTTAGAGGTGGGACAAGTAGAGAAGCCATGGATGGAGCTTAAACTGGGAAAATAAATAACTAGTTCTCTTTATATTAGTATCATTCAAAGTTATTTATTTGTTGGATTTTTTTTTTATTTTTTTTTTAACGATATTTATTTGTTGGATTGAAGAAACTTAAAATTGTGGTTTTCTGACCACCCGACGCCAAAATTAGTTCACGGCTGAGGACTTTAGGTCGCAGAGGGCCACTAATTTTATGTTTGGGGTCAATCTGAAAATATGTGAATTAATGAGATGTTTTGTGCAAGGGGCATGGGTTTCTTTATGAGAGTCTTGCACTTTTAACGTGTTTACTTTGTCGTAATGGTTAACTTATGATAACCACAATACACTGATAGAGGCGTTTAAGAACTGGATAACTCCTGTTTACTTAAAAAAAATAAAAATTGCGAGTTAAATATAAAATCTATATATATTTATTTATTTATATATATAATTACGCTAACCGACCTACATTTAGAAACCATTGAATTTTCCCGCCAATATTATTGCTAAATTGAATAATATTCATTTTAAATCTTTGATAGATATCTTTGAAATATATTTTATTATAAATATCGATAAATAATTAATTACAAAATATATTGGATATATTTTTTAAATCTTTTTAAGTCCTTGGTATATATCTTTGGCATATATTTTTTTATTATAGATATTGATAAATAATTGCTTACAAAATATATTGGATATATTTTTAAAATATAATTTATAATTATTTTGTGGTATAAGATATTTCAATTATTTTAAAATAATAGTTGTTAAATATTTTTGTAAATGATAAATATATAGAAATAATACAATATATTTATCACCTATTTTGTCTTATAAAATAAAAGTCACGCAAAAGCTACGCAAGAAAAAAGAGGTATGTATTATTTTCGAATTTCTATTCATTGATTCTCTTTAATTCATAAAAATTGGTTGTTTTTGACCTAAAGTTAGGGAAACTATAAGTGTCAATTTTTCTGTGAAGCTTTCTTAATGTATAAGTTTTCTTTAGCTTTCTAAGTTTATGTCTATCTATTTTTTAATATTTTGATAGAAAAGTATTTCAGGTGAGTTATCAAAATGTTTTCAAATTTTTCTCTAATTAAGAAAATTGATCCCAAAAAAATGGGATGGTGCATGAAGTTGCGATGTGTTGGGGCCTATAATGCACCGGATTATGGTCATAAAAACAAGATAATGAATCTTGAATGAGTCTTTCATGACAGTGAGGAATATTTAGTTTAATATTTAATCTGATAATATTATATTTTGTTTTACTTCTATTACTAATGTTATTGACTAACCTGGAATAATGGGTAAACAAATTCATGCAACAATAAGGAACAAACAGGTTGAAGTGAAAAAGAAAAAAGTAAGCGAGGGTCGATTATACATTATTCATAACTTTGTTGTTATGGGAGATAAATTATTGCTAAATTGAGTAATATTCATTTTAAATATTTTTAAATCTTAGATATCTTTGAAATATATTTTATTATAAATATTGATAGATTATTTATTACAAAATATATTGGATATATTTTTTAAATCTTTTTTTAGTCCTTGGTATATATCTTTGGCATATATTTTTTTATTATAGATATTGATAAATAATTGATTACAAAATATATTGGATATATTTTTAAAATATAATTTATAACTATTTTGTGGTATATTATATTTCAATTATTTTAAAATAATAGTTGTTAAATATTTTTGTAAATGATAAATATATAGAAATAATACAGTATATTTATCACCTATTTTATCTTATAAAATAAAAGTCACACAAAAGCTACACCAGAAAAAAGAGGAATGTATTATTTTCGAATTTATATTCATTGATTCTCATTAATTCATAAAAATTGGTTTTTTTTTTTTACCTAAAGTTAGGGAAACTATAAGTGTCAATTTTTCTTTGAATCTTTCTTCTTAATGTATAAGTTTTCTTTAGCTTTCTAAATTTATGTTTATGTATTTTCTAATATTTTGATAGAAAAATATTCCAGGTGAGTTATCAAAATGTCTTCAAATTTTTCTCTAATTAAGGAAATTTATCCCAAAAAATGGGATGGTACATGAAGTTGCGATGTGTTGGGGCCTATAATCGTTTTTTCTTATTTCTTGAAATTATTGGTGTTATGTCGATAGTAGTAAAGTGTCACTTAAATCCGTTAAATGCAAACTGACAAAGACAAGGATGATGGAGTTAATTTTGGAGGATACAGAGTAAGTGATAGTTATTTAAACATAATTATATGTATAAAATGTATACATCCTTGTATTTTGAAAATATTTAAAAAAAAATATGCAGGGGTAACCGTATAATAGTCACGTTGTGGGAAGACTTCATAGATGAAATTTTCAAATTGAAAGAAGAAAGATGTGAAGAGGCTCCAGTGATAATATTACAAATGTTTGCAAAAAGTGTTTTCATGGTATAATTCATATACTATGTTCTACTTTAAATTTATGCCTCTAAATAGTTACATTTATACATACTAGTTATGTAACACACGCGTTGCACGTGAGGGGCAATAATATTCATATATTGGTGTATTCCAGAAATGTGAAATTAGTATATTTCATGATAGGTAAAAAAATACAACTCAATTCTAACATTGCAAAATTTTAAATAATCAACATTCTTGCAACCCAATACTTGATGAACAATTTTGTTTAAATGATTATCATCATTTTGAGATTATTCGATTATAATCTTCAAGCAATTTTTCCTTATCACAAGCTGAAATTCTTTTGCGTATCTTCTCTATTATTTCTCTACGACTCAAAGCTTCATCTTTGGCTTTACATTTTTTTTTTATCTCAAAGTAAAAATGATCTTTGGCTATACATTTTTGAGAAGGAACTTTACATACTTGATAATTCATGATCTTGACTACTATAACGTGTGTTCTCAATATACTCGCAAGAACAGTTGGCAAGCTTTTTTTAAGTTGGATAATAACTTGCATGTCAAATAGTCAGTACAAAGTACATGTATAGTTTTTCTTTACGCGAATCCTTTTTTTTTTTAACTTAGATGTATTTTAAATTATACTCAAAACTCAATTTTTTTTTTGTATAATTACCGTATGGAAAACAAATTTTTGTATCATGAACAATTTATATATTTCCAATGACACATTTTGCTTTCTTAAAAGATGTAGTGCATGAACAGATACTTACAGAAATTCACATTTAGATGTTTTAATTTAATTGTCTTTATGGTGCATTAACTAACCAAAATAAAATAAATAGCTTTACTCAATATTTTGAGACTACAAGAAAGATTATACAAACAATGAATCACACTAATTCATTTTTTTTTCTTGATTTTTTAGTCTACTACCAACCTGTCATAAGTGATTCTCCTTTGCACTTCTATGGTGTGAGCAGAAGTGCATCAGAGCTTCAGTAGTTTCAAATAGTTTTTCGGCTAAGATTCATTTCCAAACCCTACAATAGTTATGTACATTACATAAATTCTTTAGAGATACAAGCCAACACGTGAAGAATGATCCACCTGAAATTATATAAACTTTTATTAAGATTTAGAATAGACATTATCTCCTCCTAACACCCTTGTTGGACAGTATCCAATTTCCAATAGTATCATAATAGGTGATGTTTAAGTGCTTCTACACTGAGTCACCTCTGTACTTCATGTTCTTGTGTAAAACACACCCAAAAAATTAAAGTATTCAAGAAAAGTATAAAAGAGTTACCAATTTTTAAATATCAAATAATTTCATATATAACTTCTTGGGATCATGTAACATTATATTAAACTTATGAATTCAAACCTTTTTTTTATTAAGCCATTCTAAGCCCAAACAAAGAACTTCAGATGAGGGGACTTTGAATCTAAAATATTGAAAATCCATTGAGGGGTTTGAATTCCCCTATCAAACCACAAACCAGAAGCAATCAAATTCTTTGTGCGAAAAATAAAAGAAATCAAATTTGCTCACAAAGATACAAACTCTAGAAGTTGCTTTTCTACAACTTAATAACTACAGAAGCAATATCAGATGATTAAGTTATGCATTAATTCTTCAAATTTATCATTTCACTAATATAATACATTAATCACATGTTCCAAAATATATCATAATTTGGAAATCTTACACTGACCACAATTTTGGCTCGACTCAACATATAAAGCAAACTTCCCAATCACCCTGTCCTAATAATTTCTGGTTAAATAATTAAAATTAATGTATTTACAGGCAATCTTAAAAAAATATTTACCATACCATTGCTTTCATTTCACCCATCCAAACATAATTAAAATTTGATTAGCTCGGAAACTTACTTTCCGACAACCTCACATCTGACCTTGCTTTTGGCTGAGTCAAGAGCTGTCTGATCCTCTTCCTCATAGTCGAAAAATGCAAAATATACACACCTACACACACATACACACACACACATATATATGTAGTGACAGCAGATTAACATTGACATACCAGGTGGGAATGGAGCAAATGATTTTCTACAACTTCCTTTTACAAGGTCAACATTGCCTGAGATAATAACAGAGTCATCAGCTGACAATACCCAGAATAGATTCACTGCTTTATCAGCACCCTAACAACGAACAAAATTCAGAAAACAAATAATATAAATCAACAGAATCTTGAATATGAATCTCACTTACAGGGGTAGCAAACACAGTTCCATATTTGTGTTCGTAGATCCAAACCCGAAACTGCCCTCCAGTTCTTTAAGGACCTGGTGGGCCGGGCTCGAGTTCCGGTCACGGAGAGTTCGATACGCCTCGATCACAAACATGGCTTCATTTCCACACTTTGATAGCCCATATTGCTTGTTGAGGTGGCAAAGGTTGTTTAAATTCCCCATAAAAATGCAGTATACATCTTCCACGCCACAGAAAAGACTGCAATACAAAAGCACTGAAATCTCATAATCTCATTATTATAAATCCCAATCAGTCTCCATTAATCTGGATTCCTCTAAAGTTTTCAGAATGAAAATCTAAATTGCAAATCGAGAAACGAAAACTCAAAATACCAATAATAATTTAAAAGGCCCCCATCCCCGGTTCTATTTGCATTTCGGTATAGTTTATGCTAAACCAGAGTTCTATTGATCCATTTTCAGTTTTAAGAATTTCACATTGCGGCCGTGCTATAAACGAATTAATTCCAAATTATGCATACACCCAATAATTTATCTTATACGCCAGATAATTTCATCTACTTCTCCCTGCTTCAAAAAAAAAAGACCACACGAACCTAAGCCCCACCAAACATAAAAAGAACTCGCGTTCTGATCAAGCATTTCCAATTTCAAAACAACGCGTATTTCGAATATATAATCAAACATAGAGCAAAACGGATCAAACTTAGGGCAAAACGAACACATAAACAGCAAAACGTACCTGTGGTAGAAGAGATTGGAGATCCAATCGGAGCAGGCGCAGATAGACGGGGAAGAAGGGGGCGAATACACGCGAGATTGCAATATCTGTGGTAGAAGACGTCGGAGCTCCACGGGGAAGAATGGGGCGGACGAAAATTGAGAGACGGAAGGTCAAAATGGAAACAGAAGGTCGAAAAGGGTAAAAATTAGAATTAAGGAAAAAGGGATTGGGTGGAAAATGTAAAAAAAAACAAAGGTAAGGGCATAATGGTCCAGAAATGATTTATAGTGGTAAGCCACTTTTAATAGTATATATATATTTTGATAGAAAAATATTCCAGGTGAGTTATCAAAATGTCTTCAAATTTTTCTCTAATTAAGGAAATTTATCCCAAAAAATGGGATGGTACATGAAGTTGCGATGTGTTGGGGCCTATAATCGTTTTTTCTTATTTCTTGAAATTATTGGTGTTATGTCGATAGTAGTAAAGTGTCACTTAAATCCGTTAAATGCAAACTGACAAAGACAAGGATGATGGAGTTAATTTTGGAGGATACAGAGTAAGTGATAGTTATTTAAACATAATTATATGTATAAAATGTATACATCCTTGTATTTTGAAAATATTTAAAAAAAAATATGCAGGGGTAACCGTATAATAGTCACGTTGTGGGAAGACTTCATAGATGAAATTTTCAAATTGAAAGAAGAAAGATGTGAAGAGGCTCCAGTGATAATATTACAAATGTTTGCAAAAAGTGTTTTCATGGTATAATTCATATACTATGTTCTACTTTAAATTTATGCCTCTAAATAGTTACATTTATACATACTAGTTATGTAACACACGCGTTGCACGTGAGGGGCAATAATATTCATATATTGGTGTATTCCAGAAATGTGAAATTAGTATATTTCATGATAGGTAAAAAAATACAACTCAATTCTAACATTGCAAAATTTTAAATAATCAACATTCTTGCAACCCAATACTTGATGAACAATTTTGTTTAAATGATTATCATCATTTTGAGATTATTCGATTATAATCTTCAAGCAATTTTTCCTTATCACAAGCTGAAATTCTTTTGCGTATCTTCTCTATTATTTCTCTACGACTCAAAGCTTCATCTTTGGCTTTACATTTTTTTTTTATCTCAAAGTAAAAATGATCTTTGGCTATACATTTTTGAGAAGGAACTTTACATACTTGATAATTCATGATCTTGACTACTATAACGTGTGTTCTCAATATACTCGCAAGAACAGTTGGCAAGCTTTTTTTAAGTTGGATAATAACTTGCATGTCAAATAGTCAGTACAAAGTACATGTATAGTTTTTCTTTACGCGAATCCTTTTTTTTTTTAACTTAGATGTATTTTAAATTATACTCAAAACTCAATTTTTTTTTTGTATAATTACCGTATGGAAAACAAATTTTTGTATCATGAACAATTTATATATTTCCAATGACACATTTTGCTTTCTTAAAAGATGTAGTGCATGAACAGATACTTACAGAAATTCACATTTAGATGTTTTAATTTAATTGTCTTTATGGTGCATTAACTAACCAAAATAAAATAAATAGCTTTACTCAATATTTTGAGACTACAAGAAAGATTATACAAACAATGAATCACACTAATTCATTTTTTTTTCTTGATTTTTTAGTCTACTACCAACCTGTCATAAGTGATTCTCCTTTGCACTTCTATGGTGTGAGCAGAAGTGCATCAGAGCTTCAGTAGTTTCAAATAGTTTTTCGGCTAAGATTCATTTCCAAACCCTACAATAGTTATGTACATTACATAAATTCTTTAGAGATACAAGCCAACACGTGAAGAATGATCCACCTGAAATTATATAAACTTTTATTAAGATTTAGAATAGACATTATCTCCTCCTAACACCCTTGTTGGACAGTATCCAATTTCCAATAGTATCATAATAGGTGATGTTTAAGTGCTTCTACACTGAGTCACCTCTGTACTTCATGTTCTTGTGTAAAACACACCCAAAAAATTAAAGTATTCAAGAAAAGTATAAAAGAGTTACCAATTTTTAAATATCAAATAATTTCATATATAACTTCTTGGGATCATGTAACATTATATTAAACTTATGAATTCAAACCTTTTTTTTATTAAGCCATTCTAAGCCCAAACAAAGAACTTCAGATGAGGGGACTTTGAATCTAAAATATTGAAAATCCATTGAGGGGTTTGAATTCCCCTATCAAACCACAAACCAGAAGCAATCAAATTCTTTGTGCGAAAAATAAAAGAAATCAAATTTGCTCACAAAGATACAAACTCTAGAAGTTGCTTTTCTACAACTTAATAACTACAGAAGCAATATCAGATGATTAAGTTATGCATTAATTCTTCAAATTTATCATTTCACTAATATAATACATTAATCACATGTTCCAAAATATATCATAATTTGGAAATCTTACACTGACCACAATTTTGGCTCGACTCAACATATAAAGCAAACTTCCCAATCACCCTGTCCTAATAATTTCTGGTTAAATAATTAAAATTAATGTATTTACAGGCAATCTTAAAAAAATATTTACCATACCATTGCTTTCATTTCACCCATCCAAACATAATTAAAATTTGATTAGCTCGGAAACTTACTTTCCGACAACCTCACATCTGACCTTGCTTTTGGCTGAGTCAAGAGCTGTCTGATCCTCTTCCTCATAGTCGAAAAATGCAAAATATACACACCTACACACACATACACACACACACATATATATGTAGTGACAGCAGATTAACATTGACATACCAGGTGGGAATGGAGCAAATGATTTTCTACAACTTCCTTTTACAAGGTCAACATTGCCTGAGATAATAACAGAGTCATCAGCTGACAATACCCAGAATAGATTCACTGCTTTATCAGCACCCTAACAACGAACAAAATTCAGAAAACAAATAATATAAATCAACAGAATCTTGAATATGAATCTCACTTACAAGGGTAGCAAACACAGTTCCATATTTGTGTTCGTAGATCCAAACCCGAAACTGCCCTCCAGTTCTTTAAGGACCTGGTGGGCCGGGCTCGAGTTCCGGTCACGGAGAGTTCGATACGCCTCGATCACAAACATGGCTTCATTTCCACACTTTGATAGCCCATATTGCTTGTTGAGGTGGCAAAGGTTGTTTAAATTCCCCATAAAAATGCAGTATACATCTTCCACGCCACAGAAAAGACTGCAATACAAAAGCACTGAAATCTCATAATCTCATTATTATAAATCCCAATCAGTCTCCATTAATCTGGATTCCTCTAAAGTTTTCAGAATGAAAATCTAAATTGCAAATCGAGAAACGAAAACTCAAAATACCAATAATAATTTAAAAGGCCCCCATCCCCGGTTCTATTTGCATTTCGGTATAGTTTATGCTAAACCAGAGTTCTATTGATCCATTTTCAGTTTTAAGAATTTCACATTGCGGCCGTGCTATAAACGAATTAATTCCAAATTATGCATACACCCAATAATTTATCTTATACGCCAGATAATTTCATCTACTTCTCCCTGCTTCAAAAAAAAAAGACCACACGAACCTAAGCCCCACCAAACATAAAAAGAACTCGCGTTCTGATCAAGCATTTCCAATTTCAAAACAACGCGTATTTCGAATATATAATCAAACATAGAGCAAAACGGATCAAACTTAGGGCAAAACGAACACATAAACAGCAAAACGTACCTGTGGTAGAAGAGATTGGAGATCCAATCGGAGCAGGCGCAGATAGACGGGGAAGAAGGGGGCGAATACACGCGAGATTGCAATATCTGTGGTAGAAGACGTCGGAGCTCCACGGGGAAGAATGGGGCGGACGAAAATTGAGAGACGGAAGGTCAAAATGGAAACAGAAGGTCGAAAAGGGTAAAAATTAGAATTAAGGAAAAAGGGATTGGGTGGAAAATGTAAAAAAAAACAAAGGTAAGGGCATAATGGTCCAGAAATGATTTATAGTGGTAAGCCACTTTTAATAGTATATATATTATAGATATACAAATTCTAATTTAACCATCTTTTGTGTAGAAAATATTTCGGTTTGCAGTGCATTTAATCCCTAAAAAATTATTTATCCTTGGACGTAAAGGAAATACAAGATTTCAGAGCAAAATTAGTTTTTTGTGATATTACACTTAATTATTTTAGAGCAGATTATTTGTTTGTGATATTACACTAAATATAATATATTTATTATTTTAATAATATCATTACAATTTCGCTATAACTAGGTTGAGTGTGGATTTTACATATAAAAATTCATTGAGTAATATGTCAGAATCTACATTATCACATGATGAAGATGACTTCGAAAGTGAAAATATCAAAATAAAAACCACACAAGAGTTGCTTCTGATGCACTTGGATTTTAAGCTCAATTTTGACTTTATTTTTTATTTTTTCAAAATACACACAAACATACCGAACGGTGTTTTTTTTAGTTAGGGTATTACTGATTATTTCTTGGGGTATTATTGATTGCTTCTTGGGGTATCACTGATTACTTCTTAGGGTATTACTGATTTCTGCTTGAAACTTAAATTATCACTCATTTAAACATAATAATAGATTATGCAGAAAAGATACGCCACTAATTATCTTATGGAGAACTTTATCCGCAGCGTTCAAATCGAATGGTAATATTGTTCTGAACGTTGCTTCGAGTGGCATAGCATCACTTCTGCTCCCTGGCGGAAGAACTGCCCATTCAAGATTTGCAATCCCAATAAACATTACAGATGGCTCAACGTGCACAATCAAATAAGAGAGTCAATTGGCTGAATTATTGTTAAGATGCAGTATTAGAATATGAAATGAGGCTCCAATGGTTCACAAACATTGTATTGAAGCATTGGATATTTCTCTTCGGGATATAATGCAACTCACTCATTGATCGTCTTCAAAATTGCCTTTTGGTGGGAAGAAGGTTGTTTTCGGAGGTGATTTCCGATAAATATTGCCAATCATTCCAAAGGGACGTAGCCAGGACATCGTGCATACCACGATAAACTCTTCCTGCATGTGGAACACGTGCACTGTTTTGAGATTGACAAAAAATATGAGACTCTAGAATTTAAGTTCAACTGACGAACATGGAGAATTAAAATTATTCTAGGAATGGATGGCGGCAATAGGAGATGGTACTGTTGGAGATGAGAACGATGATGCAGATATAGAAGTGTCGGATGACCTTTTGTTGGAAGATAGTGAGGATCCTATTGGTACGATTATGCACAACATGTACCCGGACTTCAAGAATATTGTGGACGATATGAATTAATTGAAGGGCAGAGCCATACTTGCACCCACTCTTGAAGTCGTGGATTCCATTAATGATTACATGATCAAAATGAATGAAAACGAGGCAAGAAAGTATTTGAGTTATGATAGTGTGTGCAAGTCTAATGCGAATGTTGATATAATGGCGGATTTACATACGGCGAAGTTCTTGAATACCTTGAAGTGTTCCAGTGTGCCGAATCATGAGTTGAATTTGAAAGTTAGGACTCCAGTTATGTTGCTCAAGAATATAGATCATTCCAGAGGACTGTGCAACAGAACAAGATTTGTCATAACGAGATTTGGTGACCGCGTTTTAGAAGGTAAGTCATAACCGGAAGTAATTTTGATGAAATGGTGCTGATCCCTAGACTTTTCCTGACCCCGTCCAACCCGAGACTTCCGTTCAAGTTTCAAAGGAGACAGTTCCCATTAATTATCTCATATTCCATGTCAATAAATAAGAGTCAGTGACAATCGCTCGCTAATGTTGGAATATTCTTGAAGAAACCAGTTTTCAGTCACAATCAATTGTGTGTGGCTGTTTTGAGAGTCGCCAATCACAGTGGTTTAAAGATTTTGGTATGCGGCGATGACAAACGTTCGTCCAAAACTACAAAAATATAGTTTTCAAAGAGGTGTTTCGAAATCTGTAGTCCTTTATTTTATTTTTCTAATTTGCGTGTGTAATGCGAACTCACATCTATTGCAAATGTCCTAATTGCAAAATAAATATTATGTTGTGATATGCAAATAATATTAACATTATCTCTTATAAATAAATCATAATATTTATTACACTTAATTTATTAAAAATATACTTTAATATAAATAAATTGTAAAATTATGGTCATGCATTGCACGGGTTCAGTTACTAGTAATGATTAAATTAAATTACAATTATGGTCCATTTTTTGCCCTCTTTCCAACTATGAGCATCAAAGAGGCAAATTCATTAGTTTATAGAATTGTCACTCAATTGACTCTAAATACTCATCAAATACACTCAAAATATGGGCAAATCGGGCTACAAAACACAACAATTTTACGCCTAATCATGGAGTGTTTGGGAAATTAGAGTTTTATTCCAATGAAGAGCTTAGAAATGGAAGACTGGTCATGTGCCAGTACCTAAGAACACTGGGGTGTTATTTATTGTTGGATCATAATGGTAGCTCAAGAAAGCAATGCGATGAATGAAGTGTGGTGAAGAGTGATGACAGTATTGTTAAGGAACATATACAGGGTGAAGTGGAGACCTGGAAGATTATGTGATGAAGGAAATTGAGGTTGAAATAGTGCAAGTAGATGATTCTTGACTCTCTCTCCCTCCTTCAATGCAAGATGGAGGTATGGATGATTATTGGCTCCCTCATACTCCTCCAACTCAAATTGATGAAGGTGGTGGGGAGGGACCAACTCAAATAGAGGATGATGATTTGTTTCTCTCTCCTTTTTCCAATGCAAGCCGATGAAGGTAGGGAGGGACCATGCAAGACGATGAAGTTAGGAAAGGACCAATGCATGCTGATTAAGGTAGGGAGGGATCAATGCAGTTGAGGGAAATGAAGAACAATCAAGTGATTTCTTTAGATTTTGAAGAGGATGATGATGATTGCAGTGATGGTGAATTCACAGGTTCTGAATCCAGTGGGGATACACTACTGGATAATGTTATCATTGATGAAAATATAGACAAAACAGTGGAGTTTGCAGGCCTGAATTACAAGGATGGAAATGAGAAATCTGATAGTGATAGTGACACTAAAGAAGAAGATCAAGAATTACTAGATGAAGAAGAGATTGATAGTCTTAATGAAGATTCAGATGATGAGGTAGCTAATACTGATCCTAATCTAGTTTTCTGGCTATCACAAACCAGTAATCCTGATTTTTTTTCTATAACAAGCTTTGTTTAGGGATGCAGTAATCCGGAAGATCTTTGAAGATTACAAAGAACGAATGTAGAAGACAATATGCAAGGTGCAAGTAAAAAATTATATTGGATCAATTTTGAAATGGGTGAGACTCATTAAAAAATAATTGATGTCCTGTAGAACCAAAAGTGTAAAAATATTATTCCTTTATGAACGGTTGGGAACTTGGTATATCGTTCATAAAGTAAAATGGTACTACCACGTCCCATGATTATCTTCACACTTTTCATTTTTTCGTTCTTACACTATTTTTACACTTTTAAAAAGGAAACGAAACTCAATATAAATATTCACATTTGACTATTTTATACAACAAAAAGTATAAACACTCATTTTCATTGATTGGATAGTCAATAAAATGATTTTTTCTTAATATGTGTGTCCAACATAAATATAAAGACAAAGTTGGAACAAAAGGAGTACTAAATTGCAAGGTCATTTAATATTTTTTTCAATTTAATTATGATTATTACTTTCATAATGCCTACATTGATTGTTAATTACACAATTTTTTTTTTAAAGCCAGAAAGAAATACATCAATCAGAAATCAAATCCAACATTACAATGTTTGACGCCTCAAAGGGCAAATCCTCTAAAATAGTAAAGTAATGATTAATAGAAGTAGTCAAATTAGCCAAACAGTGAGCAACCTCTTAGGTCGAACGACGAACCCATCGGTAAGAAACCGACTCAAATATGGCTACCATCATTCTAATCTTCTCAAACATGCCTTTAATATAAGTCCATTGGCCGCCACCCCATTGTAGGGCATGAACAATAACCTGAGAATCCACCTCTAGCACCACTTGAACACAATCATGTTCACGAGCACAAATAACTTCCCTCCTTAGATCTAAAGCTTCCAAAAGTTTCACATTCCCATCCGCATGAAATCTCTCAATAAAACCCCATAATACCACACCCTTATGATTCGTTGCCACACCACCACCGTCTGTGAAACACCATCTGCTTTAAGTGAAGCATCTGTGTTAATATTTACTACTCCCTCCATAGGTCTTTCCACCTCCTATCCCCTCCTGCAATACCCCTCAGTACCTGTACAGCCATATTGACCTTATGATACTTCTCCAACAAAGTCAGGGTTTGTAATCTTGCAAAAGCAACATCCAAATCATTCGCCTTAAAAACAATCATATTCCTCGCATACCAAGTAAACCATAGTAAGGTACATAACTTACTATATCCTGGTTGGGATGGATTTTCCTCCTCATATATAAAATCCACTCCTTGAATCCCATATCCCCAATAGGAACCTCATCTATCACGTCCCAAGAGAAAGAGGCCCATAATTGATTCACCCAAGGGCAATCCCAGAACGAATGCTCAAGAGAAAGAGGCCCATAATTGATAACACCACTGTCCCACATCCACATGCATACAAACTAAGTTGGCAGACACGATTATCACCTCTTTGAGGCACCTTCAAATGAAAATTGTAATTTTTGGAGCAATCTCAATGGTTCCAGCACCATCTCCACAAAGCCGCCTCTTCAAATACTCCTTCCTCCACAACATCTCCCTGCGCCCAATAACCTAACCTTACCATATAGTTTCCATGGTGGATAAAATTCCAGCTCCAGTTGTCCCCTCTCTCTACGGAACTAATTAGAACATGAGAGATCCAGCGGGTCTCCTGTTCCGTGAAAAGGTCCTGTATCACCTCCATATTCCAAACAATGCCATCTTCATTCATCAAATCACAAACATATGTCACCTCATCCGCCCTTACATCATCTCTTGTGGACGAAAAACCTGATTACATAGTAACCTAGGATCGTCGCGAATTTAGATTATTTTCCTATTCCCAACATGCCAAGAAGCTCTTCTCTGCAGTACCTCTCTACCATCCAACAAACTTCTCCACACATAGCTGGGATTAAATCCTAGATGTGCCGATATGAAATTACCTGTCGTAGTACCGGGCTTTCAAGGATTTGTTGGAAAAAAATAGATTTAGGTGGTGTGTGTAGACGAAGATGACTCATGCATGAGTTACATTAAAAAATGTGAAGTGATTAGCTAAGGTGTGGCCTTAAAGCTATATGGAAAATCAAAAGGCATTCGGTGCCTAGTGGAATAGTTTCCACAAGTTAAATGGATTTGTTCAATCTCGTTTGTGAAAGTCACCACACAAGGAGATAAATTTGCCTAAAATCTGAAGATAAAGTGATCCTACAATTATCTCGAAGTGTGGGGGTGACTTTAAAGAGTGAAGCACTAGTAGTGTGCTTATCAATGTTAGTCGAACAAATCAGAAATTCCTAACATGGAATTTTGTATGAAAATATCCAAATGTGTTGAAAGGATACACAAAAATTGAACTGGATAATTTGACACAAACTTCAAACCCATCAGTGAAATGTGGGGGAGAAGTGTCACAAAATCCTCTAAATAAATATGCAATGATGATTGCATTTTTTGACGAAACCCGGCCGGTTAAAATGGAAATGTTTTAGAGGATTATGGGTAGGGGGAATGAGGTTAAAACCCACATATAAAAGGGTGTTCATAGCGGTAACTCAATCATGATGACTGGAGGATACCAAGAACTTGGTTCAATGAGACAACTAAGTTATGAAGCACTCAGTTATGCACTTGGAAAACTTTTGACAACCCATTCTCGAATCCCTTCAAGTGCAACTCCGCGCCTTCAGGTGTAGCAAAACCTGCTGACGTGTGGTAAGGTTAAGCTTAACAACTTTTAATGATTCCTATATCCCAAGGGTGGAGTATTGCAGGTTACTCTTGACAGGAGATCACTTATATAAGCGTTGAAGTGGGGCCGCTTCTGATTGAGAGAAATTCAGTACATCCTTATGAATCCAAGATACGGTCCAGGGATGAAATGGACAACAACGTGAGGACCAAATGAGTATCCGGAACTTTCACACTCGATTCTAATGCAAAACTACCAATGTTTGTATGCACTTGACAATTCACTTAACTTTCAAAGTGAATGAAAATAATTTTCCGAATAGAATTCAAGTTTTCGAATGAATGCAAATGACAAATGTGGGATAGTCTATTTATAGATTTCCAAGGGTCGTTAGGAAATAGTTGTGACTCTTCGCTATAACTCTTATTTTTCCAAAAGTCATAACTCTTGGAAATAAATAACTATTCACCAAAAGGTATATCTCTTAAAGACACAACCTTTGGAATAGTTTTATCAAAAGACACAACACTTCATATCTATAAGTCACAATCCTTCACTATTACCTTTATAAATACATTCATTAATGTATTTATCCACATATTAAATGACATTAATTTCTCGTTCACCCTAAAATTGGTTTTGAGAAATCAAACCAACCAAATCCATTTACGCAAAATGGATAAATAAATTGTCACTTATTTTTAATCAAATATGGTCAAAATCATATTATCCAATAGGACCGAGCCAAAGTGGAGTCCTAATTCATCAACAATCACCAACCTTGTTTAGCAAGTAAAGCTCTATTGAACGCAAGGATATCTCTCAGCCCCAAACCTCATTCTCTTTTCGGTCTACTTAACAACTCTCAGGCCACCCCAATGCACCCTCCTTTCAAAATCCCTTTGACCCCACTAGAAGTTCACAATGGCCTTTATGATCCCCTCCATAACCCTTGTGGAATTATAAGTAAACTCATTACATAGGTGAGAATTGCCTGAGCCACAAATTTTATCAGGATCAACTTTCCCCAGGGACAAAAATACATTTTTGTCTAAATAGTTAAGTATATTTTTAGAATTCTACATTTAGATTGTGACAATGATTAGTAATTGGTATAACGTTGATAGGAGAAATCTTAGCAATCTCCTACCTTTCAGCGAGTTGCGCTCAGGTCTGCTCGTTCGCTAGATTAAAGGCATAGTTGTGTGCCGTCCATGGCGTTGCAGCTAGATATGTGGTTAAGAGAAATAAAATAACATCTCACTACAAGTTTAGGCTTTTAATCTAGTGGCAAGTGTTTGATCCTACAATTGGTATCAAAGTACATGCCACGGGTTCGAGCCCCCAAGGGCGCAAATAGTAGTATGTTTTGCGAAAGTCAGGCTATTGTGTGTGTGTGTGGGGGGGGGGGGGGGGAAGTGGATTTGTTGGGAGAAATCCTAGAAGTCTCTTGCCTTTCAGCGAGTTGCGCTCAAGTCTACTCGTTCGCTCGATTGAAGATCCGTAACTAGATATGTGGTTAAGGGAAATAAAGTAACACCCCACTACAAGTTCAAGCTTTTAGTCTAGTGACAAACGTTTGATCCTACAACTCAGGTGCACTTGATCCTATAGAGGTGAACTAGTGATTGTTGCCAACGAACATAATATTTTAATGTTTTTTATTTTTGTAATACAATTGCAAAAAGTATGTTTGATTGGGGTTTATGACACAATATTTAATTTAATATAAATGTAAAAAATATTTATGAAAAAATTATTCCAAGCATTTAATATATACTCCGTCTGACCCTTAACAATTTTCATACTTTGTTTTGCCCGTCCCCAAATACTATGCACACCCTAAAAAACCAAATCACTTCTTAAACTCCATTCTCACAATATTCACATATTTACACAAAATGTCACTATTTTTTACATTCAATTTTCAACCAATTTTTTCACTTTAATAATAAAATTTTAAAAGAGATACTCATCAACATTTTCTTCTGAAATAACGTGTTAAAGAAGGGTGAATATTTTTATGGGACAGAGGGAGTATTTGATAAAATTAGACTTATTTTTAAAATAAAAATGGTTTATTTTATTCTTTGGAAAAAAGTATAATTTTTATATTTAAAAAAATGTCAAAAAACATGATTTTTTTCCCTTAGTAATCTCAAAGTATCATACAATTTTATTAAAAAATCACTGAAATATTTTATAAATTTATGATTAATTCAATAAATTTTAATAATTTTGATTTTTGTTTATTCATAGATTTTAATTTTTTTAACTTTGAAAATATTGATTTTTTTCTTATTAATACTTGCAATTATTAAATATTTTTCTCATTTTTATATTAATGTTCTTATTTTTCTGGCATTTTAAATTAACTAAAAAATATTTTAAAATGTAAAAAATATTAATTTTTTTATCTTTAATACCATATTCAAATTTAATAAATATATAGTATAAGAGGGGTGTATTAGATTAAGATTTCACAGGATTTTAAAAGACTTTTTTTTTAAAAAAAAAAAGTTCGTTGGCATTCAATTAAGATTTTATGTCACTTATAAACAATCAACTGATATTCAATCTGGATTTTCAAGATATTTTAAAGAGTCCATTAAAATCCATTGGTATTCATTCGAGACTTTTTATTATTTAAAACAAATCCATTGGTATTAAAAAATATAAGGACTTTAAAGGATTTTTGTGTTAGATGGATTTTGTAGGACTTTTTAGTTGTTTTTATATATATCAACAATCTCATCAAAACCCATAGGATTTTAAAGGACTTTTGAAGTGACTTGAAGTACTTTCTCCATGGTAAAGTCTTCACCTTTGTCTCTTCACTTTTGAATATGATACTTATCAAGCCACCATATATATTATACTATCCACGCCACCATAATCCCACTCCCACGATACTCCAACGTGTACTCCCACCATACTCCAACGCATAAGCCACCTCCACGCATATATCATCCTTTCATGCAGCGACTTGAGCAAGCAGTGAAAAATATAATTTAGAGTTTGTTTCTTTCAATTTTATATTTTCTTGCTTATATTTTTGTGTTTTGATTATATTTTTGCAAGGCTAAAATCCATATTCTGCTTCCGGGGATTTCGATACTTGTATTTTTTATGACAACTATTTAAACCAATTTTATTCGTGAGACTTATTACACAGATTGTTTATATCATCTGTTTTCAATGTTTAAATTGTGTGATTAATTATTTTGGATTGACCACCTAGGTTAATTATTCATGCATGTTTGCTAGAGTATAAATTGTAAATTTAATTGTTACAAGTTTATGCCAAGAATTAACAACTAGTAAAATTACTAGGGTGGTTTAAATCGGATTCTTTCTAACCGAGCTAGCGTGTTTGAGAACTTGTTTGGCCTTTATCCTAGGATTTAAGGCTTCTACCAAATTATCCCCTAGAATTTTTATCGAGAATAAAAAGTTTAATATAGTATCAATTACATATTAACACACACACACACACACACACACACACACACACACATATATATATATATATATATATATATATATATATATATATATATGTGCATATATCATAAAAAAAATATTTCGTGGAATTCATTTGTGTGAGGCTGTCTTATGTTATAGAATTCATAGTCTAATATCAGTCATCTGAAAATGCTCTCATTACCTTTTTTTTAGTAATTCAAATGGGAGATTCACAAGAAAATAATAAAGGAAAGGAAAAAGAGAAAGAAAACTATGAAGCTTGGACCAAGGAAGATTCTGATGAATTGTTACAACTGATAGTGGATGCTTTAAAAAGTGGACTGGTGGATGAACCTTCATCTTCAACATTACCGATTAATGAAGACCATAACTTTGAGTCTATTAATCAAACCCAAGAGCAAGAGCGACAAGAAGCTAATGCTTGGAGGACTAGTATAACTATGGATATGTGGATGTATGCTATTTAGGAAGACATGATATTATGAATTTTTTTTTTGTCTTTGACTCTTTTAAAATTCGAATGTATGAAAAAAAATCTTGAACTCTTTGTATGTCACAAATCCATGAAATTCTGCAAAATTCACAACGTTCTATAGAATCCATTAAAATCCCGATTTAAAATGTCTTATAGAATCCTGCAAAATTTTAAAAGTTATAAAAATCCTGCAAAGTCTTTTAAAATCTGCATGACTTTTTTCAGCTAAAAAAATTCTTTAAAATTTTAATCCAATACACCCCCCTAAATTTTACTTTCTAAAAAAATACATTCTTAAATTGTTATAAAGTAAAAATGGGCATTTACCTATTAATTTAAAAAATTGACCATAATTACAATTTTGTTCAAGAGATTTATACATACACATATTCGCAGAAAAAAAAATTGTGCTTTTGTACAAATATTTTTTATGTGTTTATGCAAATCTTGTAAACCAATTTATAATTATGGTCCATTTTTTGAAACATTTAATAATTATTCCAAATAAAATATTTTGTGATAAAATTGATTCGACATTTTCATTTACCTTGTTTGGCGACAACTAGACGCGTTTCGCCGAAACTTTAAACAAAGAATGCTTTAAATACAAATAAAATATATGAATATTGATGATAAAAAAGAAAAACATGAACTACAGAATTTGATCATTTGTCTAAAATTGAAATGGATTTACGTTAGACACCAAGAAATACAATTAAAATCCACAATAGCAAATCAATTTCAATTTTAATGTTCTAAAAATAGAAATGGGTGGAGAAATGTCCATTTCCTTCGTATCAAAGTTCCCTCGGGGAAAAAGAAAATTAAATAAATTCTTTCGGAAACTTACAAATAGAACCACCCACAGCCACAGGTATTTCAACGTGTAGTATTAAGTGATTTGACGGATTTACCCTTGACCTCCACCAATCCCAAAGACTTTCCTCCTCCTTTCCCAGGCGAGGCGAGGCGAGGCGAGGCGAGGCGAGACGCGCTGACAAACCCCCAAAACGTCAACCGCGTAACAAAATTCATAATTCCGAATACAACACCGTCCATCCCGTCCCCCAGAATCTTCTTCCGTACCGTGTCTCACGCGTTTGCCATTCAACTCACTAATCACCACTATATAACTCACTTTCTGTGTTCACACATTCTCTCCTCCGTTCATACTTGTTTAATTAAACAAACTTCCTATTCCTATTAATAATCTCCCTTCCCGTCATTCTTATAATCTCCCATCCATGGGCATTCATTCCTCCCAATTTCCACAACATTTCCTCACTTGTTTTCTCCAAGACTTAGACCATGATTCTCACAACCAAAACAATCCATCAGTTGATCAATTAGTAAGCCAACCTAGAGTCAAGAAACCCCACAAAATGGAAGGCGACTACTACTTCCCGGAGCCGAAACGGGCACGCTCTGAGCCCCCCGAGGAGTCCACGAGCACAGGCCAGCGCCGTCTGTGGGTGAAAAACCGGTCCACGGCCTGGTGGGACCGCGTCAACGGCCCCGATTTTCCGGAAGAGGAGTTCAAGAAATCCTTCCGAATGAGCAGAGCCACGTTCGATGTAATCTGCCAAGAGCTCGAATCCGCCGTCACCAAAAAAGACACAATGCTGCGCCAGGCGATCCCCGTCCGCCAGCGCGTCGCAGTCTGCATTTGGCGCCTTGCGACCGGGGAGGCGCTCCGGGAAGTTTCCAGGCGCTTCGGGCTGGGAATCTCCACGTGTCACAAGCTCGTTCTCGAAGTTTGCACGGCTATAAAGAGCAAGCTAATGGCGAAGTTCCTAAAGTGGCCCGACGAGAGCAGAGCCGAGGAAATAAAGACGGTGTTGGAGACTTTTTCGGGGATACCGAATGTGACGGGATTGATCTACACCACTCATATTCCGATCATCGCCCCCAAGGCCAGTGTAGCGGCCTACTTCAACAAGCGCCACACGGAGAGAAACCAGAAGACGACGTACACGATCACGCTGCAGGGCGTTGTGGACCCCAACGGCGTCTTTACGGACATTTGTGTAGGCTGGCCGGGCTCCATGACGGACGAGCAAGTGCTGGAAAAGTCCGTGCTTTTCCAGAGGGCGAGCCAGGGTGCCCTGTGCAACTCCTGGCTCGTGGCCAATTCGGCCCTCCCCTTGACGGAATGGCTATTGGTCCCGTACACGCATCAGAATCTTACGTGGACGCAGCACGCGTTCAACGAGAAGGTTGGAGAGGTGCAGCGGGTCGGGAAGGAGGCGTTTATGCGGCTGAAAGCGCGGTGGACGTGTCTGCAGAAGAGGACAGAGATGAAGCTTCAGGATTTGCCTGTGGTGCTTGGGGCCTGTTGTGTGTTGCATAACATATGTGAGATCAGGAATGAGGTGCTGGATCCCGACCTGAGGTTTGAGCTTTTCGACGATGAAATGGTCGCCGAGAATTGCATGAGATCGTCTCACGCAATACAGGCTAGAGACCAGATAGCTCACAAGCTTTTGCATCATAATCTTGCGGGGACGACTTTTCTATACTGATTGCTACTCGTCCTAGTTTCAGACAACGAGACAAACTTTTTGACACATATAGTTTGGGGTAAAGTAGTGTGTGAATTAGTTTCATCGTGAATTTTGTTTGCATTTTGCGTGTGTTTTTTTAATAGTACTAGTTATTTCATTAAACGATGTTTATTAGTTAGATAGTAATACTGAGTTTACCTGGTAGTGTAATATTAGCTATTAGATTCTTTCATAGCTTGTTTTAGTGATTTAAGAGAATAAAGGTTTAGTGGATGTAATTTATTTATTTGTTGGATTAGTCAAATTTTGTGGGACATTGTTTCATATAGGTTGCACTTTGTGAGATGAAAAGTGAAGTGACCAAAATTTGACATGTATATTTAAGATCAAATTGACCATCTCTGCAAGATTTGTTGCTTTCCAGGCTTCCTAATAAAAACAACGGTTTAGGAATCAGTACCTGAAGTCTTTGGCTATCTTTTTCTGTTGGTCAACTACACTTGTGTACTTTGATTTAATAAGATCAAAGCTTGGATATCATCAGTATGAACACTTTATGTTGGCTTATTTTAAGAGTCAAAGGTATGATTAATGTCTCAGGGACCATGGCTCGGTTGACCAGTTCAGAAACTATATATGTGGTTCGTAGATATTATATAATCCACTATGTTGTAGATTCACCATACAATTACATGTAAGGCTGAAAATCGAATTAAGAATTTGATACTTTAACAAAAGAGTATGTATAGAGTGAAATTAATTCATACATGAATCGCTGAAGGGTATTAGTAGTTTTGATTAAAGAGTATTAGTTGTTTTCACTGAAGAGTATTAGTTGTCTTTACTGAAGAATCTTGGTTTGTCTTCAGTAAACAATTAATATTTTTCAGTGAAAACAACTAATACTTTTTCATAAAAACAACTAATATCGTTTAATAATTCATGTATAAACTATTTTCATTCTATACTTTGTCTTAACAAAATATGTGCTTTGAGTTCCATTTGATATAAATGTCAAATAACCTTGAATAAAGGTTTATATTTCAAGATAACGTTTGTAGCTCGGATTAAGCTCGATGTCGATACGTGAAAAAAAAGAAGCAAATATATCAAATCGCTTGAGGTTAACTTGTCTTTTGCTCAATTAAACATTGTTAAAATTCGATTAATTATCAAACATAAGTTTAATCATTGTTTTTCTTAACTCAAATACAATCTCTTTTGTATGTAAAATAATTTTTATTTATAAGTAGAGCAGAAAAATTAGACTAAACTCATAAGGCTGGCCCATGCAGCCCGATAGTAAGGCCATGTTGGGCATCAATTTTAATGGACCTATTTGACTAGGACAAACTGGACATTTTATGTATCCAAGTAGCGCCTGCTCATAAGCCCATGGTCCAAAAGTCTAATTTCTGACAAGTTTTGCATCCCCAATCTCGAAAGAGCCTTCATCCATAGTTTCTTACAAGCTACACATGAGTTCTTACTTATATACCCATTTCTTCAATAATATTTTTCCCATGTAGAATAAAATTCTTGTTTTCCTCTATTTTTGTAACAAACTATAAAAATCAATCTCTCATCCCCTACAAATTGGGTAAATGAAATATAGATTTGTAGCTCTCTTTGACGAAAATATTTTCTAACAATTCTCCACATGAATGGAAAATGATATGGACACCAAATTTATTGGTCGTATATATCAAGTTAGAAACTTGCATAGGAAAATAGGTGCTTCTTGAACCTTCTTTTGTGAAAGTACACATACTTTACTAATTGAACAGTAGACACAATATCTTTAATTAAACTAACAATTATTTTGTATAAATGAACCATGTGCTTCACTCAAGTTCTTCCCTAACAACTCTCAATTGTAATGATTATGTTTCTTGTGGTCATGGATATTTGTCTGGTTCTGCAAGAGTTTTTAGTAATATGTCTTGCAATATTCTAAAAATATTTTTGAACCATTACTAGTCATGTGTTAATACACTGTAACATCTTTTAGACATTTGACTTTTAGGGTTTATCCCCCATATAACATTGATTTCAGTTGTGTCCTCAGTCAGTTTATGCTTAGAAAACAAGTTGTCCGATCCTAGATGATCATCTTATCTTCAAGTCTTGATGTGTCTTCGTCAACTGGTCTTTGATACTTTCGTGATTGATCTTTTACCTAATCAGATTGAGTTCCCCCTCATCTTGTTACCTATAAACATGATATATTAATCATACAAGCAGACTATACATACTCAACTGATCCTATGTATGCTTTGATAAATTATCAAAACAAATACAAATATTCCAACACTAATGTATTGATACATATTTCCTATTCTCTGACAGTCATATCAATTTTTTTAACAAATAACAAAGAAAACCAAATTAGTCTTAAGGGAGAACAATAATATAGAAAAATAAATACCTTGGGAAAATATCAATCCATATCGTATATTGTACCAAAATATTTGGTGTATCGCAATTTCGTATACAAGAAAATATACACCATTTTCATACCAAAATTACGGTATACCATTTCATACGGAATTTCGATATATCATTTCATACCAATTTATCTCGTTATACTAATCAAAACTGAAACTATTATTATAAATAATAATAATAATAATCTTTACAAAATATTATAGTTTACATAACTTTTATTTTACAAGTTATAAATAACCATGGAGGAAATGAGTCGTTTTATCCAATATTCAAAACAAAAATTATTTTCTACCCATTTCATAAAAAATGAGTTATTTTTGCTAGTTTTAATATAAAAAGACCCAAACACCCTTAAGATAAATATATTCCCCTGTCCTCTCTCTTATTTTTTCTATCATTTTAACATTTTCGCCTATAATGATTTGAATTGTTAAACCCCTCCAACTCTCTTCATCTCTTCATCTCTTCATCGCCCCCTTCCAAAATTATGGTAAGTAATTCAATCTAGTAATTATGTTGGTCCTGAAACGAGAAAACAGGTGTATGGGGGGGGGGGAATACACCTGTTGTTACAAATTAAAACTTCTTGTAAAACTTATCAGGTTACTTAAGACAGTAGCTCGTCAGTGGACTTGAGGTCTGCTGAGAGTTACTTGTGAAAGCTTACTGAGATAATACCTCCACTGAAAGCTCAAGACTTTCAGTTGAATTACTATCTAATTAGCTTTCAGATGCAGATTAGTGAGCCCTTTAGAAAACTCATTTTACTTTGATAAACTTGAGATTAACACACACTTAGGAAATAGCAGAAAGTGAGTACACAAGATATAAAGTGGTTCAGAGAAGAATCTCCTACGTCCACTATCCTGATCAAACAGGAGAATTCCTTTCACTTGGAATTCCTTGTGTTATAGTGCCAAGGTGCACTGATCAACTAATCCTCTCTTAGGATGATTGATCACTAGGAAATTCCAGGTCCTAGTTCCCAAAACAAACCAGCTTTCAGACTGATACAACAATCAGCTTACTAACACCACTTAACACTAGCTCTCAACCTAAACACTGAGTAGGGTTTTGAGTAGAGTTTTGGTTCCACTATTTTGAGATAATCCTTACAAATTTAGCTCAGGGCTTAGGATTGGATTATCTCTTTCTAAGATTTGGATATAGCTTTTAAGCTTGGTTACAGAAGGTTTGTTAGGCTCTCTACAAATGTGAAACACTTGGGAAACAATGGTAATTTCGAGTGCTTCTAGTTGTTATGAATGTAGAGATAGCTTTGATCTTGTGAGTTTCCCGTGCATAGAAATGAGCACGTCCTTCTGTATTTATAGGCTTTCTTGAAAATCTTCCCGTTGGATTTGAATCTTCTCAAGTAAGTCTTCTTGTATCTGATTGGCTCAAACGGCTCTATTTGAAGCTTTAAGTCTTGTCAAGAAACGGCTGAAAGACCATGCCTGTTCACCAACTTTCTGTAGATTGCTAGGGAAAGACTTTTAGTACTTGTCAGTCTGGGGCAGGTCGGCTGTCAGTAAAGTACACTGACGTGTCATCTTCTCATTGGACCTTCAGTCTGCTTGCCCAGTTTCTTGTCTTGCTTTAAGGTGGAACTCCTCTGAGAGAACCTTCTTATTCCTTCATTTATTGTAAGCTTCACTGAAATTCGATTTGCCTTGTTCCAACCAGATTAACTAACAACTTTTAATATGTTTAACATTGAATGTGCTTGTTAGTTCTCATCAGTGGACCTTGGTCCTCTCCTGATGGTTTTAGTCTTAGTGAGAATGTACTTAGAAAACATTCAAGACTTAGACCGTTTCTCAGATCACTTGTCTTCAGTGGACTTCGTCTTCAGCAGACTTCATTCTTTAATACACTCTAGAAATTACTAACTGCACTTCAGTTCCTTAACAATTGAACTGATTAATTAAACACTAACTCTACTGAATGTTTTACATACAAATCAACTTAGGAGGAATATTTTGGCATCTAATCAAAACCTAAGTCTTATACATTTTCCCAACAATTTCCCCCTTTTTGATTATGCCGGAACCTATCTTATTACATATCTTCATTCAGATGAGGTTCTTCAGATGACATACAAAGTTCAAGGATTTTGTAAGTAAGAAATATTCAAGTACATAAGCCTAAATGATAATGAGATACTATCTTGGGCAAACCATCAGTAGAGTTCATTTCATGATAAATAGTGAAGTACAGATTACATGAATTCTACTAAACAAAAGATTCAAACTTAAAACCATCTGGGACTTATAAACAAATGCCCAGCAAAGATACTTAACTTCTCAGATGGATTCGAAAATGGGTTCAAGACCATACTGCTTGAATACTCTGACCTTCAGCTCGTTCTTCCTCTCCATCACTTCCTTTGAATGTCCTCTGAGTCCAAGATGTTCACATAAGGATGTCCACTCTTCAGTGATCCTTTCTCTATCCACAGCACCAGTTGCATCTTGAGGAGGCCAGTAGACGATTGGCTCAGGAGTCTTCAAGGCATGATCTGGGAAGGCATCATTCCATGCATCACTGATCTCAGGATAGAGTTTTGGATATGCTTCAAACAACCATGAGTGGAAAACCTCTTGAGCATTATCTCTTCCTAGTTCTCCGCTGACATGGTAGGAGTATACAAATTCCCTCTTGGCCGTTTCCCAAGCATCATTGAGCTTCTTGGGAACCCAAGTATCAAGATGAGGGTATTTGGATTTTGAGAAAGTCATTTTGTCCTTCTTAAGCTTAGCAGCCCATCTTTGATAACCACTCCTGAACTTCTTTGAAGTAGTCTTATCAAAGGTGGTTAGCCTCTCCTTCCTCTTCCTTTCTGCCATCTCAGCTATGGTCTCCATCTTTCCAACCACCTTATCCCTCCTGTCTTGCTGTTGAGCAGCCAGCTTCTGTGCTCTTTCATTCATCCCTCCAGCCTCTTTGATAAGCTCAGTGAGCTCTGTGACTCTTGTGGGGGCAGACTTAGGAGGTTCAGATGAAAGAGGTTCAGGGTTAAGAATGGGGAGTACTTCAACATCTTCAGATGAGCTAGTGGACTTTGCTGCTAACCTCCTTGAGGTTCTGGTCTTCTTTGTAACCTCCGCTGAGAGGGCATCAGATGCCTTTCTCTTGGTGGTTTCCCCCTTCTTTGCAGCTCTCTCTTCCTTTTCCTTCAGATGAGTTTCTTTGAACTTTGAGTAGTCCTCTGATGCAGTCTCCTTCCCTTTCTTGGCCTCTGCAATCTTCTGAGCCTCTGCATCCACCTTCTTCAAGGTGCTCTTCACTTGTTGGCCTTTCTCAAAGTCAGGGGTTTCAAGGATGATCTTCATTTTGTTCTTGGGATCAAGCTTTATATCCTTAACACTTATCCCCTTTTCCCTCTTTCCGGCATTAATCATACATTCAGCCACAATGATATTGAGCTTCAGTTGATCATGAGCTAAGGCTTTCAACTCAGTTGAGCAATGATCAACTTCATCCTCCAGTCTCTCCAAAGCTGCTCCAGCCGTTTGCCCAAATTGTACAAACTGTGCTAACTTCTCATCAATTAACACATTTGTTTTCTCCTGAGTGGGGAAGTCCTCTGCTGCCTTCTTTAGAACTTCTCCTAGCTTAGCTCCCAATTCTGCATGCTTGGCCTCGAATTCTGTCAGCTTTGAATTCCACAACCCTTCAACCTTCCCAAGTAGGTCTGCTGAGAAAGCCTCTACTGAGGACTTTAGGTTGATGGATACATTCTCCACTGAGTCTTTGAGAAATTGAGTTCTGGCCTCTTCCTCCTTCTGCTCCAGCTTCTTCAAGGCTTCTATGACCAGCACACTCTGTCCTTCAACAACATCAATCACCATCTGCTGAGAATCTTCAACTTTAAGAGTAAGATTTTGAAGTGATGTTGTTGTGGATTCCATGAGTTCATCAATATGGTCTGAGAGGATGACCATCTCATCTACTTCTTCTTGCACTATCTCCTGGACATCCCTCAGTTGTGCTTGAAGAGCAGGAAGCTTTTCATCTTGAATGGAGTTAACAGCATCACTCAGGGGAGTTAGGTTGACCTCTACTGGGGGAATCTCAACAGTTTGAGTACCTGCATGACAAATAAGGTTAGCTTTTTCCCCCTCAGCCTCACAACCTAAGTCTCCTGAAGCTTCTACTTCCATTGGGACTCCCTCCTCCTCTCTCTTCTCTCTTTTCTCACTCTCACTCTCATCTTCGACTTGATTCTTTTAAGCCAATTCACCCTTTACAGGGATGATTGCTCTAATCTCTCCACTTTCAACTCCAGTAATCTCCACCTCAGTTTTTTTCTCTTTAACATTTTCAACTCCAACATTACCAGACACCTCAGTTGACTCCTTAGCCACCACTGAGGGCTGTTGTGGGAGAACTTCAGTAGACATCTCTACTGAGCTCTCTTGTGGCAAATTTTGTGCCTCAGTATCCCTTGCCATGATTACATCCTTGGCTACTTCACCATCACCTTGCCTAGGTGAAGTACCTCCTCCTTGTACACTTTCCTTCTCCTTCTCCTCCTCCTTCTCTTTCTCCTTCTCTTTCTCCTCTGCTTCAATAGCTTGCACAATATCAGCTCCTCCTTCAGTTAAAGCCTCAGCTGGCTTCTCTTTATCACCTCTATCAACCTTCTCCACCTCATCTGCCTTCCTTGCCTCAGCTATTTTATCCATAACCAGACTCTCAAAGATCTTCTCATCACAGAGAAGTCTGGTTTTGGTCATTCCAGCAAATTGCATCACTTCCACCTCCTCCTTCTTCCAGTCATCTTCATTGCTGCCTCTGACAACCAATAGAATTTCACCAAGTCTCCTGTCTTTGAGCTAGACAAGGAGTCTCAGTCTTAAGAACATTGCTTTCAGGGTGGGAAACCCATCAAGCTCAGGATATTTAGACTCCAAAGAGTAGGCTACCTCATCCTTAAGAGCGTCTAAGAATGAGTACTCTTCTTCATCGTCTGAAGGAAGGGAAGGGGTAGGGGATCTGCTGTCTGTTGGCTCCTCTGGGATAGACTCCAGGTGAGTTGTGTGAGTTTCAGGAGGGTTCGGTTCAGATGGGGTTTGGGGTTGGGTGTCAGTAGAGGTAAGATTTTGTTCAGTGGGGGTTGAGGGTAGGGGTTCAGAGGGGGTTAGGGGATGGGTTCAGTTGGGGTTGAGGTTGGTTCAGATGTGGTGGTGGTTTGGGATCCACTTTTAGGCTGTTGAGAGCCTTCAGTGGGGGTTTTAGTTATTTTGGAGATGCGTTTGGTTTTGGCAGGGGTGCGAGGTTTGGTTTTGGGTTTGATGGGGGTAGGGGCAGGGGCATCTGAGTCAGACTCAATTGAGATTAAGTTGGGAGAAGAGTCAGGGTTACCTAATGAAGACTCATCAATAGAGTTTGTGACTCTGACTTTCTTAGAGGCACTCTCCTTCTCAGCCTCAGTAGACCTCTTCTTCTCCTTCTTAGAAGCCTTTTCTGCCTCGGCCTCCTTGTGTTGGGCCATCTTATCACACAATTTAACCAGCCTTCTCTTTAGTTTGGTTTTCTTCCCTTCAGCAGGGTCAGCTTCTTCCTCTTCAACTGTCTCTGGGCTCTCCTCAGCAGGCTTAATCATTCTTGTCTCTAGAGCCTTTCCAGACTTGAACAAGGCCTTTAGATTACTCCACTTCCTGTCTGGAATCCAGTCTACTCCTAGATCTACATTTTTGTTGCAAAATTTAGCTTACTTGATAGTTGGGGAGTTTTGTCAGGTTGGAGCTTTGAGTGCTCTTTATTCAACGCCCTAAAAAAGAACTGTTGCCAGTTGTATGTCTTCTCCTTACTCTCCACAATAGCCTTCATTAGTCTGAGCTTGGGCTTGCTCACCTGCTCCGTGCTTCCCTGGTTTCCTAGTATACATTTTCCAACAACTTCACAGAGAACATTGTATACCGGCAGGAGTACACTTCTGTTCATTGTTGGACTGTATTTCACCTTCCTTTGAATAATGGAATTAACCCATTCTTCCTCCTTGTCCATAATACATGTATCTGGATTCGGACCTTCAGAGGGGAGATCGAACAGCTCCTTCAAGTCATCTCCACTGATGCGGATCTCCTTTCTAATCTTCTGGTGTTCAACGATTTCCATGTCGTCCCTCATCACCTTCTTCTTCCTTTGTAAAATGAGATGAGACCTGATTCTTGAATCAGAGTTGGATATATGACAGAAAAACTCAAGAACCTGCCTGTCAAAACAGTTCTTAGGATGAACTGTTAAACACTTATCTAACCCAGCAGTTTTAATCATTTCTAGGGCCTCTTTGATGTGAGCAAATTCTGGCTTGGATTCTATCTCAGGGTTATCAAAAACCACTATGGGTTCATACCAGAAATTCTCTTTATTGGTACGAAAACTTAGGTTTAATTTTGCCATTTGAAAGATAGGATTTGAGAGAAAATTGTTGGTGTATACTGTAAAGCAAACTTTTGTTGGGCTTTTATGGATATATTTGATTTCCTTATTATCTGAAATAAATGGTTTTTCACATTATTGCAATCTTATTAATTGCTTGTATTACTTGTATGTCTATTTATCTTATATTGTAGATAATGTGGTGAGTTTGTAGTCACACAGAAGATCACATTGTCAGTTCCTTATAAGATATAAACAGTATTCACAACTGAGATAGTTCTGTACATAACTATTGGTATAAGTTGTAGTATGAACTTGTTAGTGGCTTGTCTTGGCCATTAGTTCATACTAGTACGCTATGTCGTATTGAATGGATCACAGTTAAGACATGTTCTTCTATTCTGACTGTTATGAAGAACTAAAGGTCTTGGTGACTCTTGTAATTCTTAACCCTAATTGTGATATCTAGATATGTGGAGCGCTTGTTCACTACTTTGATTTACTATGGGTGAGAATCTTGTTAGATTCAACGCACTATGTATTTTGGATAGTGACATCGTTTGCACGATGTCTATTTATTGACATTAAGGCACCGTGTCCTGGTGATCCAGGTTGATGACGTCCCCTTGAGGAAACTCATAAAGGATTGTCGTATTAAACCCTGCAGGTGGATTATATCTGTACGACAACAAGGTTGAGTGGTACTACTCAAGGAATAATAGATGTTAATTAATTAAAGCGGTCAGGAGCTTTAATAATTAATGGACGTGCGATATCTTTAACACGGGGAATTATAGAGTCTAATAGAAGCCCTGATTCGGTTCGGGATAGGATGGGAGTACAATATTAATTCTCTAGTGGAATGAATTAATGTTCATGGGCCAAATAAATGTTCTGGGCTGAACATAAGAGTATTTGGGTCCGTGAGGAGCCCAAACCCTATACCTTCTAACAGATCCCTAGTCTGGCCCATGAAACTTAAGGAGTCTATATAAAGGCTTCAATTTCGTGTTTAAAACCCTAGCACTCTAAGATAAAACGTGCAGCAGCCGAAATTCGTGAGTGGGGTTGAGAGGGAGACGAAATTGTGAGGCACTTTTCTCCACGTTCGCTAGTTCGCCGTCCACCCGGTGTACGAACGAGGTTGGGAGACAGACTAGAAGATCAGTAGTGGAATCAACGCCTCGGTCTTCAAGGGTAACAGATCCAAACTTGTCTTTAGATGCATGTTTAGGTCTTTAATTGTTTATACATGTTTGGTATCCCAACAACGATCTAGGGGACGGACCGCCTTCACCGGCGCGTTCCATCAAATAGTATCAGAGCCAAGGATTCGTGGATTGTTGGCTCTGCCTAAAACGTGTATTTATTTTCTAGATTTTTGTTATTGTGGTTTTAGATCGTTTCTCTATCGCAACCCTTGTGTGATTTTGTAATCGTTTTTCCCACCAGATAATAAGTGTGGGTAGTATAGGTTTCTTTTGCAATAGATCACTGTATTAGGGTTTCGTTCGCTTGTATTGGTTGTATTATATGATCATAAGAGCGGGCGATGTCGGATGGAGGATGTGGAAATGGATTTCAGGTTTCTCGTGTTAAAGGTTTTTTGGCCCTAGGCGGTGACGTTCACTGTTTTGGCCATAACTTTTGACTCGGGAGTCCGTTTTCTGCAAGTAAGCCCATTTCGGAAACCTCGTGACGTTATCTACTGACCTCGCCATGACCCCCTGTGGCGAGAGCTAATTCAATCGTCTTGATGAAGTTTTTTGCCAGTTTAGTTCGGGTGACGTGAATTCGAGCCGTTCGAGACCGTTTCTTGCTTTGCGTGAGAGGCCGATGCGAGGCATCCGTCCGCGCCCTTGATTTATCATTGTAATAGCTTTCATAGGCTGTTTTTGATAAGTTTTAGAAGAGATTGCGATAGATATGCATTTATTTATGCTTTTATTTATCGTTTTTTGGCATGTTTGTATTTTATAATTTTTTTTATTATAATCTGCTATGCCTGCGAATAATCTTCAATTTTAAATGACTAAGTGAGTAGAATTTAATTTAATTAATTTATTGGCCTCCACAATTGGTCTTTAAGTAAGGTGATTGTTGCTCGTGGGACCTTGGGAGTCCCCCCCTAACGGATGCAACATTCACAAGCTTACTAGTTAAGACTTCTAATCAAAATGTTTTAATCTTTAGATGAAGTGTGTGATCATCCCCAACGGATGTATTATTCATGAGTTCATCAGTTAAGATTAGTGCAAGATAACTGTATTGAATTATTTACTGGCGATGTGTTCTTGGAATGAGCCCGTCAATAGTGAATAATTTTGCTTACAGTTAAATTGTGGTCATCACTTAGATGTGAATTTTGATATAACCCCCCAACGGGGTCCCTGTTCTAATTCACATGGCCAGTTAAGGCCCGACTATTAATTTCATTCGTCATAAGGATAAGCTGACGTGATATTGAAATTAAAGACTTGGTGTCTGGTTAATGAACACATGCGTAAACGACCATCCTAACGTGGCTTGCGTGTGTGTTTGTTGGGCTGTTGGAGGTTGTGTTAAATGTTGGTTTTGAAGGTTTCCAATATTTTATGCTTCAATTTATGTGATTTTAATGCTTGCTTGCATTTAATTTATTTCAGATTTAATAAGATGACGTTCAACCCGCTTATGGTTATTTTAAAAGAAAATAAGCTTACTGGTCCGAATTATTTGGATTGGAAGAGAAATCTGGACATTGTCCTAGTTGCAGATGAGTACAAGTTTGTGCTCAATACTCCTGCTCCTGCCGATCTGGCACCCGATTCCACTGAAGAGCAAAAGGAGGCTCATAAGAAGTGGCACAAGGCTGATGAGATGGCTCGTTGTTACATTTTGGCCTCTATGTCAAATTTTTTACAACAGCAGCATCAAAACATGCCTACTGCCGCACATATGATGATGAGCCTAAAAGAGCTTTTTGGTGAGAAAGATAGGGCTGCCCGTTTTGAGGCTATGAGGAAAATTATGACTACCTCTATGCCAGAGGGAGCGTCGGTGAGGGACCACTGTCTCAAGATGATGGAATATCTGAATGAGATAGAGGTACTCGGGGGAGAAATCGACGGTGATGCCAAGGTCGATATGATCCTCAACTCGCTCCCAAAATCCTTTGAAAACTTCCGTTTGAACATAATCATGAGTAATAAGGGCTATACTGTAGCTGAGCTTCTTGCGGAGTTGGTTGCGGCGGAAGGTCTCATGGGTAAGGGTCCACAAGCCCATGTTTCTGTTCAGGCTGGATCTTCTTCGTCCAAGGGCGGGAAGAAGAAAAAGCCTTCTCAGAAAAAGGCTGGTGGAAGTAGTGGTGGAAGCAGTGGGAGCAAGGTTTTGGCGCCTTCTGGTGGCGTGAAAAAGCCGAAAGGCAAATGCTTCAAGTGCAACAAGACAGGACATTGGAAGCCTGATTGTCCTCTCCTGAAAAAGGATAACTCTGGTACGTCTCTTGCTCTAGTTGTTGAAACATGCTTTGCGGCTTGTTCTGCCCTTTCTTGGGTAGTAGTTACAGGAGCCACTGATCATGTTTGTTATACCTTGCAGGGGTTTCTGCAAACAAGGCAACTGAGTGAGGGCGAGATTACTATCAGTTTGGGCAATGCTACGACTGTAGCAGTGGTCGCAGTGGGAGATGTGCACTTATGTTTTTCTAATTCTGTTTTAGTATTAAAGAACGTTTTGTACGTGCCGAGTTTTCGGAAGAATTTAATTTCTGTTTCGAAGTTGTTTCTGGATGGATGCTCAGTTGTTTTTAATGACAAAGTTGTTATTATGAGAAATAACTTTTTAATCTGTTCTGGCACGTTAGAAAACAGTCTTTACACTATTACTTGTGCATATCGTACTATGACTGAAACTCATTCATCATCATCAAATAAGAGAAACGAACCTTCAAAGATGAATCAAACATATCTTTGGCACCTAAGACTAGGTCATGTCAATCTGAGGAGAATTCAAAGACTTGTAAGTAGTGGTTCTTTGGAGTCTCTCCAAGTGGAACCATTCTCAGTCTGCGAATCCTGCTTGGAAGGCAAGATGACTTCAAGGCCTTTTAAGGCCAAGGGGAATAGGGCCAGTGATGTGTTAGAATTGATTCACTCTGATTTGTGTGGGCCTATGTCTGTTCAAGCTAGAGGTGGTTTTGAGTATTTCGTCACTTTCATTGATGATTACTCAAGATATGGGTACATCTATCTGATGCGCCACAAGTCTGAATGCTTTGGCAAGTTCAAAGAATTTAAGGCAGAAGTGGAGAAACGTCATGGTAAGAGTATCAAGTCACTACGATCTGATCGTGGTGGCGAATACCTTAGTAATGAATTTAGGCAATACTTATTAGAGAATGGGATTACATCCCAGCTTACTGCGCCTGGTACTCCCCAACAGAATGGCGTGGCTGAAAGAAGGAATATGACTCTATTAGAAATGGTGAGATCAATGATGAGTTATGCTTCATTACCTACCTCGTTTTGGGGATATGCCTTGGAAACAGCGGCGTACCTTCTAAATTACGTACCTTCTAAAGCGGTTCCAAAAACTCCGATTGAACCGTGGTCTGGGCGAAAGCCTAGTCTCAACCACATTCGGATTTGGGGTTGTCCAGCACATGTGCTGGATAAGGAAGCTGATAAGTTGGCACCTAGAACTGAAGTACGGTTGTTTGTAGGATATCCTAAGGGAACAAAATGTGGTTATTTTTATAGTCCTAAAGATCAGAGGGTGATAGTCAGTACTAATGCCCGATTTTTAGAGGAAGACTATATGAATGAGCATAAGTCCAATAGTGAGATCATTCTCAATGAGTTAAGGGGAGACAATGGCACACCGAGTGTGCAAGAGGAAATACCACAAGAGACTGCACAACGTGATTACTCTGATGAACCTTTGCATGTATTGCCTCGTCGTAGTGGGAGGGTTGTACGTCAACCTGATCGTTTCATGTTTGTGGGAGAGTCTGTGGACTTGATTCCAAGCGATGAACATGATGATAACGATCCCTGGACTTACAAAGAGGCAATTCAAGACAAAGATGCAGAGTCTTGGCACAAGTCTATGGATGCAGAAATTGAATCTATGGATGCTATGGAAGTGTATGACCTAAGCGAACTTCCCCATGGCAAGGAAGTCATCGGGTGTAAGTGGGTCTACAGACGTAAGAGAGGATCTGATGGGAAGGTTATTGCCTTTAAAGCAAGGTTGGTGGCCAAGGGTTTTACCCAGAAAGAAGGAATCGACTATGACGAGACCTTCTCACCAGTAGCCATGCTAAAATCGATCCGGATTCTCTTATCCATAGCTAATCACATGAACTATGAGGTTTGGCAAATGGATGTCAAGACAGCTTTCCTTAATGGAAATTTGAATAAGGACATCTACATGCGGCAACCTGAGGGTTATGTGAAGAAAAGCCAAGAGCATCTGGTCTGGAAGCTGAAAAAGTCCCTTTATGGGCTAAAGCAAGCTTCCAGGTCTTGGAACATTCGTTTTGATGAGGTGATCAAATCTTTTGGATTTGAACAATGTCAAAATGAAAGTTGTGTGTATAAGAAGAGTAACAGAGACGTCGTGGTATTCTTAGTACTGTACGTAGATGATATTCTTCTCATTGACAACAATGTGAAAGTATTATCAGATGTAAAGGTGTGGCTTTCAGAGCAGTTTCAAATGAAGGATTTGGGAGATGGATCGTACATTCTTGGTATAAAGGTCATTCGTGATCGGAAAAAGAGAATGTTGTGTTTATCTCAAGCATCTTACATTGATACTGTGATTGCTCGTTTCAGCATGCAAAACTCAAAGAAGGGTTTACTACCTTTTAGACATGGAGTTCCCTTATCTAAGGATATGTGTCCTAAGACACAGAAGGAGATAGAGGAGATGGCTAAGGTTCCTTATGCTTCGACTGTAGGAAGCCTTATGTATGCGATGTTGTGTACGAGGCCTGATATTTGCTATGCAGTCGAGATGGTAGCAAGATATCAGTCTAACCCTGGTCAAGGACATTGGACTGCTGTCAAGCATATTCTCAAGTACTTGAAAATGACTCGAGATTATATGCTGGTATATCAGTCAGATAGTATTGTTCCTTTGGGTTATACTGATTCGGATTTCCAAGCTGATCTAGATGAATGGAAGTCTACCTCGGGTTATGTGTTTGTGTTGGGAGGCGGAGCCATATCTTGGAGAAGTGTGAAGCAGAAATGCATCGCGGACTCCACTATGGAGGCCGAGTACGTAGCTGCCTCAGAAGCTGCCAAAGAGGCTGTTTGGCTACGTAATTTCCTTTTGGACTTGGAGGTGTCCAAGAGTATGCCAAGGTGTATCACTGTTTATTGTGATAACACGGGTGCAGTGGCAAACTCAAATGAACCTAGAGCCCATAAAGCGAGTAAACACATAGAGCGGAAGTACCACATTATACGAGACATCGTAAATCGAGGAGACGTGGCTGTAGCTAAAATTGCATCGTTGAACAACCTGGCTGATCCTTTCACAAGCAGCATGTGGAAGGTCTTGGTTTACGATGTATACCAGCTAGACTTTAAGTATAAGTGGGAGAATTGATATGTCTTTATGTGTATACTAAAAGTTTAGCTTTAGTATAAGTGGGAGATTGTTGGTGTATACTGTAAAGCAAACTTTTGTTGGGCTTTTATGGATATATTCGATTTCCTTATTATCTGAAATAAATGGTTTTTCACATTATTGCAATCTTATTAATTGCTTGTATTACTTGTATGTCTATTTATCTTATATTGTAGATAATGTGGTGAGTTTGTAGTCACACAGAAGATCACATTGTCAGTTCCTTATAAGATATAAACAGTATTCACAACTGAGATAGTTCTGTACATAACTATTGGTATAAGTTGTAGTATGAACTTGTTAGTGGCTTGTCTTGGCCATTAGTTCATACTAGTACGCTATGTCGTATTGAATGGATCACAGTTAAGACATGTTCTTCTATTCTGGCTGTTATGAAGAACTAAAGGTCTTGGTGACTCTTGTAATTCTTAACCCTAATTGTGATATCTAGATATGTGGAACGCTTGTTCACTACTTTGATTTACTATGGGTGAGAATCTTGTTAGATTCAACGCACTATGTATTTTGGGTAGTGACATCGTTTGCACGATGTCTATTTATTGATATTAAGGCACCGTGTCCTGGTGATCCAGGTTGATGACGTCCCCTTGAGGAAACTCATAAAGGATTGTCGTATTAAACCCTGCAGGTGGATTATATCCGTACGACTACAAGGTTGAGTGGTACTACTCAAGGAATAATAGATGTTAATTAATTAAAGCGGTCAGGAGCTTTAATAATTAATGGACGTGCGATATCTTTAACAGGGGGAATTATAGAGTCTAATAGAAGCCCTGATTCGGTTCGGGATAGGATGGGAGTGCAATATTAATTCTCTAGTGGAATGAATTAATGTTCACGGGCCAAATAAATGTTCTGGGCTGAACATAAGAGTATTTGGGTCCGTGAGGAGCCCAAACCCTATAACTTCTAACAGATCCCTAGTCTGGCCCATGAAACTTAAGGAGTCTATATAAAGGCTTCAATTTCGTGTTTAAAACCCTAGCAGTCTAAGATAAAACGTGCAGCAGCCGAAATTCGTGAGTGGGGTTGAGAGGGAGACGAAATTGTGAGGCACTTTTCTCCATGTTCGCTAGTTCGCCGTCCACCCGGTGTACGAACGAGGTTGGGAGACAGACTAGAAGATCAGTAGTGGAATCAATGCCTCGGTCTTCAAGGGTAACAGATCCAAACTTGTCTTTAGATGCATGTTTAGGTCTTTAATTGTTTATACATGTTTGGTATCCCAACAACGATCTTGGGGACGGACCGCCTTCACCGGCGCGTTCCATCAAAAATTTGCAGAGTGTATTTGGACAGATAGAAGGTGTTTGCTTGTGAGTGATTTCGAAAAGGTTTACAAGCGCAAGTTTGGGGTTTTTATATGAGTGTTGAACAGTGAGATTGAGAGGAGAGATTAACGTCTGAGATTAATTCGGTTTGAGATCGTGGAAAGTTCAAGAGGTTAGTGGGGAGTTTTTAAGAGATCTTGACGGTTACAAAGAAACCGCCTAAAATGGAAGGCTTAGATTGAAAGGGTTGGTAGTCAGAAGGTCACATCATCCGGGTTTTAAGGAGCGTGAGATAGGTAACTGTAAAAGTGAACCTGACTTGTACAACGCGCATTAAATGCTTGCCATACCAAAATCTCTTCGAAAAAGTGTAAGAAAGATTTAATTTTCAGAAAGCACTCATTAGTAATTTTATTGAAACCAGATATATATTAAAAACTAAGAGGCTTTAGATTTGAAAATATCAGAGGAATTAAAACTTTGACCTCCACTGAGGTTTGACCTCGTCTGAGAATCAAGACTCTTCTGAGATGAGGAGTCTATACTGAGAAAGATCCTCCTCTGAAAAATGAACCTCCACTTAGTTGAAAAATAACTCTTCTGAGATGAATCCTTTCATTACTCTCCTGGATCTAGGAGTCCAAGCTCTACTGACAACTCTTGAAACCTTGCTTCAGCCAAAGGCTTAGTGAATATATCTGCCTTCTTCTTGTCAGTGTGGATTTTGAGCATTTTGATGTCCTTCTTCTCCACATGATCTCGGATGAAATGATGCCTTATATCCACATGTTTGCATCTTGTGTGGAGAACTGGATTTTCTGAAATAGCAATTGCACTATTGTTGTCACAGAAAATAGGGACTTCATTGGCAAAGATATTGTAATCTCTCAGTTGTTGTCTTAGCCAAAGAATTTGAGCACAACAACTTCCAGTTGCCATATACTCAGCTTCAGTAGTGCTTGTGGCTACTGAGTTTTGTTTCTTGGAGAACCAAGAGACCAGTTTACTTCCCAAGAATTGACAAGTGCCTGAGGTTGATTTCCTGTCAATTCTACATCCTCCATAGTCAGCATCTGAGTATCCTGTGAGTTCCAGATTGTCATCTGATGGATACCACAATCCCATATTCACAGTACCCTTAAGGTATTTGAGAATTCTTTTAGCAGCTTCCAGATGACTTTTCTTTGGATTGGCTTGATATCTTGCACAAATCCCAACTGCAAAAGTGATATCAGGCCTGCTTGCTGTGAGATACAGTAGAGATCCAATAATAGCTCTGTAGTGAGTCTGGTCTACTGATTCACCATCTTCATCTGGTTCCATCTTGGTGTTGGTGTTGAGTGGAACTCTTGCTACTTTCCTGGTCTGGCATCCAAATTTGTTGATCAACTCCCTTGTATATTTGGCTTGATTGGTGAAGATTCCTTCAGGAGACTGCTTAACTTGAAGTCCTAGGAAGAAGTTCATTTCTCCCATCATTGACATTTCAAATTTTCCCTTCATCAGTTGAGAGAACTTTTCACAGAGGACTTGATTGGGACAACCAAAAATGATATCATCCACATAGATTTGTACAAGCAAAGTGTCCTCTCCTTTTGTGATTCTGAATAGAGTTCTATCTACTCTTCCTTTGATGAAGCCATGATCCAAAAGGAATTGTGACAAGGTATCATACCAAGCTCTTGGAGCCTGTTTCAGTCCATACAGAGCTTTTCTCAGTCTATATACTTTGTGACTTTCTTCAAAACCTGGGGTTGCTCCACATAGACTTCTTCATTGAGTACTCCATTCAAGAAGGCACTCTTAACATCCATCTGGTACACCTTGAATTTCTTGTGAGCATCATATGCAAGAAATAACCTTATTGCCTCCAATCTGGCTACTGGGGCAAATGTTTCATCATAGTCAAATCCTTCAACTTGAGAATAGCCCTTTGCAACAAGTCTGGCTTTGTTTGTGACTATGGCATCATTTTCATCCTTCTTGTTCTTGAATACCCACTTGGTTCCTATCACATTGCAGTGATATGGTCTGTCCACCAACTCCCAAACTTGATTCCTTGTGAACTGGTTGAGCTCTTCTTGCATGGCAATGATCCAGTTGGAATCTTAAAGTGCTTCTGCTATGGAACTTGGTTCCTGGTTTGATAAGAAACAACAAAACAAAGAACTTTCCCATGAAAACTTCTAGTTTTGACTCCCGAGGTAGGATCACCTAGGATTTGCTCAACAGGATGATCTGAGAGCCATGTTCTCCTAGGCTGATGCCCTTCAGTAGAGTTTAACTCTTCTGAAGTTGAGTCACTAGATATAGGAATAAAATCAAATTCAGGAAATAAAACAGAGGGTTGAAGTCCTGAGTCATAATTCAAGGTATTCTCATTCTCAATGGTAATCTCATTGGTTCCCCCCTGAATGATGGGTTCAGTGGATGTCTCAGCTGTGACCACATCTTCATTGACATAACTTACCTCTTGAACTGGGATAGTGTTCATCAGTTCAGTTGCTTGTTCAGGAGAGCTCTCAGGTGAGCTTTGAGGGGTGATTTGACTTTGAGTGACTTCCTTGAATTGTTGATCTTCTAAATTATCCCAGGTTGGGATGTATGTATCAACATAATTCTTAGGATAGCCTTTAGACTTGATACTCAGTCTGGTTAGTCTTTTGCTTATTACCTCCTCATTCTCCTTACTTCTGGACTCAAAAGTAAATTCATCAAAGACCACATGAGGTGTTTCTTCCACAACAAGAGTTCTACAATTGTAAACTCTGAAGGCTCTACTGATTTGGGAATATCCTAAGAAAATTCCTTCATCAGCTTTGCTATCAAAAGCTTTCAGTTGAGTTTTCCCATTGTTGTGAATGAAACACTTGCAACAAAAAATGTGAAAGTAAGATACCTGTGGTTTTCTGCCATTCCATAACTCATATGGAGTTTTTCCTTGATGTTTGGTTACCATGGATCTATTTTGAGTGTGGCAGGCAGTGTTGATAGCTTCAGCCCAAAATATTTTAGGAACTTGAGCTTCTGCAAGCATTGTCCTTGCTGCCTCCTTGAGAGTTCTATTTCTTCTTTCAGCTACTCCATTTTGTTGTGGGGTTCTTGAAGCTGATGTCTCATGTGCAATACCTAACTTTTTGCAATAATCAGATATAATAGAGTTAATGAATTCAGTGCCCTTATCTGATTTTATCTTTACAATGTTCAGGCTCTTTTCATTGCTAACTTTCTTCAGGAGTTCTGGCAGCCTCAGTTGAGTCTCTTTTTTTCTTGATAGGAATATCACCCATGTGTACCTGGAGAAATCATCAACAACAACAAGTGTATATTTTCTCCCATTGATACTTACAGGGGTTACTGGACCAAAGAGATCCATATGTAACAGTTGAAGTATTCTGTCAGTAGAGGTTGCTATTTTGCTTTTGAAAGATGCTTTCACTTGCTTTCCCTCCTGACAGGCTTTGCAAATATGTTCTTTGTTGTATACTTCATTTGGCATTCCTTCTACCAGTCCATGTCTTGCTATCCTGTTTATCATCTTGAAGTTCAGATGACTTAGTCTTTTGTGCCACAGCCAATTAGTATCAGTTGAGCTCTTAGCAATAAGACATGCATTTGGTGTGCAAGACTTCCAATCTGCAAGATAGATATTTCCCTTCCTTGACCCAGTTAGTAGTACCTGTTGTGAAGATATATTCTTGACAAAACATAGGTTACATGAAAATTCAACACTGTATCCTTTATCACAGAATTGACTTATGGACAGAAGATTATGCTTAAGTCCCCTGACAAAGGATACATTGCTTACCCTTACTGAGCCAATGATTAAAGTACCATAACCTTTTGTGGCTCCTTGAGAGTTGTCACCAAAGGTGACTTGTGGACCTTCTCTCTAAACAAATTCTGTCAGGAGATCTTTGTTGCCAGTCATGTGCCTAGAACATCCACTGTCCAAGTACCAGACTGAAGATTTAAGAGCATCTCCTTTGTTAAGGTCCACTGAGCCCTGCATTCAAAATCAAGCTTCAGGTACCCATTTGGTGTTGGGTCCTACCAAGTTAGCTGTACCTTTCGGAATCCAAATTTGCCTCACAGTTCTAACCACTTTAGATGGGCTAATTTGTCTTCCATAAACATCTACATAGATTGTTATCTCCCTTGGTGCCTTGGGAGTAAACTTTCTATGGGTGTCAGCCTTTGAAGGAACAGGAACCTTCTTTACATTCTTTCTTTTAGGTTTGGGTGCACCTGGCCTGAGTTTTTGTTGATAGGAGTATGAAGGGCCTTTTCCTTTAGGCACAAAAGGAATAGGTCTTCTGTATGAGTCATTCCTTGAGGAACGCTCATGCCTGGGTGCTCTCAGCTGAGGTTGCTTCATCTGTGAAGACCTCGGCTGATAGTACCTCTGCTGAGGTCTATTCTGATTAGTCACCTAAGCCTTTCCATTTGGTTTTGGCTCAGTTTGACTTCTCTTTTGTTGGACCTCAGTTGGTCTTTTTCCCTTATCCAAAATCTGTGGTTGAAAGGTCACAGACTTAACAAAAACTCTCTTTGTGCCACTTGAAGAAGCAACACTTAGAGGACCTTCTGAAGGTTTTGGAATAAAGCCTATCCCACATTTGTTATTAGGATTGATTTGAAAGTTTTGAATCTCCTCTATGGCAAGAGAGGGTTTGTTGATAGCATTAATCCTTTTTAACAAAGTCTCTTCAGATTTTTGTAAGACATCAATTTTCAGGAGATATTCCTTTACTTGGCTTACCAATTTCAAATTCTCTTCTGTTAACCTTGTCTTAGACTCAGTAAGATCTTTTATCAGTTGATCTTTGCCATTTCCTTGACTCTTGAGGGTTTCAACCTCTTGTGTCAATTCAATGGTAGACTTAGCTGAGTTAAGATCTGCCTGATTCCCAGACTCAATTAACTTAGTGTTTTCTCTCAGGAGATTTTTGTTTTCATCTTGGAGACAAAAACTTGCTTCTTGCAACCTTGAGAAATCAATCATCAATTGTTCCAAAACGGACTGAAGATTGAGTTCCTCAGTTGACTCTGAGCTTAGCTCAGGTGAGTGTCCTAGAGAATTGGATGGTTTAGATTGTACCTCTGGTTCTTCTCTTGCCATGAGACACATGTCATCATCACTGCTGTCTGAGAACAGACCATCAGATGACTCCAGATCTTCATCAACATCCTCAGCCACCATGGCTTTTCTTTCTCCATATCTCCTGTCTCTTTTGGCTTGCCTTTCCTTCCCCTCCTTGGTGCTCAGTTGAGGACAATCATATTGAAAGTGCCCAACTTTCTTGCATTGGAAACATCTATTGGCGTCATCATTTCTTTCTTCAGTAGACTCCTTGGTCTTTGATGATGATCCTTCACCTCTGGAATAGTTCTTGTACTCTTTTCTCTTCTCTGGCTCAGTTAAGTTTTTCTCTCCTTCTTTGGTGTCTTTTTGAGGATAACTTCTTCCTTCTCTGTTATCCCTGTAAAATCTCTTATATTTGCCAAAACGGCTGTTAAGTTTCTCAAACCTTCTAGCCATCAGGCTGAGTTCCTCCTGCATCTCAGCCTTGCTCTGAGATTTGCTTGCCTTTGTACTCTTCTGAGGCTTTGGGGATTTTGGCTCAGTTTCCTTAGCTTTGAAGGCAACTCCCTTCTCAGCTGAGGTCTTATCAGGAGCCCTTTTCCTGTTCAGATCAAACTCATAAGCCTTAAGTTCAGAGAATACCTGTTGCATAGACATGCTGGATAGATCCTTGGTATTCTGCATCATCACAGAGTACACATCCCATCTTGAGGTTAGACCTCTCAGGATCTTTAAGGCAACTTCCCTTTTGGTATAGACTTTTCCCAGAGAGTTTATTTCATTCATAATGTCAGTGAACCTCCCATCAAGCTGGTAAATAGTCTCAGTGGGCTCCATGGTGAACTGCTCATACTTTTGAACAGCTACTGAAAGCTTGTTCTCCTTTATCTTGTCAGTTCCTTCACACATGAGAGCAAGAGTGTCCCATAGTTCCTTTGCAGTCTTGTAGTGGATCACTCTTCCCATTACAGAATCTGGAATGGTGGTGTAGAGAATGTTCATGGCTATGAAGTTGAGGTTGTTCCTACTCCTCTCATCTGCAGTGAAGTTATCTTCATCCTTGGGCCATTCTTCTCTAGGATCTGCAATAGTCTCAGCTGTAGTTCTGGGGTTAGGAGTTATAAAAATAAATGGACCTTTAGTAATAACCCTTAGCATTTCATCATGCACATAGGCAAGATGAGCTCTCATTCTGATCTTCCAGAAGTCATAGTTTTCCACTGAGAATTGTGGAAGCTTGTGATGAGACATATGGTTCAAGGGATTAACTTCCATGTTGTTCTCTGCTGGTGGTGCTACCCTAGCTGCATTGTCAGCCATAGTATATAAGCAAGTTTATCAAAAGATCAATTCAGATGACCTTGAAAATACCTTTAAGCACAAGGTATACTTAGAACAATGGTCTATTGAACCACTGCTCTGATACCAATTGTTGGTCCTAAAACGAGAAAACAGGTGTATGGAGGGGGGGGGGGGGGGAATACACCTATTGTTACAAATTAAAACTTCTTGTAAAACTTATCAGGTTACTTAAGACAGTAGCTCGTCAGTGGACTTGAGGTCTGCTGAGAGTTACTTGTGAAAGCTTACTGAGATAATACGTCCACTGAAAGCTCAAGACTTTCAGTTGAATTACTATCTAATTAGCTTTCAGATGCGGATTAGTGAGCCCTTTAGAAAACTCGTTTTACTTTGATAAACTTGATATTAACACACACTTAGGAAATAGCAGAAAGTGAGTACACAAGATATAAAGTGGTTCAGAGAAGAATCTCCTACGTCCACTGTCCTGATCAAACTGGAGAATTCCTTTCACTTGGAATTCCTTGTGTTATAGTGCCAAGGTGCACTGATCAACTAACCCTCTCTTAGGATGATTGATCACTAGGAAATTCCAGGTCCTAGTTCCCAAAACAAATCAGCTTTCAGACTGATACAACAATCAGCTTACTAACACCACTTAACACTAGCTCTCAACCTAAACACTGAGTAGGGTTTTGAGTAGAGTTTTGGTTCCAACTATTTTGAGATAATCCTTACAAATTTAGCTCAGGGCTTAGGATTGGATTATCTCTTTCTAAGATTTGGATATAACTTTTAAGCTTGTTTACAGAAGGTTTGTTAGGCTCTCTACAAATGTGAAACACTTGGGAAACAATGGTAATTTCGAGTGCTTCTTGTTGTTATGAATGTAGAGATAGCTTTGATCTTGTGAGTTTCCCGTGCATAGAAATGAGCACGTCCTTCTGTATTTATAGGCTTCCTTGAAAAGCTTCCCGTTGGATTTGAATCTTCTCAAGTAAGTCTTCTTGTATCTGATTGGCTCAAACGACTCTATTTGAAGCTTTAAGTCTTGTCAAGAAACGGCTGAAAGACCATGCCTGTTCACCAACTTTCTGTAGATTGCTAGGGAAAGACTTTTGGTACTTGTCAGTCTGGGGCAGGTCGGCTGTCAGTAAAGTACACTGACGTGTCATCTTCTCATTGGACCTTCAGTCTGCTTGCCCAGTTTCTTGTCTTGCTTTAAGGTGGAACTCCTCTGAGAGAACCTTCTTATTCCTTCATTTATTGTAAGCTTCACTGAAATTCGATTTGCCTTGTTCCAACCAGATTAACTAACAGCTTTTAATATGTTTAGCATTGAATGTGCTTGTTAGTTCTCATCAGTGGACCTTGGTCCTCTCCTGATGGTTTTAGTCTTAGTGAGAATGTACTTAGAAAACATTCAAGACTTAGACCGTTTCTCAGATCACCTGTCTTCAGTGGACTTCGTCTTCAGCAGACTTCATTCTTTAATACACTCTAGAAATTACTAACTGCACTTCAATTCCTTAACAATTGAACTGATTAATTAAACACTAACTCTACTGAATGTTTTACATACAAATCAACTTAGGAGGAACATTTTGGCTTCTAATCAAAACCTAAGTCTTATACAATTTCCCAACAAATTATTTCTTCTCATTTCTTCATCTTGTAGTTTTTGTAATTTTCGTTCATAAAAAAAGCCTTTCAATGTTGTCTTACTTAAGAAAAATAGTTTGTCTACTTGGGAAAAAATGTTTGTCTTACTGGGAAAAAAATATTTTTCTCGCAATTAAAAATATTTATCTTGCTGGAAAAATATTAGTCTCGCTGGGGTCCATCGAGATAGTATTCAGATATTCATAATTTGAGCTTGTGAATATATGAATATTGTCTCGGTGAGTTTGATAACTCTTGTCCATCAAGACAAAAATATTGCCAGCGAGATAAACTTTTTTCCTAACGAGATAAAAATTTTATCCTACGAGACAATATTCAAATATTCATACTCTGTACTTATGAATATTTGAATATTGTTCGATGGGTATAATTTTTGTCTAAAGATGATTTTTTTCTATATCACGCCCCAATTTTCATAATAGTAAATTTTGCAAAAACACGAGAATGATTTCGAATAAAAAGGCGTGAACTAAAAATTTACTTATGTTGGTCCCGGTACAAGACTGAGAGATACGTGTATGGGGGAGAGAGAATACACGTATACAAAATTTTCTTTTCTTTCAACTGATTGAGTCCCCCTTTCTCAGAGTGGTGTAGAACTCAGGGTTGATAACACCCCTACTAACTGCAAATGAATACTGGTCAGTTGGCTAACTATCAACTTGAGTTCAGTGCAGAACGCGTGAGCCCTGAAAGTTTATAGTCTTGTTGATGTTTGCTTTCTGAAAACTTGATTACTATTTTCTGAAGTAATGTTTAGAAGACTAGTGTTTAGTTTGATGATCAGGCTGATTGATTCGTGCCTGATAAATAATGCAATGAATGACTTAATGAATAAACATTTAAGAGCAATAATCAAAGCAATAAAGAACACAAGGAAGTAACGTGGTTCAGAGACTCAAGCTCCTACGTCCACGGTCCTGATTTAACAGGAGAATCCACTAAGGATTGGCTTATTTTTAACGTGCCAAGGTGCACCAGAATCAGCTACACTTACTGACCCTTACTTCCTTCTTCTAACTCACTAACAACCTTAACCAACAAACCTGACTAGAGGGTTTTGGTTTCAATTTTGTTTCCAAATAAGGTTGTGATTATCCGTACAAGTCTAAGCTATGCTAAGGATGGATAATCACTTCTAAGCTTAAGATATTACAATGAACGCTCAGTGGAATACAGAATAACTCTCTTTGCTAAGAAACACTTGGGAAATTTATGGTTTTCGATTGCTTCTTTGAACGCTGAATGCTTTTGAACGCTTGAGAGTTTGAGTAATTTATGGCTTGGAAATTTCCCATAACCTTGAATGGGTTCAAGGCCTTATGTATTTATTGGTAACTTTAAAAACTATCACTTGTAAGAGATAGCCTTCTAGGTCATCTACGTAGGGTTTGTTCAACGGATAAATCTCCCATGCAGCAGCTGTCCTTGCATGGATTTGGTAATGCATTTAATGCTCCATTTAATGCTTGCCCGTTGAAAAGTGCAGTCTGAACTCAGTCTTCATGTCAGGTCCGTACGTGCATGTCCTTCCTGGATTGGTCCACGTCATCAGGTTGGTGAGAATGTCAGAACTCATTCTTATGCTTCAAGCTTGTCTTATTAAGTTTTTTTTTGTCTCAAACACAACGGTCTTGTCCTGACGCTGACATTCTTTTTGCATTGCCTAGCCCTACTCCAAGTCTTTTCCCATTACTCAGTATCATCCTGTTCCCTACAGGACTGAGTTAGTAATGACCTCAGGGTCATACTCTTCATCATTACTTAGCCAGCTTAGAGAGACTGCCGTAAGTTCAGGATGGTGCTCTTGTGTCTTCACGCTTCAGTCTAGATTGTCATCAACGAGTACTCCTCTCATTGAGTTCCTGTGAAATGTAAAATAACTAAGTACAAATCTAACCAAGACTAGCCTGACCAAAACACACTAAGGCAAATCATCTTTTCAGGGGCTTTGGGATCTAATCAAAACTGACATTGTCCCAACAATTTCCCCATTTTTGATGATGCCAAAACACTGAAAAGATCCTCAAAACACTTAGAGGAAAAAAATCCTATCTATAAGATAAGTCAGTGTTAGAGCAATTCTTGATAAAGTACAGAATTTAAATAACAGCAAAAAAGACAATGAGTTTTTGTCTGTGGGCAAATGTAATAAATTTCATTGATGATAAGGAATTGAGTACAATGACTTAATATATTACAAGAATTTAATGAATATTCAGACTAATCTCATTTCAGGTTCGAGTCCATATCCAGCATATACTCTTGCCTTCAACTCATCAACGCGCTTCATCTGGTTCACATATCCTTCAACCTTTGCAATCTTCAAGACCTCTGATATAATAGCCTTAGTGTTATGCTATGTAGTTCCAGGGACAAGAGGTGGTTAGCGAGTTACAAACTCAGGGGCCTTGATCTGGACTTTGGCTTAGTCAGCTTCCTCCAAGATCTTCTCGAGCAGTTCAGGATGGTTATCCGCCATATAGTCAGTGAAGTGGGCATCGATGTCTTCAGATTCACCCCACTTCTTCACAATGTACCAGAGCCTGACAAACTCGTCCCTGGCATCCAACCAGAACTCTTTCAACGTCTCTGATATGAACTCATCGACGAGAACTGTCCTCTCCACTGATTCAGGCTTCTTCACTTATAGCAGCGTGGTCTTCCTTGCAGTCGGCCTCTTTCTGTACTTCTGTGGTTCAGGCTTCGCCTTCCTCCTCCTTAGCAAACTAATCATCGCATCATCAAGTTCTTTTTGTTGTAGATCAGTGATATCAGACAGCTTCTCCACCTTCTTCTCCAGAATGCGCATCTTCTCCTTCTGAGCAAAATCAGCCCTGTGCTCAGCCTCAGTCTTCTCAGGGGCAGCTCCCCACGCCTCTGCACATAACTCAGCCACTTTTTCCGCAGAATAGGTGATTGGGTTCTTCCTTGTGTTCACTGGCGGAGATTTCTGAACGACTGAAGATTCTGGAATTGAAGGGAGTTGAGGATCTTGCTCCTCTGAAGGTTCATTAGCCTGAGCCGCTGCAGCCAATCTGGCTAACTTCCTTGGTCTACGCACCACAACCTCATTTCTTGGTCCCTTGTATTCCTCAGGAACGGATCTTTTCTTGGTCTTTTTCCCCTTTTTGGCATCATCTCTTGGGGAAGGGAGTGCCTCTGGTGCAGCATCCTCCTTAGAATTAATGACAAAAGCAGTGAGAGATTGTACCTCAACAAGATGCTCCTTTATGAGATTGACCCCTGATGCAATACCAGACCCTGCGAAAGACACGTTCGCAGTGCTTGGATCAATCTTAGCCTCAAACTTCTCCACTACAGAGTTCAAGCATTGCTCAGTATCAGTCAGCTTCCTCTCAGCGCAGGACAACTTCTCCTCAGTGATAGCCAACTTTGCCTCTATCTTCACTGACTCTTCAGCTATCCTCTTTGACTCAGCCGCGATCCTATCAGCCTCCTGAGCCATCTTGGCTACTGAGTCGTTCAGGGTTTGAGAGAACAATTCAGCTGCCTGGCTCGCCAAGTGATCCACATCTTTGTCCATTCCTGCATCGTGTTCGTCCCTGACCAGAGTCAGAGAGTTGGCCATCAGCTGCTTCATGGTCTTCCTTTTAGCCTTGACGGAGGAGATGGTGGTCAACATTATTTTCTTTAAACTCTTCACTTCAGAGTTGGCCACCGTCTTCAGTACAGACTTCACCCATCTCAACTGTTTCGGAATCCCCTGATCTTTAGCATCGGCCTGAGCCTTGATCATTTGCACTTGCTGCTGCAACTCAGTGAGATTCTCAGCTGTTTTCTCTTGCTTGACTTGAACAATGCTGGTGTAGTTTGCTCGTCCAGTTCCCATAATTATAACCTCATCTTCATCAATTTGGGCATTGTCAGGCTGTGGCTGCTCTCTCTTGTCAGCCCCTGTACTTTTAGTCCCCTCTTCAGGGTGTATTAAAGGCAGTTTTGGAGAAGTTGTAGCCGCCTGCTCAGGCTCAGCCACACTTACTCGAACTTCAGGAACTTGTCCTTTAGAACTAGGAGCCACCTTGGACGCCTCTACAACATCCTCCTGTGTCTCAGGGCAGGGAGTCCCTTCATCGACTGTTGTATCATTGGCGGCTGAGATGTTCTCAACATCCTCAGCGACTGGTCTACCCTTGGCTCCAGTCTCCTTCATCACACATTCCCCCTGAGCCTCAGGCTCAGAGTTCATCCTCTCTACTTCCTTGGCCGTTTCTTTGACCAACTTCTCATTCACTCCACCCTGATCACCATTGCCCTCATCATCATCCTAATCACCCTCAGGATCATCCTCGTAGTCTTCCTTACGGGAAATCTTCATTTCCTCCACCAGCTGCTTGAGATTGTCAAAGTTTAAGAGCTGTAGCCAGCTGGTGATATTGAAGAATGAGCATAGATGAGCCTCATCCGTCTCCCAATGCTCCCAGCCTCTGGCATCCACCAACATATGCTGCTCCTGCATGTTGGATTGTTTGAAATCCAGCCATACTTTCAGCTCGATGACATTAGCGCATAACACCTTGTACTTGTGCAGATTAGGCCAGTATTTGGAAACCCATTCGCAGGTAATCCCACTGAGCAGGTTCTCATACATTCCTCTCATCAACCCAGCATCCAGCTCCTCCTCCTCCTCCTCCGCTTCATTGAAGAACTCTTCAACTTCTGAGGCTGATGGCTCATTTGGATCCTTGGAAGAAATAGGGAAATCCTCAAGAGTGGGTAGGTGAGTGGAAGTATTTGGGATATTTGGCTCTGACTCAGGTTGTGGTGGGGGTAGGTCAGTGTTTGGGTGAGGGATGGAGGATTCAGTGGGGTTTGAGGTGGTTTGAGGTTCAGAGATGGTTGAGGGTTGGGGTTCAGTGTGGTTAGGGAGATCAGGTTGGAGAATCTCTGCTGAGTCATTGGTATCTCTGACCTGATCTAAGTCAGAGGCTCGTGGAGAGCTTGACTTTTCCCTGACTGGGCTGACCTCCTTCAGCGCCTTTGCAGGGGACTTCTTAGGCCCCTTCCTTAGCCTCTTCAGCGGTCTTGGCTCCTTCTCAATAATTTTCGTCCTGACGTCATCGTCAGTCTCCTAAGCCTCAGAAGCGACACTCTTGGAGACTATCTCAGTCCCTTTCTTCAGTCCCTTAGCCGTAGCCTTTGTGACGTCCCCACATAATATAGTACGGAAAATATGATAGGAACGACACTAAAACAGTACTTTGTATTAAAATATACACACGCCACACATCTACACCGCAGAAGTAGTAAATAAGTAAGATCGTTGCTTAAGTTACAAATCCAAAATTTAAAAACATAATTCTTGAAACATAAAGTTTTTAAGAAAACTCCACAGCCTGCCGAGTTCATTCGCCCACGTCAGGATCCACAACATCTGTAAAAAAAAAAGTGGAAGGGATAAGTGTTTGTAAACACTTAGTGGGAAATATCTTGTTAATTACACAAACTAAACATCAATTGTTTATAACATGTGAGCCCTCAGAATTTCACCGGGTATCTCCTTGGATGGCGCGACCAACCCGTGGTGCCGGAGCGACCGGACTATCTCATTTTCCAATATATAGTTGGACTATCTCAGGGGCCAGTCGATAGCGGGTCAGACTCAAAATATTTAACATTCAACATTTAATAAGTGCAACTAAAATAATAATAAAACACTCGGTGAAGAGTGAAGTGATTCCCCACCTTGCAGGTTTGTACCTACAAGTAAAATTTTTAAAATAGAAACATTGTTACTTATCCCTTCATTTGTAAAATTCACATATTATACTCGTATAATGACTTGAATTTAAATCTCCATACATATTCAAATATTGTATACTAACACACAAATATCAATTAAGTGTATAAAATCATCAAATAACAAGTTATAAATAAATATTGACTGTAAAAATGTAACCGGACCATTTCGAACCCTTCATAAAAACTCGATTTTGGCAGATTACACACCTAACTTTGAAAATTCATATTAAATTATCTATACGTCCAAAAATTATGAAATTTTAAAAGTGGATTCCCAACTCAATAAATTTTACCACCATATTTCTAGATTTCTCAAACTCTTTACCAATCATCATATATTTCGTAATGAACACACTGTTACAGATTCTGGTCACTTAATTTTAAAAATTCACCATAAATCAACCATAAGTCCAATACTCCTGAAATTTTAACCATGAACTCCCAATTTCATGTAATTTATCAAAATACTTTGGTTTTTTATAAAAAACTAACCAATTATTCTCAGATCATAGCAAACTTCTACTGTTCCTGTTATAGAGTCCAAAACCCTAGTTCAACTTTGAAAAATTACCATGCATCGAATACTACTCCAAAAGCTATGAAATTTGAAACCTAAGTTCCTTCACAAGTCTACTTTCACCTATAAACTTTTCAGAACTTTCCACCAAATGAATTGGTCAAAAACAAATTTACCCCAAAGTTGGTCCAGAAATTCGGTTTTATGCATACATGAAGAACATATCATCTTAAACTCACTTTAAACCATATAATTTCATGATTTCTACTTCTAAAGCATAGATAATCAAATAATAAACATGATTTTGTTCATAACATATGAATAATTTGAATTAAACATTCAAAACATGAAGTAAAGCTCATATATCATGCAAATCACTTATCAAAATCATTTTCCTATCATTTAATTCACAACTCATGCATAAACTTCATACTAAAACTCAATTAATCACTTATTCAAGAAGAGAAACTTACTTATAGATTGATAGCTAAAAGAAATTCCTTCTTCTCCCTTTTCAACTTCTAAGTATAAGTGTAGTATTTGTTCTAATTTTCTTTCTCTAAGCTTATACCTATTTATGCATGAATGGTCTTGTATTTATAGGAGAAGCAATACTTGAATAAGTGATTAATTGAGTTTTAGTATGAAGTTTATGCATGAGTTGTGAATTAAATGATAGGAAAATGAGTTTGATAAGTGATTTACATGATATATGAGCTTTACTTCATGTTTTAAATGTTTAATTCAAATTCTTCATATGTTATGAATAAAATCATGTTTATTATTTGATTATCTATTCTTTAGAAGTATAAATCATGAAATTATATGGTTTAAAGTGAGTTTAAGATGATATGTTCTTCATGTATGCATAAAACCGAATTTCTGGACCAACTTTGGGGTAAAAATGTTTTTGACCAATTCATTTGGTGGAAAATTCTGAAAATTTTATAGGTGAAAGTAGACTTGTGAAGGAATGTAGGTTTCAAATTTCATAGCTTTTAGAGTAGTATTCGATGCATGGTGATTTTTCAAAGTTGAACTAGGGTTTTGGACTCTATAACAGGAACAGTAGAAGTTTGCTATGATCTGAGAATAATTGATTATGTTTTTATAGAAAACCAAAGTACGTTAATAAATTACATGAAGTTGGAAGTTCATGGTTAAAGTTTCAGGAGTATTGGACTTATGGTTGATTTATGGTGAATTTTTAAAGTTAAGTGACTAAAATCTGTAACAGTGTGTTCATTACGAAATATTTAATAATTGGTAAAGAGTTTGAGAAATCTGGAAAGATAGTGATAAACTATATTGAGTTGGAAATTAACTGTTAAAATTTCAAAATTTTTGGACGTATAGATAGTTTAATATGAATTTTCAAAGTTAGGTATGTAATCTGCCAAAATCGAATTTTTATGAAGGGTTCGAAATGGTCCGGTTATATTTTTACAGTCAATATTTATTTATAACTTGTTATTTGATGATTTTATACACTTAATTGATATTTGTGTATTAGTATACAATATTTGAATATGTATGGAGATTTGAATTCAAGTCATTATACGAGTATAATATGTGAATTTTACAAATGAAGGGATAAGTAACAATGTTTCTATTGTAAAAAAATTTACTTGTAGGTACAAACCTGCAAGGTGGAGAATCACTTCACTCTTCACCGAGTGTTTTATTATTATTTTAATTGCACTTATTAAATGTTGAATGTTAAATATTTTGAGTCTGGCCCGCTATCGACTGGCCCCTGAGATAGTCCAACTATATGTTGGCAAATGAGATAGTCCGGTCGCTCCGGCACCACGGGTTGGTCACGCCACCCAAGGAGATACCTGGTGAAATTCCGGGGGCTCACATGTTATAAACAATTGATGTTTAGTTTGTGCAATTAACAAGAGATTTCCCACTAAGTGTTTACAAGCACTTATCCCTTCCACTTTTAATTTTTTTTTACAGATGCTGTGGATCCTGACGTGGGCGAATGAACTCGGCAGGCTGTGGAGTTTTCTTAAAAACTTTATGTTTCAAGAATTATATTTTTAAATTTTGGGTTTGTAACTTAAGCTACGATCATACTTATTTACTACTTCCGCTGTGTAGATGTGTGGCGTGTGTATATTTTAATACAAAGTACTATTTTAGTGTCGTTCCTACTTGTGCCACGTCATATTTTCCGTACTATATTAAGTGGGGACATCACAGGTGGTATCAGAGCCAGGTTCGCCTGCTAAAGAATTTTCAAAAATAGTGTGTGTTTTAAAAATTTAAAAAGAAACAGCCATACCGAGGTCATTCTCCCCAACAGGATCAAGTAAATATTTCATAAATGCTTAAATTATGTTATTTGTTTGAATTGTGATCGATTATTTAAAAGTTTGTGCAGTTATTTAAATTGTATTATATTATTGATTGAACTAACCAATAAAATATGTTGAGTAATCAGAAATGGATGATGACATTAGAAGACAGAACATTAAAAGATTGGAGCGAGTATGAGAAACTGGTAGAACCGAAGTTGAGGATTTAGGAGCTCATGTTGGAGAAATAACATCACAATATCGACATGCATTAATGAATGAATACCATATGAATGATGATTATTACTGTCACTTGCTTCTTGATACCATGCCATCTACCTGGTTACGTGTATCCCTGGAGATACTTGATTATGTGTTTGATAAACATGGTCATCTGTCCTTTCCATGCTTTACTTCAATGTTATACTGTGAGTGGGCTCAGTTAGAGACAGTTCATTTTACCCCACTTCGTCCAAGTTTTGAGATGAGGGAAAGTCAGGAAGGGCGTCTCGATCAAGAATCGGTGCAAGAAAGCTGTGGAAGGCAGGAGGATAATAACCAGGAAAGTTCTGAGATGGAGGAGGATAGCAGCAGTAGTTCAATCGAGATGTGGGAGGAAAAGAAGAAGGAATCAGAAATAATCATCATTGACGATGATTAAAACTATATGTTTTATGTACTTTATCTGATATATATATGCTATGTGACTATATGAAATTTATATGATATTAGTAGATATATGTACTTAATATGTACTAAATGCTCTTGATGTACTATATGCTTTTGGATGTAATATATGATGTATTTTGAATATATGAAATATATGTCATAATTATTATGTAATTTAATTGTTACTAATGAATTTGTTATTGAATAGAACTATGAGTCGTAGGGAAAACCAAAACAACTCAGACATGAGCGAGGATCTAGCTTCCGTTTTGAGGGGGTTAGCTCAGCAACTAGGTCAGCAAAGCCAATCATCCCAAACACCTGTATCTTCAGCCCAAAACCATGATATTGTTAGCCAATTTAAGAAATTTAGACCCTCAACCCTGACCGGGAAAGAAAACCCTATGGAAGTAGAAAACTGGATTCAGAGCTTGGAGAAAATATTCACTTATCTTAAGTGCACCGATGAGCAGAAAGTAGTCTTGTGCTATCTTTCAGCTGTCTGAGGATGCAGATTATTGGTGGGAAGGTCATTGTAGAACAATGACGGAAGAAGCACGAATGTCAGTTACTTGAGAGAAATTCGTAGAAGCAGTGGTTAAGAATTATATACCACAGTCATTCTTAGATCAGAAGAAGACCAAATTTCTACAGTTGAAGCAGGGAAATCTGACAGTGCAAGAATATGAAAGGAAGTTTAATCAATTGGGAAGGTATGCTTCTCATTTGATTAATACTGATGACAGGAAGGCAAAGAGATTTGTTCAAAACCTACGTCCAGAGATTAGTACCATCTTAGTAGCACAAGATATTAAGTCCTATGCCCAGATGTTCGAGAAAGCTCAAACGAGAGCAGCGTATATGAAACCAGAAGAAGTAAGAAATTCAGAATCACAGTCAAATAAAAGAAAGTGGGTTGATGCGAAACAAGGAGGAAATTTTAAGCAAGTCAAAAAGACGGGAATGGTACTACAACAACAACAGAGGCCATCTAAATGCAGAAATTGTGGAAAAGAACATTTTGGACAATGCCAGAAAGGAACAGGGGTATGTTATAAGTGTAAAGAACCTGGACATCTTATAACTGATTGTCCAAAGCTGAGGGGACAACAGAAGATGACACCTGCTCGAGTATTTACCATGAGTCAGCAGGAGGCGACAGCAAATCCGGAAGTGATGGCAGGTATGTTCAAAATATTCCAAATACCTATTTTCACATTATTCGATACTGGTGCTACGCATTCATTCATCTCTACGAAGATGTTTGAACAAATTGAGACCACTCATATTATAGTAGAAGAAGATTTCCTAGAAGTAAACATTCCCTCTGGTAGTACGACACAATCCTTAGGACTGTGTAGGAATGTGAAGATTAATTTTGAGCATGCAATACTCCCGGCAAATCTACATATAATAGAAATGAAGGACTTTGATATTATCTTGGGAATGGACTGGCTCATAGCTAATCATGCTCTCATCAAGTGTCAAGAAAAAGAAATATCAGTACGGAGATCAGAGGATGTGAACTTTACACTATATGGTGCTAGAATTGGAACTATACCTCAAGTAATTTCAGCAATGAAAGCCCGGAAATTATTGAGGAAAGGAAAAAATGCGGCATTTCTAGTAAATATTTTAGCAACAGAATCCGATGGTCCAACATTGGATGACGTGCCAGTAGTATGTGAATACAAGGATGTATTCCCAGATGATTTGCCAGGATTACCCCTAGATCGTCAGTTGGATTTCACTATTGATTTGATACCTGGAGCCGCGCAGGTTTCTAAAGCACCTTATAGAATGGCACCAAAGGAGTTACATGAGCTAAAGGTGCAATTGCAAGAATTATTGGACAAGGGCTTTATTCGACCAAGTGTGTCACCATGGGGTGCACCAGTATTATTTGTGAAAAAGAAAGATGGATTGTTGAGGATGTGCATCGATTATCGAGAAATGAATAAGCTCACTATCAAGAATAAATATCCACTTCCCAGAATCAAAGATCTGTTTGATCAGTTAAGAGGAGCTTGTATATTTTCAAAAATTGATTTGAGATCGGAATATCATCAGATAAAGATTAAAGAAAACGATATTCCGAAGACAACATTCAGAACCCGATATGGTCATTATGAGTTCGTAGTGTTACCTTTTGGACTCAGTAATGCGCCAGCTATATTTATGGATTTGATGAATCGGGTATTTCATCAATATTTAGATCAATTTGTGATCGTCTTTATTGATGATATTCTAGTATATTCAAGAAATCAGGAGCAGCATGCAGAACATCTTCGAATTACATTGGAAACTCTGAGGAAAGAGAAATTGTATGCTAAATTAAAGAAGTGCGAATTCTGGTTGGATAAAGTTGTATTTCTTGGACATACGGTTTCAGCTTTGGGAATAGAAGTTGACCCAACAAAGGTAGAAGCTGTAAACCAATGGAAGACACCAACTAATGTGAACGAAATCAGAAGTTTTCTTGGTTTAGCCGGGTATTATCGAAGATTCATTGAAGGGTTTGCTCGGATTGCAAAACCCTTGACTCAGTTGACTCGGAAAGAAACAAAGTTTGAATGGACAGAAGAATGTGAAAGGAGTTTTCAAGAACTAAAGCAAAGATTAACAATGGCCCCAGTTCTTACAATTCCTGAAGGTACAGAAGGATTTATTGTGTACAGTGATGCTTCTAAATAAGGCTTGGGATGTGTACTTATGCAGAATGGGAAAGTAGTAGCGTACGCATCAAGATAATTAAAACCACATGAGCAGAACTATCCTACGCATGATTTAGAGCTAGCAGCAGTTGTGCATGCACTCAAGATTTGGAGGCATTACTTGTATGGAAGTAAATGCCAGATCTACACAGATCAGAAGAGTTTGAAGTATATCTTCGAACAGAAGGAATTGAACATGAGACAAAGAAGATGGTTAGAGTTGGTAAAAGATTATGATTGTGAAATATTATACCATCCAGGAAGGGCAAATGTAGTAGCAGACACCTTAAGTCGCAAGGGAAAGAGCAATGCTTTGATTGTGAAACCAACCTTGAAGGAAAGAATAGCAAAATCTCAATATGACGATGCATTCTTAGAGAAGATAAAACAAAAGATCAAGGAAGGTAAAGCAAAGGAGTTTTCAGTATGTGAGGATGGTACATTGGTATGTCGAGGAAGAATATATGTCCCAGAAAAAGAAGAACTCAAGAAGGAAATATTGGAAGAAGCACATTCTACACCATATACAGTTCATCCTGGAGGAACGAAAGTGTACCAAGAATTAAAGAAGTTGTTCTGGTGGAGAAATATGAAGAGGGATATTGGAAATTTCGTACAGAAATGTTTGACATGTCAGCAGGTGAAAGCTAAGCATCAATAACCATCAGGATTATTAAAGCCGCTTGAGATTCCTGAATGGAAGTGGGAACATATTACAATGGATTTTTTGGTAGGATTGCCCAAGTCAATACAAGGAAATGAAGCTATTTGGGTAATTGTCGACAGACTGATCAAGACGGTATATTTCCTACCAATAAAGACGACGTTCACATTGGATAAACTGGCTCAGATTTATATTAAGGAAATTGTCCGATTACATGGAGTTCCAATTTCTATTATGTCAGATAGAGATCCACGATTTACATCAAAATTCTGGCACAACCTTCAAGAAGCTATGGGCACAAAGTTGAAATTCAGTACAACTTTTCATCCTCAAACAGATGGTCAATCGGAAAGAACAATTCAAACTTTGGAAGATATATTGAGAGCTTGTATCATTGATTTCGGAGGAAGTTGGGAAAGGTACCTACCTTTAGTGGAATTTGCCTACAACAATAGTTATCAGGCTACAATTGAAATGGCACCGTACGAAGCATTGTACGGAAGGAAGTGCAGATCTCCACTATGCTGGTGGACCACGCTGTCGAGGCGCGCCAAATTAGATTAAATAAGTAACCCTGGTTTACTCTACTATTTTGTAGCAGTGGTAAATAGGGGTCGATCCACAGGGAACATAGAAACTAAATTATGTAGTACGAACAAATTAATAGAGACACTAAACAAATAAACACGGAGGGGGGGGGGGGGATTGGATTGATTTTGTTGACTATTAAACTACTAAAATTGAAATCAAAATTTAAACTAAGCAAATAAATTTCACACAACTAGAATTCAAATAATTAAACGACTCCAATTCACGGTTCAATCTCCACTTGGTTTTAACTATGCTACCCAAACGTATTATTCGCTCAACTTATTTCTTGGATTAATGACCCTCGACAAACAACAAGCTCTGTTTATCGGTTTTATTCCTTAATTATGTTCAATTGAAACAAGCTCTCCAACGAACCTTTCTAACCAAACAGTCTAGATACGCTCTTAGATTTAATTTGGTAGAAGCATTAAGATCTAGAATAATAGATCAAATAAATTCCCGAACACGCTAGCTTGGTTCGAAAGAATCCAACTTATATCACCCTAGTAAAATACTAGTTGCTACTGATTGGCATATAAATTGCAACAATTACGGATTACAACCTACGCACTAGCAAACATGCATGAATTAATTAACCTAGGTGGCTAATCCAAATTAATTAAACACACAATTGAGAAATGAAAATAGATAATATAAGTAATCCGATTAATAAGTCTCACGAATAAAACAGGTTCAAATAGCAATCATCAAAACACAAGTATCGAAATCCCCGAAATCGGAATATGGGTTTTAGCCTTCCATAGGCTTAAAATAAATAGCAACGTCTAAATGAGAAAACATAAAAAAACAAAATCAAAAGCTTCTTCAAAATCTCTTGCTTGCTTCCCTGCGCAGGTGCTTGCTTCGGACTTGGTGGGCGTGATTGCATGCGTGTATCATATCCCCCGCCGGCTGCTGCTTGCTTGCATATATATGCGTAGAGATTAGGGCCTAGGGCTGCTGCCCTTTTTCCAAAAGTATCCAAGAAGGGCTGGGCCCTTTAGTTCTTTTAGCCGTGTGAATCTTCTGAGAAATGGAAAGGAAAAATCTCCATCTTTGGTAAGTAAATCCTCAAGATCTTCATTAATTAATTTTCCATTCTTGAAATCTCGAGTGGACCCGCAACTCATGCACTCTTTCGTCTATTGCAATGAAAAGTCCCTATCAATTAAGAAATTAACAAGATAAAGATAAGTGTGGGTTTTATCAATCCAAAAATACAAAAGTGATAAAACACACAATTTCATTATAATTGAGTGAAATAAATCACACTCAATTAAACTAAAATTACGCATTAATTCACACTTATCAAATTCCCCCACACTTAATTCTTTGCTTGTCCTCAAGCAAACAACATACACAAAACATAGCGAGTCAAATCTTGTACACCAAATAGCTTAAGAAAACGACACTACCAAGGGAAAATAAATGATCAAGATTCAAATGCAACCCAAAAAGAATATGGACCGTCTCACCAACTCCGTATAATTTCATTAAACTCCAATGCACAAAGATCTAAGGCCCTCACAATGGATATCACACAATCACGCTCAAGTGTATGAAAGGGGTACCAAAAACACTCATTGTCAAATCATAATGTGCTATCACCATATGCTTGCTCAAAAATCAAATCTCCACTACTTAAAAAAAAGGTGAAACCCATGCACAAATCAAAAGGTTTTTCATTAGGTTGTAACGTGGCTTTGGGTAAGGTAGGATAAAGGGAAAAATATGTGGCTCGTTAGTTGAGATTCATCACGGACTTAAGTGCACAACAAGCCTAGAAACATCAATCACCTCCATTTTTCTTGCAATCAACAACTCAACTCCCATATCAAAAACTAGAAGGACGAACTGATCAACAAATTTTGATTCTCAACACATCATTCATTCTCTTCTAATTTTCCTTACTTCACAAAACAACCACTTTTCCCAGCTTTTTTTTGCTGGGTTATCTATTTTTCTTTTCAACACCAGGATCACAAAAATTCCCTTTCTATTGCCACTTTCGACGTCAAAATACCATGACTTTTCACAAAACAAAGCATGCACCTAAACCGTAATAAAATCTCAACCAAAGGGGTGCAAATGGACGAGTCTTCAAAAGAAAATAGGAAAGTGGCTGACACGTATGGGCTTCATCAAAGGAAAGGCTTAGGCTCAACTTAGCTTCTAGGGATAAATGCGACATGGTGGAACATATAAGCCAAAGGGGTTAATCCTAGATGCCTTTATCATATTAATGCACGAGTTCACAAATGTAGTCTCAAAATGCATAAGAGAGCAAGTTCTAGAATAGACACACTACGATCGACCTCTCAATCAAGAAAAACGAGCATATATGTATGATAAATTGCTCATAGGCTCAAAAGCTCACAACATGGGTTTTTGGCATTAAAATCTCGTGCATTTTCGTCCAAATTCATTACACAAAATTAGCAACTCGACCATCATTCAACAAGAGCCAACACAATGAATCAATCACATACGTCTCCCTAGTCATGCCATGATACTCAAACAATTAGTGCACAAGACTTGACCAACAAATACGCTCAAGGACAACATGCCAACTAAGACCACCACAAGCGAAAAAAAAAAGATGAAAAATAGCAGCTAACAACGATTTCTAAGAAAATCAGCAAAATGATCAACTAAAACACACAACCTCCACTACACCATGCCTTGCAAAAAAACATGATCAACTCACCCCCCACACTTAAATCCTTGCTTGTCCACAAGCAAACAAAACAAGGGAAATAAATAAAGCAAACAAGGGTGTGCAAGACATGGAAAAGAAACACCTGATTAGTGACGAGGCGTGGGGTGATGTCCCCCACGTTGGAACCTTTCAACTTCGGCTGCTAAATGCTGATTTTCTCGTAACAGGAATCGACACTCGTTCTCCACTAGCTCTAGACGTCGCCGGACAGCAGCTAAGGATCGATCATCGGGAACAGCTGGAGGCGGCCCGGGGCGGGGCTGGAACGGGGCTGCCCGTTGGGGCAACGAGGGCTGCAACATCAAGAGGTTCTCATTCACCCGGGGATTCGTAAAATCTGGATTCGGCAAAGCTATGGTGGTGCCCTCGGAAATCAGCCACTTGAACCCGCGTCGATCTTCCGTGAGGACTCCCATCTGTTTCAATAACGTACCATCTAGTGTGGCAACATCTCCAACCGGCTGATGGCTGGACAAATCGAGCCCGAGGGACTGAGCAATAGCTGTGACAAATCCTCCCATAACCAAAGGCTCTAGCGTGTTAACAACACCGATGAACTGGGTAAGGATGCGAACTTCATAAAAAGCTCGCTCTTTGATAATCATGTGGAATAGAGCGGAGAGCTCGAAGGTCTCCACCATGTTCCGGTTCGTGTAACGACCAGCTACAATATACGCCATAAGGCGCTGAAGATAGCGGAGTACCGGGTTTCGGATAGCAGTGGCTTTCGATCGACCGGCGTGATACTCTCCATAGTTGTGGGTAATCATGCCCCAACAGGGGCTCCAATTAAAACTGCAGGACTCCGTTTCCTGGAAAGGTAGCCCAAGCGCTTCCCGAAAATCATTCACACTCCAACTATGGCTACGACCACCTAACCGAAATGAAAAATCACCTCCATCCGGATCAACCAAAACAACAAAACTATAGAATTCATAAGTCAAATCCTCATACGCCACCCAATTACCCGTCATCACACGACGCCATCCCAAAACGTCTAACATATGTACAACATCATCCAATAATACCAACTGAGGCAAAATGCATTCATCAAGATAAACTGGAGGCAGTACCTTCCTATTCAACAGTCGGGTGTAGCGTTGAATCTGTCCCGGGCTCCCGAAACGGATGTTGTGGCGGTTAACGTAGGTGTCGAGCAGTGAACCATGGACCCGGGGAATCTGTGAAGCAGAATGAGGTGGAGGGTGAGCCTCGTCAACAGTAGAGACGGGCGGTGTACTGGAAGAAGTGCCATCACCCGGTTCCACGCGGGCCCGTCTGGTTCTTGGCGGCATAAGAAAGGCGGGGGATTGAGGAGTGCGCACGGCGAACAGGGGCGCTGGGGTCAAGCGGCGCACGAGCGCTGCTGTGTGAAGGCTCTCGATGGAAAAGTTGAGAAGCGCCAAGGCGGCGCGACTGAGGGTGACGGCCGCGCTGAGTGAAGTGCTGGGTCGCGCGGATGCGCGCTGGAGAAGTGGCGGCGATTTCTGGCTGAATAGAAAAAAGGGCGAAAACCGCGCTCTGACACTGGTCTGGCCATGCTGTGCGCGGGTTCACTGTGAGAGGTGGGACAGAGGTGGCGGCTGGCGGTGGTAGTGAAGGATGGAGGGAGGTTCGGTATGGGCTGAAAGAGATGGAAGTGGGCGGCGGTCTGGGATGGTGAGAGTGGCCGTGAATCGGAAGTGAGAGAGAGGTAAGGGAAATTAGGGATTTTGACTGAGAGTAATTAGGAATTTTAACCTGGCCTCTTATTTTACCCTTTTGCCCCTCACTTTAATTCAGCCCGGAAGTACCATTATCCATGCCTCACGTACAAGCATCCAATGCTATTCCCCCAAATTGAATTACCACCCCTCCATAACCACTTAGATTGAAGCTTTCACACCACCTGAGATCACAATCAAAGCAAAAAAAAAAAAAAAAAAAATCGTGAAGAAGACGACTAAAAATAAAAGAGAAAAAGAAAAATAAAAATTAAAAAAAAGGAAAAATTCAAAAGATAGCAAAATTAAAAATGGGTTGCCTCCCGTTCAGCGCTTTTGTTTAACGTCATTTAGCTCGACGGTACTCTCTCCTAGTTCAAAGGCGGGTCCTCCACGACCTCTAGCTCTATGTCTTCCTGCTGAAATCCCTCGTAATACGGTTTGAGTTGATGACCGTTTACTGTAAAAGTTTTACCGGTTCTAATGCTCTGAATCACAACCACACCTAGGGAAACACCTCAATAACAAGAAACAGGCCAACCCATCGAGAACGTAATTTTCCGAGAAATAACTTAAGTCGAGAGTGGTAAAGTAACACTTTATCCCCAACATTAAATTTCTTTCGAGCAATTCGTTCATCATGGAAAGTTTTCGTCCTTTCTTTGTACATCAAAGCATTATCATACGCATTGAGACGAATCTTCTCGAGCTCTTGCAGCTGTAACTTCCGATGCACACCGGCTTCATCAAAATCCAAATTGCACTTCTTGATTGCCCAATACGAACAGTGTTGTATCTCGACCGGGAGGTGACACGGCTTACCATAAACGAGCCTATAGGGAGACATACCGATTGGCATTTTGTAGGCTGTTCGATATGCCCATAGAGCATCATCCAACCGCAAGCTCCAATCCTTACAATTTGGTTGCACCGTCTTCTCCAAAATGGACTTGATTTCACGATTGGATGTCTCGGCTTGTCCGTTCATCTGGGGATGGTAAGCTGTAGAGAGCTTATGCACCACCCCGTACTTTCGAAGCAAGGCCTCAATGGTTCAATTACAGAAGTGTGTTCCTCGATCACTAATGATGACCTTCGGAATTCCGAACCTAGAAAAGATGTTAGACTTTGTAAATCCTGCAACAACCTTGGAATCATTAGTACGAGTGGCCTTTGCTTCCACCCACTTAGAAACATAATGAACACCAAGTAGTATGTATAAGTTACCATAAGACGAGGGAAATGGTCCCATGAAATCCATACCCCAAACATAAAAAATTTTGCAAATCATGATGGGATTTTGGGGCATTTCATTACGTTGGGATAAATTACCCGTTCTTTGGCAGTTGTCACACGACTTACAGAAATTGTAGGAGTCTCGAAATAGGAATTGCTAATAAAAACCACTTTCCAACACCTTATGAGCGGTGCGTTTACACCGAAATGACCTCCACAAGCGTACGAGTGGCAAAATGACAAGATCGAGTTGAACTCCATCTCGGGAACACAACGGAGAATCACTCGATCCGAACAATGTTTCCAAAGGTACGGGTCATCCCAAACGTAGTATTTTGCATCACTCTTCAGCTTATCTCTTCGTGCCTTAGTCAATCCTGCAGGAAATGCTTTAGCAACAAGGTAATTGGCAATATCGGCATACTATGGAGTATTGACAGCAAAATTCGACACTAGACTGCCCAGTGTCACAGCATTTGCCTCTATTTCCGAAAGTTGCAGCAGTTGATCATCCGGAAAACTCTCCAGTAAGGGTATCTCATCTTCTTCTCTAACCAATCGACTAAGGTGGTCAGCTACCACATTTTCGGCACCCTTCTTGTCTCTAATCTCCAAGTCGAACTCTTGAAGGAGCAAAATCCATCGAATCAAGCGGGGCTTCGCGTCCTTTTTGCTAAGAAAGTACCAAAGAGCTGCATAATCAGAGAAAACAATAATTTTAGAACCCAATAAATAAGAGCGAAATTTCTCTAATGAAAAAACAATAGCTAGGAGCTCTTTTTCCGTGGTAGAGTAATTCGCTTGTGCCGAATTCAAGGTTCTTGAAGCATAATAGATCACATGGACGGCTTTTCCCACTCGTTGGCCTAAAACGGCCCCAAACGCATAATCACTAGCATCACACATTATCTCAAATGGCAACTCCCAATTTGGCGGTTGAATGATGGGGGGCGTGGTCAACAATTCCTTCAACTTGTCAAAGGCCACTTTGCATTTATCATCCATATCAAAAACCGTATCTTTCTGCAGCAATGCATACAATGGAGATGCTATCTTGGAAAAGTCCTTGATAAATCTCCTATAGAAACCTGCATGACCAAGGAAAGAACGAACCCCCCGTATACTAACGGGGTAAGGCAAAGCATATATCAAATCAATCTTAGATCTATCGACCTCTATACCCCTAATCGACACAACATGTCCTAAAACTATACCTTCTTCCACCATAAAGTGGCATTTTTTCCAATTCAACACAAGGTTAGTTTCAATGCATCTCTTCAAAATTAACACCAGATTTTTAAAACCAAGCTCAAAAGAGTCTCCATATACACTAAAATCATCCATAAAGACTTCAATGATATTACCCACATATTCAGAAAAAAATACTTACCATACACCTTTGAAAAGTCACGGGTGCATTGCAAAGGCCAAAAGGCATCCGTCTATAGGCAAAAGTGCCAAATGGGCATGTGAGTGTGGTCTTCTCTTGATCTTCTGGAGCGATGGCTATCTGAAAGTAGCCTGAAAAGCCATCCAAGAAGCAATAGAACTTGTGACCCGCCAATCTCTCTAGCATCTGATCAATGAATGGAATGGGAAAGTGATCCTTCCGAGTCATCGCATTCAACTTGCGGTAATCAATGCAAACTCTCCATCCGGTTTGAACTTTTGTAGGCACCAACTCTCCAGATTGATTCTCGACCACGGTAACTCCAGATTTCTTGGGGACCACCTGAGTAGGACTAACCCACTTGCTATCCGAGATGGGGTAAATCATCCCCACACTGAGAAGCTTGATAATCTCCTTCTTCACAACCTCCATCATAGCAGGGTTCAACCGTCGTTGAGGTTCTCTCGAGGGCTTGTGGTCATCCTCCATGAGAATCCGATGCATACATATAGAAGGGCTGATTCCTTTTATATCGGCAATCGTCCATCCTATGGCCTCCTTGTGATCCTTCAGAACATCGATCAAAGTCACTTCCTGTGATGGAGTCAACTTGGAGGAGATAATCACCAGAAGGGTTTTATTCTCTCCCAAGTAGACATACTTGAGATGGGCAGGAAGTGGCTTGAGCTCGAGTTCGGGTGCCTGTACAATAGAAGGTAACACTTTATCAGTAATCTCGGGTAACTTAATGAATTTTACCTCATGCTGCTAAACTTTAGCTTTTGAAGTACTCCGGGCAACTTCTCTTTCTAGCTGGAAATCCTCTAACAATCCGCCACAACCGGTCTCAATTCCTCCAGTGAGGATCTCATCAAGCTCATTCCTATAGCTAGACTAAAAAAACTCAACAACCAAAGGATCAATCACACTAACTGAATATATGGCAGAAGCATCATCAGGGTGTTTCATAGCATCATAAATGTTAAAGTTAATGATCTTTCCATCAAATTCCATAGAGAGAGTTCCTTCGGATACATTTATCTTTGTTTGGGTGGTGTTCAAGAATGGTCTCCCTAACAAGATAGGCATAGTAACCAAAGTACTCCCATTCATATCGAGCACATAAAAATCAGCAGGAAAGATAAGATCACCAACTTGCACTAAGACATCCTCAATTACCCCATCGGGGTTTGTACTACTACGATCAGCTAACAAAATTTCAATATTAGTCTCTTTCAATGGCCCAATATTCAAAGCAGCAAAAACAGCACGAGGCATGACATTAATGGATGCTCTTAAATCTAGCAAAGCTTGAGCAATTCTAACATTTCCAATCCTACAAGGGATAGTAAACGTACCTGGGTCCTTAAGCTTTTCCGGAAGCTTCTTTTGGAATAGTGCTGATACATTCTCCCCCATCACTACTCTCTCATTCCCCTTCAATTTGCGTTTGTTGGTACAAAGCTCCTTAAGAAATTCAGCATATCTCGGGATTTGAGCTATTGCATCAAGCAGCGGGATATTGATCTCAACCTTTTGGAAAACATCTAGAACTTGCTTCTTCTTGTCTACTTTTGCTGCTCGTTCAAACCTGTAAGGGAAAGGTAGAATATTAGTGTTAATGGGCTTTGGAGTCGGAGCACTAACCTTTTTCTCACTTAATTTTGGATTCTGGTCCACACTGGACGACCCAGTGTCAGACTGTTTCGAATTCTCTTCTTCTTTTTCAATAATTGGGGTTGTCGAAATGGGCTTTTTAACCTCCTCCAGCTGCTTTCCGCTCCTCAATGTGACATCGTTCACGTTTCTAGGGTTGACTTCAGTTTGGGAGGACAGTTTCCCACTAGATTGGGCCTCCAATTTGCCAACGGTGGAAGCAAGCTGACTCATTTGCAATTCCAGGTTCTTTATCGTAGAGATGGTGTTCTGTTGGAATTGCTGCATGGTCTGCTGCATGTTCTGCTGGAACTGCAAGAATTGGGTTGTAAGCATCTTGATCAACTCCTCTGTGGATTTTCCCGAGTTCTCCATGGGTGGGCTAACTTGAAATTGCTCTCTCTGCTGCTGTGGTGACCAGTTGTTACCACTTGGTTGAGTACTCTGCTGGTTCCCATATCTAAGGTTAGGGTGCTCTCTCCAACCTGGGTTGTACGTGTTTGAGAAGGGGTCAAACTTTCGCCCTTGGAAATTACCAATAGCGTTAGCATGCTCCTCATTCTCACTTGTAGCCTGGGTTGGAGTTCCACATGTAGAAAGTTGTCTCACAAAAGCAGTTAGTTCATTCAATTTATCACAAATGACAGACTCACTTACCGTTTGTACCAAGTTCACTGGGGTATCACGATTGCTGAACTGCTGAGTGTTAGCCGCCATGTTGGAAATGAGTTCCCTAGCCTGCGTTGGGGTCTTATCAGTGAGAGCCCCTCCACTCGCTGCATCAATCAGGCTACGATCAGTGAGGGTCAATCCCTCATAGAAGTACTGGATCAGAAGCTGCTCGGTGATTTGATGTTGTGGGCAGCTTGCCACTAACTTCTTGAACCACTCCCAATACTCGTAAAGAGTCTCCCCTACAGCTTGCTTTGCCCCACAAATTTCTTTGCGTAGGCTCGCCACCCTAGAGGCTGGGAAGTACTTCTGCAAGAATAATCGCTCCATCTCGGCCCAAGTAGTGACCGATACAGAAGGCAAATAGTATAACCATTCCTTTGTTGAGTCCTTAATGGAGAATGGGAAGGTCATCAGCTTAATCAACTCCTCTGTCACATCCTTAGGTCTCATGTGCGAGCAGACGACATGAAATTCCTTCAAGAAGTTATGTGGATCCTCACTTGCACAACCATGAAAAGCAGGCAACAAGTGAATTAAACTAGATTTAAGTTCAAAATCATTACCCTCAGTAGGGTAAACTATGCACAACGGCTGTTGTGAGAGCTGAGGGTTTGCCAATTGCTTCAGAGTTTGCTCGGCTGCCATATCTTCTCCCTCGGATTCGGATTCGCTGGAGTCACGCTCAGTAGGAAAATGTAGCAACTCAAAGGCTTTCCTGGCTTCTTTAGCTTGGTTTCTCAAGACTCGATCTCTCCTTGTTATCTCGGGGTAAAACAAAAGATCTTTGCTTCCCTTAGAACGAGTGATCATAAACTGAGAAGAATCCTGAGAAAATCAGAATGAAGACGTGAAGCTTAATAAAGAAACGAGAAGAAAAAATAAACACAAATATTGCTAAAAATTTAGTAGATACAATGACACTGGTTTACTCTACTATTTTGTAGCAGTGGTAAATAGGGGTCGATCCACAGGGAACGTAGAAACTAAATTGTGTAGTACGAACAAATTAATAGAGACACTAAACAAATAAACACGGAGGGGGGGGGGGGGGATTAGATTGATTTTGTTGACTATTAAACTACTAAAATTGAAATCAAAATTTAAACTAAGCAAATAAATTTCACACAACTAGAATTCAAATAATTAAACGATTCCAATTTACGGTTCAATCTCCACTTGGTTTTAACTATGCTACCCAAACGTATTATTCGCTCAACTTATTTCTCGGATTAATGACCCTCGACAAACAACAAGCTCTGTTTATCGGTTTTATTCCTTAATTATGTTCAATTGAAACAAGCTCTCCAACGAATCTTTCTAACCAAATAGTCTAGATACGCTCTTAGATTTAATTAGGTAGAAGCATTAAGATCTAGAATAATAGATTAAACAAATTCTCGAACACGCTAGCTCGGTTCGAAAGAATCCGACTTATATCACTCTAATAAAATACTAGTTGCTACTGATTAGCATACAAATTGCAACAATTACGGATTACAACCTACACACTAGCAAACATGCATGAATTAATTAACCTAGGTGGCCAATCCAAATTAATTAAAAACACAATTGAGAAATGAAAATAGATAATATAAGTAATCCGATTAATAAGTCTCACGAATAAAACAGGTTCAAATAGCAATCATCAAAACACAAGTATCGAAATCCCCCGAATCGGAATATGGGTTTTAGCCTTTAGGCTTAAAATAAATAGCAACGTCTAAATGAGAAAACATAAAAAAACAAACTCAAAAGCTTCTTCAAAATCTCTTGCTTGCTTCCCTGCGCAGGTGCTTGCTTCGGACTTGGTGGGCGTGATTGCATGCGTGTATCATATCCCCCGCCGGCTGCTGCTTGCTTGCATATATATGCGTAGAGATTAGGGCCTAGGGCTGCTGCCCTTTTTCCAAAAGTATCCAAGAAGGGCTGGGCCCTTTAGTTCTTTTAGCCGTGTGAATCTTCTGAGAAATGGAAAGGAAAAATCTCCATCTTTGGTAAGTAAATCCTCAAGATCTTCATTAATTAATTTTCCATTCTTGAAATCTCGAGTGGACCCGCAACTCATGCACTCTTTCGTCTATTGCAATGAAAAGTCCCTATCAATTAAGAAATTAACAAGATAAAGACAAGTGTGGGTTTTATCAATCCAAAAATACAAAAGTGGTAAAACACACAATTTCATTATAATTGAGTGAAATAAATCACACTCAATTAAACTAAAATTACGCATTAATTCACACTTATCAGCTGGGATGAAATTTGAGAAAGGAAATTGTTAGGACCGGAATTGGTAGAAGAGACTAATAAGGTAGTAAAGAAAATTAAAGAAAAGATGCAAGCAGCTCAAGATCGACAGAAAGCGTATGCGGATAGGCGAAGGAAAGAATTAAGTTTTGAGATTGGAGACAAGGTATTCTTGAAAGTATCACCAATGAAAGGGATTTTTCGTTTCGGGAAAAGGGGAAAGTTAAAACCCAGGTATATTGGACCTTATGAGATATTGGAAAGAGTTGGAGATTTGGCTAATAGGCTAGCGTTACCCCCATCCTTGGTAGGAGTACACAATGTATTCCATATCTCGATGCTCCGAAAGTATGTACCTGACCCTACCCATATAGTAAACCAACCTGAATTAGAAATTGATGCCTACTTAACCTATGAGGAAGTCCCTATAACCATACTTGATAGAAAGCTTCATAAGTTAAGGAATAGAGATATCCCTATGATTAAGGTCCAGTGGAATAGACATGGAATAGAAGAAGCTACGTGGGAACGAGATGATGAAATCTTAGCAAAGTACCTTTACCTCAATATCCACGGTAACACTTGAAATTTCGAGGACGAAATTTATTTAAGGGGGTTAGACTTAATACCCTAGATTTTCATGATCTTATCTGCTTTACTAAATACTTTATAATTCTTCATGAATCTATGTGACGCATTTACATCCAAATTTATGCAAAGGCACGTTTATGTGTTTTAATTACTCAATATTTACAATTAACGTATTATTTGCTCAATACATGCTTATTCTTGAGACTTTATAATTTTTATATGTTCTTTATTTTATGTCTTAAAGTGTTTAGGGTTAATGTAGTCCTTAAATATAGAAATTTATTTCATAAGTTATAAGTTGTAAAATGAACGTTTCTTTAAGAAACGAATTTCATATCGATTACTCGATATTTTCTATGATTAGTATATAGACTTTGTAATTTATTTAGAGTCCTAGAAGAGTTTAAATTTTATTTCATAAGATAGTATAAGTAAATTTTATGCATACTGTACTTTAGAATTATCAAATATTCATAACTTTTACTTATTAAATTCAAAGTATACATGTGTCATTACTACAAAATACAAGAATTCTCTTGAAAATTCTATAATTTTCGAAAATCATAGATAGAATGGGAAGATTGATGAAGCTTCATGACTTATGATAAGATAAGAAAAGATTAAGATAAGATTAAAGAAAAGAAAAGTCAAAGTTAGCTTCTAACCTTAAAAGGCCATGTCATTAATTTAACTTACAAGAATACTCCATAATCTTCCTAAATCATCATCAAAGTCGGTCCTAAGGGGGATTGGAGTAGTCTCCAAGTATTGCTTCTCCTATAAATACAAGACCATTCATGCATAAATAGGTATAAGCTTAGAGAAAGAAAATTAGAATAAATACTACACTTATACTTAGAAGTTGAAAAGGGAGAAGAAGGAATTTATTTTAGCTACCAATCTATAAGTAAGTTTCTCTTCTTGAATAAGTGATTAATTGAGTTTTAGTATGAAGTTTATGCATGAGTTGTGAATTAAATGATAGGAAAATGAGTTTGATAAGTGATTTGCATGATATATGAGGTTTACTTCATGTTTTGAATGTTTAATTCAAATTCTTCATATGTTATGAACAAAATCATATTTATTATTTGATTATCTATGCTTTAGAAGTAGAAATCATAAAATTATATGGTTTAAAGTGAGTTTAAGATGATATGTTCTTCATGTATGCATAAAACCGAATTTATGGACCAACTTTGGGGTAAATTTCGGTTTGACCAATTCATTTGGTGGAAAATTCTGAAAAGTTTATATGTGAAACTATACTTGTGAAGGAACTTAGGTTTCAAATTTCATAGCTTTTGGAGTAGTATTCGATGCATGGTGATTTTTCAAAGTTGAACTAGGGTTTTGGACTCTATAACAGGAACAGTAGAAGTTTGCTATGATCTGAGAATAATCAGTTAGGTGTTTATAGATAACCAAAGTATTTTGATAAATTAAATGAAGTTAGGAGTTAATGGTTAAAATTTTAGGAGTATTGGACTTATGGTTGATTTATGGTGAATTCTTAAAGTTAAGTGACCAAAATCTGTAATAGTGTGTTCGTTACAAAATATTTGATGATTGGTAAAGATTTTGAGAAATATGGAAATATGTTGATAAACTTTATTGAGTTGAGAATCCACTGTTAAAATTTCATAATTTTTGGACGTATAGATAATTTAATATGAATTTTCAAAATTAGGTGTGTAATCTGCAAAAATCGAATTTTTATGAAGGGTTCGAAATGGTCCGGTTACATTTTTACAGTCAATATTTATTTATAACTTGTTATTTGATGATTTTATACACTTAATTGATTTTTGTGTGTTAGTATACAATATTTGAATATGTATGGAGATTTGAATTCAAGTCATTATACGAGTATAATATGTGAATTTTACAAATGAAGGGATAAGTAACAATGTTTCTATTTTAAAAATTTAACTTGTAGGTACAAACCTGCAAGGTGGGGAATCACTTCACTCTTCACCGAGTGTTTTATTATTATTTTAATTGCACTTATTAAATATTGAATGTTAAATATTTTGAGTCTGGCCCGCTATCGACTGACCCCTGAGATAGTCCAACTATATGTTGGCAAATGAGATAGTCCGGTCGTTCCGGCACCACGGGTTGGTCGCGCCATCCAAGGAGATACTCGGTGAAATTCCGGGGGCTCACATGTTATAAACAATTGATGTTTAGTTTGTGCAATTAACAAGAGATTTTCCACTAAGTATTTACAAACACTTATCCCTTCCACTTTTAATTTTTTTACAGATGTTGTGGATCCTGACGTGGGCGAATGAACTCAGCAGGCTGTGGAGTTTTCTTAAAAAATTTATGTTTCAAGATTATGTTTTTAAATTTTGGGTTTGTAACTTAAGCTACGATCATACTTATTTACTACTTCCGCTGTGTAGATGTGTGACGTGTGTATATTTTAATACAAAGTACTGTTTTAGTGCCGTTCCTACTTGTGCCACATCATATTTTCCGTACTATATTAAGTGGGGACGTCACAGCCTTGGACTTCAGAACAGCTTTCAGCTTGGCCGTCTTCTCCTCCTGAGCCTTCACTTCCGCCTGAGCCTCCTCCACCCGCTCAGCTGCTACTTCAGCCTGAGCCTCCTTGCTCTTCTAAATGAGCTCATCCACTCTCTCTAGAAGGTTGGCCACCACCTTCTTGCTCTTAGCAGCCTGCTTCTTCCTCTGGCCCTTGGGATGAGCATTAGGGCCAGTCATGCCAAGAATGGCATATGTGTCAGCCTCAGTGGAGAACATGACCTTCTTGGGAGAGAGTTTTGTGCCAAAAGTATACCCATGACAGGCGTGGCTGATCAATAGAGAGAGTTTTGTGCCAAAAGGCAGGATAACACCCACTGAGATGTGCTTTTTATCTTCATCCTTTTTAGCTTGTCCAGAGTAGCCTGACAGATCTGATCCAGAAAGAACTGCTCCCAATTGGCCTGAACGCCATCCACCAGTGCGCCCATGATCCTCAGCTTGGGCAGGCTCAGTTGCTCATGTGAACCAACATTGCCCATCACCATCTTGGACAAGATGTCCACCATCGCACGATACTCTAGCTTCAGAGTATCCTTGTGTTGCCTTGTTTTGAAATCAGAAGAGCCTGACTTCGTCCACTGCTTCAGTAGCTCTCCTTCCTTGTTCTCCATATAAGTTTTGGGATTGATCCCAGTACACGGCAACCCATACACCTCCTTCACTGCCTTCCGGAGGTCAATGTCGCGATGTTCCTCGTTATACAGATTCTCTCCCAACTCATTCTTCTCTCCCGTCAGCACCAGCATCGTAACTCTCGTGAATAGCTCACCCTTCCTAGAGAACATATTCAAACATGCCTCTACCACTGTCTTCGGGAGCACAGATGAGGGTTTCTTGGATAAATACTTGTCGAGAAACACCTTGGAGATCCAGTCAAATACTGGTTGAATCTCCTTTACTTTGAGACATGGACCATCCATGGTAATGACATGCTCCATATTGACAAGCTTGCTTTTGACAACATCGCGGATGTCATTAGTTGTCCAAGAATTATCAAGAAAGGCCATTTGAGATTTTGGAAAGTTTGAGAAATTTGCAAGAGAAGGATTTGAACAAGAGAATGTTCAGTGTGCACTGTGAGTTTTGTGTTTGCGTAAATTTCTCAAATGACTTTTCAGATTGATATTACGAGGTCAGTTATTCAGACGTGGGATTGAGATTAATCTTGAATTTGAAAAGATTTTGAAATGAAGGGCTAAGATTAGTCTCAAGTACAATCATTTACCCAAGTCAGTCATATTTCGTATAAAACGGACACGTATATGAAAAAGTAACTACGCGCATTAAATGCTTCGACACGCATGGGTTTAAATATCAAAAGGCACATTTTAATGAAAACAAAATGCATTTAATGAAGATTTTCGGGACGAAGGACTCAGTGAGATGCTTCAAATTCACAAAGGTCAGGATTGAACTCATACCTGTCAGGGAGACATTGTAGCACCCTGATACCTCGCTAAGTCGAGTTTGGCCTGAGTTCCCCCTAGATCCTACACTGACTGCTGTCCCGGATCTAAGAGACCTAACTCCACTGACAGTTCCATAAATCTTGCTTCAGCCAAAGGCTTAGTCAAGATGTCAGCTCTCTGTCTGTCAGTGTGAATTTTCTCCATCCTAATATCCTTCTTCTCTACATGATCTCGTATGAAGTGATGCCTAATATCCACATGCTTGCACCTTGTATGAAGCACTAGGTTCTGAGTGATTGCTATAGCACTATTGTTGTCACAATAGATTGGAACCTCGTTTGCAAACACTTGGTAGTCTCTCAATTGTTGCCTCAACCATAAAATCTGAGCACAACAACTACCTGCAACCATATACTCAGCCTCAGTTGTCGATGTCGCCACTGAATTCTATTTCTTAATAAACCACAAGATCAACTTACTCCCCAAAAATTGACATGTCCCTGAGGTTAATTTCCTATCAATCCTACAACCTCCATAATCTGCATCTGAATAACCAGTCAGTTCTAAGTTGTCATCTGAAGGATACCATAGTCCCATATTGACTGTCCTTTTCAAATACTTAAGTATCCTCTTAGCAGCCTCCAAATGACTTCTCTTGGGGTTAGACTGATACCTAGCACACACACCTTCTGCAAAAGTAATGTCAGGCCTACTTGCAGCCAGGTACAACAATGATCCAATCAGCCCTTGGTACTCAGTCTGAATTACTGAAGCTTCTTCAATGTCAGGATCCATCTTCCAATTGGTGTTCATTGGGATCCTAGCTAGATTGCAATTCTGAACTCCAAACTTCTGAATCAAGTCTCTTGTGTACTTAGCCTGATTAATGAAAATCCCTTGATCAGTCTGCTTGACCTGCAATCCTAAAAAGAAGTTCATCTCTCCCATCATTGACATCTCAAATTTACCAGTCATCAACTTAGAGAATTTCTCACAGAGCTGATGATTTGGTGATCCAAATATTATGCCATCCACATAAATCTGGACCAAGAGAATGTCATCACCTTCAGTGATCCTGAACAAGGTCCTATCCACGGTTCTCTTCCTAAACCCGTAGTCAGTTAGGAACCGAGAGAGGGTATCATACCAAGCTCTAGGAGCTTGCTTAAGTCCATAAAGTGCTTTCTTCAAATGGTATACTCTATCTCCAACCTCAAACCCAGGAGGTTGTTCAACATATACCTCTTTATTGAGTACATCATTCAGGAAGACACTCTTGACGTCCATTTGATACACCTTAAACTTCTTATATGTTGCATATGCAAGGAAAAGCCTGATAGCTTCCAACCTAGCCACTGGAGCAAATGTCTCATTATAGTCTATCCCTTTAGACTGACAATACCCCTTTGCAACCAATCTTGCATTGTTCCTTACTACAACACCATTCTCATCCTTCTTATTTTTGAAGACCCACTTGGTACCAATAACACCTTGATGCCTAGGTCTATCTACCAGTTCCCAAACCCGATTCCTTGTGAACTGATTCAACTCCTCTTGCATGACTATGGTCCAGTTCGAGTCAGTGAGAGCTTCTTCAATGTTCTGAGGCTCTTGCTTAGAGAGAAAGCAACAGAACAGTGCACTCTCACCATGGAACCGCCTGGTCCTGACTCCCTCAATTGGGATGACTTTCTAACCATGTTCTCTTGCTTGGAGTTGTTCCTGAAGTACCTACAATGTTAGTGTCTACAGGTTCATAGAATTCAGGATATTGAACAGAATGGGATGATCCTGAGTCAACACCAAAGGGATTTACAAGCTCAATGTCAGGGACATTGATTCCCCCTTGATGAGATGACTCAGGAACTATCTCAGCTGCGACCGCATCTTCATAGAAGGTACTTACCTCAGGTTGAGTCTGTTTCTTAGTCTGAGGCTCAACTAACCCTGATGTGCTAGGCTTAAGAGTGGCTCTTGTATCATCATCCTGATCATCGTCATCATCCCATCTTGGAATTAGCACAGTTTTGACTTTTGGATCAGGTTGATTCTTTAAACCCAGCCTTGTCACTCTCCTTGTGACCTCCTCAGTGTCAGGATCCAACACTCTTACCCTAGACTCAGTGAAAGATTCATCAAACATAACATGTGGTGATTCTTCCACAACAAGGGTCCTACAATTGTAAACTCTGAAGGCTTTACTGACTTCAGAATATCCTAAGAATATTCCTTCATCAGATTTGCTATCAAAAACTTTCAACTGGGTCTTCCCATTGTTGAGGATGAAGCACTTGCAACAAAAAATATGGAAATAAGAGATACGAGACTTCCTCTTGTTCCATGTCTCATATGGGGTCTGTGCATGTTGTTTGTTCAACATGGATCTATTCTGAGTGTAGCACGCAGTGTTGATTGCCTCAGCCCAGAACTTCTTGGGCAATCCTGACTCAGCCAACATGGTCCTGGCAGCTTCCTTCAATGTCTTGTTCCTTCTTTCAGCGACACCGTTTTGTTGTGGGGTTCTAGCTGCAGAAGTCTCATGAGCAATACCAAGTTAATTACATAAATCAGAAATATATGAATTTATAAACTCAGTTCCCTTGTCAGATCTGATCTTAGTAATGGACTGATTCTTCTCATTGCTGAGTCTCCAGGGCAACTCTGGAAGCTTCACCTATGTTTCCTTTTTATTTAACAAGAAAATAACCCAAGTATATCTAGAATAATCATCAATAACCACAAGGATATACTTCCTACCATTCATACTCACAGGTGTTACAGGGCCAAACAAATCCATGTGAAAAAGCTGAAGAACCCTGTCACTGGAGAAGGAAGCTTTCTCCTTGAATGATGCTCTAACTTGCTTTCCTTCCTGACAAGTCTTGCACACATGATCCTTGCTAAAAACTTCATTAGGCAAACCTTGTACAAGAGAAAGTCTAGAAATTTTATTAAGAATCTTGAAGTTCAGGTGGTTTAATTGTTTATGCCATAACCAACTGAGCTCTGAAGAGCTTTTAGCAACAAGACAAGTATTAGGAATAGTGCTGCTCCAATCAGCCAAGTAAACATTACCTTTCCTAATACCTGACAGAAGCACTTGTGTTGATTTGTCCTTGACTGAACATATATTCGATGAGAATTCAACACTGAAACCTTTATCGCAAAATTGACTCACTGACAACAGGTTATGCTTCAGTCCTTCGACGTAGGACATATTTTCCACTCTGACTGTACCTATTTTCAAAACACCAAAACCTTTAGTAAAACCTTTCGAGTTATCACCAAAGGTTATCAGTGGACCATCCTTAGCTTGAAACTCTTCATTCCAGTCATGTGCCTTGAGCAACCACTGTCTAGGTACCAAATAGCCTTGATTGAGTCTCATCTCCTCTTGTTGTGATCCACAACCACCTGCAAACGGATCAGGCTTTAGGTACCCATTGGGTGTTGGGTCCTATGGTGTCAGCTGTACCTTTCGGGATCCAGACCTGCTTTACTACCCTGATTGCCTTAGAGTGGTAGATTTGTTTCCCTGAAACATCCACATACACTACTTTCTTCTTCTTAGCCTGAGAAGAAGATGGTGTATGAGTGTCAGGCTTAGGCTTTACAGGAGCCTGAGTGGGTGCTTTTTGGGCTGCCTTCCTGTTCTTCCTAGGCCTTGGTGCAGCTGGTCTTGATATTTGTCCCTGATGAGGGCCTTGCTTTTGGTTCCCCCTAGGCAAGTGAGGGAACTGAAAGCAGTTATAGGCTTCAGGATGTCAAAACCATGGAGGTGCTATCATGCCTGGCTTTCTCTGAGGGTATTGCCATGCATGATAATACCCCTGTTGAGCAGTCTGATTGCTCTTGGCCTGAGTCTTCCTCGGCTTATGCTGAGGTTTCTTCTGGCCTGAGCCCTCAGAGGCCTCCTTTGGTTGTTTAGTCTTTCCCTTGGGTTTTGGCTTATCAACCTTAGGCACTACCCTGACTGTCTCAACAGTTTCCTTACCCTGATCAGTTTTGCGGGCTTCGAATACAACTTTCTTTGTACCCTTGCCTGCCTGGACAAACACTCTCCCAGTGTTGCTCCCTGAAGCAACATGAGATTGACCTTGTGAGGATTTCTTAGGGACATATCCAAGCTCATTTTTCTCATTCCTAAGCATCTGGCTGCTATTTATTTCCTCTCTAGCCACTGAGGATTTATTCATTGCTGCAACCTTCTGCTTAAGAGAGTCCTCACTCTTTTTCAGGATTTCATGTCTGGCAAAGAGGTCATCAAACTTACTCTTGAGTGCTTTCAGTTCTTCCTTCCTGACCAGCTCTTCATCATTCAGTTCTTTCAGAATCTTCTCTCTTGGAAGACGCTCAACATTGATCATATCAATTTCCTGAGTTAGTCTCACAATCTGAGCTGACTCTTTCAGATATGACTGAGTGAGTTGATCATTCAGGTTTTGAACCTAAGTACTCAATTTCGAGTTCTCCTCTACCAGAAAGACATTAGTTTCTTGCAGCCTGGAGAAATCAACCATCAATTGATCTAGGCAGATCTGAAGGTTCATTTCTCTGGCTGACTCTGAGCTGAGCTCAGGATTTCTACCACTATGTGAACCACACACAGAATTAGATGTTACCTCAGGCTCCTCCCTGGCCATAAGGCAAAGATCATCGTACTCCTCGTCGGAAAAGAGTTCAGGCGACCTCTCCTCAGGACCATCTGAGTCTGTAGCTTCCTCAGCGAGCATGACTCTCCGGTCAGCGTACCTCTGGTCTCTCTTGGCCCTCATGTCTTCTCTTTCCCGTGCACTCAGTTCTGGGCAGTCGTACTGATAGTGCCCACCTTTGTTACAGTTGTTACATGTAGTCTGCTCATCTCCTCTCTCCTTTCTTGGCTCAGGGTTCCTTCTTGAGTCAGGTTCCCTTAGTCTTGATGAGCTTTCAACCTTTCCTGAGTGTCTATCATCATGAGTACGTCTCTGTTCGTCTCTACGATCGGGCTTTGGATCTGATTGCCTCATTTCATTACCACGATCGCGTCTTGGTTCAGTGTTTCTTCTCTTCTCATATCTCCGAGAACTTTGGTGGCTTCCTTCAGGTTTCCTGTCACGAGTATCCTGATAATATTTCTTATAACGACCAAACTTGGAATTAAGCTTTTCAAAGCATCTGGCCATCAGGCTGTACTCCTCAGCGAGCTCTTCTTTGCTCATCTCCATCAGTGACTTTGATGAAGACTCGACAAGTTCTGACTTGGCTTTGAACGCCACACTTTTTTCAGGTGTTTTCTCTTCCTCTTCAGGCTGAACTTTCTTCTTTCTCTTGTTCAGATCATATTCCAAAGCCTTGAGCTCTGAAAAAAGTAAAGTCGAAGTTATATTACTCATATCATGAGTGTTTTACAACATAATGACACAAATATCCCATCTCTCAGGAAGAGCATTTAGGATTTTAGAAGCAACTTCTCTCTTGGGAACCTCTTTTACCAACATCACCTACTCATTCATCATCTTGATGAATCTTGACTCCATTTGATCAATAGATTCGTCAGACAGCATCTCGAACGCTTCAAATTTATGAATAGTAATATTTCTCTGGTTCTTCTTTATCTTTTCTGAGCCCTCGCACATGCTGGTCAGCTCATACCAGACCTCCTTTGCCGTCTTTAAGTTCATCAGCCTTGCTGACTCCTCAAACGGTACCGTATGAAGAATAATGTTTCTGGCCACATTGTCCAGTCCCACCATCATGATCTCATCATTGGCCATATCCTTCCTCTCCTTAGGAACCTGTACACCAATGTCGAGATCATCATATCCCAGTCCTATGACATTTGGGATGGTGATCTTGATCGGTCCGTCCCTGATAACTCGCGGCATTTGGTCATGGATGGCATCTAGATGTGCCTCAAGTCTAAACTTCCAATAAACAAAGTTAGCAACAGAAAATTCAGGCAATGAAGCTTCAAGTCTACTCAAAGTCATGATGATGCAAGTTTTATAAAAAACAAACTCAGATCTGTTCAGTGACCACCAACAGTTTGTCTTCTGAAACTATTAGTATTCAAAGTTAGTGGTCTTTTGAACCACTGCTCTGATACCACTTGTTTGTCCCGGTACAAGACTGGGAGATACGTGTAAACCCCTCCAACTCTCTTCATCTCTTCATCGCCCCTTTCCAAAACTATGGTAAGTAATTCAATCTAGTAATTATTTCTTATTCATTTCTTCATCTTGTAGTTTTTGTAATTTTCGTTCATAAAAAAAGCCTTTCAATGTTGTCTTACTTAAGAAAAATAGTTTGTCTACTTGGGAAAAAATGTTTGTCTTACTGGGAAAAAAATATTTTTCTCGCAATTAAAAATATTTATCTTGCTGGCAAAATATTAGTCTCGCTGGGGTCCATCGAGCTAGTATTCAGACATTCATAATTTGAGCTTGTGAATATATGAATATTGTCTCGGTGAGTTTGATAACTCTTGTCCATCAAGACAAATATATTGCCAGCGAGATAAACTTTTTTCCTAACGAGATAAAATTTTTATCCTACGAGACAATATTCAAATATTCATACTCTGTACTTATGAATATTTGAATATTGTTCGATGGGTATAATTTTTGTCTAAAGATGAAATTTTTCTATATCACGCCCCAATTTTCATAATAGTAAATTTTGCAAAAACACGAGAATGATTTCGAATAAAAAGGCGTGAACTAAAAATTTACTTATGTTGGTCCCGGTACAAGACTGAGAGATACGTGTATGGGGGGGGGGGGGAATACACGTATACAAAATTTTCTTTTCTTTCAACTGACTGAGTCCCCCTTTCTCAGAGTGGTGTAGAACTCAGGGTTGATAACACAACTACTAACTGCAAATGAATGCTGGTCAGTTGGCTAACTATCAACTTGAGTTCAATGCGGAATGCGTGAGCCCTAGAAGTTTATAGTCTTGTTGACGTTTGCTTTCTGAAAACTTGATTACTCTTTTCTGAAGTAATGATTAGAAGGGCAGTGTTCAGTTTGATGATCAGGCTGATTGATTCGAGCCTGATAAACAATGCAATGAATGGCTTAATGAATAAACAGTTAAGAGCAATAATCAAAGCAATAAAGAACACAAGGAAGTAACGTGGTTCAGAGACTCAAGCTCCTACGTCCACTGTCCTGATTTAACAGGAGAATCCACTAAAGATTGACTTGTTTTTAACGTGCCAAGGTGCACCAGAATCAACACTTACTGGCCCTTACTTCCTTCTTCTAACTCACTAACAACCTTAACCAACAAACCTGACTAGAGGGTTTTGGTTTCAGTTATGTTTCCAACTAAGGTTGTGATTATCCTTACAAGTCTAAGCTATGCTAAGGATGGATAATCACTTCTAAGCTTAAGATATTAAAATGAACGCTCAGTGGAATACAAAATAACTCTCTTTGCTAAGAAACACTTGGGAAATTTATGGTTTTCTAGTACTTCTTTGAACGCTGAATACTTTTGAACGCTTGAGAGTTTGAATAATTTCTGGCTTGAAAATTTCCCGTAACCTTGAATAGGTTCAAGGCCTTCTGTATTTATAGGTAACTTTGAAAACTATCTGTTGGAAGAGATAACCTTCTAGGTTATCTACGTAGGGTTTGTTCAATGGATACATCACCCATGCAGCAGCCGTCCTTGCATGGATTTGGTAATGCATTTAATGCTCCATTTAATACTTGTCCGTTGAAAAGTGCAGTCTGAACTCAGTCTTCATGTCAGGTCCATACGTGCGTGTCCTTCCTGGATTGGTCCACGTCATCAGATTGGTGAGAATGACAGAACTCATTCCTATGCTTCATGCTTGTCTTATTAAGTTCTTTTTGTCTCAAGCACAACGGTCTTGTCCTGACGCTGACATTCCTTTTGCATTGCTTGACCCTACTCCAAGTCTTTTCTCATTATTCAGTATCATCCTGTTCCCTACATGACTGGGTTAGTAATGACCTCAGGGTCATACTCTTCATCATTAACACTTACTCAGCCAGCTTAGAGAGGCTGTCGTAAGCTCAGGATGATGCTCTTGTGTCTTCAGGCTTCAGTCTAGATTGTCATCAATGAGTATTCCTCTCATTGAGTTCTTGTGAAATGTAAAATAACTAAGTACAAATCTAACCAAGACTAGCCTGACCAAAACTCACTAAGGAAAATCATCTTTTCAGAGGCTTTGGGATCTAATCAAAACTGACATTGTCCCAACAACTTAAAAATAAGGCATGAGATTTTATTTCAAAAGAAAAATACTTAACAAATAGGAAACAACAGAAGACTTAATATTAATTTAAAACTGTAATTCATACGAAAATATAACTATTTCATGAGAGCTTAACTTGAAAATACTGGATTAATATATAAACTTGATTTTAATGTAACATATCTTGAAGGAACATCATCCATCGCCTCTCCACGCTTCTGCTGTGAACTCTGATAATGTTAAAATAAATGGGGTGAGCATGCAAGCACACTCAGTGAAGCCAAGTTATTCAAAACTTAATGCTAAAAATAAATAGTCGAGTAAACATAACATAGTAATTAGTATTCACATTTGTCACATTTACTTTGCCAACTTTGCCACATATACTTCGCCACATAAACTTTGCCACCTATACTTTCCCACTAATGCACTTTGCCACTATACTTTCCCACTAATGCACTTTGCCATGTATACTTTGCCACCTACACTTTCCCACTAATGCACTTTGCCACTTATATTTTGCCACCAATACTTTCCCACTAATGCACTTTGCCACTTATACTTTGCCACCTATACTTTTCCACTAATATACGTTGCCACATATAACATGAAAAATATTCATATAGCATGCAACTCAAATAATTATTTAAAACATGAAATAAAGAATAACACGTGCAAATAAACTCTACCAACTACTGTAGAGTATAAGCAATTGAAACCCCACCTGAATTTAATGTCGTGGATGAAATGGATGCAATAAACTCAAGCCTACTCCTCGCAGCTACTGTCGCCTAAAATAAAATTTAATATTCTTAAAAAATAAATCCTCAAATTAAATTACATAATTCCTATTTAAAATTCTACTAAACCCAATAAATAAAATTCCTAATTTATTAAACCTGATATTCATCCGGCATTAACCCAATCGCTTATATAGCTTTCTCCAAATAATTCCTAAAGACCTTAAAATATTAATAAATAATGCATTAGATAAATGAAATTCTATTCTATAAACCCATATGTAGAAGTTATCATTACCGTCTCCTAAATCAAATTCCAATTTCAAGGCTTACGTAACCACTTTGTACATTAAATCCTTAAGCAACTTCCTATATAATATATTAAGGCTCCACTTGGTAGCCATTCATAAAATAAGAGGGGTTTATAAATTTAAACCCATATGTAGAAGTTATCATTACCGTCTCCTAAATCAAATTCCAATTTCAAGGCTTACGTAACCACTTTGTACATTAAATCCTTAAGCAACTTCCTATATAATATATTAAGGCTCCACTTGGTAGCCATTCATAAAATAAGAGGGGTTTATAAATTTAGTATTGATTTTATGTATTATATTGCTTGGTACATCACATTAGGAATAACCGTATTATTTATGAAAATTCTCTCAATTACTCGGTAGGAATAATAAAAAAGGCACAAAACATAAAAAAAGGGGGAAAATATGTAAATTACTGGTTTGTCCTTCTCCTTCTTCTTCCTTCGTACCCAACTCTGCAAACCACCATGAAATCAACTCTGCAAACACCATGAAATCAACTCAGCAGACTGGTATAATGAAATAATTCAAGTATGCAGACTGCCATGAAACACCATTTTTCCTCCAGCAACCGATCTCAAACACTAAAAAACCATGGAGACAAATAAACCCCAAAACCATGGAATTCATAAATCCAGAATTAGAAAATCCATAATCTCAAAATTCCTCAATTATCACAAAAATTGAAACCCAAATTCGAAAATCCAAGTGTAACAATGAAGGAAACCCAACTTTAGATCTAATTTACGAAAATACCATCTATTATTTGGACCTGGCTTTGAAAGGGCAACCATGCCAAGAAGAAGGGAGAGGGTCGATTTGCAGAGCCTCGTCAATTTCAATGTTGCAGGCCAGCGGAGCAAGGACAAAGACGGTGGTGGCTGTTCAATTGCGCCGGCGCCCCGTTCCCAGCGGCAGCGACAATTGTAGTGGTCAATCAATGGCGCGGGCAGTGCGGCGGTGTGGGCAGCGGGTGATGACGGTCGATGGCGCGGGCAGCGGCTGCGATGAAGGTCGATGACGGTGGGGAAATTCAGCGCTAAGCACAAACGAGAGAGACAATGAAGAGGGCAAATATGACATATTTTGTTTTTCAACCCATAATAAATTAGTACCGGGGAGCAACCGAGATAAATTTTTATTGATTTGTCATATAAAACATCATTTTTTACCGGGTACCCTTTAATAAAATATTGAGATTTGAATTCTCACGTATGAGTGATTCGCAACGTCATGGGATTGGTAAATCCAAAATATATTAAATACATACTCATTAATAAGGCATCTAAATTCATTTAATCAATTGACATATAAACACGAATATCATATATCACATAAGGAACAAGTTCACATAATAATTAATTGAGCATAACAGGTTTTGTTGGTCCCGAAACGAGTAAACAGGTGTATGGGGGGGGGGAATACACCTGTGGTTACAAATTAAAATTTCTTGTAAAATTTATCAGGTTACTTAAGACAGTAGCTCGTCAGTGGACTTGAGGTCTGCTGAGAGTTACTTTGTGAAAGCTTACTGAGATAATACCTCCACTGAAAGCTCAAGACTTTCAGTTGAACTACTATCTGATTAGCTTTCAGATGCGGATTAATGAGCCCTTTAGAAAACTCGTTTTACTTTGATAAACTTGGAGATTAACACACACTTAGGAAAGCAGATAATAAGAACACAAGGTATAAAGTGGTTCAGAGATGAATCTCCTACGTCCACTGTCCTGATCAAATAGGAGAATTCCTGTCACTTGGAATTCCTTGTGTTATAGTGCCAAGGTGCTATGATCAACTAATCCTCTCTTAGGATGATTGATCACTAGGAAATTCCAGGTCCTAGTTCCCAAAACAAACTAGTTTTCAGACTGATACAACAATCAACTTACTAACACCACTTAACACTAGCTCTCAACCTAAACACTGAGTAGGGTTTTGAGTAGGGTTTTGGTTCCAACTATTTTGAGATAATCCTTACAAGTTTAGCTCAAGGCTTAGGATTGGATTATCTCTTTCTAAGATTTGGATATAGCTTTTAAGCTTGGTTACAGAAGGTTTGTTAGGCTCTCTACAAATGTGAAACACTTGGGAAACAAAGTTAATTTCGAGTGCTTCTAGTTGTTATGAATGTAGAGATAGTTTTTATCTTGTGAGTTTCCCGTGCATAGAAATGAGCACGTCCTTCTGTATTTATAGGCTTCCTTGAAAATCTTCCCGTTGTATTTGAATCTTCTCATGTAAGTCTTCTTGTATCTGATTGGCTCAAACGACTCTATTTGAAACTTTAAGTCTTGTCAAGAAACGGCTGAAAGACCATGCCTGTTCACCAACTTTCTGTAGATAGCTAGGGAAAGACTTTTGGTACTTGTCAGTCCAGAGCAGGTCGGCTGTCAGTAAAGTACACTGACGTGTCATCTTCTCATTGGACCTTTAGTCTGTATGCCCAGATTCTTGTCTTGTTTTAAGGTGGAACTCCTCTGAGAGAACCTTCTTATTCCTTCATTTATTGTAAGCTTTAATGTAATTCGTTTTGCCTTGTTCCAACCAGATTAACTAACAGCTTTTAATATGTTTAGCATTAAATGTGCTTTGTTAGTTCCCATTAGTGGACCTTGGTCCTCTCCTGATGGTTTTAGTCTTAGTGAGAATGTACTTAGAAAACATTCAAGACTTAGACTTCTTCTCAGGTCACTTGTCTTCAGCGGACTTCACTTCAGTGGACTTCATCTTCAGCAGACTTCATTCTTAAATACACTCTAAAAATTACTAACTGTACTTCAGTTCCTTAACAGTTGAACTGATTTACTAAGTACTAACTCTACTGAATATTTTACTTACAAAACATCTTAGGAGGAACATTTTGGCATCTAATCAAAACTTAAGTCTTATACATTTTCCCAACAATTTCCCCCTTTTTGATTATGCCGGAACCTATCTTATTACATATATTATTTCAGAGAGGTTCTTCAGGTGACATACAAAGTTCACAGATTTTGTAAGTAAAAACATTCAAGTACATAAGCCTAAATGATAATGAGATATTATCTTGGGCAAAACATCAGTAGAGTTCATTTCATTGATAAATGGTGAAGTACATATTACATGAAGTCTACTATTAAAAGTTTCAAACTTAAAGACACCTGAGACTTATAAACAAATGCCCAGCAAAAATACTAACTTCTCAGATGGATTCATAAATGGGTTCAAGTCCATACTGCTTGAATACTCTTATCTTTAGCTCGTTCTTCCTCTCCATCATCTCCTTTGAATGTCCTCTGAGTCCAAGATGCTCACACAAGGATGTCCACTCTTCAGTGATCCTTTCTCTATCAACAGCACCAGTTGCATCTTGAGGAGGCCAGTATGTGATTTGCTCAGGGGCCTTCAGGGCTTGATCTGGGAAGGCATCATTCCAAGCATCACTGATCTCAGGATAGAGTTTAGGATAGGCATCAAACAACCATGAGTTGAAAACTTCTTGAGCATTATCTCTTCCTAACTCTCTACTGACATAAAAGGAATACACAAATTCCCTTTTAGCAGTTTCCCAAGCATCATTGAGCTTCTTAGGGACCCAAGCATCATTGTGAGGAAATTTGTTCTGAGATGGAGTAATTTTGTCTCTCTTCAGCTTAGCAGCCCACCTTTGATAACCACTCCTGAACTTCTTTGAAGTAGTTTTATCAATTGTGGCCAGCCTCTCCTTCCTTTTCCTCTCAGCTAGCTCAGCAATTGTCTCCATCTTCCCAACCACCTTGTCTCTCCTTTCTTGTTGTTGAGTTGTTAGCTTCCTTGCTCTTTCGTTCATCCCTCCAGCCTCTTTGATTAGCTCAGTGAGCTCTGTGACTCTTGTGGGTGCAGACTTAGGAGGTTCAGATGACAAAGGTTCAGGGTTAAGGATGGGGAGTACCTGAACTTCATCAGTAGAGGTTGTAGACTTAGCTGCCAACCTCCCTGAGGTTCTTGTCTTTTTGGCTACCTCCGCTAAGAGGGCATCAGATGCCTTTCTCTTTGTGGTTTCCCCCTTCTTTGCAGCTCTCTCCTCCTTTTCCTTCAGATGCTCTTCTTTGAACTTTGATAGGTCAGCTGAGGAGGTTTCCTTGCCCTTCTTGGCCTCTGCAATCTTCTGAGCTTCAGCATCCACCTTCTTCAGTGTGCTCTTCACCTGTTGGCCTTTCTCGAAGTCAGGGGTTTCAAGGATAATGTTCATCTTATTCTTTGGACCAAGCTTCATATCCTTAGCACTTATCCTCTTTTCCCCCTTTCTGGCATTAATCATGCACTCAGCCACAGTGATGTTGAGCTTCAGTTGATCATGGGCTAAAGCTTTCAGCTCAGTTGAGCAATGATCTACCTCATCTTCAAGCCTCTCCAGGGTCGCTCCAGCTGTCTGCCCAAATTGAACAAATTGTGCTAGCTTCTCATCGATCAACACATTTGTTTTCTCCTGAGTGGGGAAGTCTTCAACTGTCTTCTTCAAAACTTCTCCCAGTTTAGCTCCTAACTCAGCATGTTTGGCCTCGAATTCAGTCAGCTTAGAATTCCATAACCCTTCAACCTTCCCAAGTAGGTCCGCTGAGAAAGCCTCTACTGAGGACTTTAGGTTGATGGACACGTTCTCCACTGAGTCTTTGAGAAACTTAGTTCTGGCCTCTTCTTCAGTCTGCTCCAGCTTCTTCAGGGCATCTATGACCAGCACGTTTTGTCCTTCAACGACATCAATCACCATCTGCTGAGAGTCTTCAACTTTTAGAGTGAGATTTTGAAGTGATGTTGTTGTGGATTCCATGAGTTCATCAACGTGGTCTGATAGGATAACCATCTCATCCACTTCTTTTTGAACAATCTCCTGGACATCCCTCAGCTGTGCTTGGAGAGAGTGAAGGATTTCTTCTTTGAGTGAGTGAACAACATCACTCAGAGGAGTTAGGTTGACCTCTGCTGGGGGAATTTCAACAGTTTGAGTACCTGCATGGCAAATAGTGTTAGCTTTAACTCCCTCAGCCTCACCACCTAAGTCTCCTGATGCTTCTACCTCCATAGGAATTCCCTCCTCCTCACTCTTCTCTCTTTTCTCATCCTCACTCACTTTTTCAACTATATTTTTCTCAGTCAATTCACCCTTTACAGGGATGATTGCTCTTATCTCTCCACTCTTTACTCCAGTGATCTCCACTTCATTTTCTTTCTCATTCAGTTTTTCAACTCCACCAGAACCAGACACCACAGTTGACTCCTTAGCCACCACTGAGGGTTGTTGTGGGAGAGCTTCAGTAGACACCTCTACTGAGCTCTCTTGTGGCAAATTTTGTGCCTCAGTATCCCTTGCCATGGATACATCCTTGGCTGCTTCACCATCACCTTGCTTTGGTGAAACACCTCCTCCTTGTTCAATTTCTCCCTCCTTCTCCTCCTCCTCACTCTTCTCTTTCTCCTTCTCCTTCTCAACTGCCTCAATAGTTTGCTCAATTTCAGCTCCTCCTTCTGCTATAGGCTCAGCTGGCTTCTCTGTCTCTCCTTCAGCAACCTTCTCCACCACTACATCCTTCCTGGCCTCAGCTATCTTCTCCATAACCAGACTTTCAAAGATCTTCTCATCACAGAGAAGTCTGGTTTTGTGCATCCCAACAAACTGCATTACTTCCACCTCGTCCTTCTTCCAGTCCTCTGCATTGCTGCCTCTGACAGCCAGGAGGATTTCACCAAGTCTTCTATCTTTGAGCAGGACAATGAGTCTCAGTCTCAAGAACATGGCTTTGAGTGTGGGAAAGCTATCAAGTTCAGGGTATTTGGACTCCAAAGAGTAAGCTACCTCATCCTTGAGAGTGTCTAGGAATGAGTACTCTTCTTCATCGTCTGAAGGAAGGGAAGGGGTAGGGGATCTGCTTTCTGTTGGCTCCTCTGGGATAGACTCCAGGTGAGTTGAGTGTGAATCAGGAACGTTTGGTTCAGAAGAGGTTTGGTTTTGGGTATCAGTGGATGTTGAGTTTTGTTCAGTGGGGGTTGAGGATGTAGGTTCAGAAGGGGTTGAGGGGATGGGTTCAGTAGGGGTTGATGGAATGGTTTCAGTAGGGGTTGAGATGGGTTCAGTGGGGGTTGTTTGGGATCCACTTTCTGGCTGTTGAGAGCCTTCAGTGGGGGTTTTGGTTATTGAGGAGATGCGTTTGGTTTTGGCAGGAGTGCGTGGTTTAGTTGTTTTGGGTTTGATGGGGGTGGGTGCAAGGACATCTGAGTCAGACTCAGTTGAGATAATGTTAGGGGAAGAGTCTGGGTTACCTGATGAAGATTCATCAGTAGAGTTGGAGATTCTGACTTTCTTGGAGGCACTGTCCTTCTCCGCCCCAGTAGACCTCTTCTTCTCATTTTTAGAAGCTTTCTCTGCCTCTGCTTCTTTGTGCTGCGCCATCTTGTCACTCAACTTAACCAGCCTCCTCTTTAGCTTGGTTTTCTTCCTTTCAGTAGGGTTAGCTTCCTCTTTCTCAACTGCCTCTGGGCTCTCCCCAGCAGGCTTGATCATCCTTGTCTCCAGAGCCTTTCCAGACTTAAATAAGGCTTTAAGATTACTCCACTTCCTATCTGGAATCCAGTCCACTCCCAGATCTACATTCTCTATCAGATAGGAGATTTTTGTTGCAAAATTGAGCTTACTTGATAGTTGGGGAGTTTTGTCAGGTTGGAGTTTTGAGTGCTCTTTATTCAATGCCCTAAAAAAGAACTGTTGCCAGTTGTATATTTTCTCCTTACTTTCCACAATCGCCTTCATCAGCCTGAGCTTGGGCTTGCTCACTTGCTCTGTGCTTCCTTGGTTTCCAAGTATACATTTTCCAACAACTTCACAGAGAACATTATATACTGGCAAGAGCACATTTCTGTTCATTGTTGGACTGTATTTCACCTTCCTTTGCATAATGGTATTGACCCATTCTTCCTCTTCATCCGCGATGCAAGTATCTGGATTCGAACCTTCAGAGGGGAGATCAAACAACTCCTTCAAGTCATCACCACTGACACGGATCTCCTTTCTAATCTTCTGGTGTTCAACTATTTCCATGTCGTCCCTCATCACCTTCTTTTTTCTCTGGAGTATTAGATGAGACCTGATCCTTGAATCAAAATTGGATATATGATCGAATAACTCAAGAACCTGCCTGTCAAAGCAGTTCTTAGGATGAACAGTAAAAAACTTCTCTAACCCAGCAGTTTTAAGCATTTCTAGGGCTTCTTTTATGTGAGCAAATTCAGGTTTGGATTCTATCTCAGGGTTATCAAAAACCACAATTGATTCATACCAGAAGTTCTCCTTGTTGGTAAGGAAGCTAAGATTTAGTTTTGCCATTTGAACGAAGGGGTTTGAGAAAAAAATTTGCAGAGTGTATAGGATAGATAGAATGGAGTTTTGCTTGTGAGTGATTTCGAAAAGGTTTACAAGTGTAAGTTTGGAGTTTTTATATGAGCAATGAACGGTGAGATTGATCAGAAAAATCAATGTCTGAGAATGATCTGGTTTGAGATCGTGGATAGTCCAAGAGTTTAATGGGGAGTTTTTAAGAGATCTTGACGGTTAGAAAAGAACTGCCTAATATGAAAGGTTTGGATTAAAAAAGTTGGTAGCCGGAAGGTCACATCATCCAGGTTTTAAGGAGCGTGAGATAGGTAACTGTAAAAGTAAACATGACTTGTACAATGCGCATTAAATGCTTGCCATACCAAAATCTCTTCGAAAAAATATAAGAAAGATTTAATTTTCAGAAAGCACTCATTAGTAATTCTATTGAATCAAAATATATATTTTAAAAACTATGAGGCTTTAGATTTGAAAAACAATAAGTATAAACTTTGACCTCCACTGAGGTTCGACCTCGTCTGATATTCAGGACTCTTCTGAGATGAGGAGCTTCTACTGAGAAAGGTCCTCTTCTGAATATGAACCTCCACTGAGTTGAAGGTAACTCTACTGAGATTAAATCCTTTCTTTACTCTCCTGGATCTAGGAGTCCAAGCTCCACTGAAAACTCTTGAAACCTTGCTTCAGCCAAGGGTTTAGTGAAGATATCTGCCTTCTGCTTGTCAGTGTGGATTTTGAGCATTTTGATGTCCTTCTTCTCCACATGATCTCTGATGAAATGATGCCTTATGTCCACATGTTTGCATCTTGTGTGGAGAACTGGATTTTCTGAAATATCAATTGCACTATTGTTGTCACAGAAAATAGGGACTTCATTGGCAAAGATATTGTAATCTCTTAGTTGTTGTCTTACCCAAAGAATTTGAGCACAACAACTTCCAGCTGCCATATACTCAGCTTCAGTACTGAATTTTGTTTCTTGGAGAACCAAGAAATCAGCTTACTTCCCAAGAATTGACAAGTGCCTGAGGTTGATTTCCTGTCAATTCTACATCCTCCATAGTCAGCATCTGAGTATCCTGTGAGTTCCAGATTGTCATCTGAGGGATACCACAATCCCATATTCACAGTACCTTTAAGATATTTGAGAATCCTCTTAGCAGCTTCCAGATGACTTTTCTTGGGGTTGGCTTGATATCTTGCACAAATCCCAACTGCAAATGTGATATCAGGCCTGCTTGCTGTGAGGTACAGTAGAGATCCAATGATGGCTCTGTAATGAGTCTGGTCTACTGATTCACCATCTTCATCTGGTTCCATCTTGGTGTTGGTGTTGAGTGGAACTCTTGCTACTTTGCTGGTCTGGCATCCAAACTTGTTGATCAGCTCCCTTGTATATTTGGCTTGATTGATAAAGATTCCTTCAGGAGACCGCTTAACTTGAAGTCCTAGGAAGAAATTCATTTCTCCCATCATAGATATCTCAAATTTTCCCTTCATCAGTTGAGAAAACTTTTCACAGAGGACTTGGTTGGGACAACCAAAAATGATATCATCCACATAGATTTGTACAAGAAAAGTGTCCTCTCCTTTTGTGATCCTGAATAGAGTTCTATCAACTCTCCCTTTGTTGGTCCCACTAGATAGATTGATTGCGGAAGCTTTAAAGTTATGTCTTAACAAACTTCTTCTTGTAAGAGCACAAAACAAATAAGAGAATAAATAAACGAAAGCAATAAATAACACCGGATATATAGTGGTTCGGATCTGAATATCCTATGTCCACTCTCCCTTTTATCCAAGGGGTCTCACTATCAACCAACCAACTTACTCACGTACTGGAATTTTCGAAGTACCAGTTCCTTCTTACAACTCCTTTAGATGTAGCCACAATCTAAAGTAAGCAACCTTCAACCTTATCTTAAAGATGAACAAGTTAAAGTCCAACAACTCCTTAAGAGTAGATATGTAATGTGATCAATAAGAGTGCTAAGAGTGATTATCAAAAGCTTGGAATGTGACTTTTGCGCGTAAGAGTCTCTAGAGCCTTTTCTTGGAACTGCACTCTTGTATTTATAGAGGGGATTAAGGTTAGCCGTTGGAGAGCTAATCCAATCAGATCCTCTATATAAGGAAGCTTCAATCAATCAATTCCCTAATTGATTGATTGGGTTGGTGGGATCCTTGGATTGATTGACTTCAAATACTGTCCAATCCGATCTAGTTTGACTTGATTTGAATCACCAATGGTCAAATGCTTCCTCTGCCTAACTCTGATTCTCTCCAGAGAAGGCAAGACCAGACACCAGGCAACCTCGGTGTCTTCTGGTCCAGATCTGGTTAACAACCAGAATACTCAGTAGAAACAGGGGATCAAACTGAGCATCTTTTGTTCCACCAGACTCGTCTGGTCTGGGGAAGGTCTTCTGCCTCTGGTCAGATCTCATCTGGCGAAGTCTTCTGGTGGAGTCCTCTGGTGAAGTCCTCTGGTGAAGTCCTCTGGTGAAGTCTTCTAGTGACTCTTCTGGTGAAGTCTTCTGGTCTGGCAGTTCCCCCTAGACTAAGTCCTAATCTAGATCATCATCTGGCTAACAGGTCCAGATGGTCCTATTACATATTCTGGTTTGTTTTAACTCATCAAAACTATACAATAATTTTCCTAACAATTTCCCCCTTTTTGATGGAGTTAAAACACTACCAGAACTGATCAAAAACAGAATATAAGCAAGTAAAATAATAAAGGGATAAGACCTTAGAGTAGATCTTATCAGGCAAACAATAAGACAACAAGGAGTTGTCCTTGAGACAGAGAAGATATGGTTTTCATTAATACATAAGGATAGAATGATTACAGATTACATTGAAGATCAGATCCTATTCTATGCATATCTTCTGTTCTGTTTAGGGACAAGAAACCAGTCAAGGAATCTATCCTGAATGGCCTTCAACTCTGCAGAAGATGTTGGAGTGAAATTGGCCAACACCTTGGTCTTGTACAATCTCTTCAGCTCTGCCCAATCAACCTGGTTCCCATTCATAGGAGTGTTGAGATAGGTAAACTCAGGAGCAGTCACCTCCAGGTTGAACTCAATGGTAGAATCCATCAGTTGCTTGTACAGATCTGCATCATAAGCTTGCATCCAAGAGTGAAAGGTTCTGTTGATCAACTCATCATCTTCTGGTGCTGGCCTCTGGATATAATGTTGAATGAACCAGAGAGTCTTTGCCTCCTTCCATTTCTCTATCAAAGGCACAGGCACAGTAGAGTCAAAGGACCCTTCTGTCCTGAGAGGCAAAATGTTCATCACCTCAATAGGAGCTTTCCTCCTCTGACTAGATCCACCTACACCAGAAGGAACACCAGCTTCTCTGCTCTTCTTGTTCTGCCTCCTAACATATCTGAGCCTCTGCTCTTCATCTATGTTTTTCCTTATCCTGACTTGCTTCTCCTCTGGAGTCTCTTCCTTATATCTCTTCTGAGCTTCTTCCACTACTTCTTCTAGGAAGCTTTTTTTGACTTTTCTGATCTTCCTCTTAGCAGGTCCAGAGATTGAGGTAGGATCCTGCTCTGCATCTGATGCTTCCTCTTCTGCAGCAAGCTGTTTAGCCATGGTAAGAGATTTGAGTTCTTCCTTCTTCTTCTTCTGCAGCTCAGCCAAAGTGTTCTCCAACAGATCCAGGCGCGCTCCATGGCTAAATAAGGTCTCATTGGTGGTCTTCGCCATATCAGTTCTGGCCTTTTCTTCCCCCTTTTTAACTTCATCAAGGAGGGGCTCCACTACCTGCCTAATGAGATCAGGCAAGGCAGTGTTGGAGGAAGAGTGAAGATCACGAAGTTGCTTAGCCTGCTCCAGGTAAGCTTGAGATTCTGCAACTAATTTCTCCTGCTTGGCAAGCATCTCCTGGAGTGAATCCTTGAGCTTAGCAGTCTCCAGTATTTGAGTGGCCAACTCAACTTTCAACACAGAAACTGGCCTCAGCTGCTCCAGCACGTGCTCCTGGAGCTATTTCTGGCTGTGCATTACGTCCAACTTGACAAAAAGGCCATTTGCCTTAAAGGAAGCTTTAACTTCAGCAAGAGTAGACTTGATCTGCTTAAGGAAGATCCTCCTCTCCTGCCGAATCTGGTGCTCTATCATAGCAGGAGCCATGTGCTGAATTGCCTTAGAGAACCGGCCAATTTGCATGATCTGCTCGTTGAAGAAAATCTTCATCTTCTGGAGCACGGCAGGAGACATATCAAAATCTTCCTCATCAGAGTAGAGCTCTGGAGGAAAGATAAAATGAGTCCCAAACTTATAAGAGGGGCCCTCAGGGGAGATCATCACTCCCCTCTGGATCAACAAGGTGCGAATGACCACCTTGGCCGCCGCTGGAGTCTCCAGCTCAGCTGGGTTCTGAATATTCATCTTCTTCTTCAGCTCTATCTCCCAGGCAGTGAAGTTGGAGGGACCCATTTCCTCAAGCAATAGCATAAGGTCCTCCACATCTTCAAGTCTGGCCTTGCTCCAGTCTTTGGCATCAGTAAGGTCTGCCAAAAGTGGTAAGTGCTCCAGAAGAACTGGGAAATGCTCTCTTAGCCAGAGCTGAGCACTCATACTCATACTCTGCCTAATGGGACCCATTTCTGCAGATGAGAAAAAGAAGGGTTTGGGCCCAGAGGCAGAGGAGGAAGGTGCTAAGTGATCAGGCTCAAGTGAAGCTTCCCCATCTTCACTATCATCGCTGGTAAGACATGTGGGAGAATGGGGAGGGCCAGGGAATCCCAATGCCATAGAAAGAGGGTTCAAGTTTGAGGGCTGATCTGATTGAGTTTGGGGAAGGTTTGGATTTTGGGAGGTAGAGGATGAAGGAAAGGGTTGCTCTGCACCAGAAGTAGATGGGATCTCTGGTACAAAGGGTGGGATTGGAATTTGTGATGTGGAAGGGGAGGGAATGGAGGGTTCTGCACCAGAAGTGGAGGGTACTTCTGGTACAGGGGCTGGGGGAGATGGGTTTGTGGCAAGGGGTGTTTGTGAAGGTGGGGGAGAAGGTGTTTGAGTAGGTATGGTGGAAGGAGTATATATGGGGGTATCTGGGAGAGTCTGCTCTGGTGAGCCAAAGGGGGCACCAGAAGCAGATGGGGTTTGAGGAGGGTTATCTGGGGGAGAGGTGGAAGGGGTAACAAGATTAATGGGGGTAGAGGTAGAGATTGGGGGAATTACCTCTTCAGAAGGGACTGGAGCAGAGGAGTCCTGCATGATTCTGGCAGCTTCATCAATAGCTTGCTCCAGTGCATCTCCAAGATTAGAGCCAGAGTCTGAATCTTGAAGAATGGCCTTCCTTGCCTTAGACTTCTTCTTCAAAGGCTCAACCTCTTCTTCTACTTCCTCTTCTAATGGCTCATCCACCAGAAGTGTCCTTGGAGCCCTTCTGCCTGTCCTTGGCTTCTTGGCAGATTTCTTCTTGGCCTCCTCTGGCCTCTTCCTCTTGGAAGCTCCTGCCTTCTTGGCAACCTCAGCTCCTTCACTCTTCTTCTTCAATACATCAAGAAGAGGAATCTGGTCCTCCTCAGAGGAACCAGAGAATGCAACTGTTGAGGAACCAGTTGCTTCAGCAGCTTTCTTCTGGGTCTTCTGCTTCGGCTGCTGCTTCTGCCCCTTTGCAGGTGAGGGTACTGCCTGTAGAGGAGGGGCAGGGATGGCTTGCTCACCATTAGAGTCAGGATGGCCATGAAGGGGACCATCCTTAGAGAATAAGATTTTGGATTTATGAAATCCTCTGCACCAAGACTCCTTCCATTTCTTCTCCGGAAGCAATAAATCCAAAATCAAGGTCAGTTTCGTTCCCAACGAAACATTTGCAGTGAAATAAAACTGCAACTCCCCTGGAATGGAAGGACATGCCTCATTCTTCACCTTCAACCTGTTCTTCTGCAACACATCCCAAAAGAATTCAGCCCAATTGCATTGAACTCCATCATACAGGGTTCGCATCAAACATATCCTGTCATTGAAAATGGCATCTGTGCTGTGATTCTCACACATAAGCACCTTCACCACTATATAAAAAAGAACCTTATACTTCTGCCTCAAATATTTGTCCAAAAATCCCTTCGTTATGTTCTGGCAAGAAGATCTAGCAAAGAGTTTGAAAGAAACAAAAACTTCATCTTCCTTGTATGTCAATGGATCTACCCCTTCTGCCGAAATATTTTCAAATAACGCGCATAAATCGTGCTTGGAAAACACCAAATCATCCTGGTCGATCTTGGATGAAATGTAGTCGTCGTGGATCTCTATACGAACCAGAAACTGGGCTGCATATCCGTCCAAAGTCCTGAAGTTTCTAGGAACTGTCGAAATCAACTTCTCCACCCCTGCTTTCTGGAGCAACTCCAGAATCAACAGCGCCACAGGGTTCTTCGTGGTGTAGAAATCAACCACCATCTCCGTTTTCAACTTCTTCATCATCAACTCATGATCAAAATTGCACTGAGGGGCCATTGATGTGAGAGAGAGAGAGAGAAACTTTGCAGAGAGAAGTTAGGGCTTTGAAAATATGGAAACGTGAAAAGACAGATTGAAAAGAAATTTGATTTAAAAGGGTAATACGCGTGGTAAGAACAATAAATGAAGTGAATGCGTGTAATGTCCAAATATAAATTAGGGAACAAAATCAATTTTCGAATTGATTGACATGTTGCACAGTAATTAAATCTGATGGCCAAGATGAAAAGGCAAGATACAGATTTAATCTGGTGCGTAGGCGTGGTCATTGGGACTGGACATAAAGGGTTTTTGTGGCAGTCAAGAGAAAAAGCGAAATGATTACCTAGGCCCTATACCCTAGTCTTAAATACACTCTGAAGTTGAAACGTTTTGGGTGTATTTACTAATGTAAAAGGTGTATCCCAATGATCAGGGGCCAGAAAAGTAAAAACATACCTGTCACCTGGTATTCTAACCAGATGATACCACAGCTAGTCTGGTGTGACATCTCATCTGATGAAACCTATCTGGTTCTGATCAGATAAGACTCTGGTTTTGATTCAACACCTTATCTGGGACGTACCGCATCTGGTACAAGTGTCACTTGGTGCGTACCTTATCTGGAGAAGTAACTTCTCTGATATATCTTTCTTGTAGGTATGTTAGTTGAGAAAAGAATGAAGTATGTAAAAATAAAATTAAGGATACTTCTTCTCTGATGTCCCCCCTAAAACAAATCTGTCTCTGGATCCAATAATCCTAATTCAAAGGCTAACTCTCTGAATCTGGTCTCAGCCAAAGGCTTAGTCAAAATATCTGCTCTCTGCTTCTCTGTTGCAATCTTTTCCATCCTTATATCTCCCTTCTCAACATGATCTCTGATAAAATGATGCCTTATATCAACATGTTTGCACCTGGTGTGAAGAACTGGATTCTGGGTGATTGCAATTGCACTATTACTATCACAGAATATAGGAATATCCTTGGCTCTAATCTGGTAGTCCCTAAGCTGTTGACTAATCCAGGGTAGTTGTGAACAACAGCTCCCTGCAGCCATGTACTCTGCTTCTGTTGTGGATGTAGCAACTGAAGTCTGCTTCTTAGAAAACCAAGATACCAATTTATTCCCTAAAAATTGGCATGTTCCACTTGTAGACTTCCTATCTATTCTGCATCCACCATAATCTGAATCTGAATAACCGCTTAACTCTAAGTTGTCATCTGTAGGATACCATAATACTAAATTCACAGTTCCCTTAAGATATTTCAATATCTTCCTAGCTGCTTCCAAATGACTTTTCTTAGGATTAGTTTGAAATCTGGCACACACTCCCACTGCAAAAGTGATATCTGGTCTGCTTGCAGTCAGGTACAGAAGAGAACCAATAAGTGCTCTGTACTGAGTCTGGTCTACACTCTCTCCAGACTCATCTGGGTCCATGTTGAAATTTGTCATCATAGGAATCTTGGCTGCTTTGCTAGATCCTACTCCAAATTTCTCCAACATGTTTCTGATGTACTTTGCCTGATTAATGAAGATTCCCTTCTCTGATTGCTTTACCTGCAAACCTAAGAAATAATTCATTTCTCCCATCATAAACACCTTGTCACCTTGATCAAAACCAGGAGGTTGTTCCACATACACTTCCTCAATGAGAATCCCATTAAGAAAGACAGATTTCACATCCATCTGGTATACTTTGAACTTCATGTGAGCAGCATATGCTAAGAACAATCTGATGGCTTCTAGTCTGGCAACAGGAGCAAATGTCTCATCATAGTCTATTCCTTCAGACTGAGAATAGCCCTGAGCCACTAGCCTTGCCTTGTTCCTAGTAATGACATCATTCTCATCTTTCTTATTCTTGAAAACCCACTTAGTGCCTATCACCTTTTGATGTCTTGGTCTGTCTACCAGCTCCCAAACATCCTGTCTGGTGAATTGATTCAACTCCTTTTCCATAGCAACAATCCAATTTGAATCTTTCAGTGCTTCCTTGATATTCTTGGGCTCAATTAAGGACACATAGCAACTGAATAAGGCAGCTAAGTTAAGAGTTCTCCTAGTCTGGACACCCTTAGTTGGATCTCCAATTATCAAATCATTGGGGTGATCAACCAGGGTCCTCCTTCCCATGGTCTTGCCTGATTGATCATCCTCTGCAGTACCTTGGTGCATATCACCTCCTGCAGAAGAGCTTCCCCCTACAGGAGTTCCAACCTCTTCTGGTTCTGCTCCTTGTGAAGACTTCTTCTTCATAGAACCAGGAGATGGGTTATCATCTGAATCTGAATTAAGAATAGGTGGATTGACTTTGATTACTCTGGGGATAGTCTGATCCTGTGTCTCATCAGAAGACTTAGAGTTCACCTTGCACTCAAAAGCAGATTCATCAAAAACAACATGAGGTGTTTCCTCCACACAAAGTGAATTCTTATTAAAAACTCTAAAAGCCTTACTGGTGCTGGAATATCCTAAAAATATTCCATCTGCCACTTTAGCATCAAAGATTTTTAATTTAGATTTCCCATTGTCATGGATGAAACACTTACATCCAAAAACATGAAAATATGAAACAGATGGGGTTTTACCTTTCCATACCTCATATGGAGTCTTATTATGTCTCTGGGCAATTAAGCATCTGTTCTGAGTATAACAAGCTGTATTGATGGCTTCTGCCCAAAACCTTTGTGGTGTGTTGTACTCTGCCATAAGTGTTCTTGCAGCTTCCTTGAGAGTCCTATTCCTCCTTTCTGCTACTCCATTTTGTTGGGGTGTTCTGGCAGCAGATGTCTCATGTAAAATTTCATGGTCCTTGCAGTAATCTGCAATGTGTGAATTTAAAAACTCTGTCCCTTTGTCACTTCCGATTCTGACTATGCTCTGGTTCTGCTCATTCTGAATCTGCTTGAAGAACTCTGACAGCTTAGTGATAGTTTCATTTTTCTTAAACAGGAACACTACCCAAGTGTATCTTGAAAAGTCATCTACTATCACCAAGGTGTACTTTCTTCCACTGAAACTAAGAGGAGAAACAGGTCCAAACAGGTCCATGTGAAGTAGTTGAAGTACTCTGGTTGCGGTTGTGCTCTGGACATCCTTAAAGGAGGTCTTGGGTTGTTTACCCTTTTGGCATGAACCACAAACCTGATCCTTCTTAAACACTTCATTATGAAGACCTCGAATAAGACCTTTTCTGGCAATCTTGTTCAGTGTTTTGAAGTTAAGATGACACAATCTCTTGTGCTAAATCCAGCTGTTCTCTGCAGATCCTTTAGCAACCAGACAAGCATTTCTTGGGCAATTGCTAAAATCTGCAAGATAAATGTTACCCTTCCTCAAGCCTATTAGCAAGATATCATTATAATCAGAAGAAAAAACAGTGCATGAATCACTAGAGAACTTCACTGAGTATCCCTTGTCACAGAATTGGGATACTGAAAGCAGATTATGCTTGAGTCCTTCAACATAATAGACTTCATCTACAGATACTCCATTGAAGGTCAACTTTCCAACTCCTCTGGTGACTCCATAGTTGTTGTCACCAAACATCACTCTTGGCCCATTCATTGGCTTGAAATCTTGTAGATTATCTTTCTAGAAGGTCATGTGCTTGGAACATCCACTATCAATGTACCAGACATGGTTGCTTGAAAGTCCTTTCTCCAATGGGCTCTTATCTACCTGCAGAGAAATCAATTAGGTCCCCTACTAGTGCTGGGTCCTGATTGGTTAGTTGCAAGTTTTGTAGGAATCCAAAGATAAAGATCATCCCTTGCTGAATGAGGAGATCTTATCTTCCTTCCAAATCTATCTACCAGCACATGTCCTCTTACAATGACATATTGAGCTACTGGTCTGATAAGAATACCTTTCCTATAAATAGGTCTGGTGTATCTTTTCTCAAATCTGGCCTTTGGAATGGCCTGCCTCAAAGACATCGTCTTAAAGGTCTGGTTGTAAGGGTACATCCTAGAAAAACCATCTCTGGTGTCATAGCTACCCAGATCAGTTGGTTTTCTATAGATGGGTCTGGAAGACCTACTCTGGTTCTGAAAATTGGATCTATTCTGATGATAGGATTCCTTCTAAGGTTTCCTGTTCTGGAATCTTCTTGGAGCATTCCACCTGTGAGATCCCTAATTCTGATTGAGGTTCTCTGGTTCAGTATACCTCCTCTGGTATCTCCTATTCTGATTAGGTTTCCTCTTAGAGTCTCCTTTTTGAGGTCCCCTAATCTGCTTAGGTTCCACTCTTTTAGGATTCCTCTGAGGTTCTCTAATCAGGTTAGGCATCTGAACAGAACCATCCATCTTCATAGGTTCTCTTTTCTGACTTGTATGCTCTAGAATTTTTCCTTCCAGAACATTCACCTCTTCTGGATTATGTTTTGAATATCAGCAGGGGGGTCCCATTTCCAACCAGGTCTGTGAACCACCATGCGATCAGAAGGATCCTCTTCGTTCCGGAGTTCCACAAGTTCACCAGATCTTATAGACTTGTCTTTAGTAAAGCAATATTTATGAGATCTTTTAATAATTCCAGGATATCCTAAACCACTCTTATCATTTATGCGTTGAGAAGATCCTGAAATAATAGATAGAACATCTGGTTTCATGGAATCTTCTCTGGGCACATGTATCTCAATAGTTTGCTCAACTTGTTTTCCCTTGATAAGAGTCTGGTATTTGGCTCTAAGCTCATTGAGCTCATCCTCCTGAGAATTCTTTTCCTTCATGATTTGATCTACCAGAGTATCTCTTTCTTTGATCTTATCCTGAAGTTCAGAGACTTCTTTGGAATGATCTTTCATGAGTTCTCTGGTGGATTTTTGTTCATGAGATAAGGATTGAACTTCAGTTCTGAGCCTACCATTCTCTTTCTCAAGTTTTTGACATAGTTGAACACAATTTTGGAGATCTTATAGCATTTGCTTCATATCAGACTCTCTGGAGTTACCAGATGAATTAGAGGATTCAGTATATTTAGAATTTGATAAGACTAAGGTAGTTTCTTGTACCTCATTGATGTCTGCCATCAGACATACATCATTCTCAGACCCGAAATCAGAAGAAGAAGAACTGGAACTAGTATCCTCCTCCTCTGCTTCTGCCAGCAATGCTCTCTTGTCTACATATCTCCTATCTCTCTTGATTCTTTTCTCTTCTCTTTCCCTAGGAGTAAGTTGAGGACAATCATAATTGTAGTGACCAGTCTTGTTGCATGTGTAGCAGGCATTATCTCCTCTGGGACTAGGACTTGGCTCTCTCCTCCTCTGGTTGTAGTCTGATCTGGCTGGACTACTCTCTCTCCTCTTGTAGTCAGGTCTGCCAGAGCTACCATCCCTCCTCTGATAATCTGATCTCCCAGAGCTGCCAGGGTTGTCATCTCTCCTCCTTTCTGGAGTTCTGAATCTGGTCTCCCTTAAGTCTCCAGATGTCTTCTTCTTTTCTGCAGACTTGAAGGAACTCTTCCTGTCTCTGGTAGACTCCTTCCAATGCCTTTTGTACCTGCCATATTTTGAACTCATTTTATCCAATTTACAGGTTAGAAGTGCTACCTGCTCCTTGAGGCTCAAGTCATCTGCAGTAGACTCCTTTGGCTTGTCATCAGTCTTGATAGTTGAGGAGAATGCAACTCATTTCTGACCAGAAGAGGAAACCTCTTCTGTTTGATCCTCCTCTTGAAGATCATACTCATAAGCTTTGAGATCAGACAACAGAAGATGATGATCCAGAGTGTTGAGATCCTTGTTGTCCTTGATCACAGTGACTTTAATTCTCCATCTGCTGGTTAGTGAACGCAATATTTTACTATGTATTTCTTTCTCTGAATAGGTCTTACCTAAGGTGCTACCCTTGTTCAGGAGGTTTGTGAGACGCATATCCAGCTAGTCAATGGTCTCGTCTGGTTTTATCTTGAAGGTGTCAAACGAGTGTTGAACAGCTTGAAGCTTGTTATCTTTAATCTTCTATGTTCCCTCACAGAGTAGTGCAAGTTTGTCCCACATCTCCTCGGCAGTGGCTCAAGTTCTGACCTTTTCAATCACCTCTTTAGTAAGTGTGTTGATGATCTCAGTTCTTGCTACCTGGTCCAAATTGTAGAGATTTCTTTCATCATTGTCTAACTCATCTCTCTTCTTTAGGATTCTTTGCCTGGGGACTCTGTCCTCTGCAACTTTCTGGGCAGTTTCACTAGTTTCTTCCCTGAACTCTGACCTGCCACTATCAATAGGAGTCCAGTAAAATTTAATTGGGCCACTTACTACCACATCTAACATGCGGTGATGAATAGCTCCAAGATGATTGCTCATCATGAAGCTCCAGTGGCTATAATCCTCGAATGAGATTTCTGGCAGTTTGCGACTCTTATAAGAAGATTTCGAAGACATATTTACTAAAATAAGGATTTGACAAGAATTTGAACAAAAAATAATAAAGAGCAATGGATCTGCCCGGTGACCACCAAAAGCTTTACAAAGCTGTGGTCGTTGGACACACTACTCTGATACCACTTGTTGGTCCCACTAGATAGATTGATTGCGGAAGCTTTAAAGTTATGTCTTAACAAACTTCTTATTGTAAGAGCACAAAACAAATAAGAGAATAAATAAACGAAAGCAATAAATAACACCGGATATATAGTGGTTCGGATCTGAATATCCTACGTCCACTCTCCCTTTTATCCAAGGGGTCTCACTATCAACCAACCAACTTACTCACGTACTGGAATTTCAAAGTACCAGTTCCTTCTTACAACTCCTTTAGATCTAGCCACAATCTAAAGTAAGCAACCTTCAACCTTATCTTAAAGATGAACAGGTTAAAGTCCAACAACTCCTTAAGAGTAGATATGTAATGTGAACAATAAGAGTGCTAAGAGTGATTATCAAAAGCTTGGAATGTGACTTGTGCGCGTAAGAGTCTCTAGAGCCTTTTCTTGGAACTGCACTCTTGTATTTATAGAGGGGATTAGGGTTAGCCGTTGGAGAGCTAATCCAATCAGATCCTCTATATAAGGAAGCTTCAATCAATCAATTCCCTAATTGATTGATTGGGTTGGTGGGATCCTTGGATTGATTGACTTCAAATACTGTCCAATCCGATCTAGTTTGACTTGATTTGAATCACCAACGGTCAAATGCTTCCTCTGCCTAACTCTGATTCTCTCCAGAGAAGGCAAGACCAGACACCAGGCAACCTCGGTGTCTTCTGGTCCAGATCTGGTTAACAACCAGAATACTCAGTAGAAACAGGGGATCAAACTGAGCATCTTTTGTTCCACCAGACTCGTCTGGTCTGGGGAAGGTCTTATGCCTCTGGTCAGATCTCATCTGGTGAAGTCTTCTGGTGGAGTCCTCTGGTGAAGTCCTCTGGTGAAGTCTTCTGGTGACTCTTCTGGTGAAGTCTTCTGGTCTGACAGTTCCCCCCAGACTAAGTCCTAATCTAGATCATCATCTGGCTAACAGGTCCAAATGGTCCTATTACATATTCTGGTTTGTTTTAACTCAACAAAACTATACAATAATTTTCCTAACACCCTTTGATGAAACCATGATCCAAAAGGCATTGTGACAAAGTATCATACCAAGCTCTTGGAGCCTATTTCAGTCCATATAGAGCTTTTCTCTGTCTATATACTTTATAACTTTCTTCAAAACCTGGGGGTTGCTCCACATAGACTTCTTCATTGAGTACTCCGTTCAAGAAGGCACTTTTAACATCCATCTGGTACACTTTGAATTTCTTGTGAGCAGCATATGCAAGAAATAACCTTATTGCCTCCAGTCTGGCTACTGGGGCAAATGTTTCATCATAGTCAAAACCTTCAACTTGAGAATAGCCCTTTGCAACAAGTCTGGCTTTGTTTCTGACTATGATATCATTTTCATCCTTCTTGTTCTTGAATACCCACTTGGTTCCTATCACATTGCAGGGATATGGTCTGTCCACCAACTCCCAAACTTGATTCCTTGTGAACTGGTTGAGCTCTTCTTGCATGGCAATGATCCAGTTGGAATCTTGAAGTGCTTCTGCTATGGAACTTGGTTCCTGGTTTGATAAGAAACAACAAAACAAAGCACTTTCTCCATGAAAACTTCTAGTTTTGACTCCTGAGGAAGGATCACCTAGGATTTTCTCAACAGGGTGATCTGAGAGCCATGTTCTCCTAGGTTGATGCCCATCAGTAGAGTTTAACTCTTCTGAAGTTGAGTCACTAGATATAGGAATAAAATGAAATTCAGGAAATAAAATAGAGGGTTGAAGTCCTGAGTCATCATTCAAGGTATTCTCATTCTCAATGGTAATCTCATTGGTTCCCCCTTGAATGATGGGTTCAGTGGATGTCTCAGCTGTGACCACATCTTCATTGACATTACTTACCTCTTGAACTGGGATAGTGTTCATCAGTTCAGTTGCTTGTTCAGGAGAGCTCTCAGGTGAGCTTTGAGGAGTGGTTTGACTTTGAGTGACCTCCTTTAATTGTTGATCTTTTAAATTATCCCAGGTTGGGATGTATGAGTCAACACAATTCTCAGGATAGCCTTTAGACTTGATACTCAGTCTAGTTAGTCTTTTGCTTATTATCTCCTCATTCTCCTTACTCCTGGACTCAAAAGTAGATTCATCAAAGACCACATGAGGTGTTTCTTCCACAACAAGAGTTCTACAGTTGTAAACTCTGAAAGCCCTACTGATTTGGGAATATCCTAAGAAAATTCCTTCATCAGCTTTGCTATCAAAAGCTTTCAGTTGAGTTTTCCCATTGTTATGAATGAAACACTTGCAACCAAAAATATGAAAATAGGATACCTGTGGCTTTCTGCCATTCCATAATTCATATGGAGTTTTTCCTTGATGTTTGGTTACCATGGATCTATTTTGAGTGTGGCAGGCAGTGTTGATAGCTTCAGCCCAAAATCTTTTAGGAACTTGAGCTTCTGCAAGCATTGTCCTTGCTGCCTCTTTAAGAGTTCTATTTCTTCTTTCAGCTACTCCATTTTATTGTGGAGTTATTGCAGCTGATGTCTCATGTGCAATACCTAATTCTTTGCAATAATCAGATATAATATAATTAATGAATTCAGTGCCCTTATCTGATCTTATCTTTACAATGTTCAGGCTCTTTTCATTGCTAACTTTCTTCAGGAGCTCTGGCAGCCTCAGTTGAGTCTCCTTTTTGCTTGCTAGGAATATCACCCATGTGTACCTGGAGAAATCATCAACAACAACAAGTGTATATTTTCTCCCATTGATACTTACAGGGGTTACTGGACCAAAGAGATCCATATGTAACAGTTGAAGTATTCTGTCAGTAGAGGTTGCAACTTTGCTCTTGAAAGATGTCTTTACTTGTTTTCCCTCCTGACAGGCTTTGCAGATATGTTCTTTGTTGTATACTTCATTTGGCATTCCTTCTACCAGTCCATGTCTTGCAATCCTATTCATCATCTTGAAGTTCAGATGACTTAGTCTTTTGTGCCACAGCCAATTATTATTAGTTGAGCTCTTAGCAATAAGACATGCATTTGGTGTGCAAGACTTCCAATCTGCAAGATAGATATTTCCCTTCCTTGACCCAGTTAGTAGTACCTGTTGTGAAGATATATTCTTGACAAAACACAGGTTACATGAGAATTCAACACTGTATCCTTTATCACAGAATTGACTAATGGACAGAAGATTATGCTTAAGTCTACTGACAAAGGATACATTGCTTACCCTTACTGAGCCAATGATTAAAGTACCATAACCTTTAGTGGCTCCTTGTGAGTTGTCACCAAAGGTGACTTGTGGACCTTCTTTCTCAACAAATTATGTCAGGAGATCTTTGTTGCCAGTCATGTGCCTAGAACATCCACTGTCCAAGTACCAGACTAAAGATTTAAGAGCATCTCCTTTGTTGAGGTCCACTGAGCCCTGCAATCACAAATCAAGCTTTAGGTACCCATTTGGTGTTGGGTCCTACCAGGTTAGCTTTACCTTTCGGAATCCAAATTTGTCTCACAGTTCTAATCACTTTAGATTGGCTAATTTGTCTTCCAAAAACATCTACATAGATTGTTATCTCCCTTGGTGCCTTGGGAGTAAACTTTCTATGGGTGTCAGCCTTTGAAGGAACAGAAACCTTCTTTACATTCTTTCTTTTCGGCTTGGGTGCACCTGGCCTTGGTCTTTTTTGATAAAGGTATGAAGGACCTTTTCCTTTAGGCACAAAAGGAATAGGTCTTCCATATGAGTCATTCCTTGAGGACTGCTCATGCCTGGGTGCTCTCAGCTGAGGTTGCTTCATCTGTGAAGACCTCGGCTGATAGTACCTCTGCTGAGATCTAGTTTGATAAGTCACCTGAGCCTTTCCATTTGGTTTTGGCTTAGATTGACTTTTCTTTTGAGTGATCTCAGCTGGTCTTTTTCCTTTATCCACAGTCTGTGGTTGAAATGTCACAGACTTAACAAAAACTCTCTTTGTGCCACTTGAAGAAGCAACACTCAGAGGGCCTTCTGAAGGTTTTGGAATAAATCCTATCCCACACTTGTTATTAGGATTGATTTGAAAATTTTGAATCTCCTCAATGACAAGAGAGGGTTTGTTTAGAGCATCAATCCTTTTTAACAAGGTCTCTTCGGATTTTTATAAGACATCAATTTTCAGGAGAGAATCCTTTATTTGGCTTACCAATTTTAAATTCTCTTCAGTTAACTTTGTCTTAGATTCATTGAGACCTTTTATCAGTTGATCTCTACCATTTCCTTGACTCCTGAGGATTTCCACCTCTTTTGTCAGTTCAATGGTAGATTTGGCTGAGTTTAGATCTGCTTGATTCCCAGACTCGATTAACTTGGAGTTTTCACTCAATAGTTGTTTGTTTTCATCTTGAAGACAGAAACTTGCTTCTTGCAACCTTGAGAAATCAATCATCAATTGTTCCAAAGCGGACTGAAGATTGAGTTCCTCAGTTGACTCTGAGCTTAGCTCAGGTGTGTGTTCTAGAGAAATGGATGGTTTAGATTGTACCTCTGGTTCTTCTCTTGCCATGAGACACATGTCATCATCACTGCTGTCAGAGAACAATCCATCAGATGACTCGAGATTTTCATCCACATCCTCAACCACCATGGCTTTCCTTTCTCCATATCTTCTGTCTCTTTTGGCTTGCCTTTCCTTTCTTTCTTTTGTGCTCAGTTGAGGACAATCATATTGAAAGTGCCCAATCTTCTTGCACTGAAAACACCTGTTGGCATCATCATTCTTTTCCTCAGTGGACTCTCTGGTCTTTGATGATGAACCTTCAACCTTGGTGCAATTCTTGTATTCCTTCTTCTTTTCCAGCTCAGATGAGCTTTTCTCTCCTTCTCTGGTGGTCTTTTGTGGATAACTTCTACCTTCCCTGTTATCCCTGTAAAATCTTTTATACTTGCCAAACCGGCTGTTAAGTTGTTCAAACCTTCTAGCCATCAGGCTGAGTTCCTCCTGCATCTCAGCCTTGCTTTGAGACTTGCTTGCCTTTGTACTCTTCTGAGGCTTTGGGGATTTTGGCTCAGACTCCTTGGCTTTGAAGGCTACTCCCTTCTTAGCTGAGGTCTCATCAGGAGCCTTTTTCCTGTTCAGATCAAACTCATAAGCCTTGAGTTCAGAGAATACCTGTTGCATAGACATGCTGGATAGATCCTTGGTATTCTGCATCATCACAGAGTACACATCCCATCTTGAGGTTAGACCTCTCAGGATCTTTAAGGCAACCTCCCTTTTGGTATAGACTTTTCCCAGAGAATTTATCTCATTCATGATGTCAGTGAACCTCCCATCAAGTTGTTCAATGGTCTCAGTGGGCTCCATGGTGAACTGCTCATACTTTTGAACAACTACTGAGAGCTTGTTCTCCTTTATCTTGTCAGTTCCTTCACACATGAGAGCATGAGTGTCTTATAGTTCCTTTGCAGTCTTGCAGTGGATCACTCTTCCCATTACAGAATCTGGAATGGTGGTGTAGAGAATGTTCATGGCTATGAAGTTGAGGTTGTTTCTCCTCCTCTCATCTGCAGTGAAGTTATCTTCATCCTTGGGCCATTCTTCTCTAGGATCTGCAATAGTTTCAGCTGTAGTTCTGGGGTTAGGTGTCATAAAAACAAATGGACCTTTAGTAATAACCCTCAGCATTTCATCATGCACACAGGCAAGATGAGCTCTCATTCTGATCTTCCAGAGGTTATAGTTTTCCACTGAGAATTGTGGAAGCTTGTGATGAGACATATGGTTCAAGGGATTAACTCCCATGTTGTTCTCTGCTGGTGGTGCTACCCTAGCTGCATTGTCAGCCATAGTATAAAAACAAGTTTATCAGAAGATCAATTCAGGTGACCTTGAAAATACCTTTAAGCACAAGGTATACTTAGAACAATGGTCTTTTGAACCACTGCTCTAATACCAATTGTTGGTCCCGAAACGAGTAAACAGGTGTATGGTGGGGGGGGGAATACACCTGTGGTTACAAATTAAAACTTCTTGTAAAACTTATCAGGTTACTTAAGACAGTAGCTCGTCAGTGGACTTGAGGTCTGCTGAGAGTTACTTTGTGAAAGCTTACTGAGATAATACCTCCACTGAAAGCTCAAGACTTTCAGTTGAACTACTATCTGATTAGCTTTCAGATGCGGATTAGTGAGCCCTTTAGAAAACTCGTTTTACTTTGATAAACTTGGAGATTAACACACACTTAGGAAAGCAGATAATAAGAACACAAGGTATAAAGTGGTTCAGAGATGAATCTCCTACGTCCACTGTCCTGATCAAACAGGAGAATTCCTTTCACTTGGAATTCCTTGTGTTATTGTGCCAAGGTGCACTGATCAACTAATCCTCTCTTAGGATGATTGATCACTAGGAAATTCCAGGTCCTAGTTCCCAAAACAAACCAGTTTTCAGACTGATACAACAATCAGCTTACTAACACCACTTAACACTAGCTCTCAACCTAAATACTGAGTAGGGTTTTGGTTCCAACTATTTTGAGATAATCCTTACAAGTTTAGCTCAAGGCTTAGGATTGGATTATCTCTTTCTAAGATTTGGATATAGCTTTTAAGCTTGGTTACAGAAGGTTTGTTAGGCTCTCTACAAATGTAAAACACTTGGGAAACAAAGGTAATTTCGAGTGCTTCTAGTTGTTATGAATGTAGAGATAGCTTTTATCTTGTGAGTTTCCCGTGCATAGAAATGAGCACGTCCTTCTGTATTTATAGGCTTCCTTGAAAATCTTCCCGTTGGATTTGAATCTTCTCAAGTAAGTCTTCTTGTATCTGATTGGCTCAAACGACTCTATTTGAAACTTTAAGTCTTGTCAAGAAACGGCTGAAAGACCATGCCTGTTCACCAACTTTCTGTAGATAGCTAGGGAAAGACTTTTGGTACTTGTCAGTCCAGAGCAGGTCGGCTGTCAGTAAAGTACACTGATGTGTCATCTTCTCATTGGACCTTTAGTCTGTATGCCCAGATTCGTGTCTTGTTTTAAGGTGGAACTCCTCTGAGAGAACCTTCTTATTCCTTCATTTATTGTAAGCTTTAATGTAATTCGTTTTGCCTTGTTCCAACCAGATTAACTAACAACTTTTAATATGTTTAGCATTAAATGTGCTTTGTTAGTTCCCATCAGTGGACCTTGGTCCTCTCCTGATGGTTTTAGTCTTAGTGAGAATGTACTTAGAAAACATTCAAGACTTAGACTTCTTCTCAGATCACTTGTCTTCAGCGGACTTCATCTTCAGCAGACTTCATTCTTAAATACACCCTAAAAATTACTAACTGTACTTCAGTTCCTTAACAGTTGAACTGATTTACTACGTACTAACTCTACTGAATATTTTACTTACAAAACATCTTAGGAGGAACATTTTGGCATCTAATCAAAACTTAAGTCTTATACATTTTCCCAACAGGTTTCACATCATATAATTGATATATCACAAGTTGGTTCACGTTAAGGGGCAAAACCCAAAATCATTTTAAATTATCGGCCCAATCTGCCAAAATCATTTTCCACATATTGTAAATCTCCCCCAAACCATTTCTCACAAACAATTCATGTGACCATGAATCTGAGTTATTATCACTCATGGTCACCACAAAATAATATCAGTGACCATGAATCTGACCTATTATCACTCATGGTCATACGTTTCAATCCACAAATAAAACTACTACACATTAGATCAATGATTACTCACTTTTCTTTTTCTCATAAAAACTGTCATTTCAAATTGTGGAGAGAATTCACATAGTTCATACTTGAATTGGTTCATGCTCATATAACGCCCTTAATCATGCAATCGTGATCGATTTGAATAAAAATAATAGACATTTTGTATCATATATAATTATATCATGTAATTCAAATATTTATATAATAGGTGTACATTTATGTTGGATAAGTTATTTTAGATTGATTTAGTCGAGTTCAGAGTATACCAGCACAACGTATTAATAGCAGATCAATCACCCACCTTTTAACTTTATAGATAAGTTACAACTGTCTTTGAATTCTTTTGGAAGATAACTTGCGTTGTAGAGACGTCCCCAGAGTGATATACAAACAGACCCCTCGTGCGTATTCCGTTTAGCACAAAATCCTTGTACGAAATCATTTGATTAAAAGTTGGCCTTTGAATTATTAGGAATCACTTGAGAGTTTGTGTTAAGAGAAACGAGGAGATTGTTGTCTTAAAGACCTATTGAATAGACTTGTTTCCAAAGGCCACATCCTATTTTGGTAAATACACTACTTTCAAAAGGTTGATGTAATAGTCGGTGTACTTACCAATTTCCTTGTGGTAATACCATTTCGACTTCTATAAAGCGATCTTTTGACAATCTTTGACTTTTATAACTAAAAGCTTTTAATAACTTAAAAGTATATCCGTATATTAATTTTCTCAAAAATAATTAAGAGAATAAGAAATTTATTTAAATAATATTAATATAGTAATAAAAGTCCTAATTTTAATATATTACTTTCTAAAATTCTCATTTCTTATTTTAAAAGAACTTTGAATATAATTTATATTTTATAAATAAAACTGAAGGTGTGTCTTGTGTGTTAAGTGTAGATGTTGTAACAAATGCTAAAACAATCAATACAACAACATGGAAAACAGAGTATAAAACGTGTAAATAGCGGAAGACTAAAAACACACTATTGCAAAATGAAATACTTTTTAACACAAACTATATAAAATAGCTTGTGCTGGCCTTACAGTGAAATGTTCACTATAATAAGATTAGTGATACAAAAGTTGTGTAAAGAGTTAAATCGTTCACAACAGAAACAAGACTCGATATCACCTATCAAATCTAAATTGGCTAAGTGTATAACACTATACACCGTCAAAGTCGATCTCACTCTATATCGATGATCTCTCTATCTAAAGATATAGGATTGATCACAAGTTATGCGAGATGTACTAAACTTCTAGGCATAACATAAAAGTTGGAATAATTGTTCTATCACCTTTGAACTCAGGATCAACACTAGAGTAGGTGCACTCATTTATTCCACACTTGGTACTGAAGACTTCGGTTTCTATTTATTGATGGAGGTCTGCATCCGTAAATAACTTCTTCATGTAATCGCTCCATGATCTTTTATTTATTGCCCATGATCTTATCTTTATTTCTGATGTTCAAGATTGCAACCGCCTGATCTAGATTGTTCTAAATCGATCTGGAATAGCCTGAAACGTGTAGATCCTTGTAGGTCTTTGTAGAACCTTCTGGAACCCATAACCACTCCATGTTGCAACCAATGTTTGCAACATTAACTGCAACATTGAGTATTCCAGAGTCTTGTAGATCCTTCTAGATCTTCAACCTGCATGTTAAAACATATAAAACATTATTTGATCATAAAGTGCTAGTTAATGAGAAGAAAGGGCAAATTCACGTTGTTTCAAAGTAAATAGTGAATACTTCACTACCAACAACATTAACAATCTCCCCCAATTTGACATTTCTGCTACAGCACACCTGATATATATATTTTTCAATATATAAGTCAGTGATGTATGTACAATAGAGATCAACATCATATTATACACTTAGCTTTTCACTCTTGTGTAGCAAAACAGTCAAAAAACAAGATGAACAACTATAAGTTGAATCGCCAAAATCAAGATGAATAATAATAAGTTAATTCACCAAAAATAGAATGAACAAACATTTGCTCACTCAAACTAAATGAACATTATCATATATGCTCATTAAAACAAAATGAGTAACATAGTGTTTACTCATTCAAATTACAACTCAAAATATAAATAACTTAAATATAAACATCCTATCACTCTAATATAATATTGTCTTTCAGAAATTAAAACTAACTATCAGAGCAAGATAATAAAAAACATAAATAAAACAAGAGTACTTAGAGTTACACAATAAGGAACTTTGAGATCACTGTATAAAATATACAACTGCTGCCACAAGTATCTTGCACTAAGCTCCCCCATAAATTATGCTTCCTCAAGTCTCTAAGTCAACTCAGACTTTGGCAGAGATGTCTAGTAAATCTCCATATAGCTCATCTTCCTCGAATTCCTGGATATTGAATATTGCAAGGTTTGCAACAACATCTTCAGCAGCATTTGTACTTCTCCCAGCACCATCAGGTCCAGTTGCAATAGCTTCATCCACAACTGTCCCTCCTTCTTCAGCAACATCAGCAGCAGGTTCAACAACTTCATCAATCTCTTGAATCAAAACCTCGAGCAGCAACTGGTACTCCCCCTGTTGTGGCAGAAAGTAGATTTTCCTAGTAGTTCTTTAGGAATTGAAGTTCATCTATAGAGTCCTGCAGGTGCCTAAGTTGTGATTGAATAAACTCAGGTGAGATATTCAGGGAGTATGCAGAAGGAGCAGGAATGTTGCTAGGTATGTCCCCAGCATTCTAAGCAGCATCTTCTTCAGGAACAGGTTGGCTTTGTTCTGGAGCTTCTTCATCATCACTTACCTGTAAGGGTAAGTCCAGCACTCTATTTCCAGACAGCAGATAGTGGGATATGCCCATTAGGTTCACTCTCTCCCTCAACAACTCATTCTTCCTTCGAATAAAATTATGAGTTCCCAAATAGCCATAGATTAGCACAGGATAAGGCAGCTTACCTTTCTCAGAGATCTTTCCACTAAATTTCATCAAGTGATGAAAAATAGCCAATCCAAGATTGAAATTTTTCATCACACCTATTCTATACAACAGAACAGCTTGATCCCTGGTTACTTTGGTTAAGTTGGAGGATGGTATCCAATTATACACAACAAGCTTATGTAAAACTGAATACAGAGAAGTAAGAGAACCAACAAGCATATTTCTACCCCATTTGTTCACTCTACCCCCAGTGAGAACATGTATGATTTCATCCATGTGAGAAGCTTATTCTTCCTCAACATTTTCAACATGTAGAAACTCATTAATTAGCTCAGGGGTGAATGGGACATTCCTATCTCTAAAACTTACTGTTCCATACCATCTAGAGTTTCTCCTAGCATCACCTTTCTTCAAACAAGCATAGAACTCATAAACCCAATCAGTAACAAAGGCATCAGCAAAGGTTACATCATGCATCAAGCTCCTTTCCTATAAGTATCTAACCAGACTCTTAGATTCAAACTCATCAATGTTAATTTTTCTTTCAATTAACAAATTTATTTTGCTTAACTTAGCTATCCTTTGTTCCAGGGTTTCATCATCATCATTATCATCATCATCATTATCATTAGTATTGGCTTGTTCAACAGAGTGTTCAGATTCATTACCTCTGTCAAATTCGGTCTTGGTCTTTTTAGAAATGCTCTCACGGCTGCTATCATCATCCTATGGTTCTGGTACTGCTGTACTTGTTCCAGCAATATTAGCAACATTTTCAAACCTCTTCTTTGTTCTCAGCTCAAATCTAGCTCTCCTTCTCAGTTCGAAGATGGGCACATCACTCTCATCAGAGGCTTCTTTGCCTTTGGTTTGAGAACCTCCAACTTCACCATCAGTTGAGTCCTTTGGGCTTGACTCCTTTTCAGATTCAGAGAACACCTGAATTGGGTGTGTAGCAATATCTCATTCATCATTCTTTTTCTTCCTTGAGGTCTCAGAATAATTCACCTTCTTCCTAGCTCTTCCAGAACGTCTCCTAGATTGAGCAGGGCTTCTCTTCTCTTTCCACCCATTTTCTTCTTTACAGCCTTAGCAATTGGAATAGGCTCAGAGTCCTCAGACATTGAAGAATCAGTCTTGGGTGATTCTTCCTTGTCTTCCTCTGGCATTTCCACATCAGGCACTTTGACATTAGGGCTTTGTTCCCTAACATCATCAGCAACAGTTTCCTCAACAATGGGAGTATCTTCCATAGCGTGATCACCTGTTTCAACAACTTTTGAATCATTAGTAGCAAGGGTCTTGACTTGGTGTGAGGATTGTGGATTTTTTATGTTGGGGAATCGAAGAGGTGCCTTCGATTTGAGAAATGGGTGAAATATTTTGGGTTTGGTTCAGGTAGGAAGAAACATCGACCTCAATCGAGCCAATGGTCAGCTTAGGAACAACAGGAGTTCCTTGAAGGCTTTGGGCAATCCCACGAGCGATTGATTCAAGTTGATCGACCGTCGCATCAGAAAGGATATGGATATTTATGGGAAAGGCTAGGATTGGAGTTTGAGATGGAGGTGGTGTTGTGCTCGATGATGGGGCAACTGGTGCAACATCCTGGGTTGAGGCTATTTCTGCGAGAAGGTTTAGAGGGTTTGAGGATTGAGAAGGTGGAGAGTTTGAGGGAGTTTTTGAAATGTGAGAGGGATTTTTCCTGTTTCCAGCCATTTAAAGGGTTTCTCGAAAAATGCAAATGAAATATGGAATAAAAGAAATAACAATTTTAACCTAGAAAGTGAACACTTATAATCTCAACACTTATATGAAAAATACTGAACTTCACTCATATGCCATCACACAGAATATTAAACACGAAGCATAAAGGGTTTTTATAGGCGAAGAAATACGGAAGTTAAATTTTGTAACCCACAAAAAAAATCTGGATTTAAGAAGTGAAGAATATCCACTCCCCCATGATGAGATCGTGGGTTTCCCATACTTTAAAATCCGAATTTTAATTAATTAAAGAAAAAAATTGCGCACGAAATTAATAAAAGGAAAACATGGGTTTAAACATGTGAAAATTAAAAACAAATCCCTGAAAAATCGGTTACATAATTTGACTTGGAAAAACAAATATGAACGACATATGATGTAGCACTCAAAATTAGAACACACGCTTCAACATCGGTTAGAAACATCCAATGTCGCATTTTTCATCAAACAACTTTAGCACTTTTATTCACATTGATCCATCTTTTCAAGAGAGTGCATCGTAGCAGCAAACTCCGTGCCCCATAATTACTCAATGGATTTGTGACATATTGATGTTTTACTAATCACCTTTTTAAAAGAAGGTATCGTAGTAGCGAACTCCGTGCTCCATAGTTACTTAGTGAATTAGTTACATCTTGATGTGCTTTTTCAAATTCAAAGCTTATTATGCGTTTGAGAAATGTGATTCCTCTTTATTTTTACACAACAATCATACTTGGTTTAGATTTATTTTACAAAGGTGATGGTCCCGTTTTCGAAGAGCAAAATGGGAATTCAGGAGCAAATTTTTTTTTTTAAAAAACTTTTCCTCAGGGAGTTCAGCAATAGTGAGAAATACTCAAGTCACTGCTCTGCTCAGAGGCTGAGTTACCAAGTCAGTGAGAAGGCTTGGAGACTCATGCTCTGAGCAAGGACAGTAGCTTGAGATGCTGAACTCTCGAGTGCGTTATCATCAAACCACAGCTTGCACCCTGACTAAGTTCAGTGACGGAATACTCAAGTCACTGCGTTGCTAAGAGTCAGAGCACTCAAGTCAGTCCAAACTGACTTGTGAGCTCAGGCTCTTAACAAGGCAGTGACTCGAGAGACTGAACTCTCGAGTGCTAGCCTAAGCTTGTCAGTGAGATTGGTTCTCCCTGAATAAAATACTTAGCTAATCTCAAATAATTAACAACGCTCAGTTTAACGTGGTTCAGAGGCTCAAGCTCTTACATCCACGGCCTGATTTAACAGGAAATCCACTAACTTGGATTCTTGTTTTTAACGTGCCAAGGTGCACTTACAACTGGACTCACGCCACTCCCTAGGCTGCCTCTCCTCACCTCACTACAAACCTAACAATCTTCTGAAAGGGTTTAGTTTGGTTTGGTTTTCTCCAACTAGGTGAGGTTTTCCTTTACAATGTGTTAGCCTTAAAGCTAAGATTAGGAAAACCTCTCTAAGCTAAGAGTTACAAGCTTGACACTCAATGAATATAAGTGCTAACCCTAAAGGTCAGTGTCGTGGGTGTGTAACACTTCCTTATGACTCCCTAACAACTAACCCACCCTCACAGCTTGTAGGTGTTTATTTTCTTCTTTCACACACTTTACAACGAAGCTATGAGCTTGTATTTATAGTGTGGTTTCAAATGTAACCGTTGGAGGAAATTACATTTGAATCCATACAATTAATGGTTTCAACCACTTTTCTTGTAATTCGGCCTTTTTCAGTGTCAGAGTTGCTGCCTCGTGCTGATTGGTCCACGTGGCCTGGATTCACGGATCTTTGACTCAGTGGATTGACCAAGACCCACTGACTTTAGGTAGCTTCCTCCTTCACTGACTGATGATCTTCAGTGGACTGAACGTCTTCAGTGTATTTGTTCTTCAGAGACTGTTTGAAGATCATTCCAAGAAGTTTGTCATAAGGCTGAATGACAAACTTCCCTGACCACAGTAGCCTGACACCTTCAGGACCTACTTGGTGCAGCACTGATCCTCCTGATCATGCTCTTCACTGAGTGGTCCACCTGACTTAGTTTAGATCAGCCTGGCTTACACTCAGTGGGACATCCTTCAGGCTTCTCTTCTGGTTCAGGTTGCAAGGATGGCTTCAGTCAGTTCTTCTTGGTGTCATCTTGATATCTTCAGGCTTTGTTGCTGAGTTCCCCCTCACTGAGTTCCCCCTCAACTGAACAGCCTATTCTACTGAAAAATGACTTAGCCTGACCTGAAATAAAAGATACTATCCTGACTGCTTTCAAACCTATTACATGTTGTTTTGGAAAATCATCAAAACTAAAATATAGCCCAACAATTTCCCCCTTTTTGATGATTCCAAAACTTCTAACCAAATGATTTTCTATTACAAGAATAATGTCAGAACATAAGTAATAGTTAGAAATATGCAGGAATTCCCATAGTTTAACACGTTTAAGATCTGTTCGATTGACCATTTTTCTTAACAAAACTGGATCAGTGGTCATGTGAACAACCCGCTTTGATACCAATTGATGGTCCCATTTTCGAAGGACAAAATGGGAATTCAGGAGCAAATTTTTTTTTTTTTTAAAAACTTTTCCTCAGGGAGTTCAGCAAGAGTGAGAAATACTCAAGTCACTGCTCTGCTCAGAGGCTGAGTTACCAAGTCAGTGAGAAGGCTTGGAGACTCATGCTCTGAGCAAGGACAGTGGCTTGAGATGCTGAACTCTCGAGTGCATTATCATCAAACCACAGCTTGCACCCTGACTGAGTTCAGTGACGGAATACTCAAGTCACTGCGTTGCTAAGAGTCAGAGCACTCAAGTCAGTCCAAACTGACTTGTGAGCTCAGGCTCTTACCAAGGCAGTGACTCGAGAGACTGAACTCTCGAGTGCTAGCCTAAGCTTGTCAGTGAGATTGGTTCTCCCTGACTAAAATACTTAGCTAATCTCATATAATTAACAACGCTCAGTTTAACGTGGTTCAGAGGCTCAAGCTCTTACATCCACGGCCTGATTTAACAGGAAATCCACTAACTTGGATTCTTGTTTTTAACGTGCCAAGGTGCACTTACAACTGGACTCACGCCACTCCCTGGGCTGCCTCTCCTCACCTCACTACAAACCTAACAATCTTCTGAAAGGGTTTAGTTTGGTTTGGTTTTCTCCAACTAGGTGAGGTTTTCCTTTACAATGTGTTAGCCTTAAAGCTAAGATTAGGAAAACCTCTCTAAGCTAAGAGTTACAAGCTTGACACTCAATGAATATAAGTGATAACCCTAAAGGTCAGTGTCGTGGGTGTGTAACACTTCCTTATGACTCCCTAACAACTAACCCACCCTCACAGCTTGTAGGTGTTTATTTTCTTCTTTCACACACTTTACAACGAAGCTATGAGCTTGTATTTATAGTGTGGATTCAAATGTAACCGTTGGAGGAAATTACATTTGAATCCATACAATTAATGGTTTCAACCACTTTTCTTGGAATTCGGCCTTTGTCAGTGTCAGAGTTGCTGCCTCGTGCTGATTGGTCCACGTGGCCTGGATTCACGGATCTTTGACTCAGTGGGTTGACCAAGACCCACTGACTTTAGGTAGCTTCCTCCTTCACTGACTGATGTATTTGTCCTTCAGAGACTGTTTGAAGATCATTCCAAGAAGTTTGTCATAAGGCTGAATGACAAACTTCCCTGACCACAGTAGCCTGACACCTTCAGGACCTACTTGGTGCAGCACTGATCCTCCTGATCATGCTCTTCACTGAGTGGTCCACCTGACTTAGCTTAGATCAGCCTGACTTACACTCAGTGGGACATCCTTCAGGCTTCTCTTCTGGTTCAGGTTGCAAGGATGGCTTCAGTCAGTTCTTCTTGGTGTCATCTTGATATCTTCAGGCTGTGTTGCTGAGTTACCCCTCACTGAGTTCCCCCTCAACTGAACAGCCTATTCTACTGAAAAATGACTTAGCCTGACCTGAAATAAAAGATACTATCCTGACTGCTTTCAAACTTATTACATGTTGTTTTGGAAAATCATCAAAACTAAAATATATCCCAACAAAAGGAATTATGAAACAGAAAATAAGAACAAGCTTTAAGTAAAACATGCATATACCCTGATGTTGTTATAAATATTTGAGCATACATAACAACATCCACTTCACAATTACTCAGATAGTGCACATACCAAGAGATTTCCTAAAAAACGAGAATCTCTCATGGTCAAGAGCTTTAGTAAACACATCAGCAAACTGATTTTCAGTGGGTATATATTCTAACTTCACAATATTTTTCTCTACAAGATCCCTTATGAAATGATGTTTAATACTTATGTGTTTAGTAAGTAAGTGTTGAACTGGATTTTTCAAAATGTTGATAGCAATAGTGTTGTCACAATATACAGTTAAAATGCCACTCTCTAAACCATAATCACTAATTTTACTTAACCAAAGAAGTTGTGTACAACTACCTGCAACAATGTACTCAAACTCTGCAGTAGATTATGATACACAATGCTGCTTTTTACTATGCCAGGAAATCGGGTTATTTCCCATATAGAAGTAACCACTACTCGTTCTCTTCCTATCATCAATGTCTCCAGCCCAGTCAACATCACAATATCCAACAAGTGCACTGCTTGTGTCTTTGGTATACCATATACCAAGATCAATTGTGCCAGCCATATATCTAATGATTCTCTTGACAGCATTCAAATGTGACTCCTTAGGACAAGCTTGGTACCTAGCATAAACACAAACACTATACATGATATCAGGCCTGCTTGAGGTTGAGTACAGAAGACTACCTATCATGGATCTATACAAAGTTGGATCAACATCTTGTCCAGCAGTGTCTTTACACAGTTTTAGTGTAGATCCCATAGGAGTTTTCATGACTTTTGAATTCTCTAAACCAAACCTGTTCACTAAGTTCTTTGCATACTTACTCTGAGAGAAGAAAATACCTTTATCAAATTATTTGATTTGAAGTCCTAGGAAGTAATTCAAATCACCTACCATGCTCATCTCAAATGTTGTTGTCATTACTTCAACAAACTTGTTTAATATGGTGTTACAAGTTGAACCAAAAACAATGTCATCAACATATATTTGAGCTATTAGCAAGTCTTCTCCAGTATGTTTAATGAACAAGGTTCTATCAGCTTCTCCTCTTATAAAGCCAAATTACAAAAGAAAGTCAGTACAAGGCTTTCTTTAGCTTGTACACATGATCAGGACACTGTGGATTTCAAAACCTTTAGGTTGTTCAACAAATGCATCTTCAATTAATATGCCATTCAGAAATGTAGCTTTTACATCCATTTGATGAAGGTTAATGTTAATGTAACATGCAATTGCTAGTAACAATCTAATAGATTCAATTCTAGCAATAGGTGCAAATGTTTCATCAAAATCTATACCTTGAACTTGGGTGTAACCTTGTGCAACCAATCTAGCTTTGTTCCTAACTATGTTACCAGACTCATCAGTTTTATTCTTAAAAATCCACTTAGTTCCAATGACATTGACATTGTCAGGCCTTGGAACTAATGACCAAACATCATTCCTTTCAAACTGATTAAGTTCCTCATGCATAACATTAATCCCATTCTCATCTTTTAATGCTTCTGTAACATTTTAGGTTCAATTTCAGAATAGTAACACTGAGCATTCACAACATTGCATATAGATAACATGCACACAGACCTTACCACATCAACACGGTTTGCACTTACTCTTCTTCTAGTTTGAATACCAACCGAAGCATCTCCAATGATATGATTTGAAGGATGGCTTTTGGTAATCCATGTAGCTGGATTTTTCTTTGGAGTATACTGATTGTTCTATGAAGAATCCGCTGAATCTGCAGGGGATGTTGTACCAGATGTTGGAACATTTGGTGAAACATTCTCTATTTCCAGTGATTCTTTAGGAACCTCAGTAACTTCAGTCACATCTTCAGTGTCATTCCCATCCATCAAATTCCTGTCATCATCAAACACAACATTCACAGACTCTTGAACAGTATTAGTTCTAAGGTTATAAATCCTATAGGCTTTACTATTTCTAGAATAACCTAAGAAGAAACCTTTGTCACTCCTAGAATTAAACTTATGCAGTTGATCCTTATTATTCAGAATGTAACACACAACCAAAAATATGAAAGTATTTCACACTTGGTTTCTTATTGTTCAAGATCTCATATGGGGTTTTCTTACTTCCAAATCTAGAATAGACTCTATTAGCAATATGACACTCTATTTTTAATGCTTTAGCCCAAAATTTCTTAGCAAGATTTTTTGAATTGAGCATTACTCTAGCCATCTCTTGAAGAGTTCTATTTTTCCTTTCAGCAATCCCATTTTGTTGTGGAGTTTTAGGAGAAGAAAACTCTTGGACAATACTTTTCTTATCACAAAGTTCTGAAAACATGCTATTTTCAAATTCCCTACCATGATTAGACCTAATCCTGCTCACTTTTAAGTTGAATTTTTTTTTAAATCTCTTGTAAAGAACTTTAAAAATATCAAATGTTTTAGATTTTTCCCTTAAAAACTCAATCCAGGTGAATCTAGAGTAATCATCTACCACAACCAGTGAATATTTCTTACCATCAATGCTTTCAATTTCCATAGGACCCATAAGATCCATATGCAGTAATTCAAAACAGCTATGTGTTGTGCAATGTGATAACATCTTATGCGACATTCTTACCTGCTTACCTCTTTGGCATGAACCACATACAGTAGGTGTAACTATCTTTAGTTTAGATAATCCTCTCACAGCTTCATATTTGACCAGTTTTTGCATGAATCTATAGTTTGCATGTCCAAGTCTTTGATGCCACAGGACATTATCACCACAATTTGACAAATGACACACATTGTTTGTTCCAATTAGATAACAATTATCAGATGACCTATTACTAGTCATTATACACTTATTATCCTTGTTTAGAATATAACATGAATCCTTATCAAATTCAACATGCAAATTGTCATTCCAGAGTTGACTTATACTAAACAAATTAGCAAGTAAACCATCAACATGCAAAACATTTTTAAGCTTTGGAAAACCTTCAACATTCAAAGTTCATTTTCCAATGATCTTTCCTTTTGATCCACCACCATATGTAACAGTTCCACCATTACAAGGTTCATAATCAGATAAGTAGTTAACATGACCAGTCATATGTCTAGAGCAACCACTATCAAAATACCATAGATCAGGCACACATGCTTTCAGAGAAGTTTGAACAACATTACAAGTAACATGCTCTTTCTTTTTCCTAACAGATTTTGACCAGTGTTTCTTAGAATGTGAGGACATCTCAGACAACATTTTCTGAATTTCCAGATCTCTTTTCATCTTTTGACAATAAGGACGAATATGACCAATTTCAGAACAATAGTGACACACATACTTCTTAACAGGCTTTTCAATCATATGTACTTTTGTTTCAGCTAAAAACTCAGTTTTACCTTTTACAAATTTCATAGGTTGATTCACACTGTTAGAAGTAGATTCACCAAGATAGCCTAAACCATGCTTACTAGACTGACCAACATTCAGTTTATCACAAACAACAGAAGAGCTCTTAGAATATTTCTTAAAACTCAAAGTAGAAATTTTCAATTCCTCTTTTAGTTTAGAAATTTCTAGGTCTTTTCTGGTTAAAATGGCTTCCAGTTTGGTCACAGTCTCTCTGAGATCATTATTCTCTTTGGCTATACTAGAAACATCATCCTTTATGTCATCAGTACCTGTCTCATCAACTCGCCCATTAAAACAGTTCAAATCTGAATGATTTTTGACAAATGTTGTTTATGATGTTTTAACATCTGAAACAACATCAGTGTCTAAATCATCCAGATTATCATAATTAATTCTAGCAGAAAAACCTAATTCCTCATCTTTTGAACCTTCAGGTTTATCATCTGAGTCATCACTAAAAGTAACATTGAAATCCAGTTTTTGCCTTAGTTTGGTATTTGCACACTCATTTGCATAACCAAATCCAGTGCATGCATCACATCTAACTGATTTTCTAGATTCAAGATCATACCTTGATTTGTTACCTTTGAATTATCTGGATTGATTCTGATCCTTTCTTTTCTCCGGGTCAGATGGTGTGTTGTTGAAAGGAGTCCTCGGTTGGACATTCCCTCTGGATCTGTTCATTTTTTTCTTCAAATAGGAGTTGAACTTCTTTGTGAGGAAGGCAATATGCTCAGGAGTGTTGTAACATTGGTCTAAAACATCTTCATCAGACTCAACCTCAGTCACAAAGGACTGATTTTCAGTGTTAGAAGATGTTTCACCTTTGAAAACAACAACCTTATTTCCTTCACTTGCATCTTCAGGTTGAGTTGTTTTCATCTCATACGTTTTGAGAATACTTACAAGCTCGGTTTGACTAAGAGTATCAGTGTCCTTGGCTTCTTCAATAGCATAATTTTTTGCATGGAACCATTTAGGAATAGATTGAATTTTTTTATGTACAACTCGTACATTGGAAATTGGATCACCAAGTGCGTGTGATTCATTGACAATCTCACTCAACCTTTCATTGTAAGCCGTGATCATCTCATCATCCTTCATCCTTAGATTCTCGAACTTGGTCCCAAGCATTCGAAGTTTTGTCCTTCGAACACTTCCACTTCCTTCACAATGTTCTTGAAGCCTCTCCCAAGCACTTTAGCCGTGGTGCATGTTGATATGATTTTAAACATAGATATATCAATAGAGGTAAAGATTGCATTGAGAGCTTTGGAATTGTAGCTCGCCGTCGTGGTCTCCTCATTGGTCCATTCAATCTCCCGTTTGACTCTTGTCTCGCCATCATCATCTGCTTGATTTCTGGGCCATTTCCAGCCGGTCAGAACACTTCTCCAAGCACGTTCATCAATAGATTTGATGTACATGTGCATCTTAGGTACCCAATAGACATAGTTGTTCCCATCAAGAATAGGAGGCCTAAGTGGGGTGTTTACAGGATATTCTATAGAAAAAAGATACACTAAAAACACAGGATCTAAACTTAGTATATCAAGTTTATGGCTCTGATACCAATTGAAGGTGTGTCGTATGTGTTAAGTGTAGATGTTGTAACAAATGCTAAAACAATCAATACAACAATCTGGAAAACAGAGTATAAAACATGTAAACAATGGAAGATTAAAAACGCACTATTGCAAGATGGAATACTTTTTAACACAAATTATATAAAATAGCTTGTGCTAGCCTTACGGCGAAACATTCACTATAATAAGATTAGTGATACAAAAGGTGTGTGAAGAGTTAAATCGTTCACAATAGAAATAAGACTCGATATCACCTATCAAATCTAAATTGGCTAAGTGTATAACACTATACACCTTCAAAGTCGATCTCACTCTATATCGATGATCTCTTTATCTAAAGATATAGGATTGATCACAAGTTATGCGAGATGTACTAAACTTCTAGGCATAACATAAAAGTTGGAATAATTGCCCGATCACCTTTGAACTCAGGATCAACACTAGAGTAGGTGTACTCGTTTATTCCACACTTGGTACTGAAGACTTCGGCTTCTATTTATAGATGGAGGTCTTCATCTGTAAATAACTTCTTCATGTAACCGCTCCATGATCTTTTATTTATCGCCCATGATCTTATCTTTATTTCTGATGTTTAAGATTGCAACCGCTTGATCTAGATTGTTCTAAATCGATTTGGAATAACCTGAAACGTGTAGATCCTTGTAGGTCTTTGTAGAACCTTCTGGAACCCGTAACCGCTCCATGTTGCAACCAATGTTTGCAACATTGAGTATTCCAGAGTCTTGTAGATCCTTCTAGATCTTCAACCTGCATTTTAAAACATCTTAAACAACATTTGATCATAAAGTGTTAGTTAATGAGAAGAAAGGATAAATTCATGTTGTTTCAAAGTAAATAGTGAATACTTCACTACCAACAACATTAACAAAAACTCCCTTTATTATTAATTATTTTGCTTAAAGAATTTTATATAATAAATACTAAAAATAATTTAATATATATTTTTCTTATTATTAATCAAATTGACTTGTGTTACTTTTAAAACCAAAGAATAGTATTATTTTTCAAAAATACCATTTTTCATTTGTTACTAAATTTGGATATAAACGTATATCCCTTTTTGTTCTCTTTCTAAAACTCGACTAATATGATAATTTTGATAATTAAAAGTACTACTTTTAAAATCCAACAGTACCAGTCTTTTTCCAATAAATTGGAACTGGATTTTAAAGAATATAAAGTTTCCCTTTGCCTATAATTCGAACAGTAGACAAGTGAGAAGATGAATTTCCCTTTTTCACTAAGAACTTCAACCAACAGTGATACTAACCAACTAAAACAATAACACTAATCAGTTATTTCTGTAATACTCAACAACTAGTTCAACATAACTTATCATATTAATCATCCCAACTATACGGTACGAAACTAACACACATAAACTTTATCCACCAATCTTACAGGTTGTAATTCTATCAAAACATCAACAGGGTATATATAACAGTTCAAATCCCTATTCCAAACGCTAATGAAAATTAGAAAGGGGCAACAATTCTCACGAGTCCCTAATTGGGCAGCATAACAGAGTTCGTTTAATGATTTGTTCGGATAATCAGGCGGCCTAACGGCATCGTTCGATAGTTCGTCAGATAATTTTAGCAGCATAACGACGTGGTTTTAGATTTTCCGAAAACAAAACAAGCACTGGTGGTGAAAGGGTGAAGAAGAAGATGGCATCTCCATTAATTATGAAAAGAACAAAATTAAGATTAAATAAAGAACGATTGAATCGAAAGGAAATTTAATTGAGGAATTCAAAGTCGAAAGGGAACGGGAAAATGAGGAGAAATTGAGACTCACTTTAGAAGAAGGGGGCTGGCGGTGTTGGCGCTTGAGACGAGCAGATGGCGGCGATGCTGGGACGACCGGTGGTGTACGGCGGCTGGAAGAAGAGGCATGGTGATGGGCTGGTGGCATGAGGCAGTGTTGCACGATAGGGGGCGGACAACCAAAGGGAGGCAATACGAGCGGCCGGTGGTGGTTGTGCGAGCGGCAGCATTTGGTCACGGCGGCGACGCTGTCGGCTAAAAAGGGAGGAAGAGAGAGGAACGCGAGGCAGTGGCTGAGCAGAGAGTATATCGAATAGAGAGAGTTTGCTGGGTTGTTTCTAAGAGGAAATAAGGAAACTGAATTGGGAAGAGTACTGCGTAAGTGTTGGGAGGAGGGAGATATTTATAGAAGAAATATACTTTAATTAATCAATTAACATAAAAAGGAGCAATTAAATATGTGGTTAGGAATTAAAGGTTGGGGATTTCATAAGATTTTATTATACTTTCTAAGAGTTTATTTAGGGGTTGTTTGGTTCACGCTTTTAACTCAAAATTAGAAATTAATACAGTTTTAAGATTTGATTAATATTTTATTGCATTTGAATTATTCTAAAAAATTTATACGGATCAAAATCCTAATTTTTAAACTTGAATATTTAATTTCTCGTAGTCCTTTATCTGTTTGAAATAATCGATTCCTTTCTTCGAATTTTGGGAATTTATAAATAGGGTATAAATTTAAATTACACAGTAGCACACACAAATAATAAATTAAAAGAAACAAGGATAATAATATAAAATAAGGTTTCTAGCAAAGTAAAAGGTATAAAATGGGACAGGGTATTACAAAGTTGCTAGAGATTGGTCTCTTATCTTTTTTACCTGCAAAACTAGTCGTTGCTGCACTAACCACAACACTGCAATTTTGAGTCTTTCTTCTTCGTTCTACTTCCCTATTGTGGAATCTAAAACCATTGATGACAAACCCATTATATCTATTCCCAGCATGAAAAGGTCCTTTCGCAAGACACACAATATCACTTTGGCTAGTATCCTTAGTGATGGTCCCGTTTTCGAAGGGCAAAATGGGAATTCAGGAGCAATTTTTTTTTTAAAACCTTCGTGTCGCACCCTGACTGAGTTCAGTGATGGAATAGTCAAGTCACTGCGTTGCTACGAGTCAGAGCACTCAAGTCAATGCAGCTGACCTTCGAGCTCAGGCTCGTAACAAGGCAGTGACTCGAGAGACTGAACTCTCGAGTGCTAGCCTGATTCAGTCAGTGAGATGAATCTCCCTGACTGAAATGCTTAACTAAAGTTTTCTTAACAAAACTCTCAGTGAGCTGATTTTCACAATACTTTAGTAAATACTTTGAAAGAAAAGTACGCTCAGTTTAACGTGGTTCAGAGACTCAAGCTCTTACATCCACGGCTTGATTTAACAGGAAATCCACTCACTTGGATTCTTGTTTTTAACGTGCCAAGGTGCACTTACAACTGGACTCACGCCACTCCCTGGGCTGCCTCTCCTCACCTCACTACTAACCTAACAATCTTCTGAAAGGGTTTAGTTTGGTTTGGTTTTCTCCAACTAGGTGAGGTTTTCCTTTACAATGTGTTAGCCTTAAAGCTAAGATAAGGAAAACCTCTCTAAGCTAAGAGTTACAAGCTTGACACTCAATGAATGTATGTGATAACCCTAAAGGTCAGTGTCGTGGGTGTGTAACACTTCCTTATGACTCCCTAACAACTAACACACCCTCACAGCTTGTAGGTATTTATTTTCTTATTTCACACAATACAACACCCTTTACAACGAAGCTATGAGCTTGTATTTATAACGGGGATTCAAATGTATCCGTTGGAGGGAAGATACATTTGAATCCAACATTAAAATGGTTTCAACCACTTTTCTTGGAATGCGGCCTTTGTCAGTGTCAGAGTTGCTGCCTCGTGCTGATTGGTCCACGTGGCCTGGATTCACGGATCTTTGACTCAGTGGGTTTGACTAAGACCCACAGACTTTAGGTAGCTTCCTCCTTCACTGACTGATGATCTTCAGTGGACTGAACGTCTTCAGTGTGGTTGTCCTTCAGAGACTGTTTGAAGATCATTTCCAAGAAGTTTGTCATAAGGCTGAATGACAAACTTCCCTGACCACAGTAGCCTGACATCTTCATGGCCTACTTGGTGCAGCACTGATCCTCCTGATCATGCTCTTCACTGAGTGGACCACCTGACTTAGCTTAGATCAGCCTGGTTTACACTCAGTGGGACATCCTTCAGGCTTCTCTTCTGGTTCAGGTTGCAAGCATGGCTTCAGTCAGTTCTTCTGGGTGTCATCTTGATATTCTTAGGCTGTGTTGCAAAGTTCCCCCTCGCTGAGTTCCCCCTCAACTGAACAGCCTATTCTACTGAGAAATAACTTAGCCTGACCTGAAATAAAAGATACTATCCTGACTGCTTTCAAACCTATTACATGTTGTTTTGGAAAATCATCAAAACTAAAACATATCCCAACAATTTCCCCCTTTTTGATGATTCCAAAACTTCTAACCAAATGATTTTCTATTACAAGAATAATGTCAGAGCACAATTAATAGTTTGAAATATGCAGGAATTCCCATAGTTTAACACGCTTAAGATCTGTTCCGTTGACCATTTTTCTTAAAAAAACTGGATCAGTGGTCATGTGAACAACCCGCTCTGATACCAATTGATGGTCCCGTTTTCGAAGGGCAAAATGGGAATTCAGGAGCAAATTTTATTTTTTAAAACCTTCGTGTCGCACCCTGACTGAGTTCAGTGATGGAATACTCAAGTCACTGCGTTGCTACGAGTCAGAGCACTCAAGTCAATGCAGCTGACCTTCGAGCTCAGGCTCGTAACTAGGCAGTGACTCGAGAGACTGAACTCTCGTGTGCTAGCCTGATTCAGTCAGTGAGATGAATCTCCCTGACTGAAATGCTTAACTAAAGTTTTCTTACCAAAACTCTCTGTGAGCTGATTTTCACAATACTTTAGTAAATACTTTGAAAGAAAAGTACGCTCAGTTTAACGTGGTTCAGAGACTCAAGCTCTTACATCCACGGCCTGATTTAACAGGAAATCCACTCACTTGGATTCTTGTTTTTAACGTGCCAAGGTGCACTTACAACTGGACTCACGCCACTCCCTGGGCTGTCTCTCCTCACCTCACTACTAACCTAACAATCTTCTGAAAGGGTTTAGTTTGGTTTGGTTTTCTCCAACTAGGTGAGGTTTTCATTTACAATGTGTTAGCCTTAAAGCTAAGATAAGGAAAACCTCTCTAAGCTAAGAGTTACAAGCTTGACACTCAATGAATGTATGTGATAACCCTAAAGGTCAGTGTCGTGGGTGTGTAACACTTCCTTATGACTCCCTAACAACTAACACACCCTCACAGCTTGTAGGTGTTTATTTTCTTCTTTCACACAATACAACACCCTTTACAACGAAGCTATGAGCTTGTATTTATAATGGGGATTCAAATGTATCCGTTGGAGGGAAGATACATTTGAATCCAACATTAAAATGGTTTCAACCACTTTTCTTGGAATGCGGCCTTTGTCAGTGTCAGAGTTGCTACCTCGTGCTGATTGGTCCACGTGGCCTGGATTCACGGATCTTTGACTCAGTGGGTTTGACTAAGACCCACTGACTTTAGGTAGCTTCCTCCTTCACTGACTAATGATCTTCAGTGGACTGAACATCTTCAGTGTAGTGGTCCTTCAGAGACTGTTTGAAGATCATTTCCAAGAAGTTTGTCATAAGGCTGAATGACAAACTTCCCTGACCACAGTAGCCTGACACCTTCAGGGCCTACTTGGTGCAGCACTGATCCTCCTGATCATGCTCTTCACTGAGTGGTCCACCTGACTTAGCTTAGATCAGCCTGGTTTACACTCAGTGGGACATCCTTCAGGCTTCTCTTCTGGTTCAGGTTGCAAGCATGGCTTCAGTCAGTTCTTCTGGGTGTCATCTTGATATTATTAGGCTGTGTTGCAAAGTTCCCCCTCGCTGAGTTCCCCCTTAACTGAACAGCCTATTCTACTGAGAAATAACTTAGCCTGACCTGAAATAAAAGATACTATCCTGACTGCTTTCAAACCTATTACATGTTGTTTTGGAAAATCATCAAAACTAAAACATATCCCAACAATTTCCCCCTTTTTGATGATTCCAAAACTTCTAACCAAATGATTTTCTATTACAAGAATAATGTCAGAGCACAAGTAATAGTTTGAAATATGCAGGAATTCCCATAGTTTAACACGTTTAAGATCTGTTCGGTTGACCATTTTTCTTAAAAAAACTGGATCAGTGGTCATGTGAACAACCCGCTCTGATACCAATTGATGGTCTCGTTTTCGAAGGGCAAAATGGGAATTTAGGAGCAAATTTTTTTTTTAAAACCTTCGTGTCGCACCCTGACTGAGTTCAGTTATGGAATACTCAAGTCACTGCGTTGCTACGAGTCAGAGCACTCAAGTCAATGCAGCTGACCTTCGAGCTCAGGCTCGTAACAAGGCAGTGACTCGAGAGACTGAACTCTCGAGTGCTAGCTTGATTCAGTCAGTGAGATGAATCTCCCTGACTGAAATGCTTAACTAAAGTTTTCTTAACAAAACTCTCAGTGAGCTGATTTTCACAATACTTTAGTAAATACTTTGAAAGAAAAGTACGCTCAGTTTAACGTGGTTCAGAGACTCAAGGTCTTACATCCACGGCCTGATTTAACAGGAAATCCACTCACTTGGATTCTTGTTTTTAACGTGCCAAGGTGCACTTACAACTGGACTCACGCCACTCCCTGGGCTGCCTCTCCTCACCTCACTACTAACCTAACAATCTTCTGAAAGGGTTTAGTTTGGTTTGGTTTTCTCCAACTAGGTGAGGTTTTCCTTTACAATGTGTTAGCCTTAAAGCTAAGATAAGGAAAACCTCTCTAAGCTAAGAGTTACAAGCTTGACACTCAATGAATGTATGTGATAACCCTAAAGGTCAGTGTCGTGGGTGTGTAACACTTCCTTATGACTCCCTAACAACTAACACACCCTCACAGCTTGTAGGTGTTTATTTTCTTCTTTCACACAATACAACACCCTTTACAACGAAGCTATGAGCTTGTATTTATAATGGGGATTCAAATGTATCCGTTGGAGGGAAGATACATTTGAATCCAACATTAAAATGGTTTCAACCACTTTTCTTGGAATGCGGCCTTTGTCAGTGTCAGAGTTGATGCATCGTGTTGATTGTTCCACGTGGCCTGGATTCACGGATCTTTGACTCAGTGGGTTTGACTAAGACCCACTGACTTTAGGTAGCTTCCTCCTTCACTGACTGATGATCTTCAGTGGACTGAACGTCTTCAGTGTAGTTGTCCTTCAGAGACTGTTTGAAGATCATTTCCAAGAAGTTTGTCATAAGGCTGAATGACAAACTTCCCTGACCACAGTAGCCTGACACCTTCAGGGCCTACTTGGTGCAGCACTGATCCTCCTGATCATGCTCTTCGCTGAGTGGTCCACCTGACTTAGCTTAGATCAGCCTGGTTTACACTCAGTGGGACATCCTTCAGGCTTCTCTTCTGGTTCAGGTTGCAAGCATGGCTTCAGTCAGTTCTTCTGGGTGTCATCTTTATATTCTTAGGCTGTGTTGCAAAGTTCCCCCTCGTTGAGTTCCCCCTCAACTGAACAGCCTATTCTACTGAGAAATGACTTAGCCTGACCTGAAATAAAAGATACTATCCTGACTGCTTTCGAACCTATTACATGTTGTTTTGGAAAATCATCAAAACTAAAACATATCCCAACACTTAGTATATTTATTATTAACTCCAAGCACCTAATAAAATTGCATATTATTAAATTAAAATCAATAACATACTAAATAATTAATTTACTTACTTGGCTAGAGAACCACGAAGCAAAGATTTCACTATGCATTCGTCTAATCTCATGTTCTGAAGAGCGACGCTTTTTACGTCTAATTATTGACTCTTGTTCACTACATAATCATAAATATAAGAATCATGTACAATAAAATGAAGGAAGATTTTAATAAGTGAAATTATGAGCTTACTCTATTTTAGACTTGATCTCATCATAATTGAAAAGCACGTATTTGTGTGCTTTTTCTAACATTTTATTATCCAGAACAAAGGGTCCACAATGGGCGACCAACCATTGAGAAGACTTTTACACCTTCATTAATTGTGCAATCTCCATCCTCATTTCGACAAACTCGATTATGCCTTTTTTCAACATTCTCATCAAGGTATAGCGAACAAAACGATAATCACTCTTCTACAAGATAACCTTCTGCAATTGAGCCTTTAGGTTTGCCTTTGTTGCGAACATATGATTTCAACGTGAACAAGTACCTAGGATAATACAAAAACATACATTTATAAGTGTTGTATTTTTATCTAAAAAATGTAAAAAATAAAATAAGATTTAAATTACCTTTCAGGAGGATACATCCAACGATAGCAGACAAGACCTCCTAATTTGGCCTCGGTAACCAAATGTACAGTTGCATGAACAGTAAGATCAAAAAATGAAGGAGGAAATATTTTTTCAAGCTGGCAGAGTATAATTGCTATATCATTTTCCATACAAACTAAATCACTATGATGAAGTATTTTAGAACACAATTCTCTAATGTACTTGCATAAACGAATAATATGAGAACGAATATAACTCGGCAAAAGCTAGCGCAGTGCTAGAGGTAGTAATTGTTGCATTAGGATATGGCTGTCATGGGTCTTACTAATAAAAATCTTCGGAGGCCTTAACTGCACATTTCTTGATATGTTAGATGCATAACCATCGGGAACCTTTACACTTTTCAACACTTTACAAAATTTATGTTACTCACATTTATCCAAAGCGAAACAAGATGCAGGTAACCATTCCTTACCCTTTTCATCTACATAAGGATAGAGCTCTGGTATTATGCATTTATCTTTCAAGTCCATACGTGAATTTTTGTTGTCCTTAGACTTATCAGAATCCAGTAGTGTGTATAAAATCTTATCATACACATTTTTCTCAATGTGCATAAAATCCAGATTGTGGCGTAATAAATTACTTTTCCAATATGGCAACTCAAAGAAAATGCTCTTTTTCTTCCAATTATAAGGCAGACCTTGATCACTAACTATTATTTTCAAAGTGTTTAACTTCATCAAACAACTCTAAACTTCTCGGATAATGTGGCACATCTCTAAGCTCTTTCTCTCCAATAAATGAATGTGTGTCATTTCGGTAAGGATGGTCATTTGGCAAGAATATTCTATGACACATGTAACATTGTTTATGAGAGTTTTTCAAATACTCTGAGTTTGTATGGTTTAGACAAAAAAGACATGCATATTTTCCCTTGGTACTCCAGCCAGACAAGTTTGCTAAACCAGGAAGGTCACTAATAGTCCACAATAATGCTGCACGCATTCTAAAATTTTATTTTTGTGAAGCATCGTATGTGTTTACACCCAAAACCCATATTTCTTTTAACTCCACAATTAAAGGTTCTAAGTACACATCAATATTGTTTCCAGGTTCAGTAGGACCCACAATAAGTGTAGACAACATAAAATATGAATTCTTCATACACTCTCCGGGTGGTAAGTTATAAGGCATTAACACTACTGGCCAAGTACTGTGGTTGATCATCATGCTTCTGAAGGTACTAAATCCATCAACTGACAAACCTAACCTTACATTCTGAGGCTCCTTAGCAAAATTCGGATGATTGTAGTCAAACGTCTGCCAAGCTGGAGAATCTACTGGGTGTCTCATGGCACCATCGTCTATGCGTTCTTTTGCATGCCATGTCATGTGAGATGCGGATGTGGCTATCATGAACAATCTCTCTAGCCTTGGCTTTAGAGGAAAGTACCAAAAGGATTTGGTTGCCACTTTGTTTTCTTATTTTTTTTATCTTTAGTGTAGGATCAAGCGCTTGCCACTAGACTAAAAGCCCGGACTTGTAGTAAGGTGCTACTTTATTTCCTTTAACACATATCTAGCTGCAGCGCCACGGGCGGCACCCAACTATGCCTTTAATCGAGCGAGCGGGCAGGACTTGAGCGCTCAAGCCTGGAAGGCAGGAGTCTGCTAGGATATTTCCCAACAATCCCCCCCCCCAGCAGTATCCTGACTTTTCGCCAAAAATACCACTATTTGCGCCATGGGGGACTCGAACCCGTGACCTGTGCTCTGATACCACTTGTAGGATCAAGCGCTTGCCACTAGACTAAAAGCCCGGACTTGTAGTAAGGTGCTACTTTATTTCCTTTAACACATATCTAGCTGCAGCGCCACGGGCGGCACCCAACTATGCCTTTAATCGAGCGAGCGGGCAGGACTTGAGCGCTCAAGCCTGGAAGGCAGGAGACTGCTAGGATATTTCCCAACATTTAGAATTATCTACGCCTGGAATATCACTACCATTCGGGACTTTCCACCGATATTCACCACAAGTATCACAATTTGACTTATTTTTATTCACACCCCAATATACCATACAATCATTTATGCATGCATCTATCTTTTGGTAATGAAGACGTAAATATCTTAGTGTTTTCTTTGTTTTATAATAATTCTTTGGAAGTTGGACACCCTCCGGAAAAGATTTTTCCTTAGTGAGTCTAGCATCATACCAAATGACTTGTCACTCCACTTCCATAAACATTTTATTTGAAGCATTCGTACAATGAATGACAATTTTGAGAACTTATTGCACCCAGGGTATAGTTCTTGTTCAGCACCTTTAAGAAGTCTATAAAACTTATCATCTTCATCATTTGGTGTTTCATCCTCAGTATGTGATGTATATCCCATATGGTTATCATCATCAAACATTGGGAAATGATCATGAATTAACTCCGTCATGCTATCTAAAGTACCCACACCGCCAACAAAAGAATCAACTATGGGCACATTACTTGAAAGTCACTCACCATGGAACACACATTTAGTGTATCATTTCAAAAAACCTTGAGTTAACAAATGTGCTTCAATAAATTTTCGTTCTCTACATATACAATTTTTGCACACTTTACAAGGACACAAGATCAATCCATCATTAGAATTAGAAAGTGCAAAATTAAAAAAGAATTGCAATTCATCCTTATAGGCATCCATTAACCTTGGCAAGTCCATCCAACTCCTATCCGCATTCATAATTTTGTATGTTCAATTCACTTTTATTAAGAATTCTATAGAAATCCAGAAAAAAAATATGTAAGCGTAATGTTGAAAAATGGGAAGGTCATAAATATAAGAATTCTATAAAAAATTAAACAATTAGCTGGTTTTCGAAAATGGAAACTGGTCACGCTCGTAACAAAGTTTAACATGAATTTTGGAACCTAAAAGCTAAAGATATGTGGGAAAAAGATTGTTTGAGGCAGAAAATAGTAAGAGAGAACATATTATATCTAGTCTAACTATGTGATTGATTATTAATATAGGAAAATGATCTACCTAGTTTTAAGTCCTAAAATAAAGAAAATGGCATAGCATCTGATCATTCAAATCACTGCAGTAAATCAATTTAAAAAATAAACTATAATAGATTACACACACTAACATAATAAAATAATCGGATTTTGTAATTTTAACTGTATAAATGGGTCAAAAGAAGTTAAGCTAAACTATATAACAACAAAATAATCTTATATGATCTGGGACTTAAGCTAAACTTAAGAAAACATAAAATTTCTATCTCATGAACATAGCGTGGAGTGGAGATGAACATAGTAATCAAAGTGTATATTGAGAGAAAAACTTACACTGGAACCCTAAATCAAATTCTGGAATATAAAACTTCAATGTTGCTCAAATTCTGGAACTATCGTCACGATTATCGATTAAGGATCCAAACTAAAAATCCACTAGAGTGTAAGTGAATATTTATACAAGTAAATATATATGTATTTACAACTAAAAATCATCCTAGGTGTATGAACAATTGAAAAGTTATTCAAGAAAAAAATTAATTTTTTTAACTTTCTGATAAATCATAAAAATGTCAAAAATACTATTTAAACATTTGAATTTGGCCTCAGGACCCCATATGCTACAACAAGCTGTGAGTCTTAACCGTCTCGTCGTTTCGATTCTAAAATGGTATTACGCAAAAAATTCTGAGTTCGGAGTCAAAAGTTATGACTATTTGTTCCACATCGGAATGCAATTGATATTTAAACATCATTTCTTTTTCAACAACACGTGGGGGAATGTGGGAGATTTGTTATTGCTGGTATATCAGCTTTTTTTAATAAATGATTTAAACTTTAATCGAAACTTAATAAAAATTATTGCAGCTACACGATGCTATTAGTTAGCGTTGAGATTTTTTTTTTACCTATCACTAGTCATTGACTCCTTGCCTTCAAACACTCTGCTTTTATCTATTTTACGAATTTAAAAACAATCTAAACCAAAATTTTGGAAATTCAGCAAACCTACATTTGTGAGGACTTGGCACCAACTAAACCAAACTTCTCTTTCACCCATAAAATCTACAATTATGCACGGTCTCGTGCATCATAAATTAGGCGCTATCTTATTTCAAATCTATTTACTCACTCTACTTTCACATAAGTTTCGCTTTCAAATTAAATTTTATATAGTTTAGTTAAAAATTACTCAAGTTCCTTTTACTTAATGAGGACCAAAAACGGAATAGAGGATCTCAACTAAAATGAGGTGATGGATAAGTCATCGAAGCTTTGGCAGTAAAAAGAAAAAGACTAATCCCCCCTCCCCGCCCGATTAGGAAAAAGACCCATGAAAGATTACCAATTGCCATATTTTCGATCTCATATAATATAGATTGAGCAACTTTTGCCGTCCAAATTCCCAACTTTAACAAGATTTACAAATACTTAATTTAAAAACCAAGGACAATTCACCTATTCATTCATTGGGAAAAACATGAATAATCAATACGTACCCCCCCCCCCCCCCCCACCTATTCACTCCAGTAACAAATTCAACGAGAAAAAGACGTATGGTAGGAGATAATTAAGAGAGTTTTAGTAGGAAACATCTCCTATTTAATCTGCAACATGGTCCAGAATTATAATTCAAGAACAAAGCAGATATCCTATTCAAGATATTAATACACGAAAATCAAATATAAAGGTTCCCCTGTTTAACTTGGTAGCATAATCCTTCCAGAAGACATAACACATAACACATAACAAAATAATATCATGAATCCCATAGCCAATACTCTCGCTCTAATTTGAAAGGATCATGAATTCACCAAGTCAAAATAAGAACTTCATAATATGAACTATAGTCACACACTCATAAACAACTTACCTTATCACACCTTAGACTATCCACACTCACAATCCCTCCTCAACCCAACCTAAAATAAAATATTAATTTCTCTCCCATCCACCTACACAACCTACCATTTATTTTAACTTTTTTTTTTTACATTCACATCCACAACCTAACCCAACCTAAAATAATAATAATTATTTATTAATTACATATATTTTATAATAATTTTTATTATATTTAAAATGTATAAAATACATAAATTAATTTAATATTATAAATTGATAATTATATTAATAAAAATAATTTAAAATACATTTAGAATAAGATACAATAACGAAATTACAATTACAATAGTTGAAATACGAAGTTGAGATTATGTTTCAAAATATGTCAATATTGGTGTCTATTTATAAAGAATTGAAAAATACGAATTTTGATATATTTTTTTATTCTTTTAAATAATTTATTATCCATAATATTTACAATATACATTTTATTTACATAAAACTTAACCATCCAATTGGATCACGCCACGTGTCATGCATGTATTGGGCAACCCACGAATAGATATGGTCGAGGGTGCGCCCCTGACAAGTAGAGGTTGCCATCTCTATTTTCATTTTGCCTTTTTTTTTCTTTTTGTGCAGCTAGGCCGCGACCTACTACCGATGTGGGTAGTCTTATTTACTTTGCTAGCGGAAATAAACAGTTTCTGATTATTTTTTTGGATAACCTACACTGATAATTTTTCGCCTAATCAATAATACCAATCGGTGACAGATTAACAGATTAACACCGAAATTCATGAGAAAGTAATACCAAACGCCTAAAAAGGAAAATCATCATTTTTTGTGAACGAGAAGAGCCTATACTTGAAAAAAATTTAATGAGAAGAACCTATACTTGAAAAAAATTAATTCTTGAAATCATCAAGGAATCAATATGGGATATCGACAAATTACCTTTTGCTTGCTTTGGAGGAAAGTAGAAATTGATCCCGCATTGAATAATTCTAGGGCTCCTACGATCGATGAATTCAGCGGTGAAACGAAACTGCACAATTAATAGTTCTAGGGTTCAATTTCAATATATTGGCGCGCATAAATTTTAGTGAAAGATCTTGGCCAAATAAGGTGCACCTGAAATTGTGAATGAGTGAGTTGAATTTGCAGCGTGAAAGGTCTTGGCCAAATAAGGCGCGCGAGATTTGCAGTGTCATAATATCTTTTATTAATTTAATAAAATCAAATTGTGAATTAACAAAATTTTTTAGCGTCAGCAAATCCCTTTGAACAAGGGAACCATCAATATTAACATAATCTTATGACCCTTACTTAAAAGGGTCATTAAAATAGTGTCACTACATGGGGGTATTTCTAGTAGTGACCCTTTAAAGAACACTTACTGTTCTTCAAATTTTCCTATCTCATCTTCAAATCTTCAAAGCTCGTAGATCACCAATTTCCACCTTTATGGAAAAAATAACCAATCTGAGGTCATCTACCGCTCCAAAGGCCACGACAGCCCAAACCAGTCCTTAGGCATCCACCGCATGAGGCTCCGCTGGAGCAACTCCGGCACGGCCGGGGAGAGCTGTACGAATGGCCTCCCCTATTCGATATCCCGAGGAGACCCAGCCGTCACTAGCTCGAAACTCTGGATCAAGCCAAATTGGCCCATCGGCGAGCTAGAGAGCTGAGAGCAAGTAGGAGCATCCCATCCACCTCAAGAAAGAGGTACAACATATGCTCTTCCACATGGCGCCCCAGTAGCCAGACCGAGCTACCCGATACGGAGACCGTATCCTGTACTAAAAGCTCTGTATAATAGGCCCCCAAGAGGCATGCAGAGGTCAGTTTGGCCTCGGCCAACTCAGCGAGAAGGAACTTAAGCTTTGCTCAAAGTGGTCTCCTTGACCATGACAATCTGTGCGGAGCTGTACTCGATCAGATCGGCCCAATGATCACTCCCGGAGATCGGCAAGAGGTCACTCAAAGCCACGAGATGGCGCAAATTAAAAAACAACTCGATCACCATCTTGGAGGCACAAGGTCGGCCAAAGGTAATCCCTGTGGTAAATGAGCCTTTGGCAGTAGACATCGAGTTAGTCCCGATCTAGCTAAAAATCACCCCTTCATTGACCCCTCTCTACGAGGGAAAGACGGACCCAGAAACCCACTTGAGCAAATACCAGATTTACATGACCGGTCGCGGTGCAATAGACACAACAAAATATCATCTTTTCCCACTCACTTTGGGTGACCTAGCCCATAAATGGTATGTCTCCCTACCTTCGAGATCAATTGACTCCTTTGACTCCATAAGCGCCCAATTCGCTGCCTACTTCATGGCGAAGATCGCACGGCCAGAAAATTGGCACTGGCTCATTCGAATCCGACAAGAGAAGGGAGAATCTAATGAAGACTATATCGAACGGGTCGACGAGGTCATTCTGACCGGTAACTGGTGGGCAATTAATTAGCTCTACATTCAACTTTGGAAGGTTTCCGCTGGAGGTTTCCCCAAGACCTACTTTGAATTCCGATCACGGGCTGGAGATTTCCTCACCCGCAAGAAGCTCCTCACATCAGGTTGGGAAAGATGGAGACCAATGAAAAAGAGCCGGAGAATACTCAACCTTTTCCAAAGGGGGCTAAAAAAACGGCTAACCAAACCTCCGGGAAATTTTAACTCTTTCGAGGACGTTGAAGTTCATCTCACTCAAGCTCTAAGACAAACTCCTACTAATGTGTTCAATTCCATCCAACATAAAGGACATACTCCTTAAACCTAGGCCTTACTCGGGGGACCAGTCTAAGTTAGACCCCAAAAGATTTTGCGCCTATCACGGCAGTATTGGGAAAAATAGTAGCCAATGTTTTGATCTCCTTAAGAAGCATTGGAAGCTTCTTGAGAAAGGGTGTCTAAATGACTTAATCCAACGACTGACACCCCGAAATGAGCAAAGACCTCCTTGCCGAGAAAAAAACGATGCCCGACAGCCCCAACCAATAGCTGCAGTCGACGAAGATGATGACGATGATCTCCTCCCCTCGATGAACCCCGGAGGAAGGGTGAATATGATCTAAGCCGGGGAAAGGAATCTCGGAGGGCTAACTTCCATGTCAATTCTTTCCAATAGAAAACAGAAGGCAGAGCTCCGAGTTGTGGCCAACGTGAACATCGTCAAGCCTGACAAACCTATGAGCCACAAGAACTTGGAGATCACTTTCTCAAACAGAGATAGAGATGGGGTGTTATACCCAAAGGGGGATGCTTTTGTAATCACTACAAACATCCTGGGGAAAGAAGTTCATCAAATCCTAATCGACAATGGTTGCTTTTGCAACATCATCTTCAAATCAGCCCTGGACCAACTCAGAGAACTACCAAATTTAATCAAGCCATTTGATGTGCAACTCAAAGGTTTCGGGGACTCGACGGTGGATGCCTATGGTAGGATCAAACTATTCGTTGAGCTCGTCTATAACTCAAATCCTAGTGTTAGGATAACTGGGCCTTTGGGCTTTGTAATAGTCGATTAACCGAACACTTATAACGACTTTTTATATCGTTCTTTTCTAGATACTTTTGAGGCAGTTGCCTCCTTCTACTACTATTGTACTAAATTCCCAACCTCTGAGGGTGTGGTCGGCACTGTTAAAGGTGACCAAGCAATGGCAAGAAAGTGTTTGAACTATATTTTTCCAATTTCGATTACCACATACAAGGAACACCTTTTGAAGATTACTCACCAAGCCAATAATCCCCACAATCAGGATGACCACCTTGCCGAGCCTTTTACGGTCAGCGTAATGGGAGAGGTCGAACCGACCTCCGATCTTTTCAAAAAGGAAATGGTCAGCTCGACCGAGCCGGATAGGTAGGCGACCGACCACGGTTCCCACATTGAGGTTGGCCCTCAGCCCATGGCCATATATGATCTCGAACCAAGAATTGGTTTCGAGCTTGCGGAACTCGATCTTGACCCAAAATTCAGACCAGGAGATCGGCGAGGCCACGAAAAAGCAACTGCTGTAGAAGAATTGGAACACATTCCAATTGACCCCGCTCCTGGCTGAAATGGGGGGAGGGGCTGTGATAGAGTTCCAAAAAATAATGTAGGAGTCTTTACATGGTCCCACCAAGACATGGTCGACATCGACCCCAAACACGCATGTCATCGCCTCAAGATCGACGCTAGTAAAAGCCCAGTCCACCAAAAAAGAAGGAAGTTCAACCCCAAAAAGTATGCAGCTTTGGCCTAAGAGGTCAAGAAACTACTTGATAACAAGCTCATCAAACAAGCCAAGGACGAGCCCCAATGGGTAGCAAATGCAGTCCTAGAAAAAAAGTAAATAACACTTGGAAGTTGTGCATCGACTTCACCGACCTAAATGTTGCTTGCCCAAAGGATCATTTCCCCATGCCTCACATAGACCATTTGGTCGATAATACGACCGGCCACGAAATGATGTCTATTATGGATGCTTTCGCCGGCTACCACCAAATCCTGATGGCCGTCGAGGACATAAAGCACACGTCTTCTATACTGAGAAGAACATATTTTCTTGGTTGAGAATGCCCTTCGGTTTAATCAACGCCGAGGCAATCTACCAATGCCTAGTGAACAAGATATTCGCCGAATAGATAGGGAAGACCATGGAGGTGTACATTAACGACATAGTCGAGAAAAGCCTAAAAAAGAAAAGTCATCTTAGAGACCTCACCAAAATGTTCAACATTCTCAAAGCTTACAATATGAAGTTGAACCCCAAGAAATGTAGTTTCGCCATGGAGTCGGGTAAATTCTTAGGGCACATAGTGAGTTAAAGAGGGATCGAAGCTAATCCCATGAAGATCAAGGTTGTCCTTAACATGCAAGAACCACGAACCATCAAGTAAGTACAACAGCTAACCGAATATCTTACATCGTTGGATCGATTCATATCCAGGCTCTGTGATAAATGTAAACCTTTCTTCACCACCATCAAGAATGGGAAATTCTCATGGAACAAGGAGAGCCAGGCGGCCTTCGCAAAATCAAAGGAATATTTGTCTAATCCCCAAATCTTGGTCAATCCGGTCCCAGGAGAAAAATACTTTCTCTACCTTGTGGCCTGCGAGGTCGGCCTGAGCGTCATGCCCGTTAGAGCTGAAGGTCAAGTCCATCTTTCCATTTACTTTGTGAGCCAGGCTCTTCACGATGCTGAGCTCAGGTACACCCCACTTGAGAAGTTGGCATATGCTTTGGTGATGAGTGTTAGGAAATTGAGACCTTACTTTTTCGATCACCAAGTAGAGATCCTAACCACTCTCCCACTAAGATAAATTTTACACCGACCAGACACCAACAGAAGACTTCTGAAATGATCATTGGAGATAGCTCAATACATAGTCACTTACACCCCGTAAACAGCCATCAAGGGTCAAGCTCTCACTTATTTCGCTGTAGAGCTCACTTTTCCCCCAAATTCTCAAAGGTCGATCACCCTCCGTGGAAACTCCATGTAGATGGCTCCTCAACGAGCATGTGCGCCGGAGCGAGAAACATATTGACCGGTCCGGAGGGACAATGTTTCACCCACATGGTCCGATTTGATTTTGCCGCAACTAACAATGAAGTCGAGTACGAGGACTTGATAGGAGGTTTAAAGCTTGGCATCGCTATAGGCGTCTGTCGCCTCTACATTTTCATGGATTCCCTACATGTGGTCAATCAAGTCGAAGGTGACTATGATGCCCGGGGAGACCAAATGATAAAGTACCAAGAACTAGTGGCAACCTTTTTTGAAAAATTCCACTAAGTCTTCATCAGGCAGGCCCCATGTGAACAAAACTCGCAAGCATATGCACTTTCCAAGCTCACCACCGCCGAGGGGGCGGCCGGTTTCTAAAACATTCAACTCACCACTCTCAAAGCTTTTACCATTAACAAAGCACCGATATCTTTCGTTCTCAACGTACAAGAAAGTTGGATGACCCCAATTGTATGATATCTGAAGTCGGGGGATCTTCTTAACGATAAGGTCTGAGCTCGGCAGCTACAATTTTGGTCGTCAAGGTACACCCTCATTAATGATCATCTCTACAAGAGAAGTTTTTGCCTACCACTTTTAAAATGCATCACACTCGAACAATGCCAAAAAGTTTTGGTCGAGATCCATGATGGAGTATGTGGAAACCATGCGGGAGGACGGGCGCTCACCCACAAGGTGATTAGGCAAGGCTATTCCTGGACAACCTTGACCAAAGATGCAGTCAGTTACACAAGATCATGTCACAAGTGCCAAGTCTGGGTCCCAATATCAAGCTATCACCTGAACAATTAACTTCAATGTATAGTCCTTGACCTTTTGCGCTATGGGGCATTGACCTGATCGGACCAATGCCCACTGCACCCGGAGGCCTCAAGTTCGCCGTAGTCGCAGTAGAATATTTCACAAAGTGGGCGGAAGCAGAACCACTGAACAAAATCGGTCATGCTCAAATCATCAGGTTCATTTGAAAGTACATAATTTGTCATTTCGAATTACCTCAGATCATCATATCTGACAATGGAAAGCAATTCGATGGTCTCCAAATGACTCAATTTTGTGAAAAGTGAAAAATAAAAAAACTTTTGTCCACCCCCTGCCACCCATAAACGAACCGTTAAGTTGAAGTCGTAAATAAGATTTTGAAACACACTATTAGGGCTAAGTTGGGCCGCAGAAATCCCCAATGTACATTGGTCCTACCGTACCACAACCAGAAACTCGAGTATATTGATGGTTTTGAACAAGCTAGCTTATGGGCTTCTACATCATCCATGAGGTCTCTTTTTGTTACCCTACTAACATCTGGTTTGCTCAGTAATCCATGTGATATTTGGGACAAGAGTTGGATATATCTTGCAAATGATATATTATATAAAAGAAGAAAAATTCTCCATTATGTAGGTATATAATAGTTATTTGTTATTTTTATAATTGGAATAGTATTATTGATATCAGTTTGATTCTTCGTTGTTCCTTTTAATAATATTGTTTGTTTTTACATTTGTGTGTGCATAAATGAACTCATATTTTCAATGTTTTGGTGTTATTATAAATTGTGAATTTTTTGTATTATTTTATTTTAAAAAAATTTCATATTAGTGAATTGTTACCTATTTCTTACGATATATATCTTCAATTAGACTATCAATTTTATTCGGCAATAACATAAATTAAATTTTATGTGCAACTTGGATGTATCCTTTTTGTATTGACTATTACCTATTTTGATTGAAATGCATTTTTATAAATATTGTAAGCCTTTATGTTTGCTATTGTCTAATTATTTTTCCCTCTTTCATTATAGTTGAGAATGACCGAGGCTGAAATCAAGAATTATTGTTTTTGGAGATAGACAATGTTGATAGGCGAACAACAATCAATGTTGGGCGAACAAAGATTAAGACCTCAATAAAAAAAATCAAGTTGGAGTGCATAAATCAATCCAGGAGGTGTATGAAATGACGAACAACATACTGGCAAACAGGTCCAGAGACCCGGGACCAGATATGGACCCTCCATCAAATCACTAATGACGAGCAGCATTATCAAAGGGTGTTGCATCTGCCAGCCAAAGAGGTGTATGCTGACGAACAAAGGACCAAGATCCCTAAGCCAATCTGTGCGAAACACAAAGGCGAACAACTTCTAAGTTATAATCTCAAGAGGCGAACAACTTTAATTTGAAGAACAATTTAGGTTAATAAAACCTACCAAGACGAACAACAATTAGTCCGGGATAAGACCAAAGAAGACTTTGTAACTAAGTTTCAACTTAGATAAGGTCAAACAAGGTCAAAGGACACTTGTCTAGCATGCAAACTAGGAAGTCCAAGAGTCTTGGACACCTCCTACTTGTTAGTCTCTATAAATAGTTGTTCTCCAGCTGAGAAATACAAGTTCAAATTCACAAATACTCCCAAAACACACACAAACACACCTAAACGTACACATACGAAATAAATATGGATTCAACTCTCGTATTTACGATTTCACAACCCGAACCTTCGATTTATCATTTACGGTGATAATCAATCACACGTTCTTATTTGGTGATCCTAAACCAAATTAAGACAACCACTAATCCTCACGATTAAATTTGATCACCAACAAATTGGCGCTAGAAGGAGGGTTCGAACCTCTGGTTAAGTGTGATTAATCAATACCTTCGAGTTTACAACTTGAAGATTTGAAGAAATCCTCAAGAAATCCTTGAAGATTCAAACATAAGTGTTCTTGGTGTTCTTCAATATTAATTTTGAAGACTCAAAGATCGAGAAGATAATTCAAATCAGGATGCCTCAATCTAAAGAAACACAAGTTTCACATCAATCGAGGAGAGCTTTTCCCACTCGAGCTTCGTCAATTGGCCACCAAGATCGTGAGCCCAGACATGCGAACAGATTGAGAATTACGGCCGTAGATCACAACCTTCTACCAGAATTGGAGGCTCTGGCGAGCAACCCTAATGAACTGGCTAAAACCATTGCTGCTCTCCAAACCATCCAGAGGCAGCAAGGACAAAACAGACCCTCACAAGCAAGGTCTAAGACTAGACCATTGGAAGTTGCAAGAGCCAGGTCAAATAGGGGCGAGCAACATGAGGTGAACAGTGTCCGAGTCCGGCGTGATAAGGGCAAAGCCAAAGTAGCCGACCAAGCAGATGGCAAGGCTTAATCAGCACATGGGCGAACAACAATGTCCAGCCACGGAACAACTCGTTCCAGTGCACAGGACACACTTGGTCAACCCCAACTCCAAAAAGAAGCTGCTCGCCAAGGAGCAGGGGATGGGCGAGCAACTTTCAAACAACCTCGTCCATCAGTACACGAAAGGCTATTACAATCTGCCTTTAGGCGCCTAGGGCCGAATGCGGCGAGCAACCCTAGGAAATAACCTCAGGAAATGCCCGCTCCAAGTGAGGGACTGCGACGAGCAGAAAGGCCTGTGCCTTTGCTTGTCGAACAACCTCCAAGCCAGGGGGCATCTCTGGATGAGTTGTCAAGCCTAAGAAGGGTTGTGGAGAGCATGCAGGGGCAGCTTGACCAACAAAGAGGGATGGGGACGACCAACATGCCATCCTCTCCCTTATCATCTATCATATTGAAGGCCCCGATCCAGAAGAAGATTCAATTTCTGGCAAGTATACAATATGAAGGCATTGCTGATCCCCGTGTCCATTTAACGAAGTATTCGGATTACATGGTTTCTGTGGGAGCCAGTGACACCACTCAATGCCAGAATTTCCCCTTGACTTTGGGGGACACAGTACATAAGTGGTTTTCTGCAATGCCACCAGCATCAATCCACTCATTTGTTCAACTAACTCGAGAGTTTCTCTCCCACTTCTCAACTGTTGGGTCATATCTATCCCAAAAACACCGATTGTCAGACTTAAAGCAAAATGATGACGAGTCAGACTAGACGTTTATGGAGAGATTCGACAAAGTGCTGTTAGAAGGGAAGCCAGTTAGCGAAGATACGAAAATCGTAGCTGTCATGGCCGGATTAAAGAAAGGATCGGAGCTATGGAAGGAGGTACGTCTGAAGTGCCCAAAAAGCTATGCCGAATTCAGAAACCAAGCCGGCATATTCTTTTCCATGCACGAGGCCCTGCAAGCAAACTTGGGAGAAAATAAAGTTGATCCCAAGGAGAACAACAAGAAACCCAGCGGGACAGGCTATCGGGTCCCTAAAAATATGAAGGCATTTACCGAAAGGACAGAGCTGAAAGAAAAGCTGAATTGAGTGCTAACAATATCAATCAATACTGTGTACGAGAATGTAAAGGGGAAAGAGTTGCTCTCCCCTCCCCGAAGGATTCACCAAGAAACTGGCAAACTCAACCCTAACAAGTATTGTGCCTACCATCAAAGCGTGGGGCACTTTACTAGCGAATGCAGAGATTTGTTCAAGCAACTTTGGCAATTCTACGAGGAGGGAAAGCTCTCCGACTTTGTCAAAAGGTAACCTGGAAAGAGAGCCCGGGAGAACAACTCAGAGGATGAGGAGGATGGTCAACCTCGAAGGAATAATAAGCCCGGGCGACCAGTTCCCGCTGTTGCTGCTTGTCCATTAGAGGATCTATACATGATGGAACCCGCAGGACCTGCGGGAGGATGTTCTGATGGACGCCTACCAATCTCCAACCGGAAAAGAAAAGCCAAATTACAATCGATCGACCAAGTACAAGAAATGGGGGTTAAACCGTCCATCATGCAAACAACAGAACTAACCTCTACTGAAAAAGACTTGGAAGGAATATTGACCCCCCACAATGATTCGCTCGTGATTTGTGCTAAGATTATGGGGACCAGAGTGTATAGATTGTTGGTGGACACCGGGGCATACACCAACATCCTCTTCAAGAAGACACTTGATCGACTGGGGGATTATGCAGGCTATATCCGAGACTCAAATCATCGTATTCTAGGTTTTGGAAATGCTGTAACAATCCCTCTGGGAATAATTACTCTGTCTGTACAGCTTGTAACGATTGAGGAACCCGAGAAAAATATATTACTAGAATGGTAGATTTCTTGGTTGTAGACCAGGAATCGACTTATAACGGGTTTCTTGGTCGGCCCTTCTTAAATGAATTTAAAGCTGCATGTTCAACTTACCACTATTGCATAAAGTTTCCAACAGCAAGTGGAGCAGGCTCAATAAAGGGAGACCAAAGAAAAGTTCGTGAATGTCTCCTACAATTGCAAGCAAAACAGGTACAGGTATCCATGATGGAAGCCACCACCAGCTACCCAGTTGATGAACCATTAATACTAGAGAATATGATGGATACAGAAGAAGACCATATGGATACTGATAAGCAGCTTCCTGACGAGCAAGTGGTAGACGAACAACTTGTCACCACCCATGGGGAACTCCAAACTGACGAACAACATAGAGGTGGTGACGAGCAACGTACAACAGATAATTTGGAGGGCCGGATGCTGACTAACAACAATGGGTCAGGACCCGCAGATGATCTAGAGCCCCGCCTGGGAGCAGAGTCCATGAAAATAAAAAAAAAATTCAACCCTGAGGGACCAATACTTGATCCTTGTTGGAAAGGACAAAAACGATGAGCAACTCCAGTCGAAGAACTGGAGGCGTTCAAAGCTAATCCTGGGAACGAAGATCTTGAATTGTATATAGGATCTGAGCTCCCTGAGCCTTACAGATCCCGAATGAAATAGTACCTCAACAAGAATCTAGATGTTTTTGCTTTGGTCCCATGCAGACATGGTGGGAATAGATCCAAAGCATACTTGCCACAAGCTTAATATCAGTCAAGCAAAAAGGCCAGTCCATAAAAAACAAAGGAAGTACGGCCCAGACAAATACCAAGCTCTGAATGAAGAGGTGAAGAAGTTGTTAGACAACGATCTAATCCGACAAGCACTCTGTCCACAATGGGTAGCAAAGCCAGTCCTTGTGCAAAAAGCAAATGGGACCTGGAGGCTATGCATAGATTTTATGGATCTAAATGCAGCATGCCCGAAGGACAACTTTCCTCTCCCCCATATTGATCAATTGGTGGACAGCACTGCGGGTCACGAGATGCTAACGTTCATGGATACCTTCGCCGGGTACCATAAAATCCCAATGCATCCAGACGATCAAGAAAACACAACATTTTATACGAACAAAAACTTGTTGTGTTGGAAAAGAATGCCATCTAGCCTCATCAATGCCGGGGCAACATATCAGAGGTTGGTGAACAAAATGTTCGATGAACAATTTGGAGACACTGTAGAAGTCTACGTAGATGATATCGTAGTCAAGAGTCCCTGAAAAGAAGATCATCTCCAGCATTTAACTCAGGTGTTTGAAATCCTTCAACATTACAACATGAAGTTAAATCCAAAGAAGAACAGCTTTGGAGTTCATTTAGGGAAGTTCCTGGGCCATCTTGTTAGCCAATGAGGGATTGAGGCCAATCCAACAAAGGTCAAAGCTATTGTGGATATGCAACCACCACGTTCGGTAAAAGAGGTGTAAAGGCTCACAGGATGCTTAGCAGCATTGAATCGGTTCATATCCCGATCAGGAGACAAGTGTCGTCCATTCTTTGAGGCCATTAAGAAAGGAAAATTCACGTGGACTAACAACTGTCAAAAGGCGTTTGACCAACTTAAAGACTACCCGGGAGATGTTAAGATTCTATCAAAACCAGTCCCAGGAGAAAAGCTCTATTTGTACTTAGCAGCGTCAGACGTGGCAATCAGCTCTCTGGTACGAGAGGACGGCAAATTTCGTCAACAAATTTACTACGTCAGCCAAGCTTTACACGAGGCGGAGATCAAATATTCCCCAACTGAAAAGCAGGAGTATGCATTTGTCATGAGTGTGAGAAAGTTACGACCATATTTCTTCGACCATCAAGTTGAGGTGCTAACAACTTTCCCACTCAGACAAATTCTCCATCTCCCAGACACAGCTGGTCGGCTGTTAAGATGGTCGCTAGAAATTAGCCAGTTTGGGGTGACTTATGCTCCTCAAATAGCGATCAAAGGGCAAGATTTAACTGACTTTATTATCGAACTAACTTTCCCATCAGATTCGACGAGAGAACTTGATCATCCCTGGCATCTCTATGTCGACGAATCTTCAACTAATATAGCCTCAGGGGCAGGAGTGGTCTTGATAAGCCCTGACAGACAGGTCTTCACCTCGGCAATTAGATTTGGTTTCATGGCTACCAACAACGAAGCTGAATATGAAGCTCTTATTGTCGGTCTCCACTTATCCCTGGCGGTAGGTGTCAGACGCTCGCAAATATTTGGCGACTCACAACTGATTGTGAACCAAGTCCAAGGTGAATACAAAGCAAAAGACGATCACATGATCGAATATCAGCGGATTGTTGCTCACTTAATGTCCTTATTGGATCAAGTCTTTATTGAACAAATTCCAACGAACAAGCAACACTCAGGAAGATGCATTGGCCCGACTAGCAACAAGCGAAGGGCCTGCAGAGCTGGCAGACATTATAATCACAAACATAAACGACCCGTCAATAATAAGTTATAATGTCAACCAACTAGACGAACAAGCAAGTGAAGAATAAGATTGGAGAACAAACATAGTCAAATATTTGAAAAATGGAGAAAAACCAAACAACTCTTTTGAAACTGCCAAGCTAACAAAGAAAGCCGCTAGATATACTCTGGTAGGCGAGCAACTTTATAAAAGGGGAATATCAATTCCACCCCTCAAATGTTTGCCTAGAGGGCAAGGACGAGCAATAATCGAAGAAATACATGCTGGAGTGTGTGGAAATCACACTGGGGGGCAAACCTTGGCATACAAGACTATCAGACAAGGCTATTATTGGCCGACTTTACATCAGGACGCAATCAAGAAAGCAAAAACTTGTCATCAATGCCAGATTTTTGCCCTGAACATTCATACCCCGGCTTAGGAGCTCGTATCAGTTTACAGCCCGTGACCATTTGCAAGATGGGGGATAGACATTATTGGTCCCTTCCCAGCAGGAGTTGGAAATGTTCGATTTGCTGTTGTGGCAGTCGATTATTATACAAAATGGGCAGAAGCAGAGGCCATGGTAAAGATTACGCAACAAAAAATGATCAACTTCATATGGAAGAACATTGTCTATCGTTTTGGGGTTCCACAAACCATTGTAACAGACAATGGTCCGCAATTTGATGGGAAAGAGTTGAGAGACTTCTGCACGAAGTGGAGGATCAAGAAACACTATTCTACTCCTTATCATCCCCAGTCAAATGGACAAGTCGAAGCTGTGAACAAGATTATCAAGCATACGTTGAAAGTACGATTGGCGGAGAGCAAAAGTAGTTGGTCTGAAGAACTTTCGGAAGTCTTGTGGGCATATAGAGTTTCTCTCAGGTCAAGCACCGGAGAAATACCTTTTGCAATGGCTTTCGGAACAGAAGCTGTGATACCAGTTGAATTAAAGACCAACACAATCAGGATGACCACCTTTGATGAACAGGCGAACAACTCTGTTCTAGCTACTGAAATGGATTTGCTCGAAGAAAAAGATTAAGTGCCGAGCTAAAAAATGCTACCTATAAGCAGCGAGCAGAACGCTATTATAATTCCCATGTTAAAATCAGGGAATTCAGAGTTGGAGATTTTGTTCTAAGAAAATTGCTCGCCCAACCTCCAGGTGTATTGGTACCAACTTGGGAGAGCCCGTATCGTATAACGGACAAGTTCCTTAATGGTGTATACGATATCGAAGATATGGAAGGCAAGCCAGCCCAATACTCCTGGAATGCTGTACATCTAAAGAAGTACTATCAATAGGTTGAACAAGTTCAATTGTTGGGCGAACAAATGTCTTGGGGGGCAAGTAAATCAAATGAACAAAAAAACTTGCCTAATTTTTTTAAAATTTTGTTAAGTACAGAATGGAAGGTTGTTCGGCACATTGTATAGTCTGGTGCTGGTTCATATCTTTTTTAATTTTAGACAAAGTTGCTCGGCAAAAATGTTATAAGCGAGCATGTTTTGGTTAGTGTTAAAAGTTATTCGTCAGAGTGTATATGTTAGTGATGAACAGTCTTACAACACTTGTAATTTTACACAATGTAAATATAGTTGTTCGTTAAGAAAAAAAAGTCCAAAGCTCAAGGTGTAAGTCCATTTTTAAGGACCAAAGCCAATTAAAGTTTGTTCGTCTTTTAAGATGAGCAGAACCTAAGGCTAAACCCATATTCTATTAAAAGGCAAAGTTCAAATCGAACAAAGCCCAACATTATATGTTATAATTGCAAAAGCATTAAACAAAAATGTAAAGGCAATTAACATATAAAAAAAATGAGCGAACAAAAAGACATTCAATAACAAAAGGTTTTGAGCCTAAAAAATAGTACAAGGATTTTGGAAGAAGCGTACTACAAAAAAAATGAGCAACTATTACAAGAGAAGATAAGAAATTCTAAGTCCTAGTTCTATTGTTGCTCACCTGGGGGAAGGTCGGAAACTTGATCGGCAGGAGGGTCAACGATCATATCCCTTGCCAGGTCTTCGGCCGCCTTCTGCTCTTGCTCTTGGGCAGCATGCTCGGTAGCAGCATCTTGCTTACCCTGGGCAGCGGTGTCTTGCTCGTCCTCGGCTGGGGGTGGAGGACGGGTAACAATGATACTGGTGTCAAGATGGTCAATCTTAACCCCATAATCTACAATATCCCCCAGTTGGAGCTCAATGTTGTTCGGCGGGGGTAGTGCTCAACAAACTCGGACAAGTCCTTTCCCATCTCGCCGACCAACTCAGAGTGCTCGTATGCATGTGCAAGACAAATACAGTCGGCGTAGGCATAAATGTACCCAAGATTAGTGATGGGTCCGGACCGACTTTGTAGCTCGATCTCTAGTTGCTCCTTCGTGAGCATTCCCCCCATAGCCTCGTTCAGATGAGCAACTTCCGCTTCAGCCTCGGCCAACTTCTGCTCGATAGCCGCCACCCTCTTCTTTTGCTCTTCGAGCTCAAGATCCTTGCTTTTGAGCTCGGCCGACAACTGTTGATAATCTTCGATATGTTTTTTCTCAACGTCGTCGGTGTGTTTAAGCTGGTGGTTGAGGCGAGCAAGTTTTGCCTCATACTGGTTGACCAAACCATTATTCTCTTCGGTCAACTGCCGAGCAGTGCTAGTATATCGGCGAACAGCTTCCTCCAGGTCGGCAAGCTAAGCCATCCCCTTTTGGGCTATGATGAGGTCGTTGGCATGCTGCATCATCGAGAGGTGGAAGTTGTACGCCACTCCCTGCGAGGAGATAGTCTTCTCCATGGGCCTGGTCCACGCCTGGGCGATCAGCTCAGTGGCCCTGCGGACGTGTTCGCCCGGAATCTCCTGGATGTTCACTAGAGTCTTGGAGCAGGCGTATTGGTGAACCGAGGCTGCTCGTCCAGGGTGGTTCTCTAACCGGTATCTACGAACGAAGGGTATTGGTTACACTTAAGATAATTTTGAAATCTACAAGATTTGCCCGACAGAAATAGGATGGTATGGACTTACTCTTGGAACTTCTGCTCGTCCCAACCCATATGGGTAATATCTCTAGGACCGCAAACAGGGGTAGCGTCTTTACCCGCCTTGCTCTCCCTCTCCACTGGTTCGATGGAGGTGTGGCGAGCAGCTTCCTCTTCGGAATGAGGACGAGCAGGGCTCTTCCCCACTTTCTCCTTGCCTTTGTTTCCGGCAGGAGCAGCTTGCGCTACGTAAGACCCATGCCCCTTCTTTAAGCGATTTGTTCCTCGGGGAGATGGGGCCTGTTGGGACACTGTTAGTTTTGATTAAGATCCCAAAGCCCCTGAAAAGATGAGTTGCCTTTGTTTGTCTTTGTCAGGCTAGTCTTGGTTAGGTTTTGTACTTAGTCATTTTACACTTTACAGGTACTCAATGAGAGGAGAACTCACTGATGACAATCAAGACTAAGAGCCTGAAGACGAAGAGCACCATTCTAAACTTATGGCAGTCTTCTAAGCTGGCTGAGTAAGTGTCAGTTATGAAGAGTATGACCCTAAGATCACTATTAACTCAGTCCTGAAGGGAACATGATGATACTGAGTTTATGGGAAAGACATGGAGTATAGCCAAGCAATGCAAAAGGAATGTCAGTGTCAGGACAAGACCGTTGTGCTCGAGATAAAAGGAACTTAATAAGATAAGTCTGAAGCCTAGGAATAAGTTATGACACTCTCACCAACCTGATGACGTGGACCAATCCGGGAAGGACACGCACGTACAGAACCTGACACGTAGACTGACTTCAGACTGCATACTCAACCGACAAGCATTAATGGCGCATTAAATGCAAGCTACCAAATTCATGCAAGGACGAATGTTGCATGGGAAATATGTCCGTTTGAGCCACTCTACATAGATGACCAGAAGGCTATCTCTTCCAACGGATAGTTTTCAAATCACCTATAAATACAGAAGGCCTTGAACCCATTCAAGGTTACAGGAAATTTCCAAGCCAGAAATTACTCAAACTCTCAAGCACTCAAAGCATTCAGCTTTAAGAAGAAGCACTCAAAACCAGTTAAATTTCCCAAGTGTTTCTTAGTTTCTGAGAGTTATTCTGTATTCCAAAGAGCGTACTAGCAATATCTTAAGCTTAGAGTGATTATCCAATCCTTAGCAAAGCTTTGTCTTGTAAGGATAATCACAACCTTGTTGGAATTCAAACTGAAACCAAAACCCTAAGTTAGGTTTGTTGGTAGGAAGTTGTTAGTGAGTTTGTAAGGAGTTTGTATAGGTCAGTGAGGAGTAGCTGATCTTGGTGCACCTTGGCACGTTAAAAATAAGAATCCCTATAGTGGATTTCCTGTTAAATCAGGCCGTGGACGTAGGAGCTTGAGTCTCTAAACCACGTTTAACTTCCTGTGTTCTTACTGCTTTCATATTGTGCTTGCTTGTCATATTATTTGTTCATTCATAGCATTTGGTTTTTATCAAGCTGAATCAATCAGCCTGATCATCAAACAAGAGCACTGCCCTACTAATCACTACTTTAGAATTGAGTAATTCAGTTTTCAGAAAGCAAACTAAACAAGACTTTAAACTATCAGGGCTCACACATTTCCGCACTGAACTCGAATTGATAGTCAGCCAACTAACCCGCACTAAGTGTAGTCAGTGGGGAGATTATCAGCTCTCAGTTCTTTATCACTCTGAGTAAAGGGGACTCAGCAAGGTTTAAGTTGAAAAATTGGTATACATGTATTCCCCCCATACACGTATTCATCAGTCTTGTACCGGGACCAACAAGTGGTATCAGAGCAGTGGTTCAAAAGACCACTGACTTTGAATATTAATAGTTTCAGAGGAGAAACTGTTGGTGGTCACTGAACAGATCTGGGTTTGCTTTTTACAAAACTTGCATCATCATGACTTCAAGGAGACTTGAAGCTTCGTTACCTGAATTTTCTATATCTAACTTTGTCTATTGGAAGTTCAGACTAGAGGCACATCTTGATGCCATCCATGACCAGATGCCGCGTGCCATCAAGGAAGGACCTATCAATATCACCATTCCTAATGACAGAGGACTGGGGTATGAACATCTTGAGATTGGAGTACAGGTTCCTAAGGAAAGGAAAGATATGACCAATGACGAAATCAAGATGGTGGGACTGGACAATGTGGCCAAGAACATCATTTTGCATACGGTACCTTTCGAGATGTCAGCAAGGCTGATGAACTTAAAGACGGCAAATGAGGTTTGGGATGAGCTGACCAGGATGTGCGAGGGGTCAGAAAAGATAAAGGAGAACAAGAGAAATATTGCCATTCAGAAGTTTGAAGCGTTCGAGATGCTGCCTGATGAGACTATCGATCAGATGGAGTCCAGATTCATCAAGTTGATGAATGAGTTGGTGATGCTGGACAAAGATGTCCCTAAGAGAGATGTTGCTTCAAAGATCCTGAATGCCCTTCCTGAGAGATGGGACAACAGTGTAATCATGCTTAAGAACACTCAGGATATGAGTAACATAACTTCTGCTTTACTTTTTTCAAAGCTCAAAGCACTAGAATATGATCTCAACAAGAGAAAGAAGAAAGTTCAGCAGGAAGAGGAAGAGAAAGAGAAAACTCCTGAGAAAAGTGTGGCGTTCAAGGCCAGGTCTGAACCTGTTGAGTCTTCATCAAAGTTACTGATGGAGATGAGCAAAAAAAAGAGCTTGCTGAGGAGTACAGCCTGATGGCCAGACGCTTTGATAAGTTAAATACCAGGTTTGGTCGTTATAAGAAATTTTATCAGGACTCATGTGACAGGAATGCATCCTGATAAGCCTGAAGCCTGGGAATGCGTCCTGATATTCTCACTAACCTGATGACGTGGTCCAATCTAGGAAGGACACGCACGTACGGACCTGACATAAAGACTGAGTTCAGACTGCACTTTTCAACGGGCAAGCATTAACTTGAGCATTAAATGCAATTACCAAATCCATGCAAGGACGGCTGCTGCATGGGAGATGTATCCGTTGAACAACCCTACGTAGATGACTAGAAGGCATTCTCTTCCAATGAATAGTTTTCAAATCCATCTATAAATACAGGAGGCCTTGAACCCATTCAAGGTTATGGGAAATTTCCAAGCCAGAAATTACTCAAACTCTCAAGCATTCAAAGCACTCAGCGTTAGAAAGAAGCACTCGAAAACCTCAAATTTCCCAAGTGTTTCTTAGCAAGGAGAGTTATTATGTATTCCACTGAGCGTTCATTGTAATATCATAAGCTTAGAGTGATTATCCATCCTTAGCATAACTTAGTCTTGTAAGGATAATCACAAGCCTTAGTTGGAAACCAAACTGAAACCAAAAACCCTCTAGTCAGGTTTGTTGGTTGAAGTTAGTTAGTGAGTTAGGAAGGAGTTTGTAATGGTCAGTAAGTTAGCTGATCTGGGTGCACCTTGGCACGTTAAAAATAAGCTAAACCTTAGTAGATTATCCTGTTCAATCAGGACCGTGGATGTAGGAGCTTGAGTCTCTGAACCACGTTAATCTCTTTGTGTTCTTTATTGCTTTGATACTATTCTTATTGTTTATTTTATTCAGTCATTCATTGCATCAGTTTTATCAGGCTTGAATCAATCAGCCTGATCAGTAACTTGAACACTACCCACTAATCACTATTTCAGAATTGAGTAATCAAGTTTTCAGAAAGCAAACTTTAACAAGACTATAAACTTTCAGGGCTCATGCATTTCCGTACTGAACTCAAGTTGATAGTTTGACAACTGACCAGCACTCAGTGCAGTTAGTAGGTGTGTTATCAACCCTGAGTTCTACACCACTCTGAGTTAAGGGGACTCAGTCAGTTTGAAAGTTAGAAAAATTTGCTTACGTGTATTCCCCCCATATAAATATCTCTCAGTCTTGTACCGGGACCAACAAGTGGTATCAGAGCAGTGGTTCAAAACACCACTGACTTTGAATACTAATAGTTTCAGAGGTGAAACTATTGGTGGTCACTGAACAGATCTGAGTTTATTTTTCATAAAACTTGCATCATCATGACTTCGAGGAGACTTGAAGCTTCATTGCCTGAATTCTCTGTTTCTAACTTTGTCTACTGGAAGTTCAGACTTGAGGCACATCTAGATGTCATCCATGACCAGATGCCACGTGTTATCAAGGAAGGACCCATCAAGATCACCATCCCTAATGTTAGAGGACTGGGGTATGAGCATCTTGACATTGGCGTACAGGTTCCTTAGGAGGGGAAGGATATGACCAATGATGAGATCAAAACGGTGGGACTGGATAATGTGGCCAGGAACATCATTCTGCATACGGTGCCTTTCGAGGAGTCAGCAAGGCTGATGAACTTAAAGACGGCTAAGGAGGTCTGGGATGAGCTGACTAGGATGTGCGAAGGGTCAGAAAAGATAATGGAGAACAAGAGAAATATTTCCATTCAGAAGTTCAAAGCATTCGAGATGCTGCCTGATGAGACGATAGATCAGATGGAGTCAAGATTCATCAAGTTGATGAATGAGTTGGTGATGTTGGATAAGGATGTTCCAATGAGAGATGTTGCTTCTAAAATCCTGAATGCCCTTCCTGAGAGATGGGATAACAGTGTAATTATGCTAAAGAACACTCAGTATATGAGTAACACAACTTTTGCTTTACTTTTTTCAGAGCTTAAAGCACTGGAATATGATCTCAACAAGAGAAAGAAGAAAGTTCAGCAAGAAGAAGAGGAGAAAGAAAAAGCTCCTGAGAAAAGCGTGGCATTCAAAGCCAAGTCAGAACCTATCGAGTCTTCATCAAAGTCACTGATGGAGATGAGCAAGGAAGAGCTTGCTGAGGAGTACAGCCTGATGGCCAGACACTTTGAAAAGCTTAATTCCAGGTATAGTCGTTATAAGAAATATTATCAGGATACTCGTTACAGAAAACCTGAAGGAACCCACAAAAGCTCACGAATATATGAGGAAAGAAGGAACACTGACCAGAGATGAGATCGTGGCGATGAAAGAAGATATTCAGACCCAAAGCCCAATCGAAGAGATGAACAGAGACGTACTCGTGATGACAGGCACACAGGCAAGACCGAAAGCTCATCTAGACTAAGGGAACCTGACTCAAGAAGGAACCCTGAGCCAAGAAAGGAAAGAGGAGATGAGCAAGCTGCATGTTACAACTGTAACAAGAATGGGCACTACCAGTATGACTGCCCATAGCTGAGTGCAAGGGAAAGAGAGGACAGGAGGGCCAAGAGAGAGCAGAGGTATGCTGACCGGAGAGCCATGCTCGATGAGGAAGCTACAGACTCGGATGGTCCTGAGGAGAGGTCGCCTGAACTCTTTTCTGATGATGAGTACGATGACGTGTGTCTTATGGCAAGGGAAGAGCCTAAGGTAACGTCTAACTTTGTTTGTGGTTCTTACACTGGTCAAAATCCTGAGCTAAGTTCAGAGTCAGCTAGAGAGATGAACCTTCAGATCTGTTTGGATCAATTGAAGGTTGATTTCTCCAGGTTGCAGGAAACTAATGTCTTCTTGGTAGAGGAGAACTAGAAACTGAGTACTGAGGTTCAAAACCTAAATGATCAACTCACTCAGTCAGATCTGAAAGAGTCAGCTCAAATTGTAAGACTAACTCAGGAAATTGACATGATCAATGCTGAGCATCTTCCAAGAGAGAAGATTCTGAAAGAACTGGCTGATGAAGAGCTGGTCAGAAAGGAAGAGTTGAAAGTACTAAAGCGTAAGTTTGATGACCTCTTTGCCAGACATGAAATCCTAAAAAAGAGTGAGGACTCTCTTAAGCAGAAGGTTGCAGCAATGAATAAATCATCAGTGGCTAGAGAGGAAATAAATAACAGCCAGATGCTTGGGAATGAGAAAAAAGGACTTGGATATGGTCCTAAGAAATCCTCACAGGGTCAATCTCATGTTGCTTCAGGGAGCAACACTGAGAGTGTTTTTGTTCAGGCAAGCCAGAATACAAAGAAGGTTGTATTCCAGGCTCGCCAGACTGATAAGGGAAAAGAAACTGTTGACACAGTCAGGGTTTCCCCTAAGGTTGCTAAGACAAAACTCAAGGGAAAGGCCAAGCAACCAAAGGAGGCCCCTGAGAAAACCTCAGCGAAAGCAGAGGAAGACTCAGGCCAAGAGTCATTAGACTGGTCAACGAGGGTATCATCATGCATGACAATACCAGCAGGAAAGGCCAAGTATGATGACTCCCCCATGGTTTTGGCATCCTGAGGCCCTTAACTGTTTTAATTTCCCTCACTTTCCTAAGGGGAACAGAAAACAGGGCACTTATCAAGAGCAAGCCCAAAGACCTGCTGCACCAAGGACTAGGAAGAACAAGAAGCCAGCCCAAAAGGCACCCACTCAGGCCCCTGTGAAGCCTAAGCCTAGCAATCATACACCATCTTCTTCTCAGGCTAAGAAGAAGAAAGTAGTGTACATTGATGTTTCAGGGAGACAGATTTACCACTCTGAGGCAATCAGGGTTGTAAAGCAAGTCTGGATCCCAAAGGGTACAGCTGACACGATAGGACCCAACACCCAATGGGTACCTAAAGCCTGAATTGTTTGCAGGCGGCTGTGGATCACAAGAGGAGAGGAGACTCAATCAAAGCTGTTTGGTACCTAGACAGTGGCTGCTCAAGGCATATGACTGGAATGAAGAGTCTTCTCCAAGAGTTCCAAGTTAAAGATGGTCCACAGGTAACCTTTGGTGATAACTCAAAAGGTTTTACTAAAGGTTTTGGTGTCTTGTTAATAGGTATGGTCAGAGTGGAGAATGTGTCCTTTGTGGAAGGACTGAAGCATAACCTGTTGTCAGTGAGCCAGTTTTGTGACAAAGGTTTCAGTGTTGAGTTCTCATTGAATATATGTTCAGTCAAGGACAAATCAACACAAGTGCTTCTGTCAGGTATTAGGAAAGGTAATGTTTATCTCGCTGATTGGAGCATCACTATTCCCAATACTTGTTTAGTTGCTAAAAGCTCCTTAGAGCTCAGTTGGTTATGGCACAAAAGATTAAGCCATCTGAACTTCAAGATTCTTAACAAAATTTCAAGACAATCACTTGTTGAAGGTCTACCTAATGAAGTTTTTAGCAAGGATCATGTGTGCAAATCTTGTCAGGAAGGCAAGCAGGTCAGAGCATCATTCAAAGAGAAAGTTTCCTTCTCCACTGACAGGGTTCATCAGCTTTTGCACATGGATTTATTCGGCCCTGTAACACCTGTGAGTATGAATGGTAGGAAGTACACCCTTGTGGTTATTGATAATTATTCTAAATATACTTGGGTTATTCTCTTGTTGAATAAAAAGGAAACACAGGTGAAGCTTCCAGAGTTGCTCAGGAGACTCAGCAATGAGAAGAATCAGTTCATTACTAAGATCAGATCTGACAAAGACACTGAGTTTATAAATTCATATATTTCTGATATTCCTGTAATGAACTTGGTATTGCTCATGAGACTTCTGCTGCTAGAACCCCACAACAAAACAGTGTCGCTGAGAGGAGGAACAGGACACTAAATGTCACGCCCCAATTTTTATAATATTATTTTTTTTTTACGTAAAACCCATGATTGATTTACAATAAGAGGCATGAATTAAAAATTTCAACATAGAAATTACTTTGACAACAACGGAAGACTTAAAGATTTAATAACTTTTAAAAATAAATTTAAAATACAAATTGTTACAAAATAATTATCCTAGAAGAACCTCATAAAAAGAAAACTTGATAAATAAATTAACTAATTTGCAAGATTTTTATCATGAAATAATTTAATTCAATGTCATCCATCGCCTCTCCTCGCCGCCAGCTCCAATATCTGAAAAATGTTAAAATGAATAGGGTGAGCGAAACCACAGCTCAGTGGGGACAAACTTGTCAAAACTAAATATAATAAATCATTTAAATTAATCAATCACGTAAATAAGCATTTCAATGTCATCACCTCGTTTATAAAGGTCAGAAGACCTATCGTCACCTCGTTTATAAAGGTCAGAAGACCTATCATCACCTCGTTTATAAAGGTCAGAAGACCTATCATCACCTCGTTTATAAAGGTCAAAAGACCTATACTCATACATATTTCTCATGAACATTAATAAAATTACATATTATATTTAATAATGACAAACTTGAAAGATAGAAATCCCCACCTGAAATTAATATCGTGTATGCAGATACAAAAGAGAAATCTTTAAATCATGGCCCTTATAGTATAAGCTTGCATATAAGAAATATTGAAGAGTATCTCGAATATGGCCTTCTTCGAAAAGAGGAAATATAACGGGTCTTTGTTATAATATTTTTCTCAAATTTGAGTGAAGTATAATAAATTTATGTTGTACGCGGTTTCAAATGAGAGAAATGAACGTGAGTGGTAATGGAAAATGAATTTCTTTCAACCATTCAAGACCTTAAATACAATGAAGTTTTTAATAGCAATTATGTGAATTAAATAAAAACATTAATAACAATTATAAAAATATTAATAATAATTATGAGAATTGAATAAGAATTAATAACAATAATGAGAATTAAAATTAGAGCCAATATTAAAGACACTAGATTTTTAACATGTGTAAAAGATGATAAAAAAACACAACCATGAAGAAATTGTCATAATTCTTCTAATAATTAAGAGAGATTTTTGACAACATATTAATAAAGTTATTCATAAATTCTATTAACTAGTTTTTGAGAGAAATGAGGCTAAATATAAGATAGCTTTTAATTTACTAATTAATATTAATTAACCAAATAATAAATACATGTGTGACCTTTAAAAAAAATACTAATATATTTATATATACATATGCAAGGATACATATGCATATATATATACATATTTAAAACCTTTCACTTTTGAAAATAATAGTAGTAGTAGTAATAATAATAATGATAATAACAATAATAATAATAATAATAACAACATCTGCATATATATCACATGAACACACTGCCTTTATTCAAATATGAAAATTTCAAAATATTTTCAAAATAAATAATAAAACTTGATATTTTTAGGGGTGTTACACTAAAGGAAGCTGCCAGGACCATGCTGGCTGAGTCAGGATTGCCCAAGAAATTCTGGGCTGAGGCAATTAACACTGCGTGCTATACTCAGAACAGATCCATGCTGAACAAACAACATGCACAGACCCTATATGAGACATGGAACAAGAGGAAGCCTCGTATTTCTTATTTACATATTTTTTGTTGCAAGTGCTTCATTCTCACCAATGGGAAGACCCAGTTGAAAGCTTTTGATGGCAAATCTGATGAAGGAATATTCTTAGGATATTTTGAAGTCGGCAAAGCCTTCAGGGTTTACAACTGTAGGACCCTTGTTGTGGAAGAATCATTACATGTTGTGTTTGATGAATCTGTCACTGAGTCTAGGATAAGAGTGTTGAATCCTGACACTGAGGAGGTCACAAGGAGAGTAACAAGGCTGAGCTTAAAGAATCAACCTGATCCAAAGGTTAAAATTGTGCCAATTCCAAGATGGGATGATGACGATGATCAGGAAGATGAATCAAGAGCCACTCCTAAGCCCAGCGCATCTGGAATAGTTGAGCCTCAGACTGAGGAACATGCTCAACCTGAGGTAAGCACCGTCTATAAAGATGCGGTCGCAACTGAGATGGTTCCTGAGTCACCTCATCAAGGGGGAATCGATGTCCCTGACGTTGAGTTGGTAAATCCCTTTGGTATAGACTCGGGATCATCCCCTTCTGTTCAATATCCTGAATTCTATGAACCTGTAAACACTAACATTGCAGGTACTTCAGGAATAACTACACGCAAGAGAACATGGTTAGAAAGTTATCCCATTGACCAGGTTATTGGTGATCCAACTGAGGGAGTCAGGACCAGACGATTCCATGGTGAGAGCGCACTATTCTGGTGCTTTCTCTCTGAGCAAGAGCCTCAGAACATTGAAGAAGCTCTCACTGACTCGAACTGGATTATAGCCATGCAAGAGGAGTTGAATCAGTTTACAAGGAATCGGGTTTGGGAACTGGTAGATAGACCTAGGCATCGAGTTGTTATTGGTACCAAGTAGGTCTTCAAGAACAAGAAGGATGAGAATGGTGTTGTAGTAAGGAACAAGGCAAGATTGGTTACAAAGGGGTATTGTTAGTCTGAAGGAATAGACTATGATGAGACCTTTGCTCCAGTGGCTAGGTTGGAAGCTATCAGGTTGTTCCTTGCATATGCAATATTCAAGAAGTTTAAGGTGTGTCAAATGGACGTCAAGAGTGTCTTCCTGAATGGTGTACTCAATGAAGAGGTATATGTTGAACAACCTTCCGGGTTTGAGGTTGGAGATAGAGTATATGTAATACCCTAAACTTTCATAACCTTATCTGCTTTACTAAGTGCTTTATAATTCTATATGAATCTATGTGATGCATTTACATCCAAAATTCATGCCAAGGCACGTTTATGTGTTTTATTTGCTCGATATTTACAATTAACGTATTATTTGCTCAATACATGCTTATTCTTGAGACTTTATAATTTTTATATGTTCTTTATTTTATGTCTTAAAGTATTTGATATAAAAATTAATATAGTCATTAAGTCTAGTGATTTATTTCACAAGTTATAAGTTAAAAAATGAACGTTTCTTCAAGAAACGAATTACGTATCGATTGCTCGATATTTTTTATGATTATTATATAGACTTTATAATTTATTTAGAGCCTTAGAAGAGTTTTAATTTTATCTTATAATATAGTATAAGTAATTTTATGCATAATGTACCTTAAAAGCATTAAATAAATTAGAAAATCATAATTTCTTTTATTTTTATTTATCAAATTCAAAGCCTACATGTGTCTTAATTACAAGACATAAAATTTCTCTTGAAACTTCATAAAATTTCGAAATTTATAGATAAGTTAGGAAGAGTGGTGAAGTTTCAAGAAATTAAGGTCAAAATTTAGAGAATAAAAGTCAAAATTAGCTACTAATTATAAGATGCCATGTGTTTAATGGCTTAACCTCCAAAATCATCCAATTTCTTCCACACTCCACATCCAAGTCGGTCAAGAGGGATTTTGGAGTAGCCTCCAAGCATGGTTCCATCTATAAATACATGAGCTTTCATGCAAAATTAAGCATAAGAAAAAGTTTAAAGAAAAATACTACTACTCTTATACTTAGAAGTTGAGAAAGGAGAAGAAGAGATTTCTTGTAGCTACCTATCTCTAAGTAAGCTTCTCTTCTTGATTTAGTAATTATTTAAGTGGTAGTATGAAGTTTATGCATGATATGTGAATTAATTGATAGGAAAATGAGTTTTGATGAGTAAATTTGCATGGTATCCATGTTTTACTTCATGTTTGAATGTTTAATTCAATTTCTTCATGATTTATGATCAAAATCATATTTATTACTTGATTATGTATTCTTTAGAAGTAGAAATCATGAAATTATATGGTTTAAAGTGAGTTTAAAATGTTATGTTCTTCATGTATGCATGAAAACCGAAAATCTGGACAACTTGTTAAGAAATTTCGTTTTTGATCCAATTTGTTGGTGGAAAATTCTGAAATTTTTATATATGAATATAGACTTGTGAAAGAACTTAGGTTTCAAATTTCATAATTTTTGGACTGGTATTCAATTCGTGGTGATTTTTCAAAGTTGAACTAGGATTTTTGACTCTATAACAGGAACAGAAGAAGTTCGCTATGATCTGAGAATAATCAGTTAGGTTTTTATAGAAAAACAAAGTATATTAATAAATTAAATGAAGTTGGGAGTTCATGGTTAAGATTTCATGAGTATTGGACCTGTGGTTGATTTATGGTGAATTATTAAAGTTAAGTGACCAGAATCTGTTACTGTGTGTTCATTATGAAATATTTGATGTTTGGTAAAGAGTTTGAGAAATATGAAAATATGGTGATAAACTTTATTGAGTTGGTAATATACTGTTAAAATTTCATAAGTTTTGGATGTATGAATAATATAATATGAATTTTCAAAGTTAGGCGTGTAATCTGCCAAAATCGAATTTTGTGTGAAAGATTCGAAATGGTCCGGTTACATTTTTACAGTTGATATTTATTTATAACTTGTTATTTGATGATTTTATATACTTAATTGATATTTATATGTTAGTATACAATATTTGAAATTGAATTCAAGTCTTACAATTTACAAAAGTGAAGGGATAAGTAACAATGTTTCTATTTTAAAAACTTTACTTGTAGGTACAAACCTGCAAGGTGGGAAATCACTTCGCTCTTCACCGAGTGTTCTATTATTATTTAATTGCACTTATTAAATGTTGAATGTTAAATTTTGAGTCTGGCCCGCTATCGACTGGCCCCACATATAAGTCCAACTTTATGTTGGCAAGCATATAGTCCGGTCGTTCCGGCACCACGGGTTGGTCACACCACCCAAGCATATACCCTGTGAAATTCCGGGGGCTCACATATTATAAACAATTGATATTTAGTTTGTGCAATTAACAAGAGGTTTCCCACTAAGTGTTTTCAAGCACTTATCCCTTCCACTTTTAAATTTTTACAGATGATGTGGATCCGGACGTGGGTGAATGAACTCGGCAGGCTGTGAAGTTTCTTAAAGACTTTATATTTTTAAGAATAATAATTTAAATTTTGAGTTTGTAACTTAAGCTACGATCATACTTATTTACTACTTCCGCTGTGTAAATGTGTGGCGTGTGTATATTTTAATACAAAGTACTATTTTAGTAACGTTCCTACTTGTGCCACATCATATTTTTCGTACTATTTTAAGTGGGGGCGTTACAGTATACCATTTGAAGAAAGCACTCTATGGACTTAAGCAAGCTCCTTGGTATAATACTCTCTCCCAATTCCTGACTGACCACGGGTTCAGGAAGGGAACCGTGGATAGGACTTTGTTCAGGATCACTGAAGGTGATGACATTCTCTTGGTCCAGATTTATGTGGATGACATAATATTTGGGTCACCAAATCATCAGCTTTGTGAGAAATTATCTAAGTTGATGACTGGTAAATTTGAGATGTCAATGATGGGAGAGATGAACTTCTTCTTAGGATTTCAGGTCAAGTAGACTGATCAAGGGATTTTCATTAATCAGGCCAGGTATACAAGAGACTTGATTCAGAAGTTTGGAGTTCAGAATAGCAATCCGACTAGGATCCTAATGAACACCAATTGGAAGATGGATCCTAACACTGAAGGAGCTTCAGTGAATCAAACTGAGTACCGAGGACTGATTGGATCATTGTTGTACCTAACTGGAAGTAGGCCTGACATTACTTTTGCAGTTGGTGTTTGTGCTAGGTATCAGTCTAACCCCAAGAGAAGTCATTTGGAGGCTGCTAAGAGGATACTCAAGTATTTGAAAAGGACAGTCAATATGGGACTATGGTATCCTTCAGATGACAACTTAGAACTGACTGGGTATTCAGATGCAGATTATGGAGGTTGCAGGATTGATAGGAAATCCACCTCAGGGATGTGTCAGTTTTTTGGGAGTAAGTTGATCTCGTGGTTTAGTAAGAAACAGAATTCAGTGGCGACATCCACAACTGAGGCTGAGTATATGGCTGCAGGTAGTTGTTGTGCTCAATTTTTATGGTTGAGGCGACAATTGAGAGACTACCAAGTATTTGCAAATGAGGTTCCAATCTATTGTGACAACAATAGTGCTATAGCAATCACTCAGAACCCAATGCTTCGCACAAGGTACAAGCATGTGGATATTAGGTATCACTTTATTCGAGATCATGTAGAGAAGAAGGACATTAGGATGGAGAAAATTCACACTGACAGGCAGAGAGCTGACATCTTTACTAAGCCTTTGGCTGAAGCAAGGTTTATGGAACTGTTAGTGGAGTTAGGACTCTTAGATCCAGGAGAGCAGCCAGTGTAGGGATCTAGGGGGAACTCGGGCCAAACTCGACTCAGCGAGGTATCAGGGTGTTACAATATCTCCCTGACAGGTATGGGTTCAATCCTGACTCTTGTGAATTTAAAGTGTCTCACTGAGTCCTTCGTCCTGAAAATCTTCATTAAATGCTGACTGTTTTCATTAAAATGCGCCTTTTCATATTTAAACCCATGCGTGTCGGAGCATTTAATGCACGCAGTTACTTTTTCATATACGTGTCCGTTTTATACGGAATATGACTGACTGGGGAAATGATTGATGTTGAGATTGATCCTGGCCCTACATTTCAAAAAAATTCAAATTCAGGATTAATCTCAACCCCACGTCTGAGTAACTGTTCATTTCATACCAATCAAGAATGTCATTTGAGAAGTTTACGCAAACACAAACGCACTAAGCACACTGAACTTTCTCTCGTTAAAATTTTGATCTTGCGAATTTCTCAGACCCTAATTCTCTAAATGGCATTCATTGACACCACTTAGTCTACGGACAAACTTGAGGATGTTGTCAAGAGTAAGTTGGTAAACATGGAGCACTTTTTGTCCATGGATGGACCCAGTCAATCTGTTACAGAATTTCTTCCAGTTTTGAAATGGATTGCAGACGCCAAGCTGGAGAAGTTTGTCATGAAGAAACCCACCTATGTTCTTCTTAAGGCAATGGTGGAGGCGTACCTGAATTTATTCATTCGCAAGGGTGAATTGATGGTCCCGTTTTCGAAGGGCAAAATGGGAATTCAGGAGCACAAAATTTTTTTTTTTAAACCTTCGCGTTGCACCCTGACTGAGTTCAGTGACTAAATACTCAAGTCACTGCGTTGCTGAGAGTCAGAGCTATCAAGTCAGTGATGAGACTTGAAAGCTCAGGCTCTCAACAAGGTAGTGACTCTAGAGACTGAACTCTCGAGTGCCTAGCCTGATCTGGTCAGTGAGAGGAGTCTCCCTGACCTGAATGCTTAACCAAAGTTCCTTTTTTTAAACAATGCTCTCAGTGAGCAGATTTTCGCAATACTTTAGAAGAAAAGACATTCCAGATAATAACACTTGGTTTAACGTGGTTCGGAGACTCAAGCTCTTACATCCACGGCCTGATTTAACAGGAAATCCACTCCTTTGGATTCTTGTTTTTAACGTGCCAAGGTGCACTTACAACTGGACTCACGCCACTCCCTGGGCTGCCCTTCTCCTCACTTACTACCAACAAACCTGACTAGAGGGTTTTGGTTTCAGTTAGGTTTTCTCCAACTAGGTGAGGTTTTCCCTTTACAATGTGTTAGCCAATAGCTAAGATAGGGAAAACCTCTCTAAGCCTAGAGTTACAAGCTGAACACTCATATGTGTATATTTGAAGACCCTAATGGTCAGTGTTTTAAGATGTGAGTAAACCCTCCTTATAACTCCCATGCACGTATGCTACTACACACACCCTCACAGCTCGTAGGTGTTTGTTTTCTTACAATTCTTACAACAACACAACACACCCAACTACGCAACTATGAGCTTGTATATATAATGGGGATTCAAATGTATCCATTGGAGGGAAGATACATTTGAATCCAACATTAAATGGTTTCAACCACTTTTCTTGGAATGCGGCCTTTGTCAGTGTCAGAGTTGCTGCCTCGTGCTGATTGGTCCACGTGGCCTGAATTCACGGATCTTTGACTCAGTGGATTGACCAAGACCCACTGACTTTAGGTGGCTTCCTCCTTCACTGACTCTGATCTTCAGTGGACTGACTCGTCATCAGTGCAGTTGTCCTTCAGTTAACTCTTGAAGATCTTTCCAAGAAGTTTGTCATAAGGCTGGATGACAAACTTCCCTGACCACAGTAGGCTGACTCCTTCAGGCCTACTTGGTGCAGCACTGATCCTCCTGATCAGGCTCTTCACTGAGTGGTCCACCAGACTTGGCTTAGATCAGCCTGACTTACACTCAGTGGGACTTCCTTCAGGCTTCTCTTCTGGTTCAGGTTGCTAGCATGGCTTCAGTTAGTTCTCCTTGGTGTCATCTTGATATCCTTAGGCTGTGTGGCTGAGTTCCCCCTCGCTGAGTTCCCCCTCAACTGAGTGTTCCCTCAACTGAGTTCTTCTCAACTGACAGCCTATTCTCTAGGAGCTAACCTAGCCTGACCTGAAATAAAAGATACTATCCTGACTGCTTTCAAATCTATTACATGTTTTGGAAAATCATCAAAACTAAAATACATATCCCAACAATTTCCCCCTTTTTGATGATTCCAAAACATCTAACCAAATGATTTTCTATTACAAGAATAATGTCAGAGTACAGGTAATAGTTTGAAATATGCAGGAATTCCCATAGTTTAAAACATTTAAGATCTGTTCGGTAGACCATTTTTCTTAACAAAACTGGATCAGTGGTCATGTGAACAACCCGCTCTGATACCAATTGATGGTCCCATTTTCGAAAGGCAAAATGGGAATTCAGGAGCACAAATTTTTTTTTAAACCTTCGCGTTGCACCCTGACTGAGTTCAGTGACTGAATACTCAAGTCACTGCGTTGCTGAGAGTCAGAGCTATCAAGTCAGTGATGAGACTTGAAAGCTCAGGCTCTCAACAAGGCAGTGACTCGAGAGACTGAACTCTCGAGTGCCTAGCCTGATCTGGTCAGTGAGAGGAGTCTCCCTGACCTGAATGCTTAACCAAAGTTCCTTTTTTTAAACAATGCTCTCAGTGAGCAGATTTTCGCAATACTTTAGAAGAAAAGACATTCCAGATAATAACACTTGGTTTAACGTGGTTCGGAGACTCAAGCTCTTACATCCACGGCCTGATTTAACAGGAAATCCACTCCTTTGGATTCTTGTTTTTAACGTGCCAAGGTGCACTTACAACTGGACTCACGCCACTCTCTGGGCTGCCCTTCTCCTCACTTACTACCAACAAACCTGACTAGAGGGTTTTGGTTTCAGTTAGGTTTTCTCCAACTAGGTGAGGTTTTCCCTTTACAATGTGTTAGCCAATAGCTAAGATAGGGAAAACCTCTCTAAGCCTAGAGTTACAAGCTGAACACTCATATGTGTATATTTGAAGACCCTAATGGTCAGTGTTTTAAGATGTGAGTAAACCCTCCTTATAACTACCATGCACGTATGCTACTACCCACACCCTCACAGCTCGTAGGTGTTTGTTTTCTTACAATTCTTACAACAACACAACACGCCCAACTACGCAACTATGAGCTTGTATATATAATGGGGATTCAAATGTATCCGTTGGAGGGAAGATACATTTGAATCCAACATTAAATGGTTTCAACCACTTTTCTTGGAATGCGGCCTTTGTTAGTGTCAGAGTTGCTGCCTCGTGCTGATTGATCCACGTGGCCTGAATTCACGGATCTTTGACTCAGTGGATTGACCAAGACCCACTGACTTTAGGTGGCTTCCTCCTTCACTGACTCTGATCTTCAGTGGACTGACTCGTCCTCAGTGCAGTTGTCCTTCAGTTAACTCTTGAAGATCTTTCCAAGAAGTTTGTCATAAGGCTGGATGACAAACTTCCCTTACCACATTAGCCTGACTCCTTCAGGCCTACTTGGTGCAGCACTGATCCTCCTGATCAGGCTCTTCACTGAGTGGTCCACCAGACTTGGCTTAGATCAGCCTGACTTACACTCAGTGGGACTTCCTTCAGGCTTCTCTTCTGGTTCAGGTTGCTAGCATGGCTTCAGTTAGTTCTCCTTGGTGTCATCTTGATATCCTCAGGCTGTGTGGCTGAGTTCCCCCTCAATTGAGTGTTCCCTCAACTGAGTTCTTCTCAACTGACAGCCTATTCTCTAGGAGCTAACCTAGCCTGACCTGAAATAAAAGATACTATCCTGACTGCTTTCAAATCTATTACATGTTTTGGAAAATCATCAAAACTAAAATACATATCCCAACATGAATTATTCACGAAGGTAACTGTTTTGGTGCCTACTGGGGAAAAAGAACAAAGATGGTGAGGAGCTCTACAATGTGGAGACTCGGATGATCGACCTAAGGAAGGCCGTGAAGGAGGTGTACGGACTTCCATGCTCTGGAATCAATCTCAGGACCTACAAAGAAAATAAGAAGGGTGGGCTTCTTAAAGATTGGACAAAATCTGGGTCCCCGGAGTTCAGGGTGAGGCAACACAAAGAGAAACTCAAGCCTGAGTACCGTGCCATGGTGGATATCGTCTCTAAGATGATCATGGGCACAACTGGGTCTCATGAGCAGCTGAGTCTGCCAAAGTTGAGAATAATGGGGGCTTTGGTGGATAGCATTGAGGCCAATTGGGAGCAGTTCTTTCTTGATCAACTAAGTCAGGCTGCCCGGGATAAGCTGAAGAAAGATGAGGACAGGAAACACATCTCAGTGGGAGCCTTCCTTCCGTTCGCAACAAGAATGTCGATCCTGATAGCTCACGTATGTCAGGGTTGCACTTTTGACTGGGAGGATGATCTTTCCTCCAAGAAGGTGATGTTCTCCACTGCGGCTGACACCTATGCCATCCTTGGCATCCTTGACCCCAATGGTCCCCCTAAGGGTTAGAAGAAGAAAAAACCAGCTTCTAAGGGCAAGAAGGTGGTGCCTGCCCTGCTGGAGAAGGTGGGGAGTCTCCTGGAGAAAGGGAAGGAGACTGAGGAGGAGATAGCTGCTGAGAAGGAGGCAGAGAAAGAGAGAGATGAGAAGGCTTTGGAGGATAAGATAGCCAAGCTGAAAGTGGTACTGAAGAGTCAGGCCACGGCTAAGGGTGTAAGAAAAGGGACTGAGAAAGTCTCCAAAAAGGCCGTTTCTGAGGCTGAGGAGACTGACGATGATGTCAGATTAGGTGGAGAAGAATTGGTGGGTAGGCCTTTGAAGAGGCTGCGGAAAGGGCCTAAGAGATCTCCAGCTAAAAAGCTAAGGGAGATCAGTTCAGTACGGGAGGAGTCAAGCTCTCCAAGAGCCTCTGACTTGGAGCAGGTCAGGGAAACGATTGATACTGCAGAAATGCTGCAACCTGAGTCCAACCCCACTGAACCCCAACCCTCAACCTCACCCATCACTAAGCCTACCCCAACCCACCCTGATTAAACCTCTCACCCAACTGAACCTACCCTACCCTCATCAAATCCTAACCTCACCCCTCCTCAAAATGAGTCAGAGCCCATTACTACACCCATCACTGAGCCTAACCATAACCCAGAGCCAAACACTTCCACGCCCAACCCTGAAGACTTCCCTTCTTACCCCAACCCCAAAGACTGCCCCAAAACCACTACCGCAGGAGATTCTGCCGATGAGTTTCTTGACATGGCGGAGGAGGAGGAGCTGGATGCCGGGTTGATGGGTAGCATGTACGAGAATACACTCATGGGGAACGCCTGTGAGTGGGTATCAAAGTGTTGGCCCAACTTACACAGATACAGGGAGCTGTGCTCCAATGTCATTGAGCTCAAGGTTTGGCTCGACTTCAAGCAATCCAATATGCATAGCAACATATGCTTGTCGATGCCAAAGGCTGGGAGCACTGGGAGAAGGAGGAGGCCAGATTGTGTTCTTACTTCAATAGGACTAGCTGGCTACAACTGTTAAACTTTGAAAATCTGAAGCAGCTGGTGGACAAAATGAGGTCTGAGATGATGGAGAACTTCGATGATGAGCCTAAGGATGATGACGAGGATGATAATGCTCAGGGCGGAGTAGATGAGAAGGAAGTGGAGGAAACTGCAAAGAAGATAGATGCAGTGAACTCTGAGCCTCGTGCTCAGGGGGAAGGTGACAATGGGGCTGCATCCAAGGGTGGAGCAGTCGATGAGACCAATAAGGTTGGTTCATCTGCCAATGACACATCAGCCTGTGAAGGGATTCCCTGCACTGAGGCAAAGAAGGATGATGTGGAGGCACCAAAGGAGACTCCTAGTTCTGAGCGTATTTTACCCGAAGTTCGAGATGGATCAGCTGTACCTGAGCAGGCGGTTGTGACCACTCAACAACTGCCTTCAGTGCACCCTGAAGAGGGGACTGATGCTACAGAGGCTGACAAGGGAAAGCAGCCAATGACGAAGGAGGAAGAGGCTGATGATGAAGTGGTCATCATTGACATCCGGAGAGGCACCTTTACCAGCATCATTGAGGTAAAGCAAGAAAAGACAACAGAGAACTTGGATGAGCTCAGGGAAGAGATCCAGAGGATCAAGGAAGAAAAAGAAGAAGCAGCCAAGGCTCTCCACAAGTATATCCGGTGGACCAAGTCAGCCTACAACACTCTCGCCAACAAAGTGCTTATCGCGCTGAAGAAGACTATGGTTGACACTGCTAAGTCAGTGAGGCAGGAGAGGAGAAAGATGAAGAAGCAGTTCAAGCAGACTTTGACCCTGCTCGAAGAGAAACATGAGCAAAGATTGACTAAGGCAGTGGAGCTTCTGGCAAGTCAGGCTGAAGAGCTCTTCACTCAAGCCCTAAATGACTCAGTGGCCAAGCTGGCACTAGAGTCAGGGAAGATTGCTCAAATCTCTGAGAGTGTCACTCAGGGATTGGCCAAGGCAGCTCAGGAGTCTGCTCGAATCGTTTCAGAAGCCAATCGGATCAGCGAGGAGACTGGAAAGGTGGAGGCCAGAATCACTCGGGCTGAGGAGAAACATCATGCCAACATGGAGATTTTTGGAAAGAAGGTGGAGGCCAGCATCGCCAGTGTCTCATTCGCAGGATCTGGGATTGCAACTGGGTGGACATGTTGAAGGAAGGTGTACTGGAGGTTTAGTCCTTAGCATCTTTCATTTTCAACAATGGGCAGGAGGTCCTCAGGGAGGCTCTGCCTCAGGCCAAGGATGATGCCAAAAAGGTGGAAGAAAAGAAGAAGAAAAGATCCCTCCCTGAGGCATCGGAGGCTCAGTCTACTCTAAGGAAGTCAACGAGGTTAGCTGCAGTGGCAAAGGCTAATGACCCCTCGGAAGAACAAGTTCAAGCTCAACTTCCATCCATCCCTGAGGGAAGCTCAGAGCGCTCACCTCTTAACATAAGGAAGAATCCAATTTCCTTAGATACCAATGAAGTAGCATCCTTGTGTGAAGAAGCTTGGGGCTTGCCCCATGAGAAGAGTGAGGCTCAGCGCAGGACAGAGATTGCTGAAAAAGAGAAGATGCGCATCCTTGAGAAGAAAGTTGAAAAGCTTTCAGAGCTGACTGAACATCAACAAAGGGAGCTGGATGATGGGATCATGAGCATGATGAGGAGGAAGAAGGCGAAGCCTGAGCCAAGGAAGTACAGAAAGAGGCCAACAGCCAGGAAATCAACAATTCTTCAAGTCAAGAAGCCAGAGGTGACACTGAGGGAAGCTCTTGTCGATGAGTTCATCTCAGAAACTCTAAAAGAGTTTTGGGTTAATGCAAGGGATGAGTTCGTCAGACTCTGGTACGTAGTGAAGAAATGGGGCCACACTGAAGATATCAATGCCCACTTCACTGACTACATGATGGACAATCACCCTGAACTCATTTAGAAGATCTTGGAGGAAGCTGACGCAGCCAATGTCCAAGTGAAGGCTCCTGAGTTCATTGCTCGACCACCACCTCTAATCCCTGGAACAACCAAGCACGATTCAAAGGCGATTATGACTGAAGTGTTGAAGATAGCCAAGGCTGAAGGATTTGTGAACCAACCTAAGAGGGTTGAAGATCTAAAGGTCAGAGTCTATGTTGGCTATGGACTCAAGCCTGAAAAGTGATTGGTTTAGGTGTTCACAACCTCTTGTAATAGATTAAGTCATTGTATTCAATTTTCATATTATCAATGAAAACTATTACTTTGCCCACAGACAAAAACTCATTGTCTTTTGGGCTGTTATTTAAATTATGTACTTTACCAAGAATTGCTCTAACACTATCTTATCTTATAGATAGAATTTTATTTTTCCTCTAAGTGTTTTGAGGATCTTTTTAGTGTTTTGGCATCATCAAAAAGGGGGAAATTGTTGGGACAATGTCGGTTTTGATTAGATCCCAAAGCCCCTGAAAAGATGTTTTGCCTTAGTGGTCAGGCTAGTCTTGGTTAGATTTATACTTAGTGATTTTACAATTCACAGGAACTCAATGAGAGGTGTACTCATTGATGACAATCAAGACTGAAGCCTGAAGACACAAGAGCACCATCCTAAACTTACGACAGTCTCTCTAAGCTGGCTGAGTAAGTGTCAGTGATGAAGAGTATGACACTGAGGTCATTACTAACTCAGTCCTGAAGGGAACAGGATGACACTGGGTAATGGGAAAAGACCGTTGTGCTTGAGACAAAAAGAACTTAATAAGATAAGCCTGAAGCCTAGGAATGAGTCCTGATATTCTCACTAACCTGATGACGTGGACCAATCCAGGAAGGACACGCATGTACGGACCTGACATGAAGACTGAGTTTAGACTGTACTTTTCAATGGGCAAGCATTAAATGGAGCGTTAAATGCAATTACCAAATCCATGCAAGGACGGCTGCTGCATGGGAGATGTATCCGTTGAACAACCCTACGTAGATGACTAGAAGGCTATCTCTTACAACGGATAGTTTTCAAATTCATCTATAAATACAGAAGGCCTTGAACCCATTCAAGGTTATGGGAAATTTCCAAGCCAGAAATTACTCAAACTCTCAAGCATTCAAAGCACTCAGCGTTAGAAAGAAGCACTCGAAAACCTCAAATTTCCCAAGTATTTCTTAGCAAAGAGAGTTATTCTGTATTCCACTGAGCGTTCATTGTAATATCATAATGTTGGGAAAATGTATAAGTCTTATGTTTTGATTAGATGCCAAAATGTTCCTCCTAAGTTGTTTTGTAAGTAAATCATTCAGTAGAGTTAGTGCTTAGTAAAACAGTTCAACTGTTAAGGAACTGAAGTGCAATTTGTAATTGTTAGAGTGTTTTTAAAAATGAAGTCTGCTGAAGTGAAGTCCGCTGAAGACAAGTGATCTGAGAAGAAGTCTAAGTCTTGAATGTTTTCTAAGTACATTCTCACTAAGACTAAAACTATCAGGAGAGGACCAAGGTCCACTGATGGTAACTAACAATGCACATTCAATGCTAAACACATTAAAAGCTGTTAGTTAAATCTGGTTGGAACAAGGCAAAACGAATTTCAGTGAAGCTTACAATAAATGAAGGAATTAGAAGGTTCTCTCAGAGGAGTTCCACCTTAAAGCAAGACAAGAATCTGGGCATGCAGACTAAAGGTCCAATGAGAAGATGACACGTCAGTGTACTTTACTGACAGCCGACCTGCCCCAGCCTGACAAGTACCAAAAGTCTTTCTCTAGCAATCTACAGAAAGTTGGTGAATAGGCATGGTCTTTCAGCCGTTTCTTGACAAGACTTAAAGCTTCAAATAGAGCCGTTTGAACCAATCAGATACAAGAAGACTTACTTGAGAAGATTCAAATTCAACGGGAAGATTTTCAAGAAAGCCTATAAATACAGAAGGACGCGCTCATTTCTATGCACGGGAAACTCACAAGATCAAAGCTATCTCTACACTCATAACAACTAGAAGCACTCAAAATTACCTTTGTTTCCCAAGTGTTTCACATTTGTAGAGAGCCTAACAAACCTTCTGTAACCTAGCTTAAAAGCTATATCCAAATCTTAGAAAGAGATAATTCAATCCTAAGCCTTGAGCTAAACTTGTAAGGATTATCTCAAATTAGTTGGAACCAAAACCCTACTCAAAACCCTACTCAGTGTTTAGGTTGAGAGCTAGTGTTAAGTGGTGTTAGTAAGCTGATTGTTGTATCAGTCTGAAAGCTGGTTTGTTTTGGGAACTAGGACCTGGAATTTCCTAGTGATCAATCATCCTAAGAGAGGATTAGTTGATCAGTGCACCTTGGCACTATAACACAAGGAATTCCAAGTGAAAGGAATTCTCCTGTTTGATCAGGATAGTGGACATAGGAGATTCATCTCTGAACATTTATACCTTGTGTTCTTATTATCTGCTTTCCTAAGTGTGTGTTAATCCCAAAGTTTTTCAAAGTAAAATGAGTTTTCTAAAGGGCTCACTAATCCGCATCTGAAAGCTAATTAGATAGTAGTTCAACTGAAAGTCTTGAGCTTTCAGTGGAGGTATTATCTCAGTAAGCTTTCATAAAGTAACTCTCAGCAGACCTCAAGTCCACTGACGAGCTACTGTCTTAAGTAGCCTGATATGTTTTAAAAGAAGTTTTAATTTGTAACCACAGGTGTATTCCCCCCCCCATACACCTGTTTACTCGTTTCGGGACCAACACATAAGCTTAGAGTGATTATCCATCCTTAGCATAGCTTAGTGTTGTAAGGATAATCACAAGCCTTAGTTGGAAACCAAACTGAAACCAAAACTCTCTAGTCAGGTTTGTTGGTTGAAGTTAGTTAGTGAGTTAGGAAGGAGTTTGTAAGGGTCAGTAAGTTAGCTGATCTGGGTGCACCTTGGGATGTTAAAAACAAGCTAATCCTTAGTGGATTATCCTGTTCAATCAGGACCGTGGATGTAGGAGCTTGAGTCTCTGAACCACGTTCATCTCCTTGTGTTCTTTATTGTTTTGATACTGTTGTTAGGAAAAATGTTGTTAGTTTTGATGAGTTAAACAAACCAGAAGATGTAATAGGACCATCTGGACCTGTTAGCCAGATGAGAAAATAGTTTAGGACTTAGTCTAGGGGGAACTGCCAGACCAGAAGACTTCACCGGAAGACTTCATCAGAGAAGATCAGATCAGAGGCAGAAGACCTTTCCCCTGACCAGACGAGTCTGGTGAAACAAAAGATGCTCAGAATTACCTCCAGATTTTATTGGATAATCTGGTTCGTAACCGACTCTAGACTAGAGGAACTCTGGGTCATCTAGTGTCTTGTTCAGCCTACTCTGGAAGAATCAGAGTTTTGCAAGGAAGACTTGTGACCGCTGGTAACTTGAAAGAAGTTAACTATAATCGAATTGGAAAGTCATTGAAGAAATCAATCCAAGGATCTCACTAACCCAATCAATCAATTAGGGAATTGATTGATTGAAGCTTCCTTAAATAGAGATCTGATTAGATTAGCTCTCCAACGGCTAAACCCTAATCATCTCTATAAATACAAGAGTGTCAGGATGAAGAAAATCTCTAGACACGCGCACGAAGATCATACTCAAGCTTAATTATTCTCAAGCAAAATTAGCACTCTTATAGCTCTTAATTCATATTTACTCTTAAGGAGTTTGTAGTTGGAATATATACTCAACCTGTTCATCTTGACAAATAAGGTTGGAGTAGATTGTACTTTAGATCGAAGTTAGATCTAAAGTGTGTAACAAGGTTCTGGTACTTGACAATTCCAGTGATTGTGAGTAAGTTGGTTGGTTAGTAAGGCCCATTGATAAAGGGAGAGTGGACGTAGGATTGTTATATTCAAACAACTATATATCTTGTCTTATTTACTGCTTTCTTTATTATCTCTTGTGTTGTTTGTGCTCTTGTTAAAAAGGTTTTATATAAGGTTATTATTAGATAGCTTCCGCATTTCATTTACACTTACTAGTGGGACCAACAAGTGGTATAAGAGCAGTATGTCCTAGATCCATTGCTTTGAAAATCTTTTGCATAAAATATTTTATCTCTTCTAAAAATGTCTTCAAAATCTGCTTACAAGATCCGTAAATTGCCTGAATTTTCTTTCGATGATTATAGCCACTGGAGCTTTATGATGAGGAATCATCTTGGAGCTATTCATCACCACATGCTTGATGTGGTTGATAGTGGCCCCATTCAATTTTACTGGACTCCTATTGATGATGGCAGATCAGAGTTCAGAGAAGAGACTAGTGTTACTAGAGAGGAAAGAACTAATGGCAGTGTACCCGGGCAGAGGATCCTCAAGAAGAGAGATTAGTTGAATAATGATGAGAGGAAGCTGTACAACCTGGACCAGGTGACTAGAACTGAGATTATCAACACCCTCACCAAAGAAGTGATTGAGAAGGTAAGAACCTGTGTACGGCTAAGGAGATGTGGGACAAATTGGCTCTGCTCTGCGAAGGAACATAGAAGATCAAAGACAATAAGGTTCAGGCTGTTCAACACTCATTTGACACATTCAAGACGAAACCAGATGAGATTATTGACCAGCTGGACATGCGTCTCACCAATCTCCTCAACAAGGCTAGTACCTTAGGTAAAACTTACTCTGAGAATGAATTTAATAGTAAAATCTTAAGATCACTAACAAGCAGGTGGAGGATCAAAGTCACAGTCATCGAGGATAACAAGGATCTCAACACTCTTGACCATCATTTTCTTCTATCTGATTTGAAAGCCTATGAGTATGACCTACAAGAAGAAGATCAATCAGAGGATATATCTTCTTCTGAAGATCAATCAGAGGATATATCTTCTTCTGAAGATCAATCAGAGGATATATCTTCTTCTGGTCAGAAAGGAGTTGCTTTCTCTTCAACTATAAAGGCTGAAGAAAAAGTGAAGGAGTCTACTGCAGATGACATGAGCCTAAAGAAGCAGGTAGCATTCTTAACTAGAAAATTTGACAAAATGAGCTCCAAGTATGGCAGGTACAAAAAACATTGGAAGGAATCTACCAGAGACAGAGACAGAAAGAGTTCCTTCAAGTCTGCAGATAAAGAGAAGTCATCTGGAGACTCAAGGGAGACCAGATTCAAGTCACCATAGAAGAGGAGAGATGGCAGCTCTGGCAGATCAGACTACCAGAGGAGAGAGAGTAGTCCAGCCAGACTAGAGTACAACTCCCAAGAGAAGAGATCTAAGTCCCAGTCCCAGAGGAGACAACACCTGTTACAGTTGCAACAAGCCAGGTCACTACAGCTATGATTTGTTGGTCCCGGTACAAGACTGAGGAATACGTGTATGGGGGGGGGAATACACGTATACCAATTTTTGAACCTTAAAACTGACTGAGCCCCCTTTACTCAGAGTGGTAAAGAACTAGGAGCTGATAACACACCTACTGACTACACTTGGTGCGGGTCAGTTGGCTAACTATCAGTTCAAGTTCAGTGCGGAAATGTTTGAGCCCTGAAAGTTTAAAGTCTTGTTTAGTTTGCTTTCTGAAAAACTTGTTTTACTCAATTCTGAATAGTGTTTAGTAGGGCAGTGCTCTTTTGAAGATCAGTCTGATTGATTCAGGCCTGATAAACTTGAATGCAATGAATGAACAAGTAATATGGCAAGTATGCACAATATCAAAGCAGTAAGAACACAAGGAGTTTAACGTGGTTCAGAGTCTCAAGCTCCTACGTCCACGGCCTGACTTAACAGGAAATCCACTCAAGGGATTCTTGTTTTTAACGTGCCAAGGTGCACCAAGACCAGCTATCCTCACTGATCTATACAACTCCACTTACTAACACTCTAACTAACTTACTCCCAACAAGCCTAACTTAGGGTTTTGGTTTCAGTTTGGATTCCAACTAAGTTGAGATTATCCTTAAAAGGCAAAGCTATGCTAAGGATTGGATAATCTCTCTAAGCTTAAGATAATTCTATTTAGCTCTTGGAATACAGAATAACTCTCGATTGCTAAGAAACACTTGGGAAATTTAGAAGGTTTCGAGTGCTTCTCTTAAGGGTTGAATACTTTGAATGCTTGAGAGTTTGAGTAATTTCTGGCTTGGAAATTTCCCGTAACCTTGAGTGGGTTCAAGGTCTTCTGTATTTATAGGTGATTTGAAAACTATCCGTTGGAGAGATAGCCTTCGAGTCATCTATGTAGAGTGGCTTCAAACGGACATATCTTCATGCAGCAGCCGTCCTTGCATGGATTTGGTATTTGCATTAAATTCACATTGAATGCTTGCCCGTTGAATATGCAGTCTGAATTCAGTCTTCATGTCAGGTTCCGTACGTGCATGTCCTTCTCGGATTGGTCCACGTCATCAGGTTGGTGAGAATGTCAGAACTTATTCCTGAGCTTCAGGCTTGTCTTATTAAGTTCATTTTGTCTTGAGCCCACCAGTCTTGTCCTGACGCTGAAATTCCTTTTGCATTGCTTGGCTCTACTCCAAGTCTTCCCATTAACTCAGTGACATCCTGTTCCCTTCAGGACTGAGTTAGTAATGACCTCAGGGTCATACTCTTCATCACTGACACTTACTCAGTCAGCTTAGAAGACTGCCATAAGTTCAGGATGGTGCTCTTCGTCTTCAGGCTCTGAGTCTTGATTGTCTCCAGTGAGTTCTCCTCTCACTGAGTACCTGTGAAGTGTAAAATGACTAAGTACTAATCCTAATCAAGACTAGCCTGACAAAGACAGATTAAGGTAAACATCTTTTCAGGGGCTTTGGGATCTTAATCAAAACTGACAATGTCCCAACAATTTCCCCCTTTTTTGATGATGCCAAAACACTGAAAAGATCCTCAAAACACTTAGAGGAAATAAGATAAACCTATCTATAAGATAAGACAGTGTTAGAGCAATTCTTGATAAAGTACAGAATTTAAACAACCGCCAAAAAGACAATGAGTTTTTGTCTGTGGGCAAAAGTAATAGATTTCATTGATAGATGTGGAAATGATTACAATGAATCTAATCTATTACAGAGAAGCCTGTGAACACCTAGACTAATCTCATTTCAGGTTTGAGTCCATATCCTGCATAAACTCTTGCCTTCAGCTCGTCAAGTCTTCCAGGTTGGTTCACGTATCCTTCAGCTTTGGCTATCTTCAATACTTCCATCATTATGGCCTTTGTGTCATGCTTTTGAGTTCCAGGAACCAAGGGAGGAGTTCGAATGGTGAACTCAGGAGCCTTCACTTGAACTTGAGCTGCATCAGCCTCCTCCAAGATCTTTTGGAATAACTCAGGATGATTGTCCATCATGTAGTCAGTGAAGTGAGCATTGATATCCTCAGTGTCGCCCCACTTCTTCACAACATACCACAATCTAACAAATTCATCCCTTGCATCAGTCCAAAACTCCTTCAACACCTCTGAGACGAACTCATCGACAAAAGCTTCCCTTATTCCTGATTCTAGCCTACTGACTTGAAGAATTGTTGATTTCCTAACTGTTGGCTTTTCCTGTACTTCCTAGGCTCAGGCTTCGCCTTCTTCCTCCTTAGCAAGCTGATCACTGCATCATCCAGTTCTCGTTGTTGAAACTCAGTGATATCAGTCAGCTTCTCAACCTTCTTCTCTAAGATGTGCATCTTCTCCTTCTGAGCAATTTCAGCTCTGCGCATAGCCTCAGATTTTTCAGAGTGATCTCCCCATGCTTCAGCACATAACTCCGCCACCAACTCCCCTGAGTAAGTGATGGGATTCTTCCTTGAGCTCATGGGAGACGATCTCTGAACTGGCTCAGGTTGTTGCTTGGAAGGTTCATCAGTCTTTGCCTTTGTTGCCTCCGCCCTCAGCTTGGCAACAACTTCCTCTCCTTCCTTCTCCACTGTCGCTAACCTAGCTGACTTTCTCACCCTTAATATGTTTCCTTCAGGATTGGCTTCAGGGTCAGCTAGAACGGTCTCACCATGATTGACTGCCTCCGATGCCTCAGGGCGGGATCTTTTCTTCTTTTTTTCCCCCTTTTTGGCATCATCATTGGCCTCGGATGGGAATGCGTCAGATCCGTTGTTGATTACGAAGGAGGCTAGGGAATGGACATCATTAATTCCCTCCTTCAATAATTCAACTCCCATCGAAATTCCAGTGCCTGCGTAAGAAACCGAACTGATAGCAGCATTGACTTTCTTCTCAAAGACCTCCATAGAGAGTTGGAGACTTTGTTCAGCCTTGGTGATCCTTTCCTCCACCTTCAAGGACTCACTACTGACTCTGCTGGCCTCAGTTAGTATCTTTGCAGACTCGTCAGTGGCCTTTACCAAAATGTCTGCCACTGACTGAGAGATGTGATCCAACCTCCCTGACTCCAGCTCCAGTTTGGACGATGAGTCCTTCATGGCCTGAGTGACAATAGCCCCAGTCTGAACTGCAAGCCTGTCAACTGCCTGATTCAACTTCTCATCCCTGATCGCATCCCTCTCATCAAGTTCCTTGAGAGTGTTCCTGAGCATCTTCTTGGTGCGCTTCCTCTCATTCCTCACTGACTTGGCCGTGTCAGTCATCGTTCTCTTTAGCAAAATCAGCTCCCTGTTGGCAAGGGTGTTGTAGGCTGACTTTGTCCACCTGATGTGTTTTGCCAGGGCCTTGGAGTCTTCCTCTTTTTCAGCTCGTAGCCTCATTACTTCCTCCTGAAGTTCAGCTAGATTTTCTGTGGTTTTCTCCTGCTTGACCTCCACTATGCTTGTGAATTCAGCACGTCCGACCCCAGTTATTATCACATCTTCATCATCAACGGCCGCATCAGTGATTGGCTGCTTTCCCTTGTCAGCCCCTGCAGCATCAGTCCCTTCTTCAAGGTGTACTGAAGGCAGTTGTGAAGTAGTCAAAGCCGTCTGCTCAGGCTCAGCTAAGCTAACTTGAACCTTAGGAACTTGTCCCTCGGAACTGAGAGTCTCCTTGGATGCCTCAACATCTTCCTCTCTTGTCTCAGGGCAGGGAATCCCTTCATCGACAGATGTCTCATTGGCAGCTGAGATGTTCAAAACATCCTCAGCCACTGGTCCACCCTTGGCACCAGTGTTCTTATCACCTTGCCCCTGAGCCTGGGGCTCAGAGATCATCTCATCAACTTCTCTCGCAGTCTCCTCCACTGCCTTCTCCACATCTCCACCCTGAGCTTCATCATCGTCCTCATCATCCTTCTCGTCACCAGACAGGATGTCAGCCTTGCTCTTGGACATCATATCAGCCACTAGCTGCTTCAGGTTGTCAAAGTTTAGAAGTTGAAGCCAGCTAGTCAGTCCAAAGTAGGAGCAAATCTTGGCTTCCTCAGTCTCCCAATGATCGTGGCTATGGAAGGTGTTTGGGTTTCAGGGTGTGGGGATGTTTGAGTGGGTACTGTCTCAGGCTGCAACGACTCAGCCGTCTCGACAGTTTTTCTCACAACCTCCAAGTCAGAGGCTCCAGGAGAGCTTGACTTCTCCCTCTCATTCACCTCAGACAGCTTCTTAGTAGGGGACTTTTTTATTCCCTTCCTAAGCCTCTTCAGGGGCCTCTCTCCCTGATCACCCTCCTTCCTGACGTCATCGTCAGTTCCCTCAGCCTCAGATCCGGCCTTCTTGGGATCAGACTCAGTCCCTAATTTCGTGCTCTTCCCTGACAGCACGATCTTCACCCTCTTCTTCTTCTCAGCCGCGTCCACCTCAGGCTGCTCCACCTCCTCTATTTCCTTACTCCTCTCAAAGAGCTCATCTACTCTTTCAATGAGACTGGTAACCACTCTCTTGGCCTTACCAGCTGGCTTTTTGGACTGACCCTTTGCTTTCGCATTGGGATCAGTCAGCCCTAGCACTGAATAGGTATCACTCAGTGAGGAAAACATTACCTTCTTTGAGGAGAGACTGTCCTCAAAATCGAAGGTATACCCATGGCAAGCATGAGCAATTAGGATGGACATCCTCGTTCCGAATAGCAAGATGGCGATGGCGGATATGTGCTTCTTCTCCTCATCTCGCTTAAGCTTGTCCAACCCGGCCTGATGAAGTTGATCAAGGAAGAACTGCTCCCAGTTCACTTCCACTCCATCAGCAATTGCTCCCATGAGTCTCAGTTTGGGCAGACTCAGTTGCTCGTGAGAGCCAGTAGCACCCATCACCATCTTGGACACCAAATCCACCAGAGCCCTGTACTCAGGCTTCAACGTATTCTTGTTCTGACGGGCCTTGAACTCTGATGACCCAGATTTGGTCCATTTCCCAAGGAGTTCTCCCTCCGAGTTTTCCTTGTACGTTTTGGGTTGATGCCTGAGGATGGCAACTTGAAGACTTCCCTCACCGCCTGCCTGATGTTAATAGTGACCATCTCTGTGTTGTAAAGAGGCTCACCATCGCCGTCCTTCTCTCCCGTCGGCTTCAGCGCAGTCACCTTCGTGAAAACTTCCCCTTTCCGCAAGAACAAGTTTAAGTATGCTTCCACAACTGTTCTTGGGAGCACGGAGATGGGGCGGGTGGTGAAGTATGTTTCCAACCCAGCATCGGAAATCCACTTGAATACGGGTTTGATTTCCTCAACTGTGAGACAGATACCTTCCATGGAGATGACTTGCTCCATGTGTACCAGCTTGTTCTCGACAACGTCTACGATCTTGTCGGTTGTCCAGTTGGAATCAAGGAATGCCATTGTTTTGAAAAAAAAAGATTTTTTTTGAAAAGATATCTGTGTTTGAGCAAGAGAAAACTCAGTGTGCAGATTGTGCGTTGTGTTTGCGTAAAAACCTCAAATGGCACTCTTGATTGATAAGAATAAGTCAGTTACTCAAACGTGGGGTTGAGATTAATCCCTGAATTCGAAAGGTTTTGAAATGAGGGGCCAGGATTAATCTCAGCTTCAATCAAAACCCCATGTCAGTCATATTCCGTATAAAACGGACACGTATATGAAAAAGTAACTGAGCATTAAATGCTCCGTGCGTGTGGGTTTTAAATATGAAAAGGTGCGCTTTTAATGAAAACGGAATGCATTTAATAAAGATTTTCAGGACGAAGGACTCAGGGAGACGCTTGAAATTCACAAGAGTCGGGTTAGAACTCATACCTGTCAGGGAGACATTGTAGCACCCTGATACCTCGCTGAGTCGAGTCTGGCCTGAGTTCCCCCTAGAACCTTACACTGACTGTTCTCCCGGATCTAATAGTCCTAACTCCACTGACAGTTCCATAAACCTTGCTTCAGCCAAAGGCTTAGTCAATATGTCAGCTCTTTGCCTGTTAGTGTGAATTTTCTCCATCCTAATATCTTTCTTCTCCACATGATCTCGAATGAAGTGATGCCTAATATCCACATGCTTGCACCTTGTGTGAAGCACTGGGTTTTGAGTAATTGCTATTGCACTATTGTTGTCACAATAGATTGGAACCTGATTAGCAAATACTTGGTAGTCCCTCAACTGTTGCCTCAACTATAAAATCTGAGCGCAACAACTACCTGCAGCCATATACTCAGCCTCAGTTGTGGATGTAGCCACTGAATTCTGCTTCTTACTAAACCACGAGATCAACTTACTTCCCAAAAATTGACATGTCCCTGAGGTTGATTTCCTATCAATCCTACAACCTCCATAATCTGCATCTGAATAACCTGTCAGTTCTAAGTTGTCATCTGAAGGATACCATAGTCCCATATTGATTGTCCTTTTCAAATACTTAAGTATCCTCTTAGCAGCCTCCAAATGGCTTCTCTTGGGATCAGACTGATACCTAGCACACACACCAACTGCAAACGTAATGTCAGGCCTACTTGCAGTTAGGTACAACAAAGAACCTATCAGCCCACGATACTCAGTCTGATTAACTGAAGTCCCATCAGTGTCAGGATCCATCTTCCAATTTGTGTTCATTGGGATCCTGGCTGGATTGCTGTTCTAAACGCCAAACTTATGAATCAAGTCTCTTGTGTACTTGGCCTGATTTATGAAGATACCTTGATCAGTCTGCTTGACCTGCAATCCTAAGAAGAAGTTCATCTCTCCCATCATGGACATCTCAAATTTACCAGTCATCAACTTAGAGAATTTCTCACAAAGCTGATGATTTGGTGATCCAAATATTATGTCATCCACATAAATCTGGACCAAGAGAATGTCATCACCTTCAGTGATCCTGAACAATGTCCTATCCACAGTTCCCTTCTTGAACCCATGATCTGTCAGGAATTGAGAGAGGGTATCATACCAAGCTCTTGGTGCTTGCTTAAGTCCATAGAGTGCTTTCTTCAAATGGTATACTCTATCTCCAACCTCAAACCCGGGAGGTTGTTCAACATATACCTCTTCATTGATTACACCATTCAGGAAGGCACTCTTGACATCCATTTGATACACCTTGAACTTCTTATATGTTGCATATGCAAGGAACAACCTGATAGCTTCCAACCTAGCCACTGGAGCAAAAGTCTCATCATAGTCTATTTCTTCAGACTGAAAATACCCTTTTGCAACCAGTCTAGCCTTGTTCCTTACCACAACACCATTCTCATCCTTCTTGTTTTTGAAGACCCACTTGGTACCAATCACACCTTGATGCCTAGGTCTATCTACCAGTTCCCAAACCTGATTCCTTGTGAACTGATTCAACTCCTCTTGCATGGCAATGATCCAGTTCGAGTTAGTGAGAGCTTCTTCAATGTTCTGAGGCTCTTGCTCAGAGAGAAAGCAACAGAACAATGCACTCTCACCATGGAACCGTCTGGTCCTGACTCCCTCAGTTGGATCACCAATGATTTGATCAATGGGATGATCTTCTAACCATGTTCTCTTGCCAGGAGTTGTTCCTGAAGTACCTGCAATGTTAGTGTCTACAGGCTCATAAAATTCAGGAAATTGAACAGAAGGGGATGATCCTGAGTCTATACCAAAGGGATTAACAAGCTCAATGTCAGGGACATTGATTCCCCCTTAATTAGGTGACTCAGGAACCGTCTCAGCTGCAACAGCATCTTCATAGACGGTGCTTACCTCAGGTTGAGCCTGTTCCTCAGTCTGAGGCTCAACAATCCCTGATGTGTTGGGCTTAGGAGTGGCACCTGATTCATCATCCTGATCGTCATCATCATCCCATCTCGGAATTGGCACTGTCTTGATCTTGGGATCAGGTTGATTCTTCAAGCTCAGCCTTGTCACACTCCTTGTGACCTCCTCAGTGTCAGGATTCAACACCTTTGCCCTAGACTCATTAGCAGATTCATCAAAGACAACATGGGGTGATTCTTCCACAACAAGAGTCCTACAATTGTAAACCCTAAAGGCTTTACTAACTTTAGAATATCCTAAGAATATTCCTTCATCAGATTTGCTATCAAAAGCTTTTAATTGGGTCTTCCCATTGTTGAGGATGAAGCACTTACAACCAAATACATGAAAATAAGAAATACGAGGTTTCCTTTTGTTCCATGTCTCATATGGTGTCTGTGCATGTTGTTTGTTCAGCATGGATCTGTTCTGAGTGTAGCATGCGGTGTTAATTACCTCAGCCCATAATTTCTTGGGCAATCCTGACTCAGTCAGCATGGTCCTTGCAGCTTCCTTCAGTGTCATGTTCCTCCTTTCAGCGACACCATTCTGTTGTGGGGTTCTAGCTGCAGAAGTCTCATGAGCTATACCAAGTTCATTACAAAAAGTCAGAAATATATGAATTTATAAATTCAGTGCCCTTGTCAGATCTGATCTTAGTAATGGACTGATTCTTTCTCATTGCTGAGTCTCCTGAGCAACTCTGGAAGCTTCACCTGTGTTTCCTTCTTATTTAACAAGAAAATAACCCAAGTATATCTAGAATAATCATCAATAACCACAAGGGTATACTTTCTACCATTCATACTCACTGGTGTTATGGGGCCAAATAAATCCATGTGCAAGAGCTGAAGTATCCTGTTAGTGGAATAAGAAGCTTTCTCTTTGAATGATGCTCTGACCTGCTTCCCTTCCTGACAAGCTTTGCACACGTGATCTTTTCTAAAAACTTCATTGGGTAGACCATCAACAAGTGACTGTCTAGAAATTTTGTTAAGAATCTTGAAGTTCAGGTGGCTATAGCAATTACTCAGAACCCAGTGCTTCACACAAGGTGCAAGCATGTGGATATTAGGCATCATTTCATTCGAGATCATGTGGAAAAGAAGGACATTAGGATGGAGAAAATTCATACTGACAGGCAGAGAGCTGACATCTTGACTAAGCCTTTGGCTGAAACAAGATTATGGAACTGTCAGTGGAGTTAGGTCTCTTAGATCCTAGTGAACAATCAGTGTAGGGTCTAGTAGGAACTCAGTCAGACTCGACTCAACGAGGTATCAGGGTGCTACAATGTCTCCCTGACATGTATGAGTTTCAACCTGATTTTGTGAATTTCAAGCGTCTCCCTGAGTCCTTCGTCCTGAAAATCTTTATTAAATGCATTTCGTTTTCATTCAAAGCGCGCCTTTTTATATTTAAACCCACGCGCAACGGAGCATTTAATGCTTCAGTTATTTTTCGTATACGTGTCCGTTTAATACGGAATATGACTGACATGGGTAAATGATTGATGCTGAGATTAATCATTGCCCTTCATTTCAAAACTTTTCAAATTCAGGAATTAATCTCAACCCCACGTCTGAGTAACTGATTCAATCTTATCAATCAAAGAATGCCATTGAGGTTTTTACGTAAACACTATAGCACTTGCACACTGAGTATTCTCCTACTCAAGCACTCAATTTCGGTTTTTTAAAAACCTTTTACTCTCGATCAATGGTGTTCCTCAAATCAACCTGGTCCACAGACGACATCGATGATGTCGTCAACAACAAGCTTGTGCACATGGAGCAAGTCATTTCCATGGACGGCATTTGCTTGAATGTGGAGGAAATCCATCCAGTCTTCAAATGGATTTCCGAAGCAGGTCTTGAGACATATTTCACCAAACGACCTGTCTCCGTGCTACCCAAAGCAGTGGCTGAGGCCTACTTCAACCTTTTCATTAGGAGGGGAGAGATGTTCACACGGGTGACCGCTCTAAAGCCCACCGAAGAGAAGGACGTTGATGGCGAGCCTTTCTACGAATCGATGGAGGTAGAGATCGACCTCAGAAGAGCAGTGAGGGAAGTGTTCATTCTGCCATCATCTGGTGTCAACCCCAGGGTGTACAAGGAGAACGGTGAAGGAGAACTCCTTGCTAATTGGACTAAGACGGGGTCAGGCGAGTTTAAGGCCCGTCAGAACAAGAGCACCCTGAAGCCTAAGTACAGGGCTCTTGTGGATCTTGTATCCAAGGTGGTCATGGGGTCCACTGGCTCGCATGAACAGTTGAGCCTGCCCAAACTGAGGATCATGGGGGCAATCGTGGATGGAGTGGAAGCCAACTGGGAGCAGTTCTTCCTTGACCAGATCAGTCAGGCGGACTGGACAAGCTTAAGAAGGATGAAGACAAGAAGCACATCTCTGTCAAAGCTATCCTGCCCTTTGGCACACGTCTGTCAATTCTGATTGCCCATGCCTACCATGGGTACACGTTCGACTTGGAGGACACCCTATCTTCCAAGAGGGTGATGTTCACCTCGCTGAGTGATACCTACGCGATGCTAGGGCTGACTGATCCCAATGCCAAGGCAAAGGGTCAGGCTAAAAAGCTAGCTGGTAAGGCCAAGAAGATGGCTACCAGTCTCATCGAGAAGGTAGATGAGCTCTTCGAGAGGAGGGAGGAGGCTGAGGAGGCTGTGGAGCCTGAGGAAGAGGCGCAGCCTGTAGTAGAGAAGGTTGAGAAGAAGAGGGTTAAAATTGTGCTGTCAGGGAATAGCACAAGTTCAGGAACTGAGTCAAATCCCAAGATGGCCATTTCTGAGGCTGAGGGAACTGACGATGATGTCAGTAAGGATCAAGGGATGAGGCCCTACAAAAGACTTAGGAAGGGACCCAAAAAGTCCCCAGCTAAGAGCCTTCCTGAGATCACAGAGAGGGAGAAGTCAAGCTCTCCTAGAGCCTCTGACTCGGAGAAAGTGAGAAAGTCTATCGAGACAGCTGAGTTGTTGCAGCCTGAGATAGCAGCCCATACATCCCCTACTAACCCTGAACCCCAACCCCAAACCAACCCTGATCCATCACCTCAACCCACCCAATCACTCATCACCTCAGAGCCAAACATCTCAGTGTCAGTGCCATCTCCTCAGAGGCCTGTCCAACCATCAGATTCCACCCCCAACCCTGAAGATTTCCCCACTTACCCCAACCCAAAAGACTGCCCTAAGACCCTTCCAACTGAAGAGGATGAGTTCCTTGAAATAGAGGAGGAAGAGTTAGACGAGCATATGGCGGGAGGCATTCTGAAGAATACCCTGAGGGGAAAAGCTACTGAATGGGCCTCCAAATGCTGGCCGGGGTTGATGAAGTATGGGGAGCTTGCCGCAAATATCATTGAGCTCAAAGTCTGGTTGGACTTCAAGCAATCCAACATACAGGAGCAACATTTGTTGGTAGATGCTCGTGGATGGGAGCACTGGGAGATGGAGGAGGCTAGGTTATGCTCTTTCTTTGGACTGACTAGCTGGCTTCAACTACTCAAATTTGAAAATTTGAAGAAGCTAGTCACTGACTTCATGTCCAAGAGTAAGGCCGATATCCTTTCTGGCGATGAAGAGGATAAGGAGGATGATGATGATGATGAGGCTCAAGGAGGAGCAATGGAGAAGGTCGTGGAGGAGACGGCAAGGGAAGTAGATAGTATGATCCCTGAGTCTCAGGCTCAGGGGGAAGGTGTGAAAGACACTGGTGCCAAGGGTGGACCAGTGGCTGAGGATGTTGTGAACATCTCAGCCACCGATGAGACATTTGTCGATGACGGGATTCCCTGCCCTGAGACAAGGGAGAAAGATATTGAGGCGTCAAAGAAGACTCCCAGTTCCGAAGGACAAGTTCCTAAGGTTCGAGATGGTATGGTTGAACCTGAGCAGGCGACCACGACCACTCAACAACTGCCTTCAGTGCACCCTGAAGAGGGGGCTGAAGCCGCAGGGGCTGACAAGGGAAAGCAGCCAATCACTAAGGAGGTCGTCGATGAAGAAAAAGATGTTGTCATCACCGGGGTCGGACGCGCTGAGTTCACTACCCTTGTGGAGGTGAAGAAGGAGAAAACCACTGAAAATCTAGCTGAACTTCAGGAGGAAGTGATGAGGCTACGGGCTGAGAAAGATGAAGATGCCAAGGCCCTGGCGAAACACATCAGGTGGACAAAGTCAGCATACAACACCCTTGCAAACAGGGAGTTGATTTTGCTTAAGAGGACGATGACTGACACGGCCAAGTCAGTGAGGAACGAGAGGAAGCGCACAAAGAAAATGCTAAGGCAAACCTTGAGGCAGCTGGCTGAGAAGGATGAGCAAAGGAAGGAGGAACCCAATCAGGCGGTGGAGAAGCTTGCAGCTCAGGCTGGGGCTTTATTCACTCAGGCCATTTAAGACTCAGCGTCCAAGTTGGAGCTGGAGTCAGATCGAATCGCTCAGACTTCAAAGTCCATTGCTGAGAGGCTGACCCAAGCAACTGATCAATCCACCAAGGTGGAGGAGAGGATCGAAAAGGCTGAACAAAGACTCCAGCTTTCCATGGAGGTCTTTGAGAAGAAGGTAAATGCTGCAATCAGCTCTGTATCTTTTGCAGGGACTGGTATCTCGATGGGAGTTGAAATGCTGAAGGAGGGAATCACTGAAGTCCAATCCTTAACCTCCTTCGTGATCAACAGCGGATTTGACGCGTTCCCATCGCAGGCCGATGATGATGCCAAAAAGAGGGAAAAGAAGAAGAAAAGATCTCGCCCTGAGGTATTGGGGGCAGTCAACCAAGGCGAAATAGTTCTAGCTGGCCCTAAAGCCAATCCTGGAGGAAACGTGCTGAGGGTGAGGAAATCAGCAAGGTTGGCGGCAGCAGAGAAGGAAGATGAGGAAGTTGCTGTAAGGCTGAGGGCCGAGGCAGTGAAGAAGGCAAAGGCTGATGAACCTTCAAAGCAACCTGAGCCAGTTCAGAAGTCTTCTCACATGAGCACAAGGAAAAACCCCCATCACTTACTCTGCGGAGACGGTGGCGGAGTTATGTGCTGAGGCGTGGGGAGCACCTTCTGAGAAAACTGAGGCTGAGGGCAGAGCTGAGATAGCACAAACAGAGAAGATGCGCATTTTGGAGAAGAAGGTTGAAAAGTTGACTGATATCACTGAGCTTCAACATAGGGAACTCGATGATGCAGTGATCAGTCTGCTTAGGAGGAAGAAGGCGAAGCCTGAGCCTAGGAAGTACAGAAAGAGGCCAACAACGAGAAAATCAACAATTCTTCAAGTCAGAAGGCCGAAATCAGGATTAAGGGAAGCTTATGTCGACGAGTTCATCTCCGAGGCACTGAAGGAATTCTGGGCTGATGCGAAGGATGAGTTTGTGAAGTTGTGGTATGTTGTGAAGAAATGGGGCGACACTGATGATATCAATGCCCACTTCACTGACTACATAATGGACAATCATCCTGAGCTGATCCAAAGGATATTGGAGGAGGCTGAAGCAGCTCAAGTCCAAGTGAAGGCTCCTGAATTCACAATTCGAGCTCCTCCCTTAGTTCCTGGAACTCAGAAGCACAATACTAAGGCCATTATGATAGAAGTTTTGAAGATTGCCAAGGCTGAGGGGTACGTGAACCAACCTAACAGAGTTGACGAGTTAAAGGCAAGAGTCTATGCAAGATATGGACTTGAACCTGAGATGAGATTAGTCTAGCTGTTCACTCTCTTTTTTGTGTAATAGATTAAGATTCATTGTAACCCAGATCATATTCATCAATGAAATCTATTACTTTGCCCTCAGACAAAAACTCATTGTCTTTTTGGCTGCTATTTAAATTATGTACTTTATCAAGAACTGCTCTAACACTAACTTATCTTATAGATAGGGTTCATATTTCCTCTAAGTGTTTTGAGGATCTTTTCAGTGTTTTGGCATCATCAAAAAGGGGGAAATTGTTGGGACAATGTCAGTTTGATTAGATCCCAAAGCCCCTGAAAAGATGTTTGCATTTGTTTGTCAGGCTAGTCTTGGTTAGGATTTGTACTTAGTCATTTTACACTTCACAGGTACTCAGTAAGAGGAGCACTTACTGATGACAATCAAGACTCAGAGCCTGAAGACGAAGTTGACCATCCTGAACTTATGGCAGTCTTCTAAGCTGGCTGAGTAAGTGTCAGTGATGAAGAGTATGACCCTGAGGTCATTCCTACTCAGTCCTGAAGGGAACAGTTTATGGGAAGACTTGGAGTAGAGCCAAGCAATGCAAAAGGAATGTCAGCGTCAGGACAAGACCGGTGAGCTCAAGACAAAATGAACTTAATAAGACAAGCTTGAAGCTCAGGAATAAGTTCTAACATTCTCACCAACCTGATGACGTGGACCAATCCTGGAAGGACACGCACGTACGGAACCTGACAGAAGACTGACTTCAGACTGCATTTTCAACGGGCAAGCATTTAATGTGCATTTAATGCAAATACCTAATTCCATGCAAAGGACGGCTGCTGCATGAAGATATGTCCATTTGAATCACTCTACATAGTTGACAAGAAAGGCTATCTCTCCAACGGATAGTTTTTCAAATCACCTATAAATACAGAAGGCCTTGAACCCATTCAAGGTTACGGGAAATTTCCAAGCCAGAAATTACTCAAACTCTCAAGCACTCAAAGCATTCAGTCTTTAGAAGAAGCACTCGAAACTCCTTTAAATTTCCCAAGTGTTTCTTAGCAACTGAGAGTTGATCTGTATTCCAAGAGCGTACAAGCAATATCTTAAGCTTAGAGAGATTGTCCAATCCTTAGCATAGCTTTATCTTGTAAGGATAATCTCAACCTAGTTGGAATCCAAACTGAAACCAAAACCCTAAAGTTAAGTTTGTAGGAAGTAAGTTAAGTTAGTTAGTAAGGAAGTTTGTATAGGTCAGTGAGGTAGCTGATCTTGGTGCACCTTCGCACGTTAAAAACAAGAATCCCTTGAGTGGATTTCCTATTAAATCAGGTCGTGGACGTAGGAGCTTGAGACTCTGAACCACGTTAAACTTGTTGTGTTCTTATTGCTTTGATATTTTGCATACCTGCCATATTAACTGTTCATTCATTGCATAAGATTTATCAGGCTTGAATCAATCAGCCTGATCTATTAAAAAGAGCACTGCCCTTACTAAACACTATTCATTTGAGTAATCAGTTTTCAGAAGCAAACTAATCAAGACTTTAAACTGTCAGGGCTCTCGCATTTCCGCACTGAACTTAAACTGATAGTTAGCCAACTAACCCACACCAAGTGTAGTCAGTATGTATATTATCAGTTCCTAGTTCTTTATCACTCTGAGTAAAGGGGACTCAGTAAGGTTTTAAGTTTGAAAAATTGGTATACGTTTATTCCCTCCCCCCCATACACGTATTCCTCAGTCTTGAACCGGGACCAACACGTGGTGTAATCACCCACTTTCACTGAATTAATCCTGGCCCTTCATTTCAAAACCGTTCAAATTCAGGATTAATCTCAGCCATCCGTCATAGTGACTATTTAAATAAAAATCAAAAGTCTGCCATTTGAGAAGTTTCACGTATTCAAGCTATCTTTGCAACCTGGGTTTATATCTCTCAAAACTTTCTGCAAATTTCGTGTTCTTTCTCTTCTAAAAACTCAAAGTCACAAATAGCATCCTCAGACAACGCTTGGACTGTTGACTATGCTTCCATAGTCCAGGATAAGCAAGTCCACATTGAACAGGTGATAGCCATGGATGGACCTCACTTGAAGGTGGCGGAGATCAAGCTAATGTTCGAATGGATATCAAATTATGGGCTAAAGACTTATTTCACACTAAAACCCAAATATGTGGTCCAAAAGAGGGTAGCGGAGGCATACATTAAGATGTACTCCACGGACGACGGTGACTTGATGACAAGAGTGATGGTGCGTGTCATCGCTAGCACTAATAAGAGTGGGAAATCCATCATCATGAAGAAGGAGAAGGATATGGATCTTAGGAGCCTGGTCAGGGAGGTGTTCGCTCTACCCCACTCAGGGATCAGCCCTGTCGCCTACATAGAGAATAAGAAGGGTCCTTATTGTTGGTCCCAAAAGTCAGTCAAGGTCTAGAGGGGGGTGAATAGACCTTGAGTTTTAAAACTTAAAACTTTTTTAAAAACAAAACCTAACTCTGCAGTTGTAGAGTTGAAACAAGTTTGCAGCTACAGACTTAAAATGAGTTAAGTCTGTATATATTTTAAAACCTTATCACAACTTAAAACTTTCAAAGATGATGTCTTCACACTTTAGAAAGTGTTTGTGACACCTTTATGCAGTGGAAAAATAAAGTGTATGTGTGTGTGATAATGAAAAACCAAAGACTTAAAGTTTCTAGCTAAGTGATTCACTGAATCTACAGCTGTAACTTTTTTAGTCTTGTATGCACATTTGAATTTTAAGAACTAGTGGAATGATGAATGCATCAGTAATGAGTAAGCACAATGACAAATATATCAACTAAATATAAAGAACTTGAATTTAAATGACAGAAATTAAATGAAGACAGGATATATAGTAGTTCAGAGGTGTCCTCCTACATCCACTGTCACATCCTTAGGTGCCAAATTCACTAAGATGTTCACTCAAACTAACAGTTGTTCCCCCTAAGAACTAGATTCCTCACTCAGATCTTTCTAAACATAGGTAGGATACAATGGTTCACTCAAATTCTCAATTTTTCACTCAGAAAACTTAACTTAACACTCACAAAGAAAATCTCCACACTAGGTAGAGTTACAAAGTAAAATATTTTTTAGGGAACAACTAATAAAAGACTAAACAAGATATCCTAGCACCTAGTCCTAAAAAACTTCTAACACTTAAGGCTGTAGACTTGTGGTAGCTGTAGATATGTTTAGTAGTTTGCTTGTAAGCTCGAGGGTTGTTGTTATTTTCCTCTGGGGTCTCCTCTCCTATTTATAGGAGTCTTGGAGGGGTCTTCTTAGCCGTTGGAGGGATTTTAAATTCAAATGCAATTCACCTCCAGCTTTAACTTCGGCTTAATTAAAGTTTCTTGTCTTGTAGCCTTGTCCTAGTATAGTAAAGATTGTCTTGTAGTGATAGCTACTTGGATGATCAAGCATTCAGTGTCTACTAGCTAAGTATTAACCTCTGCTAATCTCCTTATGTATTTCAAACTATGTGAGTGAATGTACAAGATGTACTAAACTTAATTAGTTTTACTTGACACAGGTCTTCAGCTGAAAACTCTTGATTCTTCAATTGATGAGAACTCTTTAGTTGTAGACTTTGATTAGCATTAACTCTTCAGCTGTAGCTTTCTTGAAACTCTTCAGTTGCAAACCTTAGAAAATTTTCTAAGTTCTTCTGGGCTTTGTACCTGCAAAGTTAGTATCTAAACAATACAAGAAAAAATTTGACATCATCACAATCAAAACAAAGAGATATCTTAGGACAAAAATATCATAACAATTTCCCTCTATTTTGATGATGGCATAACCAATAAAAAAATGGAATAACTAACATGCATATGCATAAACAAAACTAAACAAATTACAGCAACTGTAGAGAATAAATTGTATTCATGATCAAGTTTTACACAAACTATACTATTACAATTCTTCTCAATCAGAGCTAGACATCAATTATACCTCCTCTTGTGCTTAGGGTCAGCATCTTCTTCATCAGATTCTGAAGCTTCAGGATTATCTGGTATGATCCCTTGGGCAATGAGGTCTGCATTTTTCCTCTCTTCTTCTTCATAAACCTTGAGTATCTCAAATTCTAATATGGCACTCTCTGCTTCCACAGCTTCCTTCTTGGCTTTAGATCTTGGTGAAGGAGTTCTTGGTAGCTTTTTCTTTCTAGAAACAATCTTGTACTCATCTTCTCCCTTGATCCTCCTCAGCAATTTTGCATTTTCCCCAGAATAGAGGGAGTCATGACTCTTCAAAGTTTTGAACAACTTAAACCTGTCACTAAGGCTCTTGAGTTTCTTCAGCAGTGAATGATGCAAACTAATAGCTTTGAATTCCTCCAGCATCTTCTTGGTTTTATCCATAGCACTCTCCTCTTCCTCTGTAGGGTTAGCAACAACTGTAGACTCTGGAGGGTTGGATTTAGCTGTAGAGGTAGCCTCAGCTGTAGGGTTTGTTGCAGAGCTCTCTTGGGCATTCTTTAATAGTTGTTGAGTGAAGAATGAAGGCTTCATTTTCAGTTGTTGCCTTTGATGCTCTAGACTCTCCCATTTGCCTCTGGAAGGTAATTTAGATTGTGGAATCTTGATAATCCTCCTATTAGTGATTTGACCTTCGGACTTCTCAGTAGGTTGTGCAAATATAGATGCACCCTGAGGTCTATCAAAAGTATAGCTAGGATTCTTAGGCAACAATCCATCCTTTACAACTTGCTCGATCTCTGATTGAAGCTTCCCTTGAATCTGTTGAATGTTGGCTAAAGTAGTCTCAAACACCTCCTTCTCCTCAGGCTTCTCCAAATGTACCATGGATACATCTTCCCCATTTTTGCTATCATCAAAATATGACAGGAGGGATCCATCTTATAAGATAAACTGGATTCAAGCTGAGTTGAACTAGAGGCAAGTGAGTCAATGTTCTTGTTAATGCTAGAAATAGAATCCTTGATCAGCTTATTGTCAGCAACAAGGGTCTCCATAGTCTGTTTCATCTCATTGATTAGAACATCTTTGCCTAGTAACTCCTTCTTCAAGGTGTTATTCATCTCCACCAAATTTTCAATAGACTCCTTGAACTTCTCTTGAATAATTAGTTTCTCCTGCTTAGCTTTCTCAAAAAGCTTAATAAGCATATCCTGAATTCCTTCTTTGATTTTCTTAGAAATTATGTGATCTGGAATTCTCCTCAGTGCATCCTTAATATTCACAGACATACTAGTCATAGTAGTCTCCATTGAATTTAACTTCTGTATAATCTCATCATTTACAGCTTGTTGTTGTTGAATATCAATCTCTTCATCAATGCCTGATTCTCTCATTACAATTTCACTATTTCCTCCATCTCCATCTCCTTTAAATCTCTTGGGCTCAGATTGTATAGGATCAGGGGTCTTTCTCTTCATTGATGACAACTTAGGCACTTCAAGAGTTAACAACTCCTTAAGGTAATCATCAAGGTCTCTTTCATTCATCCTCTTTCTCCAAAGGGAGTGGATGGATCAGCATTATCAAGGACAATGAAGGCAGACTGTACCTTAAAAGTTTCTAGAGTCTCACTGAGGTTTTCAGTTGATAACATTTGTTGACCTTCAGCTGCAGATTCTTGCACTCCTTGAGTCTGATCAGTAGACGTAGTATGTTCTTCAGGGGCAGGCAATTCTGATGAAGTGTGAGCAATCACAACTTGTCCTCTAGAAGGTGGTAGACCTCCATCATCATTTCCTTTCTTTCTTAAGTCATCACCCTTACAAGGTGACTTCTCTCTGGCATCCTTCTCTCTCTGTTCATCTTTATCATTTCCTTCTTCCATTATCTATTTCTCTCCAGACTCTTCATGTAACGCCCCGGAATTCAGAAAGTTGACCTTTGAGGTCACAATGTCCTAAACCCGAGTCATCACTTAGTGAACCATAAAAATTGAGCCAGAAAATTTCTTATAAAAGATAAAACAATAAACATAATTATACAGATACAACATAAGAACTTAACATAATACTTATTTGAGAAAACATCAGTTTGTTACTTAATAAAAACCATCTTCAATTATTTAATAAAGAAATATCCCGATGAGTCCTGGGTATGACTCTCGAGGCATTAAAGATAAAATATTAATAGTAGTATTAAAATAACATGTTGTCCCAATCTTGATAAAAGCATTTTATTTAATTAATAAATGGGAGTGGGAAGCAGTCATCTACGGCAGCTCCCGGACCTCAGCATCTTAACCTGAAAATGTTTAGAGAGGGGCGTGAGATAAAATCTCAGCGGGTAACTTGTATGCTGTTATACAGATTGTCAGGAGATCCAAAATAATAATACTTTTAAGATTTTCACCTTTCAGTTGGTTCATTATGATTCTTGGTCACGTGTATTCGCTTTCTTTAACGTAAAACTTATAAACACAAATTTAGAACAAAATATTCATATGGCCCGAAGGCCCGTCATTCATATGGCTCAAAGGCCCATCAATCATATGGCTCAAAGGCCCATCAATCTCCTTTCTCATTCGTATGGGGGGTACCGGTGGCATTTCCACCGCGTCCTTGTCCCTAAAAATATGGGGGCACTGGTACTCTTTCAACCACATCCTTATACCTATTGGGGGGCACCGGTAGTGACTCTACAGCATCCTTGTCCCTAAAAGTTTGGGGGCACTGGTACTCTTTCAACCACATCCTTATCCCTGTTTGGGGGGCACCGGTAGCGACTCCACCACGTCCTTATCCCTTCCGTCCTTATCCCTCCATCAACTTCCCTTACAACTTTCACATAGTTCACAAACCACATACCACATGCTCACATTGTAATAATCGCATACTCGCATTCACATTCATAAGATTGTTCATGTCATTTACTGATATTCATTACGTTTATTTCAGAAAATTGACAACAATCCATATAACATTAACTAGCTATACAGATAGTGTCACCCACCTTTTATGCAGAAAAGCCTAGCTTTGAGGACCTCGCAACGCTTGAGTCCGAGCCGGGAGACAGCACTTCTACCTAGCACATTCTTATCCATTTTAGTTATTGATATCTTATAAGCTTCTTCGATGATTAAGGAAGTTGGTCCGATAAGGACTTTTGTGGCACTTACTATTTATCGTCTTATAGAGTTTACCAAAAACTTTTAATATTAATGAGTTTATCTTTAATTAAACATCCTTGAAATTCTTAAAAGTTTTGGAAATTTATAAAGTTTCTTTCATTTTTCCTTTTTAAGGACACTTGAGGAATTTAAAATCCTTAATTCGAAACGCACATCATACCACATGCTATTTGTTTAAAACACAAGTATTTCCATAACATTTAAATATTATAAATTATTATCACCAATATACTTATCAAGTATAAGTCACTTAATCAAGAAACTAAACTAAGGACATTAAGTTTAAAAGAGCAGTTTGCTAATTTGAGTGTTTTTCTCCTAACTTTAACTATTTTTTAAAAATACTTAGACTCATTCAATTATCACGAAATTTATACAGTAGGCACTTAATCAAGTATACTTTACATATAAAATTTATCCTATATCATTTGGTTCACAAAAATACAATTTATAGACTCATTTTTAAAATGTGACACTAAGTTACAGAAACTATCCAGTGAGTTTTTATCGTGCGCAATGAAAAAAATATTTTTAGTAAAATTATTTCCACATACACATAAATCATGAAAAAATTCATGGAGATAGCTAACTTCATGTATTATATTATTATGATTTTTATAAAAATTCTATAGTTAACGTATCAAAGCAGTTTCACATGTGAACACATAAAATATCGCAGATCGTCGTACTTTTTTTAAAAATTCATAACTTATCAACGAAAATTCCGAATAACATGAAACCAGTGGCAAGTGAAAGCTAACTTATCCTAGTTTCATAATATGTAAAAAAAATACTCAGAATCTAAGTGTATAAAATCTCTTTTTACTCCAGAAGCATCAGGTTGCTCCAAAACAGTGGATTTTCAACATACTTGTGTGAATACTTACTTCTATTCTTATACTTATCATGCCATACAATTTTCACCACTTAATACACATTAAAACAACATCTCTTAACATGCATATAAACATCCATACTCATATTTTATACAAGACTTTAACATATTCTAACATACAAACCTATCATGCTCACAAGATCACATATAACACATACTTAAAGAGTTATGAAGTTAGGGTTGTTTCCAACCTTTTGGAGACTTTTCTTTTTAGCTAAGAGGGCCTATTTAGCTCTTGAATTTCTTGTGAATGAATGGGAATGATGCTCCTTGGATGAAAGAATGCTAAAGCAATAAGAACACAAGTTAGCATTAGAATTCAAGATAACTTGGAAGAATGGAATGAAAGGGATGACAAATTACATTGAGTGACCCCAAACCTTAAACTCTTTACCAATGGGGAATCTTGACACTTAAAATATGACCTTCAATGGCTTAGAAGGGAAGGAGAAATACTTCCTTCATTTGATAGTAGTTGCTGCAGTGAGGAGAGAGTATATGAGGGGAAAGTGGGTTTCTTTCTAACCCTTTTTGTGGTGGCTGCCAAGTATGAGCAAGAGGGAAGAGAATGGGGTATTTATAGGAGGATTTGGGTGTTATACACGGCTGGGAGCTGAGGGAGGTGGGGAAAACAAGTCAAGACATTTGATGGAGGGAGTACAAGTCCTTTATGATAAAAAAAAAAAATGGAAACTTGTCCATGAAATATGGAGGGGCTGACTTTGGCCTCCTTTCTCCAGCTGATGGACGTTCAAAGCTGATATGGAAAGAGGGAGAGGAAGTCTTGAGGGTGTAAGAAGAGTACATGTACTAAATAATTAAAAAAAATGAGAAACATGGAGCTTAATTTAGGGAGATGGGATGGGGGGCTGACCTTGCTGCCCTCCTTCAGCTCTTGGATGAAAATTGTGGGCCCATGGAAGGACTTTCGAGTCCTCTCAGTGTTATTGGACGCGATATAGTTTTTGGTTTCGAAATCGGATATTTTTCGACTAAGTTTCGAGCTCCGAAAATAAAGTTTTGGATCGATTTTTATAAGAATAAATTAGGGTTTTAATTTTCCTAATTCAAAATTATTATTTAACTTACTTTATTAATTGGGTATTAGTTCGGGTCCATAGTTATCCGTCGGATAAAAAATCGGGGATTTTTCGCCCAACTTTTAGCGACGAGTATTTAATTTTTGTTTAATAATTATAAGCGTTATTAGGGCATTGAAAATGCCTATTTGGAATTTGTATTTCATTAGTTCATGATTTAATTTCATCAATTCATTATTTAGTTTCATCAGTATTAGTGCTGGGAGTGCCTCCGGTTCGACTTTCTCATTCGTCGTTTGGAAAATCATTGAAATTGAGTTATTGTCCTCCTTTTGAAAACAAAACATGAATGCATGAACACAACAAAATGTTAAATACTTATTTATATAATTCGAAATGGGTCGGGATATTACATCCTACCCTCCTTAATAGAAATTTCGTCCTCGAAATTTGCTTACTTATCCTAAGGGCGTTGCGGATATTTAGCTAGTATATCTTCCTCTCCCTTCCAAGCGGCTCCTTCCTTTCCGTGTCAGCTTCATTGTACTAGTACTAAAGGGACTTCTCGATTACTCAAAGGTGAACTTTTCTTAAAATAATTTCGTCCCCAAAATCCACCTGTTCTTCTTAAACATTCGGTACTTCCTATAGAATTTGTCTTCTCGATGAATATTGTGATCCTTACTTCCGCTAAGGACTACATTAATTCCTAAATTAAACACTTTAAGACATAAAATAAAGAACATATAAAAATTATAAAGTCTCAAGAATAAGCATGTATTGAGCAAATAATACGTTAATTGTAAATATCGAGTAATTAAAACACATAAACGTGTCTGTGCATAAATTTGGATGTAAATGCGTCACATAGATTCATGAAGAATTATAAAGTATTAAGTATAGCAGATAAGGTCATGAAAACCTAGGGTATTACAGTCTAACCCCCTTAAATAAATTTCGTCCTCGAAATTTCAAGTGTTACCGTGGATATTGAGGTAAGGGTACTTTGCTAAGATTTCATCATCTTGTTCCCACGTAGCTTCTTCCATTCCATGTCTATTCCACTGGACCTTAATCATAGGAATATCTCTATTCCTTAACCTATGAAGCTTTCTAACAAGTATGGCTATAGGGACTTCCTCATAGGTTAAGTTGGCATCAATTTCTAATTCAGGTTGGTTTACTATGTGGGTAGGGTCAGGTACATACTTTCGGAGCATTGAGATATGGAATACATTGTGTACTCCTGCCAAGGATGGTGGTAACGCTAGCCTATAAGCCAAATCTCCAATTCTTTCAAATATCTCATAAGGTCCAATATAACTGGGTTTTAACTTTCCCTTTTTCCCGAAATTGAAAATCCCTTTCATTGGTGATACTTTCAAGAATACCTTGTCTCCAATCTCAAAACTTAATTCTTTTCTTCGCCTATCCGCATACGTTTTCTATCGATCTTGAGTTGCTTGCATCTTTTCTTTAATTTTCTTTACTACCTTATTAGTCTCTTCCACCAATTCCGGTCCTAACAATTTCCTTTCTCCAATTTCATCCCAGTATAGTGGAGATCTGCACTTCATTCCATACAATGCTTCATAGGGTGTCATTTCAATTGTAGCCTGATAACTATTGTTGTAGGCAAATTCCACTAAAGGTAGGTATCTTTCCCAACTTCCTCCAAAATCAATGATACAAGCTCTCAACATATCTTCCAAAGTTTAAATTGTTCTTTCCGATTGACCATTTGTTTGAGGATGAAAAGTTGTACTGAATTCCAACTTTGTGCCCATAGCTTATTGAAGGTTGTGCCAGAATTTTGATGTAAATCATAGATCTCTATCTGACACAATAGAAATTGGAACTCCATGTAATCGGACAATTTCCTTAATATAAATCTGAGCCAATTTATCCAATGTGAACGTCATCTTTATTGGTAGGAAATGTGCCGTCTTGGTCAATCTGTCGATAATTACCCAAATAGCTTCATTTCCTTGTATTGACTTGGGAAATCCTACCACAAAATCCATTGTAATATGGTCCCACTTCCACTCAGGAATCTCAAGCGGCTTTAATAATCCTGATGGTCTTTGATGCTCAGCTTTCACCTGCTGACATGTCAAACATTTCTGTACAAAATTTCCAATATCCCTCTTCATATTTCTCCACCAGAACAACTTCTTTAATTCTTGGTACACTTTCGTTCCTCCAGGATGAACTGTATGTGGTGTAGAATGTGCTTCTTCCAAAATTTCCTTCTTGAGTTTTTCTTTTTCTGGGACACATATTCTTCCTCGACATACCAATGTACCATCCTCACATACTGAAAACTCCTTTGCTTTACCTTCCTTGATCTTTTGTTTTATCTTCTCTAAGAATGCATCGTCATATTGAGTTTTTCTATTCTTTCCTTCAAGGTTGGTTTCACAATCAACTCATTGATCTTTCCCTTGCGACTTAAGGCATTTGCTACTACATTTGCCCTTCCTGGATGGTACAATATTTCACAATCATAATCTTTTACCAACTCTAACCATCTTCTTTGCCTCATGTTCAATTCCTTCTGTTCGAAGATATACTTCAAACTCTTATGATCTGTGTAGATCTGACATTTACTTCCATACAAGTAATGCCTCCAAATCTTGAGTGCATGCACAGCTGCTGCTAGCTCTAAATCGTGCGCAGGATAGTTCTGCTCATGTGGTTTTAATTGTCTTTATGCGTACGCTACTACTTTCCCATTCTGCATAAGTACACATCCCAAGCCTTGTTTAGAAGCATCACTGTACACAATAAATCCTTCTGTACCTTCAGGAATTGTAAAAACTGGGGCCATTGTTAGTCTTTGCTTTAATTCTTGAAAACTCCTTTCACATTCTTCTGTCCATTCAAACTTTGTTTCTTTCCGAGTCAACTGAGTCAAGGGTTTTGCAATCCGAGCAAACCCTTTAATGAATCTTCGATAATACCCGGCTAAACCAAGAAAACTCCTGACTTCATTCACATTAGTTGGTGCCTTCCATTGGTTTACAGCTTCTACCTTTGTTGGGTCAACTTCTATTCCCAAAGTTGAAACTATATGTCCAAGAAATACAACTTTATCCAACCAGAATTCGCACTTCTTGAATTTAGCATACAATTTCTCTTTCCTCAGAGTTTCCAATGTAATTCAAAGATGTCCTGCATGTTGCTCCTGATTTCTTGAATATACTAGAATATCATCAATAAAGACGATCAAAAATTGATCTAAATATTGATGAAATACCCGATTCATCAAATCCATGAATATAGCTGGCGCGTTACTGATTCCAAAAGGTAACACAATGAACTCATAATAACCATATCGGGTTCTGAATGTCGTCTTCGGAATATCACTTTCTTTAATCTTTATCTGATGATATCCCGATCTCAAATCAATTTTTGAAAATACACAAGCTCCTCTTAACTGATCAAACAGATCTTCGATTCTGGGAAGTGGATATTTATTCTTGATAGTGAGCTTATTCAGTTCTCGATAATCGATGTACATCCTCAACGATCCATCTTTCTTTTTCACAAATAATACTGGTGCACCCCATGGTGACACACTTGGTTGAATAAAGCACTTGTCCAGTAATTCTTGCAACTGCACCTTCACCTCCTGTAACTCCTTTGGTGCCATTCTGTAAGGTGCTTTAGAAACAGGAGTGGCTCCAGGTATCAAATCAATAATGAACTCCAACTAACGATCTGGGGGTAATCCTGGCAAATCATCTGGGAATACATCCTTGTATTCACATTCTACTGGCACGTCATCCAATGTTGGACCATTGGATTCCATTACTACAATATTTACTAGAAATGCCGTATTCTTTCCTTTCCTCAATAATTTCCGGGCTTTTATTGCTGAAATTACTTGAGGTATAGTTCCAATTCTAGCACCATATAGTGTAAAGTTTACATCTTCTGATTTTCGTACTGATATTTCTTTTTCTTGTCACTTGATGAGAGCATGATTAACTATAAGCCAATCCATTCCCAAGATAATATCAAAGTCCTTCATTTCTATTATATGTAGATTTGTCGGGAGTATTGCATGCTCAAAATCAATCTTCACATTCCTACACAGTCCTAAGGATTGTGTCGTACTACTAGAGGGAATGTTTTCTTCTAGGAAATCTTCTTCTACAATAATATGGGCGGTCTCAATTTGTTCAAAAATCTTCGTAGAGATGAATGAATGCGTAGCACCAGTATCGAATAATGTGAAAAAAGGTATTTGGAATATTTTGAACATACCTGCCATCACTTCCGGATTTGCTGCCGCCTCCTGCTGACTCATGGCAAACACTCGAGTAGGTGCTATATTCTGTTGTCCCCTCAGCTTTGGACAATCAGTTATAAGATGTCCAGGTTCTTTACACTTATAACATACCCCTGTTCCTTTCAGGCATTGTCCAAAATGTTCTTTTCCACAATTTCTGCATTTAGATAGCCTCTGTTGTTGTTGTGGTACCATCCCTGTCTTTTTTACTTGCTTAAAATTTCCTCTTTGTTTCGCATCAACCCACTTTCTTTTATTTGGCCGTGATTCTGAAATTCTTACTTCTTCTGGCTTCATATACGCTGCTATCGTTTGAGCTTTCTCGAACATCTGGGCATAGGACTTAATATCTTGTGTTGCTAAGATGGTACTAATCTCTGGACGTAGGCTTTGAACAAATCTCTTTGCCTTCCTGTCATCAGTATTAATCAAATGAGAAGTATACCTTCCCAATTGATTAAACTTCCTTTCATATTCTTGCACTGTCAGATTTCCCTGCTTCAACTGTAGAAATTCGGTTTCTTTTTTATCCGAGAATGATTGTGGTATATAATTCTTAACCACTTTTTCAACGAATTTCTCCCAAGTAACTGACATCCGTGCTTCTTCCGTCATTGTTCTACAATGAGCTTCCCACCAATAATCTGCATCCACATTTAGCTGAAAGATAGCACAAGAAACTTTCTGCTCATCGGTGCACTTAAGATAAGTGAATATTTTCTCCAAGCTCCGAATCCAGTTTTCTACTTCCATAGGGTTTTCTTTCCCGGTCAGGGTTGAGGGTCTAAATTTCTTAAATTGGCTAACAATATCATGGTTTTGGGCTGAAGATACAGGTGTTTGGGATGATTGGCTTTGCTGACCTAGTTGGTGAGCTAACCCCCTCAATACGGAAGCTAGATCCTCGCTCATGTCTGAGTTATTTCGGTTTCTCCTACGACTCATAGTTCTATTCAATATCAAATTCATTAGTAACAATTAAATTACATAATAATTATGACATATATGTCATATATTCAAAATACATCATATATTACATGCATAAACATTACATTAAAAAACATAATACACATATATTACATTCAAAAGCATATAGTACATCAAGAGCATTTAGTACATATTAAGTACATATATCTACTAATATCATATAAGTTTCATATAGTCACATAGCATGTATATCAGATAAAGTACATAAAACATATAGTTTTAATCATCGTCAATGATGATTATTTCTGGTTCCTCCTTCTTTTCCTCCCACGTCTCGATTGAACTACTGCTGCTATCCTCCTCCATCTCAGAACTTTCCTGGCTACTATCCTCCTGCCTTCCATAGCTTTCTTGCACCGATTCCCGATCGAGATGCCATTCCTGATTTTCCCTCATCTCAAAACTTGGACGAAGTGGGGTAAAATGAATTGTCTCTGACTGAGCCCACTCACAGTATAACATCGAAGTAAAGCATGGAAAGCACAGATGACCATGTTTATCAAACACATAATCAAGCATGTCCAGGGATACACATAACCAGGTAGATGGCATGGTATCAAGAAGCAAGTGACAGTAATAATCATCATTCATATGGTGTCCATTCATTAATGCGTGTCTATATTGTGATGTTATTTCTCCAACATGAGCTCCTAAATCATCAACCTCGGTTCTACCAGTTTCACGTACTCGTTCCAATCTTTTAATGTTCTGTCTTCTAATGTCATCATCCATTTCTAATTACTCAACACATTTTATTGGTTAGTTCAATCAACAATATAATACAATTTAAATAACTACACAAACTTTCAAATAATAGATCACAATTTCAAATAAATAACATAATTTAAGCATTTATGAAATATTTACCCGATCCCGTCGTGGAGAATGATCTCGGTGCGGTTGTTTCTTTTTAAATTTTTAAAATACACACTCTTTTTGAAAATTCTTTAGCAGGCGGACCTGCTCTGATACCACCTGTGACGTCCCCACTTAAAATAGTACGGAAAAATATGATGTGGCACAAGTAAGAACGTTACTAAAATAGTATTTTGTATTAAAATATACACACGCCACACATCTACACAGCGGAAGTAGTAAATAAGTATGAACGGAGCTTAAGTTACAATCCAAAATTCAAAATATTGTTCTTAAAACTTAAAGTTTTTAAGAAGACTCCACAGCCCGCCGAGTATTATTCGCCCACGTTCGGATCCACAGTATCTGAAAAAAAATTAAAAGTGGAAGGGATAAGTGTTTGTAAACACTTAGTGGGAAATCTCTTGTTAATTGCACAAACTAAACATCAATTGTTTATAACATGTGAGCCCCCGGAATTTCACCGGGTATCTCCTTGGGTGGCACGACCAACCCGTGGTGCCGGAGCAACCGGACTATCTCATTTGCCAACATATAGTTGGACTATCTCAGGGGCCAGTCGATAGCGGTCCAGACTCAAAATATTTAACATTCAAAATTTAATAAGTGCAATTAAAATAATAATAAAACACTCGGTGAAGAGTGAAGTGATTTCCCACCTTGCAGGTTTGTACCTACATGTAAAATTTTCACAATAGAAACATTGTTACTTATCCCTTCATTTTTTAAATAAATCGTAAAATTCACATATTATACTCGTACGATTATAGTGACTTGAATTCAAATCTCAATACATACTCAAATATTGTATACTAAAACAAAAAATATCAATTAACTGTGTAAATAACAAGTTATAAATAGATATCGACCATAAAAATGTAAACAGACAATTTCGAACTTTTCTTATACAAAATTTCAGTTTTTGGCAGTTTATACACCTAACTTTGAAAATTCATATTAAATCATCTATACGTCCAAAAATTTTAAAAATTTAACAGTAGATTTACAAGTCAATAAAGTTTATTGCCATATTTTTAGATTTCTCAAACTCCTTACCAATCATCATATATTTCGTGATGAACACACTGCTATTGATTCTTGATCACTTAACTTTAAGAATTCACCATAAATCAACCATAAGTCCAATACTTCTGAAATTTTAACCATGAATTCCTAACTTCATGTAATTTATCAGCATACTTTGGTTTTCTATAAAAACCTAACCGCTTATCCTCAAATCATAGCAAACTTCTACTGTTCCTGTTACAGAGTCCAAACCCCTAGTTCAACTTTGAAAAAATTACCATACATCGAATACTATTCCAATAGCTATTAAATTTAAAACCTAAGTTTCATCACCAGTCTACTTTCACATATAAATTTTTCAGAATTTCCACCAAAGGAATTGGTCAAAACGAAATTTATACAAAAGTTGGTCCAGAAATTCGGTTTCATGTATACATGAAGAACATATCATCTTAAATTCACTTTAAACCATATAATTTCATGATTTCTACTTCTAAAGCATAGAGAATCAAGTAATAAACATGATTTTGTTCATAACATATGAAGAAATTGAATTAAACATTCAAAATATGAAGTAAAACATATATAACATGCAAATCACTTATCATAACTTATTTTCCTATCATTTAATTCATATTTCATGCATAAATTTTAATTCATATTTCATGCATAAATTTCATACTAAAACTTAAATAATCACTTATTCAAGAAGAGAAACTTACTTAGAGATTGGTAGCTAAAAGAAATTCCTTCTCCTTCCTTTTTAATTTCTAAGTGTAAGAGTAGTAGTATTTGTGTAAATTTTCTTTAAACTTTTTCTTATAATTTTTTGCATGAATGGTCATATATTTATAGTAGGAGCCAACCTTGGAGGTTACTCCATCCATTTAGCCGACCTTGAGGAAGATTGTGGAGTGATCTTGTAGGTTAGTTTAATATACACATGTCAACTTAAGGTTAGTAGTTAATTTTGACTTTTATTCTCTTAATTTGACTTTAATTCTTGAAGTTTCATCACTTTTCCTAATATTTCTCTAATGGCCGAAAATTATAGAGATTTCAAGAGAAATCTTGTATCTTGTGGTCATGACACATGTATGCCTTGAATTTAATAAGTAAAAATTATGATTTTTCTAAATTATTTAATAATTCTAAGTACATTATGCATAGAATTTACCTATACTATCTTATGTAATAAAATTAAAATTCTTTTAGGATTCTAAATAAATTACAAAGTCTATATGCTAATCATAGAAAATATCGAGTAATCGATACGTAATTCGTTTCTTAAAGAAACATTCATTTTACAACTTATAACTTATGAAATAATTTACTATACTTAAGGACTACATTAGTTCCTAAATTAAACACTTTAAGACATAAAATAAAGAACATATAAAAATTATAAAGTCTCAAGAATAAGCATGTATTGAGCAAATAATACGTTAATTGTAAATATCGAGTAATTAAAACACATAAACGTGTCTGTGCATAAATTTGGATGTAAATGCGTCACATAGATTCATGAAGAATTATAAAGAATTTAGTATAGCAGATAAGGTTAAGAAAACCTAGGGTATTACATGATTCGCCACCGTCACTAGAACATCCTCCACCACTGCTTGAAGTCTTGTGATAGACCTATCGGCAAGCTGGAGAGTCATCATAGTGGGCTGAAGTTTACCCCCATCCAACTTCTTGAACAATGACAAAACATCAAATTAATGCTAGCCCCAAGATCACACAACGCTCCACTCTTGATTTCAAACCTGATATCGCATAAGATAGTAAAACTACCGGGATCATTCAACTTTGGGGAAAGCGCTTTATGTACCATAACACTCACCTCATGGTTTAAATGCACAAGCTCAGGCCCATCAACCCTCCACCTTTTAGCTATCAAGTCCTTCAGGAACTTGGCATAATTAGGCATCTGCTCCAAAGCATCATAGAATGGTATGTTGATGTGGAGCTTCTTGAACACATCAAGAAACTTAGCGAACTTCTCATCTAACTTTTTCTTCATGAACCGCTGCGGATATGGTACCGGAATTACTTATTTTGGTACCCCCCCCATTCATCTCGCTCAGTCTCCTTCAAGTTCTTCCTAGCTTCTTTTACCTTCTTCCACTTCGGTACTCGTTCAATCTCCTCAATCCCTTCATCCTCTTTTCCTTTCTCCTTTTGAGTGCCTTCCAACTCAACATCTTCCACTGCCTTCTCATCATCTTCTTTCTTTCCCACATCCTCTTTCTTGATCTCACTATGTATTTCCTCCACATCAACTCGATAGCCTTCAATTGCTCTTTCGGGTTTATCTCAGGCATAGATGGATATTTACCCGGCTCTCTAGTTTGTGACTTTGCAATCTGGCTGATCTGGTACTCTATAGAAGTGAACTGTCTATTGTTCTCTTGCTGAGCTCTATTGAGATCCATGTCTATCCTTTGGAGTTCTTAATCTCTTTTATCACTCTTTTTGTTCAAATCTTTCACATCATACTCCAAAGAGGACAACCTGTTACTACCCTCTTCCACCTTCTGCAGAATGACACGTAACATCTCATCAGTGGTAGCACCCCCTTCTCCTACGGGGAGTTTTGAGACAGGATCGACATTTGGAGGTACAGTTATCCCCGTTCTCGGATTACTGTAGGATAAGTTATCATTCTTCCTCCATTGATTCTGAGGAGGTTGTTGGCCTCTTTGATACCCCTGATTATTCCTCCACTGATTCTGAGGAGGTTGTGGACCCGGTGGTACAAACGGTTGACCGTAGAGATGTCTTTCCTGCTGATTACCACCTTGCTGGTACCCACCTTGGTTGTAATTAGGCCTCCCCATATAGTTGGCCTCCTCTTGCTGGCATGCTGGTTGGTTCACTTTCTCACTCACTGCATTATTACCTCCACTCAAATTCTGCCCAACCTCTAAATTACTGATCTTTTCCATCATAGCCATAAGCAGCTTCCTCGTTCCCTCACTTTCTTCCATCTGATATGCCCTCTAATACTCAGGATCTTCATTCCATTGTCCAGCATTCTTTACGATGTCTTCTACTGTCTACCTGCACTCAGCTGCACTACGGTTCAGGAATGCTTCATTGGCACATGCATCAAGATGGCCTTGAGTTGCCTTGCAGGCTCCACAGTAAAAATATGCCATAATGTCACCCTCGTTGTACCCGTGTTGTGGGCACTTAATTATCATATTAGAGAACCTCTCACAAGCCTGACTCAATTTCTCTCCTGGCTTATGCTTGAAAGATGAGATCTCTTTCCTGGCCTTAATCGTTCTAGACGGAGGGTAGAATCACTCGAGGAACAGACACTCGAGTTTGGCCCATGTAGTCACACCTCCCCATGGGAGTGTTTTGTCATACCACTCTTTAGTTATTCCAGTTAGAGAAAATTGGAACAACCTGAGCCTCTTGGCATCCTCAGACATACCATTATGATTGAAAGTTGGGGCTATCATCAGAAAATTCCTCAAGTGAGTGTGGGGATTATCCTTTCCGACCTCTCCCTTGAATTGATTCTCAACTAGCATCTTCAAGATCCCTATGGAGATAGAAAAATTGTTGGCTTCCACTAGTGGCATAGCTACACCATCATAATACCGTTGAGGTTGGGCCTCAAACCTTCCTCTGATTGCCATACCAGGATCAGTGTTCTGAAAAACGTGCTGAGATATACTGGTGGTAGAGGTACTTGTGGAATAAGAGGTGGGTTATAAGTAGGCTGTGGAAGGTAGTATGGTGGATAAGGGTATGGTGGGTATGGGTATGGGTAAGGTGGGTTGTTATGTTGGTAATTAATTGAATTATCAACCACTTTATATTCTACTACTATGCTAATAATTAAATTAAACTGAATAACTTGGGTTTAAATGCAAATATGGATGATGATGCTCAGGATAGGAATTCCTACGTATACTAATGGAGTTGGTACAATAACTAAAATAATCGTGATGTGCAAGAAATAATTCTAAGCATACTAAAACTAGACAATCAACTTCCCTAATCTAGCACAAGATTGAAAGACTAAAAGCTCAAGAATTAACCCTAATACTTCGTCCTATCAACCTACTTCATTAATCCAATAATCAAATTATATGGATTGTGCTTAATTATTGAGACCCTAATTTAACTAAGGTGATGTGGTCGTCCTCCCTAGATAAATCGATAGATGATAAACCCCTTCTAAAACTCTTTCCTTAAGCTTATTCGTTATTAAAGAGTGATGCGGTCGTCTTCTCTCTAACAATTTTCGTACTCAATTCCAAGATTATTCCAGAATTTGTTTTAAGAATTCAATTAATTAAGAGAATTAAAACTAAACATCACATATTATCCTAATTAAGTACCAACGTCCTACTTCTACGAGTTCATCTTATCCTAAGCATACAAGGGTTCTAGCCTAACATGGTTGATTGAATAACAAAAACAATAACAAGAACAATGAACATATGCATAATTGAATTAACTAATAAAATCAAGAACATAAACAACGAATAAATTAAAGTCTAAAAAATAATCTCTTATAATCTAAAAAAGCAAGGGTTTATAGTCTTAAAGAACAAAGAAAGAAAGAATTAATCTAAGAAGTTCAAAAGAAATACTAAAACTATGAATTCGTAAACCAAAACCTCGATTACAACTTGTAAATCTCTTCCAATCTCCTTCCCAAGTTCTTCTCCTTCAAAATCTATCTCAAGTATCAAGTCATCCCCTCAAAATATGCTTGGAAGGGGTATTTATAGGTATTGGGCCAAAATATGGTGAAAAAGGCCAAAATTGTGCGTGCAGGGGCCGAGAACGCACGAGCTGCTCTTGGTCGTGCGCTAGGCGCATGAGCTCACCTTGCTCGTGCGCTCCAATCTTGCAGAACCCGAATAGCGCACGAACTCCCTTTGGTCGTGCGCTAGGCGCACGACCTCGCACCACTCGTGCGCTTCCTTCTTCCAGCGGGCATGTGGCGCACGATCTCATCGGCTCATGCGCTAGGCGCACGAGCTAGGGCACTCGAGCTCCTCCTCTTTTGAACCAACTAGCACTTTTCTTCACCCAAACTAATACTTTTTGTATTTCTTTCATATCTTTTCATTCGGGAGTCCGTTTGAGTCGATTCAAAGTCCTACGAACTCCATTTTTCGCTCTCTATCCATCTATGAGCATCAAAGAGGAAAATTAATTAGTTTATGAAAATAGTACTCAATTGACTCTAGATACTCATCAAATATACTCAAAACATGGGCAAATCGAGCTACAAATCATAACAATTTCACGCTTAATCAATGTTATATTATTATTTTAATTAATTTTTAATATAGCACACTGATGTATATATGTTTATTAATTGTGTTATGTTAAATGGTTTCATAATATTGTTATAATTATTTCATTTTCGTATTAACTATATGTGTATATAAATATAATAATTTTAGATTTAAATATATATATATATATATATATTAGAATATGTGTTAAATAATTAAAAAAAATTGTACATAGTGAAATGAAATACTATACCTATATTGTATCAAATCAATAACAAAAAATTTATTAAAAAACTGATTTTTATATTCTAGGTGTAAATTGTTTGGGTCTTTTGTGTATTGCAATAATTTACAAAAAAAAATGGTGAATCATTTTATATAAGTATATGTTTGAGAATGTTTATCTTTACTGCAACTTTATTAGTAATTATCTTCTTATTTTTTCTATTGGTGTTAAAATAATTTATTATATAAGAGGCATGTTTGAATACCTCCAGTGATTATCCATTATTATATTATAAATTATTTTATATTGTACAGGTTTAGATTATATTTACGATTTGTATGAGACACACAATTTGATTATGATGAGTTGATGATAAAAATTATAAAATAATTCGTTATTCTTTATAAATATTTATTTTATAATAAAATATATATTTTTTCATGTTACAATAATTAGAAAAGGTTGTATTAAATTTTTTGTAATAAACTCATTATGTGAGAAAATTATGATATTTGAAAAACATGAAACATAAAAAATCTAAATGATTATACTAAAAAATTAATTATGAAATGACAGAGAATTGTTAATTTTTTTAAATGTTATATATATATATATATATATATATATATATATATGTGTTATTTTAAATTTATGTTCTATATTATTTTCCCGTTACTTTATGTTTAAATGATGAAAATGCTACTAGACTATGTATAGACAATTTAAGTTTTTCTTAAAATATTTTATCTGAAAGTTAGATTGACCATTTAGAAGATCATTTTGAAAGAAAATTAGAACCCGTGAATTTGGTAATCATTGAGCTTTTAGAAAAGTGCAATAATGCTGGCTTTAAACATCGTCTGTTGAGATTCATATTTTTTTCTGTGCACTTCTTTTTTTTTTTTATATTTTACTAAAACTGTAAATTTAATATATTTTTATCTTTTTTTTTTTACATATATTAGTGTCGGGTACAAAATGTTTTGGAGAAGAATCGGGTTTTATTATATTAACGTATGTTAGAATTGAAGAATTGTTCTTGATTTATTATGTGTATAAGTTTATTGGTGACACGAATTGTCACATGCTTTATCTCACTAAAATTTGGTATAAATTTGTTAGAAGTGTTGGATTGCACGTAGAAATAATTTTCTTTTATGAAGTATAATGTTATTGATGTTGCAGTAAGAATGATTTTCATTGTTTGTATTCTAAGGTTGAATACTTGATGTTAATCTATTATATTAAGTCACTTTGCAGTTTTTTTTTTATTTGTATTGTTCAATTTCAACGTCAAGATAATATTTTGTTATTGTATCAAAGATTTATTATTATATGTGGACGTTAAGATTTAAAAACAATTCATTCTCTGATCATGAAGATTTGAGTTTTGTGATTTTTATAATGATATAAAGTGTTATTTCTTTTTGTCTTAAATGATTTTTTATTTAATTTAATTTTTATTTTTTTATCATTATTAATATAAAGTTGATATTTGAAAATTTTAAAAATGATATTGACTTTATTATTATGTAACTGTTTCTAAAATAAACAAGTTTGTTTACATTTTTTATAATTAAAAATCTAATATTTGAATTATTTATAAATAAATTTATTGCAGAGACGCAACAATCAACATCCATTTTTTTTAACTAATTTCATTGTATATTTTTTGTAAATATATACCCACTATAAAATTAAAATTTAATCCCAATATAATAATTATCTTTTGATTTGTTCTATTAATGTTCTAATTATTGATTATTAAAAAAAATTAATGTCTTAAGTGGTTATCCAATATTATATAAATAATTTTAAAGTCTACATGTTCACGTTATATTTGCAACTTATATAAGACACATCATTTGATTAAGATGAGTTGATGGTAAGAATTATAATATAATTCTGTTATTCTAAATAAATATCTATTTTATAATAAAACAAATATTCTTTTCATCTTACACGTATAATAATTTTTGTGTTAATATTTAGTGTGAAGAAATTGTGACATTTGTAAAATATAAAAAAAAATATAAATAATTATATTAGCAAATTTAAATACACCTATGTTGAAATGTTAGTATGATAGGTCCAATTTATATCCTATCCCATGAGTAAATTTTATATGAAAATGGTTAATTATAAACTTATCATGAAACCGTTTTAAAGTGTTGGATATTATAAATAAAATATAAAAATTAAATAAGAAGTAACGTTAATTTGAGTCCAATAATTTTTTTAGTTATAATTTAAAAAGAATTGTATTTTTTTAATTTTATAATAAAAATGTGTTCAAATCAATAACCACTGAGGTCTAACTCTTCACATTTCAGAACAGAAGAATTTATCCTCGATGTAGGTCCTCTTCAACACATACTAAATGTGCTAGTGCAATCTCTCAGTCAAGACAGACCAATCTGAGATATACACATCGACCTTTTGCGGCAGATTGTTCAATTCCACCTGGGTCGTGAATTTGTACGTTTAGTTACAAGGAACTCGTTAATGTGATCTTCCGTGATCGGGTATCACCACATTAACTACAATATAACACGTACTACTTATAATGAACTGGTTGCAATAAATATTCAACATTCAATCATATCAAAATCAAATGTGATAAAAGATTTATTATCATAAATAAGTGTTTAATACATGAGTTATACAAAGTAAAAGCATACTTTCACGTATAACTCCAACAATCTCTCACTTATACTTAAAATCTGCTTTTTAGTATACATCATGAATGTCTAGTGTAGTAGCTCTACGTGACATCCCATGTCAACCTACACTAACCTAATAATTCCTCCCACTTATGCTTAAAGCAGATTGGCAATAGTCTTGACTCCCATTCCATCCACATGTCTCTCGAATGTACTCTGAGGCAGACCTTTTGTGAATGGATCTGTTAGGTTGCCCTCTGACGCTAACTTTGTCACCTCTATATCTCCTCTCTTAAAGATTTCTCGTATAAGATAGTATTTTCTTTCTATGTGTTTGTTGGCCTTGTGGGCTCTCGGTTCCTTTGAATTTGCAACTGCTCCGGCATTGTCACAATAGACAGTGATCATGTCGGGCAAATTCAGAACAACGTCCAAGTCCACAAAGAAGTTCTTGAACCATACTTCCTCTTTCGCTACTTCACAAGCAGCTACATATTCGGGTTCCATGGTCGAATCGGCGATGCATTTATGCTTAACGCTTCTCCATAAAATGGCTCCTCCTCCCATGCAAAACACACTACCCGAGGTAGACTTTCTGGAGTCTAGGTCTGATTGGAAATCCGAGTCCGTGTATCCCACGGGAATTAGACTATCTGACTGGTAAATCAGCATCCTATCACGAGTTCTTTTCAGATACCTCAAGATGCACTTTATGGCAGTCCAATGGTCTTTTTAGGGATTACTTTGATATCTCGCCACCATGCCCATGGAAAAAATAGATATCTGGTCTCGTACACAGAATTGCATACATAAGGCTTCCTACGGCCGAAGCGTGCGGAACGCCTTTCATGTCATCTATCTCTGTTTGCGTCTTAGGGCTCATTTCTTTCGATGGATGGATTCCGTGCCTAAAAGGTACAAAATCTTTCTTGGAATCTTGCATGTTGAAACGCCTCAAAACAGTATCAATGTATGAAGCTTGCGATAAGCCCAACATTCTCTTCTTGCGATTGCGAGTGATCTTGATCCCAATGATGTGACCGGCTTCCCCTAAGTCCTTCTTATCAAATTATTTTGACAGTCATACCTTTACATCTGACAATACCTTTACATTATTTCTAATGAGCAGAATATTTTCTACGTATAATACTAAGAATACCACCACAGTTCCGTAACATTTTTTATGCACACAACTCTCGAACTTGTTTTGATCAAACCCCATAAGACTTAATCACTTGATCAAAATACTGGTTCCAAGTACGCGATGCTTGCTTAAGTCCATAAATGGATCTCTTGAGCTTGCATATGAGATTCTCTTGGCCTTTTTCAATAAAACCTTTGGGTTGTTGCATATAGATATCTAACCCGTCAATAAACCTAGATCTAGACTAGTCTATTACATTGATCAAATCAAAATAAAAACAACTAATCTACCCGTGGATTTTCTCACGAGAAAAATGAATTCGAACGAATCGAATTAAAAACAAATAATTCACACGCATGAATAAAATAAACATTAAAAACCATGACAATTGGATACCTGCAAAAAAGATCTAGCAATTCTACTATCCAATTTCAATTTTAATGTTAAACAATTTAAATTTCAATTTAAAGATCAGAGCCAGAAAACCGTGGCTCTGATACCAGTTGTTAGGAAAACAGGGGTGCCCGAAAACTATTCGATATGAAATTTAAATACGAATTTAAATACAATTATTACTAACATGAATTAATCCTAATTAATTCAAATAAGAATTCCAACAACAATTTTATCATCATGCATGCAGAATTAATTCACATAAAACCTATGGTGGAATAACTAGGAATTTATGTGATTACGTACCTCTTGTAGATATGGCCTTTGATAATCACGGGACTATCACGAACGTGCTACCAACCAAAAGACCTTCTCAAGTATGTCCCTTTCACCTTGCTTGATCACCGGTGGGAAGTGCTTTCAAGCAATTAAAATAACCAAGGAAAAAGAAAAATATTTTTGCTCTTGATTTTTCCAACACATGGAATCATGTACTTGGGGATGAAATAATCATCCCCTATTTATAAGAGGGGTGGGCCAAATTTTTGTGATATTTTAGAGGTGAAGAAAATCTTTTCTTAGCCTCTAAGAAATCTTGAATATATCACATATATTCTTTTCTCCATAATAAAATATTCCACAAAAATCTCACCCTCCTTATTAAAGGGTAATTTTCGAAAATTGCAGGATAAGAATCCAAGATTTGGATCTTCTTGAATTTATGAGATAATCTATTATTCCAAGAATACATAACTTCCATGATATCTTTCCAAGAAAATCAACAAAATCTTTTCTTTTCCTTACATGCTATTTTTGAAAATAAGAATAAAAAATCAGCAATTATATTTTCTTTTATTTTAATCATCTTATTATTATTGGGCTACTTGAGGGGCCTTTAGGAGAATTAAGATTGGACCTCCAATGGACTTCTGAATTTCAATATTAAGCCCCAATATAATTCAACCCATCAATATTAATTAGTACAACTAATAAATTAATATTGCACTATCCATCATAATCCATATTGCAATAATATGGGCTCCCGATTATTGTTTTCCCGTGTTTAAGATTATCTAGTCCATTAATTAATTAAGCTTCTAAATAGCTCTAAATTAATTAATATATTTCACCTTGGAGTAAAGACAGTTCAACATTATTATTCGTACCGAAGAAACTAATTCTTCACTTGCAAGATTTGGTATGATAAAACTTCTGAGCCCACCAAGGGGACAAAGCAGTAACCATTAAGCACACATAGTCTTATTTAAGTGACGAAGATTAAGAAATCAATAACCGTTGAGGTCTAACTCTTCACATTTTAGAACATAAGAATTTATCCTCGGTGTAGGTCCTCTTCAACACATACTAAATGTGTTAGTGCAATCTCTCAGTTAAGACAGACCAAACTGAGATATACACATCGATCATTCGCACCCAACATGAATCAAAGCAGTAACCATTAAGCACACACAGTCCTATTTAAGTGACGGAGATTAAGAAATCAATAACCACTGAGGTCTAACTCTTCACGTTTCATAACAGAAGAATTTATCCTCGGTGTAGGTCCTCTTCAACACATACTAAATATGTTAGTGCAATCTCTCAGTTAAGACAGACCAATCTGAGATATACACATCGACCTTTCGCGGCAGATTATTCAATTTCACCTGGGTCGTGAATTTGTACGTTTAGTTACAAGGAAACCGTTAATGTGATCTTCCGTGATCAGGTATCACCACATTAATTACAATGTAACACATACTACTTATAATGAACTGGTTGCAATAAATATTCAACATTCAATCATATCTAAAGCAAATGCGATAAAAGATTTATTCTCATAAATAAGTGTTTAATACATGAGTTATACAAAGTAAAAGTATACTTTCACGTATAACTCCAACAATACGAACCACAAAAATTATACGAATTTAATGGTAAGTTTAAATTAAATTTTGGAGCAAAAAGCCGAACCAAAAAACATCGAAAAATACACCGTCTGGGTCATAATTGCGTCTAGAATTGGGACTACCATAATGGCAGCCCCAAAATCTGAAAAAAAAAATTGTCCCCTTTAAGCCTTCTTGCAGCCATATTTAAGTGAAGTGATGGGTAATGAGTGCTTAGCTAGACACTTAGCCTTAATAACACAAGAGTCAACTCTCCATCTCCACTCTCCTTATGATCAGCCACTCCTCTCCATTTACCCACGTGAGTTCTTACACTCAAAAGAGAAGAGAAAGAAAGAAAGTTAGAGAGAAAGGTGAGAGTAGAAGGAGGAGCTCTCCCCTCTCCTCCCCCTCTTGCGCTACACCACCACCACCTAGGAGGAGTTTTTTCTCCACCATCTTGAAGCCAAGGGAGTGTTAGAAGTTAGGGTGTTCATCTTTGGTTCCTAATCTTCCAAGAAAGAGAGAAAAACTACAAGGGTAAGCCTTTAAATTTCATTTCCCTTAATGTTATGATCATGTTTTGTTTTGAGCATGAAACCCTTAGAAATGACATGTTAAGAACCTCTCCTAAACTTGTATAAAATTTTAATATAGTGTATGAGGTTTTTGTTTAAGATTTCCCACATTTTTTAGCTTATATGATCGTGTATGTAAAAGTTCGATAATGTTAGTTTCTACCCGGGTTAGCTACTGCCCCCTTTTTTACGAACCCATTTCGAAGCTTTATTAATGTTTTAAAATAGTGAAAAAATTCCTAGATGTACTATTTGATGTATATAAAAAACTGTGAAAATTTGGAGGTTATCTGATTTATATTTAGGGAGAATAAGTTCGTGGAAATTTCTATGTTTGAAACCGTGAGAAACTGCGAGCAGCGACTCTATTTAACATTTTTTCCTATTTCCAATCTATATCTATACTATATTAAAAAGTGACAAGAGGTTGAGAAACATTTTTGGACAATTTTGTCCTTAGTATATTTTAATCTTTACTATTACACCCCAACTACCTATATTCATTTATTTTATATTTATAACTTTTGGAATTCTTACAATAAATTAGTCATGGAATATTTTAATCTTGACTCCTAACTATCTATTTTATTTGTTTTACAACATTTGAAATTCTTAAATTAAAAGTTATAATTAGTATTATTTATATAGTCATATTTATAACTTTTGGAATTCTTACAATAAATTAGTCATGATATATTTTAATCTTAATTCCTAACTATCTAATTTATTTGTTTTACAACATTTGAAATTCTTACATTAAAAATTATAATTAGTATTATTTATATAGTATTTGCAGTAATCTAATAAGCCCTAAGATCATTTTTGTCGGGTACTCCTCCATTTCCCTATAAAGTCAATTCAATATTTTTCTATTTCTGTAATTATAATACACATTTTGCTTATTGATTCCATAGATTATTGTAATAGCATAAGTGGTAGTAATTAACGATTTAGGACTCGAATTTAATTTTTCTGACTCTGAGTTCGTTCATTCATATATTCAGAGATTGTAGCTCTCTTTATTTTCAATTGCAAAATATATCGAATAGTTCTCTTTTATTTGATTAGTTGCACAATAAATGTTAATTTGTGATGAGTGGTAGCAATTAATGATTTAAAACTCAATTTTTTTTAATCTGAGTTCGTTCAATCATATATTCAGAGCTTCTAGCTCTCTCTATTTTCAATTGCAAAATATGTCGAATAGTTCCCTTCAAATTTCTTAATTTCACAGTAAATGTTAATTTGTTACAATGTTCTCTGTTTTGCCAGTGAAGTGTTTGGTTTTAAGTGCGACCTACGTAATGAGATGGACTAATGATCGATGAAGGAACTCAGAAAGTTGTATAATGTGCTAAAAAAAGATAAACTGAAGACTTCTTCTGATACAAGGTGTCATAATAATCAAGCAACAATCATATCAGAAAGGTTGAAGGGGTTGGTGAGAGATGTAATAGAAACGACGAGATCGTAGTTAATTAGTTGCGGGGTATATGTTTATTAGTGGATTATTATTGGCCTCAAATTCAAAATTCAAATACTACATGTTTCCTATAAGTTAACAAAATCTTATTCTTCTTAATTTTGAGGTTAACGGTCACATACACTTGACAAGAGAAATCTTCAAAATAACTTCTCTTATACATTCATGGCAGAAGCTCGGAGAATGAAAGATGAGAAGAGAGCTTAAATTTAAAAATTATTAATTACAAACTTTAGATTGTTTTAACTATTAATTTATATAGGAAGAGTATTCTACAAATTGATTTATTCATATAGTGTTTTTAAAATTGACATTGTTATTGATGCTTATAAAAAAAAATTTCCATCCAAGAAAAGTATTATTAATCAAGTATTCTATTTTTCAATTCTCCGACTTCTCATATAGACAAAGTATAGAGTGAAACTGGTTTATACATGAATCACTGAAGGGTATTAGTTATTTTCATTGAAGAGTATTAGTTGTATTTACTGAAGAGTATTACTGATTTACACTGAAGAGTCTTAGTTGTTCATTAATGAACTAAGACTCTTCAGTGTAAACCAATAATACTCTTCAGTAAAAACAACTAATACTCTAGAGTGATAACAACTAATACCCTTCAGTGATTCATATATAAACCAATTTCACTCTATACCTACTCTCTCATATATACTAACAAACTTGGCAACATCAATCATAGATGTATCTAGAATGTTTGATTAAGAATCAAAGAAACTTGCTTAATTTCTTTAATCAGGAAAAGGATTTAATAAATTAAAATTATGGTAAATATCATTAAATTTTAAAATAAAAAACAAAATTTAAAACCAATATAATATAAAAATTAGAGCCTTTCTAAACAAAATATTTATAATTCATAAATCTTTTAAAAAATTATCAAATAAAATTTAAGAAAGTACCTACATCAAATAAGATACCATGAAGAAGTTGACAACCTAAAAATTATACCCGAATGTAGAAGATCACGTGGCAGTTTATTTTTTGATCTCTCTTAAAAATTATTTTTATGTTAAATTCATTGAAAAATCCTTGTGAATCACATATATGTGTATAAGCGAAGCCTCTGCACAGTTTTCTTGAAAAATTAGAATATTGAAATCTTGATTTTATTTTTTCAACTAAATTACATGCAACGTGCAACGCACGTGTATACAACTAGTACTGATAAAATTATAGAAAAATTTGAGGATGTTTCTCTTGTTAATTTTTAATAAATATCCAAAAATGGTAATGTTTTATAAGGAGGATAATGAGATATGCCTGTTTGAATATTATTTGGTAAATACTTCACTGAGGTTGATTCTTTGTTTCAAAAAATTCTTTAAGCCCTTTTTTAAGTGTTTAAAAATCTTAGAAATTTTTGAAGATGTTCTACACTGAGTCTGAAATGCTATGTAAAATATTGGGTTAATTTTGATTAAGTTTACAATAAGTTATGGATTTTTAAGTAAAACATGTACAGCATGACAAACTATGTTATAAACCCGTTTTCCATCAAACATCTAGTAATATTCCGTAACTCAAATGACTTAGGTTTCTAGATGAAATATGATAGGTTTTAAGTTCTATGTAACATAATTTAGTTTCAAGATTTTTGAATGCACCTACTGTGAGATATGATTTTTAGGCTTAAATGTACACTATTTCCACGAATGTCTTGTTGTTTTGTTTTCAAATGCAAATGTACCCTATTTCCGTAGCTCAATGACTTGTGCCCTTATTGAAATTTATTCCATATCATCAGATATATAACATCTAAAATTTCATAATTTTCCAGTAAGTATAAATGCCTTTTTCAGTTAATACATGTATGTATATCTTTTATTAAATAAGTAGCACTAGAAAGAAGGAATAAGTGATACTTTTATAAACAAGCATGTTTTAGGTATATGAATGATTTGTGTTTACTTGTCCAAATATGTGTCTGAGTGTTTTACTTACTTTTTTAGTGTTGGGTAAACCCAGAAGGACCAAAACCCCAACTTGTGGATCCATATTAAATTAGAGTAACCTTACTACCCGATTGAATAAGTTTCAACATCCTCCTTGAACTTGAACGAAACCCTAAGACTATTCTAATAGGATAAATGCTTCCCCTATTATCCAAAATACCTAAGTATTAAGTAATAAACTAAAAGAATTAATGATGACTAAATGAGCGGACTGCGTTAGGTAAAGTTGGGTTAGCTCGGAAGCTCGGAGGTCGCCTGTGTTCTAAGCAATCGAGAAGTTAAGCTTTATCTCTAAAAGTTTCCATGTGGGTGACACTATCTGTATAGCTAGTTATTGTTATATTGACTGTTTTCAGTTTTCTGAAATAAACGTAACGAATATCAGTAAAAGACAAAAACAACTTATGAATGTGAATACGAGTATGCGATTATAATAATGTGAGCATGTGGTATGTGATTTGTGAACTATGTGAAAGTTGTAAGGGAAGCTGTGGAGGAATAAGGGAAGAAGGGATAAGGACGTGGTGGATTCGCTACCGGTGGCCCCGAAACAGGGATAAGGATGTGGTTGAAAGAGGACCAGTGCCCCCACTTTTTTATAGGGACAAGGATATGATAGAGTCGCTATCGGTACTCCCCAATAGAGATAAGGATATGGTTGAAAGAGTACCAGTGTCCCTATGTTTTTACGGATAAGGACACGGTGGAAATGCCACCGGTGCCCCCCACCAATGAATAAGAAAGGAGAATGATGGGCCTTTAGGCCATATGATTGATGGGTCTTTGTGCCATATGAATGATGGGCCTTCAGACTATATAAATGCTTTGTTCTAAATCTGTATTTATAAGTTTTATGTAAAAGAAAACGAATACATATGACCAAGAATTATAATGAACCAACTAAAAGGTGAAAATCTTAAAGGTATTATTATTTTTGGATCTCCTGACAATCTGTATAACACCATACAGATTACCCAATGAGATTTTAAGTCACGCCCCTTGCTAAATATTTTCAAGTTATGATGCTGAGGTCCGGGAGCTGTCGTAAATGACTGTTTCCCGCTCCCACTTATTAATATAATAAACTGATTTTATTAAGTTGAGACAATATGCTATTCTAATACTACTGTTAATATTTTATCACTAATAGTAATGCCTCGAGGGTCATACCCATGACTCATCGAGATGTTCCTTATCAGTAATGGGATGATGGTTTTTATTAAGTAACAAACTGGTGTTTTCTTAAATAAGTATTATGTTAAGTTCTTCCGCTGCATCTATATAATTATTTTTATTATTTAATCTTTTATAAGAAATCTTCTGGCTTAGTTTTTATGGTTCACTAAGTGATGACTCGGGTTTAGGACGTTGTGACCTTAAAGGTCAATTTTCTGAATTTTGGAGCGTTACAGGTGGTATCAGAGCTTATATTCAAAACTTCAGACCAAATGATTTATTTTCCTTTATTTCAAAATTTCCACTTATTAAAGTAGACTAATTTTATAAACTTCAAATTAAATGTCACTAGTGGGAAGGTTGTCTGCAGCGAGCATACTAGAAAAACCTCAAGGTATGTGATGTCTTATGAGAAGTCGACAAACAAAACCCTTACAAATAAGAAAACTGAATACGAAAGAAAAAACATGAAAAACTTATAAGGGCAAGTGTTTGAATTACATACTATTTGTACATGTATGTGAAATTACTTGATTATTCATTTTATACTATTCTATGACGTTGTTTTCTCTAGCGAGCAAAATTGTTATGTCGTGTATAATATTACTATTTTATTTTCTCCTTTATTGTTCTGACTACGGACCTTAGATCTATTTTAGTTTGAGAATTTTAGCATATAGGCACAACTACTTGACCATATAGTAGTTTAAGTTTATGACCCCAATGGTTTTTGTGGCACGCATTATCTAGCTGTCGAGAAAGAGCTATCGACGAAGACATGGTGGATATGGGTTAGGAGGACCAGTCAATCTCTCAAATGGACCCTGACAAGCATGATATCGAGAGAGGACCTAATCACCCTCATGGATCCTTTGCCAACTAATGTACATGTTTGAATTTTGGTAGTTGTGGAAATAATCTCCCGGTAGTAGTCGGATGACCCCAATTGTTGGGAACTAAGATATTTTGTGGATTGACTTAGACTTTAACCTTTTGGTAGCTCGAGCTGTTTCTTTTGTAGCAGTCTCACAGCCTACACAGTTTGACTTATTATGTATATCTTGACTACTTTTCATGTTATTTTTATATATTTTGGAAGTCTCGCATCTTTTAATTTTCATTGGAGACTCGTTTCTCTCTGTTTAATTTTGAGAACTCATTTTTCGCTTTTCCATTATGTATACGTACTACAGTCTCACGTGTTTCATTTTTGTGGGATATTCTATTCTACCTGTTATGTTTATCTTTGTAGGATCAAGCGCTTGCCACTAGACTAAAAGACCGGACTTGTAGTAAGGTGCTACTTTATTTCCTTTAACCCATATCTAGCTGCAACGCCACGGACGACACCCAACTATGCCTTTAATCGAGCGAGCGGGCAGGACTTGAGCGCTCAAGCCTGGAAGGCAGGAGACTGCTAGGATATTTCCCAACAATCCCCCCCCCTAGCAGTATCCTGACTTTTCGCCAAAAATACCACTATTTGCGCCATGGGGGACTCAAACTCGTGACGTGTGCTCTGATACCACTTGTTGGTCCCACTAGTTAGATTGATTGCGGAAGCTTAAGTTAATATGTCTTTCAAATTCTTTTTACAAGAGAGCAACAACTAATAAGAGAATAAGTAAATCGAAAGCAATAAAGAACACAAGATATATAGTGGTTCGGATTTGAATATCCTACGTCCACTCTCCCTTTTATCCAAGGGGTCTCACTATCAACCAACTCACTTACTTACTCACTGGAATTGGGAAGTACCAGTTCCTTCTTACAGCCTCTTTAGATTTGACTTCAATCTAAAGATCAACAACCTTCAACCTTATCTGATAGATGAACAGGTTGAGGTTTCAACAACTCCTTAAGAGTAGATATATATTATGAACAATAAGAGTGCCTAGAATGAATATCAAAAGCTTGGATGGACTTATGCGCGTATGTAGTCTCTCTAGAGCTTTTTCTTGAACTGCACTCTTGTATTTATAGAGGGGATTAGGGCTAGCCGTTGGAGGGCTAATCCAATCAGATCCTCTATTTAAGGAAGCCTCAATCAATCAATTTCCCTAATTGATTGATTGGGTTGGTGGGATCCTTGGATTGATTATCTTCAAATACTTTCCAATCCTGATCTTGTTGACTTGATTTGAAACACCAACGGTCAATAGCTTCCTCTGCCTAACTCTGATTCTCTCCAGAGAAGGCAAGACCAGACACCAGGCAAACTAGGTGTCTTCTGGTCCTAATCTGGTGAACAACCAGAATACTCAGTAGAGACAAGGGATCAAACTGAGCATCTTTTGTTCCACCAGACTCGTCTGGTCTGGACTCGTCTGGTCTGGGGAAGGTCCTCTGCCTCTGGTCAGATCTCATCTGGTGAAGTCTTCTGGTGGAGTCCTCTGGTGAAGTCCTCTGGTGGAGTCCTCTGGTGGGGTCTTCTGGTGACTCTTCTGGTGAAGTCTTCTGGTCTGGCAGTTCCCCCTAGACTAAGTCCTAAACTAGATCATCATCTGGCAACAGGTCCAGATGGTCCTATTACATCTTCTGGTTTGTTTTAACTCATCAAAACTATACAACTTTTATCCTAACAATCTTGTATTTGCAACATGCGTCATTTCTTTCACTAACACGCATCATTGTAGCTCGTTACCATGTTGCTGATCATGACAGTACGTTACGGTTTCTGTATGCACCCCTGTGTGATTGAATTAATATCATGGTGTTAAATGTTGGATTCTTTTTTTTTTTAATTTTATCATACCTATATAAAGTAATATATTTTCAATCATCCACCACTTGGTACCTAGTTTGTTTAGATTTCATTCCTTGTGTCTAAGAAGTTGAATTTTTTTTTTTTTTTTGGAATAGGAAGTAACAAAGGAGAAAGATTAAGGTAAGTATTACACCTACGTGTTCTGTAAGAATCCAAGATGTAGTATATGAGTAAGGACAAAATATAATGGACTATAAATAGGGATCAAACTTGACCTTAACATTAAGATTTTGGTATAATCTTGGGAATAGACTAGTTATCAAAACATAAGAAACTTAGCTAGGTGGACCAAGGAAACCACATTCTTGTCGAAAGAAAATTTCGGACAAAAGTTTGAGGAAGAATATTTTGAGGATAACTCTAGATTAATAGATAGAGTCTCACTAATAAATTAGTACTATTACAAAGGTTGTTAAACGAAATGTTCATATGGGTTGACACACCACCGATAGGGTAGCCGGTTTTACTCATGAGGAAAATATTTATTATGTTGTAAAAAAAAATTCCTACCTTTTTTTTTCAAACTACAACTTTATCATTTCCACTCAACTCCTCCAACGGTCGTAAATGATCATAAACGGCCATATTTTTTAAAAAAATTACTCTATAAATACCTCATTTCACTCCCACCTCTAAACACCCTTCTTTGATTTTCATCAACATAACTGAAATGAGTAAACTCTTCTTCACCATCGTCACTTTTATTTACGTCCTCATGCTCATTGGTTGTTATAATGCGGAAGAGGAATTTAGTGCACCTCTCATACTTACCACGATACTCGTTGCGTATTTTTTAGTTTTAGCTTGGTGAGTAGAATTTTTATGATTTATATGTAATGTCTTGAAGTATGAATAAAAGATCCTTCGATCGTGTTGTTTATTTTTCTTTTCTTTATTTGTTCTCGTCTTTGAGTAGAGCTCTAAATATTTGTGCGGCTATTGCTTCTTTGAATAAACTTTTCCTTTATTTTCGTAAAAAAAATAATTTAATGCTTGATGTAAGAAATTAAGGCTACTATCGACAAGATTAAGATTCGACAAATAAGATATGAGTACAAATATTTTGGGAAAAGATAGCTGAAGTAAGGATCACAATATTTCTCAAGAAGACAAATTCTATAGGAAGTACCGAATGTTTAAGAAGAACAAATGAATTTCGGGGACATAATTCTTTTTAAGAAGTGAAGGATGTAATACCCCGAACCAGAATTACTAGGGATATTCATGTGATTAAATGCTATGTGAATTTTTCAGGATATATTTCTATATGTTGGCTACAACATATCCAAAAATCAAAGTGTTTTGATGAAGGAAATAAGAGAAAAGAATTTTTGAAATACGTGTTATAAATCTGTGAACAAAAAATTATAGATATCATTCCTATGTTCCTATTCATAAGAAAATTATGAAAAACTTATCATATCTTTCTTGGATGTTAGTCTATGACATATACGGAATTTATGAGTATCAGATATAAAATGAAGGAGAAACAAAATCCCATAAATTACTTATGCTTAACCGAACCAAAAAGTGAAGCCTATAATTAAGGACCTAAGTCTAAGTCATAATTTAACTTATGAAGAAGTACATGTGACCATTTTTTGGAAGAAAAGTTCACATTTTGAGGAATCGAGAAGTCCCTTTAGTACTAGTATAATGGAGCCGACACTGAAAAGAAGGAGCCACTTGCGAAAGAGAGGAATATATATTAGCTAAATACCCGCAATGCCTTTAGGATAAGTAAGTAAATTTCGAGGACAAAATTTCATTTAAGGGGTGTAGGATGTAAGACCCGAAACCAAATTAAGGGTTTTATGATTTATATTAATGTGTTTAAATGAAATGTTTAATTTAAATATATGTGTATACAAGTTCTAATTATTTAAATGATAGACGAACATTCGAGCCGAAAAATCCTCCTAGCACTTTTTGAGTTTTATCCGTAAATTGGGTCGACTTGTTCAAAATGAAAATTTAAAAAATTTAAAATGATAAGTGTGAAAATTCATACGAACCACAAAAATCATACAAATTTAACGGTAAGTTTAAATTAAATTTTGGAGCAAAAAATCGAACCGAAAAATATCGAAAATACATCGTCGGGGTCATAATTGCGTCTAGAATCGGGACTATCATAATGGCAACCCCAAAATCTGAACAAAATTGTCCCCTTTAGAAGTTAGGGTGTTCATCTTTGGTTCCTAATCTTCCAAGAAAGAGAGGAAAACTATAAGGGTAAGCCTTTATATCTCATTTTCCTTGATGTTATGATTATGTTTTGTTTTGAGCATGAAACCCTTAGAAATGGCATGTTAAGAACCTATCTTAAGCTTGTTTAAACTTTGAATATAGTGTATGAGGTTTGTGTTTAAGATTTCCGACATTTTTGAGCTTATATGATCGTGTATGTGAAAGTTCGACAATGTTCATTTCTACACGGGTTAGCTACTGCCCCCTTTTTTACGAACCCATTTTGAAGCTTTATTGATGTTGTAAAATAGTGAAAGAATTTCCAGATGTACTATTTGATGTATATAAGAAACTGTGAAAATTTGGTGGTAATCTGATTTATATTTAGGGAGAATAAGTTCCTGGAAATTTGTATGTTTGAAACCGTGCGAAACTAAGAGCAACGACTCTATTTAACCTTTTTGCCTATTTTCATTAGTGATAAAATTATAGAAAAATTTGGGATATTCGCCTTGTAATTTTTTAAGACATATAAAAAATTGTAGTGTTTTATATAGAGGATAATGAGATATGTCTGTTTGAATATTACGTGGTAAATACTTGACTGAGGTTGATTCTTTGTTTCCAAAAATTCTTTAAGCCTTTTTTTAAGTGTTTAAAAATCTTAGAAAAATTTGGAGATATTTTCCACTGAGTCTGGAATACTATGTAACATACTTGATTAATTTTGATTAAGTTTACAATAAGTTATGGATTTTTAAATAAAACATGTACCACATGATAAACTATGTTATAAACCCATTTTCCATCAAACATCTATTAATATTCCGTAACTCAAATGACTTAGGTTCCCGAATTAAAAATGTTAGGTTTTAAGTTCTCTATAACATAATTTAATTTTATGATTTTTGAATGCACCTACTGTGAGATATGATTTTTAGGCTTCAATGTACACTATTTTGACGAATATCTTGTTTTATTTTCAAATGCAAATGTACCCTATTTACGTAGCTCAAATGACTTGGTGCCCTTAATAAAATTTATTCCATATCATCAGATTTATAACATACTAAAATTTTACAATTTTCTAGTAAGTATAAATGCATTTTTCAGTTAATACATGTATGTATGTCTTTTGTTAAATAAGTAGCACTAGAAAGAAGGAATAAGTGATATTTTTATAAACAAGCATGTTTTAGGTATATGAATGATTTGTGTTTACTTGTCCAAATATGTGTTTGAGTGTTTTACTTACTTTTGAGTGTTGAGTAAACCTGGAAGGCCCAAAACCCCAACTTGTGGATCCATATTGAATTAGAGTAATTTTACTACCCGAATGAATAAGTTTCAATGTCCTCCTTGAATTTGAATGAAACCCTAAGACTATTCTAATAGGATAAATGCTTCCCCTATTATTGAAAAGCCCTAAGTATTGAGTAATGAACTAAAAGAATGAGCAATGACTAAATGAGCGGACTGTGTTAGGTAAAGTTGGGTTAACTCGGAAGCTTGGAGGTCGCCCGTGTTCTAAGCAATCAAGAAGTTAAGCTTTATCTCTAAAAGTTTCCAGGTGGGTGACACTATTTGTATAACTAGTTAATGTTATATGGACTGTTGTCAGTTTTCTGAAACAAACGTAACAAATATCAATAAAAGACATGAAAAATCTTACGAATGTGAATGCGAGTATTCGATTATAACAATGTGAGCATGTGGTATGTGATTTGTGAACTGTGTGAAAGTTGTAAGGGGAGCTGTGGAGGAATAAGGGAGTAAGGGATAAGGACGCGGTGTAGTCTCTACCGGTGCCCCCGAAACAGGGATAAGGATGTGGTTTAAAGAGGACCAGTGCCCCCGCTCTTTGATAGGGACAAGGATGCGGTAGAGTCGCTACCGTTACCCCCCATTAGGGATAAGGATGTGGTTGAAAAGGTACCAGTGCCCCCATGTTTTTAGGGATAAGGACGCTGTGGAAATGCCACTGGTGCCCCCCACCAATGAATAAGAAAGGAGATTGATGGGTCTTAGGGCCATATGATTGATGGGCCTTCGGGCTATATAAATGCTTTGTTCTAAATCTTTGTTTATAAGTTTTATGTAAAAGAAAATGAATACGCATGACCAAGAATTATAATGAACCAACTGAAAGGTAAAAATCTTAAAGGTATTATTATTTTTGGATCTCCTGACAATCTGTATAACAGCATACAAGTTACCCACTGAGATTTTAACTCACACCTCTCTCTAAACATTTTCAAGTTATGATGTTGAGGTCCGGGAGCTGCCGTAGATGATTGCTTCCCGCTCCCGCTCCCGCTTATTAATTAAATAAACTATTTTTATCAAGTTGAGACAATATGCTATTTTAATACTACTGTTAATCTTTTGTCCCTAATGCCTCGAGGGTCATACACTCATCGGAATGTTCCTTATCAGTAATTGGATGATGGTTTTTATTAAGTAACAAACTGGTGTTTTCTCATATAAGTATTATGTTAAGTTCTTCCGCTACATCTGTATAATTATGTTTATTGTTTTATCTTTTATAAGAAATTTTTTGGCTCAGTTTTTATGGTTCTCTAAGTGATGACTCGGGTTTAGGTCTTTGTGACCACAAAGGTCAACTTTCTGAATTCCGGGGCGTTACATAAGGCGTCCAAGGAGATGTTGGGGACATTGTTTTACCTGGATCTATTCGGGATGAAATTTAAATACTAATTTAAATATAATTATTACTAGCATGAATTAATTCTAATTAATTCAAATAATAATAATTTACCAACAACATATAATTTTACGCATATAAATTGATTCATGTAAAAGTCCTATAGCGGAATATCTAGGAGTTTACGCGATTACGTACCTCTTGCAGAGATGACCTTTGAGTAGAACGGGACAAACTAATAATCCTATCAACCAAAATACCTTATCGAGTATTCCCTTTAGTCTTGCTCATTCACCGGTGGGAAGAGCTTAGCGAAAAATTAATAAAACAAGGAATAAGAAAAATATGTTACGCTTAATTTTTCCAATACATGTAATTGATCAACTGGGGATGAAAGTATCACCCAGCCCCCCCCCCTAATTTATAAGAGTGGTAGCTGAAATTATGCTTGTGGAAGGGGAGTGAAAATCTCTTTCTTGATCTCCAAGAAATCTTGAATGTATTCCATATATTCTTTTCTCTATGATTAAATATTCCACAAAAATCTCACCTCCTTATTTTTTTGAAATTTTCGAAAATTAGAGATAAGAATCAAGATTTCGATTTTCTTGAATTTATGAGATAATCTTGTATTCCCAGAATACATATCTTCCATAATATCTTTTCAAGAAAACCAACAAAATCCTTTCTCTCTCCTAATTATAAAAAATTATCTATACAAGAAATCAAGTAGGAGATTTCTTGAATTAATGAGATAATCTTGTATTCCAACAATATTTATCTTCATTCCACAAAAAATTCAAAGAAAAACTTTATCCCCTAAGTCTTGTATTTTTTAAAGATTTAAGGAAAAAAAATAGGCAACAATATTTTTCTTTTATTTTAATTACCTTATTATTATTGTGCTACTTGAGGGGATTTTTGGATATTAAGATTGGACCTCCAATGGACTTCTGAATTTTCAATATTGAGCCACAATTTAATTAAGCTCACTAATATTAATTAATATCACTATTAAATTAATACTGCACCATCCATCTTAATCCATATTACGATAATATGGGCTCCCGGTTATTATTTCCCCTGTTTAAGATTATTTAGTCAATTAATTAAGCTTACATAAATTAATTAATATCTTGTGCCTTGGAGTAAAGACAACTCAACATTATTATCCATTTCGGAAAACTAATTTCCACTTGCAAGATTTGGTATGATAAAACTTCTGAGCCCACCCAGGGGACAAATCACACAAGACGTACTTGCACACGTTTCTCTGTATTAAATCTTAGTAACTGTCGTATAATTAATATTATTGCCCAAAACACAATGTATCGAAGTTACAATGATTCTCACCCAACATGAATCAAAGCAATAAGTATTAATCACACACGGTCCTATTTAAGTGACAGAGATTAAGAAATTAACAACCACTGAGGACTAATTCTTCTTCGTTCAACACAAAAGAATTTATCTTCTCTGTAGGTCCTCTTCAGCACATACAAAATGTCCTAATGCAATCTCTTGGTCAATACAGACTAATATGAGAACTGCACTTCAACCTTTCATGGTAGATTATTCAATTCCACCTAGGTCATGAAGTTGTACATTTATATACAAGGAACTGTTAATGTGATCTTTTGTGATCTGGTATCACCACATTAACTATAATGTACCACGTACATTATATTGAACAATTTGCAATATATATATATATATATATATATATATATATATATATATATATAACGATATTTAAAGCAATAGTGATAAAAGATTTATTCTCATAAATAAGCGTTTAATACATAGGTTATACAAAGTAAAAACATACTTTCACGTATAACCCCAACAGGCGACTGTGACCACTCAACAACTGCCTGTAGTGCATCCTGAAGGGAAGACTACAAAGGCAGGGGCTAACAAGGGAAAACAACTAATAGTTGACGATGAAGATGACGATGTGCAGATCACAAAAGTCCAACAAGGCAACTTCACTGACATCATTGTAGTAAAGCAAGAGAAGGGTGTTGAGGATCTTGCTACTCTAGAGAACAAGCTGAGTGTTCTGGAGACTGAGCAGGAGCAAAAAATAAGACTTTGAGCAAGAAGATGCAATGGATGAAGTCTGCACTCGAGATCGACCTGACCTGGAACAAGTATAGGGCTATACTTGTTGGGATCAACAATGCCAAGATCAAAAGGCTCGAAATGTCTCTTAAGTCCACCATGGAGAAAATGGAGGATGACAGGAGGAAGGCACTGAGGTTGTCTAAGAGAACTGTCAAGAAGGCCCTGACGCTGATCGAGAAGAATAATGAATCGTTTTTTACTATCGTTGTGGAATAGCTAACAGAGAAATATACTGAGTTGTTCACTAAGGCCATCTCTGAACAAGCTCAGAAGTTAGCGTCAGAGTCGCATGAAGCCTTGAAGAGGATTGCTTAAATTGAGGAGGCCTTGAATGAAACTAAAGATGAATACTTCACGAAGATGGAGACAGAGCTCTCCCAGTTGAAGCGGGCTGAACTTGGATTCAGTCTGGAGTGGAAGCCATGAAGCAACATGTTGATCTTCTACAGCCCATCTCTGCACTTGTCATTTCAGGACAAGAGGATTTATTGAAGGAGGCATTGGCCCCAATTGAGGAAAGGCAAAGTGGTGTAGATGATGCCAAAAAGGGGGAAAGTAAGAAAAGATTCACCCCTGAAGCTTCTTAGACTGAACCGATTTAGTCAACTCCTCAGAAGTCAGCAAGTCTTGCAGCTCAGGTTCAAGACCCTCAACAACGACTGTCTGCACTACCTGAGTCTCAAGGTCAAGCGTCTAGACTATCTCCAATCACCATAAGGAAAAATCCCATCACTATGGATGGTGACCAAGTGGCAAATTTTGTGCTCTCAGGCATAGGAGATAACTCCAGAAAAGTTCGCAGCTCAGACAAGAGAAGAAATTGTAGCTCACGAGAAGGAGCGTATTGCGGCAAGGAAGATTGAAAAGCTAACTCGGACCACTGAAGAACAAAGGCAGGAGCTGAATTAGGCAACTATTGCCTTACTGAGGAGGAAGAAGAAGAAACCTGAACCTAGGAAGTACAAGGAGCCTGCTGACCAAGGACAATGGGAGTTATCGCCCAGTCAGACCTTTCACTGAAGTCAGTCCACATCGACTCTTTTATTCTGGAGACTTTGAAGGAGTTCAGGGATGCATTGAAGATTTAATTTGTCAGCTCTAGTACGTGGTCAAGAAGTGTGGCGACTCTGAAGACATCGATGCGCACTTCGTCGACTACATGATGGACAACCACTCAGAGATATTCAAGCTGGCCTTAGATGAAGCTGACAACGCCAAAGTCCAAATCAAGGCCCCTGAACAAATCATCTTCACACTGCCATATGTTGGGAGAACTAAGATGTATGACTCTAGGGCAATAATGACCGAGATGCTCAGAATTGCCAAAGAAGAAGAGTATGCGAATCAGATTTCAAGAGTAGCAGAGCTGAAAGATAGAGTCTACTTAAGCTACGACATCAAGCCTGAGATGCCTAGTATCTGACTTTGCTAAAAAATGTAATAGATAGGACCATTGTAACTCTGAATATCTATCAATAAAATCTATTACATTAGCCCTTAGACAACATCTCATTGTCTCTTTTGGTTGTTTTATTTAAATTTTGGACTTTATCAAGAATTTCTCTAACACTGTTTTATCTTATAGATAGGATTTATACTAAGTATCTTGTGGATCTTTTCAATGTTTTGGCATCATCAAAAAGGAGAAATTTGTTGGGACAATGTTAGTTTTGAGTTGATTCCAAAACCCCTGAAAAAATGAATTTACCTAAGTGTTGTTTAGTCAGGATTAGTCTTGATATGTTAGATCAGGTTTAGAATATTTTATATTCACAGGTACTCAGTGAGGGAGAACTCACTGAAGTCCATCAAGACTGCAAGCCTGAAGACACAAAGCACCATCACTGACTCTACAAGTTAGATTTTCTAAGTTGGTTAACTGAGTGTCAGGATGAAGAGCATGATCCTGAGATTATTACTAACTCATCAGACCTGAAGGAGTCAGGCTGCACTGAGTGTTTGGGAAAAACTTGGAGTAGGTGCCAAGTAATGACAAAAGGAATGTCAGGATTAGACAAGCTGAAATATGTACTTCGAAGGATGAGGACAAACATAAACTCAGATAAGACAAGACTGAACTAAAGAAAGAGTTCTGACATTCTCACCTAATTGAAGACGTGGACCAATCAGAGGAGGAAAACACATGTACGGACCTGACACAAGACTGATCATTCTTGCACATTTTCAACGGACATGCATTTAATGCATCTACCTAATCCATGCAAGTAGACGGCTGCATGCAGACTTATGGCCGCTGATTCTCCTACAAGATAGACGTGAGAAGACTATCTCAGCCAACAAATAGTTTTTCAAAATCATCTATAAATACAGAAGGCCTTGACCCAAACAAGGTTACGGGAAATTTCGAAGCCAAGATATTACTTAGACTCACAATCATTCAAGCATACAAGAAGCACTCGAAACCTCTATAATTTCCCAAGTGTTTCTTCCTAAGTCTAGAGTCATTCTGTATTCCAAGAGCTTAAGCATATACATATCAAGCTTAGAAGTAATAATCCAATCCTTAGTATAAAATTGTCTTGTAAGGACTATCACACCTAGTTGGAATCTTAGCCAAACCAAAATCCTAAAGCTAGTCAACATTAGGTTTGTTGGTGAGGTAGTTAAGTGGTAAAGGGAGGACTAGAGCTCGTTGTACATTCTAGGGATCACTGAGAGTTGATCATGGTGCACCTTGACATGTTAAAAACAAGCTAATCCTTAAGAGATTTTCCTGTTAAATCAGGACCATGGACGTAGGAGCTTGAGTCTCTGAATCACGTTAAACTCTGAGATATTTATAGCTTTGATATTATTGTTAAACTATCATATCATATCATCACTACATATTTCATCAGGCCTGAATCAATCAGCCTGACTACATAACTCAGTGCACGACCCTTTAACCACAACTTCTTAAGTTAAGGAAAAACTCAATTTTTAGAAAACTAAAACAAGTCTAAAATCTTTCAGGGCTCACACTTCCGCACTCAGGCTAGCTAACTGATAAGCTTCAGAGCTGTTAGTAGGTGTATTATCTAATCAGAGCCTAGCACCCAACTATGAGTAAGGAGGATACTCAGTTTTGAAAGGATTTGGTATACGTGTATTCTTTCCTCCCCCCCAAATACATGTATCTTAGACTTGCCTGACCAACACTGGTGTTAAAAAAAAAATGATAAATGAAGATGATTGAGACATGTGGATTTAGTATATGTACCTTTTCTATTTGTTTGTGTTCTTGGTGAAGATTTAGAATTCGAATATTTTTACTGTTCTGCAGCGAGTTTCATCGTCTGTTATATTGCTCTGAATATCTATTCGATCGTACATATACGGTCAGAATCTTCCAAAATATCACACATATCTGTTACATTTGAGAAAGATGGAAAATTAATTTGATGGATAGAATATACAAATTGAAGGAATGATAGTATAAAATTAAGTTATATTTTTGGTTTATCGCTTATCCCCAGTCATAAAGAGCAATCCTTTCCCTTCGCTTCTAGAGATTGGACTTTTATTGTTTCTCTCTCAAGTGAGGAAGGTTTTGTTTTTCGAGTTTTGTATATTTTGCTGGTTGAGGTAGTATGAATTCTAAGTGCAGAGTGTAATAAGTTTTTTAGTAAAGTGGGTCGTGTATGCTGTCATGTGAACAAGTACTCTTGGAAATTAGAATTTATATTTTAATAGATAATAGTGGAACAATGTAGAACACTTTGCTCCACTGATATTTAATCTTGGAAATGGTCTTTTTTTATATTTAAGTCTCGAATTGTTATTTAGTATCACAATTCCTTAAATGACACTAACAGTTGAATTTAAAATGTGTTTAACAATCAATGTTATTATATGTTTAGTTATCTGTTTTATCTGTTTCAGAATAACTGTTGAATGAATGCACCGTGCAATTGATGCATAGGATAGTTTGTCATTTACAAATTCCTCTCTTTATTTCAAATTAAATGTTGAATTATCAGTTTGTAATTTAAAATAAATAAATATCATTTTGTCCTTTAGACACTTTTCAGTGCATATAAAGTATTTTATAGTTTTTTTTGGGATCAATGAAGTTAATCTTTTTTAACAAAATGAATTTTCGTAGAGGGGTGATTCTAGAATAAAATTAGGTGTATTAATATCTGTAGAGACTTGAAATGACATTTGTTTTGAAATAAAGGAACTATAAATGTTGACATTTATATCTTCGTGCATATTTTTTAATTTTTTTTTTGTAATATTACAATAATCCTTAAAACATATATTATATTTTAATAATCTCTAAACCATCTCTTATAATTTAAACGATCACTTATACTTTAATTTAGCTTTCGCATTAAATTGTGTTGATGTCGAGCAGTAGAATAATACCAGAATGAATATAGGAATACGTATGAATGTTTAAAATATAGAACTTATAATATAAAAATCATTATCTTAAATTATAGGGATTAATGTGACTTCCCTGCGAAGCACAGGTGGGCTTTATCCTAGTGTGTACTTAATAAATGGGAATTTATAATGGCTTGGCCCAATCCCTTAAATTGTATAAAGACTCAAATAATAAATAAATAATAAAAAAGGACCAAGTCAAATAAAAAAAGAAGAAGATAAAAACGTGTTTAAAAAAAAGGTTTCTTCTTTTCTTTTATTTAGGAACGGAGAATGTGAAGAGTCTATTTTCATCTATGTCTCTCTCCCTACTCTGTCCCTTCTCTCTTTCTACAAATCACTAAAAATGTTGTAGAATCCAAAAACTTTTCTGGTGTAGTCCATAATCACTAGGGGTGTGCAATGATCGGTTTGGTGACCGAACCGAACCACATTAGCCAAAACGAACATCAAATCGAATATTATTTACAAATAAAAAATCGAACCATATTTTAAAAAATTCTTTGGTTCTAAAGCGAAATATTTTTGTTCAGTCTCGGTTCCAAACCTAACAAATAAAATTTTTTACACTTTTTTATAAAAATTCAACCTAATGTTTTTAGCATTGACACACTTATTTCATTCAATTACTTGCAACATGGAAACATCTAAATACTAATTTAAGCAAAATTAGATCAATAATCTTACTACATAATCCAATAAAAATATCAACACAATAGTTTTAAAAAACTAAACAGCAATTTGAAAAACATAATCAACACAAAACACCACTCCTCAAGTCTCTTATGTAAAACACAAACCAACACAAGTCTTTTATGTGTGAATCCAAACTATCTAATATTAATATCATTATATTTTATTAGAATACAAGTTATTAAATATTAATTTTGAATATTAATATAACACATATTATTATTATTAAAATATTTCAATTTGGTTTAACTTATATGATTTTTAATTCGTAAAAACCGTAAACCAAAACCAAAATTAGAAAAGTTCAAATTTCAAAATCGAAAACCCTGCGTAAATTGAAAACTGAACCAAAATTTATATTTTGATTTGGTTTGGTTGATTTTTCCGGTTTGGATCGTATTTTGCACACCCCTAATAATCACATTAAGGGGTTAAGAGATTTCAAGGTAAGATAAGAATAAGAATACCTTTAATCCAATTTTTATTTCTTCAAAAGGGGCTTTCAAAGAAACTCATTCTTTCACTATTTGTATTAACTTCTTCTCCACTATATCCTGCATGTATGATAGAGATTAAATGCTGGTTTTTAAAGCCCAAAGATGTTCTTTATCATTTGGTTGTGAATCTTGATTGAATTTTATGATTTGATTTATGAATATGTCAGTTATGTGGTTATTTGATATTTATTAAAGGATTGCATGTTGATTTTGTGATTACATGTGATTTTAGATGGTTTTTATTAACTACTTTAGAATATTAGCATGCCAATGAGGATTGTTTTCATGACCTTTTTGGTGTTTAAAACAAGTTTAATGTCTCAACTATGCCTTGTATGAAGAAAAAAATGTTGCTTAGATTTTTCCATGAGATTGTTTCATTTATTGAACAGTTTCTACCCCTTTTTCAATTTTATTTACTTAAATCATTTTACCCAATTGAAGTACTAGATGATGAGTCATAATTATTGTATTATTTTGTGTGCTTTGATTGATTGTTTTATATCAATAATTCTTTATTTTGCTCGTAATTGCACGACTTATGATATTATGGTCTCGATGCTTTGATGGTGTATTATTCTAAGAATTTCAAGTTATTTGAGAGTCATTTGATAAAGCTTGAGACAAGCCACACATGGAGATGCGAGTGAAGTACAAATGGATTGAGCCGAAGGTGAATACATAGCTCAACAAGGGGGTCCAGTGTTGAATTTCAACACATGTTTTTAATGAGATAAATATCCCATCATGAAGGCCACCAATTAAGCCTGCTAAATCTCTAGTTTTTATGATAGTTAATGACAATTATGTTGGAGGATCTTTATTAAGAGGGGTGGACTTTTTAGAGGAAGAATGTACTCACACACACATACACATGAGAGACGTGAGAGTTCATGACATTTCATAGCCATGTTTGGCTAATTTATATTCTAGTTCGAGGAGATGCGGAACCTTTGATGATTTGAGACTCCTTAATAATTGACTGCTTTTCTTACTCTATTTTAATTTCTTCGTTATTTGATTTATGCTATGCATGGAATATTTATTAATGTTGTAAGCCTGATCACCTTGCTTGATTAATTTAGTATTCATAGCTAGATTACATGATATAATCCGTAATTGTTATATGCATGTGGTCATAGTAGCAAATAGGGCAGAACGCCCTATAGATAACGAAGTCTAGGTTGTATGATTCAGACGTTCTGCTTTCATAGCCTAGTTTGCTCTATTGTTTTGATTCGTTAATGCATTCAATAAATTGAATCTCGAATATATATTTTGGGGTTATTTATTTGGATAGTTTAATTGGGGGTCGTACTTTCTAATTAATTACACTTAAGAAATAATTCGGAGTAGTTTGGTCGTACCACTGGTCTAGGGGCATGATTTGAGTAGGGTGAAAAATATCACGAGTTCTTAATTGAGTGGAGAATTATTTAAGGAGAAGTTATCCGAGAACTAGAACATTTTTTATTTATTGATTTCCTTTTATTGTTTTGCATTTTAGTAGTTATAGAACATCAATCCAAACGCCCCCAATTTTATTTGTTTTCTTACACGATTTATTTAATTAAATTACACTATTCCTCGTGGGTTCGACCCCTTGCTTACCCTACTGCATTAGTAGGTTAGTTTAGGTGATTTATTTATTTTTGGGCGCCTGCGACAACACACCACTAGAAGTAATGGATATGTGGTAAACATTTTAGATTTTAGGAGTTTTTTCCATTTTTTATGATTTTTCTATAAAAGTGTTGTACATAGGTAAAATTATCTCGTTTTAAAGTCATATCAGCTCTCCTCAAATTTATAAGCAAATTTCCACTATGTGTTTTTAGTAACTCTTATCTGTTTTAGGAATTTTACCTAGCCACTTTTGAAGTTATATCCTATTTTTAGTAATTTTCTTTCCAAATAACATTTCTATTTGTTTTTGTGTTCTATTTGAATACATGCACAAGTTTAAATAAGTAAAACTAAAATATGAAATTTTGGAATATATTACTACTGAGTCATAAGGGCATGCATGATTTTGTCTTATATTTTTATAAGTAGTATACATTTTTTTTTACCAAATTTCATGACTTGTTTTCCAGTTCATTTTTTAAAATTATAAAGTCTTGCAAACAATTTTATCGTTCCATAATGAAATAATACTGCCTGATTGACCCTCCGTCGCCATCCATACCCAGCATACTTCCGATTCCCACGAAAGAGCTTTGCACGTTCTATCACTGAGTTTCTCCATTTTTATCGTCTGTATGCAGCGTAAATCGCTTTTATGTTTTCCCAGTATCTCTCTGATTTCTCTTTCTTCCCCAAACCTCTAACATTGAAAGTGAACATCTTCAATGGAAAAAATTGGCCTCCTTTCTCGGAACCATTTTTGCTCTTCTTTACCTTTTTGCTGTCCTTTTACTTTACGTGCCCTATCTGTATTCTTATTGCCTCGTCCGAGACTTTGCTCAGTAGTTCTAACTTCTTACCCATCTCCCAAGCTTTTCTTGCCTCCTCTGAAGATTATGACTTTTTTCTCTTGAATTCCATCTTTTCACTTCAAAGCTATATTTTCTCTTCGCCTTAAATTCATTACAATTCTTAGTTCTCGCTATTTTTTTAACTGTTACAAGGCTTGATGGAAGCCGCGGTGAAGATTGTGAGTGATCACGATGACGTTCGGGGAAGAATTTGCTCCAGATGGTGAATTCGGGGAAGAATTTACCGATAAAGGAGAATAATTTGTCTTGCCAAAATTAGATGGGCTAGAATTTAAGTGTCCATATCACTAGAAAATTCTTTTGAAATTGGCAAAAAAGAATTCTGGTTTGGATCTTTTGCTTGGGGATTAGGCCAAGAAATTTCGGAGATAGTGGATCTTGGGCTGGAAGGAATTTTTCATTAAAATTTGATTATTGTTCCATAAATTTTGGAATGGGGCCCGCTGAGGAAGAAGAAGCCCACCCACCATCAACGATGATTGCATGATTGAAGCATTACCTTTCTTGGGAAACAAAACTCCAGAACCACCTTTTCACATCTCTTTAGTCATATTCGAATTGCATGACGATGCGATTATTGTTGCCTCTTGTTCTTCTCTAGGTGAATTAAGGTTAGGAGATGAAGTGATATCACCAGTGTGATCGCCTTCAGTCGCCCCGGAGATACAAAATATATGGAGTCACAGTCATCCACCGAGAAACAAGACCACGAGTGATCATCCCCCTTTTCGTAATCACAAATATTATCCACAGACAAATCTACTAGATCCTCATCAAAATCTTCCTCATCTTCCTTAACTCTTATGTAGAATACACTGTCGTCAATATTGACAGGAAAAAGTTCCCTTAGAATCTCATGATAAGGAGTTCTGATTGATATTCTCACACTTTAAAGGAACCTTTTCTCACATGTATCCTTGTCCATCTTGATCATCTTGCCAAACTTTGATGATACCAGGCTAAAAACATTTGGGTTCCATGCATGAATCGGGACCCCAACCATTTCGTCTAAATGACTCGCCTTTTATTCGCATCTCTCTCATTCATGGGCTAATCAGTTCGGACCAATCAGACATCCTTTCTAAATCTTTCGATTGAAAAGTGCATTGGTTGAGTGCGAAGAATAAACTAAATCACCACCCAAGAAAGAAGCTTTCATTTTATCTCCACACGAATCTTTGATGCAATACCCAACCTCAGACCAAGGGTAGTTGTCTCTTAAAGAACCAGTGAAACATTTGCTCAAGAACAACCAATCCTCTTCCACAATTGAGTAACATAAGCATACTAATTGTGTGAATTTAGAATGTTTAGGTTTTTCTTGCTATTGTTTTCCCCACCCATCGCCTCAATATAGGATCTTTTACCCATCCTAAAAGCTTGGTGTTTCACGTGTTGTGGCAAAGGCTTTGCCTTTTCCACGCTGAGAGTTTGCTCACTTGACCTATGATCAAATTTTGAAATATTTGCTCTTAGTTTATAGGATCCAATTCAAATGTTATCCAATCTCTCCTCTGCCTATTCATGTCAATGTTCACTCCGAATCTAAGTAAACCATATATGTACCCTGCATTGTCCTTAAACAGAGACTGTACCTTACAATTAACTAGGAAGTTATTGAAAAAAAAGTCATATATCGATTGGAAGAGTCACAAACTCTAATTTAGTCGTTTCTCCGCGATGCCGATCTACCATCAATTCTGGTGGAAGAGTTCCTAAGTTTTCTTTTTTGCCTTACCAGTTGCCACTCGGAATTAGATTTGCTACCTCGAGCCCCGTCCTCACCCCTGTGCACTCAACTCTCTCTCTCTCTCCCTCCCTCCCTCGACTCCATCTCATTAGTTGATTAGATTTATAAAAGACAACAAACTTTTATTAACCACACGTTTAATCATAGAATGCTAAATAGACTAAAAATCATGATTATTTAGTTGATTTATAAACATATGCACAATTAATTTCTTTATCAATAAATAAACTTTACATTATTAATTTATAGAGATAGTATCTGGATGCAAAAAAAAAAAAAAGTAATCGGATGACAATTTTGTACTAAATGGGCTTAAGGTTAGATATTATTATTTGCCTATTCGTGGCCCAATCCTACAAAATTTGCTTCTTTCTGATATAGGTCCAGATATATTCCACAGTTTCAATGTACAAATGAAATAATTTGCAGTCCATATATGGATTTTCTAATTGTCATAAATAATACTTGTACAAACAGTGCCTAATAATTGTCAGTCGGGCTCAACATCGGGCCGAAATCAGGTGAACATAGATTAATTAAAACCTTCGTTTAATTTCACGACCACCCTCTCTTTCGCCGATCAACCATCTGCTGTGGACGGCGGTGTTGAAGAATTTGTTATCTTCGATAATTCAGGTACTCGTTAATGTTTTCTTTTTTCTGCAATTAAATTTTGTTATTTAATTTAATTCTTGCGTTAATTCTCTATGCACAAACATGTAATTTAATGTCTCTGTTTTATGATTACATAAATCATTATGTGATTCTCAAAACCCTAATTGAACCCTTGTTGGATCATCGATTATTACGTTGTTGTTTTGATCATGGCGCATATAACGAGTTGGAAAATTTGTAGATCAAACGTGTGTGTTTAGATTCTAGGAGTAATTATGTACTTGATGCTTTTGGTAATTGTCTCGAAAGGATTAGTGCTGGTTCTGTAATGTATTCAGCTGTTAAAATAGTAGGTCATGGTAACTTACTTTTTTTGAATCTGAGCATTTGGTGCCGAGTTCATTAAATGATATGATTTTATTTCTGGTTTTGGCATGGTTAAGCTGCTGTATTTATTAGTTGAAGTGTGCTGTTATGTACTGGTATACTTTGCGCGAGAAGTTGTGATAAGTATGGATCACTTTTAGAAACAGAGTTTAGCCTTTTGTGAATAGAGAAGCTGAAGAGTTTCAGAATTTTGCTAAGGCTTCTAAGATCTGTTGGAGAAAATGGACGTCCGAGATGATTTAAGATAAAAGCTCAGTAATTAGACTTATTATTGTATGAGCAAGATTTAAAATTTCTGGGGAACATGAAATAGTTGTTGTTCGTAGAGATATATATATGTTAAACATAGAATCTTCATATAAATGGTGTGCTGTTTTGGTATAGAGTTAAACATGATGGTTGTAATATTTAATTGACATGATTTGTCGTTTAACCCTTTTTCTTTTTACATGCATCTGTGAAGTGATCTATGATGTGAACTATTTAAAACTTAACACACAATTTTCATATAAATGGTGTGCCATTATGTCCCAGAGTTAAACGTCAGTATTTAGTTGACTCGATTTATCGTTTAACTCTTTCTCTTATACATGCATCTGTGAAGTGATCTTTGAATGAGCTTTCTCCTTGCATGATAGTATCTGTAGAAAGTTTACGATTAAATTCTTTGCTTAAAAACAAAAAGTACATGAAGACAGCCTAAATATGAACTACGTGATGAGATACTTTTCTCAATGTAATGGTGATCTGATTTGCTAAATTCACTTTAAGTTATCAATACTCGTGATGCTTTTTTAGAAGAAGTGTTACCTTTGATCAATGTTTTAATTTGGGTCTTGATATGAAATTTTTATTTGGTTTTCAGATTTGAGGTGAATCTTCCGATTACGTGCATTTGGATTTTGTCTAGGTACACGTCTGTCACTATCCTGTCGTCATAGTCAACTGCTTGAGCAGTGGTTTGATGCGTATAGATTGTAGTAATACAACATTGCCATGCACGATTGTGTTAACTGGTATTTCAACACAGATAGTGTGTGGAAACTGATGCCATGTCAGCATCCAGCAAATATGATCTCTCTTCTGGTAGCCCTGATAGACCATTATATACATCTGCCCCCCGTGGTTCTTATGGTGCCTCTTCACTGGACAAATCAGGCAGCTTCCGGGAAAATATGGAAAACCCACTTTTATCAAGTCTGCCAAATATGACCAGAAGCAACTCATCTGTAACTCAAGGAGATGTTCTCAACTTCTTCGGGTGTGTGCGTTTTGATCCAAAGACTATGGTGGTAGACCATAAGTTGAATCGACCAGCAGAATTCAAGCGCCTTGCAAGTGCTGCTGCTGGTACGCCTCCTTCTTTGGAGGATCTCAGACGCCTTAAATCTGGTGTGCGGGAAAGTGGTACTAAGGCCAGGTAATTATAGTCCATTTTAACCCCCTCTCCCTGTGCTTTCCTTCTTAAGTGAGCGGCATATTAAAATTGTTCTACCCACATTAGGGAACGTGTGAAGATACTCAATGACTGTTTATCAGTAGTTAACAAGTGTTTCCCGGGTATTCCATCGAGGAAGAGATCCCGACTGGATCCCTTGTCAAACGATCGATCGAACACTTTGTTATCTGTTGATCGATCGGGGGTCGGAAAAATGGGATTGCAAAACCATGCAAATACGAATGGGTTTGAACTGGAGCAACAAAAATCAGAGGAAAGGACGAAGAATTCTATTCCAAGCAAGCGCACCCGAACTTCTATGGTCGACATTAGAGTTTGTGCCTTTCCTTTCTGTCCTTTCCCTTTATTTACTTGTTCGGTTTCTTTGTTTGGAATTCAAAGATGCTATATACCTTCGTCTGAACAGAATTATGCGATGACCTGGTCATGAGTTTCTTAGTTTTCTGGCAACTCATGCTGATTTTTTTAAAAGAAGTAACCTGTATGATATCTTTAATGAGCTTCAAGCTTCCTTTATATTTGGACTTTTGCATAACTATGTAGTTGTGAATTTTGATTCTCCACATCCTATTTGCACTAAATCATGTTTGACCATCATCCGTACATGATTGAAATTGAGCATCATAACCTTTTCCACAAAAGCCTGATTTTATGTTTTTTAACAATTAGATGGATGCACGTGCAAATAACCTTACAAGACCACCTGGAACTGTGGATAAGGACAGGGAGGTAGTAAGACTCTCTACTTCTAGTGCAATTCAGGGTGAGGATCGAACTTTACCCATTGCTGTTGATGGTTGGGAGAATTCAAGAATGAAGAAAAAGCGTACTGGTATAAAGCTAGATGTTTCTGCTAGTTCAATTATGACGAAACAAGGTGATTATAGAGATCCGAAACAAGGAACGCATCAACGTCTTCCTCCCGATGCCCGTTCAAGGTTGACTGATGCTCATGGCTTCAGGTATCCTTTTGACTTAGTAATTCTATGTTGTGGATGGTTTTGCTTTTAGATCTGAATATGTTTTCTAAATTCTTGGCATTTCAAGTTGTCTATGTTGTTGTTGATTTGTCAGTTCTCATATATCCAATAAGGTTGGGATGGTTGAATTTATCTCTTGGTTATTCTATGTAGTTTCTTGGTTGATTAAAGGTATTTTTCATATCAGGTGCAAACTAATTGCATCAGTGTTCAATGATACACTGGGGAATTTATCCATTTCAACTGTCTTTATTTTAGCACTAAAAGATAGTTACTTAGTTTGTTGCTACTTTATAGTCTTATCTCCAAATGTCATGTATTACGGCTTCAGAAAAATAAGATAATTTTCCAATTGGTGATTTCATTTTTCTTCTTCTGGAATAAGGAAGTAAACTTTTGATGCTTTATTTGCAGCTAGGAGTACTAGTCATAGACACACCATGACACCATGCAGTACAACACATTGAATGGTTGGGAAACATGGATGGTTCTTTACAGGCTAATATAAATCAATGTAGTGATTAGTTTTTCTTTTTGGACATTTAGATGTTGGCTTTTTTTCAAAAAAAAAAAAATATATTATTGGTTTACTTGATTGATGTTAGTGAGTTAGATTTAGTTTCTTATTAGGATTAGGATTAAGATTGTTTTGAAGAATTAGGATTTGTTTGTGGATTTCATTGAGCCCATGGGCCTGGTTCTCAGACTTGATTTATTTCTGTTATCCTTAGGGTTAGGGCAGACTTTGGATTTCTGGAAATTAGACGGCTTTTAGCTTGGACAGTTTTGCATACACAATTCTGTGAACTTTGGTTCTTGATTTTTCGGCTAGAGCTTTGGTATATTGCAGTGTAATCTGTGAACTTCTTTGAATTGTGTGTCCTCCCTTTTCTCCATAATAGATTTTATTAATGCCAACTAAAATAGATTCTTATTGGTAATTGTATTGCTGATCTCAAGGTTGAGGTTATTTGGAGATTATTTAAGATCCACTTTACGGTTAATGTAGCTGGAAACATTTATGCATTATTGAGTCTATATATAGGATTCTGGAATGATCAAATAAAAAAGCATTAGATGCTTAAATCTGCATTTTTCTTTTTCTTGAGATACCAGTTGGATAGTCAACATTATTTTGTTTTCTTCATGTGCATTAATCATTCTCATTAAATGCTTCTTATTTATGTTCTGTGCAACACTGTCTTCTTAATTTGCACTGGTGTGCATGTTCATGAGGAGCCAATATACCTGTATAATAGAAGACTTCTAGCTTTTAGAACCTTTTGATTCCTGGGCATTAGGGGGGTGGGGGCCCCAGGCTCGCGCCCGGTGCAACTTTTACAAGTTCTTTGCAGTATATGTATTATTTCTTTGATTGTTAAGCTTTTTGCCCAGTATATTTAAATTCAATTAAATTTATTTTAAAATTAAACCAAAAAAATCCAAAAACACAACACTAATTTAACACAAATCTCAATTCCATTTTCTTTTTAATTTTTTTTGGAATTATGTGCAATCCACATATTAAACTAATTAACTCTAAGCATAAACCTTTTTTTTTTGACAGGAACTCTAAGCATAAACTATCATTTAACCTAAACTAGTCATTTTTTTCCTTTCTACCCTTTGTTTATATATAGTCTTATGTTACTTGCGCTAAAAATTGTTTGTTATGCACCTTGACATAGATCTGGCACTAATGGAGGCATGGGATTAGCAAAAGGTGAGGCTACCTCGCAAACCAGCTCAGGCATGCGGTCATCTATGTCTAGGACTGATTCTGAAAACAGTTCTCTTCTCCATGAGAGACGAGAGCGTCCAAATGGTCAAGAGAAAGAAAGGGTGAATCTGAAAGCTGTAAACAAGTATGGAAATATCTCTGTCAGTTTCTGTAATACCTGTTGAATTTAATTGATGATGTAATCTTATAAAGCTATATGTTCTGCCTTCATGTTGCTGAACGACCTTAGTTACTCTTCCAATGTCCAAAACCAATCAGCGCTTTTAGGCATTTGAAGTGCAAGAATAAACAGAATATGTTGCTATGTGTGTAAATCCTGAAATCATTTCGTGGTTGCCAACAACAGATTGGTTGCTAAATTCACCAATGTCCACTGAAATTGAATACTACGATTACTATCGTAGTATTGTAGGATAAAGTTATCCATGTAATGTTTGTCAAAATGGAAATGTGAGGTGCATTCTTTTAGTACAATTTGTTACAAATTTTTTTCCTGTGAAGCCCCCTTTGCTTGTCTTTCCAGTTACTATATGTTGAATCACACTGATCCAATAGACTCAATTTAGTGAAATAATTAAGCTCCATTAAATATGCATTTTGCTTTGGATCCTTTGGACTTCTCTCGACATTCTGGGAATTATTATCAATACAGCTTTTGTTGAAGATAATTTAGGAATTATGTCTTATTAATGTAAGACCATGCTTTTAACCTTGATCAGTCTTTAATGGAATACCTAATTACTCCCTCCGTCCCAGGATGTTGTTCACACTTGGGTTTGACACATTTTTTAAGAAAAATGGGAATATGTGAGTGTGGAGTTGAATAAAATAATGATAACTTTATGCTTTATTGACTTTTGTGAGAGAGAGTTATTTCCTTTTTGGGGGGTGAACAAAATCTTGGGACGTCCATTTAAGACAAGTGTGAACAAAATCTTGGGACGGAGGGAGGGAGTATTTGTTAGCAAGCTAATAGAGAAAATTGAAGAATCAAAACTACCTGCCTCAAATTTGAGACCTTGAAAGCCTGCTCGATTAGCAGCTTCTTGGGGGGGGGGGGGGGGGGGGGGAGGGGGGGGGTGGGGGAAGTAATCTATTCGGTCTTGTGCAAAAATTGTTTGTTCTGTTTCTTTGTGTTTACTTCCCCTTAGTTTTGCGGCTTTATTTGCTGTTTTCAACTTATAATTTCATCTTTCTTCTCTTCTTAAGGGCAAATTCACGGGAAGATTTCAGTTCTGGAAGTCCTACATCAGGCTCTAAGTTGAATGTAAATGTCCGTGCCCCACGCTCAGGTTCGGTCGGTGGCGTTTCCAAGCTGTCTCAAGTGCAAAGGTCTGTATCCTCTAATGATTGGGATCTTTCTAATTGTGCAAACAAAATTACTGGTGTTGTTGGGGCCAACAGCCGTAAACGGACACCTTCTACACGGTCTTCATCTCCTGTTACCAATTGGGTTCAGAGGCCACAAAAGATCTCTCGAACTGCAAGAAGAACTAATTTATTACCAATTGTTCCTGGCAATGATGACAACTCTGCCGTGGATGCGACATCTGACATGACTGTAAATGAAAGATTTTATCCAGCTCTTTCTCCTCAGCAAGCCAAAAGAAAAAATGACTATATCTCTCCAGCTGCATTATCAGAAAGTGAGGAATCAGGTGCTGTTGAAGTTAAGTCGAGAGACAAGAACAGGAAGTGTGATGAGATTAACGATAAAAGTGGTCAGAATGTCCAGAAAATGTCAACTGTGCTGCTACCACCAAGAAAAATCAAAGCGGTCAGTGGCAACGAGCATGGAGATGGTGTCAAGAGACAAGGCAGAACTGGCCGAGGATTTACTTCATCTAGGTCCCTCATGCCCTTGTCAGGGGAAAAGCTTGGGAATGTTGGAACAACTAAACAAATGAGAAGTTCTAGACTTGGTCGCGACAAGACGGAAAGGTTTAATACGATTTGTTTTTTTTTTTTTTTTTTTTTGCTCCTTAGTTTCCTGTGTGTCTCTACTTGCTATTTATATTGTGAATCCATGCAAGATTTTTTTTTATGACATATTGGAACCTTCATTCCAGCGGAGTGGGACGGCCACCTACAAGAAAACTCTCTGATAGGAAGCCTTATACACGGCAAAAGCATATTACCATCAATACAGGAGCAGATTTCCTTGGTAATTTTATTTATAGTCAGAGTAAATCTGATATTTGATTTCCATAATTATTTAGTTGCTTTTCTTGTTACACATGCACACAGTTGGTTCTGATGATGGCCATGAGGAGCTCTTGGCTGCTGCAAATGCTGTTACAAACATCGGTATTAATCATTTGGAGCTTTTAATTCTCTCACTGTATATTGTTCTATTGGCAATAATTGGCATTTATTAATGCAGCTCAAGCCCTCTCTAGCCCATTCTGGAAGAAAATGGAGCCGCTATTTCGTTTTATTTCTGATGTGGATGTATCCTATTTGAAAGAGCAGGTAAAGCCTATTTATTTTGGAATGTCTATTTTTCCCAGATTTTAGCAAGAATTGACTTGCTCCAAATTAGCGATGATCTGTTGTTAATTTTGCCACATGTAAAGTGACTTCAGGTGGTGAAATAATTCCCCCCCAGATTATTGTGCTCTATTGACTGAAAAAGTCTGTAATTTCTTCAGACTATTGAAATATTTCAAAGGACATGAGTCGGGAGTTTTGGGATACTGAAACTCTGTTCATTGCTGCCAATTGTTTCGATTATCTTATTGTGTAATGCTGTATCCTGAAGTCGTACTTTTGGTTTATATTCCCAGGTTAATTCTGGTTTTCTAGACGTGCCGGTTCCGGTTCCTCTTGACACAGGTAGTTGCACTGTAATACCGGACAGTGGGTCAGATGAATATGGGAGAGAGGAGATCGAAGCAAGAAGCGTGGAACTCAGCCCAGAACATGTGGCTCCAGGAGCTAAGAAACCAAATGAGATTACTCTGTACCAGAGGCTAATTACAGCTTTGATACCTGAAGAAGAAAATGAGGGGCTCTGTGGTGGAAAAGAGGACCTCAAATATAATGTGTATGAATCTCAGTTTGAGATGGAAAAGTATATGGGATCAGATACTTTTTACCCTCAGATGTCATCAAATTGTGACCCTTCTGGATATCCTATATCAAATGGTTATGATGTAAAATCAAATGGAAGATCATGTTATGAACTGGAGCACAGTGTTACATCCGTTCTTGACACAGGGATGCCAAGCTATGATCATTTACAAAATGGTTCGCATGCAGTATGTACGGAGTATCAGTATCAGAATATGTCATTAAATGAAAGACTTCTCCTGGAGGTTAACAGCATAGGAATTTACCCAGATTTAGTGGTATGTTATATTTTCTCTCTGGGGAACTACTCTATTTCCTTCTATTCTCTCTGCTTTTGAAGCTTAGACATTATTGTTAGCTATTGTTCACTTTTGACCAGTCTAATTTGGCACAGAGTGGAGATGAAGAATTAAGTGGTGATATTACTGAGTTAGACGAGAAGTACCAGGAACAGGTAAATGCCATACCCATAGTCCTTCACTTAGGGGCCGTTTGGTTTGAGGGATTGCCTGGGACTGTCTTTATAATCCCAGGTAATATCATATTTGGTTCGAGGAATTGCACAGGACAATGACCCTGGATTATATTAAGTTTTAAGACATAATACAATCCTACAATCCAAACATACATTCACACTCAAATAATCCCATCTAATCCAATCTCCTCAGCCTAATCTCATCTAATCCAATCCTGTCAGTGAACCAAACAACCCCAGTACTTTGAAATTTTATTCTGTACTTTATTCTCTTTCCTTTTTCTTTTTTATTTTGTTTTGTAATATCTTTTGTTCTACATAGTTTCATATTAAGACATGTACCCTAGGCTAAACTTTCCAGGTTTAGGGTTCAAGTCCTTGATAATATTAAGAAATATGTACCCTATGATACCTGCACGTCTCTCATCTCTAAATAAGGGAAAGGTTAATTAATTTTAAAAGGAATGTAGGAAAAAAAAAAAAGCTGGGGTCGTGTTCCTAATGCTAGCATATCTGTTAATTAAGATCTTCAACTATGCTGCGATGCACTCTTGTTCATTTGATGTAAATGTGATCCTGTAGAATTTCTCATTAACTGTCACATGAGATTTACTTAAAACTAGCAGTGGAGTTATATTTAATTGAATTCATGGTGAGAACCACTATGAGTTAAAGTTTCTGCATTTGAATTTGTGTTTGTTAGAAATCCACGACAGTGCAGATCAGAAATCAAAATGACTGTGATTAGGATGCTTTAGTATAGTTTGCAATTTCCTAAGTAGGCCTTCTGATATTAGAAAACTTTCTCATTTTCAATTCTATTTCTAGGTCTCACGGAAGAAAAGCATGCTTAGCAAACTTCTATGTTCTGTTTCTGAGGCTAAAGAGCTCCAGGAGAAGTAAGTAAATTCTTCCTTTTTAATTTGTAAAACCTTCAGTATTATATTTGAACAAGCCCATATTGGCCTGATAATAATATAAACACTTTCATCTATTTCAGGGATTTCGAACAGTGTGCTCTTGAAAAACTAGTTGTAATTGCCTATGAGAAGTACATGGTAATTAACCCTGTCAGCTGAACATTCTTCCTCTAGTCTCTATCTTCCTTGCTATAATAACCAAACGTATCAACTTCCTTTTAGTACACAATTTTCTTTATATGATCAGGAAATTGTTTTCAAACTAATTTGAGAGTCTTTTTGAGTATCAGCTATTTAGGAATTAAATAAGCTGAAACAGCTTCTAACATAAAAACTGAACTTTAGCAGCTACATATACACAGTTGACATGAATAAATTTCTTGTTAAATACTCTTAATGCATATGGAAAAGGAAAAGATAAGCAGCGTACCCGCAAGAAGAGGAAAAAGAAAAAGAAACAGATTTCCAATCTAAAATTTGTGTTTGCTGTAATAAGTATAGCTTGTCCATGCTCTCTCGTCATAGGATCTATCTTCGAAATCCCATATATTGGTTTGTGTATACGAAGTAAAAATGAGCATAACAAAGCCAGTTCTCGGTAACTTCTGTCGAAGTTTTGGAAGCTAATCATGATATAGTTGCCTTCGAAATTTCCGTAGAAAGCTTGCTTGTCTAGTTATCTATGTACTGGGCTGTGTAATAACGTAGTCTGAGTTTTAGTAATACACTGTTTGCCACCTACAACTACTATAGCCAAATGTGTAATTTTTGGCAAATTTCTAATTATTTATCCCCTACAGAGTTGCTGGGGTCCTAATGCTCATGGGATGAAAAGTGCCAGTGGTAAAATGGCAAAGCAAGCAACCTTAGCTTTTGTTAAGCGGACAATGGATCGATACAAGGAATATGTGGAGACTGGAAAGAGCTGCTTTTCTGATCCATTGTACAAGGACATGTTCCTTTCTGGAGTATCACGCCTCATTGATGGACAACCATGGAACTCCAGCTCTGATAATGAATCTGGCAGACTTCTACCTGGCACACCTGGATGCTATGCTGATATTAGAACATCAAGTACGCTGCTGAGTAAATTTCATAGTACTTATTAATATATACATGTGTTAAATCAGATGGGCTCCATTGCTATTTCTTTTTCCCTTTCCTTTTGAGAAATGATCATTCCCTCTTATGGTATGTCTGTTTTCTGGATGCTTTTGTGCAGCTCCTTTGGGCACACAGCAGAGTCCTACTTCGAACAATCAGGATATATATTCTTCAGACTTGTTCCAAACAGATCTGGGTTCTGAGCAAATTACTGGTAAAAATGACAGCTGGTCAAATAGAGTGAAAAGGAAGGAATTGTCACTTGATGATGTTGGTACTACAGGTGTTGCATCGGTACTTGGTGGTTCTCTTTCATGCAGTGCGAAAGGAAAAAGGAGTGAGAGAGACAGAGAAGGAAAGGGAAACAACGGAGTGACCTTGGCCAGAAATGGAACTACTAAAATTGGCCGGCCTGCATCGACCTCTGTCAAAGGAGAGAGAAAGTCTAAGGCAAAACCTAAACAGAAAACCACTCATTTATCTGCTTCGGTTAATGGTCCTCTGGGAAAGATGGCAGAACAAGCCAAAGGAATGTTTTCATCAACACCTAAATCAAGCGAGGTTAACAGTGCCAAGGATAGAAATGACTATAATACCACTGACATGTTGGAGGAACCCATAGACCTATCTGGTCTTCAACTCCCTGATATGGATGATTTAGGTGGTCAAGGAGATGATATAGGATCATGGTTTATGAATATTGATGACGATGGATTACATGATAATGACTGTATGGGTGGCCTTGGAATCCCGATGGATGACCTCTCTGAGTTAAATATGATGGTCTGAGACTGCAACATTGTATATTCCTGTGCCTTTACAATTACAGAAAGAAACAAAGAAAGAACTGTAGTCATGAATTGGCCCCTGACATGGAGTTCATGCAATTATTTGGACCATAGTTAGGCTATATTCTTTCAGCTGAGCTCTGCACTCGTTGATAATGGAGTTTCTATTTTATCCTACCAGATTATGTTTGTATTCAAGCTGTTGGCAGTTGACTGTAAAGATCTTTTTGTTCAACCATAAGCTCATATCTTAGTTCTAAGGTCTTAGCAAACACTACTTTGTTGTAGCAATTACAGATCAGGAACAATGGTCTTGTACATAAATTTTATATTTCAATAAAATCATGCTTTTGCTATATTGGCATTCCCCGGGGAGCCGTGAGATGTTTTTTTTTCCCCTTTCCGTGCATCATTTGATAGCGCATCTAGTCTCTGTTTATGAACTTATGCTATTACCTATGAGTTTTTTTTTTTTTTTTTTTAATCCCCCTCTAACATCTGTTTTGATTCAGTTTCTAATCTCTTGCAGAGATATATTATTATCCATCTCATTTTCTGTTTGTGGATTCAGTTTCTATTGCAGATGTGAGTCCTATGGTTTAGATGATGTATATGCTCTGGATTTACATGCTTTGGCAGTTTGCATGAAGCACTTGTTTTGGCTCACTTCATGGGATTTAGCTGTGTCGAGGTGTTGTAACCTGTATTATATGGGTTCTTCCCAGCAAAGGTATGATACTCCTGAGGTTGTTATACTGGAGATATTTTTTAAGGTAAATACAACCTAGTTTTAGGATAACCGTGCTAATTGATTTCATCATGCTTTATTTATAGGCTGCTCTTATGATAGTGATGTTGAATGACTTCTCGTCAGGCTATTTTTTCGATAATAATGTTAGCTAACTTTTCATTAGGCCTAGGCCGATGATGTTTGATAACTTTCACAAGCTTTAGTTAGATGTTGCCCATTACTCGTTTTGTGCCACTATGACCTAATAAGCTTAGGTTTGGTTCCTATTAGGCTAAGCAACATCTCATCTTAATGCATGCTGGAGTAGTCATGCTGCCAGTTAAGCCTCTTCTTGAGGAGTTTCAATGCATGTGAGTTTGTCTCATTATAAGATTTTATTCCCTTCATCCAATTTTACTAGTCCAGTTTTTTTGCATGTTTTTTTTTTTGTAATATGTTGGAGGGTATTAATAGGGTATTGTGAAGTTCTTTTAAAAATGAAGTGATAGTTCATAATCATATTTTTCATAAATAATCACTTTATTTATAAATGAACCTCACAATACCCCATAATACCTTCTAAACATACAACAAAAAATAACAGACAAAAAAAAAAAAAAAAAAAAAAAAAAAAAACAGAACTAATAAAATTGGACGGAGGGAGTATCATGTGACACCACTTGGTAATTCTTAAATATGTTTTCCGGTGGTAAGCTGCCTAATTCTCATTGATCTCCATTCTGCTATCTTAAACTTGCTTGATCTCTTTTCAAACCTATAATAGACGTTATCTTATTTATTGATGCTGATCAGGATTTGATGATATAACTTTGCTTGTATGTTTATGAGTATCGTTTTATCATCCAGCTGTTGGTTTGGCCCAAGTATTGGATTGGATGCCACATTTTCTTGATACCATTTACTCCACTTTAAGCACAAGACAAAATTTAAAGTGAAAATGGTTCATACATGAACCATTGAAGGTATTAGTTGTTTTTACTAAAAAATATTAGTTGTTCATTAAAGGTATTAATTGTTTTCATTGAAAAGTATTAGTTGTTTTCGTTGAAGAGTGACAACTATAAACCACTGAAGGGTAATAGTTGTTTTCATTGAAAAGTATTAGTTTTCATTAAGGGTATATATTATTTTCACTGAAGAGTATCGATTGTTTTCACTAAAGAGTATTAGTTGTATAGTGAAAACAACTGATACTCTTCGGTGAAAACAATTAATACCCTTCATTGATTCATGTATGAACCAATTTTACTCTATACATACTCGCAGTACAATTAGTAGTTTGTTCATGTTTCTGCTTGAAGAAGGCGGCCGTTTTCTTTTCCATCAAGATTCCATTTTCGCACACCACAGTCGTTTCTGTCTTAAGGTTCAGGAAGAAGTTTCTGCCCAAGCAGTGACTGAAATGGCCAAAAAGGTCAATTCATCTTATGAGATTGTCTTTATCATTGACTCATAGCAATTGGTCTTATGCTTAATGGTGGGCACATCATTTATAAAAGAGGTACATAACTTTCAAAATTTAGCAGCACTTTACAACATTGAAACTCATCTAATATACGGGTCGGGTTCTGCAGCTTTTAATGAAATCATATCTTAGTAATTTCCGTATCATTTTTTTTATCCTTCTGTTGCTTCAACCGCTAGATTTGTATTTGTTAACACCAATATTTCTAGAAAAAAAGACTCTTTTGTGAGACGGGTCAAAATTTATATCTTAGATATTTACATGTTGGTGAATTGTTAAATGAGTATGATACACTTAATTTGGATCCTTTTGATATTGTCTTACGCATGAATTTGTCATGGAAATATTGTGTTTAATTTTAACTTGGCCTTTTGCTGTGCTGCTCTGTGTTCTCAATTGGATTTTGGTGATTATACCAAAACACCTTATAATAGGATAAGATTATATGTATAAACTTCTAGAATTATATTTTTACTTTATAGGGGCATTTAGTTGAAAGAAAACTTAGCCTGATGAGTAGAGAGAAAACTCAACTAATGAGTTGATATGTAGGAGAGTCGGTTGGAGACCTGAAAACCTTGAGTCTGAAAATGTCATCTAAGTATCGACAAATGTTATCTAGCATAAGTGACAATAATGAGATTTTGATACTTAAAACTATTCTGTGTAAGCATGAAATCATCTGAGCAGGAAGTCGAGATATAGAGATGAAATGTCTTTTGGAAAGATATATGTTGCCTAATCTTAAAAAGACAAAGAACTCCCGTCAATATCAGAGTATGATGAAAACTTTACGACCATTTAGTTTGAAGGACTGCTTGAGATTGTCTTTATAATCCCAGGTAATCTCATGTTTGGTTTGAAAGACTGCAAGGGATCATGGCCCTAGACTAAACTAGGGTCGGGGTCCTTAATCCCAGCTAATTCCCCATTTTAAGGACTAATGAGTCCTGGTAAATAGGTGGGATTATTTATTCTATTGAATAACAATTACCATTTTGTCCTCCATTTTTTATTTTAAGTGATCAATTTACCCTTATTCAAAATAAAAATAACCATCGCTTAATTTATCCCACTAAATCACGCAATCCAATCCTACAATCCAAATATTCATTCATACTCAATAATCAAATTTAATTCAATCTATTTCAGTTCAATTTCATCTAATTCAATCCTATACAGTCTAATCCAATCCTACGAAGTAAACGCCCCTAGGAGGCCAAGTCAAGTAAGTGGAGTATTAGATGTCAAGCATGAAATAACACAAGTCAACAAAATTGATTTATTGATGGCCATACCTACAAAGGTGACATGACCAATAAGGACGCCATAACAATGTATGCATTTGACATTAAGCTCAATTCAACAGTACAACAGTAGAAGCGTGCATCTACCAAAAGTGACTTGATACATATACGATAGCCCAGCTACTCCCGCAGATCACAAGGACAATTCACTAACCCAAAATACTAAGGATTTGAATTTACCCTCCAAATGTGACATTCAAATCCTCGCTATAAATATAACAAATAATTTTTAAATTTATAAAATTATTGCCAAATTATTCGAGCAATCACACAAATTTAAGAATTTAAGAATATTTAGCATTCAAGTAAGAGAACTCCTCCGACACACTCAATTACTTATGGGATGTTTTTCTTTTGGATTTTGAAAATCTGGATTTCAATGTTGAAGTTTCAAACCGTTCTAATTTGAGTTATATAAATCTAATACTACATCCTATAAATTGTTGTAAATCTAGAAGATTTATTATTCCAAATATAGATGATTTGATGTGGACATTACTTATGGACCAAGAAACCCAACGGATTTTATATGTTAGACTAGGGTTTTATTCTTATAAATAGATCATTGTATTCATTATTGTATATATACCTCATACACAAGATCATTAGTGAAACTCCTGGCTTGGATCGCCCCCAGACGTAGTCCTTCCGGACGAACTGGGTCAACAAACGATGTCTCTTTAATTTACGCACTTATTTACAACACGTTATCAGCACGAGTCTCTAACCGAGATTATACGGTACGCCCTTAATTTATTTTCATATGAATTTCCATGTTTTCATGTGTACCTATGCTATGAATTTATTTGATTCATGATTGATTGTTGGATTTAATTATTGTGTATTGAATTGACGAGCAACGACCGATGTCCCGAAGGCGTACGACCGCCGCTGTCCGCTGCACGAGACGACGCACGCGAGCAGCGCACGTCGCGCGCCCGTCGCCACACGAGAGCAGCGCCCGTCGCGCGCCCGTCTCTCCCCAGCGCCGCGCGTACGTCGCGCCCGTCGCCGCGCGCGCTCGCGCTCGCGCGCGCCCTCGCCAGTCGCCTGCGCGCGCCCATACGCGACCGCCCTACGTGCGACGCTTCCCGTCTGCCGTGCGCGACCCACGCGGTATTTTTCCCGGATTCTTGTGATCTCTTAACCCTATTTCGTTTGCGTTCTTGATATCACAAAACCCGTGTTTAATTTATTTTAATCCTTAAAATATTTCGTTAAATTGCGTTAATATAATGAAATAATTATTCTTATGATTATTTCCTCTGTCAATTAAATCGTATATTTTCTAGAAATTATTTTTCATGTGATTATCTTCCTTAATTGTTTATGCATGTTTATGTGATTTAATTATCCTACGTGCATTACTTTTCCGCACATAGTTTATTTCTTTATATTCCGCATATTATGCCCGGGTAGGCGGCGCCTGTTATTTGTCGGACTGTAAATTTATGTTTTGGGTAGACGGCGTCCAATACTTGTATCTATGTGTTCTAGAATAATTAAATAAATCCTTATTTCTCCGTTGTCAATAAATTGGTCACAACTCTTACCATGTCACTTTAAAATCGTAGTGAAAATATATGATATTACCATGAAAGAATTCGATGAGCTTGCTCTCGATGGTAATAACTACCTGACATGGGCGCTAGATGTCGAGTTCCATCTAGCCTTAAATGAGTTGAGCGAAACAATTCTCGAAGGTTCGAAATCCACTAACGCCCTGAAGGCGAAAGCGTTGATTTTTCTCATGAACCACCTGAGTGAGGAATTCATCATTCAGATCCTCATTCAGGGACCCCGGAATGTTGTGGAACTCCCTGTAGGATCGTTTCCAACAACAAAATGATATACTCCTCCCTCCGGTACAATACGATTGGTTGAGACTCCGTTTCCAAGACCTTAAGTCTATAACGGAGTACAACTCTTCTTTGCACCGTATTGTAACCCAGTTGATGCAGAACAACCTGTCAACATTCCACGCTAGCAAGCTTATACTCCAGCAGCAGTATAGGGATAATTATATTATTGGTTGCAAACGTGGAAGGGGGAGAGAGTAAGATGATCTGAGTTAAAGGCCCAGGTCGTAGTACATCCGGTGGTCACAAAACCTCGAATTTCGCTCTTCATCTGGCAAGGTTAAGCAGTCCTGCTACAGACGCGGATGCAGAGGCCATTGGTCTCGCACGTGTCGCACTCCCAAGAACTTGGTTGAGGCTTATCAAAAGCAGCAGAAGGACGGCAAGGGGAAGACCCCTAGAGTCGAATCTCACCATGCCAGACTGCCTGAAGCAGACTTTGACCAAGACAACGTCGATCCTCTGGGCATCAAGCTCAAGGACCTTGGAGATGATGAGTGATGTGTGTATTTGATTGTTTTAGTACTTTATATTTGGATCCTTTCTTTCGGATATTTTATTTTATGGATAATCGATGTGTTTATCTTAACGCTATCCATTAAATTTACTTGGATATTGCTTTTCATGGCTAGTAAACATATCAGCTATTAGGTTTGGGCTATTTCCTCTGACATGATGGATTGAGATTGTGTTTTATGTTTGGTAGATAGCGCCACCACTCATGCAAACTTAAGAGTTAAGAAGTTCTTTCATAACTTGTTAAATCGTAAGGGGAGTATAACTACAATAGCAATGATAGTAGGTTGATAGTGCGGTCCAGAAGAGCTCCCATTGTCCTCCCCGTGGGTACCGAACTCATAATGAATAATGCCTTATTGTTTCCACAGTTTAAGTGTACCCTTCTCAGTTTTAGAGATATTAGGACTAATGAATATCACATTGAAACTGAAACTAAGAATAATAACGAATACCTTTTGATGACTATTACTCGAGGTAGCCGTAAATAAGTTATAGAAAAACTTCCTTACTTCTCCCCCGGATTGTACTATTCCTACATCCGGCCGTCAAAATCTCCATCTAACCATGAGTATGAAATTTCATGACCCGAACTTCTTTATATTAAGGCATCAGCGGTTAACTCATCCAGGACAATATATGATACGTAGGATTCTACCTAATTCAATTAGTCATAATAATTCGAATAATAGAATCCTTCCCATTGATGAACTTATTTGTGATGCATGTCTTAAGGGTAAGTTAATAGTGCGCCCGTCGCGCACTAAGGTTAGACTAGAGTCTCCGATTTTCCTTGAAGCGAATTCAAGGAGACATTTGTGGACCGATTCACCCAGCATCAGGACCATTTCAATATTTCATGGTCCTTATTGATGCCTCCACTAGGTGGACATATGCTTATTAGCTGTCTACCCGTAATCAAGCTCTTGCAGAGCTCATTGCGAAAACTATCGAGCTTAGAGCTCAATTCTCGGATTATCCAATCAAGTCAATTCACATGGATAATACAACTGAGTTCAGCTCGAAGGCCTTTACAGATTACTGTATGGCCCTGGGAATTATAGTGGAGCATTCGGCCCCCTACGTCCATATCCAAAATGGTCTTGCTGAGGCGCTAATAAAACGTATCAAACTTATCCCGAGACCATTGCTTATGAACTCCAAACTACCCACTTCATGCTGGGGGCATGCAGTCCTACATGCATCGCACTTAATCCAAATCCGTCCAACTGCATATAATGATCATTCCCCCCTACATTTAGTGCGTGGGAAAGAACCTAGCATTTCCAATCTGCGTATTTTTGGATGTGCGGTATACGTTCCAATAACGATACCAAAGCGGACCTTGTTGGTCCCGAAACGAGTAAATAGGTGTATGGGGGGTGAATACACCTGTGGTTACAAATTTAAACCTCTTGAAGACTTATCAGGTTACTTCAGTTAGTAACTCGTCAGTGACCTTTAAGTCTGCTGAGAATTACTTATGAAAGCTTACTGAGATAATACCTCCACTAAAAGCTCAAGACTTTCAGTTGAACTACTATCTAATTAGCTTTCAAATACGGATTAGTGAGCCCTTTAGAAAACTCGTTTTACTTGATAAACTTGAGAGAATAACACACACTTAGGAAATAGCAGAAAGTAAGTACACAAGGTATAAAGTGGTTCAGAGATGAATCTCCTACGTCCACTGTCCTGATTAAACATGAGAATTCCTTTCACTTGGAATTCCTTGTGTTATAGTGCCAAGGTGCACTGATCAATTAATCCTCTCTTAGGATGATTGATCACTAGGATATATCCAGGTCCTAGTTCCCACACAAACCAGCTTTCAGACTGATACGAATAATCAGCTTACTAACACCACTTAACACTAACTCTCAACCTAACAACTGAATAGGGTTTTGAGTAGGGTTTTGGTTCCAACTGGTGTAAGATAATCCTTACAGTTTAGCTCAAGGCTTAGGATGGATTATCTCTTCCTAAGGTTTGGATATAGCTTTTAGGCTTGGTTACAGAAGGCTTGTTTTGCTCTCTACAAATGTGAAACACTTGGGAAACAAAGGTAATTTCGAGTGCTTCTAAAAGGTTATGAATGTAGAGATAGCTTTGATCTTGTGAGTTTCCCGTGCATAGAAATGAGCACGTCCTTCTGTATTTATAGGCTTCCTTGAAAATTTTCCCGTTGGATTTGAATCTTCTCAAGTAAGTCTTCTTGTATCTGATTTGTTTAAACGGCTCTATTTGAAGCTTTAAGTCTTGTCAAGAAACGGCTGAAAGACCATGCCTTGTCCACCAACTTTCTGTAGAATGCTAGGGAAAGACTTTTGGTACTTGTCAGTCTGGGACAGGTAGACTGTCAGTAGAGTACACCTACGTGTCATCTTCTTATTGGGCCTTCAGTCTGCTTGCTCAGAATCCTGTCCTGCTTTAAGGTGGAACTCCTCTGAGAGAACCTTCTTAATTCTTCATTAATTGTAAGCTTCACTGAAATTCATTTTGCCTTGTTTCAACCAGATTAACTAACAACTTTTAATGTGCTTTGTTAGTTCTCATCAGTGGACCTTGGTCCTCACCTGATGGTTTTAGTCTTAGTGAGAATGCACTTAGAAAATATTCAAGATTAGACTAATCTCCAGATCACTCGTTCTCAGCGGACTTCGACTTCAGGAGACTTCATTCTTCAATACACTCTAGAAATTTATAAATGCACTCCAGTTCCTTAACATTTGAACTGAATTAACTAAGTACTAACTCTACTGAACATTTTACTTACAAATAACCTAGGAGGAATATTTTTGGCATCTTAATCAAAACTTAAGTCAATATAATTTCCCAACAATTACCCCCTTTTTTACTATGCCGAAACCTATCTTATTACATATCTTCTTTCAGATGAGGTTCTTCAGATGACATAAAAAGTTCAAGGATTTTGTAAGTAAAAACATTCAAGTACATAAGCCTAAATGATAATGAGATATTATCTTGGGCAAAGACATCAGTAGAGTTTCATTCCATGGAAAAATAAGGGTACAATTTGTTGGTCCCGGTACAAGACTGAGGAATACGTGTATGGGGGGGGGGGATACACGTATTTTTCATACTTAAAACCTGACTGAGTCCCCTTTACTCAGAGTGGTAAAGAACTAGGAGCTGATAACACACCTACTGACTACACTTGGTGCGGGTCAGTTGGCTAACTATCAGTTCAAGTTCAGTGCGGAAATGCGTGAGCCCTGATAGTTTAAAGTCTTGTTTAGTTTGCTTTCTGAAAAACTTGTTTTACTCAAAACTGAATAGTGATTAGTAGGGCAGTTCTCTTTTTAAGGATCAGGCTGATTGATTCAAGCCTGATAAACCGAATGCAATGAATGAATATGTAATATAGCAAGTATGCACAATATCAAAGCAATAAGAATACAAAGAGTTTAACGTGGTTCAGAGACTCAAGCTCCTACGTCCACGGCCTGATTTAACAGGAAATCCACTCAACGAATTCTTATTTTTAACGTGCCAAGGTGCACCAAGACCAGCTAACCTCACTGATCTATACAACTCCACTTACTAACTCACTAACTGACTTACTCCCAACAAACCTAACTTAGGGTTTTGGTTTCAGTTTGGATTCCAACTAGGTTGAGATTATCCTTACAAGGCAAAGCTATGCTAAGGATTGGATAATCTCTCTAAGCTTAAGATAATGCTAGTTCGCTCTTGGAATACAGAATAACTCTCAGTAACTAAGAAACACTTGGGAAATTTAGATGGTTTCGAGTGCTTCTTCTAAGGCTGAATGCTTTTGAATGCTTGAAAGTTTGAGTAATTTCTGGCTTGGAAATTTCCCGTAACCTTGAATGGGTTCAAGGCCTTCTGTATTTATAGGTGATTTGAAAAACTATCCATTGGAGAGATAACCTTTCTTATCAACCATGTAGAGTGGCTTCAAACGGACATATCTTCATGCAGCAGCCGTCCTTGCATGGATTTGGTAGTTGCATTAAATGCACATTAAATGCTTGCCCGTTGAATATGCAGTCTGAAATTAGTCTTCTTGTCAGGTACCGTACGTGCGTGTCCTTCCCGGACTGGTCCACGTCATCAGGTTGGTGAGAATGTCAGAACTTATTCCTGAGCTTCAGGCTTGTCTTATTAAGTTCATTTTGTCTTGAGCTCACCGGTCTTGTCCTGACGCTGACATTCCTTTTGCATTGCTTGGCTCTACTCCAAGTCTTCCCAATAACTCAGTTTCATCCTGTTCCCTTCAGGACTGAGTAGTACTGACCTCAGGGTCATACTCTTCATCACTGAGACTTACTCAGCCAGCTTAGGGGACTGCCATAAGTTCAGGATGGTAAACTTCGTCTTCAGGCTCTAAGTCTTGATTGTCATCAGTAAGTGCTCCTCTTACTGAGTACCTGTGAGGTGCAAACCTAACCAAGACTAGCCTGACAAAGCAAATGCAAACATCTTTTCAGGGGCTTTGGGATCTTAATCAAAACTGACAATGTCCCAACAATTTCCCCCTTTTTGATGATGCCAAAACACTGAAAAGGTCCTCAAAACACTTAGAGGAAATATAAAGACCTATCTATAAGATATGACAGTGTTAGAGCAATTCTTGATAAAGTACAGAATTTAAATAACAGCCAAAAAGACAATGAGTTTTTGTCTGTGGGCAAAAGTAATAGACTTCATTGATTGATATGAAAGTGGTTACAATGAATCTAATCTATTACAAAGAGGTAATGAACTCCTAGACTAATCTCATTTCAGGTTCGAGTCCATATCCAGCATAGACTCTTGCCTTCAGCTCGTCAAGTCTTCTAGGTTGGTTCACATATCCTCCAGCTTTGGCAATCTTCAAAACTTCCATCATTATGGCCTTCGTGTTGTGCTTTTGAGTTCCGGGAGCTAAGGGAGGAGCTCGAATGGTGAAATCAGGAGCCTTCACTTGGACATGAGCTGCATCAGCCTCCTCCAAGATCTTTTGGAACAACTCAGGATGGTTGTCCATCATGTAGTCAGTGAAGTGGGCATTGATGTCGTCAGTGTCGCCCCATTTCTTCACAACATACCATAACTTCACAAACTCATCCTTTGCATCAGTCCAAAACTCCTTCAATGCCTCTGAGATGAACTCATCGACATAAGCTTCCCTTATTCCTGATTCTGGCCTACTGACTTGAAGAATTGATGACTTCCTCACTGTTGGCCTCTTTCTGTACTTCCTAGGCTCAGGCTTCGCCTTCTTCCTCCTCAGCAGACTGATCACCGCATCATCCAGTTCTCTTTGTTGAAGCTCAGTGATGTCAGTCAGCTTTTCAACCTTTTTCTCCAAGATGCGCATCTTCTCCTTTTGAGCAATTTCAGCCCTGCGCACAGCCTCATATTTCTCAGAAGTAACTCCCCATGCTTCAGCGCATAACTCCGCCACTGCCTCAGCTGAGTAAGTGATGGGGTTCTTCCTTGTGCTCATTGGGGAAGACTTCTGAACTGGGTCAGGTTGCTTGGAAGGTTCATCAGCCTTTGCCTTTGCTGCCTCCGCCCTCAGCCTGGCAATAATTTCTTCTCCTTCTTTCTCCACTGCCGCCAACCTTGCTGACTTCCTCACCCTTAGCACATTCCCTTCAGGATTGGCTTCAGGATCGGCTTGAATGGTTTCGCCTTGGTTGACTGCCTCCGATGCCTCAGGGCGGGATCTTTTCTTCTTATTTTCCCCATTTTTGGCATCATCATTGGCCTCGGATGGGAATGCGTCAGATCCGCTGTTGATTACGAAAGAGGCTAGGGAATGGACGTCATTGATTCCCTCTTTCAGTAAATCAACTCCCATCAAGATTCCTGTCCCTGCAAACGAGACTGAACTGATAGCAGCGTTTACTTTCTTCTCGAAGACCTCCATATAAAGTTGGAGTCTTTGTTCAGCCTGGGTGATCCTTTCCTCCACCTTCAAGGACTCACCGCTGATTCTGCCTGCTTCAGTCAGTATCTTTGCCGACTCCTCAGTGGCCTTCGCCAAAGTTTCTGCAACTATCCGAGAGGTACGATCCAGCTTCCCTGACTCCAACTCAAGTTTGGTCGCTGAGTCCTTCATGGCCTGAGTAACAAGAGCTCCAGTCTGAACTGCAAGCCTGTCAACTGCCTGATTTAGCTTGTCGTCCCTGATCGCGTCCCTCTCCTCAAGTTGCTTGAGAGTCTTCCTAAGCATCTTCTTAGTGCGCTTCCTCTCAGTCCTCACTGACTTGGCCGTGTCAGTCATCGTTCTCTTTAGCAAAATCAGCTCCCTGTTGGCAAGGGTGTTGTAAGCTGACTTTGTCCACTTGATGTGTTTCGCCAGGGCCTTGGAGTCTTCTTCTTTTTCAGCTCGTAGCCTCATTACTTCCTCCTGAAGTTCAGCTAGATTTTCTGTGGTTTTCTCCTTCTTGACCTCCACAATACTTGTAAACTCAGCACGGCCGACCCCAGTTATCATCACATCTGGATCTTCATCAACGACCTCATCAGTGATTGGTTGCTTTCCCTTGTCAGCCCCTGCATCCTCAGTCCCCTCTTAAGGTGCACTGAAGGCAGTTGTTGAGTGGTCAAGGCCGCCTGCTCAGGCTCAGCCATGCCATCTCGAACCTTAGGAACTTGTCCCTCGGAACTGGGAGTCTCCTTAGACGCCTCAACATCTTTCTCCCTTGTCTCAGGGCAGGGAATCCCTTCATCGACAGATGTCTCATCCGCGGCTGAGATGTTCAAAACATCCTCAGCCCCTGGTCCACCCTTGGCACCAGTGTCCTTTTCACCTTCCCCCTGAGCTTGAGGCTCATAGTCCATACCATCAACCTCCCTTGCTGTCTCCTCCACAGCCTTCTCCATGGCTCCACCCTGAGCATCTTCATCATCCTCCATGTCCTCCTCATCCTCAGATAGGATGTCAGCCTTGCTCTTGGACATCAGACTGGTGACTAGCTCCTTCAGATTTTCGAAGTTGAGTAGTTGAAGCCAGCTAGTCAATCTAAAGTAAGAGCACAACCTGGCCTCCTCGGTTTCCCAGTGCTCCCAGCCACGAGCATCCACCAGCAAATGTTGCTCTTGCATATTTGATTGTTTGAACTCCAACCAAACTTTCAATTCAATCACATTTGCCAGCAGCTCCTTGTATTTATTAAGTCCGGGCCAGCACTTAGATGCCCATTCAGTGGCATTACCCATATGGGTGTTCTCAATCACACCACCCATCAGATGTTCATCCAGCTCCTCCTCCTCCTGAATGATAAGGAAATCGTCTTCTTCAGATTGGAAGGATTTGGGGCAATCCTTGGGGTTGGGGTAAGAGGGAAAATCAGTGGGATCAGGAAGGTTTGGTTCAGATGACTGGTCAGGCACATTAGTGGGTGAGTTTGATGGCACTGACTCAGTTGGAATGTTTGGCTCTGAGGTTTGGGGTGTATGGGTGGGTTGAGGTGTTGGATTAGGGATGGATTGAGTTTGGGGTTTAGGATGTGTGGGTGATTTATGGGGTACTATCTCAGGCTGCAATAACTCAGCCGTCTCGACAGATTTTCTCACCTCCTCTAAGTCAGAGGCTCCAGGAGAGCTTGACTTCTCCCTCTCACTCAGGACAGGCAACTTCTTAGCAGGGGACCTTCTAACCCCCTTCCTAAGTCGCTTCAGGGGCCTCTCACCCCGATCATCCTCCTTCCTGACTTCATCGTCAGTCCTCTCAGCCTCAGGATCGGCTCTGTTGGGAACAGACTCAGTCCCAGAACTAGTGCTCTTCCCTGACAGCACTATACGCACCTTTTTTTTCTTCTTCTCAGCCTCCTCTACTGCAGGCTGATCCACCTCCTTCTCGGCTACCACCTCCTCCTCCACCTCCTTGCTCCTCTCAAAGAGGTCATCTACCCTTTCAATGAGACTGGTAGCCACCTTCTTGGCCTTACCAACTGGCTTTTTGGCCTGAGCCTTTGCCGTAGCATTGGGATCAGTCAGCCCTAGCACTGAGTAGGTATCGCTCCGTGAGGCAAACATCACCTTCTTTGAGGAGAGACTATCCTCAAAGTCGAAGGTGTACCCATGGCAAGCATGAGCAATCAGGACCGAGAGCCTGGTCCCGAAAGGCAGAATGGCACCAACGGAGATGTGCTTCTTCTCCTCATCCCTCTTCAGCTTGTCCAGACCAGCCTGATGAAGTTGGTCCAGAAAGAACTGCTCCCAGTTGGCTTCAACTCCATTTACAATCGCCCCCATCAGCCTCAACTTGGGTAGGCTCAGCTGCTCATGAGATCCCGTGGATCCCATCACCATCTTGGACACAAGGTCCATAAGCGCTCTGTATTCAGGCTTCAGCGTGTTCTTATTCTGACGAGCCCTGAACACAGATGACCCTCCTTGGTCCATCTTCCCAGGAGTTCTCCCTCTGAGTTTTTCTTGTAGAGCCTTGGGTTGATGCCTGAGGATGGCAGTCCAAAAACTTCTCTCACCGCCCTCCGAATGTCGATGGTGACCAACTCTGAGTTGTAGAGAGGTTCGCTGTTGCCGTCCTTCTCCCCCGTCGGCTTAAGCACGGTCACCTTCGTGAAGAGTTCATCCCTCCGCAAGAACATATTGAGGTAGGCTTCCACGACCGTTCTTGGAAGTACGGAAATGGGGCGAGTAGAGAAATATGTTTCCAACCCAGCGTTGGAAATCCATTTGAAAACGGGTTTGATTTCCTCCACTGTAAGACAGGTGCCATCCATGGAGATAACTTGCTCCATGTGCACGAGTTTGTTGTTGACAACATCCTCGATGTTGTCGATTGTCCAGTTGGAATCAAGAAGTGCCATTTGATTTTGAAGAAGAGAGATTTTTGAACATTCTGAGATTGCTTGAGCAAGAGCAAACTCAGTGTGCAGATGTGCTTTGTGTTTGCGTAAAAACCTCGAATGACATTCTTGATTGATATGACTAAGTCAGTTACTCAGACGTGGGGTTGAGATTAATCTCTAAATTTGAAACGCTTTGAAATGAAGGGCCATGATTAATCTCAGTTTCAATCAATTACCTATGTCAGTCATATTCCTTATAAAACGGACACGTATATGAAAAAGTAACTGAGGCATTAAATGCTCCATTGCACATGGGTTTAAATATGAAAAGACGCGCTTTTAATGAAAACATAATGCATTTAATAAAGATTTTCAGGACGAAGGACTCAGGGAGACACTTGGAATTCATAAGAGTCAGGATAGAACTCATACCTATCAGGGAGACATTGTAGCACCCTGATACCTCGCTGAGTCGAGTCTGGCCTGAGTTCCCCCTAGAACCCTACACTGACTGCTCTCCCGGATCTAAGAGCCCTAATTCCACTGACAGTTCCATAAACCTTGCTTCAGCCAGAGGCTTGGTCAAGATGTCAGCTCTTTGCCTGTCAGTGTGAATCTTCTCCATCCTAATATCTTTCTTCTCCTCATGATCTCGAATGAAGTGATGCCTAATATCCACATGCTTGCACCTTGTGTGAAGCACTGGGTTCTGAGTAATTGCTATTGCACTATTGTTGTCACAATAGATTGGAACCTCATTAGCAAATACTTGGTAGTCCCTCAACAGTTGCCTCAACCATAAAATCAAAGCACAACAACTACCTGTAGCCATATACTCAGCCTCAGTTGTGGATGTAGCCACTGAATTCTGCTTCTTACTGAACCACGAGATCAACTTACTTCCCAAAAACTGACATGTCCCTGAGGTTGATTTCCTATCAATCCTACAACCTCCATAATCTGCATCTGAATAACCTGTCAGTTCTAAGTTGTCATCTGAAGGATACCATAGTCCCATATTGACTGCCCTTTTCAAATACTTAAGTATCCTCTTAGCAGCCTCCAAATGACTTCTCTTGGGACCAGACTGATACCTAGCACACACACCAACTGCAAACGTAATGTCAGGCCTACTTGCAGTCAGGTACAACAAAGAACCTATCAGCCCTCGATACTCAGTCTGATTTACTGAAGTCCCTTCAGTGTCAGGATCCATTTTCCAATTTGTGTTCATAGGGATCCTGGCTGGATTGCTGTTCTGAACACCAAACTTACGAATCAAGTCTCTTGTATACTTGGCCTGATTAATGAAGATACCTTGATCAGTCTGCTTAACCTGCAATCCTAAGAAGAAGTTCATCTCTCCCATCATTGACATCTCAAATTTACCAGTCATCAACTTAGAGAATTTCTCACCTAGCTGATGATTTGGTGATCCAAATATTATGTCATCCACATAAATCTGGACCAAGAGAATGTCATCACCTTCAGTGATCCTGAACAGTGTCCTATCCACAGTTCCCTTCTTGAACCCATGGTCTGTCAGGAATTGAGAGAGGGTATCATACCAAGCTCTTGGTGCTTGCTTAAGTCCATAGAGTTCTTTCTTCAAATGGTATACTCTATCTCCAACCTCAAACCCGGGAGGTTGTTCAACATATACTTCTTCATTGAGTACACCATTCAGGAAAGCACTCTTGACATCCATTTGATACACCTTGAACTTCTTATATGTTGCATATGCAAGGAACAACCTGATAGCTTCCAACCTAGCCACTGGAGCAAAAGTCTCATCATAGTCTGTTCCCTCAGATTGACAATACCCTTTTGCAACCAGTCTAGCCTTGTTCCTTACCACAACACCATTCTCATTCTTCTTATTCTTGAAGACCCACTTGGTACCAATTACACCTTGATGCCTAGGTCTATCCACCAGTTCCCAAACCTGATTCCTTGTAAACTGATTCAACTCCTCTTGCATGGCAATGATCCAGTTCGAGTCAGTGAGAGCTTCTTCAATGTTCTGAGGCTCTTGCTCAGAGAGAAAGCAACAGAACAATGCACTCTCACCATGGAACCGTCTAGTCCTGACTCCCTCAGTTGGATCACCAATGATTTGATCAATGGGATGATCCTCTAGCCATGTTCTTTTGCCAGGAGTTGTTCCTGAAGTACCTGCAATGTTAGTGTCTACAGGCTCATAAAATTTAGGAAATTGATCAGAAGGGGATGATCCTGAGTCTATACCAAAGGGATTAACAAGCTCAATGTCAGGGACATTGATTCCCCCTTGATGAGATGACTCAGGAACCGTCTCAGCTGCGATAACATCTTCATAGACGGTACTTACCTCAGGTTGAGCCTGTTCCTCAGTCTGAGGCTCAACAATCCCTGATGTGCTGGGCTTAGGAGTGGCATTTGATTCGTCATCCTGATCGTCATCATCATCCCATCTTGGAATTGGCACAGTTTTGACATTTGGATCAGGTTGATTCTTCAAGCTCAGCCTTGTCACTCTCCTTGTGATCTCCTCAGTGTCAGGATTCAACACTTTCACCCTAGACTCATTAGCAGATTCATCAAAAACAACATGTGGTGATTCTTCCACAACAAGGGTCCTACAATTGTAAACTCTGAAGGCTTTACTAACTTCAGAATATCCTAAGAATATTCCTTCATCAGATTTGCTATCAAAAGCTTTCAATTGGGTCTTCCCATTGTTGAGGATGAAGCACTTGCAACCAAATACATGAAAATAAGAAATACGAGGTTTTCTCTTATTCCATGTCTCATATGGGGTCTGTGCATGCTGTTTGTTCAGCATGGATCTGTTTTGAGTGTAGCATGCAGTGTTGATTGCCTTAGCCCAGAATTTCTTGGGCAATCCTGACTCAGCCAGCATGGTCCTTGCAGCTTCCTTCAGTGTCCTGTTCCTTCTTTCAGCGACACCATTCTGTTGTGGGGTTCTAGCTGCAGAAGTCTCATAAGTTATACCAAGTTCATTACAAAAGTCAGAAATATATGAATTTATAAATTCAGTGCCCTTGTCAGATCTGATCTTAGTAATGGACTGATTCTTCTCATTGCTGAGTCTCCTGAGCAACTCTGGAAGCTTCACATGTGTTTCCTTCTTATTCAACAAGAAAATAACCCAAGTATATCTGGAATAATCATCAATAACCACAAGGGTATATTTTCTACCATTCATACTCACAGGTGTTATTGGACCAAATAAATCCATGTGCAAAAGCTGAAGTATCCTGTCAGTGGAATGAGAAGCTTTCTCTTTGAATGACGCTCTGACCTGCTTCCCTTCCTGACAAACTTTGCACACATGATCTTTGCTAAAAACTTCATTAGGTAGACCTTCAACAAGTGACTTTCTAGAAATTTTGTTAAGAATCTTGAAGTTCAGGTGGCTTAATCTTTTATGCCATAACCAACTGAGCTCTAGAGAGCTTTTAGCAACAAAACAAGTATTAGGAATAGTGCTGCTAAAATCAGCGAGATAAATGTTACCTTTCCTGATACCTGATAGAAGCACTTGTGTTGATTTGTCCTTGACTGAACATATATTCGATGAGAACTCAACACTGAAACCTTTGTCACAGAATTGGCTTACCGACAACAGGTTATGCTTCAGTCCTTCCACAAAGGACACATTTTCCACTCTGATTGTACCTATTATTAAAACACCAAAACCTTTAGTAACACCTTTTGAGTTATCACCAAAGGTTTCCTGTGGACCCTCTTTAGCTTGATATTCTTGGAGAAGACTCTTCATTCCAGTCATGTGCCTTGAGCAACCACTGTCTAGGTACCAAATAGCTTAGATTGAGTCTCCTCTCCTCTTGTTGTGATCCACAGCCGCCTGTAAGCAAATCAGGCTTTAGGTACCCATTGGGTGTTGGGTCCTATCGTGTCAGTTGTACCCTTCAGGATCCAGACTTGCTTAACAACCCTGATTACCTCAGAGTGGTAAATCTGTCTCCCTGAAACATCGACATACACAACTTTCTTCTTCTTTGCCTGAGAGGAAGATGGTGTATGTGTGCTAGACTTAGGCTTCACTGGAGCCTGAGTGGGTGCCTTTTGGGCTGGCTTCCTGTTCTTCCTAGGTCTGGGTGCAGCAGGTCTTGGGCCTTGTTCTTGATAAAGGCCCTGTGTTCTATTCCCCCTAGGCAAGTGAGGGAATGGAAAACAGTTAAAGGCCTCAGGATGCCAAAACCATGGGGGTGTCAACATGTTTGGCCTTCCCTGTTGGTATTGCAACGCATGATGGTACCCTCGCTGACCAGTCTGAGAACTCTTGGCTTGAGTCTTCCTCTGCTTTCACTGAGGCTTTCCCTGGCCTGAGCTCTCAGGGACCTCCCTAGGTTGCTTTGCCTTTCCCTTGGGTTTTGGCTTAGCTACCTTGGGGGCAACCCTGACTGTGTCAACAGTTTCCTTGCCCTTATCAGTTTGACGGGCCTGGAGTACAACCTTAGGTGCACTCTGGCCTGCCTGAACAAATACCCTCTCAGTGTCGCTCCCTGAAGCAACATGTTGGGATATAGATTAGATGTTTTGAAGATGTTAAAACAAGAACTTATAATAGGACTAGCTGAACCTGTTAGTCAGCTACAGATTAGTCTAGGTCTAGAATAGGTCTTTGGTTAAGGGGGAAGAAATCTGTGCAGACCAGATGAGGTACCAGAGGAGGTGACCAGAGAAGGTGACCAGAGAAGGTACCAGAGAAGGTGACCAGAGGAGGTGACCAGATGAGAGGTGACCAGATGAGATGTCCAGAGCAGAAGAGTCACCAGAGCAGATGAGGTCCAGAGGAGTCTGACCAGAGGAGCCTGACCAGAGGAGTCTGACCAGAGGAGTCACCAGAAGACCTCTCCCAGATGAGGACCAGAGCAGAAGTGTTACCTGACCAGATGAGACCAGACCAGAAGACCCCAGACCAGACGAGTCCTGACCAGACGAGAGACGGATTAGTTCACCCACTTAGAGGCTGCGTGTAATCTGGAGACAAGAATACTTTGGAGATCCTTGATGGAGAAGAAGACAATCTGGAGAAGTCAACTGATGGAGGATCTGATTGATTGATTGCTTGATTGAAGTCAACTAATCAATCATATAATCAATCTTTGATTGATTATATCCCTCCAATTATGGTTGTTTGAATTTTTAGCTTCCAACGGCTAGTTTATTCCACAACTATAAATAGGAGTGCTTGGATTAGTTCAATAAACAAGAGTCGCGCGAGAGCACACTAAGAACATACGAACTCTTCCAATCACTCACCTTTGTCCTTTCTAGTTTATATACACTTTATTAGGAGTTTAGTTGGATTATTACTCAACCTGTTCATCTTGTTAGATAAGGTTGTTGTAAGCAGTTGTACGAAGGAACTGGTACTTCGCAATTCCAGTGGTTCGTGAGTTAGTTGGTTGGAGAGTGAGAAAGACCCCTTTGGAGAAAGGGAGAGTGGACGTAGGATCGTTATATCCGAACCACTATAAATCCCGGTGTCATTTACTTTTCTGCAATTTAGATTTTTGCATTTTCTCTTAGTACTTAATTTAGAAATTGGGTTTTCATTAAAATAAACTCAAAACGCTTTCCGCTGGATAACCTTTTTGGGACCAACAAGTGGTATCAGAGCAGTGTGTCCTACAGACTACTGTTTTGAAATTATTTTGGTGGTCACCAGGGCAGATCCATTTTTTTAAAAAAACCCAAATATTTGTTGTGCTAACAAATTTTGCAGAAATGGGCTCAAAGAGATGCAGTAGAAGAGACACCAGGAGGTACTCCAAAAGAAGCATAGCAGATGAGGAAGATGAGGTATCCACTTCTGGTTCATCATCAAATTTTGGACCAGACGAAGAGATATGTCTGGTAACAGACGAGGTATGTAATCGAACTCCCTCTTCTTCTTCTCATTCTTCTTTTTCTGGACAATCAGAGGAGTCTGATATGCAGAAGATGCTATTAGATCTCCAAACTTCTATACAACTTTGTCAAAAATTGGAAGAAGAGAACACAAAGTTGAAAGCAGAAAATCAGAAGCTTTCACAATGTTTAGGCAACTCAGCTAATCTACCAGCTGAACAAAATCATACACTAGTTGAAGAGTCTTCTGACTTGACAACCAGGTGTAATGAACAAGTTAAGCTGATAGAAAGGTTGGTTGTTGAAAATATTGAGAAAGACAATGAATATAATCTGCTTAAAGCTAAGTTTGATGAACTCTTCCACCAAAACAAAATTGTAAGAGAAAGTGAGGACAAGCTCAAGATGAGACTGGAGCAGCTGACTATAGCAAACAATGTTGTGTCACATATAGCTGCCTCATCTCAAAGAGAGCATGATAAAACAGGCCTTGGTTATTCCAAACCTGAATCCTCACATGTTCAGAAAGAAGAACAACTTGTAATTTTATTGATAAGGGTAAAAGGCCAGCTGACCAGGCAACTCAGCCTAATGGGCAGATGAGTCCTAAAACTCAAAAACCCAAAAGGCAGAGGAGGAATTTTAAGAAGGGCTATACCCAGAATAAAAGACCTCAGCCAGGCCAGCAGAGTAGAAGACAATCTGGATCTTCTCAAAAGAGGCAGAACCAGATGACTCCTACTCACCTGCAGAGGACTTTCAAGTCATCTGCCAGACCAGCTGGAACCTTTGATGGTTCTAGTAAGACTTATCCTTATCAAAAGAATTTCAAGTCTGTTGCTTTAAGACAAGTTATTCCTTCTACTGGACAAGCTCATAAGAGAAGAAGAGCCTCTAGAAGAAATAACCATGTCGAAGCTTCTTATGTTCAGTGTGTTTTTGTTGATATGTATGGAAGAAAGATAAGATCACCTGATTCAAAAAGGGATGATCTATTCTTGTGGCTTCCTAAATATTGTGCTAACCCACCTGGACCCAGTAGGGTACCAAAAAGTTAATTGCCTGCAGATACACAAGAAGACCAGCTGATGTTTTGCCCCAACATCAGCTGAGCATAATTTGAGGGGGAAGATCAGTTGACCCAGCCTGCTAGATTCTCTATTCTCTTATTTCAAAAAATTTCTTGTCTTGTTTTATTTAAGTTCTTCCAGTTTTAACATCATCAAAAAGGGGGAAATTGTTGGGATATAGATTAGATGTTTTGAAGATGTTAAAACAAGAACTTATAATAGGACTAGCTGAACCTGTTAGTCAGCTACAGATTAGTCTAGGTCTAGAATAGGTCTTTGGTTAAGGGGGAAGAAATCTGTGCAGACCAGATGAGGTACCAGAGGAGGTGACCAGAGAAGGTACCAGAGAAGGTGACCAGAGGAGGTGACCAGATGAGAGGTGACCAGATGAGATGTCCAGAGCAGAAGAGTCACCAGAGCAGATGAGGTCCAGAGGAGTCTGACCAGAGGAGCCTGACCAGAGGAGTCTGACCAGAGGAGTCACCAGAAGACCTCTCCCAGATGAGGACCAGAGCAGAAGTGTTACCTGACCAGATGAGACCAGACCAGAAGACCCCAGACCAGACGAGTCCTGACCAGATGAGAGACGGATTAGTTCACCCACTTAGAGGCTGCGTGTAATCTGGAGACAAGAATACTTTGGAGATCCTTGATGGAGAAGAAGGCAATCTGGAGAAGTCAACTGATGGAGGATCTGATTGATTGATTGCTTGATTGAAGTCAACTAATCAATCATATAATCAATCTTTGATTGATTATATCCCTCCAATTATGGTTGTTTGAATTTTTAGCTTCCAACGGCTAGTTTATTCCACAACTATAAATAGGAGTGCTTGGATTAGTTCAATAAACAAGAGTCGCGCGAGAGCACACTAAGAACATACGAACTCTTCCAATCACTCACCTTTGTCCTTTCTAGTTTATATACACTCTATTAGGAGTTTAGTTGGATTATTACTCAACCTGTTCATCTTGTTAGATAAGGTTGTTGTAAGCAGTTGTACGAAGGAACTGGTACTTCGCAATTCCAGTGGTTCGTGAGTTAGTTGGTTGGAGAGTGAGAAAGACCCCTTTGGAGAAAGGGAGAGTGGACGTAGGATCGTTATATCCGAACCACTATAAATCCCGGTGTCATTTACTTTTCTGCAATTTAGATTTTTGCATTTTCTCTTAGTACTTAATTTAGAAATTGGGTTTTCATTAAAATAAACTCAAAACGCTTTCCGCTGGATAACCTTTTTGGGACCAACACAACATGTGACTGACCTTGTGAGGATTTCTTAGGAACATATCCAAGTCCCTTTTTCTCATTCCCAAGCATCTGACTGCTATTTATTTCCTCTCTAGCCACTGAGGATTTATTCATTGCTGCATCCTTTTTCTTGAGAGAGTCCTCACTCTTTTTCAGGATTTCATGTCTGGTAAAGAGGTCATCAAACTTACTCTTAAGTACTTTCAGTTCTTCCTTCCTGACCAACTCTTCCTCAGCCAATTCCTTCAGAATCTTCTCTCTTGGGAGACGCTCAGCATTGATTAAATCAATCTCCTGAGTTAGTCTCACAATCTGAGCTGATTCTTTAAGACCAGACTGAGTGAGTTGTTCATTCAGGTTTTGAACCTCAGTACTCAATTTCTTGTTCTCCTCTACCAAGAAGACATTAGTTTCCTGCAGTCTGGAGAAATCAACCATCAATTGATCCAGACAGATCTGAAGGTTCATTTCTCTAACTGACTCTGAGCTAAGCTCAGGATTTTGACCAGTGTAGGAACCACAAACAAAATTAGATGTTACCTCAGGTTCCTCCCTTGCCATAAGGCAGACATCATCGTACTCATCATCAGAAAAGAGATCAGACGACCTCTCCCCAGGACCATCAGAGTCAGTTGCATCCTCAGCGAGCATGGCTCTCCGGTCAGCAAATCTTTGGTCTCTCTTGGCCCTTCTGTCCTCTCTTTCCCTTGCACTCAGCTTCGGACAATCATACTGATAGCGTCCGCTCTTATTACAGTTGTAACTGTTTGGTTGCTCATCTCCTATTTCTCTCCTTGGTTCAGGGTTCCTCCTTGAGTCAGGTTCCCTCTGTCTTGATGAGCTTTCAGTCTTTCCTGAGTGCTTGTTTTCATGAGTACGTTTTTGTTCATCTCGACGATCGGGCTTTGGACCTGAATATCTTCTTTCTTCGCCACGATCTCTCCTCTGGTCAGTGTTTCTCCTTTCCTCATATCTCCTTGAGCTTTGGTGGGTTCCTTCAGGTTTCCTTTCACGTGAGTCCTGATAAAATTTCTTATAACGACCAAACCTGGAATTGAGCTTATCAAAGCGTCTGGCCATCAGGCTGTACTCTTCAGCAAGCTCTTCCTTGCTCATCTCCATCAGTGACTTTGATGAAGACTCAACAGGTTCAGACCTGGCCTTGAACGCCACACTTTTCTTAGGAGTTTTCTCCTTTTCTTCCTCTTCTGGCTGAACTTTCTTCTTTCTCCTGTTAAGATCAAATTCCAGTGCCTTTAGCTCTGAAAAAAGTAAAGCAGAAGTTATGTTGCTCATATCCTGAGTATTCTTAAGCATAATTACACTGTTATCCCATCTCTCAGGAATGGAATTCAGGATTTTTGAAGCAACATCTCTCTTTCGGACATCTTTGTCCAGCATCACCAACTCATTCATCAACTTGATGAATCTTGACTCCATCTGATCGATTGTCTCATCAGGCAACATCTCGAACGCTTCGAACTTCTGAATGACAATGTTTCTCTTGTTCTCCTTTATCTTCTCTGACCCCTCGCACATCCTGGTCAGCTCATCCCAGACCTCCTTTGCCGTCTTTAAATTCATCAGCCTTGCTGACTCCTCGAAAGGCACCGTATGCAAGATGATATTTCTGGCCACATTATCAAGCCCCATCATCTTGATCTCATCAGTGGTCATATCCTTCCTTTCCTTAGGAATGGGTACACCAATATCAAGATCATCATATCCTCTACCTCTGGTATTAGGAACAGTGATTTTGATCGGTCCTTCCCTGAGAACATGCAGCATCTGGTCATGGATGGCATTTAGATGTGCTTCTAATCTAAACTTCCAATAGACAAAGTTAGATACTGAGAATTCAGGTAACGAAGCTTCAAGTCTCCTCGAAGTCACGATGATGCAAGTTTTATGAAAAGCAAACTCAGATCTGTTCAGTGACCACCAACAATTTCTCCTTTGAAACTATTAGTATTCAAAGTCAGTGGTCTTTTGAACCACTGCTCTGATACCACTTGTTGGTCCCGGTACAAGACTGAGGAATACGTGTATGGGGGGGGATTACACGTATACCAATTTTTCAGACTTAAAACCTGACTGAGTCCCCTTTACTCAGAGTGGTAAAGAAATAGGAGCTGATAACACACCTACTGACTACACTTGGTGCGGGTCAGTTGGCTAACTATCAATTCAAGTTCAGTGCGGAAATGCATGAGCCCTGATAATTTAAAGTCTTGTTTAGTTTGCTTTCTGAAAAACTTGTTTTACTCAAAACTGAATAGTGATTAGTAGGGCAGTGCTCTTTTTAAGGATCAGGCTGATTGATTCAAGCCTGATAAACCGAATGCAATGAATGCATATGTAATATAGCAAGTATGCAAAATATCAAAGCAATAAGAACACAGAGAGTTTAACGTGGTTCAGAGACTCAAGCTCCTACGTCCACGACCTGATTTAACAGGAAATCCACTCAATGGATTCTTGTTTTTAACGTGCCAAGGTGCACCAAGACCAGCTAACCTCACTGATCTATACAACTCCACTTACTAACTCACTAACTGACTTACTCCCAACAAACCTAACTTAGGGTTTTGGTTTCAGTTTGGATTCCAACTAGGTTGAGATTATCCTTACAAGATAAAGCTATGCTAAGGATTGGATAATCTCTCTAAGCTTAAGATAATGCTAGTTCGCTCTTGGAATACAGAATAACTCTCAGTAACTAAGAAACACTTGAGAAATTTAGATGGTTTCGAGTGCTTCTTCTAAGGCTGAATGCTTTGAATGCTTGAGAGTTTGAGTAATTTCTGGCTTGGAAATTTCCCGTAACCTTGAATGGGTTCAAGGCCTTCTGTATTTATAGGTGATTTGAAAAACTATCTGTTGGAGAGATAGCCTTTCTTGTCAACCATGTAGAGTGGCTTCAAACAGACATATCTTCATGCAGCAGCCGTCCTTGCATGGATTTGGTAGTTGCATTAAATGCACATTAAATGCTTGCCCGTTGAATATGCAGTCTGAAATTAGTCTTCTTGTCAGGTTCCGTACGTGCGTGTCCTTCCCGGATTGGTCCACGTCATCAGGTTGGTGAGAATGTCAGAACTTATTCCTGAGCTTCAGGCTTGTCTTATTAAGTTCATTTTGTCTTGAGCTCACCGGTCTTGTCCTGACGCTGACATTCCTTTTGCATTGCTTGGCTCTACTCCAAGTCTTCCCAATAACTCAGTTTCATCGTGTTCCCTTCAGGACTGAGTAGTACTGACCTCAGGGTCATACTCTTCATCACTGAGACTTACTCAGCCAGCTTAGGGGACTGCCATAAGTTCAGGATGGTAAACTTTGTCTTCAGGCTCTGAGTCTTGATTGTCATCAGTAAGTGCTCCTCTTACTGAGTACCTGTGAGGTGAAAAAAAAGACTAAGTACAAACCTAACCAAGACTAGCCTGACAAAGCAAATGCAAACATCTTTTCAGGGGCTTTGGGATCTTAATCAAAACTGACAATGTCCCAACACAGTTTACATGAAGTCTACTATAAAAAATTCAAACTTAAAACATCTGGGACTTATAAACAAATGCCCAGCAAAACACTTAACTTCTTCAAATAGTTTCAAACAAAGGTTCCAGTCCATATTGTTTGAAGACTCTGATCTTCAGCTCATTTTTCCTCTCCATCACCTCTTTTGTATGTCTTTTGAGACCAAGATGCTCACATAAGGACAACCACTCTTCTGTAATCCGCTCTCTGTCCACAGCTCCAGTTGCATCTTGAAGAGGCCAGTAGATGATTGGCTCAGGAGCCTTCAGGGCATGATCTGAGAATTTATCATTCTAGGCTTCACTTATGTCAGGATAGAGTTTTGGGTAGGATTCAAAGAGCCAGTCATTGAATAAGTCCTGAGCGTTTTCTTTCCCTAATTCTCCACTGACATAATATGCGTATATGAATTCCCTCTTGGCAGTTTCCCAAGCATCATTCAGCTTCTTGGGAACCCAAGTGTCAAGATGAGGGAACTGGGCCTTTGCAAGTGCCACTTTCTCCTTCTTCAACTTTGCAGCCCACCTTTGATAGCCATTTCTGAATTTCTTTGTCGTGGACTTGTCGAAAGTAGCTAGCCTCTTCTGCCTCTTCCTTTCTGCCAACTCAGCAATGGACTCCATCTTTCCTACAACCTTATCTCTCCTCTCTTGCTGTTGAGCAGTAAGCTTTTTGGATCTTTCATTTATACCCCCAGCCGCCTTGATTAGCTTAGTGAGCTCTGTAACTCTGGTGGGGGCAGATTTTGGAGTTTCAGAAAAGATAGGACCAGGATTCATAATAGGAAGTACCTCAACTGACTCAATTGAGCCAGTGGACTTAGCAGCCAACCTCCCTGAGGTTCTGGTCTTCTTGGCCACCTCTGCTGAGAGGACATCAGTTGCCTTCCTCTTGGTAGATTCCCCCTTCTTAGCAGCTCTTTCTTCTTTCTCCTTCAGGTGAGCTTCCTTGAACTTTGATAAGTCTTCTGATGAGGTCTCCTTGCCTTTCTTGGCTTCAGTAATCTTCTGGGCCTCAGCATCTACCTTCTTTAAGGTGCTCTTTACTTGTTGGCCTCTTTCAAACTCAGGGGTTTCAAGAATAATGTTCATCTTGTTCTTAGGGTCCAGCTTCATGTCCTTGGCACTTACCCTCTTTTCCCCCTTTCCGGAATTAATCATGCATTCGGCCACAGTTATGTTTAACTTCATTTGATCATGGGCAAGGGCCTTCACCTCAGTGGAGTAATGGTCAACTTCATCCTCCAGCCTCTCCAGGGTTGCTCCAGCTATTTGCCCAAAGTGCACAAACTGGGCCAGCTTTTCATCAATTAAGACATTGGTGTTCTCATGGGTGGGGAAGTCCTCTGCCGCCTTCTTCAGTACATCACTTAGCTTGGCTCCCAGCTCCTCATGTTTGGCCTCAAACTCCAGTATCTTTTGGTTCCATAACCCTTCAACCTTCCCAATAAGGTCAGCTGAGAAAGCCTCAACAGAGGACTTTAGGTTAATGGACACGTTCTCCACAGAGTCCTTCAGAAATTGAGCTCTGACTTCTTCTTCTTTTTGTTCCAGCTTCTTCAGGCCCTCAATAACCAGCACACTCTGACCTTCAACCACATCCAACACCATCTACTGTGAGTCTTCAATCTTTAGGGTCAGGTTCTGAAGTGATTTGGTTGTGGACTCCATCATTTCATCTACATGGTCTGAGAGAATGACCATCTCATCCACTTCTTCTTGTACAATTTCTTGTACATCCCTCAGTTGAGCTTGAAGAGAGGGAAGCCTTTCATTTTGAAGGGAGTGAACAAAATCTCTCAGTGGAGTTAGGTTGACTTGGACTGGGGGAACTTCATCAGTTTGTACACCTGCATGATAAACAATGTTAGCCCTGCATGATAAACAATGTTAGCCCTTTCCCCCTCTTTCTCACAACCTAAGTCTCCTGACTCATCTATCTCCATTTGGGCTCCCTTCTCCCCACTCTTCTCAGTTGTCTCACTCTCTTTTTCGACTAAGTTCTTTCCAGCCAATTCATCCTTTACAGGAATGATTGCTCTAATCTCACCACTCACAACATTTGTTATTTCGACCTCATTTTCTTTCTCTTTCTCATTTTCAACTCCTTCTTTTCCAGACACCTCAGCTGACTCCGTAGTCACCACTGAGGGCTGTTGTGGGAGAACTTCAGTAGACACCTCTACTGAGCTCTCCTGTGGCAAATTTTGTGCCTCAGTATCTCTTGCCAAAGATACATCATTGGCTACTTCACCACCACCTTGCTGTGGTGAAGTACCTTCTCCTTTTTCAGTCTCTTCCTCTCTCTCTCTCCCTCTCCTCATTTAACAGTTTCTTTCTCCTCAGGTACCTTCTATGCCTCCTCTATCTTCTTCTTCTCTCCTCCATCAACCTCCTCACCCTTTGCCTCAGCTAGTTTGTCCAAAACCAGACTTTGAAAGATCTTCTCATCACAGAGAAGTCTAGTTTTGGTCATCCCAGCAAACTTCATCATCTCCACCTCCTCCTTCTTCCATTCATCAACATTGCTGCCTCTGACAGCCACCATGATTTCACTTAATCTCCTATCTTTTAGATGGACAAGGAGTCTTAGCCTAAAAAACATTACTTTTAGGGCGGGGTACCCATCAAGCTCAGGATATTTAGACTCCAAGGAGTAGGCTACCTCATCTTTCAGAGTATCCAGGAAGGAGTACTCCTCCTCATCGTCTGAGGGTTGGGAAGGGGTAGGGGATCTGAGATCGGTAGGTTCTTCCGGAATGGATTCCAGGTGAGTTGAATGGGTTTCAGGAGGGTTAGGTTCAGAGGGGGTTTGGGGTTGGGGCTCAGATGGGGTTTGTTCAGTAGGGTTAGAGAGAATGGGTACAGAAGGGGTTGAGGATGCCTCAGCAGATGCCTCAGAGGGGGTAGTAGTTTGGGATCCACTTTCAGGCTGTTGAGAGCCTTCAGTGGTGGTTTTGGTAATTTTGGAGATTTTCTTCGTTCTAAGAGGGGTTCTGGGTTTGGTTTTGGTTTTGGTTTTGATGGGGGTAGGGGCAGGTACATCTGAGTCAGACTCAGTTGAAATCACATTCGGAGAAGAGTCAGGGTTACCTGATGAAGACTCATCAGTATAGTTTGTGACTCTGACCTTCTTTGAGACACTCTCCTTCTCAGCCTCAGTAGACCTCTTCTTTTCTTTCTTTGAGGCTTTTTGAGCCTCCTCTTCCTTGTGAAGGGCATTTTATCACTCAGCTTGACCAGCCTCCTCTTTAGCTTGGTCTTCTTTCCCTCAGCAGACCCAGCTTCCACCTCCTCCTCAGCCGCTTCAGGGCTCTCTACTGCTGCCTTGATCATCCTCGTTTCTAAGGCCTTTCCAGATTTGAACAAGGCCTTCAAGTTACTCCACTTCCTATCCCTTATCCAATCTACTCCCACATCCACATTTTCTATCAAGTAAGAGATTTTGGTGGAAAAATTTAGCTTACTTGCCAACTGGGGAGTTTTGTCAGGTTGGAATTTAGAGTGCTCTCTATTCAGCGCTCTCAAGAAAAATTGCTGCCAGTTGTATGTCCTCTCCTTGCTCTCAACAATAGCTTTTATCAGTCTCAGCTTGGGCTTGCTCACTTGTTCAGTGCTTCCTTGATTTCCCAATATACATTTCCCAACAATCTCACACAGGACATTGTATATGGGAAGAAGTACACTTCTGTTCATGGTGGGGCTGTACTTTGTCTTCTTCTGCATAATAGTGTACACCCAGTCCTCCTCTTTGTCAGCAATGCAGGTATCTGGGTTTGGACCTTCAGAGGGGAGGTCAAATAATTCCTTCAAATCATCACCACTGATCATAATCTCCTTCCTGATCTTTTGGTGCTCAACAACTTCCATATAATCTCTTACCACCTTTTTCTTCCTTTGGAGGAATAGACATGACTTGATTCTGGAGTCAGAGTTGGATATATTGTAGAAGAACTCAAGAACCTGCCTATCGAAACAGTTCTCAGGATGAACTGATAAGAACTTTTCCAACCCAGCAACTTTGACCATCTCCAAAGCTTCTTTAATGTGTGCGAACTCCGGTCTTGATTCAATTTCTGGGTTATCAAAAACCACTATGGGTTCATACCAGAAATTGTCTTTGTTTGTCAAAAATCCAAGATTTACTTTGGCCATTGAGAAAGTATGAAGAGAAAGTTTGCAGAGAGTGTTTAGAGGAATAGTAGGTGTTTGCTTGAAAGTGTGTTTGAAAAGTTCTTTGGCTGATTTTGGGGGGTTTTATATGAGAAATGAACGGTGAGATCTAATCTCGTAATCAACGTCTGAGATTGATTGGATGTAAGGTCGTGGATTGTTGAAAGGGTTAGTGGGGAGTATTTGAGAGATCTTGACGGTTAGAAAAGAACCGCCTAAAATGAAAGGTATGGATTAAAGGAGTTGGTAGCCGGAAGGTCACATCATCCGGCTTTTAAGGCGCGTGAGATAGGTAACTGTAAAAAGCAAAACTGACTTGTACAACGCACATTAAATGCTTGCCATAATGAGATCTTTTTGAAACAGAGTAAAAAGATTTAATTTCCAAGAAAATACTCATTAGTTATTTTTTATAAGAGTTTTATGATATAAAACTAATAGCCTTCAGACTTGGAAAGATAGCATGGTTAAAACTTTAACCTCTACTGAGGTGGAACCTCTTCTGAGTGACATAAGCTCTTCTGTGATCAGTGACTCTACTGAGTTTGATCCTCTTCTGAGGTTGAACCTCTGCTGACTCGAATTCATCTCATCTGAGATTGGCTTCCTCCTTTTACTCTCCTGGGTGTAGAAGTCCAAGCTCTACTGACAGTTCTTGAAACCTTGCTTCAGCCAGAGGTTTAGTAAATATGTCAGCCTTTTGTTTGTCAGTATGAATCTTGAGCATTTTGATATCCTTCTTCTCCACATGATCTCTGATGAAATGATGCCTTATATCCACATGTTTGCATCTTGTGTGGAGAACTGGATTTTCTGAAATAGCAATTGCACTATTGTTGTCACAGAAAATAGGAACTTCATTAGCAAAGATATTGTAATCTTTCAGTTGTTGTCTTAGCCAAAGAATTTAAGCACAACAACTTCCAGCTGCCATATATTCAGCTTCAGTAGTGCTTGTAGCTACTGAATTTTATTTCTTAGAAAACCAAGAGATCAGCTTACTTCCCAAGAATTGACAAGTGCCTGAGGTTGATTTCCTGTCAATTCTACATCCTCCATAGTCAGCATCTGAGTATCCTGTGAGTTCCAGACTGTCATCTGAAGGATACCATAATCCCATATTCACAGTACCCTTGAGATATTTAAGAAATCCTCTTAGCAGCTTCCAGATGACTTTTCTTGGGTTTTGCTTGATATCTTGCACATATCCCAACTGCAAATGTGATACCAGGCCTGCTTGCTGTGATACAGTAGAGATCCAATGATAGCTCTGTAATGAGTCTGGTCTACTGATTCACCATCTTCATCAGGTTCCATCTTGGTGTTGGTGTTGAGTGGAACCCTTGCAACTTTGCTAGTCTGGCATTCAAACTTGTTGATAAGCTCCCTTGTATATTTGGCTTGATTGATGAAGATTCCTCCAGGAGACTGCTTGACTTGAAGTCCTAAGAAGATGTTCATTTCTCCCATCATTGACATCTCAAACTTTCCTTTCATCAGCTGAGAAAATTTCTCACAGAGGACTTGGTTAGGACAACAAAAAATGATATCATCCACATAGATTTGAACTAGCAAGGTGTCCTCTCCATTTGTGATCCTTAAGAGAGTTCTATCTACTCTTCCTTTGATAAAACCATGATCCTAAAGGAATTGTGACAAAGTATCATACCAAGCTCTTGGAGCCTGTTTCAGTCCATATAGAGCTTTTCTCAGTCTATATACTTTGTGACTTTCTTCAAATCCTGGGGGTTGTTCCACATAGACTTCCTCATTGAGTATTCCATTCAAGAATGCACTCTTAACATCCATTTGATACACCTTGAATTTCTTGTGAGCAACATAAGCAAGAAATAACCTTATTGCCTCCAATCTGGCTACTGGAGCAAAGGTTTCATCATAGTCAAAGCCTTCAATTTGAGAATAGCCCTTTGCAACTGACCTTGTTTCTGACTATGACATCATTTTCATCCTTCTTGTTCTTGAATACCCACTTGGTTCCTATCACATTGCAGTGATATGGCATGTCAACCAGCTCCCATACTTGATTTCTTGTAAATTGGTTGAGCTCTTCTTGCATGGCAATGATCCAATTTGAATCTCGAAGTGCTTCTCCAATGGAACCTGGTTCCTGGTTAGATAACAAACAACAAAACAAAGCACTTTCTCCATGAAAACTTCTAATTTTGACTCCTGAGGTAGGATCACCTAGGATTTGCTTAACAAGGTGATCTGAGAGCCATGTCTTCCTAGGCTGATGTCCTTCAGTAGAGTTTAACTCTTCTGAAGTTGAGTCACTAGATATTGGAATGAAATCAAATTCAGGAAATAAAACAGAGGGTTGAAGTCCTGAGTCATCATTCAAGGTATTCTTATTCTCAATGGTAATATCATTGTTTCCCCCTTGAGTGATGGGCTCAGTGGATGTCTCAGCTGTGACCATATCTTCATTGACATCACTTACCTCTTGAACTGGGATTATGTTCATCAGTTCAGTTACTTGTTTAGGAGAGCTCTCAGGTGAGCTTTGAGGAGTGGTTTGACTTTGGGTGACCTCTTTGAATTGTTGATCATTGAAGTTATCCCAGGTTGGGTTGTATGTATCAACACAATTCTCAGGATAGCCTTTAGACTTGATACTCAATCTAGTTAGCCTTTTGCTTATCACTTCCCCATTCTCCTTACTCCTGAACTCAAAAGTAGATTCATCAAAGACCACATGAGGTGTTTCTTCCACAACAAGAGTTCTATAATTGTAAACTCTGAAAGCTCTACTGATTTGGGAATATCCTAAGAAGATTCCTTCATCAGCTTTACTATCAAAAGCTTTCAGTTGAGTTTTCCCATTGTTGTGAATGAAACACTTGCAACCAAAGATATGAAAGTAAGATACCTGTGGCTTTCTGCCATTCCATAACGCATATGGAGTTTTTACTTGATGCTTGGTTACCATGTATCTATTTTGAGTGTGGCAGGCAATGTTAATAGCTTCAGGCCAAAATCTTTTAGGAACTTGAGCTTCTGCAAGCATTGTCCTTGCTGCCTCCTTAAGGGTCCTATTTCTTCATTCAGCTACTCCATTTTGTTGTGGAGTTCTTGCAGCTGAGGTCTCATGAGCAATACCTAACTCTTTGCAGAAGTTAGATATTATAGAATTAATAAACTCAGTACCCTTGTCTGATCTTATCTTTATAATGTTCAGACTCTTTTCATTGCTAACTTTCTTCAGGAGCTCTGGTAGCCTGAGTTGAGTTTCCTTCTTGCTTGCTAGGAATATCACCCACGTGTACCTGGAGAAATCATCAACAACAACAAGTGTATATTTTCTCCCATTGATACTTACAGGGGTTACAGGACCAAAGAGATCCATATGTAGCAGTTGAAGTACTCTGTCAGTAGAGGTTGCTACTTTGCTTTTGAAGGATGCTTTCACCTGCTTTCCCTCCTGACAGGCTTTGCAGATATGTTCCTTGTTGTATACTTCATTTGGCATTCCTTCCACCAGTCCATGTCTTGCAGTTTTGTTCATCATCTTTAAGTTCAGATGACTTAGTCTTTTGTGCCACAACCAATTTGTATAAGTTGAGCTCTTTGCAATGAGACATGCATTTGGTGTGCAACACTTCCAATCTGAAAGATAGACATTTCCTTTCCTTGACCCAGTTAGTAGTACCTGTTGTGAAGATATATTCTTGACAAAACACAATTTACAAGAAAATTCAACACTATATCCTTTATCACAAAACTGACTTATGGACAACAGATTGTGCTTAAGTCCACTGACATAGGATACATTGCTTACTCTTACTGAGCCAATTATTAAGATACCATAACCTTTAGTGGCTCCTTGTGAATTGTCACCAAAAGTGACTTGTGGACCTTCTTTCTCAACAAACTCTGTCAGGAGATCTTTGTTGCCTGTCATGTGCCTGGAACATCCACTGTCCAAGTACCAGACTGAAGATTTCAGAGTTTCTCCTTTGTTGAGGTCCACTGAGCCCTGTAACCAAAATCAAGCTTTAGGTACCCATTTTGTGTTGGGTCCTACCAGGTTAGCTGTACCTTTCGGAATCCAAATTTTCCTTACAGTTCTAATTACTTTAGAATGGCTAATTTATCTTCCATAAACATCTACATAGATTATTATCTCCCTAGGTGCCTTGAGAGTAAACTTTCTATGGGTGTCAGCCTTTGAAGGAACATGAACCTTCTTTACATTCTTTCTTTTAGGCTTGGGTGCACCTGGCCTAAGTTTTTGTTGATAAAGGTATGACGAGCCTTTTCCTTTAGGCACAAAAGGAATAGGTCTTGTGTATGAGTTATTCCTTGAGGAGTGCTCATGCCTGGGTGCTTTCAGCTGAGGTTGCTTCATCTGTGAAGACCTCAGCTGATAGTACCTCTGCTGAGATCTATTCTGATTAGTCAACTGAGCCTTTCCATTTGGTTTTGGCTGAGTTTGACTTCTCTTTTGTTGGACCTCAGCTGGTCTTTTACCTTTATCTAAAATCTGTGGTTGAAAGGTCACAGACTTAACAAAAACTCTCTTTGTGCCACTTGAAGAAGCAACACTCAGAGGACCTTCTGAAGGTTTTCGAATAAAGCCTATTCCACACTTGTTATTTGGATTGATCTGAAAGTTTTGAATCTCCTCTATGGCAAGAGAGGGTTTGTTAAGAGCATTAATCCTTTTTAACAAGGTCTCTTCAGATTTATGTAAGACATCAATTGTCAGGAGAGAATCCTTTACTTGGCTTACCAGTTTTAAGTTTTCTTCAGTTAATTTTATCTTAGATTTAGTAAGATCTTTTATCAGTTGATCTTGTCATTTCCTTGACTCTTGAGGGTTTCCACCTCTTTTGTCAATTCAATGGTAGACTGAGCTGAGTTAAGATCTGCCTGATTTCCAGACTCAATTAACTTAGAGTTTTCTCTCAGGAGATTTTTGTTTTCATCTTGGAGACAAAAACTTGCTTCTTGCAACCTTGAGAAATCAATCATCAATTGTTCCAAAGCGGACTGAAGATTGAGTTCCTCAGTTGACTCTGAGCTCAGCTCAGGTGAGTGTTCTAGAGAAATGGATGGTTTAGATTGTACCTCTGGTTCTTCTCTTGCCATGAGGCACATGTCATCATCACTGCTGTCTGAGAACAGTCCATCAGATGACTCCAGATCTTCATCAACATCCTCAGCCACCATGGCTTTCCTTTTTCCATATCTCCTGTCTCTTTTGGCTTGCCTTTCCTTTCCTTTCTTTCCTTGGTGCTTAGTTGGGGACAATCATATTGAAAGTGCCCAACCTTCTTGCATTGGAAACATCTATTGGCATCATCACTCTTTTCTTCAGTAGACTCCTTGGTCTTTGATGATGAACCTTCACCTCTGGTATAGTTCTTGTAATCCTTCCTCTTTTCCAGCTCAGTTGAGCTTTTCTCTCCTTCTCTGGTGTCTTTTTGTGGATAACTTCTTCCTTCTCTGTAATCCCTGTAAAATCTTTTATACTTGCCAAACGGGCTGTTAAGTTTCTCAAACCTTCTAGCCATCAGGCTGAGTTCCTTCTGCATCTCAGCCCTGCTTGCCTTTGTACTCTTCTGTGGCTTTGGGGATGTTGGCTCAGTTTCTTTAGCTTTGAAGGCAACTCCCTTCTCAGCTGAGGTCTCATCAGGAGCTCTTTTCCTGTTAAGATCAAACTCTTAAGCCTTAAGTTCTGAGAATACCTGTTGCATAGACATGCTGGACAAATCCTTGGTATTCTGCATCATCACAGAGTATACATCCCATCTTGAGGTTAACCCTCTCAGGATTTTTAACGCAACTTCTCTTTTGGTGTATACTTTTCCCAGAGAATTTATCTCATTCATGATGTCAGTGAACCTCCCATCAAGCTGGTCAATGGTCTCAGTGGTCTCTATGGTGAATTGCTCATACTTTTGAACAGCTACAGAAAGCTTGTTCTCCTTTATCTTGTCAGTTCCTTCACACATGAGAGCAAGAGTATCCCATAGTTCTTTTGCAGTCTTGCAATGGATCACTCTTCCCATTACAGAATCTGGAATGGTGGTGTAGAGAATATTCATGGCTATGAAGTTGAGGTTGTTTCTCCTCCTTTCATCTGCAGTAAATTTATCTTCATCCTTGGGCCATTCTTCTCTTGGATCTGCAATAGTCTCAGCTGTGGTTCTAGGGTTAGGGGTCATAAAAATAAATGGACCTTTAGTAATTACCCTTAACATTTCATCATGTACACAGGTAAGATGAGCTCTCATTCTTATCTTCCAAAAGTTATAATTTTCCACTGAGAATTGTGGAAGTTTGTGAGGGGACATGTGGTTCAAGGGATTAACTCCCATATTGTTCTCTGCTTGTGGTGCTACCCTAGCTGCATTGTCAGCCATGATATCTAAACAAGTTTATCAAAAGATCAATTCAGATGACCAAATAGAGAATACCTTTAGCACAAGGTATACTTAGAACAATGGTCTTTTGAACCACTGCTCTGATACCAATTGTTGGTCCCGAAACGAGTAAATAGGTGTATGGGGGGGAATACACCCGTAGTTACAAATTTAAACCTCTTGAAGACTTATCAGGTTACTTTAGATAGTAACTCGTCAGTGGACTTTAAGTCTGCTGAGAATTACTTATGAAAGCTTACTGAGATAATACCTCCACTGAAAGCTCAAGACTTTCAGTTGAACTACTATCTAATTAGCTTTCAAATGCGGATTAGTGAGCCCTTTAGAAAAATTGTTTTACTTGATAAACTTGAGAGAATAACACACACTTAGAAAATAGCAGAAAGTAAGTACACAAGGTATAAAGTGGTTCAGAGATGAATCTCCTACGTCCACTGCCCTGATTAAACAGGAGAATTCCTTTCACTTGGAATTCCTTGTGTTATAGTGCCAAGGTGCACTAATCAATTAATCCTCTCTTAGGATGATTGATCACTAGGATATATCCAGGTCCTAGTTCCCACAAAAACCAGCTTTCAGACTGATACGAATAATCAGCTTACTAACACCACTTAACAATAACTCTCAACCTAACAACTGAGTAGGGTTTTGGTTCCAACTGGTGTGAGATCATCCTTACAGTTTAGCTCAAGGCTTAGGATGAATTATCTCTTCCTAAGGTTTGGATATAGCTTTTAGGCTTGGTTACAGAAGGCTTGTTTTGCTATCTACAAATGTGAAACACTTGGGAAACAAAGGTAATTTCGAGTGCTTCTAAAAGGTTATAAATGTAGAGATAACTTTGATCTTGTGAGTTTCCTGTGCATAGAAATGAGCACGTCCTTCTGTATTTATAGGCTTCCTTGAAAATCTTCCCTTTGAATTTGAATCTTCTCAAGTAAGTCTTTTTGTATCTGATTGGTTTAAACAACTCTATTTGAAGCTTTAAGTCTTGTCAAGAAACGGCTGAAAGACCATGCCTTGTTAACCAACTTTCTGTAGAATGCTAGGGAAAGACTTTTGATACTTGTCAGTCTAGGACATGTAGGCTGTCAGTAGAGTACACCTACGTGTCATCTTCTTATTGGGCCTTCAGTCTGCTTGCTCAGAATCCTGTCCTGCTTTAAGGTGGAACTCCTCTGAGAGAACCTTCTTAATTCTTCATTAATTGTAAGCTTCACTGAAATTCGTTTTGCCTTGTTTTAACCAGATTAACTAACAATTTTTAATGTGTTTAGCATTTAATGTGCTTTGTTAGTTCTCATCAGTGGACCTTGGTCCTCACCTGATGGTTTTAGTCTTAGTGAGAATGCACTTAGAAAATATTCAAGACATAGACTAATCTTCAGATCACTCGTTCTCAGTGGACTTCGACTTCAGGAGACTTCATTCTTCAATACACTCTAGAAATTTATAAATGCACTCCAGTTCCTTAACATTTGAACTGAATTAACTAAGTACTAACTCTACTGAACATTTTACTTACAAATAACCTAGGAGGAATATTTTGGCATCTTAATCAAAACTTAAGTCTATATAATTTCCGAACAGACCTCTATGGACCCACAAAGGAAACTCGGTATTTACGTTGGATACGACTCTCCATCCATCGTGAAATACCTCAATTCTTTGTTCGGGAATTAATTAACGACCCGGTTCGTTGATTGCACGTTCGATGAAGATTACTTCCCGGCATTAGGGGGAGATCCGAATTCAAAATTGAATGAATGTCGGGAACTTAAGTGGAACGTAAGTAATCTTCAGTATCTAGATCCGCGCACTAATCAATCTGAACTAGAAGTTCAGAAGATCATTAACTTGCAAAACTTAACAAATAATCTGCCAGACATGTTCACTGACCATAGAGGTGTAACTAAATCGCATATACCTGCAGTAAATGCTCCCCAAAGGGTTGAGGTTCCAAGTAAAACGAGTACTCATGCCCCCACATGCCAAAAGCGTAAGGGGCCCTCAAGAGATAGTAACACACCTAAACGAAAGACTAGCAAATTTGGTCAGTCGAATGTAAAATCTCTAGAAGAGATCCGTCTAGATAACTCCAAGTCTCTAGGAGACGAGAGTCCTAGTGATGAAGCACGTGCACAAAATATTCCATGCACTAGGATCGTGGAACGACCAGACCCAAATACAATGGGATATGAGGAAGGTCTGGTTGACGTAAACGTCAAAGTCTCTGTGAATTTCACAGATACGGGAGAAACATGTAATATAAATATTACTGTCATTGACGACACATTTGCAACGAAATTTTCTCTTTCCATTAACGATCCGGATCCAGAACCCGAAATTATCGTTAAGTGCTGGAAGCGCTCCGATTGGGTAAAATGGAAAGAGGCAATTGAAGCAGAGCTCGCATCGTTTAACAAAAGACAAGTACTTGACTCTTTCGTTCGTACACCCGCGCGCGCTATCCATGTAGGTTATAAATGGGTTTTTGTACGAAAACGAAATGAGAAAAATACTATGGAGAGGTATAAAGTGAGGCTTGTAGCTCAAGGGTTTTTCGCAGAGAACCGGGATTGATTTCGATTAAACCTATTCTCCCGTTATGAACTCAATGTCATGGACTCAATAACGTTCCGCTACTTGATATCTTTGGCAGTTAAAATGAATCTCCAAATGAGATTAATGGACGTAGTAACCACATACTTATACGGATCACTAGATGCCGACATTTACATGAAAATCCCCGATGGATTTGATATTCCTCAAATGAGGGATGGTGAAAACCGCAGTATGTATAACACACAACTACAAAAGTCATTGTACAACCTGAAGCAATCGGGCCTCCGACTTAGTGAATTCCTTCAGAAGAAGGGATACACATTCGATAAAGTTTTCCTATGCGTATTCACGAAGAAATCACAAGTTAGTTTTTGCATCATATCCGTCTATGTTGATGACCTAAACATAAACGGAACATGCAAAGAGATTGAAGAAGCCAGTTCAATCTTGAAAGCTGAATTCGAAATGAAGTCCTTGGGTAAAATCAAGTACTGCCTCGGCTTGCAGATCGAGCACCTCCCAGAAGGAATCCTTATTCATCAGTCGACCTACATAAAGAAGGTATTGGAGAGATTTCTCATGGATAAATCTCATCCACTTAGCATCCCTATGGTTGTTTGATCCCTCGAAGTGTCTAAGGACCCATTTAGACCAAGAGAAGATTCAGAAGAAATTCTGGGGCCAGAAGTTCCTTATCTTAGCGCTGTTGGAGCTTTGCTCTATCTCACAAATCGCACTCGGCCGGACATTGCATTTGCTGTCAATTTGCTTGCGAGATTTAACGCTCCTCCTACAAGGAGATATTGGAATGGTGTTAAGCACGTTCTACGATACCTCCAAGGGTCTCAAGATCTTGGACTGTTTTATCGTAAGAACCAAGACAAAACCTTAGTAGGTTATGCAGATGCTGGCTATTTGTCTGATCCCCACAACGCCATATCCCATACTGGTTACCTTTTCTCTGTGGTGGAACCGCAATCTCATGGAGGTTGGTTAAATAATCCATGGTTACCACGTCTTCAAACCACTCAGAGATCATAGCTTTATTTGAAGCCGCACGAGAATACGTTTGGTTAAGGTCCTTGGTAAAACACATTGGTGACTCGTGTGGTATCGCCAAAGGCGATACACCTTCCACCATTATATTTGAAGACAACGCTGCTTGCATCGCACAAATGAGTAATGGGTACGTCAAGGAAAACCTGACAAAACATATTTCACCTAAGTTTTTCTACCCATACGAACTCCAGAAGAGCAACGTAATTACCATTCAAAAGGTGCAATCTAGTAACAATCTAGCAGGTCTGTTTACTAAATCCTTACCTACGTCTACTTTTGAAAAGTACGTTCGCGATATAGGAATGCAAAGACTTAAAGTGATGTTGTCTTCAGGGGGAACGGTAACCCCGAAACATATCTAGAAGATTTAGATCTAGAAGATCAATAACATTCCTCCCTAACTTATTATTTGGCCGAAACCTAGCATGTGGAGTTTTTATGACAAGACATTTATGTTATGTTATAATGTCCAAGGGGGAGTGTTGTAAATCTAGAAGATTTATTATTCCAAATCTAGAAGATTTGATGTGGACATTACTTATGGACCAAGAAACCCAACGGGCTTTATATCTTAGAATAGGGTTTTATTCTTATAAATAGATCATTGTATTCATTATTGTATATATACCTCATACACAAGATCATTAGTGAAACTCCTGGCTTGGATCGTCCCCAGACGTAGTCCTTTCGCATGAACTGGGTCAACAAACGATGTCTCTTTAATTTATGCACTTATTTACAACATAAATAACCTATAAAACCTACCATTTAGTTTCATCATAATTATTATTCTACTCTTAATCCTCCCAATACTAATTTTGACAAAAGTTACACTGTCTCTCATCTTTAAAAATATTAATAGACATCTAATCATTATAATCACACTCAAAAGATAATGTAATAATACAACATTATTCACTTCTTAAATCGTAAAGTTAAATTCTACCTTATTCAAATATTCACTAATAATATTATAATCACACTCAACATATAATATAATAATACAACATTATTCACTCTTAAATTATATATTAAAATTATACCATATTCAAAAATCCAAAACTAACACACATTTAAAAGTCCCCTGCATTTCAATAACCAATTTTTAAATATCACTCAAACCTAAAAAAGATTATCAATTTAGGGTTTATTTTCGAGTGTTTATTTATAAGCTTTTATTGTAATATCAGAGTTTAGGAAGAGATCATATTCTTAACACTATGTTGTTCATTGTAAATGATCCACCATCCTTACGTTGGAAACCAAACATATAATCTTTCCAACATACTTGGACAAAATATCTGACCACCAAAACACCATCCTCTGTTCTCACAAAAAAATTCCAAAAATTCTCGTCATCAATCTGCGAAAAAAGGGTAAATCATAAATGGACGACCAATTCATTTTTGCTACCAAACTCAAGGAAGAATGCAAGTTATTTTCCGTTGATGGGAGCCAATCTTTCGATTATTTCAAGATCTAGGTTCACATTAAGTGTGTCGAATTGCAATTAGTTAATTTTCCATTTTCATGCTTTGTTGGTAGTTCAGTAAATGTGTATTGGAGTACGACAATGATCTGAGGAATATTTTCATGCTTTATAACCATTCTTCATTGAAAATAGTGTTCATTGATGTATACATAATTGACCTTGAAAGTCATTCTGATCATCATGGTAGAAAAGATTGTGATGAAATGCATAGTGTTATTATCTTATCAGAATTCTGAAATCATGGTCAATTTGAAGAGTTTTGTGGTAACCTTATTATACCTAGCTACGATGAGTGTCCAAAATTTGCTAAAGTCTTTTTATCAAATGATGACTAGGCTAACATATCGAAGGGTGGAGTTGTTCCCTTTTTCCAGACGGTATTGTTGGTTTTAAAGATGCAATTATTAAGTACTTCAATATATTTATGTGGTTTGTACCAAGGATGAAAACCAAAGGTGTGATTGGAGGTAAAGGCAATGTGGCCTTCTATTACAGAGGAAAATTGGTTAATGTCGAGACAAAAATGATGGGACCTAGAATTATGGGTGAACTAATGTTGGAAAGCCTCAAGAACGATTAGGGATGACAATGGGCCAGGTGTAAACCTGCACCCACCACGAAGTCTTCCAGTACGGGCCGGGTAAAAACCCTGTCAAACGGGTCCGGGGGCGGGTTTGAACCCGTTTGACCGAAACCCCACTGTATCTGGGACAAGTCCTGGTATTAGTTGGACCCGCCCCATATATAATATATAGATATATAAATTTATATATACATATATATTATACTAATTAAATATTATTAAAATTACATTGAGAGAGAATAAAGGTGATGTTCTGTTCCAGCTTCCAAAACCTCCTCACGGAGGCGCTCCCCACCACAAGCTGGCGGGGAGTGGTAGTGGTTACTGGTTAAATGATAAAATGCTCTCTTTATTATGCAAGGCATGGATATGAATTTCACATCTTTCCTTTTAAGCTATCCTTTCATATCTGTCTCTCTCTACCTGATCTTGTTTCCCCTTCCTCTCTTCTTTATTATTTTCTTGAACGCTCAGATAACATATATATAATTCTTTATTAAGTTTTTCTTTTTGGGAAACGATGAGATAATTTATCGTTCTTCCTAGTTTCGTCCTCTAACTTCCTTCGATTACATGGATCCTGCAGCCTTCGCCTTGATTGAGGCTGTGGCCGCTAATTTCACAGTGGCGATTCTCTCCCTCAAGCCGACAAACCCTACTGCCGACGCCATAGTCACAGTTCGGAGCGTCGCCGCCCCTAGGGGTGGAAATGTCTCCGTCCACGTCATAGTGCCCAAAATTAGATTACCACCTGATCCCGGGAATACGGGTAATTTACGTTCCATTGATTTACCTAATCATTCAAATATTACGGTATCTGTTGGTGCCCTTTTACCCTCACAGGTTAGGATTGATTGCGGGGGTACGATAACCCAGAAGGGTTTGGCTTCCGCTCCGCACGGTGTGGATTTGGGCCTGAATACAGGCAATAATACGACGTTCAATTCGAGATGCTGTGTAACATCTCATGTTACACAACAAACTAGTATAATCCAACCCGCTTTAATGGTGAATTATGATATTTTAAACCCTACAGTTGCTACTTGTAATGATAATACTTTGCAGGGAGAGGGTTTTATCCAGGATTTGCAACACAAATCATTCGTAGAGATCACTCATGGGCTGAGGCTTCATGATGCAATCCCAGTGCAGAAGGGCGACCATCTTTCTGTGGTTATTGACGATGTCATGTATCAAAGAGGTCTCCGCGAACATGAAAATTTGGCAGAGTGTTTATCGCCCCAGGCACGAAACCAACCCCTAATCATGATTCTATCCGTGCGAAGCTTGAAACCCTTTGGGGTATCAGTGGAGACTGGTCTTTTACTATCATTGGAAGGGTTTTTTTTATCTCATTCAAATACCGGTTGGCACGGATAGGGAGATAATTTTTATGCGGAAGACATGGAAATTGGATTGCGGCTCTATTAGGCTTCAAAGATGGGTTCCTGAGTTTAATCCTTAAAGGCGCAATCCCCGATTATTCAAGTGTGGATCAGAATTTTTGAGCTTCCGATGGAGTACTTCTATGAACCAATAATTTGGGCTATCGCTTAGGCAATTGGTCCATTTATTACAGTGGATGAGAGGACCAAGAAAAGACAAATGTGTCTATGCACGGGTTTTAGTGGAATTGGACCTAACCAAGGAGAAAGAATGGTTTGTCATGTTCGAAAGGGAGGGACATTGCTCCACAGCTTTGATTGGATATGAGAGGCACCCAGATTATTGTCAACATTGTTGTGTCCTTGGACACGGCTCATTGTCTTGCCGGTCGGATAATTCGAAAAGAAAGGGTATGGAACAGAAGGGTTCGGCCCCTACTACAACTGCCCCACATATTAAGGAATGGATTAGAAAAACTCATAATGTAACCCCCACCGTAGAGGTTGAGGAAGTTGATACTATGACGGGTGCGGTGTACTTGAGAGAGGTGCAAGCGATTTGGAGGCAGAAGACGATTGCCTCGCTACCATTTGCTGCAAATGTGTTGGCAGATATTAAGGATGGTTGAGACTCGAATATGTCCCAGGATAAATCGGGAGAGAACTCTCTATCTAATAATGAGAATCTGGAGTTACAAGCGTTCAATAAGGAATTCCCTCTTATAGGGAGAGTATCACCCCCTCACATTACCTCCTCTGCCCGAGGCCCTATTGCCACTGCAGATGGGGATGTGCAGCATCATACGGATGAGGAAGGGCATCATCAATTGGAGGAATACACTAATGACTACCTCACAAATGAGGTGCATGCTGCTGTTACGGTGAATCAAAGAACGGCGAAGGGTAGGAAAGCCAAGAAAGCTACCATACTGACTAAGGAATACCTCCTTTGAAATAAGACTTCGGTCTCGGAGGTAGTAGACAAAGTTAAAGCACAAACTTTAGTTCCTTTTTTGGTGGCTTCCTCGAGACCACAAGCTGCAGACATGTCCCGGGTTGAATCCTGGGCAGATAGATACGAAAACATGCCGCTGAAGCACGACTTAGAAGGGTCTGATCAATGAATTGTCTTGCATGGAATGTGCAAGGTCTGGGCAACAACCTTACGAAGGATGCCCTGGTAGAGGTTTGTTGTAAAAATAATCCGGATTGTCTTGTTATTCTTGAGCTGAAGATCGATTTTGATGTCATATTGCCGGCGTTCTGGAGGCGTTTGAATCTAGTGAAGGTTGCAATTAATGAGAGGCCTCCGAGGAAGCCAAACATTTAGGTCTTTTACCGTTTGGAGTTTATCCCGCATGTAACCATTGAGCTTACTTCCAACCAAGCTGTGGTTTTACATTATTCGGATTCATCTCGGGATTATGTTTTGGGCTGTGTGCATGCTAGTAATAATTATGTAGAACACCGCCAATTATGGAAATCTCTTGAGCCTTTTAATTTAAATAATCTCTATATTTGTGGGTATTTTAATGCCGTTTTGGGGATGCATGAGAGAAATTCTAGGGCAACCTCTGTGACGGGGCCTATACAAGAGTTTCAACAATTCATAAATGATGCGGAGCTTATGAATTTATATATGAGGGGTTCTGTCTTTACTTGGTCTACTCGTCAACTGAGGAGTTACATTGCGGCGAAGTTAGATAGATTTTTAGCCAACGAGGGTTTTTTGCATGGGTGGTCTTCTGCGGAGGCCCTGGTTTTGCCACAGTTGTCTTCCGATCGCCACCCTATTCTCCTATCTCCCAAGAGTGGTACTGAGGGGGCTTTTCCCAAGCCTTTCCGGTTCCAATCAATGTGGATGCAACATAAGCATTTTATGGAGGTTGTACGGGGTAGCTGGACTGCTGGTGGGTTTGACCGAAACCCAATAAGGCGGTGGCAAGTAAGCTGAAAGCTCTCAATGCAACGCTTAGGAGCTGGAATATATCGGAGTTCCGGAATATCTACAACGATATTGAAGTTGCTACGACTGGACTTGATCTAATTCAACAAGAAATTGCATCATTTGACGACTCAGAGCCTTGTTATGAAAGGGTGCTTGAGGCTACGGTGACTTTTAACAGATTTTTGGGTCGCCGGGCATCTCTTGTTCGACAGCAAAATCGGCTTGCTTGGCTCAAGGATGGTGATAAAAATTCTAAATTCTTTCATCGCATTAACTCCGCTCGTAAAGTTAAGTTCTCTATCTCTACTATGTCCATTGATAATGTGCTTTTTTCTGAGGTGCATGAGGAGGAGGAGTTGGATTTCTCAAGTTTGGATCGTTTTATCACGCAGGTTGTCTCTTCTCGGGATAACTTGGAGCTTATTTGCATCCCTTCTAATGAGGAAGTTCGTGAGGCAGTTTTTAGTATAGAGGCCTCTAGTACCCCGGGACCTGACGGTTTTGGGGACAATTTTATCAACATTGTTGGGACATCATTGGTGGTGATATTGTGGATGTACTGCGGTATTTCTTCACGGAGAGATATATACCGTTGGGGGTTAACTCCAGCTTTGTCACTTTAATTCCAAAAGTGCAAGGGGCTTTGATGGTGGAGGATTTCCGACCCATTGTGATGGACAATTTTCTTTTCAAGATATTTATGAAAATCCTGGCATCTCGTTTGGGAAAATTTATTAGTACATACCTCTCTCCCTTCAGTTTGGTTTTATTCCGGGGAAGAGAATTCATACTTGTATCACATTGGCCTCTGATGTCGTTAACTCCTTGGATCATGGGTCTATCGGTAATATGGCGATTAAAATTGATATGGTTAAAGCTTTCAACACTATCTCTTGGAATTTTCTGATTATTGGCATAACGAAAATGGGATTTTCTAGCAACTTTGTTGAGATGATAATGAGTATCCTGACTTCCACTCGGCTTTCTATTTTGATTAATGTCTCGCCCCGGGGGTATTTTGGCTGCTCTAGAGGAGTTTGATAGGGTGATCCCTTATCTCCTCTCTTATTTTGCATTGTGGGGGATGCCCTGGCTAAGTGGCTGGATTTCGAAGTGGGGAGGCATAACATCAATACTTCTAGAAGAATGTCGAGATACTTGCTTTATGCTGATGATATTTTACTCTTTGCCCGTGCTACTACGAACAACATTGACGTTATACATAACATTTTGCACTAGTATGGGCAGCAGTCCGGGCAGGTTTATAATCCAAGAAAGTCAAAAGCCTACTTCGGCAGGCTAACATTAGACGGCACTTGACGAATGTCACTAGTATTGTGGCGGGTAATCTTCCATTTCAATATTTGGGAGTTTCTTTATTTCGTGGGAGGCCGAGACTTCGACACCTTAATGCTATTGCAGATGGGGTTATTGCTAAATTTGGTAGATAGAAGGGTAACTCACTTTTATTGGCCGGTGGAAATGTTTAATTAATTCGGTAATCATTGCTTCCTTGGTCCACTCTATGATGGTGTATTTATGGTCTTGCGGCCTAGTTCAACGAGTCGAGAGGGCCATGCAAAATTTTCTTTGGTCTGGTAATATTCATAAGCAAGACTTACCTCGTGTTGCTTGGGCTAGATGTTGTGCACCGTTGAGTGGGGAGAGGGGGGGGGATGGGCATCCGTTCGGTTCATCTTGCCAATCACTCCTTTCTTTGCAAGATGGCATGGGATATTATGGCGGATGGTTTTGCGGCTAATTCTTTCTTGCATGAGAGATACTTGACGAGCAAAGGAGTGTCACATCTCTTCCGACGTGCTTCTTCCATCTGGACGGGTATTCGCACGCATTTGCCAAGAATTCAGGAGGGTTCTCGTTGGCTTGTTGGCATTCACTATAGTATTAACTTATAAAATGATAATTGGCTTGGATTTAGGATTGCCAAGAGAGTCGAGGTTCCTACGGAGGTGGCGGAGCATCTTACTAGCTAAATCCATGATTATTATTTTGATGGGATGTAGCACTTCGATTAGAGACTTATTCTTCACTTACCGGATATTGTCATTGAAATTCTTAATATGAAGGTGGGTCGGAAGGATACGAGGGTATGGCCTGGTACTTCCAGTGGCGAGTTAACGACCAAGATTGCTTATGATTTTTTTAGAACTCCTTACCTTAGAGTAGGGTGGGCGAAATAGATTTAGGAAGCTTCATTCCGCAATACAGGAGTACCACTACCTGGCGAGCCATTCTAGGGAAGTTACCTTCTCTCTTGATGTGTGTAGTATTTGTTATAATGGGGTTGATGATATAAACCATGTCTTTACGGATTGCTTTCTTGCACATGCACTTTTGAGTGAAATCATGAGAATTTTTTATACTCATATTTGCACGGATAATGGGTTCTTGGATGTTGTTGTTCAGGCCATGCATATGCGGTTCAATACCCAGGTTACGAACATTTGGAGGCTGACTTTCGTCTCACTCATATGGATCATTTGGACGACAAGAAATCAGACTCGGCATCAAGGCACAAAGCCGACGGTTTCTGGAGCTTTGGTTCGGCTTTTTGCGTTAGTTAAGGAGGGAGAGAATTTCTCCCTGGGCTATTCCGATAAATCGGTGAAGGACCTGTTGGCTTTGCGACATCTTCGACTCCCTTTATGTTCGAAGCCCCCGACTCGCATGGAGTCTTTTCGATGGCGCCCGCCTGAGCCGGGCTGGTACAAGACAAACATTGACGGGAGTCTACACTGTAACGCCCCAAAATTCAGAAAGTTGACCTTTGAGGTCACAACGTCCTAAACCCGAGTCATCACTTAGTGAACCATAAAAACTGAGCCAGAAATTTTCTTTATAAAAGATAAAACAATAAATATAATTATACAGATGCAGCGGAAGAACTTAACATAATACTTATTTGAGAAAACATCAGTTTGTTACTTAATGAAAACCATCATCCCATTACTTAACAAGGAAACATCCCGACGAGTCCTGGGTATGACTCTCGAGGCATTAGTGACAAAAGATTAACAGTAGTATTAAAATAGCATAATGTCTCAATCTTGATAAAAGCAGTTTATTTAATTAATAAGCGGGAGTGGGAAGCAATCATCTACGGCAGCTCCCTGACCTCAGCATCATAACCTGAAAATGTTTAGAGAGGGGCGTGAGATAAAATCTCAGCGGGTAACCTGTATGCTGTTATACAGATTGTCAGGAGATCCAAAAATAATAATACTTTTAAGATTTTCACCTTTCAGTTGGTTCATTATAATTTTTGGTCATATGTATTTGTTTTCTTTAACATACAACTTATAAACACAAATTTAGAACAAAGCATTCATATGGCTCGAAGGCGCATAATTCATATGGCTCAAAGGCCCATCAATCATACGGCTCAAAGGCCCATCAATCTCCTTTCTCATTCATATGGGGGGCACCGGTGGCATTTCCACCGCGTCTTTGTCCCTAAAAATATGGGGGCACTGGTACTCTTTCAACCACATCCTTATCCCTGTTGGGGGGGCACCGGTAGCGACTCTACCGCATCCTTGTCCCTTAAAGTTTGGGGGCACTGGTACTCTTTCAACCACATCCTTATCCCTGTTTGGGGGGCACCGGTAGCGACTTCACCGCGTCCTTGTCCCTTCCGTCCTTATCCCTCCATCAGCTTCCCTTACAACTTTCACATAGTTCACAAATCACATACCACATGCTCACATTGTTATAAATCGCATACTCGCAATCACATTCATAAGATTGTTCATGTCTTTTACTGATATTCATTATGTTTGTTTCAGAAAACTGACAACAGTCCATATAACATTAACTAACTATACAGATAGTGTCACCCACCTGGAAACTTTTAGAGATAAAGTTTAACTTCTTGACTGCTTAGAACAAAGGCGACCTCCGAGATTCCGAGCTAACCCCACTTTACCTAACACAGTCCGTTCATTTAGTCATCGTTCATTCTTTTAGTTTATTACTCAACTTCACATCATACTTAGGACTTTTCTATAATAGGGAAAGTATTTATCCTATTAAAACAGTCCTAGGGTAGTAAGGTTACTCTAATTCAATACGGGTTCACCGGTTGGGGTTTTGGATCTTCCGGGTTCATTCAACACTCAAAAGAAAGTAAAACACTCAAACACATTCTTGGACAAGTAAACACAAGTCATTCATATACCTAAAGCATGCTTGTTTATAAAAGTATCACTTATTACTTCTTCCTAGTGTTACTTATTTAACAAAAGACATACATATATGTATTAACTGAAAAAGATATTTATACTTACTGGAAAATTATGAAATTTTAGTATGTTATACATCGGATGATATGAAACAAAGTTCATTAAGGGTACCAAGTCATTTGATCTACGAAAATAGGGTACATTTGCATTTAAAAATAGAATAGTAAGACATTCGTCAAAACAGTGTACATTAAAGTCTAAAAATCATATCTCACAGTAGATACATTCAAAAATCATAAAATTAGAATGCTGAACCAGCAGAATTTGCTCTTGTTATTATCTGGAAGTCTTCGAAATATTCATCCATGTCGATTTTTTCTTGAATTCAACCTCTGATATTCATTAAGGTGAGTTCGATCAATTTTATATGTGTTATTGTTGGGACAATATTTATTTTGAGTTAGATCTCAAAACCCTCGAAAAGATGATCCGCCCGAGTTTAGTTCTGGATTATTGTTTCGTGGACTAATCAACGCCTAAAAGACGGATTACCTTGCCAAATAAGGCAGAAGTTAATGCCTAAAAGGCGGACTGGATCCACATCGAGAGGCAAATTAGGTGACACTGGTGAAGGCGAAATAATCAACACGTAGTTACAGATCACACCTCGCCAATCAAGGTGGAAAGTCAATGCCTAAAAGACGAACAAATCAATGCCTAGAAGACGGATTAGCTCGCCAAATAAGGTGGAAAGCCAACGGCTAACAGGCGGACTGGATCCATGCCGAGAGGCGAATTAGTTGAGGCCGGTGAAGGCGAACTAATCTACATCGAGTGGCATATCACACCTCGCCAATCAAGGCGGAAAATCAACGCCTAAAAGATGGACTGATCAACGCCTAGAAGGCGGATTACCTCGCTAAATAAGACAGAAAGTCAATGGCTAAAAGGCGGACTGGATCCACGCCGAGAGGCAGATTAGTTGATGCCGGTGAAGACAAACTAATCAACGCCGAGTGGTGGATAACACCTCGCCAATCAAGGCAGAAAGTCAACACCTAACATGCAGACTAATCAATGTCTAGAAGGTAGATTACCTCGACAAATAAGACAGAAAGTCAACGCCTAAAAGGCGGACTGGATCCACGCCGAGAGACGGATTAGTTGACGCCGGTGAAGGCGAACTAATCAACGCCAAGTGGCGAATCACACCTCGCCAATCATGGCGGAAAGTCAACGCCTAAAAGGCGGACTAGTCAACGCCTATGAAGGCAGAAAAATATTTATAGTCTAAAGATGTGACTATTTTTTTAATATTGAGTTATTTACTCGGTGAACAAACTTATCAATTTTACGAAACTATATTCGAAGGTTTAAATAACCAACTGTACTTATTTTACTCAGTACAAATAATTTATTTTTGACATCTCAAAATGACATTAGGATATGTATATACATGCCCCCCGTCTTTTAATGTATATGAAAACTTACGAGTTACAATATTAAAAGAAAGTCAGCGAATGAAAATTGCATTTCAAAAACTGTCCCCGTTTTATAATGTATATGAAAATTTACGAGTTACAATATATTTTAAAAATGAATTATCGGAATAAACCTGATGCGAGTGGGCAAGGAACTGCTCGTAGATTTTTCATTGACGAAGAGGCTTTGAAATTAACCTACTGCTCGTTGATGAATAGATTGCCCCCCTTTCCCATTTTATTCTTTTTTTAACAATGAATCAGACTTAGTTATTTACTTACAAAATGGCCCAACAGTGGCTTTATTCCTGGCCCAACAATTCAAATAAATATCCATGGCCCAAAACTTAGACAACATAAGGGGTGTGGAATCTCTCTGGATGCGGAACCAAAATTCCAGAAAGGTGCGGGGTGGCGGTTGGAGGCCGCGAGAGGCAGCGGCACGGGAGGCGGCGGCATGGGGAGGCTGCGGAGACTGGCCGCGACGAGTGACAGGGAGGATGGTCGCTGGGAGGCGGCCCGCGAGGGTGACTCGAAGGCGGGCTGCGGGCAGGGTTTGGCGGTGAGCGGCGAGTGCTGGCCGGCAGCAGGCAGGCCAATAGGTATGGGGACCCGGAGGCATGCACTGTAGGAGACCGTGCGGGGAGGAGGGGCGGTGATTGTCGTGCCGGGTAGAAATCTAAGGGAGTGCGATCACCAGTGCTTTGGCGACTGACTATGGTGGTACCCGGAGGTCAGGCACGGTGTGCAGCATGGTCGTGGCGACTTGCAGCGTGATATCCGACGACGGGGAGCCTCTCGTGGTAGAATTTTGCGGCGGCAAAAAGGTGCTGACCGATTGGAGATGGTTGGAGGTTGCACTTGGCGGAGGTGGCTAGGGTCCATGTGCAAGATGGTTTGCATGGGGAGGCCGCGAGGGTAGTGGCCCTACTTGGTGCTCGGTTGATGGGTTACTCGGTGGCCGCTGGTCAGCGACCCGTGCTTGTGTTCGGTAGCGATGGGGTCGATTTGGGGTGAAACTGTTGTTGGCAGCGCTGTGAGGCCGTGTCGGGCAGCGTGAGTTCTGTGGGTGTGTATATATTCTACATAGTCATCTATTTATACATACTATGCTTATGTAAATATGTATCCTTTGAGCATGTATATATATGTAATCGCATACATATCTGTTGTGAGATCTTTGGATATTCTTTTGTTGAGGTAGAAAGGATGGGAAATCTCTGTAATGTTCTTAGATTTTTTGTTTTTCCCATGGTAGATGAAATGGTGTTTCTTGATTGTTTGATGAAAGTTTGAGAATGGAAAATATATATGTAAATATAATTTTTTTGAGTTTATGGATGAAGATTTGATTATTTGCTATGAACATTTGAAGATATTCTTGATTAATGTTTGAAGATTTGAAGATGTTCTTGATGAATGTTTAAAGATTTGAAGATGAACTTGAAGGTTCTTGATGAAGACTTGAAGACTTGAAGATGTTCTTGATGAACACTTGAAGATTTGAAGATGTGGACTTGAAGATTTGAAGATGTGAAGGACGTTTCTTTGAAGATTTGAAGGTGTTCTTGAAGAACACTTGAAGATTTAAAGGTGTTCTTCAAGAACACTTGAAGATTTGAAGGTTTTCCCGAAAATCTTCGAATTATTTTTGGGGTTTTGTCCCTTCTTCTAGCATCAAATTGTTGAGTGACATTTTCGTAGGAATAAATGTATGTGGCTATTCAGATTATACCCGACAAATAATAAATGTAAACGAACAAGAACAATAGGGGAAGAACGTTTGAGTTCCTCCCTTGAATATGAGAGGTTTTGCATATATGATAAATGAGGGAATTTTGTGAACCCTTTATAATGGGGGTGACCTTCTATTTATAGAGGTTCACCCCCAAAGGCCAAAAAGTGGTCATAAACTTATCTTAACCCTTTATTTTAGGGTTATATTACAATTATTAATCTAGCGACCAATATTAGATCTATAATACATTAAATGCTCATGTCTGATGTAGACTCTTGATCTTGTCGGGTCAGTGTATATTCGGGAATCTACCCTCCTGTCAGGCGAGGATAATTACTTCTATAACAAGTATCCCCATGAGTTATATCACCTCAATTAACTCCATAACAATCTTATTCCACTCTCAAATCTCTTTTATAGAATAACGAGATATTCAGTTAAACCAAATCATTTCTTAAGATTAGCTAGTTAAGAGACACTCATTAATTAACCCTATTTAATCAGATAACCTATTGAGACGCTCGTTAGGTTTAATTTGTTAAATGTATTCCACCTTAAAAACAATAGAAAAATTGGATTATGAATTACGAGACGCTCGCTGCACATAATCCAGATCCATATTACCCCTAGTGAATGATGCACTATTTGTTACTCGTGAATATAAATCATAAAAAACACGGATTATAATTTATATTTTAATTGGAGAATTAATTATGAAATAATCTAGCAGGCCATTGCTAAATCAAACAAAAAAATTCATGAACATTCAACTAAGTAATACGAAAAACTCAAGAGATGAGAATAAGAAAACATTACTAGGAATTAACTGAAAGATAATAATAACTGAGGTTCAACATCCCTCGAACTGGAATACGAGAAAGTCTAGCCAAGTGTCCTCATAACATCTATGGAAAATATGATAGAAAATAATAAAGATATATTCTAGTGGGGTTCTGCCCGTTGCCCTCGGCGTCCTCCCTTTGTGGAAGGTGATAATCCTCTTAAATAGGCAATTAAACCCTTTCAAAGAATGATTCTTGAGCTCGAAGTTACTGAATTTCATTTGTGGGCTGATACTGGGTAAATAGAGTAACACTGGGTCAGCTAGTGTTTGCCCAATATATAATCTTTAAGGTTGACACTGGGTTAAAACAACACCACTGGGTCTGCTAGTGTAGTCTCAATCTAATAGTTCTACAACTCAATTCACTTTGCTTCATACTCATACTTTTTCCACGATCTACTTCCATTGCAATATACTACTAAATACCTGAAATAAGCCAAAATTCCACAAGTGAAGTTATTTGCATCCAAAACATAGAAATGTAGAAAAGTAACCAAGTGCAAACAATATAAATGCATTAGAATGCATATTTAACAATTAAGATTGCACAATTTTTTCTACCTATCAGCATGCATTGCCAACAGTTATATGCATCATCCTACCATGTCACACTAGGCATATTATTGATTGCAAATTTCATAACAATTGTTGCAATTGTTTTCATGTTTGGTATGATTGCAATCTCAATTATGTAATACATTATGTTACGGTTAAAGTCATTTAAAACATTTTGTAATGTAAAATTAAGCAAGAAGTTTATCTATGTACGGAAAAATTCACTATAAAATAAGAGTCATATCAAATTTTGCAATCAAACAAAACCATTTTATATAACTTCAAAAAATAACACTGAAACGCAGATACACGATCCGGTGGACTAATAATATATATATATATATATATATATATATATAACCATCATTGGTTGGCCTAGTGGTGAGGGCTTGAGATTTAAGAGTGTGATGCTCTATAGGCCTCAAGTTCGAAACCCACTAGGTGGGATCAATTCCTGAGATGGGCTAGTACATACAGAGCTAAACTTTGACTTGAAAGAGGACCCCTCGCTAGTGGACGGTGGGTTATGGGTCCCCCGGATTAGTCGGCCAATGAGCCAGATATCGAGTACCAAGAAAATTATATATATATATATATATATATATATATTCAAAATATAAGTATCAATCAAAATGAGATACTCTGCCAAAATATGATTTCACATAACCACAAAATAGATAAATAATAATAGTCTTTCTAGAAAAATTTGGGTAGATAGTTGTCATTGATAACACAAACATGCCCTTTCTGTCAAATTGACGATAGCTGAAATGGCGAACTTCACATGAAACTTACCGTCCTTACATTCATCTGTATATCATGACTTTCCATCGTTTGTGAGAGGGTTCCACAAACTTTGCTTTGTTGGAACTAACTCTTTATTCCACTTTTAGAATTTTTACGCCTTCCAACAAACCACTGAAGAAGCTAACTCTGTATGAGGTCTATCATATGTGTAATGGGGAGAGCCCCATCATCTAAAATACATAAATTGAATGATTCAGCAACATTTGATATCATCTCCCCATATTTGGTGATGTGTGGTGAGTATGTCACTGCCCATTTCTCGTAAGGTAGTTGAGATAACCAATCTTCTACAGTTTTTCCCCCAACATGTTTGAACATGACCATGTTTTTGTTGAATAGAAACACGTTCGGAGCGTAAGCACATGCTTTAAAAAGATCACCTAACTCTGCTTGATGATTATTGGTCCAACCAGAAGAAAAATGTCCCTTCAAGTTGAGTAGCAGATGATATAAACAATATGAGTGATCTGGTTTGTCAAAGATATTGTTGAAAGAGAAAATCAAACCTAGCTTATGTCATAGGTGTAACATATATCCTTCTCATGACCAATTAGATATGTTTTCAGCAAAAGCAATAGCAAAGGCCACTGGGAATAAACCTATGTAGGAAGTGTAAATACATTAATTAAGAAAATTCAATATGGAAAACATGAGTGCCTCTAAACAAATGAAAAATATCCAAGTACACGGAAACAGTTAAATACACAGTACAAAGCACATTAACAAACAACCAAGTCATTCGATGCATATGAGAGATTGTTAATATAGTGAGTGTGTGGCAATTGGGGGGGGGCATTCAAATTTAGAATTTACACTAAAAAAATAAATAAATTTAAGGGTGATAACCATTGTTTCTACCTTTTGTTGTAGCTGCTAACAAGGTGCCCTTAGCACGACCCTTCATGAAGGTACCGACAATAAATAACACGAGACAACAACTTTTGAAAACATCTACACAAGCCTTGAATGAGATAAAAATATGTTCAAAACGGTGTGATCTACTGCTATACTCTAGGGCAATGATGCTACCGGGATTTGTGCACTCCACAACTGCTCCTAAGAATCTTTAAAAGTTCCAAATGTATGGTCCTTTGCTACTTCAACCGTACACCAAGCTTTGCGATAAGGTATGTGAAAACCGTAATCATTTTTTATCAGCGATACCACATCCTTAACACAAAATTGTAATCGTTCTTAGGGATGGCAATGGGGCGGGTATGGGACGGGTTTGGCCTGTCCCAGGAGCCGCCTAGCCCCGCCCCGTGAACTCGGTGGGTTTACCCGGGCCGCCCCGCCAATGTCATTTTTTTAAAATGAATTTATTCCACTATTTCCAGATTGTATGTTGTCTTTAAGAATTTATGTTATATTTCTACAACTCTTCAAGAAATAAATGTTGCCCCCTTTTCTTTTTCTCTTTTGCTCCTTCAAAATTTAAATTTATAGGCTTGTAATTGTTCAAAGTTGGGGCAGTTGCCCATTGTACAGTTATCTGAGCATTCAAGCTAATAACTATTTTATTAACTTTAAAGGAAAACCTAACCCTAAGTCCTAAAGCCGCAGAGATGACATGTGGATCACATGTCGATCCCATGTCGATCCCGCAACTGGAAAACTGGAAAAACCCTTGCTAAACCCAAAAATTCAAGGGAAAACAAAATTCCTCTAATGAGTAATAATTCGAAATAATTCGTTATTCATGTCAGAGTACAAAAATGGCTCAATAAAAGTGGGACAAACCCCCACATATGTTGCACGTGTGTGCACCTTGGCAAGAAGATCCGCTAGGATGTTGCCCTCGCGATAAATATGTATAACACGACTCTGCATCTCCTCTCTAATACGCCAACAAGATTCCCAGAAGGTGTGAATCCTCCAGGGAATACATGCACAAATATCACCCAAGGCAGCCACTTCTAAAGTCGAGTCGGATTCAATCCAAATTTTCCTCCAGCCCATCATGTGTGCAAATGTGATCGCATGAAGCCCAGCATAAATTTCCGCTTCCAAGACCGGGCCAATGCTTATCGGTTCCGAGAAATTCGTCGTGAAAAAGCCACGACAATTCCAAAAAAGGCCACCAACATATATTTCCCCCGTAGCAGCGTGTATGTAACGATCCGAAACCAAATTAGGGTTTTCATGATTTATTTTTAATGTGTTTAAATGAAATGTTTGATTTAAATATATGTGCATGCAAGTTCTAATTTTTCTGGTGACAGACGAGCATTTCGAGCCGAAAAACCCTACTAGCACTTTTTTAGTTTAATCCGTAAAACGGGTCGACTTTTTATATTAAAATTTTAAAGAATTCAAAATGATAAATAAGAATATTTATATGAACCACAAAAATAATATGAATTTAACGGTATGTTCGAATTAAATTTTGGAACAAAAAACCGAACCGAAAAATATCAAAAATACACTGTCGAAGCCAAAATCGCGTCTAAAATCGGGACTACCATAAATGGCAGCCCCAAAATAGTAAAAACCTGCACCTTTGACCCATTTTTTCAGCCATAGTAAGTAGAAGTACATGTAATGATATCCTAAAGCCTACCATAATCCTATGTCCCATCTCATCTCATAACTCTTGTGTTTAATACACACAAGAATACATCACTCTCTCCCCTCTCCTTATGATCAGCCAACCCTCCCCTTCTCCTCCTATATATACCCCTCCAAACCCCTTTCTTTTGTCACATTAGTTCTTGCACTCAAGAGAGAAAAGAAAGAAAGAAAGAAAGAGAGAAAGTTAGAAGTGAGAGTAGAAGGAGAAGGAGCCCTCTCCTCTCCTCCCCCTCTTGGCCTACACAACCACCACCTAGGAGGAGTGTTTCCCCACCATCTTAAAGCCAATGGAGTGTTAGAAGCTAGGATGTTCATCTTTGGTTCCTAATCATCCAAGAAAGAGAGGAAAACTACAAGGGTAAGCCCTATAAACCCATTTCTCTTAATACTTTGATCATATTTTGTTTTGGGCATGAAACCCTTAGAAATGGCATGTTAAGAACCTTTCCCAAGCTTTTTTAAACTGTAAGAATGATATATGAGGTTTGAGTTTAAGATTCCCCACGATTTTGAGCTTGTATGATCGTTTATGAGAAAGTTTGACAAAGTTCGTTTCTACCCGAGTTAGCTACTGTCTCTTTTTTGACGAACCCATTTTGGACCTTTATTGATGTTGAAAAATTATGAAAAATTTCCTGGATGTATTATTTGATGTATATAAGAAACTTTAAAAATTTCGTGGTCATCTGATTTATATTGAGGGATAATAAATTCATGAAAATTTGTATGTCTGAAACCGTGCGAAACTGGGAGCAGCGACTCTATCTAACCTTTTTGCCTATTTAAAGTATTTATAAAATTATAGAAAAATTTGGGGATGTTCCCTTTGTTGTTTTTTAAGATATATCCAAATATCCTAGCATTTTGTGTAATATATAATGAGATATACCTGTTTTAATATTGTGTGGTAAATACTTGACTGAGGTTGATTCTTTGTTTTCAAAAATCCATTTAGCCCTTTTATAAGTGTTTGAAAATCTTAGGAAAATTTGGAGATGTTCTCCATTGAGTCTGAAATGCTATGTAAAATGATTGGTTAATTTTGATTAATTTTACAATAAGTTATGTATTTTTAAGTAAAGCATGTACTGTATGACAAACTATATATTAAACCCGTTTTCCATCAAACATCTGGTAATGTTCCGTAACTCAAATGACTTAGGTTTCTCAATAAAAAATGTTAATTTTTAAGTTTTCTATAACATACAACAGGTAACACAAGCACAACATTCAAGTCGTAAAAACACAAGTTAGAAACTTAATAGTAACAGATTAACAAATTTTAAAACAAGTTAAGTGTTAATGATATATATGTTACGAGGAAAATAAAACTAGTGTTACATATCCTTAATTGACATATATGATATTCATATAACAAATGTATGTTACTGTATGAACTAATATATGTTACTGAGAAAGAATTTACGTGTGTATTTACTCCATGTTACTGGTTAATGTAAATATGTGTTACTTATTTGGGTTAGTTGTGTTACTAGATGAATTACACAATATTAAATATATACTGACTATACATATGTTACACTTTAATGAAAAACTATGTTACTATGTGAATACATACTGCCAGTATATAGAATGAATGGTGTTACTCATACAGTGCACTTGTGTTACAAGTGTCAAGTATATAGTGTCACTGTTTACTATATTGACATGTGACTATGAATGTTACAATGCAGGAGTGCATCATGAACAGGAAAATGATTTGCTATCTAATGATGAACAAATACAGTGTTACACGACATACATAACACACAGAATGAAGGGGACAACTTTGATAGTAAAGAATTAAGTGGTTCATTGATGGGAATGAAAAGGAATACGGTGGATCAGATGTATGAATTGTATTGGGCACATGCCCGTTTGTTGGGTTTTAGTGTACGCAAGACAACAGGAACAATGTTAACAGATGGCACAAACATGTTGATATCCAAATTGTACGTCTGCTCTTGTAATGGTCTAAAGGCGGAAACTGGTGGATCAGTAGCTAAAGAAACAACAACAAAGAGAAGAAATGGAGAGAGCGGGACTAATTGCAAGGCACAAATGAGGGTAAAATTGACTAAAGATGGGAAGTATGAGGTAGCGAAACACACAATGGAGCACAATCATCCATTAACAAGAAGAGAATGGAATCATTTACATCATTCCGAGAGAGCAATCCGTGGTGGAAAGGCTGAAGTGATAGACGAAATGATATCTTCTGGTATACGACCAGCAGACTCCTTTCATTACATGGCTTATAGTGCTAGAGGTGAGGACCAAGTCGGACATACGATGATGGACCACATAAACTATGTGAACCGTACCAAAAGAGGTAACATAGAAGGTGGCGATGCACAAAAATTCATGGAGTTGATATAGCAACAAAAAGAGAAGGAGACTGATTTCTTCTACAGGGTGCAAATGAACGAAGAGGGGAAGCTGAGTAACATTTTTTGGAGAGACTCGACGATGAAAAAAGATTTCGATATATACGGCGATGTACTGGTCTTTGACACGACTTATAAGACCAACAAATATGATCTCATCTGTGCATTGTTCACGTGAATAAACAATCACTGGAAGAATATAATGTTCAGAATAACATTCTTGTCCGATTAAAAAATAAAAACTTTCGAGTGGCTGTTTGACGTGTTCAGGAAATCAATGGGTGGAAGAGGTCCAATCACTATATTCACGGATCAGGATCTAGCAATTGCAAAGGCAATAGAAAAGGTAAAACATTGCATAAATGTTAATACATGCACTAATATTATGTTACTGTGAAAGATAAACATGTGTTACTGACAAAATTAAAGGGTGTGTGGCTGTATGAAAATAAATGTGTTGCTTTAAAATTGCAAAAAAAGAATAATGTGTGTTACTGAATAGTAAATAAATGTGTTGCTATATAAGTATAACATGTGTTACTATCTAAGTACAATATGTGTTACTATATATGAATAAGTTATGTTAGTGCTTCTTAGATTTTCCCAGATTCAAGGCATCGGCTATGTTTATGGCATCTCAAGCAAAATGCGATTAGCAGATTTGGACAGCTAAAGGGCAACAACAAATTTAAGGACACATTCAACAAGTGCTTTTCGGGTTGCAACAATAGAGAGGAGTTTGAGAACTGCTGGAAAGGGATGATTACAGACTATAACCTACAAAATCATGTTTTGCTTAAAAGGCTCTACAGTCTGAAGGAAAAATGGTGCACGACATTGAGCAAGGATTTCTTCTCCGCCGGAATACAATCTTCCCAACGTAGTGAAAGTACAAACAGCTCAATATCTTTCAACTCAAGGAAGTCAACTGGATTGACGGACTTTTATGAAATATTCAATAAAATAGTAAAGGCGTGGAGGGTAAACGAAAGAAATGACGAGTTCCAGTGTCAACGTATGAAGCCAGATTCTACGTTGATGATTAATGGGATTGTGAAACACGCTGGAGAAGTTTACACTCTCATACTTTTCAACACTTGAGAGTGAATTCCTAAAGAGTCTGTCGTGCAACTCCAAAGAGGTGGGAAGAGAGGACACTACATTGGTGTATGAAGTCAACGCAAAGGGTGATATGTATACAATGATTTTTTAACAAATCATGGTTAGGATCAACTGTAGATGTAAGAAATTTGAATAGTGTGGCATGTTGTGCTGTCACTGCATAAGGGTGCTGCATATTAACTTTGTAGATGAAATACTGAATGAATATATATGTAGAAGGTGGACGAGAATTACAAAATCAGATATTTGGGAGAAAAAGACATGGACAAAAATAACAAAAGTACACAGTTCGATTCCATGGAGACAACAAATGACAAGGAAGAGTTACAATATGATTTTGGACTGTGAAAATGATGCCGAAATGAGGAAAATGCTAGAAGATGGACACGAAAGAGATTCATTAGATGCCAAAGCATTCAAGTCCAAATACCAGCCGCAAAAGTCGAACGTAACTCTGGAAGGACTGGATATACAGGATCCTAATCGCTCGATCACAAAAGGCAGAGAAACAAGGATGAAAGTACACTTCAAAAGAAGCCAAAAAAAGAAGACAAGATTACCGATGGAATATGGCACCAAAACACCCAATGCTCATTTGATTTAAATTCATATTGGCCTCTGGAAAATATTGTTTTATACATTAAATATTGTGTTACTGTTCAATTATGTTGATGTTACAAGACAAATTATATTGTGTTACTATTGACTTATGTGCGTGTTACATAGTAAACAAAATACATGTTACTGATTTGATATTGTTTTCTAAGTTAGAAAAATAAATGTGATAGTCTTGGTTAAAAAGGATGGGTTACTATTTAATTATATAAATATATGTTACTGTACAGATATGTTGATGTTACAAAACAGTGTGTTACTATTTAATTATATGTATGTTGCAACTTAGACAAAATATTTGTCAAAGTTTTGACATCGAATTCAGTTGAAATAAGTTAAAATCCATCAAGTAATTTAGTTAAAAAAAAGTGGTACTGTTCAGATATGTGTGTGTTACTATTTAATTATATGTATGTTACAACTTAAACAAAAATATTTGTCAAAGTTTTAAACATCAAATTCAGTTGAATAAGTTAAAATCAATCAAGTAATTTAGTAAAAAAAAATGTGTTACTGTTTAGATATGTGCATGTTACTATTAACTTTAAATGTGTGTTACAACGTAAACAAAAACACTTGTCAAAGTTTTAAACATCAAATTCAGTTGAAAAAAGTTAAAATCAATCAAGTAATTTATTTAAAAAAAATATGTTACTATTTACTTATGTGTGTGTTACTATTCACTTTAAATGTGTGTTACCCATTATTATAATGGGTGTAAAAAGGTAAAAGCATTCACTAAAAAAGAGGACAAATATATATATATATATATATATATATATATATATATGTATATATAAATCTAAAAGAACATAGAATTCATCAATATTAAGCCATTCCAACAGAATTACCCACCAAAAATACCAAATGTACGTTAAAAACCCTGGAAACTACAACATAATCTCTAAAATCCTCGAACCTTAATGTATGTCAAACCCCTGAAAATTATCGAACCAACTAAAAATATTAACGCCATAAAAACCTCGAACCAACTACCATATCAACACCATCACAACAGTACCATATGCAAACATAACCCACCAAATAAAATAAAAATTCTGAAAACCCCAAATATAAAACATAATTCAGTCTTTCTTGTTCCTCGATCTCAAATTTCTCTTCCTTTCAAAAATAACTTCGTCACGTTTACACTTCTTCTCCAAAGAAGAAACATCTCTCAATTCCTTAGCAACATCCAACAATACAGGTTTGTTCACATAAAAATCGTGCACCTTCTTCATTACACGATTCCTAAGACTATTAACCCCCGAACAAACAACCTTGGAACCATAAAAGGCTCTAAAAAAATCATGTAAGCAGCCTAAAAAACAAAAAATAATAAAGAAAAATTATTACTAATCCAGATAGTAAGTAATATAATATAAGAAAAAACATGTGTTACTATATAACTATTGTCATGTTACTAATGTTACTTAGTTAGTGTTACTATGTAAAAGAAGCACATAATCTTACTACATTATTATCACTATGTTACCAGAATGAGACATGCATGTGTTACAGACTTCACTAAAAATGTGTTACTGTATAAACATGAATAATGATATTGTGTTACTAATTGGGATTGAGTGTGTTACAAAAGATAATTCAGTGTGTTACCGGGCATAGATTAGGCATCTGATAAGGCTTCCCTTCGAAGTTCAAAATATGGTGCATAAAAAACACACCACAATCGTTGTTGGCTTCACTTGACCTCCAGCTCAATTTCACAGTTTGAAGTTTGAATTTTTCAATGAGCTCAGCCTTGGGATGCTGCTTATCAGCCAAACACTTAGTTATACAGTCTCTCTACAAAAAAATAAATATAAAAACAGAAAGTAAGAAAAATAGCATAAATGAAAAAGAAATATTACACAAATAGAAATATAGACTAACCAAATAAACAAAGCATTCTTCATAAGTTTTCGGCTCAACGTGGATTTTGTTATCCAAACATTGGATTTTAGATGCAGCAAAGTTAACCACAGCAACAACATAATGCCCATAAATGCATAAAGGGATAAAAATCTGGAATAAAAACGTGTTACAATAGCACAATAAATGTGTTACAACAAAGAACAAATATATGTTACTAATAAACTTAAAAGAGTTTTACCAAGTCGGCATTCATTAACTGTTCCTTCATTGAACACTCCAACCACATGTTTCAAGCACCAAAAATCTCATCTTCAAGATGTTCTTTCATACCTTGAACTCCCAGGATATTGTTCAACGGAGTCTAAATAAATAAATAAAGACCAAATTATAATTGCAACAAAAAAAATAAAGAGAATAGAAAACTTACACTGTGATCCAAGCTAAAGACAAAATGGTTAAAGCTTGAACTCGAGGAGGACTCATCTGTGCCACTGTTCGAAATATAACATATGACATTTAGAACATTGTGGGCTATTTCTTTGCCTGGGGACAAAGTAAGCAAGTCATCCCTCGACACAAGATACATATTATCTGGGCTAAGTAAAAAATCCTCACTGTTGCAAGAAAAAAAAATCGTGTTACCAGAAGGGAGAAGATATGTTACTAAATCAAAAAAATAATGTTACACAAGTAGATATATTGTGTGTTACAAATACAGAAACACTATGTTACACAAAAAGAAAAAATGTGTTACCAAACAAAAAAAATATTGTTAAACACTTACAATTTATTATCCTCATAGTAAAAAAGATAATCAAACAACTCCAACTAATGCCTTCCCAACTGATCAAAATACTTCTTATTTTTTCGAATAATAGAAGATAAAAAACCAAGCTCATCTCCAAAACTTTTCACCAAATTATTAAAATCCTCAACCTCATCACCAGCCACCATTTACTCATCCTTGTTCCCAGAATCACCTTCTTCAACCACTTCTTTATTTTTTTTCCTCAACCTTCTCCTCATCTTTCTCTTCAACAGTCTCCTTCTCATCCTCATTCTCTTCCTCTTCCTCTTTCTTCTTTCTTCTCCTCTGTTTCCATCTCTTTCTCTTTCTCCTCAGCTTTCTCTTCCTCTTCCTTCTCTTTCTCATCCTCTTTCTTCTCCTTTTTCTCCCCAGCTATCACCTCCTCTTTCTGCTTCTATTTCCCCTTCTCTTCTTCCTTCTCTTTACCCTCGGCTATCTCCTTCTTGTTCTTCTCCTCTATTTCCTTCTCTTCCTCCTTCTCTTTCTCCTCTGCTTTCTCTTTCTCTTTCTCATCAACCCTAAATTCCATATGAAAATGTTGATTACCTTACTCATCATCTTCCTCATCACTTTCGGAACTACCATCAGAAACCTCCTCCTCATCACTATCATCAGTACTTTCCTCAGTAGTTTCATCATCACTCTCATCAACAACATCCTCATCAACAATCGCTTCCTTTCCCTTTCTATCAACCTCTCCAGACTCTAACTTATCATCATCCTCAACTTCCTTAACTTCAACAATATTTATAGTAGACACATCCTGATTGAACTTCATAACCACATTAGAATTTTCAAAAAAATTACATTCAGATTTAAAAAGAGGACTATCAGGAAACAATTCAAAACAAGGGGCATCAAAATTTTCCATAAAACGGTTAAGGTTATAGTCATAAACCAAGTCATCAACCCTACTAAGAAATGACTCATCCGCCCAGAATTGGGAACCATGATATATATTTGAATTAAGCAAGTTGTTTATAGTTTCAGTCAACATAGAATTTAAACCAGTAGATGACTCTCTTATTTCTTTCATCAAGTTCTCCAGCATCGACTGTGCATCCTGCAACAAAGTGTAATACATATGAACTAATATATATTACAGTTGTTCCTAATTCAATGTTACTAAATAAAAATAACTTATGTTACTGATGTCAGTAATATGTGTTACTAAAAAGAAATGGGTATGTCATAGGTGAGAAATTATACTAAATTATGTTACTACACATAGAAATAATATGTGTTAAAAATTATAAATAAGTTACTGTACAGAAAGGGGTGTTACTATTATCATCAATTAATGTTACTGTAAGGAAATGGGTGTGTTACTAAAGTGATTTATACTAAGTTGTGTTACTACAAAGTAATAATGTGTGTTATTATATAAAAAATGAGTGCATAATTGATATTGAATATTTAATATTACTGAAATGAGTTATAATAAGGTATGTTACTACATAGTAACAATATGTGTTACTATATAGAGATGAGTGTATTGCTGATATACAATATTTAAACATTACTAGTACCACATAAGAAATACATAATAAATAGGTAAGTGGAACCTCAACTCTTCCAACAAGGGACAACCTCGCATCTCCAGCCTTCGGATACCTCACAGCTCCATTACACGTAACCGGATACTCATCCACAACAAGATCCCCATCACCATATGAACCGGACTCAGCTTCTTGCTTGCAACGGGCTTGCAATCTCTCATCATCTCAGTGCTGGATAAGAGCAATAGAGAATGACAATCAAACCCTGCGCCAACGTACTCTATGGAGATACACAATCTGAAGAATGAGTAAATAGTCGGTAACGCTGTGGACAGAATTCTCGCGGAAAGCTTCAACACTCTCGCACATCTTTGTTAAAAATGTAAGAACACCAATCTAGCTTCGAAATCACATTAACATCAACAACATACTTCAAAACGGAAGGTGAACAAACATAGTGATTGGCCATTGGAGTAAACATGGACAATATTCAGAAAGAAAGAAACAAACACTTAAAATCGTCACCCTCATTCTTCAGATTTATTTTAAAAATGTCAGCAAGAACACTGAGCTTCGAACTGTGCTTCAAATTATAACGTTCCGAGTACTTCTCCAACAACACATTAACCTCACCCCGCCCATAATGTGCAACATAATATCCATCGTTCCCCGGAAGCATGAATATATCAAACACGTCATCAGGAGTGATGACAAACCGACGGGAATGACCAATCAACAACTGCCAACTGACAGGATTGAAATTCTCAGCAAGCCAGCGAAGCATAGGATACCGGCTGAGCTTTGAAATGGACATATCAAGAAGACCACCGAAGCCAATGCTCCTAACCGCTTGTTTCTGCTTCTTATTCAGTGATTGAATTAGTTCGAAAACAACAGTAGGTCTGTCGTGGGGAGTAAAATCCCTACAACAATTAAAAAAAAAGAAAAATTTGGTTAAAATATATACAAAAAAATGAATGAATGAAAATAATAATAAAAACAACTATAAACATATCTTGATGGTTAAGAACCATGAACAACCATGGCATGAGAAGGTGCTTTCTTCTGAACCTTCCTTTTAGTTTTTTTTTAAGTCCCCTCAGACTGCAAAACCAGTTCATCATTCTTGTACGAATTAGAAGACTCCATTTCAGAAAATAAATATTGCAATAACAGTGGACATATGTGTCACTAAAATAGATATTGTTATGTTACTAAATAGAGAATATATGTGTTACAAAATATACAGAAGAAACTATGTTACTGAAAGGGAGAAGGTGTGTTACAAATTTCAACAAAAGTAGTGTTACACAAGCAAATATATTTATGTGTTAGAAAAAGAGGAAGACTATGTTACAGAAAAGCAAATAATGTGTTGTAATAAGAAAAAACAATGTTATCAAACAAAAAAATATTACAGATACATGAAGAATGTGTTGCACAAGGACATATATTGTGTGTTACAAATATAGCAAGACCATGTTACACAAAAAGGAAAAATGTGTTACCAATAAAAAAAAAATATTGTTCAACACACAAAAAGATCAGGAACGAACATAAAACACTACACAAACAATAATATTACCTAATTACGCAAAGGAACATTCTGTTACTAAATAACATATAATATGTTACATAAACGACAAATACGTATTACTACACAAAACAGAGAATGGAAAAGCACTTATGGTAATCAGCTTAAGAACAGAAACAGAGAATTTGCACAAAAAGAAGAAAATAACACAAAACAACATAGATCTATACTGGGAAAAACAAAAAAAAATCACAAAAACCGTGAACAAAAACACCAAAAAGTTTGATAGATTTCAAAATACGAACATAACAATCAAATAAAAACGGAGAAATGAAAAATCAGGGAAAAAACCACGAACTTAGGGTTAGTACGATGTTTACGAAGAAAAGGCGAAGAACTGAGCAAAAACCACGAACTCTAAAGTACGAGAAAGAATAGATGAAGTAGAAACTGATAGCAACCGCCATCGAAAGGAAACTAACTGCAACCGTCGGCAAAAACCGTCGAAGAAGCGGGAAAAGAAGAGAGAAAACGAGGAAAAGAGTGGAAGATGAAAAGTCACGGTGAAAATTCAAAATTCAGTGAAAAAGGCTGAAAACTGACTTAAATATGGACCCGAATTTCGCGGTCGGGTACAGGTTATTCTACGGATCCTAGATCCATAGAATATTTTATATAACAATTTGTGTTGTGTTGGGACAATGTCAGTTTTGATTAGATCCCAAAGCCCCTGAAAAAATGATTTTCCTAAGCGTGTCATAGTCAGGCTAGTCTTGGTTAGGGTTGTAAGTTAGTATATTTTACATTTCACAGGAACTCAATGAGAGAAGTACTCATTGATGACAATCAAGATTGAAGCCTGAGGACACAAGAGCACCATCCTGAGCTTATGGCAGTTCATCTAAGCTGACTGAGTAAGTGTCAGGATGAAGAGCATGATCCTGAGATCATTGCCAACTCAGTCATGTAGGGAACATGATCGCACTGAGCATTGAGAAAAGACTTGGAGTAGGATCCAAGCAAGTCAAAAGGAATGTCAGCGCTAGGAAACGTACGTAGATGAGAACAAACCTGAACTCAGTAAAGACAAGACTGGACTGAAGAATGAGTTCTGACATTCTCACCTACCTGATGACGTGGACCAATCAGAGAGCGCCAAGTCATGTACGGACACTGACTTGAACCTGACATCCCTGTGCAATTCAATGGGCAAACATTAAATGCAATTTCTAAATCCATGCAAGGACGACTGCTGCATGGGAGATGTATCCGTTGAACAAATCCTACGAGAAGACAACCTAGAACGTTATCTCTTCCAACGGATAGTTTTTCAAAGTTACCTATAAATACAGAAGACCTTGGACCCAAGCAAGGCTACGGGCAATTTCGAAGCCAAGAAATTACTCAAACTCTCAGCGTACAAAGCATTCAACATTTCAAAGAAGCACTCGAAACATCTTAAATTTTCCAAGTGTTTCTTAGTTAGAGAGTTATTATGTATTCCACTGAGCGAACCAAGTTATATCTTAAGCTTAGAGTGATTATCCATCCTTAGCATAACCTTGTCTTGTAAGGATAATCTTACCTTAGTTGGAATCCAAACTGAAACCAAAACCCTATAGTCAGGTTTGTTGGTGAAAGTTAAGTGAGTAGGTTAGAAGGAGTTTGTAAGGGTCAGTAAGTGAAGTTGATCTTGGTGCACCTTGGCACGTTAAAAACAAGCCAATCCTTAGTGGATTCTCCTATTCAATCAGGAATGTGGACGTAGGAGCTTGAGTCTGTGAACCACGTTAAATTCCCTGTGCTTTTATTGTTTTGATTATTGTTCTTAACTGTTCATTTGATTAAGTCATTCATTGCATTGTTTATCAGGCCTGAATCAATTAGCCTGATCATTAAACTGAGCACTGCCCTTCTAACCACGGCTTCTTAAGAAAGAAAACAATTTTTCAATAAGCAAACTAAAATAAGACTATAAACTTTCAAGGCTCACACATTCCGCACTGAACATAAGTAGATAGTTATCCAACTGACTTGCACTCAGTGCTGTTAGTAGGTGGATTATCTACTCAGTGTTCTACATCACTCTGAGTTAATGGGACTCAGTTAGTTTGAAAGTTAGATAAATTTGTATACGTTTATTCCCCTCATACACATATCACTCAGTCTTGTACCGGGACCAATATGTGGTATCAGAGCAGTGGTTCAAAAGACCACTAACTTTGAATACTAAAAGTTTTAGAGGAGAAACTGATGGTCCCATTTTCGAAGGGCAAAATGGGAATTCAGGAGTAAATTTTTTTTTTTAAATCTTTCCTCAGGGAGTTCAGCAAGAGTGAGAAATACTCAAGTCACTGCTCTGCTCAGAGGCTGAGTTACCAAGTCAGTGAGAAGGCTTGGAGTCTCATGCTCTGAGCAAGGACAGTGGCTTGAGATGCTGAACTCTCGAGTGCGTTATAAAACACAGCTTGCACCCTGACTGAGTTCAGTGACGGAATACTCAAGTCACTGCGTTGCTAAGAGTCAGAGCACTCAAGTCAGTCCAAACTGACTTGTGAGCTCAGGCTCTTAACAAGGCATTGACTCGAGAGACTGAACTCTCGAGTGCTAGCCTAAGTTTGTCAGTGAGATTGGTTCTCCCTGACTAAAATACTTAGCTAATCTTCTTTTCAAACTTTCCATGTACACTTAGAGAGCATACACTACAAGTAATTAGCAAGTGCTTAGACAAATAAACAACGCTCAGTTTAACGTGGTTCAGAGACTCAAGCTCTTACATCCACGGCCTGATTTAACAGGAAATCCACTACTTGGGATTCTTATTTTTAACGTGCCAAGGTGCACTTACAACTGGACTCACGCCACTCCCTGGGCTGCCTCTCCTCACCTCACTACAAACCTAACAATCTTCTGAAAGGGTTTAGTTTGGTTTGGTTTTCTCCAACTATGTGAGGTTTTCCTTTACAATGTGTTAGCCTTAAAGCTAAGATTAGGAAAACCTCTCTAAGCTAAGAGTTACAAGCTTGACACTCAATGAATATAAGTGATAACCCTAAAGGTCAGTGTCGTGGGTGTGTAACACTTCCTTATGACTCCCTACAAACTAACACACCCTCACAGCTTGTAGGTGTTTATTTTCTTCTTTCACACACACTTACAATGAAGCTATGAGCTTGTATTTATAATGGGATTCAAATGTATCCGTTGGAGGGAAGATACATTTGAATCCAACATTAAATGGTTTCAACCACTTTTCTCGGAATGCGGCCTTTGTCAGTGTCAGAGTTGCTGCCTCGTGCTCATTGGTCCACGTGCCCTGGATTCACGGATCTTTGACTCAGTGGATTGACCAAGACCCACTGACTTTAGGTAGCTTCCTCCTTCACTGACTGATGATCTTCAGTGGACTGAACGTCTTCAGTGTAGTTGTCCTTCAGAGACTGTTTGAAGATCATTTCCAAGAAGTTTGTCATAAGGCTGAATGACAAACTTCCCTGACCACAGTAGCCTGACTCCTTCAGGGCCTACTTGGTGCAGCACTGATCCTCCTGATCATGCTCTTCACTGAGTGGTCCACCTGACCTAGCTTAGATCAGCCCGGTTTACACTCAGTGGGACATCCTTCAGGCTTCTCTTCTGGTTCAGGTTGAAGGCATGACTTCAGTCAGTTCTTCTGGGTGTCATCTTGATATCTTCAGGTTGTGTTGCTGAGTTCCCTCTCAACTGAACAGCCTGTTCTACTGAAAGCTAATCTAGCCTGACCTGAACTAAAAGATACTATCCTTACTGCTTTCAAACCTATTACATGTTTTGGAAAATCATCAAAACTAAAACATATCCCAACAATTTCCCCTTTTTTGAAGATTCCAAAACCTCTAACCAAATGATTTTCTATTACAAGAATAATGTTAGAACACAAGTAATAGTTTGAAATATGCAGGAATTCCCATAGTTTAAAACATTTAAGATCTGTTCGGTTGACCATTTTTCTTAACAAAACTGGATCAATGGTCATGTGAACAACCTGTTCTGATACCAATTGATGGTCCCGTTTTCGAAGGGCAAAATGGGAATTCAGGATCAAATTTTTTTTTTAAACTCTTTCCTCAGGGAGTTCAGCAAGAGTGAGAAATACTCAAGTCACTGCTCTGCTCAGAGGCTGAGTTACCAAGTCAGTGAGAAGGCTTGGAGTCTCATGCTCTGAGCAAGGACAGTGGCTTGAGATGCTGAACTCTCGAGTGCGTTATAAAACACAGCTTGCACCCTGACTGAGTATAGTGACGGAATACTCAAGTTACTGCGTTGCTAAGAGTCAGAGCACTCAAGTCAGTCCAAACTGACTTGTGAGCTTAGGCTCTTAACAAGGCAGTGACTCGAGAGACTGAACTCTCGAGTGCTAGCCTAAGCTTGTCAGTGAGATTGGTTCTCCCCGACTAAAATACTTAGCTAATCTTCTTTTCAAACTTTCCAAGTACACTCAGAGAGCATACACTACAAGTAATTAGCAAGTGCTTAGACAAATAAACAACACTCAGTTTAACGTGGTTCAGAGACTCAAGCTCTTACATCCACAGCCCGATTTAACAGGAAATCCACTACTTGGGATTCTTGTTTTTAACGTGCCAAGGTGCACTTACAACTGGACTCACGCCACTTCCTGGGCTGCCTCTCCTCACCTCACTATAAACCCTACAATCTTCTGAAAGGGTTTAGTTTGGTTTGGTTTTCTCCAACTAGGTGAGGTTTTCCTTTACAATGTGTTAGCCTTAAAGCTAAGATTAGGAAAACCTCTCTAAGCTAAGAGTTACAAGCTTGACACTCAATGAATATAAGTGATAACCCTAAAGGTCAGTGTCGTGGGTGTGTAACACTTCCTTATGACTCCCTAACAACTAACACACCCTCACAGCTTGTAGGTGTTTATTTTCTTCTTTCACACACACTTACAATGAAGCTATGAGCTTGTATTTATAATGGGATTCAAATGTATCCGCTGGAGGGAAGATACATTTGAATCCAACATTAAATGGTTTCAACCACTTTTCTCGGAATGCGGCCTTTGTCAGTGTCAGAGTTGCTGCCTCGTGCTGATTGGTCCACGTGGCCTGGATTCACGGATCTTTGACTCAATGGGTTGACCAAGACCCACTGACTTTAGGTAGCTTCCTCCTTCACTGACTGATGATCTTCAGTGGACTGAACGTCTTCAGTGTAGTTGTCCTTCAGAGACTGTTTGAAGATCATTTCCAAGAAGTTTGTCATAAGGCTGAATGACAAACTTCCCTGACCACAGTAGCCTGACTCCTTCAGGGCCTACTTGGTGCAGCACTGATCCTCCTGATCATGCTCTTCACTGAGTGGTCCAGCTGACCTAGCTTAGATCAGCCCAGTTTACACTCAGTGGGACATCCTTCAGACTTCTCTTCTGGTTCAGGTTGCAGGCATGACTTCAGTCAGTTCTTCTGGGTGTCATCTTGATATCTTCAGGCTGTGTTGCTGAGTTCCCCCTCAACTGAACAGCCTGTTCTACTGAAAGCTAATCTAGCCTGACCTGAACTAAAAGATACTATCCTTACTGCTTTCAAACCTATTACATGTTTTGGAAAATCATCAAAACAAAAACATATCCCAACAGAAATTGTTGGTGGTCACTGAACAGATCTGAGTTTGCTTTTAAGAAAACTTGCATCATCATGACTTCGAGGAGACTTGAAGCTTCATTGCCTGAATTCTCTGTGTCTAACTTTGTCTATTGGAAGTTCAGACTTGAGGCACATCTAGATGCCATCCATGACCAAATGTCACGAGTTATCAAGGACGGACCGATCAAGATCACCATTCTAAATGTCATAGGATTGGGATATGATGATCTCGACATTGGCGTACAGGTTCCTAAGGAGAGGAAGGATATGACTAATGATGAGATCAAGATGGTGAGACTGGACAACGTAGCCAGGAACATTATTCTTCATATGGTACCATTCGAGGAGTCAACAAGGCTGATTAACTTAAAAATGGCGAAAGAGGTCTGGGATGAGCTGACCAGCATGTGCGAGGGCTCAGAAAAGATACAGGAAAACAAGAGAAATATTGTCATTCAGAAGTTTGAAGCGTTCGAGATGCTGCCTGACGAAACTATTGATAAGATGGAGTCAAGATTCATCAAGATGATGAATGAGTTGGTGATGTTGGGAAAAAAGGTTCCCAAAAGAGAAGTTGCTTCTAAAATCCTAAATGCTCTTCCTGAGAGATGGGATAATAGTGTCATTATGTTGAAAAACACTCAGGATATGAGTAATATAACTTCAGCTTTACTTTTTTCAGAGCTCAAAGCTTTGGAATATGATCTGAACAAGAGAAAGAAAAAAGTACAGCCTGAAGAGGAAGAGAAAGCACCTGAGAAAAGTGTGGCGTTCAAAGCCAAGTAAGAACTTGTCGAGTCTTCATCAAAGTCACTGATGGAGATAAGCAAAGAAAAGCTCGCTGAGGAGTACAACCTGATGGCCAGATGCTTTGAAATGCTTAATTCCAGGTTTGGTCGTTATAAAAAATATTATCAGGATACTCGTGACAGGAAACCTGAAGGAAGCCACCAAAGTTCTCGGATATATGAGGAAAGAAGGAACACTGAACCAAGACGCGATCGTGGTGATGAAAGGAGATAATTAGACCCAAAGCCCGATCGCAGAGATGAATAGAGATGTACTCGTGATGATAGGCACTCAGGAAATACTGAAAGCTCATCGAGACAAAGGGAACCTAACTCAAGAAGGAACCCTGAGCCAAGAAAGGAGAGAGAAGATGAGCAAACAGCATGTTACAATTGTAACAAGAGTGGGCACTATCAGTACGATTGCCCAGAGCTGAGTGCACGGGAAAGAGAGGACAGAAGGCCCAGAGCTTAGTTATTTAATTGCTTGAAAGAACTTCCCACCGGTGATCAATCGAGATGAAAGGGAAATACTTGAGAAGGTCTTTTGGTTGGTAGCACGTTCCGTGATAATCAAATGTCATATCTACGAGAGGTACGTAATCACATATATTCCTTGTTATTCCGCCATAGGTTTTATGTGAATTAATTCAACATGCATGATGATAAAATTGTTGTTGGAATTATTATTTGAAATTAATTGGGATTAATTCATGCTAGTAATAATTGTATTTAAATTCATATTTAAATTTCATCCCGAATAGTTTCCGGGCACCCTAATTTTCCCAACAAATGGTATCAGAGCCATGGTTTTCGGGCTCTGATCTTTAAATTGAAATTTAAATTATTTGACATTAAAATTGAAATTGGATAGTAGAATTGCTAGATCTTTTTTGCAGGTATCCAATTGTCATGATTTTTAATGTTTATTTTATTCATGCGTGTGAATTATTTGTTTTTAATTCGATTCGTTCGAATTTGTTTTTCTCGTGAGAAAATCTACGAGTAGATTAGTTGGTTTTATTTTAATTTGATCATTGTAATAGACTAGTCTACATCTAGTTTTTATTTATTTTTTGTAAATAAATTGTAACCGTGGATCGAGACGAAGATGGAAACGAAGAATTAAAGACGATGTACCCGGACGATGCATGCATGCGTGGTGCGTGCATGGACGTGGGATTATGCACGAGGTGGAAAATGAGGACGAACGGCAAAACCCGAAGCATGGCGTGCGCGAGGTGCACGGTGCCATACACGATGGGTGCCGGGCACGACGTGCGATGCGCACGCGGGGGCGCTGCCCTTTGGCGCTCGGCCTTAGTTACCGTGGCGTGCAGCCCACCTCCGTGGGCCGACGCGCGCCGGATCTCGAGCCGTGGAATTTTTTCCCGTTCTTATTTTTTGTGTGATTCTAAACATCATCCCGAACCCTAAACGAAGTTATTTTTGATGAAGTGCTGTTATTCGAGTGGGAGCTTATCGAGACGAACGATGAAGAGCAACAAGGACGATGTCGGTACCAAAAAGGTTATCCAGCGGAAAGCGTTTTGAGTTTATTTTTAATAAAAACCCTTTTAAATAAAGTGCTAAAAGAAATGCAGAAAACTAAATGCAGAAAAGTAAATAACACAAGGATTTATAGTGGTTCGGACAACAGGTCTTACGTCCACTCTCCCTTTCTCCAAAGGGGACTTTCTTTCCAACCAACTTACTCACGAACCACTGGAATTGGGAAGTACCGGCACCTTCGTACAACTTACTTACAACAATCTTTCAAGGTGAACAGGTTGATTATAAAATTCAACTAAAACTCCTAAAAGAGTGTATAAACTTGAAAGGACAAAGGTGAGTGAGTGGAGAGTTCGTGTGCTTTGTGCTCTTGCCCGACTCTTGTCTCTCTTATGAGCTCAACCAAAACACTCCTATTTATAGTTGTGAGAATCAACTAGCCGTTGGAGAGCTAGCAATTCAAACAACCATAATTGGAGGAATATAATCAATCACAGATTGATTATATTGATTGATTGATCTCCTCCATTGATTGGATCTTTTAAGATTGATACCAATCAATCAATCAATCCTCCTATCAGTTGACTCTCCAGATTGTTTTCTTCTCCATCATTGATCTCCAAAATCTCCTTGTCTCCAGATTACTACGAAGCCTCTGGGTGGGTGAACTAATATGTCTCCCTCATCTGTCAGAACTAGTCTGGTCTGGGGAAAGTCTCCTGCCTCTGCTCTGGTCCTCTTCTAGGATAGGTCTTCTCGTAGACTTCTCTAGCAGACTCCACTGGTCAGACTCCCCTGGCAGACTCCTCTGGCAGACTTCTCTGGTCAGACTCCTCTGGCAGACTCCTCTGGTCAGACTCATCTGGCAGACTCCTCTAGTCAGACTCCTCTGCTCTGGTGACTCTTCTGCTCTGGTGACTCATCTGCTCTGGTTTGGACACCTCATCTGGTCACCTCATCTGGTCACCTCATCTAGTCACCTCTCACCTGGTCACCTCATCTGGTCTACACATATTTCTTCCCCCTTAACCAAAGACCTATTCTAGACCTAGACTAATCTGTAGCTGACTAACAGGTTCAACTAGTCCTATTACAAGTTCTTTGTTTTAACATCTTCAAAACATCTAACCTATATCCTAACAATTTCCCCCTTTTTGATGATGTTAAAACTGAAAGAACATAAATAAAACAAGACAAGAATTTTTTTTTTTTGAAATAATCAAGATAAAGAATCTAGCAGGCTGGGTCAACTGATCTTCCCCCTCAAAGTGTGCTCAGCTGATATTGGGGCAAAACATCAGTTGGTCTTCTTGTGTATCTGCAGGCAATCAAGGTTTTGGTACCCTTCTGGGTCCAGGGGGGTTAGCACAATTTTTAGGAAGCCACAAGAATAGATCATCCCTTTTAGAATCAGGTGGTCTTATCTTTCTTCCATACATATCCACAAAAACACACTCAACAAAAGAACCTTTGACATGGTTATTTCTTCTACAAGGTCTTCTTCTCTTATGAGTTTGACCAGTAGAAGAATTAACTTGTCTTATAGCAACAATCTTAAAATTCTTTTGATAAGGATAAGTTTTACTAGAACCATCAAAGGTTCCAGCTGGTTTGGCAGATGACTTGAAAGTCTTCTGCAGGTGAGTATGAGTCATCTGGTTCTGCCTCTTTTGAGAAGATCCAGACAGTCTTCTACTCTGCTGGCCTGGCTGAGGTATTTTATTCTGGGTATAACCCTTCTTAAAATTCCTCTTCTGCCTTTTGGGTTTTTGAGTTTCAGTACTCATCTGCCCATTAGCCTGAGTTGCCTGGTCAGCTGACCTCTTGCCTTTATCAATAAAATTACTATACTGTTCTTCTTTCTGAACATGTGAGGATTCAGGTTTGGTATAACCAAGGCCTGTCTTATCATGCTCTCTTTGAGATGAGGCAGCTATGTGTGACACAACATTGTTTGCTGTAGTCAGCTGCTCCAATCTCATCTTGAGCTTGTCCTCACTTTCTCTTACAATTTTGTTTTGGTGGAAGAGTTCATCAAACTTAGCTTTGAGCAGATTATATTCATTTTCTTTCTCAATGTTTTCAACAACCAACCTTTCTATCAGCTTAACTTGTTCAGTACATCTGGCTGTCAAGTCAGAAGACTCTTCGACCAGTGTATGATTTAGTTCAGCTGGTAGATCAGCTGAGTTGCCTAGACATTGTGAAAGCTTCTGATTTTCTGCTTTCAGCTTTGAGTTCTCATCTTCCAACTTTTGACAAAGTTGTATAGAAGTTTGGAGATCTAATAGCATCTTCTGCATATCAGACTCCTCTGATAGTCCAGAAAAAGAAGAAGATGAAAAGGAAGAGGAAGTTTGATTACATACCTCATCTGTTACAAGACATATCTCTTCGTCTGGTCCAAAATTGGACGATGAACCAGAAGTGGACACCTCTTCTTCCTCATCTGTGAAGATTTTTTTGGAGTAACTCCTAGTGTCTCTTTTACTGCTTCTCTTCAAGCCAATTTCTGCAAAAATAGTTAGCATAACAAATATTTGGGTTTTCAAAAAATAGATCTGCCCTGGTGACCACCAAAATAATTTCAAAACAGTGGTCTGTAGGACACACTGCTCTGATACCATTTGTTGGTCCCAAAAAGTTTATCCAGCAGAAAGCGTTTTGAGTTTATTTTTAATGAAACCCCTTTTAAATAAAGTGCTAAAAGAAATGCAGAAAAGTAAATAACACAAGGATTTATAGTTGTTCGGAAAACAGGTCCTACGTCCACCCTCCCTTTCTCCAAAGGGGACTTTCTCTCTAACCAACTTACTCACGAACCACTGGAATTGGGAATTACCAGCTCCTTCGTACAACTTACTTTCAACAACCTTTCAAGGTGAACAGGTTGATTATAAAATCCAACTAAAACTCCTAAAAGAGTGTATAAACTTGAAAGGACAAAGGTGAGTGAGTGGAAAGTTCGTGTGTTTTGTGCTCTTGCCCGACTCTTGTCTCTCTTATGAACTCAACCAAAACACTCCTATTTATAGTTGTGAGAATCAACTAGCCGTAAAGAGCTAGCAATTCAAACAACCATAATTGGAGGAATATAATCAATCACAGATTGATTATATTGATTGATTGATCTCCTCCATTGATTGGATCTTTTAAGATTTATACCAATCAATCAATCAATCCTCCTATCAGTTGACTCTCCAAATTTCTTTCTTCTCCATCATTGATCTCCAAAATCTCCTTGTCTCCAGATTACTACGAAGCCTTTGGGTGGGTGAACTAATCCGTATCCCTCATCTGGTCAGAACTAGTCTGGTCTGGGGAAAGTCTCCTGCCTCTGCTCTGGTCCTCTTCTAGGAGAGGTCTTCTGGCAGACTCCTCTGGTCAAACTCCTCTAACAGACTCCTCTGGCAGACTCCTCTGGTCAGACTCATCTGGCAGACTCCTTTGGTCAGACTCCTATGCTCTGGTGACTCATCTGCTCTGGTCTGGACACCTCATCTGGTCACCTAATCTGGTCACCTAATCTGGTCACCTCTCATCTGGTCACCTCATCTGGTCTGCACAGATTTCTTCCCCCTTAACCAAAGTCCGATTCTAGACCTAGACTAATCTGTAGCTGACTAACAGGTTCAGCTAGTCCTATTACAAGTTCTTTGTTTTAACATCTTCAAAACATCTAACCTATATCCTAACAGACGATTTCTCGCATCAAGACGTGAAGAAAATTAAACCGTGACAATTGGATTTGAGTGCTCCAATGTGTTTTAATTTTTATTTTGTGCACTTATTATTATTTGTTAATATGTGTTTGCATGATTTTAATTGTCCAAGAAAAACCTTACTTTCAAAAATTACTAAGTATGTTTCTTTAATCGCAATTTTATTCCGGATAATAAAATTGGATTATTTTGACCTCCATAATTTATTTATTTGTGAAGTCTTTTTGAAATATATTTTCCCCTCGGATCGGCCAAAAAGACGGATTTCACATGAATAAATTTTAAAAAGGATGATTGTGGATTATTACTAGTGGCGGTATTGACCCTCACCACGAGTGGCTTGCTCAAAGCGAAATAATAGTCCTGTATATAATTATGGTTATTACTTAGGCATAAGAAATTAATATTAACTTACTTCCCTCGGAGTCCCTGCCAATTTTTATGTGGTCAAAGTGGGAGCCAACTATTAATTTAGAATTAAGGATTTGTAACTTTCAAGTTTGTGATCCGCTTGAATGTGTTTAAATGTATAGACCATCCCTCGTGGCACATTTAAATTGTTTCAAGATGTTGGCTGATGCATGGTTATATTATTTTAAGGTTTCATTATAATTGATGTGATCGAATTATGTGATAATTTTGTATTTTTCTAGATATTGATATGAATGTATGTTTTATTCTCAGTTCATCATGTCGCAACCTTTTAATCCACTTTTTAGTATACTTAAAGATAACAAACTTGTCGGTGAAAACTACAATGAATGGAAGCATAACATGAAAATGGTCCTACCCGCACAAGAACACTATTGGATATTTAACGTTGACGTACCCAAACAACCAAATGATAAGTCAAGTAATGGAGAAAATGCGGTATTCGATGATTGGAAGCACTCCAATGAGCACATGAAGCGCATCATCTTGACATTTATGTCTGAAGATTTGAAACGCATTCATGAAGGCATTGAAGCCGCTGTTGAAATCATGGATAACCTTGAAGAGATATTTCACCATCAGAACCCCATGACAAATCTGTTCACCATTCGTGAGAAGCTCACGAAGGAAATGGTGAAGGGAACACCCGTAAGGGATTATGTTCTCAAATTTAGGCGTGAGTTTGATAAACTTGAGTTTCTTGGTGCTGGGCAAAGTGAAGAAAGTCAAATTGATTCCATACTCCTAAAGCTATCGAGCTGTTTTGATGGGTTCTTTTGGGAATACGTGTTATCGGAACACAAATTCACTTTGGATACCCTGCTCAAAACTTTGGTATCGATAGAGTCGCACTTAGGGAGTAAGGATGAGGTTTTGGTGATCAAGAGCCTTATCTCGAAATCTAGGCTAATGGAAGGTAAGATTGAGAAAAAGGAGATTGATCAAAACCAAACCAACCGACTCACTCTTGATGGCAAAGAAAGAGCAATCAAACTGTACGGTGTGAAGATATCCGGTAAGAGTAAGTGTTTCAATTGCGGTGAGAAAGGACATTGGAGGTCTTCCTGTTCTAAGCTTAAGAAGGCGGTAAAGAAAGGTAAGTCTCATGGTTTAGTCGTTGAAACTTATGTTGCGGCGTATGCTACCCACGTTTTGGTAGTGGATATCGGGGCAACTGATCATATTTGTTTCACTCTTCAGGGGTTCCAGCTAACCCGGCGACTTAGCAAGAATGAGATCCTCATCACTTTGGGCGATGCTACGAGAGTGGCAGCCGAAGCAGTGGGAGTCGTGCACCTGTCTTTTGAAGATAAAGTTTTAATTTTAAGAGATATTTTATACGTTCCGAACTTTAGAAAGAATTTAATTTCGGTTTCTAAGTTGTTTTTTTATGGATATTCAGTTACTTTTAATAAAGTTGTTGTTGTTTCTTTTAAGAATGAGATTATCTGTCATGGAACGTTGGTAAACAATCACTATATGATTAAGTGTGCACACCACTCAAATAATGAATCTAATAACACATCAATCATTTCGAGTAATAAAAGAAAGTGTTCTTCACTTCTATGGCATCTTAGACTATGTCATATTAATCTAAAGCAGATAGAAAGATTGGTGAAAGATGGATCCTTGGAATCATTCCAAGTCGAACCATTTCCAACTTGTGAATCCTGTTTAAAGGGTAAAATGACCAAGAGGGCATTTGGGGCCAAGGGGAATAGAGCCACAGAAGTGTTAGAACTCGTTCATACCGATGTGTGTGGTCCAATGACGATCAAATCGAGAATGGGGTATGAGTATTTTGTCATCTTCATTGACGATTACTCGAGATATGGGTACATTTACCTTATGAGGCATAAGTCTGAAACTTTTGACAAGTTCAAGGAGTTTAAGGCCGAAGCCGAGAAACATAGGGAAAAGAGTATCAAGTTTCAACGATCAGATCGTGTTGGCGAATACCTCAGCGATGAATTCTTGAACTACTTGTCGGACAAAGGGATCGTATCCCAGTTAACCGCACTGGGAACCCCTCAACAGAACGGTATGGCCTTAACGAAAGAACCGGACTCTTTTAGAAATGGTCAGATCTATGATGAGTTATTTGGATTTACCCAAATCATTTTGGGGTAACGCCTTGGAAACGGCGACTTTCATTCTAAACTTGGTGCCATCCAAATCGGTTCCTAAAACCCCAATGGAATTGTGGACCGGGCGTAAGCTCAGTCTAAGACACTTGCAGTTTTGGGGTTGTCCGGTATACGTGCTAGACAAGGAAGCCGGTAAATTGGATCCACGTTTCGGAATTAAGGCTGTTTATAGGATACCCTGCGGGAACGAAAGGGTGTATGTTCTATAGTCCCAAGGATTAAAAGATTGTGATTAGTACACACTTTAAATTCTTAGAGAAAGACTATATGAACAATCGAAAGCCTAAAAGTAAAATTACCTTAGAAGAATTGAGAGGGCAAACCTCGATACCAAGTATACAAGATGATATATCACACGTCACACCTTCACAATCGGAACCCCGTCATAGTTGGAGGATTGCTAGGCAACCCGAGAGATTCATGGGAATAGGAGAATCTTCGAATTTGATTCCCGGTGATGAATCAGACCCATGGACATACGACGAGGCAATCCAAGACAAAGATGCAGAGTCATGGTAAATAGCAATGGAAGCCGAGATGGGTTCGATGGATCATAATCAAGTGTGGGAGTTGGTCGAACCACCCAATGGGGTAGAACCTATTGGATGCAAGTGGGTATACAAGAGGAAAAGAGGACCGGACGGAAGGGTTGAGACCTTCAAAGCTAGGCTAGTGGCCAAAGGGTATACTAAAAAATAAGGGATCGATTATGAGGAGACCTTTTTGCCTGTAGCTATGCTTAAGTCCATCCGTATTCTCTTGTCGATCACTGTGCACCTAGATTACGAGATCTACAAATGGGTGTCAAGACAGCTTTCCTTAACGAAAGTCTTGATGGGTTAGATATCTATATGCAACAACCTAAAGGTTTCATTGAAAAAGGCCAAGAAGACCGCGTATGCAAGCTTAAGAGATCCATTTATGGACTTACGCAAGCATCACCTACTTGGAACCAGTATTTTGATCAAGTGATTAAGTCTTATGGGTTTGATCAAAATGAGTTCGAAAGTTGTGTGTATAAAAAGTGTGACGGAACTGCGGTGGTATTCTTAGTATTATACATAGACGATATTCTTCTCATTGGAAATAATGTAAAGGTATTGTCAGACGTAAAGGTATGGCTGTTAAAACAATTTGATATAAAGGACTTAGGAGAAGCCGGTCACATCTTTGGGATCAAGATCACTCGCGATCGTAAGAAGAGGATGTTGGGCTTATCGCAAGCTTCATACATTGACACTTTTTTGTGGCGTTTTAGCATGCAAGATTCCAAGAAAGGTTTTATACCTTTTAGGCACGGAATCCATCTATCGAAAGAAATGAGCCTAAGACGCAAGCGGAGATAGATGACATGAAAGGTATTCCGTACGCTTCGGCCGTAGGAAGCCTTATGTATGCAATGCTGTGTACGAGACCGGATATCTGCTTTACCGTGGCATGGTAGCAAGATATCAAAGTAATCACGGGAAAGACCATTGGACTGCCGTAAAGTGCATCTTAAGATATCTGAAAAGAACTCGTGATAGGATGCTAATTTACCAGTCAGATAGTCTAATTCCCGTGGGATACACGGACTCGGATTTCCAATCAGACATAGACTCCAGAAAGTCTACCTCGGGTAGTGTGTTTTGCATTGGAGGAGGAACCATTGCATGGAGAAGCGTTAAGCATAAATGCATCACCGATTCGACCATGGAAGCCGAATATGTAGCTTCTTGTGAAGCAGCGAAAAAGGTAGTATGGTTCAAGAACTTCTTAGTGGACTTGGACGTTGTTCCGAATTTTCCCGACATGATCGCTGTCTATTGTGACAATGCTAGAACAGTTGCAAATTCAAAGGAACCGAGAGCCCACAAGGTCAACAAACACATAGAAAGAAAATACCATCTTATACGAGAAATCATTAAGAGAGGAAATATAGAGGTGGCAAAGATAGCGTCGGGAGACAACCTAGCGGATCCATTCACAAAGGGTCTGCCTCAGAGTACATTCGAGAGACATGTGGATGGAATGGGAGTCAAAACTATTGTCAATCTACTTTAAGTATAAGTGGGAGGAATTATTAGGTTAGTGTAGGTTGACATGAGATGTTACGTAGAGTTACTACACTAGACATGCATGATGTATACTAAAAAGCAGACTTTAAGTATAAGTGGGAGATTGTTGGAGTTATACGTGAAAGTATGCTTTTACTTTGTATAACTCATGTATTAAACACTTGTTTAAGAGAATAAATCTTTTATCGCATTTGCTTTAGATATAATTGAATGTTGAATATTTATTGCAACCAGTTCATTATAAGTAGTATGTGTTACATTGTAGTTAATGTGGTGATACCAGATCACGCAAGATCACATTAACGGTTTCCTTGTAACTAAACGTACAAATTCACGACCTAGGTGTAATTGAACAAACCACCGTGAAAGGTCGATGTGTACATCTCAGATTGGCGTATCTTGACCAAGAGATTGCACTAGCACATTTAGTATGTGTTGAAGAGGACCTAAAACGAGGATAAATTCTTCTATTCTGAAATGTGAAGAATTAGACCTCAGTGGTTATTGATTTCTTAATCTCCATCACTTAAATAGGACTGTGTGTGCTTAATGGTTACTGTTTTGATTCATGTTGTGTGAGAATCATCGTGACTTCGAACCTTGTGCTTTGGGCAGTAATATTAATCATACAACGGTTGCTAAGATTTAATACGGAGAAACGCGTGCGAGTACGGCGAGTGTTATTTGTCCCCTTGGTGGGCTCATAAATTTTATCGTACCAAATCTTGCAAGTGAAGAATTAGTTTCTTAGGTACGGATAATAATGTTGAGCTGTCTTTACTCCAAGGTGAAAGATGTTAATTAATTTAGAGCTATTCAGAAGCTTAATTAATTAATGGACTTGATAATCTTAAACGGGAGAAATAATAACTAGGAGCCCATATTATCGTAATATGGATTAAGATGGATAGTGAAATATTAATTTATTAGTGGTACTAATTAATATTAATGGGCTGAATTATATTGGGGCTCAATATTGAAATTCAGAAGCCCATTGGAAGTCCAATCTTAATTCTCCTAAAGACCCCTCAAGTAGCCCATTAAGTAGTCCAATAATAATAAGGTGATTAAAATAAATGAAATATTATTGCTGATTTTTCTTGTAATTTTCGAAAATTAGATATTTTAGGAGAGAAAAGATCTTGTTGATTTTCTTGGAAAGATATTATGGAAGATAAGTATTCTTAGAATAAAAGATTATCTAAATTCAAGAAGATCCAAATCTTGAATTTTCTCCTAATATTTTCGAAAATAAGCTTATAATAGGAGGTTGAGATTTTTGTGGAATATTTTATTATGGAGAAAAGAATATATGGGATATATTCAAGATTTATTAGAGGCTAAGAAAAAAAAATTCTTCACCATATTCCAAGGGTAATTTTCGGTCACTACTATTATAAATAGGGGGTGATTGGTTCATCCCCAAGTACATAATTCCATGTGTTGGAAAAATCAAGAGCAAAAATATTTTTCTTTTTCCTTAGTTATTTAATTGCTTAAAAGCACTTCCCACTGGTGATCAAGCGAGGCGAAAGGGAAATATTTGAGAAGGTCTTTTGTTTGGTAGCACATCCCGTGATAATCAAAGGCAATATCTACGAGAGGTACGTAATCACATAAATTCCTTGTTATTCCGCCATAGGTTTTATGTGAATTAATTCAACATACATGATGATAAAATTGTTGTTGGAATTATTATTTGAATTAATTAAGATTAATTCATGCTAGTAATAATTGTATTTAAATTCGTATTTAAATTTCATCCTGAATAGTTTCCGGGCACCCTAGTTTTCCCAACAGGAAAGGGAGAGGATGAATGAAGGGGAGTCTGTTCTGGTGCAGGTATAGATGATGGTGCACCAGAAACAGATGGTTGGGATAGAGTTTCTGGGAAGGGGGGAAGGGAAGGTGAAATGAGATTAACATGAGGGGGAGAAGAAGGGTTTACCTCAGCTGAGTCAACACCAGCCGGAAACTCAGCAGGGGCAGATACAGTGGCCTCTGTATCTGGAACAGCAGCAGCAGACGAGGTCTCATCCACCTCCGTCTCTGGTAGAGCTGCTTCCTCAAGGGCCTGATCCAGAGAAGTGTCCAGAGAAGAGCTGGAGTCTGGATCTTGCAAAATGACTCTCCTGGCCCTTGGCTTCTTCTTGAGAAGAACCTCTTCCTCAGCTTCAGAGTTCTCTTCATCTGTAGGCTCATCCCTAAGAAGGGACTTCTTCTCCTCCTTCTTTTGTTTCCTAGACTTCTTCCCAGAAGGCTTGCTTACACCACCTTCCTCTGGTCTGGTCCTCTTTTTTGTAGGACCACCTTTCTTAGCCTTTGGTGAAGATACTGACTCTTCTTCACCACCCTTCTGCTTCTTCAAAGCAGATGAAAGAGGAATATGGTCATCCTCTGATGAAGCAGAAATCACCACATTGGATGAAGCAGGGGCATCAGACTTTTTCTTCATATTTCTCTTTCCCTTAGGAGGGGAAGGAATAACCTGAATCGGCTGGGCAGGGATGGCTCCTTCTCCATCTGAATCTGGATGTCCGTGCAGAGGTCCATCCTTGTTGAAAAGGATCTTGGACTTGTTGAACTTCTTGCAACCACTAGCCTTCCACACCTTATTCGGTAGCAGATGATCCAGAACAAGAGTGAGCTTCGTCCCTAAAGATACCTTGGCGTTAAAATAGAACTGCATCGCTCCAGGATTATCTGGGCACGCCTCCTTCTGGATCTTCGTCTTGTTCTTCCTCATCATATTCCAGAAAAACTCAGTCCAATCACACTCAATACCATTATAGATCGCCCTCATAAGGCACAATCTTCACAACAATATCGAACAACACCTTGTACTTTTGATATAAATGCTTGTCAAGAAACCCCTTCGTCAAGTTCTTGCAAGAGGACCTTGCAAAGATCTTGAAAGACTCAATTGCCTCACTCTCCTTGTACTTCAAGGGATCCACTCCATTCTTAGGAAGGTTTCCAAATAGCTTACTGATGGTCCCATTTTCGAATACCAAAATGGGAATTCAGGAACAATTTTTTATTTTTTTTAAAACCTTTCCTCAGGGAGTCCAGCAATAGTGAGAAATACTCAAGTCACTGCATTGCTACGAGTCAGAGCTCTCAAGTCAGTGTAACTGAATTGCAAGCTCAGTCTCGTGACAAGGCAGTGACTCGAGAGGATTCACTTCAAGTCACTGCTCTGCTCAGAGGCTGAGCTACCAAGTCAGTGAGAAGGCTTGGAGGCTCATGCTCTGAGCAAGGACAGTGACTTGAGATGCTGAACTCTCGAGTGCGTTATAAAACACAGCGTTGCATCCTGACTGAGTTCAGTGACGGAATACTCAAGTCACTGCGTTGCTGAGAGTCCGAGCTATCAAGTCAGATATGAGACTTGAAAGCTCAGGCTCTCAACAAGGCAGTGACTCGAGAGACTGAACTCTCGAGTACTAGCCTAAGCTTGTCAGTGAAATTGGTTCTCCCTGACTAAAATACTTAGCTAATCTTCTTTTCAAACTTTCCAAGTACACTCAGAGAGCATACACTACAAATAATTAGCAAGTGCTTAGACAATAAACAACGCTCAGTTTAACGTGGTTCAGAGACTCAAGCTCTTACATCCACGGCCTGATTTAAAAGGAAATCCACTACTTGGGATTCTTGTTTTTAACGTGCCAAGGTGCACCAGATCTATACTCCAGATCTTACTTCCTTCCTTACTTCCTCACAAACAACTTACTACCAACGAACCTGACAATGGTTGTGGTTTCAGTTGGGGTTTCTCCAACTAGGTGAGGTTTTCCTTTACAATGTGTTAGCCTAAAGCTAAGATTAGGAAAACCTCTCTAAGCTATGAGTTACAAGCTGAAACACTCATTTGTGTATGTATTTGAACCCTAATGGTCAGTGTACAAGGTGTTAATTGTGCCTCCTTATAACTCCCTATAATGCACTAAAACACTCACACCTTCACAGCTCGTAGGTGTTGATTTTCTCTTCTCACACACCCCTTACAACGAAGCTATGAGCTTGTATTTATAGTGTGGATTCAAATGTAACCGTTGGATGAAATTACATTTGAATCCATACAATTAATGGTTTCAACCACTTTTCTTGGAATTCGACCTTTGTCAGTGTCAGAGTTGCTGCCTCGTGCTGATTGGTCCACGTGGCCTGGATTCACGGATCTTTGACTCAGTGGGTTTGACTAAGACCCACTGACTTTAGGTAGCTTCCTCCTTCACTGACTGATGATCTTCAGTGGACTGAACGTCTTCAGTGTAGTTGTCCTTCAGAGACTGTTTGAAGATCATTCCAAGAACTTTGTCATAAGGCTGAATGACAAAGTTCCCTTACCACATTAGCCTGACTCCTTCAGGACCTACTTGGTACAGCGCTGATCCTCCTAATCATGCTCTTCACTGAGTGGTCCACCTGACTTAGCTTAGATCAGCCTGGTTTACACTCAGTGGGACATCCTTCAGGCTTATCTTCTGATTCAGGTCTCTCTCAAGGCTTTAGTCAGTTCTTCTTGGTGTCATCTTGATATTCTCAGGCTGTGTTGCAGAGTTCCCCCTCAACTGAACAGCCTATTTCACTGAAAACTAACCTAGCCTGACCTGAAATAAGAGATACTATCCTGACTGCTTTCAAACCTATTACATGTTATTTTGGAAAATCATCAAAACTAAACATATCCCAACACTTGCTAATATCCACCTTCTCGAGAACCACCATTTTGTTGTCAATCTTTGAAACGGCCTCATCATTAAAATTCGTCATCCGCACTAGGAATTGACCAGCATAGTGATTCAGGGTACGAGAATTCTTCGAAATTGCAGAGATGAGATCTTCAACGCCAGATTTGCGAAGAAGATGCAAAATTTCCAAAGCAGCAGAGTTGCATGTGGAGTAGAAGTCAACCGCCATCTCCATCTTTAACTTTTGATACGCATAAGCAGGGTTGAAGTTGTATTTGGACGTCATTTCTGTAAGAAATGATAGAGAGAGAAGAAAGCTTTTGTAGTGAGAGGTTGGGGTTTGAGAATTTTTTAAAATGTGAAGAGACAGATTGAAGAAATTTTAGTTTATAAGAGAAATGTATGTGTGGATTTGAAATTAATTGAAATGTGTACGCGTGGAATTAATATTAAATTAAGGGGACAAGATCAATTTGTCAATTGATTGACATATTGGACTTTAATTAAATCTGACGGCCAGGATTAATTTAGGCAAGATACAAATTTAATTGTGTGCGTGGCGCAATCATTGGGACTGGGTTCGAGGGGTTTTGTGGCAGTCAAGAGAAAAGCGAAATGATTGCCTAGGCTCACGACCCAAGTTTTAAATACACTCTGAATATGAAACATTTTGGGTGTATTTAGTAATCTGAAAAGTGTATCCCAATGACCAGGCACAGAAGAGTAAAAACTTACATGTCATCTGGTATTGTAACCAGATGATACCACGAGTGCTCTGGTGATACATCTCATCTGGAGGTAATTCTTCTGGTGCAACTTGTCTGATATCTGAAGATACAACAAGATATCTGGTATATAGCTTATCTTGGAGATGTGACTGCTCTAGTATATCTAATCTGCAGACAGGTTAGTGATATCAAAGTGATAAATGAAGTATTATAAGAAGAAAAAGAATACTCTTCTGATGTTCCCCCTAAGCCAAATCCGTCTCTGGATCCAATAATCCTAACTCAAAAGCTAATTCTCTGAATCTGGTCTCTGCCAACGGCTTAGTGAGAAAATCTGCTCTCTGCTTCTCTGTTGCAATATTTTCCATCCTTATATCCCCTTTCTCAACATGATCTCTGATGAAATGGTGCCTTATATCAACATGCCTGCATCTGGTGTGAAGAACCGGATTCTGGGTAATGGCTATTGTACTGTTGCTATCACAAAATATTGGAATATCCTTAGCTCTACTCTGGTAGTCCTTAAGCTGCTGACTAATCCAGAGTAGTTGTGAACAACAGCTACCTGCGGCCATGTACTCTGCTTCTGTAGTTGATGTAGCAACTGAAGTCTGCTTCTTAGAGAACCAAGATACTAACTTATTTACAAGAAATTGGCATGTACCACTAGTAGACTTCCTATCAATTCTGCATCCACCATAATCTGAATTTGAATATCCACTTAACTCAAAATTATCATCTGCAGGATACCATAACCCCAAATTTATTGTTCCCTTAAGATACTTCAAAATCTTCCTAGCTGCTTCCAGGTGACTCCTCTTAGGATTAGCTTGAAATCTGACACACACACCCACATCAAAAGTAATATCTGGTCTGCTTGCAGTCAGGTACAGAAGAGAACCAATAAGTGCCCTGTACTGAGTCTGGTCCACACTCTCTCCAGACTCATCTGGATTCATGTTAAAATTTGTCATCATAGGAATCTTGGCAACTTTGCTAGATCCTAATCCAAATTTATCTAACATGTTTTTGGTGTACTTTGCTTGATTGATGAAGATTCCCTTCTTTGTCTGCTTCACCTGCAAACCTAAAAAATAATTCATCTCACCCATCATTGACATCTCAAATTGGCTCTGCATGAGATCTCCAAACTTCTCACACAGCTTCTTGTTAGGGGATCCAAATATAATGTCATCAACATATATTTGGACCAGAAGGATGTAATTTCCTTCTTCTTTCCTAAACAAGGTCCTATCAATCTTTCCTTTAGTAAAACCATTGTCCAGAAGAAATTGAGAAAGTGTGTCATACCATGCTCTAGGTGTCTGCTTAATCCCATAAAGAGCCTTCTTAAGCTTATACACCTTTTCACCTTGTTCAAAACCAGGAGGTTGTTCCACATACACTTCCTCAATGAGAATCCCATTAAGAAAGGCATATTTCACATCTATTCGGTATACTTTAAACTTCATGTGAGCAGTATATGCTAAAAACAACCTAATGGCTTCTAGTCTGGTAACATGAGCAAATGTCTCATCATAGTTTATTCCTTCAAACTGAGAATAGCCCTGAGCCACTAGTCTTGCTTTGTTTCTAGTAATGACTATCATTCTCATATTTCTTATTTTTGAAAACCCACTTAGTGCCTACACCTTTTGATGTATTGGTCTGTCTACCAGCTCCCAAACATCCTGTCTTGGGAATTGATTCAACTCCTCCTGCATAACAACAATCTAATTTGAATCCTTCAGTGCTTCCTTGATGTTCTTGGGCTCAATCAAGGACACATAGCAACTAAATAAGGCAGCTAATAAGAGTTCTCCTAGTCTGGACACCACTAGTTGGATCTCCTATAATCAACTCTATGGGGTGATCAACCAGGGTTTTCCTTCCCTTGGACTTGCCTGATTGACCATCTACTGCAGTACCTTGGTGATTATCACCAACTGCAGGAGAGCTCCCCCCCTACAGGGGTTCCAACCTCTTCTGGTTCTGCTCCTTGTAGAGGCTTCTGCTCTAGAGAACCAGAAGATGGGTTACCATCTGATTCTGAATCTGACTCTGAATAAATACAGGTGGCTTGACTTTGATGATCCTCTGAGTCCGAGTCTCATCTGGAGATAAGTCTTTTGTGTCCATCTTGCACTCAAGAGTAGATTCATAAAAAACAACATGAGGTGTTTCTTCCACACAAAGTGAGTTCCTATTAAAGACTTTGTATGCCTTGTTGGTGTTGGAATATCCTAAGAATATTCCACCCGCCACTTTAGCAACAAAAGTCTTTAATTTGGACTTCCCATTGTCATGGATGAAACACTTGCATTCAAAAATATGAAAGAATGAAACAGATGGGGTTTTACCTTTCCATACCTCATATGGTGTCTTACCATGTCTATGGGCAATGAGGCATCTGTTCTGGGTGAAACACGCTGTATTGATGGCTTCTGCCCAAAATCTCTGAGGAGTATTTTTCTCTGCTAGAAGAGTTCTGGCAGCTTCTTTGAGGGTTCTGTTCCTCCTTTCTGCAACTCCATTATGTTGGGGTGTTCTGGCAGCAGATATCTCATGAAAGATACCATTGTCCTTACATTACTCTGCAATGTGTGAATTCAGAAACTCTGTCCCTTTGTCACTTCTGATCCTCACTGTTAGGAAATTGTATAGACTTAAGTTTTGATTAAGATGTCAAAAAGTTCCTCCTAAGTTATTTGTAAGTAAAATTGTTAAGTAGAGTTAAAGTTTAGAAAGTCATTTCAAATGTTAAGGAACTGAAGTGCAGTTAGTAAATTCTAGAGTGTATTGAAGAATGAAGTCAGATGAAGAATGAAGTCCGCTGAAGACAAACTGATCTGAGAAATAATCTAAGTCTTGAATATTTTCTAAGTGCATTCACACTAAGACTAAAGCCATCAGGAGAGGACCAAGGTCCACTGATGTGAACTAACAAAACACATTAAATGTTAAACACATTAAAAGTTGTTAGTTAATCTGGTTGGAACAAGGCAAAATGAATTTCAGTGAAGCTTACAATAAATGAAGGAAAAATAAGGTTCTATCAGAGGAGTTCCACCTTAAAGCAAGACAGAATTCTGAGCAAGCAGACTGAAAGGCCCAATGAGAAGATGACACATAGGTGTACTCTACTGACAGCCGACCTGTCACAGACTGACAAGTACCAACTCCAAGACATAAAGCTTCAAATAGAGTCGTTTGAACCAATCAGATACAACAAGACTTACTTGAGAAGATTCAACTCCAACGGGAAGATTTTCAAGGAAGCCTATAAATACAGAAGGACGTGCCCATTTCTATGCACATGAAACTCACAAGATCAAAGCTATCTCTACATTCATAACTATCTAAGAAGCACTCGAAATTACCTTTGTTTCCCAAGTGTTTCACAACTGTAGAGAGCATACTAAGACTTCTGTAATCGAGCTTAAAGCTATATCCAAACCTTAGAAGGAGATAATCCATCCTAAGCCTTGAGCTAAACTGTAAGGATTATCTCACAACAGTTGGAACCAAACCCTACTCAAAACCCTACTCAGTTGTTAGGTTGAGAGTTAAGTGTTAAGTGGTATTAGTAAGCTGATTATTTGTATCAGTCTGAAAGCTGGTTTGTTTTGGGAACTAGGACCTGGAATTATCCTAGTGATCAATCATCCTAAGAGAGGATTAATTGATCAGTGCACCTTGGCACTATAACACAAGGAATTCCAAGTGAAAGAAATTCTCCTGTTTAATCAGGACAGTGGACGTAGGAGATTCATCTCTGAACCACTTTATATCTTGTGTACTTACATTCTGATATCTCTTAAGCGTGAGTTATTCACTCAAAGTTTATCAAAGTAAAACGAGTTTTCTTAAGGGCTCACTAATCCGCATCTGAAAGCTAATTAAATAGTAGTTCAACTGAAAGTCTTGAGCTTTCAGTGGAGTTATTATCTCAGTAAGCTTTCACGAGTAATTCTCAGCAGACTTCAAGTCGACTGACGAGTTGCTATCTTAAGTAACCTGATAAGTTTTAAGAAGTTTAAATTTGTAACCTCAGGTGTATTCCCCCCCATACACTTGTTTACTCATTTCGGGACCAACACTCACTTTACTCTGGTTCTGCTCATTCTGGATCTACTTGAAGAACTCTGGCAACTTAGTGATAGTTTCATTTTTCTTAAACAAGAACACTACCCAAGTGTATCTTGAAAAGTCATCTACTATCACTAAGGTGTACTTCCTCCCACTGAAGCTAAGAGGTGAAACAGGTCCAAACAGGTCCATGTGAAGTAGTTGAAGTACTCTAGTTATGGTTGTGCTCTGGACATCCTTGAAAGAAGTCTTAGGCTGCTTACCCTTCTGGCAGGAATCACAAACCTGATCTTTCTTGAACACTTCATTTGGAAGACCTCGAACTAGACCCTTTTTGGAAATCTTGCTGAGTGCTTTGAAATTCAGGTGACTCAATCTCTTGTACCAAAGCCAGCTGTTCTCTGCAGATCCCTTTGCTACAAGGCAAGTGTTTCTTGGGCATGTTACCTTTCCTAAAGCCAATAAGTAAAATATCATCATAATTAAAGGAAAATACAGTGCATGAATCACTAAAAAACTTCATTGAGTATCCCTTGTCATAAAATTGGGATACAGAAAGCAGATTATGCTTGAGTCCTTCCACATAGTAGACTTCATCTACAGATACGTCATTGATGATCAACTTCCCAAATCCTCTGGTGACTCCAAAGTTGTTGTCACCAAACATCACTCTTGGCCCATTCAATGGCTTTAAACCCTGGAGATGATCCTTTTCAAATGTCATGTTCTTGGAGCATCCACTATCAATGTACCAAACACCATTGCTTGAAAGTCCTTTCTCCAATAGGCTTTTGTCCTCCTGCAGAAAGATTAATTAGGTCCCCTACAAGTGCTGGGTCCTGATTTGTTAGTTACAGTTTTTGTAGGAATCCAAAGATAAAGATCATCCCTTGCTGGATGAGGAGATCTTATCTTTCTTCCAAATCTATCTACCAGCACATGTCCTCTGACAATGACAAACTGAGTTGCTGGACTAATACACCTACCTTTTCTAAACACATGTCTGGTGTATCTCACTTCAAATCTGGCCTTAGGAATGGCTTGCCTCAAAGACATGGTCTTAAAGGTCTGGTTATAAGGGTACATCCTAGAAGAACCATCTCTAGTGTCATAGCTACCCAGATCAGTTGGTTTTCTATAGATGGGTCTGGAAGACCTCCTCTGGTTCTAATTGAAAGTTGGACCTTCTCTAATGATGATACTCCTTATGAGTGTTTCTGTTCTGGAATCTTCTTTGAGCAAACTTCTTTTGAGGTCCCTGGTTCTGATTGAGGTTCTCTGGTTCAGTATATCTCCTCTAATATTCCATATTCTGATTAAAGTTCCTCTTGTTAGAGTATCTCCTCTGAGGCCCCCTGATTTGCTTAGGTTCCACTCTTTGAGGATTCCTCTGAGGCCTTTTAATCTGTCTAGGAAACTGAATAGAACCATCAATCTTCATAGGTTCTCCTCTTAGACGTTTATGCTCTAAGATTTTCTCTTCCAGTTCAGTTAAATCTTCTGGACTACATTCTACATGATCAGCAGAGCAGTCCTTGATCCACTAGGATTGTGAACTACTCTGTAACCATTACCATTAGGGTCTTTTTCATCCCAAATTTCTACCAATTCACCAGCTCTTACAGACTTGTCTTTGTTATAGTGATATTTATGAGATCTTGTAGTAATTCCAGAATATCCTAAACCACTCTTATTATTTATGCGCTGAGAAGACTCTGATATAATAGATACAATAGTTGGTATCTTTGGAGCTTCTCTGGGCATAGGTACTTCCTCAATAGTTTGCACAACTTGTTTTCCCTTGATAAGAGATTGGTATTTGGCTCTAAGTTCATTGAACTCATCTTCCTTAGAGTCTCTTTCTCTTATGAGTTGATCTACCAGAGTACCTCTTTATGTGATCTTATCCTAAAGTTCAGAGACTTCTTTGGAATGATCACTCATGAGTTCTCTGGTGGATTTATGCTCATGAGATAAAGATTAAACTTCTGCTCTAAGCCTACCATTCTCCTTCTCAAGTTTCTGGCATAATTGAACACAAATCTGGAGATCTGATAGCATTTGCTGCATATCAGACTCGCTGTAAGTACCAGATGAGTGAGAGGATTCAGTATATTTGGAATTAGATAAACACAAGGTAGATTTTTGTACCTCAGTGATGTCTGCCATGAGACACACATCATCATCAGATCCAAAGTCAGAAGAAGAACTAGAACTAGTATCCTCCTCCTCTACTTCTGCCAGCAATGCTCTCTTGTCTGCATATCTCCTATCTCTTTTGAGTCTTTTCTCTTCTCTTTCTCTAGGAGTAAGTTGATGACAATCATAGTTGTAGTGGTCTGGCTTGTTGCAATTATAACAAGTGTTGTCTCCTCTGGGGCTAGGACTGGGGTCTTTCCTCTTGTAGCTATGTTTTGATCTACCAGAGCTGTTTTCTCTTCTTCTGGGACTAAAATATCTTCTCTTTTCTGGTGACTTGACTCTGGTTTCTCTAGTATCCCCAGATGATTTTTCTTTCTCTGCAGACTTGAAGGAACTCTTCATGTCTCTGTCTCTAGTTGATTCCTTCCAATGTCTTTCATACCTGCCATACTTAGAGCTCATTTTATCAATTTTTCTAGTTAAGAGTGCTACCTGCTCCTTGAGGCTCATGTCATCTACAAAAGTCTCCTTCACTTTTTCTTCAGTCTTGATGGTTGAAGAGAATGCTACTTGTTGGTCCCGGTACAAGACTGATGAATACGTGTATGGGGGGAATACACGTATACCAATTTTTCAACTTAAACCTTACTGAGTCCCCTTTACTCAGAGTGATAATGAACTAAGAGCTGATAATATACCCACTGACTACACTTAGTGCGGATCAGTTGGCTAGCTATCAATTCAAGTTCAGTGCGGAATTGCGTGAGCCCTGATAGTTTAAAGTCTTGTTTAGTTTGCTTTCTGAAAAATTTGATTACTCAATTCTGAAATAGTGATTAGTAGGGCAGTGCTCTGTTTGATGATCAGATTGATTGATTCAGCCTGATAAAAGCCAAATGCTATGAATGAACAAATAATATGACAGGTAAGCACAATATCAAAGCAGTAAGAACACAGGGAGTTTAACGTGGTTCGGAGACTCAAGCTCCTACATCCACGGACTGATTTAACCGGAAATTCACTCAAGGGATTCTTATTTTTAACGTGCCAAGGTGCACCAAGATCAGCTAACCTCACTGACCTATACAACTCCTTACTAACTCACTAACTGAACTTACTACCAACAAACCTAACTTAGGGTTTTGGTTTCAGTTTGGATACCAACTAGGTTGTGATTATCCTTACAAGACAAAGCTTTGCTAAGGATTGGATAATCACTCTAAGCTTAAGATAATGCTAGTACGCTCTTGGAATACAGAATAACTCTCAGTAACTAAGAAACACTTGGGAAATTTAGCTGGTTTCGAGTGCTTCTTCTAAAGACTGAATGCTTTGAATGCTTGAGAGTTTGAGTAATTTCTGGCTTGAAAATTTCCCGTAACCTTGAATGGGTTCAAGGTCTTCTGTATTTATAGGTGATTTGAAAACTATCCGTTGGAGGAGATAGCCTTCTAGTCCTCTATGTAGAGTGCTTCAAACGGATATATTTCCCATGCAACAGCCATCCTTGCATGGATTTGGTATTTGCATTTAATGCGCCATTTAATGCTTGCCCGTTGAAAATGCAGTCTGGAGTTAGTCTTAATGCCAGGGTCTGTACGTGCGTGTCTTCCCCGGATTGGTCCACGTCATCAGATTGGTGAGAATGTCAGAACTTATTCCTAGGCTTCAGGCTTGTCTCATTAAGTTCTTTTTGTCTCAAGCACAACGGTCTTATCCTGACGCTGACATTCATTTTGCATTGCTTGGATCTTCTCCAAGTTTTTCCCATAAACTCAGTGTCATCCTGTTCCCTTCAGGACTGAGTTAGTAATGACCCCAGGGTCATACCCTTTGTTGGTCCCACTAGATAGATTAATTTGCGGAAGCTTTAATGTTTAATTCTTAACAAAGTCTTTTTATAAGAGCACAATAAACACACAAGACAATAAATAAGAAAGCAGTAAATAGACCAAATTTATAGTGGTTCGGATTAGAAGATCCTACGTCCACTCTCCATTTTTATCAAAGGGGCCTCACTAACCAACCAACAAGCAAACTTGCGTACTGGAATTGCAAAGTACCAGTTCCTTCTTACAAACCCTTTAGATCTAACTTCAATCTAATGTCTACTGCCTTCAACCTTTTCTTAGAGATGAACAGATTGAGATCCAACTACTCCTTTATGAGTAAATATGAAAGTATGAACAATAAGAGTGTTAAGTGCGTGATAAAACTAAGGCTTGGAATATGACTTCGTGCGCGTAAGATTCTAGAGCATTTCTTTGAGTCTGCACTCTTGTATTTATAGAGGTGATTAGGGTTTAGCCGTTGGAGAGCTAATCTAATCAGATCTCTATTTAAGGAAGCTTACAATCAATCAATTCCCTAATTGATTGATTGGGTTGATGGGATCCTTGGATTGATTGTCTTCAAAACTTTCCAATCTAATCTTGTTGACTTGATTTGAATCACCAACGGTCAAATGCTTCCAATGCCTAACTCTGATTCTTCCAGAGAAGGCAGGACCAGACACCAGGCAACCTCGATGTCTTCTGGTCCAGAGTTAGTTAAGAAACAGAATGCTCATCAGAATCAGGAGATGATTCTGAGCATCTTTTGATCCACCAGACTCGTCTGGTCCGAACTCGTCTGGTCTGGGGAAGGTCCTCTGCCTCTGGTCTTGATCTCATCTGGTGGAGTCCTCTGGTGAAGTCCTCTGGTGGGTCTTCTGGTGACTCTTCTGGCGAAGTCTTCCTCATCTGGCTAACAGGTCCAGATGGTCCTATTTCATCTTCTGGTTTGTTTTAACTCATCAAAACTATACAACATTTATCCTAACAATTTCCCCCTTTTTGATGGAGTTAAAACATAATCCAGAACTGATCAAAGTGAAAAATAATACTTAAGCATAAAAACAGTAAAAAGATAAGACCTTAGAATAGATCTTATCAGGCAAACAAGAAGACAACAATGAGTTATCTTTAAGATAGAGAGATATGACTTTTCATTAATAATAAGGACAAAAAGATTATAGATTACATTAAGTTCAGAGTCCTAGTCTATGCATATCTTATGTTCTCTTTAGGCACTAGGAACCAGTTAAAGAACCTATCTTTGACAGCCTTCAGCTCAGCAGAAGATGTTGGAGTGAAATTCACTAACACCTTGGTCTACCATTGAGAATGAAAATACCTTGAATGACGACTCAGTACTTCAACCCTCTGTTTTATTTCCAAAATTTGATTTTATTCCTGTATCTAGTGACTCAACTTCAGAAGAGTTAAACTCTACTGAAGGGCATCAGCCTAGGAGGACATGGCTCTCAAATCACCATGTTGAGCTAATCCTAGGTGATCCTACCTCGGGAGTCAAAACTAGAAGTTTTCATGGAGAAAGTGCTTTGTTTTGTTGTTTTTTATCAAACCAGGAACCAAGTTCCATTGAAGAAGCACTTCAAGATTCAAATTGGACCATTGCTATGCAAGAAGAGCTCAACCAATTCACAAGAAATCAAGTATGGGAGCTGGTTGACAGACCATATCATTGCAATATGATTGGAACCAAGTGGGTATTCAAGAACAAGAAGGATGAGAATGATGTCATAGTCAGAACAAGGCCAGGCAAGTAGCAAAGGCTATTCTCAAGTTGAAGGTTTTGACTATGATGAAACCTTTGCCCCGGTGGCCAGATTGGAAGTAATAAGGTTATTCCTTGCATATGCTGCTCACAAGAAATTCAAGGTGTATCAAATGGATGTTAAGAGTGCTTTCTTGAATGGAATACTAAATGAGGAAGTCTATGTGGAGCAACCCCCAGGTTTTGAAGAAATCCACAAAGTATATAGACTGAGGAAAGCTGTATATGGACTGAAACATGCTCCAAGAGCTTGGTATGGTACTTTGTCACAATTCCTTTTGGATCATGGTTTCATCAAAGGAAGAGTTAATAGAACACTTTTCAGGATCACAAAAGGAGAGGACACTCTGCTAGTTCAAATCTATGTGGATGATATCATATTTGGTTCTCCAAACCAAGTCCTCTGTGAAAAGTTCTCTCAACTGATGAAAGGAAAGTTTGAGATGTCAATGATGGGAGAAATGAACTTCTTCCTAGGACTTCAAGTCAAGCAGTCTACTGAAGGAATCTTCATCAACCAAGCCAAATATACAAGGGAGCTGATCAACAAGTTTTGATGTCAGACCAGCAAAGTTGCAAGAGTTCCACTCAACACCAACACCAACACCAAGATGGAACCTGATGAAGATGGTAAATCGGTAAATCAGTAAATCAGACTCACTACAGAGCAATTATTGGGTCTCTATTGTATCTCACAGCAAGCAGGCTTGATATCACATTTGCAGTGGGTATATGTGCTAGATATCAAGCCAACCCAAAGAAAAGTCATCTGGAAGCTGCTAAAAGAATTCTCAAATATCTTAAGAGTACTGTGAATATGGGATTATGGTATCCCTCAGATGCAGACTATGGAGGATGCAGAATTGATAGAAAATCAACTTTAGACACTTGTCAATTCTTGGGAAGTAAGCTAATCTCTTGGTTTTCCAAGAAATAAAATTCAGTAGCCACAAGCACTACTGAAGCTGAATATATGGTAGCTGGAAGTTGTTGTGCTCAAATTCTTTGGCTAAGACAACAACTGAGAGATTACAACATCTTTGCTAATGAAGTTCCTATTTTCTGTGACAACAATAGTTTAATTGCTATTTCAGAAAATCCAGTTCTCCACACAAGATGCAAACATGTGGATATAAGGCATCATTTCATCACAGATCATGTGGAAAAGAAGGATATCAAAATGCTCAAGATTCACACTGACAAACAAAAGGCAGATCTTTTCACTAAACCTTTGGCTGAAGCAAGGTTTCAAGAACTATCAGTAGAGCTTGGACTTCTAGATCCAGGAGAGTAAAAATGAGGCCATTTCAAATCTCATAAGAGTTGATTTCGAATCAGTGGAGGTCCAACCTCAGAAGAGGATCAACCTCAGTGGAGTCACTGATCACAGAAGAGCTTCATTTCTCAGAAGAGGTCCAACCTCAGAGGAGGTCAATATTTAATACTTACGTTTCTTCAAAATTGAAAGCCTCTTGATTTTTAATTATAAATTTGCTTTCAAAATTATTAATGAGTGTTTTCTGAGAAATTTGAATCTTTTTACACCTTTTTAAGAAGATTTCGATAAGGTGAGCATTTAATGCGAGTTGTACAAGTCAGACATACTTTTTTAGTTTCCTATCTCACGCACCCTAAAAGCTGGATGATGTGACCTTCCGGCTACCAACTTTTTCAATCCACACCTCTCATTTTAGGCGGTTCTTTTCTAACCGTCAAGATCTCTCAAAAACTCCCCACTAACCTCTTCAACTATCCACGATCTATTTCCAAATTAATCTCAGATGTTGATTGCTCGTTTCAATCTCACCATTCATTGCTCATATAAAAGACCCCAAAATCAGTCTTAGAACCTTTTCAAACACTCTTCAAGCAAATACTTACTTATCTCCCCCAAAATACTCTCTGCAAAATTTCTCAATCCCTTCTAAATCAAAATGGCAAGAGTAAATCTAGGTTTTCTTACCAACAAAGATAACTTTTGGTATGAACCTATTATTGTCTTCGATAACCCAGAAATTCAAACCAGACCAGAGTTCAGGCACATTAAGGAGGACCTGGACATGGTGAAGGCAGCCGGTTTGGAAAAATTCTTGTCTATTCATCCTCAGAACTGCTAACACTGATACCAAGATTAAGTCATGTTTGTTTTTTAAGAGAAATAAGAAAGTGATGAGGGATGATATTGAAATCATCAAGCACCAGAAAGTGAGGAAGGAGATCCGTCTGGAAGGTGATGATCTCAAGGATCTTTTTGGACTTCCTTCTGAAGGCCCAAATTCGGATACTTGTATCACGGATAAGGAGGAGGATTGGATATACACCATTATGCAGAAGAAGACGAAGTACAGTCCCACAATGAACATAAATGAACTCCTTCCCGTATACAATGTTCTTTGTGAGATTGTTGGGAAATGCATATTGGGAAATCAAGGAAGCACTGAGCAAGTAAGCAAGCCCAAACTGAGGCTGATGAAGGCCATAGTGGACAGCAAGGAGAAGAGCTTTAATTGGCAACAATTCTTCTTGAGAGCGTTGAATAAGGAAAAGTTGAAATTTCAGCCTGAGAAGACTCCCCAGTTGGCAAGTAAGCTGAACTTTGCCACCAAGATCTCCTACCTAATTAAAAATGTTGATGTGGGAGTGGACTGGAAAGAGGATAGAAAATGGAGTAATTTGAAGACTCTATTCAAATCTGGTAAAGCTTTGGAGATAAGGAAGTTGAGCATGGATGTGGAAAGCCCGGAAGCAGCAGAGGAGACTGAAGAAGCAAACCCTGCTGAAGGGAAAAAGACTAAGCTGAAGAGGAGGCTGGTAAAGCTGAGTGACAAAATGGCCTTACACAAGGAGGAGGAGGCATAGAAGGCCTCAAAGAAGGAGAAGAAGAGGTCATCTGAGGCCATGAAGGAAGGTGCCTCAAAGAAAGTCAGAACTACAAACTCCACTGATGAGTCATCTTCAGGTAACCCTGACTCATCTCCTAACATCATATCTACTGAGTCTGACTCAGATGCCCCTGCCCCTACCCCCATCAAGATAAAAACCAAGCCCAGAACCCCAGTAAAAACCAAACGGATATCCAAAATCTCCAAAACCCCCCACTGAAGGCTCTCAACAGCCTGAAAGTGGTTCCCCAAATGATAACCCATCTGAGGCATCTGCTGAGGCATCCTCAAACCCTTCTGAACCCATCCCCTCAACCCCCACTGATCAAAACCTAACCTCATCTGAAACCCAAACCTCGTCTGATCCCAACCCTCCTGAAACCCATGCTACTCACTTAGAAACTATCCCAGAGGAGCCAACAGATATCAGATCCCCTACCCCTTCCATTCCATCTGATGATGAAGGAGAGTACACCTTTCTGGATACTCTTAAGGATGAAGTGGCTTACTCACTGGAGACCAAATATCCAGAGCTTGGTGGGCACCCCACCCTGAAGGCAATGTTTTTTAGAGTAAGGCTGCTTGTCTAGCTGAAGGATAGGAGATTAGGAGAAATCCTCATGGCTATTGGAGGAAGCAATGCTGAGGATTGGAAGAAGGAAGAGAGGGAGGTCTTGGAGTTTGCAGGAATGACTAAAACCAGACTTCTCTGTGATGAGAAGATTTTTCAAAGTCTGGTGATGGACAAACTTGCTAAAACAAGGAAGGAAGTTGAAGGTGAGAAAGCATCTGAGGACGAAAAAGGTGAAGGAGAGAAGGAAAAGCCAGAAGAGGCGAAGACAGCAGAGGAGGTAGTTGGAGAAGAGAAAGAGAAAACAGAGGAGGTGGAGAAAGTGGAAGAAGGAGAGAAGGAAAAAGAGAAGGAGGGAGAGGAGTCCCGAATGGAGAAAGGTACTTCACCACAGCCAGGTGGTGGTGAAGTAGCCAAGGATGTATCCTCGGCAAGTGATATCAAGGCACACAATTTGCCAGAGGGAAGCTCAGTAGAGGAGTCTACTGAAGCTCCCCCACAATAGCCCTCATCGGTGACTGCGGAGTTAGCTGAGGTGTCTGGAAAAGGAGTAGAAAAAGAAGAGAGAAAAGAAAAGAAGGTATAAATTACCAAGGTGGTCAGTGGAGAAATAAGAGCAATCATTCCTGTAAAGGATGAATTGGCTGAAAAAATGATAGTTGAAAAAGAAAATGAGAAAGAGAGTGAGAGTGAGAAGAGAGAGGAGGAAGGAGTATATATGGAGGTAGATGAGACTGGAGTTTTAGGTGGTGAGAAAGAGGGGGAAGGAACTAACACTCTATGTTATGCAGGTATCCAAATTGAAGAAGTACCCCAAGTCCAAATCAACCTAACTCCACTGAGGGATGTTGTTCACAATCTTTAAGATGAAAAGCTTCTATCCTTACAAGCTCAACTGAGAGATGTCCAGGAGATAGTCTAGGAGGAAGTTGATGAAATGGTCATTCTCTCAGACCATGTTGATGAGCTTATGAAGTCTACCACCACCTCACTCCAAAATTTGACTCTAAAGGTAGAAGATTCACAACAGATGGTGATAGATGTAGTTGAAGGCCAGAGTGTGCTGGTGATAGAAGCCCTGAAGAAGTTGGAGCAAAAGGAAGAAGAGGCTAGAACTAAATTTCTGAAAGATTCTGTGGAGAATGTCTCCATAAACCTAAAGTCTTCTGTAGAGGCTTTCTTAACTGACCTGTTAGGGAAGGTTGAAGAGTTATGGGACAAGAAACTGACAGAATTCGAGGCCAAGCATGAAGAGCTAGAAGCTAAGCTGAAAGATGTGATCAAGAAGGCTGCTGAGGACTTCCCGACTCAGGAGAAGACTAATGTCCTCATTGATGAGAAGCTGGCTCAGTTTGTAAACTTTGGTCAGAATGCTGGTGCAACCTTGGAAAGGGTTGAAGAGGAGGTTGATCACTTCTCTACTCAACTCAAAGCCCTTGAGCATGATCAGATGAGGCTTAACTTCACTATTGTTGAGTGCATGATTAATGCCGAAAAGGGGGAAAAGTTAGTGAGTGGAAAGCAGATGAAGCTGAATCCCAACAATGAGATGGAAATAATTCTTGAAACTGATAACTTTGCAAAAAGTCAGCAGATCAAGAATACTATGAAGAAAGTAACAAAGGAAGCCCAGAAGACTGCTGATGAGAAGAGTAAGGGAGTTAAAGGCAAAGAAGTCCAGGAACAGAGGGACTTAACCAAGTTTAGAGAGGCTGCTGAGAAGGAGAAGAAAGAAAGAGCTGCTCAGAAGGGGGAAACAACAAAAAGAAAAGCTACTGATGTTCTCTCAGCAGAGGTGGCAAAAAGAACAAGATCCTCAGGAAGGTTGGCTGCAAAGTCAACTGAAGACTCAATAGAGGTACTTCCGATCTTAAACCCTAAACCAATCTCTTCTGAAATCCCCAAAACTGCCCCCACAAGAGTTACTGAGCTCACTGAGCTAATCAAGGAAGCTGGAGGTATGAAAGAGAGAGCTCGGAAATTATCTGCTCAACAGCAAGAAAGGAGGGATAAGGAAGTTGGAAATATTGAGACTATTGCTGAGTTGGCAGAGAGAAAGAAGAAGGAAATGTTAACTACCTTTGACAAGACCACTTCCAAGAAATTCAGGAATGGCTATCAAAGGTGTGCTGCTAAGATGAAGAAAGATAAGTTGGCATTCTCAAAGGCCAAATTCCCCCATCTTGATACTTGGGTTCACAAGAAGCTGAATGATGATTGGGAAACTGCCAAGAGGGAATTTGTGTACTCATACTATATCAGTGGAGAGTTGGGTAAAGAGAATGCACAAGATCTATTCAATGACTGGCTCTTTGAGTCTTACCCTAAACTCTATCCTGAGATAAATGAAGCCTGGAATGACAAGTTTCCAGATCTTGCCTTGAAAGCTCCTGAGCAAATTATCTACTGGCCTCCACAAGATGCAACAGGTGCAGTTGACAGAGAAAGGATTACAGATGAATGGGTATCCTTGTGTGAGCATTTAGGTCTCAGGGGACATTCCAAAGAAGTGATAAAAAGGAAAAATGAATTGAAGATCCGAGTCTTCAAGCAATATGGACTTGAACTTTTGTTTGAATCCATCTGAGGTAGTTAAGTGTTTGTACTGGGCATTTGTTTATAAGTCCCAGTTGTTTTTGCATTTTGAACTTTTGACAGTAGACTTCATGTAATTGTACTCATCTTATTCTTCATGAAATGAAACTCTACTATTTTTTTATGCCCAAGATAATATCTCATTATTATTTAGGCTTATGTACTTGAATGTTTTTACTTACAAAAAAATCCTTGTAAAATTTATATCAACTGAACAACCTCATCTGAAAGAAGATTTGTTATAGGATAGGTTTCGGCATAATCAAAAAGGAGGAAATTGTTGGGAAATTGTATAGACTTAAGTTTTGATTAAGATGCCAAAAAGTTCTTCCTAAGTTATTTGTAAGTAAAATTGTTCAGTAGAGTTAAAGTTTAGAAAGTCAGTTCAAATGTTAAGGAACTGAAGTGCAGTTAGTAAATTCTGGAGTGTATTGAAGAATGAAGTCAACTGAAGAATGAAGTCCGCTGAAGACAAACTGATCTGAGAAATAATCTAAGTCTTGAATGTTTTCTAAGTTCATTCACACTAAGACTAAAGCCATCCGGAGAGGACCAAGGTCCACTGATGTGAACTAACAAAGCACATTAAATGCTAAACACATTAAAAACTGTTAGTTAATCTGGTTAAAACAAGGCAAAATGAATTTCAGTGAAGCTTACAATAAATGAAGGAAAAAGAAGGTTCTCTCAGAGGAGTTCCACCTTAAAGCAAGACAGGATTCTGAGCAAGCAGACTGAACGGCCCAATGAGAAGATGACACGTAGGTGTACTCTACTGACAGCCGACCTATCACAGACAGATAAGTACCAAAAGTCTTTCCATAGCATTCTACAGAAAGTTAGTGAACAGGCATGGTCTTTCAGCCATTTCTTGACAAGACATAAAGCTTCAAATAGAGCCATTTGAACCAATCAGATACAAGAAGACTTACTTGAGAAGATTCAACTCCAACGGGAAGATTTTCAAGGAAGCTTATAAATACAGAAGGATGTGCCCATTTCTATGCACGGGAAACTCACAAGATCAAAGCTATCTCTACATTCTTAACTATCTAAGAAGCACTCGAAATTACCTTTGTTTCCCAAGTGTTTCAAAACTATATAGAGCATACTAAGCCTTCTGTAATCGAGCTTAAAGCTATATCCAAACCTTAGAAGGAGATAATCCATCCTAAGCCTTGAGCTAAACTGTAAGGATTATCTCACAATAGTTGGAACCAAACCCTACTCAGTTGTTAGGTTGAGAGTTAAGTGTTAAGTGGTGTTAGTAAGCTGATTGTTTGTATCAGTCTGAAAGCTGGTTTGTTTTGGGAACTAGGACCTGGAATTATCCTAGTGATCAATCATCCTAAGAGAGGATTAATTGATCAGTGCACCTTGGCACTATAACACAAGGAATTCCAAGTGAAAGGAATTCTCCTGTTTAATCAGGACAGTGGACGTAGGAGATTCATCTCTGAACCACTTTATATCTTGTGTACTTACATTCTGATATCTCTTAAGTGTGAGTTATTCACTCAAAGTTTATCAAAGTAAAATGAGTTTTCTTAAGGGCTCACTAATCCGCATCTGAAAGCTAATTAAATAGTAGTTCAACTGAAAGTCTTGAGCTTTCAGTGGAGTTATTATCTCAGTAAGCTTTCACGAGTAATTCTCAGCAGACTTCAAGTCCACTGACGAGTTGCTATCTTAAGTAACCTGATAAGTTTTAAGAAGTTTAAATTTGTAACCTCAGGTGTATTCCCCCCCCATACACTTGTTTACTCGTTTCGGGACCAACACTCACTTTACTCTGGTTCTGCTCATTCTGGATCTGCTTGAAGAACTCTGGCAACTTAGTGATAGTTTCATTTTTCTTAAACAAGAACACTACCCAAGTGTATCTTGAAAAGTCATCTACTATCACTAAGGTGTACTTCCTCCCACTGAGGCTAAGAGGTGAAACAGGTCCAAACAGGTCCATGTGAAGTAGTTGAAGTACTCTAGTTGTGGTTGTGCTCTGGACATCCTTGAAAGAAGTCTTAGGCTGCTTACCCTTCTGGCAGGAATCACAAACCTGATCTTTCTTGAACACTTCATTTGGAAGACCTCGAACTAGACCCTTTTTGGAAATCTTGCTGAGTGCTTTGAAATTCAGGTGACTCAATCTCTTGTACCAAAGCCAGCTGTTCTCTGCAGATCCCTTTGCTACAAGGCAAGTGTTTCTTGGGCATGTTACCTTTCCTAAAGCCAATAAGCAAAATATCATCATAATTAATGGAAAATACAGTGCATGAATCACTAAAAAACTTCATTGAGTATCCCTTGTCATAAAATTGGGATACAGAAAGCAGATTATGCTTGAGTCCTTCCACATAGTAGACTTCATCTACAGATACGTCATTGATGATCAACTTCCCAAATCCTCTGGTGACTCCAAAGTTGTTGTCACCAAACATCACTCTTGGCCCATTCAATGGCTTTAAACCCTGGAGATGATCCTTTTCAAATGTCATGTTCTTGGAGCATCCACTATCAATATACCAAACACCATTGCTTGAAAGTCCTTTCTCCAATAGGCTTTGTCCTCCTGCAGAAAGATTAATTAGGTCCCCTACAAGTGCTGGGTCCTGATTTGTTAGTTACAGTTTTTGTAGGAATCCAAAGATAAAGATCATCCCTTGCTGGATGAGGAGATCTTATCTTTCTTCCAAATCTATCTACCAGCACATGTCCTCTGACAATGACAAACTGAGTTGCTGGACTAATACACCTACCTTTTCTAAACACATGTCTGGTGTATCTCACTTCAAATTTGGCCTTAGGAATGGCTTGCCTCAAAGACATGGTCTTAAAGGTCTGGTTATAAGGGTACATCCTAGAAGAACCATCTCTGGTGTCATAGCTACCCAGATCAGTTGGTTTTCTATAGATGGGTCTGGAAGACCTCCTCTGGTTCTAATTGAAAGTTGGACCTTCTCTAATGATGATACTCCTTATGAGTGTTTCTGTTCTGGAATCTTCTTTGAGCAAACTTCTTTTGAGGTCCCTGGTTCTGATTGAGGTTCTCTGGTTCAGTATATCTCCTCTAATATTCCATATTCTGATTAAAGTTCCTCTTGTTAGAGTATCTCCTCTGAGGCCCCCTGATTTGCTTAGGTTCCACTCTTTGAGGATTCCTCTGAGGCCTTTTAATCTGTCTAGGAAACTGAATAGAACCATCAATCTTCATAGGTTCTCCTCTTAGATGTTTATGCTCTAAGATTTTCTCTTCCAGTTCAGTTAAATCTTCTGGACTACATTCTACATGATCAGCAGAGCAGTCCTTGATCCACTAGGATTGTGAACTACTCTGTAACCATTACCATTAGGGTCTTTTTCATCCCAAATTTCTACCAATTCACCAGCTCTTACAGACTTGTCTTTGTTATAGTGATATTTATGAGATCTTGTAGTAATTCCAGAATGTCCTAAACCACTCTTATTATTTATGCGCTGAGAAGACTCTGATATAATAGATACAATAGTTGGTATCTTTGGAGCTTCTCTGGGCATAGGTACTTCCTCAATAGTTTGCACAACTTGTTTTCCCTTGATAAGAGATTGGTATTTGGCTCTAAGTTCATTGAACTCATCTTCCTTAGAGTCTCTTTCTCTTATGAGTTGATCTACCAGAGTACCTCTTTATGTGATCTTATCCTAAAGTTCAGAGACTTCTTTGGAATGATCACTCATGAGTTTTCTGGTGGATTTATGCTCATGAGATAAAGATTAAACTTATGCTCTAAGCCGACCATTCTCCTTCTCAAGTTTCTGGCATAATTGAACACAAATCTGGAGATCTGATAGCATTTGCTGCATATCAGACTCTCTGTAAGTACCAGATGAGTGAGAGGATTCAGTATATTTGGAATTAGATAAACACAAGGTAGATTTTTGTACCTCAGTGATGTCTGCCATGAGACATACATCATCATCAGATCCAAAGTCAAAAGAAGAACTAGAACTAGTATCCTCCTCCTCTACTTCTGCCAGCAATGCTCTCTTGTCTGCATATCTCCTATCTCTTTTGAGTCTTTTCTCTTCTCTTTCTCTAGGAGTAAGTTGATGACAATCATAGTTGTAGTGGTCTGGCTTGTTGCAATTATAACAAGCGTTGTCTCCTCTGGGGCTAGGACTGGGGTCTTTCCTCTTGTAGCTATGTTTTGATCTACCAGAGTTGTTTTCTCTTCTTCTGGGACTAAAATCTCTTCTCTTTTCTGGTGACTTGACTCTGGTTTCTCTAGTATCCCCAGATGATTTTTCTTTCTCTGCAGACTTGAAGGAACTCTTCATGTCTCTGTCTCTAGTTGATTCCTTCCAATGTCTTTCATACCTGCCATACTTAGAGCTCATTTTATCAATTTTTCTAGTTAAGAGTGCTACCTGCTCCTTGAGGCTCATGTCATCTACAAAAGTCTCCTTCACTTTTTCTTCAGTCTTGATGGTTGAAGAGAATGCTACTTGTTGGTCCCGGTACAAGACTGATGAATACGTGTATGGGGGGAATACACGTATACCAATTTTTCAACTTAAACCTTACTGAGTCCCCTTTACTCAGAGTGATAATGAACTAAGAGCTGATAATATACCCACTGACTACACTTAGTGCAGATCAGTTGGCTAGCTATCAATTCAAGTTCAGTGCGGAATTGCGTGAGCCCTGATAGTTTAAAGTCTTGTTTAGTTTGCTTTCTGAAAAATTTGATTACTCAATTCTGAAATAGTGATTAGTAGGGCAGTGCTCTGTTTGATGATCAGATTGATTGATTAAGCCTGATAAAAGCCAAATGCTATGAATGAACAAATAATATGACAGGTAAGCACAATATCAAAGCAGTAAGAACACAGGGAGTTTAACGTGGTTCGGAGACTCAAGCTCCTACATCCACGGACTGATTTAACCGGAAATTCACTCAAGGGATTCTTATTTTTAACGTGCCAAGGTGCACCAAGATCAGCTAACCTCACTGACCTATACAACTCCTTACTAACTCACTAACTGAACTTACTACCAACAAACCTAACTTAGGGTTTTGGTTTCAGTTTGGATACCAACTAGGTTGTGATTATCCTTACAAGACAAAGCTTTGCTAAGGATTGGATAATCACTCTAAGCTTAAGATAATGCTAGTACGCTCTTGGAATACAGAATAACTCTCAGTAACTAAGAAACACTTGGGAAATTTAGCTGGTTTCGAGTGCTTCTTCTAAAGACTGAATGCTTTGAATGCTTGAGAGTTTGAGTAATTTCTGGCTTGAAAATTTCCCGTAACCTTGAATGGGTTCAAGGTCTTCTGTATTTATAGGTGATTTGAAAACTATCCGTTGGAGGAGATAGCCTTCTAGTCCTCTATGTAGAGTGCTTCAAACGGACATATTTCCCATGCAACAGCCATCCTTTCATGGATTTGGTATTTGCATTTAATGCGCCATTTAATGCTTGCCCGTTGAAAATGCAGTCTAGAGTTAGTCCTAATGCCAGGGTCTGTACGTGCGTGTCTTCCCCGGATTGGTCCACGTCATCAGGTTGGTGAGAATGTCAGAACTTATTCCTAGGCTTCAGGCTTGTCTCATTAAGTTCTTTTTGTCTCAAGCACAACGGTCTTATCCTGACGCTGACATTCATTTTGCATTGCTTGGATCTACTCCAAGTTTTTCCCATAAACTCAGTGTCATCCTGTTCCCTTCAGGACCGAGTTAGTAATGACCCCAGGGTCATACCCTTTGTTGGTCCCACTAGATAGATTAATTTGCGGAAGCTTTAATGTTTAATTCTTAACAAAGTCTTTTTATAAGAGCACAATAAACACACAAGACAATAAATAAGAAAGCAGTAAATAGACCAAATTTATAGTGGTTCGGATTAGAAGATCCTACGTCCACTCTCCCTTTTTATCAAAGGGGCCTCACTAACCAACCAACAAGCAAACTTGCGTACTGGAATTGCAAAGTACCAGTTCCTTCTTACAAACCCTTTAGATCTAACTTCAATCTAAAGTCTACTGCCTTCAACCTTTTCTTAGAGATGAACAGATTGAGATCCAACTACTCCTTTATTAGTAAATATGAAAGTATGAACAATAAGAGTGTTAAGTGCGTGATAAAACTAAGGCTTGGAATATGACTTCGTGCGCGTAAGATTCTAGAGCATTTCTTTGAGTCTGCACTCTTGTATTTATAGAGGTGATTAGGGTTTAGCCGTTGGAGAGCTAATCTAATCAGATCTCTATTTAAGGAAGCTTACAATCAATCAATTCCCTAATTGATTGATTGGGTTGATGGGATCCTTGGATTGATTGTCTTCAAAACTTTCCAATCTAATCTTGTTGACTTGATTTGAATCACCAACGGTCAAATGCTTCCAATGCCTAACTCTGATTCTTCCAGAGAAGGCAGGACCAGACACCAGGCAACCTCGATGTCTTCTGGTCCAGAGTTGGTTAAGAAACAGAATGCTCATCAGAATCAGGAGATGATTCTGAGCATCTTTTGATCCACCAGACTCGTCTGGTCCGAACTCGTCTAGTCTGGGGAAGGTCCTCTGCCTCTGGTCTTGATCTCATCTGGTGGAGTCCTCTGGTGAAGTCCTCTGGTGGGTCTTCTGGTGACTCTTCTGGCGAAGTCTTCTGGTCTGGCAGTTCCCCCTAGACTAAGTCATAATCTACTTCCTCATCTGGCTAACAGGTCCAGATGGTCCTATTTCATCTTCTGGTTTATTTTAACTCATCAAAACTATACAACATTTATCCTTACAATTTTCCCCTTTTTGATGGAGTTAAAACATAATCCAGAACTGATCAAAGTGAAAAATAATACTTAAGCATAAAAACAGTAAAAAGATAAGACCTTAGAATAGATCTTATCAGGCAAACAAGAAGACAACAATGAGTTATCTTTAAGATAGAGAGATATGACTTTTCATTAATAATAAGGACAAAAAGATTATAGATTACATTAAGTTCAGAGTCCTAGTCTATGCATATCTTATGTTCTCTTTAGGCACTAGGAACCAGTTAAAGAACCTATCTTTGACAGCCTTCAGCTCAGCAGAAGATGTTGGAGTGAAATTCACTAACACCTTGGTCTTGTACAATTTCTTCAATTTTGCCCAATCAACCTGGTCCCCAACCATTGGAGTGTTGATGTAGTGAAACTCAGGGGCAGTCACCTCCAGGTTGAACTCTATGGTTGAATTCATAAGCTTCTTGTACAGATCAGCATCATAAGCTTTCATCCAGGAGTGGAAGGTTCTGTTGATAAGCGCATCATCTCTGGTGGAGGTCTCTGGATGTAGTGTTGGATGAACCATAAGGTCTTTGCTTCTCTCCACTTCTCTATCAGAGGAACAAGCACAGTAGAGTCAAAAGACCCTTATGTCCTTAGTGGCAAAATCTCCATCACCTCAACAGGAGTCTTCCTCCTCTGATTGGATCCACTGGCACCAGAAGTGATACCAGCTTCTCTGGCCTTCTTGTTCTGCCTCCTAACATATCGGAGCCTCTGCTCTTTATCTATGTTCTTCCTTATCCTTGCTTGCCTCTCTTCAGGCGTCTCTTCCTTGAATCTCTTCTCTGCTTCTTCAACAACAGATTCAAGGAAGCTCTTCTTCACTTTCCTTATCTTCCTCTTAGCAGGACCAGAAACTGAGATAGGATCCTGCTATGCATCTATGGTCTCCTCTTCTGCCGCCAGCTGCTTTGCCATGGTAAGAGATTTTAACTCTTCTTTCTTCTTCTTCTGCAACTCAGCCTGGGCCAGAGTGTTCTCCAGCAGGTCCAGATGAGCACCATGGCTGAAGAGGGTCTCATTAGTGGTCTTTTCCAGATCAGTTCTGGCCTTCTCTTCCCCCTTTTTAACTTCATCAAAGAGGGGTTGCACCACCTACCGAATCAGATCAGGCAAGGCAGTGGAGGAGGAAGAGTGAAGATCACACAGCTGTCTGGCCTTCTCCAGGTAGGCTTTAGATTCAACAACTAGCCTCTCCTGCTTAGCTAGCATCTCCTGGAGGGAATCCATGAGTTTTGCAGTCTCCAACATCTGAGAAGCTAATTCAACTTTAAGCACAGAAACTGGGCGCATCTGGTCCAGAACATACTGTTGGAGTTGCGTCTGGCTTTTATGCACATCCATCTTCAAGAAGAGACAGTCAGACTTGAATGCAACTTTAGCAGAGGCGAAGACAGCCTTGATCTGCTTCAGGAACTTCCTTCTCTAATCCTTTATCTGGTGCTCAACCAGAGCAAGCGCCAGATACTGCATTGCCTTGGAGAATTTGCCAATCTGCTGGATTTGCTCGTTAAAGAACAGCTTCATCTTCTGGAGGACAGCAGGAGTGACATCAAAATCCTCCTCATCTGAGTAGAGCTCTGGAGGAAAGGAGAAGTGAGGGCCAAATTTGTAAGAGGGGCCCTCAGGGGAGATCATCACTCCTCTCTGGATCAGCAAGGTGCGGATCAACACCTTGGCTGCTTCTGGGGTCTCAAGCTCCGCAGGATTCTGGATATTGAACTTCCTCTTGAGATCAATCTCCCAGGCAGTGAATGTAGAGGGACTCATTTCTTCAAGCAACAGCATCATGTCCTCTACATCCTCTAGTCTGGCCTTGCTCTAGACTTTGGCATCAGTTAGATCCGCCAACAGTGGTAAGTGCTCCAACAGGATGGGAAAATTCTCTCTTAGCCAGAGCTGGGCACTTACACTCATACTCTGCCTAATGGGGCCCATTTCTGCAGATGAGAAAGTAAAGGGTTTGGGCCCAGAGGCAGAGGAGGATGGTGCTAAGTTTTCAGGCTCAAGTGAAGCATCCTCATCTTCACTATCATCGCTAGATATGCATGTGGGAGAATGGGGAGGGCCAGGAAATCCCAATGCCATGGAAACAGAGGGGTTTCGTTCAGTGTGAGATTGGGGAGGGGTAGGGAATTGTGAGGTAGAGGTTGAGGGGAAGGGTTGCTCTGCACCAGAAGAGGTTGATGGGACCTCTGGTACAGGAGCTGGGATAGGAATTTGTGAGGTGGAAGGGGTTGTTCTGCACCAGGGGAGGTGGAAGGCACCTCTGGTACAGTGGCTGGGGGAGAGGGATTTGTGGGGAGAGGTATTTGAGATGGAGGGGGAGAGGGTGTTTGTGTAGGAATGGTGGAGGGAGTGTATATGGGGTATCAGGTAGGGTCTGCTCTGGTGGAGGAATGGGGGCACCAGGAGTAGGAGAGTGGTGTTGAGTATGTGTTTCTGGGGAAGAAGTAGTGGGGGTAACAAGGTTAATAGGGGTAGAAGAGGGGATAGAAGAGTGTACCTCACCAGAGACTGGAGCAGTTGAATCTTGCATTAATCTGGCGGCTTCATCAATCGCCTGCTCCAGTGCATCTCCAAGATCAGAACCAGAGTCTGACTCCTGAAGAATGGCCCTCTTGGCCTTGGACTTCTTCTTAAGAGGCTCATCCTCCTCTTCTTCCTCTTCGTCTGTTGGCTCATCCACCAGCAGAGTTTTCTTCCCCCTTCTTGAAGTCCTTGACTTTTTAGCAGAGGCTTTCCTGGCATCATCTTGCCTCTGCAGTTTCTTGGCTGCTCCTGCCTTCTTTGCAGCCTCAACACTTTCATCCTTCTTCTTCAATGCAGCTTGAAGGGGAATCTGGTCATCATCTGATGAACCAGAGAATGCCACCATTGAAGAACCAGTCGCCTCAGACTTCTTCTAGCTCTTCTTGGTCTTCTGCCCCTTAGCAGGCGAAGGCACTGCTTGGAGAGGAGGGGCAGGGATGGCTTGTTCTCCATCAGAATCGACATGGCCATGAAGAGGGCCATCCTTGGAGAACAAAATCTAGGACCTATGGAAGGCTTTGCACCAAGAATCCTTCCATTGCTTCTCTGGAAATAAGGAGTCCAGGATCAGGGTCAGCTTTGTCCCTAATGACACATTTGCAGTCAAACAAAACTGCAACTCCCCAGGTATTGAAGGGCACTCCTCCTTCTTTACCTTCACCCTGTTCTTCCTCAACACTCCCCAGAAAAACTCTGCCCAGTTGCACTTCACTCCATCAAACAAAGCCCTCATAACATAGAGTCTGCCAGTGAAAATGACATATGTGCTATGGCTCTCACACATCAAGATCTTGACCACAATGTCAAACAAGACCTTGTACTTCTGCCTGAAGTGTTTATCCAAAAACCCCTTGGTCAAATTATGGCATGAACTCCTGGAAAATAGATTGAAAAACTCAAACACCTCGTCTTCCTTGTACGTCAATGGATCTACTCCTTCAGCAGAAATGTTCTCGAACAGCCGGTAAAAGTCATGCTTTGAAAACACCATATCTTCCTTGTCGATCTTGGAAGAGATATGGTCATCGTGGTGACTTGAAGCGAATATACTAACTTCTACTAGTCGCTTCCCCGCAAGCGGACGGATTCACTGTAGTATGAGTAAGTATAATGGTCAAGTATATCGAACCCAAAGGATGGAGTGTATGCGAACAGATCCCTGAAGATCTATGCGTCATAGCTAATATGAGTGTAATGTTTTTTTGGGTTTTTTGAAAGATTAATTGAAAGACTGAAATAAACTAATTAAACTAAAATACTAAAGAAGACGAATTAACTACGGGTTGTTTTCAAGTAAGAGATGGTGATGCTTAGGATAGGAATCCCTACGTATACTAACGGAGCAGGTACATAATCAAAATAACTGTAACGCGCAAGAAATAACCTAAGTAAAAGAATGCAAGGTGAAATCTCAAGATTCTAAACCCTAATACTTTACCCTAACACTCGACTTCACTAATCCACTAACAAGTTAATTGATTGTGCTTAATTAATGTGACCCTAATTTAACTAAGGTGATGTGGTCGTCCTCCTTCGCTAAACTGGTAGATGAATTAACCCTTTCTAAACCCTCTAGTTAAGTCTACTCATCGATAAAGAGTGATACGGTCGTCCTCTCTCTAACACCTTTCGAACGAAATTCAAAAGTAAAGTTAAGATTAATTTTAAGAATTCATTAATCAAGAGAATTAAAACCTAACGTCACAAGTTACCCTAATTACATACCCACAGCCTACTTCTACGAGTTCATCCTACCCCAAGCATGTAAGGGTTTTAGTTGGACATAGGTTGTACGAAAATAATAGCAATTGAATAAGTAACAAACATGAACATGATAATTAAGACGAAGAAGAGATCAAACATAAACTAGGGTTTAACGAAATAAAAGAATAACTGAAATTAACTCAAGAAAAGAAGTCTAATCGTGTTCAAGAACGAAAATATAAAGAAACGAAACTAAAAAGTAAGATTGTATATGAATTCGTAATGAAAACCTCAAAAAACGTAAACGTAAGCTTGCTTCTCTCCTTCCTCTCCAATAAAACGAACTCTAAACGTCTAAATCTATCAAGTGATGTGTGGTCTCCCAAAAACGAGCTTTGGACGCGTATATATAAGCCACGGGCCAAATCGTGAACTCATGGGCTAAAAAACGCCTTTGAAAGGGCAAAAAATGGAGTTGCTCGAGCAGGCCTGCTCGAGCGGTCGCGCTCGAGCATATAGCTCGAATGACACAAGGGCTCGAGCGCTCGCGCTCGAGCTTCTCGAGTGGTCAAAACTTTCTGCATAAATTAGGGCGCTCGAGCAACACGCTCGAGCGGTGGCGCTCGAGCTGCTCGAGCGCTCAAACTTTTCTGTATGTTTTGGGCACTCGAGCAACGTGCTCGAGCGCTAGTGCTCGAATGGTTTACTCGAGTGCTCCCAAATTTTCACCAAGTAATACTTTTCTTCTTCAACACTAACACCAATCGTATTCCTTCGATATCTTCTCATTCAGGCATCCGTTTGAGTCGATTCAAAGTCCTACGAACTCTGTTCTTCGCCCTCGATTCACTTACGAGCATCACAGAGACAAATTCATCAATGTATAGAAATAATGCTCAATTAACTCCAAATACTCCACAAAATCGGCCAAAATTAGGGTATTTCGAGTGACGAATCATGATAATTTCATGCCTAATCACGTGGATCTTTATGCGAACCAGGAACTGGGCCACATATCCATCCAAAGTCCTAAAATTCCTTGGAATCGTCGAGATTAACTTCTCCACCCTTGCTTTCTGGAGCAGTTCCAGAATGGCCAACGCCGCCAGGTTCTTGGTTGTGTAGAAATCAACCACCATCTCTGACTTCATCTTCTTCATCACATAATCGTGATCAAAGTTGCACTTAGGAGCCATGTCTATAAGAGAAATTTGAGAGAGAGAGAGAGAAACTTGCAGAGAAAGATTAGGGTTTGAGAGTAAGAACACGTGAAAAGACAGATTGAAAAAGTTTTGGTTTAAATAGGACAATATGTGTCGCTTGAACAATTAATGAAGTGTGAACGCGTGTAAGATCCAAATTTAAATTAGGGAACAAAATCAATTTTAGAATTGATTGACATATTGCACAGGTATTAAATCTGACGGCCAAGATTAAAAGACAAGATACAGATTTAATATGGTGCGTAGGCATGGTCATTGGGATTGAGATCGAGGTGGTTTTATGGCAGTCAAGAGAAAAAGCGAAATGATTACCTAGGCCCTCTACCCTAGTCTTAAATACACTATGAAGATGAAACGTTTTGAGTGTATTTACAAATTTGAAAAGTGTATCCCAATGATCAGAGGTCAGAGTAGTAAATACATACATGTCACCTGGTATTGTAACCAGATGATACCATGGTTAGTCTGATGTTACATCTCATCTGAAAAAAACCCATCTGATTCTGGTCAGATTAGACTCTGGATTTCTCTGGAATCTATCTCTGCACCTCATCTGGGATGTACCTCACCTGGTACGAGCCTCATCTGGTATATTGTTGGTCCCAAAAAGGTTATCCAGCGGAAAGCATTTTGAGTTTATTTTTAAGAAAACCCTTTTAAATTAAGTGCTAAAAGAAAAGTGCAGAAAACTTAAAAGCATAAAGTAGAGAACACCATAATTTATAGTGGTTCGGACCAACTTGTCCTACGTCCACTCTCCCTTTCTCCAAAGGGGACTTTCTCTCCAACCAACGTACTCACGAACCACTGGAATTGCGAAGTACCAGCTCCTTCGTACAACTTGCTTCAATCTTACGATCTAAGCCTTACACACATCTATCTATACAGATAAGGATTGTGTGAATGGTCCAACTATAACCCCTAAAGAGTGTATATAAACTTGAAAGGACAAAGTGAGTGAGTGGAAGAGTTCGTGTGTTCTTGGTGTGCTCTCGCGCGACTCTTGTCTCTTGAACTCATCACAACACTCCTATATATAGTTGTAGGAATTAACTAGCCGTTGGAAGCTAGCAATTCAAACAACCATAATTGGAGGAATATAATCAATCAAAGATTGATTATATGATTGATTAGTTGACTTTCAATCAAGCAATCAATCAAATCCTCCATCAGTTGACTCTCCAGATTACCTTCTTCTCCATCAATGATCTCAAAAATCTCCTTGTCTCCAGATTACTACGAAGCTACTGGGAGGGTGAACTAATCCGTCTCCCTCATCTGGTCAGAACTAGTCTGGTCTGGGGTCTCATCTGCTCTGGTCCTCATCTGGGAGAGGTCTTCTGGTCAGGCTCCTCTGGTCAGACTCCTCTGGTCAGACTCCTCTGGCCGGACTCCTCTGGACCTAATCTGCTCTGGTGACTCTTCTGCTCTGGTCAGGACACCTCATCTCATCTGGTCACCTTCTCTGGTCACCTCATCTGGTACCTTCTCTGGTCACCTTCTCTGGTCACCTCATCCGGTACCTTCTCTGGTCACCACATCTGGTCTGCACAAATTTCTTCCCCCTTAACCAAAGACCTATTCTAGACCTAGACTAATCTGTTGCTGACTAACAGGTTCAGCTAGTCCTATTATAAGTTCTTGTTTTAACATCTTCAAAACATCTATATCCTAACAATTTCCCCCTTTTTGATGATGTTAAAACGGGAAGAACTTATATAAAACAAGACAAGAAAAATTTGAAATAAGAGAATAGAGAATCTAGCAGGCTGGGTCAACTGATCTTCCCCCTCAAAGTATGCTCAGCTGATATTGGGGCAAAACATCAGCTGGTCTTCTTGTGTATCTGCATGCAATCAAGTTTTTGGTACCCTACTGGGTCCAGGGGGGTTAGCACAATTTTTAGGAAGCCACAAGAATAGATCATCCCTTTTTGAATCAGGTGATCTTATCTTTCTTCCATACATATCCACAAAAACACACTCAACATAAGAAGCTTCGACATGGTTATTTCTTCTAGAGGCTCTTCTTCTCTTATGAGCTTGTCCAGTAGAAGGAATAACTTGTCTTAAAGCAACAGACTTGAAATTCTTTTGATAAGGATAAGTCTTACTAGAACCATCAAAGGTTCCAGCTGGTCTGGCAGATGACTTGAAAGTCTTCTGCAGGTGAGTAGGAGTCATCTGGTTATGCCTCTTTTGAGAAGATCCAGGCTGTCTTCTACTCTGCTGGCCTGGCTGAGGTATTTTATTCTGGGTATAACCCTTCTTAAAATTCCTCCTCTGTCTTTTGGGTTTTTGAGTTTCAATACTCATCTGCCCATTAGGCTGAGTTGCCTGGTCAGATGACCTCTTGCCCTTATCAATAAAATTTCTAGGCTGTTCTTCTTTCTGAACATGTGAGGATTCAGGTTTGGAATAACCAAGGCCTGTCTTATCATGCTCTCTTTGAGATGAGGCAGCTATGTGTGACACAACATTGTTTGCTGTAGTCAGCTGCTCCAATCTCATCTTGAGCTTGTCCTCACTTTCTCTTACAATTTTGTTTTGATGGAAGAGTTCATCAAACTTAGCTTTTAGCAGGTTATATTCATTGTCTTTCTCAACATTTTCAACAACCAACCTTTCTACCAGCTTAACTTGTTCAATATACCTGGTTGTCAAATCAGAGGACTCTTCAACCAGTGTATGATTTTTTTCAGCTGGTAGATTAGCTGAGTTGCCTAGATATTGTGAAAGCTTCTGATTTTCTGCTTTCAGCTTTGAGTTCTCATCTTCCAATTTTTGACAAAGTTGTATAGATTTTTGGAGATCTAATAACATCTTCTGCATATCAGACTCCTCTGATTGTCCAGAAAAAGAAGAAGATGAAAAAGAAGAGGAAGTTCGATTACATACCTCGTCTGTCACTAGACATATCTCTTCGTCTGGTCCAAAATTAGATGATGAACCAGAAGTGGACACCTCTTCTTCCTCATCTGCTAAGCTTCTTTTGGAGTAACTCCTAGTGTATCTTCTACTGTTTTTCTTCGAACCCATTTCTGCAAGAAAATGTTAGCACAACAAATATTTGGGTTTTAAAAAAAATGGATCTGCCCTGTTAACCACCAAAATAATTTCAAAACAGTGGTCTGTAGGACACACTGCTCTGATACCACTTGTTGGTCCCAAAAAGGTTATCCAGCGGAAAGCGTTTTGAGTTTATTTTTAAGAAAACCCTTTTAAATTAAGTGCTAAAAGAAAAGTGCAGAAAACTTAAAAGCATAAAGTAGAGAACACCAGAATTTATAGTGGTTCGGACCAACTTGTCCTACGTCCACTCTCTCTTTCTCCAAAGGGGACTTTCTCTCCAACCAACGTACTCACGAACCACTGGAATTGCGAAGTACCAGCTCCTTCGTACAACTTGCTTCAATCTTACGATCTAAGCCTTACACACATCAATCTATACAGATAAGGATTGTGTGAATGGTCCAACTATAACCCCTAATGAGTGTATATAAACTTGAAAGGACAAAGTGAGTGAGTGGAAGAGTTCGTGTGTTCTTGGTGTGCTCTCGCGCGACTCTTGTCTCTTGAACTCATCACAACACTCCTATATATAGTTGTAGGAATTAACTAGCCGTTGGAAGCTAGCAATTCAAACAACCATAATTGGAGGAATATAATCAATCAAAGATTGATTATATGATTGATTAGTTGACTTTCAATCAAGCAATCAATCAAATCCTCCATCAGTTGACTCTCCAGATTACCTTCTTCTCCATCAATGATCTCAAAAATCTCCTTGACTCCAGATTACTACGAAGCTACTGGGAGGGTGAACTAATCTGTCTCCCTCATCTGGTCAGAACTAGTCTGGTCTGGGGTCTCATCTGCTCTGGTCCTCATCTTGGAGAGGTCTTCTGGTCAGGCTCCTCTGGTCAGACTCCTCTGGTCAGACTCCTCTGGCCGGACTCCTCTGGACCTCATCTGCTCTGGTGACTCTTCTGCTCTTGTCAGGACACCTCATCTCATCTGGTCACCTTCTCTGGTCACCTCATCTGGTACCTTCTCTGGTCACCTTCTCTGGTCACCTCATCTGGTCTGCACAGATTTCTTCCCCCTTAACCAAAGACCTATTCTAGACCTAGACTAATCTGTAGCTGACTAACAGGTTCAGCTAGTCCTATTATAAGTTCTTGTTTTAACATCTTCAAAACATCTATATCCTAACATATATACCTCATCTGATATGTACCACCTCTGGAGATGTAATTTCCCTGGTATATCTAACCGGTAGGCATGTTAGTTTAAAAAAATAAAATATGTAATAAAATGAAACAAAGGATACTTCTCTGATGTTCCCCCTAAACCAAATCTGTCTCTGGATCTAATAATCCTAACTCAAAAGCTAACTCTCTGAATCTGGTTTCAGTCAAAGGCTTAGTCAGAATATCTACTCTCTGCTTCTCTGTTGCAATTTTTTCCATCCTTATATCTCCCTTCTCAATATGGTCTCTTATAAAATGATGTCTTATATCAACATGTTTGCATCTGATATGAAGAACTGGATTCTGGGTGATTGCTATTGCACTATTACTATCACAGAAGATTGGAATATCCTTAGCTCTAATCTGGTAGTCCCTTAGCTGCTGACTAATCCAGAGTAGTTGTGAGCAACAGCTACCCGCGGCCATGTACTCTGCTTCTTTTGTTGATGTAGCAACTAAAGTCTGCTTCTTAGAAAACCAAGATACCAATTTATTCCCTAAAAATTGGCATGTTCCACTTGTAGACTTCCAATCTATTCTGCACCCACCATAATCTGAATCTGAATAACAACTTAACTCTAAGTTATCATCTGCAGGATACCACAACCCCAAATTCACTGTTCCCTTAAGATATTTCAATATCTTTCTAGCTGCTTCTAAGTGACTTTTCTTAGGATTAGCTTGAAATCTGGCACACACACCAACAACAAATGTTATATCTGGTCTGCTTGCAGTCAGATACAGAAGAGAACCAATAAGTGCCCTGTACTGAGTCTGGTCCACATCTTCTCCAGACTCATCTAGATCCATGGTGAAATTTGTCATCATAGGAATCTTGGCTACTTTGCTAGACCCTACTCCAAATTTCTCTAACATGTTTCTGATGTACTTTGCCTGATTGATGAAAATTCCCTTCTCTGATTGCTTTACCTGCAAACCTAAGAAATAATTCATCTCACCCATCATAGACATTTCAAACTAACTCTGCATGAGTTCACCAAACTTCTCACACATCTTCTTGTTAGGGGATCCAAATATAATATCATCAACATATATTTGGACCAGAAGGATGTCCTTTCCTTCCTCTTTCCTAAATAAGGTCCTATCAATCTTACCCTTGGTAAAACCATTGTCCAGAAGAAACTGAGAAAGAGTGCCATACCATGCTCTGGGTGCCTGCTTCAGCCCATAAAGAGCCTTCTTAAGCTTAAACACCTTGTCACCTTGTTCAAAACTAGGAGGTTGTTCCACATACACTTCCTCAATGAGAATCCCATTAAGAAAGGCAGATTTCACATCTATCTGGTATACTTTGAACTTCATGTGAGCAGCATATGCTAGAACAATCTGATGGTTTCTAGTGTGGCAACAGGAGCAAATGTCTCATCATAGTCTATTCCTTCAGACTGAAAATAGCCCTGAGCCACTAGTCTTGCCTTGTTCCTAGTAATGACATCATTATCATCTTTCTTATTCTTGAAAACCCACTTAGTGCATATCACCTTTTGATATCTTGGTCTGTCTACCAGCTCCCAAACATCCTGTCTGGTGAATTGATTCAACTCCTCTTGCATAGCAACAATCCAATTTGAATCTTTCAGTTCCTCCTTGAAGTTCTTGGGCTCAATTAAGGACACAAAACAACTGAATAAGGCAGCTAAGTTAAGAGTTCTCCTAGTCTGGACACCCTTAGTTGGATCTCCAATTATCAGGTCATTGGGGTGATCAACCAGGGTCCTCCTTCCCGTGGCCTTGCCTGGTTGACCATCTGCTGCAGTACCTTGGTGATTATCACCATCTATAGGAGAGCTTCCCCCTACAGGAGTTCCAACCTCTTCTGGTTCTGCTCCTTGTGAAGGCTTCTGCTTCAGAGAACCAGAAGATGGGCCATCATCTGAATCTGAATCAAGAATAGGTGGATTGACCTTAATTACTCTGGGAGTAGTCTGATTTTGTGTCTCTTCAGAATACTTTAAGTCCACCTTGCACTCAAAAGCAAATTCATCAAAAACAACATGAGGTGTTTCCTCCACACAAAGTGAATTCCTATTAAAGACTCTGAATGCTTTACTGGTGCTGGAATATCCTAAGAATATTCCATCTGCCACTTTAGCATCAAAGGTTTTTAATTTGGATTTCTCATTGTCATGGATGAAACACTTACATCCAAAAACATGAAAATATGAAACAAATGGGGTTTTACATTTCCATACCTCATATGGAGTCTTATTATGTCTCTGGACAATTAGGCATCTATTCTGAGTATAACAGGCTGTGTTGATAGCTTTTGCCCAAAATCTCTGTGGTGTGTTGTACTCTGCTAGAAGAGTCCTTGCAGCTTCCTTGAGGGTTCTATTTCTCATTTCTGCTACTCCATTCTGTTGGGGTGTTCTGGCAGCAAATGTCTCATGAAAAATCCCATGGTCCTTGCAACACTTTGCAATGTGTGAATTCAAAAACTCTGTCCCTTTATCACTTCTGATCCTGACTATGCTCTGGTTCTGCTCATTCTGAATCTGCTTGAAGAACTCTGGCAGCTTAGTGATAGTTTCATTTTTCTTAAACAATAACACTAGCCAAGTGTATCTTGAAAAGTCATCTACTATCACCAAGGTGTACTTCCTTCCACTGAAACTAAGAGGAGAAACAGGTCCAAACAGATCCATGTGAAGTAGTTGAAGTACTCTGGTTGTGATTATGCTCTGGACATCCTTAAAGGAAGTCTTGGGTTGTTTACCCTTCTGGCATGAACCACAAACCTGATCCTTCTTAAACACTTCATTAGGAAGACCTCGGATTAGATCTTTTCTGGCAATCTTGTTCAGTGTTTTGAAGTTCAGATGACATAACCTCTTGTGCCAAAGTCAGCTGTTCTCTTGGGCAACTGCTAAAATCTGTAAGATAAATGTTACCCTTCCTCAAGCCTATAAGCAAGATATCATTATAATCAGAAGAAAAGACAGTGCATGAATCACTAGAAAACTTCACTGAGTATCTCTTGTCACAAAATTGGGATACTGGAAGCAGATTATGCTTGAGTCCTTCAACGTAGTAGACTTCATCTACAGATACACCATTAAAGGTCAACTTTCCAACGCCTTTGGTGACTCCATAGTTGTTGTAACCAAACATCACTCTTGGCCCATTCAGTGGCTTGAAATCCTGGAGATGATCTTTCTGGAATGTCATGTGCTTGGAACATCCACTATCAATGTACCAGACATGATTGCTTGAAAGTCCTTTCTCCAATGGGTTCTTATCCTCCTACAGAGAAATTAATTAGGTCCCCTACTGGTGCTGGGTCCTGTTTGGTTAGCTGCAGGTTTTGTAGGAATCCAAAGATTAAGATCATCCCTTGCTGGATGAGGAGATCTTATCTTCCTTCCAAATCTATCTACCAGCACATGTCCTCTAACAATGACATATTGAGCTACTGGTCTGATAAGAACACCTTTCCTATAAACAGGTCTGGTGTATCTTTTCTCAAATCTGGCCTTGGGAATGGCCTGTCTTAAAGACATAGTCTTAAAGGTTTGGTTGTAAGGGTACATCCTAGAAGAACCATCTCTGGTGTCATAACTACCCAGATCAGTTGGTTTTCTATAGATGGGTCTGGAAGACCTCCTCTGGTTCTGAAAATTGGATTTATTCTGATGATGAAATTCCTTCTGAGTATTCCTGTTCTGGAATCCTCTTTGAGCATTCTTCCTTTGAGATCCCTGATTCTGATTGAGGTTCTCTTGTTCAGTATATCTCCTCTAATATCTCTTATTCTGATTAGGTTTCCTCTTAGAGTTTCCCTTCTGAGGTCCCCTAATCTGGTTAGGCATCTGAACAGAACCATCAATCTTTATAGGTTCTCCTATCTGACGTTTATGCTCTATAATTTTCTCTTCCAGTTCAGTGAAATCATTGGGAACATCATCTATATGGTCAGCAGGGCAGTCTTTGTTCCAGTTATGGTTTTTAACTACTCTGTAACCTTTTCCATTAGGATCCTTTTCATCCCAGATTTCTACCACTTCACCAGATCTTTCAGACAACTTGCCTTTATTGCATAAAAATTTAGTAGATCTGGTTGTAATTCTAGAATATCCTAAACCACTCTTATCATGTATCCTTTGAGAAGATCCTTGTATAATGGATACAACAGTTGGAACTTCTCTGGTCTTAGGTACTTCCATGATAGGTTGTTCCACTTGCTTACCCTTGATAAGATATTGGTATTTGGCTTTGAGTTCATTGAACTCTTCTTCCTGAGAGTTCTTTTCTTTCATAAGCTGGTCTACCAGAGTATCTCTTTGTGTGACCTTTTCCTGAAGTTCAGAGACTTCTTTGGAATGGTCTTTTATGAGTTCTCTGGCAGATTTTTGCTCATTTGATAAAGATTGAACTTCAGCTCTAAGCCTACCATTTTCTTTTTCAAGCTTTTGGCAAAGTTGAACACATTTTTGGAGATCTGATAACATTTGATGCATATCAGACTCTCTGGAAGCACCAGATGAATGAGAGGATTCAGTATATTTGGAATTAGATAAGCATAGAGTAGGTTCATTTACCTCAGTGATATCTGCCATAAGACATACATCATCATCAGATCCGAAATCAGAAGAAGGAGAACTGGAACTAGTATCCTCCTCCTCTGCTTCTGCCAGTAGAGCTCTCTTGTCTGCATATCTCCTATCTCTCTTGAGTCTTTTCTCTTCTCTTTCCCTAGGAGTTAGTTGAGGACAATCATAATTGTAGTGGCCTGGCTTGTTGTAGGTATAGCATGTGTTGTCACCTCTGGGACTGGGACTTGGATCTCTCCTCCTCTGGTTGTACTCTGCTCTGGCTGGACTACTCTCTCTCCTCTGGTAGTCAGGTCTGCCAGAACTGCTATCTCTCCTATGGTAATCTGATCTGCCAGAGCTGCCATCTCTCCTCCTCTCTGGAGTTCCAAATCTGGTCTCCTTTGAGTATCCAGATGTATTTTCCTTGTCAGCAGGCTTGAAGGAACTCTTCCTGTCTCTGGTAGATTCCTTCCAATGCTTTTTGTACCTGCCATACTTAGAACTCATTTTATCAAGTTTACGGGTTAGAAGTGCTACCTGCTCCTTGAGACTCATGTCATCTGCAGTAGACTCCTTTGGCTTGTCATCTGACTTGATGGTAGAGGAGAAAGCAACTCCTTTCTGACCAGAAGAGGAAACCTATTCTGTTTGATCCTCTTCTTGAAGATCATATTCGTAGGCTTTGAGATCAGACAGCAAAAGATGGTGATCCAGAGTGTTGAGATCCTTGTTGTCTTTAATCACAGTCACTTTGATTCTCCATCTGCTGGTTAGTGAACACAAAATTTTACTATTGATTTCTTTCTCTGAATAGGTCTTACCTAAGGCACTAGCGTTGTTAAGGAGATTTGTGAGACACATATCCAGCTGGTCAATGGTCTCGTTTGGTTTCATCTTGAAGGTGTCAAACGAGTGTTGAACAGCTTGAAGTTTGTTATCCTTGATCTTCTATGTTCCCTCACAGAGCAATGCTAGTTTGTCCCACATCTCCTTGGCAGTGGCACATGTTCTTACCTTTTCAATCACCTCCTTTGTGAGTGTGTTGATGATTTCAGTCCTTGCCACCTGGTCCAAGTTATACAATTTCCTCTCATCATTGTCAAGCTCGTCTTTCTTCTTTAATATCTTATGTCTCGCGACTCGGTCACCAGTTCTCTCCTCTGCAGATTCACTTGTTTCTGCCCTGGACTCAAACCTGCCATCATCAATAGAAGTCCAGTAAAATTTGATTGGGCCACTTTCTACCACATCTAACATGCGGTGATGTATAGCTCCAAGATGATTACTCATCATGAAACTCCAGTGGCTGTAATCCTCGAAGGAGAATTCTGGTAACTTACGGCTCTTATATGAAGATTTTGAAGATATTTTTCTAATTAAAAATTTAACAAGAAATTGACCAAACACAATAAAGAGCAATGGATCTGCCCGGTGACCACCAAAAATCTTTACAAAGCAGTGGTCTAGGACACACTGCTCTGATACCACTTGTTGGTCCCACTAGATAGATTAATTTGCGGAAGCTTTAATGTTTAAGTCTTAACAAAGTCTTTTTATAAGAGCACAATAAACACACAAGACAATAAATAAGAAAGCAGTAAATAGACCAGATTTATAGTGGTTCGAATTAGAAGATCCTACGTCCACTCTCCCTTTTTATCAAAGTGGCCTCACTAACCAACCAACAAGCAAACTTGCATACTGGAATTGTGAAGTACCAGTTCCTTCTTACAAACCCTTTAGATCTAACTTCGATCTAAAGTTTACTGCCTTCAACCTTTTCTTAGAGATGAACAGATTGAGATCCAACTACTCCTTTATGAGTAAATATGAAAGTATGAACAATAAGAGTGATAAGTGCGTGATAAAACTAAGGCTTGGAATATGACTTCGTGCGCGTAAGATTCTAGAGCATTTCTTTGAGTGTGCACTCTTGTATTTATAGAGGTGATTAGGGTTTAGCCGTTGGAGAGCTAATCTAATCAGATCTCTATTTAAGGAAGCTTACAATCAATCAATTCCCTAATTGATTGATTGGGTTGATGGGATCCTTGGATTGATTGTCTTCAAAACTTTCCAATCCAATCTTGTTGACTTGATTTGAATCACCAACGGTCAAATGCTTCCAATGCCTAACTCTGATTCTTCCAGAGAAGGCAGGACCAGACACCAGGCAACCTCGATATCTTCTGGTCTAGAGTTGGTTAAGAAACAGAATGCTCATCAGAATCAGGAGATGGTTCTGAGCATCTTTTATTCCACCAGACTCGTCTGGTCTGGGAAAGGTCCTCTGCCTCTGGTCTTGATCTCATCTGGTGAAGTCTTCTGGTGGAGTCCTCTGGTGAAGTCTTCTGGTTTGTTTTAACTCATCAAAACTATACAACATTTATCCTAACACTCTTCATCACTAACACTTACTCAGCCAGCTTAGAAAACTACCATAAGTTCAGGATGGTGCTCTTCATCTTCAGGCTCTTAGTCTTGATAGTCATCAGTGAGTTCTCCTCTCACTGAGTACCTGTGAAGTGTAAAATAACAAAGTACAAGAACCTAACCAAGACTAGCCTGACTAAGACACATTAAGGCAAATCATCTTTTCAGGGGTTTTGGGATCTTAATCAAAACTGACAATGTCCCAACACTACTCCTTTCTGACCAGAAGAGGTTGAGATCTCATCTGAATGATCTTCCTCTTGCAGATCATACTCATAAGCTTTCAAGTCAGAAATTAATAAGTGATGATCAAGTTTGCTGAGATCTTTGTTGTCCTTGATGACAGTAACTTTGATCCTCCACCTGCTTGTTAGTGATCTTAAAATTTTGCTATTAATTTCCTTTTCAGAGTAAGTTTTACCTAGAGCACTAGCCTTGTCGAGAAGGTTAGTGAGGCGCATGTCCAGCTGGTCAATAGTCTCATCTGGCTTCATCTTTAATGTGTCAAATGAGTGTTGAACAGCCTGGAGTTTGTTGTCTTTGATCTTCTTTGTTCCTTCGCAGAGCAGAGCCAATTTGTCCCACATCTCCTTGGCCATACCACAGGTTCTAACTTTCTCTATAACTTCCTTGATGAGGGTATTGATGATCTCACCTGGTCCAGGTTGTATAGCTTTCTCTCATCATTGTTCAATTCATCTCTCTTCTTGAGGATTCTCTGCCTTGGTACTCTACCATCAGTTCTTTCTTTAGTAGTCCTTTCCTCTGCAGTTCTACTGGTCTCTTCACTGGCATCTGACCTGCCATCATCAATTGGAGTCCAGTAAAATTGTATAGGGCCACTTTCAACCACATCAAGCATGCGGTGATGTATAGCTCCAAGATGATTGTTCATCATGAAGCTCCAGTGGCTATAATCATTGAAAGAAAATTCAGGCAATTTACGGCTCTTGTAAGCAAAATTTGAAGACATTTTGAGGAAAGATAAAAGATTTTATGCAAAAGATTTATAGAGCAATGGATTTGACTGGTGACCACCAAAAGCCTTTCAAGCAGTGTTCTAGGACACGGTGCTCTGATACCACTTGTTGGTCTCACTAGTCAAATCTTGTGTATTGCGGAAGGTAGATTAAATATCTTTTGTAAAAATCTTTAATAAGTAATTAAAGCAGTAAATAAGACAAGATGTATAGTGGTTCAGATATTAAAATCCTACGTCCACTCTCCCTTTTACAAGGGGCCTTACTATCCAACCAACTTACTCACGAACCACTGGAATTGACAAGTACCAGTACCTTGTTACACCCTTTAGATCTAACTTTGATCTAAAGCTTAACTTACTTCAACCTTATCTAAAGAGATGAACATGTTGAGTATTTTGTTCCAACTTACAAAACTCCTTAATGAGTAGATGAATATCGAAAGCCTAAGAGTACTAGATTGCTTGAGTATAATGTAAAACTTGAGAGCTTTTTCTTCGTGCGCGTAACTAGAGCTTTCTTCAAACTGGCACTCTTGTATTTATAGAGTTGATTAGTGTTTAGCCGTTTGAGAGCTAATCTAATCAAATATCTATTTTTTGTGAGATCTTGGATTGATTTCTTTAATATACTTTCCAATCCGATCATGTTGACTTCATTCAAATTACCAACGGTCAAATGCTTCCTTTGCATTACTCTTATGCTTCCAGAGTAAGCTGGACCAGATACCAGATGACCCAGAGGTCCTTTGGTCCAGAGTCGGTTGTGAAACAGATTATCCCTTAGAATCATCTCCTGATTCTAAGCTACTTTTATTTCACCAGACTCGTCTGGTCTGGGGAAAGGTCTTCTGCCTCTGGTCTTGATCTTCTCTGGTGAAGTCTTCTAGCGGAGTCCTCTGGTGAAGTCTTCTGGTTGGTGACTCTTCTGGTGAAGTCTTCTGGTCTGGCAGTTCCTCCTAGACTAAGTCCTAATCTAGTTCCTCATCTGGCTAACAGGTCTAGATGGTCCTATTACAACATCTGGTTTGTTTTCTAACTCATCAAAACTAACAGCATTTTTCCTAACATCATGAGACTTCTGTAGCTAGAACCCCACAACAGAATGGTGTCGCTGAGAGGTGGAACAAGACACTGAAGGAAGCTTCCAGGACCATGCTAGCTTAGTTAGGATTGCCCAAGAAGATCTAGGCCTAGGAAATCAACACTGCATGCTACACTCAGAACAGATCCATGCTGAACAAGCAATATGCACAGACCCCATATGAGACATGGAACAAGAGGAAGCCACGTATCTCTTATTTCCATATATTTGGTTGCAAGTGCTTCATCCTCAACAATGGGAAGACCCAATTGAAAGCCTTTGATAGTAAGTCTGATGAAGGGATATTCTTAGGATATTCTGAAGTCAGTAAAGCCTTCAGGGTTTCAATTGTAGAACCCTTGTTGTGGAAGAATCACCACATGTTGTGTTTGATAAATCTGTCACTGAGTATAGGATAAATGTATTGAATCATGACACTGAGGAGGTCACAAGAAGAGTGACAAGACTGATCTTGAAGAATCTATCTGATCCAAAGGTCAAAACTATGCCAATCCCAAGATCAGACGATGACGATGATCAGGATGATGATACAAGAGCCACTCTTAAGCCTAGCGCTTCAGGGATAGTTGAGCCAATCTGAGGTATATACCGTCAATGAGGATGCGATCACAGCTGAGACGGTCACTGAGTCAACATATCAAGGGGGAATCTATGTCCCTGACATTGAGTTGGTAAATCCCTTTGGTGTAGACTCAGGTTCATGCCCTTCTGTTTATTTTCCTGAATTTATAGATCCTGTAGACACTAACGTTGCAGGTACTTCAGGAATAACTCCAGGCAAGAGAACATGGCTAGAGAGTCATCTCATTGAGAAAGTCATTGGTGATCCAACTGAGGGAGTCAGGACCAGGCGGTTCTATGGTGAGAGCGCACTGTTCTGTTGCTTTCTCTCTGAGCAAGAGCCTCAGAACATTGAAGAAGCTCTCACTGACTCGAACTGGATCATAGCCATGCAAGAGGAGTTGAATCAGTTCACAAGGAATCGGGTTTGGGAACTGGTAGATATACCTAGGCATCAAGGTGTTATTGGTACCAAGTGGGTATTCAAGAACATGATGAGAATGGTGTTGTAGTGAGGAACAAAGCAAGATTGGTTGCAAAGGGGTATTGTCAGTCTGAAGGAAGAGATTATGATGAGACCTTTACTCCAGTGGCGAGGTTGGAAGCTATCAGGTTGTTCCTCGCATATGTAACATACAAGAAGTTTAAAATTGTATCAAATGGACATCAAGAGTGTCTTCCTGAATGATGTACTCAATGAAGAGGTATATGTTGAACAACCTCCCGGGTTTGAGGTTGGAGATAGAATATATCATTTGAAGAAAGCACCCTATGAACTTAAGCAAGCTCCTAGAGCTTGGTATGATACCCTCTCTCAGTTCCTGACTGACCACGGGTTCAGGAAGAAAACTGTGGATAGGACTTTGTTCATGATCACTGAAGGTGATGACATTCTCTTGGTCCAGATTTATGTGGATGACATAATATTTGGATCACCAAATCATCAGCTCTGTGAGAAATTCTCTAAGTTGATGACTGGTAAATTTGAGATGTCAATGATGGGAGAGATGAACTTCTTCTTAAGATTGCAGGTCAAGCAGACTGATCAAGGGATTTTCATCAATCAGGCCAAGTATACAAGAGACTTGATTTAGAAGTTTGGAGTTCAGAATAGCAATCCGGCTAGGATCCCAATGAACACAAATTGGAAGATGGATCCTGACACTGAAGGAGCTTCAATAAACCAGACTGAGTACAAAGAGTTGATTGGATCTTTGTTGTACTTAACTGCAAGTAGGCCTGACATTACATTTGCAGTTGGTGTGTTTGCTAGGTATCAGTCTAACCCCAAGAGAAGTCATTTGGAGCCTGCTAAGAGGATACTTAAGTATTTGAAAAAGACAGTTAATATGGGACTATGGTATCCTTCATATAACAATTTGGAACTGACTGGTTATTCAGATGCAGATTATGGAGGTTGAAGGATTGATAGGAAATCCACCTCTGGGACATGTCAGTTTTTGGGGAGCAAGTTGATCTCTTGGTTTAGTAAGAAACATAATTCAGTGGCCACATCCACAACTGAGGACGAGTATATGGCTGCAGGTAGTTGTTGTGCTCAGATTTTGTTGTTGAGGCAACAATTGAGAGACTACCATGTGTTTGCAAATGAGGTTTCAATCTATTGTGTCAACAATAGTGCTATAGCAATCACTCAGAACCCAGTGCTTCACACAAGGTGCAAGCATGTGGATATTATGCATCACTTCATAAGAGATCATGTAGAGAAGAAGGATATTAGGATGGAGAAGATTCACACTGACAGGCAGAGAACTGACATCTTAAATAAGCCTTTGGCTGAGGCAAGATTTATGGAACTGTCAGTGGAGTTAGGACTCTTAGATCCAGGAAAGCAGTCAGTATAGGATTTAGGGAAAACTCAGGCCAGACTCAACTCAGTGAGGCATCAGGGTACTACAATGTCTCCCTGACAGGTATGAGTTAAATCCTGACCTTTTATGAATTTGAAGCGTCTCACTGAGACTCTCATCCTAAAAATCTTCATTAAATGCATTATTTTTTAATTAAAACGCACCTTTTGATGTTTAAACATATGCGTGTCGGAGCATTTAATGCACGCAGTTACTTTTTCATATACGTGTCTGTTATATACGGAATATGACTGACTTGGGTAAATTATTGTACTTGAGATTAATCTTAGCCCTTCATTTCAAAATCTTTTCAAATTCAGGATTAATCTCAACCCCACGTCTGAGTAACTGGCTTAGTAATATCAATCTGAAAAGTCATTTGAGAAATTTATGCAAACACAAAATTCACACTGCACACTGAACATTCTCTTGTTCAAATCTTTCTCTTGAAAATTTCTCAACCTTTCCAAAACCTCCAATGGCTTTTCTTGACAATTCTTGGACAACTGATGACATTAGCGATGTTGTCAAGAGCAAGCTTGTCAACATGGAGCACGTCATCACCATGGATGGTCCGTGTCTCAAAGTGAAGGAGATTCAACCAGTATTTGACTGGATCTCCAAGGCATTTCTCGACAAGTATTTCTCCAAGAAACCCTCATATGTGCTTCCGAAGACGGTGGTGGAGGCATATATGAATATGTTCTCTAGGAAGGGTGAGCTATTCACGAGAGTTACGGTGCTGGTGCCGACGGGGGAGAAGAATGAGGAGAAAAGAATCTTTAAAATGAGGAACATCGCGACATTGACCTCCGGAAGGCGGTGAAAGAGGTGTATGGGTTACCGTCTATTGGGATCAATCCTAAGACTTACATGGAGAACAAGGAAGGAGAGCTACTGAGGCAGTGGATGAAGTTAGGCTCTTCTGAGTTCAAAGTAAGGCAACACAAGGATACTCTGAAGCCAGAGTATTATGCGATGGTGGACATCGTGCCAAGATGGTGATGGGCACGGTTGGTTCACATGGGCAGCTAAGCCTGCCCAAGCTGAGGATCATGGGCGCACTGGTGGATAGCGTTCAGGCTAATTGGGAGCAGTTCTTTCTCGACCAGATGTTGGAGTTATACGTGAAAGTATGCTTTTACTTTGTATAACTCGTGTATCAAACACTCATTTTATGAGAATAATTCTTTTATCACATTTGCTTTAGTTATGATTGAATGTTGAATTTCTATTGCAAACCGTTCAATGTATAGTACATGTTACATTGTAGTTAATGTGGTGATACCCGATCACGGAAGACAACATTAACAGTTTACTTGTAACTAAACGTACATTTTCACGACCTAGGTGGAATTGAACAATCCGCCGTGAAAGGTCAATGTGTAAGGCTCAGATTGGTCTGTCTTGACTAAGAGATTGCACTAGCACATTTAGTATGTGTTGAAGAGGTCCTACAGCGAGGAGAAATTCTTTTGTTCTGAAAGGTGAAGAATTAGACCTCAGTGGTTGTTGATTTCTTAATCTCCGTCACTTAAATAGGACCGTGTGTGCTTAATGGTTACTGCTTTGATTCATGTTGGGTGAGAATCATTGCGACTTCGAACTTTGTGTCTTGGGCAGTAATATTAATCATACGACGGTTGCTAAGATTTAATACGGAGAAATGCGAGCGAGTACGGCTCGTGTGATTAGTCCCCTTGGTGGGCTCAGAAGTTTTATTGTACCAAATCTTGCAAGTGAAGAATTAGTTTCTTCGGTACGAATAATAATGTTGAGTTGTCTTTACTCCAAGGTGAAAGATGTTAATTAATTTAGAGCTATTCAGAAGCTTAATTAATTAATGGACTTGATAATCTTAAACACGGGAAATAATAACCGGGAGCCCATATTATCGTAATATGGATTAAGATGGATAGTGCAATATTAATTTATTAGTGGTAATAATTAATATTAATGGATTGAATTATATTGGGGCTCAATATTGAAATTCAGAAGTCCATTAGGAGGTCCAATCTTAATTCTCCTTAAGGCCCCTCAAGTAGCCCATTAAGTAGCCCATTAAGTAGCCCAATAATGATAAGGTGATTAAAATAAAAAGAAAATTATATTGCTGATTTTTTCTTTAAATTTTTGAAAATAGTGATATTAGGAGAAATTAGATTTTGTTGATTTTCTTGGAAATATATTATGGAAGATATGTATTCTAGGAATACAAGAATATCTCATATATTCAAGAAGATCCAAATCTTGAATTTCATACCTATAATTTTCAAAAATAACTATTTAAATAGGAGAGTGAGATTTTTGTGGAATATTTTATTTTGGAGAAAAGAATATATGAGATATATTCAAGATTTCTTAGAGTCTAAGAAAAGATTTTCTCCAAGCCCATATACACATGAAAAAATCGGCCACTCCTTATTATAAATAGGGGATGATTATTTCATCCCCAAGTACATAATTTCATGTGTTGGAAAAATCAAGAAGCATAGATATTTTTCTTTTTCCTTAGTTTATTAAATTACTTGAAAGCATCTCCCACCGGTGATCAAGTGAGATGAAAAGGGAAATACTTGAGAAGGCTTTGGGTTGATAGAGCGAGATTACAATTGTCCCATATATCCAAAGGCCAATTCTACAAGAGGTACGTTAATCGCATATTTACTTGTTTATTCCGCCTAGTTAATATGTGAAATTAATTTAACATGCATGATGAAAATTAGTTGTTGGAATTATTATTTGAATTAATTAGGATTAATTCATGCTAGTAATAATTGTATTTAAATTCGTATTTAAATTTCATCCCGAATAGATTCCGGGCACCCCTATTTTCCCAACAACTGGTATCAGAGCCACGGTTTCGGGCTCTGAATTTTAAATTGGAATTTAAATTGTTAAACATTAAATTGAAATTGGATATTAGAATTGTTAGATCTTTTTTGCAGGTATCCAATTGTCATGGTTTTAATGCTGTTAATTTCATGCGTGTGAATTAATTGTTTTTTAATTCGATTCGTTCGAATTCGTTTTTCTCGTGAGAAAATCCACGAGTAGATTAGTTGTTTTTATTTTGATTCGATCATTATAATAGACTAGTCTAGATCTAGTATTTATTTTTTTTGTAAAAATAAATTGTAACCGGATCGTGACGAAGAACGAAGAATTAAAAACGGCATACCCGGACGACGCATACAAGCGTGGCGCGTGTATGGACGTAAAATCATACAAGGGGTGAAGAAAACGAGGACGAACGGCGAAAAAACGGCGCACGGGGGTGCACGGCGCCGCGCCACGCGTGCGCGCGCCTCGGGCGCGGGGCTGCAGCGCCTCGGGCCGCTCCGGGCGGCGCCTCGGCGCACTTCCGTGCAACACCTCGGGTGCGCCTCGGCTGCGCCTCGGAGCTGCGCTTCGGTCAGTGTTTCGGTGTTTTTTGGGCCGGGAAGCACGCGGGCCCACTTCGTGGGCCGACGCGCGCCGTATCTCGAGCCGTGAAATTTTTTCTGTTCGTGTTTTTTTCCATGTGATTTTAAACGTCGTCCCGAACCCCAAACGATGTTGTTTTTGAAGAAGTGGTGTTGTTCGAGTGGGAGCACGTCGAGACGAACGTCGGAAAGCAACAAGGACGATTTTTCGCATCAAGACGTGAAGAAATTAAACCGTGACAATTGGATTTGAGTGCTCCAATGTGTTTAATTTTGTTTTGATGGATGTTTTATTTTGTGCACCTATTATTATTTGTTAATATGTGTTTGCATGAATTTAATTGTCCAAGAAAAATCTTACTTTCGAAAATTACTAAGTTTGTTTTTATAATCGCAATTTTATTCCGGATATTAAAATTGGATTATTTTGACCTCCATAATTTATTTATTTGTGAAGTTCTTTTGGAATACATTTCCCCCTCGGATCGGCCAAAAGAACGGATTTCACATGAATAAATTCCGAAAGGATGATTGTGGATTATTACTAGTGGCGGTATTGACCCTCACCACGAGTGGCTTGCTCAAAGAGAAATAATAATCCTGTATTTAATTATGGTTATTACTTAGGCATAGGGAATTGATATTAACTTACTCCCCTCGGAGTCCCTGTCAGTTTCTATGTTGTCAAAGTGGGAGCCAACTATTAATTTTGAATTAAGGATTTGTAACTTTTAAGTTTGTGATCCGCTTGAATGTATTTAAATGTATAGACCACCCCTCGTGGCGCATTTAAATTGTTTCGAGATGTTGGCTGATGCATGATTATATTGTTTTAAGGTTTCAATATAATTGATGTGATCAAATTTATGTGATAATTTCGTATTTTTCTAGATATTAATATGAATGTATGTTTTATTCTCAGTTCATCATGTCGCAACCTTTTAATCCACTGTATAGTATACTTAAAGATAATAAACTTGTTGGTGAGAACTATGTTGATTGGAAACGTAATATAAACATGGTCCTTCCTGCGCAAGAACACTATTGGATATTTAGCGTTGACGTACCCAAGAAACCTAATGATAAGTCAAGTAATGGGGAAAAGACGATATTCGATGATTGGAAGCATTCCAATGAGCACATGAAGCACATCATCTTGACATTTATGTCTGAGGATTTGAAGCGCTTTCATGAAGGCATTGAAGCGGCTGTTGATATCATGAATAGCCTTGAAGAGATGTTTCAACATCAGAACCCCATGGCGAATCTGTTCACCATTCGTGAGAAGCTCACGAAGGAAATGGTGAAGGGAACACCTGTAAGGGATCATGTTCTCAATTTTAGGCGTGAGTTTGAGAAACTCGAGTTTCTTGGTGCCGGACAAAGTGAAGAAAGTCAAATCGATTCCATACTCCTAAAGCTATCGAGTAGTTTTGATGGGTTCTTTTGGGAATACGTGTTATCTGAACACAAGTTCACTTTGGATACCCTGCTCAAAGCCCTGATAACGGTAGAGTCATACTTGGGGAGTAGGTACGAGGTTTTGGTGATCAAGAGCTTTTTCTCGAAATCTAGGCCAATGGAAGGTGAGATTGAGAAGGAGGTGGTTGATCGGAACCAAACCAGTAGACTCATTTTGGGAGGCAAGAAAAGAGCTTTCAAGTCGTACGGCGTGAAGATATCCGGTAAGAGTAAGTGCTTCAATTGCGGGGAAAGATGACATTGGAGGTCTACCTGTTCTAAGCCTAAGAAGGCGGTAAAGAAAGGTAAGTCTCATGCTTTAGTCGTTGAAACATATGTTGCGGCGTATGCTGCCCACGTTTGGGTAGTGGATACCGGGGCAACTGATCATATTTGTTTCACTCTTCAGGGGTTCCAGCTAACCCGGCGACTTAGCAAGAATGAGATCACCATCACTTTGGGCGATGCTACGAGAGTGGCAGCCGAAGCAGTGGAAGTAGTGCACCTTTCTTTTGAAGATAGAGTTTTAATTTTAAGAGATGTTTTATACGTTCCGAACTTTAGGAAGAATTTAATTTCGGTTTCTAAGTTGTTTTTTGATGGATATTCAGTTACTTTTAATAAAGTTGTTACTGTTTCTTTTAAGAATGATGTTATCTGTCATGGAACGTTGGTAAACAATCTCTATACGATTAAGTGTGCACACCACTCAAATAATGAATCTAATAAAACGTCGATCATTTCGAGTAATAAAAGAAAGCATTCTTCGAAGATGAACGAAACACTTCTATGGCATCTTAGACTAGGTCATATTAATCTAAAGCGGATAGAGAGATTGGTGAAAGACGGATCCTTGGAATTGCTCCAAGTCGAGCCGTTTCCAACTTGTGAATCCTGTTTAGAGGGTAAGATGACCAAGAGGGCATTTGGAGCCAAGGGGAATAGAGTCACGGAAGTGTTAGAACTCGTTCATACCGATGTGTGTGGTCCAATGACGATCAAAGCGAGAATGGGGTATGAGTATTTCGTTACCTTCATCGACGATTACTCAAGATATGGGTACATTTACCTTATGCGGCATAAGTCTGAAACTTTTGAAAAGTTTAAAGAGTTTAAGGCCGAAGCCGAGAAACATAGGGAAAAGAGTATCAAGTTTCTACGATCATATCGTGGAGGCGAATACCTCAGCGATAAATTCTTGAACTACCTATCGGACGAAGGGATCGTATCCCATTTGACCGCACCGGGAACCCCTCAATAGAACGGTGTGGCGGAACGAAGGAACCGGACTCTTTTAGAGATGGTCAGATCCATGATGAGTTATTCGGATTTACCCAAGTCGTTTTAGGGTAACGCCTTGGAAACGGCGGCTTATATTCTAAACTTGGTGCCATCCAAATCGGTTCCTAAAACCCCGATGAAATTGTGGACCGGGAGCAAGCCCAGTCTAAGATATTTGCGGATTTGGGGTTGTCCGGCTTACGTGCTAGACAAGGAAGCCGGTAAGTTGGATCCACGTTCGGAATTAAGGTTGTTTATAGGATACCCTGCGGGAACGAAAGGGTGTATGTTCTATAGTCCCAAGGATCAAAAGACCGTGATAAGTACACACTTTAAATTCTTGGAGGAAGACTATATGAACAATCGGAAACCTAAAAGTGAAATTACCTTAGAAGAATTGAGAGGTCAAACCTCGATACCAAGTATACAAGATGATGTACCACACGTCACATCTTCACAACCGGAACCCCGTCGTAGTGGGAGGGTTCCTAGGCAACCCGAGAGATTCATGGGGATAGGAGAATCTTCGAATTTAGTTCCCGGTGTTGAATCAGACCCATGGACGTACGACGAGGCAATCCAAGACAAAGACGCGGAGTCGTGGCAAACGGCAATGGAAGCCGAGATGGGTTCGATGGATCATAATCAAGTGTGGGAGTTGGTCGAGCCACCCAGTGGGGTAGAACCCATTGGATGCAAGTGGGTGTACAAGAGGAAAAGAGGACCGGACGGAAGGGTTGAAACCTTCAAAGCAAGGCTTGTGGCCAAAGGGTATACTCAGAAAGAAGGGATCGATTATGAGGAAACTTTTTCGCCTGTAGCTATGCTTAAGTCCATCCGTATTCTCTTGTCGATCGCTGCGCACCTAGATTACGAGATCTGGCAAATGGATGTCAAGACGGCTTTCCTTAACGGAAGTCTTGACGGGATAGATATCTATATGCAACAACCCAAAGGTTTCATTGAAAAAGGCCAAGAGAATCTCGTATGCAAGCTCAAGAGATCCATTTACGGACTTAAGCAAGCATCGCGTACTTGGAACTAGTGTTTTGATCAAGTAATTAAGTCTTATGGGTTTGATCAAAATGAGTTCGAAAGTTGTGTGTATAAGAAGCGTGACGGAACTGCGGTGGTATTCTTAGTATTATACGTAGACGATATTCTGCTCATTGGAAACAATGTAAAGGTATTGTCAGACGTAAAGGTATGGCTGTCAAAACAATTTGATATGAAGGACTTAGGGGAAGCCGGTCACATCCTTGGGATCAAGATCACTCGCGATCTCAAGAAGAGGATGTTGGGCTAATCGCAAGCTTCATACATTGACACTGTTTTGAAGCGTTTCAGCATGCAAGATTCCAAGAAAGGTTTTGTACCTTTTAGGCACGGAATCCATCTATCGAAAGAAATGAGCCCTAAGACGCAAGCGGAGATAGATGACATGAAAGGCGTTCCGTACGCTTCGGCCGTAGGAAGCCTTATGTATGCAATGCTGTGTACGAGACCGGATATCTACTTTGCTGTGGGCATGGTAGCAAGATATCAAAGTAATCCCGGGAAAGACCATTGGACTGCCGTAAAGTGCATCTTGAGGTATCTGAAAAGAACTCGGGAGCGGATGCTGATTTACCAGTCAGATAGTCTAGTTCCCGTAGGATACACGGACTCGGATTTCCAATCAGACATAGACTCAAGAAAGTCAACCTCGGGTAGTGTGTTTTGCATGGGAGGAGAAGCCATTTCATGGAGAAGCGTTAAGCAGAAATGCATCGCCGATTCGACCATGGAAGCCGAGTATGTAGCTGCTTGTGAAGCAGCGAAAGAGGCAGTTTGGCTCAAGAACTTCTTAGTGGATTTGGACGTTGTTCTGAATTTGCCCGACAAGATAACTATCTTTTGTGACAATGCCGGAGCAGTTGCAAATTCAAAGGAACCGAGAGCCCACAAGGCCAGCAAACACATAGAAAGAAAATACCATCTGATACGAGAAATCGTTAAGGGAGGAGATATAGAGGTGGCAAAGATAGCGTCGGGTGACAACCTAGCGGATCCATTCACAAAGGGTCTGCCTCAGAGTACATTCGAGAGATATGTGGATGGAATGGGAGTCAAGACTATTGTCAATCTGCTTTAAGTATAAGTGGGAGGAATTATTAGGTTAGTGTAGGTTGACATGAGATGTCACGTAGAGCTACTACACTAAGACATGCGTGATGTATACTAAAAACAGACTTTAAGTATAAGTGGGAGATTGTTGGAGTTATACGTGAAAGTATGCTTTTACTTTGTATAACTCGTGTATCAAACACTCGTTTTATGAGAATAATTCTTTTATCACATTTGCTTTAGTTATGATTGAATGTTGAATTTATATTGCAAACCGTTCAATGTATAGTACATATTACATTGTAGTTAATGTGGTGATACCCGATCACGGAAGACAACATTACCAGTTTACTTGTAACTAAACGTACATTTTCACGACCTAGGTGGAATTGAACAATCCGCCGTGAAAGGTCAATGTGTAAGGCTCAGATTTGTCTGTCTTGACTAAGAGATTGCACTAGCACATTTAGTATGTGTTGAAGAGGTCCTACAGCGAGGAGAAATTCTTCTGTTCTGAAAGGTGAAGAATTAGACCTCAGTGGTTGTTGATTTCTTAATCTCCGTCACTTAAATAGGACCGTGTGAGCTTAATGGTTACTGCTTTAATTCATGTTGGGTGAGAATCATTGCGACTTCGAACTTTGTGTCTTGGGCAGTAATATTAATCATACGACGGTTGCTAAGATTTAATACGGAGAAACGTGTGCGAGTACGGCTCGTGTGATTAGTCCCCTTGGTGGGCTCAGAAGTTTTATTGTACCAAATCTTGCAAGTGAAGAATTAGTTTCTTCGGTACGAATAATAATGTTGAGCTGTCTTTACTCCAAGGTGAAAGATGTTAATTAATTTATAGCTATTCAGAAGCTTAATTAATTAATGGACTTGATAATCTTAAACGCGGGAAATAAAAACCGGGAGCCCATATTATCGTAATATGGATTAAGATGGATAGTGCAATATTAATTTATTAGTGGTAATAATTAATATTAATGGATTGAATTATATTGGGGCTCAATATTGAAATTCAGAAGTCCATTAGGAGGTCCAATCTTAATTCTCCTTAAGGCCCCTCAAGTAGCCCATTAAGTAGCCCAATAATGATAAGGTGATTAAAATAAAAAGAAAATTATATTGCTGATTTTTTCTTTAAATTTTCGAAAATAGTGATATTAGGAGAAATTAGATTTTGTTGATTTTCTTTGAAAGATATTATGGAAGATATGTATTCTAGGAATACAAGAATATCTCATATATTCAAGAAGATCCACATCTTGAATTTCATACCTATAATTTTCGAAAATAACTATTTAAATAGGAGAGTGAGATTTTTGTGGAATATTTTATTTTGGAGAAAAGAATATATGAGATATATTCAAGATTTCTTAGAGTCTAAGAAAAGAGTTTCTCCAAGCCCATATACACATGAAAAAATCGGCCACTCCTTATTATAAATAGGGGATGATTATTTCATCCCCAAGTACATAATTTCATGTGTTGGAAAAATCAAGAAGCATAGATATTTTTCTTTTTCCTTAGTTTATTAAATTACTTGAAAGCATCTCCCACCGGTGATCAAGTGAGGTGAAAAGGGAAATACTTGAGAAGGCTTTGGGTTGATAGAGCGAGATTACAATTGTCCCGTATATCCAAAGGCCAATTCTACAAGAGGTACGTTAATCGCATATTTACTTGTTTATTCCGCCTAGTTAATATGTGAAATTAATTTAACATGCATGATGAAAATTAGTTGTTGGAATTATTATTAATTGTATTTAAATTCGTATTTAAATTTCATCCCGAATAGATTCCGGGCACCCCTATTTTCCCAACACCAGATCTATCAGGCTACTCTGGACAAGCTGAAAAAGGATGAAGATAAAAAGCACATCTCAGTGGGTGTTATCCTGCCTTTTGGCACAAGACTCTCTCTATTGATCAGCCACGCCTGCCATAGGTGTACCTTCGATATGGAGGATGATCTCTCAACCAAGAAGGTCATGTTCTCCACTGAGGCTGACACTTATGCCATTCTTGGCATGACTGACCCTAATGCTCATCCCAAGGGTCGGAGGAAGAAGCAGGCTACCAAGAGCATGAAGGTGGTGGCCAACCTGGTAGAGAGAGTGAATGAGCTCTTTGAGAAGAGCAAGGAGGCTTAGGCTGAGGTAGCAGCTGAGCGGGCGGAGAAGGCTCAGGCGGAGGAGAAGGCCCAGGAGGAGAAGAGGGCCAAGCTGAAAGTTGTTCTGAAGTCCAAGGCCACGGCTAAGGGACTGAGAAAGTCTCCAAGAGTGCCGCTTCTGAGGCTGAGGAGACTGACGATGACGTCGGGACGGAGGATGTTGAGAAGGAGGAGAGGCCGCTGAAAAGGCTCAGAAAAGGTCCTAAGAAATCCCCTGCGAAGGCGCTGATGAAGGTGAGCCCTTTTAGGGAAGAGTCAACCTCTCCAAGAGCCTCTAACTTGGTGCAGGTCAGGGAAACGATCGAATTTGCAGAGCTGCTGCAACTTGACCTACCCAACCCTACCGAACCCCAACCCCAACCTTCTGACCCCTCTCCCAACCCTGAAGTTCCTACTCATCCCACTGAACCCTCCATCCCAGACCCAAACACTGATCTACCCCCACCTCAACCTGAGTCAGAGCCAAAATATCCCAAACACTTCCACTCATCTACCCACTCCTGAGGATTTTCCTGTTTCATCCAAGGATCCAAAGGAGCTAACCACCTCAGAAGTTGAAGAATTCCTCAATGAAGCGGAGGAGGAGGAGTTGGATGTTGGATTGATGGGAGGCATATACGAAAACATGCTCAGGGGGAGCGCCTGCGAATGGGTTTCCAAATGCTGGCCTAATCTGCACAAGTACAAGGTTCTTTGCGCAAATGTCATCGAGCTGAAGGTCTAGCTGGACTTTACGCAATCCAACATGCAGAAGCAACATATGTTGGTGGATGACAGAGGTTGGGAGCAATGGGAGATGGAGGAGGCTCGTCTGTGCTCATTCTTCAACATCACCAACTGGCTGCAACTCTTAAACTTTGACAATCTCAAGCAGTTGGTGGAGGAAATGATCCTGAGGGTGATGAGGGATGAAGGTGGTAATGGTGGTCAGGGTGGAGCGAATGAGAAGTAGGTCAAAGAAACGGCCAAGGAAATGGAGGAGATGAACTCTGAGCCTGAGGCTCAGGGGGAAGGTGTGAAAGAGACTGGGGCCAAGGGTGGACCAGTCGCTGAGGATGTTGAGAACATCTGAGCCGCCAATGATATAACAGTCGATAAAGGGACTCCCTGCCCTGAGACACAGGAGGATGTTGTAGAGGCATCCAAGGTGACTTCTAGTTCTGAAGGACAATTACCTGAAGTTCAAGTAAGCGTAGCTAAGCCTGAGCAGGCGGCTACGACTTCTCCAAAACTGCCTTCAGTGCACCCTGAAGAGGGGACTGAAGCTGCAGGGACTGACCAAGGAGATGTTAGTGTTAGTGTCCTAGAGACAATCCATTGAAAGGACATAATACTAAGATAATATTCAGATTTTGTTTAATATTATTATTGGTTTAATATTAAATTTATGGTGTTACACTTATCTAAATATGATGTTTGATTGTTTGCATATATTCTTATTTGTATTTCCATTAATCACTATTTCCATTGAGTGAGTGAAAACTCAGATGACTTAAGTATGATTCTCAAATAGCTCCGATCAAGGATCATCAAGAATGGGATATTGATGATGCAATTGAGATTGGTGTGCGATCTGCATCATACTCTTAGAGAGTGTAGTAAGATCTCACTTACTACGAGATACCGGGTATCTCATGATGGATGCACAGATACCTTAGAGGGTACTGGTATACCCATCCGAGAAACCGTTTAATGTAATTCCACATAATGTGTCTACGGATGTCTCAGTTAGTGGGAGTGTTGTGATACTCCTCTGACTTGAGGTCAATACGCACGACATGTGTGGAGTTGTGAACTTTGACCATGACCGACGCTTGCACCCTACCACGGGTAGATATTGCATGGATTGGGTTCATCACGAAATACATGTGCGTAGTAGTTGAGCAAAAAATATGATTCATTCCTCAATGTGGATTTAGTGAGAATACGCATCTTCTCATCATAATTGGATCTAAGTCGTTAGCCGAAGCACATCAACTTAGACTTTGTGGCTAAGTGTGATATACTTGATCAATTAGTGATTGGAGATAATATGATTAAGTTATTTGAATAGACACTTCATCATATTCAAGGCTTAATCGAGTATTCGTGAATGAAAGGAAGATATCACAATAGCCCACAATATTACAGGTAGTTGCAGATTTCCTCGCAACGTACCTCGTATATTGAGAATATCTGATTTATTGTCTAGGGTTCAATTAAGACCGTTAGTTTGACTAATCGCTCGATATACGAGGGCCTATGGGTCACACAACAAGTAATGGCAATTTAGCAATTATAGTTGGTTGATTAAATATTGTGTTGAATATAATATTTAATTTGTGGAGAATATAATAATAATTATATTTGGAATTAATTATTATTATTATTTAATTAAATTAGATTTAATTAAATATGAAATCCCAATAATAATATTTGGAATATTATTTTACAAGAATAATAGATATGGTAAATATGTTATTTGTAGGAACATATCTAGGGAAATATAATCTGTAGAGATTATATTACAGGCTAGGCCCGATATCTTGCTTAGGAATTAAGCCAAGTTAATCCCTATAAATATGTGTCCTATGAGAATTCCGAAAACACACCAGAAATATAATTTCTCCATAAAATTTCCAGTCGGAATTTTCCTAGCAAATTCGTCTCGAGATTCAACGCTGACATATCGGTGCGGGTTGGTAGAAAGTCATTACGTGGATACCATAGTTGAGGATTCCGCATACAAATCGCTGTAAGAATTTATATGTTATTATTTATCCTTTTGTTTGGCAAATTTATGTATATATGGTGAATAGTGCGTGTGATTGATAATATAGAGTGGTTTGGAAGTTGTTTACGAAAATAGAGGGAATCGCCTCTGGGAGGGGCGAGTTTCCCTTTTTTTTTTTTTTTTTCTTAGGTCGCCTTTGGGAGGGGCGAGTTTAATTTTTTTTTTTATTTTTTTTTTAAATCGCCTCTGGGAGGGGCGAGTTTAAGCCTTTATTTTTTTTTTTATTTTATCACGCCGTTGGGAGAGGCGTGTTTATGTTAAAATTTTTTATTTTTTTTTTTGTTTCTTAGTTATAATTTGTTCCATGATTAAATGGGTTAAAATAGGTGTGTATTTGAGTTGATTTTAGTAATTATTTTTCAATGATTATGTGATGATTATTCAATGATATATTATAACTAAACCCAAATTGCTATTGAGATGTAAAACCCTAATTGTTAGTGGAGATAAATATAATTGTGTATTGAAATTGGTTTATATTTATACTATCTTTAAAAAAAAAAATTATAAACTATTTCATAAAAATTGAAAATTATTTCAAACACTAAATAATATTTTTAAGTAATAAATGTAAAATGTAAAAAAAAATGACATTTATAATAATAGTACCAATACAATTAGCGATGGCCCAATCGACCACCCGTTCCACATTGCGGCGGACGTCTTTCACGATAATTACGACGAGGTTGTTGTTCATGTTGGCTTGGTCCGGGCTCCTCTCCGTATGTGTCCGCATATGGTATAGGCGTTGAACTGTAAACTGGGCGTTGTGCGAATTGAGGTCGATGTTGATAATAGGTACTCATATTAATACCCGTATTTAATATGTCAGTAAATGAACCAGGCCATGATGTAAGAAGATATGTCACAGATTTAGTTAATTTAGATCAATAATATATATATATTAAAATATATATTATTTATAAGTTGATATTATATACCTGGTTCATTATAAGTTGTCTGAAAACTGGGTTGAGGTATCTCCTGTTGCAACGTCGATGTAGAAGCAGGCTGGGGTACCCCCTCAACGCTTGCCCAACCAACTATCAAGTTAACAATAACATATCATAAGTAAATAAACATAATCTTTAAAAAATATTATTAAGGGTTATGTGTAACTTTCATACCATTTCCAGCAGGATGTGCGTAAGCTCCAAATCCAAATGAGGGCAACTCATAACTTGTGTGAGGCGTAGGCTGAGGTGGTCACTCATTTGATTGCCGAGCATCTATCAAATTAATAGAAATATACATAAACAAGTAAATATAATTTCTTGAATATTTTTAATTTATTATTGTAACTTTGATAATATTGAATTACACACCGTATGCAGTTGGTGTGTTGCCCAAAATTCGAGACGCTCCATACTGTTGGCCCATCGATGTAGAAGCATCTGTAACATGTTATAAAAATATTTAATAATTAAATAAATATAAACCAAAGGAATATCATATTTACAAGTGTAATTCCGTAAATTGCATACCATTTCCAGCAGTATGTTGTGTGCGGGGCGCTGATTGAGGAACTCGGTATTGAGTACCTTGTCGGGGAAAAGGGGAATCTGATGGCACTGCCGAGGAATGTCTTCTTCGACTCGCAGACGTTGAAGGACCTTCATCGCCGTCACGCTCTACAGACCTCCTTCTTGTTTGTCCTCTACTTGTTTCCCCGACTTCTACGTTTTCAACTGAGGCTCGTGGATGTTCAAGATAAGTAGGAGATTCAATAATAGGCTCTACTTGAGTGATGAAATTCTCAGCTGTTTCTAAAAATTCCACCATTGATGGTCTATTATCAATGTGAGCCCGTCGTTTACTGATTTTAAATTTTCGAAACCAGCTTACCTGTAACAAAAAAATAATAGAATGTTATTCATATTTCAAACATCAAAAATCAATATATAATTAAATTTGTGATATATAATTTACCAAAACATCACTGGCAGATGTTCTTGGTGGTTGGAAGCCTCGGACCGGTGCTGCAGTATACTCCTCTGGTGAAATCAATCGTCGTGTAATGTCATAGTACCACTGCATATAGTCTTCCGTGACCGGATCACCCCCGTTGATAGGCGTGCAAGGCATGAATGGTTGCCTGCTTCTCCAATATCTAATCCATTTGTCATGCTTGGTCGTCCAATCAAAGCCGGTTCTCCCCTGGCGGTTATACTCATGCAAGCTCTGGTCCCTTTCCTCTACATGACTTGGAATGTTTTGGACCATTCCAAATTGTCTGAGCACCCTATTCGGATAGTGAAGCTCCACTATCCAAATATTGATCAATGGACATTGCGACCTCCAATTTAAGGTCCAACAACGAGGTTCGAGATTCCTGATCTCCTCAGCGTCCACATCATAGGGATCCCAAATAAACTGTAAAGACACACACAAAACATTAATATCAATATTCTCAAAAAATAATTTATATTAGTTTGAATCATTATAATAATAACTTACTTGACCATTAGACAAACGCTCAAATATGTCGCGATATACACGAATTGAAAACCTCGTGCTGTCAATATGACTGTGATAATGTATCCACCTATAGTAGGTAAAAAAATAAGTATGTATATCCAAACGAATTATAGATAAATGTGTCTATAGAAAAATACCTAGCTCCATACGGTGGAGGCCCCAAATTACGACCATCTACACTTATCTGCCCTTGTTGGAGCATCGGATGTGCGTTCGATGGTTGGATCGTTTTTATCCTTGACCATGCCCATATCTGTTGTTCAATGATAAATTTATTTCAATGTACAATTAATCAATGAAATATTTAAAAGTAATTTAAATTAACCAAGAATTACCTGCAACAAGCATAATGGTCCAGCGATGCTCTTGCATTTATAGTTGCAAGCCATACAGAGTTCGCGATATAAACTCGCTAACACAGCACTTCCCCAGCTGTATTCCCCGACTGTATTCACGTCCCGCAGAAAATACAGATAGACTAATGGGACAGCATTTCGAGAATGGTCGGGCATCATTGTAGTTCCCAGGAGTAAAAGTGTACACCCCCGTGCATATTGATCAACGACCTCCTGTGGTGTATAGTCATCAATATCAACAGAATGTCTCACCAATTCGTTTAGGGAAGTCAATTTGATCGCACTATTGCCCCTCATATCATCTTGTTGTATGGTGATGCCCATCAACTCTTCACACAAGCTTTTCCACTGATCAAAGTTATTATATTCATCTCGTCGTATAATGGGCTCTCCTTCTATCGGTAAACCCCATAAAATGGCAACATCTTGCAATGTGACGGTCGCCTCTCCGACGGGGAAATGGAACGTATGCGTCTCTCGACGCCATCTCTCCACTAATGCAGTGATAAGATGACGATCGAGTCTGAATGTCCCACAACGAAGGGGACCGTAAAAACCCATCGTCTTGAGTCTGTCCACCACACGAGAATGGAGTGCGATCTTATAAGGATTTGGGTCTTCTAGTCTAAATGTCCAGAATGGCCCATCACCTCCATTGTATGTACTTAGCACTGTCTCGCTTGTTTTCCTATTAATATAATCTAGCCTCGACCGATGGGTTTGTTGCATGGTGAGTACAGATCTGTTCTTCGGTCCATATAACAGTGCCTCTCTATCAGAATTCATCTATAATTCAAACATTCAAACAGATGTATTAGAATTAACACAAATCATACACATAAAACATAAAGCTCAAACACATAAAGGATAATGTATATGAAATTATTCAACATTATTGTCAACATTTTAATTCAATCCTACAAACTAATTTTATTCAACATTTTGATAACATTTTGACAATATTTTGATAGCATTTTGATAGCTCCTAGGGATTTACAACATCAATGTGAAGGACCAGCTCTATCTTGTGCTTGGTACTGTTGTCTAGTGCGGGTTTGGGCCCAATCCATTTCATTATGAATCCTGGACGTCACATCCCGACCACGACGCCTTATCCTGCGATCTGGATTATGTCTCAACTGAAAATAGGGTTCATCCCACTCCTGAGGATCCGGTAATGGCTCAAAATACCTAGAGGTGTAAGTTGAGGAATACACTGTTGTACTGTAGCATTCGGGCACATATACACTTGGATCGATTTGGAACGCTCTGCACACCTCCAACGCATGTGAGCATGGGATACCATCCAACTTCCACTGTCCGCAATCGCACTCTCGTCTTGATAATGCAACTCTATATGTGCGACACTGTACTGAGCCCTTAATACGGGCAGTAACTCTGGCTGATCCCACCGAATGATTATAAAGTTCTACTTGATGTTTCATCCCCTCTCGCGGCGCTGAATCATATTTGTCACTAACATGATCAGGCCACATCCGATGTCTCTGCACTAAAATCCCTGCTTCTTTAGCACGTTCCATAAATACATTTTTGGATCGTGTGAAGGTTGCACAAACTATAGCTGTAATTGGGAGGCGTCGTGCACCCTTAAGAACACCGTTGATGCATTCGGAGATGTTAGTTGTCATAACCCCATAACGTTGACCTCCATCATGACTAAATGTCCACTTGGCAGGATCGATATTTCGTAGATACTGATGACCCTCTTCACTTAAAACTCGGATTTCGTTCATCTTTGTCTCAAAATGTCTAACCGACAATGTTGTTCCCGCATTGTAACACAAGTCCTTCATCTTTTGACTCTTGAACTGAGTATTAAAATTTGAAGCGACATGTCTTAAACAATAACGGTGCACTCCTCTTGGTGGTGAAAATGCTGGGACTTCTTCCACTGCCTTCAAAATACCCTTATGCCTATCAGAAATAAGGCATATCCCCTCCATATCACCCACAACATGTGTAGCTAACATTCTAAGAAACCATTTCCAAGACCTATAACTTTCGTCATCAACAATGGCATATGCTACTGAAATGATTTTCTGATTAGCATCAAGGGTGTTAGCAATCAGCAATTTGTGTTTGTACTTAGTGTAAAGGTGAGTACCATCTACACAAAGTATTTTGCGACAATGCATGAATGCTTCAACGCATGGCTTGAATGCCCAGAAGACATATCCCAACGTGTGCACATTCCACTCAATCGTATCCCTGTGTTTCCACTCCACAATGGTCCCGGGATTGTATTTCTGCAAGGCTCCCATGTACTTGGGCAAATACTGACATGAACTCTCCCAAGTTCCGAACACATTCTCCCTAGCACGTTTCAACGCTTGCCATGCCTTTTGATATGAAATAATGTAATTATATTTCTTATCTGCATGCTCCACGACATATTTGACGTCGTATGCTGGATCAACTTGTATGAGACTCTCCATGTCAGCTGCAAGCAAGTTTTTACAGAGATTTGAATGATTGCGTGAGTCAATATTCATCAAACAGGTATGTGGCGGCCCCAACCTAGTGATTTCCCAATAATCGTATCTTTTACGGTACGATGCGCGTAAATGCCACTCACAACGTTGCGATGTCGAGCAATTATCATTTTCACTGGCATAGTTCTGCTTACACACCAACTTCATTGTCTTCGAGTTGCTCTCTTCGACTCTATACTCACGCCTTGCATGTCGGACCGAATAATCCTTCACGACATTGATCACAGCATCTTTGTCTTTGAAAATCATCCCTAACCTCAAAACCCCATCATCCGCATCATAGCTTAGATCACCACTTCGAACGCCTACTGAATCGACAGGTACATCATCACATGACCTATCAAAAAATGGCACTCCAACCAAATTTGGATGAGGTCTCACTCTTGGCATTAGGGAATTTGGTACAGCAACAGTTGGCATCCAAGGATTGTCAGTGGTACCATCCTCATCAGACGACCCCTCGTCCTCAGAACCATTATCGCTTGGTTCAGAATTACAAGTAAAGTCTGGATATATATCACCAGCTATATCAACTATGGAGGTCCCAACAGGGGCCATCTCAGTGATACCAGAAGGTCCAATATTAGGATCTGAACCCCCGGCATGACTAGACCCTAAATGTTGGGCCTGATATTCAACGTCGGAAGGTCTATCCATATTGGCACCACCATGACCTGGCCATTCAGAAGGATAGTACTGGTTCCCCCACTGGCCATGGGATGTTGGGTACTGCACCTTCATTTCAACCTCCACTAATAGCTCAACGGAATTGAGCCCAGCTTGTGGATGGAAGAAGTATCGTAGGTCGTTGTTGTTCCTAATAGGACAACTAGACGAGGCATTCCCATTTTTTATTATGCAAGACACATTCAAAGAATACACTCGCAAATCTAATCCCGTAACCTCAGACAACTCACGTAATAGATCGTAGAAATCAAGCATACGATCAACTCTTCTTTTTCCAATAACAGCTCCGCAAGAGCGCACAATGATTCCAATGTCGCGAGAGGTTGACATATCTTCAACAACACAAAACACTTATAAAAATTTTATCTATAGGCACTAAATTAATTATTGGCCTCAATTATGTTTACATCTAGTATAGTAAATCAAACCCAACACCCTAATTTCCATACATTTTTAGTGTTTTTTTTTTTTTGCAGTATTGAAATTTTATTCCGAACACTTTTTGATGGGTGTATTAACAAAAGATAGGAATATATATAGTCTTATTGTTACATTTAATATTCTTAATTCCATTTCTTAATTTTTAACAAATAAAAAGTATTTAATATTCTTAATTCCATTTCTTAGTTTATTTTATTTTATTTTATTTTATTTCGTTTTTTTATTTTAATTAGTTTTATTTTATTTTATTTCGTTTATTTTATTTTATGTAATTTCGTTTATTTTACTTTATTTTATTTAATTCATTTTATTTTATTTTATTTTAATTTCGTTTTTTTATTTTAATTAGTTTTATTTTATTTAATTCATTTTATATTATTTTATTTTACTTTTTTAATTTATTTTATTTTATTTCGTTTATTTTATTTATTTTAATTTTGTTTTTTTATTTTTTTATTTTTTATTTCGTTTTTAATATTTTATTTAATTTCATTTATTTCATTTCATTTTATTTTATTTTATCTCTTAATCTCTTATTATAGTTAAATAAAATTATCTTATGATTGCAAAAATTAAATTTTAAAATGATGATCAATATTTTCATTAAGTAAGTTATCTAGAGTTTTTTAATACACTATATATATTAAATCTAGATTTTTTAAAACACTAAAAACACTAGAATTTTATAAAAATAAAACTTACATTGTATACATAATGGTTATTAACATCACGTTAAAAAAAAGTCAAATTTTACTTTAATAACTTTGATTGATAAAATGTCTAATTTACTCTTCGATTCTTCAAATGTATAAAAGTTATGCATCACCAAAACATTCAAAAAATTAAAAAAGTGTATCATTTTTTATTAAATAAAATTCTACATATATTTGATTAAATAAATTGAATCCCAATTAAATAAATAACACACTATGAGCTTATTAATGGAATTTTAAATCAAAATAAACCAAAAGAACAACACTACTACCAATTTTAAATCAAAATAACAACACTATGACATTATTAATGTTATTTTAAATCGAAATAGCAACACTACTACCAATTTTAAATCAAAATAAATCAAAAGTAACATGCTAAAACATGTAATTTCTCTAACATATATATATATATATATCGACATTATATATATACTTACACTATTTCAAAAAATTGCATGCAAAATAATTCTAAATATATACAAAAAAAATTGAAATATTTACCACTTAATTGTAGTGTCTGTACTCCTCAGGTAGATAGCAAAATATCAATTCCTCAAGTACGTGAGACTGCAAGTTTGTATTTTGGAGGGCAAATTTTTTTTTTCTTATGGACTAGCCTTCATTTGAAGAAGAAGAAGAAGAGAGGAAGGAAGGAAGGAGAACGAAGAAGAAATATAATGAGGAGATGAGTGAGGTAGGAAGGAGCAAGAAGTATCAGTTGGGAGTTGGGAGGAAGGAGTTCTTACGCCATGGAGGGAGGAGTTATATATCAGGGAGGAAGGAATCCGATTCTCAGGCCAAATAGAAAACGACAAAGTGTGGCACTCGCCTCTGGGAGGCGCGAGTTCAGTATGCCAGCAGATATCAACGAAACTCGCCTACCAGAGGCGCGAGTTTGGTAACGACAAATGTGGGTGGGAAACAGTTTCATGGAACTCGCCTCTGGTAGGCGCGAGTTTAGTACTTCACCTTGATCGCGCTTGGGGAGCGCGATCTACTTCCTTGATCGCCTCCCCCGAGCGCGATCAACCCTATTTTTTATATCAACTTCGAACTTCACCTATTTTTACTATATTTCTTTTGATTTGGCCTATTTTAAAAAATTTGCCCTTTTGTTTCTATGATTATACAACCTTGTGCAGATTCGTTGTTAGTGAATCGTTTGCTTCCGCTGTGCCGAACATGGTGTTCGTGCCTGTAAATTCCAACAGTGGTATCAGATCTCAGACTTTGATTTATTGGTTGTATGATATTCTTATTGTTATTCGTGGGTAAAATTATGTACGTTTTTTTAAAATTAATTTTGCCTGGTGTGATTTTTTGAAATCATGAATTCGTATTGATGTTTACAAACCATTAAAAAATTCAATTTTATTTTGTTTTGGTAAACATCATGTTGATTGTCGTTAATCAAAACTGATTATATGAATCTTTAATAATAATATTAGATATTATTATTAAAAAAAGACTGGGGGCATTGTAAAGGAACTGACTTCCTTTTCTCGTTGATGAAAACGCCAATTTGGCCTCAGGCTTAATAGAAATAACTGCCTCATCATTGGAGCAAGTGGTAACCGTATTGGATACGTGTTCCCACCATGACTAATCCTCATCGAACCAGTTCACGGCGGCTGCTATTTTTTCGGCGGAACCCCTCGCGACGCAATACCGCCGGGGTCACAATGTGATGGGCGATCTAATCGTCATCGTGCTCCGATTTCTTTTGCATACGATGGGGATCGGGAACCTCGCTGAGCTTCCCGTGGTGGAGTTGACGATGGTTCCGATGGCGGCGCTGATCGATGCTGGGCATCGACCTCAGCACCGCCAGGATTGTCGAGGGACACCAGCGATCCCTAATTGATTGAACACGGCTGTTTATCCTATCGGACTGGCGCGAATCACTCTATTCTTGCTCGGGCGATGGTTGCCAACGGCGGCCATTTCCTGTCGGACAATTGTGGTTGCGGCGGTGGTCGCACGCCGGTGGCCGGAGCGCTGGGCGATGGAGTTCTTCAATTGAGAAACTGACCCTCTCTACACGAAGACATGAATTGTTGTATCGTCTTTGGGCTTGGTCATAAGGGGCTGGGCCTGCTTTAATTAGAAGTTTTGGGCCAGATTTATTTAAAAGGGGCCTAAATTAATTAAAATGGTTGGGCCATTTTATTTAAAGAGTATTGAGCCTGGAATTTAATTAACTCTTGGAATTTAATATAAATTAATTTTGGTTGGACCAAAATAATTCAAATTAATTGGATTAATTTGAATCTTAATAATTAAAATTATTATTTCAAAATTAAAATTGGATTTTAGTTTATGTTTAATAATTTGGTAGTGATTTCCCACTTGGTTAACCTATTTTTGTTGACGTGATTTATAGTCCGCATTATAATTGTTTGGGTAGGCGGCGCCCAATAATTGTCGGACCGTTATATATGTTTTGGGTAGACGGCGCCCAAATAAATGTTAGTGCGCATAAAATCCTGTTTGGGTAGGCGGCGCCCTATAATTGTTCGAATGTGATATAAATTAACATGTCGGATCTCGATTAAGCAATTAATACTCTGCCTTTAAAATGTTCCTCACTTAAATATAATTTTTTATTAGATTGAAAGATGTCTTCCATTAAAATTAAAAGTAAACCGGAGATTTTGTTCCAATGAGGATTTAAGGCCCTAGTCTTTTGCTCGGATCTACATCTAACGGGACTTTTATAGGGACACGTTTGTCGCCGCTTAATGGTTGTAAACTAACTTAATTCTATTTCACCAGCCCTAGCAGGGAAACGAGAATTAGGTGACATCCGATTGAACTAGGTTCAATCAACTAGGGATTGCGTAAGACAATTGCTTTAGAGACTTACTAGTTCTGTTGTTGCAATGTTCAGCCCTAGCAGTCATTGTAATACTAGGAATGTGGATCCTAGTCCATTACAATCTTTATTAGATATAAATCCGTACTCTTCCGATGAGGTCGTTGAGTATGTAAAAATAATGGAGATAAAATAAATTAAAAGGTTGTGTTTATTTTGATTGCTGAATATTGATCATAGGAATTATGTGTTTAATTCTCATTTTAGTTTATTTATCTAAAATTTTTGAAATGAATAACTTATCATTGAAAAATGTTCTGGAAACGAACAAATTGGTTGGGCCAAATTTTCTGGACTGGCACTGAAATGTGTGTTTGGTGCTAAGGCAAGAAGAGATTGAGTACGTGTTAGACACGATAATCCCTTTACCCCTGAGGCTGGTTCAGTTGAGGCTGCAGCGTTTGACGTTACAGCTCAAAAGAAGCATTAAGATGATGCTTCCCAGACTCTATGTTATGATTGCTTGGCATGACTCCCTAATTGCAAGGCAACATGAGAAAATGGATCCCTTCGAGATGCTTAAGCGTCTGAAAGGATCTCTTTAATTCTAGATCTCATTTGAGATTTATGAAGTGATGAGAGATTTGTTCAGATGTCGATTAGCGAAAGGAGGGAAGATTTTACCTTATGTGCTATCCTCAAGTCGCTCCCCGATTCATATTCTAGTTTTGTAGTAAATTTAATATGAAGAAGACGGAAGCGACAATGCAAGAGCCTCATAACATGCCTAAGACTTTTGAGTCTTCCACTGCTAAGGAAAAGTCGGTGTTCATGGTGAGTACTTCTACTTCTTCTGACCTGAAAGACGAGAAGAAGTGAAGGAGTAAGGCTAAGAGGGATCCAAGTCCAACTTCCTGAAGGCGAGATGTGGAGTTCAAAAGTAAGAGCGGGTTGATAAGGATATGTGCCCACTGCAATAGAAAGGGGCATTGGAAGAAGGATTGTAAGGTTCTAGCAAGCGAGAAGAAAACACGAGGTATTTTAGCTGCTAGAACAAGTACGGTTGTTATTAAGATAAACATGTTCAATAATAGTTCAAACTGCTGGGCATTTGTTGAGTTATGGACATGATGTTCTTAATATACAAAGTAGGATGACTAACGCTTAGTAATCATGAAAACCCGACTTACTTATGGCATTGTAAATTTGGTCATGCAGACGAGAAAAGAATCATAATGTTAAGAAATTTGGACTACTTAACCCCATTAGACCTAAAGTCTTATGGCGATTGTGAATCTTGTCTCACGGGCAAAATGATCAACAAACCCTTTTCCGAGAAAGAGGTACGTGCCAAAGAAGTTCTACAGTTGGTTCGCATCGATGTTTGTGGACCATTGCCCACTCCAGCTAGGGGTCAATTCTGCTACTTCATCACCTTTACCGACGATTACACAAGGTACGGATACGTGTATCTCATGAAACACAAATCCGAATTGTATGAGAAGTTCAAGGGGTATAAGGCCGAAGAAGAGAAACAACTTGGTAAGAGTATAAAGTCTCTTCGATCGGATCGAGGAGGTGAGTACCTTAGCCATGAATTCATAGATTACTTGAAGCTTCATGGGATCCAGTCACAATGGACTCCTTCGGGAACACCTCAGATGAACGGTGTGTCCGAAAGGAGAAACCGAACCTTGTTTAACATGGTAAGGTCCATGGTGAGTTTTTCCTCTCTTCCAACATTCTTATGGGGATACGCATTACAAACCTCAATCTATATTTTAAATAGGACTCCGACCTAATCAGTTGAGCATACTCCATACGAGCTATGGCATGGCAAGAAGCCATCTGCTAATTGATAAGTTGGAATCCAAAGGTGAAAATGGTTATTTTGTGGGATATCCTAAGGAGACAAGAGGATATCACTTCTATCTACCGGAGAAACAAACAATAATTGTTTCTAGGCAAGCTAAGTTCCTAAGAAGATAGAACTTGAAGAGATTCAAGAACCACGAATTAACATAGAGACTGATGTTTTGTCAAAGCAACATGACAAAGAATCAGTGGGAGCATTTAGCGACTCTCATGGTGGAAGTTAATCACTAGGTGATCCTCTTTCAGACAGTGGGAGCGTAATTGGAGTTGCATTGCTTTCGCAACAACCTCCAAGTGGACTGAATGAGAATAACATAGTTCAAACTCCTGCCCAAGAGGCATTTGAAAGTGTCGCTCTTGAGGACTCTCCGGTCAACGATGAAGTCGATGTACCACAAAATTTTCACAATCAGAATGTACAGCCTGACAACCACAACTCCATAAGTCAACTAGGATTTGTAATCCACCCACTAGGTATTATAGATTCCTCGTGGAGGAACATGATGACGTGGAAATCCCAGATAAAGATGAACCTAGAACTTATACTGAAGCAACATTAGATGTTGACTCAGAGAAGTGGCATGAAGCCATGAGATCCGAGATGGACTCGATGTACGCCAATTAAGTCTAGGACTTAATTGAGTTGCCAGAAAGGGGTTAGACCCATAGGTTGCAAGTGAGTCTTCAGGCGTAAGACCGATGCAAATGGCAAAGTACAAACTTATAAAGATAGGTTGGTGGCGAAAGGTTATAGTCGACACAAGGTAATGACTATGATGAGACTTTCTCGCCAGTTGTTGAGATCAAGTCCATTCGAATTTTACTTGCGATAGCAGTACACCACGATTATGAGTTTTGGTAGATGGACATCAAAACAGCTTTTCTCAATGGTAACATTGACAAGGAAGTGTTTGTGACTCAACCGGAGGGTTTTATATCTAAGCCAAAATCTAATCTTGTGTGCAAGCTTAAACGATCCATCTATGGATTGAAGCAAGCTTCTAGGAGTTGGAATATCCAATTTGATGAAGCTGTCAAATCCTTTGACTTCATCTGAAATTCAGAAGATCCTTGCATTCATTGTGAACGCGGCGGGAAGAGTATTGTCTTTATAGTCGTGTATGTCGATGACATATTGATTATAGGAATTAGCATCCCGCTAATACAGTCCGTGAAAGATTGGTTATCAAAGACCTTCATGATGAAGGATCTTAGTGAAACATACTACATCTTAGGGGCCAAGATCCATAGGGATAGATCCAAGAAGATGGTAGGGCTGTCACAATCCACCTACGTAGATAAGGTGTTGAAGCGTTTTGCGATAGAGAACTCTAAGTGAGGATCTCTACTGGCAAATCATGGGATAAAGCCGTCGAAGATGGATTTTCCTTCTAGTGAAGCTGATATCGAGCACATGAAGGTCGTCCCATATGCATCTGCAATTGGGTTCCATCATGTACGCCATGACCTGCACGAGGCCAGATGTGGCCGACGCTGTCAACATCACTGGTACATACCAGCAGAATCCAGGTGAGCCTCACTGGATTATTGTTAAGAATGTTCTGAAGTACCTCAGACGTACTAAAGAACATTTTCTTGTCTATGGTAGGCAGTCAGAGCTAGTCACTACGGGCTACACCGTTACTAGTCAAATTATATTTTGTTCTCAATGATGAGGTGGTAAGTTGGAATAGTTCCAAGCAAGATCTGACCACAGATTCAACAATCGAAGCTAAGTACATTGTTGTATCAGAAGCCTTTGAGGCTGTCTGGATTTTAAGGTTCTTGAGAGAACTAGGGGTAGTTTCGAGTGCCAGTTGTCAAATATATTTATATTGTGACAACATTGGTGCGATTGCATGAGCAAAGGAACCGAGATCTGATAACAGAAATAAGCATGTACCGAGGCGTTATCATTTGATCTGAGAGATCATACCGATAGGAGAAATACAATTAAAACATTTCCCATAAAGGATAATCTTGCAAATCTTTTTCACTGTTCATGTACACACTAGATATTTGATGGTCTAGGGGTTAGACGTGTAGGTGATTGGCTCTAGTCCAAGTGGGATATTATTAGAGTTAGTGTCCTAGAGACAAACCATCGAAAGGACATAATACTAAGATAATATTCAGATTTGGTTTAATATTATTATTGGTTTAATATTAAATGTATGGTGTTACACTTATCTGAATATGATGTTTGATTGTTTGCATATATTCTTATTTGTGTTCCCATGAATCACTACTGTCATTGAGTGAGTGAGAACTCAGATGACTTAAGTATGATTCTCAAATAGCCCCGATCAAGGATCATTAAAAATGGGATATTGATGATGCAATTGAGATTGGTGTGCGATCTGTATCATACTCTAAAAGAGTGTAGTAAGATCTCACTTACTACGAGATACCGGGTATCTCATGATGGATGGACAGATACCTTAGAGGGTATTGGTATACCCATCCGAGAAATCGTTTGATGTAATTCTACATAATGTGTCTATGGATGTCTCAGTTAGTGGGAGCGTTATAATACTCCTCTGACTTGAGGTCAATATGCACGACATGTTGTTGGGAAAATAGGGGTGCCCGGAATCTATTCGGGATGAAATTTATATACGGATTTAAATACAATTATTACTAGCATGAATTAATCCTAATTAATTCAAATAATAATTCCAACAACAAAATTTACATCATGCATGTTGAATTAATTCACATATAATCTATGGCGGAAATAATCAAGATGATATATGATTAACGTACCTCTCGTAGAACTTGGCCTTTGAATAAACGGGACTAACACGTACACGCTTTACCAACCTAAAAGCCTTCTCAAGTATTCCCTTTCGCCTTATTCGATCACCGGTGGGAGATGCTATCGAACAATTTAAATAACTAAGGAAAAAGAAAAATATCTATGCTCTTGATTTTTCCAACACATGGAATTATGTTCTTGGGGATGAAATAATCATCCCCTATTTATAAAGGAGAGATGGCCAAAATTTACATGTCAAATATGGGCTGGGAGAAATCTTTCCTTAGACTCTAAGAAATCTTAAATATATCTCATATATTCTTTTCTCCAAAATAAAATATTCCACAAAAATCTCACTCTCCTAAATAAGCTTGAAATTTTCGAAATTAACAAGAGAAAATCCCAAGATTTGGATCTTCTTGAATATAAGAGATATTCTTGTATTCCAAGAATACATATCTTCCATAATATCTTTCCAAGAAAATCAACAAAATCTTCTTTCTTCTTGATTTCAAATTTTTGAAAAATACATGGAAAATCAGCATTATATTTTCTTTTTATTTTAATCACCTTATCATTATTGGGCTACTTAATGGGCTACTTGAGGGGCCTTTAAGGAGAATTAAGATTGGACCTCCTAATGGACTTCTGAATTTCAATATTGAGCCCCAATATAATTCAATCCATTAATATTAATTATTACCACTAATAAAATAATATTGCACTATCCATCTTAATCCATATTACGATAATATGGGCTCCCGGTTATTATTTTCCGCGTTTAAGATTATCAAGTCCACTAATTAATTAAGCTTCTGAATAGCTCTAAATTAATTAATATATTTCACCTTGGAGTAAAGACAGCTCAACATTATTATCCGTACCGAAGAAACTAATTCTTCACTTGCAAGATTTGGTACGATAAAACTTCTGAGCCCACCAAGAGGACTAATCACACGAGTCGTACTCACACGCGTTTTTCCGTATTAAAACTTAGCAACCGTCGTATGATTAATATTACTGCCCAAAGCACAAGGTTCGAAGTCACAATGATTCTCACCCAACATGAATCAAAGCAGTAACCATTAAACACACACGGTCCTATTTAAGTGACGGAGATTAAGAAATAAATAACCACTGAGGTCTAATTCTTCACATTTCAGAACAGAAGAATTTATCCTCGTTGTAGGTCCTCTTCAAGACATACTAAATGTGCTAGTGCAATCTCTTAGTCAAGACAGACCAATCTGAGACTTACACATCGACCTTTCACGATGGATTGTTCAATTCCACCTAGGTCGTAAAAATGTACGTTTAGTTACAAGGAAACTATTAATGTTATCTTCCGTGATCGGGTATCACCACATTAACTACAATTTAACTAGTACTATTATGAACTGTTTGCAATAAATATTCAACATTCAATCATATCTAAAGCATATGTGATAAAAGAATTATTCTCATAAACAAGTGTTTGATACACGAGTTATACAAAGTAAAAGCATAATTTCACGTATAACTCCAACAATCTCCCACTTATACTTAAAGTCTGCTTTTTAGTATACATCATGCATGTCTTAGTGTAGTAGCTCTACGTGACATCTCATGTCAACCTACACTAACCTAATAATTCCTCCCACTTATACTTAAAGCAGATTGGCAATAGTCTTGACTCTCATTCCATCCACATGTCTCTCGAATGTACTCTGAGGCAGACCCTATGTGAATGGATATACTATGTTGTCCTCCGACATTTGTCTTTGTCACCTCTTTATCTCCTCTCTTAACGATTTCTCGTATAAGATGGTGTTTTCTTTCAATGTGTTTGATGGCCTTGTGGGCTCTCGGTTCCCTTGAATTTGCAACTGCTCCGACATTATCACAATGGACAGTGATTATGATGGGAAAATTCGGAACAACGTCCAAGTCGACTAAGAAGTACTTGAGCCAAACCGCTTCTTTCGCTGCTTCACAATCAGTTACTTATTCGGCTTTCATGGACGAATCGGCGATGCATTTCTGCAAATCGCTTCTCCATGTCATGGCTCCTTCTCCCATGCAAAACACTCTACCCGAGGTAGTTATTTTGGAGTCTATGTCTGATTGGAAATTTGAGTCTGTGTATCCCATTGGAATTAGATTGTCTGATTGTTAAATCAGCATTCCATACCAAGTTCTTTTCAGAAACTAAAGAACGCATTTAATTGCAATCTAATGTGCTTTCCCGGGGTTACTTTGATATCTTGCCATCATGCCCACGACAAAGCAGATATCCGGTCTCATACACAACATTGCATACATAAGACTTCCTACGTCCGAAACGTACGGAACGTCTTTCATGTCATCTATCTCCACTTGCGTCTTAGGGCATATTTCTTTAGATAGATGGATTCCTTGCCTAAAAGGTACAAAACCTTTCTTGGAATCTTGCATGCTGAAATGCTTCAAAACAGTGGCTTTGTATGAAACTTGCGATAAGCCCAACATCCTCCTCTTGCGATCTCGAGTGAACTTGATCCCAAGGATGTGACCGGCTTTCCCTAAGTCTTTCATATCAAACTGATTTGACAGCCATACCCTTACATCTGACAATACCTTTACATTGTTTCCAATGAGCAGAATATGTCTACGTATAATACTAAGAATACCATCGCAGTTCCGTCACACCTTTAATACACACAACTCTCGAACTCGTTTTGATCAAACCCATAAGACTTAATCACTTGATCAAAACACTGGTTCCAAGTACGCGATGCTTGTTTAAGTCCATAAATGGATCTCTTAAGCTTGCATACGAGGTGCTCTTGGCCTTTTTCAATGAAACCTTTGGGCTGTTGCATATAGATATCTATCCCGTCAAGACTTCTGTTAAGGAAAGCTATCTTGACATCCATTTGCCAGATCTCGTAATCTAGGTGCGCAGCGATCGACAAGAGAATACGGATGGACTTAAGCATAGCTACAAGTGAAAAGGTTTCCTCATAATCGATCCCTTCTTTTTTAGTATACCCTTTGACCACTAGCCTTGCTTTGAAGGTCTCAACCCTTCCGTCCGGTCCTCTTTTCCTCTTGTACACCCACTTGCATCCAATGGGTTCTACCCCACTGGGTGGTTCGACCAACTCCAACACTTGATTATGATCCATCGAACCCATCTCGGTTTCCATTGCTGTTTGCCACGACTCCGCGTCTTTGTCTTGGATTGCCTCATCGTATGTCCATGGGTCTGATTTATTACCGGGAATTAAATCCGAAGATTCTCCTATTTCCATTAATCTCTCGGGTTGCCTAGTAATCCTCCCACTGCGACGGGGTTCCGGTTGTGAAGGTGTGACGTATGGTATATCATCTTGTATACTTGGTATAGGAGTTCGTCTAAGGTAATATCACTTCTGGGCTTTCTTTTGTTCTTATAGTCTTCCTCCAAGAATTTAAAGTGTGTACTAATCACGGTCTTTTGATCCTTGGGACTATAGAACATACACCCTTTCGTTCCCGCAGGGTATCCTATAAACAGCCTTAATTCCGAACGTGGATCCAACTTACCGACTTTCTTGTCTAGCACGTATGCCGGACAACCCTAAATCCGCAAATGTCTTAGACTGGGTTTGCGCCCGGTCCACAATTCCATTAGGGTTTTAGGAACCGATTTGAATGGCACCAAGTTTAGAATGTAAGCCGCCGTTTCCAAGACATTACCCCAAAACGACTTGGGTAAATCTGAATAACTCATCATGGATCTGACCATCTCTAAAAGAGTCCGGTTTCTTCATTCTACCACACCGTTCTGTTGAGGGGTTCCCGGTGCGGTTAACTGGGATACGATCCCTTCGTCTGATAAGTAGTTCAAGAATTCATCGCTGAGGTATTCGCCTCCACGATCTGATCGTAGAAACTTGATACTCTTTTCCTTATGTTTCTCGGCTTCGGCCTTAAACTCCTTGAACTTATCAAAAGTTTCAGACTTATGCCTCATAAGGTAAATGTACTCATATCTCGAGTAATCGTCAATGAAGGTGACGAAATACTCATACCCCATTCTTGCTTTGATCGTCATTGGACCACACACATCGGTATGAACGAGTTCTAACACTTCCGTGGCTCTATTCCCCTTGGCTCCAAATGCCCTCTTGGTCATTTTACCCTCTAAACATGATTCACAAGTTGGAAACGGCTCGACTTGGAATGATTCCAAGGATCTGTCTTTCACCAATCTCTCTATCCGCTTTAGATTAATATGACCTAGTCTAAGATGCCAGAGAAGTGTTTCGTTCATCTTCGAAGAACGCTTTCTTTTATTACTCGAAATGATCGACGTGTTATTAGATTCAATTTTGTGAGTGGTGTGCCCAATTAATGGTATAGAGGTCATCCATTGAAGTTCCGGAACATATAAACTCATCGTTTCAAGAAATAATAACATCCTTATTAAAAGAAACTGAGTATCTATTCAAAATAGTTTAGAAACTGAAGGTTGAGTTCTTTCTAAACTAGGAACATGAAGAACGTCTTTCAAGACCATAACTCTATCTTCAAAAGATAGGCGCACTTCTCCCACTGCTTCACCTGCCACTCTCGTAGCATTGCCCGATGTGATGGGGATCTCACTTCCGTTAAGTCGTCGGGTTAGCTTGGACCCATGAAACAAATGTGATCAGTAGCTCTCGTATCCACTATCCACAAATAGACAGCATATGCCACTTCACAAGTTTCGACGACTAGGGTGTGTGAATTACCTAACTTTCCTAACCTCTTAGGCTTGGAACAGGCAGACCTCCATTGTCCTCTCTCACCGCAACTAAAATACTTCCCCTTCGATGCTAGCCTTTGCATTTGCCTTTCGCAACAATTGGATTTGCTTGGATCCGGCCTTTGGTTCTCTTCCTCGAGCTCGGGCAAACGACTTGTCCGTTCATTCATCTGATTGATCAGTTGAAATTGCTCAAAGCTTCTCGGAAGAGAATGGAGTATGTAATCGACCTGAGAAGGGATATCAAAATACGCACCAAGTACTTCCAACTTGTTAAGGTATGCCATAATCTCGAGAACGTGCTCCCTCACGGGCGTTCCTTCCACCATTTCCAACTTGACCGAGTCATGTTTGGTGAACTGATTAGTCATGGGATTCTGATGTGAAAACATCTCTTCAAGGTGTTCCATGATTTCAACAACGGATACAATGTCTTCATGAACGCGGCTCAAATCCTCAGACAGAGATGTCAAGATGATGCACTTCATGTGTTCATTGTCACGCTTCCAATCATAAACTGTCTTTTCCCATTGCTTGACTTATCATTAGGCTTGCCAGGTATATTAACGTAAATAACCCAATTGTGTTTTCGTGCAGTAAGGATAAATTTTTAAAAAACATTTCCAATCGATATAAATCACTCCAAAAAGTTTATTAACTTTAAGTATATTAAACAGTGGATTAAAAGGTTACGACATGATGAAATGAGAATAAAACATACATTCATATTAATATCTAGAAAAATACGAAATTATCACATAATTCGATCACATAATTATGCATCAGCCAACATCTCGAAACAATTTAAATGCACCACGAGGGGTGGTCTATACATTTAAACACATTCAAGCAGATTACAAACTTAAAAGTTACAAATCCTTAATTCAAAATTAATAGTTGGCTCCTACTTTGACCACATAAAAATTGACAGGGACTCCGAGGGGAGTAAGTTAATATCAATTTCTTATGCCTAAGTAATAACCATAATTAAATACAGGATTATTATTTTGCTTTGAGCAAGCCACTCGTGGTGAGGGTCAATACCGCCACTAGTAATAATCCACAATCATATCCTTTCGGAATTTATTCATGTGAAATCCGTCTTTTTGGCCGATCCGAGGGGGAAATGTATTCCAAAAATATTTCACAAATAAATAAATTATGGAGGTCAAATTAATCCAATTTTAATATCCGGAATAAAATTGCGATTAAATAAACATACTTAGTAATTTTTGAAAGTAAGGTTTTTCTTGGACAATAAAATTCATGCAAACACATATTAACAAATAATAATAAGTGCACGAAATAAAACATCCATAAAAACAAAATTAAACACATTGGAACACTCAAATCTAATTGTCACGGTTTAATTTCTTCACGTCTTGATGCAAAATATCGTCCTTGTTGCTTTCCGTCGTTCGTCTCGACACTCTCCCACTCGAACAACAACACTTCATCAAAAACAACATCATTTGGGGTTCGGGACGACGTTTAAAATTACACAAAAAAACGCAGAACTGAAATTAATTTTAAAAAAAATCCACGGCCTGAGATACGGCGCGCGTCGGCCCACGGAGTGGGCCCGCGCGCCACCCGGCACGGCGCCCGTGCGCCCGCGCCCCGTCGTGCGCCCGGGTCGTACGCCTCGCGCACCCCGCGCATCGGGTTTTGCCGTTCGTTCTCGTTTCTCACCCCATGCATGATTTTACGTCCATGCATGCGCCGCGCATGCATGCGTCGTCCGGGTACGCCGTCTTTAATTCTTCGTTCTTCGTCTCGATCCGGTTACAATTTATTTTACAAAAAAATAAATACTAGATCTAGACTAGTCTATTACAATGATCAAATCAAAATAAAAACAACTAATCTACTCGTGGATTTTCTCACGAGAAAAACGAATTCGAACGAATCGAATTAAAAACAATTAATTCACACGCATGAAAAAAACAACATTAAAACCATGACAATTGGATACCTGCAAAAAAGATCTAGCAATTCTACTATCCAATTTCAATTAAATGTTTAACAATTTAAATTCCAATTTAAAGATCAGAGCCCGAAACCGTGGCTCTGATACCAGTTGTTGGGAAAATAGGGGTGCCCGGAATCTATTCGGGATGAAATTTAAATACGAATTTAAATACAATTATTACTAGCATGAATTAATCCTAATTAATTCAAATAATAATTCCAACAACAAAATTTACATCATGCATGTTGAATTAATTCACATATAATCTATGGCGGAAATAATCAAGATGATATGTGATTAACGTACCTCTCGTAGAACTTGGCCTTTGAATAAACGGGACTAACACGTACACGCTTTACCAACCCAAAAGCCTTCTCAAGTATTCCCTTTCGCCTTATTCGATCACCGGTGGGAGATGCTATCGAACAATTTAAATAACTAAGGAAAAAGAAAAATATATATGCTCTGATTTTTCCAACACATGGAATTATGTTCTTGGAGATGAAATAATCATCCCCTATTTATAAAGGAGAGATGGCCGAAATTTACATGTCAAATATGGGCTTGGAGAAATCTTTTCTTAGACTCTAAGAAATCTTGAATATATCTCATATATTCTTTTCTCCAAAATAAAATATTCCACAAAAATCTCACTCTCCTAAATAAGCTTGAAATTTTCGAAATTAACAAGAGGAAATCCCAAGATTTGGATCTTCTTGAATATATGAGATATTCTTGTATTCCAAGAATACATATCTTCCATAATATCTTTCCAAGAAAATCAACAAAATCTTCTTTCTTCTTGATTTCAAATTTTCGAAAAATACATGGAAAATCAGCATTATATTTTCCTTTTATTTTAATCACCTTATCATTATTGGGCTACTTAATGGGCTACTTGAGGGGCCTTTAAGGAGAATTAAGATTGGACCTCCTAATGGACTTCTGAATTTCAATATTGAGCCTCAATATAATTCAATCCATTAATATTAATTATTACCACTAATAAATTAATATTGCACTATCCATCTTAATTCATATTACGATAATATGGGCTCCCGGTTATTATTTCCCGCGTTTAAGATTATCAAGTCCACTAATTAATTAAGCTTCAGAATAACTCTAAATTAATTAATATATTTCACCTTGGAGTAAAGACAGCTCAACATTATTATCCGTACCGAAGAAACTAATTCTTCATTTGCAAGATTTGGTACGATAAAACTTCTGAACCCACCAAGGGGACTAATCACACGAGCCGTACTCGCACTCGTTTCTCCATATTAAATCTTAGCAACCGTCGTATGATTAATATTACTGCCCAAAGCACAAGGTTCGAAGTCACAATGATTCTCACCCAACATGAATCAAAGCAGTAACCATTAAACACACACGGTCCTATTTAAGTGACGGAGATTAAGAAATAAATAACCACTGAGGTCTAATTCTTCACATTTCAGAACAGAAGAATTTATCCTCGCTATAGGTCCTCTTCAAGACATACTAAATGTGCTAGTGCAATCTCTTAGTCAAGACAGACCAATCTGAGACTTACACATCGACCTTTCACGGCGGATTGTTCAATTCCACCTAGGTCGTGAAAATGTACGTTTAGTTACAAGGAAACTGTTAATGTTATCTTCCGTGATCGGGTATCACCACATTAACTACAATTTAACTAGTACTATTATCACTACAAGAAAAATGGGCTATTACCACACCCCTTTTACTACACTATAAAATAGATGACGTGACAAATATCCTATAATTACACTGATATTTTTAAAGTGTGTTAATATCTAAATCTAAATCTAAATCTAAATAATATAATAGCACTAACTCTTCCAAATATAGTTTTGGAGGGAGTGCTTTTTAACCGTCGATCATATATTCTTTGTGTTAATCATATCCGTTGGTTGTGTTTGCTAAGTAAATAAATAAATAAATAAATAAATAATATAATAGCACTAACTCTTCCAAATATAGTTTTGGAGGGAGTTCTTTTTAACCGTCGATCATATATTCTTTGTGTTAATCATATCCGTTGGTTGTGTTTGCTAAGTAAATTGTTTCTATAATTTTTATTTCTTTAATTGCTTGATAAATTATTGATTGTAACAAATTGTGCGTAAATTTAATGTTGATGACAATGAATGTCTTGATTGTAGTGGCCGTTTTTTTCTTTTGCTATATATGTATGATTGTTGTTTTTTGTGTTCATAAGCATCAATTTGTTCTCACTGATGAGGTTTCATTTTTAATATCTTTTTAATCATCTTCTTTTGTAGGGATCGTGATTGAGATCGTAGAGATGTGTGAATGAAGGCTTTAAAGCATGGATGGGTCCCTCTTCCTATCCTCCGATGAGGTGGGTGAAATCGATGATTATTTACAAGTGTTAAGCACAACACGTTCAATTTCAGTCCATCAAAGAGTGTGAAGTAATCTACGATTGAAGGATCTGGTGCAATGGCTGCTAGGTGATAACTATGGATTGCTTTTAGCTTAGAGGCAACAACAACAGTAGTATGTGTACATTATATTGAGAAATCTTTGTTGGTCTTTCATTGTAGTATAGGTAATCTTTACCTTCTGGAGAGAAGAGCCTTTGTAATTGCTGAATTTGTGCAAACCATTAAAGTTTATATATCAGTAAATTAAGTTATTGAGATTAATTTGGTCAATTTTGATTGTATGGCCAGCAATTTATCAAAACAGTGACCATCTCAATGTTTTTTTTTTTCCTTCTTCTTATAGTATTGTTTCTTATAGAATGACCTCTCATCCGTATAGAGCGTGTATTTTTTCTTGGTAATGAAGTTCCATTAAATTGTAAAAATATAAAAGATATTATTCTCATTTTATCACACTAAAAAAATTATGGCCTGTAAAAAAAAAAAATCCGTATAAGGTGCAAATTTAGTTCCCAATTTAGTTGTTCCTTTTGAAATTGACTTTCACAATTCATATCTTAATTGACATTAATTATTGTTTACATATTTTAATTCCTGAGTAGAATCAATTTAAAGTCATTCAAATTTCTTCGCGCATAATACCAATTAATAAAATCGAATTAATTAAAAATAGTTTAATTAAAAAAAAGAATATCCGGTTTGTTGGGAGTGTTTGAAGCTTAGTTGAAATATATCACTTCCTTTGAATATATAGTAATACATATTTTTAAATTTGAGATATAAGTGAGAGAGTAAGAATTGTGTATTGTTTGCGATTACTCTAATTTTGTTTCAGTTTAATATAAACTCCTTTAATATTCCACTATTATTCATTATTTTATGGGTGTTTGCAAAATATGGACATTATCTTTACGGGCTTGCAACATTGGGACATTATCTTTACAAGCTTGAAAAATCAGGACATTATTTTTACAAATTTGCAATACTAGGACATTATCTTTAAATTTTGGCACATTTAGGCCAAATTTAATAAAATTCAAGTCGATTGGACACATCATATTGGGCTTTATTTGAACCGAATTTTATAAATTTTGCCTAAATTTGCCCAACATAAAGATTGTGTATTAGTTTTATAAATACCCATAAGATAGTGCCCTTAAAAATAATTTTTCTCATTTTCCTTCATTGTTTATTCCAAAATTATTTTAGCACTCCAATAAAATTCAATAAAGATAATTGACATTGATGATGTTTAAGTTAATTCACATTGATGATGGAATTCCTTTGATACCTAATGGAAGACCACAGATCAGGAGATCACCTGGTGTTGGCGATGTGATATTGTAAATATAAATATATATTATTATAATACTTAAATTTATAATAACAAAAAAGATATATGTGAAATGTTTTTATTAATCCTTATAAAGAATTAAATGTCATAATTTATAACATGCATTGGTGCACATAATTGAACATTTGTATTTTTATACAATATCAATGAATGGTGATATATAATTTATGGTCTAGATTTTTAACAGTTTTTAATGAATGTTATGATGAAAGGGTTATAAATTCATGGACGTCATTTTGTTTTTTTATGGTCTAGATTTTTTACACTTTTTAATTTTTCTGAAAGATAGATGTTATTTTTTTATAAATACTAATTTTTGTTATTTTTATGTAATGTGCAGTTTATTGAATTCACTAAGACTTTTCAGTGAAAACAATTAATATTGTTTAGTAAAAGTAATTAATATTGTTCCGTAAAAACAACTAATACTTTTTAGTGAAAACAATTAATAACCTTCAATGATTTATGTATGAACTAATTTCACTCCATACCTACTCCAAATTTAAACATTAAAATCTAATTGTGCTTCTATATTTATTTTAATGTGTCATTTAAATAACATAATCACCAAATAATGTTAATCTTCATTGGTATCACGTTCCACAAATACACTGTTAAATATTTTAATCTAGAACTTAAAAAAAAAATTAATCTAGAAAACTCAAACTTTGTTATTTTAATACCAATAAATTACTATAATAATCAAAAAATAAAAATTTATATGAAACTGGTATTTGGATCATCAATATAAATTTATTTAAATGATTTTGTTTTAAGACACATAAATCTTCTCAATATAAAAAAAATATCACATGTAAATTATTTTAAATTATTAATTTTTATTAGATTAAATATGAAATTATTAATAGATAAACTTATAATTTAGCGTAGCTCTACACCCACAATTTTTATTAAGTTCGTCCGCCTTATTTTATATTTTTAATAAGATTATTTATATAGTAAAATTAGTTTATACATGAATCACTGAAAGGTATTAGTTATCTTCAATAAACAGTATTAGTTGTTTTAATTGAAGTGTATTAGTTGTTTTCACTGAAGAGTGTTAGTTGTTTACTGAAAACAAACTAAAATTCTTCAGTGAAAACAACTACTATCTTCAGTAAAAACAACTAATACTCTTTAGTGAAAATAACTAATATCTTTCATGGTTAATATATAAACCATTTTCACTCTATACTTTATCTTTTAATAAATATATCTATTATAAAATTATAATTTCGTCTAAAAGATAATACTTATTTTTGTTTTATATAAATATATATAAACACACACACACACATATATATATATATATTAATGTGATAGTCTTTTTTATCTGTATTATATTATATTTTAGCAAAGTACATAGTGAAAATGGTTCATATATGAATGAACCATTTGAAGGGTCTTTTTTTTTTACCAAAGGGTATTAGTTGTTTTCATTGAAGGGTACTACTTCTGGAGGGTATTAATTGCTTTCACTAAAGGGTGATAGCTGAATGGTGCGAAGAGTATTAATTATTTAACTAAATGATATAATTTGTTTATACTAAAGAGTATTAGTTGATTACACTAAAAAGTATTGCAAAGTGGTTAATGTATGAAACAAGTTCACTCTATACATACTATTATGTTTTTTTTATTAAATAGTGATTAAAAAAATCTAAGTGACTATATATAAACTATATAAAATTTTCTATTAAAGCCACTTGAGATTCCTGAGTGGAAGTGGGAACATATTACAATGGATTTTGTGGTAGGATTGCCCAAATCAATACAAGAAAATGAAGATATTTGGGTAATTGTCGACAGATTGACCAAGACGACACATTTTCTACCAATAAAGATGACGTTTTGTTGGTCCCGAAATGAGTAGACAGGTGTATGGGGAGGGGAGGGGGGGAATACACCTGTGGTTACAAATTTAAACTTCTAAAACTTATCAGGTTACTTAAGACAGTAATTCGTCAGTGGACTTGAAGTCTGCTGAGAATTACTTGTGAAAGCTTACTGAGATAATACCTCCACTGAAAGCTCAAGACTTTCAGTTGAACTACTATCTAATTAGCTTTCAGATGCGGATTAATGAGCCCTTAAGAAATCTCATTTTACTTTGATAAACTTTGAATAAGTAACTCACACTTAAGAGATAGCAGAATGTAAGTACACAAAGATATAAAATGGTTCAGAGATGAATCTCCTACGTCCACTGTCCTGATTAAACAGGAGAATTCCTTTTACTTGGAATTCTTTGTGTTATAGTGCCAAGGTGCACTGATCAATTAATCATCTCTTAGGATAATTGATCACTAGGATAATTCCATGTCCTAGTACCCAAAACAAACCAGCTTTCAGACTGATACAAACAATCAGCTTACTAACACCACTTAACACTAATTCTCAACCTAACACCTGAGTAGGGTTTTGAGTAGGGTTTGGTTCCAACTATTGTGAGATAATCCTTACAGTTTAGCTCAATGCTTAGGATGGATTATCTCTTTCTAAGGTTTGAATATAACCTTAAGCTCGATTACAGAAGGCTTGGTATGCTCTCTACAGATATGAAACACTTAGGAAACAGAGGTAATTTCAAGTGCTTCTTAATAAGTTATGAATGTAGAGATAGCTTTGATCTTGTGAGTTTCCCGTGCATAGAAATGAGCACGTCCTTCTGTATTTATAGACCTTCTTGAAAATCTTCCCGTTGGAGTTTGAATCTTCTCAAGTAAGTCTTCTTGTATCTGATTGGTTCAAACGGCTCTATTTGAAGCTTTAAGTCTTGTCAAGAAACGGCTGAAAAACCATGCATGTTCACCAACTTTCTGTAGAATGCTAGGAAAAGACTTTTGGTACTTGTCAGTCTGGGACAGGTCGGCTGTCAGTAGAGTACACCTACGTGTCATCTTCTTATTGGGCCGTTCAGTCTGCTTGCTCAGAATCCTGTCTTCCTTTAAGGTGGAACTCCTCTGAGAGAACCTTCTTATTCCTTCATTTATTGTAAGCTTCACTGAAATTCGTTTTGCCTTGTTCCAACAAAATTAACTAACAACTTTCAATGTGTTTAGCATTGAATGTGCCTTGTTAGTTCACATCAGTGGACCTTGGTCCTCTCCTGATGGTTTTAGTCTTAGTGTGAATGCACTTAGAAAATATTCAAGACTTAAACTATTTTACAGATTAGTTGTCTTCAGTGGACTTCATTCTTCAGCGGACTTCAATCTTCAGTGGACTTCAATATTTAATACACTCCAGAAATTTCTAACTGCACTTCAGTTCCTTAACATTTGAACAGACTTTCTAAACTATAACTCAACTGAAAAATTTTAGTTACAAATAACTTAGGAGGAACTTTTTGGCATCTTAATCAAAACTTAAGTCTATACAATTTCCCAACAATTTCCCCCTTTTTGATTATGCCGAAACCTATCTTATTACATATCTTCTTTCAGAGTAGGTTCTTCAGATGACATATAATTCAAAGGATTTTTGTAAGTAAAAGCATTCAAGTACATAAGCTTAACTGATAATGAGGTATTATCTTGGGGAAAAGAAAGTAGAGTTTCATTTCATGAAGAATAGAATTACAACTACATGAAGTCTACTGTTAATAGAAGTTCAAAAACAAAAACAGCTGGGACTTATAAACAAATACCCAGTGAAACACTTAACTTCCTCTGATGGATTCAAACAAAGGTTCAAGTCCATATTGTTTGAAGACTCGGATCTTCAACTCATTCTTTCTCTCCATCACTTCTTTTGAATGTCCCTTGAGACCTAAATGCTCACACAAGGACACCCACTCATCTGTGATTCTATCTCTGTCCACTGCTCCAGTTGCATCTTTAGGAAGCCAGTAGGTGATTGGTTCAGGAGCCTTCAAAGCATGATCTGGAAACTTGTCATTCCAGGCTTCACTTATCTCAGGGTAGAGCTTTGGGTAGGTTTCGAACAACCAATCGTTGAACAGATCCTGCGCATTCTCCTTCCCTAATTCTCTACTGACATAGAAAGAGTATACAAACTCCCTCTTGGAAGTTTCCCAAGCATCATTTAACTTCTTGGGAACCCAAGTATCATGATGAGGAAATTGGGCCTTTGAAGGAGCCATCTTGTCTTTCTTCATCTTTGCAACCCACCTTTGATAGCCATTCCTGAATTTCTTGGAAGTGGTCTTGTCAAAGGTAGCTAGCCTCTCCTTCCTCTTCCTTTCTGCCAGCTCTGCAATGGACTCCATTTTTCCAACCACCTTATCTCTCCTTTCTTACTGTTGAGCAGATAGCCTTTGAGCTCTCTCATTCATACCTCCAGCTTCTTTGATAAGCTCAGTGAGCTCTGTAACTCTAGTGGGGGCAGATTTGGGGATTTCATAGGATATAGGTTCAGGGTTTAAGACAAGAAGTACCTCTACTAAATCAGTTGACTTTGCAGCCAACCTTCCTGAGGATCTTGTTCTCTTTGCCACCTCCGCTGAGAGAACATCAGTAGATTTCCTCTTAGTTGATTCCCCCTTCTTAGCAGCTCTCTCCTTCTTCTCCTTCTCATGGTCTTCCTTGAATTTCGACAAGTTTTCTGAGGGAACCTCATTTCCCTTCTTGGAATCAGCAACTTTCTGGGCTTCAACATGTATCTTCTAAATGGTCTTTTTGAGCTGTTGGCCTCTTTCTAACTCTGGGGTCTCAAGAATTATTTGTATCTTGTTCTTTGGGTCCAGCTTCATATCCTTTGCTCTCACTCTCTTTTCCCCTTTTTCGACAATAATCATGTATTCAGCAATATATATGTTTAGCTTCATCTAATCATGACTAAGTGCCCTCACCTGGATAGAGCAGTGATCAACTTCGTCTCATCTATCAGCACGTTTGTCTTTTCCTGAGTAGGGAAGTCCTCTGCAGCCTTCTTCAGGACTTCTCCCAGCTTAGCTCCCAACTCCTCATGCTTGGCCTCAAACTCAGTTATCTTTTGGTTCCATAACCCTTCAACCTTCCCTAAAAGGTCAACTGAGAAAAGCCTCTACAGAGGACTTTAGGTTAATGGATACATTCTCTACTGAGTCCTTCAAGAACTGTCTTCTGGCCTCTTCTTCCTTTTGCTCTAGCTTCTTCAGAACCTCTATCACCAGCACACTCTGGCCTTCATCAACATCTAACACCATCTGTTGTGAATCTTCTATCTTCAGTGTCAGATTTTGGAGCGATTTGGTGGTAGACTCCATCAGCTCATCAACATGGTCTGAGAGGATGACCATTTCATCTACTTCTTCTTGAACAACTTCTTAGATATCTCTCAGTTGAGCTTGTAGAGAAGGAAGTTTTTCATTTTGAATGAGTTGAACAGCTTCTCTCAGTGGAGTTAGGTTGACTTGGAATGGGGGAACTACATCAGTTTGTATACCTACATGGCAAACAGTGTTAGTCCTTTCCACCTCTTTCTCAAATCCTAAGCCACCTGACATATCTACCTCCATTGCAACTCCCTGTTCTTCCCTCAGCTCACTCTCCTTTTCTTTTTCAACTAAGTTCTTTTCAGCCAATTCATCCTTTACTGGAATGATTGCTTTAATTTCTCCGCTCACAACTCCAGTTATTTCAACTTCTTTTTCTTTTCCCTCATTATTTTCAACTCCTTCTTTACCAGACACCTCAGCTGACTCCGTAGTCACCGCTGAGGGCTGTTGTGGGAGAGCTTCAGTAGACACCTCTACTGAGCCCTCCTGTGGCAAGTTTTGAGCCTCAGTATCTCTTGCCAAAGATACATCCTTGACTACTTCACCACCACCTTGCTGTGGTGAAGTACCTACCTCCTTTTGGGACTCCTCCTCCTCCTTCTCTTTCTCTTCGTCTCTCTTTCCCTCTTCTACTTTCTCCTCTTCTCCTGACCTCTCCTTCTCTTGTTCAACAACCTCTTCTTCTCCCCTTTTTGCTTCAACAAGTTTGTCCATCACCAGACTTTGAAAGATCTTCTCATCACAGAGAAGTCTGGTTTTGGTCATGCCTGCAAATTCCAACACCTCCCTTTCTTCCTTCTTCCACTCCTCTGCATTGCTGCCTCCAACAGCCATGAGGATATCTCCCAACCTCCTGTCCTTCAGCTGGACAAGTGGCCTTACTCTTAAAAACATAGCTTTCAGGGTGGGGTACCCATCAAGCTCTGGATATTTGGTCTCCAGTGAGTAAGCTACCTCATCCTTAACAGTATAAAAAAAGGAGTACTCTTCTTCATCATCTGATGGTAGGGAAGGGGTAGGGGATCTGATATCTGTAGGCTCTTCTGGGATAGACTCCAGGTGAGTTGAATGGATTTCAGGTGGGTTAGATTTAGATGAGGGTAAGGTTTGGGTTTCAGGAGGGGTTTGGTTCTTGTTAGTGGGGGTTGATGATATGTTCTCAGGAGGGGTTGAGGTTGCCTCAGCAGATGCCTAAGAGGGGGAGGTATTTTGGGATCCACTTTCAGGCTGTTGAGAGCCTTCAGTGGGGGTTTTTGACATTTTGGATATGTTCTTGGTTTTTACAGGAGTACGGGGTTTGGTTTTGGGTTTGATGGGGGTGGGGGTAGGGATATCTGAGTCAGACTCAGTGGATATGAGTTAGGACACGAGTCAGGGTTACCTGAAGATGACTCATCAGTGGAGTTTGTGGTTCTGACTTTCTTTGAGGCACTCTCCTTCACCGCCTCAGAAGACCTCTTCTTTTCCTTCTTTGAGGCCTTCTCTGCCTCCTCCTCCTTATGCATGGCCATCTTGTCACTCAGTTTCACCAGCCTCCTCTTCAGCTTGGTTTTCTTCCCTTCAGCAGGGTTTGCTTCCTCCTCCTCTGCTGCTTCAGGGCTATCCACCTCTGTGCTCAGCTTTCTTCTCTCCAAGGCTTTTCCAGATTTGAATAAGGCCTTCAGATTGCTCCAATTTCTATCCTCTTTCCAGTCTACTCCCACATCTACATTCTCAATCAAGTAGGAAATCTTTGTGGCAAAGTTCAGCTTACTTGCCAATTGAGGAGTCTTGTCAGGCTGGAATTTTGATTGTTCCTTATTCAATGCCCTCAAGAAAAATTGCAGCCAATTGAAACTCTTTTCCTTGCTTTCCACTATAGCTTTCATCAGCCGCAGCTTGGGCTTGCTTACTTGTTCCGTGCTTCCTTGGTTTCCCAGAATGCATTTCCCAAAAATCTCACAAAGGATATTGTATACGGGAAGAAGTACACTTCTATTCATCGTGGGACTGTACTTCATATTTTTCTGCATTATTGTGTAGACCCATTCCTCTTCCTTATCCGCGATACAAGTATCCAGATTTGGGCCTTCAGATGGAAGTCCAAAAAGATCCTTGAGATCGTCACCTTCAAGATGAATCTCCTTTCTGACTTTCTGGTGCTCGATGATTTCAGTATCATCCCTTATCACCTTCTTCTTCCTTTTTAAGAACAAACATGACTTGATTTTTGAATCAGTGTTAGCAACACTGAAAAAGAACTCCAATACCTGTCTATCGAAGCAGTTTTTGGGGTGGATAGACAAAATTTTTTCTTGACCAGCATCCTTCACCATGTCCAGGGCCTCCTTGATATGCCTGAACTCTGGTCTGGTTTGAATCTCAGGGTTGTCAAAAACAAATATGGGCTCATACCAGAAGTTTTCTTTGTTGGTAAGAAAACCTAGATTAACTCTGGCCATTTTTTAATTTAGAAAGGATTGAGAAATTTTGCAGAGAGTATTTTGTGAAAGAGAGTAAGTATTTGCTTGAAGAGTGTTTGAAAAGGTTCTTAGACTGATTTTGGGGTCTTTTATATGAGTAATGAATGGTGAGATTGAATCCCGCAATCAACGTCTGTGATTAACTTGGAAACAGATCGTGGATAGTCGAAGGGTTAGTGGGGAGTTTTTGAGAGATCTTGATGGTTAGGAAAGAACCGCCTAAAATGAAAGGTGGGGATTGAAAGAGTTGGTAGCAAGAAGGTCACATCATCCAGCTTTTAAGGCGCGTGAGATAGGTAACTGAAAAAGTAACTCTGACTTGTACAACGCGCATTAAATGCCCGCCTTATCAAAATCTCTTCGAAATAGAGTAAAAAGATTTAATTTTCAGAAAGCACTCATTAAAGAATTTTAAAAAGGTATTTAGAAACCAAGAGGCTTTCAGATTTTAAGAATATCATAAGTTAAAAAATATTGACCTCTACTGAGGTTGAACCTCTTCTGTGAATTGAAACTCTTCTGAGATTAGTGACTCCACTGAGGTTGATCCTCTTCTGAGGTGGAACCTCCACTGAATCGAATTTTAACTCTACTGAGTTTTGTAAAGACTTCATCTTTACTCTCCTGGATCTAGAAGTCCTAGCTCCACTGACAGTTCTTGAAACCTTGCTTCAGCCAAAGGTTTAGTAAATATATCTGCCTTTTGTTTGTCAGTGTGAATCTTGAGCATTTTGATATCCTTCTTTTCCACATGATCTCTGATGAAATGATGCCTTATATCCACATGCTTGCATCTTTTGTGGAGAACAGGATTTTTTGAAATAGCAATTGCACTATTATTGTCACAGAAAATAGGAACTTCATTAGCAAAGATGTTGTAATCTCTCAGTTGTTGTCTTAGCCATATAATTTTAGCACAACAACTTCCAGCTGCCATATATTCAGCTTCAGTAGTGCTTGTGGCTACTGAATTTTGTTTCTTGGAAAACCAAGAGATCAACTTACTTCCCAAGAACTGACAAGTGCCCGGGGTTGATTTTCTATCAATTCTGCATCCTCCATAGTCTGCATCTGAGTATCCTGTGAGTTCTAAAATATCATCTGAGGGATACCATAATCCCATATTCACAGTACCCTTTAGATATTTGAGAATCCTCTTGGCAGCTCCCAGATGACTTTTCTTGGGATTTGCTTGATATCTAGCACATATGCCAACAACAAATGTGATATCAGGTCTGCTTGCTGTGAGATACATTAGAGACCCAATGATTGCTATGTGGTGAGTCTGGTCTACTGATTCCCCATCTTCATCAGGTTCCATCTTGGTGTTGGTGTTGAGTGGAACTCTTGCAACTTTGCTGGTCTGACATCCAAACTTGTTGATCAGCTCCCTTGTATATTTGGCTTGTGATTAGGCGTGAAATTGTCATGATTCGTAGCTAGAAACGCCCTAGTTTTGGTCGAATTTATTGAGTTTTTAGAGTCAATTGAGCATTATTTCTATACATTGATGAATTTGTCTCTTTGATACTCATAGGTGAATAGAGGATGAAGAACGGAGTTCGTAGGACTTTGAATCGACTCAAACGGATGCCCGGATGAGAAGATATTGAAGAAATACGATTGGTATTAGTGCGGACGAGGAAAAGTATTAGTTGGATGAGTTGGAAGTCACTCGAGTGACTAGCTCGAGCGCCACCGCTCGAGCGAATTGCTCGAGCGCCCAAAACATACAGTGTAATTTCATCGCTCGACCGGCTCGAGCGGAACCGCTCGAGCGATTGTGTCATTCGAGCTACACTGCTCGAGCGGGACCGCTCGAGCGTTTTGCTCGAGCAACTTCGGATTTTTGCCTCCGGATGCGTATTTTCGGCCCATTAACTCTCGTTTCGACCCGTGCCTATATATACCTCTTCCAAACATGTTTTAAAGCATCCCCGACTTTTAGACATCACTTTTAGACATAGAATTTTTAGAGAGGGAAGGAAGAGAAGAGACGAGCAAGTTTAATTTTATGTTTTTGAGGTTTTTGCTTATGAATTCACGTTACGATTTCCCGTTTTAGTTTCGTTTCTTAATATCTTTTGTTCTTTAATACGTTGAGACCTCGTTTTGTTAATTAATTTCAGTATTCTTTTATATCTTAAAACTCCAGTTTATGTTCGATCTTTTCTTCGTTTTAATTACCATGTTTATGTTCGTAACTTATCTAATTGTTATTGTTTACGTTAAATCTATTCTAGCTAAAACCCTTGCATGCTTAGGGTAGGATGAACTCGTAGAAGTAGGTTGTGGGTACGTAATTAGAGTAACTTGTGACGTTAGATTTTAATTCTCTTGGTTAATGAATTCTTATAATTAATCTGAACTTTACCTTTGAATTTAGTACAAAAGTGTTAGAGAGAGGACGACCGCATCACTCAATAACAATTAGTAGTCTTAACGAGAAGGTTTAGGAAAGGTTAATTCATCTACCGGTTTAGCGAAGGAGGACGACCGCATCACCTTAGTTAAATTAGGGTCTCATTAATTAAGCACAATCTAGTAACTCGTTAGTAGATTCGTGAAGTCGAGTGTTAGGGTAAAGTATTAGGGTTTAGAATCTTGAGCTTTCACCTTGCATTCTTAGACTTAGGTTAATTCTTGTGTGTCACAATTATTTTGATTATGTACCCGCTCCGTTAGTATACGTAGGGATTCCTATCTTAAGCATCACCATCTCTCATTAGAACACAACCCTTAGTTAATTAAATTGCTTTAGTATTTTAGTTTACTTAGTTTATTTTAGTTTAATTAATCTTTCCAAAAATCCGAAAACAATACACTCATATTAATTACGACGCGTAGATCTTCAGGGATCTATTCGCATATACACCATCCCTTGGGTTCGATACTACTTGGTCATTATACTTACTCTTACTACAGTGAACCCGTACTCTTGCGGGGAAGCTACTAGTAAAAGCTAGTAAAATCGCTTCAAGTCAATGGTGCCGTTGCCGGGGAACGCGTTGTATGCTTTTTGAATAGGACTTGTAGATAGCTTAGTAGTTAGTAGTGGGTGATTTATTTTCTGTTTTTAATTTTATTTCCATTCATTGGGCAGTTGCGTTTTGATCCTTCTGCTAGTGTGTCAGGTTTATGAAAACACGCTCACAAGGCAATACGAGCGAAGAGAGAATACCGTTGGACCCTGAGACAATAGCCAGAAGGAACCGAGCCTTCTTGAGAAGGATGAACGCTGCCGACTTAGGAAAGGAACCAATGGATATCAATAATGAGTTGGACGATGCTGCCAACGATTTCAATCAGACAGTAGACCGAGTTGAAGGCACTGGAGTTAGTGGTAGCCAGCATCAAATTCCATTAGGGGATAGCCAGAGCCTAAACCCGGATACACAAAACGTAGGGAATCCAGCTCAGAACCTTGTCCATAATCCTCATAACAACCCTGCTTACCCACAAAATCCAAATAACCCTTTTAACAACCCAGTATACCAACATTACCCATACCCACCTTATCCTTACCCACCATATCCATATCCTCCACCGCCAGTTTACAATCAACCACCTGTTTACCAACTACCCCCACCCCAACAAGTACCCGTACCAGCTGCTAATCCTCAACACGTTCCTCAGAACGTGGATCACAATATGGCTATTCGAGGGAGGTTTGCAGCGCAGCCACATCGGTACTATGATGGAGTGGCTTTACCTCCTGTTGAGACGAACAACTTCTCGATATCCCCGGGGATTTTAAAGCTGCTTACCGAGAATCAGTTCAAAGGGGTGATCGGGAAGGAGAACCCTCACACTCACTTGAGGAGCTTTCTCATGATAGCCTCAACATTTAATTATAATGGCATGTCTGAAGATGTCAAGAGGCTTAGGCTGTTCCCATTCTCATTGACGGGAATAGCCAAGGAGTGGTACGATAATACGCTTCCGTGGGGAGGTATTACCACTTGGGCCGAGCTCGAGCGTCTGTTCCTCGAGCGATTCTACCCTCCATCTAGGACGATCAAGGCTAGAATTGAGATCTCGTCCTTTCGCCAGAAGTCTGGAGAAGACCTACGTCAAGCGTGGGAGAGATACTCAAACATGCTGATTGAGTGCCCGCAGCACGGGTACAATGAGGGAGACATTATGGCGTTCTTCTATAGTGGTGCCAACAAGGCGGGGCAAGACCATTTAGACGCTTATGCGGGCGGAGCATTCTTGAACCAAGGCATAGAGAGGTGTAGGGAAATCGTGGACAACATTGTCACGAATGCCGGTGCTTGGAGTGGAGATGCAGATTTTCAGAGAGTGCATCAGGTTGAAGAGGGAGAAGGAACGAGAAGGCTGCTGATGGCCATGATGGAAAAGATCAACAACCTCGAGTTGGAAAAGAGTTTGGGTGGAGAGCAGGCAGTAGAAAATGAGAGAGTAGACCAACCAAGTGGACAACAAGAGGTAGCCAATTACATGGGAGACCCATATTACAATCAGAATGGCTACCAAGGTGGAAATCAGTATGGAAGACCTTCTTATGGCCAACCATTTGCACCTCCAGGGCCTCAGCCACTTCAAAATCAATGGAGGAACACACAAGGAGTTCAAGGAGGCCAGCAGCCTCCTCAAAACACATGGAGGAAAAATGAGAACTTTTCTTATGCTAACCCAAAAGCTGGTGTTACTGTTCCTGCAGGTGTTGATCCGGGGTCTAAACCTCCTGGTGGAGAGGGCGGAGCATCAACCGAGGAGATGTTGAGGGCGATCCTTCAGAAGGTGGAGGAAGGGAGCAAACGGTTGTCATCCTTGGAGTACGATGTGAAGGAGTTGCACAAGAAGGGTGATCATCGTGATCAAGAGCTCCAGAAGATGAACGTTGAGTGGACTAGAACTCAACAAGAGAACAATTGAAGATTCACTTCTCTAGAGTTCCAGATGAGCCAGATTGCAAAGTCAGTGAATAGAATGTCGGAGGGGAACCCGAAAGAGCAGTGCAAGGCGATTCAGCTTAGAAGTGGAACCAACTATGAAGGTCCTCAGATGCCTGCTGATTCTGGGACGCCCCAAGTTGAGAAGGGGATTGAAAGTGAAGGAATTGAGAAGAAGGAGGATGAGAGCACTCAAGCAAGCAAGGAGCTTGAAGAAGAAGTGTTGGGATATGTTTTAGTTTTGATGATTTTCCAAAACAACATGTAATAGGTTTGAAAGCAGTCAGGATAGTATCTTTAGATTCAGGTCAGGATAGTTTGTGTATTCAGTTAGACAGGTTGTAATGTGAGAAGAACTTAGCTGAGGAAGCACACAGTTGAGGGGGAACTCAACTGAGGGGGAACTCAGTGAGGGGGAACTCATTGATAAAGCCTGAGGAAGTCAAGATGACATTTCAAGAGAACTGACTGAAGTCATTGAAGGAAGACCTGAACCTGAAGAGAAGCCTGAAGGATGTCCCACTGAGTGTAAGTCAGGCTGATCTAAGCCAAGTCTGGTGGACCACTCAGTGAAGAGCCTGATCAGGTGGATCAGTGCTGCACCAAGTAGGCCCTGAAGGAGTCAGGCTACTATGGTCAAGGAAGTTTGTCATCCAGCCTTATGACAAACTTCTTGGAGTGATCTTCAAAGTCTCTGAAGGACAACTGCACTAAGGACGAGTCAGTCCACTGAAGATCAGAGTCAGTGAAGGAGAAAGCCACCTAAAGTCAGTGGGTCTTGGTCAACTCACTGAGTCAAAGATCCGTGAATTCAGGCCACGTGGACCAATCAACACGAGGCAACAACTCTGACACTGACAAAGGCCGCATTCCAAGAAAAGTGGTTGAAACCATTTAATGCTGGATTCAAATGTATTTCCTCTCCAACGGATACATTTGAATCCCCATTATAAATACAAGCTCATAGCTTGTTGTTAGTGTGTGTTGTTTTTTGTTTGAGAGTTGTATTGTTGTATCTTGTAAGAAAAACAATCACCTACGAGCTGAGAGTGTGAGTAGTAGCATACGTGCATGGGAGATATAAGGAGTTTCTACTCATATCTATACACTGAGAGTTCACAAACATATACATAAGAGTGCTCAGCTTGTAACTCTAGGCTTAGAGAGGTTTTCCCTATCTTAGCTATTGGCTAACACATTGTAAAGGGAAAACCTCACCTAGTTGGAGAAAACCCTAACCAAACTAAACCCTTTCAGAAGATTGTTAGGTTTGTAGTGAGGTGAGGAGAGGCAGCCCAGGGAGTGGCGTGAGTCCAGTTGTAAGTGCACCTTGGCACGTTAAAAACAAGAATCCAAAGGAGTGGATTTCCTGTTAAATCAGGCCGTGGATGTAAGAGCTTGTGTCTCTGAACCACGTTAAACCAAGTGTTATTATTTGGAATGTCTTTTCTTCTAAAGTATTGCGAAAATCTGCTCACTGAGAGCATTGTTTAAAAAAGGAACTTTAGTAAAGCATTTCTGTCAGGAAGATTCATCTTACTGACTGAATCAGGCTAGAACTCGAGAGTTCAGTCTCTCGAGTCACTGCCTTGTTGAGAGCCTGAGCTTTCAAGTCTCTTCACTGACTTGATAGCTCTGACTCTCAGCAACGCAGTGACTTGAGTATTCCGCCACTGAACTCGGTCAGGGTGCAAACCGTAATTTGATAACGCACTCGAGAGTTCAGCATCTCAAGCCACTGTCCTTGCTCAGAGCATGAGTCTCCAAGCCCTCTCACTGACTTGGTAACTCAGCCTCTGAGCAAAGCAGTGACTTGTGTATTTCTCACTCTTGCTGAACTCCCTGAGGAAAGAGGTTTTAATAAAAAAAAAAAAATTCTCCTGAATTCCCATTTTGCCCTTCGAAAACGAGACCATCAAGAAGGCATTGAGAAGGGTGAGAGAGTTCCTAAGTGGAAAAAGGCAAATGAAGCAAGGGATAAAGTGAAAGAAACAGAAAGAGATGAATGGGGGGTACCCAAATCTGTGATACCCGTCCCGTATCCACAACGCTTCATGAAAAAGAAACTTGATGAAAAATTTGCAAAATTTCTTGATGTTTTTAAACAACTTCACATTAATATTCCTTTTTATGATGCTTTGGAACAGATGCCGCACTATGCGAAGTTTTTGAAGGACTTGATCGTGAAAAGACGGCGAGTGGATGAGCCGAAGTTGGTGCAGCTGAACCACGAGGTGAGTGCATTAGTGCACAAGGCGCTTCCACCGAAGGTGAAGGATCCCGGGAGCTTCACAATCCTATGTGATATTGGGAACGGGATCAAGAAGGGAGCGTTGTGCGACCTCGGGGCGAGCATTAATTTGATGCCACTGTCGCTTTTCAAGAAGTTGGAAGGTGTTGAACTTCAACCCACAATGATGACACTTCAACTTGCCGACTGGTCTATTACTAGACCTCAAGGTGTGGTTGAAGACGTCCTAGTGAGAGTTGGAGATCACATTTTTCCAGCCGACTTTGTAGTGCTAGAGATGGAGGAAGATGAGCACGTGCCCCTGATATTGGGAAGACCGTTCTTAGCTACGGCGGGGATGGTGCTAGACGTGGCAAACGGGAAGATTACGCTGAAGGTTGATGATCAAGAAGTGAAGATCTCCCTATATGAAGCCATGAAGCACCCGAAGGAGGATGAGAGCTTGTATTGCATGGATGCAATTGATCCTCGTGTTGAAGACACACCTTCTATCCCTAATCCTTCTGATGTTCATGATTTTGTTAGTCCTTCACTTGATTATTTAACCCATGAGCATTATGATCTCGATTCTTTTGATAGGGATAAAGTGAAGAAGTTGAAGGATGAAGAGGTGAAGAAAGTGGACGTGGTCCAGTTAGAGGGAAAAGGAGGAGTTGAGAAGAAGAAGTCAAAATTCAAGATCTTGTTTGGTAAGACTCCTCCAGATAAAGGTAAGAAGGAGTTGAGACCCATAACACTTGGGGATGAGAGGAAAGCAAAAGAGCTCATGATGGAGGGACATCAAGGAAAGGAGTTCAAACACCACTCTTATGAGAGTGAGGGAGGTAAATTTGAGTATGATGTCCCATAAGCTCCTTTGAGCTTGGTCCGGCATGAGGACCTTAAAAATAGCGCTGAATGGGAGGCAACCCATTATTTAATTTTTATTTGCTTTGAGTTTTTTTTTTGTTATTAGGGAGTTATTTTGAGTCGTATGTTTAACCTCGTATTTGAGTGAGTTGTTGTAGGCTTGTCTCTAAAGGAGTAAAGGTATCATGGAGTTATTCAGATTGAAGGAACCAAATTGAGACAAGGGAGTGTGCAAAGCTATTGAGAGAAACTGAATTGTTCGGTTGAGGTAACCCACAACCCCAAACTTAGACCTCTAGCAAGGTCGAAGTTTGGGGGGTGGAGTTTTTTTTATGTTTCTTGTTACATTGCACATGCATGCACGCCTTTATCTTTGAGTTGAGTTTGATTGATTATTAGATTGTTGAGATGCTCCTTGGGGTGATTTTGATTTGACTCGCTATTGCATATTTCATGCCTATCAATCATCTTATGCTTGTTGATTGCTATCTTTGAGTATGATTTGATGAGTAGAGTGAGTTGTAAGGTTGAGTTAGAAATTCTTTTGTGTGAGTGTTTGAGTTTGAGCTGATTTGAGAAAGAACTTGTATGCTTGTGAATTTTTCTTTTGAGTACTTGTGTGATGAGAGTGAGAATGCACTAGGACTAGCATGGATGTGAAAACCATGAGAGTTGAGCCTTACGAGATTTAAATGCATGATTTAATCTCTTCGTTTGTGAGTGAATCATCACCTTAGAGGATGCTAGAACTTGTGTGTGCTCTTGCTTCTTGATTGTGTCCAGTTCGATATGCCGAATGTGATCTTAGGCCATCTTTGATTTAATTGAGTCACTTAGCCAAAATTTTCCTTACCAATGACATTGATCCCTTGTTAGCCCCTTTTGAGCCTAAAGCCTATTTTATTTGCTAACACATATGAACACTATTCCAATTCCTAAGCCTTTTTATCCCAATTTGAGTGGAGAATAGGAAAGTGTGAATGTGAAGGGAGTGAATTGAGTTGAAAAAGGAAAAGGTTGTTTGTTGAGTGAATATGAGAAGAAGGTGTGATGAAGTTATGAGATGTGGGAAAAAGAGAACAAAAAAATTGAGAATGAGCAAAAGAAAAAATTGAGCTCATGTGTTTGTGCGAAAAAAAAAAAAGTGAAGTGATTGAAAAAAAAAGTGAAAAGAGTTAGAAAAAAAAAATTAAAGTGTTGAGAAAATTGGAATTGAAAGAGTGTTGATTGAAAATGTTTGAAGTATTTTGTTCCTAATCTCGAAGTGCTAAAGTTTGATTTTCTATTCTCCATTCACGTGAGTCACTTTGCCCATATTGTTATCCCACCTGTCCAAAGAGCCTACATTACAACCTTAAGAAAAGTCCTTTTTGATTCGGCATTGACTTCTAGAGTACGGTCGAAGTTAAGAGCACTTACAAGCCTATGGCTGCCAATTTGTGTGATTGATTGTTTGAGTGAGTCCCTTGATCATTGCTATACACTTGTGAGGGAGAGAAACACATCGTTGAGTGCACATCCATGCTTGATCTTGGTGTTTCTTGTAATTGTTGTATGAGTATGATAAAAGAAAGTGAGTGAGTATACGGGTGATTAACTTTTGAAGCTTGAGTTCATTAGCTTGCATGATTGAATTATTTTTACTCATCCCTAACAATTTCACTTGACTTATTATTTCATTGCTTGGGGACAAGCAATATGGTAAGTTTGGGGGGGTTGATTAGGCGTGAAATTGTCATGATTCGTAGCTAGAAACGCCCTAGTTTTGGTCGAATTTATTGAGTTTTTAGAGTCAATTGAGCATTATTTCTATACATTGATGAATTTGTCTCTTTGATACTCATAGGTGAATAGAGGACGAAGAACAGAGTTCGTAGGACTTTGAATCGACTCAAACGGATGCCCGGATGAGAAGATATTGAAGAAATACGATTGGTATTAGTGCGGACGAGGAAAAGTATTAGTTGGATGAGTTGGAAGTCACTCGAGTGACTAGCTCGAGCGCCACCGCTCGAGCGAATTGCTCGAGCGCCCAAAACATACAGTGTAATTTCATCGCTCGACCGGCTCGAGCGGAACCGCTCGAGCGATTGTGTCATTCGAGCTACACTGCTCGAGCGGGACCGCTCGAGCGTTTTGCTCGAGCAACTTCGGATTTTTGCCTCTGGATGCGTATTTTCGGCCCATTAACTCCCATTTCGACCCATGCCAATATATACCTCTTCCAAACACGTTTTGAAGCATCCCCGACTTTTAGACATCACTTTTAGACATAGAATTTTTAGAGAGGGAAGGAAGAGAAGAGACGAGCAAGTTTAATTTTACGTTTTTGAGGTTTTTGCTTACGAATTCATGTTACGATTTCCCGTTTTAGTTTCGTTTCTTAATATCTTTTGTTCTTTAATACGTTGAGACCTCGTTTTGTTAATTAATTTCAGTATTCTTTTATATCTTAAAACTCCAGTTTATGTTCGATCTTTTCTTCGTTTTAATTACCATGTTCATGTTCGTAACTTATCTAATTGTTATTGTTTACGTTAAATCTATGTCTAGCTAAAACCCTTGCATGCTTAGGGTAGGATGAACTCATAGAAGTAGGTTGTGGGTACGTAATTAGAGTAACTTGTGACGTTAGATTTTAATTCTCTTGGTTAATGAATTCTTATAATTAATCTGAACTTTACCTTTGAATTTAGTACGAAAGTGTTAGAGAGAGGACGACCGCATCACTCAATAACAATTAGTAGTCTTAATGAGAAGGTTAAGGAAAGGTTAATTCATCTACCGGTTTAGCGAAGGAGGACTACCGCATCACCTTAGTTAAATTAGGGTCTCATTAATTAAGCACAATCTAGTAACTCGTTAGTAGATTCGTGAAGTCGAGTGTTAGGGTAAAGTATTAGGGTTTAGAATCTTGAGCTTTCACCTTGCATTCTTAGACTTAGGTTAATTCTTGTGTGTCACAGTTATTTTAATTATGTACCCGCTCCGTTAGTATACGTAGGGATTCCTATCTTAAGCATCACCATCTCTCATTAGAACACAACCCTTAGTTAATTAAATTTCTTTAGTATTTTAGTTTACTTAGTTTATTTTAGTTTAATTAATCTTTCCAAAAATCCGAAAACAATACACTCATATTAATTACGACGCGTAGATCTTCAGGGATCTATTCGCATATACACCATCCCTTGGGTTCGATACTACTTGGTCATTATACTTACTCTTACTACAGTGAACCCGTACTCTTGTGGGGAAGCTACTAGTAAAAGCTAGTAAAATCGCTTCAAGTCAGCTTGGTTGATGAAGATTCCTTCAGGAGACTGCTTGACTTGAAGTCCTAGGAAGAAGTTCATTTCTCCCATCATTGACATATCAAATTTCCCTTTCATCAGTTGAGAAAATTTCTCACAGAGGACTTGGTTTGGACAACCAAAGATGATATCATCCACATAGATTTGAACTAGCAGAGTGTCCTCTCCTTTTGTGATCCTGAAGAGTGTTCTATCAACTCTTCCTTTGATGAAGCCATGATCCAAAAGGAACTGTGACAAAGTATCATACCAAGCTCTTGGAGCCTGTTTCAGTCCATATAGAGCTTTTCTCAGTCTATATACTTTGTGGCTTTCTTCAAAACCCGGGGGTTACTCCACATAGACTTCCTCATTGAGTACTCCATTCAAGAAAGCACTCTTTACATCCATTTGATACACCTTGAATTTATTGTGAGCAGCATATGCAAGAAATAACCTTATTGCTTCCAATCTGGCCACCGGGGCAAAGGTTTCATCATAGTCAAAACCTTCAACTTGAGAATAGCCCTTTGCAACTAGCCTGACCTTGTTTCTGACTATGACATCAATCTTATCCTTCTTGTTCTTGAATACCCACTTGGTTCCAATCACATTGCAATGATATGGTCTGTCAACCAACTCCCATACTTGATTTCTTGTAATTTGGTTGATCTCTTCTTGCATTGCAATGATCCAATTTGAATCTTGAAGTGCTTCTTCAATGGAACCTGGTTCCTGGTTTGATAAGAAACAACAAAACAAAACACTTTCTCCATGAAAACTTCTAGTTTTGACTCCCGAGGTAGGATCACCTAGGATTAGCTCAACAGGGTGATCTGAGAGCCATGTCCTCCTAGGCTGATGCCCTTCAGTAGAGTTTAACTCTTCTGAAGTTGAGTCACTAGATATAGGAATACAATCAAATTCAGGAAATAAAATAGAGGGTTGAAGTCCTGAGTCATCTTTCAAGGTATTTTCATTCTCAATGGTAGTGTCATTGGTTCCTCCTTCAATGATGGGCTCATTAAATGTCTCAGCTGTGACCACATCTTCATCGACATTACTTACCTCTTGAACTGGGATAGTGTTCATCAGTTCTGTTGTATGTTCAGGAGAACTCTCAGGTGAGCTGTGAGGAGTGGTTTGACTTTGAGTGTCCTCTTTGAATTGTTGATCATTTAGGTTATCCCAGGTTGGGATGTATGCATCAACACAATTCTCAGGATAGCCTTTTGTCTTGATACTCAGTCTAGTTAGTCTTTTGCTTATCACTTCCTCATTCTCCTTACTCCTGGACTCAAAGGTAGATTCATCAAAGACCACATGAGGTGTTTTTTCCACAACAAGAGTTCTATAGTTGTAAACTCTGAAAGCTCTACTGATTTGGGAATATCCTAAGAATATACCTTCATCAGCTTTGCTATAAAAAACTTTCAGTTGAGTTTTCCCATTGTTGTGAATGAAACACTTGCAACCAAAGATATGAAAGTAAGATACCTGAGGCTTTCTGCCATTCCATAGCTCATACGGAGTTTTTCCTTGATGTTTGGTTACCATGGATCTATTCTGAGTGTGGCAAGCAGTAGTAATAGCTTCAGCCCAAAATCTTTTAGGAACTTGAGCTTCTGCAAGCATTGTCCTTGCTGCCTCCTTGAGAGTCCTATTTCTTCTTTCAGCTACTCCATTTTGTTGTGGAGTTCTTGCAGCTGAGGTCTCATGAGCAATCCCTAACTCTTTGCAAAAATCAGATATAATTGAATTAATGAATCCAGTGCCCTCATCTGATCTTATCTTTACAATGTTCAAGCTCTTTTCATTGCTAACTTTCTTCAAGCCTGAGTTGAGTCTCCTTCTTGCTTGCTAGAAATACCACCCAAGTGTACCTGGAGAATTCATCAACAACAACAAGAGTATATTTTCTCCCATTGATACTTACAGGGGTTACTGGACCAAAAAGATCCATGTGCAACAATTGAAGTACTCTGTCAGTAGAGGTTGCTACTTTGCTTTAAAAAGTTGCTTTCACTTGCTTTCCCTCCTGACAGACTTTGCAAATATGTTCTTTGTTGTATACTTCATTGGGCATTCCTTCTACCAGTCCATGTCTTGTTATTCTGTTCATCATCTTGAAGTTCAGATGACTTAGTCTTTTGTGCCATAGCCAATTAGTATCAGTTAAGCTCTTTGCAATAAGACATGCATTTGGTGTGTAGACATTTCCCTTCCTTGACCCAGTCAGTAGTACCTGTTGTGAAGATATATTCTTGACAAAACACAGGTTACATGAAAATTCAACACTGTATCCTTTATCACAAAACTAACTTATAGACAAGAGATTATGCTTAAGTCCACTGACATAGGATACATTGCTTACTCTTACTGAGCCAATTATTAAAGTACCATAACCTTTAGTGGCTCCTTGTGAATTGTCACCAAATGTGACTTGTGGACCTTCTTTCTCAACAAACTCTGTCAGGAGATCTTTGTTGCCAGTCATGTGCCTGGAACATCCGCTGTCAAAGTACCAGACTGAAGATTTTAGAGCTTCTCCTTTGTTGAGGTCCACTGAGCCCTGCAGTCAAAATCAAGCTTTAGGTACCCATTTTGTGTTGGGTCCTACTAGGTTAGCTGTACCTTACGGAATCCAAATTTGCCTCACTGTTCTAATCACTTTAGAATGGCTAATTTGTCTTCCATAAATATCTACATAGATAGTTATCTCCTTGGGTGCCTTAGGAGTAAACTGTCTATGGGTGTCAGCCTTTGAAGGAACAAGACCCTTCTTAACATACTTCCTTTTAGGCTTAGGTGCACCTGGCCTTAGTTTTAGTTGATAAAGGTATGAAGGACCTTTTCCTTTAGGCACAAAAGGAATAGGCCTTCTATATGAGTCATTCCTTGAAGAGTGCTCATGCCTGGGTGCTCTCAGCTGAGATTGCTTTATTTGTGAAGACCCCGGCTGATAGTACCTCTGCTGAGATCTATTCTGATTAGTTAACTGAGCCTTTCCATTTGATTTTGGCTGAGTTTGACTTTTCTTTTGTTGGACCTCAGCTGGTCTTTTTCCTTTATCTAAAGTTTGTGGTTAAAAGGTCACAGACTTAACAAAAACTCTCTTTGTGCCACTTGAATAAGCAACACTCAGAGGACCTTCTGAAGGTTTTGGAATATAACCTATCCCACACTTGTTATTAGGATTGTTTTGAAAGTTTTGAATCTCCTCTATGGCAAGAGAGGGTTTGTTAAGAGCATCAATCCTTTTTAACAATGTCTCTTCAGATTTTTGTTAGACATCAATTTTTAGGAAAGAATCATTTACTTGGCTTACCAATTTTAAATTTTCTTCAGTTAACTTTATCTTAGATTCAGTAAGATCCTTTATCAGTTGATCTTTGCCATTTCCCTGACTTTTGAGGGTTTCCACCTCTTTTGTCAATTCAATGGTAGATTGAGCTGAGTTAAGATCTGCCTGATTCCCAGATTCAATTAACTTGGAGTTTTCACTCAGGATATTTTTGTTTTCATCTTGGAGACAAAAACTTGCTTCTTGCAACCTTGAGAATCAATCATCAATTATTCCAAAGCGGACTGAAGATTGAGTTCCTCAGTTGACTCTGAGCTTAGCTCAGGTGTGTGTTCTAGGGAAATGGATGGTTTAGATTGTACCTCTAGTTCTTCTCTTGCCATGAGGCACATGTCATCATCATTGCTGTCAGAGAACAGTCCATTAGATGACTCCAGATCTTCATCAACATCCTCAACCACCATGGCTTTCCTTTCTCCATATCTCCTGTCTCTTTTGGCTTGCCTTTCCTTTCTTTCCTTGGTGCTCAGTTGAGGACAATCATATTGAAAGTGCCCAACCTTCTTGCATTGAAAATATATGTTGGTATCATCATTCTTTTCCTCAGTAGACTCTCTAGTCTTTGATGATGAACCTTCATCTCTGGTATAGCTCTTGTAATCTTTCTTCTTTTCCAGCTCAGTTGAGTTTTTCTCTCATTCTCTGGTGTCTTTCTGTGGATAACTTCTTCTTTCCCTGTTATCCCTGTAAAACCTCTTATATTTGCCAAAGCGGCTGTTAAGTTTTTCAAACCTTCTGGCCATTAGGCTGAGTTCCTCTTGCATCTCAGCCTTGCTTTGAGATTTTCTTGCCTTTGTACTCTTCTGTGGCTTTGGGGATTTTGGCTCAGTCTCCTTAGCCTTGAAGGCAACCCCCTTCTCAGCTGAGGTCTCATCAGGAGCCCTTTTCCTGTTAAGATCAAACTCATAAGCTTTGAGTTCAGAGAATACCTGTTGCAAAGACATGCTTGATAGATCCTTGATATTCTGCATCATCACAGAGTATACATCCCATCTTGAGGTTAAACCTCTCAGGATCTTTAAGGCAACTTCTCTTTTGGTGTAGACTTTTCCCAGAGAATTTATTTCATTCATGATGTCAGTGAACCTCCCATCAAGCTGGTCAATGGTCTCAGTAGGCTCCATGGTGAACTGCTCATACTTTTGAACAGCTACTGAAAGCTTGTTCTCCTTTATCTTGTCAGTTCCTTCACACATGAGAGCAAGAGTGTCCCAAAGTTCCTTTGCAGTCTTGCAATGGATCACTCTTCCCATTACAGAATCTGGAATGGTGGTGTAGAGAATATTCATGGCTATGAAGTTGAGGTTGTATCTCCTCCTTTCATCTGCAGTGAAGTTATCTTCATCCTTGGGCCATTCTTCTCTTGGATCTGCAATAGTTTCAGCTGTGGTTCTAGGGTTAGGGGTCATAAAAATGAATGGGCCTTTAGTAATCACCCTTAACATTTCATCATACACACAGGCAAGATGAGCTCTCATTCTGATCTTCCAGAAATTATAATTTTCCACTGAGAATTGTGGAAGCTTGTGATGGGACATATGGTTCAAGGGATTGACTCCCATGTTGTTCTCCACTGGTGGTGCCACCCTAGCTGCATTGTCAGCCATAGTATCTAAACAAGTTTCTCAAAAGATCAATTCAGTTGACCAAATATAAAATACCTTTTAGCTAAATGTATACTTAGAACAATGGTCTTTTGAACCACTGCTTTGATACCAATTGTTGGTCCCGAAACGAGTACACATGTGTATGGGGGGAGAGGAATACACCTGTGGTTACAAATTTAAACTTCTAAAACTTATCAGGTTACTTAAGACAGTAATTCGTCAGTGGACTTGAAGTCTGCTGAGAATTACTTGTGAAAGCTTACTGAGATAATACCTCCACTGAAAGCTCAAGACTTTCAGTTGAACTACTATCTAATTAGCTTTCAGATGCGGATTAGTGAGCCCTTAAGAAATCTCGTTTTACTTTGATAAACTTTGAATAAGTAACTCACACTTAAGAGATAGCAGAATGTAAGTACACAGAGATATAAAGTGGTTTAGAGATGAATCTCCTACGTCCACTGTCCTGATTAAACAGGAGAATTCCTTTTACTTGGAATTCCTTGTGTTATAGTGCCAAGGTGCACTGATCAATTAATCCTCTCTTAGGATAATTGATCACTAGGATAATTCCAGGTCCTAGTACCCAAAACAAACCAGCTTTCAGACTGATACAAACAACCAGCTTACTAACACCACTTAACACTAATTCTCAACCTAACACCTGAGTAAGGTTTTGAGTAGGGTTTGGTTCCAACTGTTGTGAGATAATCCTTACAGTTTAGCTCAAGGTTTAGGATGGATTATCTCTTTCTAATGTTTGGATATAGCTTTAAGCTCGATTACAAAAGGCTTGGTATGCTCTCTACAGATATGAAACACTTGGGAAACAGAGGCAATTTCGAGTGCTTCTTAGTAAGTTATGAATGTGGAGATAACTTTGATCTTGTGAGTTTCTCGTGCATAGAAATGAGCAAGTCCTTCTATATTTATAGACCTTCTTGAAAATCTTCCCGTTGGAGTTTGAATTTTCTCAAGTAAGTCTTCTTGTATCTGATTGGTTCAAACGGCTCTATTTGAAGCTTTAAGTCTTGTCAAGAAATGGCTAAAAGACAATGCCTGTTCACCAACTTTCTGTAGAATGCTAGGGAAAGACTTTTGGTACTTGTCAGTCTAGGACAGGTCGGCTGTCAGTTGAGTACACCTATATGTTATCTTCTTATTGGGCCGTTCAGTCTGCTTGCTCAGAATCCTGTCTTGCTTTAAGGTGGAACTCCTCTGAGAGAACCTTCTTATTCCTTCATTTATTGTAAGCTTCACTGAAATTCATTTTGCCTTGTTCCAACCAAATTAACTAACAGCTTTCAATGTGTTTAGCATTGAATGTGCCTTGTTAGTTCACATCAGTGGACCTTGGTCCTTTCCTGATGGTTTTAGTCTTAGTGTGAATGCACTTAGAAAATATTCAAGACTTAGACTATTTTACAGATTAGTTATCTTCAGTGGACTTCATTCTTCAGCGGACTTCAATCTTTAATACACTCCAGAAATTTCTAACTGCACTTCAGTTCCTTAACATTGAACTGACTTTCTAAACTATAACTCTACTGAACAATTTTACTTACAAATAACTTAGGAGGAACTTTTTGGCATCTTAATCAAAACTTAAGTCTATACAATTTCCCAACACGTTCACATTGGATAAATTGGTTCAGATTTATATTATTGAAATTATCCGATTACATGGAGTTTCAGTTTCTATTGTGTCAGATAGAGATCCACGATTTACATCGAAATTCTGGCACAGTCTTCAAGAAGCTATGGGCACAAAGTTGGAATTTAGTACAGTTTTTCATCCTCAAACAGATGGTCAATCGGAAAGAACAATTTAAACTTTGGAAGATATGTTAAGAGCTTGTATCATCGATTTCGGAGGAAGTTGGGAAAGATACCTAACTTTAGTGGGATTTGCCTACAACAATAGTTATCAAGCTACAATTGAAATAACACCGTACGAAGCATTGTACAGAAGGAAGTACAGATCTCCACTATGCTGGGATGAAATTGGAGAAAAGAAATTGTTAGGACCGGAATTGGTGGAAGAGACTATTAATGTAGTAAAGAAAATTAAAGAAAAGATGCAAGCAACTCAAGATCGACAGAAAACGTATGCGGATAGGTGAAAGAAAGAATTAAGTTTTGAGATTGGAGACAAGGTATTCTTGAAAGTATCACCAATGAAAGGGATTTTCCATTTCAGAAAAAGGGGAAAGTTAAAAACCCAGGTATATTGGACCTTATGCGATATTGGAAAAAGTTGGAGAATTGGCTTATAGACTAGCGTTACCACCATCCTTGGCAGGAGTACACAATGTATTCCATATCTCGATGCTCCAAAAGTATGTACCTGACCCTACCCACATAGTAAACCAACCTGAATTAGAAATTTATGCCAACTTAACCTATGAGGAAGTCCCTATAACCATACTTGATAGAAAGCTTCATAGGTTAAGGAATAAAGATATTCCTATGGTTATGATCCAGTGGAATAGACACGGAATGGAAGAAGCTGCGTGGGAGCAAGAGGACAATACTTAGCAAAGTACCCTTACCTCAATATTCGCGGTAACATTTGAAATTTCGAGGACGAAATTTATTTAAGGGGGTTAGACTGTAATACCCTAGGTTTTCATAATCTTATTTACTTTACTAAATACTTTATAATTCTTCATGAATCTATGTGATGCATTTACATCCAAATTTATGCAAAGGCATGTATATGTTTTAATTACTCAATATTTATAATTAACATATTATTTGCTCAATACATGCTTATTCTTGAGACTTTATAATTTTTATATAAATATGTATAAGCTTAGAGAAAGAAAATTAGAACAAATACTACACTTATACTTAGAAGTTGAAAAGGGAGAATAAGGAATTTCTTTTAACTACCAATCTATAAGTAAGTTTCTCTTCTTGAATAAGTGATTAATTGAGTTTTAGTATGAAGTTTATGCATGAGTTGTGAATTAAATGATAGGAAAATGAGTTTGATAAGTGATTTGCATGATATATGAGCTTTACTTCATGTTTTGAATGTTTAATTCAAATTCATCATATGATATTAACAAAATCATGTTTATTACTTGATTATCTATGCTTTAGAAGTAGAAATCATGAAATTATATGGGTTAAAGTGACTTTAAGATGATATGTTCTTCATGCATGCATGAAACCGAATTTCTGGACCAACTTTTATATAAATTTCGTTTTGACCATTTACTTTGATGGAAAATTCTAAAAAATTTATATATGTAGACTGGTGATGGAACTTAGGTTTTAAATTTCATAGCTATTGGAATATTATTCAATGTATGGTGATTTTTCAAAGTTGAACTAGGGTTTTGGACTCTGTAACAGGAACACTAGGAGTTTGCTATGATCTGAAAATAATCGGTTAGGTTTTTATAGAAAACCAAAGTATTTTGATAAATCTTATGAAGTTGGGAGTTCATGGTTAAAATTTCAGGAGTATTGGGCTTATGGTTGATTTATGGTGAATTTTTTAAGTTAAGTGACCAGAATCTGTAACAGTGTGTTCATTACGAATTATTTGATGATTGGTAAAGAGTTTGAGAAATCTGGAAATATGGTGATAAACTTTATTGAGTTAGGAATCCACTGTTAAAATTTCATAATTTTTTGACGTTTAGATAATTTAATATGAATTTTTAAAGTTAGGTGTGTAATATGCCAAAATCGAATTTTTGTATATGAAAGGGTCAAAATGGTCCTGTTGCATTTTTACAGTCGATATTTATTTATAACTTGTTATTTGATGATTTTATACACTTAATTGATATTTTTGTGTTAGTATACAATACTTGAATATGTATGGAGATTTGAATTCAAGTCATTATATGAGTATAATATGTGAATTTTACAAATGAAGGGTAAGTAACAATGTTTCTATTTTAAAAATTTTACTTGTAGGTACAAACCTGCAAGGTGGGGAATCACTTCACTCTTCACCGAGTGTTTTGTTATTATTTTAATTGCAATTATTAAATATTGAATATTAAATATTTTGAGTCTGACCCGCTATCGACTGGCCCCTGAGATAGTCCAATTTTATGTTGGCAAATGAGATAGTCCGGTCGCTCCGGCACCACGGGTTGGTCGCGCCACCCAAGGAGATACCCGGTGAAATTCCGGGGGCTCACATGTTATAAACAATTGATGTTTAGTTTGTGCAATTAACAAGAGGTTTCCCACTAAGTGTTTTCAAGCACTTATCCCTTCCACTTTTAAATGTTTACAGATGTTGTGGATCCGGATGTGGGCGAATGAACTTGGCGGGCTGTGGAGTTTTCTTAAAAACTTTATGTTTCAAGAATTATTTTTTAAATTTTGGGTTTGTAACTTAAGCTACGATCATACTTATTTACTACTTCCGCTGTGTAGATGTGTGACGTGTGTATATTTTAATACAAAGTACTATTTTAGTGTCGTTCCTACTTGTGCCACATCATATTTTTCGTACTATATTAAGTGGGGACGTCACACTAATACTTTGTATTTCCCACCTCATGGAAAACCCTTTTCGCTCCGCTTAGCCTTATCCCCCTCTAGGGGGATTTTAGTGATAGGTTCTATAGGAACTGGACGATCCTATTTCGTCAAATACCTAGCAACAAACTCCTATGTTCCTTTCATTACGGTATTTCTGAACAAGTTCCTGGATAACAAGCCTAAAGGTTTTCTTATTGATGATATTGATATTGATGCTAGTGACGAGATTGATGCTAGTGACGATATTGATCGTGACCTTGATACGCAGCTGGAACTGCTAACTATGATGAATGCGCTAACTATGGATAGGATGCCGGAAATAGACCGATTTTATATCACCCTTCAATTCGAATTGGCAAAAGCAATATCTCCTTGCATAATATGGATTCCAAACATTCATGATCTGGATGTGAATGAGTCGAATTACTTATCCCTCGGTCTATTAGTGAACCATCTCTCTGAAAGATGTTCCACTAGAAATATTCTTGTTATTGCTTCGACTCATATTCCCCAAAAAGCGGATCACGCTCTAATAGCTCCGAATAAATTAAATACGTGCATTAAGATACAAAGGCTTCTTATTCCACAACAACGAAAACACTTTTTCACTCTTTCATATACTAAGGGATTTCACTTGGAAAAGAAAATGTTCCATACTAACGGATTCGGGTCCACACATGTTTACTCTTATAGTGACAACCTGGGAGAATTTTTATATATTTTTGCACAAACACTTCTTTCTCCATATAGTAACACATTTGTGTTCTTAAACTACACATATTTCAATACCTTACATGTGTTATTGTATGGAAAATTATTTAATTTTATAAAAACAAATACATATTTGTACATAACCCAAATTTGTTCTTACAATAACACACATTTTGTCCTTACAGTAATACACATTTGCCCATATAATAACATAAATTGGGAGTGAACTCCAAAATTTTACCTCTGCACGAGATTTTTAGAAAATTCGTTGGACCCAATCTGATCCAACCTTTTTAATATTTCTTAAATATTTTTTGTAAGAACTTTTGGCTGGAAAACAATTTTTCTATTTTTGATAGAAAAAATTGTTTATATATTGATACTAGTATGATACCTGCAAATTTCGTGGGGTTTAAAGTGAGAATGAAACTAATTATAAATAATAATATATTTATATTTTTTTAATAAAACTAATTATTATAAAGTATAATCAAAATGTATTAAAGTGAAAATAAAATTCATTATTTGGGTACAAAACACCATCACTATATTAATTATTATAAATTTCTAAAAACTTCTCTATGAATAATATTTGTCGTATACTTGCATGGTTTTCCCTCAGAATCAAGACACAAATTTTTTAATCCATTTCTGCTCTTAAATATTGATACTGCAACGTATAATTGACTGTGAGTAAATACAAGCTTCAGAAGGTACGAAAGAGATTGCCCTTGACTTTTATTAATAGTCATTGCAAAGCAGAGTAAGATGGAAAACTATCTTCTCATAAAATTAACGGTCACGGTTATGTCTGAATTGGTAAGCGTCATTCGTGGAATGGAAACTCTATTTTCAATATTTGTTCCAGAGATGATTTTCGCTTCAATTATATGATCTCCCAGTCTAGTAAAAACCAATCTTGTATTATTACACAAAACCGACTTTATATCAATATTCCAGAGAAGAACAATTGGTGCACCTTCCATCAGAATCAACCGATGGCTAGGCATCCCAAAACACTTGAGTGAGTTTAAAAAATAAGCTGAAACTAACTCTCTTTGGCCTCCTTCTCGAAACTCTATTTTGCAAACACTATCATAGCTCAAATAACTTTCTGATCTCTTTGAATAATCGAAAGATTCTTCATATTAATAGAATCAACATCTCTATGTGTAAGTGCAAGTATAACCCTATGTTTAAAGTACATATCAGTGCGTAGATTGAGTTTCACAGAAGAATAAATACTCCTAATAGTAGCCATAACATGATCCATGTCATCGTAAATCGAGTTTTCAGACGGAATCTAAATTTCAGTAAATACACTTCTCCAAGTCTCCCATCACCAACCTAAAAAATTGTACCTTGTAAAATCTCTCTAAATTTAAATCTATAATAAATGTAATTAAATTGACAATAATTTGAAATATACATCTACGGAAATGATCACATGTCCACCGGTGGGCATAAACTTATATTAGAGATGTCAACGGGGTAGGGCAGGACTGGGGAGGTCATTCCCCACCCGCTTCCCCGCGAAATAAATAGGGAAAATTTTTCCCATCCCCGCCCCGCCTGGGATCCCCGTCCCCGCAGAAATTTCCTGTTCCCCGCCTAATTATTTTTTTATCTCATTTTTAAAATAAAAAAATATATAAATTAAAAAATTTAATCATACACAACAATTAGTTTAAGTTGGTGTTAAAAATATTAATTTAAGCAATTTTGAAGAATCTCTAATTCTAATATTTTTAGTTAACATATTATTGGGTTATAGAGGCACGTAAACACGTGATACTTGCACAGCGAAATAATCGTTCACCAACAACGAACAGTTAATTGCATAATTAAATACGAGAAATCTTAAAACAAGAATTTTTACAATGCTTCGTACGCGGAATCCTCTACTAAGGTATCCACGCAACAACCATTCACCAACCCGCACCGCTAGCATTGAATCTCGAGACAAACTTGCTAGAAAAATTCTAGCTAGAGATTTTATGGAGAAATTATATTTCTTGTGTATTTCAGAATTCCCATAGAATTCATATTTATAGGGATTATCTTGGCTTAATTCCTAAACAAGATAATAGGCCTAACTTGCAAATATAATCTCTACGGATTATATTTCCCATAGATATTTTCCTACGAATAATATCTTGACCATATATTATTCTTGTATAATAATATTCCAAATATTATTATTGGGATTTCATATTTAATTAAATAATAATAATAATAATAATTAATTCTAAATATAATTATTATTAAATTCTCCATAAATTAAATATTATATCTAATGTAATACTTAATCAACCAACTATAATTGGTGAACTGTCATTGCTTGTTGTGTGACCCATATGCCCTCGTATATCGAGCGATTAGTCAAACTAATGGTCTTAATTAAACCCTAGACAATAAATAAAACATTCTCAATATACGAGGTACGTTGCAAGGAAATCTGCAACTACCTGTTACATTGTAGGCTATTGTGATATCTTTATTTCATTCGCGAATACTCGATTAAGCCTTGAACATGATGAAGTGTCTATTCAAATAACTTAATCATATTATCTTGAATCACTAATTGATCATTCGTGTCGCACTTGGCCACAAAGTCCAAGTCGACGTGCACCGACCAATGTCTTAGATCCAATTATGATGAGAAGATGAGTATTCTCTCTTGAATCCACATTGAGGAATGAATCCTACTCTTGGCTCAACTACCACGAACATGTACTTTGCGATGAACCCAATCCATGCTATATTTACCCTTGGAGGGTGCAAGTGTCGGTCATGGTCAAAGTCCATCACTCTGCACATGTCGTGCGTATTGACCTCAAGTCAGAGGAGTATCACATTGCTCCCACAAACCGAGACACCCGTAGACATATTATGTAGAATTACATCAAACGGTTTCTCGGATGGGTATACCAATACCCTCTAAGGTATTTGTGCATCCATTATGTGATTCCTAGTATCTAGTAGTAAGTGAGATCTTACTACACTCTCCCATAGACTATAATGCAGACCGCATACCAATCTCCATTGCATCATCAATATCTCATTCTTGATGATCCTCGATCGGGGCTATTTGAGAATCATACTCACATCATCTGAGTTCTCACTCACTCAATGACAGTATTGATTCATGGGAGTACATATATGAATAATGCAAATAATTAAATATAATATTCAGATAGGTGTAATGCCATATACTTAATATTAAATCAATCAATAATATTAAACCATAAACTGAATATCATCTTAGTATTATGTCCTCACAAAGGATTGTCTCTAGGACACTAACACTAACACTAACACTAACACACACACACACACACACATATATATATATATATATATATATATATATATATATATATATTAAAGTGAAAATTATATAATTTTGAACTAATAGCATAAGAGTATTATATAAAATATTGATGTAATTTTGAATAAATAGTTAATTGAGTAGAAAATTATGAAATATTTATTTATAATTTTCTTCTAAATTTATATATTATATACATATAAATATATTAATTTCATAAAATAATGTGGGTCCCCGTGGGGAATACTATCCCCGTCCCCACCTACGGTGCAAAAAAATTCCTCGTCCCCATCCCCGCTCGCTTTGGAGATTCCCCGCCCGTTCGGGTGGATCCCACCGGGGATCGGGGATTCCCCGCCCCGTTGCCAAGCCTAACTTAGATACCCACTGTTGATAGGTGAACAATACTTGGAATCAGGCGAGCAGGTTTTGAGCCCAAAGCAAGAATTATGACATTAACTAACCAAGTCATAAATGACGAGCAAGTATGACAAAATGGTGGTGTATAAATTAACTAGAGAGGTGTACATTATGACCACCTGCATATCTGATGACCAACTCCCAGGTGAACAACTCTCATTAAGGAAATAGCCCTCCATATCGAGTATACTTCAACATAATGGTGGGCGAACAACTTATGAGCTAACATTCCAAGAAGCGAACAACCTATAATGAAAGAAACATGATGGAAGTCAACAATCTAGACCCTGACGAACAACTCAATGAATGAGATAAGACACAAGTGAAGACTTTGTAACTAAACTTTAGCCAAGATAAGGTCAAACTAGTCAAAGAGACACATATCAAGTATGCAAGCTTAGAAGTCCAAATGTTTAGTCCACCACCTACTTGGTGGTATGTATAAATAAGCTGCTCTCTATTAATGAAAGTTAAGTTCAAATACACAAAAAATCTCCTTATACACACTCATACACCACAAAATGCACACATACGAAATAAATACGTAATTAATACACGTATTTACGATTTTCTAACCCGATTCATCGTATTTACTATAAATGATAGTAATCAATCACATGAAATTGTTTGGTGGTCTTAATTTTGACTTAAAAATAGCTACTAATCCACGTGATTAGAGTCGATCATCAACAAATTGGCGCTAGAAGAAGGGTTCGAACCTCCGATTCGTGTTAGATTGCAAAGGATTCAAGTCAAGAACTTGAAGATTTGAAGACGTTCTTGATTTTCTCTTTATAAACTCAAAGAAAGTGTTCTTGGTGTCCTAGGTGTTCTTCAATTAATTATTCGAAGATTTGAAATTCAAATAAACACATAATCAAGATGCCTCAACTAAGGAAACACAACTTCCATATCCTTCCGCTAGGACCCCGACGACTAGAGCCTCTTTAGCTGGTCAACGAGTACAAGATCCACGACCAATAAATAGAGCTAAATCATCAGCCGTGACACATGTTATGCTCTCTAGAATTGGAAGCTCTGGCTAGCAACCCTGAAGAGCTAGCCCGAATCATAGCCGCACTACAAGCTTTGTAGAAACAGCAAAAATAACCTGGCCCTTCACAAGTAAGAGCCAGGTCAAGGCTAGCTGAAACACCAAGAACCAGGCCGAGCAACAACAGGAGATGGACAGTGCCCAAGTCCAGAGGGCCAAGGGAAATGCCAAGGTGGTAGAACAGAAAGAGGGCCAGGCTGAGTCTGCTCCTAGCCGAGTAGCTGAGTCAAGCCAGGGGACTTCACGTCCCAGTATTCTGGACAGGCTGGGCAGACCCTAGTTGCAACAAGAAGTTGCTCGCCCGAGGGCAGGAGATGGGCGAACAGCTCCACAACCAGCTCGCTCTTCAGTACATGAAAGATTGTCCAGATCCGCCTTCGAGTATCTGGGACCGAATGCGGTGAGCAACCCAAGAAGGCCAGCTCATAAGATACCACCACCAAGCGAGGGACTGCGACGAGCAGAAAGTCACGTATCTCTGCTCGCCGAACAACCTCCAAGTTAGGGGGCGTCACTAGATGAGTTGACATCCTTAAGAAAGGCAATAGAGAGCATGCAAGGTAAGTTGGACTTCCAGAAAGGGATAGGGGCGACCAACATGCCTACTTCACCATTGTCACCCATAATTCTAAAGGCCCCAATCCAGAAAAAGATCCAATTCACGGCGAGCATCCAGTATGAAGGCACTACTGACCCCCAAGTTTATTTATCCAAATAATTTGATTATATGATCTCCATGGGGGTAAGCGATGCCACCCAATGTTGAAAATTTCCCCTTAAATTAGGGGATCGAGTGCACACGTGGTTCTCAGCAATGCCACCAGCATCCATTCATTCTTTTGCCCAACTGGGCCGGGAATTCCTCACCCATTTATCTACAGCTGGATCGTGTCTTTCCCAAAAATACCGGTTGTCTGACCTTAAACAATCTGATAATGAATCGGACTGGTCTTTCTTGGAAAGGTTCGATAAAGTGCTGCTATAAGAGGAGCCTGTCAGTGAGGATACCAAGATTGTGGCTGTTATGACCGGGTTAAAGAAGGGCACATATTTATGGAAATAAGTGCATCTAAAATGCCCAAAGAACTATACTGAGTTCCAGAATTAGGCCGGCGTCTTTGTCTCTATGCACGAAGCTTTACAGACAAACATGGGAGACAACAAGACAGAGCCGAAGGAAAATCCAAAGAAACCCGGCGGAACCGGCTACTGAGTCCCGAAAAATATGAAAGTATTCAACGAAGGGATAAAGTTGAAGAAAAGATAAACCAGGTTCTCACCGTATCCATTGATACGGTGTACAACAACGTAAAGGAGAAATAATTGCTCTCCCCGCCAAGAAAGATCCGCCAGGAAGCTATCAAGTTAAACCCAAACAAGTATTGTGCCTACCATCAAAATGTGGGGTGCTTTACAAGTGAGTACAGAGACTTGCTCAAGCAACTTTGACGGTTCTACGAGGAGGGCAAGTTGTCCAACTTTGTTAAGAGGCAACCTAGTAAGAGACCCCGAGCTAACAACAATCAAAGCTCCGATGATGAAGATGACGAACAACCCATCAGGAGCAATAAGCCCCGGAGACCAGCCCAAACCGCAGTAGTAGGTCCGGCAAGGAAAATCCTAATATTGGAGCCATCCGATCCCGTTGGAGGATGCTCAGATGGGCGAGCCCATGTAGCTCAGGTACAGGAGATGGGATCAACCTCGCGGTCAAACAACTTCTGGAGTTGACGTTCAATGAGAAAGATCTGGGTGGGATCCTTACTCCCCACAATGACTCTCATCATATGCGCAAATATAATGGGGACTAAGGTACATCGCCTGTTGATCGACACCGGAGCCTACACCAATATTATCTTTAAAAGAATGCTCGACCAACTTGGAGACTATACGAGCTATATCAAAGATTGTAATCATAGAATACTAGGTTTCGGTGATATTGTAACTGTTCCACTAGGGATAATAAAGTTGTCTATCGAACTTGTATCGACCGAGGACCCGGAGAGGAGATTAACTAGGATGATAAAGTTTTTTTATCGAAGATCAACAATCTACCTACAACGGGTTTTTTGGTCGCCCTTTTCTGAATGAATTCAAAGCGGCAGTTTCAACTTACTATTACTGTATAAAATTCCCAACTTCAAAAGGCGCATGATCTTTGAAAGTAGATCAAAAGAAAGCAAGAGAATGCCTCCTCCAACTTCAATCTAATGAAAAAAAGAGTCTCAATGATGGAAGCGTCTGTTAGGATAAAAGTTGTTAGTTTTGAAGATTTTAAAACAAACCAGATGATGTAATATGACCAGTTGAGCCTGTTAGTCAGCTGATGAAATTAGACTAGGACTTAGTCTAGGGGGAACCTGCAAAAACAGACGAGTTGGACTAGAAGACCTCTTGCAGATGAGGTTCAGAGCAGAAGACCTTCAAGCCTCCCCAGATCCAGACGAGTCTTGATAGACCAAACAAGTCTGGTGATTTAAGAAAAGCTTTAGAATCATCAATTGAATCCAGAAAAATCTTTAAATCACTACTCTAGTCTAGACCAGACGACCTCTGAGTCATCTGGTACCTGGTCTTATCTTTTCAGTAGACCAGAAGAGTTCAAGGAAGTCCTTACCGTTGGTGATTCAAGCTCATTGAAGATCAAGGTTGGAAAGTCAAAAGGAAGATTCAGTTCAAAGGATCTCACCAACTCAATCAATCAATTAGGGAAATTGATTGATTGACTTCCATTTATAGGGATCTGTTGGTCCCGGTACAAGACTGATGAATACGTGTATGGAGGGGGGGGGATACACGTATACCAATTTTTCAAGTTAAAACCTTGCTGAGTCCCCTTTACTCAGAGCGATAAAGAACTGAGAGCTGATAATCTCCCCACTGACTACACTTAGTGCGGGTCAGTTGGCTGAATATCAATTCGAGTTCAGTGCGGAAATGCGTGAGCCCTGAAAGTTTAAAGTCTTGTTTAGTTTGCTTTCTGATAACTTGATTACTCAATTATGAAATAGTGATTAGTAGGGCAGTGCTCTTGTTTGATGATCAGGCTGATTGATTCATCTTGATAAAACTAAATGCTATGAATGAACAAGTAAAATGACAAGTAAGCACAATATCAAAGCAGTAAAAGCACATAGAGTTTAACGTGGTTCAGAGACTCAAGCTCCTACGTCCACGGCCTGATTTAATAGGAAATCCACTCAAGGGATTCTTTTTTTTAACGTGCCAAGGTGCACCAAGATCAGCTACCTCATTGACCTATACAAACTCCTCCAACTAACTCACTAACTGAACTTACTACCAACAAACCTAACTTAGGGTTTTGGTTTCAGTTTGGATTCCAACTAGGTTGTGATTATCCTTAAAAGACAAAGCTATGCTAAGAATTAGATAATCACTCTAAGCTTAAGATATTGCTAGTACGATCTTTGGAATACAGAATAACTCTTAGATACTAAGAACACTTGGGAAATTGAACTGGTTTCGAGTGCTTCTTCTAAAGACTGAATGCTTTGAATGCTTGAGAGTTTGAGTAATTTCTGGCTTGGAAATTTCCCGTAACCTTGAATGGGTTCAAGGTCTTCTGTATTTATAGGTGATTTGAAAACTATCCGTTGGAAGAGATAGCCTTCTGGTCATCTATGTAGAGTGGTTCAAACGGACATAATTCTCATGCATTAGCCGTCCTTGCATGGATTAGGTAACTTGTATTTAATGCACCATTTAATGCTTGCCCGTTGAATATGCAGCCTGAAGTCAGTCTTCGTATCAGATTCCGTACGTGCGAGTCCTTCCCGGATTGGTCCACGTCATCAGGTTGGTGAGAATATCAGAACTTATTCCTAGGCTTCAGGCTTGTCTTATTAAGTTCTTTTTATCTCGAGCACAACGGTCTTGTCCTGACGCTGATATTCCTTTTGCATTTCTTAGCTCTACTCCAAGTGTTTCCCATAAACTCAGTATCATCATGTTCCCTTCAGAACTGAGTTAGTAATGACCTCAGGGTCATACTCTTCATCACTGAAGCTTACTCAGCCAGCTTAGAAGACTGCCATAAGTTCAGGATGGTGCTCTTCGTCTCTAGGCTCTTAGTCTTGATTGTTATCAGTTAGTTTTCCTCTTACTGAGTACCTGTAAAGTGTAAAAAGACTAAGTACACAGCCTAACCAAGACTAGCCTGACTAAGACAAACTAAGGCAACTCATCTTTTCCGGGGCTTTGGGATGTTAATCAAAACTGACAATGTTCCAACAATTTACCCCTTTTTAATGATGCCAAAAATACTGAAAAGATCCTCAAAATATTTAGAGGAAATATAAAGTCCTATCTATAAGATAAGTCAGTGTTAGAGCAGTTATTGATAAAGTACAGAATTTAAATAACAGCAAAAAAGACAATGAGTTTTTGTATGTGGGCGAAGTAATAGATTTCATTGAATGATATGGAAATGGTTACAATGAATCTAATCTATTACAAGGAAATGATGTGAATCACTAGACTAATCTCATCTCAGGCTTGAGTCCATAACCAGCGTAGACTCCAACCTTCAATTCGTCAACTCTCTTAACCTGATTCACATAACCTTCAACTTTAGCAATCTTCAACACTTCAGTCATTATGGCCTTCGTATCATGCTTTCCAGTCCCAGGTACAAGAAGGAGTGGTCGTGTAACGAACTCAGGAGCTTTCACTTGGACCTGAGCTGCTTCAGCCTCCTCCAAGATCTTTTGGATACACTCAGGATGATTGTCCATCATGTAGTCAGTGAAGTGGGCATTGATGTCTTCAGAGTCGCCCCACTTCTTCACCATGTACCATAACTTAACAAATTCATCCCTTGCATCAGCCCAGAACTCCTTTAATGCCTCTGAGATGAACTCATCGACATAAGCTTCCCTTAGACTTGATTCTGGCCTTCTGACCTGCAGTATTGTTGACTTCCTTGTTGTTGGCCTCTTCCTGTACTTCCTAGGCTCAGGCTTCGCCTTCTTTCTCCTAAGCAGACTGATCATTGCATCGTCAAGTTCTCGTTGTTGCATTTCAGTCAGATCAGTCAGCTTCTCCACCTTCCTCTCCAAGATGTGCATCTTCTCCTTTTGAGAAATATCAGCCCTACGCTCAGCCTCGGACTTCTCAGAAGGAGTTCCCCATGCCTCAGCACACAACTCCACCACCGTCTCCGCAGAGTAAGTGATTGGATTTTTCTTAGTAAATACTTGGGGTGACTTCTGAGTTGCCTCAGCAGGTTTGGAAAGTTGGAGTTTTTTAGATGGTTCATTAGCCTTTGCCCTCTTTGTAGCCTCAGCCCTTAGCTTTGCAGCTTCGGACGCATCTTCAGCCTCAGCCGCTACCAGCCTTGCTGACTTCCTCACTCTGAGCACATTCCCCGTAGGGTTTGCCTCAGGATCAGCCTCAACCGTTTCACCATGATTGACTACCTCAGATGCCTCAGGGCGGGATCTTTTCTTATTTTCCCCCTATTTGGCATCATCATTGGCCTGTGATGGGAGTGCTTCACCTCCACTTTTGATGACGAAAGAGGCTAAATATTGAACTTCTAAGACGCCCTCCTTCAGCATTTCAACTCCCGTGGCAATCCCCGTGCCTGCATAAGAGACTGAACTGATAACAGCTTTCAATTTCTTCTAAAAAACCTCCATGTTGTGTTGGAGACTTTGTTCAGCCTTGGTGATCAACCTTCAAAGACTCACCGCTGACCCTGCTAGCCTCAGTCAGTATCTTTGTCGACTCTTTAGTGGCCTTAGCCAAAACATCAGCAACAGTCTGAGAGGTCTGAGCTAACCTCCCTGACTCCAGCTCCAACTTGGACACTGAGTCATTCATGGCCTGAGTGAAGAGCGCTCCAGCCTGAACCGCAAGCCTCTCCACTGCCTGATTAAGTTTTTCTTCTCTGAGAGCATCCCTCTCCTCAAGTTGCTTGAGAGTCCGCCTTAGCATTTTCTTTGTACGCTTCCTCTCACTCCTCACTGACTTGGCCGTGTCAGTCATTGTCCTCTTCAACAAAATCAGCTCCTTGTTTGCAAGGGTGTTGTATGCTGACTTCGTCCACTTGATGTGCTTAGCTAGGGCCTTTCTTCTTCCTCCTTCTCAGCGCGTAGCCTCATCACTTCCTCCTGAAGTTCAGCTAGATTCTCTGTAGTCTTTTCTTTCTTCACTTCGACTATGCTAGTGAATTCAGCGCATCCGACCCCAGTGATAAGCACATCTTCGTCTTCATCAACAACCTAGTTAGTGGCAGGCTGTTTTCCCCTGTCAGCCCTTGCAACGTCAGTCCCCTTTTTAGGGTGCACTAAAGGCAGTTGAGAAGAAGTCATAGCCGCCTGCTTAGGCTTAGCTAACCTATTTTGAACTTTGGGAACAAGTCCCTCAGAACTAGGAGTCTCCTTTGACGCCTCAACATCATCCTCCTTTGTCTCACAGCAGGGAATCCCTTCATCGACAAATGTCTCATCGGCGGCTGAGATGTTCTCAACATCCCCAGCCATTGGTCCACCCTTGGCACTAATATCTTTATCACCTTCCCCCTGAGTCTGAGTCTCAGGGATCATAAGATCCACCTCCTTTGCTGTCTCCTCCACAGTCTTCTCCTCTACCCCATCCTGGGCATCCTCATCATCATCATCCTTATCCTCCTCTCCATCAGATCGGATGTCAGGATCATAAGATCCACCTCCTTTGCTGTCTCCTCCACAGTCTTCTCCTCTGCCCCATCCTGGGCATCCTCATCATCATCATCCTTATCCTTCTCTCCATCAGATCGGATGTCAGCCTCCATTCTAGACATCCTGTCAGCCACCAGCTGCTTCAAATTTCAAAATTCAAGAGTTGAAGCCAGCTGGTGAGCCCAAAGAAGATACACAACCTTGCTTCCTCAATCTCCCAATACTCCCAGCTACGAGCATCCACCAACATATGTTGCTCCTGCATGTTGGACTGTTTAAAGTCCAGCCATACCTTCAGCTCCACAACATTAGCGAGAAGCTCCTTGTATCTATTCAACCCGGGCCAACACTTAGCTGCCCACTCCGTGGCATTCCCCCTCAGGGTGTTCTCCAACATTCCTCCCACCAAATGTGCATCCAGCTCCTCCTCCTCCTGCATCTCAAGGAAATCATCCTCTTCAGTTGGCAAGGTTTTGGGGCAATCTTTGGGGTTGGGGTAATTGGGAAAATATTCAGGGTTAGGGATAGATGGGTCTGAGGGCTGGTCAGGCTCATGTATGGGTGAGGTTGTTGGCTCTAACTCAGGTGGGTTAGGAAGATTGTCAGGTGGGGTTGTGTGTGGCTGATGGGGTGTGGGGCCAGGGTTGGTTTGTGGGGTTGGTTCAGGGTGTTTGGGTGATTGGGTAGGGTTGATCTCAGGCTGCAAAATCTCAGCCGTCTCGATCGTTGTTCTTACTACTTCCAAGTCAGAGGCTCTAGGAGAGCTTGACTCCTCCCTCTCACTCACTACCGGAAGGCCCTTTGCTGGGGACTTTTTGAGTCCCTTCTTTAAACGTTTCAGCGGCCTCGTGCCCTGATCCTTCTCCTTTCTGACATCATCATCAGTTCCCTCAGCCTCAGATTCGGCTCTCTTGGGATCTGACTCAGTCCCTTGCCTGGTGCTCTTCCCTGACAGCACCACCCTTGCCTTCTTCTTCTCAACCTTCTCCACTACAGGCTGAGCCTCAACACGCTCAGAGGCACTCTCCTCTTCTGCCTCCTTGCTCCTTTCAAAGAGCTCATCCACTTTCTCAATGAGGCTGGTTACCACCTTTCTGGCCTTCCCAGCTGGCTTTTAAGCCTGACCCTTTGCCTTAGCATTGGGATCAGTCAGCCCTAGCATCGAGTAAGTATCACTCAGAGAAGTAAACATTACCTTCTTAGAGGAAATACTGTCCTCCATGTCTAAGGTGTACCCATGACAGACATGAGCAATCAGGATGGACATCCTTGTTCCAAAGGGAAGGATTGCACCAACGGAAATGTACTTCTTGTCATCGTCCCTGTTCAGTTTGTCCAGCGCAACCTGACTAATTTGATCAAGGAAGAACTGCTCCCAGTTCGTCTCCACACCATCAACAATAGCTCCCATGATCCTCAGCTTGGGCAGGCTCAGCTGCTCATGTGCGCCTGTGGATCCCATCACCACCTTCGACACTAAGTCCACAAGAGACCTGTACTCAGACTTCAAGGTGCTCTTGTTTTGACGTGCTCTGAATTCAGATGAGCCGGTCTTCGTCCATTTCCCCAAGAGCTCTCCTTCAGAATTCTCTTTGTAAACCCTGGGGTTGATGCCTGAGGATGGCAACTTATAGACTTCTTTGATCGCTCTCCTTAAGTTAATATCGATTTCCTCCGTATTGTAGAAGGGCTCGCCATCGTTGTCCTTCTCTCCTGTCGGCTTCAGAACCGTTACCCTGGTAAAAAGTTCCCCCTTTCGCACAAACAGGTTGAAGTAGGCTTCTACGACTGCTTTCGGAAGCACAGAGATAGGGCGCATAGTGAAGTATGTTTCCAACCCAGCTTTGGAGATCCAGTTGAAAACTGGTTTGATCTCATCAACATTAAGACATATACCTTCCATGGAGATGACTTGCTCCATGTATACCAGTCTGTTGTCGACAACATCCTCAAACTTATTTGTTGTCCAGTTGGAATCTAGGCATGCCATTGATTTTGAAAGAGATTGTTGGGATATGTATTTTAGTTTTGATGATTTTCCACAACAACATGTAATAGATTTGAAAGCAGTCAGGATAGTATCTTTTATTTCAGGCCAGGCTAGGTTAGCTCTTAGAGAATAGGCTGTCAGTTGAGAAGAACTCAGTTGAGGGGGAACTCAGCGAGGGGGAACTCAGCCACACAGCCTGAGGATATCAAGATGACACCAAGGAGAACTGACTGAAGCCATGTCAGCAACCTGAACCAGAAGAGAAGCCTGAAGGATGTCCCACTGAGTGTAAACCAGGCTGATCTAAGCTAAGTCAGGTGGACCACTCAGTGAAGAGCATGATCAGGAGGATCAATGCTGCACCAAGTAGGCCCTGAAGGAGTCAGGCTACTGTGGTCAGGGAAGTTTGTCATTCAGCCTTATGACAAACTTCTTGGAGTGATCTTCAAACAGTCTCTGAAGGACAACCACACTGAAGACGTTCAGTCCACTGAAGATCATCATGTCAGTGAAGGAGGAAGCTACCTAAAGTCAGTGGGTCTTGGTCAACCCACTGAGTCAAAGATCCGTGAATTCAGGCCACATGGACCAATCAGCACGAGGCAGCAACTCTGACACTGACAAAGGCCGCATTCCAAGAAAAGTGGTTGAAACCATTAAATGTTGGATTCGAATGTATCTTCCCTCCAACGGATACATTTGAATCCCCATTATATATACAAGCTCATAGTTGCGTAGTTGGGTGTGTTGTGTTGTTGTAAGAATTGTAAGAAAACAAACACCTACGAGCTGTGAGGGTGTGGGTAGTAGCATACGTGCATGTGAGTTATAAGGAGGGTTTACTCACATCTTAAACACTGACCATTAGGGTCTTCAAATATACACATATGAGTGTTCAGCTTGTAACTCTAGGCTTAGAGAGGTTTTCCCTATCTTAGCTATTGGCTAACACATTGTAAAGGGAAAACCTCACCTAGTTGGAGAAAACCTAACTGAAACCAAAACCCTCTAGTCAGGTTTGTTGGTAGTGAGTGAGGAGGAGGGCAGCCCAGGGAGTGGCGTGAGTCCAGTTGTAAGTGCACCTTGGCACGTTAAAAACAAGAATCCAAAGGAGTGGATTTCCTGTTAAATCAGGCCGTGGATGTAAGAGCTTGAGTCTCCGAACCACGTTAAACCAAGTGTTATTATCTGGAATGTCTTTTCTTCTAAAGTATTGCGAAAATCTGCTCACTGAGAGCATTGTTTAAAAAAGGAACCTTGGTTAAGCATTCAGGTCAGGGAGATTCCATCTCACTGACTAGTTCAGGCTAGCACCCGAGAGTTCAGTCTCTCGAGTCACTGCCTTGTTGAGAGCCTGAGCTTTCAAGTCTCATCTCTGACTTGATAGCTCTGACTCTCAGCAACACAGTGACTTGAGTATTCCGTCACTGAACTCAGTCAGGGTGCAAGTTGTGATTTGATAACGCATTCGAGAGTTCAGCATCTCAAGCCACTGTCTTTGCTCAGAGCATGAGTCTCCAAGCCTTCTCACTGACTTGGTAACTCAGCCTCTGAGCAGAGCAGTGACTTGAGTATTTCTCACTCATGCTGAACTCCCTAAGGAAAAGGTTTAAAAAAAAAAAATTTGCTCCTGAATTCCCATTTTGCCCTTCAAAATCGGGACCATCAATTGGTATCAAAGCGGGTTGTTCACATGACCACTGATCCAGTTTTGTTAAGAAAAATGGTCTACCGAACAGATCTTAAATGTTTTAAACTATGGGAATTCCTGCATATTTCAAACTATTACCTGTACTCTGACATTATTCTTGTAATAGAAAATCATTCGGTTAGAAGTTTTGGAATCATCAAAAAGGGGGAAATTGTTGGGATATGTATTTTAGTTTTGATGATTTTCCAAAACAACATGTAATAGATTTGAAAGCAGTCAGGATAGTATCTTTTATTTCAGGTCAGGCAAGGTTAGCTCCTAGAGAATAGGCTGTCAGTTGAGAAGAACTCAGTTGAGGGGGAACTCAGCGAGGGGGAACTCAGCCACACAGCCTGAGGATATCAAGATGACACCAAGGAGAACTGACTGAAGCTATGCTAGCAACCTGAACCAGAAGAGAAGCCTGAAGGATGTCCCACTGAGTGTAAACCAGGCTGATCTAAGCTAAGTCAGGTGGACCACTCAGTGAAGAGCATGATCAGGAGGATCAATGCTGCACCAAGTAGGCCCTGAAGGAGTCAGGCTACTGTGGTCAGGGAAGTTTGTCATTCAGCCTTATGACAAACTTCTTGGAGTGATCTTCAAACAGTCTCTGAAGGACAACCACACTGAAGACGTTCAGTCCACTGAAGATCATCATGTCAATGAAGGAGAAAGCTACCTAAAGTCAGTGGGTCTTGGTCAACCCACTGAGTCAAAGATCCGTGAATTCAGGCCACGTGGACCAATCAGCACGAGGCAGCAACTCTGACACTGACAAAGGCCGCATTCCAAGAAAAGTGGTTGAAACCATTAAATGTTGGATTCGAATGTATCTTCCCTCCATCGGATACATTTGAATCCCCATTATATATACAAGCTCATAGTTGCGTAGTTGGGTGTGTTGTGTTGTTGTAAGAATTGTAAGAAAACAAACACCTACGAGCTGTGAGGGTGTGGGTAGTAGCATACGTGCATGGGAGTTATAAGGAGGGTTTACTCACATCTTAAACACTGACCATTAGGGTCTTCAAATATACACATATGAGTGTTCAGCTTGTAACTCTAGGCTTAGAGAGGTTTTCCCTATCTTATCTATTGGCTAACACATTGTAAAGGGAAAACCTCACCTAGTTGGAGAAAACCTAACTGAAACCAAAATCCTCTAGTCAGGTTTGTTGGTAGTAAGTGAGGAGGTGGGCAGCCCAGGGAGTGGCGTGAGTCCAGTTGTAAGTGCACCTTAGCACGTTAAAAACAAGAATCCAAAGGAGTGGATTTCCTGTTAAATCAGGCCGTGGATGTAAGAGCTTGAGTCTCCGAACCACGTTAAACCAAGTGTTATTATCTGGAATGTCTTTTCTTCTAAAGTATTGCGAAAATCTGCTCACTGAGAGCATTGTTTAAAAAAGGAACCTTGGTTAAGCATTCAGGTCAGGGAGATTCCATCTCACTGTCTAGTTCAGGCTAGCACTCGAGAGTTCAGTCTCTCGAGTCACTGCCTTGTTGAGAGCCTGAGCTTTCAAGTCTCATCTCTGACTTGATAGCTCTGACTCTCAGCAACGCAGTGACTTGAGTATTCCGTCACTGAACTCAGTCAGGGTGCAAGTTGTGATTTGATAACGCACTCGAGAGTTCTGCATCTCAAGCCACTGTCCTTGCTCAGAGCATGAGTCTCCAAGCCTTCTCACTGACATGGTAACTCAGCCTCTGAGCAGAGCAGTGACTTGAGTATTTCTCACTCATGCTGAACTCCCTAAGGAAAAGGTTTAAAAAAAAAAAATTTGCTCCTGAATTCCCATTTTGCCCTTCAAAATCGGGACCATCAATTGGTATCAAAGCTGGTTGTTCACATGACCACTGATCCAGTTTTGTTAAGAAAAATGGTCTACCGAACAGATCTTAAATGTTTTAAACTATGGGAATTCCTGCATATTTCAAACTATTACCTGTACTCTGACATTATTCTTGTAATAGAAAATCATTCGGTTAGAAGTTTTGGAATCATCAAAAAGGGGGAAATTGTTGGGATATGTATTTTAGTTTTGATGATTTTCCAAAACCACATGTAATAGATTTGAAAGCAGTCAGGATAGTATCTTTTATTTCAGGTCAGGCAAGGTTAGCTCCTAGAGAATAGGCTGTCAGTTGAGAAGAACTCAGTTGAGGGGGAACTCAGCGAGGGGGAACTCAGCCACACAGCCTGAGGATATCAAGATGACACCAAGGAGAACTGACTGAAGCTATGCTAGCAACCTGAACCAGAAGAGAAGCCTGAAGGATGTCCCACTGAGTGTAAACCAGGCTGATCTAAGCTAAGTCAGGTGGACCACTCAGTGAAGAGCATGATCAGGAGGATCAATGCTGCACCAAGTAGGCCCTGAAGGAGTCAGGCTACTGTGGTCAGGGAAGTTTGTCATTCAGCCTTATGACAAACTTCTTGGAGTGATCTTCAAACAGTCTCTGAAGGACAACCACACTGAAGACGTTCAGTCCACTGAAGATCATCATGTCAGTGAAGGAGAAAGCTACCTAAAGTCAGTGGGTCTTGGTCAACCCACTGAGTCAAAGATCCGTGAATTCAGGCCACGTGGACCAATCAGCACGAGGCAGCAACTCTGACACTGACAAAGGCCGCATTCCAAGAAAAGTGGTTGAAACCATTAAATGTTGGATTCGAATGTATCTTCCCTCCATCGGATACATTTGAATCCCCATTATATATACAAGCTCATAGTTGCGTAGTTGGGTGTGTTGTGTTGTTGTAAGAATTGTAAGAAAACAAACACCTACGAGCTGTGAGGGTGTGGGTAGTAGCATACGTGCATGGGAGTTATAAGGAGGGTTTACTCACATCTTAAACACTGACCATTAGGGTCTTCAAATATACACATATGAGTGTTCAGCTTGTAACTCTAGGCTTAGAGAGGTTTTCCCTATCTTAGCTATTGGCTAATACATTGTAAAGGGAAAACCTCACCTAGTTGGAGAAAACCTAACTGAAACCAAAACCCTCTAGTCAGGTTTGTTGGTAGTAAGTGAGGAGGAGGGCAGCCCAGGGAGTGGCGTGAGTCCAGTTGTAAGTGCACCTTGGCACGTTAAAAACAAGAATCCAAAGGAGTGGATTTCCTGTTAAATCAGGCCGTGGATGTAAGAGCTTGAGTCTCCGAACCACGTTAAACCAAGTGTTATTATCTGGAATGTCTTTTCTTCTAAAGTATTGCGAAAATCTGCTCACTGAGAGCATTGTTTAAAAAAGGAACCTTGGTTAAGCATTCAGGTCAGGGAGATTCCATCTCACTGAATAGTTCAGGCTAGCACTCGAGAGTTCAGTCTCTCGAGTCACTGCCTTGTTGAGAGCCTGAGCTTTCAAGTCTCATCTCGGACTTGATAGCTCTGACTCTCAGCAACGCAGTGACTTGAGTATTCCGTCACTGAACTCAGTTAGTGTGCAAGCTGTGATTTGATAACGCACTCGAGAGTTCAGCATCTCAAGCCACTGTCCTTGCTCAGAGCATGAGTCTCCAAGCCTTCTCACTGACTTGGTAACTCAGCCTCTGAGCAGAGCAGTGACTTGAGTATTTCTCACTCATGCTGAACTCCCTAAGGAAAAGGTTTAAAAAAAAAAAATTGCTCCTGAATTCCCATTTTGCCCTTCAAAATCGGGACCATCAATTGTATCAAAGCGGGTTGTTCACATGACCACTGATCCAGTTTTGTTAAGAAAAATGGTCTACCGAACAGATCTTAAATGTTTTAAACTATGGGAATTCCTGCATATTTCAAACTATTACCTGTACTCTGACATTATTCTTGTAATAGAAAATCATTCGGTTAGAAGTTTTGGAATCATCAAAAAGGGGGAAATTGTTGGGATATGTATTTTAGTTTTGATGATTTTCCAAAACAACATGTAATAGATTTGAAAGCAGTCAGGATAGTATCTTTTATTTCAGGTCAGGCAAGGTTAGCTCCTAGAGAATAGGCTGTCAGTTGAGAAGAACTCAGTTGAGGGGGAACTCAGCGAGGGGGAACTCAGCCACACAGCCTGAGGATATCAAGATGACACCAAGGAGAACTGACTGAAGCTATGCTAGCAACCTGAACCAGAAGAGAAGCCTGAAGGATGTCCCACTGAGTGTAAACCAGGCTGATCTAAGCTAAGTCAGGTGGACCACTCAGTGAAGAGCATGATCAGGAGGATCAATGCTGCACCAAGTAGGCCCTGAAGGAGTCAGGCTACTGTGGTCAGGGAAGTTTGTCATTCAGCCTTATGACAAACTTCTTGGAGTGATCTTCAAACAGTCTCTGAAGGACAACCACACTGAAGACGTTCAGTCCACTGAAGATCATCATGTCAGTGAAGGAGGAAACTACCTAAAGTCAGTGGGTCTTGGTCAACCCACTGAGTCAAAGATCCGTGAATTCAGGCCACGTGGACCAATCAGCAAGAGGCAGCAACTCTGACACTGACAAAGGCCGCATTCCAAGAAAAGTGGTTGAAACCATTAAATGTTGGATTCGAATGTATCTTCCCTCCATCGGATACATTTGAATCCCCATTATATATACAAGCTCATAGTTGCGTAGTTGGGTGTGTTGTGTTGTTGTAAGAATTGTAAGAAAACAAACACCTACGAGCTGTGAGGGTGTGGGTAGTAGCATACGTGCATGGGAGTTATAAGGAGGGTTTACTCACATCTTAAACACTGACCATTAGGGTCTTCAAATATACACATATGAGTGTTCAGCTTGTAACTCTAGGCTTAGAGAGGTTTTCCCTATCTTAGCTATTGGCTAACACATTGTAAAGGGAAAACCTCACCTAGTTGGAGAAAACCTAACTGAAACCAAAACCCTCTAGTCAGGTTTGTTGGTAGTAAGTGAGGAGGAGGGCAGCCCAGGGAGTGGCGTGAGTCCAGTTGTAAGTGCACCTTGGCACGTTAAAAACAAGAATCCAAAGGAGTGGATTTCCTGTTAAATCAGGCCGTGGATGTAAGAGCTTGAGTCTCCGAACCACGTTAAACCAAGTGTTATTATCTGGAATGTCTTTTCTTCTAAAGTATTGCGAAAATCTGCTCACTGAGAGCATTGTTTAAAAAAGGAACCTTGGTTAAGCATTCAGGTCAGGGAGATTCCATCTCACTGACTAGTTCAGGCTAGCACTCGAGAGTTCAGTCTCTCGAGTCACTGCCTTATTGAGAGCCTGAGCTTTCAAGTCTCATCTCTGACTTGATAGCTCTGACTCTCAGCAACGCAGTGACTTGAGTATTCCGTCACTGAACTCAGTCAGGGTGCAAGCTGTGATTTGATAACGCACTCGAGAGTTCAGCATCTCAAGCCACTGTCCTTGCTCAGAGCATGAGTCTCCAAGCCTTCTCACTGACTTGGTAACTCAGCCTCTGAGCAGAGCAGTGACTTGAGTATTTCTCACTCATGCTGAACTCCCTAAGGAAAAGGTTTAAAAAAAAAAAATTTGCTCCTGAATTCCCATTTTGCCCTTCAAAAGTGGGACCATCAATTGGTATCAAATCGGGTTGTTCACATGACCACTGATCCAGTTTTGTTAAGAAAAATGGTCTACCGAACAGATCTTAAATGTTTTAAACTATGGGAATTCCTGCATATTTCAAACTATTACCTGTACTCTGACATTATTCTTGTAATAGAAAATCATTCGGTTAGAAGTTTTGGAATCATCAAAAAGGGGGAAATTGTTGGGATATGTATTTTAGTTTTGATGATTTTCCAAAACAACATGTAATAGATTTGAAAGCAGTCAGGATAGTATCTTTTATTTCAGGTCAGGCTAGGTTAGCTCCTAGAGAATAGGCTGTCAGTTGAGAAGAACTCAGTTGAGGGAACACTCAGTTGAGGGGGAACTCAGCGAGGGGGAACTCAGCCACACAGCCTGAGGATATCAAGATGACACCAAGGAGAACTGACTGAAGCTATGTTAGCAACCTGAACCAGAAGAGAAGCCTGAAGGATGTCCCACTGAGTGTAAACCAGGCTGATCTAAGCTAAGTCAGGTGGACCACTCAGTGAAGAGCATGATCAGGAGGATCAATGCTGCACCAAGTAGGCCCTGAAGGAGTCAGGCTACTGTGGTCAAGGAAGTTTGTCATTCAGCCTTATGACAAACTTCTTGGAGTGATCTTTAAACAGTCTCTGAAGGACAACCACACTGAAGACGTTCAGTCCACTGAAGATCATCATGTCAGTGAAGGAGGAAGCTACCTAAAGTCAGTGGGTCTTGGTCAACCCACTGAGTCAAAGATCCGTGAATTCAGGCCACGTGGACCAATCAGCACGAGGCAGCAACTCTGACACTGACAAAGGCCGCATTCCAAGAAAAGTGGTTGAAACCATTAAATGTTAGATTCGAATGTATCTTCCCTCCAACGGATACATTTGAATCCCCATTAAATATACAAGCTCATAGTTGCGTAGTTGGGTGTGTTGTGTTGTTGTAAGAATTGTAAGAAAACAAACACCTACGAGCTGTGAGGGTCTGGGTAGTAGCATACGTGCATGGGAGTTATAAGGAGGGTTTACTCACATCTTAAACACTGACCATTAGGGTCTTCAAATATACACATATGAGTGTTCAGCTTGTAACTCTAGGCTTAGAGAGGTTTTCCCTATCTTAGCTATTGGCTAACACATTGTAAAGGGAAAACCTCACCTAGTTGGAGAAAACCTAACTGAAACCAAAACCCTCTAGTCAGGTTTGTTGGTAGTAAGTGAGGAGGAGGGCAGCCCAGGGAGTGGCGTGAGTCCAGTTGTAAGTGCACCTTGGCACGTTAAAAACAAGAATCCAAAGGAGTGGATTTCCTGTTAAATCAGGCCGTGGATGTAAGAGCTTGAGTCTCCGAACCACGTTAAACCAAGTGTTATTATCTGGAATGTCTTTTCTTCTAAAGTATTGCGAAAATCTGCTCACTGAGAGCATTATTTAAAAAATGAACCTTGGTTAAGCATTCAGGTCAGGGAGATTCCATCTCACTGACTAGTTCAGGCTAGCACTCGAGAGTTCAGTCTCTCGAGTCACTGCCTTGTTGAGAGCCTGAACTTTCAAGTCTCATCTCTGACTTGATAGCTCTGACTCTCAGCAACGCAGTGACTTGAGTATTCCGTCACTGAACTCAGTCAGGGTGCAAGCTGTGATTTGATAACGCACTCGAGAGTTCAGCATCTCAAGCCACTGTCCTTGCTCAGAGCATGAGTCTCCAAGCCTTCTCACTGACTTGGTAACTCAGCCTCTGAGCAGAGCAGTGACTTGAGTATTTCTCACTCAAGCTAAACTCCATGAGGAAAAGGTTTTAAAAAAAAAAAAAATTGCTCCTGAATTCCCATTTTGCCCTTCGAAAGCGGGACCATCAATTGGTATCAAAGCGGGTTGTTCACATGACCACTGATCCAGTTTTGTTAAGAAAAATGGTCTACCGAACAGATCTTAAATGTTTTAAACTATGGGAATTCCTGCATATTTCAAACTATTACCTGTACTCTGACATTATTCTTGTAATAGAAAATCATTCGGTTAGAAGTTTTGGAATCATCAAAAAGGGGGAAATTGTTGGGATATGTATTTTAGTTTTGATGATTTTCCAAAACAACATGTAATAGATTTGAAAGCAGTCAGGATAGTATCTTTTATTTCAGGTCAGGCTAGGTTAGCTCCTAGAGAATAGGCTGTCAGTTGAGAAGAACTCAGTTGAGGGGGAACTCAGTGAGGGGGAACTCAGCCACACAGCCTGAGGATATCAAGATGACACCAAGGAGAACTGACTGAAGCCATGCTAGCAACCTGAACCAGAAGAGAAGCCTGAAGGATGTCCCACTGAGTGTAAACCAGGCTGATCTAAGCTAAGTCAGGTGGACCACTCAGTGAAGAGCATGATCAGGAGGATCAATGCTGCACCAAGTAGGCTCTGAAGGAGTCAGGCTACTGTGGTCAGGGAAGTTTGTCATTCAGCCTTATGACAAACTTCTTGGAGTGATCTTCAAACAGTCTATGAAGGACAACCACACTGAAGACGTTCAGTCCACTGAAGATCATCATGTCAGTTAAGGAGGAAGCTACCTAAAGTCAGTGGGTCTTGGTCAACCCACTGAGTCAAAGATCCATGAATTCAGGCCACGTGGACCAATCAGCACGAGGCAGCAACTCTGACACTGACAAAGGCCGCATTCCAAGAAAAGTGGTTGAAACCATTAAATGTTGGATTCGAATGTATCTTCCCTCCAACGGATACATTTGAATCCCCATTAAATATACAAGCTCATAGTTGCGTAGTTGGGTGTGTTGTGTTGTTGTAAGAATTGTAAGAAAACAAACACCTACGAGCTGTGAGGGTGTGGGTAGTAGCATACGTGCATGGGAGTTATAAGGAGGGTTTACTCACATCTTAAACACTGGCCATTAGGGTCTTCAAATATACACATATGAGTGTTCAGCTTGTAACTCTAGGCTTAGAGAGGTTTTCCCTATCTTAGCTATTGGCTAACACATTGTAAAGGGAAAACCTCACCTAGTTGGAGAAAACCTAACTGAAACCAAAACCCTCTAGTCAGGTTTGTTGGTAGTAAGTGAGGAGGAGGGCAGCCCAGGGAGTGGCGTGAGTCCAGTTGTAAGTGCACCTTGGCACGTTAAAAACAAGAATCCAAAGGAGTGGATTTCCTGTTAAATCAGGCCGTGGATGTAAGAGCTTGAGTCTCCGAACCACGTTAAACCAAGTGTTATTATCTGGAATATCTTTTCTTCTAAAGTATTGCGAAAATCTGCTCACTGAGAGCATTGTTTAAAAAAGGAACCTTGGTTAAGCATTCAGGTCAGGGAGATTCCATCTCACTGACTAGTTCAGGCTAGCACTCGAGAGTTCAGTCTCTCGAGTCACTGCCTTGTTGAGAGCCTGAACTTTCAAGTCTCATCTCTGACTTGATAGCTCTGACTCTCAGCAACGCACTGACTTGAGTATTCCGTCACTGAACTCAGTCAGGGTGCAAGTTGTGATTTGATAACGCACTCGAGAGTTCAGCATCTCAAGCCACTGTCCTTGCTCAGAGCATGAGTCTCCAAGCCTTCTCACTGACTTGGTAACTCAGCCTCTGAGCAGAGCAGTGACTTGAGTATTTTTCACTCATGCTGAACTCCCTGAGGAAAAGGTTTTAAAAAAAAAAATTTTCTCCTGAATTCCCATTTTGCCCTTCAAAAGCGGGACCATCAGAGATTTTTCGAAAAACTGTGAGTGTTTGAGCAAGAGGAAAACTCAGTGTGCAAGAGTGCTTTGTGTTTGCGTAAAAACCTCAAATGACATTCTTGATTGATTAGAACAAGTCAGTTATTCAGACGTGGGGTTGAGATTAATTCCTGAATTCAAAAGGTTTTGAAATGAAGGGCCAGGATTAATCTCAGCATCAATCAATAACCCATGTCAGTCATATTCTGTATAAAATAGACATGTATATGAAAAAGTAACTGAAGCATTAAATGCTCTGCTGCGCGTGGGTTTAAATATGAAATGGCGCGCTTTTAATGAAAATGGAATGTATTTAATAAAGATTTTCAGGACGAAGGACTCAGAGAGACGCTTGAAATTCACTCAGGTCAGGATAGAACTCATACCTGCCAGGGAGACATTGTAGCACCCTGATACCTCGCTGAGTCGAGTCTGGCCTGAGTTCCCCCTAAACTCTATACTGACTGCTCTCCCGGATCTAAGAGTCCTAGCTCCACTGACAGTTCCATAAACCTTGCTTCAGCCAAAGGCTTGGTCAAGATGTCAGCTCTCTGCCTATCAGTGTGAATTTTCTCCATCCTAATATCCTTTTTCTCCACATGATCTCGAATGAAGTGATGCATAATATCCACATGCTTGCACCTTGTGTGAAGCACTGATTAGGCGTGAAATTGTCATGATTCGTAGCTAGAAACGCCCGAATTTTGGTCGAGTTTATAGAGTATTTAGAGTCAATTGAGCATTATTTCTACACATTGATGAATTTGTCTCTTTGATGCTCATAGGTGAATAGAGGGCGAAAAACGGAGTTCGTAGGACTTTGAATCGACTCAAACGGATGCCCGAATGAGAAGATATTGAAGAAATACGATTGGTATTAGTGCGGACGAGGAAAAGTATCATTTGGGAGGAGTTAGAAGTCACTCGAGTGACTAGGTCGAGCGCCCCCGCTCGAGCGCATTGCTCGAGCGTTTAAACGTACAGAACCATTCTTGCGCTCGAGCAGCTCGAGCGCCACCGCTCGAGCGAATCGCTCGAGCGCCCAAGACTTACAGAATGATTTCAGCGCTCGAGCAGCTCGAGTGCCACCGCTCGAGCGATTGTGTCATTCGAGCTACACAGCTCGAGCGGGACCGCTCGAGCGTTTTGCTCGAGCGCCCATGAATTTTCGCCTCCGGATGCGTATTTTCGGCCCATTAACTCCCGTTTCGACCCGTGCCTATATATACCTCTTTCAAACAAGAACATGAAGAGAACCCCGAACGTTAGAAATAATTTTAGACTTAGTTTTTGGAGAGGAAGGAGACGAGCAAGCTTTATTTATGTTTTGTTGAGGTTTTTCATACGAATTCTTAGTTTCTTTTCAATTCGTAGTTTCTTTTCATTAGCTTGGTTACTTTAAACGCTTTTAATTTCGTTTTAGTTAATTCAATTTCAGTTCTTCGTATTTATTTTCTCTAAAACCCTAGTTCATGTTTCTTAATTTCTTCGTTCAATTCGTTATGTTTATGTTCGTTGTTTCTTCGTTTGCTTTTATGTTTGTTACAACCATGTCCGGCTAAAACCCTTGCATGCTTAGGTTGGGATGAACTCGTAGAAGTAGGATGTGGGTACATAATTAGAGTAATTCGTGACGTTAGTTTTAATTCTCTTAGTTAATGAATTCTTATAATTAATCTGAACTTTACCTTTAAATTTAGTACGAAAGTGTTAGAGAGAGGACGACCGCATCACTCAATAACAACTAGTAGTCTTAACGAGAAGGTTTAGGAAAGATTAATTCATTTACCGGTTTAGCGAAGGAGGACGACCGCATCACCTTAGTTAAATTAGGGTCTCATTAATTGAGCGCTATCTATTAACTTGTTAGTAGATTAGTGAAGTCGAGTGTTAGGGTAAAGTATTAGGGTTTAGAATCTTGAGCTTTCACCTTGCATTCTTATACTTAGGTTAATTCTTGTTTGTCACGATTACTTTGATTATGTACCTGCTCCGTCAGTATACGTAGGGATTTCTATCCTAAGCATCACCATCTCCCATTAGAAAACAACCCTAGTTAATTCATCTGCTTTAGTATTTTAGTCTTTCAAAAATCCAAAAACATACACTCATATTAACTACGACGCGTAGATCTTCAGGGATCTATTCGCATATACACCATCTCTTGGGTTCGATAATACTTGGTCCCTATACTTACCCATACTACAGTGAACCCGTTCTCTTGCGGGGTAGCTACTAGTAGAAGTTAGTGTAGTCGCATCAAGTCAATGGCGCCGTTGCCGGGGATGGCGTTGTATGCTTTTGAATAGGACTTGTAGATAGCTTAGTAGTTAGTAGTGGGTGATTTAATTTCTGTTTTTATTTTTATTTGTATTCAATCGGCAGTTGCGTTTTGATCTATCTGCTAGTGTATCAGGTTTATGAAAACACGCTCACAAGGGAATACGAGCGAAGAGAGATTACCTGCAGATCCTGAGACAATAGCCAGAAGGAACCGAGCCTTCTTGAGAAGGATGAACGCTGCCGACTTAGGGAAGGAACCAATGGACATCAATAATGAGTTGGACGATGCTGCCAACGATTTCAATCAGGCAGTAGACCGAGTTGAAGGCACTGGAGTTAGTGGTAGCCAGAATCAAATTCCATTAGGGGATAGCCAGAGCCTAAACCCGGGTACACAAAACGTAGGGAACCCAGCTCAGAATCTTGTCCATAATCCTCCTAACAACCCTGCCTACCCACAAAACCCAAATAACCCTTTCAACAACCCAGTATACCAACATTACCCATACCCACCTTATCCTTACCCACCATATCCATATCATCCACCACCTGTTTACCAACCACCACCCCAACAAGTACCCGTACCAGCTGTTAATCCTCAACACGTTCCTCAGAACGTGGATCACAATATGGCGATTAGAGGGAGGTTTGCAGCGCAGCCACAGCGGTACTATGATGGAGTGGCTTTACCTCCAGTTGAGGCAAACAACTTCTCGATATCACCGGGGATTTTAAAGCTGCTGACCGAGAATCAGTTCAAAGGAGTGATAGGGAAGGAGAACCCTCACACTCACTTGAGGAGCCTTCTCATGATAGCCTCAACATTCAATTATAATGGCATGTCTGAAGATGCCAAGAGGCTTAGGCTGTTCCCATTCTCATTGACGGGAATAGCCAAGGAGTGGTACGATAATACGCTCCCGTGGGGAGGTATTACCACTTGGGCCAAGCTCGAGCGTCTGTTCCTCGAGCGATTCTACCCTCCATCTAGGACGATCAAGGCTAGAATTGAGATCTCGTCCTTTCGCCAGAAGCAAGGAGAGGACCTACGTCAAGCGTGGGAGAGATACTCTAACATGCTAATTGAGTGCCCGTAGCACGGGTACAATGAGGGAGATATTATGGCGTTCTTCTATAGTGGTGCCAACAAGGCGGGGCAAGACCATTTAGACGCTTGTGCGGGCGGAGCATTTTTGAACCAAGGCATAGAGAGGTGTAGAGAGATCGTTGACAACATTGTCACGAATGCCGGTGCTTGGAGTGGAGATGCAGATTTGCAGAGAGTGCATCAGGTTGAAGAGGGAGAAGGAACGAGAAGGCTATTGATGGCCATGATGGAAAAGATCAACAACCTCGAGTTGGGGAAGAGTTTGGGTGGAGAGCATGCATTAGAGAATGAGAGAGTAGACCAACCCAGTGGACAGCAAGAGGTAGCCAATTACATGGGAGGTCCATATTACAATCAGAATGGCTACCAAGGTGGAAACCAGTATGGAAGGCCTTCTTATGGCCAACCATTTGTACCTCCAGGCCCTCAGCCACTTCAAAATCAATGGAGGAACACACAAGGGTATCAAGGAGGCCAGCAGCCTCCTCAAAACACATGGAGGAAGAATGATAATTTTTCTTATGCTAACCCAAAAGCTGGTGTTACTGTTCCTGCAGGTGTTGATCCGGGGTCTAAACCTCCTGGTGGAGAAGGCGGTGCATCAACCGAGGAGATGTTGAGAGCGATCCTTCAGAAGGTGGAGGAAGGGAGCAAGAGATTGTCATCCTTGGAGTACGATGTGAAGGAGCTGCACAAGAAAGGTGATCAACGTGATCAAGAGCTCCAGAAGATGAACGTTGAGTGGACTAGAACTCAACAAGAGAACAATCGAAGGTTCACCTCTTTAGAGCTCCAGATGAGCCAGATTGCAAAATCAGTGAATAGAATACCGGAGGGGAACCCGAAAGAGCAGTGCAAGGCGATCCAGCTAAGAAGTGGAACCAACTACGAAGGTCCTCAGATGCCTGCTAATTCTGAGACGCCCCAAGAAGAGATTGAGCCTAAAGGATATGAGTCCCAGAAGGGGAAAGACTTTGAGGAGATATAGAGAGTACCTAAGTGGAAGAAGGCAAAGGAAGCAAGGGAGAAAGTGAAAGAAACAGAAAGAGATGAATGGGGGGTACCCAAATCTGTGATACCCGTCCCATATCCACAACGCTTCATGAAAAAGAAGCTTGATGAAAAATTTGCAAAATTTCTTGATGTTTTTAAACAATTGCATATTAATATTCCTTTTTATGATGCTTTGGAACAGATGCCGCATTATGCGAAGTTTTTGAAGGACTTGATTGCGAAAAGACGGCGAGTGGATGAGCCGAAGTTGGTGCAGCTGAACCACGAGGTGAGTGCATTAGTGCACAAGGCGCTTCCACCAAAGCTGAAGGATCCCGGGAGCTTCACGATCTTATGTGACATTGGGAACGGGATCAAGAAGGGAGCGTTGTGCGACCTCGGGGCGAGCATTAATCTCATGCCGTTGTCGCTTTTCAAGAAATTGGAAGGTGGTGAACTTCAACCCACAATGATGACGCTTCAACTAGCCGATCGGTCTATTACTCGACCTCAAGGTGTTGTTGAAGACGTTCTAGTGAGAGTTGGAGATCACATTTTTCCAGCTGACTTTGTAGTGCTAGAGATGGAGGAAGATGAGCACGTGCCCCTGATCTTGGGAAGACCATTCTTAGCTACGGCGGGGATGGTGCTAGACGTGGCGAATGGGAAGATCACGTTGAAGGTTGATGATCAAGAAGTGAAGATCTCCCTATATGAAGCCATGAAGCACCCGAAGGAGGATGAGAGCTTGTATGGCATGGATGCAATTGATCCTCGTGTTGAAGACACGCCTTCTATCCCTAATCCTTCTCATATTCATGAATTTTATACTCCTTCACTTGATTATTTAACCCATGAGCATTATGATCTTGATTATGTTGATAAGGATAAAGTGAAGGAGTTGAAGGATGGAGAGGTAAAGAAAGTGGATGTGGTCCCGTTAGAAGGGAAAGGAGGAGTTAAGAAGAAAAAGTCCAAACTCAAGAAATTGTTTAGTAAGACTCCTCCAGATAGAGGCAAGAAGGAGTTGAGACCCATAACACTTGGGAATGAGAAAAAAGCAAAAGGGCTCATGATGGTAGGGAATCAAGGAAAGGAGTTCAAACACCACTCTTATGAGAGTAAGGGAGGTAAATTTGAGTATGATGTCCCATAAGCTCCTTTGAGCTTGGTCCGGCATGAGGACCTTAAAAATAGCGCTGAATGGGAGGCAACCCATTTTTATTTGCTTTCATTTATTTTTAGTGTCTTTTTATATTATTAGGGAGTATTTTGAGTCGTATGTTTAACCTCGTACTTGAGAGTTTTATTTTGTAGGCTTGTCTCTAAAGGAGTAAAGGTATCATGGAGTTATTCAGATTGAAGGAACCAACTTGAGACAAGGAAGTGTGCAAAGCTATTGAGAGAAATTGAATTATTTGGTTGAGGTAACCCACAACCCCAAACTTAGACTTCTAGCAAGGTCGAAGTTTGGGGGGGTGGAGATTCTTAATGTTTCTTGTTACATTGCACATGCATGCACACCCTTATCTTTGAGTTGAGTCAGTTATTGGGTGCCTTGAGATACTCCTTGGGGTGATTTTGAGTTGACTCGCTATTGAATATTTATGCCTATCAATCATCTTATGCTTGTTGATTGCTATCTTTGAGTATGATTTGATGAGTAGAGTGAGTTGTAAGAGTGAGTTAGAAATTCTTTGTGTGAGTGTTTGAGTTCGAGTTGATTAGGGAGAGAACCAGTATGCTTATGAGTTTCTCTTTTGAGTGCTTGTGTGATGAGAGTGAGAATTCACTAGGACTAGCATGGATGTGAAAGCCGTGAGATTTGAGCCTTACGAGATTTAAATGCATGAATTAATCTCTTCGTTTGTGAGTGAATCGTCACCTTAGAGGATGCTAGAACTTGCATGTGCTCTTGCTTCTTGATTGTGTCTAGTTTGATATGCCGAATGTGATCTTAGGCCATCTTTGATTTGAATGAGTCACTTAGCCAAAAAAAAAAAAGTTTCCTTACCATTGATATTTGTCCCTTGTTAGCCCCTTTGAGCCTAAAGCCTATTTTATTTGCTAACACATATGAACACTATTCCAATTCCTAAGCCTTTTTGTCCAAATGTGAGTGGAGAATAGGAAAGTGTGAATGTGAAGGGATTGATTTGAGTTGAAAAAGGAGAGTTATTGATGGTTAAGTGGTGATAAAATAAGGGTGTGAATGAAATTTGAGATGTGGGAAAAAGAGAAAAAATTAAGAATGAGCAAAAGAAAAAATGAGCTCATGTGTTTGTGCGAAAAAAAAAAGTGAAGTGATTGAAAAAAAAAAGTGAAAAGAGAAAGAAAAAAAAATTGAAGTGTTGAGAGTATGGAATTGAAAGAGTGTTGATTGAATATGTTTGAAGGAGTCTGTTCCTAATCTCGAAGTTCCAAAGTTTGATTTTCTATTCTCCATTCACTTTAGTCACTTTACCATATTGTTATCCCACCTGTCCAAAGAGCCTACATTACAACCTTGAGAAAAGTCCTTTTTGATTCGGCATTGATTTCTAGAGTATGGTCGGAGTTGAGAGTGCTTACAAGCCTATGGCTGCCAATATGTGTGATTGATTGATTGAGTGAGTCCCTTAAACACTGTTATACACTTGTGAGGGAGTGAAACACATCGTTGAGTGCACATCCATGTTTGATCTTTGTGTTTCTTATTATTGTTGCATGAGTACGATAAAAGAAAGTGAGTGAGTATACGGGTGATTGACTTTTGAAGCTTGAGTTCATTTGCTTGCATGATTGATTTTTTGACTCATTCCTAACAATTTCACTTGACTTATTATTTCGTTGCTTGAGGACAAGCAACATGGTAAGTTTGGGGGGGTTGATTAGGCGTGAAATTGTCATGATTCGTAGCTAGAAACGCCCGAATTTTGGTCGAGTTTATAGAGTATTTAGAGTCAATTGAGCATTATTTCTACACATTGATGAATTTGTCTCTTTGATGCTCATAGGTGAATAGAGGGCGAAAAACGGAGTTCGTAGGACTTTGAATCGACTCAAACGGATGCCCGGATGAGAAGATATTGAAGAAATACGATTGGTATTAGTGCGGACGAGGAAAAGTATCATTTGGGAGGAGTTAGAAGTCACTCGAGTGACTAGGTCGAGCGCCCCCGCTCGAGCGCATTGCTCGAGCGTTTAAACGTACAGAACCATTCTTGCGCTCGAGCAGCTCGAGCGCCACCGCTCGAGCGAATCGCTCGAGCGCCCAAGACTTACAGAATGATTTCAGCGCTCGAGCAGCTCGAGCGCCACCGCTCGAGCGATTGTGTCATTCGAGCTACACAGCTCGAGCGGGACCGCTCGAGCGTTTTGCTCGAGCGCCCATGAATTTTCACCTCCGGATGCGTATTTTCGGCCCATTAACTCCCGTTTCGACCCGTGCCTATATATACCTCTTCCAAACAAGAACATGAAGAGAACCCCGAACGTTAGAAATAATTTTAGACTTAGTTTTTGGAGAGGAAGGAGACGAGCAAGCTTTATTTATGTTTTGTTGAGGTTTTTCATACGAATTCTTAGTTTCTTTTCAATTCGTAGTTTCTTTTCATTAGCTTGGTTACTTTAAACGCTTTTAATTTCGTTTTAGTTAATTCAATTTCAGTTCTTCGTATTTATTTTCTCTAAAACCCTAGTTCATGTTTCTTAATTTCTTCGTTCAATTCGTTATGTTTATGTTCGTTGTTTCTTCGTTTGCTTTTATGTTTGTTACAACCATGTCCGGCTAAAACCCTTGCATGCTTAGGTTGGGATGAACTCGTAGAAGTAGGATGTGGGTACATAATTAGAGTAATTCGTGACGTTAGTTTTAATTCTCTTAGTTAATGAATTCTTATAATTAATCTGAACTTTACCTTTAAATTTAGTACGAAAGTGTTAGAGAGAGGACGACTGCATCACTCAATAACAACTAGTAGTCTTAACGAGAAGGTTTAGGAAAGGTTAATTCATTTACCGGTTTAGCGAAGGAGGACGACCGCATCACCTTAGTTAAATTAGGGTCTCATTAATTGAGCGCTATCTATTAACTTGTTAGTAGATTAGTGAAGTCGAGTGTTAGGGTAAAGTATTAGGGTTTAGAATCTTGAGCTTTCACCTTGCATTCTTATACTTAGGTTAATTCTTGTTTGTCACGATTACTTTGATTATGTACCTGCTCCGTCAGTATACGTAGGGATTTCTATCCTAAGCATCACCATCTCCCATTAGAAAACAACCCTAGTTAATTCGTCTGCTTTAGTATTTTAGTCTTTCAAAAATCCAAAAACATACACTCATATTAACTACGACGCGTAGATCTTCAGGGATCTATTCGCATATACACCATCTCTTGGGTTCGATAATACTTGGTCCCTATACTTACCCATACTACAGTGAACCCGTTCTCTTGCGGGGTAGCTACTAGTAGAAGTTAGTGTAGTCGCATCAAGTCAAGCACTGGGTTCTGAGTAATTGATATAGCACTATTGTTGTCACAATAGATTGGAACCTCATTAGCAAACACTTGGTAGTCTCTCAATTTTTGCCTCAACCATAAAATCTGAGCACAACAACTACCTGCAGCCATATACTAAGCCTCAGTTGTGGATGTTGCCACTGAATTCTGCTTCTTACTAAACCACGAGATCAAATTACTTCCCAAAAACTGACATGTCCCTGAGGTTGATTTCCTATCAATTCTACAACCTCCATAATCTGCATCTGAATAACCCATCAGTTCTAAGTTGTCATCTGAAGGATACCATAGTCTCATATTGACTGTCCTTTTCAAATACTTAAGTATCCTCTTGGCAGCCTCCAAATGACTCCTCTTGGGATCAGACTTGTGCCTAGCACACACACCAACTGCAAATATAATGTCAGGCCTACTTGCAGTCAGGTACAATAAAGAACCAATCAGCCCTCGATACTTAGTCAGATTTACTGAAGTCCCTTCAGTATCAGGATCCATCTTCCAATTTGTGTTCATAGGGATCCTGGCTGGATTGTTGTTCTGAACGCCAAACTTATGAATCAAGTCTCTTGTATACTTGGCTTGATTAATGAAGATACCTTGATCAGTTTGCTTGACCTGCATTCCTAAAAAGAAGTTCATCTCTCCAATCATTGACATCTTAAATTTACCAGTCATCAACTTAGAGAATTTCTCACAGAGCTGATGATTTGGTGATCCAAATATTATGTCATCCACATAAATCTGGACCAAGAGAATGTCATCACCTTCAGTGATCCTGAACAATGTCCTATCCACAGTTCCCTTCTTGAACCCATGGTCTGTCAGGAATTGAGAGAGTGTATCATACCAAGCTCTTGGTGCTTGCTTAAGTCCATAGAGTGCTTTCTTCAAATGGTATACTCTATCTCCAACCTCAAACCCGGGAGGTTGTTCAACATATACCTCTTCATTGAGTACACCATTCAAGAAGGCACTCTTGACATCCATTTGATACACCTTAAACTTCTTGTATGTTGCATAAGCAAGGAACAACCTGATAGCTTCCAACCTAGCCACTGGAGCAAAAGTCTCAACATAGTCTATCCCTTCAGACTGACAATATCCCTTTGCCACCAGTCTAGCCTTGTTCCTTAACACAACACCATTCTCATCCTTCTTGTTCTTAAAGACCTACTTGGTACCAATAACACCTCGGTGCCTAGGTCTATCTACCAGTTCCCAAACCTGATTCCTTGTGAACTGATTCAACTCCTCTTGCATGGCTATGATCCAGTTCGAGTCAGTGAGAGCTTCTTCAATATTCTGAGGCTCTTGCTCAGAGAGAAAGCAACAGAATAGTGCACTCTCACCATGGAACCGTCTGGTCCTGACTCCCTCAGTTGGATCACCAATGACTTGATCAATGGGATGATCCTCTAGCCATGTTCTCTTGCCTGGAGTTGTTCCTGAAGTACCTGCAATGTTAGTGTCTACAAGCTCATAAAATTCAGGAAATTGAACAGAAGGGGATGAACCTGAGTCTATACCAAAGGGATTAATAAGTTCAATATCAGGAACATTGATTCCCCCTTGATGAGGTGACTCAGGAACCGTCTTAGCTGCGACCGCATCTTCATAGACATTACTTACCTCAGGTTGAGCCTGTCCCTCAGTCTGAGGCTCAACTATCCCTGATGTGCTGGGCTTAGGAGTGGCACTTGGTTCATCATCCTGGTCATCGTCATCATCCCATCTTGGAATTGGCACAGTTTTGACCTTTGGATCAGGTTGATTCTTTAAGCTCAGCTTTGTCACTCTCCTTGTGACCTCCTCAGTATCAGGATTCAACACTCTTACCCTAGACTCATTAGCAGATTCATCAAACACAAAATGTGGTGATTCTTCCACAACTAGGGTCCTACAATTGTAAACCCTGAATGCTTTACTGACTTTAGAATATCCTAATTATATTCCTTCGTCAGATTTACTATCAAAGGCTTTCAATTGGGTCTTCCCATTGTTGAGGATGAAGCACTTACAACCAAATACATGAAAGTAAAAGATACGAGGCTTCCTCTTATTCCATGTCTCATATGGGGTCTGTGCATGTTGTTTGTTCAGCATGGATCTGTTCTGAGTATAGCATGCAATGTTGATTGCCTCAGCCCAGAATTTCTTGGGCAATCCTGACTCAGCCAGCATGGACCTGGCAACTTCTTTCAGTGTCTTGTTCCTCTTTTCAGTGACACCATTCTGTTGTGGGGTTCTAGCTGCAGAAGTCTTATGAGCTATACCAAGTTCATTACAAAAGTCAGAAATATATGAATTTATAAATTCAGTGCCCTTGTCAGATCTGATCTTAGTAATGGACTGATTCTTCTCATTGCTGAGCCTTCTGAGCAACTCAGGAAGCTTCACATGTGTTTCCTTCTTATTCAACAAGAAAATAAGCCAAGTATATCTAGAATAATCATCAATAACCACAAGGGTATATTTCCTACCATTCATACTCATAGGTGTTATGGGACCAAATAAATCCATGTGCAAGAGCTGAAGAATCCTGTCAGTGGAATGGGAAGCCTTCTCTTAGAATGACGTTCTGACCTACTTCACTTCCTGACAAGCTTTGGACACATGATCTTTGCTAAAAACTTCATTAGGTAGACCTTCAACAAGTGATTTTCTAGAAATTTTGTTAAGAATCTTGAAGTTCAGGTGGCTTAATAGTTTATGCCATAACCAACTGAGCTCTAGAGAGCTTTTAGCAAGAAAACAAGTATTAGGAATAGTGCTGCTCCAATCAGCAAGATAAACGTTACCTTTCCTGATACCTGATAGAAGCACTTGTGTTGATTTGTCCTTGACTGAACATATATTCCATGAGAATTCAACACTGAAACCCTTGTCACAGAACTGGCTTACTGACAATAGGTTATGCTTCAGTCCTTCCACAAAGGACACATTTTCCACTCTGATTGTACCTATAATCAAGACATCAAAACCCTTAGTAACACCTTTTGAGTTATCACCAAAGGTTGCCTGTGGACCATCTTTAGCTTGAAATTCTTGGAGAAGACTCTTCATTCCAGTCATATGCCTTGAGCATCCGCTGTCTAGGTACCAAACAGCTTTGTTTGAATCTCCTCTCCTCTTGTTGTGATCCACAGCCGCCTGCAAGCAAATCAGGCTTTAGGTACCCATTGGGTGTTGGGTCCTATTGTGTCAGTTGTACCCTTTGGGATCCAGACTTGCTTAACTACCCTGATTGCCTCAGAGTGGTAAATCTGTCTCCCTGAAACATCAACATACACAACTTTCTTCTTCTTTGCCTGAGAGGAAGATGGTGTATGAGTGCTAGACTTAGGCTTCACAGGAGCTTGAGTGGGTGCCTTTTGGGCTGGCTTCCTGTTCTTCCTAGGTCTGGGTGCAGCAGGTCTTGGGCCTTGTTCTTGATAAGGACCCTGTGTCCTATTCCCCCTAGGCAAGTGAGGGAATGGAAAAAAGTTAAAGGCCTCAGGATGCCAAAACCATGGGGGTGTCATCATGTTTGGCCTTCCCTGTTGGTATTGCTAAGCATGATGGTACCCTCACTGACCAATCTGAGGGCTCATGGCCTGAGTCTTCCTCTGCTTTCGCTGAGGCTTTCTCTGGCCTGAGCTCTCAGGGACCTCCTTTGGTTGCTTTGCCTTTCCCTTGGGTTTGGCTTAGCAACCTGGGGGCAACCCTGACTGAGTCAACAGTTTTCTTGCCCTTATCAGTTTGACGGGCCTGAAGTACAACCTTGGGTGCACTCTGGCCTGCTTGAACAAATACCCTCTCAGTGTTGCTCCCTGTAGCAATATGAGACTGACCTTGTGAGGATTTCTTTGGAACATAACCAAGTCCCTTTTTCTCGTTCCCAAGCATCCGATTGCTATTTATTTCCTCTCTAGCCACTGAGGATTTATTCATTGCTGTAACCTTTTGCTTGAGTGAGTCCTCACTCTTTTTCAGGATTTCATGTCTGGCAAAGAGGTCATCAAACTTACTCTTAAGTACTTTCAATTCTTCCTTCCTAACCAACTCTTCATCAGCCAGTTCCTTCAGAATCTTCTCTCTTGGGAGACGCTCAGAATTGATTAAATCAATTTCCTGAGTTAGTCTCACAATCTGAGCAGATTCTTTAAGGTCAGACTGAGTAAGCTGATCATTCAGGCTCTGGACCTCAGTACTCAATTTCTTGTTCTCCTATACCAAAAAGACATTAGTTTCCTGCAATCTGGAGAAATCAACCATCAATTGATCCAGACAGATCTGAAGGTTCATTTCTCTGATTGACTCTGAGCTAAGCTCAGGTTTTTTACCAGTGTAGGAACCACACACAGAGTTAGATGTTACCTCAGGTTCCTCCCTTGCCATAAGACAAACATCATCGTACTCATCGTCAGAAAAGAGTTCAGGCGACCTCTCCTCAGGACCATCCGAGTCAGTTGCATCCTCAACGAGCAATGCTATCCGGTCAGCAAGTCTCTGGTCTCTCTTGGCCCTCTTGTCCTCTCTTTCCCTTGCACTCAGCTTCGGACAATCATACTGATAGTGCCCGCTCTTGTTACAGTTGTAACATGTTGGTTACTCATCTCCTCTTTCTTTCCTGGGTTCAGGGTTCCTTCTTGAGTCAGGTTCCCTCTGTCTTGATGAGCTTTCTGTCTTCCCTGAGTGCTTGTCATCATGAGTACGTCTCTGTTCATCTCTACGATCGGGCTTTGGATCTGAATATCTTCTTTCATCGCCACGATCTCTCCTCTGGTCGGTGTTTCTCCTTTCCTCATATCTTCTCGAGCTTTGGTGGATTTCTTCAGGTTTCCAGTCACGTGAGTCCTGATAAAATTTCTTATAACGACCAAACCTGGAATTAAGCTTCTCAAAGCGTCTGGCCATCAGGCTGTACTCCTCAGCAAGCTCTTCCTTGCTCATCTCCATCAGTGACTTTGATGAAGACTCAATAGGTTCAGACCTGGCTTTGAACGCCACACTTTTCTCAGGAGTTTTCTTCTTCTCTTCCTCTTCTGGCTGAACTTTCTTCTTTCTCTTGTTAAGATCAAATTCCAGTGCTTTGAGCTCTGAAAAAAGTAAAGCAGAAGTTATGTTACTCATATCCTGAGTGTTCTTAAGCATAATTACACTGTTGTCCCATCTCTCAGGAAGGGCATTCAGGATCTTTGAAGCAACATCTCTCTTAGGGACATCCTTGTCCAGCATCACCAACTCATTCATCAACTTGATGAATCTTGACTCCATCTGATCGATAGTCTCATCAGGCAGCATCTCGAACGCTTCGAACTTCCGAATGGCAATATTCCTCTTGTTCTCCTTTATCTTTTCTGACCCCTCGCACATCCTGGTAAGCTTATCCCAAACCTCATTTGCCGTCTTTAAGTTCAACAGCCTTGCTGACTCCTCGAAAGGCACAGTATGTAAGATAATGTTCCTGGCCACATTGTCCAGTCCAACCATCTTGATCTCGTCATTGGTTATGTCTTTCCTTTCTTTAGGGACCTATACACCGATAACAAGATGTTCATATCCCAGTCATCTGACATTAGGGATAGTGATCTTAATCGATCCTTCCCTGAGAACTCGCGGTATTTGGTCATGGATGGCATCAAGATGTGCCTCTAGTCTGAACTTCCAATAGACAAAGTTAGATACAGAGAATTCAGGTAACGAAGCTTCAAGTCTCCTCGAAGTCATGATAATGCAAGTTTTATGAAAAGCAAACTCAGATCTGTTCAGTGACCACCAACAGTTTCTCTTCTAAAACTATTAGTATTCAAAGTCAGTGGTCTTTTGAACCACTGCTCTGATACCACTTGTTGGTCCCGGTACAAGACTGATGAATACGTGTATGGGGGGGGGGGGGGGAATACACGTATACCAATTTTTCAACTTAAAACCTTGCTGAGTCCCCTTTACTCAGAGCGATAAAGAACTGAGAGCTGATAATCTCCCCACTGACTACACTTAGTGCGGGTCAGTTGGCTGAATACCAATTCGAGTTCAGTGCGGAAATGCGTGAGCCCTGAAAGTTTAAAGTCTTGTTTAGTTTGCTTTCTGATAACTTGATTACTCAATTATGAAATAGTGATTAGTAGGGCAGTGCTCTTGTTTGATGATCAGACTGATTGATTCAGCTTGATAAAACCAAATGCTATGAATGAACAAGTAAAATGACAAGTAAGCACAATATCAAAGCAGTAAGAACACAGGGAGTTTAACGTGGTTCAGAGACTCAAGCTCCTACGTCCACGACCTGATTTAACAAGAAATCCACTCAAGGGATTCTTATTTTTAACGTGCCAAGGTGCACCAAGATCAGCTACCTCACTGACCTATACAAACTCCTCCAACTAACTCACTAACTTAACTTACTACCAACAAACCTAACTTAGGGTTTTGGTTTCAGTTTGGATTCCAACTAGGTTGTGATTATCCTTACAAGACAAAGCTATGCTAAGAATTGGATAATCACTCTAAGCTTAAGATATTTCTAGTACGCTCTTTGGAATACAGAATAACTCTCAGATACTAAGAAACACTTGGGAAATTTAACTGGTTTCGAGTGCTTCTTCTAAAGATTGAATGCTTTGAATGCTTGAGAGTTTGAGTAATTTCTGGCTTGGAAATTTACCGTAACCTTGAATGGGTTCAAGGTCTTCTGTATTTATAGGTGATTTGAAAACTATCCGTTGGAAGAGATAGCCTTCTGGTCATCTATGTAGAGTGGCTCAAATGGAAATAATTCCCATGCATCAGTCGTCCTTGCATGGATTAGGTAACTTGCATTTAATGCACCATTTAATGCTTGTTCGTTGAATATGCAGTCTGAAGTCAGTATTTGTGTCAGATTCCATACGTGCGTGTCCTTCCCGGATTGGTCCACGTTATCAGGTTGGTGAGAATGTCAGAACTTATTCCTAGGCTCCAGGCTTGTCTTATTAAGTTCTTTTTGTCTCGAGCACAACGGTCTTGTCTTGACGCTAACATTTCTTTTGCATTGCTTGGCTCTACTCCAAGTCTTTCCCATAAACTCAGTATCATCCTGTTCCCTTCAGGACTGAGTTAGTAATGACCTCAGGGTCATACTCTTCATCACTGAAGCTTACTCAGCCAGCTTAGAAGTCTGCCATAAGTTCAGGATGGTGCTCTTCGTCTTCAGGCTCTTAGTCTTGATTGTCATCAGTAAGTTCTCCTCTTACTGAGTACCTGCAAAGTGTAAAAAGACTAAGTACACAACCTAACCAAGACTAGCCTGACTAAGACAAACTAAAGCAACTCATCTTTTCAGGGGCTTTGGGATCTTAATCAAAACTGACAATGTCCCAACAGGATCTGATAAGATTAGCTCTCCAACGGCTAACCCTAGATCACCCCTATACATAAGAAGTACTGGAAGAAGGAATATACACGCGCAAGGAACTCTAAAGCATATTGATAATCAAGCTTATAACATCCCAGTACTCTTACCAGATTCATACATAATTTACTCTATTAAGGAGTTTGTTGGAAAAATAATACTCAACCTGATCATCTATTAGATAAGGTTGTTGTGTTGAGGATTAGATCAATTGTAGATCTAAAGCTGTAAGCAAGGAACTGATACTTATCAATTCCAGTAGTGAGTAAGAAAGATAGTGAGAAAGACCCGTTGTCAAAGGGAGAGTGGATGTAGGATCTGATATCCGAAATACTATATATCGTGTGTTATTTATTTACTACTCTACTTTCTTGCATAATCCTACTTTCTTAATCAAAAGTTAATATATTTACCCGCACTTGCACCAGACTAGTCTGTTCTTTTAAAAAATCTGAAAAATTGTGTTTTGGTGTGAGAAGTCTATTCAACCCCCCTTTTAGACTTCTTATCACCCTTCAACTGTTACTAGTGGGACCAACATGTGGTATCAGAGCAGTGTGTCCTAGACCACTGCTTTGAAAAGCTTTTGGTGGTTGCCAGGGCAGATTCACTACTTTCATTAAAAAAATTGCATAAAAATCTTTTTATTTAATACTTTCAAAATGTCTTACTCAAAATCTGCATCCAAGAGCCGCAAGCTTCCAGAGTTCTCTTTTGATGACTATAACCACTGGAGTTTCATGATGATTAATCATCTTGGAGCTATGCATGACCGCATGTTAGAAGTGGTAGAAAGTGGCCCTATTAAGTTTTATTGGACACCTATTGATGATGGCAGATCTGGAGTAGAAACCAGTGCAGATGGAGAAAGAACTGCAACAGTACCCAGACCTGCTAGAGACAAGGTGTTGAAGAAGAAAGAAGAACTCAACAATGATGAGAGGAAGCTACACAATCTGGATCAGGTGGCCAGAACAGAGATAATCGGCACACTCACCAATGAGCTTTGTTGCTCGCTCCATCGATGCTTTTTACACTGTGCATAGTTCGGACGAGCAGGACGTCGTCTAACCAGTTGCTCACCCGTATGTAGAAGGAAACACCTCGTCTGGTCTGGGGAGGACTCTATGGAGGTCGCCGTAGAGATTGATGAGATGAGTATCCCTGAGGTCGTTGGGGCGAGCAGGTGGGTGAGTCGAGAGGTGACCAACTGGATCAATCTTCCCGTGGGGTGACTTGGAAGTTCCTTAGGGAAATTAACCTCCCCATCTCCAAGCCGAATTCTGAGTCTCAAATTCCTAAAGGGATTGTACGTAGATAGGAATGGATTGACTACGCCACTCGCCACCACAATTCCTTCCCACCTCCTGAAAGGATCATGGCTGCTCAAGAGACCCAGTATACAGCGAGCAGGATACCAAGTCTGATCACGGAGAATGACTTAGCTCGTATCCGTTCGGCCTACTGGATTCCTTATGATATTTAGTTATATGCCCCATAAAAAGGAAAAACGACTGATCGCCCACCACCCGGTTGTACATCCATCAATCTTAACGTCCTGAATGCCGGGTTTCCACTGCCTCTACACCCCGTGGTTGGTCGCTTTCTCGAGGATACTAACCTGGCAATCACTCAGATTACCCCGAACAGGTGGAGTAACTTACTTACTTTTATAAATCTCTTTGGGATTGAGGGTTATAAGAACAAGATAAGTACCGTCGAGATACATTACGCAATGACCATCTCTTCGGCTGCCAATGAAGAAGGAGTGGGTGGTACTACATCAAAGCCCGCAGTGGTGTAAAATTGATTGAAGGGGTGCCTAATAAGGTGAAGAGCAGGCACAGGCAGTTCTTCTTTATCGGCGGTAATTGGCGGGTGTCCTCTGACTTTTCTGGCGGACCTGGCCATATCAACTCCCCTGAGGGCTTTGGCGAAATACGGCGTAGGTTACACTTTTGTCTTGTTATGGCCAGGGTGAAACTAATTTTAATTTTTTCTCTTCTGTTGTTTTGCAGGTCCATGTATCTTGAGGTGGGGACATCCTGAGTTGAGTGTATAATTCTTGTACGTCCTCACTGTGATCACTCTTTGGAACGCGAGTGACCACTGTATCAAGTACCACTCCAAGCCTCACTGCCGAAAGCTTGCTTTGTTGACTACGAGTGCTCATCACTTAGAGGCTCAAGCGGCCATCCCGGAAGGTACCTTAGCCTTTTTCCTATCCTGTATATCTTTTTTATTTCTTGGTCGCCTGGTCACCTGGTCGTCTTCTTCATTCTAAACTTTTGTTTTTGTTTATTTTCAGAGCAAAGAGTGACCGTTGTTGTCCCTGAAATTCCGGAGTGCTATCACTTTCTTGCTCGCCGCGTCAAACAGATGGCCGCCGAAGACCCTTCCAAGAAGAAGAAATACGATCCTCCCACTTCTCTCATCAAACTGAGAGCCGAAGAAGACGAAGAAGAGGAAGCTCCACAGGCAAAGGGCCCTGCTCCTCGCCCTGCTCCTCGCTCCTCGCCGCCCGTGGCACAGAAGGATACTCGGGGCAAGAAGAGATTGATTAAGGAGGTTACCCCTGCTCGTAAAGAGGACGACCGTTCAAAGAGGTCCAAAGGATAGTCTCAGGTGAGCAGGAGGGATGCGCCACGCTCCTCGTCTATAGAGGAAGTGAGCGAGAAGCAAATTGTTGGTGTTGTTGTGGCGAGCAGGAGGAGAGGGTCTTCTCCAGACAACTCATACTTGGGCTATGACCTTGTCAAGCTGAAAGAGTAAGTTTTATTCTCTACTGCTCGGCTGGTCGCCACCTTGTTGCTTTTATCCTTTATTAACCTTTACTTTCCTTGATGTAGGTATAAGCCTGAGGAGTACCCTGGGTGGGCAAAGGTACTCCACCAGTTGAGCTGTGTCAAATCTGCCCCTCCCTATCAAGACATCCCTGATTCTTATGTCAGGCGAGCAACCGAGCTCATTCCTCGCCCATGAACCAAGTTGTGTGAGGAGATCGTACAGGGCCAGAGTCTGAGTGACAATGCCCGCCTACTAAGCTACAACGCTAGCCACCAGGCTATTGCTGCTCAGAAGGTCCTCGATCAGTCCATTGAGTTGGAGAGGACCAACCGGGGTTTGGGGAGGAAGATTGACTAGTTCGAGGCAGAGAAGGCTGCCATTCTGAAGAAGAAGGATGAGAAGTTGGCTCGGCTGAAGGGCGAGTACGAGAAAGCCAAACTCAATTGGGAGAGGAGTTTGAAGACTGTTGAGGACCGGGAGAGGGTTGCTCTGAATACCTCCGAGAAACTGAGGTTGGATTTGGGGGTTGCAACTGATTGTCTTCGGGTCCTTGAGACTGAGTTTGTCGGCCTGGTAGAACGGGTCAAATCCTTGAAGGTTCATGTTACTCAGCTGGAGAAGGAGAAGAAACGCATCATTTCCTACACCAACTACGTGAAGGATGTAACCGATAACACAAACTTCGGTTATATCTGTGCATATGCCGATTGTGTAAGGTCCGTGAAGTACACACTTGATAATGGTCTTGACATTATGACTTCGGTCGCAAAGGACTTCACGGACTATGTTATAGAGAACCCTCCTACTGCCGGCATTGATATCCCATTGCTGACCTAGGGGATATGGGTGTGAACTTGGATGTCTTTAAGGACGATGTCCGGGTGATCGCCCCGAAGCTGAGGATTGAGGAAGTGAACAAGGATGCCTCGGTCTTTGATGCCTTGAGCCCCCTCTTCCCAGCCCATTTGGATGAAGTTGGTACTTCTGCTGTGGCTGGCGAGCAGCAGGCCACTGGTCCGGCCACCACCGATGTCGCTCCTCTAATCGAGACCCCATCTGCTCCTCCGGCTCCTCAAAACTGAAGACCTTTGTTTTTACTTTCTAGTTTTTGTATTAGGCTCTTACCTTGTAACCCTTTTTCTTCGGGTGTACTACTTTTTATCTATTAATGAAATGAATTTGTTCTTTTCCATAGCTTGTTTGTGTTAATATTTTCTTCGTACTTGCCCCACTGCTCGCCCCCTTCATTATGCTTCATATTTTTGCTTTAAGTACTTCTCTTTTATTTTTCAAGAGTAAAGTACTTTCTGTTTGCAAATTTGTATGTATGACTTTATGTTGGCCTTCTTGGGTTCTCGAGGAACTTGACCTTCATTAATTGGGCTTTCTGTGGTCCTTATTGGACTTAGCCTTTTTATTTTTTCAATTGAGTCCTGCTGCTCGCCTCATGTTGAGCTTGTGTTTTTTAACACATTCTGCTTCTGGCGAGCAGCTTTTTATTTGAGCGAACAAGTGGGTTTTGTGGGCGAACAGGTGGGCCTTGATGCCTTTCTAAGTTACATCTCAAAACATAATAGAAATACATCAAATGATCATTTATGTTGCTAGATTCTGACAATCTTACTAGCATTCTTAAACTAGAAAATTTTACAAAACTTTAAAATTTACACCTAGATTTACAACGTACAATAGCAATATGCAAAATTTACACCGTCTCTTGACTATTAATAATACTTCTTCAGTAAGGCCACGTTCCAGGAGTATTGGGCCGAGTTGCCTTTCATATCCTCGAGGTCATACGTGCCGTTGTAACACTTGTGAGTTATCCTGAACGGGCCCTCCCAAGTCAGTCCAAATACTCCTGGTGGTGGTGCTAATACTTTTTGGAGCACCAGATCTCCGACTTCAAATTCTCTAATTTTTACTTGCGAATTGTAATATTTTGCGATTCTTTTCTTGTATATCGCGTTTTTTATTTCTGCTGAAATCCTTTTTTCATCGATCAAATCCATCTCCGCAGCCAAAGCCGCGTTGTTCAACTGCTCGTCGAACCCTGCTGTTCGCTCAGTTGGCACCTTGAGTTCTACTAGTGTGACTTCTTCGGTGCCAAATGCCATAGTAAATGGTGTTTCCCTGGTGCTCGTCCTATATGATACCCTGTAGTCCCAGAGTACTTCTGATGGTTAGCACCTCTACTTGATGGTCAAAGAAGTATGGCCGTAGCTTTCTTACACTTATTATCAGTGCATAGGCTAATTTCTCCATCGGTGAATATTTGATTTCTACTTCGTGTAAAGCTTGACTCACATAGTAGATTGACAAGTGAAATTTACCTTCTGCACGAACTAATACCAAGCTGATCGCCACTTCTGAGGTAGCTAGGTACATATACAACTTTTCTCCCGAAATAGGCTTTGACAGTATTTTAGTGTCGTCAAGGTATTCTTTTAGTTGCTCAAACACTTGTTGACAACTACTTGTCCATTGAAACTGTCCTTTCTTGATAGCATCAAAGAAAGGTCGGTCTCTATCACCGGATCTCGAAGTGAATCTATTCAAGGCTGCTAAACATCTAGTGAGCCGTTGGACTTCCTTGACTGATCTCGGTGGCTGCATATCCATGATTACCTTCACCTTCGACGGGTTTGCTTAAATGCCTCGCTGACTGACCAGGTGTCCAAGGAATTTTCCTGAATGAACTCCAAAGCTGCTTTTTTTTATTTAGCTTCATGTTGTAAGCTCGGAGTATTTCAAATGCTTGTGATAAGTGCTCTAGGTGGTCTTCCTTCTTTGGACATTTTATGACTATGTCATCCACGTATACTTCCATCGTCTTACCAATGTGTTCATCGAATATTTTATTGACAAGTCTTTGATATGTGGATCCTATGTTAATCAATCCAAACGACATCCTCTTCCAAAATAACAGGTTTTTTTTTGTGTAAAATGATGTGTGCTCCTGGTCGTCTGGGTGCATTGGAATTTGGTGGTAGCCTGCAAACACATCCATGAATGTGAGGAGCTCGTGCCCGGCCATGTTGTCTACTAGCTGGTCAATGTGTGGAAATGGGAAGTTATCCTTTGGGCCAGCAGCATTAAAGTCGGTGAAGTCAATGCACAATCTCCATGTTCCATTTGGTTTCCGGACTTGCACCGGATTCGCCACCCATTTGGGACATAAAGTTTATTTGATAAGATCGTTATCTAGTAGCTTCTTCACTTCCACATCTAATGCCTCGTACTTGTCGGGTCCAAATTTTCTTCTTTTTTGCTTTACCGGTTTCCTAGTTGGATCAATATTTAGCTTATGGCAAGCATGCTCAGGGCTAATGCCTACCATATCAGTGTGTGACAATGCGAACACATTGAGATTAGATTTGAGGAATTCTTTCATTTTGGATCTTTATGGCTCAGGGAGCTCAGATCCAATAAAAAGTTCTAAATCTTCTCGGTTCGGGTCAACTCTTATTGCCTCCAATTCTTCAACCGGCGTTGCTCTTCTCTTTTGGCTTTTCCAACAAGGATCGATTATGGGTCCTTCTTGATTAAGCTCATCTTCGATCATCATCGGCTCTGCTCCCAGCCTTGGCTCGATATCTTCAACTTCGTTTGGAACAGGCACAACCTCTGCTCCCTGCTGCTCGTTTTGAACCTCCTGCTCGCCTTCACCCTATTGTTTGTCTACTTCTATCATTTATGTGTCTATGGACTTCATGATTTTATCTAAGATGGAAGGTTCGTCTTCAACCCTGCTGCTCGGCTATTCATCCATGATGGACACTTTGTTGTCTTTTGGTTGTAGTTGCAGGAGGCACTCTCGAGCTCTCTTTTGATTACCTTTCACCGTACCTGATCCTTTCGAAGTTGGAAATTTAAGACAATAGTAGTACGTTGAAACGGCTGCTTTGAATTCATTCATAAAAGGGCGATCGAGAAACCCATTGTAGGCCGATTGTTGGTCTACAACAAAAAATTCTACTATTCTAGTCAACCTCCTATTAGGGTTCTCAGTCGATACAAGTTCAACCGATAACGTAACTACACCTAAGGGAATGGTTACATCCTCTCCAAATCCTACTATTTTGTGATTACAATCTTTTACATATTCAGCATAATCTCCTAACTGATCTAGCCTGTTTTTGAACAAGATATTTGTGTAGGAGCCGGTGTCTACTAACAGGCGATAGACTCGGGTTCCCATGATGTTGGCACAGATGATCAATGAGTTATTAAGAGGAGTGAGTATCTCATCCAAGTCTTTTTCGGAGAATGTTAAGTCTCCCGTCTTCTTTGTCGCTGGGTTCACTCCCACCTCTTTAACTTGAACTACGGCCCTTAACTCCGTCTTCCTCTTTCTATTGGACATCTGGGGCCTTCCATCTGAGCAACCTCCTATCGGTCCAGTTGGTTCGAGCATCAAGATTTCTCGTACTAGTTCAGCTGGAGCTGTTATTGTCTTCTTTCCTTTTTTATCCCTCCTGCTCAGTTGCTCGTCACTCTCATCATCTTCCGAACTGGAGGATACTGCTGCTCTTGGTCTCTTTCCCGGTTACCTTTTTATGAACTCTAACAACTTTCCTTCTTTGTAAAACCTCCACAACTACTTCAGAAGGTCCCGATATTTACTTGTGAAGTGACATATGTTCTGATGATATGCATAGTATTTGTTTGGATTTAACTTTCCTCACTTTTGCCGAATCTTCCTAGGCTCTAATAACATGTTTTTTTCTTTCACATTGTTGTACACAGCCTCTACTGACGTAGTTAGGACTTGGTTTAACTTTTCTTTCAAATCTGCTCCATCATTAAAGGCTTTCATGTTTTTGGGAGCTTTGTATTCTCCTCCTGATTTTTTCCCCGACTTTTTTGGGTCAGCCTTATCTTCCAATTCCTTTTGAAGAGTTTCTTGCATTGAAATGTATATGCCAGCTTTATGTCTGAATTCAGCATAGGTCTTGGGGAAGGCCAGATGCATTTCCTTCCATAAGTCGGTTCCTTTCTTGAGTCCAGTCATCACGGCTACAATTTTTGTATCTTCACTTACCATTTCTCCTTGTAATAGGACTTTATCGAATCTTTCGAGAAATTTCCTGTCGGACTCGTCGTCTCTGTTGGTCCCAAAAATATCCAGCGGAAAGCGTTTTTAAGTTTATTTTTAAGAAAACCCTTTAAAGAAATGCTAAAAGAAATTGCAGAAATTTAAAGTGCGGAAAATAAAGAACACAAGGATTTATAGTGGTTCGGACAACAGGTCCTACGTCCACTCTCCCTTTCTCCAAAGGGGACTTACTCTCCAACCAACGTACTCACTAACCACTGGAATTTGGGAAGTACCAGCTCCTTCGTACACTTGCTTACAACAACCTTTCTGGGTGAATAGGTTGATTATAAGATCCAACTAAAAACTCCTAATGAGTATATAAACTTGAATGAACAAGGTGAGTAAGTGGAAGAGTTCGTGTGTTCTTGGTGTGCTCTCGCGCGACTCTTATATATGAACTCAACCAAAATCACTCAAATTTATAGTTGTAGGAATTAACTAGCCGTTGGAAGCTAGAAATTCAAACAACCATAATTGGAGGAATATAATCAATCAAAGATTGATTATATGATTGATTAGTTGACTTTCAATAAAGCAATCAATCAGATCCTCCATCAGTTGACTCTCCAGATTGCCTTCTTCTCCATCATGATCTCCAAAATCTCCTTGTCTCCAGATTACACGCAGCCTCTAAGTGGGTGAACTAATCTGTCTCCCTCATCTGGTCTGGGGAAAGTCTTCTGCCTCTGCTCTGGTCCTCTTCTGGTAAGGTCTTCTGGCAGGCTCCTTTGGTCAGGCTCCTCTGGTCAGACTTCTCTGGTCAGACTTCTCTGGTCAGAGCTCATCTGGCAGACTCCTCTGGTCAGACTCCTCTGGACCTCATCTGCTCTGGTGACTCTTCTGCTCTGGTCTGGACACCTCATCTGGTCACCTCTCTTCTGGTCACCTCCTCTGATCAGACTCCTCTGGTCACCTCTCATCTGGTCACCTCCTCTGATTAGACTTCTCTGGTCACCTCTCATCTGGTCTGCACAGATTTCTTCCCCCTTAACCAAAGACATATTCTAGACTAATCTGTAGCTGACTAACAGGTTCAGCTAGTCCTATTACAAGTTCTTGTTTTAACATCTTCAAAACATCTAATCTATATCCTAACAATTTCCCCCTTTTTGATGATGTTAAAACTGGAAGAACTTTAAATAAAACAAGACAAGAAAAATTTGAAATATCTAAATAGAGATTCTAGCAGGCTAGGTCAACTGATCTTCCCCCTCAAAGTATGCTCAGCTGATATTGGGGCAAAACATCAGCTGGTCTTCTTGTGTATTTGCAGGCAATCAACTTTTTGGTACCCTACTGGGTCCAGGGGGGTTAGCACTATTTTTAGGAAGCCACAAGAATAGATCATCCCTTTTTGAATCAGGTGATCTTATCTTTCTTCCATATATATCCACAAAAACACACTGAACATAAGAAGCTTCGACAAGGTTATTTCTTCTAGAGGCTCTTCTTTTCTTATGAGCTTGTCCAGTAGAAGGAATAACTTGTCTTAATGCAACAGACTTGAAATTCTTTTGATAAGGATAAGTTTTACTAGAACCATCAAAGGTTCCAGCTGGTCTGGCAGATGACTTGAAGGTCCTCTGCAGGTGAGTAGGAGTCATCTGGTTCTGCTTCTTTTGAGAAGATCCAGATTGTCTTCTACTCTGCTGGCCTGGCTGAAGTCTTTTATTCTGGGTATAGCCCTTCTTAAAATTTATCCTCTGCCTTTTGGGTTTTTGAGTTTTAGGACTCATCTGCCCATTAGGCTGAGTTGCCTGGTCAGCTGGACTTTTACCCTTATCAATAAAATTACTAGTCTGTTCTTCTTTCTGAACATGTGAGGATTCAGGTTTGGTATAACCAAGGCCTGTTTTACCATGCTCTCTTTGAGATGAGGCAGCTATATGTGACACAGCATTGTTTGCTATAGTCAGCTGCTCCAGTCTCAGCTTGAGCTTGTCCTCACTATCTTTTACAATTTTGTTTTGATGGAAGAGTTCATCGAACTTAGCTTTCAGCAGAGTACATTCATTATCTTTCTCAATGTTTTCAACAAGCAGCTTTTCTATCAGCTTAGTTTGTTCATCACATCTGGTTTTCAAGTCAGTGGACTCTTCTACCAGTGTTTGAACCTGTTCAGCTGGTAGATCAGTTGGGTTGCCAAAACATTGTGAAAGCTTCTGATTTTCTGCTTTCAACTTTGTGTTCTCTTCTTCCAATTTTTGCCAAAGTTGTATAGTAGATTAGAGATTTAATAGCATCTTCTGCATATCAGACTCCTCTGATTGTCCAGAACAAGAAGAAGATGAAAAATAAGAGGGAGTTCGATCACATACCTCGTCTGTTACCAGACATATCTCTTCGTCTGGTCCATAATTGGATGATGAACCAGAAGTGGATACCTCTTCTTCCTCATCTGCGAAGCTCCTTTTGGAGTGCCTCCTGGTGTCTCTTCTACTGCATCTCTTTGAGCCCATTTCTGCAAAATTTGTTAGCACAACAAATATTTGGGTTTTCAAAAAATGGATCTGCACTGGTGACCACCAAAATAATTTCAAAACAGTGGTCTGTAGGACACACTGCTCTGATACCACTTGTTGGTCCCAAAAATATCCAGCGGAAAGCATTTTTAAGTTTATTTTTAAGAAAACCCTTTAAAGAAATGCTAAAAGAAATTGCAGAAATTTAAAGTGCAGAAAATAAAGAACACAAGGATTTATAGTAGTTCGGACAACAGGTCCTATGTCCACTCTCCCTTTCTCCAAAGGGGACTTACTCTCCAACCAACGTACTCACTAACCACTGGAATTTGGGAAGTACCAGCTCCTTCGTACACTTGCTTACAACAACCTTTCTGGGTGAATAGGTTGATTATAAGATCCAACTAAAAACTCCTAATGAGTATATAAACTTGAATGAACAAGGTGAGTAAGTGGAAGAGTTCGTGTGTTCTTGGTGTGCTCTCGCGCGACTCTTATATGTGAACTCAACCAAAATCACTCAAATTTATAGTTGTAGGAATTAACTAGCCGTTGGAAGCTAGAAATTCAAACAACCATAATTGGAGGAATATAATCAATCAAAGATTGATTATATGATTGATTAGTTGACTTTCAATCAAGCAATCAATCAGATCCTCCATCAGTTGACTCTCCAGATTGCCTTCTTCTCCATCATGATCTCCAAAATCTCCTTGTCTCCAGATTACACGCAGCCTCTAAGTGGGTGAACTAATTTGTCTCCCTCATCTGGTCTGGTCTGGTCTGGGGAAAGTCTTCTGCCTCTGCTCTGGTCCTCTTCTGGTGAGGTCTTCTGGCAGGCTCCTTTGGTCAGGCTCCTCTGGTCAGACTCCTCTGGTCAGACTCCTCTGGTCAGAGCTCATCTGGCAGACTCCTCTGGTCAGAGCTCATCTGGTCAGACTCCTCTGGACCTCATCTGCTCTGGTGACTCTTCTGCTCTGGTCTGGACACCTCATCTGGTCACCTCTCATCTGGTCACCTCCTCTGATCAGACTCCACTGGTCACCTCTCATCTGGTCACCTCCTCTGATCAGACTCCTCTGGTCACCTCTCATCTAGTCTGCACTGATTTCTTTCCCCTTAACCAAAGACCTATTCTAGACTAATCTGTAGCTGACTAACAGGTTCAGCTAGTCCTATTACAAGTTCTTGTTTTAACATCTTCAAAACATCTAATCTATATCCTAACAGTCTTCTTGCTTCAGATCTGCCAACCGGTGTCTTTGTGTTAAATAAGACCCGGCGGTTGAGAAATGGGATAGGAACTCTTTGCTCAGTTGTGCAAAAGAGTTGATGGATCCCGGGGCTAATGTTGAGAACCATCGATGAGGTCTGTCTGCCAGTGTAAGCGGGAAATTACGGCATTGAGTCGAATCTGTAGCCCCCATTGATATTATGAAATCTGAATATTTTGTTAGGTGGACTCTTGGGTCTGTCGTCCCTTCATACAAGCTGATAGCCGAGAACTGTATTTTCTTTTGTACGAGAGCATTCAGGATTACGGAAGATAATTGTGATGATGGCAATACCGTCAATCTGATGCCCCTTTGGGTCTCCAACTATTTCTGCATCTCTTCCACTGCTTTTTTCAAGGCTTACCATTCATCCGGAGGCATTCTTCCATTGGAAGGCTGTTCATCGTGATCAAGTCCAATAACTTCACCACTATACAGTCCCTCTCCAACAGGACGTTTCTCCTATGTAGCTCGCCTAGCAATGTTGAATCTTGTTCGGCACCCCCTCAACCACTTTCAGCCCTAGGCGAGCTTTCAAATAGTAATACCCTTCCTTGACAGCCGAACACTTGGTGATCGTCATCATGTAGTTTACCTTGTCAGGGGTAATGCGATCAACGTAGCCCTCTAGGGCGAACAAGCTCATGATGTCGATCAGGTTCATCCAACTGATGGGAGTGATCTGAGTGATGGCCAAGTTGGTTGCCTCAAGGAATCGACTAATAATTTGGGGGCAGAGGTAGCATTGTCCCGCGATCAACGTATCAATGTTGATTGTCGTGCATCCGGGAAGGGGGTGATCAACTCTTTCTTTTTTCTTGGGAGCCCACATAAAGATGTCATAGGAAATTTTGTACGTCTTCCGTATCAAGTCGAGCTCATCCCAACGAACAATACTCCTAATTATGCTCGCCTGATAGCCGTTCCTCACCAGTTTCAAGACTCGTCTTTCTGGCGGGTTGAAGTTGTTTGCATATTTTTTCGAATATGCTCGCCACTCAAATGGGTGAGCAACTCCAGTGGGGATCTGGTTCTCCATCAGATTAGGGCGTAGGAACCCAATTCCTTTAAAAAAAATTCCCAAGTAAGCTCATCGAATTCCGGATCGAATTTTTCTTTAAATTTGGAACTTGATGATTCCTCCTCGCCTGATTCCCTATGAACTACTTCGATGATCACCTCGCCGGATTGACGAGCACCCATGTCCTCCACCAATCTGACAACGAACTCGACGTTTTGGTCTGTTTCTGATGAAATCTAAAATGGAGGTTGCCCTTCGAAAGGGACTATTTTAATAGGACGATTTTTAGGTTTCGAAAGAGGATTCTTGTTACTTGATTGGGAGGATATGGATTTTTTTTAGAATAATTAAGAAGATGGATGGTTTTTTTGGGTTGATCAAAAGAGAGAACGGCGGCGGCGGCAACATTTTTTCTCAGTGGTGGTGACGGTTCACAAATTCGAGAAGAACAAAAAAATAAAATTGAAAAAGATAAAGTATACAAATATGAATGAAATTAACTACCTTGGAAGATGACATAGTGCCTGGAATGTGAAAAGATGCCGGAAAAGCTCAAAAGGTCGCCGAAAATTATGCTAGATTGGTCGGAATTTTTGAAAATCTGGAATGAAAGTGGGAAAATTTGGCTAATTTCCCAAATTTATACCCTTCCAAAAAAGGGGTAAAATCCCAAATTTTGGAAAAATCATGAGGCCGGAATACAAGAAAACGGGGTCATTTGTGGGCAAAATTAACAACTGGAGGACTTACGTGCAATTATAGGGGCGCGTGGGCGGCGCATAATCATGCCACTCACGTTATCCCTCGGTCAAATCCCCAGTCTCAAAATACGAAAGATTGCAAACAAGTAGCTCGCCCAAGATAAGTAAATCGTCAAAACACTCGTACAAGACAATATCCTAACCCAGTTGCTCGGTCCAAAAGTAGCTCGTCTAATGCCAACATGAGGTCAGGATAGGAGGCATTGTTGATAGGCGAACAACACTTGGAATCAGGTGAGCAGGTTTTGAGCCCAAACCCTAGAATTATGGCATTAACTAACCAAGTCATAAATGACGAGCAAGTATGAGAAAAGGGTGGTGTATAAATCAACTAGAGAGGTGTACATTATGACCACCTGCATATCTGATGACCAACTCCCAGGCGAACAACTCTCATTAAGGAAATAACCCTCCATATCGAGTATACATCAACATAATGGTGGGCGAACAACTTTTGAGTCAACGTTCCAAGAAGCGAACAACCAATAATGAAAGAAACATGATGGAAGTCAACAATCTAGACCCTGACGAACAACTCAGTGAACGAGATAAGATACAAGTGAAGACTTTGTAACTAAGCTTTAGCCAGGATAAGGTCAAACTAGTCAAAGAGACACATGTCAAGCATGCAGGCTTAGAAGTCCAAAGGTTTAGTCCACCACCTACTTGGTGGTGTGTATAAATAAGCTGCTCTCCATTAATGAAAGTTAAGTTCAAATACACAAAAAATCTCCTTATACACACTCATACACCACAAAACGCACACATACGAAATAAATACGTAATCAATACACGTATTTACGATTTTCTAACCCGATCTATCGTATTTACTGTAAACGGTAGTAATCAATCACACGAAATTGTTTGGTAATCTTAATTCGGACTTAAAATTAGTCACTAATCCATGTGATTAGAGTCGATCATCAACACCCACTGCGAATGTCTTAATGATACATAAGCAGGGGACCCATTTTTATTTTAATTGATTGTTTAAATCTGCTTATGTGTCATTAACACATTAACGACGAGTATATAAGTTTGTGCCCACCAGTAGACATGTGATCAATTCTATATACTTCTAATGCACATAAAACAAAACCAAAAAATAATTAATTTGAAATATATAATCGTTGATTTGACTAAAAAGTGTTTAATTACCCATTTCAACTAATCTACCACGTTTTCTTGAAATAATCGTTCGAGCATGCTTTGCACAATTCTCTGAAAATGTGTTCATAGGTTTACTAAAAATAAATAATATAAATTGAACAATGAAATAAAAATCTATCAATTATTTTTTAAAACTTACTACTGTGTATCTTTCTTGCCGACTGAACGCTAAAGCAAACTCGACATACAAATTGTTAGAAATATAAACTAACATATATTGTCATGGCTCACACTTTTTTAACAACAATTATTTTACATAATATTAAATAGGTATTAAAAATACTCAATGAGGTATTATGTTTCCCAACAACTGAGTAATCATTATCACTCATTTGCATTTGCAGAGTAAATGTCGAATCAGGTAATAGTATTCGAGATGTTTTCTGCAAAAAAGAATATTTATCTAATGTAAGATTATAGAATTAAAAAAATTGATTATCTTTATGTAAGCTATAATCAAAGTGATAATATAAATATTGCATAATGTTATTATACGCACAATTACATAATAATATAAAATACATGTAATAATCACAAACCAAATTTTGAACTGCTGAGTAGAAATATATGAGTTAATTCAATTGCTACTCTTAATTCAATTGCTACTCTTAATTCAATAAATAATCAATGATAATTAGTATTATTTCAATTGGAGAAGACTAATTCTATTTTGGGATAAAATTAATTTTTATTGAAATTATGATTATACATAAATATTATATACCATATTATTAATACATAATATTGTAATAATTAATCACAGCGGCATAGATCAAACAATTATATTTTTTCATAATTTATGTTTGATTAGCAATATACATTTATGTAAATATAAAAAAAAAAAACTGATCAGAATGTAAAGGATAAATAAACCTCGATCAGCTCCCATTATAAAATTTTAAATTTTATTATGCAACACATAAATAGTTCATATTTTGAATAATTTCCATTGATATCAACAATTTATTTCAATATTTGGTGGGTTGTAAATAACCGTGTATATTGTTATACATCCATTGTATAATTATAACTAAATATTGTCAAATTATTATTAAATTAAAAAAACATTATTCATAAAATTTGCGACACACTGAAAAATTGCAATATGATACAATCATACGATTAAAGATCCAAACATAATATCTGGAAATGTAAGTTCGTATAATTTTATTAATTCATAACAGAATTATATAATATAATATATTTTAACAAACTAATTATTATAAGCAACATTCTTCAAAATTTCTAATTCTTCCTTCATACTCTCCAGCTCATATAAATTAACATCACTAACTCTGATATTATAAATCCCTTAACATGAAGAATTGCAAAATATGAAGCATCGTCATCAACTTCATTAAGTGTTGAACGAACACAGCCTTCTATCATGTGTGAACGTTTATCATGATCTATGGTTACAACCTAAAAAATAGAACACAGTCACGTAACATTCTATCATGTATAAACTTTGGTGCCATGTTGAGTTTTTTTAGAATTTTCTTCAATAATGACTTGAAAGGGATAGATACTACAATCTCATTCATTCTAAAATTCTTGTAATGAATTAATCACACAATTTGGCAGGACACTTAACATTTACATGTATTATAAAAAATACAAATACAAAAATAAAAAAAATAAAAAGTTTAAAAACGAAAAACACCAAATTCTAAATTTAAAAAAAATGAAAAAAAAAATATAAATATCCAAACAATATGAATACTTGCATTTTTTTTCTTTTACAAATTGATTCAAAATCAAAGGCAATACTAACGTGATATACCATAAAAATCAAGAAAATATATGTAATCCAATAAATTTCACAACTAACACTTAAAAAAAACAACACACGTCGATAACTGCATAGCATGCACTCATAGCCTCGTGTACTCCTTTTTTTTTTAATTCAGAACAATAAAAAATGGCAAAAAAGAAAAAAAATATTATGTTTGACTACAAAATTTTGACGACCAAACTATAGGAAATTGTATCTTACGTACCTCAAAAGATACAGCGATTGAGAGAAATCGAGAGCGAAAAAAATTAAAAGAGTTGCAAAAATTAAGTTATAAAAAAACTAAGTGAATATGACATAAATAATTGAAGTTTGGTAAATCTAAAAATCAAAGAATTATGATAATCTTTTTAATATTACATAGATTGCTACACGGATTTAATATTGTTTCGGGATTTAGGTGGGCGTGTGAAGTCATGACTTTACGCCCACAAGATGTAAAGTCTTGGATGATAATAAAAGTGTGTGTTTGTTTTGGGATTTTAATAGGGTGAAATTTTACTTTATGTCAAATCAAGTGTAAAAGTAAAGTAAGATGTGTAAGAGAAAAGTAGGAAAAAGAGTGTAAGTGAGAGAAAAGTAAGAAAGATAGTGTAAGTGAGAGAAAAGTAAGAAAGAGAGTGTAAGTGAGAGAAAATATGTATTATAGGTGTAGATGAAGAATGAGATGTAAAAACGGGATGTTACATCTCTAACTAGAATGGAGCGGGGGCCGGAAAATTCTAGTCCTATTCGTGTGAATCCCAAAACAAACAAGCCCTACAAAAATATTTCCTTAGTTATTAATATATGTGTGTGTATATATATATATATATATATGTATATATATAATTAAGCAAAGTTGACTAATTAATTAAAACAATTCACTGTTTCTAAAACTATAGAGAATGTTACATGGATTTGATAATTAATGAATCGATTCAAAATAATTTTTTCATAATTATTGAATAATATAATTAAGCAAAGTTGAGTAATTAATTTAAAAATTACACTATCACCATTAATTATTCTCATATAACTATCGAAAATAGTTGATATAAGTATTCCTTAATTTTTTTTATATATAATTCAATAAAGTTGACTAATTGATTAGGCGTGAAATTGTCATGATTCGTAGCTAGAAACGCCCTAGTTTTGGTCGAATTTATTGAGTTTTTAGAGCCAAATGAGTACTATTTCTATACATTGATGAATTTGTCTCTTTGATACTCATAGGTGAATCGAGGACGAAAAATGGAGTTCGTAGGACTTTGAATCGACTCAAACGGATGCCCGGATGAGAAGATATCAAAGAAATACGATTGGTATTAGTACGTGTGAAGAAAAGTGTTAGTTGCAAAGGAAGGAAGGTTCATTCGAGCATCATCACTCGAGCGCCCCGCTCGAGTGACGTAGATCGAGCGCTAAAAACATACAGAACGTTTGGGCCGCTCGAGGGAGATAGCTCGAGCGCCCCGCTCGAGCACCAGAACTGCACGACCAAGAGAGCTCGAGCGCCCCGCTCGAGCACCAGATCCGCTCGACCACAACAGCTCGAGCGACCCGCTCGAGTGGGTCTGCTCGAGCGCTTCCAAGGCATTTTCTCCAACTTACGTTTTTCGGCCCACGAGTTCACGAATCGGCCTTTTGCCTATATATACCTCTTCCAAACACGTTTTGAAGGAACCCCGAACTTTAGAAATAACTTTTAGACTTAGTTTTTGGAGAGGAAGGAGAGAAGCAAGTTTACGTTTACGTTTTGTTGAGGTTTTTTGTACGAATTCTTAGTTTCTTTTAGTTTATTAGTTTCTTTTCGTTAGTTTGATTTCTTTAAACACTTTGAAACTTCGTTTGAGTTAATTAAATTTCAGTTCTCAGATTTATTTTCTTTTAAAAACCCTAGTTCATGTTTCATATTTTCTTTCTTCAATTCATTATGTTTATGTTCATTGTTTCTTCTATTGCTTTTATGTTTGTCAAAGCCATGTCTGGCTAAAACCCTTGCATGCTTAGGGTAGGATGAACTCGTAGAAGTAGGTTGTGGGTATGTAATTAGGGTAACTTGTGACGTTAGGTTTTAATTCTCTTAGTTAATGAATTCTTATAATTAATCTTAACTTTACTTTTGAATTTCGTTCGAAAAGTGTTAGAGAGAGGATGACCGTATCACTCAATAACAATTAGTAGTCTTGACGAGAAAGTTTAGAAAGGGTTAATTCATTTACCAGTTTAGCGAAGGAGGACGACCGCATCACCTTAGTTAAATTAGGGTCTCATTAATTGAGCACAATCTATTAACTTGTTAGTGGATTAGTGAAGTCGAGTGTTAGGGTAAAATATTAGGGTTTAGAATCTTGAGCTTTCACCTTGCATTCGTAGACTTAGGTTAATTCTTGAGTGTCACAGTTATTCTGATTATGTACCTGCTCCGTTAGTATACGTAGGGATTCCTATCTTAAGCATCACCATCTCTCATTAGAACACAACCCTTAGTTAATTAGATTTCTTTAGTATTTTAGTTTACTTAGTTTATTTTAGTCTTTTAATTAATCTTTCCAAAAATCCAAAAACAACACACTCATATTAACTACGACGCGTAGATCTTCAGGGATCTGTTCGCATATACACTTTCCCTTGGGTTCGATAATACTTGGTCCCTATACTTACTCTTGCTACAGTGAACCCGTCCGCTTGCGGGTGAGCGACTAGTAGAAGCTAGTATTTTCGGTTCAAGTCAATGGCGCCGTTGCCGGGGATGGTGTTATATGCTTTTTGAATAGGACTTGTCGATAGCTTAGTAGTTAGTAGTGAGTGCTTTCTTTTCTGTTTTATTTTTATTTTTATTTATTTGGCAGTTGCGTTTTGATCCTTCTGCTAGTGTTTCAGGTTTATGAAAACACGCTCACAAGGCAATACGAGCGAAGAGAGGTTACCTGCAGATCCTGAGACAATAGCTAGAAGGAACCGAGCCTTCTTGAGAAGAATGACTACTGCCGCGGGAAACAAAGACAAGATTTCTGATGAACTTGGGGAGTTAGACAAAATAGCTGCAGAGTATACTGCTCTTGTGGAACGGGCAGAGGGTGCCAATGGAAACAGCAGTAATCAGCAGATACCCATAGGGGGAACTGAGAGCCCACACCCGAACCCACAAGACACAATCAACTCTGCACAAACACAACCCCAAAACCAGAACCAAAACCCTGCTTACCCACAAAACCCAAATAACCCTTTCAACAACCCAGTATACCAACATTACCCATACCCACCTTATCCTTACCCACCATACCCGTATCCTCCACCCCCAGTCTATAATCAACCACCTGTTTACCCACCACCACCCCAACAAGTACCAGTACCTGCTGCTAATCCTCAACACGTTCCTCAGAACGTAGATCACAATATGGCTATTCGAGGGAGGTTCGCGGCACAACCGCAGAGGTACTATGATGGAGTGGCTTTGCCTCCGGTTGAGGCGAACAACTTCTCGATATCCCCGGGGATTTTAAAGCTGCTCACCGAGAATCAATTCAAGGGGGTGATCGGGAAGGAGAATCCTCATACACACTTGAGGAGCTTTCTCATGATAGCCTCCACATTCAATTACAATGGCATGACTGAAGATGTCAAGAGGCTTAGGCTGTTCCCATTCTCATTGACGGGAATAGCCAAGGAGTGGTAAGATAATACACTCCCACGGGGAGGTATTACCACTTGGGCCGAGCTCGAGCATCTGTTCCTCGAGCGATTCTACCCTCCATCTAGGACAATCAAGGCTAGGATTGAGATCTCTTCCTTTCGCCAGAAGTCTGGAGAGGATTTACGCCAAGCGTGGGAGAAATACTCAAACATGCTGATTGAGTGCCCGCAGCATGGGTACAACGAGGGAGACATTATGGCATTCTTCTACAGTGGTGCCAACAAGGCGGGGCAAGACCATTTAGACGCCTGTGCGGGCGGAGCATTCCTGAATCAAGGCATATAGAGGTGTAGGGAGATCATGGACAACATTGTCACGAATACCGGTGCTTGTGGTGTGGATGCAGATTTTCAGAGAGTGCATCAGGTTGAAGAGGGAGAAGGAACGAGAAGGTTATTGAAGGCCATTATGGAGAAGATCAACAACCTCGAGTTGGGGAAGAATTTGGTTGGAGAGCATGCAGTAGAGAATGATAGAGTAGACCAGCCAAGTGGACAGCAAGAGGTAGCCAATTATATGGGAGGTTCGTATTACAATCAGAATGGCTACCAAGGTGGAAATCAGTATGGAAGGCCTCCTTATGGCCAACCATTTGCACCTCCAGGCCCACAACCACCTCAAAATCAATGGAGGAACACACAAGGAGTTCAAGGAGGCCAGCAGCCTCCTCAAAACACATGGAGGAAAAATGAGAATTTTTCTTATGCTAACCCAAAAGCTGGTGTTACTGTTCCTGCAGGTGTTGATCCGGGGTCAAAACCTCCAGGTGGAGAAGGCGGTGCATCAACCGAGGAGATGTTGAGAGCGATCCTTCAGAAGGTGGAGGAAGGAAGTAAGAGGTTGTCATCCTTGGAGTACGATGTGAAGGAGTTGCATAAGAAGGGTGATCAACGTGATCAAGAGCTCCAGAAGATGAATGTTGAGTGGACTAGAACTCAACAAGAGAACAATCGAAGGTTCACTTCTTTAGAGTTCCAGATGAGCCAGATTGCAAAGTCAGTGAATAGAATGCCGGAGGGGAACCCGAAAGAGCATTGCAAGGCGATCCAGCTGAGAAGTGGAACCAATTATGAAGGTCCTCAGATGCCTGCTGATTCTGAGACGCCCCAAGTTGAGAAGGGGATTGAAAGTGAAGGGATTGAGAAGCATAAAGATGTGGATGAGTCCCATCAGAGCAAAGAGCTTGAAGAGGAAGGCCTTGTGAAGGGTGAGAGAGTTCCTAAGTGGAAAAAGGCAAAGGAAGCAAGGGAGAAAGTGAAAGAAACAGAAAGAGATGAATGGGGGGTGCCCAAATCTGTGATACCCGTCCCATATCCACAACGCTTCATGAAAAAGAAGCTTGACGAAAAGTTTGCTAAATTCCTTGATGTTTTTAAACAATTGCATATTAATATTCATTTTTATGATGCTTTGGAACAGATGCCGCATTATGCAAAGTTTCTGAAGGACTTGATTGCGAAAAGACGGCGAGTGGATGAGCCGAAGTTGGTGCAGCTGAACCACGAGGTGAGTGCATTAGTGCACAAGGCACTTCCACCGAAGTTGAAGGATCCCGGGAGCTTCACGATTCTTTGTGACATTGGGAACGGGATCAAGAAGGGAGCGTTGTGCGACCTCGGAGCGAGCATCAATCTCATGCCGTTGTCGCTTTTCAAGAAGTTGGAAGGTGGTGAACTTCAACCCACAATGATGACGCTTCAACTAGCCGACTGGTCTATTACTCGACCTCAAGGTGTGGTTGAAGACGTCCTAGTGAGAGTTGGAGATCACATTTTTCCAGCCGACTTTGTAGTGCTAGAGATGGAGGAAGATGAACACGTTCCATTGATCTTGGGAAGACCGTTCTTAGCTACGGCGGGGATGGTGCTAGACGTGGCAAATGGGAAGATTACGTTGAAGGTTGATGATCAAGAAGTGAAGATCTCCCTATATGAAGCCATGAAGCACCCGAAGGAGGATGAGAGCTTGTATTGCATGGATGCCATTGATCCTAGTGTTGAAGACACACCTTCTATCCCTAATCCTTCTCATATTTATGATTTTGTTAGTCCTTCACTTGATTATTTAACCCATGAGCATTATGATCTTGATTATTCTGATAGGGATAAAGTGAAGAAGTTGAAGGATGAAGAGGTGAAGAAAATGGACGTGGTCCAGCTAGAGGGAAAAGGAGGAGTTAAGAAGAAGAAGTCAAAATTCAAGAACTTGTTTGGTAAGACTCCTCCAGATAAAGGAAAGAAGGAGTTGAGACCCATAACACTTGGGAATGAGAAAAGAGGAAAGGAACTCATGATGGAGGGACATCAAGGAAAGGAGTTCAAACACCACTCGTATGAGAGTAAGGGAGGTAACTTTGAGTATGATGTCCCATAAGCTCCTTTGAGCTCGGTCTGGCATGAGGACCTTAAAAATAGCGCTGAATGGGAGGCAACCCATTTTTATTTGCTTTTGAGTGTTTTTAGTTTTTTTTTCCTTTTATGTTATTAGGATGTTGTTGAGTCGTATGTTTAACCTCGTATTTGAGTAAGTTGCTTGTAGGCTTGTCTCGAAGGAATGCCAAAGGAGTGGAGATTGAAGGATCCAACTTGAGACAAGGGAGTGTGCAAAGCTATTGAGAGAAATTGAACTGTTTGGTTGAGGTAACCCACAACCCCAAACTTAGAACTCTAGTAAGGTCGAAGTTTGGGGGGTGGAGTTTTTTTTATTTGTTTTCTGGTTACATTGCACATGCATGCACGCCCTTATCTTTGAGTTGAGTTTGGTTGATTAGTGGTTTGTTGAGATACTCCTTGGGGTGATTTTGATTTGACTCGCTATTGCATATTTTATGCTTATTGACCCCTTCTACTTGTTGGTTGCTATCTTTGAGTATGATTTGATTAGTTGATGAGTTTTGAAGTTGAGTCAGGAATTTTATTGTGTGAGAATTGAGTTAGAGTTGATTTGGGAGAGAACCCGTATGCTTATAAATTTTTCTTTTGAGTGCTTGTGTGATGATTGTGAGAATGCACTAGACTAGCATGGATGTGAAAGCTGTGAGATTTGAGCCTTATGAGATTTTGATGTATGAATTAATCTCTTTGTTTGTGAGTGGATCGTCACCTTAGAGGATGCTAGAACTTGTGTGTGCTCTTGCTTCTTGATTGTGTCTAGTTTGATATGCCGAATAGGATCTTAGGCCATCTTTGATTTAATTGAGTCACTTAGCCAAAAATTTCCTTACCAATGACATGTATCCCTTGTTAGCCCCTTTGAGCCGAAAGCCTATTTTATTTGCTAGCACATATGAACACTATTCCAATTCCTAAGCCTTTTTGTCCCAATTTGAGTGGAGAATAGGAAAGTGTGAATGTTGAAGGGATTGAGTTGAGTTGAGAAAAGTAATTATGATGGTTGAGTGGTGATAAAATAAGGGTGTGAATGAGATTTGAGTTGTGGGAAAGAAAAAAAATTTGAGAATGAGCAAAAGAAAAAATGAGCTCATGTGTTTGTGCGAAAAAAAAAAAAGTGAAAAGAGTTAGAAAAAAAAAATTGAAGTGTTGAGGAAAGTGGAATTGAAAGAGTGTTGATTGAAAATGTTTGAAGTATTCTGTTCCTAATCTCGAAGTGCCAAAGTTTGACTTTCTATTCTCCATTCACTTAAGTCACTTACCCATATTGTTATCCCACCTGTCCAAAGAGCCTACATTACAACCTTGAGAAAGTCCTTTTTGAATCGGCATTGATTTCTAGAGTACGGTCGAAGTTAAGAGCACTTACAAGCCTATGGCTTCCAATTTGTGTGATTGATTGTTTGAGTGAGTCCCTTGATCATTGTTATACACTTGTGAGGGAGCGAAACACATCGTTGAGTGCACATCCATGCTTGATCTTGGTGTTTCTTGTTATTGTTGCATGTGTATGATAAAAGAAAGTGAGTGAGTATACGGGTGGTTGACTTTTGAAGCTTGAGTTCATTAGCTTGCATGATTGATTTTTTTTACTCATCCCTAACAATTTCACTTGACTTATTATTTCATTGCTTGGGGACAAGCAATATGGTAAGTTTAGGGGGGGGGGTGGTTGATTAGGCGTGAAATTGTCATGATTAGTAGCTAGAAACGCACTAGTTTTGGTCGAATTTATTGAGTTTTTAGAGCCAAATGAGTACTATTTCTATACATTGATGAATTTGTCTCTTTGATACTCATAGGTGAATCGAGGACGAAAAACAGAGTTCGTAGGACTTTGAATCGACTCAAACGGATGCCCGGATGAGAAGATATCAAAGAAATACGATTGGTATTAGTACGTGTGAAGAAAAGTGTTAGTTGCAAAGGAAGGAAGGTTCATTCGAGCATCATCACTCAAGCGCCCCGCTCGAGTGACGTAGATCGAGCGCTAAAAACATACAGAACATTTGGGCCGCTCGAGGGAGATAGCTCGAGCGCCCCGCTCGAGCACCAGAACTGCACGACAAAGAGAGCTCGAGCGCCCCGCTCGATCACCAGATCCGCTCGAGGGAGATAGCTCGAGCGCCCCGCTCGAGCACCAGATCCGCTCGACCACAAAAGCTCGAGCAACCCGCTCGAGCGGGTCTGCTCGAGCGCTTCCAAGGCATTTTCTCCAACTTACGTTTTTCGGCCCACGAGTTCACGAATCGGCCCGTTGCCTATATATACCTCTTCCAAACACGTTTTGAAGGAACCCCGAACTTTAGAAATAACTTTTAGACTTAGTTTTTGGAGAGGAAGGAGAGAAGCAAGTTTACGTTTACGTTTTGTTGAGGTTTTTCGTACGAATTCTTAGTTTCTTTTCGTTTATTAGTTTCTTTTCGTTAGTTTGATTTCTTTAAACACTTTGAAACTTCGTTTGAGTTAATTAAATTTCAGTTCTCAGATTTATTTTCTTTTAAAAACCCTAGTTCATGTTTCATATTTTCTTTCTTCAATTCATTATGTTTATGTTCGTTGTTTCTCCTATTGCTTTTATGTTTGTCAAAGCCATGTCTGGCTAAAACCCTTGCATGCTTAGGGTAGGATGAACTCGTAGAAGTAGGTTGTGGGTATGTAATTAGGGTAACTTGTGACGTTAGGTTTTAATTCTCTTAGTTAATGAATTCTTATAATTAATCTTAACTTTACTTTTGAATTTCGTTCGAAAAGTGTTAGAGAGAGGACAACTATATCACTCAATAACAATTAGTAGTCTTGACGAGAAGGTTTAGAAAGGGTTAATTCATTTACCAGTTTAGCGAAGGAGGACGACCGCATCACCTTAGTTAAATTAGGGTCTCATTAATTGAGCACAATCTATTAAATTGTTATTGGATTAGTGAAGTCGAGTGTTAGGGTAAAGTATTAGGGTTTAGAATCTTGAGCTTTCATCTTGCATTCGTAGACTTAGGTTAATTCTTGTGTGTCACAGTTATTCTGATTATGTACCTGCTCCGTTAGTATACGTAGGGATTCCTATCTTAAGCATCACCATCTCTCATTAGAACACAACCCTTAGTTAATTAAATTTCTTTAGTATTTTAGTTTACTTAGTTTATTTTAGTCTTTTAATTAATCTTTCCAAAAATCCAAAAACAACACACTCATATTAACTACGACGCGTAGATCTTCAGGGATCTGTTCGCATATACACTTTCCCTTGGGTTCGATAATACTTGGTCCCTATACTTACTCTTGCTACAGTGAACCCGTCCGCTTGCGGGTGAGCGACTAGTAGAAGCTAGTATTTTCGGTTCAAGTCACTAATTAATTTCAATATTATTGTAATTCGATATAAAAATTCTCCAAGTAATTAAATTACGAATTAAAGATTGCAAAATTATAATGGTATCTGAATTATTTGTTATAAATGATATCTAATTCCATATTAAGTGATTAACTTTTATTATAGTCAATAATAAAATGATGAACTTAGACAAAATAATTTAAATAATATAATTAAGCAAAGGATTCAATATAATTTTTCCTTAATTATTGAATAATATAATTGAGCAAAGTTGACTAATTGATCTAAAAATCACACTATCACCGTTAATTATCATCATATAAATACCGAAAATAGTTGATATAAGTATTCCTTAATTTTTTATATTATTTTCAGTAAAGTGACTCATTTATTTCAATAATCTGGTAATTCGGAATAAAAATCTTCCAAGTAATTAAATTACAAATTAAATATTGCAAAATTGTAATGATGTATGAATTATTTGTTATACACGATATCTAATTTCATATTAAATTAGTGATTTTTATTATAGTTAATAATAAAATGATGAATCTGGACAAAATGATAGAATACATTAAACAAAATTAAACACAATCATTATACCGAATATCATTAATTATTCTCATATAACTATCGAAAATAGTTGATATAAATATTCTTTAATTTTGGATATCTAATAAAGTAAAGTTGACTAATTAGATACCAAAAATCCGGTAATTAATATTATAGTCAATAGTAAAATGATGAATCTGGACAAATTAAGAGAATACGTTAGACGAAATTATATCAAATAATTATATCTAATACCATTAATTATCCTCATATAACTATCGAAAATAATTGGTATAATAAATCCTTAATTTTTTTATATCTTATAATTTAAAATTGAATAATTAATTTTAATAATCAGATAATTAATTAAAAAAATCATCTAAGTCACTAAATTACAAATTAAAGATTTTAATATTATATTCAATAATAAAATCATAAATCTGGATAAATTGAGAGAATACATTAAACAAAATTATACAGAATAATTATAATGAATATTATTAATTACTCTCATATCACTACCAAAAATAGTTGATACAATTAGTCCATAATTTTTTTTATATCTAATTAAGTAGAATTGACTATTTAGATATCAATATTTGGTAATTAATTAATATTATGATCAATAGTAAAATTATGAATCTGGATAAATTGGAAGAATAAATTAGATGAAAATTATACTGAATACCATTAGTTATCCTCATATATCTACTGAACATAATTGATTTAATAATCCTTTAATTTTTTAAACCCAATTAAGAATAGTTGACTAATTAATTTTAATAATTAGGTAATTAATTAAAAATTCTCTAAGTCATTCAATTACAATTAAAGACTTTAATGTTATATTCAATAATAAAATTAAGAATCTGGACAAATTGAGATAATTGTTGGGATATATTAGTTTTGATAATTTTCCAAAACAACATGTAATAGGTTTGAAAGCAGTCAGGATAGTATCTTTTAGTTTCAGGTCAGGCTAGGTTGTTTCTCAGGAGAACAGGTTATCAGTGGAGGAAGAACTCAGCTGAGGGGGAACCCTACTGAGAGGAACTCAGCTGAGGGGGAACTCTACTGAGAGGAACTCAGTGAGGGGGAACTCACTGACACAGCCTAAGGAAGTCAAAATAACATCAAAAAGAGAACAGACTGAAGCCATATCAGAAGACCTGAACCTGAAGAGAAGCCTGAAGGAAGTCCCACTGAGTATAAACCTAACTTTCTAAGCTGGTCAGTGGACTACTCAGTGAAGAGCATGATCAAGAGGATCAGTGCTGTGCCTAGTAGGACCTGAAAGAGTCAGGCTACTGAGGCTGGGAAGCTTGACAATTTGCCTTATGTCAACTCCCCTGAGTGGACTTCAAGTCTACTGAAGGAAGTCCACTAAGAAGACTTAAAGTCCAATGATGGTTCCTAAGAAGACTTCAAGTCTACTGAAGAAAGGTATCCTGAGAGGATTACAAGTCAGCTGAAGACAAGTCGCCTGAAGTCAGGACTACCCTGATCAAGTACCCTGAAGAAAAGAGCCGTTGGACTCAGTCCACGTGGACCAATCAAGTCAAGGCAGCAAATCTGACAAAAGCTGACAAAGGCCATACTTTACTGAAAAGGAGAATTTTACTCCAGAGATAGTCTGGATTTGAATGTTACTCTCTCCAACGGTAACATTCAAATCCACACTATAAATACAAACTCAAGCTTCATTACTAAAAAAGCAAGGAGCTGATGTGAGAGTGGTGCGTTTCAAGGGAGGCATAAGGAGGCACCATCTCCATCAAGAACACTGACCTGAGTTCTTCATAGTCATATTTGAGTGTTCCAGTTTGTATACTCGAGCTCATCATATACATCCTAAGCTTAGAGAGATTTTCCCAACCTTAGCTTAAAGGCTAAAACCATGTAAGGGAAAATCTCACCTAGTTGGAGAGAACCAAACCAAACTAAACCCTTTCCAGAATAGTGTTAGGTGTTGCAGTGAGGTGAGGAGAGGCAGTCCCTGAGTGAAGAGGGGTGTGAGGCCAGTTCGAGAGGCAGCTCCGCGGAGGGGTGTGAGTCCAGTTGTGAGTGCACCTTGGCACGTTAAAAACAAGAATCCCGGGTAGTGGATTTCCTGTTAAATCAGGCAGTGGATGTAGGAGCTTGAGCCTCCGAACCACTTTACATTGTTGTGTTCATTTATTGCTTTACTGACTTGCATAATATCAGTGTTAAAACAAAAATTTTCCTAAATTCTCATAGTGTCCTTATTTATGAAAGAAAACGGGACCAACAATTGGTATCAGAGCAGGTTGTTCACATGACCACTGATCTAGTTTTTATTTTAAGAAAATTGGTCAACCTAGCAGATCTTAAATGTTTTTAAACTATGGGAATTTTTGCATGTTTCAAACTATTACAAGTGCTCTGACCTCATTCTTGTAATAGAAAATCTTTTTGTTAGAAGTTTTGGAATCATCAAAAAGGGGGAAATTGTTGGGATATATTAGTTTTGATGATTTTCCAAAACAACATGTAATAGGTTTGAAAGCAGTCAGGATAGTATCTTTTAGTTTCAGGTCAGGCTAGGTTGTTTCTCAGGAGAACAGGTTATCAGTGGAGGAAGAACTCAGCTGAGGGGGAACCCTACTGAGAGGAACTCAGCTGAGGGGGAACTCTACTGAGAGGAACTCAGTAAGGGGGAACTCACTGACACAGCCTGATGAAGTCAAAATAACATCAAAAAGAGAACAGACTGAAGCCATATCAGAAGACCTGAACCTGAAGAGAAGCCTGAAGGAAGTCCCACTGAGTATAAACCTAACTTTCTAAGCTGGTCAGTGGACTACTCAGTGAAGAGCATGATCAAGAGGATCAGTGCTGTGCCTAGTAGGACCTGAAGGAGTCAGGCTACTGAGGCTGGGAAGCTTGACAATTTGCCTTATGTCAACTCCCCTGAGTGGACTTCAAGTCTACTGAAGGAAGTCCACTAAGAAGACTTAAAGTCCAATGATGGTTCCTAAGAAGACTTCAAGTCTACTGAAGAAAGGTATCCTGAGAGGATTACAAGTCAGCTGAAGACAAGTCGCCTGAAGTCAGGACTACCCTGATCAAGTACCCTGAAGAAAAGAGCCGTTGGACTCAGTCCACGTGGACCAATCAAGTCAAGGCAGCAAATCTGACAAAAGCTGACAAAGGCCATACTTTACTGAAAAGGAGAATTTTACTCCAGAGATAGTCTGGATTTGAATGTTACTCTCTCCAACGGTAACATTCAAATCCACACTATAAATACAAACTCAAGCTTCATTACTAAAAAAACAAGGAGCTGATGTGAGAGTGGTGCGTTTCAAGGGAGGCATAAGGAGGCACCATCTCCATCAAGAACACTGACCTGAGTTCTTCATAGTCATATTTGAGTGTTCCAGTTTGTATACTCGAGCTCATCATATACATCCTAAGCTTAGAGAGATTTTCCCAACCTTAACTTAAAGGCTAAAACCATGTAAGGGAAAATCTCACCTAGTTGGAGAGAACCAAACCAAACTAAACCCTTTCCAGAATAGTGTTAGGTGTTGCAGTGAGGTGAGGAGAGGCAGTCCCTGAGTGAAGAGGGATGTGAGGCCAGTTCGAGAGGCAGCTCCGCGGAGAGGTGTGAGTCCAGTTGTGAGTGCACCTTGTCACGTTAAAAACAAGAATCCCGGGTAGTGGATTTCCTGTTAAATCAGGCAGTGGATGTAGGAGCTTGAGCCTCCGAACCACTTTACATTGTTGTGTTCATTTATTGCTTTACTGACTTGCATAATATCAGTATTAAAACAAAATTTTTCCTAAATTCTCATAGTGTCCTTATTTATGAAAGAAAACGGGACCAACAATAATACATTAGACAATTATTTTAGTGCAACTTGGAAGCCATAGTACATAAATAAACGCAATCAATTTAATTGAATTGAAAGACAAAAATCAGTAGAAATAAAAAAAAAGGATACATTGTATTTCATTGGTTTATATGATTTACATTGATTTCTCCAAAGAAAAAGTATAATATCTTGGTAAAAATATGACTACGAGAATTCAAATACACACGATGTTTCTTATCGGTGTAAAGATTTCTAAATTAATAAATACCAACATGCAGATACACGGTATCTACGATAAGCAAGAAGGAGAACAAACTCTTAATTGTAAGAATATTCCATCCAAACGTGCTAACAATCTGCAAAAAGTGAAACGGACAGACGAAGAACAACGACTCACATCTAAAGAAAACAAAAATAACGATAAAATAGGTCATAAATAAATTCACATCGAAAACCTGAATAAAGATGCAGGCAATCTACAAAAACATAAATGGAGAGATAAAGATATACGATTGTCCTCCTATATCTACATAAAAAAAATAACAATAACGGGAAAACAAATTGAAAGCAAAATATGATATTCAATAGGGATGAATGAAATTGGAGGAATTGGATGGTTGAAAAACTGAATAGAGGTAATGAATCTATAGAAGAATTGTACAGAGATGGACGACATAGATCACTGCAAAAAAAAATGAGCGGAAGAGATGAAAAATGGAAAAGTGAAATGTTGAGAGAAGAGAGTTGGAGGAATAGAGAAGTATGGTGGTTGCCTCATAGGTGGAAAAAAGTTTATAAATATAGTGTTATGATGATTGATATATATTATTGTTTGAGTTTTATTGTGTTTGAGTGCATGATATGCATTTAAATATTGAAAAAAATATTTCAAGCAAAAATCAATAATACCCCAAGAAGTTATCAATAATACACAATTGCAAAAAAAAAAAAAAAAAAAAAACTAAAACATATAGTTCGTCGTGTTAATGTGTATTTTGAAAAAAAATTAAAATTGAAGTCAAAATTGAGCTTAAAATCCAAATGCATATCATGCACACACTTGAGTGCATGCTAGAATTTGTGAAAGAAATATATATAATACTTTTTCTACAATAAAATGTAGACAAAATATAGAAAAAAAAAATGGTTCATACATGAATCGTTGAAGAGTATTAATTATTATAAAATGTAATAACTTTTTGCAAAAGAGATATTTTTTATAAAAAAAGTAAGTCACATTTTCATAAAACGTAATCAATTTTTCAATTAAACTTATCACTTTTTGAAAAGTGATACATTTTTAGTGTCATTCATGATGGTCCCGGTACAAGACTGAGGAATACGTGTATGGAGGGGGGGGGGGGGAATACACGTATACCAATTTTTATAGACTTAAACCTTACTGAGTCCCCTTTACTCAGAGTGATAAAGAACTACGGACTGATAACACACCTACTGACTACACTGAGTGCAGGTCAGTTAGCTAACTATCAGTACAAGTTCAATGCGGAAATGCGTGAGCCCTGAAAGTTTATAGTCTTGTTTTATGTTTGCTTTCTGAAAACTTGATTACTCAATTCTGAAATAGTGTTTAGTAGGGCAATGTTCAGTTTAATGATCAGGTTGATTGATTCAAGCCTGATAAAACCAAATGCTATGAATGACTTAAGAGATAAGCAAATGAGCACAATATCAAAGCAGTAAGAACACAGGGAGTTTAACGTGGTTCAGAGACTCAAGCTCCTACGTCCACGACCTGGTTTAACAGAAAATCCACTACTGGGACTCTTGCTTTTTACGTGCCAAGGTGCACCAAGATCAGCTATCCTCACTGACCTATACAAACTCCTTACTAACTCACTAACACAACTTACTACCAACAAACCTGACAAGAGGATTTTGGTTTCAGTTAGGATTCCAACTAAGGTGTGATTATCCTTACAAGACTAAGCTATGCTAAGGATGGATAATCACTCTAAGCTTATGATAAGGCTTGAAAGCTCAATGGAATACAGAATGACTCTCACTAATCTAAGAAACACTTGGGAAATTTAACTGGTTTCAAGTGCTTCTTTGAATGCTGAATGCTTTTGAAAGCTTGAGAGTTTGAGTAATCTCTGGCTTGGAAATTTCCCGTAACCTTGAATGGGTTCAAGGTCTTCTGTATTTATAGGTGATTTGAAAACTGTCTGTTGGAGGAGATAGCCTTCTAGTCATATATGTAGAGTGGTTCAAACTGACATATTTCCCATGCAGCAGCCGTTCTTGCATGGATTTGGTATTTGCATTTAATGCACCATTTAATGCTTGTCCGTTGAATGTGCAGTCTGAAGTTCGTCTTCATGTCAGGGTCTGTACGTGCGTGTCCTTCCTGGATTGATCCACGTCATCAGTTTGTTGAGAATGTCAGAACTTATTCCTAGGCTTCAGGCTTATCTTATTAAGTTCTTTTTGTCTCGAGCACAACGGTCTTGTCCTGACACTGACATTCCTTTTGTATTGCTTGGCTCTACTCCAAGTCTTTCCCATTAACTCAGTATCATCATGTTCCCTTCAGGACTGAGTTAGTAATGACCTCAGGGTCATACTCTTCATCACTGACACTTACTCAGCCAGCTTAGAAGACTGCCATAAGTTCAGGATGGTGCTCTTCGTCTTCAGGCTCTCAGTCTTGATTGACATCAGTGAGTTCTTCTCTCACTGAGTACCTGTGAAGTGTAAAATAACTAAGTACAAGAACCTAACCAAGACTAGCCTGACTAAGACAAACATCTTTTCAGGGGCTTTGGGATCTTAATCAAAACTGATAATGTCCCAACAATTTCCCCCTTTTTGATGATGCCAAAACACTGAAAAGATCCTCAAAACACTTAGAGAAAAAATAAGTCCTATCTATAAGATAAGTCAGTGTTATAGCAATTCTTGATAAAGTACAAAATTTAAATAACAGCCAAAAAGACAATGAGTTTTTGTTTATGGGCAAAGTAATAGATTTCATTGATTGATATAGAGATGGTTACAATGAATCTAATCTATTACAAGAAAGAATGTGAACACCTAAACTAATCTCATTTCAGGCTCGAGTCCATAACCAGCATAGACTCTAACCTTCAACTCGTCAACTCTCTTAGGTTGGTTCACATAACCTTCAGCCTTAGCAATCTTCAATACTTCAGTTATTATGGCCTTTGTATCGTACTTTCCAGTTCCAGGTACAAGAGGTGGTGGTCGTGCAACGAATTCAGGAGCTTTGACTTGGACTGCTTCAGCTTCTTCCAAGATCTTATGAATAAGTTCAGGGTGATTATCCATCATATAGTCAGTGAAGTGGGCATTGATGTCTTCAGTGTCGCCCCACTTCTTCACCACATACCATAGCCTGACAAATTCATCCCTAGCATCAACCCAAAACTCTTTCAATGTCTCTGAGATGAACTCATCGACAATGTGAAGACTTGGAGACTCATGTTCTAAGCAACACAGTGACTCGAGATGCTGAACTCTCGAGTGCGTTGCCTGAACTGGTCAGTGAGACGGATTCTCCCTGACATAAATTGCTCAATCAAAGTTTCTTTAACAATGCTCTCAGTGAGCAGATTTTACACAACACTTTAGTAAGTACTTAAACAATAAACAATGTTCAGTTTAACGTGGTTCAGAGACTCAAGCTCTTATATCCACGGGCTTGATTTAACAGGAAATCCACTAACTTGGGATTCTTATTTTTAACGTGCCAAGGTGCACCCAGATCTATACAACTCAGATCTTGCTTTCTTCCTCCCTAACTCAACAACAACTTCCACCAACAAACCTGACAAGTAGGGTTTTGGCTTCAGTTAGGTTTCTCCAACTAGGTGAGGTTTTCCCTTACAATATGTTAGCCTAAAGCTAAGATTGGGAAAACCTCTCTAAGCTAAGAGTTACAAGCTGAACACTCATTTATATATTTGTGAAGACCTTAATGGTAAGTGAACAAGGTGTGAAACGTGCCTCCTTATATCTCCCATGAAAATGCACTATCCTCTCACACCTTCACAGCTCGTATGTGTTGATTTTTCTCATTCACACACACCTTAAACCGAAGCTATGAGCTTGTATTTATAATGGGGATTCAAATGTAACCGTTTGAGGAAATTACATTTGAATCCATACAATTAATAGGTTTCACCTACTTTTCTTGGAATTCGGCCTTGTCAATGTCAGATATGATGTCTTGACGTGATTGGTCCACGTGGACTGAATCCAACGGATCTTTGACTCAGTGTGCTTGATCAAGGCGCACTGACTTCAGATAGCATTATCCTCTACTGACTAATGATCTTCAGTAGACATACTAGTCTTCAGTGATGTTGTCCTTTAGGAACTCTTGAAGATCTCTCCAAGAAGTTTGTCATAAGGCTGAATGACAAACTTCCCTGACCACAGTAGCCTGCAGCACTGATCCTCTTGATCATGCTCTTCACTGAGTGGTCCGCCTGACTTAGCTTAGATCAGCCAGGTTTACACTCAGTGGGACATCCTTCAGGCTTCTCTTCTGGTTCAGGTTACTAGCATGGCTTCAGTTAGTTCTTCTTGTGATGTCATCTTGACTTCCTCAGGCTGTGTTGCTGAGTTCCCCCTCGCTGAGTTCCCCCTCAACTGAGTTCTTCTCAACTGACAGCCTATTCTACTGAGAAATAATCTAGCCTGACCTGAAACTCAAGATACTATCCTGACTGCTTTCAAACCTATTACATGGGGTTTTGGAAAATCATCAAAACTAAATCATATCCCAACAATTTAAAAGTAATTTTTTCCATCAATTTTATACTATTAATTAAAAAGTGATACTACCTCCGTTCTAAAATATTATTCACAAATCACAATTGACTTTTTAGAGATTTTAATATGAGAGTTGACTTGTAGGATTTAAATGGATAAAATAATTTTTTTTCATGAGAGTGTATTGTTTAATTTAAGTAAATGAAACAAAAAAACTTATATTAGTGTGTAACTATTAGAATAATGAAGTATAAAACTCTCTCCGTCCCACCATTATTTGCACACTTTCCTTTTTCATCCGTCTCAAGATTATTTGCACACTCTAAAAAGGGAAATATTGATTTGCGTGTTCACTCACAATAATATACACATATTTACCCATATGCCACTACTTTACTAAAAAAGTAACTTTTTCTTAATATGTGTGCCCATTTTTGTGTATAAAAATGTTGGGACGGAGGGAGTAGGTCTTTGTAGGGGATGAGTGGTAAACTGTGCAAAGTGTTTGGGGGTGGAGGTAGTATTTTTAATGAAAATGAGATGACGATTTAGTGAAAAATGAATCAAATAATAGTCACTTTTATTAGAAAACACAATCACATTATCAAATAAATGTATCACTTTTTAAAAGTGATACATTTTTAAATTTCTCACCTAATCGATTTTGAAATTTAAGAACCCAAACCAAATCTACATATGAAGCGATTTTGAAATTCAATACAAATCTATTGTAAAATAAAGAATGCGGAGAAATAAGTTTATTTACTCAGTTCTTAATGAATGACTGCGTCTGTGGGTATACTAAACCAGGAGGTTTTTACTATATTTCTGTGTATTATCAATTGTGTATACAATACAATAATCAATGATATATGTATACTAGTGAAGGGATGTAACCCTAAAAGCCCATTAAGCATCTTGATGCATTAAGTATCTTCTCCTCCAAATAATATCCATAATTATAATATATTCAAAGAACCCCCTTTTGAACATTACGACGTGATGTTCATGTCTCATTAAGTCTCGATAAAATAATTCAGAGGAGAAATTTACACAAAGGGGAAAAAAGTACAATTATTGTGATCTTCAGGATTATTTTGAACTTGTCACTCTCCCTGAAGACAACAGTCTTCCAAGAATATGTATTTCAATACCATGAATATATTTTTCAAAAATCGATGTAGGAAGGGTTTTCATAGTCAAATTTGCCAGATTGTATCTAGGATATCTTTTGTACTCCCTCTGCCCCCTCTTAACTTTCATAAGTGAAGTGACACAAAATTTAAGAAAAACTGTTTATTGACTTTTTCAACCAATGAATGAATAATATTTTGAATTACAGTAGGTATTGTGAGAGTGTTTTATTTCCATATTTGGGGTGCGAAAGTTATTATGGGACGCACCAAAAAGGAAAGTATGAAAGTTATTAGGGGTCTGGGGAGTATAATGATTTCACCACTATTCTAGAATTCATGTGAATAAAAGAATTTCGGGCATAAATATTTTTTCATTACTTCTAGTAATAACACATGAATCACAAATGTGTTTTACCAAAGAATTTAATCAAACACATTTTCATAAAATCTCAGATAAAGTAATAAACAAGTGAATAGTTTAAGGGGGTGGTAACCATATATTATTTAATGAACCTCCATGATATTGTAGCATTTAATGCAAATAAAAATATAATAGTATGAGGATCATACATATAATTAGCATCCACATTTCACCAATGGTGCTCAAGTAATGAACTTCTGGTCCAAGCACAAATCCACTCAAATGTATTAATTAAATATTTGTATGGATGAGATATGTTAGGATAAAAATTGTTAGTTTTGATGAGTTAAAACAAACCAGAAGATGTAATAGGACCATCTGGACCTGTTAGCCAGATGATGATCTAGATTATGACTTAGTCTAGGGGGAACTGCCAGACCAGAAGACTTCACCAGAAGAGTCACCAGAAGACCCCACCAGAGGACTTCACCAGAGGACTCCACCAAAAGACTTCACCAGATGAGACAGACCAGAGGCAGAGGACCTTCCCCAGACCAGACGAGTCCGGACCAGACGAGTCTGGTCGAACAAAAGATGCTCAGTTTGATCCCCTGACTCTACTGAGTATTCTGGTTCTTGACCAGATGAGGACCAGAAGACACCGAGGTTGCCTGGTGTCTGGTCTTGCCTTCTCTGGAGAGAATCAGAGTTAGGCAGAGGAAGCTATTGACCGTTGGTGATTCAAATCAAGTCAACAAGATCAGGATTGGAAAGTATTTGAAGATAATCAATCCAAGGATCCCACCAACCCAATCAATCAATTAGGGAATTGATTGATTGAGGCTTCCTTATATAGAGGATCTGATTGGATTAGCCCTCCAACGGCTAGCCCTAATCTCCTCTATATATACAAGAGTGTAGTTCAAGAAAAAGCTCTAGAGACTCTACACGCGCATAAGTGATCTAAGCTTTTGATATTCATACCAAGCACTCTTACTGTTCATAATATTTATCTAATCTAAAGGAGTTATTCAAACCACAACCTGTTCATCTATTATACAAGGTTGTTGGCGGGTTGATCTTTAGATTGAAGTTAAATCTAAAGAGGTTGTAAGAAGGAACTGGTACTTCCCAATTCCAGTAAGTAAGTTTGTGAGTTGGTTGATAGTGAGACCCATTGGTTATAAGGGAGAGTGGACGTAGGATATTCAATCCAAACCACTATATATCTTGTGTTCTTTATTGCTTTAATTTACTTATTGTTTCTTCGATTATTACTCTCTTGTTAAAGACTTTGAAAGACATTTTAATTTAAGCTTCCGTAATTAATCTAACTAGTGGGACCAACAAGTGGTATCAGAGCAGTGTGTCCAACGGCCACTGCTTTGTAAAGCTTTTGGTGGTCACCGGGCAGATCCATTGCTCTTTAGTACTTTTGTTCAAGTTCTTGTTATTTCCCTAAATTTCTTATCAAAATGTCTGTAAAATCTTCTTACAAGAGCCGTAAGCTCCCAGAATTCTCTTTTGAGGATTACAGCCACTGGAGTTTCATGATGAGCAATCATCTTGGAGCTATTCACCATCGCATGTTAGATGTGGTTGAAAGTGGCCCCATCAAATTTTACTGGACTCCTATTGATAGTGGCAGGTCAGAGTCCAGAGAAGAAACTAGTGAAGCTGCCCAAAAAGATGCAGAGGATAGAGTCCCCAGGCAACGAATCCTCAAAAAGAAAGATGAGCTTGACAATGATGAAAGAAAGCTCTACAACTTAGACCAGGTGGCAAGAACAGAGATTATCAACACACTTACCAAAGAGGTGATTGAAAAGGTCAGAACGTGTGCCACTGCCAAGGAGATGTGGAACAAACTTGCACTTCTCTGTGAGGGAACAGAGAAGATCAAAGACAACAAGCTCCAAGCTGTTCAACACTAGTTTGACACCTTCAAGATGAAACCAGACGAGACCATTGACCAGCTGGACATGCGTCTCACAAACCTCCTGAACAAGGCTAGTGCCTTAGGTAAGACCTACTCTGAAAAAGAAATTAATAGTAAAATCTTGCGTTCACTAACAAGCAGGTGGAGAATAAAAGTCACTGTGATCAAGGACAACAAGGACCTCAATACTCTGGATCATCATCTCCTATTGTCTGATCTCAAAGCATATGAGTATGATCTTCAAGAGGAGGATCAAACAGAAGAGGTTTCCTCTTCTGGCCAGAAAGGTGTTGCATTCTCTCAACTATAAAGCCTGATGTCAAGCCAAAGGAGTCTACTGCAGATGACTTGAGCCTCAAGGAGCAGGTAGCACTTCTAACTCGTAAATTAGATAAAATGAGTTCAAAATATGGCAGGTACAAAAGGCATTGGAAGGAATCTTCCAGAGACAGAAAGAGTTCCTTCAAGCCTGCAGAGAAGGAGAAGACATCTGGAGACTCAAGGGAGACCAGATTCAGAACTCCAGAGAGGAGGAGAGATGACAACCCTGGCAACTCTGGGAGATCAGATTATCAGAGGAGAGATGGTAGCTCCGGCAGACCTGACTACCAGAGGAGAGAGAGTAGCCCTGCCAGATCAGACTATAACCAGAGGAGGAGAGAGCAAAGTCCTAGTCCCAGAGGAGACAATGCCTGCTACACATGCAACAAGACTGGTCACTACAGTTATGATTGTCCTCAACTCACTCCTAGGGAAAGAGAAGAGAAAAGAATCAAGAGAGATAGGAGATATGCAGATAAGAGAGCATTGCTGGCAGAAGCAGATGAGAAGGATACTAGTTCCAGTTCTTCTTCTTCTGACTTTGGATCAGATGATGATGTGTGTCTTATGGCAGACATCACTGAGGTAAATGAAACTACTCTAGTTTTATCAAATTCCAAATGTACTGAATCCTCTAATTCATTTGGTAACTCCAGAGAGTCTGATATGCAACAAATGCTATCAGATCTCCAAAATTGTGTCCAACTCTGTCAAAAACTTGAGAAAGAGAATGGTAGGCTCAGAGCTGAAGTTCAATCTCTCTCTCATGAGCATAAATCCACCAGAGAACTCATGAAAGATCATTCCAAAGAAGTCTCTGAACTTCAGGATAAGATCACAGAAAGAGATACTCTGGTAGATCAACTCATGAAAGAAAAGAATTCTCAAGAAGATGAGATCAATGAACTCAGAGCTAAATACCAGACTCTTATCAAGGGAAAACAAGTTGCTCACAGCATAGAGGAGATACCTATGCCCAGAGAAGCTCCTAAGATACCATCTGTTGTATCTATCATATCAGAGTCTTCTCAGCGCATTTGTGATAAGAGTGGTTTAGGATATTCTGGAATTACCACTAAAACTCATAAATACCTTTATAATAAAGACAAGTCTATAAGAGCTGGTAAATTGGTAGAAATCTGGAATGATAAAGACTTAACTGGTAATGGTTACAAGGTGGTTCACAATCCTGATTGGAAAAGGAATCACTCTGTTAATCACATAACAAATGGTTCAGAAGAGTTGACTGTTCTGGAAGAGAAGATGCTAGAGAATAAGTGTCAACAAGGGAAACCATTAAAGATTGATGGTTCTGTGAACAATGAGTCCCAAGGAGTATAAATTACTCAAATTGGAGGACCCCAGAGAAATCCTCAAAGGAAACACTCAAGAAAGGGGAATACCAATTAGAGTAACAACTACCAGAGAAGGAACAATGTTCAATAGAACCAGGTACCCCAGAGACAATTTTCTCAGAGGAATCAATTCCAGAATAGGTATACTCAAAGGAACTATAATCACCAGAGCAAGTCTAATTATCAGAAACAGAGGAGGTCTTCCAGACCCATCTATAGAAAACCAACTGATCTGGGTAGTTATGACACCAGAGATGGTTCTTCTAGGATGTACCCTTACAACCAGACCTTTAAGACCATGTCTTTGAGGCAGGCCATTCCAAAGGCCAGATTTGAGAAAAGATACACCAGACCTGTTTATAGGAAAGGTGTCCTTATCAGATCAGTAGCTCAATATGTCACTGTAAGAGGACATGTGCTGGTAGATAGATTTGGAAGGAAGATAAGATCTCCTCATCCATCAAGGGATGTGTTGGTCCCGGTACAAGACTGAGGAATACGTGTATGGGGGGGGGGGAATACACGTATACCATTTTTTCAACCTTAAAACTGACTGAGTCCCCTTTGCTCAGAGTGGTAAAGAACTAGGAGCTGATAACACACCTACTGACTACACTTGGTGCGGGTCAGTTGGCTAACTATCAGTTCAAGTTCAGTGCGGAAATGTTTGAGCCCTGAAAGTTTAAAGTCTTGTTTTGTTTGCTTTCTGAAAAACTTGTTTTACTCAAATCTGAAGTGTTTAGTAGGGCAGTGCACTTTTGAAGATCAGCCTGATTGATTCAGGCCTGATAAACTTGAATGCAACGAATGAACAAGTAATATAGCAAGTATGCACAATATCAAAGCAGTAAGAACACAGGGAGTTTAACGTGGTTCAGAGTCTCAAGCTCCTACGTCCACGGCCTGACTTAACAGGAAATCCACTCAAGGGATTCTTGTTTTTAACGTGCCAAGGTGCACCAAGACCAGCTAACCTCACTGATCTATACAACTCCACTTACTAACACTCTAACTGACTTACTCCCAACAAGCCTATCTTAGGGTTTTGGTTTCAGTTTGGATTCCAACTAAGTTGAGATTATCCTTACAAGGCAAAGCTATGCTAAGGATTGGATAATCTCTCTAAGCTTGAGATAATTCTAATTAGCTCTTGGAATACAGAATAACTCTCAACTGCTAAGAAACACTTGGGAAATTTAGAAGGTTTCGAGTGCTTCTCTTAAAGGTTGAATGCTTTGAATGCTTGAGAGTTTGAGTAATTTCTGGCTTGGAAATTTCCCTTAACCTTGAATGGGTTCAAGGCCTTCTGTATTTATAGGTGATTTGAATAACTATCCGTTGGAGAGATAGCCTTCTAGTCATCTATGTAGAGTGGCTTCAAACGGACATATCTTCATGCAGCAGCCGTCCTTGCATGGATTTGGTATTTGCATTAAATTCATATTAAATGCTTGCCCGTTGAATATGCAGTCTGAATTTAGTCTTCATGTCAGGTTCCGTACGTGCGTGTCCTTCTCGGATTGGTCCACGTCATCAGGTTGGTGAGAATGTCAGAACTTATTCCTGGGCTTCAGGCTTGTCTTATTAAGTTCATTTTGTCTTGAGCCCACCAGTCTTGTCCTGACGCTGAAATTCCTTTTGCATTGCTTGGCTCTACTCCAAGTCTTCCCATTAACTCAGTGACATCCCGTTCCCTTCAGGACTGAGTTAGTAATGACCTCAGGGTCATACTCTTCATCACTGACACCTACTCAGCCAGCTTAGAAGACTGCCATAAGTTCAGGATGGTGCTCTTCGTCTTCAGGCTCTGAGTCTTGATTGTCTCCAGTGAGTTCTCCTCTCACTGAGTACCTGTGAAGTTTAAAATGACTAAGTACTAATCCTAACCAAGACTAGCCTGACAAAGACAGATTAAGGCAATCATCTTTTCAGGGGCTTTGGGATCTTAATCAAAACTGACAATGTCCCAACAATTTCCCCCTTTTTGATGATGCCAAAACACTGAAAAGATCCTCAAAACACTTAGAGGAAACAAGATAGACCTATCTATAAGATAAGACAGTGTTAGAGCAATTCTTGATAAAGTACAGAATTTTAAACAACAGCCAAAAAGACAATGAGTTTTTGTCTGTGGGCAAAAGTAATAGATTTCATTGATTGATGTGGAAATGATTACAATAAATCTAATCTATTACAAAGAAGCATGTGAACACCTAGACTAATCTCATTTCAGGCTTGAGTCAATATCCTGCATAAACTCTTGCCTTCAGCTCGTCAAGTCTTCCAGGTTGATTCACGTACCCTTCAGCTTTGGCTATCTTCAAGACTTCCATCATAATGGCCTTTGTATCATGCTTTTGAGTTCCAGGAACCAAGGGAGGAGCTCGAATGGTGAACTCAGGAGCCTTCACTTGAACTTGAGCTGCCTCAGCCTCCTCCAAGATCTTCTGGAATAGCTCAGGATGGTTGTCCATCATGTAGTCAGTGAAGTGGGCATTGATATCGTCAGTGTCGCCCCACTTCTTCACAACAAACCACAGTCTAACAAATTCATCCCTTGCATCAGTCCAAAACTCCTTCAATGTCTCTGAGACGAACTCATCAACAAAAGCTTCCCTTGCTCCTGATTCTGGCCTTCTGACTTGAAGAATTGTTGATTTCCTAACTGTTGGCTTCTTCATGTACTTCCTTGGCTCAGGCTTCGCCTTCTTCCTCCTTAGCAAGCTGATCACTGCATCATCTAGTTCACGTTGTTGAAGCTCAGTGATATCCGTCAGCTTCTCAACCTTCTTCTCTAGGATGCGCATCTTCTCCTTCTGAGCAATTTCAGCTCTGCGCATAGCCTCGGATTTTTCAGATTGATCTCCCCACGCTTCAGCACATAGCTCCGCAACCAACTTACCTGAGTAAGTGATGGGATTCTTCTTTGAGCTCATGGGAGACGATCTCTGAACTGGCTCAGGTTGTTGCTTGGAAGGTTCATTAGCCTTTGCCTTTGTTGCCTCCTCTCTCAGCTTGGCAACAATTTCTTCTCCTTCCTTTTCCACCGCCGCTAACCTAGCTGACTTCCTTACCCTTAAAATGTTTCCATCAGGATTGGCTTCAGGGTCAGCTAGAACGGTCTCACCTTGATTGACTGCCTCCGATGCCTCAGGGCGGGATCTTTTCTTCTTCTTTTCCCCCTTTTTGGCATCATCATTGGCCTGGGATGGGAGTGACTCAGCTCCACTGTTGATAACAAAAGAGGCTAAGGATTGTACTTCCAAAACGCCCTCCTTCAGCATCTCAACTCCCGTGGCAATCCCAGTGCCTGCAAAAGAAACTGAACTGATAGCAGCATTGACTTTCTTCTCAAAGACCTCCATGGAGAGTTGGAGTCTTTGTTCAGCCTTGGTGATCCTTTCCTCCACCTTCAAGGACTCACCGCTGACTCTGCTAGCCTCAGTTAGTATCTTTGCCGATTCCTCAGTGGCCATTGCCAAGGTGTCGGCCACTGACTGAGAGGTGTGATCCATCCTCCCTGACTCCAGCTCCAGTTTGGATGCTGAGTCCTTCAAGGCCTGAGTGACAATAGCTCCAGTCTGAACTGCAAGCCTGTCCACTGCCTGATTCATCTTCTCGTCCCTGATCGCATCCCTCTCTTCAAGCTTCTTGAGAGTGTTCCTAAGCATCTTCTTGGTGCGCTTCCTCTCATTCCTCACTGACTTGGCCGTGTCAGTCATCGTTTTCTTTAACAAAATCAGCTCCCTGTTAGCAAGGGTGTTGTAAGCTGACTTCGTCCACCTGATGTGCTTCGCCAGGGCCTTGGAGTCTTCTTCCTTCTCAGCTCGTAGCCTCATTACCTCCTCCTGAAGTTTAGCTAGATTTTCAGAGGTTTTCTCCTGCTTGACCTCCACTATGCTGGTGAATTCAGCACGTCCGACCCCGGTTATGATCACATCCTCATCATCAGCGGCCGCCTCAGTGATTGGCTGCTTTTCCTTGTCAGCCCCTGCAGCATCAATCCCTTCTTCAAGGTGCACTGAAGGCAGTTGTGAAGTAGTCATAGCCGCCTCCTCAGGCTCAGCTAAGCTAACTTGAACCTTAGGAGCAAGTCCCTCGGAACTGAGAGTCTCCTTGAATGCCTCAACATCTTCCTCTCTTGTCTCAGGGCAGGGAATCCCTTCATCGACAGATGTCTCATCGGCAGCTGAGATGTTCACAACATCCTCAGCCACTGGTCCACCCTTGGCACCAGTGTTCTTATCACCTTCCCCCTGAGCCTGAGGCTCAGAGTTCATCTCATCAACTTCCTGTGCAGTTTCCTCCACTGCCTTCTCCAGGTCTCCACCCTGAGCTTCTTCATCATCCTCATCACCATCCTTCCCGTCCTCAGATAGGAGGTCAGCCTTGCTCTTGGACATCATATCAGCCACTAGTTGCTTCAGGTTGTCAAAGTTCAAGAGTTGAAGCCAGCTAGTAAGTCCAAAGAACGAGCAAATCTTGGCCTCTTCCGCCTCCCAGTGCTCCCAGCCACGAGCATCCACCAGCATATGTTGCTCCTGCATGTTTGATTGTTTGAAGTCCAACCAAACTTTGAGCTCAATCACATACGCCAGTAGTTCAGTATACTTGGATAGCCCAGGCCAGCACTTTCCTGCCCATTCTGTGGCGTTCCCCCTGAGGGTGTTCTCCAGAATCCCTCCAGCCATGTGTTTATCCAAATCCTCCTCCTCCACTTCGAGGAATTCGTCCTCCTCAGCTGAATTGGATTTGGGACAGTCTTTGGGATTAGGGTATGAGGGAAAATCTGAGGGGTTTGGAAGGTTCGGCTCGGCTGACTGGTCAGGCTCATTCATGTTTGCAGTTGAAGGCACTGACTCAGTAGGATGGTTCGGCTCTGAGGTTCGGGGTGGTTGGGGAGATTGAGGTGTGGGGTCAGGAATGAAGGGTGTTTGGGTTTCAGGGTGTGGGGGTGTTTGAGTGGGTACTGTCTCAGGCTGCAACGACTCAGCCGTCTCGACAGTTTTTCTCACTTCCTCCAAGTCAGAGGCTCCAGGAGAGCTTGACTTCTCCCTCTCACTCACCTCAGGCAGCTTCTTAGCAGGGAATTTTCTGGTCCCCTTCCTAAGCCTTTTCAGGGGCCTCTCTCCCTGAGCACCCTCCTTTCTGACGTCATCGTCAGTTCCCTCAGCCTCAGATCCGGCCTTCTTGGGATCAGACTCAGTCCCAGATTGTGTGCTCTTCCCTGACAGCACTATCTTCACCATTTTCCTCTTCTCAGCCGCTTCCACTTCAGGCTGCTCCACCTCCTCAGCAGCAACCTCCTCATCATCCTTACTCCTCTCAAGAAGCTCATCTACCCGTTCAATGAGACTGGTTGCCACTCTCTTGGCCTTACCAGCTGGCTTTTTGGCCTGACCCTTTGCTTTCGCATTGGGATCAGTCAGCCCTAGCACTGAATAGGTATCACTCAGTGAGGAAAACATTACCTTCTTCGAGGAGAGACTATCCTCAAAGTTGAAGGTATACCCATGGCAAGCATGAGCAATCAGGATGGACATCCTCGTGCCGAAAGGCAAGATGGCACTGACGGAAATGTGCTTCTTCTCCTCGTCTCGAGTGAGTTTGTCCAGTCCTGCCTGATGGAGTTTATCGAGGAAGAGCTGCTCCCAGTTCGCTTCCACTCCATCAACGATAGCTCCCATGAGTCTCAGCTTGGGCAGACTCAACTGCTCGTGAGAGCCAGTTGCGCCCATCACCATCTTGGACACCAAGTCCACCAGCGCTCTGTACTCAGGCTTTAACGTACTCTTGTTCTGGCGAGCCCTGAACTCCGATGACCCTGACTTGGTCCACTTCCCAAGAAACTCTCCCTCTGAGTTCTCCTTGTAGGTTCTTGGGTTGATGCCTGAGAAAGGCAGCTTGAAGACTTCCCTCACCGCCTGCCTGAAGTTGATAGTGACCACCTCTGTGTTGTAAAGAGGTTCGTCGTCGCCGTCATTCTCTCCCGTCGGCTTCAACGCAGTCACCTTTGTGAAAACTTCCCCCTTCTGCAAGAACATATTCAAATATGCTTCCACAACTGTTCTTGGGAGCACGGAAATGGGTCGGGTGGTGAAGTATGTTTCCAACCCGGCATCGGAAATCCATTTAAATACGGGTTTGATTTCCTCAACCGTAAGACAGATACCTTCCATGGAGATGAGTTGCTCCATGTGTACCAGTTTCTTCTCGACAACGTCGACGATCTTGTCGGTTGTCCAGTTGGAATCGAGGAATGCCATTGTTTTGAAAGGAAGAGATTTTTCGAAAGAGTTATTTGTGTTTGAGCAAGAGAAAACTCAGTGTGCAGATTGTGCATTGTGTTTGCATAAAAACCTCAAATGGCACTCTTGATTGATAAGACTAAGTCAGTTACTAAAACGTGGGGTTGAGATTGATTCCTGAATTCGAAAGGTTTTGAAATGAGGGGCCAGGATTAATCTCAGCTTCAATTAAACCCCATGTCAGTCATATTCCGTATGAAACGGACATGTATATGAAAAAGTAACTGGCATTAAATGCTCCGTGCGCGTGGGTTTTAAATATGAAAAGGCGCGCTTTTAATGAAAACAGAATGCATTTAATAAAGATTTTCAGGACGAAGGACTCAGGGAGACACTTGAAATTCACAAGAGTCAGGTTAGAACTCATACCTGTCAGGGAGGCATTGTAGCACCCTGATACCTCGCTGAGTCGAGTCTGGCCTGAGTTCCCCCTAGAACCCTACGCTGACTGTTCTCCCGGATCTAAGAGTCCTAACTCCACTAACAGTTCCATAAACCTCGATTCAGCCAGAGGCTTAGTCAAGATGTCAGCTCTTTGCCTGTCAGTGTGAATTTTCTCCATCCTAATATCTTTCTTCTCCACATGATATCGAATGAAGTGGTGTCTAATATCCACATGCTTGCACCTTGTGTGAAGCACTGGGTTCCGAGTAATTGCTATAGCACTATTGTTATCACAATAGATCGGGACCTGATTAGCCAACACTTGGTAGTCTCTCAACTGTTGCCTCAACCATAAAATCTGAGCACAACAACTACCTGCAGCCATATACTCAGCCTCAGTCGTGGATGTAGCCACTGAATTCTGCTTCTTACTAAACCACGAGATCAACTTTCTTCCCAAAAACTGACATGTCCCTGAGGTTGATTTCCTATCAATCCTACAACCTCCATAATCTGCATCTGAATAACCTGTCAGTTCTAAGTTGTCATCTGAAGGATACCATAGTCCCATATTGACTGTCCTTTTCAAATACTTAAGTATCCTCTTAGCAGCCTCCAAATGACTTTTCTTGGGATCAGACTAATACCTAGCACACACACCAACTGCAAACGTAATGTCAGGCCTACTTGCAGTCAGGTACAATAAAGAACCTATCAGCCCACGATACTCAGTCTGATTTACTGAAGTCCCTTCAGTGTCAGGATCCATCTTCCAATTTGTGTTCATAGGGATCCTTGCTGGATTGCTGTTCTGAACACCAAACTTATGAATCAAGTCTCTTGTATACTTGGCCTGATTAATGAATATACCTTGATCAGTCTGTTTGACCTGCAATCCTAAGAAGAAGTTCATCTCTCCCATCATGGACATCTCAAATTTTCCAGTCATCAACTTAGAGAATTTCTCACAGAGCTGATGATTTGGTGATCCAAATATTATGTCATCCACATAAATCTGGACCAAGAGAATGTCATCACCTTCAGTGATCCAAGGTTCTGTCCACAGTTCCTTTCTTGAACCCATGGTCTATCAGGAATTGAGAGAGGGTATCATACCAAGCTCTTGGTGCTTGCTTAAGTCCATAGAGTGCTTTCTTAAAATGGTATACTCTATCTCCAACCTCAAACCCGGGAGGTTGTTCAACATATACCTCTTCATTGAGTACACCATTCAGGAAGGCACTCTTGACATCCATTTGATACACCTTGAACTTCTTGTATGTTGCATATGCAAGGAACAACCTGATAGCTTCCAACCTAGCCACTGGAGCAAAAGTCTCATCATAGTCTATCCCTTCAGACTGACAATACCTTTTTGCAACCAGTCTAGCCTTGTTCCTTACCACAACACCATTCTCGTCCTTCTTGTTCTTAAAGACCCACTTGGTACCAATCACACCTTGATGCCTAGGTCTATCCACCAGTTCCCAAACCTGATTCCTTGTGAACTGATTCAACTCCTCTTGCATGGCAATGATCCAGTTCGAGTCAGTGAGAGCTTCTTCAATGTTCTGAGGCTCTTGCTCAGAGAGAAAGCAATAGAACAATGCACTCTCACCATGGAACCGTCTGGTCCTGACTCCCTCAGTTGGATCACCAATGATTTGATCAATGGGATGATCTCCTAACCAAGTTCTCTTGCCAGGAGTTGTTCCTGAAGTACCTGCAATGTTAGTGTCTACGGGTTCATAAAATTCAGGAAATTGAACAGAAGGGGATGATCCTGAGTCTATGTCAAAGGGATTAATAAGTTCAATGTCAGGAACATTGATTCCCCTTGATGAGGTGACTCAGGAACCGTCTCAGCTGCAACAGCATCTTCATGGACGGTGCTTACCTCAGGTTGAGCATGTTCCTCAGTCTGAGGCTCAACAATCCCTGATGTGCTGGGCTTAGGAGAGGCACCTGATTCATCATCCTGATCGTCATCATCATCCCATCTTGGAATTGGCACAGTCTTGATCTTGGGATCAGGTTGATTCTTCAAGCTCAGCCTTGTCACACTCCTTGTGACCTCCTCAGTGTCAGGATTCAACACCTTTGCCCTAGACTCATTAGCAGATTCATCAAAGACAACATGAGGTGATTCTTCAACAACAAGGGTCCTACAGTTGTAAACCCTGAAGGCTTTACTAACTTCAGAATATCCTAAGAATATTCCTTCATCAGATTTGCTATCAAAGGCTTTCAACTGGGTCTTCCCATTGTTGAGGATGAAGCACTTACAACCAAATACATGAAAATAAGAAATACGAGGTTTCCTTTTGTTCCATGTCTCATATGGGGTCTGTGCATGTTGCTTGTTCAGCATGGATCTGTTCTAAGTGTAGCATGCAGTGTTGATTGCCTCAGCCCAGAATTTCTTGGGCAATCCTGACTCAGCCAGCATGGTCCTTGCAGCCTCCTTCAGTGTCCTGTTCCTTCTTTCAGCGACACCATTCTGTTGTGGGGTTCTAGCTGCAGAAGTCTCATGAGCTATACCAAGTTCATTATAGAAGTCAGAAATATATGAATTTATAAATTCAGTGTCCTTGTCAGATCTGATCTTAGTAATGGACTGATTCTTCTCATTGCTGAGTCTCCTGAGCAACTCTGGAAGCTTCACCTGTGTTTCCTTCTTATTTAACAAGAAAATGACCCAAGTATATCTAGAATAATCATCAATAACCACAAGGGTATACTTTCTACCATTCATACTCACAGGTGTTATGGGACCAAACAAATCCATGTGCAAGAGCTGAAGTATCCTTTCAGTGGAATAAGAGGCTTTCTCTTTGAATGACGCTCTGACCTGCTTCCCTTCCTGACAAGCTTTGCACACGTGATCTTTGCTAAAAACTTCATTAGGTAGACCATCACCAAGTGACTGTCTAGAAATTTTGTTAAGAATCTTGAAGTTCAGGTGGCTTAATCTTTTATGCCATAACCAACTGAGCTCTAGAGAGCTTTTAGCAATAAAACAGGTATTAGGAATAGTGCTGCTCCAATCAGCGAGATAAACGTTACCTTTCCTTATACCTGATAGAAGCACCTGTGTTGATTTGTCCTTGACTGAACATGTATTCGATGAGAACTCAACACTGAACCCTTTGTCACAGAATTGACTTACTGACAGCAGGTTATGCTTCAGTCCTTCCACAAAGGACACATTTTCCACTCTGACTGTACCTATAATTAGAACACCAAAACCTTTAGTAACACCTTTTGAGTTATCACCAAAGGTTACATGTGGACCATTTTTAGCTTGATATTCTTGGAGAAGACTCTTCATTCCAGTCATTTGCCTTGAGCAACCACTGTCTAGGTACCAAACAGCTTTGATTGAGTCTCCTCTCCTCTTGTTGTGATCCACAGCCGCCTGCAAGCAAATCAGGCTTTAGGTACCCATTGGGTGTTAGGTCCTATCGTGTCAGCTGTACCCTTAGGGATCCACACTTGCTTCACAACCCTGATTGCCTCAGAGTGGTAAATCTGTCTCCCTGAATCATCGACATACACAACTTTCTTCTTCTTTGCCTTAGAGGAAGATGGTGTATGAGTGTTAGACTTAGGCTTCGCAGGAGCCTGAGTGGGTGCCTTTTGGGCTGGCTTCCTGTTCTTCCTAGGTCTGGGTGCAGCAGGTCTTGGGCCTTGTTCTTGATAAGGACCCTGATTTCTATTTCCCCTAGGCAAGTGAGGAAATGGAAAACAGTTAAAGGCCTCAGGATGCCAAAACCACGGGGGTGTCATCATATTTGGCCTTCCCTGTTGGTATTGCCAAGCATGATGGTACCCTCGCTGACCAGTCTGAGGGCTCTTGGCCTGAGTCTTCCTCTGCTTTCGCTGAGGTTTTCCCTGGCCTGAGCTCTCAGGGGCTTCCGTAGGTTGCTTTGCCTTTCTCTTGGGTTTTGGCTTAGCTACCTTAGGAGCAACCCTGACTGTGTCAACGGTTTCCTTGCCCTTATCAGTTTGACGGGCCTGGAGCACAACCTTAGGTGCACTCTGGCCTGTCTGAACAAATACCCTCTCAGTGTTGCTCCCTGAAGCAACATGAGACTGACCTTGTGAGGATTTCTCAGGAACATATCCAAGTCCCCTTTTCTTGTTCCCAAGTATCTGGTTGCTATTTATTTCCTCTCTAGCTACTGAGGATTTATTCATTGCTGCAACCTTTTTCTTGAGAGAGTCCTCACTCTTTTTCAGGATTTCATGTCTGGTAAAGAGGTCATCAAACTTACTCTTAAGTGCTTTCAGCTCTTCCTTCCTGACCAGCTCTTCCTCAGCCAATTCCTTCAGAATCTTCTCTCTTGGGAGACGCTCAGAATTGATCATATCAATTTCCTGAGTTAGTCTCACAATCTGAGCTGATTCTTTAAGATCAGACTGAGTGAGTTGTTCATTCAGGTTTTGAACTTCAGTACTCAATTTCTTGTTCTCCTCAACCAAGAAGACATTAGTTTCCTGCAGTCTGGAGAAATCAACCATCAATTGATCAAGACAGATCTGAAGGTTCATTTCTCTAACTGACTCTGAGCTAAGCTCAGGATTTTGACCAGTGTAAGAAGCACAAACAGAATTTGATGTTACCTCAGGCTCATCCCTAGCCATCAGACAGACATCATCGTACTCGTCATCTGAGAAGAGTTCAGGTGACCTTTCAGTAGGACCGTCAGAATCTGTTGCATCTTCAGCGACCATCGCTCTCCGATCAGCAGATCTTAGATCCCTAGTGGCTCTCCTTTCCTCCCACTCCCTCGCACTTAGCTTCGGGCAGTCGTACTGATAGTGACCAATCTTGTTACAGTTGTAACATGCTACCTGCTCACTCACTCTTTCTTTTCTCGGTTCAGGGTTCCTCCTTGAGTCAGGTTCCCTGGTTCTTGGTGAGCTTTCAGTCTTTGTTGGATATCTATCGTCACGAGTACGTCTCTGTTCGTCTCTTCTTTCAGGTTTTGGTTCAGAATATCTCCTTTCATCACCACGTTCTCTCCTCTGGTCAGTATTCCTTCGCTCCTCATATCTCCTTGAGCTTTGGTGGGTTCCTTCAGGTTTCCTGTCACGTGAGTCTTGATAAAACTTTTTATAACGACCAAACCTGGAATTGAGCTTGTCAAATCGTCTGGCCATCAGGCTGTACTCCTCAGCGAGTTCTTCCCTGCTCATCTCCATCAGTGACTTTGATGAAGAATTTGATGAGGGCTCAACAGGTTCAGACCTGGCCTTGAACGCCACACTTTTCTCAGGAGTTTTCTCCTTCACTTCCTCTTCTGACTGAACTTTCTTCTTTCTCTTGTTAAGGTCAAATTCAAGCGCTTTGAGCTCTGAAAAAAGTAAAGCAGAAGTTATGTTACTCATATCCTGAGTGTTCTTAAGCATAATTACACTGTTGTCCCATCTCTCAGGAAGGGCATTCAGGATCTTTGAAGCAACATCTCTCCTTGGGACGTCCTTGTCCAGCATCACCAACTCATTCATCAACTTGATGAATCTAGACTCCATTTGATCTATGCTCTCGTCAGGCAGCATCTCGAACGCCTCGAATTTCTGAATGGCAATGTTTCTCTTGTTCTCCTTGATCTTTTCAGATCCCTCACACATCCTTGTCAGCTCATCCCAGACCTCCTTTGCCGTCTTTAAGTTCATCAGCCTGGCTGACTCCTCGAAGGGCACCGTGTGCAAGATGATGTTTCTGGCGACGTTGTCAAGTCCCACCATCTTGATTTCATCGTTGGTCATGTATTTCCTTTCTTTAGGAACCTGCACGCCAATCTCAAGATCCTCAAATCCCAATCCTCTGACGTTAGGAATAGTGATCTTGATCGGTCCCTCCCTGAGTACACGCGGCATCTGGTCATGGATGGCATCTAGATGTGCTTCTAATCTGAACTTCCAATAGACAAAGTTAGACACAGAGAATTCAGGTAACGAAGCTTCAAGTCTCCTCGAAGTCATGATGATACAAGTTTTATGAAAAGCAAACTCAGATCTGTTCAGTGACCACCAACATTTTCTCCTCTGAAACTATTAGTATTCAAAGTCAGTGGTCTTTCGATCCACTGCTCTGATACCACTTGTTGGTCCCGGTACAAGACTGAGGAATACGTGTATAGGGGGGGAATACACGTATACCAATTTTTCAACCTTAAAACTGACTGAGTCCCCTTTGCTCAGAGTGGTAAAGAACTAGGAGCTGATAACACACCTACTGACTACACTTGGTGCGGGTCAGTTGGCTAACTATCAGTTCAAGTTCAGTGCGGAAATGTTTGAGCCCTGAAAGTTTAAAGTCTTGTTTTGTTTGCTTTCTGAAAAACTTGTTTTACTCAAATCTGAAGTGTTTAGTAGGGCAGTGCTCTTTTGAAGATCAGTCTGATTGATTCAGGCCTGATAAACTTGAATGCAATGAATGAACAAGTAATATAGCAAGTATGCACAATATCAAAGCAGTAAAAACACAGGGAGTTTAACGTGGTTCAGAGTCTCAAGCTCCTACGTCCACGGCCTGACTTAACAGGAAATCCACTCAAGGGATTCTTGTTTTTAACGTGCCAAGGTGCACCAAGACCAGCTAACCTCACTGATCTATACAACTCCACTTACTAACACTCTAACTGACTTACTCCCAACAAGCCTATCTTAGGGTTTTGGTTTCAGTTTGGATTCCAACTAAGTTGAGATTATCCTTACAAGGCAAAGCTATGCTAAGGATTGGATAATCTCTCTAAGCTTGAGATAATTCTAATTAGCTCTTGGAATACAGAATAACTCTCAATTGCTAAGAAACACTTGGGAAATTTAGAAGGTTTCGAGTGCTTCTCTTAAAGGTTGAATGCTTTGAATGCTTGAGAGTTTGAGTAATTTCTGGCTTGGAAATTTCCCGTAACCTTGAATGGGTTCAAGGCCTTCTGTATTTATAGGTGATTTGAATAACTATCCGTTGGAGAGATAGCCTTATAGTCATCTATGTAGAGTGGCTTCAAACGGACATATCTTCATGCAGCAGCCGTCCTTGCATGGATTTGGTATTTGCATTAAATGCACATTAAATGCTTGCCCGTTGAATATGCAGTCTGAATTCAGTCTTCATGTCAGGTTCCGTACATGCGTGTCCTTCTCGGATTGGTCCACGTCATCAGGTTGGTGAGAATGTCAGAACTTATTCCTGGGCTTCAGGCTTGTCTTATTAAGTTCATTTTGTTTTGAGCCCACCAGTCTTGTCCTGACGCTGAAATTCCTTTTGCATTGCTTGGCTCTACTCCAAGTCTTCACATTAACTCAGTGACATCCCGTTCCCTTCAGGACTGAGTTAGTAATGACCTCAGGGTCATACTCTTCATCACTGACACCTACTCAGCCAGCTTAGAAGACTGCCATAAGTTCAGGATGGTGCTCTTCGTCTTCAGGCTCTGAGTCTTGATTGTCTCCAGTGAGTTCTCCTCTCACTGAGTACCTGTGAAGTGTAAAATGACTAAGTACTAATCCTAACCAAGACTAGCCTGACAAAGACAGATTAAGGCAATCATCTTTTCAGGGGCTTTGGGATCTTAATCAAAACTGACAATGTCCCAACAGGATGATCTTTATCTATGGATTCCTACAAAACCTGCAACTAACCAATCAGGACCCAGCACTAGTAGGGGACCTAATTGATTTCTCTGCAGGTAGATAAGAGTCCATTGGAGAAAGGATTTTCAAGCAACCATGTCTGGTACATTGATAGTGGATGTTCCAAGCACATGACCTTCCAGAAGGATAATCTCCAAGATTTCAAGCCATTGAATGGACCAAGAGTGATATTTGGTGACAACAACTATGGAGTCACCAGAGGAGTTGGAAAGTTGACCTTTAATGGAGTTTCTGTAGAAGAAGTTTACTATGTAGAAGGACTCAAGCATAATCTGCTTTCAGTATCTCAATTCTGTGACAAGGGATACTCAGTGAAGTTTTCTAGTGATTCATGCACTGTTTTCTCTTCTGATTATAATGATATTTTGCTAATAGGCTTGAGGAAGGGTAACATTTATCTTGCAGATTTTAACAGTTGCCCAAGAAATACTTGCCTAGTTGCTAAAGGATCTGCAGAGAATAGCTGGATTTGGCACAAGAGATTGTGTCATCTCAACTTCAAAACATTGAACAAGATTGCCAGAAAAGGTCTCATTCGAGGTCTTCCTAATGAAGTGTTTAAGAAGGATCAGGTTTGTGGTTCATGCCAGAAGGGTAAACAACCCACGACTTCCTTTAAGGATGTCCATAGCACAACCACAACCAGAGTACTTCAACTACTTCACATGGACCTGTTTGGACCTGGTTCTCCTCTTAGTTTCAGTGGGAGGAAGTACACCTTAGTGATAGTGGATGACTTTTCAAGATACACTTGGGTAGTGTTCTTGTTTAAGAAAAATGAAACTATGACTAAGCTGCCAGAGTTCTTCAAGCAGATTCAGAATGAGCAGAATCAGAGCATAGTCAGAATCAGAAGTGACAAAGGAACAGAGTTTTTAAATTCACACATTGCAGATTACTGCAAGGACCATGGGATTTTTCATGAGACATCTGCTGCCAGAACACCCCAACAAAATGGAGTAGCAGAAAGGAGGAATAGGACCCTCAAAGAAGCTGCAAGAACACTTCTGGCAGAATACAACACTCCACAAAGATTTTGGGCAGAGGCCATTAATACAGCTTGCTACACTCAGAACAGATGCCTGATTGCCCAGAGACATAATAAGACTCCATATGAGGTATGGAAAGGTAAAACCCCATCTGTTTCATATTTTCATGTTTTTGGATGTAAGTGTTTCATCCATGACAATGGGAAATCTAAATTAAGAACCTTTGATGCTAAAGTGGCTGATGGAATATTTTTAGGATATTCCAGCACCAGTAAGGCTTTTAGAGTTTTTAATAAGAATTCACTTTGTGTGGAGGAAACACCTCATGTTGTTTTTTATGAATCTGCTTTTGAGTGCAAGGTGGAATCTAAGTCTTCTGATGAGACCCAGAATCAGACTACACCCAGAGTTATCAAAGTCAATCCACCTGTTCTTGATTCAGATTCAGATTCAGATGGTGACCCATCTCCTGGTTCTCTGAAGCAGCAGCCTTCACAAGGAGCAGAACCAGAAGAGGTTGGAACTCCTGTAGGGGGAAGCTCTTCTGCAGGTGGTGATAATCACCAAGGTACTGCAGAAGATGATCAACCAGGCAAGACCACGGGAAGGAGGACCCTGGTTGATCACCCCAATGACCTAATCCTTGGAGATCCAACTAAGGGTGTCCAGACTAGGAGGACTCTTAACTTAGCTGCCTTATTCAGTTGCTATGTGTCCTTGATTGAGCCCAAGAACATCAAGGAGGCACTGAAAGATTCAAATTGGATTGTTGCAATGCAGGAGGAATTGAATCAATTCACCAGACAGGATGTTTGGGAGCTGGTAGACAGACCAAGACATCAAAAGGTGATAGGCACTAAGTGGGTTTTCAAGAATAAGAAAGATGAGAATGATGTCATTACTAGGAACAAGGCAAGGCTAGTGGCCCAGGGCTATTCTCAGTCTGAAGGAATAGACTATGATGAGACATTTGCCCCTGTTGCCAGATTAGAAGCCATCAGATTGTTCTTAGCATATTCTGCTCACATGAAGTTCAAAGTATACCAGATGGATGTGAAATATGTCTTTCTTAATGGGATTCTCATTGAGGAAGTGTATGTGGAACAACCCCCTGGTTTTGAACAAGGTGACAAGGTGTTTAAGCTTAAGAAAGCTCTTTATGAGCTGAAGCAGGCACCCAGAGCATGGTATGACACTCTATCTCAATTTCTTCTGGACAATGGTTTTACTAAGGGTAAGATTGATAGAACTTTGTTTAGGAAAGAAGAAGGAAAGGACATCCTTCTGGTCCAAATATATGTTGATGATATCATATTTGGATCCCCTAACAAGAAGCTGTGTGAGAAGTTTGGTGAGCTCATGCAGGGACAGTTTGAGATGTCCATGATGGGAGAAATGAATTACTTTTTGGGTTTGCAGGTAAAGCAATCAGAGAAGGGAATTTTTATTAATCAAGCTAAGTACACCAGAAACATGTTAGAGAAATTTGGAGTAGGATCTAGCAAAGCAGACAAGATCCCTATGATGACAAATTTCAACATGGATCCAGATGAGTCTGGAGAGAGTGTGGACCAGACTCAGTACAGAGCACTTATTGGTTCTCTCTTGTATCTGACTGCGAGCAGGCCAGATATTACCTTTGCCGTAGGTGTTTGTGCCAGATTTCAAGCTAATCCCAAGAAGAGTCACTTGGAAGCAGCTAGGAAGATATTGAAATATCTTAAGGGAACAGTGAACTTAGGATTGTGGTATCCTGCAGATGACAATTTAGAATTGAGTGGTTATTCAGATTCAGACAATGGTGGATGCAGAATAGTTAGGAAATCTAAAAATGGTACATGCCAATTTTTAGGGAATAAATTGGTATCCTGGTTTTCTAAGAAGTAGACTTCAGTTGCTACATCAACAACAGAAGCAGAGTACATGGCTGCAGGGAGCTGTTGTTCTCAACTACTCTGGATTAGTCAACAACTTAGGGACTACCAGATTAGAGCTAAGGATATTCCTATATTCTGTGATAGTAATAGTGCAATTGCAATCACCCAGAATCCAGTTCTTCATACCAGATGCAAACATGTTGATATAAGACATCATTTTATCAGAGATCATGTTGAGAAGGGAGATATAAGGATGGAAAAGATTGCAACAGAGAAGCAGAAAGCAGATATCTTAACTAAGCCTTTGGCTGAGACCAGATTCAGAGAGTTAGCTTTTGAGTTAGGTTTGTTGGATCCAGAGACAGATTTGTGTTAGGGGGAACAACAGAGAAGTATCCTTTGTTTTATTACTTTACTTCATACATTTATTTTCTTAAACTAACATACCTGCAGATTAGACATATCAGAGAAGGAATATCTCCAGATGAGGTATACACCAGGTGACACTTGTCCCAGATGAAGTGCTGAGCCAGATTCCACAATATCCAAAGTCTTCTCTGACCAGAACCAGATGAGTTTCATCAGAGGAGATGTAGCACCAGACTGGCTGTGGTATCATCTGGTTACAATATCAGGTGACAGGTATGTCTTTACTTCTCTGGCCTCTGATCATTGGGATACAACTTTCAAATTAGTAAGTACACTAAAAACGTTTCAACTTCGGAGTGTATTTAAGACTAGGGTATAGGGCCTAGGCAATCATTTCGCTTTTTTCTCTTGACTGCCACAAAACCCCTTTATGCCCAGTCCCAATGACTATGCCAACGCACCAGATTAAATCTGTATCTTGCCTTTCATCGTGGCCATCGGATTTAATCACTGTGCAAAATATCAATCAATGCTAAAATTGATTTTGGTTCCTCAATTAATTTTTAAAATTACACGCATTCACACCTCATTTAATAATCTAGCCACGCGTATTACCCTATTTAAATCAAATTTCCTGTCAATCTGTCCTTTCAAGTTTCCATACTTTCAAACCCTAACCTCTCTCTACACAGCATTTTCTCTCTCTCTTTCTCTCTTTCACAGTAATGGCACCCAAGTGCAATTTCGATCCAGACTATGTCTGCAAGAAACTCAAGACAGAAATGGTGGTGGACTTCTATTCCACTAAGAATCCAGCCGCTTTGGAGATTTTGGAGCTTCTCCGACGTTCTGGGCTGGAGGAGTTGATCTCAAAGGTTCCCAAGGATCTGCGTACCTTGGATGGATATGCTGCTCAGTTTCTTATCCGGATGAAGATCCATGAAGACCATATTTCATCCAAGATTGATTCAGAGGATGTTGTTTTCTCGAAGGCAGACTTCTGTGGTCTTTTTGGTAACCTTTCTGCGGAAGGTGTGGACCCACTGAAGTACAAAGAAGGAGAGGCGTTGGAATCCTTCAAGATGTTTGCCAGAAATTCATGCTAGAATATTACTAAGGGCTTCTTGGACAAGCATCTTAGGCAGAAGTATAAGGTGTTATTTGACATTGTGGTAAAGATTCTTATGTGTGAGAGCCATAGCACAGATGCCATCTTCGTTGGCAGGCTCTGTGTTATGAGGGCTATTCTGGATGGTGTTCAATGTAACTGGGCTGAGTTCATCTGGGGAGTGCTGAGGAAGAACAAGGTGAAAATCCAGAAGGAAGAATGCCCCCAGTTGCCAGGAGAGCAACAATTTGTGTTCAATGCTAATGTATCATTGGGCACAAAACTCACCCTAATTCTGGATTCGATCCTTCCAGAGAAGAAATGGAGACAATCCTGGTGTAAGGGCTTTCATAAGTCCAAGATTATATTCTCCAAGGATGGTTCCCTTCATGGCCATCCTGATTCTGATGGTGAGCAAGCCATCCCTGCCCCTCCTATTCAATCTATTCCCTCACCTCCAAAGGGGCAGAGAAAGCAGCAGAAGCAGAAGACCCATAAGAAAGCTTCTGAAGCAACTGGTTCTTCAACCGTTGCCTTTTCTGGTTCCTCAGAGGAGGACCAGATTCCCCTTCTTGATGTGCTTAAGAAGAAGGGTGATGATGATAAAAGCTGTAAAGAAGGCTGGAGCAGCCAAGAGGAAGCAGCCAGAGGAGGCCAGGAGAGGTTCTGCTAAGATGCGTAGGACTAGCAGAAAGGCAAAGAAAACCCTTCTGGTGGATGAGCCTTCAGAGGAAGAAGAGGTTGAGCCTCTTGTGAGAAAATCCAAGGCAAAGAGAGCCCTTCTTCAAGATCCTGACTCTGGATCTGATCTTGGAGAGGCCTTGGAAAAGGCAATTGAGGATGCTTCCCAGATGATGAAGGATGCTCCAGAGTCTGCTGTACCTGCTGATGTTGACCCAGCAGAGGTAAACCCTTCCCTTCCATCTTTTTCCCCCATTAATCTTGTCTCCCCCTCTACCTCTCCCCCAGATAATATTCCCCAAACCCCATTTGCCTCTGGTAACCCTATTGTTCCACCAGAGCAGATTATCCCAGATACCCCAGTATATACTCCCTCTACCATTCCTACCCAAACACTTTCTCCCCCACATTCCCAAACACATCTTCCCACAAACCCCTCTCCCCCACCTTCTGTACCAGAGGTACCCTCAACCTCTTCTGGTGCTGAAATCCCCCCTCCAAACTCTTCCACCTCCCAGATACCTCCTACACCTTCTGTACCAGATATTCCATCATCTTCTGGTGCAGAGCAACCCATTCCTTCCACCTCTACTTCACAAAATCCTAACCCTCCCCAAACCCATACAGACCAGGACCCAACCATTTCTATGGCTCTGGGATTCGTTGGCCCTCCCCCTTCTCCTACCTGTTTAACCAGCGATGATAGTGAAGATGAGGAAGCTTCACTTGAGCCTGCTGACTTAGCACCTTCCTCCTCTGCCTCTGGGCCCAAACCCTTCACTTTCTCATCTGTAGAAATGGGTCCCATTAGGCAGAGTATGAGTGTAAGTGCACAGCTCTGGCTAATAGAGCATTTCCCAGTTCTTCTGGAGCACTTACCACTTCTGGCAGAGCTTACTGATGCTAAGGTCTGGAGCAAGGCCAGACTTGAAGATGTGGAGGACCTAATGTTGTTGCTTGAGGAAATGGGTCCCTCCAACTTCACTGCTTGGGAGATTGAGTTAAAGCAGAGGATGAATATTCATAACCCAGCAGAGCTGGAGACCCCTGGTGCAGCTAAAGTCTTGATTCACACCCTGCTCATCCAGAGAGGAGTAATGCTCACTCCAGAGGGCCCCACTTACAAGTTTGGTCCTCATTTTGTCTTCCCTCCAGAGCTGTATTCAGATGAGGAAGACTTTGAGATGTCTCCTACCGTGCTCCAGAAGATGAAAGTTTTCTTCAATGAGCAAATCATGCAGATTGGGCACTTTTCTAAAGCTATTCAACATTTGGCCCCTGCTATGATAGAGCACCAGATCAGGCATGAGAGGAGAATCTTCCTGAGGCAGTTAAAGTCTTCTCTGGCAGAGGTAAAAGCTTCCTTTAAGGCTAATGGCTTATTTGTCAAGCTGGATGTCATTCACAGCCAGAAGCAGCTACAGGAGCACGTGCTGGAGCATTTGAGACCTGTCTCTGTGCTTAAAGTGGAGATGGCCAGCCAGATGATTCAAACTGCCAAGCTGAAAGACTCCCTCCAGGAGATGTTGGAGAAGCAAGAGAGACTTGTTGCAGAGTCTAAAGCTTACCTGGAGGAGGCCAAGCAGCTGCGTGATCTTCACTCTTCCTCCAACACTGCCTTGTCTGATCTTATAAGGCAGGTAGTGGAGCCCCTCCTTGATGAAGTTAAAAAGGGGGAAGATAAGGCCAGAACTGATCTGGCGAAGACCACAAATGAAACTCTCTTCAGCCATAGAGCTCGTCTGGACCTGCTGGAGAATACATTGGTCCAGGCTGAGTTGCAGAAGAAGAAGAAGGAAGAGCTCAAATCTCTTTCCATGGCTAAGCAGCTTGCTGCAGAAGAGGAGTCAGAAGCAGAGCAGGATCCAATTTCCATCTCTGGACCTGCAAAGAGGAAGATAAGGAAAGTGAAGAAGAGCTTCCTTGAATCTGTAGTTGAAGAAGCAGAGAAGAGATTCAAGGAAGAGTCGCCTGAAGAGAGGCAAGCAAGGATAAGGAAAAACATAGATGAAGAGCAGAGGCTCAGATATGTTAGAAGGCAAAATAAGAAGAGCAGAGAAGCTGGCATCACTCCTGGAGCTAGTGGATCCAGCCAGAAGAGAAAAGGGCATGTTGAAGTCATGAACATCCTCCCTCTCAGGACAGAAGGGTCCTTTGACTCAACTGTTCCTGTGCCTTTGATAGAAAAATGGAGAGAAGCCAAGACTCTCTGGTTCATTCAACATTACATCCAGAGACCTCCACCAGAGGATGATGCTCTCATCAACAGGACTTTCCATTCTTGGATGCAGGCATATGATGCAGATTTGTACAAGCAGTTGATGGATTCAACCATTGAATTCAACCTGGAAGTCACTGCTCCTGAGTTCCATTTTCTCAACACTCCAATGACAGGAGACCAGATTGATTGGGCTGAGCTGAAGAGACTGTACAAGACCAAGGTGTTGGTGAACTTCACCCCATCATCTTCTGCAGAGTTGAAGGCCATTCAAGATAGATTCTTTGACTGGTTCCTGGTGCCCAAAGATAACAGAAGATATGCTTAGAATAGGACCAGAATTGCTTTGTAATCTGTAATCTTCTTTGTCCTTTTTATCAATGAAAATCTCATATCTTCTCTGTTCAAAAGACAACCCCTTGTTGTCTTAATTGTTTGCCTGATAAGATCTATTCTAAGGTCTTATCCTTTAATGTTTTCTTACTTAAGTTAATTATTCTTGATCAGTTCTGGTATGTTTTAACTCCATCAAAAAGGGGGAAATTGTTAGGATAAAAATTGTTAGTTTTGATGAGTTAAAACAAACCAGAAGATGTAATAGGACCATCTGGACCTGTTAGCCAGATGATGATCTAGATTAGGACTTAGTCTAGGGGGAACTGCCAGACCAGAAGACTTCACCAGAAGAGTCACCAGAAGACCCCACCAGAGGACTTCACCAGAGGACTCCACCAGAAGACTTCACCAGATGAGACAGACCAGAGGCAGAGGACCTTCCCCAGACCAGACGAGTCCGGACCAGACGAGTCTGGTCGAACAAAAGATGCTCAGTTTGATCCCCTGACTCTACTGAGTATTCTGGTTCTTGACCAGATGAGGACCAGAAGACACCGAGGTTGCCTGGTGTCTGGTCTTGCCTTCTCTGGAGAGAATCAGAGTTAGGCAGAGGAAGCTATTGACCGTTGGTGATTCAAATCAAGTCAACAAGATCAGGATTGGAAAGTATTTGAAGATAATCAATCCAAGGATCCCACCAACCCAATCAATCAATTAGGGAATTGATTGATTGAGGCTTCCTTATATAGAGGATCTGATTGGATTAGCCCTCTAACGGCTAGCCCTAATCTCCTCTATATATACAAGAGTGCAGTTCAAGAAAAAGCTCTAGAGACTCTACACGCGCATAAGTGATCTAAGCTTTTGATATTCATACCAAGCACTCTTACTGTTCATAATATTTATCTAATCTAAAGGAGTTATTCAAACCACAACCTGTTCATCTATTAGACAAGGTTGTTGGCGGGTTGATCTTTAGATTGAAGTTAAATCTAAAGAGGTTGTAAGAAGGAACTGGTACTTCCCAATTCCAGTAAGTAAGTTTGTGAGTTGGTTGATAGTGAGACCCCTTGGTTATAAGGGAGAGTGGACGTAGGATATTCAATCCGAACCACTATATATCTTGTGTTCTTTATTGCTTTACTTTACTTATTGTTTCTTCGATTATTACTCTCTTGTTAAAGACTTTGAAAGACATTTTAATTTAAGCTTCCGCAATTAATCTAACTAGTGGGACCAACAAGATATCAAATACATTCTTCATTTCGGGAATGCTTAATTCATTTTTCCTTTGGAGAAATGCTCAAACTCATTTTTCCTTCAGGAAAATGCTCAATCTGCATGTTGAAACAATACTCGGTTTTTACCAAGACTTTTATTTCAAATTAAGTCTTTTGTACATTCCTTCTTCAGGAGGAAATTACTAAGTCGATTATTCACATTAGACCCAACTTTTTTAGATCATAATGATCTTTGTAGTTTAATATTGTATTTTTCATTATTCCTTATCTGGGGAATCTTAAATCCTTCTGGGAATTTTCATATAAATATTGACATCTAATAATCATATAAATATGTGTTTATAAGGTCCATCAACTGTATTTTTAAATTCATATTTACTGTCAAGGATATATAGTAGCATAGCTTTATATTGATTATATCAAGAGAATATATTCGATCAAAATTAATATCGAGTCTCTGCAAAAACCCATGGAACTACTATTTTTTCTCACCACCTTATAATTCTCATTTGGTTTTCATACAATTTTTCACTTATATCCAACATGGATTACACTTTAGGTGTAGAATTACACTTCGGGTGTACGTACGATAAAGCTAAATGTGTTTCTTTTGTTTAGCGAATCTAGCTCTGCTACATTTTGCTTCTTTCTATTTCACCCAAATCAAAGTGCTTCGAGCACCCAACATGAGTACTGGATCCAGATTTTAGAAAGAGCAAATGTGGACACGAATATGTTATCGACAATGTTGTTATTTCAATTTTCCATGTATTATTTATAATATTCATATCAACCAGATCTTCATTATTTCTAAAAATATTTTGATCTAGTTGTTTTGCAATCCTAGTATTTTAATTATTTTGTGCACATACTCCTTTACTAGAATTTTTATCTTTAGGACGAATCTCTTCATGAGATTTCAAGAGTGACATAATATTTTGCTAGCTTTAATTTACCACGGGTTTATATCTTTCGTGTTGGGAGGTTATTTACGCTTCTAGTGTAATGGGGCATTAACATATATACTTGATTTTATTGGTACCTCAACCCTTTGTAGTCACTTCTTTATTTCAGTAAATGCATCTGGTAGATTACTTGTTAAATATTGCAAGTTAATTATCTTTTGAACTTCAAGTTCACTTTGACTAGTGTTTGAGTCTAAATGTTGAAAAAAAATTCCTTCAGGGAAGATTTTTATTCCTTCAGGGAAAAAAAATCGGCATTCATTTAATTTTGGATTCTTATCTCCCCCTAATGCCAAAAAATGACTCTTCATCAAATGTGCAGTCAGCCAGCTGGATGTTAGATTTATTGTGTGGTGATGTTACAAGTACTACACAGCTAAATATTCGCTAATGAGAAATGATTACTATTTTTTTAACCACTAGTTCTAAAGGGGAGTACTAATATTATGCAGTAGGTCAGATTTGAATTAGAGTAGTTACGTACAAAATTTCATCCCCCCAACATGTAATACGTAAGTTGGTATTTTGCAGTAAAGGTCTAGCAAACAATTTGATGCATCATATGAGTGAATCAGCTAGACCATTGTAGAAGTGGACATAAAGGACTGAATGCTTCACTTAAATTTCTCAATGTCATATAATAATCATTAAATACCTTCAACGTGATGTTACTGGCACTATCCATTTGAATGCATTTAATTGGATAGTTTGGGAATTGAGACCTAAACTGCAACGCCCCAATTTTCCAAAATGTAGGGATTCGACACTCTAGAAATATGAGTCATCACTTAGTGACAAAAAAATCCAAACTAAAATTTTATTTTGTTTAAAATGCACTAATAACCACATCACATAGACAACGGAAGTATAAATTTTTTGTTATGAAACGCGTAGTTATATTTTCTTTTTTAAAAGAGGACATGTAAGGATCTTTATAAAAAAAATTGGCTCAAAACAATGTTAAATATAAACACCACACACAATTAATCATTGAAAGAATATGAGACTGTTTGTCATCCCGACATATGAATAATAGTCTTAGTAAACAATAATAGTGCATATAAGTGTTAAATATCAATTCCATAATACCACCGGACCCGTATCACACCTCCACTGGCCCAAGCTCCCCTTCGTCATTTCCTGAAAATATTTAAAATAAGGCGGTGAGATTTGAATTCTCAGTGTGGGTGACCTATATGCTACCATACATATTCACAGTACGCAAACGTATCATTTTATAAAAATATTTTCCTGCCTTTCTTATATCATATAGCCTGTAGGCTCGCCCATGCATCATGACGCCTAGCTACACAAGCTAGACCATTACGTCCGATTTTAGATATCACTCCTCATATAGCTCATCGGCTCGCCTGAAGGCATCATAGCTCCTAGCTACACAAGTCAGACCACTACGTATCATTTGAGAGAACTCGTTTGTGGGCATCATGGCGCCTAGCTACATAAGTCAGACCATTACGCATCATTTGAGATGACTCGCCCGTAGGTATCATGTCGCGTAGCTACACAAGCCAGACCACTACGTATCATTTGAGATACCATACATAATTTAATAACCATGTAACCCGTTCTGAAGGTTAAAATATTTTCATTTGCATACACCAACAATCCATATAGTATTCAAGGCAATATAGTAAGTGGCACCCACCTTAAACACTTTCATTTCGTAAAACTTATCCCCCGTTCGTTCATCCGTCAATCGTCGTCACCGTGGCGGTACATAACCTAGCACATTCTTATGTACTTCAGTTGGATGTCTTAGAAATCTTTTTAAATTTTATACACATTGGTCTGATAAGGACTTGTATTTTACTTATTGTTTTATCACTTATAGTGTTTACCAAAAGCTTTCAATGTGACCAGTGTTTACTTGGAACATGAATTCCCATCTAGGTATGTTTAGTATACTTAAGTATTTTGGAGTTTCAAAAGGTTTTCCTTATTCTTTCCTCTTTAAAGGTACACATAGAAACATATATTTTTACTCTAAAACAAACACTAAACAACACATCATTCACATGTATTCACATAATATTTAAGTGTCCTAAGTTAATTCCTATCATGTTCATCAAGTTAAAGAAAGAAAACATTTTGTTCCTAAGTTAAAACAAGGAAAACAGTTTGGTAAAACTGAATCCAAAGACGAGCAGTTTGCTCTTTCGGGCATTCGTCTCCTAACTTTAACCACTTTTGAAAAATACTAAAATATATCTACTCATCATAAAATTTTCACAGTAGGTACATGTTGAAGTGTAATTCACATATAAAATTTGTTTCATGTCATTTGGTTTAAGTAAATATGAGTTCTAGGTTTTCGTTTTCAAAATATGATAATTTGTTCCAAAACTTACAGTAGCAATCACTGTGTGCGCAGTGTTAAAAATAATTTTGGTAAAACTATTTTCACTCATTTAAAAGTTATGGGTGATGGATCGCGCCGGTGAAGGCGGTCCGTCCCCAAGATCGTTGTTGGGATACCAAACGTGTATAAACAATTAAAGACCTAAACATGCATCTAAAGACAAGTTTAGATCCGTTACCCTTGAAGACCGAGGCGTTGATTCCACTACTGATCTTCTAATCTGTCTCCCAACCTCGTTCGTACACCGGGTGGACGGCGAACTAGCGAACGTGGAGAAAAGTGCCTCCCAATTTTGTCTCTTCAAAAACCCTTGCTCACGAAATTCAGCTGCTCACGAAATTATTTTAGTGCTAGGGTTTCAAAGAACGAAATTGAAGCCTTTATATAGGTTTCATGGGCCAGACTAGGGATCTGTTAGAAGGTATAGGTTTGGGCTCCTCATGGACCCAAATATTCTTATGTTCAGCCCAGAACATATATTTGGCCCGTGAACATTAATTCATTCCACTAGAGAATTAATGTTGCACTCCCGTCATATCCCGAACCGAATCAGGGCTTCTATTAGACTCTATAATTCCCCGTGTTAAAGATATCGCACGTCCATTAATTATTAAAGCTTCTGACCGCTTTAATTAATTAACATCTATTATTCCTTGAGTAGTACCACTCAACCTTGTTGTCGTACGGATTAAATCCACCTGCAGGGTTTAATACGACAATCCTTTATGAGTTTCCTCAAGGGGACGTCATCAACCTGGATCACCAGGACACGGTGCCCTAATGCCAATAAATAGACATCGTGCAAACGATGTCACTACCCAAAATACATAGTGCATTGAATCTAACAAGATTCTCACCCATAGTAAATCAAAGTAGTGAACAAGCGCTCCACATATCTAGATATCACAATTAGGGTTAAGAATTACAAGAGTCACCAAGACCTTTAGTTCTTCATAACAGTCAGAATAGAAGAACTTGTCTTAACTGTGATCCATTGAATACGACATAGCGTACTAGTATGAACTAATGGCCAAGACAAGCCACTAACAAGTTCATACTACAACTTATACCAATAGTTATGTCCAGAACTATCTTAGTTGTGAATACTGTTTATATCTTATAAGGAACTGACAATGTGATCTTCTGTGTGACTACAAACCCACCACATTATCTACAATATAAGATAAATAGACATACAAGTAATACAAGCAATTAATAAGATTGCAATAATGTGAAAAACCATTTATTTCAGATAATAAGGAAATTGAATATATCCATAAAAGCCCAACAAAAGTTTGCTTTACAGTATACACCAACAATGGGAAATTTCATGGAGATAGCTAACTTCATTTACTATTTTATCATACTTTTTATAAAATCCAAACTTGGTCTGAAAGATACATTTTTGCTCATGAAAGTGAAAAATATAGCAGTTTCGTCACACATTCTTTAAAAATTCATAACTTATCATAGAAAATTCCAAAAAGACTAAAACAAGCAGCAAGTGAAATTAATAATATTCCAGATTCAAAATTTTGTACAGAAGCTTAAGTCACTGTTCACAGTGTGTGATATGTGTGCATACTTTCACTTGTATTTCCTATTTCACAACTATCATGCCACTAATATTTTAACACTTTAATACACATCATTAAAGACTTCATGTAGCATGTATTTGAACATTAAAAAGTAAGATAGTCACAAGGTTTCATGATTTCTAAGCAAGCAACAATAACAACAACATTTCAAGGCAACACATTCATGAGCAAAAATGTAGACTTGTCTTCTTAAGCTAAAGGGCCTTATTAGCTCTTCAATCTTTTATTTCTTGATGGGGATGAGGGATCCTTGAAAAAAAATCTTTGTTTTGTTCTAAAACAAAACAAAAGATGAAGTTAGAAGATGAAGATGAAAGTTTTCCGTGAAATTAAAAGAGAGAGAGGGATGAATGACTCACTTTTGTGGTTGGAGATGACTTTAAACCTTCACACCCAACACCTATGGAAACTTGGGGCTTGATATTGGAGACCTCCTATGGTTGAAAATAGGAGAAGAAAAACTTCTCCCTTGTAAAAATGATGGGTGAAAGGGGGGATTTTTCTTGTGCTCCTTTGGGTGAATTTTCTAGCAGCCAAATGGATGAGGATTGAGGCCAATTTATAGTGGGAAAGGGGGAGTATTGGCTGGACATGAGGGGTATAGGGGAGAGGGATATATGGCTTAGGGGAATGGGGAGGTAAGGGGTGTGTTTTTGGAGTTTTATAATAAGTATGACATTTGAATAGAAAGGGGAGGTATGAGATGCATCTTGACTGCTTTTTAAGCAGCTTGGATGAAATTTTGGGGCCCAGGGAGCTGTCCAATTGATTCTCTTGGTATTTTCGGATGTAATGTAGTTTTTGGTGTTGAAATTGGGTTGTTTTTCGGCTAGGTTTTGGGCTCTGAAACTTAACGTTTTTGCTTGTTTTGTAATCCGAATGTTTAGATTTTCATTTTATTTGTTAAAAATAATATTTAACTTTATTTCATCAATTGTGTTTTGGGTTGGGTTCATATTTATTCATCGGATTCTGAATTCAGAGGTTGTAGGGTTTTTTGTTCGACTTTTGGCGACAAAAGTATAATTTTGTTTGAAAATTTTCAATTAAGTTAAAGGCTTCAAATTTCCTATTTTAGGATTTTATTTTAATTATTTTGTCAGTTGTATAGATTCGTTTCGTAGTTACAGTGCTAGGTGTGCTCCCGGTTCTGATTTTGACCAAGCGTTGCGTAGAAATCGATTTTTAAAACTCATTGATTTTAAAAGAAATAATGAATAAAAAAAATTAAAATAAGTATAACTTAATAATAATAAAAATGTATAAATCCTAATTTTTTTTTTGTTCGGAGTATTACATAAATTCAACAAATTTGCGATAAGCTTGGCAAAAACATTGTAATAGGTGGATAATAAACGCACATAAGTCCATTGTGTGGAAACATCAATTATGGCCACAAATTATCAAAATAGTCCCAATAGCAGATTAATCAGTCCACAAATATCTCCATGAAATCATTCAAGAAAAATAGGAGATTTAATTCCAACTTTAGTACGAGACAGTCATACTATAATTTTACCCTTTGCAACATGTCTTACAAATTAATAAATTTACAGAAGGGTTTATATTATTTGACATACTTTAATTAATAAATTTAGACAAAATCCGATGTATTATTTTTGTCTTGGATGGATTATCTGCACATGCTATAATTTGAATGAACCTGAATTAGATTTTGAGATATCTTTTCAACTCTTCAAGAGATAACTTTAGATTCATTAGCACTTTATTATTTTGTCTTTCAGAGACATCAATTTTAACTCGGAGTATTTTCTATATAAAATGTGATTTGGCAACTCTACTGGAGTCATTAAAGACATCCGGTAATTGCTTTGCAAATTTTTACAATATAATTCTCAAAATAGTATGAAATATATAGCCCTAACATACCTAAGAGGAATACTAAAACAAAGCAAAAATACAAAATATAATAACATTTTATATCTTGATTACTCATTTTCATAAAAATTGTAAGTTCAATCATTGTCAATACCTATGTTTACTTAGACAAACTAGTATGATGAGATTCGTTTGAGAGACATCCGACCTTGACCATTTCAACTATTATCTTGGCATCTGCCATAATTTTCAATTATCGATTATTGTCGTCGATAGTTTTGTCATTTATATTATCGCTATCGATTTTTTTTTGCTATCGAGTTTTCCTTCAGGGATTTCATATTCTTATTGAGATGGTGTCGGAGAATAATAAATTTATTTGCCTTCTGGACAAAGGTGGATTCAAATTTTATTATAATTGTTCCACTTAGATCAAATGTATTAAGACAAATCTCAATATTAAAAACTCAAGTCAAGTTGTAATTATTATTAAGGGCAAGCTTGATAATTTTTTTAGTAATATTAGGCTTTGCATGAGCGAACTAAATCAGCTACAAAATTCAATAATAGACACACACGGATTTTTCACATAAATTCTAATTTCTACAACAAATAATTCTCAAACCTATTCCACAACAAACGGTTCTACTTGTAGAAAATGTAAAAGAGATTAAATCACTTTATCAGAGCGGAACCCTACGGCCTGGGTTCCTAAATGCCACTTTCTCGACTTACCCTCAGACATATTTCAAATGGGTGGAGCATCCAAACAAGTGTTGTGTCCAAAAAAAAAAAAAACTCAACATAGAAAATAAAACATAAAGTAATATGATAAGAATAGTTCAAAGTCGAAGTCCCTTTTTTAAACAAATAGCAGAGCGTGTGTGAAAGTACCCAGTTCGACGATGACAAAAGAATTCAGATCCGTGCGATCTAATAGATAGATCATTCGTGCTAATAACGTGTTATAAAATAAAGAATGTGGAGACACATGGATTACCCATTTCGTCATGAAAGACTACATTTGGGGGCGTACCAAGGCAGAAGGTTTTCACTATATTTATGTGTATTATCTATTGTGTTTACAACATAATAATCAATGATATATTTATACTAGTGAAGGGATGTAACCCTAAAAACCTATTAGTTATCTTGATCCATTAAGTATCTTCTCCTTTTAAGTAATGTCCATAATTATAATATATTCACAGCAACATTAAGACATCAAATGTAAAGGGCGTTGTCGGCGAGAATTCAATTAAATGTTGGATGAATATTCGTATGTCTTTCACCTAGTTACACTTTTTACTTAAAAGTATAAATCATTTATTACTTAAAACATATCAATTTTTAGTTGAAAATTATTACTTTAAAAAAGTGATAATATTTTAATAAAAAGTGACAATATTTTTAATAAAAGTGACTATCATTTTTCTCTTAAATATTATCGTTTTTTATTCAAATCTGATCACTTTTCAATTTTTGGCTAATCGAAGAGTTTAAAAAGGTATCTTTATTAAAAAATAATTATGTAAAAATTCGCATGACCTATTTCTTTTCACGGGATAAATTTTTGAAGACAATCTTACATAAGTTTTTGTCTATTTTATAAAAAAGTGATAAATTCGTAGTTCAAAGTTATATATTTTAAAAAATGTGTAATATATAAAAATGATATTTTATAAATAAGAGGTGATAGTATTTACTCAAAAGGTGATACTTTTCAAATAAAAAGTGATATTATCATAAACATAGAAAATAAAAAATTTATTTACTAAATTGGTTTTGAATTATAAGAAAAGGCAAAAAAATAAAAATAATAATAAAGTCCCACAAATATCTTCATATTAAATAGGAGCAAAGTATAAGAGCGCGGTAACGGGTTGATGCGGTAATTGGATCCACATGAAAAATGGGTCAAATAGGATATGTCTCGTGGTATGGCATGAGACGGTTTCACACAAGTTTTTGCTTTTGTGTTCATATAATAACATATTTTTTAATGAGTACTTCTAGTGTGCACTTGAGTGCATAATATGCACTTGAATTTTGAAAAAAAAAATAGCCCTAGTAGAAATCAGTAATACCGCAAGAAGTAATCAATAATACCCCAAAAAATAATCAGTAATATCCCAATTGCAAAAAATAAAAAATAAATTACACACATTTCGGCGTGTTAGTATGTGTTCTGAAAAAAATTCAAAATTGAGCTTAAAAGTTAAGTGTATGTGTTACTGTAAGGACACAAATTTATTTTTAAGGACAGATAAAATGTGTCCGTATAGTAACACACATTTGTCGTTACTATAACACATGTTTTACCTTATAGTAACACATATTATCTTTTTACAAAAAATAACACATTTTTGTTCAATTGATTACACATTTTTCAATATCTTACATGTGAAATTTTAAGGACATATATTTGTCCTTACAGTAACACACATTTGCCCTTATATTAACACATGTTTACTCTTATAGTGACACAACCTAAGAGAAATTTTTTATATTTTTGTGCAAATACATTTTTCTCCATATAGTAACACATTTGTGTTCTTAAACTGACACAACTTTCAATACCTTACATGTGTATTGTATAGAAATATATTCAATTTTGTAAAAAAAAATAAAAAATTTGTGTGAAACCTATATTTTTTTTTATGATAATAACACATATTTTGTCTTTACTAATACACATTTGCCTATATAGTAACATAAACTGTGAGAGAAGTCTTAAATTTTATCTTTGTGTGAGTTTTTTAAAAAATCAGTCCGAATGGTAAGATTTGGCCAAAATCCATGAGTTTTCTAATATAAACATTATTTTACAATAGAATGTTTTATATAAGTGTTTCCCATAAATATATTTATTTTCGTTGTAAGGCAGACATTGATTTGTGTGGTGAACAAAAAATTTGGTGGACTGATTTATTTTTAGGCAAAAACTTGTATAATATCTTCTCATAATATGAGATAACATAAATTAACACTCACTCCTACCAAAATATTAATGCGTCAATACCTTAGTTATAGTCAATCTCATTATCTCATGCTACGACAGTCTCATACACAATCTACTCTTATTTTTAATTATTTTTTCCTATATTTATAAGAACTTTTGGCAGGAAAACTATTGTTCTTTTTTTGGTAGAAAAAATTGTTTATATATGGATATTGACATGTATTATTTATCGAGAATATAAATTTTGAAGTTAAGTAGATATTTGGCCCAGGTTATTTCCATTAGCCTTTGGTTAAATACCCACCCACATTAACTAACTACCTCGTTGAGAAACACACTACTTTCTTCATTTCTAAGGCACCCCTTTTATATCCACATACACAATGCAAAATTTCACATATATCATTCTATCATTGTATTGTTTGGATACTAACATTTCAGGTATGAAGATGAGAAGAACTTAGAATTTTTTCTAAGGTCTACAACTGAAGAGTTTAAAGACTTTACATCTGACTAAATGAAGAAACGAAGTCTACAGGTGAAGAGTTCTTTCTCACCAACTGCAAAGATAGGAGTTTACAGCTGAAGACTTATGTCAATCAAGTCTAATTAAGTGTAGTACTTTCTATACATTCTCACATAGCTTGAAAACCGTCAAAAGATTAGAAGAGGTTAATGCATAGCCAGTAGATACAGTTTGCACGGTGTTTAGTTGACTGACAAAACAGCTAACACTACAAGGCAACCTTTACTACAAAAGGATTATTCTACATGACAAGAAGTTTTAAATGAGTTGAAGTTAAAGCTGGAGGTGATTACCATTCAAATTCAAATCCCTCCAACGGCTAAGAAGACCCCCCAAGATTCCTATAAACAGGAGAGCCAACCACAGAGGACAACAACAACAATATTCGAGCTTTCAAGCATATCTACAGCTACTTCAAGTCTACAGTCTTCAAGTGTTAGAAGTTTATAGGACTAGGTTTCTAGAATATTTTGCTTAGTTTTACTAAGTTGTTGTTCCTCACTGAAACTATATTTTGTAACTCTACCTTGTGTGGAGATTTTTCTTTGTGGGTGTTAGGTGTTCTTAATGAAATAAAATTCTGAGTGAATATTGTATCCTACTTAAGTTTAGACAAAATCTGAGTGAAGAGTCTAGTTCTTAGGGGGAACATCATTAGATATAAGTGAATTGATCTTAGTGATAATTGACACCTGAGGGTGTAACATTGGACGTAGGAGAATTACACCACATTTGAACCACTATATATCTTGTCTTCATTTGTATTATGTCATTTACTTAAAAATATTTATATTCGGCCGATCTTATTATTCGTGTGCTTACTCATACTTGTTACATTCATCATTTCATTTGTTTTCTAAAGATAAAAGGTGCATAAAGGACTAAGAAAGCTATAGCTGTAGATTCCTTGAATCACTCAGCTGAAAACTTCAAGTCTTTGATTGGTTTTTTTATTATTTCACACACTCTGATATTTCGCTGCATTTAGGTGTCTCAAAACATTTTCTAAAGTGTGGGATAACCTCCCTGAAAATTTTATATTGTGATAAGTTTTGAAAATTACACAGACTTAACTTTTGCTCAAGTCTGTAGCTACAAACTTTGTTTTTAACTATATAGCTGCAGAGTTAAGTTTTGTGTGGAAAAGTTTTAAGTTTTTAAAACTGAAGGTCTATTCACCCCCTTCCCACCCCCACCCCCCCCCCCACCCCCCATCTACACCTTCAACACTTTTTAGAACAAGAAAAACGCGAAAATAAACCCTCCTCCACCGTGCATCTCTCCTCCTCTCGCCGCCTGTGCGTTGCCTCCATCAACATTTCATCACCGTCGCTCGTCCTTGAGAGTTTTATTTTTGAAAAATTGCGATGGGCATGTTCGAACCCGATTCTCCTAATTTTAGCAAAACTTTAGAAATTTCTCAGAAAAAACTTTCGAAATCAATTGTTCAAAAAATATTTTTTTGAAAACTGTCTAATATTTAAAAAATAAATCGCAAATTGTCCAACATTTTGGAACTTTAAAAAAAAATTGTTTAAAAATGGAGAACCAGTGTCAAACTCGTACATCGCAATTTTTTTAAATTTTAACACTCAATATGGTCAACGAAAAATATTATTATCATACCCATTTAATTTAATACTCTCAAACAACGAAAAATGAATAAAGAACATTACAAATACAACAAAGATCTGCAAATATGTAATCAGGGCTTAAAGTATTCACCATCTTGAGTACATAGGAGTTCAACAAAACAATACATGACACTAATTTCCGTTCGTGATGCTTCACATTTATAGAGTTTCAGAATTCCCTTCTTTTTCGTTGAACAAATATGGAGATTTCGACGTCCAAGGCTAGTCTATTTACTAGGATTATTTTAGAGAGAATTCAAAAAAGGACATTTTCGACATTTCATATGTATGAATTCAGAATTAAAATAATTGGACAGTGTCTTTAACAAAAAGGAACCGTGACCTAGATATTTTTGTCGTAGTGGGCCTTAGATGAAAGCCCAAAATATAAAGTTATTATTACAACAGGAAAGAAGCAGGTGAGAGGCCCAGAGCTGCTATAAAAGTATAAGTATGACTTGCCTCACCAACCAACCGCCCCTCTGTAATTTTAGTGCTCTTTCTCTGCTCTAAGGCGGACTCTCCAACAATCGTAAGGTTCCATTCTTCATTTTCATTCGTTTCTTCCCTCGAATATTCCAATTAATTCTTAGCTTTGATTTTTATGTGTAATCATATGCTCGTGATGGTAATGCATTTCGATTTTCTTTTCCTTTCTTCATTTTGAACAAGTTGGTGATTTTTCTAGATTCGCGTAAATTGATCGATTTTTATGTGGAAATGATCCAGGCATTTATGTTGATGATCTCCATTTTAATGTGTTTGTACATGCACTTCTCTGATGATTTTGCGTTGAATTCGTCAATTTTGTTGAGTTGTGCAATTAATTTTTTTCCGTCTCCTGTTTGGATCTGAAGTTTGCTTGATTTTATTGTTTTCAGTATCTTTTGATTTGAAAATTTATATTTTTCAACTTTTTAAGTGTGTTTCAGAAAAAGAAAAATGGCGGCGATGGCTCAGCTTCGGTACTCCCCTCTTGCTGGTCACTACGGCCGCAGTTCCAAATTTTCCCCAATATTTGTCGATAATTCTTCCATTTCCTTTCCTAAATTAAGATTCACCGGAAATTTAATGCTAAATTCTGATTCTCAAACCAAATTGCACTTGCCCTGTGCTGGTGGTGGCGGTGATATTGGAAATGACGGAGGAGATGGTGGCAACGGAGGGTGGAGTAGTGGCGGCGGAGGTTCCGATGAATCCAAGTCCTCATTGGATGGATTTGGACCGATTGGAGCATTTGTTAACGGGTGGAGATCGAGGGTAGCTGCTGATCCCCAATTCGGTTTCAAAGTTCTGATGGAAGAGCTGGTTGGTGTTAGTTCATGTGTTCTCGGAGACATGGCTTCACGCCCTAATTTCGGGCTCAATGAGCTCGATTTCGTATTTTCGACTCTGGTAGTCGGTTCAATTATGAATTTTGTGCTCATGTATCTCTTGGCCCCAAGCATGTCATCATCAACCCAAGTTCTACCTTCCATTTTCGCCGCTTCTCCCACAAGCCATATGTTTGAACCCGGCTCTTATACTTTGTTGAATAGGTTAGGCACATTTGTTTACAAAGGAGCTCTATTTTCCGCCGTTGGTTTTGCAGCTGGGCTTTTTGGAACTGCTCTCTCCAACGGTTTGATTAGCATGAGGAAAAAGATGGACCCCAATTTTGAGACGCCGAACAAGCCTCCTCCACCGGTTCTGAATGCCACTACGTGGGCAATTCACATGGGGTTGAGCAGTAACTTTAGGTACCAAACTTTGAACGGGCTAGAGTTTGTGTTAGACAAGGCGTTTCCTCCGTTTCTCTTCAAGAGCTCCGTCGTGGTTTTAAGATGCTTGAACAATATTCTTGGAGGGGTGTCGTTTGTCGTGTTGGCTAGGTTAACGGGGTCCCAGAGTGTCGATGGAGGGAAGCCGAGTAGTGTCGAGGTGGGATCTAGTGAGGAGAGGGAGAAGCTCGTGAGTGATGCTGATGACTTGCTAGCTAGGGACTCCGTTTCCAAATAATAAATCGTCTTCAATTTGAGTTTCTTAAATCTTATGATTATTGACTAGTGCTTGGAATGCCTTTGGTTCATTAATCATAATTATCCAGTATTGATGCTTTTTGCTTGCTGCTTCGAGTTCTATATATGGTTGATCAAAATGATGGTTTGCATCTTACTTTTCATTCGCATCATATTGTACACTCGAGTCAAATACTACGAAACAAAGTTATGTTAGTAGTAATTTCGATAGTAATATATTGAGACATTTACCTCAAAAAAGTGATCTCAATTACAAATTGGTTCAAAAAAATTTACATCATTAATTTAAAATTAGTGTCCCTAAAATGTTTTTACCTAATATATTCTCACTCTCTGTTTTGTGACGAGGTTTTACATGCCCTGTTACATTGCTATAATGAGATCAGATCACCTGATGCAAGATAGGTTTGTTGAGGTAGCTCAGCCATAACCTTTTCATAATTATGCTAGTTCAAATTAAACGCTTTGTAGAAAGGGTGAAAAATAGAAGCCAAGAAGGCTTTGAGTTATTTTATGTTTAGCAAGTCTTTTGTAAATTAGTTTCATTGTACAATTCAAAATGGTATTAGTTATTTGACAAAAACTTGTATGAGACCGTCTCATGGCATGAGACCACACAAATTAATATACCCCTACCAAAGTGTTAATGAGTCAATACCCTAGTTACACTCATTCTCATTGTCTCATACCATGAGACGGTTTCATACAAGACCTACTCTAGTTATTTTTACTACACTATTACTATAAAACTAATCTTTCGATAAAACAATTAATACTTAAAAATATGCATAACATGAAAAAAAAAAAAGTTTCATTTTGAAACTGTCTTACAATATACTTTGTTTTATATAAATTAAGATTTTTTTCAAGTTGAAGTCTTGGATAGAATATGATGGGTTGTCTCTGAGATACACGTAATGACAAATTTAAAACTTATAGTAATAACCATTTATCTTTATGTGTTTTAAAATAAAAGTTTATTTCAACTTTATGTACTCTAAATACTCGTAACTACTGGACCGCGTGATATTAATACAGGCTTACAAGTTGCAATAAGGATCTGGGTTTTGGGCCTTTTGGCCTCAATTGGACTACAACAGCTCTTTTTTTCTTTTTCTTCTTTATTGTTGTAATCCTTATTTTTGGGCTTCCTATTTTTTTATGGCCCATGTTATTTGCACTAGCCTTTAGGATAAATACCCTACCCAGAATAACCCACTACCTCTTGGAGAAATATACTACCTTTTTATTCTAAAATATCCTTTTCACTAGTACTACCTCCCGCGAATTTCGCGAACTGAAATGATATTTTTTATGCATAATAAATAGTTTAGATGTATTTTTTATTTAAATAGTTTATAAGAAAAAATATTTATAATATGTGATGCAATTTAAATTATAATGTAATCCAAATATATATAAAAAAAAGTGAAATTAAATATTCACTACCCTATATAAAACATAAATGAATAAAAAAATTAAATTTTCACGCCAAAAATATTATACTCCCTCTATCTTAGAGTTATATTTCCACTTCTTTTTGTTAAATCATTTAAAAAAGTGTATTTGTTTATTAATATATGGGTCACATGTTGACTTTTAAGGTAAAGTAATGAATAGTGTTCAAAAGTAAATGAAATGAGTGACACTTTTTGTAATATTGTGTGAATTTGAAGGTTAAAGATTATATATACTGGAGTGTTGTTTTTGTCATTTATAGAATGAGAAAACTTAGTGTGGAACGACCCGAAAAGAAAAGTGAGAAGTTTACTTTGGGACAGAAAAAATACTTAAAATTACAAAATTTAAAAAAGTTCTTTGTAAACAATATTTATTGTATAATTATATGGTTTCATTAATAAAATAATGACATCTTCTCTGCAAATCTTTCAAAATTATTTAAATTAAAAATAAATGTATATCATTCTTTAATTTTAAATGGTCCTGCGAATTTCACGGATTGAAAATAAAATAGTTTTAAACTTAAATAATGTTTTTTATTTAAAATATCTTGTAATTTCAATGTAATTGTAATTCAACAAACAACAACAATATTTTTTTTTTGATCGGTAAATGTTAGTTGTTAGTAGTTAGATTAGTTCACCAAGTCTCCATACACTCCCAGAAATCTCCAAGCCTACCTTATAACTCCCTCCCAATTTGTTCCCAAAGGGAATCGAACCCAGGTCACTCACTAGAGTGAGGAACCCGGTGGTCAGGTGGGCTAAGCCACCTGGTTACAAACAACAACAATATTAAACATGAATAAGAGGGTGTTTGATTGAGCTTATAAGCTCTTTAAAGTAACTTATAAGTTGTTTAAGAGCTTAAAAACATAATCAATGTGTTTGCAAAATAAGATGTTTAATGGTTTATAAGATCATAAAATAAGTTTCTAACAACTTATAAGCTGTAAAAAAAATAAGTTGAGATATCTCAACTTATTTTTCTAATCACCTCCATCCTCATTCTCTACCCTCCTACCCTACCCCTACCCCGCCCCCGCCTCACCCACCTCCATCTCAACATAAAAAAAAAAATTATTATTTTATATTAAAATTTAAATTTTAAAAATATTTATTATAAATTCTCAAAAATATTATAAGTTGTATTAGTCAAGCACTTTAATAACGTATAAGCTACTTAAAAATTAAATCGTATAAGTCTTGAAACAACTTATAAAAAAAATCAAATAAGTTTTGTCAAACGGGCTCTAAGTAAACAAATTTGAAAATTATTAAAAAAATCACACATTAAATCTTATAATCAAATAAAATAGTAGTACTTCAGATTACAAATTTCTGAAAACTCCCAAGTACACAACATTAATTATATATTTGCATGGTCATTTATTTGAATCAACGCAAAACATATAAGAATGCGTCGTACAATTGCAAATGCATAAAATTAATGTCCTCTTTTTGTAAACTTATTATATAAGATAATGTCCCAAAAATTAATTTACACTGTCAAATATATTTAGGATTAGTTTAAATAGATAATTATATTGAAAATACAATCGAGGGAAAAACTTATAAATATAGTACTCCCTCTGTCCCGGGAATTTGTTCACACTAGGGTTTGACACATTTTTTTAAGAAAAATGTGAGTACGTGAGTGTAGAGTTGAATAAGATAATGATAACTTTATGTTTTATTGACTTTTGTGAGAGAGAGTTATTTCCTTTTTTTGGGTGTGAACAAATTACCGGGACGTCCATATAAGGCAAGTGTGAACAAATTCCCGGGACGGAGGGAGTAATATTTTTTATTTTTTATATTATTTTGTTTACTATTTTTATGCATGTGCCTATTGTTTAAACTTTAAAGTAAAAAAAAACATATATGTTGGGAAATTGTATAGACTTATGTTTTGATTAAGATGCCAAAAGGTTCCTTCTAGGTCAATTTGTAAGTAAAGCATTCAGTAGAGTTTAGAATAGAGTTAGCCAGTTCAAATGTTAAGGAACTGAAGTACATTTACTAATTCAAGAAGTGTATCTAAGAGTTGAAGAAGTCCGCTGAAGAAGAAGTCCGTTGAAGGAAGAAGAGAGGTGAAGAAGTCTAAGTCATGAATGTTTTCTAAGTGCGTTCTTACTAAGACCATACCATCAGCAGAGGATCAAGGTCCACTGATGAGGACTAACAACACACATTCAATGCTAAACACATTAAAAGCTGTTAGTTAATCTGGTTGGAACAAGACAAATCGAATATCAGTAAAACTTGCAATAAATGAGGAATAAGAAGGTTCTCTCAGTTGAGTTCCACCTTAAAACCAGACAAGACTCTGAGCAAGTAGACTGAGCGGCCCAATAAGAAGATGACACGTAGGTGTACTCTACTGACAACCTACCTGTCACAGACTGCCAAATACCAAAAGTCTTAGTTTAGCTTTCTCCAGAGAGCTGGTAGGCAAGCATGGTCTTTCAGTCGTTTCTTGACAAGACTTAAAGCTTAAAAAAAGTCGTTTGAACCAATCAGATATAAGAGACTTACTCGAGAAGATTCAACTCCAACGGAAAGATTTTCAAGAAGGTCTATAAATACAGAAGATCGTGCCCATTTCTATGCACGGGAAACTTAACAAGAACAAACATTCTCTACACTCATAACATACTACGAAGCACTCGAAATCACCTTTGTTTCCCAAGTGTTTCATATTTGTAGAGAGCATTTCAAACCCTCTGTAACTAAGCTTATAGCCATATCCAAATCTTAGAAAGAGATAATCCATCCTTAAAGCTTTGAGCTAAACTTGTAAGGATTATCTCACAAACAGTTGGAACCAACCCCTACTCAAAACTCTACCCTAGAGTTAGGTTGAGAGTTAGAGTTAAGAGGTGTTAGTAAGCTGATTGTTGTTATCAGTCTGAAAACTGGTTTGTTTTGGGAACTAGGACCTGGAATTATCCTAGTGATCAAATATCCTTAGAGAGGATTAATTTGATTAGTGCACCTTGTCACTATAACACAAGGAATTCCAAGTGAAAGGAATTCTCCTGTTTAATCAGGTCAGTGGATGTAGGAGATTCATCTCTGAACCACTTTACATCTTGTGCATTTACTTTATGCTATTTCCCTAAGTGTGTGTTATTCAAACAAGTTTTATAAAAGCAAAATGAGGTTTTCATAAGGGCTCACTAATCCGCATTTGAAAGCTAATTAGATAGTAGTTCAACTGAAAGTCTTGAGCTTTTAGTGGAGCTGATATCTCAGTAAGCTTTCATAAGTAAATCTCAGCAGACTTCAAAGTCCACTGACGATCTACTGTCTTAAGTAATCTGATAAGTTTTAAGAAAGAAAAGTTGAACTTGTATCTACAGGTGTATTCCCCCCACCATACACCTGTTTTAACTCGTTTTAGGACCAACAAGCGGTATCAGAGCAGTGGTTCAAAAGACCACTGCTCTAACTATACCTTGGGCCTAAAAGGTAAAGTGTATCTGGTCAACTGAATTGATCTTTTGATAATCTTGTTTAGATATTATGGCTGACAATGCAGCTAGGGTAGCACCACCAGCAGAGAACAACATGAGAGTCAATCCTTTGAACCATATGTCCCATCACAAGCTTCCACAATTCTCAATGGAAAACTATAATTTCTGGAAGATTAGAATGAGAGCACATCTTGTCTGTGTGCATGATGAAATGTTGAGAGTCATAACAAAATGTCCATTTATTTTTATGACTCCTAATCCTAGAACCACAGCTGATACTATTGCAGATCCTAGAGAAGAATGGCCCAAAGATGAAGATAACTTCACTGCAGATGAAAGGAAGAAACACAACCTCAACTTCATAGCCATAAACATTCTCTACACCACCATTCCAGACTCAGTTATGGGAAGAGTGATCCATTGCCAGACTGCAAAGGAGCTATGGGATACTCTTGCTCTCATGTGTGAAGACACTGACAAAATTAAGGAGAACAAGCTCTCAGTAGCTGTTCAAAAGTATGAGCAGTTCACCATAGAGCCTACTGAGACCATTGATCATCTTGATGAGAGGTTCAATGATATAATGAATGAGATTAACTCTCTTGGTAAAGTTTGCACTAAGGGAGAAGTTGCTTTGAAAATCCTGAGAGGTTTGACCTCAAGATGGGATGTGTACTCAGTAATAATGCAGAATACCAAGGATTTATCCAGCATGTCTATGCAACAGGTATTTTCTGAACTAAAGGCATATGAATTTGATCTTAACAGGAAATTGGCTCCTGATGAGACCTCAGCTGAGAAGGGAGTAGCCTTCAAAGCTAAGGAAACTGAGCCTAAATCTCCAAAGTCAAAGAAGAGTACGAAAGCGAGTAAATCACAAAGCAGATCTGAGATGCAAGAGGAACTCAGCCTAATGGCTAGAAGGTTTGAAAAACTTAATAGTCGTTTTGGCAAGTATAAATGATTTTACAGGGATAACAGGGAAAGAAGAAGCTATCCACAAAAGGATACTAGAGAAGGAGAGAAAAGCTCCACTGAGATGGAGAAGAAGAAAGAATACAAGAACTATTCCAAAGCTGGAGGATCATCATCAAAGACTAGAGAGTCTATTGGGGAAAAGGATGATGATGCCAACAGATGCTATCAATGCAAGAAGGTTGGGCACTTTCAGTACGATTGTCCTTAACTGAGCACAAAGGAAAGGAAAGAAAGGCAAGCCAAGAGAGACATAAGATATGGAGAAAGAAAAGCCATGGTGGCTGAGGATGTTGATGAAGATCTAGAGTCATCTGATGGACTGTTCTCTAACAGCAGTGATGAGGACATGTGCCTCATGGCAAGAGAAGAACCTGAGGGCTCAGTGGATCTCAACAAAGGAGAAGCTCTTAAAACTTCAGTTTGGTACTTGGACAGTGGATGTTCCAGACATATGACTGGCAATAAAAGTCTCCTGAGAGAATTTATTGAGAAAAAAGGTCCACATGTCACTTTTGGTGACAATTCACAAAGAGCCACCAAAGGTTGTGATACTCTAATTATTGGCTCAGTAAGAGTTAACAATGTATCCTATGTCAGTGGACTTAAGCATAACTTATTGTCCATAAGTCAGTTTTGTGATAAAGGATACAATGTTGAATTTTCATGTAACCTGTGTTTTGTCAAGAATATATCTTCACAACAGGTACTACTAACTGGGTCAAGGAAGGGAAATGTCTATCTTGCAGATTGGAAGTCTTGCACACCAAATGCATGCCTTATTGCAAAAAGCTCAACTGACACAAATTGGCTATGACATAAGAGACTAAATCATCTGAACTTCAAGATGATGAACAGGATAACAAGACATGCACTGGTAGAAGGAATGCCTAATGAAGTATACAACAAAGATCATATTTGCAAGGCCTGTCAAGAGGGAAAGCAAGTGAAAGCATCTTTCAGTAGCAAAGTGGCTACCTCAACTGACAGAGTACTTCAGCTATTGCATATGGATCTCTTTGGTCCAGTAACCCCTGTAAGTATCAATGGAAGAAAATATACACTTGTTGTTGTTGATGACTTCTCCAGGTACACATGGGTGGTAAGTCTTGCAAGCAAGAAGGAAACTCAAGTCAGGCTACCAGAACTACTGAAGAAAGTTAGCAATGAAAATAGCCTGAACATTGTAAAGATAAGGTCAGATAAGGATACTGAATTCATTAACTCTATAATATCTGAATTTTGCAAAGAGTTAGGTATTGCCCATGAGACATCAGCTGCAAGAACTCCTCAACAAAATGGAGTAGCTGAAAGAAGAAATATGACTCTCAAGGAGGCAGCAAGGACAATGCTTGCAGAAGCTCAAGTTCCTAAAAGGTTTTGGGCTGAAGCTATTAATACTACCTGCCACACTCAGAATAGATCCATGGTAACCAAACATCAAGGAAAAACTCCATATGAGCTATGGAATGGCAGAAAGCCACAGGTATCTTACTTTCACATTTTTGGTTGCAAGTGTTTCATTCACAACAATGGGAAAACTCAGCTGACGGCTTTTGATAGCAAAGCTGATGAAGGAATCTTCTTAGGATATTCCCAAATCAGTAGAGCTTTTAGAGTTTACAATTGTAGATCTCTTGTTGTGGAAGAAACACCTCATGTGGTCTTTAATGAATCTACTTTTGAGTCCAGGAGAAAGGAGACTGAGGAAGTGATAAGCAAAATACTAACTAGACTGAGTATCAAGTCAAAAGGATATCATGAGGACAGTGTTGATGCATACATCCCAACCTGGGATAACATCAATGACCAACAGTACAATCAGGACACTCAGACCAAGATCACTCCTGATAACTCAACTGAAAGGTCTCCTGACTAGTCAACTGAACTGATGAACATCATCCCAGTTCAAGAGGTAAGTGATGTCGATGAAGATGTGGTCACAGCTGAGACATCTAATGAGCCCATCATTCAAGGGGGAACCAATGACACTATCATTGAGAATGAAAATACCTTGAATGATGACTCAGGACTACAACCCTCTGTCTTATTTCCTGAATTTGAATTCATTCCTGTATCTAGTGACTTAACTTCAGAAGAGTTAACCTCTACTGAAGGGCATCAGTCTAGGAGGACATGGCTCTCAGATCATCCTGTTGAGCAAATCCTAGGTGATCCTACCTCGGAAGTCAAAACTAGAAGTTTTCATGGAGAAAGTGCTTTGTTTTGTTGTTTTTTTTATCTAACCAAGAACCAGGTTCCATTGAAGAAGCACTTCAAGATTCAAACTAGATAATTGCTATGCAAGAAGAGCTCAACCAATTCACAAGGAATCAAGTGTGGGAATTGGTGGACAGACCATATCATTGCAATGTGATTGGAACCAAATGGGTGTTCAAGAATAAGAAGGATGAAAATGATGTTATAGTCAGAAACAAAGCCAGACTAGTGGCAAAGGGTTATTCTCAAGTTGAAGGTTTTGACTATGATGAAACATTTGCCCCAGTGGCCAGATTGGAGGCAATAAGGTTATTTTTTGCATATGTTGCTCACAAGAAATTCAAGGTGTATCAAATGGATTTCAAGAGTACTTTCTTGAATGGAGTACTAAATGAGGAAGTGTATGTGGATCAGACCCCAGGTTTTGAAGAAAGCCACAAAGTATATAGACTGAGAAAGACTCTATATGGACTGAAACAGGCTCCAAGAGCTTGGTATGATACATTATCTCAGTTCTTACTTAATCATGATTTTATCAAAGGAAGAGTAGATAGAACTCTCTTCAGGATCACAAAAGGAGAGGGCACTCTATTTGTGCGAATCTATGGGGATGATATCATCTTTGGTTCTCCAAACCAAGTCCTATGTGAAAAGTTCTCTCAACTGATGAAAGGAAAGTTTGAGATGTCAATGATGGGAGAAATGAATTTCTTCCTTGGACTTCAAGTCAAACAGTCCATTGAAGGAATCTTCATCAATCAAGCCAAATATACAAGGGAGCTAATCAACAAATTTGGATGTCAAAACAATAAGGTTGCAAGAATTCCACTCAACACCAACACAAAGATGGAACCTGATGAAGATGGTGAATCAGTAGACCAAACTCACTACAAAGCTATCATTGGGTCTCCACTGTATCTCACTGCAAGCAGGCCTGATATCACATTTGTTGTTGGAATATGTGCAAGATATCAAGAAAATCCAAAGAAAAGTCATCTGGAAGCTGCTAAAAGAATTCTCAAATATCTTAAGGGTACTATGAATATGGGATTATGGTATCCCTCAGATGATAATCTGGAACTCATAGGATACTCAGATGCAGACTATGGAGGATGCAGAATTGATAGGAAATCAACCTCAGGCACTTGTCAATTCTTGGGAAGTAAGATGATCTCTTGGTTTTCCAAGAAACAAAACTCAGTAGCCACAAGCACTACTGAAGCTGAATATATGGCAGCTGGAAGTTGTTGTGCTCAAATCCTATGGCTAAGAAAACAACTGAGAGATTACAATATCTTTGCTAATGAAGTTCCTATTTTCTGTGACAACAATAGTGCCATTGCTATTTCAGAAAATCCAGTTCTCCACACAAGATGCAAACATGTGGATATAAGGCATCATTTCATTAGAGATCATGTGGATAAGAAGGATATCAAAATGTTCAAGATCCATACTGACAAACAAAAGGCATATATTTTCACTAAACCTTTGGCAGAAGCAAGGTTTCAAGAACTGTCAGTAGAGCTTGGTCTTCTGGATCCAGGAGAGTAAGAAAGAAGTCCTATCAAAATCTCAGAAGAGATGTTTTCAAATCAGTGGATGAGTGATTTCAGTAGTGTCAAAGATCTCAGAAGAGCTACAATTCTCAGAGGAGGTTCAATCTCAGTCGAGGTTGATCATATCCTAACTTATGATATTTCAAGATTAAATGCTTCTTAGTTTTTAGATCATAAATTCTTTTCCAAAAATGTTAATGAGAACTTTCTGCGAAATTAAATATTTTTACACTGTTTTGAAAAGATTTTGATTAATGGAGCATTTAATGCGCGTTGTACAAGTCAGTAAAACTTTTTCAGTTTCCTATCTCACGCGCCTTAAAAGCCGGATGATGTGACCTTCCGGCTACCAACCCTTTTAATCCTTGCCTTCCATTTTAGGCGGTTCTCTTCTAACCGTTTAGATATCTTAAAAACTCCCCACAACCTTTTCAACTATCCAGGATCTCATCTTATTCAACCCCAGCCGTTGATCAAACTTTTCATCTCACCGTTCATTCCAGATATAAAAGGTTCTCTTATCAGTCTCTGAAACATTTTCGAAATCTCCCAAGCCCAAAATTTCACTATCTCTCTCTAAGAACCTTTTGTGAAAATCATCAAGTTTCTTCAAGTTCCAAATGGCAAAAATCAACCTTGGTTACCTCACCAACAAAAATAATTTCTGGTACGAACCCAATGTCCTTTTTGATAACCCAGAAATACAATCCAGGCCTGAGTTCAGGCACATCAAAGAAGCCCTGGAGATGGTTAAAGCCGTTGGGCTAGAAAAATTCTTATCAATTCATCCAGAGAACTGCTTTGATAGGCAGGTATTAGAATTCTTTTTCAGTGTCAACAACACTGATTCCAAGATTAAATCTTGTTTATTCCTGAAAAGGAAGAAGAAAATTGATCGAGATGGAGAGGAATTTATAGAATTCCAAAAAGTAAGGAAAGAGATTGAGTTAGAAGATGATGACTTGAAGGAGTTGTTTTGTCTCCCGTCGAAAGGCCCTAATCTGGATATGTGTATTGCGGATAAGGAGGAGGATTGAGTATACACTATAATGGAGAAGAAGGTCAAGTATAGCCCAACGATGAACAGAAATGTACTTCTCCCAGTATACAACGTACTGTGCGAGATTGTTGGGAAGTGCATACTAGCCAATCAAGGAAGCTCCGAGCAAGTTAGTAAGCCAAAGCTGAGGCTGATGAAGGCTATTGTGGAAAGCAAGGAGAAGGAATACAACTGGCAGCAGTTCTTCCTTCGTGCCTTGAACAAAGAACGTACAAAATTCCAACCAGAGAAGACTCCACAACTGGAGAGCAAGCTCAACTATGCCTCCAAAATCTCATATCTAATTGACTACATAGATGTTGGAGTGGATTGGAAGGAGGACAGGAAATGGAGCAACTTGAAGTCTCTCTTCAAGTCTGGGAAAGCTTTAGAAGGGAGGAGGCTGAGTGTAAGCGAGGAGAGTCCAGAGGAGGCAGAGGATGTGGAGGAAACAAACCCCTCTGAAGGGAAGAAAATAAAGATGAAGAGGAGGTTAGTAAAAATGAGTGATAAAATGGCCAAACACAAAGAGGAGGTGGCGGAAAAGGCCTCAAGGAAGAAGGAGAAGAGGGCTGCTGAGATAGAGAAGGAAGCAGCCAGACCTAAGAAAGCAAGAGTTTCAACCTCTACTGATGATTCATCATCAGGTAACCCCGATTCTTCCCAAAACATTATCTATACTGATACCAACTCAGATGCCCCAACCTCTACCCCCATTAAAATCAAAACTAAACCTCGTACCCCCCTAAAAACCAAACACATATCCATCATTTCCAAAACCCCCACTGAATGTTTTCAACAGCCTGAAAGTGGTTCCCCAAAAGACACCCCCTCTGAGGCATCAGCTGAGGCAACCTCAAACCCACCTGAACCAACCCCCGCAACCCCCGCTGACCAAACCTCCACTGAACAAACCACATCTGAGAAAACATCATCTGAGCCAACCCCATCTGAACAAACCCCTACTGAACACCAAACTTCACACCTTGAAACCATTCCAGAGGAGCCCTCTGACCCCAGATCCCCCACCCATTCCCTTCCATCTGATGATGAAGAGGAGTATTCATTCTTGGATACTCTTAGGGATGAAGTGGCCTACTCACTTGAATCAAAATATCCAGAGTTGGATGGGTATCCTACCCTGAAAGCTATGTCCTAAGGGTTTGGTTACTTGCCCAACTCAAAGACAGGAGGCTGGCAGAGATCCTCTTAGCTGTAGAAGGAGGGAAAGCTGAGGAATGGAAGAAAGAGGAACAAGAAGTGCTGGACTTCTCTGGCCTAACCAAAACCAGGCTTCTCTGTGATGAGAAGATTTTTTAGAGCCTGGTAATGGACAAGATCAATGAGGCAAAGTCTACATCAAACCAAGAGGAGGATGAGAAGGTGGAGGAGGCAGAAAAGAAAAAAGAGAAGGAGGAGGAGGAAGCAGAGTTAGAAAAAGGTACTTTACCAGTGCAAGGTGGTGGTGAAGTAGCCAAGGATGTATCTGAGGCAAGGGATACTGAGGCTCAAAATTTTCCACAGAGTAGCTCAGTAGAGGTGTCTACTGAAGCTACTCCACAACAGCCCTCAGTGGTGACTTTAGAGTCAGCTGAGGTGACTGGTACTGAAGGAGTTGAAAAATAAAGAGAGGAAAAAGAGAAGGAGGTTGAGATTACAATTGTTGTAAGTGGAGAGATAAAAGCAATCGTCCCTGTAAAGGGCGAATTGGCTGAAAAGAATTTAGTTGAAAATGAGAGAGAAAGTTAGAGTGAGAAGAGAGAGGAGTAGGGAGCACAAATGGAGATAGATGTGCAAACTGGGCTAGGTAGTGAGATTGAGGGAGAACGTACTAATCTTTTATCTTCTGCAGGAAATCCATCCCTAAAGGTACCCCAAATTGATCTCAACCTAAGTCCCCTGAAGCAGGCCATCAACAATGTTGAAGAAGTACGACTTCCATCCCTTGAAGCTCAGCTGAGAGAAGTGCATGAGACTATTCAAGAAGAGGTAGATGAAATGGTCATTCTCTCAGACCACATTGATGAGCTCATGGAGTCAACTACTTCATATCTCCAAAATCTTACCCTCAAATGTTGAAGACTCTCAGCAGATGGTAATTGATATGGTTGAAGGCCAAAGTGTACTGGTAATTGAAGCTCTCAAGAAGCTGGAGAAGAAGGAAGAAGAGGCCAGAGCTAAGTTCTTGGAAGACTCAGTGGATAACGTTTCCACCAACCTAAAGTCCTCAGTAGAGGCTTTCTCAACTGACCTGATGGAGAAGGTTGAAGGGTTGTGGAATAGAAAGGTAATTGAGTTCGAGGCCAAGCATGAGGAGATGAAGGCCATCCTGAAGGAGGTTTTAAAGCAAGCGGCAGAAGACTTCCCCACTCAAGAGAAGACAGATGTTATCATAAGTGCAAAACTTGATCAATTTGTCAAGTTTGGCCAAACTGCTGGAGCAACTCTTGAGAGGTTGGAAGATGAAGTGGACCACTGCTCAACCCAACTAAGGGCACTTGAACATGATTAGATGAGGCTAAACATCATTGTTGCAGAGTGCATGATTAAGGCCGAAAAGGGGGAAGAGTTAGTGTCAGGGAAGCAGATGAAGCTGGACCCGAAAAATAAATGGAGTTAATTCTTAAGACTGATGACTTTGCAAAGAGTCAGCAGATCAAGAATAACATGAAAAAGTTGAATAAGGAGGCTCAGAAGTTAGCTGATGAGAGGAGCAAATGAGTGAAAGGCAAAGAAGTTCAAGAAGAAATGGACTTAACAAAATTCAAAGAAGCTGCTGAGAAAGAGAAGAGAGAAAGAGCTGCCCTGAAGGGGGAATCAACTAAGAGGAAGGCTGCTGATGTACTCTCAGCTGAAGTGGCAAAGAAGACAAGGTCTTCTCTAAGGTTGGCTGCAAAGTCAACTGAAGATTCAGTTGAGATTGTCCCAGTGCTGAACCCAGAGCCTATCTCCTCTGAGAACCCCAAGTCAGCTCTAATCAGGGTCACTGAGCTTACAAAACTTATCAAAGAAGCAGGAGGCATGCATGAAAGAGCTCAGAGGCTTTCAGCTCAACAGTAGGAGAGAAGGGATAAGGCAGTTGGGAAGATAAAGTCCATAGCTGAACTGGCTGAAAGAAAGAAGAAGGAGAGGTTGGCAACTTTTGACATGACCACCTCGAAGAAGTTCGAAAACGGCTATCAGAAGTGGACTGCCAAGTTGAAGAAAGATAAAATGGCACTTTCAAAGGCCTAGTTCCCTCACCATGATACTTGGGTTCCCAAGAAGCTTAATGATGCTTGGGAAACAACCAAGAGGGAATTTGTCTACTCATATTATGTCAATGGAGAGCTTGGGAAAGAAAACGCACAAGACTTGTTCAATGACTGGCTCTTTGAGTCTTACCCAAAGCTCTACCCTGATATCAACGAGGCCTGGAATGACAAGTTTCCAGACCATGCCTTGAAAGCTCCTGAACCCATAATCTACTGGCCCCCAACTGATGCAACTGGCAAAGTTGATAGAGAAAGAATTACTGATGAATGGGTGTCTCTATGTGAGTACTTAGGACTCAGGGGACATACTAAGGAAGTTATGGAGAGAAAGAACGAGCTGAAGATCAGAGTTTTTAAGCAGTATGGACTGGAGCCATTATTTGAGTCCATTTGATTTTGGTTAAGTATTTTCTGGGCATTTGTTTATAAGTCTCAACTGTTCTGTTATTTTGAAATTATCTCAGTAGACTTCACTTTAATTTTACTTGCACTTGATCCATTGAAATGAAACTCTACTGATTTTTCAGCCCAAGATGATATCTCATTATCATTTAGGCTTTTCGTACTTGAATGCTTTTACTTACAAAATTCTTTAAAATTATATGCCAACTGAATGAGCTCATCTGAAGAGAAGATGTAATAAGATAGGTTTCGGCATAATCAAAAAGGGGGAAATTGTTGGGAAATTGTATAGACTTATGTTTTGATTAAGATGCCAAAAGGTTCCTCCTAAGTCAATTTGTAAGTAAAGCATTCAGTAGAGTTTAGAATATAGTTAACCAGTTCAAATGTTAAGGAACTGAAGTACATTTACTAATTCAAGAAGTGTATCTAAGAGTTGAAGAAGTCCGCTAAAGGAAGAAGAGAGGTGAAGAAGTCTAACTCATGAATGTTTTCTAAGTGCATTCTTACTAAGACAATACCATCAGTAGAGGATCAAGGTCCACGATGAGGACTAACAACACACATTCAATGTTAAACACATTAAAAGTTGTTAGTTAATCTGGTTGGAACAAGGCAAATCGAATATCAGTAAAGCTTGCAATAAATGAAGGAATAAGAAGGTTCTCTCAGTTGAGTTCCACCTTAAAACCAGACAAGACTCTGAGCAAGTAGACTGAGCGGCCCAATAAGAAGATGACAAGTAGGTGTACTCTACTGACAGCCGACCTGTCACAGACTGACAAATACCAAAGTCTTAGTTTAGCTTTCTCCTGAGAGCTGGTAGGCAAGCATGGTCTTTCAGTCGTTTCTTGACAAGACTTAAAGCTTAAAATGAGTTGTTTGAACCAATCAGATACAAGAGACTTACTTGAGAAGATTCAACTCCAACGGGAAGATTTTCAAGAAGGTCTATAAATACAGAAGGTCGTGCCCATTTCTATGCACGGGAAACTTAACAAGAACAAGCATTCTTTACACTCATAACATACTACGAAGCACTCGAAATCACCTTTGTTTCCCAAGTGTTTCATATTTGTAGAGAGCATTTCAAACCCTCTGTAACTAAGCTTATAGCCATATCCAAACCTTAGAAAGAAATAATCCATCCTTAAAGCTTTGAGCTAAACTTGTAAGGATTATCTCACAAACAGTTGGAACCAAACCCTACTCAAAACCCTACACCAGAGTTAGGTTGGGAGTTAGAGTTAAGAGGTGTTAGTAAGCTGATTGTTGTTATCAGTCTGAAAGTTGGTTTGTTTTGGGAACTAGGACCTGAAATTATCCTAGTAATCAAATATCCTTAGAGAGAATTAATTTGATCAGTGCACCTTGGCACTATAACACACGGAATTCCAAGTGAAAGGAATTCTCCTGTTTAATCAGGACAGTGGATGTAGGAGATTCATCTCTGAACCACTTTACATCTTGTGCATTTACTTTATGCTATTTCCCTAAGTGTGTGTTATTCAAACAAGTTTTATCAAAGCAAAATGAGGTTTTCATAAGGGCTCACTAATCCGCATTTGAAAGCTAATTAGATAGTAGTTCAACTGAAAATCTTGAGCTTTCAGTGGAGCTGATATCTTAGTAAGCTTTCATAAGTAAATCTCAGCAAACTTCAAAGTCCACTGACGATCTACTGTCTTAAGTAATCTGATAAGTTTTAAGAAAGAAAAGTTGAACTTGTATCTACAGGTGTATTCTCCCCCCCCATACAGCTGTTTTAACTCGTTTCGGGGCCAATAATATAAATCAAATTATCTGACAAATTGATTCACTATATTTGAATAAGAATATATTATAAAATAATAAATAAACAGTGGAATATTCGAATGGATTCAAGAATACATTGAAGTCTTCTACTCTTTATTGTGTGAAAATATATTGCGAAATAGTGTATACATGTACCATGGCGCATCCTACGTAAAGTTGCAAAAATTATAAGAATGTGGCCTTAAATTGCAAGTCTGTAAAATTAATGTCATTTTTTTACACATGTCTAAAACATGAAGTTGCAGAAAATATAATTTGCTTTCACTATATTTTGGATTATTTAAATTGATAATTATATTTAAAATAAAATAGGGAGAAAAACTTATATGTGTAAAAATATATAATAACATTTGTGATTTTTTTTTTCGAACTGCATTACTACATTAATATATGTGCCTATTTTTTAAAATAATAAAACATTTGAATTAAATCGTCTCAAAGATTGATTCGTTAAATTTTAATAAGAACATATTACATAAACTTAATTTCTCTTTTTGCAAGTGTAAAAGAAAATCCTGAACTCATATGATGTTTACTATGGAAAATTTGTTGTGAAATCAATTCTATATGTACAGTGATGCCTTCAATGTGGTGTTGCAAAACATATCCTACAATTTCACAATGCATAAAATTAATGTCCTATTTTTATAAATTTCTATATGATAATGTGTGAGTGGAGTGATAAAACACACATTCAAATACCGTGTTCTGCATTGCAATCACTTTTTGAGCATGATTAAAAAAATTATGACAAATTGCTACAATTCCAATGATAATAAAATAAAATATGCTTGAAATGATTTTATATTTAAAAAATAAAACATAACTTACTTCTTATGTTGGTCCCGAAACGAGTACACATGTGTATGGGGGGGGGGAATACACCTGAGGTTACAAATTTAAACTTCTAAAACTTATCAGGTTACTTAAGACAGTAATTCGTCAGTGGACTTGAAGTCTGCTGAGAATTACTTGTGAAAGCTTACTGAGATAATACCTCCACTGAAAGCTCAAGACTTTCAGTTGAACTACTATCTAATTAGCTTTCAGATGCGGATTAGTGAGCCCTTAAGAAATCTCATTTTACTTTGATAAACTTTGAATGAGTAACTCACACTTAAGAGATAGCAGAATGTAAGTACACAGAGATATAAAGTGGTTCAGAGATGAATCTCCTACGTCCACTGTCCTGATTAAACATGAGAATTCCTTTCACTTGGAATTCCTTGTGTTATAGTGCCAAGGTGCACTGATCAATTAATCATCTCTTAGGATGATTGATCACTGGGATAATTCCAGGTCCTAGTTCCCAAAACAAACCAGCTTTCAGACTGATACAAACAATCAACTTACTAACACCACTTAACACTAACTCTCAACCTAACAACTGAGTAGGGTTTTGAGTAGGGTTTGATTCCAACTGTTGTGAGAAAATCCTTACAGTTTAGCTCAAGGCTTAGGATGGATTATCTCTTTCTAAGGTTTGGATATAACTTTAAGCTCGATTACAGAAGGCTTGATATTCTCTCTACAAATATGAAACACTTGGGAAAAAAAGGTAATTTCGAGTGCTTCGTAGTAAGTTATGAATGTAGAGATAGCATAGAAATTGTGAGTTTCCCGTGCATAGAAATGAGCACGTCCTTCTGTATTTATAGACCTTCTTGAAAATCTTCCCGTTGGAGTTTGAATCTTCTCAACTAAGTCTTCTTGTATCTGATTGGTTCAAACGGCTCTATTTGAAGCTTTAAGTCTTGTCAAGAAACGGCTGAAAGACCATGCCTGTTCACCAACTTTTCTGTAGAATGCTAGGGGAAGACTTTTGGTACTTGTCAGTCTATGGCAGGTCGGCTGTCAGTAGAGTACAACTACGTGTCATCTTCTCATTGGGCCGTTCAGTCTGCTTGCACAGAATCCTGTCTTGCTTTAAGGTGGGACTCCTCTGAGAGAACCTTCTCATTCCTTCATTTATTGTAAGCTTCACTGAAAATTTGTTTTACCTTGTTCCAACCAGATTTAACTAACAGCTTTAAATGTGTTTAGCATTGAATGTGCTTTGTTAGTTTACATCAGTTGACCTTGGTCCTCTCCTGATGGTTTTAGTCTTAGTGTAAATGCACTTAGAAAACATTCAAGGCTTAGACTTTTTCTCAGATTACAGGTCTTCAGTGGACTTTGTCTTCAGCGGACTTCATTCTTTAATACACTCCAGAATTTACTAACTGCACTTCAGTTCCTTAACATTTGAACTGACTTTAGCTTTCTTAAACTTAAACACCTTGTCACCTTGTTCAAAACCAGGAGGTTGTTCCACATACACTTCCTCAATGAGAATCCCATTAAGAAAGGCAGATTTCACATCCATCTGGTATACTTTGAACTTCATGTGAGCAGCATATGCTAAGAACAATCTGATGGCTTCTAGTCTGGCGACAGGAGCAAATGTCTCATCATAGTCTATTCCTTCAGACTGAGAATAGCCCTGAGCCACTAGCCTTGCCTTGTTCCTAGTAATGACATCATTCTCATCTTTCTTATTCTTGAAAACCCACTTAGTGCCTATCACCTTTTGATGTCTTGGTCTGTCTACCAGCTCCCAAACATCTTGTCTGGTGAATTGATTCAACTCCTCCTGCATTGCAACAATCCAATTTGAATCCTTCAGTGCTTCCTTGATGTTCTTGGGCTCAATCAAGGACACATAGCAACTGAATAAGGCAGCTAAGTGAAGAGTTCTCCTAGTCTGGACACCCTTAGTTGGATCTCCAAGTATCAGGTCATTTGGGTGATCAACCAGGGTCCTCCTTCTCGTGGTCTTGCCTGGTTGATCATCTTCTGCAGTACCTTGGTGAATATCACCACCTGCAGAAGAGCTTCCCCCTACAGGAGTTCCAACCTCCTCTGGTTATGCACCTTGTGAAGACTTCTTCTTCAGAGAACCAGAAGATTGGTCACCATCTGAATCTGAATCTGAGTCTGAATCAAGAGTAGGTGGATTGACCTTGATTACCCTGGGAATAGTCTGATTATGTGTCTCATCAGAAGACTTAGAGTCCACCTTGCACTCAAAAGCAGATTCATAAAAAACAACATGAGGTGTTTCCTCCACACAAAGTGAATTCTTATTAAAAACTCTAAATGCTTTACTGGTGCTGGAGTATCCTAAAAATATTCCATCTTCCACTTTAGCATCAAAGGTTTTTAATTTAGATTTCCCATTGTCATGGATGAAACACTTACATCCAAAAATATGAAAATATGAAATAGATGGGGTTTTACCTTTCCATACCTCATATGGAGTCTTATTATGTCACTGGACAATTAGGCATCTGTTCTGAGTATAGCAAGCTGTATTAATGGCCTCTGCCCAAAACCTTTGTGGAGTGTTGTACTCTGCCAGAAGTGTTCTTGCAGCTTCCTTGAGAGTCCTATTCCTCCTTTCTGCTACTCCATTTTGTTGGGGTGTTCTGGCAGCAGATGTCTCATGAAAAATCCCATGGTCCTTGCAGTAATCTGCAATGTGTGAATTCAAAAACTCTGTCCCCTTGTCACTTCTGATTCTGACTATGCTCTGGTTCTGCTCATTCTGAATCTGCTTGAAGAATTCTGGCAGCTTAGTGATAGTTTCATTTTTCTTAAACAAGAACACTACCCAAGTGTATCTTGAGAAGTCATCTACTATCACCAAGGTGTACTTCCTTCCACTGAAGCTAAGAGGAGAAACAGGTCCAAACAGGTCCATGTGAAGTAGTTGAAGTACTCTGGACATCCTTAAAGGAGGTCTTGGGTTGTTTACCCTTCTGGCATGAACCACAAACCTGATCCTTCTTAAACACTTCATTAGGAAGACCTCGAATGAGACCTTTTCTGGCAATCTTATTCAGTGTCTTGAAGTTAAGGTGGCTCAATCTCTTGTGCCATAACCAACTATCTTCTGCAGATCCTTTAGCAACCAGGCAAGCATTTCTTGGGCAACTGCTAAAATCTGCAAGATAAATGTTACCTTTCCTCAAGCCTATTAGCAAGATATCATTATAATCAGAAGAAAAGACAGTGCATGAATCACTAGAGAACTTCACTGAGTATCCCCTGTCACAGAATTGGGATACTGAAAGCAGATTATGCTTGAGTCCTTCAACATAATAGACTTCATCTACGGATACTCCATTGAAGGTCAACTTTCCAACTCCTCTGGTGACTCCATAGTTGTTGTCACCAAACATCACTCTTGGCCCATTCAATTTGAAACCTTGGAGATTATCTTTCTGGAAGGTCATGTGCTGGGAACATCCACTATCAATGTACCAGACATGGTTGCTTGAAAGTCCTTTCTCCAATGGGCTCTTATCTACCTGCAGAGAAATCAATTAGGTCCCCTACTAGTGCTGGGTCCTGATTGGTTAGTTGCAAGTTTTGTAGGAATCCAAAGATAAAGATCATCCCTTGCTGGATGAGGAGATCTTATCTTCCTTCCAAATCTATCTACCAGAACATGTCCTCTTACAATGACATATTGAGCTACTGGTCTGATAAGGACATCTTTCCTATAAACAGGTCTGGTGTATCTTTTCTCAAATCTGGCCTTTGGAATGGCCTACCTCAAAGACATGGTCTTAAAGGTCTGGTTGTAAGAGTACATCCTAGAAGAACCATCTCTGGTGTCATAACTACCCAGATCAATTGGTTTTCTATAGATGGGTCTGGAAGACCTCCTCTGGTTCTGAAAATTGGATCTATTCTGATGATAGGGTTCCTTCTGAGGTTTCCTGTTCTGGAATCTTCTTGGAGCATTCCATCTTTGAGATCCCTGATTCTAATTGAGGTTCTCTGGTTCAGTATACCTCCTCTGGTATCTCCTATTCTGATTAGGTTTCCTCTTAGAGTCTCCTTTTTGAGGTCCCCTAATCTGCTTAGGTTCCACTTTTTTAGGATTCCTCTGAGGTTCTCTAATCAGGTTAGACATCTGAACAGAACCATCAATCTTCATAGGTTCTCTTTTCTGACTTGTATGCTCTAGAATTTTTCCTTCCAGAACATTCACCTCTTCTGGATTATGTTTTGAATTATCAGCAGGGGGGTCCCATTTCCAACCAGGTCTGTGAACCACCATGCGATCAGAAGGATCCTCTTCATTCCGGAGTTCCACAAGTTCACCAGATCTTATGGACTTGTCTTTGGTAAAGCAATATTTATGAGATCTTTTAATAATTCCAGGATATCCTAAACCACTCTTATCATTTATGCGTTGAGAAGATCCTGAAATAATAGATAGAACATCTGGTTTCATGGAATCTTCTCTGGGCATAGGTATCTCAATATTTTGCTCAACTTGTTTTCCCTTGATAAGAGTCTGGTATTTGGCTCTAAGCTCATTGAGCTCATCTTCCTGAGAGTTCTTTTCCTTCATGAGTTGATCTACCAGAGTATCTCTTTCTGTGATCTTATCCTGAGGTTCAGAAACTTCTTTGGAATGACCTTTCATGAGTTCTCTGGTGGATTTTTGTTCATGAGATAGAGATTGAACTTCAGTTCTGAGCCTGCCATTCTCTTTCTCAAGTTTTTGACATAATTGAACACAATTTTGGAGATCTGATAGCATTTGCTGCATATCAGACTCTCTGGAGTTACCAGATGAATTAGAGGATTCAGTATATTTGGAATTTGATAAAACTAAGGTAGTTTCTTGTACCTCATTGATGTCTGCCATCAGACATACATCATCATCAGACCCGAAATCAGAAGAAGAAGAACTGGAACTAGTATCCTTCTCCTCTGCTTGTGCCAGCAATGCTCTCTTGTCTGCATATCTCCTATCTCTCTTGATCCTTTTCTCTTCTCTTTCTCTAGGAGTCAATTGAGGACAATCATAGCTGTAGTGACCAGTTTTGTTGCATGTGTAGCAAGCATTATCTCCTCTGGGACTAGGACTTGGCTCTCTCCTCCTCTGGTTGTAGTCTGATCTGGCTGGACTACTCTTTCTCCTCTGGTAGTCAGGTCTGCCAGAGCTACCATCCATCCTCTGATAATCTGATCTCCCAGAGCTGCCAGGGTTGTCATCTCTCCTCCTTTCTGGAGTTCTGAATCTGGTCTCCCTTGAGTCTCCAGATGTCTTCTCCTTTTCTGCAGGCTTGAAGGAACTCTTCCTGTCTCTGGTAGACTCCTTCCAATGCCTTTTGTACCTGCCATATTTTGAACTCATTTTATCCAATTTACGGGTTAGAAGTGCTACCTGCTCCTTGAGGCTCAAGTCATCTGCAATAGACTCCTTTGGCTTGTCATCAGTCTTGATAGTTGAGGAGAATGCAACTCCTTTCTGACCAGAAGAGGAAACCTCTTCTGTTTGATCCTCCTCTTGAAGATCATACTCATAAGCTTTAAGATCAGACAACAGAAGATGATGATCCAGAGTGTTGAGATCCTTGTTGTCCCTGATCACAGTGACTTTGATTCTCCACCTGCTGGTTAGTGAACGCAAGATTTTACTATTTATTACTTTCTCTGAATAGGTCTTACCTAAGGCACTAGCCTTGTTCAGGAGGTTTGTGAGACGCATATCCAGCTGGTCAATAGTCTCGTCTGGTTTCATCTTGAAGGTGTCAAATGAGTGTTGAACAGCTTGAAGCTTGTTATCTTTAATCTTATTTGTTCCTTCACAGAGTGGGGCAAGTTTATCCCACATCTCCTTGGCAGTTGCACAGGTTCTGACCTTCTCTATCATTTCCTTGGTGAGTGTGTTGATAATCTCAGTCAGTGTGTTGGTCCCACTCGATAGATTAATTGCGGAAGCTTATGTTTAAATGTCTTTCCAAAATCTTTTATAAGAGAGCAATAAACAATAATTAAAATAAAGTGATAAATGACACAAGATATATAGTGGTTCGGATAAATATCCTACGTCCACTCTCCCTTATCACCAAGGGGTCTCACTATCAACCAACTCACAAACTTACTCACTGGAATTTCTGAAGTACCAGCACCTTCTTACAGACTCTTTAGATCTAACGTCGATCTAAAGATAGACTTACTCCAACCTTATCTAACAAGATAAACAGGTTGAGTATGTAAACTCCTTACGAGTAGATGAGTAATTAAGAACAAAAGTGAGTGCGAAAGCGTAGTGATCAAAAGCTTAGTATGGCTATATGCGCGTGAATAATTCTAGAGCTTTTTCCAGATCTGCACTCAAGTATATATAGAGGGGATTAGGGACATAGCCGTTGGGAGGCTAATCCAATCAGATCCTCTATATATGGAAGCTTCAATCAATCAATTCCCTAATTGATTGATTGGGTTGGTGAGATCTTGATTGATTGTCTTCATATCTTCTCAATCCAATCTTGTTTTGACTTGATTAATCACCAACGGTCAATGCTTCCAATTGCCTAACTCTGATTCTCTCCAGAGAAGGCAGGACCAGACACCAGACAACCTCGGTGTCTTCTGGTCCTTATCTGGTGAACAACCAGAATACTCAGTAGAATAAGGGGATCAAACTGAGCATCTTTTGTTCCACCTGACTCGTCTGGTCCGGACTCGTCTGGTCTGGGGAAGGTCCTCTGCCTCTGGTCTGATCTCCTCTGGTGAAGTCCTCTGGTGGAGTCCTCTGGTGAAGTCCTCTGGTGGGGTCTTCTGGTGACTCTTCTGGTGAGGTCTTCTGGTCTGGCAGTTCCCCCTAGACTAAGTCCTAATCTAGATCATCATCTGGCTAACAGGTCCAGATGGTCCTATTACATCTTCTGGTTTGTTTTAACTCATCAAAACTAACAAATTTTTATCCTAACACCGTGCCACCTGGTCCAGATTGTAAAGTTTTCTTTCATCATTGTCAAGCTCATCTTTCTTTTTTAGGATTCTTTGCCTGGGGACACTGTCCTCTGCAGCTTTCTGGGCAGTTTCACTAGTTTCTTCCCTGGACTCTGACCTGCCACTATCAATAGGAGTCCAGTAAAATTGAATTGGGTCACTTTCTACCACATCTAACATGCGATGGTGAATAGCTCCAAGATGATTACTCATCATGAAGCTCCAATGGCTATAATCCTCGAATGAGAATTCTGGCAGTTTGCGACTCTTATAAGAAGATTTCGAAGACATATTTACTAAAATAAGGATTTAACAAGAATTTGAACAAAAACAGTAAGAGCAATGGATCTGCTCGGTGACCACCAAAAGCTTTACAAAGCAGTGGTCGTTGGACACACTGCTCTGATACCACTTGTTGGTCCCACTAGATAGATTAATTGCGGAAGCTTTAAGTTTATGTCTTAACAAACTTCTTATTAAGAGAGCACAAAACAAGTAAGAGATTAAATAAACAAAAGCAATAAATAACACCGGATATATAGTGGTTCGGATCTGAATATCCTACGTCCACTCTCCCTTTTATCCAAGGGGTCTCACTATCAACCAACCAACTTACTTACGTACTGGAATTTTTGAAGTACCAGTTCCTTCTTACAACTCCTTTAGATCTAACCAACAATCTAAAGTAAGCAACCTTCAACCTTATCTTAGAGATGAATATGTTAAAGTCCAACAACTCCTTAAGAGTAGATATGTAATGTGAACAATAAGAGTGCTAAGTGTGATTACCAAAAGCTTGGAATGTGACTTGTGCGCATAAGATCTCTCTCTAGAGCTTTTTCTTGTGACAGCACTCTTGTATTTATAGAAGAGTTTAGGGTTAGCCGTTGGAGAGCTAATCCAATCAGATCCTTTATTTAAGGAAGCTTCAATCAATCAATTTCCTAATTGATTGATTGGGTTGGTGAGATCCTTGGATTGATTAACTTCAATAACTTTCCAATCCGATCTAGTTTGACTTGATTTGAATCACCAACGGTCAAATGCTTCCTCTGCCTAACTCTGATTTTCTCCAGAGAAGGCAAGACCAGACACCAGGCAACCTCGGTGTCTTCTGGTCCAGATCTGGTTAACAACCAGAATACTCAGTAGAAACAGGGGATCAAACTGAGTATCTTTTGTTCCACCAGACTCGTCTGATCTTGACTCGTCTGGTCTGGGGAAGGTCCTCTGCCTCTGGTCAGATCTCATCTGGTGAAGTCTTCTGGTGGAGTCCTCTGGTGAAGTCCTCTGGTGGGGTCTTCTGGTGACTCTTCTGGTGAAGTCTTCTGGTCTGGCAGTTCCCCCTAGACTAAGTCCTAATCTAGATCATCATCTGGCTAACAGGTCCAGATGGTCCTATTACATTTTCTGGTTTGTTTTAACTCATTAAAACTATACAATGTAAATCCTAACAACTTGAAAAGTAAAAGATGATTAAAGTGCAAATAAAATTGTGCTAGGTTGAGTGCGATTACGGTGATGAGGATTTTCAGATGAAAGCAAAAGGGGAATTTTACGAAAAGGAAAAGCGGTTAAGGTGGGTAGTTTTTATGCATTGCCTGGAATATTATACAATTATTGGTGTATGCGAATGTTTTGACCTTCGGGTCACATGGTTATTACATGCTATATGGTATCTCAAACAATACGTAATGGTCTGGCTTGTGTAGCTAGGCGTCGTGGTGGAAAAGAGTTTTTGAGCTAAAATATCTCAAATGATATGTAATGGTCTGACTTGTGTTGCTAGGCGCCATGGTGGAAAAGAGCTTTCGAGCTAAAATATCTCAAATGATATGTAACGGTCTGACTTATGTAGCTAGGCGCCTGATTAGGCGTAAAATTGTCATGATTCGTCACGTGAAACACCCTAATTTTGGCCGATTTTGTTGAGTATTTGGAGTCAATTGAGAATTATTTCTCTACATTGATGAATTTGTCTCTTTGATGCTCGTAGGTGAATCGAGGGTGAAGAACGGAGTTCGTAGGATTTTGAATCGTCTCAAACGGATGCCCGAATGAGAAGATATCGAAGAAATACGATTGGTGTTAGTGTTGAAGAAGAAAAGTGCTATTTGGAGGAATTTTGGGAGCATTCGAGTAAAGCACTCGAGCACTAGCGCTCGAGCACGTTGCTCGAGCCCCAAAACATACAGAAAAGTTTGAGCATTCGAGCAGCTCGAGCGCCACCGCTCGAGCGTGTGGCTCAAGCGCCCCAAAACATGCAGTGAAGTTCCACCATTCGAGCAGCTCGAGCACGAGCGCTCGAGCACTTGAGTCATTTGAGTTATACGCTCGAGCGCAACCGCTCGAGCAGGCCTGCTCGAGCGCCTTCAAGTTTTGCATTTTCAAAGGCATTTTTCGGCCCACGAGTCCACGTTTCGGCCCGTTACATATATATATTCGTCTCAAGCAAGTTTTTGAAGGAGACCACACTTCACTTGATAGTTTTAGAGTTTTAGAGTTCGTTTTTGGGAGAGGAAGAAGAGAAGCAAGTGTACGATTACGTTTTTGAGGTTTTCATTACGAATTCATATTACGATCTTACTTTTTTGTTTCGTTTCTTTATATTTTGTTCTTGAACACGAGTCGATTTCTTTTCTTGAGTTAATTTAAGTTTATTCTTTTAATTTCGTTAAACCCTAGTTTATGTTTGATCTCTTCTTCGTCTTGTATCATGTTTATGTTCGTTACTTATTTAATTGCTCTTATTTACGTAAAACCTATGTCTAGCTAAAACCCTTGCATGCTTGGGGTAGGATGAACTCGTAGAAGTATGTTGTGGGTACGTAATTAGGGTAACTTGTGACATTAGGTTTTAATTCTCTTGGTTAATGAATTCTTAAAATTAATCTTAACTTTACATTTGAATTTCGTTCGAAAGGTGTTAGAGAGAGGACGACCGTATCACTCTTTAACAACGAGTAGACTTAACTAGAGGGTTTTGGAAGGGTTAATTCATCTACCAGTTTAGCGAAGGAGGACGACCGCATCACCTTAGTTAAATTAGGGTCTCATTAATTAAGCACAATCTATTAACTTGTTAGCGGATTAGTGAAGTCGAGTGTTAAGGTAAAGTATTAGGGTTTAGAATCTTGAGCTTTCACCTTGCATTCTTTTACTTAGGTTATTTCTTGCGCGTCACAATTATTTTGATTATGTACCTGCTCCGTTAGTATACCTAGGGATTCCTATCCTAAGCATCACCATCTCTCATTAGAAAACAACCCTTAGTTAAATTGTCTTCTTTAATTCTTTAGTTTAATTAGTTTAGTTTAGTTTTAATTAATCTTTCCAAAAACCAAAAAAACATTACACTCATATTAGCTACGACGCGTAGATCTTCAGGGATCTGTTCGCATACACTTCATCTCGTGGGTTCGATATACTTGGCCGTTATACTTACTCTTACTACAGTGAACCCGTTCGCTTGCGGGGAAGCGACTAGTAGAAGTTAGTATATTTGCTTCAAGTCAATGGCGCCATTGCCGGGGATGGCGTTGTATGCTTTTTGAATAGGACTTGTAGATAGCTTAGTAGTTAGTAGTGAGTGTTTTTATTTTTTGTTTATTTTTATTTTTATTCAATTGGCAGTTGCGTTTTGATCCTTCTGCTAGTGTGTCAGGTATATGAAAACACGCTCACAAGGAAATACGAGCGAAGAGAGAATACCGTTGGACCCTGAGACGATAGCTAGAAGGAACCGAGCTTTCTTGAGAAGAATGAATACTGCCGGAGGAGGGAAAGAACCAATGGACATCTCTAATGATTTGGATGATGCTGAGAATGAATTCAATCAGGAATTGGGCCGAGTTGAAGGCACTGGAATTAGTGGTAGCCAGAATCAAGCTCCGTTAGGGGATAGCCAGAGCCTAAACCCGGATACACAAAATGTAGGCAATCCAGCTCATAACATTGTCCATAATCCTCATAACAACCCTGCTTACCCACATCCTAACTTACCCCAAAACAACTTACCATATCCACCTTACCCATACCCACCTTATCCTTACCCACCATACCCGTATCCTCCAACTCCAGTTTACAATCAACCATCTGTTTACTAACCACTACCACCCCAACAAGTACCCGTACCTGCTGCTAATCCTCAACACGTTCCTCAGAACATAGATCAACATATGGGTATTCGAGGGAGGTTTGCAGTACAGCCACAACGGTACTATGATGGAGTGGCATTGCCTCCTATTGAGGCAAATAACTTCTCGATTTCCCCAGGAATTCTAAAGCTGCTTACAGAAAATCAGTTCAAGGGGGTGATCGGGAAGGAGAATCCTCATACTCACCTGAGGAGTTTTCTCATGATAGCCTCCACATTCAATTATAACGGCATGTCTGAAGATGCCAAGAGGCTTAGGCTGTTCCCATTCTCATTGATGGGAATAGCTAAAGAGTGGTATGACAACACGCTCCCACGGGGAGGTGTAACCACATGGGACGAGCTCGAGCGTCTGTTCCTCGAGTGATTCTACCCTCCATCGAGAACGATTAAAGCGGGAATTGAGATCTCTTTCTTTCGCCATAAGTCAGGAGAGGATTTACGCCAAGCATGGGAGAGATACTCAAATATGTTGATCGAGTGCCCGCAGCACGGGTATAATGAGGGAGATGTTATGGCATTCTTCTACAGTGGAGCCAGCAAGGCTGGCCAAGCCCATTTAGATGCATGTGCGAGTGGAGCTTTTCTGAACCAAGGGATAGCGAGATGTAGAGAGATTGTGGACAACATTGTCACGAATGCCGGTGCATGGAACGAGGATCCTGAGTTTCAGAGAGTTTGCAAGTTGGAGAAGAAAGATGGTGAAGGAACGAGAAGGCTGTTGATGGCCATGATGGAAAAGATCAACAACCTCGAGTTGGGGAAGAGTTTGGTTGGAGAACATGCAGCAGAGAATGAGAGAGTAGACCAGCCAAGTGGACAGCAAGAGGTAGCCAATTACATGTGAGGTCCCTATTACCATCAGAATGGATATCAAGGTGGTAATCAATATGGAAGACCTTCTTATGGCCAACCTTTTGTACCACCAGGTCCACAGCCTCCTCCTAATCAATGGAGGAACACTCAAGGCTATCAAGGAGGCCAGCAGCCTCCTCAAAACACATGGAGAAAGAATGAGAATTTCTCATATGCTAACCCAAAGGCAGGTGTTACAGTACCTCCGGGTGTTGACCCAGGTTCAAAACCTCCGGGTGGAGAAGGTGGTTCCTCAATTGAAGAGATGTTGAGAGCGATTCTACAGAAGGTGGAGGAAAGAAGTAAGAGGTTGTCATCCTTGGAGTACGATGTGAAAGAGTTGCATAAAAAGGGTGATCAACGTGATCAAGAGCTCCAGAAGATGAGCGTTGAGTGGACTAGAACTCAACAAGAGAACAATCGAAGGTTCACTTCTATAGAGTTCCAGATGAGCCAGATTGCAAAATCGTTGAATAGGGAGCCGGGTAAGTATCCTTCCATGCCGGAGGGGAACCCGAAAGAGCATTGCAAGACGATCCAGCTTAGAAGTGGAACCAACTATGAAGGTCCTCAGATGCCTGCTGATTCTGAGATGCCCCAAGATAGAAATGAGATTGAAGAGGTGAGAGCTGAGAAGAAGGTTGAGGGTGAAAGCACTCGAGCGAGCAAAGAGCTTGAAGAGGAAGGCATTGAGAAGGGTGAAAGAGTTCCTAAGTGGAAGAAGGCACAGGAAGCAAGGGAGAAAGTGAAAGAGACCGAGAAAGATGAATGGGGGGTACCAAAATCTGTGATACCCGTCCCATATCCACAACGCTTCATGAAAAAGAAGCTTGATGAGAAATTCGCTAAATTTCTTGATGTTTTTAAACAATTGCATATTAATATTCCTTTTTATGATGCTTTGGAACAGATGCCCAACTATGCAAAGTTTCTGAAGGACTTGATCGCGAAAAGACGGCGAGTGGATAAGCCGAAGTTGGTGCAGCTGAACCATGAGGTGAGTGCATTAGTGCACAAGGCGCTTCCTCCAAAGCTGAAGGATCCCAGGAGCTTCACCATTCTTTGTGATATCGGGAACGGGATCAAGAAGGGAGCGCTATGTGACCTCGGAGCGAGCATAAATCTGATGCCGTTGTCGCTTTTCAAGAAGTTGGAAGGTGGTGAACTTCAACCCACGATGATGACGCTCCAGCTTGCTGATAGGTCCATCACTCGACTCAAGGTGTGGTTGAAGACGTCCTCGTGAGAGTTGGAGATCACATTTTTCCAGCCGACTTTGTGGTTCTAGAGATGGAGGAAGATGAGCACGTGCCCCTGATCTTGGGAAGACCGTTCTTAGCTACGGCGGGGATGGTGCTAGACGTGGCAAATGGGAAGATTACGTTGAAGGTTGATGATCAAGAAGTGAAGATCTCCCTATATGAAGCCATGAAGCACCTGAGGGAGGAAGAGAGCTTGTATTTCATGGATGCAGTTGATTCTCGTGTTGAAGACACACCTCCTATCTCTAATCTTTCTCGTGTTCATGATTTAGTTAATCCTTCACTTGATAATTTAACCCATGAGCGTTATGATCTTGATTCTTTTGATAGGGATAAAGTGAAGAAGTCGAAGGAGGAAGAAGTGAAAGGTGAGGACGTGGACCAGTTGGAAGGGAAAGGAGGAGTTAAGAAGAAAAAGTTCAAATTCAAGAAACTGTTTGGAAAGACTCCTCCAGATAAAGGTGAGAAGGAATTGAGACCCATAACACTTGGGGATGAGAGGAAAGCAAAAAAGCTCATGATGGAGGGGCATCAAGGAAAGACATGCAAGCACCACTCTTATGAGAGTAAGGGAGGTATTTTTTAGTATGATGTCCCATAAGCTCCTTTGAGCTCGGTCCGGCATGAGGACCTTAAAAATAGCGCTGAATGGGAGGCAACCCATTTTTTATTTGTTTTTAGTTTCTTATTATGTTATTAGGGTGTTGTTGAATCGTAAGTTTTAACCTCGGACTTGAGAGTTCATTTTGTAGGCTTGTCTCGAAGGAGTGCCAAATAAGTGGAGATTGAAGGAACTCAAGTGTGCTACGTTTGAGAGAAACCGAATTGTTTGGTTGAGGTAACCCACAACCCCAAACTTAGACCTCTTCACAAGGTCGAAGTTTGGGGGGTGGAGTTTTTTTTTTATGTTTCTTGTTACATTGCACCGGAGCACCCGTTATCTTTGAGTGTGTTTGGTTATTTGGTGCCTTGAGATGCTCCTTGGGGTGATTTTGATCTGAGTCGCTAGTGCATATTTCATGCCTATTGACCCCTTCTACTTATTAGTTGTTATTCTTGAGCATGTTTGATGAGTAGAGTAGAATTGTGAGGTTGAGTTAAGAATTGTTTTGTGTGAGTAGTTGAGTTAGAGTGGATTTGAGAGAGAACTAGTATGCTTACATGTTTTCTTTTTTAGTGCTTGTGTGATAAGAGTAAGAATTCACTAGGACTAGCATGGATGTGAAAGCCGAGAGACTTGAGCCTTATGAGATTTTGATATATGAATTAATCTCTTCGTTTGTGAGTGAATCGTCACCTTAGAGGATGCTAGAACTTGTGTGTGCTCTTGCTTCTTGATTGTGTCTAGTTTGATATGCCGAATAGGATCTTAGGCCATCTTTGATTTTATTGAGTCACTTAGCCAAAATTTTCCTTACCAATGACATTGAATCCCTTGTTAGCCCATTTGAGCCTAAAACCTATTTTATTTGCTAGCACATATGAACACTATTCCAATTCCTAAGCCTTTTTGTCCCAATTTGAGTGGAGAATAGGAAAGTGTGAATGTGAAGGGAGTGAATTGAGTTGAAAAAGAAAAAAGTTATTTGTTGAGTGAATATGAGAAAAAGGTGTGATGAAGTTATGAGATGTGGGAAAAAGAGAAAAAAAAATTGAGAATGAGCAAAAGAAAAAAATGAGCTCATGTGTTTGTGCGAAAAAGAAAAAAATAAAGTGATTGAAAAAAAAAAGTAAAAGAGTGAGAAAAAAAATTGAAGTGTTGAGAGAATTGGAATTGAAAGTTTGTTGATTGAATATGTTTGAAGTAGTCTGTTCCTTATCTCGAAGTACCGAAGTTTAATTTTCTATTCTCCATTCACTTTAGTCACTTTACCATATTGTTACCCCACCTGTCCAAAGAGCCTACATTACAACCTTGAGAAAGTCCTTTTTTATTCGGCATTGATTTCTAGAGTATGGTCGGAGTTAAGAGCACTTACAAGCCTATGGCTGCCAATTTGAGTGATTGATTGTTTGAGTGAGTCCCTTGATCATTGATATACACTTGTGAGGGAGCGAAACACATCGTTGAGTGCACATCCATGCTTGATCTTGGTGTTTCTTGTTATTGTTGCATTAGTATGATGAAAGGAAAATGAGTGAGTATGCGTGTGATTGATCTTTGAAGCTCGAGTTCATTTGCTTGCATGATTGATTCTTTGACTCATTCCTAACAATTTCACTTGACTTGTTATTTCGTTGCTTGAGGACAAGCAACATGGAAAGTTTGGGGGGGTTGATTAGGCGTGAAATTGTCATGATTCGTAACGTGAAACACCCTAATTTTGGCCGATTTTGTCGAGTATTTGGAGTCAATTATTTCTCTACATTGATGAATTTGTCTCTTTGATGCTCGTAGGTGAATCGAGGGCAAAGAATGGAGTTCGTAGGACTTTGAATCGTCTCAAACGGATGCCCAGATGAGAAGATATAGAAGAAATACGATTGGTGTTAGTGTTGAAGAAGAAAAGTGCTATTTGGAGGAATTTTGGGAGCATTCGAGTAAAGCACTCGAGCACTAGCGCTCGAGCGCCCAAAACATACAGAAAAGGTTGAGCATTCGAGCAGCTCGAGCGCCACCGCTCGAGTGTGTTGCTCGAGCGGCCCAAAACATGCAGTGAAGTTCCACCATTCGAGCAGCTCGAGCGCGAGCGCTCGAGCACTTGAGTCATTCGAGCTATACGCTCGAGCGCGACCGCTCGAGCAGGCCTGCTCGAGCGCCTTCAAGTTTTACGTTTTCAAAGGCGTTTTTCGGCCCACGAGTCCACGTTTCGGCCCGTTATATATATATATTCGTCTCAAGCACGTTTTTTAAGGAGACCACACTTCACTTGATAGTTTTAGAGTTTTAGAGTTCGTTTTTGGGAGAGGAAGAAGAGAAGCAAGTTTACGATTACGTTTTTGAGGTTTTCATTACGAATTCATATTACGATCTTACTTTTTTGTTTCGTTTCTTTATATTTTGTTCTTGAACACGAGTCGACTTCTTTTCTTGAGTTAATTTAAGTTTATTCTTTTAATTTCGTTAAACCCTAGTTTATGTTTGATCTCTTCTTCATCTTGATTATCATGTTTATGTTCGTTACTTATTTAATTGCTCTTATTTACGTAAAACCTATGTCTAGCTAAAACCCTTGCATGCTTGGGGTAGGATGAACTCATAGAAGTAGGTTGTGGGTACGTAATTAGGGTAACTTGTGACATTAGGTTTTAATTCTCTTGGTTAATGAATTCTTAAAATTAATCTCAACTTTACATTTGAATTTCGTTCGAAAGGTGTTAGAGAGAGGACGACCGTATCACTCATTAACAACGAGTAGACTTAACTAGAGGGTTTTGGAAGGGTTAATTCATCTACCAGTTTAGCGAAGGAGGACGACCGCATCACCTTAATTAAATTAGGGTCTCATTAATTAAGCACAATCTATTAACTTGTTAGTGGATTAGTGAAGTCGAGTGTTAAGGTAAAGTATTAGGGTTTAGAATCTTGAGCTTTCACCTTGCATTCTTTTACTTAGGTTATTTCTTGCGCGTCACAGTTATTTTGATTATGTACCTGCTCCGTTAGTATACATAGGGATTCCTATCCTAAGCATCACCATCTCTCATTAGAAAACAACCCTTAATTAAATTGTCTTCTTTAATTCTTTAGTTTAATTAGTTTAGTTTAGTTTTAATTAATCTTTCCAAAAACCAAAAAAACATTACACTCATATTAGCTACGACGCGTAGATCTTCAGGGATCTGTTCGTATACACTCCATCTCGTGGGTTCGATATACTTGGCCGTTATACTTACTCTTACTACAGCGAACCCGTTCGCTTGCGGGGAAGCGACTAGTAGAAGTTAGTATATTCGCTTCAAGTCAGCGCCGTGGTGGAAAAGAGCTTTCGAGCTAAAATATCTCAAATGATATGTAATGGTCTGGCTTGTGTAGCTAGGCGCCATGGTGGAAAAGAGCTTTCGAGCTAAAATATCTCAAATGATATGTAACGGTCTGGCTTGTGTAGCTAAGCGCCGTGGTGGACAGAGTCTGCGGGCTATATGATGAATGGTATCTCAAATGATACGTAATGGTCTGACTTGTGTAGCTAGGCGCCATGATGACGGAACACATGAAAGGAAAAATATTTTTAAAAAAATGTAATGATTTGCGTACTGTCATTTTCGTGTAATAGCATGCAGGCCTCCCACACTGAGAATTCAAATCTCACCCCTCTTTTTTAATAATTTTCAGGATACGACGATGGAGAGCTTGAGCTAGTGGAGGTGTGATACAGGCCCGATGGTATAATGGAATTAATATTTAAGATTTATATGCACTATTACTGCTTACTGTGAAAATTATTTATATATGTCAGGATGACAATCAGTCTCATGGTCTCCCGATGATTAGTTATGTATGATTTTTATGTTTAACATTTGTTTTGTGCCAAACTTTTTATAAAGATCCTTCCATAAGAATTTTAAAAATAAATAAATGGCCACCATGTTTCATAACGAAAATTATGTATTTCCGCTGTCTACGTGGAATTGTTATTTGTGTTCTATACAAAAAAAATTTGTTCTAATTTTTGGTGACTAAGTGACGATTCGAATTTCTAAAATGTCGTATCTACATTTTGAAAAACTGGGGCGTTACAATATTATGCCCAACATGACAACTCTTATTTTTTAGGTGTTAATTAAATAGTATATAATTATCAGTTTGTGTCTAAATATAAATATAATAAGTATAAAATTTATAACATATTTTGTTAGAAAATTACTATCGGGATTTTAATTATTGACCATTTGTTTGATCTGATGGTTATTTAAAAAAATAAAGTTACAACATTCTTAATACAAAATTGGCAAATAAAGGCAGATTTATTAAAAGAAAAAGAAAAAGAGGTACGAGTTGCCCCACAGCCCGGGACAGAAGGCTGAAGATAGATTGAAAATATATTTAAAACCTTGCGTTAGACTCCCCTCGGAGCAACTAGACAAGGCCTAAATAAAGTCCAACATCTAAGCAGGCCAACAAGCGTTGTTTGAAAAATTAAACAGTAAGCTTCCCTAGAGAAAGCTAATCTGGAGGTTCCCTTTGCCAAGCTAAAACATTAGCCATCTCCCGTTGCGCTTGTGCCCGTGCTGTCTCAGTTTTTGCACGATCATTCCGCAGGTTGTAGTTGCTGGTTACTGCCGGTTTCCTCACACCTTTCTTTTTTTTCGCAGTCTTGACTGTAGTCTCCCAATGGGTAGTATCCTCCTCGTCGTCATTAGCATCCCGGTATGCCTCTGGATGTGTAATCACCAATTTACCTGTGTGAAGCGCCTCGTGAATAAAAGGAGGTGCGTCTTTCAATTTCTCCATCTCGTCATCCGAGTCATCACCCCACCTTCTATTCAGCGCATTAAAAAAGTTAGCGTTCGGGTTATAAGGAACCACAGCCCCCATATCTACCAAACGTGATATACCCGTGCTCTTCCTAGCCAGTCCACCAGATTTAGAACCAGAAACGGACTTCCAACTCCCCATTTTATCATTCAAATCTGCCCTATCAGGTGATACACTCAAATCAGCAGATACACCCTCTTCTGTTGCACCACCGTTATCAGCAGATACACCCCCAACAGTAGGAGATACACTCCCAGATTCAACAACATCTAATTCATGAGTAACAACAGCCGATGTATCATCATTCTTCTCAGCTAAAACATCAGAGGGAGAATTCACCTCACCCTCTTCAACTAAATCATTTTTGTCTTTCCGTACCCATTTAGTTTTCGGCTCTTTTGGTGCACAATTTTCCATAGGTGAATCCACAGTTCTACACAAACTCAAACTATGACCAACTATTTTACAATTCAAACAAAAAGGAGGGGGGTTCTCTAGTTTGAAAGAAACCAAAGACCCTGAACCCCCACTCTCTACAAGCATACTTTTAGGTAGAGTTCTACTAAAATCAACATCAACCAACACCCTTGCATAATGTCCCATCTCACCAGAGGCTGTTCGTTTATCAAAAATTGGTTTAATAAGGTAATTACACATATTTTAGAACCATTTTAAATATAAAATAAACACAAATTACAGAGTAGAAACAAGATTTTTCTTAACTCGTGACACGTTCGGGTCTGTAGTATAAATTTATGAAATTAAAGTAATAAAACACTACATATAGTTAAAATATTTATTATGTTAATATAGGTATGTAACATTCAAGTATGTTAAATATATTATGTTACAATTCTAATAAAAAATCTACTTGATCTTGTTTGTTATACCTAATGTAAAAAACAAAGTGAAGAAATTATTAACCCAATTTTTAATAATATGTTGCTTAATTGGGACTATATTAGGCACAATTGGATACTTCTTATTTTAAATAGGCATATATTTTTTAAAGATAAGTTAGGAAAGATTAGTATAATATAAGAAAAGTTACATAATTCAAAATTTTGGAATTGATTGTGTTTCAAGTGATTCTTATTCAGTAAAAAATTATAGACCAATCAAACTTATTCAATAATTGATTATTTTACTTATGGAAATTGGGCCTATATTAGGCCAAACATGATTTACACTACTTTGTAGGTGTTTATTAACTAGTATATAATTATATGTTTGTGACTAAATATATTATTAAAAATATAATACATATTTTAGAAACCTTTGTTAGAAATATCTTATTGCATTTTAAAAATTAAAGTTACAAAATTACCCATAAATCATGTTTGGTCTAATGTAGGCCAATTTCCATAAGTAAAACAATGTGTATTAATATATTTATAAAAAAAAATTAATTTGCCTAAGAAGTTTGATTGGTCTTATAATTTTTTATTGAATAAGAATCACTTGAAATACAATCAATTCCAATCTTTCCTAACTTATCTTTAAAAAATATATGACTATTTAAAATAAGAAGTATCACGTTGTGCCTAATATAGTCCCAAATATTCGAAATATTATTAAAAATTGGGTTATTAATTTATTAACTTTGTTTTTTACATTAGGTATAAAATAACAATATCAAGTAGTTTTTTTTATTAGAATCGTAACATAGTATAGCTAACATATTTGAATGTTACATACTTATACTAACATAATAAATATTTTAATTATATGTAGTTTTTTTTTTTTACTTTAATATCATAAATTTATACTACAGACCCGGACGTGTCACGAATTATGAAAAATCTTGTTGCTACTATGTAATTTGCTTTTTTTTTTTATATATATATTTTAAATGGTGCTAAAATATGTTTGTGACTAATAATTATATACTACTTAATAAACACCTAAAAAGTAGTGTGAATCATGTTTGGCCTTATATAGGCCCAATTTCCATAAGTAAAACAATTTGTATTAATATATTTATAAAAAAATCGGTACACTTGGGCCTTATAAGTTTGTTTGGTCTAATAATTTTCTATTGAATAAGAATCACTTGAAACAAAATCAATTTCAAATTATTGAATTATGTAACTTTCTTGTATTATGCTAATCTTTACTAACTTATTTTTAAATATATATGCATATTTAATATAAGAAATATCCCGTTGTGCCTAATAAAATCCCAAATATTTGACATATTATTAAAAATTGGGTTAATAATTTATTAACTTTGTTTTTTACATTAGGTATAAAATAACAAGATCAAGTAGCTTTCTTTAGTATAATCGTAACATAATATAGCTAACATATTTGAATTTTACATAGTTGTACTAACATAATAAATATTTTACCTATATGTATTGCTTTATTACTTTAATATCATAAATTTATACTACAGACACAGGCGTGCCACGAGTTATGAAAATCAAGTTTGTTCTATGTAATTTGTATTTTTTTATATTTTAAATGGTGCTAAAATATGTTAAATTACCCTATGTAATTTTTATTTTTAATTTTTTTAAAATATGTTAAATTTATATTAAGAATGTTGTAACTTTATTTATTAAACCAATTATATAACTTTCTTATATTATATTTATCGTTTCTTACTAATTTCCTTCAAAGAATAAGGTTTTATTATTTTCTATCTAATTTTTGTATAGAAGATTTAAAACAAATAATATAAAAATGTAATGTAAGATTTTTATAACCAAGATGTCTAAATATGTTACAAAATATATGGTTAACATTATATTTAGAGGGGTGTATTCAATTGAGATTCTATTGGATTTTTTTGGACTTTAAAAAGTCTGTGGATTTAGAAAATCTATAGACTCCATGCAGAGTTTGACTGACTTTTATTATTGATTTACTTGGATTTTCATAGACTTTACAGGATTGTGGAATACATTTTTTTTTATTAATTTACATGGATTTACATAGACTCCGGCGCTGGAACAATTGATGCAAATATATATTGGACACACTTGTATATAAAAAAATTTATCCAAATTATTTAGAAAAAAAAATACATTAGTTAAAAAAATACATTATTATTTCACCTTCATTTCCATCACCGTTATATCTCTCCCTCATTAGAAGTCTCAGGTTGTTAGAAGAGATTTTGAAGAGTAAAATTTATTTATATTTTTTGAAGAGTAGACTTGAAAACGGGGCGAGCAATCCCCAAAGCAAACAGGGACGAAGAATTTTTTTGCCCCGTACGTAGGGACCGGGATAATATTCTCAGCCCGGGGAATCCCCGTCTCGTTCCCCGTGGGGAGCCGCATTATTTTTTATATAATTAATATATTTATATATAATTTTAATGTTAAAGTAAATTAAAAATAAATATTTTATAGTTTTCTACTCAATTAACTATTTATTGAAAATTACATTTTTTATTTATTTATTATTATGTTATTAGTTCCAAATTATATTATTTTCACTTTGGTATATATGTTTTAATTAAAAATATTAGAATTAGAGGCTCTTCAAATTGTTTAAATTAGTTTCTTTAACACCAACTTAAAGTAATTGCTGTGTTGATTAAATTTTTTAATTTAAATATTTTTTTATATTTTAAAAATGAGATAAAAAAATAATTAGGTGGGGATCGGGGAATCCCCCTGAGACGGGAATGGAGGAAAAAAATTCCCCATTTATTTTGCAGGGACGGAGATGGGGAATGACCCCCCGTCCCCGTCCCGTTGATATCTCAATGGAAGAGAATAAAAAAAAGTCCATAAGCTGTTGAATACCTAAATATTTTTTAAGACTTTTTAAAATCCGTAGAAATCTCTGGTTATTAGCAGAGATTTTGGAGAGTGAAATCTACACATATTTTGGAAGGGAAATCTAAGAAAATCCGTGGAGTATTTAAATTCATAGACTTTTGAATACCTGCAGATTTTTTAAGACTTTTTAAAATCCATATTGAATACCTCAGGATTTTTAAAGACTTTTGAAAATCTAGATTGAATACCCCCAAACTTTAAAAGTCTAAAAAAATCCTACAGATTCTATAACCAATACACCCCTCTTAGTCAAAAACTTATCCATTACTATATATAAAGAGGCTAAAGCTGTAAACAGGCAAGTTTGCAGCCGGTTCCCAATCCCAGTTGGCAAGCAAGTTTTTATATGTGGTGCATCTGAGGGTTAATATACCGACAGTCGTAGTAGGTGAATGGAAGGGTTCAAACGTGACGTGAGATAGGTAGAGGGTTATACGTGGAATGGTCCTTTTTTCCCATTCATTTTTCCTCTTCCTAAACCTTTTCTTCACCTGGTACTACTACTACGTCTCAGTCTGTGCGCGGATTTCTCTTTAATTTTCCTCTTCTTTTTACGTACTCTAATTTCTCTTTCTTTTTCAGATTCAGGTATCATCTCTCCTTTTAATTTTGTTTATTTTCTGGGTTTCCATTTGATTCTTGAAACTTTTGCTCTGCTTTTATGAACCGAATTCTTCTTGCTATCATTATGTTGTGTTTTATCAAGGAAAATGGGCTCCTAATTCCAATTCTAGATTTTCTTCTTTCTTTTCTTATATATATGTTTTGGTTGAATTTTAGGATCTGGTTGTCTTCTTTTTACTGGACTGTAATTTGATGGGGCAGATAGCAGAGAGTAAGAGAGAAGATTGTAACCAGTGCATGCAGTTTCTTTTATATTTTACTCTTGTTGGAGAAAGGTGATGAATTAATTATTTTTAGATGGGTATATAGGTGATGGGTTTTACTATATTCCAAACAATGAAAGAACTAATGGCCATGAGATTAATAATCATGTTTCAATACAATGATCAAAACACTTTGATGACATGATACATAGAATAGTTGTGTTTTAGTATTCCCCTTTAACTTCATAATAAGTAATCTTATTTGCTTGGAAGCACTAAAAATATACAATATTTAAAGAGGGCTCTAACAAACACTCACTTGAAGATTATTAATTGACATTACTTCTTTGGTTGAAATATTACTTGGTTACCATGGTGATAAACCGAACATATGAACATTTTCCAATAGTTGTTCTCTGATCCTGTATGCTACTGAAAAACTTCATTTTTATCACTTCTATAATGAAGCATCAAGAAAATTATCAGTTTACCTTATCATTTCGTCATTTAATCTCTGGAGTTTCAGTTCCAGGTATAACTATAAAGCATGTTGTTCTTTGAAATACAACTCCAGTTAATTAACAGTTATTTTTTTATTTTTTCTTAAAATAGAAAGAAAAAAAACCCTTCCTTTATGCATGCTTGGTAATTTTAAAATGCTTAGGCAGACTATACGACTCTATTTTAATAAAATTTTATAAATTCATTTGATAATAAAAATGACAAAAACCATCTTGCTTAGATGAACTTCTAGTTGGAGTGACTCATTGACAAAAAAAATCATACATAGGAGGATTGAAATGCTCCAATTTTCAACAGAATCTAGTTCAAAAACATGAATTAATCATTGTTGGGTCGTTTGATCGTATTATGATGGAAACAAGATCAATTTCTTTTTTTCCCTTCACACGTATATGGTTGAACGTCTTCTGCGTAAGAATGAGATGAGGGGGTGCATGTAGTCTTAGATTTTCTATTTTTTTAAATATTAAGCTTATATATGTAATTTTATAATTTTAATAAAATATTAAAATATTGATGGAGGTGTATCTCCATTTGTTGGAGGGGTATTTAGTCTGGGCCTTACCATTTCTTATTTCTTATTAAAATGACCCCATATTTAGCTTACTTTATTCTACAGGAATGGATAGGGTGTACACTTTTACTACAACAAAAAATAAGTTTATACTTTATTCAGAAATATTATACTAATGCCTTATTATATTATACTAATAATTAATATCAATTACTTCAGACGATTTTATTTTATAGTAAGGTCCGTTGTGTAAACTATGATAACAAAAGTAAAACTAATGGGCATAGGGTTTATTCTTTAATTAGAAATATTGTACACTACAAAATACTGTTGAAATAAAGAGGGATATAGGGAGGGATTTAAAGAGGGGGAGAGGGTTAAAGAGGGGTTTAAAGAGGGGGGGAGACCCTCGACAAAATAGGCCTCGTTAGGGTCCCCCTCGGCTCGCCCCTCTTTAACTAACGAGGGGAAAGAGCCCTCGGCTACTAACGAGGGGGCTGCCCTCGTCTGGTTCAAAAACGGGGCCCTCGTGTAAGCCCTCGTTTGTACACGAGGGGGAAGCCCTCGCCTCAGTTCCCGTGGGCCTTGCCCTCGCCTCGCGGTGCTGGAGTTTGGCGAGCACGGCCGCCCTCGCCTGGAAGCGCCCTCGTCTCGCCCCTTGTCCATGCACGAGGGGGCCTGCCCTCGTCTACTAGGGCCCTCGTCTCGCCCCTTGTCCATGCACGAGGGGGCCTGCCCTCGTCTACTAGGGCCCTCGTCTCGCCCCTCGTTTGTTCACGAGGGGGAGGCCCTCGTCCAACACAATTTTAAAAAAAAAAATTCGCGGGCCGCATCAGCGGGGCGGGCGCAACCCGACCCGACCCGCGCGCGACCCGCAAGAGACAAGTTTCGAACCCGTGACCTCCCACGCATGGAAGATCTATTGCCCTTCTCCTTACCGTTTGGGCAAGGCTTATCATTCGAAATGTTTTCTATTGTAATTGTATATATATTATTTCTTATTTTGTTTTCTTTGTTACTTAACACTCCTATTTTATTTATACCTTTAATTAATTAATATATTATTATAAATCATTTTATTTACTATAACACCTTAAAAAATTAATTAAATTAATATATCATTTTAAATTACATACATTTAATAATTTCTATTATGATTACACTTTTAATTAATTATTATATATCATTACAATTATGGTAAATAACTTAAAAATGAAATTTATATTATTCTCACATATAAAATGAAATTAACACTTGCAAAATTATATTTTCACTTATGTATATATCTTTTTAAATATAAAAAATTAACCCCTTTGTGCATATATATATATAATATATATATTATTTTAATTAAAATATTTTGAATATATTATGGTTAAATTAATCAAATATTACTTATAACTAAAGCACATACACAGATTAACCTAAATAATTAATTAAAAAAAATTTTAAACACGATATATAGCTCCGAATTTCACAAACATTAATGAAAATAAACATCACAAACATAATAAAGACGATGCACAATAATTCATACTCTAAGAAACATTCATCAAACATTCATGAAAATAGTTAATTCATACTCCAAGCAATACTCTCAAACATCAGGATCTCGGTCCCTTGCCACGACTCGAACCCGGTCCTCGGGGTGGGGTATACTCATCGGATGGAGGCGGGGGTGGTGGTCCTCCAGATCCCTGTTGTGATGCCCGCATCCACTCGGTAAACTGGTTTTGGAAGTTCTGGGTCATCTCATCACGCAGTTGCCGTTGTCTCTCTTCCACTTGCTCCAGCAATCGTCGATTCTCATCAGCAGCCTCTCTGCGCATTCTCTCACGCTCCTCAGCGAGTAGTCGGTCCACATCAATTTGGCTATAGGCTCCAATATGAGTCCCAGCTGATGTCCCGCCTGGGCCGGAGACTATGCGTCTGGACTTTCCCAATTGTCCGAGCCCACGAACTTTACCGTGCTTTTTCCCCACAGTCTTGACGTACATCTGAGATAACTCTGGAAGACTGGGCTCAGGAGGTTGCTCGTCAGAGTCAGAGGTAGCATGCAGTTGGGAGACTCTCGCTTGTACATCAGCCTGCACATTTTTTTAGAGAATTATTTTTCTAGATATATAAATATTCATATTATATTTTAAAATGTAACAAGAATACTTACCAATGTATCAGATATAAGGCCGTATGTATACTGTCCTGGACCACGGTAGTGGAAGTGCTCCACAATTTCCCAATCTGTGGCGGGGCGTCCCTTCTTCCTCTCCTATAATTTAGAACATGATGATTAAAACTTAAAATATGTATACATGCATATTATAAAACTTTACTGAATTTGGTATCAACAAATGACTTACAATATCCAGAGCAACCTCGACGGCACCACGAGATCCACCTTTATGGGTGGAGATGCCAGTACCCGGGCCAGCAGGCTCAGATAGTTTGTTCCGTCTACATTGTGCGGATTTGGCTTTCACGTCATCTCTGTCCCAGTACGCGAGCAAGGTCTTCCACACTTTCGTATCCCACTGTGGCTTCTTACCCTTCAACTCCCATTTTCTTTTCACAGAGTTCAAAAGATCTACATATCTTTCAGCAGCCCTTTTCAGGAACAAGTGATGCACATACTGTGTTGAAGTGACAGTAGGATCCCATCTAGCCTCTTTCTGATAAACAAAGATGTTATTATGTCATATAATATCATTATAAATCAAATGAATATATACCTGAAATGTCTCCCAGTACTCCTGCAGCCTTTCTTCGGATATCATCCTGAAGGTGAAGGCGCCCAACTCCATATGTCCAGCCATGATACGTCTGATCAGCTTGGAGACCGGATTCGAAGGCATCAAGCTGTAAAACAAATTTGTAATACATAATTAATATTCAAGGATATATATTCCTCAAAATACCTGAAAATAGTAAGTCTAACATACGTATCGTAGGCAATATACATATCTAGTCTCTGTCCGACCATTTGTGAATCCGACTGTTCTTCAGAATCCGAGTCGGTATACTGCTCAGCTTCCTCGTCATCAGTCGTGGGGATCAACGGAACTGGCACTGGTATGTGTGGTATAGGCACTGTGTTCCGCGCCCCACTAGACCGGCCTCGACCCCCGCGACCTGTACTCTGTCGCCGTCCCCCGCTAGAGCTACGATCGGATCCGCTCATCTGTAAAATTTTAAACACTGAGATATAAATGAGCAAATAGTCAAAGTTTAGGTGTACACATTATAATTTATAACACCGAGATATAATTGAGCAAATAGTCAAAGTTTAGGTGTACACATTATAATTTATAACACCGAGATATAAATGATCAATCAATCAAAGTTTAGGTGTACACATTAAATAATTTCTAACATCGAGATAGCAATTACTAAACTACTTAATCATCATCATCATCATCGTCTTCTTCCTCCTCTTCATGTTCTTCTTCTTCTTCTTCTTCTTCTTCTTCTTCTTCTTCTTCTTCTTCTTCTTCTTCTTCTTCTTCTTCTTCTTCTTCTTCTTCTTCTTCTTCTTCTTCTTCTTCTTCTTCTTCTTCTTCTTCTTCTTCTTCTTCTTCTTCTTCTTCTTCTTCTTCTTCTTCTTCTTCTTCTTCTTCTTCTTCTTCTTCTTCTTCTTCTTCTTCTTCTTCTTCTTCTTCTTCTTCTTCTTCTTCTTCTTCTTCTTCTTCTTCTTCTTCTTCTTCTTCTTCAACATCATCATTCTCAATTTGAATTAGTGCACCACTGACATCTGCCAACACGATAGGATCACTGTCTATTTGCACATTATTCATTTGTGAATTAATCTCATCGTTTTGGAACGGGGGTAGCTCTTGTTCATTCCTTTTATCAATTTCCACTAAGGATCTCGGTTTAACTTTGCAAACCGCAAGCCATTCATGATTTCGCACCCCCGGGTATTCGCAATAGTAAACTTGAGTGACTTGATTTGCTAATACAAAAGGATCATAACGGCCATATACTCTTCTCCGATTAACACCCACAAGTTTGTAGTTAGGATGTATTCTTGTTCCATTTGGCACGGTAGGATCATACCACTCGCACTTGAACAAAACCATTTTTTTCTCAAATCGTCCAGGGTATTCCAACTGTAATACTTCTTCAAGGATCCCATAGAAATCATTCTCATCTGAATCATAGTTTGTCCCCTTGATACAAACTCCACTGTTCACAATCGATTTTGATTCACCATAAGTGCGTGTGTAAAATTTGTATCCATTTACGTAATATCCAGGATATGTGGTAACACAACTTACAGGACCGCTGGAGAGATCACGTATCCACCGGTTCTGAATATTGTTTACCTTGACCTATAGTTGACAAAATATTTAATCCTGAGTCTATGTATATATTTTATTATTTATATAATTTTATCAACTTGACTTACAACTTGTTCAAACCATAATGCAAACTGATGTTGAAGTTTATCGTCTTGTTCAGCCCTAGAGAGATTCGGTTGAACACTTTGAAGTTGATGCATGAACATACTACAAGAGGGAAGTTGTACAATATTATCATTATAAGATGTTTTGTAATAATTATAGATGGCCAATGTTGAATATTAACTTACTCAACATACGGTTGCACCTCGTTACAATTCAGTAACACGTAGGTGTGAGCTGTATTTTTCTCTTCGTCTACAATATATCTTGTATTCTTCCGTCCAAGTGGTCGTCCAGGAGGTATAAAAATTGACGGAGTACCAGGTTGGGGTTCTTCGGCGCCACGACCATCGTAATTACGAGGTACATTATGACGCCTCGTCAGAACATGATCCTCAAAGTAGTGGGAATAGAAAATTGATGCTTCTTTTGTTAGATATGCATTTGCGATCGAAGCTTCAACATGAGCTTTGTTACCCACACTGAGTTTTAAATTATGAAGATACCTAACCAGAAGCATCAATAGTGAGTATAATAACCGCTAATTATTCAAATATTTGAAAGTTGTATATTACCTCTCAAATGGATACATCCATCTGTAGTGTACAGGACCAGCCACTCGTGCTTCGTATGCAAGGTGTACAGGTAGATGCTCCATCGAATTAAAGAAGCTGGGTGGAAATATACGTTCCAACTTACACAAGATCAGCGGAATATCTACTTCCAACCGAGTCATGTTCTCAACTGTAATCGTCGTAGAAGTCAACTCCTTGAAGAATAAACAAACTTCAGTTATAGCTTTCCCCACGTTCTGTGGAAGAATTTCACGGAAAGCAATCGGGAGTAGCCTCTGCATAAACACATGACAATCATGACTCTTCAACCCAAACATTTTCAATTTTGTCCAGTCAATAGTTCGAGACAGGTTGGACACATAGTTATCAGGAAACTTTAGCTCATCTACCCATCTGCACACAACATCCTTTTGTCTCTTATCAAGTGAATAACAAGCTTTGGGGTACTTTCCTGTACGTGGACATTTCACAAGTGATGGACGACGACAATATTCATTAAGTTCATCTCTGGACTTATTCGTGTCCTTTGTTTTCCCTTCCACATTCATTACAGTGTAGAACAAATTATCAAAGAGGTTTTTTTCAATGTGCATCACGTCCAGATTATGACGAATCAACAAGGTACTCCAATACGGTAAATCCCAGAAAATACTTTTCTTCTTCCAACCAGTTTCCAATCTCTTGTTGTGGGCCTCGGCACCATCTTCTGTCAATTTTCGATATCCCACCCAATTGATTTCATTTAGGAGTGATTCACCTGATCGAATGGGTGGTGGTGGGTCATCCACTATCACATTCTTTCTGAATGCAGTCTTGTTTCTCCGATACGGATGGTGTCTAGGTAAGAATTTACGATGGTTATCGAACCACGACTGTTTACGACTGAGCCTCAGAGTGAAAGCATCAGTGTATTCTCCACAGTAAGGACAAGCTGTCCGTCCAGCAGTGCTCCATCCAGACAACATTGAGTAAGCTGGAAAGTCACTGATGGTCCAAATTAGTGCAGCTCGCATCAGAAAATTTTGCTTTGTAGCAACATCGTACGTTTCCACCCCAATTTCCCACAAATACATCAAATCACGGATCAACGGCTGTAAAAAAATATCCAATTTATCCTTAGGATTTTTAGGACCAGACACTAATACCGTAAGAAACATGAATTGATCTTTCATACACAACCACGGAGGTAGATTGTACGGTGTCACTATCACTGGCCATGAAGAATATTGTTTCCCAGACTGTCCGAATGGTTGAAAACCATCGGTGCTTAGGCCCAACCTTATGTTCCGAATCTCGGAAGCAAATTCAGGATACGAATTATCCAGGTGTTTCCAAGCCAATGAGTCTGCAGGGTGACGCATAACACCAGAATCATCGTTAGAGCAACTTGCATGCCATGTCATATCTTTTGCAGTAGCAACAGACTGATACAATCTTTGCAGTCGAGGAATGATAGGAAAGTAGAACATCTCCTTGTAAGATTTTTTCTTTTTCCATTGACCATCAACACCACGCTTACGGGGTTTAAACCGTGGATGACCACAAACCTTATAATGTTCAAGTTCACTATCATTACCCCAATATATCATACAATTATGTGCACAACAATCAATCCTCTCTACTAGAAGACCCATCCCACTCATTAGTTGTTTGCTATCAGAAAATTTCCTGGGCACTAGATTTTCAGGAGGAACAATTTCCCGAATCAAGTCAACAACTTGATTATAACCCCTCTCAGACAGTCTATTTTCAGTTTTAATGTTCAACAGTCGGGCGTTGAATGACAATTATGAGTGTGTTTCGCAACCAGGATACAAATCCTGGTTTGCTGCACGAAGCATGTCATAAAATTGAGCAGCATGCTCATTTGGGGGCTCCTCATTAACGGGTTCTTCCACATTTCCAAAATGAAGGTTAGGACCAGTTAGATCTGTGATCATGTCATGGTACGAGGTAGACCCTGCAGTATCATCTACTCCGTACGAAGTCGACTGATCATAGTTTTGGTGTGGTAGATGACCCCAATTTTGTTCACCGTGTAAAATCCAATTGTGATAATTGGGCATAAACCCATTTATATACAAATGTGTTTTCACGTCAATTGGTGCTCTAAACCTTTGGTTCCTACATCTAGATTTCGAGCAGGGACACCTAATATCTCCTTCACTCATCCAATCAGGATTGCTAGTTGCGAATTGTATAAACGATTCAAGACCACTAAGAAAGTCGGGAGCTATCATTCCATTAATTGTTCTTGGACCATACATCCAATTACGACTTGAATAACTCATATTATAATCTGTTTCAAATTAAAGAATATTCAAAATTTAATAAAAAATTAATATATAAATCCATTATAATTATCCTATTGTTAATTTAATATAGTTATTCTAAAATTTTCGGCAGAGTTTTGTTTATTATTATCGCATTCTCCAGTTAACTAAGATCCTATAGTGCATCCATTTCCGACTTAATTAAAATTAATCAAGTCGGAACGCACATTCTACAGCTAGCAAACAACCAACAATATTATTCATCAACCCCCTCCGGCCACTCCAACATAATTAATTAATTATACTTTAAATATATATATAACTATATATACATCATTCATCAAATAAATAATTAATGTAGATAATCGAACACATGAATATTCATCACATATAAAATTAATTAAATATATCATGCAATTAAAATTAAATTTAACACAACAAATATTTATATAATTATTTCTAATTCATATAAATATAATTATATTATCAAATTTATAATTAATTACATACTAATTAAATTAACAAGTTAAACACTACATAATTAGCAACTAATTAACAACTATACATACATATACATACATATAAATATATATATATACATGAATTTGCATTAATTTTACAAACAATTTAATTAACAAATTAGCCGATTAAAATGAAAAATGTTACCGTAGAAATGTTCACGGGGACGAGTAGGCCAAAACCCGACCGGTGGAGTGGCGTTTCCGGCGACGGCGGCGCGGCAGGGAGGGGCGGCGGCGGCTGGAAATGGTGGAGGAAGAGGGTTTTTCGCTGAGGTTAATGGTGGGTGGAGTGTATTTATATTAAACTTTACCGAGGGGGTTAAAGAGGGTAAACCCCCTCGGTAACTACCTGAATTTTAACGGGGACGAGGGGCAGGCGCTCGCCAACTCACGAGGGCACCGCCCTCGCCTACTCACGAGCGTAGAGCCCTCGGCTCACTGAAGCGCTGAACCGGGCGAGGGGCGCGCGCTCGCCAACTCACGAGGGGCCCTGCCCTCGCCTACTCACGAGGGGCCCCGCCCTCGGCTCGCTGAGATTTGAATTGGGCGAGGGGCGTGCGCTCGCCAACTAAAGAGGGGGCCTGAACCCTCGTCTACGCCCTCGCCTCGCTCTAATTTTATTTGCCCTCGTCTCGGCCCTCTTTAAGGACGAGGGCAATTTTTCCCCTCTTTAAGTGCCCTCTTTATTTAAGACTTTTTTTGTAGTGGTACTAACTCCTTATTATATTATACCAATAACTTAGGGAGCGCTTGGTTAACAACTCTTCAATGGTAATGGGAATGAGGTTGAAATTTAGTGTAATTAGCATGGATCATGAGAACAAAATCACTACCTCTCCTCCTAAATAAGGTAATCACTACTCCATTTTGATTATCCTATTCTCTTCCTACAATCATCCTCCTAAATCACTCCCCCATTCCTCCACCAACAACCATTTGTTGTCAATTTCTATTCCAAAATTAGGGCATGACACTAGCAATGGTGTCACCATTGGAATACTTTCTCCCCTAACATATCATTTTTCTTATGAGGGCATAGATGGAAATAAATTTGTATTCTCATTACCATTGAAGAATTGCTAACCAAGCGCCCCTTAATATTAATTACTGCAGACGATTTTATTTTACTATAACGTTCATTATTTATACGAGAATTTAATGTTTCCGCGTCACTACTTATTAAATGCACATTTTTAGAGTTTGTTTCGTTCTTAACTGTCACTATATTATACGTACATTAAATAACAAGTTTATCCAATCTAATGCTTAGAATCCAACCACATAACAAATTCAACCTGGATGGCCAACTGAGAAATTTAAACGAACAAAGTAACGTAGATAACAATTGAAGGGTTCCTTGCAAATCTAATGTCCAAAACTTGGCATAGAAGACAAAAAAACCCATTAGTCATGAGACTATCACAACCTTCATAATATTATAGGTCGACAACATTCATAATAAACTATCAGTCTTTCAAGTTATAACATTGTTGGGACATTGTCAGTTTTGATTAAGATCTCAAAGCCCCTGAAAAGATAATTGGCCTTAGATTGTCTTAGTCTGGCTAGTCTTGGTTAGGTTCTTGTACTTAGTTATTTTACACTTCACAGGTACTTAGTGAGAGGAGCACTCACTGATGACAATCAAGACTAAGAGACTGAAGATGAAGATCACCATCCTGAACTTATGGCAGTCTTCTAAGCTGGCTGAGTAAGTGTCAGTGATGAAAAGTATGACCCTGAGGTCATTACTAACTCAGTCTTGAAGGGAACAGGATGACACTGAGTAATGGGAAAGACTTGGAGTAGAGCCAAGCAATGCAAAAGGAATGTCAGCGTCAGGACAACACCGCTGTGCTCGAGACAAAAAGAACTTAATAAGACAAGTCTGAAGCCTAGGAATAAGTTCTGATATTCTCACCAACCTTATGACGTGGACCAATCCAGGAAGGACATGCACTTACGGACCCTGACATGAAGACTGACTTCAGATTGCACTTTTAACGGGCAAGCATTAAATGGTGCATTAAATGCTATTACCTAATTCATGCAAGGACGGCTGCTGCATGGGAGATATGTCCGTTCGAACCTCTCTACGTAGATGACTAGAAGGTTATCTCTTCCAACTGATAGTTTTCAAATCACATATAAATACAGAAGGCCTTGAACCCATTCAAGGTCACGGGAAATTTCCAAGCCAGAAATTACTCAAACTCTCAAGCTTTCAAAAGCATTCAGCGTACAAATGAAGCACTCGAAACCAGTTAAATTTCCCAAGTGTTTCTTAGATTAGTGAGAGTTATTCTGTATTCCATTGAGCTTTCAAACATTATCTTAAGCTTAGAGTGATTATCCATCCATAGCAGAGCTTAGTCTTGTAAGGATAATCACAACCTAGTTGGAATCAAACTGAAACCAAAACCTTTAGTCAGGTTTGTTGGTAGTAAGTGGTGTTTAGTGAGTTAGTAAGGAGTTTGTATAGGTCAGTGAGGTTAGCTGATCTTGGTGCACCTTGGCATGTAAAAAACAAGAATCTCAGTAGTGGATTTCCTGTTAAATCAGGTCGTGGATGTAGGAGCTTGAGTCTCTGAACCACGTTAAACTCCCTGTGTTCTTACTGCTTTGATATTGTTCTTATTTGCCTATTTACTTAAGCCATTCATAGCATTTAGTTTTATCAGGCTTGAATCAATCAGCCTGATCTTTAAACTGAACACTGCCCTACTAACCACTATTTCAGAATAGAGTAAACAAGTTTTCAGGAAGCAAACATAAAACAAGACTATAAACTTTCAGGGCTCACGCATTTCCACACTGAACTTGAGTTGATAGTTAACCAACTGACCAGCACTCAGTGTAGTCAGTAGGTGTGTTATCAACCCTGAGTTCTTTAACACTCTGAGCTAAGGGGACTCAGTAAGGTTGAAAGTCAGAAAAATTTGTATACGTGTATTCCCCCCCTCCCCCCTCCATACACGTATTCCTCAGTCTTGTACCAGGACCAACAAGTGGTATCAAAGCAGTGGTTCAAAAGACCACTGACTTTGAATACTAATAGTTTCAGAGGAGAAACTGTTGGTGGTCACTGAATAGATTTGAGTTTGCTTTTCATAAAACTTGCATCATCATGACTTGGAGGAGGCTTGAAGCCTCGTTACCTGAATTCTCTGTCTCTAACTTTGTCTACTGAAAGTTCAGACTTGAGGCACATCTAGATGTCATCCATGACCAGATGCCGCGTGTTATCGGGGAAGGACCTATCAAGATCACCATCCCTAATGTCAGAGGACTGGGGCATGAGCATCTTGACATTGGTGTACAGGTTCCTAAGGAAAGGAAGGATATGACAACTGACGAGATCAAGATGGTGGGACTGGATAATATGGCCAGAAATATCATCTTGCATACGGTGCCTTTCGAGAAGTCAGCGAGGCTGATTAACTTAAAGACGGCTAAGGAGGTTTGGGATGAGCTGACCAGGAGTTGTGAGGGGTCAGAAAAGCTAATGGAGAACAAAAGGAATATTGTCATCCAGAAGTTCGAAGCGTTCGAGATGCTGCCTGATGAGACTATAGATCAAATGGAGTCAAAATTCATCAAGTTGATGAATGAGTTGGTGATGTTGGACAAAGATGTTCCAAAGAGAGATGTTGCTTCTAAGATCCTGAATGCCCTTGCTGAGAGATGGGACAACAGTGTAATTATGCTAAAGAACACTTAGGATATGACTAACATAACTTCTGCTTTACTTTTTTCAGAGCTCAAAGCACTGGAATATGATCTCAACAAGAGAAAGAAGAAAGTTCAGCAGGAAGAAAAGGAGAAAGAAAAAGCTCTTGAGAAAAGTGTGGCATTCAAAGCCAGGTCAGAACCTGTTGAGTCTTCCAATGTCACTGATGGAGATGAGCAAGGAAGAACTTGCTGAGGAGTATAGCCTGATGGCCAGACGCTTTGAAAAGCTCAATTCCAGGTTTGGTCGTTATAAGAAATATTATCAGGATACTCGTGATAGGAAACCTGAAGGAACCCACCAAAGCTCGAGGAGATATGAGGAAAGAAGGAACACTGACCAGAGGAGAGATCGTGGCGATGAAAGAAGATATTCAGACCCAAAGCCCAATCGAAGAGATGAACAGAGACGTACTCGAGATGATAGGCACTTAGGAAAGACCGAAAGCTCTTCGAGACAAAGGGAACCAGACTCAAGAAGGAACCCTGAGCCGAGAAAAGAAATAGGTGATGAGCAAGCTACGTGTTACAACTGTAACAAGAGTGGGCACTATCAGTATGATTGCCCAGAGCTGAGTGCAAGGGAGAGAGAGGACAGGAGGGCCAAGAGAGACCAGAGGTACACTGATCGGAGAGCCATGCTCGCTGAGGATGCTACTGACTTAGATGGTCCTGAGGAGAGGTCGCCTGAACTTTTCTCTGATGATGATTACGATGATGTTTGCCTTATGGCAAGGGAGGAACCTGAGGTAACATCTAACTCTGTATGGTTCTTACACTGGTTAAAATCCTGAGCCTAGCTCAGAGTCAGCCAGAGAAATGAACCTTCAGATCTGTTTGAATCAATTGATGGTTGATTTCTTCAGGTTGTAGGAAACTAATGTCTTCTTGGTAGAGGAGAACCAGAAACTGAGTACTGAGGTTCAAAACCTAAATTATCAACTCACTCAGTCAAATCTGAAAGAGTCAGCTCAAATTGTGAGACTAACTCAGGAAATTGACATGATCAATGTTGAGCGTCTCCCAAGAGAGAAGATTCTGAAAGAACTGGCTGATGAAGAGCTGGTCAGGAAGGAGGAGCTGAAGGTACTCAAGAGTAAGTTTGATGACCTCTTTGCCAGACATGAAATCCTGAAAAAAAGTGAGGACTCTCTCAAGAAAAAGTTTGTAGCAATGAATAAATCCTCAGTGGCTAGAGAGGAAATAAATAGCAGCCAGATGCTTGAGAATGAGAAAATGGGACTTGGATATGTTCCTAAGAGATCCTCACATGGTCAGTCTCATATTGCTTCAGGGAGCAACACTGAGAGGGTTTTCGTTCAGGCAGGCCAGAATGCACCTAAGGTTGTACTTCAGGCCCGCCAGACTGATAAGGGCAAGGAAATTGTTGACACAGTCAGGGTTGCCCCCAAGGTTGCTAAGCCAAAACCTAAGGGAAAGGCCAAGCAACCAAAGGAGGTCCCTGAGAGCTCAGGCCAGAGAAAGCCTCAGCGAAAGCAGAGGAAGACTTAGGCCAAGAGCCCTCAGACTGGTCAATGAGGGTACCATCATGCGTGGCAATACCAGCAGGAAAGGCCAAGTATGATGACACCCCCATGATTTTGGCATTCTGAGGCCTTTAACTGTTTTCCTTTCCCTCACTTGCCTAGGGAGAACAGAAAACAGGGCTCTTATCAAGAATAAAATCAGAGACCAACTGCACCCAGACCTAGGAAGAACAGGAGGCCAGCCCAAAAGGCACCCACTCAGGCTCCTGTGAAGCCTAAGTCTAGCACTCATACACCATCTTCCTCTCAGGCTAAGAAGAAGAAAGTCGTGTATGTTGATGTTTCAGGGAGACAGATTTACCACTCTGAGGGAATCAGGGTTGTTAAGCAAGTCTGGACCCCGAAGGGTACAACTGACACAATAGGACCCAACACCCAATGGGTACCTAAAGCCTGAATTGTTTGCAGGCGGCTGTGGATCACAACAAGAGGAGAGGAGACTCAAACAAGGTTGTTTGGTACCTAGACAGCGGTTGCTCAAGGCACATGACTGGAATGAAGAGTCTTCTCCAAGAGTTTCTAGCTAAAGATGGTCCACAGGTAACCTTTGGTGATAACTCAAAAGGTTTTACTAAAGGTTTTGGTGTCTTGATAATAGGTACAGTCAGAGTGGAAAATGTTTCCTTTGTGGAAGGACTGAAGCATAACCTGTTGTCAGTAAGTCAATTCCGTGACAAAGGTTTCAGTGTTGAGTTCTCATCGAATATATGTTCAGTAAAGGACATACAAACACAGGTACTTCTATTAGGTATTAGGAAAGGTAACGTTTATCTCGCTGATTGGAGCAGCATTATTCCCAATACTTGTTTTGTTGCTAAAAACTCTCTAGAGCTCAGTTGGTTATGGCATAAACGATTAAACCACCTGAACTTCAAGATTCTTAACAAAATTTCTAGATAATCACTTGTTGAAGGTCTACCTAATGAAGTTTTTAGCAAAGATCATGTGTACAAAGCTTGTCAGGAGAGGAAACAAGTCAGAGCGTCATTCAAGAAGATAGCTTCCTTCTCAACTGATAGGATTCTTCAGCTCTTGCACATGGATTTATTTGGTCCCATAACACCTGTGAGTATGAATGGTAGGAAATACACCCTTGTGGTTATTGATGATTATTCTAGATATACTTGGGTTATTTTCTTGTTGAATAAGAAGGAAACACAGGTGAAGCTTCCTGAGTTACTCAGAAGGCTCAACAATGAGAAAAATCAGTCTATTACTAAGATCTGATCTGACAAAGGCACTGAATTTATAAACTCATATATTTCTGATTTCTGTAATAAACTTAGTATTGCTCATGAGACTTCTGCAGCTAGAACTCCACAACAGAATGGTGTCGCTGAAAGGAGGAACATGACACTGAAGGAAGCTGCCAGGACCATGCTGGCTGAGTCAAGATTGCCCAAGAAATTTTGGGCTGAGGCAATCAACACTGCATGCTACACTCAAAACAGATCCATGCTGAACAAACAACATGCGCAGACCCCATATGAGACTTGGAACAAGAGGAAGCCTCGTAACTATTACTTTCATGTATTTGGTTGTAAATGCTTCATCCTCAACAATGGGAAGACCCAATTGAAAGCCTTTGATAGCAAATCTGATGAAGGAATATTCTTAGGATATTCTGAAATCAGTAAAGCATTCAGGGTTTACAATTGTAGGACCCTTGTTGTGGAAGAATCACCACATGTTGTGTTTGATGAATTTGCTAATGATTCTAGGTTGAAAGTGTTGAATCCTGACACTGAGGAGGTCACAAGAAGAGTGACAAGGCTGAGTTTAAAGAATCTACCTGATCCAAAGGTCAAAATCGTGCCAATTCCAAGATGGAATGATGACGACGATCAGGAAGATGAACCAAGAGCCGCTCCTAAGCCCAACACATCAGGGATTATTGAGCCTCAGACTGAGGAACATGCTCAACCTGAGGTAAGCACCGTCTATGAAGATGCAGTTGCAGCTGAGACGGTTCCTGAGTCACCTTATCAAGGGGGAACAAATGTCTCTGACATTGAGTTAGTAAATCCCTTTGGTATAGACTCAGGATCATCCCCTTCTGTTCAATCTCCTGAATTTTATGAGCCTGTAGACACTAACATTACAGGTACTTCAGGAACAACTCCAGGAAAGAGGACTTGGATATAAAGTCATCCCATTGACCAAGTCATTGGTGATCCAACTGAGGGAGTCAGGACCAGACGGTTTCATGGTGAGAACGCATTGTTCTGTTGCTTTCTCTCTGAGCAAGAGCCTCAGAACATTGAAGAAGCTCTCACTGACTCGAACTGGATCATAGCCATGCAAGATGAGTTGAATCAGTTCACAAGGAATCGGGTTTGGGAACTGGTAGATAGACCTAGGCATCAAGGTGTTATTGGTACCAAGTGGATCTTCAAGAACAAGAAGGATGAGAATGGTGTTGTAGTAAGGAACAAGGCAAGACTGGTTGCAAAGGTGTATTGTCAGTCTGAAGGAATAGACTATGATGAGACCTTTGCTCAAGTGGCTAGATTGGAAGTTATCAGGTTGTTCCTTGCATATGCAACATACAAGAAGTTTAAGGTGTATCAAATGGACGTCAATAGTGCCTTCCTGAATGGTGTACTCAATGAAGCGGTATATGTTGAACAACCTCCCGGGTTTGAGGTTGGAGATAGAGTATATCATTTGAAGAAAGCACTCTATGGACTTAAACAAGCACCAACAGCTTGGTATGATACCCTCTCTCAATTCCTGACTGACCATGGGTTCAAGAAGGGAACCGTGGATAAGACCTTGTGTTGGAGTTATACGTGAAAGTATGCTTTTACTTTGTATAACTCGTGTATCAAACACTTGTTTTATGAGGATAATTCTTTTATCGCATATGCTTTAGATATGATTGAATGTTGAATATTTATTGCAAACAGTTCATAATAGTACTAGTTACATTGTAGTTAATGTGGTGATACCCGATCGCGGAAGACAACATTAACAGTTCCTTGTAACTAAACGTACATTTTCACGACCTAGGTGGAATTGAACAATCCACCGTGAAAGGTCGATGTGTAAGTCTCAGATTGGTCTGTCTTGACTAAGAGATTGCACTAGAACATTTAGTATGTGTTGAAGAGGACCTACAACGAGGATAAATTCTTATGTTCTGAAATGTGAAGAATTAGACCTCAGTGGTTGTTGATTTCTTAATCTCCGTCACTTAAATAGGACCGTGTGTGCTTAATGGTTACTGCTTTGATTCATGTTGGGTGAGAATCATTGTGACTTCGAACCTTGTGCTTTGGGCAGTAATATTAATCATACGACGGTTGCTAAGGTTTAATACGGAGAAACGCATGCGAGTACGGCTCGTGTGATTGGTCCCCTTGGTGGGCTCAGAAGTTTTAACGTACCAAATTTTGCCAGTGAAGAATCGGTTTCTTCGGTACAGATAATAATGTTGAGCTGTCTTTACTCCAAGGTGAAATATATTAATTAATTTAGAGCTATTCAGAAGCTTAATTAATTAATGGACTTGATAATCTTAAACGCGGGAAATAATAACCGGGAGCCCATATTATCGTAATATGGATTAAGATGGATAGTGCAATATTAATTTATTAGTGGTAATAATTAATATTAATGGATTGAATTATATTGAGGCTTAATATTGAAATTCAGAAGTCCATTAGGAGGTCCAATCTTAATTCTCCTTAAAGGCCCCTCAAGTAGCCCAATAATGATAAGGTGATTAAAATAAAAAGAAAATAATATGCTGATTTTTCTCATAATTTTCGAAAATTAGTGATAAGGAAGAGAAAAAGATTTTGTTGATTCTCTTGGAAAGATATTATGGAAGATAAGTATTCTTGGAATGCAAGATTATCTCATATATTCAAGAAGATCCAAATCTTGGTTTTTCTTCATGAAATTTTCGAAAATTGCAAGCTAAAAAAGAGAGTGAGATTTTTGTGGAATATTTTATTATGGAGAAAAGAATATATGAGATATATTCAAGATTTCTTAGATTCTAAGAAAAGATTTTCTCCAAGCCCAAATAATCCTAAAAAATTCGGCCACTACCTCTATAAATAAGGGGTGATTATTTCATCCCCAAGTATATAATTCCATGTGTTGGAAAAATCAAGAGCATATATATTTTTCTTTTTCCTTAGTTATTTAAATTACTTGAAAGCATCTCCCACCGGTGATCAAGTAAGGCGAAAGGAAAATACTAGAGAAGGTTTTTGGGTTGATAAAGCGAGATCGTGATTGTCCCGTTTATTCAAAGGCCATTTCTACAAGAGGTACGTAAGTCACATAAATTCTTGTTTATTCCGCCTAGATTTTATGTGAATTAATTCAACATGCATGATGTTAAATTTGTTGTTGGAATTATTATTTGAATTAATTAGGATTAATTCATTCTAGTAATAATTGAATTTAAATTCGTATTTAAATTTCATCCCGAATAGATTACGGGCACCCCTATTTTCCCAACAACTGGTATCAGAGTCACGGTTTCGGGCTCTGATCTTTAAATTGGAATTTAAATTGTTAAACATTAAATTGAAATTGGATAGTAAAATTGCTAGATCTTTTTTGCAGGTATCCAATTGCCATGGTATTCAATGTTGTTATTTTTTCATGCGTGTGAATTAATTGTTTTTAATTCGATTAGTTCGAATTCGGTTTTCTCGTGAGAAAATTCACTAGTAGATTAGTTGTTTTTATTTTGATTCCATCATTGTAATAGACTAGTCTAGATCTAGTATTTATTTTTTTTGAAAAATAAATTGTAACCGGATCGAGATGAAGAACGAAGAATTAAAGACGGCGTACCCGAACGACGCATGCATGTGCGGCGCATGCATGGACGTAAAATTATGCATGGGGTGGAAAATGAGAACGAACGGCGAAACCCGATGCACGGGGTGCGCGAGGCGCACGATCCACGCACGACGGGTGGCGCACGGGCGCACACGGGGCTGCTGCCCGGCGCCCGGCGCTCGGCCGTCGTGGGCCGAGAAGCGCGCGGCCCACTCCGTGGGCCAACGCGCGCCGTATCTCAGGCCGTGGAATTTTTTTAAAATTAATTTCAGTTCTGCATTTTTTTGTGATTTTAAACGTTGTCCCGAACCCCAACAAGGACGATTTTTTGCATCAAGACGTGAAGAAATTAAACCGTGATAATTGGATTTGAGTGCTCCAATGTGTTTAATTTTGTTTTGATGGATGTTTTATTTCGTGCACTTATTATTATTTGTTAATATGTGTTTGCATGAATTTTATTGTCCAAGAAAAACCTTACTTTCGAAAATCAATAAGTATGTTTATTTAATCGCAATTTTATTCTGGATATTAAAATTGGATTAATTTGGCCTCCATAATTTATTTATTTGTGAAGTTCTTTTGGAATACATTTCCCCCTCGGATCGGCCAAAAGGACGGATTTCACATGAATAAATTCCGAAATGATGATTGTGGATTATTACTAGTGGCGGTATTGACCCTCACCACGAGTGGCTTGCTCAAAGAGAAATAATAATCCTGTATTTAATTATGGTTATTACTTAGGCATAAAAAATTGATATTAACTTACTCCCCTCGGAGTCCCTGTCAATTTTTATGTGGTCAAAGTGGGAGCCAACTATTAATTTTGAATTAAGGATTTGTAACTTTTTAAGTTTGTGATCCGCTTGAATGTGTTTAAATGTATAGACCACCCCTCGTAGCGCATTTAAATTGTTTCGAGATGTTGGCTGATGCATGATTATATTGTTTTAAGATTTCAATATAATTGATGTGATCGAATTATGTGATAATTTTGTATTTTTCTAGATATTGATATGAATGTATGTTTTATTCTCAGTTCATCATGTCGCAACCTTTTAATCCACTGTTTAGTATACTTAAAGATAACAAACTTGTCGGTGATAATTATGTTGATTGAAAATGTAATTTTGATATTGTCCTAACCGCTCAACACCACAAATGGGTACTTACTACTCCTAAGCCCCAAGAGCCTGCCGAAGATGCGACCAAGGCGGTCAAGAAAGAGCATAAGAGTTGGTTTGACTCCGATGAGATGGCTAGGTGTACTATTCTGGCTTCAATGTCAGATGTGTTGCAACACCAACACCAACACATGGAGACCGCCTCTGAGATAATGCTCAATCTTGAAGCGATGTTTAAACATCAGAACCGTACAGCTAGGCAAATCACCATGCGAAAGATGCTTTCGTTGAAGATGGTGGAAGGTACGCCCGTAAGGGATCACGTTATCGAGATGATGGGTTATCTCAACAAGTTGGAAGTACTTGGTGCGGAATTTGATCTCCCTACGAAGGTCGATTTCGTTCTCCATTCTATGCCGAAGAGCTTTGAGCAGTTTCAGTTGAACTATCAAATGAATGACCGGGCAAATAGTTTGCCCGAGCTCTTGCAAGCTTTGGTATCGGTGGAGACGCTAATGGATCATCAAACTGTTGCTATGGTGGCAAACGGTCCGTCTGCCTCTTCAGGTTCCAATGGAGGGAAGAAGAGAAAGAGGACGAAAGGCCAGACCCAAGCAAATCCAACCGTTGCGAAACCCAAGGCAAAGGGAGAAGGAGTTGGAAAGAAAGCTGCTAAGGGTAAGTGCTTCAATTGTGGTGAGAAGGGACATTGGAGGGCGACCTGTTCTAAGCCTAAGAAGGCGGTAAAGAAAGGTAAGTCTCATGCTTTAGTCGTTGAAACTTATGTTGCAGCGTATGCTGCCCACGTTTGGGTAGTGGATACCGGGGTAACTGATCATATTTGTTTCACTCTTCAGGGGTTCCAGCTAACCCGGTGACTTAGCAAGAATGAGATCACCATCACTTTGGGCGATGCTACGAGAGTGGCAGCCGAAGCAATGTGAGTCGTGCACCTATCTTTTGAAGATAGAGTTTTAATTTTAAGAGATGTTTTATACGTTCCGAACTTTAGGAAGAATTTAATTTCGGTTTCTAAGTTTTTTTTATGGATATTCAGTTACTTTTAATAAAGTTGTTACTGTTTCTTTTAAGAATGATACTATCTGTCATGGAACGTTGGTAAACAATCTCTATACGATTAAGTGTGCACACCACTTAAATAATGAATCTAATAACACGTCGATCATTTCGAGTAATAAAAGAAAGCGTTCTTTGGAGATGAACGAAACACTTCTATGGCATCTTAGACTAGGTCATATTAATCTAAAGCGGATAGAGAGATTGGTGAAAGATGGATCCTTGGAGTCATTCCAAGTCGAACCGTTTCCAACTTGTGAATCCTGTTTAGAGGGTAAAATGACCAAGAAGGCATTTGGAGCCAAGGGGAATAGAGCCACGGAAGTGTTAGAACTCGTTCATACCGATGTATGTGGTCCAATGACGATCAAAGCGAGAATGGGGTATGAGTATTTCGTCACCTTCATAGACGATTACTCGAGATATGGGTACATTTACCTTATGAGGTATAAGTCTGAAACTTTTGATAAGTTCAAGAAGTTTAAGGCCAAAGCCGAGAAACATAGGGAAAAAAGTATCAAGTTTCTACGATCAGATCGTGGAGGCGAATACCTCAGCGATGAATTCTTGAACTACTTATCGGACGAAGGGATCGTATCCCAGTTAACCGCACCGGGAACCCCTCAACAGAACGGTGTGGCGGAACGAAGAAACCGGACTCTTTTAGAGATGGTCAGATCCATGATGAGTTATTCGGATTTACCCAAGTCGTTTTGGGGTAATGCCTTGGAAACAGTGGCTTACATTCTAAACTTGGTGTCATCCAAATTGGTTCCTAAAACCCCAATGTAATTGTGGACCGGGCGCAAGCCCAGTCTAAGACATTTGTGGATTTAGGGTTGTCTGGCATACATGCTAGACAAGGAAGCCGGTAAGTTGGATCCGCGTTCGGAATTAAGGTTGTTTATAGGATACCCTGCGGAAACGAAAGGGTGTATGTTCTATAGTCCCAAGGATCAAAAGACCGTGATTAGTACACACTTTAAATTCTTGGAGGAAGACTATATGAACAATCGAAAGCCTAAAAGTAAAATTACCTTAGAAGAATTGAGAGGTCAAACCTCGATACCAAGTATACAAGATGATGTACCACACGTCACATCTTCACAACCAGAACCCCGTCGCAGTGGGAGGATTGCTAGGCAACCCGAAAGATTCATGGGGATAGGAGAATCTTCGGATTTAGTTCCCGGCGATGAATCAGACCCATGGACATACGACGAGGCAATCCAAGACAAAGATGCGGAGTCGTGGCAAACGGCAATGGAAACCGAGATGGGTTCGATGGATCATAATCAAGTGTGGGAGTTGGTCGATCCACCCAATGGGGTAGAACCCATTGGATGTAAGTGGGTGTACAAGAGGAAAAGAGGACCGGACGGAAGGGTTGAGACCTTCAAAGCGAGGCTTGTGGCCAAAGGGTATACTCAGAAAGAAGGGATCGATTATGAGGAAACCTTTTTGCCTGTAGCTATGCTTAAGTCCATCCATATTCTCTTGTCGATCGCTGCGCACCTAGATTACGAGATCTGGCAAATGGATGTCAAGACAGCTTTCCTTAACGGAAGTCTTGACGGGATAGATATCTGTATGCAACAGCCCAGAGGTTTTATTGAAAAAGGCCAAGAGTATCTCGTATACAAGCTTAAGAGATCCATTTATGGACTTAAGCAAGCATCGCGTACTTGGAACCAGTGTTTTGATCAAGTGATTAAGTCTTATGGGTTTGATCAAAACGAGTTTGAAAGTTGTGTGTATAAGAAGCGTGACGGAACTGCGGTGGTATTCTTAGTATTATACGTAGACAATATTCTGCTCATTGGAAATAATGTAAAGGTATTGTCAGACGTAAAGGTATGACTGTCAAAACAATTTGATATGAAGGACTTAGGGGAAGCCGGTCACATCCATTGGATCAAGATCACTCGCGATCGCAAGAAGAGGATGTTGGGCTTATCGCAAGCTTCATACATTGACATTGTTTTGAAGCATTTCAGCATGCAAGATTCCAAGAAAGGTTTTGTACCTTTTAGGCACGGAATCCATCTATCTAAAGAAATGAGCCCTAAGACGCAAGCGGAGATAGATGACATGAAAGGTGTTCCGTACGCTTTGGCCGTAGGAAGCCTTATGTATGCAATGCTGTGTACGAGGCCGGATATTTGCTTTGCCGTGGGCATGGTAGCAAGATATCAAAGTAATCCCGGGAAATACCATTGGACTGCCGTAAAGTGCATCTTGAGGTATCTGAAAAGAACTCATGAGCGGATGCTGATTTACCAGTCAGATAGTCTTGTTCCTGTGGGATACACGGACTCGGATTTCCAATCAGACATAGACTCAAGAAAGTCAACCTCTGGTAGTGTGTTTTTCATGGGAGGAGGAGCCATTTCATGGAGAAGCGTTAAGCAGAAATGCATCGCCGATTCGACCATGGAAGCCGAGTATGTAGCTGTTTGTGAAGCAGCGAAAGAGGCAGTTTGGCTCAAGAACTTCTTAGTGGACTTGGACGTTGTTCCAAATTTGCCCGACATGATAACTGTCTTTTGTGACAATGCCGGAGCAGTTGCAAATTCAAAGGAACCGAGAGCCCACAAGGCCAGCAAACACATAGAAAGAAAATACCATCTTATACGAGAAATCGTTAAGAGAGGAGATATAGAGGTGGCAAAGATAGCATCGGGTGACAACCTAGCGGATCCATTCACAAAGGGTCTGCCTCAGAGTACATTCGAGAGACATGTGGATGGAATGGGAGTCAAGACTATTGCCAATCAGCTTTAAGTATAAGTGGGAGGAATTATTAGGTTAGTGTAGGTTGACATGAGATGTCACGTAGAGCTACTACACTAAGACATGCATGATGTATACTAAAAAGTAGACTTTAAGTATAAGTGGGAGATTGTTGGAGTTATACGTGAAAGTATGCTTTTACTTTGTATAACTCGTGTATCAAACACTTGTTTTATGAGAATAATTCTTTTATCGCATATGTTTTAGATATGATTGAATGTTGAATATTTATTACAAACAGTTCATAATAGTACTAGTTACATTGTAGTTAATGTGGTGATACCCGATCACGGAAGATAACATTAAAAGTTTCCTTGTAACTAAACGTACATTTTCACGACCTAGGTGGAATTGAACAATCCGCCGTGAAAGGTTGATGTGTAAGTCTCAGATTGGTTTGTCTTGACTAAGAGATTGCACTAGCATATTTAGTATGTGTTGAAGAGGACCTACAGCGAGGATAAATTCTTCTGTTCTGAAATGTGAAGAATTAGACCTCAGTGGTGGTTGATTTCTTAATCTCCGTCAGTTAAATAGGACCGTGTGTGCTTAATGGTTACTGCTTTGATTCATGTTGGGTGAGAATCATTGTGACTTCGAACCTTGTGCTTTGGGCAGTAATATTAATCATACGACGGTTGCTAAGGTTTAATACGGAGAAATGCGTGCGAGTGCGGCTCGTGTGATTGGTCCCCTTGGTGGGCTCAGAAGTTTTATTGTACCAAATCTTGCAAGTGAAGAATCGGTTTCTTCGGTACGCATAATAATGTTGAGCTGTCTTTACTCCAAGATGAAATATATTAATTAATTTAGAGCTATTCAAAAGCTTAATTAATTAATGGACTTGATAATCTTAAATGCGGGAAATAATAACCGGGAGCCCATATTATCGTAATATGGATTAAGATGGATAGTGAAATATTAATTTATTAGTGGAAATAATTAATATTAATGGACTGAATTATATTGGGGCTCAATATTGAAATTCAGAAGTCCATTAGGAGGTCCAATCTTAATTCTCCTTAAAGGCCCCTCAAGTAGCCCATTAAGTAGTCCAATAATGATAAGGTGATTAAAATAAAAAGAAACTAATATGCTGATTTTTCTCATAATTTTCAAAAATTAGTGATAAGGAAGAGAAAAAGATTTTGTTGATTCTCTTGGAAAGATATTATGGAAGATAAGTATTCTTGGAATGCAAGATTATCTCATATATTCAAGAAGATCCAAATCTTGGTTTTTCTTCATGAAATTTTCGAAAATTGCAAGCTAAAAAGAAGAGTGAGATTTTTGTGGATTATTTTACTATGGAGAAAAGAATATATGAGATATATTCAAGATTTCTTAGAGCCTAAGAAAGATTTTCTCCAAGCCCAAATAATCCTAAAAAATTCGGCCACTACCTCTATAAATAAGGGGTGATTATTTCATCCCCAAGTACATAATTCCATGTGTTGGAAAAATCAAGAGCATATATATTTTTCTTTTTCCTTAGTTATTTAAATTACTTGAAAGCATCTCCCACCGGTGATCAAGTAAGGCGAAAGGGAAATACTTGAGAAGGTTTTTGAGTTGATAAAGCGAGATCGTGATTGTCCCTTTTATTCAAAGGCCAATTCTACAAGAGGTATGTACGTCACATAAATTCTTGTTTATTCCGCCTAGATTTTATGTGAATTAATTCAACATGCATGATGTTAAATTTGTTGTTGGAATTATTATTTGAATTAATTAGGATTAATTCATGCTAGTAATAATTGAATTTAAATTCGTATTTAAATTTCATCCCGAATAGATTCCGGGCACCCCTATTTTCCCAACACCTTGTTCAGGATCACTAAAGGTGATGACATTGTCTTGGTCCAGATTTATGTGGATGACATAATATTTGGATCACCAAATCATCAGCTCTGTGAGAAATTCTCTAAGTTGGTGACTGGTAAATTTGAGATGTCAATGATGGGAGAGATGAACTTTTTTTTAGGATTGCAGGTCAAGCAGACTGATCAAGGGATTTTTATTAATCAGGCCAAGTATACAAGAGACTTGATTCAGAAGTTTAGAGTTCAGAACAACAATTCGGCTAGGATCCCAATGAACACCAATCGGAAGATGGATCCTGACACTGAAGGAACTTCAGTAAATCAGACTGAGTACCGAAGGCTGATTGGATCATTGTTGTACCTGACTGCAAGCAGGCCTGACATTACCTTTACAGTTGGTGTGTGTGCTAGGTATCAGTCTGATCCCAAGAGAAGTCATTTGGAGACTGCTAAGAAGATACTTAAGTATTTGAAAATGACAGTCAATATGGGACTATGGTATCCTTCAGATAACAACTTAGAACAAACAGGCTATTCAGATGCAGATTATGGCGGTTGTAGGATTGATATGAAATCAACCTCAGGGACATGTCATTTTTTGGGAAGTAAGTTGATCTCGTGGTTTAGTAAGAAGCATAATTCAGTGCCCACATCCACAACTGAGGCTGAGTATATGGCTGCAGGTAGTTGTTGTGCTCTGATTTTATGGTTGAGGCAACAATTGAGAGACTACCAAGTATTTGCTAATGAGGTTCCAATCTATTGTGACAACAATAGTGCTATCGCAATTACTCAGAATCCAGTGCTTCACACAAGGTGCAAGCATGTGGATATTAGGCATCACTTCATTCAAGATCATGTTGAGAAAAAGGACATTAGGATGGAGAAAATCCACACTGACAGGCAGAGAGCTGACATCTTGACTAAGCCTTTGGCTGAAGCAAGATTTATGGAACTGTCAGTTGAGTTAGGTCTCTTAGATCCGGGAGAGTAGTCAGTATAGGATCTAGGGAGAACTCAGGCCAGACTCGACTCAGCGAGGTATCAGGGTGCTACAATGTCTCCCTGACAGGTATGAGCTCTATCCTGACTCTTGTGAATTTAAAGCGTCTCCCTGAGTCCTTCATCCTGAAAATCTTTATTAAATGCATTCTGTTTTCGTTTAAAGCGCGCCTTTTCATATTTAAACCCACGCGTAGTGGAGCATTTAATGCTTCAGTTACTTTTTCATATACGTGTCCGTTTTATACGGAATATGACTGACATGAGTAAATGATTCATACGGAGATTAATCCTGGTCCTTCATTTTAAAACTTTTCAAATTCAGGATTAATCCCAACCTCACGTCTGAGTAACTGACTAATTCATATCAATCTAGTCTGCCATTTGAGGAATTTACGCAAACACAAACGCACATTGCACATGAACCCTCTCTCGTTCAAACACTTCTTTGCAAATTCATTTCTTTTCTCAAAAATAAAAAATAAATGGCATTCCTGGACTCCAACTGGACAACTAACAACATTGATGAGGTTGTCAAACGTAAGCTTGTGTACATGGAGCATGTCATCTCCATGGAAGGAACATGCTTGACAGTCGCGGAGATTCTTCCAGTTTTCAACTGGATCTCCAAAGCTAAGTTGGAGAAATATTTCACCTTGCGACCCATCTATGTGCTTCCCAAGACTGTGGTGGAAGCCTATCTCAACTTATTCCTTCACAAGGGTGAGCTGTTCACCAGGGTGACGGTGCTTGTCCCCAATGGAGAGAAGAATGAAGATGGTGAACCTCTCTACAACGAGGTGACGCGAGACATCAATTTGAGGAAGGCCATAAAGGAGGTTTATGCATTTCCATGCTCTGGCATCAACCCTAAGACATACAAGGAGAACGCTGAAGGAAAGCTCCTTGGTGAATGGACTAAGTCTGGTTCGTCTGAGTTCAGGGCGAGACAACACAAGGATACCCTAAAGTCTGAGTATAGGGCCTTGGTCGACTTGGTGTCGAAGGTTGTCATGGGCTCTACTGGCTCTCACGAGCAACTCAGTCTACCCAAGCTGAGGATAATGGGCGCTCTTGTCGATGGTGTTGAGGCCAATTGGGAGCAGTTCTTCCTGGACCAGATCAGTCGGTTGTTGCTGACAAACTGAAGAAGGATAAAGAGAAGCAGCACATCTCTGTTGGTGTTATTCTTCCATTCGGAACCAGGTTATCCATTCTCATCATCCACGCGTATCAGGGGTGTACTTTTGACTTGGAGGATAACCTGTCCTCGAAGAAGATAATGTTCACCACTATTGGTGATACGTATGTGGTTCTTGGTCTTGCTAATCCTAACGCTCCTCAAAAGGGTCAAAGGAAGAAGCCTACGGGAAAGGCCAAAAAGGTGGTGACGAGCCTGATGGAGAAGGTGGATGAGCTCTTCGAGAAGAGCAAGGAGGCTGAGGCTGGAGTAGCCTCTGAGAGAGAGATGATGAAGGAAGCTGAGGAGAAGGTTCTGGAGGAGAAGAGAACTAGGCTGAAGGTGTTGTTGAAAGAAAAAGCCACAACCAAGGGAGTTGGCAAGGGGACTGAGAAGGTCTCCAAGAAGACCGTTTCTGAGGCTGAGGAGACTGACGATGAAGTCAGGTCCGGAGGAGAGGAGGCAGTGACTGATAGGCCTCTCAAGAGGTTGAGGAAGGGTCCCAAACGATCTCCGGCTAAGGGCCTGAAGGAGATCAGTCCAATGAGGGAGAAGTCAAGCTCTCCTAGAGCCTCTGACTTAGAGATAGTAAGAGGAACCATTGAGACAGTTGAACTTCTACAGCCTGAGCTCACTCTAAACCCAACCCCCACTGAGACCCAACCACTAGACACTCCCGCCACTGAACCTACTCAGCCCACACCCTCAAACCCTGAACCCACATCAAACCCACCTGATAACCTAAACCCTGAATCTAATCCCATAACTGAGTCAGTGCCTAACCCATCGCCCATCACTGAGCCTGACCAGAATCCTGAGCCAAACCCTAACACCCCCAACCCTGATGACTTCCCCACTTACCCAAACCCCAAAGACTGCCCCAAAACCTCTAATGAAGGAGATTCAACAGATGAATTTTTGGAGATGGAGGAGGAGGAGGAGCTAGATGCTGGAATGATGGGTGGGATTATGGAGAATAATCTGAGGGGGAACGCGGCTGAATGGGCAGCTAAGTGTTGGCCCAACTTGTTTTTGTACAGGGAGCTATGCGCTAATGTCATAGAGCTCAAGGTCTGGTTCGACTTCAAGCAATCGAACATGCAAGAACAATACATGCTTGTCGATGCCAGAGGGTGGGAGCACTGAGAGCAGGAGGAAGCTCGTCTGTGCACTTATTTCCATCTCACGAGCTGGCTGCAACTACTGAATTTCAATAATCTGAAGCAGTTAGTAAATGAGATGATGGTTGGGTTGAAAACTGATCTTGACGAAGAGCCTAAGGAGAAGGATGATGAGGATGATGAAGCTCAGGGTGGAGCTAGTGAGAAGATGGTGGAAGAGACCGCAGAGGAAGTTGACGTGATGAACCATGAGTCTCTGGCTCAGGAGGAAGGTGTAAAGGAAGTTGGTGCCAAGGGTGGACTAACTGCTGAGGACGTTGAGAACATCTCAGCTGCCAATGATACATCAGTCGATGATGGGATTCCCTGCCCTGAGACAAAGGAGGATGATTTAGAGGCATCCAAGGTGACTCATAGTTCTGAGGGACTTGTTCCCGAAGTTCAAGCTGGCTTAGCTGAGCCTGTGCAGGCGGCTATGACCACTCCACAACTGCCTTCAGTGCACCCTGAAGATGGGACTGAGGATGCAGGGGCTGACAAGGGAAAACAACCACTTACTGATGAGGCCGATGTGGAGGAAAATGATGTGCTTATCACTGGGGTCCGAAGGGCTGAGTTCACCAGTATCGTCGAGGTGAAGAAGGAGAAGACGATTGAGAACTTGGTTGAGCTTCAAGAGGAGGTGATGAGGCCCAGGGCTGAAAAAGAAGAAGATGCCAAGACCCTGGCCAAACACATTAGATGGACCAAATCAGCTTACAACACCCTTGCCAACAAGGAGTTGATCTTGCTGAAGCGCACAATGGTTGATACGACCAAGTCAATGAGGAGTGAAAGGAAGAGGACTAAGAAAATACTGGGGCGGACGATGAAACAGCTTGATGAGAGGGATGAGCAACGTGAACAAAAGATGAATCAAACAGTGGAACGTCTTGCAGCTCAGGCTGGAGCGTTGTTCACCCAGGCCTTGAATGACTCAGTGGCCAAGTTAGCACTGGAGTCAGGGAGGATTGCTCAGTCCTCAGAGTCAGCTACGGAGATTTTAGCAAAAGCTACTGAAGAGTCTGCGAAAGTGCTGAGTGAAGCTGGCAGGATCAGCGGTGAGTCCTTAAAGATTGAGGGAAGGATTACCAAGGCTGAACAAAGTCTCCAACACAACATGGAGGTCTTTGAAAAGAAGCTCAAAGCTGTCATCAGCACTGTGTCCTACGCAGGAACTGGGATAGCCACGGGGGTTGATATGCTGAAGGAAGGAGTTCAAGAAGTTCAATCTTTGGCAGCCTTTGTTATCAACAGTGGGCAAGACGTGTTCCCATCCCCACCTGCCAAGGATGATGCCAAAAAGGGGGAAAAGAAGAGGAGAAGATCCCGCCCTGAGGCATCGAAGGCAAATGCAAATCCTGAAGAAATTGAAGTGGCTAACCCTGAAGCAGACCCTGAGGGGAATGTGTTGTTTGTGCGGAAGTCAGCAAGGCTGGCTGAGGCCGCAGCGGAGAAGGATAGTGAACCTTCGAAGGATGTTCCTCAACTCCCTTCCAAACCAGATTCAGCAGTTCAGAAATCTCCTCCAATGAATACAAGGAAAAACCCAATCACTTACTCTGCGGAGATGGTGGCTGAGTTATGCGCTGAGGCATGGGGAGCCTCCACGGAGAAGACTGAAGCTGAACGCAGGGCTGATATTGCTCAGAAAGAAAAGATGCACATTCTGGAGAAGAAAGTGGAGAAGCTAACTGACCTCACTGATATGCAATAGCGAGAACTTGATGATGCTGTGGTCAGTTTGCTAAGGAGAAAGAAGGCGAAGCCTGAGCCGCGTAAGTACAGAAAGTGGCCAACAGCAAGGAAATCAACTTTACTGCAAGTCAGAAGGCCTGAGGTGACTCAGAGGGAAGCTCTTGTCGATGAGTTTATCTCAGAGACCTTGAAGGAGTTTTGGGTCGATGCAAGGGATGAATTTGTCAGCCTTTGGTATATTGTGAAGAAATGGGGCAACACTGAAGACATCAATGCCCACTTCACAGACTATATGATGGACAATCATCCTAAACTCATTCAGAAGATATTGGAAGAAGCTGAAGCAGCCCAAGTCCAAGTCAAAGCTCCTGAATTTGTTGCACGCCCTCTACCTTTTATCCCTGGAACTGGAAAGCACGACACAAAGGCCATTATGACTGAAGTTCTGAAGATTGCCAAGGCTGAAGGCTATGTGAAACAACCTAAAAGGGTAGATGAGTTAAAGGTTAGAGTCTATGCTGGTTATGGACTCGATCAATGAAATCTATTACATTTTCCCACAAACAAAATCTCATTATCTTTTTGGCTGCTATTTAAATTCTGTACTTTATCAAGAATTGCTCTAACACTGACTTATCTTATAGATATGACTTGTTTTTCCTCTAAGTGTTTTAATGATCTTTTCAGTATTTTGACATCATAAAAAACGGGGAAATTATTGGGACATTGTCAGTTTTGATTAAAATCCCAAAGCCCCTGAAAAGATGATTGGCCTTAGATTATCTTAGTCTAGCTAGTCTAGGTTAGGTTCTTGTACTTAGTTATTTTACACTTCACATGTACTCAGTGAGAGGAGCACTCACTGATGACAATCAAGACTAAGAGACTGAAGAAAAAGAGCACCATCCTGAACTTATGACAGTCTTCTAAGCTGGCTGAGTAAGTGTCAGTGATGAAGAGTATGTCCCTGAGGTCATTACTAACTCAGTTTTGAAGGGAACAGGATGACACTGAGTAATGGGAAAGACTTGGAGTAGAGCCAAGCAATGCAAAAGGAATGTCAGCGTCAGGACAAGACCGTTGTGCTTGAGATAAAAAGAACTTAATAAGACAAGCCTGAAGCCTAGGAATAAGTTCTGACATTCTCACTAACCTGATTACGTGGACCAATCCAGGAAGGACACACACGTACGAACCCTGACATGAAGACTGACTTCAGACTGCACTTTCAACGGGCAAGCATTAAATGGTGCATTAAATACCATTACCTAATTCATCCAAGGATGGCTGCTGCATGGGAGATATGTCCGTTCGAACCTCTCTACATAGATGACTAGAAGGCTATCTCTTCCAATGGATAGTTTTCAAATCGCCTATAAATACAGAAGGCCTTGAACCCATTCAAGGTCATGGGAAATTTTCAAGCCAGAAATTACTCAAACTCTCAAGCTTTCAAAAGCATTCAGCGTACAAAAGAAGCACTCGAAACCAGTTAAATTTCTCAAGTGTTTCTTAGATTAGTGAGAGTTACTCTGTATTCCATTGAGCTTTCAAGCATTATCTTAAGCTTAGAGTGATTATCCATCCTTAGCAGAGCTTAGTTTTGTAAGGATAATCACAACCTAGTTGGAATCAAACTGAAACCAAAACCCTTAGTCAGGTTTGTTGGTAGTAAGTGGTGTTTAGTGAGTTAGTAAGGAGTTTGTATAGGTCAGCGAGGTTAGCTGATCTTGGTGCACCTTGGCACATAAAAAGCAAGAATCACAGTAGTGGATTTCCTGTTAAATCAGGTCGTGGACGTAGGAGCTTGAGTCTCTGAACCACGTTAAACTCCCTGTGTTCTTACTGCTTTGATATTGTTCTTATTTGCCTATTTACTTAAGCCATTCATAGCATTTGGTTTTATCAGGCTTGATCAGTCAGCCTAATCTTTAAACTGAACACTGCCCTACTAACCACTATTTCAGAATAGAGTAAACAAGTTTTCAGGAAGCAAACATAAAACAAGACTATAAACTTTCAGGGCTCACGTATTTCCGAACTGAACTTGAGTTGATAGTTAGCCAACTGACCAGCACTCAGTGTAGTCATTAGGTGTGTTATCAACCCTGAGTTCTTTAACACTCTGAGCTAAGGGGACTCAGTAAGGTTGAAAGTCAGAAAAATTTGTATACGTGTATTCCCCCCCCCCCCATACACGTATTCCTCAGTCTTGTACCGGGACCAACAAACATTCATGATAAACTAACCCCGATTAAGTTTAACTTCATAACACCATAAATTCAAACACAAGTATTTAGATACCATAAAATAAGACAAATCCAATATTTTATCCGATCATTTTGATACTTCTTTCTGCGTAGAAATCTCCACACTAATTGGACCCAAAAACCACTCAACCATCTTTTTGCGGTATTCCCCAGCATCACAAACCGACCATTCTTTCATCTTGCTTGTCCTGCCAGTTATAATAATCTCCATGTTGTAACACACTGCTACACCACAATCTAGTGTTCCAGGTGTTTGTTGAATGTATTCTTCTGCCATTGGCTTTTTGCAATTTTGTGTCATAATCAAGTGATCTGGTCGTATTTTTTTAAACATGTTTTTCAGTGCCTTCTCAATGTAATCAACCTGACATAGAATTTTTTGAATTTAGTTTTTACAATAAACACTAATAATACAACAGAGTCCTTTAGTAATTATAATAAACATTTATAAAACATATTAAGTCACTAACCACTTTAGATGCTCTTTCCAAATGAATATCTTTTGTATCCTTAGTTTTTTGTGAAATGGAATTGAAAAAACTCCACTTGCAGGTTGATAAGTCCAACTTCAATCCAATGATCTTCTCCTGCTTCTGATTCACCGGGCAATGGCGTTGTGAGAAGTGGAAACAATAAGACATCATCTGAACCAACATTCTCCAGCTTCTTGTCAACAAAATGCCTCAAATTCTTACCAACCACACCATTGAACTGTGATATGAAACGATAACATAGAAGACAAATATTTAGTCATTAAACTCATCAAAGAAAAATATAAAATTAAAGTGAATCTATTAAACATTGCGTTGTAGTTAGACATCTTACCCAACTTATACCAGAGAATATGTGAACACCTTTTGCAATTTCATTTTTATTAATGTATTTTGCATGCAAAATCTCTCCACATGAATCAATTACCTAAAACAAAAATTTCAGAAAAAAATATCAAATTCATTGTATAAAATTTTAAAGAAATAATATTCATAAACTTAAACAAATTATACCCCTAAAGAAAGACTTCCATGGTGAATTAACCGAACATCATCTTTCAGATATACAATGGACTCCGAATTTGCACCCATCCAAGCCTTGAATCTGTATATTAAGATAAAAATATCAAAATAAAAATTAATATATTACATATAAAACATTTTGATAGTCCCCAACATTCTTCTATTGTCCCCAACATTCTTCTATTGTCTCCCTTATTTCCTTTGTTAATAGTTTAACAACAGCCTTAGCGACATCAAACTTCAGACAACCACTTTTCTTTTTCCTTCTACTTTAACCAATTCACTAGTATTTGGCAGCAGGGTAGCTTCAATCTTCTTACGATCTGATTTCTTTGTTCTTTTCTTTACCCTTCGAGCTAGTGTACTTGGATCAGGAACATTTTTTGCTTTTGTTTGCTTCAATATTGGAGTTTTTTCCACATTTTTCTGGCACTTGAGTTTCTTCTTGAGAACGGGTAGTAAATGCATCAAGTACCTCTAATTGTCTTATGGTGTCTTCAAGATCATTCTTTAGATACACCAGTTTTGCATTCTTTTTCTTAGTCAACAATAGTTCAGCCAAAGCATCCAACCTCTCAATGTTTTTGGGGTTCTCCAGAATCTGTATTGTTGTTGGCTCTTCCACTGCCTTAATTTGCTGTCTAAGCAGCCTAACTTCTTCACGCAGGCTAACATTCTCATCTTCCTTTTACTTTAACTCCACCTTATGTTCCCCAACAAGTACTCTCTGTTAGGATAAAATTTGTTAGTTTTGATGAGTTAAAACAAACCAGAAGATGTAATAGGACCATCTGGACCTGTTAGCCAGATGATGATCTAGATTAGGACTTAGTCTAGGGGGAACTGCCAGACCAGAAGACTTCACCAGAAGAGTCACCAGAAGACCCCACCAGAGGACTTCACCAGAGGACTCCATCAGAAGACTTCACCAGATGAAACAGACCAGAGGCAGAGGACCTTCCCCAGACTAGACGAGTCCGAACCAGACGAGTCTGGTGGAACAAAAGATGCTCAGTTTGATCCCCTTATTCTACTGAGTATTCTGGTTGTTCACCAGATAAGGACCAGAAGACACCGAGGTTGCCTGGTGTCTGGTCTTGCCTTCTCTATTGAGAATCAGAGTTAGGCAGAGGAAGCTATTGACCGTTGGTGATTCAAATCAAGTCAACAAGATCAGGATTGGAAAGTATTTTGAAGATAATCAATCCAAGGATCCCACCAACCCAATCAATCAATTAAGGAATTGATTGATTGAGGCTTTCTTATATAGAGGATCTGATTGGATTAGCCCTCCAACGGCTAGCCCTAATCCCCTCTATATATACAAGAGTGCAGTTCAAGAAAAAGCTCTAGAGACTCTACACGCGCACATAGCATACTAAGCTTTTTGATCACTACGCATTTGCACTCACTTTGTTCTTAACTACTCATCCAACTCGTAAGGAGTTTATATACTCAACCTGTTCATCTTGTTAGACAAGGTTGGAGTAAGTTTGTCTTTAGATCGAAGTTAGATCTAAAGAGATTGTAAGAAGGTGCTGGTACTTCGGAAATTCCAGTAAGTAGTGAGTTTGTTGGTTGGATAGTGAGACCCCTTTGATCAAGGGTGAGTGGACGTAGGATATTCAGATCCGAACCACTATAAATACGGTGTTATTTATTGCTTTCTTTAATACCTGTTGTTTATTATTTGTGCTCTTAGAAAATATTTTCTCTAAAGACATTTTGGTTATAAAGGCTTCCGCAATTAATCTATCTAGTGGGACCAACAAGTGGTATCAGAGCAGTGTGTCCAACGACCACTGCTTTGTAAAGCTTTTGGTGGTCACCGGGCAGATCCATTGCTCTTAAAGTGCTTTTGTTAAAGTTCTTATTATTTCCCCAATTTTATTTAAAATGTCTGCAAAATCTTCTTATAAGAGTCGCAAATTGCCAGAATTCTCTTTTGAGGATTACAACCACTGGAGTTTCATGATGAGCAATCATCTTGGAGCTATTCACCACCGCATGCTAGATGTGGTTGAAAGTGGCCCCATACAATTTTACTGGACTCCTATTGATAGTGGCAGGTCAGAGTCCAGAGAAGAAACTAGAGATGCTGCAGAGGATAGAGTTCCCAGACAACGAATCCTCAAAAAGAAAGAAGAACTTGACAACGATGAGAGAAAGCTATATAACCTGGACCAGGTGGCAAGAACCGAGATTATCAACACTCTCACCAAGGAGGTAATAGAGAAGGTCAGAACCTGTGTCACTGCGAAGGAGATGTGGGACAAACTTGCAATTCTCTGCGAGGGAACAGAGAAGATTAAAGATAACAAGCTCCAGGCTGTTCAACACTCGTTTGATACATTCAAAATGAAACCAGACGAGACCATAGACCAGCTGGACATGCGCCTCACAAACCTCCTAAACAAGGCTAGTGCCTTAGGTAAGACCTACTCTGAAAAGGAAATTAATAGTAAAATTTTGCGTTCACTAACTAGCAGGTGGAGAATCAAAGTTACTGTGATCAGGACAACAAGGATCTCAATACTCTGGATCATCATCTTCTGTTGTCTGATCTCAAAGCTTACGAGTATGATCTTCAAGAGGAGGATCAAACAGAAGAGGTTTCCTCTTCTGGCCAGAAAGGAGTTGCATTCTCTTCAACTCTCAAGCCTGATGTCAAGCCAAAGGAGTCTACTGCAGATGACTTGAGCCTCAAGGAGCAGGTAGCACTTCTAACTCGTAAATTAGATAAAATGAGTTCAAAGTATGGCAGGTACAAAAGGCATTGGAAGGAGTCTACCAGAGACAGGAAGAGTTCTTTCAAGCCTGCAGAGAAGGAGAAGACATCTGGAGACTCAAGGGAGACCAGATTCAGAACTCCAGAGAGGAGGAGAGATGACAACCCTGGCAGCTCTAGGAAATCAGATTATCAGAGGAGGGATGGTAGCTCTGGCAGACCTGACTACCAGAGGAGAGAGAGTAGTCCAGCCAGATCAGACTACAACCAGAGGAGGAGAGAGCCAAGTCCTAGTCCCAGAGGAGACAATGCCTGCTACACATGCAACAAGACTGGTCACTACAGTTATGATTGTCCTCAGGTTACTCCTAGGGAAAGAGAAGAGAAAAGAATCAAGAGAGATAGGAGATATGCAGATAAGAGGGCATTGCTGGCAGAAGCAGAGGAGGAGGATACTAGTTCCAGTTCTTCTTCTTCTGACTTTGGATCAGATGATGATGTGTGTCTCATGGCAGACATCACTGAGGTAAATGAAACTACTCTAGTTTTATCAAATTCCAAATGTACTGAATCCTCTAATTCATCTGGTAACTCCAGAGAGTCTGATATGCAACAAATGCTATCAGATCTCCAAAATTGTGTCCAACTTTGTCAAAAACTTGAGAAAGAGAATGGTAGGCTCAGAGCTGAAGTTCAATCTCTTTCTCATGAGCACAAATCCACCAGAGAACTCATGAAAGATCATTCCAAAGAAGTCTCTGAACTTCAGGATAAGATCACAGAAAGAGATACTCTGGTAGATCAACTCATGAAAGAAAGGACCTCTCAAGAAGATGAGATCAATGAACTCAGAGCCAAATACCAGACTCTTATCAAGGGAAAACAAGTTGCTCACAACATAGAGGAGATACCTATGCCCAGAGAAGCTCCTAAGATACCATCTGTTGTATCTATCATATCAGAGTCTTCTCAGCGCATTTGTGATAAGAGTGGTTTAGGATATTCTGGAATTACCACTAAAACTCATAAATACCTTTATAATAAAGACAAGTCTGTAAGAGCTGGTAAATTGGTAGAAATCTGGAATGATAAAGACTTAACTGGTAATGGTTACAAGGTGGTTCACAATCCTGATTGGAAAAGGAATCACTCTGTTAATCACATAACAAATGGTCCAGAAGAGTTGACTGTTCTGGAAGAGAAAATGCTAGAGAATAAGTGTAAACAAGGGGAACCATTAAAGATTGATGGTTCTGTGAACAATGAGTCCCAAGGAGTAGAAATTACTCAAATTGGAGGACCCCAGAGAAATCCTCAAAGGGAACCTAAACAGATTAGGGGACCTCAAAGGAAACACTCAAGAAAGGGGAATACCAATCAGAGTAACAACTACCAGAGAAGGAACAATGTTCAACAGAACCAGGTACCCCAGAGACAATTTTCTCAGAGGAATCAATTCCAGAATAGGTATACTAAAAGGAACTATAATCACCAGAGCAAGTCTAATTATCAGAACCAGAGGAGGTCTTCCAGACCCATCTATAGAAAACCAACTGATCTGGGTAGTTATGACACCAGAGATGGTTCTTCTAGGATGTACCCTTACAACCAGACCTTTAAGACCATGTCTTTGAGGCAGGCCATTCCAAAGGCCAGATTTGAGAAAAGGTACACCAGACCTGTTTATAGGAAAGGTGTCCTTATCAGACCAGTAGCTCAATATGTCATTGTCAGAGGACATGTGCTGGTAGATAGATTTGGAAGGAAGATAAGATCTCCTCATCCTTCAAGGGATGATCTTTATCTATGGATTCCTACAAAACCTGCAACTAACCAATCAGGACCCAGCACTAGTAGGGAACCTAATTGATTTCTCTGCAGGTAGATAAGAGTCCATTGGAGAAAGGATTTTCAAGCAACCATGTCTGGTACATTGATAGTGGATGTTCCAAGCACATGACCTTCCAGAAAGATAATCTCCAAGATTTCAAGCCATTGAATGGACCAAGAGTGATGTTTGGTGACAACAACTATGGAGTCACCAGAGGAGTTGGAAAGTTGGCCTTCAATGGAGTATCTGTAGATGAAGTCTACTACGTAGAAGGACTCCAGCATAATCTGCTTTCAGTATCCCAATTCTGTGACAAGGGATACTCAGTGAAGTTTTCTAGTGATTCATGCACTGTTTTCTCTTCTGATTATAGTGATATTTTGCTAATAGGCTTGAGGAAGGGTAACATTTATCTTGCAGATTTTAACAGTTGCCCAAGAAATGCTTGCCTAGTTGCAAAAGGATCTGCAGAGAATAGCTGGATTTGGCACAAGAGACTGTGTCATCTTAACTTCAAAACACTGAATAAGATTGCCAGAAAAGGTCTCATTCGAGGTCTTCCTAATGAAGTGTTTAAGAAGGATCAGGTTTGTGGTTCATGCCAGAAGGGTAAACAACCCAAGACTTCCTTTAAGGATGTCCAGAGCACAACCACAACCAGAGTGCTTCAACTACTTCACATGGACCTGTTTGGACCTGTTTCTCCTCTTAGTTTCAGTGGAAGGAAGTACACCTTAGTAATAGTAGATGACTTTTCAAGATACACTTGGGTAGTGTTCTTGTTTAAGAAAAATGAAACTATGACTAAGTTGCCAGAGTTCTTCACGCAGATTCAGAATGAGCAGAACCAGAGCATAGTCAGAATCAGAAGTGACAAAGGAACAGAGTTTTTGAATTCACACATTGCAGATTACTGCAAGGATCATGGGATTTTTCATGAGACATCTGCTGCCAGAACACCCCAACAAAATGGAGTAGCAGAAAGGAGGAATAGGACCCTCAAAGAAGCTGCAAGAACACTTCTGGCAGAATACAGCACTCCACAGAGATTTTGGGCAGAGGCCATCAATACAGCTTGCTACACTCAGAACAGATGCCTGATTGCCCAGAGACATAATAAGACTCCATATGAGGTATGGAAAGGTAAAACCCCATATGTCTCATATTTTCATGTTTTTGGATGTAAGTGTTTCATCCATGACAATGGGAAATCTAAATTAAGAACCTTTGATGCTAAAGTGGCTGATGGAATATTTTTAGGATATTCCAGCACCAGTAAAGCTTTTAGAGTTTTTAATAAGAATTCACTTTGTGTGGAGGAAACACCTCATGTTGTTTTTGATGAATCTACTTTTGAGTTCAAGGTGGAATCTAAGTCTTCTGATGAGACCCAGAATCAGACTACACCCAGAGTTATCAAAGTCAATCCACCTATTGTTGATTCAGATTCAGATTCAGATGATGTCCCATCTCCTGGTTCTCTGAAGCAGAAGCCTTCACAAGGAGCAGAACCAGAAGAGGTTGGACCTCGTGTAGAGGAAGCTCTTCTGCAGGTGGTGATAATCACCAAGGTACTGCAGAAGATGATCACCCCAATGACCTAATCCTTGGAGATCCAACTAAGGGTGTCCAGACTAGGAGAACTCTTAACTTAACTGCCTTATTCAGTTGCTATGTGTCCTTGATTGAGCCTAAGAACATCAAGGAGGCACTGAAAGATTCAAATTGGATTATTGCAATGCAAGAGGAGTTGAATCAATTCACCAGACAGGATGTTTGGGAGCTGGTAGACAGACCAAGACATCAAAAGGTGATAGGCACTAAGTGGGTTTTCAAGAATAAGAAAGATGAGAATGATGTCATTACTAGGAACAAGGCAAGGCTAGTGGCTCAGGGCTATTCTCAGTCTGAAGGAATAGACTATGATGAGACATTTGCTCCTGTTGCCAGACTAGAAGCCATCAGATTGTTCTTAGCATATGCTGCTCACATGAAGTTCAAAGTATACCAGATGGATGTGAAATCTGCCTTTCTTAATGGGATTCTCATTGAGGAAGTGTATGTGGAACAACCTCCTGGTTTTGAACAAGGTAACAAGGTATTCAAGCTTAAGAAAGCTCTTTATGGGCTGAAGCAGGCACCCAGAGCATGGTATGACACTCTATCTCAATTTCTCCTGGACAATGGTTTTACTAAGGGTAAGATTGATAGAACCTTGTTTAGGAAAGAAGAAGGAAAGGACATCCTTCTGGTCCAAATATATGTTGATGACATCATATTTGGATCCCCTAACAAGAAGATGTGTGAAAAGTTTGGTGAACTCATGCAGAGTCAGTTTGAGATGTCCATGATGGGTGAGATGAATTACTTTTTAGGTTTGCAGGTTAAGCAATCGGAGAAGGGAATCTTCATTAATCAGGCAAAGTACACCAGAAACATGTTAGAGAAATTTGGAGTAAGATCTAGCAAAGCAGCCAAGATCCCTATGATGACAAATTTCAACATGGATCCAGATGAGTCTGGAGAGAGTGTGGACCAGACTCAGTACAGAGCACTTATTGGTTCTCTTCTATACCTGACTGCAAGCAGACCGGATATTACCTTTGCTGTTGGAGTTTGTGCCAGATTTCAAGCTAATCCCAAGAAAAGTCACTTGGAAGCAGCTAGGAAGATTTTGAAATATCTTAAGGGAACAGTGAATTTAGGATTGTGGTATCCTGCAGATGACAATTTGGAATTGAGTGGCTATTCAGATTCAGATTATGGTGGATGCAGAATAGATAGGAAATCTACAAGTGGAACATGCCAATTTTTAGGGAATAAATTGGTATCCTGGTTTTCTAAGAAGCAGACTTCAGTTGCTACATCAACAACAGAAGCAGAGTACATGGCTGCAGGGAGCTGTTGTTCTCAACTACTTTGGATTAGTCAACAGCTTAGGGATTACCAGATTAGAGCCAAGGATATTCCTATATTCTGTGATAGTAATAGTGCCATTGCAATTACCCAGAATCCAGTTCTTCATACCAGGTGTAAACATGTTGATATAAGGCATCATTTTATCAGAGATCATGTTGAGAAGGGAGATATAAGGATGGAAAAGATTGCAACAGAGAAGCAGAGAGCAGATATCTTAACTAAGCCTTTGGCTGAGACCAGATTCAGAGAGTTAGCTTTTGAATTAGGATTATTGGATCCAGAGACAGATTTGTTTTAGGGGGAACATCAGAGAAGTATCCTTTATTTCTACTTAATTGCATATTCTTTATTTCGTTTAAAACTAACATACCTGCAGATTAGACATATCAGAGAAGGTACCAGATAAGGTATGCACCAGGTGACACTTGTCCCAGATGAGGTGCTGAGTCAAATGTCCAGAATCTTCTCTGACCAGGACCAGATGAGTTTCATCAGAGGAGATGTAACATCAGATTAGCTGTGGTATCATCTGGTTACAATATCAGGTGACAGGTATGGTTTTACTTCTCTGGCCTCTGATCATTGGGATACACTTTTCAAATTAGTAAGTACACTCAAAACCTTTCAACTTCGGAGTGTATTTAAGACTAGGGTATAGGGCCTAGGCAATCATTTCGCTTTTTCTCTTGACTGCCACAAAATCCCTTTATGTCCCGTCCCAATGACTATGCCAACGCACCAGATTAAATCTGTATCTTGCCTTTCTTTGTGGCCATCGGATTTAATCACTGTGCAAAATGTCAATCAATTCAAATATTGATTTTGTTCCCTAATTTAATTTTAGTATTACACGCGTTCACACTTTATTTATTACTCGAGCCACGCGTATTATCCTATTTAAATCTAATTTTCTTACAATCTGTCTTTTCACGTTTTCATACTTTCAAACCCTAACCTCTCTCTGCAATGTTCTTCCCTTCTCTCTCTCTCTCTCTCTCTCACAGATATGGCTCCCCCGTGCAATTTTGACCATGAATTAATGATGAAGAAACTCAAAACGGAGATGGTGGTTGACTTCTACACCACCAAGAACTCGTCTGCACTTGCTATTTTGGAACTATTGAGGAGATCTGGAGTTGAGAAGTTGATCTCCACAATTCCCAGAGATTTTCGTACTCTTGACGGTTATGCGGCCCAGTTTTTGGTTCGCATGAAGATCAATGAAGACCATATTTCTACAAAGATTGACAGGGAAGATTTGGTGTTTTCCAAGCATGATTTATGTGCCCTGTTTGGAAACATTTCGGCGGAAGGAGTGGATCCTTTAACCTACAAGGAGGATGATATTGTGGGTTCCTTCAAACTGTTTGCTCGTTCCTCTTGCCAGAATATCACGAAGGGATTTCTGGATAAGCATCTGAGGCAAAAGTTCAAGGTACTTTTTGACATAGTTGTTAAGGTGTTGATGTGTGAAAATCACAACACAGATGCGATCTTTAATGGAAGAATGTGTGTGATGAGAGCTTTGTATGACGGCGTCCAATGCAATTGGGCAGAATTCTTTTGGGGCGTCTTGAGGAAGAATAAGGCGAAAGTTAACAAGGAAGCTTGTCCTTCCATTCCAGGGGAGATGCAGTTTTATTTCACTGCTAATGTTTCGTTGGGTACGAAACTTACCTTGATTTTGGACTCCTTGCTTCCAGAGAAGAGATGGAAGGAGTCTTGGTGCAAAGGCTTTCACAAGTCTAAGGTGCTATTCTCTAAGGATGGTCCCCTTCATGGCCATCCTGATTCTGATGGAGAAGAAGCCATCCCTGCCCCTCCTCTTCAGGCAGTACCCTCACCTGCAAAGGGGCAGAAGCAGCAGCCAAGGCAGAAGGCCCAGAAGAAAGCTGTTGGTGCAACTGGTTCCTCAACCATTGCCTTTTCTGGTTCCTCGGAGGAGGACTAGATTCCCCTTCTTAACATTCTTAAGAAGAAGGGCGGTGATGATGATGAAGCTGTTAAGGCTGGGGCAGCCAAGCGGAAGAGGCCGGTGGAGGCCAAGAAGAAATCTGCCAAGAAGCCAAGGACTGGCAGAAGAGCTCCCAAGAAAACCCTCCTGGTGGATGAGCCATCAGAGGAAGAAGAGGAAGAGGAGGTTGAACCTCTTAAGAGGAAGCCCAGGGCCAAGAGGGCAATTCTACAGGATCCTGACTCTGGATCTGATCTTGGTGAGGCCCTGGAGAGAGCTATTGATGATGCTTCCCAGATTATGGAGGATACTCCAGAGCTCGTTGTGCCTGCTGGTGTTGACCCAGCAGAGGTAAACCCTTTCTTACCCTCCTCTACTTCCATTGATCTTGTCTCCCCCTCTACCTCCCCACCAGATACTCAAACACATCCCATCTCATCTGCTCCTGGTGTTCCTTCATTCTCACCAGAACAGACTCTCCCAGACACACCTACATTCTCTACCTCAACCATTCCTCAAACACCCTCTCCCCCATCTTCCCATATACCTCTAAACACAAACCCCTCTCCCCCACCTTCTGTACCAGAGGTACCCTCAACCTCTTCTGGTGCAGAAATCCCCCCTCCAAACACTTCCACCTCCCAGATACCTCCTACACCTTCTGTACCAGATGTTCCATCATCTTCTGGTGCAGAGCAACCCATTCATACACCCTCTACTTCACAAAATCCTAACCCTCCCCAAACCCATACAGACCAGGACCCAACCATTTCTATGGCTCTGGGATTCGTTGGCCCTCCCCCTTCTTCTACCTGTTTAACCAGCGATGATAGTGAAGATGAGGAAGCTTCACTTGAGCCTGCAGACTTAGCACCTTCCTCCTCTGCCTCTGGGCCCAAACTATTCACTTTCTCATCTGCAGAAATGGGTCCCATTAGGCAGAGTATGAGTGTAAGTGCTCAGCTCTGGCTAAGAGAGCATTTTCCAGTTCTTCTGGAGCACTTACCACTTCTGGCAGACCTTACTGATGCCAAGGTCTGGAGCAAGGCCAGACTTGAAGATGTGGAGGACCTATTGATGTTGCTTGAGGAAATGGGTCCCTCCAACTTCACTGCTTGGGAGATTGAGCTAAAGCAGAGAATGAATATTCAGAACCCAGTAGAGCTGGAGACTCCTGGTGCTGCTAAAGTCTTGATTCGCACCCTGCTCATCCAGAGAGGAGTAATGCTCACTCCAGAGGGCCCCACTTACAAGTTTGGTCCTCATTTTGTCTTTCCTCCAGAGCTATATTCAGATGAGAAAGACTTTGAGATGTCTCCTGCCGTGCTCCAGAAGATGAAAGCTTTCTTCAATGAGCAAATCATGCAGATTGGGCGCTTTTCAAAAGCTATTCAACATATGGCCCCTGCTATGATAGAGCACCAGATCAAGCATGAGAGGAGAATCTTTCTGAAGCAGATAGAGTCTTCTCTGGCAGAGGTAAAGGCTTATTTTAAGGCTAATGGCTTATTTGTCAAGCTGGATGTCATGCATAGCCAGAAGCAGCTACAAGAGCACGTGCTGGAGCAGTTGAGACCTGTCTCTGTGCTCAAAGTGGAGATGGCCAGCCAGATGATTCAAACTGCAAAGCTGAAAGACTCCCTCCAGGAGATATTGGAGAAGCAAGAGAGACTTGTTGCTGAGTCTAAAGCTTTCCTGGAGGAGGCCAAGCAGCTGCGTGATCTTCACTCTTCCTCCAACACTGCCTTGCCTGATCTTATAAGGCAGGTAGTGGAGCCCCTCCTTGATGAAGTTAAAAAGGGGGAAGAGAAGGCCAGAACTGATCTGGCGAAGACCACAAATGAAACTCTCTTCAGCCATGGAGCTCGTCTGGACCTGCTGGAGAATACCTTGGCCCAGGCTGAGTTGCAGAAGAAGAAGAAGGAAGAGCTCAAATCCCTTTCCATGGCTAAGCAGCTTGCTGCAGAAGAGGAGTCCGAAGCAGAGCAGGATCCAATTTCCATCTCTGGACCTGCAAAGAGGAAGATAAGGAAAGTGAAGAAGAGCTTCCTTGAATCTGTGGTTGAAGAAGCAGAGAAGAGATTCAAGGAAGAGTCGCCTGAAGAGAGGCAAGCAAGGATAAGGAAGAACATAGATGAAGAGCAGAGGCTCCGATATGTTAGAAGGCAAAATAAGAAGAGCAGAGAAGTTGGCATCACTCCTGGTGCTAGTGGATCCAGCCAGAAGAGAAAAGGGCCTGTTGAAGTCATGAACATTCTTCCTCTCAGGACAGAAGGGTCCTTTGACTCAACTGTTCATGTGCCTTTGATAGAAAAATGGAGAGAAGCCAAGACTCTCTGGTTCATTCAACATTACATCCAGAGACCTCCACCAGAGGATGATGCTCTCATCAACAGGACCTTCCATTCTTGGATGCAGGCATATGATGCAGATCTGTACAAGCAGTTGATGGATTCAACTATTGAATTTAACCTGGAAGTCACTGCTCCTGAGTTCCATTTTCTCAACACTCCAATGGCAGGAGACCAGGTTGATTGGGCTGAGCTGAAGAGACTGTACAAGACCAAGGTGTTGGCAAACTTCACCCCATCATCTTCTGCAGAGTTGAAGGCCATTCAAGACAGGTTTCTTGACTGGTTTCTGGTGCCCAAAGACAACAGAAGATATGCATAGAATAGGATCTGATCTTCAATGTAATCTGTAATCATCCTTGTCCTTTCTATCAATGAAATTCATATCTTCTCTGTTCAAAAGACAACCTCTTGTTGTCTTAATTATTTGCCTGATAAGATCTATTCTAAGGTCTTATCCTTTAATGTTTTCTTGCTTAAGTTTATTTTTTTTTATCAGTTCTGGTAGTGTTTTAACTCCATCAAAAAGGGGGAAATTGTTAGGATAAAATTTGTTAGTTTTGATGAGTTAAAACAAACCAGAAGATGTAATAGGACCATCTGGACCTATTAGCCAGATGATGATCTAGATTAGGACTTAGTCTAGGGGGAACTGCCAGACCAGAAGACTTCACCAGAAGAGTCACCAGAAGACCCCACCAGAGGACTTCACCAGAGGACTCCATCAGAAGATTTCACCAGATGTAACAGACCAGAGGCAGAGGACCTTCCCCAGACCAGACGAGTCCGGACCAGACGAGTCTGGTGGAACAAAAGATGCTCAGTTTGATCCCCTTATTCTACTGAGTATTCTGGTTGTTCACCAGATAAGGACCAGAAGACACCGAAGTTGCCTGGTGTCTGGTCTTGCCTTCTCTATTGAGAATCAGAGTTAGGCAGAGGAAGCTATTGACCGTTGGTGATTCAAATCAAGTCAACAAGATCAGGATTGGAAAGTATTTTGAAGATAATCAATCCAAGGATCCCACCAACCCAATCAGTCAATTAGGGAATTGATTGATTGAGGCTTCCTTATATAGAGGATCTGATTGGATTAGCCCTCCAACGGCTAGCCCTAATCCCCTCTATATATACAAGAGTGCAGTTCAAGAAAAAGCTCTAGAGACTCTACACGCGCACATAGCATACTAAGCTTTTTGATCACTACGCATTTGCACTCACTTTGTTCTTAACTACTCATCCAACTCGTAAGGAGTTTATATACTCAACTTGTTCATCTTGTTAGACAAGGTTGGAGTAAGTTTGTCTTTAGATCGAAGTTAGATCTAAAGAGATTGTAAGAAGGTGCTGGTACTTCGGAAATTCCAGTAAGTAGTGAGTTTGTTGGTTGGATAGTGAGACCCCTTTGATCAAGGGTGAGTGGACGTAGGATATTCAGATCCGAACCACTATAAATACGGTGTTATTTATTGCTTTCTTTAATACCTGTTGTTTATTATTTGTGCTCTTAGAAAAGATTTTCTCTAAAGACATTTTGGTTATAAAGGCTTCCGCAATTAATCTATCTAGTGGGACCAACACTCTCATCTCCCCTTCGTGTTTTCTCTTCATCTCTTCTAACTCAGCTTCTTTTTCACTTAAATTTTTTCCACACGCTTCTAACTCTGGCCTCAAATTACAATCCCTCTCTTGTCCTTTGTCACCTGTCAAGTTCCCGTTATTGCCCTCACTGTATGTCTCATTTACATCCTTAACAATATTCATGATTTTGTGGACAGAGGACTTGTGTTCCAATTCATCAACAGGATTCAAAATTTTAAAATTTACTTCAAAACCATTAAGACAACTACCTCTACCCCTTATTGATGGTGCACAATCTGCCCTTTGTATTTCTAGGAGAGTTTCTTGAACTGTTTCTAACTCAGCATTAAAAGGTGGACTGACAGTGATGTTTTGACGAATAGGATCTTCAATAGGTGAAAATAGATACCGTTAGCCCAACATCCTCCTCACTTGAGCTATAATCCCCATTACCTAAAGTTCCCTCTCCAGAAGACTCGCTTGTATTTTCATCAACTCCATCAGTCAAAACTTTCTCTACCCTACCCGTAGCCCAGTATTGATCTAAGGTTCGTACAACTTCTTCCTCACTTGCAGTAGGTTTCAGATCAGGGATTCTTGGAATTCCTCAACAACTTCGAACAAGGGAGTCTCTGATTTCGGTGTTTTCAAGAAGATGAAGAAATGTGTAGACGATTTCAATCAACATTAATTATAAATTAAAGAAAGCATTTTTAGTTATTTAATTTTAGAACTAGTGATGGGACACGGTACAGAAATTATCAGACGAGAGTTGATGGATGAGTTGCAGGAAAGTAAGGTTACTAAGGTAATTTAATACAAACAACTTAACCCATTACAATTGGAAAAAGATACTATACATATATGCAATTTAGAGTTATAAAACTAACTCTAATGCAAGTGCCCCTAATATAAAATAACGTGTCCAAAAGTAGGATGTGCATTCGGACGCAAAGTGTATCTTACTTGACGCGATTGATTATTATAGGTAATAATTTTTTTTATATTATTGTAAAGACAGTGAAGTTTCTTATGAATGTGTAGTAGGTCAAAACTCAAAATTGTGGACCTTTGTTTTCCTTGCATAATAAAAAATGTGTTTGGCCTCTTCGAAATAATGAGATTGGTTAATGTTTTATTTCTGATCATCATGCTTGTTATTTATTTTTATGCTCAGTTTAAAAAACCTAATTTATGCCCAGTTTATATAATTTTATCACTAGAGATTTTTTTTAAAAGAAGAGTACATACTATATATCTTCTAACGACCGTTTATAGAGAAGTAGTTCTAGTGTGCACTTGAGCGCATAACATGCACTTGAATTTTGAAAAAAAATACCCCAAATAGAAATCAGTAATACCCCAAGAAGTAATCAGTGATACCCCAAGAAGTAATCAATAATACTCCAAGAAATAATCAGTAATAGTCCAACTGCAAAAAACACATAGTTCGGTATGTTTTGAAAAAAAAATCAAAATTGAAGTAAAAATTGAGCTTAAAATCTAAATACATGCTAGAATTTTGTGTTTATAGAGATGAACAGGGCCACGGAGAAAATTTTGCCCTATTACACCCCAAAAACCAATTTTGGATTATCTAGCTAATTTTGAAAATTGAAAAATTCTGATACTTTGTCTCTTTTATTGCGAACCAACTTCACAATCTAACTTTCATCTCTTCGATCATTTAACCTTGATCGTCCCTGAAAATTCTTGCATTTCTTATTTTTTAAATTAGTCAAACAATACACTCCTAAATACAACTAGCAAATTAACGAATTATATCTGCACTCCCTGATAAAACTACTAAAATGGAGTAGATTATATTTAGGGATATGAGGATAAAACAGCGGAACTTCAATCCACTTTAACATTCCCCATCCAAATCTTATTAGAGAAAGAAAATTAAAAAAAAATATGTCTCAAGATCACGATACTCTCACCGCATACTACACAATTCAAGTCGTCATTTTAATGGATAATACCTCTTCGAAGCAGCTTATCTTTAGAGGGAATTTGTTACTCTCATGCATGAATAGACATTATGTTTTGGTGTAGATTTGTTCCAAATCAATTTGTATGCCTTTTCTGCCTCTTCGTTTTACTCGACACCGATCTCTTGTTGTCCGATCCACTGATATACTTCCTTTGTCTTGTATTTCCCATCTATGTATCTTTGGTGCCTTGTTCAAATACGGTGTACACAGTACACGAATAATGTACTTTTGGTTATATAGAAAATCCAAAGTGGTCTGTAATTTTTTTTAAATGAGTTCATGATATTTGTAATATATATATATATATATATATATATATATATATATATATATATATATATATATATATACACTGATGGTCCTGTTTCTAAAAGATTTCGAAAAACACTGAATGAGAATTTAGGAGAAAACAATTTTTTTTTAGTAACAACACTCAAGTCACTGCATTGCTTAGAGTCAGAGCTATCAAGTCAGTGTGGTGACTTGAGAGTTCAGTCTCTAAACAAGGCAGTGACTCGAGAGACTGAACTCTCGAGTGCTGCTTAAGTTTTGTCAGTGAGATTGATTCTCTCTGACTGATTTTCTTTCGAAGTATTCTCAGTTAGCATACACTTAAAACGTTTATCAAATACTTAAGCAATACTGAAAACAGTAGATGACACTCAATGTGACGTGGTTCAGAGACTCAAACTCCTACGTCCACGGTCCTGATTTAACAGGAGAATCCACTAAGGATTGACTTGTTTTTAACGTGCCAAGGTGCACTCAGATCAATACAAATGACCTTGCTTACTTTCTTCCTAACTCACTAACTTCAACCAACAAACCTGACAAATAGGGTTTTGGTTTCAGTTTGGGTTTCTCCAACTAGTTGATGTTTTCCCTTACAATGTGTTGGCCTCAAGTTAAGATTGAGAAAACCTCTATAAGCTAAGAGTTACAAGCTTGACACTCAATGAATATATATGAAGACCCTAATGGTCAGTGTCGTGGGTGTAAGAAGTACCTCCTTATACCTCCCTTGAACTGTACTAAAGCTCTCACACCCTCACAGCTCGTAGGTGTAGATTTTACTCCTCTCACACACTTGAAATGCAGCTATGAGCTTGTATATATAGTGTGGATTCAAATGTTTCCGTTGGAGGTAGTCATATTTGAATCCAGACCATTAATAGGGAATCCTATTTCCCAGACAGTGCGACCTTGTCAGTGTCAGATGAGTTGTCTTGACTTGATTGGTCCACGTGGACTGAATCCAACGGCTCTTTGGTTCAGTGGGCTTGATCAGGGTACACTGACTTCAGATGGCTTATCCTCCACTGACTTGATGCTCTTCAGTAGACATGACTGTCTTCAGAGTAGTTGTCCTTCAGTAGACACTTGAAGATCTTTCCAAGAAGATTGTCATAAGGCTAAATGACAATCTTCTCTGACCTCAGTAGTCTGACTCCTTCACGGTGTACTAGGTACAGCACTGATCCTCCTGATCATGCTCTTCACTGAGTGGTCCACTGACTTAGCTTAGAATAGTCAGGTTTATACTCAGTGGGACTTCCTTCAGGCTTCTCTTCAGGTTCAGGTCCTCTGACATGGCTTCAGTCTGTTCTCTTGTGATGTCATCTTGTCTACCTCAGGCTTTGTCAGTGAGTTCCCCCATACTGAGTTCCCCCTCAGCTGAGCTTTCCTCCTCTGAGTGCTTCCTCAGCTGAGTTCTTCATCCACTGATAACCTGTTCTACTGAGAAATAACCTAGCCTGACCTGAAACTAAAAGATACAATCCTGACTGCTTCAAACCTATTACATGTGGTTTTGGAAAAACATCAAAAAAATATATCCCAACATATACATATACATACATATATATATATATATATATATATATATATATATATATATATATATATATATTGTGAACCAATTTTTCACTTGTATGCATTTTACATGTATTTTTAATAGTACTAGATGTTTCATTAAAAGGTATTAGTCCAATAGGAATACCTTATAATGAAACATATATACAATTTTACTTATAGAGTCGATCCATCAATTTGAAGTGCCCGATGCAAAAAAATAATTTAGACTCATATTGTATAATAAATAAACAAAATATAATTATTAATATGAAGAATCATTGATTAAACATATCAAATGAGATGTATAATAACAAAATATCATATATTATAATATAAATGCACCGGTTGCACTGTGGCACATGGTGAAACATGTATATTAATACAACTGAAACGTGTAGGTAACATTTAACTGAAACATGCAGACTGATATGACAGAAACGTGGCGAGTACATGAACCTAAGATCTATGCCGCATGTGCATATGAACCTTACTGATTATATAATTATATTTAAACTTGTTATAAATCTAGCAAATTTATTATACCAAATCTAGAAGATTTGATGTGGACATTACTAATGGACTTATAACCTAAACGTGTTTTAGGTTTAGATTAGGTATTTTTATTATAAATAGATCATTGTACTCAAAATTGTATACATGCATACACACATATTAGTGAAACTCCTGGCTTGGTACGCCCCCAGACGTAGTCGTTATTGACGAACTAGGTGAACAAATTTGCGTCTCTATTTTACGCTCTCGATTTACAACACGTTATCAGCACGAGACTCTGCCCGAGGCTAATCGGTACGGATTTAAATTAATTTTCTCTATTTGCATGATTATTAATTGTCGTATCGAATTATTTGATCCATGCGTGCTATGTTTTTATGTGCACTCGAATTATTTTGAATTGCATCGATAATTATCGTGTTTACAATTAATTGGATCGAAATTGAATTTTTTTTTATTACGAGCGCCTGCTGCCGCCGCACAGCCGCGTGCACCCGTGAGCCCATAGTGCCCGTTGCCCATCGCACGTCGCGCCCGCAGCACTAGCACTCGCGCGCCCGTTGAACTCCAGCGCCTGTCGCCCACACGCCTGCAGCGCCCGTTGCACCAGTTGAATGCCTACACCCATCCTTGCACTCGCCCGTTCGATGCTGCACATGTTCACGTGCACCCGTGCACCTATTGCCGCGCCTGTCGCCGCGCATGGCAGCGCACCTCCGGACGCCGAGACCCGTCGACTCTGCCCCCGTCCGTGCAACCCTTGCCTCTTTTTGGGCCGAATTAAGCCTAATGCGACGTGGACCTTATTATTTATTTGGGTCTTTATTTAATTTCGATAATATTTGTGTGCTCTCAAATTATTTTATCAATTTTTTCGAAAATAATACTTGGAAAATTAAAAAGGTAATAATTTTGCATATTAATTAGGCCCGAAATTTTTTGGAATTAATTTCAATATTAGTTCTCAATAATTTTTTTCTCTTTACCTTATATGCTTAATTGACATATGCTCATGCTTCTGTGATTTAATTATCTTGCACGCATTATTACTCTTGCACATAGCCCCCATATTATAGTCCGCATATTTTGCCCGGGTAGGCGGCGCTCGGTACTTGTCAGACCGTAAATTATATTTTGGGTAGACGACACCCAATTTTTGCTCCTATGTGCTCTAGAATAATCAAATAAATTCTTATTTCTCCGTTGTCAATAAATTTGGTCACATTCCTTACCATGTCACTTTAAAAATTATAGTAAATAATGTATGATATTACCATGAGAGAATTCACTGAGCTTGCTCTTGATGGTAGTAACTACCTGACATGAGCGCTAGATGTTGAGATCCATCTAGCCTCAATTGAGTTGAGCGAAGCCATTGTCGAAGGTTCAAAATCCACTAAAACCCAGAATGCGAAAGCGTTGATTTTTCTCAAGAATCACTTGAATGAGGATCTGAAAAATGAATACCTCACTCAAAAAGACCCCGGAACGTTGTGGAAGTCCTTGAAGGACCGTTTCCAACGACAAAACGATATACTCCTCCCTCCGGCACAATACGATTGGTTGAACCTCTGTCTCCAAGACCTTAAGTCTATAATGGAGTACAACTCTGCTTTGCAGCGTATTGTAACCCATTTGATACAGAACATTCTGTCAACATTCTACGCTAGCAACCTTATACTCCAGTAGCAGTATAGGGCCAAATATATGATCGGTCGCAAACGTGGAAGGGGGAGAGGGAGTAAGAAAATTTGGGCCAAAGGCCGAGGTCAAAGTGCATCCGATGGTCACAGAACCTCGAACGACAATCAAGCTCAGAATCGTGGAAATGGTGTACCCAACACGAACTTTGCTCTTAGAAAACCTGGCTCTCAAGACAAGATTGAGCAGTCCTGCTACAGATGCGGATGCAAAGGCCATTGGTCTCGCACGTGTCAAACTCCCAAACATTTGGTTGAGGCTTATCTAAAGCAGCAGAAGGACGACAAGGGGAAGGCCCATATAGTCGAACCTCACGATGACAGCCTGCCTGAAGCAGAATTTGACCAAGACAACGATGATCTCTTGAGCTCATAGCTCAAAAACTTTGGAGACAGTGAGTGATTTGTGTATTTGATTATTTTAGTACTTTGTTTATTTTTTGTTAAAATAATTTATATTTTGGATCATGTCTTTCAGATATTTTATGGATGATATGATATTTATGATTTAGCTTTGATGTGTTTACCTTAATGCTATCCGTCAAATTTATTTGGATATTGATATTCTTATACATGGCTTGTAAACATATAAGCTATTAGGTTTGAGCTTTTTCCTCTGGCATGATGGATTCAAATTGTGATTTATGTTTGGTAGATAGTGCCACCACACACACAATCTTAAGAGATAGGAAGTATTTTCATAACTTGGTAGAACATAAGGGGAGTGTAACTACGATAGCCAACGATAATATCATGATAGTGGGCTCTAGAAGAGCTTCCATTGTCCTCCCCATGGGTACCGAACTCATAATTGATAATGCTTTATTGTTTCCACAATCTAAGCGTACCCTGCTCAATTTTAAAGATATAAGATCTAATGGCTATCACATTGAAACTGAAACTGAGAATAATAAAGAATATCTTTTGATGACTATTACTCGAGGTAGCCGTAAATAAGTTGTAGAAAAAATTCCCTCATTCTCTTCCGGATTGTACTATTCCTACATCCGGCCATCTAATCTTCATCTAGCTATGAGTATGAAATTTCATGACCCGAACTCCTTTAAATTATGGCATCAGCGGTTAGGTCATCCAGGACAAACTATGATACGTAGGATTCTATCTAGTTCCATTGGTCATAATATTTCGAATAATAGAATCCCTCATGTTGATGAATTTATATGTGATGCATGTTATAAGGGTAAATTAATAGTGCGCCCGTCGTGCACCAAAGTGGGACTAGAGTCTCCGGTTTTCCTTGAACGGATTCAGGGAGACATTTGTGGACCGATTCACCCAGCATCAGGACCATTTCAGTATTTCATGGTCCTAATTGATGCCTTCACTAGGTGGATATATACTTGTTTGTTGTCTACCCGCAATCAAGCTTTTGCAAAGCTCATTGCGAAAACTATCGAGCTTTGAGCTCAGTTCCCAGATTATTCAATAAAATCTATTCGAATGGATAATGCTGTCGAGCTTACCTCAAAAGACTTTACAAATTACTGTATGGCTCTGGGAATTAAGGTGGAGCATTCGGTCCCCTACGTCCACACCCAAAATGGTCTTGCTGAAGCGCTAATAAAACGTATCAAACTTATCGCTAGACCATTGCTTATGAACTCTAAATTATCCACTTCATGTTGGGGGCATGCAGTCCTACATGCATCACACCTGATACAAATCTGTCCAACTGCATATAATGATCATTCCCCCCTACAGTTAGTGCGTGGAAAAGAACCAAGCATTTCTCATCTGCGTATTTTTGGATGTGTGGTGTATGTTCCGATAACATTACCAAAGCGGACCTATATGGGCCCACAAAGGAAGCTAGGTATTTACGTTGGATTTGACTCTCCATCCATCGTGAAATAGCTAGAACCTTTGTCCGGGGATCAATTAACGGCCTGGTTCGCTGACTGCACGTTCGATGAAGATCACTTCTCGGCATTAGGGGGAGATCCGAATTCAAAATTGAATGAATGTCGGGAGCTTACGTGGAACGTAAGTAATCTTCAGTATCTAGATCCACGCACTAGTCAATCTGAACTAGAAGTTTAGAAGATCATTAACTTGTAAAATTTAGCAAACAATCTGCCAGACGCGTTCACTGACCATAGAGGTGTAACTAAATCGCATATACCTGCAGTAACTGCTCCCCAAAGGGTTGAGGTCCCAAGCAAATCAAGTATACATGCCCCCACACGCCAGAAGCATAAAGGACCTACAACTAATACAAACACACCTAAAAGAAAGGCCATCAAAACTGGTCAGCAGAACGTGAAATCTTTAGAAGAGATTCATCTAGAAGACGGGCGTCTTAGTAATGAAGCACGTGCACAAAATATTCAAAACACTAGGACCGCGGAAAGACCAGACCCAGATACACTGGGAAATGAAGAAGGTCTGATTGACATAAACGTTGAAGTCTCTATGAATTCCATAGATATGGGAGAAACATATAACAGAAATATTATTATCGTCGATGACACATTTGCAGCGATAATTGCTCTTTCCGTTGTAAATAACAATCTAGATCCAGAACCCAAAACTATCGATGAGTGCTGGAAGTGCTACGATTGGGTAAAATTGAAAGAGACAATTGAAGCAGAGCTCACATCGCTAAATAAAAGAAAAAGTATTTAGCTCTATCCGCGCGCGCTATCCCTGTAGGATATAAATGGGTTTTTGTATGAAAATAAAATGAGAATAATATTGTGGAGAGATATAAAGTAAGGCTAGTAGCTCAAGGGTTTTCGCAGAGACCCGGTACTAATTTCGATCAAACATATTTTCCCGTAATGGACGTAATAACGTTCCGCTACTTAATATCTTTGGCAGTTAAATTTAATCTCTAGATAAGATTAATGGACGTTGTAACTGCATATTTATACGGATCACTAGATGCCGACATCTATATGAAAATCCCCGATGGATTTGAGATTCCCCCGATGAGGAATGAAGAAAATCGCAGTATGTATAACATAAAACTGCAGAAGCCGTTGTACGGCCTAAAAAAACCAGGTCTTATGAGGTACAACCTACTTAGTGAATCCCTCCAGAAGAAGGGATACACAAGTGATATAACTTTCCCATGCGTATTCATGAAGAAATCGCAAAGTGGTTTTTGCATCATATCTAAAACCAAGTATTGCCAGTTCAATCTTGAAAGCTGAATTTGAAATAAAAGTCTTGGGTAAAACCAAGTATTGCCTCGGCCTGCAGATTGAGCATCTCCCAGAAGGAATTCTTATACATCAGTCAACCTACGTGAAAAAGGTATTGGAGAGATTTTACATGGATAAATCTCATCCACTCAGCACACCAATGGTTGTCTGATCCCTAGAAGTGGATAAGGACCTATTTAGACCAAGAGAAGATACAGAAGAAATTCTGGGGCCATAAGTTCCCTATCTTAGCGTTGTCGGGGCATTACTCTATCTCGCAAATTGCACTAGACCGGATATTGCATTTGCAGTTAATTTACTTGCGAGATATAGCGCTTTTCCTATAAGGAGACATTGGAATGGTGTTAAGCATGTTCTACGGTATCTCCAAGGGACTCAAGACCTTGGACTGTTTTATCGTAAGAACCAAGACAAAACCTTGGTAGGTTATGCAGATGCTGGCTATTTGTCTGATCCCCACAATGCCATATCCCAGACTGTTCTCTGTGGTGGTACCGCGATCTCATGGAGATCGGTTAAGAAAACCATGGTTACCACGTCTTCAAACCATTCACAGATAATAACTTCGTTTGAAGCCGCACGAGAATGTATTTGGTTAAAATCCTTGGTAGAACACATTGGAGACTCGTATGGTATCGCTAAAGGCGATACATCCCACACTGTTATATTCGAAGACAAAACAGCTTGCATCGCACATGTGTAATGGGTACGTCAAAGAAAAGTTGACGAAATATATTTCACCTAAGTTTTTCTACCCATACAAACTCCAGAAGAGTGGCGTGATTACCATTCAAAAGGTGCAATCTAGTGACAATCTAGCAAATCTGTTCACCAAGTCCTTGCCTACTTCTACTTTTGAAAAGTGCGTTCATGGTATTGGGATGCGAAAGCTCAAAGGGTTGTTGTCTTCAGGGGGAGAGGTAACCCCGAAGTAAATCCAGAAGATTTGATTCGGAAGATCAATAAAGTTATATTCCTCCCTAACTAAATATTTGGTCGCTACCTAGCACGTGGAGTTTTTTTGACAAGACATATATGTTATGTCGTAATGTCCAAGGGGGAGTGTTATAAATCTAGCAGATTTATTATACCAAATCTAGAAGATTTGATGTGGACATTACTAATGGACTTATAACCTAAACGGGCTTTAGGTTTAGACTAGGTCTTTTTTATTATAAATAGATCATTGTACTCAGAATTGTATAAATGCATACACACATATTAGTAAAACTTCTGGCTTGGTACGCCCCCAGACGTAGTCGTTTGTTGGTCCCATTTTTTCATTCACAAACAAAGACAATATGGGAAATTAGGAGAAATTTTTGTTTTAACACTGATGTTATGCAAGTCAGTAAAGCAATAAAGAACACAACAATGTAAAGTGGTTCGGAGGCTCAAGCTCCTACATCCACTGCCTGATTTAACAGGAAATCCACTACCCGGGATTCTTGTTTTTAACGTGCCAAGGTGCACTCACAACTGGACTCACACCCCTCCGCGGAGCTGCCTCTCGAACTGGCCTCACATCCCTCTTCACTCAGGGACTGCCTCTCCTCACCTCACTGCAACACCTAACACTATTCTGGATAGGGTTTAGTTTGGTTTGGTTCTCTCCAACTAGGTGAGATTTTCCCATACATGGTTTTAGCCTTTAAGCTAAGGTTGGGAAAATCTCTCTAAGCTTAGGATGTATATGATGAGCTCGAGTATACAAACTGGAACACCCAAATATGACTATGAAGAACTCAGGTCAGTGTTCTTGATGGAGATGGTGCCTCCTTACGCCTCCCTTGAAACGCACCACTCTCACATCAGCTCCTTGCTTATCCACAAATGAAGCTTGAGTTTGTATTTATAGTGTGGATTTGAATGTTACCGTTGGAGAGAGTAACATTCAAATCCAGACTATCTCTGGAGTGAAATTCTCCTTTTCAGTAAAGTATGGCCTTTGTCAGCTTTTGTCAGATTTGCTGCCTTGACTTGATTGGTCCACGTGGACTGAGTCCAACGGCTCTTTTGTTCAGGGTACTTGATCAGGGTAGTCCTGACTTCAGGTGACTTCTCTTCAGCTGACTTGAAGTCCTCTTAGGATACTTTTCTTCAGTAGACTTGAGGTCTTCTTAGGAACTTTCATTGGACTTGAAGTCTACTCACTGGACTTCCTTCATTGGACTTTAAGTCTACTCAGGAGAGTTTCTCAGTAGACTTTCTCAGTAGACTTCCTTCATTGGACTTTAAGTCTACTCATGAGAGTTTCTCAGTAGACTTCCTTCATTGGACTTTAAGTCTACTCAGGAGAGTTTCTCTGTAGACTTTCTCAGTAGACTTCCTTCATTGGACTTCCTTCATTGGACTTTAAGTCTACTCAGGAGAGTTTCTCAGTAGACTTCCTTCATTGAACTTCCTTCATTGGACTTTAAGTCTACTCAGGAGAGTTTCTCAGTAGACTTTCTCAGTAGACTTCCTTCATTGGACTTTCTTCATTGGACTTTAAGTCTACTCAGGAGAGTTGACATAAGGCAAATTGTCAGCCTCTCATTCCTCAGTAGCCTGACTCCTTCAGGATCTACTCGGCACAACACTGATCCTCATGACCATGCTCTTCACTGAGTAGTCCACTGACCAGCTTAGAAAGTCAGGTTTATACTCAGTGGGACTTCCTTCAGGACGGTCTTCAGGTCTTCAGGGGACTTGAGTTTGTTTCCTCTTGGATGGCTTCTGACTTCTTCAGGTTTATGAGTCCGCTGAGTTCCCCCTCAACAGAGTACCTGTAAACTGAAAACAAACTATCCTAACTTGAACCTTTACAAGACAATCCTGACCGCACACATCCTATTACAAGTCGTTTTGGAAAATCATCAAAACTAAATATCCCAACATCGTTATCGACGAATTGGGTGAACAAATTCGTGTCTCTATTTTACGCTCTCGATTTATAACAAAACTCATCAAATCAAAACATGTAACAAAAAATATAGTTCAAAGTTTAGGGAAAAAATTATCTACACAATTAACTATGAAAAATTGATTTTCTTATCGTTTTAAAGGTACATTGCCTGAAGATTGTGTAAGGTTGCAGACTTTAAGAAAGTAAAGGTTGCAGACTTTAAGAAATTAAAAATTAAAAGACTTTAATAATTTTAATCAAAAAAATATTGAGAGAGAAAATAAATTGTGTCAGCCAAAACAATAGTGAAAATAATAGGCTCTCGCCGGAGTGGGGCTCTATGCATAGACTTAAGATTGCATAGACCTAAGATCCTTGTAGTACTATCTACACAATACTTCTCTCCTACTCTCAAATTCTTTCTCTCCCAAAGGTTTCTAGATCTTCCACGGTGTTTCTATTAAGGAACTATATAAATGGATCAACTCAACATTCTTTACAAATTCGAAGTTTCAGATTATATATAATTCTTTCATGGTAACATAGTTTCTGGCTCAAGTCCATGTTTTGGGTTAAACCCCGTTGACAACAATTTCAACAATATTAAATTATATACTTGTTGGGTCTCCCCTAATCTTCCACATAATAGAGTTGACAGCCTAGAGGATAACCCAGCCAACAATTGAGGAAAAATATTAGGAAACTATATAAATAGATTAATCACATATCTCTCTATAGATTCGAACTTTTTAGATGAAATGAAATTCTTTCAGTTTCCACTTCCTCCGTTCTCTTCCTTGTTTTCTGAATCCATCTTTCTTGATGGTCTCCTCTTCTTCATTTTTCTTCTGTGATCCTTCTATTCCCGCGTTCTTTTATTTTATCTTTGTTGCAGTTTTTACAGGTCCTCCATTTTCTTTTTTATGTTTTTTAGACAACAAATTATTTTAGTTTTTATCATTATATTCTTCAAATTATTTTTTCTACTGTTGTTCTTCATCTCTTCAAATATGGACATTTCTTCATTTGTTGTTTTTCTACTGGTGTTTTGTTCATGTAGTAGCACCTCTTTTTTTATAGAGTAACTAAAGTAACTAGCTTTTGTTCATGTAATAAAACATTTTTAGTAATATGTAAAACTGCATGCATATCTTATAATATGGACAACTCGTGTATTGCCATATAAACAACCGTGCTTTACCTAATGAACTTTTTTATATTATCTCATTATATTTCATGAGATGAATGAAAATAGCCCAAACGGCACAAAAGAGTAAGCTCACTAAGCGAACAATGTATGAAGCTAGTTCAAAGAATCAACGTCAAAAAAAAGTTGGTCTCATGATTTTCAGGTTTATGCTAACCATATATGATGAGCTTGCTTAAGAAAGCATTGTCAGGATATTTAGATCTCATGATATTTAGGTCCCTTGCTCGACTAATTTGGATACTCCTCGAAAAACTATTAAAAAAGGCTTCCAAAGCACACTAAATCCTAAAAAGAAAAATTGCATTTCCTTTTATGTAGGATTAATTAAAAAAGAAAAACAACTCAAAAAAGAAGAAGAAACCAAAAAACATTTGCCAGTTTTGTTGCAAAATCGACGCAACAAGCAAAACCAATATTGCCGGTGGCTTTTGACACTGCCATATCAAGATTAAAGCTTCCACCAGAACAAAAAGCTTGAACTTAATTAATCAAGAGTAGCTCTCCTATGAAATCTGTCTGTATTATGAAATTATTACCATTAGATGCATCTATTGATAACATAACATTTTGCATTGTAATTTTAATTTACAAATTTGATAATATCAGTAAATGCATATAATAATATAAGTGAATAGATTTAAAGATATTAATTTCATAATGATCATGTCACACCGGGGGACACAATATAATATACCTACCGCGAATGTGATAATGACACATAAGGAGTGGGTCCACTATCATTTTATTAATATATTTTATCTGTTTATATGTCATTATCACATTCACGGTGGATATATTATATTGTATCCATCGATGAACATGAGATCATATCCGTCATGCTATAAAATTTATTCCTCGAAGACTTTGTGATTAATCAAAGGAGTTTTAGATTAAAGTTTGGAACGAATTAATAATTAGGTAAATTCTCAAATGGTGGATGAACAGCTAAAGAATGTGCGGTAATTTTAAAATTATTAGTATTATACTTAGGATCAAATAAATAGTGTAAAATTTAATAAAGTGAATTTCACACTAGCTTTTTAGAAAGTTGGATGATGTAAAGGTGTGCATTGGTGTTATTTCTTTTCTTTTTTAATTAAGCACGTAAAAGTGTTGCAATTTCAATCATTTCAACCACGCTCCAATCATACAAACTGGTATACCTTCTCTGTGTATCTCCTTTTTTAAGTTTTTAAGAATTAATTTGCTATCAATGTCAGAGAATGGGCAATGTCCAATAGCTTGTCTCTTTGTAAATCACACAATTCACACTAATAAATTGGGTGGGGTGGACTCAATCGATTTAAAATACATTCATAGAAATTTAAATTCGCAATATTTTAATCTCATATATACTTTACCAATTAATTTAACTATGGGGGCTAACCCCTCTTACCACTTTTTTCTTTTCTAAAATAATTATGTGATCATGATAGATTGAATATATATTTTGATGACAATAAAAAAATACAATCTACATGAAAGACTATGTACAAAGTAAAATTGGTTCATATATGAATCATTCAATGGTATATACTTAATTTCATTAAAGAATATTAGTTGTTTCCAGTGAAGACTTAAGAGTATTAGGGGACGCTTGGTTAGCAGCTCTTCAATGGTAATAAGAATGAGACTGAAAATTAGTGTAATTATTTTTGTTCATGAGAACAAAATCACTACCTCCTCTTCTAAATAAGGTAATCACTACTCCGTTTTGATTACTCTATTCTCTTCCTACAATCATTCCCTCATTCCTCTACCAATAACCATTTGTTGTGCACTTTTATTCCAAAATTGGGGCATGACATTAGCAATGGAGTCACAATTATAACACTTCTTCCCCCAACATATCATTTTTATTATGGAGACATAGATGGAAAATAATTTTCATTCCTATTACCAATTAATAATTGCTAACCAAGCGCCTCCTTAATTGTTATTATTGAAGAGTCTTAGTTTATATTAAATAAACAACTAATACTCTTTAGTGAAAACAACTAATACCCTTCAGTGAAAACAATTAATACTCTTTAGTGAAAACAACTAATATCATTCAATGATTCATGTATATGCACCAATTTCACTTTATACTTTGTTTTTCAAGACAATGTATAGAGTGAAAATGGTCCATACATGAACCACTGAAGGGTATTAGTTGTTTGCACTAAAGAGTATTAGTTGTTTTCACTAAAATACATTATTTATTACACTAAAGAGTCTTAGTTGTTCAGTGAAAATAGACTAATACTCTTCAGTGAAAACACCTAATACCGTTTAGTAAAAACAACTGATATCGTTCAATTATTTATGTATGAACCATTTTCACTCTATATATACTCTTCTATTTTATTAGTCATACTTTTCAACTTCGGTATGTTCAATAAAATTAGTCTTATTTTTTAAAAAGGAAATATTTTACACTCTCAACTTACAACCCACTTTATTTTTACACACAATATACTCATTTTCTTAAAATTCATGAAAAACAAATAGATCTAATAAATACTAAAACTGAATGGAGGGACTATATATATATATATATACATATATACAAAGTATTATACGAAAATAGTTCATGATAAATTTATTATGAAACAATTTTAAAGTATCAAATATTTGATCAGGAGTATCAAAAATCTCATCAAGAGTATCATTAATCTAGATCAGTGGTATTATATTGTAATTGTTGTAAATTTTCTTAAACTCAGATTAATGATACTCCTAATGAAAATTTTGATATTGCTAACCAAATATTCAATACTTTAAAATAATTTCATAATAAGTTATCATGAATCATTTTCATATAGAACCTATTCATATATATTTGGTTGATCATATTGACCTGTTAACAATATAAACGAAGGATGAGATTTATGTTAAAAAGAATTATAGAATGTAAGGTCAAAACTCTACAAACGTTATTCCTGCTTCTACTCCAATATTAAACAAGGCAATGTTTTGTATATATTATTGTTCGGTAACGAGTATATGATTTTAAATGGTGTTAATTGTTTTTAATAAATATTACTTTTTATTTTTATTGAATAATATTAATTATTTTTATATAATAATATTAATTATTTTCATTAAATAATATATGTAGTATTTACTGTATTGTTATTCAAAATAATTCTGATAGTTCACGAAGTACTAGAATGGATAAAAACACAATTTATGAGGGGATCGGAGGTATTAATGCAACGATCCTTAACGACTTGTTTATTACAAATGGTGAGCAGTTAATAGAGGAAAAACTATTAAATTCACAAGAAGTTTGTTGAGTTTTTTAAACTCAGTCTTAATAAGTATCATGCTTTTTATAGGAGCTTTATTGACTCTATATATTACGCAAGGTTTATATTGTATCACCCTAATTTTCTATGCGATTACGGACGTTTATTATTGTCCTATCTAGATTGTGTTTGTCCAATAGCGTGTTGCCACCTAAGCTCTCCCTTTAAGGGACGATCTCTTTCCTAAATTAGGTAGGCGTGCTCTGTTGCTTTTGGCCACGATGATTCATTTTCAGCATGAAAGATCTTGTCAGCTCCTGTCTCGACCATGATGATCTCTAAAACTGAAAATAAAATATTCTCAAATTGCTCACTTTTTTCAAAATACTCATCATTTAGTGGACGCCCCCACCCAAATTACTGAATCCTTAGATCAAATACCAAATATTAAAAAAATAAAGCTATATCTGCAAGAACACATTTAAAGTATCTTATTACAATATATAATTAGAGTTATTGCTGTAAGAACCCAAATTAGCATGCTTAATATAGGTGCCGCTACACTCTAGTCCATTATATTCTCATATGGCACAAACAAGTACAAAAATTAAAACATGGCACAAACAGGTCCAAATATATTATACTATAGAACAATTTTATTACACTATTGAACAATTTGTTATACATTGTATGTTTGTTTTGGAATTCGCCCGAATAAACTTTGGAATTTGCGTGTAACGCCCCGAATCCAAAACACATAAAATATCTCAGATTCGAGGTGCCACTTGTGACTAAAATCCGAACTATAAAATTTTTTATATAAAAAGGGATAATAAAATGAGAGATGCGTTTTATGTAGCGGAAGAAATGAGTGTAATATTTAAATAAGTATCTCAGACACGTATATATATATATATATATATATATATATATATATATATATGAATATAAAGCTTAGTATTAACAATAACATTTTATTTAAGCGGGGAACTCCGTGTCGTCCCTATTACTATCTTTGCTCCACAAAATCATAATCTGCAAGGGTTGTAAAAAGGGGGGCGTGAGATTTGAATTCTCACGTATGAGTGATTTGCAACGTCATGGGATTGGTAAATCCGAAATATATTAAATTGTACTCATTATAAAAACATATAAATTTCTTTAAGCAGTTGACATATAAACACGAATATAATGTATCACATATGTAACAAGTTCACATAATAATTAGTTGGGCATAACTAGTTTCACATTCACATAATTGATATATCAAAAGTTGATTCACATTAGAGGGCAAAGCCCAAAACCATTTTCACGTATCGGCCCAATCTGCCAAAATCATTTTGCACATATTGTAAATCTCTTTCAAAATAATTAACGTACCACATCCTTTCTCATTCTACTAACTATCCAACATCCCCGCACAATATAAATATATAAACAATAAGAAGAGAATCAATGGCCTTATTCCCAGTGCGCACGTAAGCAGCTGACCGGGGACCAGATCTAATCTAAATTAACAGCCTTGATTCTGAGGGTGTCCACAAAAGCTCCCCAGAGACCGGAATATAATCACCAACCTTGACTCCGAGGGCATCCAAATACAGCTCCCCGGAGATCGGAATCTTATCTAAATCAACAACCTTTATTCCGAGGGCGTCCACGACAGCTCCCTGGAGGTTGGAAATAAATACCTACACCACGAATCCGTAATTACTAACTTTCCGTCCTTTTATAAAACTGACATTTCAAACTGTAGAGAGAATTTACTTGACTGACAACTGAATTGATTCATGCTCACATAATGCCCTTAATCATGTAATGGTGATTGATTTGAATAAAAAAAAATAGATATTTTGTAGCATATATAATTATATCACATAATTCAAACAGTTATATAATAGAGGTACATTCATGTTGGATGAGTTATTTTAGATTGATTTAGTCGAGTTCAGAGTATACCATCACAACGTATTATTAGCAGATCAATCAACCGATCATCACCCACCTTTTAACTTTATATCTAAGTTACAACTGTCTTGAAATTCCTTTGGAATATTTAAATAAGTATCTCAGACACGTATATATATATATATATATATATATATATGAATATAAAGCTTAGTATTAACAGTAACATTTTATTTAAGCGGGGAACTCCGTGTCGTCCCTATTACTGTCTTTGCTCCACGAAATCATAATCTGCAAGGGTTGTAAAAAGGGAGGCGTGAGATTTGAATTCTCACGTATGGGCGATTTGCAACGTCATGGGATTGGTAAATCCGAAATATATTAAATTGTACTCATTAATAAAACATATAAATTTCTTTAAGCAATTGACATATAAACACGAATATAATGTATCACATATGTAACAAGTTCACATAATAATTAGTTGGGCATAACTAGTTTCACATTCACATAATTGATATATCACAAGTTGATTCACATTAGAGGGCAAAGTCCAAAATCATTTTCACGTATTGGCCCAATCTGCCAAAATCATTTTGCACATATTGTAAATCTCTTTCAAAACAATTAACGCACCACATCCTTTCTCATTCTACTAACTATCCAACATCCCCGCACAATATAAATATATAAACAATAAGAAGAGAATCAATGGCCTTATTCCCAGTGCGCACGTAAGCAGCTGACCGGAGACCAGATCTAATCTAAATTAACAGCCTTGATTCTGAGGGTGTCCACAAAAGCTCCCCAGAGACCGGAATATAATCAACAACCTTGACTCTGAGGGCGTCCAAATACAGCTCCCGGAGGTCGGAATCTAATCTAAATCAACAACCTTTATTCCGAGGGCGTCCACGATAGCTCCCCGAAGGTTGGAAATAAATACCCACACCACGAATCCGTAATTACTAACTTTCCGTCCTTTTATAAAACTGACATTTCAAACCGTAGAGAGAATTTACTTGATTGACAACTGAATTGATTCATGCTCACATAATGCCCTTAATCGTGCAATGGTGATTGATTTGAATAAAAAAATAGATATTTTGTAGCATATATAATTATATCACATAATTCAAACAGTTATATAATAGAGGTACATTTATGTTGGATGAGTTGTTTTAGATTGATTTAGTCGAGTTCAGAGTATACCAACACAACATATTATTAGCAGATCAATCAACCGATCATCACCCACCTTTTAACTTTATATCTAAGTTACAACTGTCTTGAAATTCCTTTGGAAGATAACTCGCGTTGTAGAGACGTCCCGAGAGTGATATACAAACAGAATGTCGGATCCCTCGTGCGTATTCCAATTAGCACAGAATCCTAGTACGAAACCATTTTATTAAAAAGTTGACATTTGAATTATTAAGAAAACTTGAGAGTTTGTGTTACGAGAATCGAGGAGGTCATATCTTATAAACCTATTTGATAGACTTACTCAAAGTCACACACTATCTTGGTAAATACACCACTTCTAATAGGTTGGTGTATTGGGGGGTGTACTTACTAATTTCCTTGTGGTAATACTATTTCGACTTCTATAAAATGATCTTTTGACATTCTTAGACTTTTATAACTAAAAGCTTTTATAAATAAAATTCTCTTTATTAAAATTATTAATAAACTTTGACTTTAAGAAGTTTGAAGTATAAACTAAAAATGATATATAAATATATTATTCTTTTCTTAGTATTAATAATACTTCCAAAGTTGATTAGTGACACTTTTAGAAAATAAAAGAATTATATTAATTTTCCAAAATTACTATTTTCATTTGTTTACTAATCTCTCGAACAGTGGCTCAGGGAGAAGATGAATTTCCCTTTGTCACTCAGAACTTCAACCAACAATAATACTAACCAACTAAAACAGTACTACTAATCAGTTAATTCAATAATACCAAACAATCTAGCCAATAGTACTAATCAACTAATTCAACAACGGGCTAATCAAATCAGTAGGAATTCCAAAAACAACAAAGTCCATCTACAAGCTCACAGGCTCCAATCCAAAAACTATTATTCTAAACTTACAAAGTCTCAACAGGTAACTGATCAATTCCTATCCCAACTAGAATTAGAGAGAAGGTTAGCGATTCTTACGAGTCCCAAATCGGGCAGCCTAACAACGTGATTTAAAAGGTTCGTGGATAAATTCGAGCAGCCTAACAGCGTCGTATACGGATTCGGTTGTTCGTCAAATTACTCGGAGAGCCTAACGGCGTCCTTCGGCGATTCGCCGGGAAATTTGGGCAGCGGTTCGTCCGACGACTTCATCGGAAAAAGGGCGGAGACGGCGACGTCTCGATTATACATCAAAGGATGAAAAAGCATGAGTCTTAAATTGATTTAATCGGAATTGAGAAATTGGGGGAAATTGCAATGGAAGGAATTGAACCAGTGAATGAATCGGGAGAGATAAAATGAGACTCACCAAGTCAAGAGCATGGCGGCGCTGGGACGACGGCATCGCGGCGGCGCAGGCGATCGGTGGCCGCTCGGCTGGGACGAGCGGTGGTGCTCGGTGACAGGAAGAAGAGGCATCACGATCGGCGCTGTGACGGAGGCGACGACTTCCGATCGGGCTTGAACCAAGGCGGCGCTCGGTCGCTACAGCGGCGGCAAAGAGAGAGGTCACGGCTGCGCTTCGTGACTCCAATCGGGCAGAGGCGACGACGGCTCCACTCGGATGAGAGAGGGAACAGGGGAGGCGACGGCGTCACTGATTCGCGAAGGAGAAGGCGTCGGGCGGCGGCTCTGGTGACTGGAGATGGCGGTCGTTGTCGATCGGAGGAACGAACCGAGAGGAAAGAGAGAGAGCGGGGAATTCAGAGATTAGGATAACTGTACGCGTTTTGGTTTTGAGAGGAAAGAGAAGAAGATATTTGATTGGAAAATTAATTTCTTAGTTAATTAATTTTAAAAGAAGGAATAAATATGTGAGTGAGATTAATACTCTAATTAATTTAATTCAAAAAGGAAAGTAATTCATGTGGTTAGGGATTAATCCCTTTTAATTCTGATATTTTCATTCCTGCTTGATACGGTTCAGATATGTTGCCGGTGTCACTAATGTACGCATCCATCTAATCATTTGATAAAAAATCTTTATTTAATTTCAAGTTTTGTTCACATACTAGTGTTATCCCCCGAACTTCATGGATTAAATGATAGTTTTAATGTATAGTAAATAATTTAGATGTAATTTTTTCAAAAAAATATTTATAATACAAGATGTAATTAAAATGAAATTATAATCCAAATATAAAAAAATTGAAATTAAATATTTAATACTCTGTATTAAACATTAATGAATAAACAAATTTAATTTACAAGCCAAAAAAAAATATATATATACTTAAAATTACAAATTTTATATTTTTTGTATAACTGCATAGTTTCATTGATAAAATAATATGTTCTATGCAAAACTTAAAAAATTGGTTGTATTAAAAATCTATGTATATCGTTCTTTAATCCAACTGGCCATTTATCATTACCAATTTGAAGCTCAACGTCTAAATAAAACTTGTACTTTTTCTTTAAATGTCTTTCCCCAAAATATAAAGGAATCAACTTCTTAATGTAGAGTATAATTGAATTCTAAACTCAATTAATGAAAAAAATAAAAATTATATACCACTAGATGTCCATTTTAAATAATTTATTTTTTAATTCCTGCATTATTAGCAACTAGTGATTTACCCATCCCGTGCGTTGCATGGAAGTCAGTTTTATCGATATATTATTTAAATAAATCATTGTTTGCATCAAAAAAATCGTATTACTATATTGTATTTTCTACATTATATAAATCTTTTTTTGTATATTATCAATAAAAATTCTTGTAATACATCATCAAAATTATTTTTTATAATTATTACGTATAATATTAAAATATTATTTCATTCTAAAAATATATTTGTTTCTTAACTTTTCTAAAATAAAATTTATTTTAATTTGTCAATTTGCACACTTGACATTTTGGTCCTCCCACGTCAATTTGCACACAACCAACAAAGAAAAATATTGATTGACTTGCACAAAAAAAAAAAAAAAAAAAAATATATATATATATATACACACACACATATTTACTCATACGTTACTACTTTATTCAAAAAATATATTTTTCTTAAAAATATGTGCAACCTCTTAAAGTGAAAATTGATATAGGATGGAGGGAGTCTAACACATTAACCATCAAATATTGACAATGTACAGTCATTTCTAAGTATCAATTAATATTCATCAAACATAATGTGTTGTATAACTTTTAAAACATATAAATTTTAAAATCTATATATATTATATTCACCAATTAACTATAATTTAATAAACTTTATCATCACTTTAAAATGTTTAAAATAATTTTTTAAATATAAAATTACAATCACCGCATTTAAAAAAAATGACTCTTTCACATAAAGCAACCAATAGATCCTAAGAAACCAAAAAATATACTATAGTTCCAAAAGTCTAAGCATTTCTAAACACTTCTTGATATACATTATTTTTTGTGTACAATGACACTAATCATTTTCTCATAGCTGGTTTGAAGAGGTGGGGGACTTGATATGTTTGATGGCATTGAAAAATAAATGAGATTAGTTCAACAAAAAGATTTAAAGAAAGAGTAGTTCTAGTGTGCACTTGAATTTTGAAAAAAAAAAAAATACTCCCAGCAGAAATCGGTAATACCCCAAGAAGAACTCAGTATACCCTAATTGCAAAAAAAAAAAATATATAGTTCGGTGTGTATTGAAAAAATCAAAACTGAAGTCAAAATTGAGCTTCAAAATTCAAATACATGCTATGCATGTTAAAAAAAAAACTTAAATTACCTATACATGATCCAATATAATTTTTCTTCATTGTTCAAACAGAAAGTAATAAAAAAAGTTATAAGTTGAGTCCAACCAGCCCAAGTCAACCTAAATAGGGATATGCTACATGACCCGATTTAGGCTGAACTCAGCCGATTTGCCCTGAATTAAGACTAAATTCAATCCCAATTTGGGTTTATTATGGCGGATTCTGCGTAAATTTACGACTCTTAAGAATTACAGTCCTTAAATTGTCATCCCGAAAAGTAACAGTCCTCATTTTGTCCGCCTAAAAAGTTAAGATGTTTTCGTTGCCAACCCCAAAGTTACTATCTTAAAAGTATTTTTATAAAAATCAACTTTATATTAATAATGAAACTAACACACAAGCAAACTAAAAAATCAATTATTTAAGTAAAATATGAAAAGATTAAAAAATCTCAGACCATAAAAAAATTCATTAAATTCAAAACTCTGTAACTCGACAATATACTATTTTTAGACATTAACATCCATATAAAATAATAAATTTTCGATGTAAAAAAATTTATATTATTGTTAAAATATTGCAATGCAAATAAAATAATAAACAAATGAAGTTAATTGAAAACATCAATATAAAGTATTCTACTTTTGTAGACAAACAATGAAAATCAATTTTGCTCTAACATCAATATCATTACATTTCTTAAAGAAAAAAAAAACCATATTTAGGCAATCCAGCATTTCTAATAAACTTATACCAAGCTTTTGCCAGACAAAGAATGTGATAATTCGTACCACCAATAAACTTGAATTCATACTTAAATTAGTAACAAATCTTAAGTTCTAGCACACTTAAATAAAATACAACCTAAGTCCATTTAAATTTTCACTCAACACTGGTATGTACTAAGAAAACAACAAAAATATTTTAAAAAAATATTAAATTCAAAATTTCAGTAAGAAATTAAAAAAATGCATACAAAGAAAGATAACTCTCACCAAATGACGTTTAAATTCAGCGTTATAATATTTCACAGAAAGCTCAATTACTTCACCAACATTCACTGGTTTTAATTTTCCTTCAAAATAATCTTTAAAATGATCAATTTGACTATCAAGTGAAACACTTAACTTGGAGGGAAACTTACATTTCCTTTAAATGGTTCAATAATATTCTTCACTGATCAAACAGAAAATCACAATTTTTTTATAATACAATAAAAAAAAGATAATTACATTAACTTAAAAAAAATATGTCTGAACAAATTACTTATCTTTGTTGGTTTCTTTCACACTTAATTATATGTCTCTTCAAATTATAAACACTCTTGTACAATAACGTTAATCATGTTTTCCACCGCTGGTTTAAAGAGGTGGGAGAGTCGATATGTTTGATGATATTGTAAGTGAATGAGATTGCTTTCAGCAAAAACATTTAGAGTAAAATTTAAATTGCCTATAGATGATTCAATTGAATTTTTCCTTACTGTTCAAACAAAAAATAATAAAATATATAATACTCTCTCCGTCCCAAATTTATTTTTCCATTCGACTTTTTTTGACCTTTAATGTGAAACTTAATTTGTAGTATTTAAATGGATACAATATTTCTTAGATGATAACATATTATTCAATTTAAGTCCATGAAAAATATGAAGATGTTTTCCCCGGTAATTATTAGTGGATAAGATGTAATTTAGAAGTGTTAAGAAGGATGGTGAATAGTGGAATGATAAAATAAAACTTGACCAAAGGGAGTATGATACAAAGAACAAAAACTTATTACTTTAACATTAGAAACACATAATACATATCCACAAATTACCTTATTTTTTTGGCATCTTTCGTAGCAAATTCTCAATTCCTTAACCTATCAACAATAGATAGTCTTGGGCAAAGACACTAATTTCTTTTTTTTACATGCTAGAGTAGAGAGTTGAGGGAGTAAGTATGTTTGGTAGTTGTATTGCAATTAAAGAAAATTGCTGAGTGGATATCTTTAGAGATGTGAGTGAGTGCAAGTATTATATGTTGGATAAAATTATAATATTAAAGTCGTATATTACTTTAAAAAAAGTGGAGATTGAGTTAAGACGTGGGTGAACTTATTAAAATAATATGGAAAGATATCTACATTCTATAAAATTTTTTTTTATAAAATTATCGTGTTTAATTTGATTAATAAATACTCCCTCCGTCCCAATTTTATTTACCCAAAAGCCCCAAAAAGGAAGGTTTTTTTTGTTTACCCATTTCCTAAAATGGCAAAAAGCAACACCACTTTTTTAAACTCAACCTTCAAAAAGCTACTTTATACTAAAAAATATTAATAAATAATTCCTAAAAAACTACTTTATACTCAAAAGTATTAATACACAACTCTTTTCTTAAAAACCGTGCCATTTAGAAATGGGTAATCTAAATTGGGACGGAGGTAGTAATAATTTCAATACATGTTTTGTGATATATAAAACAAAAAAAAAAAAGTTATTTATTTTTAAAATCTGTCAATAATAATAAATTTAATATTATTTATAAGCAAAAATCAATTATACAATATAATCATAAAAAAGACTAAGACAAAATAAAAATAAAATAAATAATTAAGACAAATGTAACAAAAATAATTATCCCAGGTCATGAGGAAATATATTTTTTAAGGACTGTTTAGTGAAAACAGCTAATACCCTTAAATGGTTAATGTATGAACTATTTTTTTTTATACTTTGTCATAAAAAAACATTTAGATTATGTATAGGGTGAAATTGTTTTATACATGAACCACTTTGTAATACTTTTTAGTGTAACCAACTAATACTCTTTAGTGTAATCAACTAATACCCTTTAGTTATATAATTAATACTCTTCATACTATTCAACTATTATCCTTCAGTGAAAACAAATAGTACCCTTCAGTGAAAACAACTAATACCCTCCACAAATAATACACTTCAGTGAAAACAACTAATACCCTTTAGTAAAAAAGAAAAAAAAAACTAAGACCATACAAATGGTTTATGTATGAAGAAGGAAAAAAATTAAAATTGAGAATTGAAAATTTCATACTCAAGCCAATTGAAAATTTAAAATTTAAATAATTTACATATGATATATATTTTTTAAATTGAGAAAATTTACGTGTCTTAAAACAAATCATTTAAATATATTTATTGTGATGATCCAAAGATCAAGACAAAGTATAGAGTGAAACTCGTTTATACATGAATCACCGAAGGGAGTTAGTTGTTTTTATTGAAGAGTATTAATTATATTTACTAAAGAGTATTACTGATTTAAACTAAAGAGTCTTAGTTGTTCGGTGAAAATGAACTAAGACTCTTTAGTGTAAACCAATAATACTCTTCAGTAAAAATAACTAATACTCTTCAGTGGAAATAACTAATACCATTCAGTGATTCATATATAAACCAATTTCACTCTATACATACCCAAATATCAATTTTATATAAATTTTAATATTGTAACTATTATACTAACTTGTTGGTAGTAAAATTACATAGTTTGAATTACCAAAACGTGAGATAGGTTTTAATGTTTAAATTTAGGAATTATAGATTTATTGGTAGAGTTAAAAATGATGCAGATTATAATTCCTATAATGTAGATTCCAATAATCATAATTTCCATATAATTAGGGTTTAGGTTTTAATTCCTATAATTACAATTTAAAAATCAAACATTCCATTGAATTTATAACATTAAGTTAATAAATTTGTAAAATATATAATAAAATGAAAGTTAACTAAAAATTACTAAAATGTACCACAAAAATAAAATTTCCATGAATGAAATTGAAAAATTATAAAAAAAAAATACAATATAAAATGATTCGATATTCGATAATTACACATTAATTAGGAGATTAAAATTATTAAGAGGTTTTGATAGCAAAATTCTCAATTTGAACACCTTAATTACAAAATCAATACCCTAATAAATGATTTAGGGGAATTCAAAAATTAAAAACTTTGAATTCATATATGTTAATAAAAAAGTGTTCTATAGGCTATTAAATTTTTTAAAAAATAATAAATGCAAATTTATACATCTCCTATAATCTCGTATATATATTACTTTAAATAATCCTTTTCCAATAAAAATTTGACAATACAAAAAATATTACTCAATAGTATTATTCATTGGCGCGAATTGTAAATAGTTAACTTGTTAATATATACTCTAGTAAAATACTATTAATTAATTAATTAGGTAAAAACAATTGAAAAATAGTTAGAAATATTTTCAAATCAAATGAAAATTTTGGAAGATAAACAATATTGAGTATGTATAGAGTGAAATTGGTTTATATATGAATCACTGAAGGGTATTAGTTGTTTTCACTGAAGAATATTAGTTGTTTTTACTGAAGAGTATTACTAGTTTACACTGAAGAGTCTTAGTTCATTTTCACCGAACAACTAAGATTCTCTAGTGTAAATCAGTAATACCCTTCATTAAATATAACTAATACTCTTCATTGAAAACAACTAACACCCTTCGGTAATTTATGTATAAACCAGTTTCACTCTATACTTTGCCAACAATATTAGGAGAACAACTTGTTTTTAGCAATTCTATTTTGATCATTATATCTCTGTTACGGTGATCATATTTGCATAAATCATGCAATTATTTTAAAATAAAAAATCAAGTCCGTATTATAAAAAAATTAGTTATTCAAACACGGTAAATCAAAAGTACATAAAATGAGAACAATATTTGTTCATAAAAAATATCATAAAATTTTGAATAAAATGATACCCATTTAATAGACTTCAAATCTTGAATGAATATATCTAATATCTTTTTGTTGGGATAATGTCAGTTTTAAATTGATCCCAAATACCATGAAAAGATGAATTTACCCAAGTGTTTGTAATAGTCAGGCTAGTCTTGTTAGGCTTTGTTAAGTTAGAATATTTTATATTCACAGGAACACAATGAGAGGAGTTTCAAGACTGAAGCCTGAAGAACACAAGAGCACCATCCTGAGCTTATGGCAGTCTTCTAAGCTGGCTGAGTAAGTGTCAAGATGAAGAGCATGATCCTGAGATCATTGGTAACTCAGCCTAAGGGAACAGGACTGCACTGAGTTATTGGGAAAAGACTTGGAGTAAGATCCAAACAATGCAAAAGGAATGTCAGCACTGGAAAACGTACGTAGATGAGGACAAACCTGAACTCAGTAAAGACAAGACTAAACTGAAGAATGAGTTCTGATATTCTCACCTACCTGATGATGTGGACCAATCAGAGGCAAGTCATGTACGGACACTGACTTGAACCTGACATCCCTGCAAGTTTTCAATGGGCATGCATTAAATGCATATTACCTAATCCATGCAAGAACGACTGCTGCATGAGAAATATGGCCGTTGAATATCCTAGAAGAAGGTGACTAGAAGCTATCTCTCCAACGGATAGATTTCAAAATCACCTATAAATACAGAAGACCTTGGACCCAAACAAGATTACGGGAAATTTTGAAGCCATAAATTATTCAAAGCTCTCAGCGTTCAAAGCATTCAAGAAGCACTCGAAAAACCTAGAATTTCCCACGTGTTTCTTTAGTTAGAGAGCTTATTCTGTATTCCACTGAGCGTACTTAGATATATCTTAAGCTTAGAGTGATTATCCAATCCTTAGCATAGCCTTGTCTTGTAAGGATAATCACAAATAGTTGGAATCCAAACTGAAAGCAAAACCCTCTCAGTTATGTTTGTTGGTTGAAGTTGTTTAGTGAGTTAGAAGGAAGAAAGGTCAATGACACTGATCTGGGTGCACCTTGGCACGTTAAAAACAAGTCAATCCTTAGTGGATTCTCCGGTTGAATCAGGACCGTGAACGTAGGAGCTTGAGTCTCTGAACAACGTTAAACTGCTCTGAGTCTTTACCACTTTGATATTGTTCTTAACTGCTTATATATTGCTTAAGTCATTCATTGCATGCTTTGTCAGTGTTGAATCAATCAGCCTGACCTGAACTCACTGCACTGCCCTTCTAACCACGGTTTCGTAAAAGAAATACAAGTTTTCGGAAAGCAAACATAAAACAAGTCTTTAAACTTTCAGGGCTCACACATTCCGCACTTGAACATAAGTAGATAGTTAGCCAACTGACTTGCACTCAGTGCTGTTAGTAGGTGGATTATCTCCTCAGTGTTTAACACTTAACTCTGAGTAAGGGGACTCAGTGAAGTTTAAGAAAGAAAAATTTGTATATGTGTATTCCCCTATACACGTATCATTCAGACTTGTACGGGACCAACAAGTGGTATCAGACCAGTGGTTCAAAAGACCACTGACTTTGAATACTAATAGTTTTAGAGGAGAAACTGTTGGTGGTCACTGAACAGATCTGTGTTTGCATTCTTTGAAAACTCTGCATCATGACTTCGACGAGACTTGAAGCTTCATTGCCTGAATTCTCTGTTTCTAACTTTATCTACTGGAGGTTCAGATTAGAAGCACATCTAAAGGCCATCCATGACCAGATGCCGCGTGTTATCAAGGAAGGACCCATAAAGATCACTATTCCTAATGTCAGAGGACTGGGATATGATCATCTCCCCATTGGCGAACAGGTTCCGAAAGAGAGGAGCCAGCTGACCAATGACGAGATCAAGATGATAGGATTGGACAAGGTGGCCAAGAATATCATCCTGCATACGGTGCCTTTTGAGACTGATACACTTCACTACGACAAAGGAGGTTTGGGATGAGTTGAATCAAATGTGCGAAGGTTCAGAGAAGATAAAGGAGAACAAGAGGAACATTGTCATTTAGAAGTTTAAAGCGTTCGAGATGCTGCCTGAGGAAACTATTGATCAGATGGAGTTAAGATTCATTAAGATGATGAATGAGCTAGCGATGCTGGGGAAAGATGTTCCCAAGACAGAGGTTGCTTCGAAGATCCTGAATGCCCTACCTGAGAGATGGGATAACAGTGTTATCATGCTCAAGAACACTCAGGATATGAGCAACATTACTTCACCTCCACTATTTTCAGAGCTCAAAACTTTAGAGTTCGATCTGAACAAGAGGAGAAAGAAAGTAGTACCTGAAGAGGAGGAGAAAACTCCTTAGAAGAGTGTGGCTTTCAAAGCCAAGTCAGAACCTGTTGAATCTTCATCAAAGTCACTGATGGAGATGAGTAAAGCAGAGCTAGATGAGGAAAATAGTATGATGGCCAGACGTTTTGAAAAGCTTAATTCAAGATTTGGTCGATACAAGAAGTATTATCAGGACACTAGAGACAGGAAACCTGAAGGAAGTCACCAAAGTTTCAGAAGGTATGAAGACCGGAGGAATACTGACCAGAGACGCGATCATGGTGAAGAAAGGAGGTATTCAAACCCGAAACCCGATCGTAGAGATGTGGACCAGAGACATGCTTGTGATGATAGACACTCAGGGAAGAATGAAAGCTCATCGAGACCAAGGGAACCTGACTCGAGGAGGAACCCTGAACCAAGGAAGGAAAGAGGAGATGGGCCAACAACATGTTACAACTGTAATAAGAACGAGCATTATAGATATGATTGCCCTGAGCTGAGTGCAAGGGAGAGAGAAGACAGGAGGGCCAAGAGAGACCAGAGGTTTTTTGACAGGAGAGCCATGCTCGCTGAGGACGCAACTGATTCAGATGGTCCTGAGGAGAGGTCGTCTGAACTCTTTTCTAACAACGAGTACGATGACTTGTGCCTTATGGCCAAGAAGGAGCCTGGGGTAACATCTAACTCTGCATGTGGTTCACGTAATGGTCAAAATCCTGAGCTCAGCTCAGAGTCAGTCAGAGAGATGAACTTTCAGATTTGCTTAGATTAATTGATGGTTGATTTCTCCCGACTGCAGGAAACTAATGTCTTCTTAGCAAAGAAGAATGAGAAATTGAGTACTGAGGTTCAAAGCCTGAATGATCAGCTAACTCAGTCAGATCCGGAAGAGTCAGCTCAAATTGTGAGGCTAACTCTGGAAATTGACATGATCAATGCTGAGCGCCTCCCAAGAGAGAGGATTCTGAAGGAACCGGTTGATGAGGAATTGGTCAGGAAGGAGGAGCTGAAGGTACTCAAGAGTAAGTTTGATGACCTTTTTGCTAGACATGAAATCCTGAAAAAGAGTGAGGACTCCCTCAAGCAAAAAGTTGCAGCAATGAATAAATCCTCAGCGGCTGTAGAGGAAATAAATATCAACCAAATGCTTGGGAAGGAGAAAGCTGGGATTAGATATGCTACCAAGAAATCCTCGCGTGGTCAGTCTCATGTTGCTTCAGGGAGCAACACTGAGAGGGTATTTGTTCAAGCAGGCCAGGGTACAAAGAAGGTTGTATTCGAGGCCCGCCAGACTTATAAGGGCAAGGAAACTGCTGAGACAGTCAGGGTTGCCCCCAAGGTTGTAGAGTCAAGACCTAAGGGAAAGACTAAGCAACCCAAGGAGGTCCCTGAGAGCTCAGGCCAGAAAACTTCTTAGCGTAAGCCGAGGAGAGCTCAGGCCCAGAGCACTCAGACTGCTCAGCGAGGGTATCATCATTCTTGGCAATACCAACAGGGAAGGCCAAACATGATGACTCTTCCATGGTTTTGGTATCCTGAGGCCTTTAACTGTTTCCCATTCCCTCACTTGCCTAAGGGGATGTTGGGACAATGTCAGTTTGATTAGATCCCAAAGCCCCTGAAAAGACGAGTTACCTAAGTGTTGTAATAGTCAGGCTAGTCTTAGTTAGGTTAGTAAGTTAGTTTATTTTACATTCACAGGTACACAATGAGATGAGAACTCATTGTTGTCAATCAAGACTGAAGCCTGAAGACACAAGATCACCATCCTGAGCTTATGGCAGTTCTTTTAAGCTGACTGAGTAAGTGTCACGATGAAGAGCATGATCCTGAGATCATTGCTAACTCAGCCTGTAGGGAACAGAACCACACTGAGTATTTGGGAAAAGTCTTAGAGTAGGATCCAAGCAAGTCAAAGGAATGTCAGTGCTGGAAAACGTACGTAGATGAGGACAAACCTGAACTCAGTAAAGACAAGAATGAACTGAAGAATGAGTTCTGACATTCTCACCTACCTGATGATGTGGATCAATCAAAGAACGCCAAGTTATGTACGGACACTGACTTGACCATGACATCCCTGCACAATTCAACGGGCATGCATTTAATGCAATTAACAAATACATGCAAGGACGGCTGCTGCATGGAGATTGTATCCGTTGAAGTATCCTACAAGAAAGACAACCTAGAAGGTTATCTCCTCCAACAGATAGTTTTCAATGTTTCCTATAAATGCAGAAGACCTTGGACCCAATCAAGGTTACGGGAAATTTTGAAGCCAGAAATTACTCAAACTCTCAGCGTTCAAAACATTCGTAGCATTCAAAGAAGCACTCGAAAAACCTAGAATTTTCCAAGTGTTTCTTGAGAAGAGAGTTGTTCTGTATTCCACTGAGCATAGCATACATATCTTAAGCTTAGAGTGATTATCCAATCCTTAGCATAGCTTTGCCTTGTAAGGATAATCATAAATAGTTGGAATCCAACTGAAACCAAACCCTTCTTAGTTAGGTTTTTTGGTTGAGGTTAGGTAGTTGGTTAGAAGGAAGAAGGGTCAGTGAGACTGATCTTGGTGCACCTTGGCACGTTAAAAACAAGCCAATCCATTAGTGGATTCTTTTGTTGAATCAGGACCGTGGACGTAGGAGATTGAGTCTCTGAACCACGTTATCTCTCTGAGTTTTTATTGATTTGATTATTGCTTTATATTGTTATATTGCTAAGTTATTCATTACATATTTTGTCTGTGCTAAATGAATTAGCCTGACTCATTAACTCAGTGCACAACCCTTCTAACCACGGCTTCTTAAGAGAAAAATAAGTTTTCAGTAAGCAAACATTAAAACAAGACTTTAAACTTTTAGGGCTCACACATTCCACACTGAACATAAGTAGATAGTTTGCCAACTGACTCGCCTCAGTGCAGTTAGTAGGTTTGTTATCTACCCTGTGTTCTTTATCACTCTGAGTAAGGGGACTCAGTGAGGTGTTAAGTTAAGAAAAATTTGTATACGTGTATTCCCCCCATACACGTACCACTCAGTCTTGAACCTGGACCAACAAGTGGTATCAGAGCAGTGGTTCAAAAGAGCACTAACTTTGAATACTAATAGTTTCAGAGAAGAAACTGTTCGTGGTCACTGAACAGATATGTGTTTATTTTTTTCATTTGAAAACTTTCATCATCATGACTTCGAGGAGACTTGAAGCTTCATTACCTGAATTCTCTGTGTCTAACTTTGTCTATTGGAAGTTCAGACTTGAGGCACATCTAGATGCCATCCATGACCAAATGCCGCGAGTCATCAAGGGCGGACTGATTAAGATCACCATCCCAAATGTCAGAGGACTGGGATATGATCATCTCGATATTGGCGTACAGGTTCCTAAGATGAGGAAGGATATGAACAATGATGAGATCAATATGGTGGGACTGGACACTGTGGCCAGGAACATTATTCTTCACACGGTGCCTTTCGAATAAGGTAGATGAACCTAAAGACGACAAATAAGGTCTGGGATGAGCTGACCAGTATGTGCGAAGGCTCAGAAAAGATAAATGAGAACAAGAGAAATATTGCTATTCAGAAGTTTGAAGCATACGAGATGCTGCCTGACGAAACTATTGATCAGTTAGAGTCAAAATTCATCAAGATGATGAATGAGTTGGTGATGTTGAGAAAAGAACTTCCCAAAAGAGAAGTTGCTTCGAAAATCCTGAATGCTCTTTCTGAGATATGGGATAACAGTGTCATTATATTTAAAAATACTCAGTATATGAGTAATATAACTTCAACTTTACTTTTTTTAGAGCTCAAAGCATTGGAGTACGATCTGAACAAGAGAAAGAAGAAAGTACAGCCTGAAGAGGAAGAGAAAACACCTGAGAAAAGTGTGGCATTTAAAGCCAAGTCAGAACCTGCCGAGTCTTCATCAAAGTCACTGAAGGAGATGAGTAAAGAATAGCTCGCTGAGGAATATAGCATGATGGCCAGACGCTTTGAAAAGCTAAATTCTAAGTTTGGTCGTTATAAAAAATATTATCAAGATACTCGTGACAGGAAACCAGAAGGAAGCCACCAAAGTTCCCGGAGATATGAAGAACAGAGGGACACTGACCAGAGACGCGATCGTGGTGATGAAAGAAGACACTCAAACCCAAAGCCCAGTCGTAGAGATGTTGAACAGAGATGTACTTGTGATGAAAAGTACCCAGCCAAGAATGACTCATCCAGAACCAGGGAATCTGACTCGAGAAGGAACCCTGACCAAAGAAAAGATCGAGGAGATGAGCAAGCAACTTTTAACAACGGTAACAAGAGTGGGCACTATCAGTATTACTGCCCTGAGCTGAGTGCACGGGAGAGAGAGGACAGGAGGGCCAAGAGAGACCAGAGGTATGCTGACCGGAGAGCCATGCTCGCTGAGGATGCTACTGACTCAGATGGTCCTGAGGAGAGGTCGCATTAACTCTTTCCCGATGATGAGTACGATGATCTGTGCCTTATGGCAAGGGAGGAGCCTGAGGTAACATCTAATTCTGTGTGTGGTTCACATAGTGGTCAAAATCCTGAGCTAAGCTCTGAGTCAGTCAGAGAAATAAACCTTCAGATCTTCTTGGATCAATTGATGGTTGATTTCTCTAGATTGCAGGAGATTAATGTCTTTTTGGCTGAGGAGGACAAAAAACAGAGTACATAAGTTCAAAACTTGAATGATCAGTTATCTCAGTCAGATCTTAAGGAGTCAGCTCAAATTGTAAGACTAACTCAGGAAATTGACATGATCAATGCTGAGCGTCTCCCAAGAGAGAAGATTCTGAAAGAACTGGCTGATGAGGAGCTGGTCTGGAAGGAAGAGCTGAAAGTACTCAAGAGTAAGTTTGATGACCTCTTTGCCAGACATGAAATCCTGAAAAAGAGTGAGGACTCTCTTAAGCAGAAGGTTGCAGCAATGAATGAATCCTCAGTGGCTAGAGAGGAAATAAATAGCAGCCAGATTCTTAGGAATGAGAAAACGGGGCTTGGATATGTCCCAAATAAATCCTCACAAGGTCAATCTCATGTTGTTTTAGGGAGCAACACTGAGAGGGTGTTTGTTCAGGCAGGCCAGAATACCAAGAAGGTTGTATTCAAGACCCGTCAAACTGATAAGGGCAAAGAAACTGTTGATACAGTCAGGGTTGCCCCCAAGGCTGTGAAGCCAAAACCCAAGAAAAAGGCTAAGCAACCAAGGGAGGTCCCTGAGAGCTCAGGCAGAAGAAACCTCAGCGTAAGCAGAGGAAGACTCAGGCCAAGAGACCTCAGACTGATCAACGAGGGTATCATCATGCATGGCAATACCAACAGGGAAGGACAAACATGATGACTCCCCCATGGTTTTGGCATCCTGAGGCCTTTAACTATTTTCCATTCCCTCACTTGCCTAGGGGGAACAGAAAACATGGCTCTTATCAAGAACAAGCCCCAAGACCAGTTGCACCAAGGCCTAGGAAGAACAGGAAGCCAGCCAAGAAGGCACCCACTCAGGCCCCTGTGACTCCTAAGCCTGACACTCATACACCATCTTCTTCTCAGGCTAAGAAGAAGAAAGCTGTGTATGTGGATGTTTCAAGAAGACAGATTTACCACTCTGAAGCAATCAAGGTAGTGAAGAAAGTCTGGATCACGAAAGGTACAACTGACACCATAGGACCCAACACCCAATGGGTACCTAAAGCGTGATCTGTTTGCAGGCGGCTGTGGATCACAACAAGAGGAGAGGAGACTCAATAAAAATTATTTGGTACCTAGACAGTGGCTGCTTAAGGCACATGACTGGAATGAAGAGTCTTCTCCAAGAATTTCAAGCTAAGGATGGTCCATAGATAACCTTTGGTGATAACTTCAAAGGTTTTACTAAAGGGTTTGGTGTTTTGAAAATAAGTACAGTCAGAGTGGAGAATGTGTCCTTTGTTGAAGGACTGAAGCATAACATGTTGTCAGTGAGTTAGTTCTATGACAAAGGTTTCAATATTGAGTTCTCATCGAATATATGTCCAGTCAAGGATAAATCAACACAAGTGCTTCTATCAAGTATTAGGAAAGGTAATGTTTATTTAGCTGATTGGAGCAGCACTGTTCCTAATACTTGTTTTGTTGCTAAAAGCTCTTCAGAGCTTAGTTGGTTATGACATAAAAGATTAAATCATCTGAACTTTAAAATTCTTAACAAGATTTCTAGACTTTCTCCTGTAGAAGGTTTACCGAATGAAGTTTTTAGCAAGGATCATGTGTGCAAGGCTTGTCAGGAAGGGAAGCAGGCCAGAGCTACATTCAAAGAGAAAACTACCTTCTCAACTGACGTGGTACTTCAGCTCTTATACATGGATTTGTTTGGCCCTGTAACACCTATCAGTATGAATGGTAGGAAATATACCCTTGTGGTTATTGATGATTATTCTAGATATACTTGGGTTATTTTCTTGTTGAATAAGAAGGAAACATAGGTGAAGCTTCCAGAGTTGCTCAGGAGACTCAATAATGAGAAGAATCAGTCAATTACTAAGATCAGACCTGACAAGGGCACTGAATTTATAAATTTATATATTTTCTGACTTCTGTAATGAACTTGGTATAGCTCATGAGACTTCTGCAGCTAGAACCCCACAATAAAATGGTGTCACTGAAAGGAGGAACAGGACACTGAAGGAAGCTGCTAGGACCATGCTGGCTGAGTCAGGATTGCCTAAGAAGTTTTGGGCTGAGGCAATCAACACTGCATGCTACACTCAGAATAGATCCATGCTGAACAAACAACATGCACAGACCCCATATAAGACATGGAACAAGAGGAAGCCTCGTATCTCTTATTTCCATATATTTGGTTGGAAGTGCTTCATCCTCAACAATGGGAAGACCCAGTTGAAAGCCTTTGATATCAAATCTAATGAAGGAATATTCTTAGGATATTCTAAACTCAGTAAAGCTTTCAGGGTTTACAATTACGTGACCCTTGTTGTGGAAGAATCATCACATGTTGTGTTTGATGAATCTGTCACCGATTCTAGGGTAAAAGTGTTGGATCCTGACTCTGAGGAGGTCACAAGGAGAGTGACAAGGCTGAGTTTGAAGAATCAACTTGATCCCAAGGTCAAGGTAGTGCCAATTCCATGCTGGGATGATGACGAAGATCAGGATGATACTACAAGAGCCACTCTTAAGCCCAGTGCACCAGGGACAGTTGAGTCGCAGACTGAGGAACAGGCTTAACCTGAGGTAAGTATCGTCAATGAAGATGCGGTCGCAGCTGAGACAGTCACTGAGTCAACATATCAAGGGGGAATCAATGTCCCTGACATTGAGTTGGTAAATCCCTTTGGTGTAGACTCAGGTTCATCCCCTTCTGTTCATTTTCCTAAATTTATAGACCCTATAGACACTAACATTGCAGGTACATGGCTAGAAGATCAACCCATTGACCAGGTCATTGGTGATCCAACTGAGGAAGTCAGGACCAGACGGTTCCATGGTGAGAGCACACTGTTCTGTTGCTTTCTCTCTGAGCAAGAGCCTCAGAACATTGAAGAAGCTCTAACTGACTCGAACTAGATCATAGCCATGCAAGAGGAGTCGAATCGGTTCACAAGAAATCAAGTTTGGGAACTGGTAGATAGACCTAGGCATCAAGGTGTGATTGGTACCAAATAGATCTTCAAGAACAAGAAGGATGAGAAATGGTGTTGTGGTAAGGAACAAAGCAAGGCTGGTTGCAAAGGGGTATTGTCAGTCTGAAGGAATAGACTATGATGAGACCTTTGCTCCAGTGGCTAGGCTAGAAGTTATCAGGTTGTTCCTTGCTTATGCAACACACAAGAAGTTTAAGGTGTACCAAATGGACGTCAAGAGTGCCTTCCTAAATGGTGTACTCAATGAAGAGGTATATGTGGAACAACCTCCCGTTTTTGAGGTTGGAGATAGAGTATTCCATTTGAAGAAAGCACTCTATGGACTTAAGCAAGCTCCTAGAGCTTGGTATGATACCCTCTCCCAATTCCTGACTGACCATGGGTTCAGGAAGGGAACCGTGGATAGGACCTTGTTCAGGATCACTGAAGGTGATGACATTCTCTTGGTCCAGATTTATGTGGATGACATAATATTTGAATCACCAAATCATCAGCTCTGTGAAAAATTCTCTAAGTTGATAACTGGTAAATTTGAGATGTCTATGATGGGAGAGATGAACTTCTTTTTAGGATTGCAGGTCAAACAGACTGATCAAGGGATTTTCATTAATCAGGCCAAGTATACAAGAGACTTGATTCAGAAGTTTGGAGTTTAGAATTGCAATCCGGCTAGGATCCCAATGAACACAAATTGGAAGATGGATCCTGACACTGAAGGAGCTTCAGTGAACCAGACTGAGTACAGACGGCTGATGAATCCGAAGATCTCACATTTCTTCTCTTCTTTGATTCTATCAAGGGAAGGGGTGAGAACTGGGTGGTGAAGATCTTCCCATCACTGAATAATTATCCGGAGCTGCGAGAAATGATGGTAGACCTGAAAGTCTGGCTGGAGTACAAGCAGGCTAACATGGTGGAGCAGCGGATGCTGGTAGAGTTGAAGGGATGGGATTACTGGTGCTCGGAGGAAGCCCGAATGACTAACTACTTCGGGATAACTAGTTACCTGGAGTTGCTGGAGATGGAGGCAGTCAGGGAGCTGGTTGCCAGGATGATTGCCATGCGTGCTGAAAAGTCTAAGTTCCTTGATACTCCTGAAAATGACAAGAAGGACTCTGGTAATGATGGTGATGATGGCCCTGAAGATGGCCAGGGTGGTGGAGCGGTTGTAGACCTGGTGGAGGAGACTGCCAAGGAGGTGGATGAAATGAGCTCTGAGCCAAGTGCTCAGAGGGAAGGTGCAAAGGAAACTGGTGCCAAGGGTGGGCCAGTTGCTGAGGATGTTTTAAACATCTCAGCTGTCAATGATACATCAGTCGATGACGGAACTCCCTGCCCTGAGATAAAGAAGGATGATGTAGAGGCGTCCAAGGAGACTTGTAGTTCTGATGGACTTGTTCCCAAAGTTTGAGCTGACGTGGTTGAGCCTGTGCAGGCGACCACGATCACTCCTGAACTGCCTTCAGTACACCCTGACGAAGGGACTGATGCTGTAGGGGCTGACCAGGGAGAACAACTACTGACTGATAGAGCTGAAGATGATGAAATAGTCATCACTGGGACTCAGCATGGCAACTTCACCAACATAATTTGAGTCAAACAAGAGAAGACTACTGAGAACCTTGCCGACCTTCAGCGCGAGATTGAAATAATCAAGGTAGAGGTCGAGAACAGCGGTAAGGGGATTCAGAAGCAGCTCTAATGGGTGAAGTCTACTCTCAAAATGGTTGCCAACTCTGAAGTGAAGAGCCTCAAGAAGTTGATGTTGTCATCCATCAAATCTGTCAAGTCAGAGAGGAAGACGATGAAGAAGATCATGGCCAACACACTGACTCAACTCAGAGATGAGCATGATGCACGAATGACGAAGGTAGTGGAGCACTTGGCTGGTCAGGTTGCATAACTACTTACTCAGGCGCTTAATGACTCAGTGGCCAAGATGGCGGTGGAGTCAGATAAGTTAGCTCAGGAGTCTGCCAAGATTGCTCAAGATTCAGAGAAGATATTGACCAAGTCTGCTCAGCTCATCGAAGAGTCAGGAAGGGTTGAGGCCAAGCTGACCCGCACTGAGCAAAGCCTGCATACTTCAATGGAAATATTTGAGAAGAAGCTCCAGACAAGCATTGCTAGTGTATCGTTTGGGGGGACGGGGATTGCCACCGGGGTTGAAATATTGAAGGAAGGAGTTAAGGAAGTCCAGTCCTTGACTGCCTTTGTTATCAACAATGGTGAAGAAGATTTGAGAGATACACTCCCACCTCTGCCGGCCAAGGATGATGCCAAAAAGGGGGAAAAGAGGAAGAAAAGATCTCTCACTGAGGCATCGAAGGCTGAGAAGAATAAAGTGTTGACTAGAACACCCAGGAAGTCAGCCAGATTGGAAGCAGTGGCTAAGGCTAATGAACCTATTCCTCAACTTCCATCCATTCCAGAATCTTCTTCAGAGCGCTCGCCGGTGAATACAAGGAAGAATCCAATCACATATGATGCTGACAAAGTAGCTGAGTTGTGTGCGGAAGCATGGGGATCTGCCCTTGAGAAAAGTGAAGCTCAGCACAGGGCTGAAATTGCCCAGAAGGAGAAGATGGAGATCTTGGAGAAGAAGGTTGAGAAGCTGACTGATATCACTGAGTTGCAGCAGAGAGAACTTGATGATGCCGTGATCAGTCTGCTAAGGAGGAAGAAGGCGAAGCCTGAGCCAAGGAAGTACAAAAAGAAGCCCATGGCAAGGAAGATAAGTCTACTTCAAGCCAAGAAGCCTGATGAGCCTACTCAAGGGTTTCTCTCATTGATGAGTTCATCTCTGAGAAACTGAAGGAGTTTTGGGTGGATGCAAGGGACGAGTTCATCAGGCTATGGTTTATTGTGAAGAAGTGGGGCGACTCTGAAGACATTGATGCCCACTTCATTGACTTCATTTCTGACAACCATCCTGAGCTTCTCAAAGGAATTCTAGAGGAGGCTGATGAAGCAAAGGTTCAAATCAAAGCTCCTGAGTTCCTAACTCGACCACCACCACTCCAGCCAAATGGGAAGAGCTATGACTCAAAGGCTATCATGGCTACAGTTTTTAAGATTACCAAGGCTGAGGGGTATCTGAATCAACTAGACAGACTTGACGAGCTGAAGAGTAGAGTCTACAATGGCTATGGACTTCGACCTGAGATGAGAAGGATCTAGTTGTACCCTGACTTTTATAATAGATAGGATTCATTATACTCATGATCATATTTATCAATGAAATCTATTACTTTGCCCATAAACAAAAACTCATTGTCTTTTTGGTTGTTATCTAAATTCTGTACTTATCAAGTATTGCTCTAACACTAATCTTGTCTTATAGATTAGGACTTATTTCCTCTAAGTGTTTTGAGGATCTTTTCAGTGTTTTGGCATCATAAAAAATGGGAAAATTATTGGAAAAATGTCAGTTTTGATTAGATCTCAAAGCCCTTGAAAAGATGAATTACCTAAGTGTTGTAATAGTCAGGCTAGTCTTGGTTAGGTTTGTAAGTTAGTTTATTTTACATTCACAGGTACACAATGAGAGGAGAACTCATTGTTTTTAATCAAGACTGAAACCAGAAGATACAAGAGCACCATCCTGATCTTATGACAGTTATTCTAAGCTGACTGAGTAAGTGTCAGGATGATGAGCATGATCCTGAGATCATTGCTAACTCAGCCTATAGGGAACAGGACCCCACTGAGTATTTGGGAAAAGACTTGGAGTAGGATCCAAGCAAGTCAAAAGGAATGTCAGCGCCGGAAAACGTACGTAGATGGGGACAAACCTAAACTCAGTAAAGACAAGAATGAACTGAAGAATGAGTTCTGACATTCTCACCTACCTGATGACATGGACCAATCAGAGAACGCCAAGTCATGTATGGACACTGATTTGACCCTGACATCCCTACATAATTCAACGGACATGCATTTAATGCAATTACCAAATACATGCAAGGACGGCTGCTGCATGGAGATTGTATCTGTTGAAGTATCCTACAAGAAAGACAACCTAGAAGGCTATCTCCTCCAACAGATAGTTTTCAATGTTGCCTATAAATACAGAAGACCTTGGACCCAATCAAGGTTACGCGAAATTTTGAAGCAAAAAATTACTCAAACTCTCTGCGTTAAAAGCATTCGTAGCATTCAAAGAAGCACTCAAAAAACCTAGAATTTCCCAAGTGTTTCTTGAGAAGAGAGTTGTTCTGTATTTCACTGAGCATAGCATACATATCTTAAGCTTAGAATGATTATCCAATCCTTAGCATAACTTTGCCTTGTAAGGATAATCACAAATAGTTAGAATCCATTAGTGGATTCTCTTGTTGAATCAGGACCGTGGACGTAGGAGCTTGAGTCTCTGAACCACGTTATCTCTCTGAGTTTTTACTGCTTTGATTATTGCTTTATATTATTATATTGCTAAGTCATTCATTGCATATTTTGTCTGTGCTAAATGAATTAGCCTGACTCATTAACTCAGTGCACAACCCTTCTAACCACGGCTTCTTAAGAGGAATTTTTTTTTTCAGTAAGCAAATATTAAAACAAGACTTTAAACTTTAAGGGGCTCACACATTCCGCACTGAACATAAGTAGATAGTTTTCCAACTGACTCGCCTCAGTGCAGTTAGTAGGTTTGTTATCTACCCTGTGTTCTTTATCACTATGAGTAAGGGGACTCAGTGAGGTGTTAAGTTAAGAAAAATTTGTATACGTGTATTCCCCCCCGTACATGTATCACTCAATCTTGAACTGGGACCAACAGGGGAAAAAGAAACAGGGCCCTTATCAAGAACAAGCCCAAGACTTGTTGTACTAAGGCCGAGGAAGAACAGAAAGTCAGCCCAAAAGGCACCCACTCAGGCTCCTGTGACTCCAAAGTCTAACACTCATAACCCATCTTCCTCTAAGGCTAAGAAGAAGAGAGTTGCGTATGTGGATGTTACTGTGAGACAGTTTTACGACTTTGAGGCAATCAGGGTAGTGAAGTAAGTCTGGATCCCGAAAGGTACAGCTGACACTATAGGACCCAACACCCAATGGGTACCTAAAGCCTGATTCTGTTGTAGGCGGATGTGGACCACAGGAGGAAGAAAGATGACTCAATCAAAGCTGTTTGGTACCTAGACTGTGGGTGCTCAAGGCACATGACTGGAATGAAGAGCCTTCTTCAAGATTTCCAAGCTAAAGATGGTCTACAGGTAACCTTTGGTGATAACTCATAAGGTTTAACTAAAGGGTTTGGAGCTTTGGTAGGTACAGTCAGAGTGTAGAATGTGTCCTTTGTTGAAGGACTGAAGCACAACCTCTTGTCAGTGAGTCAGTTTTGTGATAAGGGTTTCAATGTTGAGTTTTTATCTAATATATGCTTGGTAAATGACAAATCAACACAAGTGCTTCTCTCTGGTATTAGGAAAGGTAATGTCTATTTAGTTGGTTGGAGCAACACTATTCCTAATACTTGTTTTATTGCTAAAAGCTCTTCAGAGCTCAGTTGGTTATGGCATAAAAGATTAAACCATCTGAACTTCAAGATTTCTAGCGTTTCACTTGTTCAAGGTTTACCTAATGAAGTTTTTAGCAAGGATCATGTGTGCAAGACCTGTCAGGAAGGGAAGCAAGTCAGAGCTACATTTAAGGAGAAAACCACCTTCTCAACTGACATGGTTCTTCAGCTTTAGCACATGGATTTGTTTGGCCCTGTAACACCTGTGAGTATGAATGGTAGGAAATATACCCTTGTGGTCATTGATGATTATTCTAGGTATACTTGGGTTATTTTCTTCTTTAATAAGAAGGAAACACAGGTGAAGCTTCCAGAGTTGCTCAGAAGACTCACCAATGAGAAGAATCAGCCCATTACTAAAATCAGATCTGACAAGGGCACTGAATTTATAAATTCATATATTTCTAACTTTTGTAATGAACCTAGTATGGCTCATGAGACATCTGCAGCTAGAACCCCACAACAAAACGGCGTCACTGAGAGGAGGAACATGACACCGAAGGAAACTGGCAGGACCATGCTGGCTGAGTCAGGATTGCCTAAGATGTTCTGGGCTGAGGCAATCAACACTGCATGCTATACTCAAAATAAATCCATGCTGAACAAATAACATGCTTAGACCCCCTATGAGACATGGAATAAGAGGAAGCCTCGTATATCTTATTTCCATATATTTGGGTGTAAGTGCTTCATCCTCAACAATGGGAAGACCCAATTAAAGGCTTTTGATAGCAAGTCTGATGAAGGAATATTCTTAGGATATTTTGAAGTCAGTAAGGCTTTCAGAGTCTATAATTGTAGGACCCTTGTTGTGGAGGAATCACCACATATTGTATTTTATGAATCTGCTACTGAGTCTAGGGTAAAAGTGTTGGATCCTGACTCCGAGGAGGTCACAACGAGAGTGACAAGGCTGAGCTTAAAGAATCAACCAGATCCTAAGGTCAAGGCAGTGCCTATTCCATGCTGGGATGATGACGAAGATTAGGATGATGATGCAAAGACCACTCCTAAACCGAGCACATCAGGGACAGTTGAGCCTTAGACTGAGGAACAAGCTCAACCAGAGGTAAGTACCGTCAATGAAGATGTGGTCGCAGCTGAGATGGTCACTGAGTCACCATATCAAGGGGGAATCAATGTCCCTAACATTGAGATGGTAAATCCCTTTGGTATAATGTAACGACCCGAAACTAAATTAGGGGTTTCATGATTTATTTTTATTGTGTTTACATGAAATATTTGATTTAAATATATGTGTGTTCAAGTTTCTAATTTTTCAGGTGACAGATGAGCATTCGAGCCGAAAATCCCTACTAGCACTTTTTGAGCTTTATCCGTAAAATGGGTCGACTTTTTAAAATAAAAAATTAAAGAATTTAAAATGATAAATAAGAAAATTTATATGAACCACAAAAAGCATATGAATTTAACGGTATGTTTGAATTAAATTTTGGAACCAAAAGCCGAATCGAAAAATATCAAAAATACACTGTCGAAGCCAAAATCGCATCTAGAAGGGACTACCATAAATGGCAGCCCCAAATCTGATAGAAATATCCACTCATTAAGTCCCATACTCAAGTGAAGTCTCATGATGATATGAGAATTAATGACTAAGCCTAGCCCTACACACTCAACCATCATTATCTTGCATTTAAGACACCCAATGTTAATCCTTCACTCCTCCCTCTCCCCTTCTATAAATACCAACATCTAACCCTCATTCTTTATCTTGCAAACACACAAGAGAAGCTTAGAGAGAGAGAGAGAGAGAGAGAGATAATCTTAGAGGGTCTTTGAAGAGAGGGAACCCACATCTTCTTCCAAGGCTTTTTTGGCCCAGCCCTTCTCCACCAAGGGAGAGCTTGTTCTACCCTTCTTCTACAAGTTAAGAAGACCATTGAAGCTAGATAAAGTCACCTAAATCCTTAATCCAAATAGAATTCTTCAAGGGTAAGCCCTATAAACCCATTTCTTTTAATACTTTGATCATATATTATTTTGGGCATGAAACCCTTAGAAATGGCATGTTAAGAACCTTTTCCAAGCTTAGTTAAACTGTAAGAAGGATGTATGAGGTTTGAGTTTAAGATTCCCCATAATTTTGAGCTTATATAATCGTCTATGAGAAAGTTCGACAAAGTTCGTTTGTATCCGGGTTAGCTACTGCCCCCTTTTTGATGAATCCATTTCGGACCTTTATTGATATTAAAAAATCATAATAAATTACCTGAATGTATTATTTGACGTATATAAGAAACTGTGAAATTTTGGTGATCATCTGATTTATATTGAGGGAGAATAAATTCATGGAAATGTGTATGTCTGAAACCGTACAAAACTGGGAGCAACGACTCTATTTAACCTTTTTTCCTATTTCCATTATTGATAAAATTATATACATATTTGGGGATGTTTTCCTTTCTGTTTTTTAAGACATATCCAAAATTCGTAATGTTTTATATAGAGGAGAATGAGATATGCCTGTTTAAATTTTATATGGTAATTACTTAACTGAGGTTGATTCGTTGTTTCCAAAAAATTATTTTGCCCTTTTATAAGTGTTTAAAAATCTTATAAAAATTTAGAGATGTTCTACACTAAGTTTGAAATTCTATGTAAAATACTTGGTTAATTTTGATTAAGTTATGGATTTTTAAGTAAAACATGTACTATATGACAAACTATGTTATAAACCTATTTTCCATCAAACATCTGGTAATGTTTAAATAACATAAATGACTTAGGTTTCTAAATAAAAAATGTTAAGTTTAAGTTATCTATAACATATTCTAATTTCATGATTTTTTAATGCAACTACTGCGAGATATGATTTTTAGACTTCAATGTACACTGTTTTAACGAATGTCTTGCTGTTCTGTTTTCAAATGCAAATGTACCCTATTTTCGTTGCTCAAATGACTTGGTGACTTTAATGAAATTTGTTTCATGTCATCAGATATATAACACACTAAAATTTCATAGTTTTCAAGTAAGTATAAATGCTTTTTTTAGTTAATACATGTATGTATGTCTTTTGTTAAATAAGTAGCACTAGAAAGAAGGAATAAGTGATACTTTTATAAACATGCATATTTTAGGTATATGAATGATTTGTGTTTACTTGTCCAAGAATGTGTTTTGGTGTTTTATTTTCTTTTGAGTGTTGAACAGACCCGAAAGACCCAAAACCCCAACCTGTGGACCCGTATTGAATTAGAGTAATCTTACTACCCGAATGAACAAGTTTCAGCGCCCTCCTTGAAATTGAACGAAACCCTAAGACTGTTTTAATAGGATAATATTTCCCCTATTATCGAAAAGCCCTAAGTATGATGCGAAGTTGAGTAATAAAATAAAAGAATGAACGATGACTAAATGAGCGGACTGTGTTAGGTAAAGTGGGGTTAGCTCGGAAGCTCGGAGGTCGCCCGTATTCTAAGAAATCAAGAAGTTAAGCTTTACCTCTAAAAGTTTCCAGGTAGGTGACACTATCTGCATAGCTAGTTAATGTTATATAGACTGTTGTCAGTTTTCTGAAACAAACGTAATGAATATTAGTAAAAGACAATAATAATCTTATGAATGTGAATGCGAGTATGTAATTATTACAATGTGAGCATGCGGTATGTGAGTTGTGAACTATGTGAAAGTTGTAAGGGAAGCTGGTGGAGGGATAAGGACGGAAGGGATAAGGACGCGGTGGAGTCGCTACCGGTGCCCCCCAAACAGGGATAAGGATGTGGTTGAAAGAGTACCAGTGCCCCCAATCTTTTAGGAATAAAAATGCGGTAGAGTCGCTACCGGTGCCTCCCCCCCCAATAGGGATAAGGATGTGGTTGAAAGAGTATCAGTGCCCCCATATTTTTAGTGACAAGGACGCGGTGGAAATGCCACCGGTACCCCCCATATGAATAAGAAAGGAGATTGATGAGCCTTTGATCCATATGATTGATGGGCCTTTTGGCCATATGAATGGTAGGCCTTCGGGACATATGAATGTTTTGTTCTAAATTTGTGTTTATAAGTTTTATGTTAAAGAAAATGAATATACACGATCAAGAATTATAATGAACCAACTGAAAAGTGAAAATCTTAAAGGTATTATTATTTTGGATCTCCTGACAATCTGTATAACAACATACAAGTTACCCACTGAGATTTTATCTCACGCCCCTCTCTAAACATTTTCAGGTTATGATGCTGAGGTTCGGGAGCTGCCGTAGATTATTACTTCCCACTCCCGCTTATTAATTAAATTAACTGCTTTTATCAAGATTGAGATAATATGCTATTTTAATACTACTATTAATCTTTTGTCACTAATGCCTCGAGAGTCATACCCAGGACTCGTCGGGATGTTTCCTTATTAATTAATGTGTTGATGATTTTTATTAAGTAACAAACTGATGTTTTTCAAATAAATTTCATGTTAAGTTCTTCCGCTGCATCTATATGATTATGTTTATTATTTTATCTATTATAAGAAATTTTCTTGCTCAGTTTTTATGGTTCACTAAGTGATGACTCGGGTTTAGGAAGTTGTGACCTCAAAGGTCAACTTTCTGAATTCCGGGGCGTTACAAGTGGTATCAGAGCCTATGTTCAAAACTTCGGACCAAATGATTTATTTTTCTTTATTTCAAAATTTTCAATTAGTATAGTAGGTACATTTTATAAACTTCAAAAATTAAATATCATTAGTGGGAAGGTTATCTATAACGAGCATACCGGAAAAACCTCAAGGTATGTGATGTCTTATGAGAAATCGAATAACAAAACCCTTACAAATAAGAAAACCAAAAATGAAAGAAAGAACATGAAAAACTTATGAGGACAAGTGCTTGAATTTCATACTATTTGCGCATGTAGGTGAAATTACTTGATTATTCATGTTATACTATTCTATGACGTCGTTTTCTCTAGCGAGCAAAGTTTTTATGTCGTGTATAGTATTACTATTTTCTTTTCTTTTCTTCCTTAGTATTCCATTACAGACCTTAGATCTATTTTAGGTTGAGAATTATAACATATAGGCACAACTACTTGACAATACAGTAGTCTAAGTTCGAGACCCAAATGGTTTTGTGGCGCTCCTTATCTAGCTGTCGAGAAAGAGCCATCGACGAAGACATGGTGAATACGGATCAGAAGGACCAGTCAATCTCCCAAATGGACCCTGACAGACATGACATTGAGACAGGACCTAGTCACCTTCATGGATCCTTTGCCAACTAGTACATGTTTGAATTTTGGTAGTTGCGGAAATAATCTCCCGGTAGTAGCCGGATGACCCTTATCGTTGCGAACTAAGATATTTTGTGGATTGACTTAGACTCCAACCTTTTGGTAGCTCGAGCAATTTCTTTTGTAGCAGCCTCGCAGCCTACACAGTTTGACTTATTATGTATATATTGACTACTTTTAATGTTATTTTTATAGATTTTTGAAGTCTCGCATATTCTGATTTTCGTTGGAGACCCGTTTCTCTCTGTTTAACTTTGAGAACTCGTTTTTCTCTTTCCAATTATGTATACTTACTACAGTCTCACGTGCTTTATTCCATGGGATATTCGATTCTATCTGTTATGTTTATCTTATGTTTGCATCGTGTGTCATTATTTTCCTTAACATGCATCGTCGTAGCTCGTTACCGTGTTGCTGATCATGACAGTATGTTCCGGTTTTTGTGTGCACCCCTGCATGATTGAGTTAATACCATGGTGTTAAATGTTGGATTCTTTTGTTTTGAATTTTATCATACCTATATAAATTAATCTATTTTTCAATTATTCGTTGCTTGGTACCTAGTTGTTTAGATTTCATTCCTTGTGTCTAAGAAGTTGAGAAATTTTGGGAATAGGAAGTATCAAAGGAGAAAGTTTAAGGTAAGTATTATACCTATGTGTTCAATAAGAATCCAAGATGTAGTATATGAGTAAGGACGAAATATAATGGACTATAAATATGGATCAAACTTGACCTTAACATTAAGATTTTGGCATAACCTTGGGAATAGGCTAGTATCAAAACATAAGATGCTTAGCTAGGTGGACCAAGGAAACCACCTTCTTGTCGAGAGAAAATTTTGCACAAAGTTTGAGGAAGAATAATTTGAGGATAACTCTATATTAATTGATAGAGTCTCACTAATGAATTAGTACTATTACAAAGGTTGTTAAACGAAATGTTCATATGGGTTGACACACCACCGATAGGGTAGCCGGTTTTATTAATGAGGAAAATACTTATTAAGTTGTACAAAAAATTCTCACCTCTTTTTTTCAAACTACAACTTTATCATTTCCACTCGACTCATTCAACGGTCGTAAACGGTAATAAACGACCATATTTTCGAAAATTTTACTCTATAAATACCTCATTTCACTCCCATCTCTAAGCACCCTTCTTTGAATTTTTATTAACATAACCGATATGAGTAAACTCTTCCTCACCATTATTACTTTTGTTTACGTCCTCATGCTCATTGGTTGTTATAATGCGAAAGAGAAATTTAGTGCACCTCTCGTACTTACCACGATACTCGTTGCGTATTTTTTAGTTTTCGCTTGGGGAGTAAATTTTTTATGATTTATATGTAATGCCTTGAGGTATGAATAAAAGATCTTTCGATTGTATCGTTTATTTTTCTTCATTTACTCTCGTCTTTGAGTAGAGCTCTAAATATTTACGCATCTATTGCTTCTTTAGATAAACGTTTCCCTTATTTCTATAAAAAAATGATTTAATGCTTGATGTAAGAGGTTAAGGTTACTATCGACAAGATTAAGATTCGACTAATAAAATATGAGTACGAATTTGGGAAAAGATAGCGAAAGTAAGGATCACAATATTCCTCGAGGAGACAAATTTCATAGGGAGTACCGAATGTTTAAGAAGAACAAGTGAATGTTGGGGACGAAATTCTTTTTAAGAGGGGAAGGATGTAATAGTCGAACCAGAATTTCTAAGGATATTTATGTGATTAAATGCAATGTGCATTTTTCTGGAAATATTTATATTTGTTGGCTACAACATATTAAAAAATCAAGGTGTTTTGATGAAGGAAACGAGATAAATGAATTTTTAAAATATGTGTTATATATCTGTGAATAAAAAAAGAAGAAGAAGATATTATTCCTATGTTCCTGTTCATAAGAAAATTATGAAAAACTTATCATACCTTCCTTGGATGTTAGTCTATGACTACAAAATTTATGAGCATCAGACATAAAATGAAGGAGAAACAAAATCTCAAAAATCACGTATATTAAGCCGAACCAAACAGTGAGGACTATAATTAAGGATCTAAGTCTAAGTCGTGACATAACTTATAAAGAAGTACATGTGACCATTTTTGGGAAGAAAATTTCACCTTTTAAGGAATCGGGAAATTCCTTTAGTACTAGTACAATGGAGCCGACACGGAAAAGAAAGAGCCACTTGGGAAAGAGAGGAAAATATATTAGCTAAATACCCGCAAAGCCTTTAGGATAACTAAGTAAATTTCGAGGACAAAATTTCTTTTAAGGGGTGTAGGATGTAACGACCCGAAACCAAATTAGGGGTTTCATGATTTAATTTTATTGTGTTTACATGAAATATTTGATTTAAATATATGTGTGTTCAAGTTTCTAATTTTTCAGGTGACAGACGAGCATTCGAGCCGAAAAACCCTACTAGCACTTTTTGAGTTTTATCCGTAAAATGGGTTGACTTTTTATAATAAAAATTTAAAGAATTCAAAATGATAAATAAGAAAACTTATATGAACCACAAAAATCATACGGATTTAACGGTATGTTTGAATTAAATTTTGGAACCAGAAGTCGAACCGAAAAATATAAAAAATACATTGTCGAAGCCAAAATCGCGTCTAGAATCGGGACTACCATAAATGGCAGCCCCAAATCTGATAGAAATCTCCCCCCATGAAGTCCCATACTCAAGTGCAATCTCATGATGATATGAGATTTAATGACTAAGCCTAGCCATACACACTCAACCATCATTATCTTGCATTTAAGACACCCAATGTTAACCCTTCACTCCTCCCTCTCCCCTTCTATAAATACCAACATCCAACCCTCATTCTTTATCTTGTAAACACACAAAAGATGCTTAGAGAGAGAGAGAGAGAGAGAGAGTGAGTGAGAGAGAGAGAGAGAGAGAGAGAGAGAGAGAGAGAGAGAGAGAGAGAGAGAGAGAGAGGGAGAAAGAGAGAGATAGTTTTAGAGAGTCTTTCAAGAGAGGGAACCCACCTGTTCTTCCAAGGCCTTTTTGGCTAAGCACTTCTCCACCATGAGAGAGCTTGTTCTACCCTTCTTCTACAAGTTAAGAAGACCATTGAAGTTAGGGAAAGCCACCCAAATCCTTAATCCAAAGAGAATTTTTCAAGGGTAAGCACTATAAACCAATTTCTATTAATACTTTAATGATATAATGTTTTGGGCGTGAAACCCTTAGAAATGGCATGTTAAGAACCTTTCCCAAGCTTAGTTAAACTGTAAGAATGATGTACGAGGTTTAAGTTTAAGATTCCTCACAATTTTGAGCTTATATGATCGTCTATGAGAAAGTTCGTTTGTATCCGGGTTAGCTAATGCCCCCTTTTTGAAGAACCCATTTTGGACCTTTATTGATGTTGAAAAATTATAAAAAATTACTTGAATGTATTATTTGATGTAAATAAGAAACTGTGAAAATTTGGTGATCATCTGATTTATATTGATGGAGAATAAATTCATGGAAATGTGTATGTCTGAAACCGTGCGAAATTGGGAGCAGCGACTCTATTTAACCTTTTTTTTTCCTATTTTCAATATTGATAAAATTGTATAAAAATTTGGGGATTTTTCCCTTTCTGTTGTTTAATACATATCCAAAATTCATAGTGTTTTATATAGAGGATGATGAGATATGCCTGTTTAAATTTTATGTGGTAATTACTTAACTAAGGTTGATTCATTGTTTCCAAAAATTCATTTTGCCCTTTTATAAGTGTTTAAAAATCTTAGAAATATTTAGAGATGTTCTCTACTAAGTCTGAAATTTTATGTAAAATACTTGTTTAATTTTGATTAAGTTTACAATAAGTAATAGATTTTTAAGTAAAACATGTACTGTATGACAAACTATGTTATAAACATGTTTCCCATCAAACATCTGGTAATGTTCCATAATACAAATACTTAGGTTTCTCTATAAAAAATGTTAGCTTTTATGTTATCTATAACATATTCAAATTTTATGATTTCTGAATGCAACTACTGCGAGATATGATTTTGACTTTAATGTACACTGTTTTAACGAATGTCTTGCTGTTCTGTTTTCAAATGCAAATGTACCCTATTTCCATTGCTCAAATGACTTGGTGCCTTAAATTAAATTTGTTTCATGTCATCAGATATATAACATACTAAAATTTCATAATTTTCCAGTAAGTATAAATGCTTTTTTTAGTTAATACATTTATGTATGTCTTTTGTTAAATAAGTAGCACTAGAAAGAAGGAATAAGTAATACTTTTAAAAACATGCATGTTTTAGGTATATGAATGATTTGTGTTTACTTGTCCAAGAATATGTTTGGATGTTTTATTTTCTTTTGAGTGTTGAACAGACCCGAAAGACCCAAAACCCCAACCTGTGGACCCGTATTGAATTAGAGTAATCTTACTACCCGAATGAACAAGTTTCAACGCCCTCTTAGAACTTGAACGAAACCCTAAGACTGTTTTAATAGGATAATGTTTCCCCTATTATCGAAAAGCCCTAAGTATGATGCAAAGTTGAGTAATAAATTAAAAGAATGAACGATGACTAAATGAGCGGACTGTGTTAGGTAAGGTGGGGTTAGATCGGAAGCTCAGAGGTCGCCCGTGTTCTAAGAAATCAAGAAGTTAAGCTTTACCTCTAAAAGTTTCCAGGTGGGTGACACTATCTGTATAGCTAGTTAATTTTATATGGACTGTTGTCAGTTTTATAAAACAAACGTAATGAGAGTAAAAGACAATAACAATCTTATGAATGTGAATGCGAGTATGTAATTATTACAATGTGAGCATGTGGTATGTGATTTGTGAACTATGTGAAAGTTGTAAGGGAAGATGGTGGAGGAATAAGGACGGAAGGGATAAGGACGCTGTGGAGTCGCTACCGGTGCCCCGCAAATAGGAATAAGGATGTGGTTGAAAGAGTATCAATTCCCCCAATCTTTTAGGAACAAGGATGCGGTAGAGTCGCTACCGGTGCCCCCCCAATAGGGATAAGGATGTGGTTGAAAGAGTACCAGTGCCCCCATGTTTTTAGGGACAAGGACACGGTGGAAATGCCACCGGTGCCCCCCATATGAATAAGAAAGGAGATTGATGGGCCTTTGAGCCATATGATTGATGGGCCTTTGGGCCATATGAATGATGGGCCTTCGGGCCATATGAATGTTTTGTTCTAAATTTGTGTTTATAAGTTTTATGTTAAAGAAAACGAATATACACGATCAAGAATTATAATGAACCAACTGAAAGGTGAAAATCTTAAAGGTATTATTATTTTGGATCTCCTGACAATCTGTATAACAGCATACATGTTACCCACTGAGATTTTATCTCACGCCCCTCTCTAAACATTTTCAGGTTATGATGCTGAGGTTCGGGAGCTGCCGTAGATTACTACTTCCCACTCCCGCTTTTTAATTAAATAAATTGCTTTTATCAAGATTAAGACAATATGCTATTTTAATACTACTATTAATCTCTCGTATTAATCCTTCAAGGTTATAAATATCATACAAAAATTATATTCTAATTCTAATTCTACCTGTATAATATAAAGAGTCAAAAGATATTTAAATCATCATTATTTATTTATTTATTAAAATCAACATTCATATCATCTTAGAGTAACCGTTTGACTAAGATATTGACAAGTCATAAGTTAATCTTCAGCTAACTGAGCGGAAATTAAGGATACAAAAAAAGAAAGAAATTATCATTTCCCCAACACAAACAATATTTAGAGTATGCAAAGAAGACAATTGAGGATAATTTGGTTGATGATAGTTTGCGATCATAAGTGGCTTTGATGTCATTCAAAGTCATATTTTGTGTTCTCTATCCCCATAAAGAGGTCAACTGGATTTTACATGATCTCAAAAAGAAATTATTGGGACATTGTCAGTTTTGATTAAGATCCCAAAGCCCCTGAAAAGATCATTTGCCTTTTGTTTGTCTTTGTCAGGCTAGTCTTGGTTAGGTTTTGTACTTAGTCATTTTACACTTCACAGGTACTCAGTAAGAGGGGCACTTACTGATGACGATCAAGACTTGGAGCCTGAAGATGATTTACCATCCTGGACTTATGGCAGTCTTCTAAGCTGGCTGAGTAAGTCTCAGTGATGAAGAGTATGACCCTGAGGTCATTTACTACTCAGTCCTGAAGGGAACATGAGGATATTGAGTTTATGGGAAGACTTGGAGTAGAGCCAAGCAATGCAAAAGGAATGTCAGTGTTAGGACAAGACCGGTGAGCTCAAGACAAAAAGAACTTAATAAGACAAACCTGAAGCCAGGAATAAGTTCTGACACTCTCACCAACCTGATGACGTGGACCAATCTGGGAAGGACACGCACGTACGGAACCTGACAAGAAGACTGACTTCAGACTACATTTTAAACGGGCAAGCATTTAATGTGCATTTAATGCGACTACCTAATTCCATGCAAAGGACGGCTGCTGCATGAAGATATGTCCGTTTGAAGCCACTCTACATAGATGACAAGAAAGGCTATCTCTCCAACGGATAGTTTTTCAAATCACCTATAAATACAGAAGGCCTTGAACCCATTCAAGGTTACGGGAAATTTCCAAGCCAGAAATTACTCAAACTCTCAAGCATTCAAAAGCATTCACCCTTAGAAGAAGCACTCGAAACCATCTAAATTTCCCAAGTGTTTCTTAGCTACTGAGAGTTATTCTGTATTCCAAAGAGCGAACTAGCATTATCTTAAGCTTAGAGAGATTATCCAACCCTTAGCATAGCTTTGCCTTGTAAGGATAATCTCAACTTAGTTGGAGTCTAAACTGAAACCAAAACCCTAAGTTAGGTTTGTTGGGAGTAAGTCAGTTAGTGAGTTAGTAAGAGGAGTTGTATAGATCAGTGAGGTTAGCTGGTCTTGGTGCACCTTGGCACGTTAAAAACAAGAATCCCTTGTGTGGATTTCCTATTAAATCAGGCCGTGGATGTAGGAGCTTGAGTCTCTGAACCACGTTAAACTCCTTGTGTTCTTATTGCTTTGATATTGCGTATACCTACCATATTACTTTTTCATTCATAAGCATTTGGTTTATCAGGCCTAAATCAATCAGCCTGATCCGTAAAAGGAGCACTGCCCTACTAATCACTATTCAGAATTGAGTAAACAAGTTTTTCAGAAAACAAACTAAACAAGACTTTAAACTATCAGGGCTCACACATTTCCGCACTGAACTTGAACTGATAGTTAGCCAACTGACCCTCACCTCTGTGTAGTCAGTAGGTGTATTATCAGCTCCTAGTTCTTTATCACTCTGAGTAAAGGGGACTCAGTAAGGTTTTAAGTTTGAAAAATTGGTATACGTGTATGTATTCCCCCCCATACACGTATTCCTCAGTCTTGTACCGGGACCAACAAGTGGTATCAGAGCAGTGGTTCAAAAGACCACTGACTTTGAATACTAATTGTTTCAGAGGAGAAACTGTTGGTGGTCACTGAACAGATCTGAGTTTGCTTTTCATAAAATTTGCATCATCATGACTTCGAGGAGACTTTTAGCTTCGTTACCTGAATTCTCTGTATCTAACTTTGTCTATTGGAAGTTCAGATTAGAAGCGCATCTTAATGCCATCCATGACCAGATGCCGCGTGTTCTCAGTGAGGGACCAATCAAGATCACTATTCCCAATGTTAGAGGATTGGGATATGAGCATCTTGAGATTGGCGTGCAGGTTCCGAAAGAAAGGAAAGACATGACCAACGATGAAATCAAGATGGTGGGACTGGACAACGTTGCCAGAAATATCATTTTGCATACGGTGCCCTTCGAGGAGTCAGCTAGGCTGATGAACTTAAAGACGGCAAATGAGGTTTGGGATGAGCTGACCAGGATGTGTGAGGGGTCAGAAAAGATAAAGGAGAACAAGAGAAACATTGCCATTCAGAAGTTCGAAGCGTTCGAGATGCTGCCCGATGAGATAATCGATCAGATGGAGTTAAGGTTCATCAAGTTGATGAATGAGTTGGTGATGCTGGACAAGGATGTCCCAAAGAGAGATGTTGCTTCAAAGATCCTGAATGCCCTTCACTCAGGATATGAGTAACATAACTTCTGTTTTACTTTTTTCAGAGCTAAAGGTACTGGAATTTGATCTTAATAAAAGAAAGAAGAAAGTTCAGCCAGAAGAGGAAGAAAAGAAGAAATCTCCTGAGAAAAGTGTGGCCTTCAAGACCAGGTCTGAACCTGTTGAGTCTTCATCAAAGTCACTGATGGAGATGAGCAAGGAAGAACTTGCTGATGAGTACAACCTGATGGCCAGATGCTTTAATAAGCTTAATTCCAGGTTTGGTCGTTATAAGAAATTTTATCAGGACTCACGTGACAGGAAACCTGAAGGAACCCACCAAAGCTCAAGGAGATATGAGGAAAGAAGGAACACTGACCAGAGGAGAGATCGTGGCGAAGAAAGAAGATATTCAGATCCAAACCCGATCGCAGAGATGAACAGGGACGTACTCATGATGACAAGCACTCAGGAAAGACTGAAAGCTCATCAAGACAGAGGGAACCTGACTCAAGGAGGAACCCTGAACCAAGGAGAGAAAGAGGAGATGAGCAACCAACATGTTACAACTGTAACAAGAGCGGGTGTTGGGATATGTTTTAGTTTTGATAATTTTCCAAAACAACATGTAATAGGTTTGAAAGCAGTCAGGATAGTATCCTTTATTTCAGGTCAGGCTAGATTAGCTTTCAGTAGAATAGGCTGTTCAGTTGAGGGGGAACTCAGTGAGGGGGAACTCAGCAACACAGCCTGAAGATATCAAGATGACACCCAGAAGAACTGACTGAAGTCATGCTTGCAACCTGAACCAGAAGAGAAGCCTGAAGGATGTCCCACTGAGTGTAAACCGGGCTGATCTAAGCTAAGCCAGGTGGACCACTCAGTGAAGAGCATGATCAGGAGGATTAGTGCTGCACCAAGTAGGCCCTGAAGGTGTCAGGCTACTGTGGTCAGGGAAGTTTGTCATTCAGCCTTATGACAAACTTCTTGGAATGATCTTCAAACAGTCTCTGAAGGACAACTACACTGAAGACGTTCAGTCCACTGAAGATCATCAGTCAGTGAAGGAGGAAGCTACCTAAAGTCAGTGGGTCTTAGTCAAACCCACTGAGTCAAAGATCCGTGAATCCAGGCCACGTGGACCAATCAGCACGAGGCAGCAACTCTGACACTGACAAAGGCCGAATTCCAAGAAAAGTGGTTGAAACCATTAATTGTATGGATTCAAATGTAATTTCCTCCAACGGTTACATTTGAATCCACACTATAAATACAAGTTCATAGCTTCGTTGTAAAGTGTGTGAAAGAAGAAAATAAACACCTACAAGCTGTGAGGGTGTGTTAGTTGTTACGGAGTCATAAGGAAGTGTTACACACCCACGACACTGACCTTTAGGGTTATCACTTATATTCATTGAGTGTAAAGCTTGTAACTCTTAGCTTAGAGAGGTTTTCCTAATCTTAGCTTTAAGGCTAACACATTGTAAAGGAAAACATCACCTAGTTGGAGAAAACCAAACCAAACTAAACCCTTTCAGAAGATTGTTAGGTTTGTAGTGAGGTGATGAGAGGCAACCCAGGGAGTGGCGTGAGTCCAGTTGTAAGTGCACCTTGGCACGTTAAAAACAAGAATCCCAAGTAGTGGATTTCCTGTTAAATCAGGCCGTGAATGTAAGAGCTTGAGTCTCTGAACCACGTTAAACTGAGCGTTGTTTATTGTCTAAGCACTTGCTAATTATTTGTAGTGTATGCTCTCTGAGTGTACTTGGAAAGTTTGAAAAGAAGATTAGCTAAGTATTTTAGTCAGGGAGAACCAATCTCACTGACAAGCTTAGGCTAGCACTCGAGAGTTCAGTTTCTCGAGTCACTGCCTTGTTGAGAGCCTGAGCTTTCAAGTCTCATCTCTGACTTGATAGCTCTGACTCTCAGCAACGCAGTGACTTGAGTATTCCGTCACTGAACTCAGTCAGGGTGCAAGCTATGCTTTTTAACGCACTCGAGAGTTCAGCATCTCAAGCCACTGTCCTTGCTCAGAGCATGAGACTCCAAGCCTTCTCACTGACTTGATAACTCAGCCTCTGAGCAGAGCAGTGACTTGAGTATTACTCACTCTTGCTGAACTCCCTGAGGAAAAGTTTTTAAAAAAAAAATTTGCTCCTGAATTCCCATTTTGTCCTTCGAAAACGGGACCATCAGCGGGCACTATCAGTATGACTGTCCGAAGCTGAGTGCAAGGGAAAGAAAGGACAGGAGGGCCAAGAGAGACCAGAGATTTGCTGACCGGAGAGCTATGCTCGCTGAGGATGCAACTGACTCTGATGGTCCTGAGGAAAGGTCACCTGAACTCTTTTCTGATGATGAGTACGATGATGTTTGCCTGATCGCAAGGGAGGAACCTAAGGTAACATCTAACTCTGTATGTGGTTCCTAAACTGGTCAAAATCCTGAGCTAAGCTCAGAGCCAGTCAGAGAAATGAACTTTCAGATCTGCCTGGATCAATTGATGGTTAATTTCTCCAGATTGCAGGAAACTAATGTCTTCTTGGTAGAGGAGAACAAGAAATTGAGTACTGAGGTTCAAAACCTGAATGATCAACTCACTCAGTCTGAACTTAAAGAATCAGCTCAGATTGTGAGCATAACTCAGGAGATTGATTTAATCAATGCTGAGCGTATCCCAAGAGAGAAAATTCTGAAGGAACTGGCTGATGAAGAGTTGGTCAGGAAGGAAGAACTGAAAGTACTTAAGAGTAAGTTTGATGACCTCTTTACCAGACATGAAATCCTGAAAAATAGTGAGGACTCTCTCAAGAAAAAGGTTGCAGCAATGAATAAATCCTTAGTGGATAGAGAGGAAATAAATAGCAGCCATATGCTTGGGAATGAGAAAAAGGGACTTGGATATGTTCCTAAGAAATCCTCACAAGGTCAATCTCATGTTGCGTCAGGGAGCAACACTGAGAGGGTATTTGTTCAGGCAGGCCAGAGTGCACCCAAGGTTGTACTCCAGGCCCGTCAAACTGATAAGGGCAAGAAAACTGTTGACACAATCAAGGTTTTCCCTAAGGTAGCTAAGCCAAAACCCAAGGGAAAGGCAAAGCAACCTAAGGAGGCCCCTGAGAGCTCAGACCAGGGAAAGCCTCAGTGAAAGCAGAGGAAGACTCAAGCCAAGAGCCCTCTGACTGGTCAGCGAGGGTACCATCATGCTTGGCAATACCAACAGGGAAGGCCAAACATGATGACACCCCCATGGTTTTAGCATCCTGAGGCCTTTAACTGTTTCTCATTCCCTCACTTGCCTAGGGGGAATAGAACACAGGGCCCTTATCAAGAACAAGGCCCAAGACCTGCTGCACCCAGACCTAGGAAGAACAGGAAGCCAGCCCAAAAGGCACCCACTCAGGCTCCTGTGAAGCCTAAGTCTAGCACTCATACACCATCTTCCTCTCAGGCAAAGAAGAAGAAAGTTCTGTATGTTGATGTTTCAGGGAGACAGATTTACCACTCTGAGACAATAAGGGTTGTTAAGCAAGTCTGGATCCCGAAGGGTACAACTGACACAATAGGACCCAACACCCAATGGGTACCTAAAGCCTGATTTGATTGTAGGCGGCTGTGGATGACAACAAGAGGAGAGGAGACTCTATCAAAGCTGTTTGGTACCTAGACAGTGGTTGCTCAAGGCACATGACTGGAATGAAGAGTCTTCTCCAAGAATACCAAGCTAAAGATGGTCCACATGTAACCTCTGGTGATAACTCAAAAGGTGTTACTAAAGGTTTTGGTGTCTTAATAATAGGTACAGTCAGAGTGGAAAATGTATCCTTTGTGGAAAAGGGTTCAGTGTTGAGTTCTCATCAAATATATGTTTAGTCAAGGACAAATTAACACAAGTGCTTCTATCAGGTATCAGGAAAGGTAATGTTTATCTCGCTGACTGGAGCATCACTATCCCTTATACTTGTTTTGTTGCTAAAAGCTCTCTAGAGCTCAGTTGGTTATGACATAAAAGATTAAGCCACCTGAACTTCAAGATTCTTAACAAAATTTCTAGACAGTCACTCGTTGAAGGTCTACCTAATGAAGTTTTTAGCAAAGATCATGTGTGCAAAGCTTGTCAGGAAGGGAAGCAGGTCAGAACATCATTCAAAGAGAAAGCTTCTCATTCCACTGACAGGATTCTTCAGCTCTTGCACATGGATTTATTTGGTCCCATAACGCCTGTGAGTATGAATGGTAGAAAATATACCCTTGTGGTTATTGATGATTACTCTATATATACTTGGGTTATTTTCTTATTGAATAAGAAAGAGACACAGGTGAAGCTTCCAGAGTTGCTCAGGAGACTCAGCAATGAGAAGAATCAGTCCATTACTAAGATCAGATCTGACAAGGGCACTGAATTTATAAATTCATATATTTCTGACTTTTGTAATGAACTTGGTATAGCTCATGAGACTTCTGCAGCTAGAACTCCATAGCAGAATGGTGTCGCTGAAAGGAGGAACATGACACTGAAGGAAGCTGCTAGGACCATGCTGGCAGAGTCAGGGTTGCCCAAGAAGTTCTGGGCTGAGGCAATCAACACTGCATGCTACACTTAGAACAGATCCATGCTAAACAAACAACATGCATAGAGTCCATATGAGAAATGGAATAAAAGGAAACCTCGTATTTCTTATTTTTATGTATTTGGTTGTAGGTGCTTTATCCTCAACAATGGGAAGACCCAATTGAAAGCCTTTGATAGCAAATCTGATGAAGGAATATTCTTAGGGTATTCTGAAGTTAGTAAAGCCTTCAGAGTTTACAATTGTAGGACCCTTGTTGTGGAAGAATCACCACATGTTGTTTTTGATGAATTTGCTAATGAGTCAAGGATAAAAGTGTTGAATCCTGACACTGAGGAGGTCACAAGGAGTGTGACAAGGCTGAGCTTGAAGAATCAATCTGATCCAAAGGTCAAAACTGTGCTAATTCCAAGACGGGATAATGATGATGATTAGGATGATGAATCAAGTGCCACTCCTAAGCCCAGCACATCAGGGATTGTTGAGCCTCAGACTGAGGAACAGGCTCAACCTGAGGTAAGTACCGTCTATGAAGATGTTGTTGCAGCTGAGACGGTTCCTGGGTCACCTCATCAAGGGGGAATCAATGTCCCTGACATTGAGCTTGTTAATCCCTTTGGTATAGACTCAGGATCATCCCCTTCTGTTCAATTTCCTGAATTTTATGAGCCTGTAGACACTAACATTGCAGGTACTTCAGGAACAACTCCTGGCAAGAGAACATGGCTAGAGGATCATCCCATTGATCAAATCATTGGTGATCCAACTGAGGGAGTCAGGACCAGACGGTTCCATGGTGAGAGCACATTATTCAGTTGCTTTCTCTCTGAGCAAGAGCCTCAGAACATTGAAGAAGCTCTCACTGACTCGAACTGGATCATTGCCATGCAAGAGGAGTTGAATCAGTTCACAAGGAATCAGGTTTGGGAACTGGTAGATAGACCAAGGCATCAAGGAGTAATTGGTACCAAGTGGGTCTTCAAGAACAAGAAGGATGAGAATGGTGTTGTGGTAAGGAACAAGGTTAGACTGGTTGCAAAAGGGTATTGTCAATCTGAAGGAATAGACTACGATGAGACTTTTGCTCCAGTGGCTAGGTTGGAAGCTATCAGATTGTTCCTTGCATATACAACATATAAGAAGTTCAAGGTGTATCAAATGGATGTCAAGAGTGCCTTCCTGAATGGTGTACTCAATGAAGAGGTATATGTTGAACAACCTTCCTGGTTTGAGGTTGGAGATAGAGTATACCATTTTAAGAAAGCACTCTATGGACTTAAGCAAGCACCAAGAGCTTGGTATGATACCCTCTCTCAATTCCTGACAGACCATGGGTTCAAGAAGGGAACTGTGGATAGGACATTGTTCAGGATCACTGAAGGTGATGACATTCTCTTGGTCCAGATTTATGTGGATGACATAATATTTGGATCACCAAATCATCAACTCTGTGAGAAATTCTCTAAGCTGATGACTGGTAAATTTGAGATGTCAATGATGGGAGAGATGAACTTCTTCTTAGGATTGCAGGTCAAGCAGACTGATCAAGGTATCTTCATTAATCAGGCCAAGTATACAAGAGACTTGATTCATAAGTTTGGTGTTCAGAACAACAATCCAGCCAGGATCCCTATTAACACAAATTGGAAGATGGATCCTGACACTGAAGGGACTTCAGTGAATCAGACTGAGTACCGAGGGCTGATAGGTTCTTTGTTGTACCTGACTGCAAGTAGGCCTGACATTACGTTTGCAGTTGGTGTGTGTGCTATGTATCAGTCTGATCCCAAGAAAAATTATTTGGAGGCTGCTAAGAGGATACTTAAGTATTTGAAAAGGACAGTCAATTTGGGACTATGGTATCCTTCAGATGACAACTTATAACTGACAGGTTATTCACAATAGATTGGAGGTTGTAGAATTGATAGGAAATCAACCTCAGGGACATGTCAGTTTTTGGGAAGTAAGTTGATCTCGTGGTTTAGTAAGAAGCAGAATTCAGTGGCTACATCCACAACTGAGGCTGAGTATATGGCTGCAGGTAGTTGTTGTGCTCAGATTTTATGGTTGAGGCAACAGTTGAGGGACTACCAAGTATTTACTAATGAGGTTCCAATCTATTGTGACAACAATAGTGCTATAGCGATTACTCAGAACCCAATGCTTCACACAAGGTGTAAGCATGTGGACATTAGGCATCACTTCATTCGAGATCACGTGGAAAAGAAGGACATTAGGATGGAGAAGATACACACTGACAGGCTAAGAGCTAACATCTTGACTAAGCCGTTGGCTGAAGCAAGGTTTATGGAACTGTCAGTGGAGTTAGGACTCTTAGATCCGGGAGAATAGTCAGTGTAGGGTTCTAGGGAGAAATCAGGCCAGACTCGACTCAACGAGGTATCAGGGTGCTACAATGTCTCCCTGACAGGTATGAGTTCTATCCTGACTCTTGTGAATACCAAGCGTCTCCCTGAGTCCTTCGTCCTGAAAATCTTTATTAAATGCATTCCGTTTTCATTAAAATCGCGCCTTTTCATATTTAAACCCACGCGCAACGGAGCATTTAATGCTTCAGTTACTTTTTCATATACGTGTCCGTTTTATACGGAATATGACTGACTTGGGTAATTGATTGAAATTGAGATTAATCCTGGCCCTTCATTTCAAAACCTTTCAAATTCAGGAATTAATCTCAACCCCACATCTGAGTAACTGACTTCGTCTTATCAATCAATAGTGCCATTGGAGGTCTTTACGCAAACACAAAGCACATCTGCACATTGAGTATTCTCTTGCTCAAAATATTCACAGATTTCCTAAAAACCTCTACGTCTCTCAAAATCAATGGCACTTCTTAATTCCAACTGGACAACAGACAAGCTCGAGGATGTTGTCAATAACAAGCTGGTACACATGGAGCAAGTCATCTCCATAGAAGGTGCCTGTCTTACAGTGGAGGAATTCAAGCCTATTTTTAATTGGATTTCCAAAGCTGGGTTGGAAACATAATTCACCATGCGTCTCCTCTCTATACTTCCAAGGACGGTTGTAGAAGCCTACCTCAACATGTTCCTGCGTAAGGAAGAACTCTTCACGAAGATAACTGCACTCAAGCCGGCGGGGGAGAAGGACGGCGACGGTGAACCTCTCTATAACTCAGAGGTGGTTGACATTGACATTCGGAGAGCCATCAAGGAGGTCCTTGCCTTGCCATCCTCAGGAGTCAATCCCAGACTCTACAAGGAAAACTCGGAGGGAGAATTCCTTAAGAAGTGGACCAAGACTGGCTCCTCTGAGTTCAGAGCCCGTCATAACAAGAGTACTCTGAAGCCTGAGTACAGAGCTCTTGTGGACTTAGTGTCCAAAGTGGTGATGGGATCCACATGCTCTCATGAGCAGCTGAGCTTGCCCAAGCTGAGAATAATGGGGGCTATTGTCGATGGAGTGGAGGTAAACTGTGAGCAGTTCTTCATTGATCAACTTCATCAGGCTGGACTGGACAAGCTGAAGCGGGATGAGGAGAAGAAGCACGTTTCTGTCAGTGCCATCCTGCCCTTTGGAATGAGGTTGTCCATCCTTATTGCCCATGCCTGCCATGAGTACACCTTTGACTTCGAGGACAATCTTTCCTCCAAGAAGGTAATGTTTGCTTCAGTGAGTGACACTTACTCGATGCTAGGGCTGACTGATCCCAATGCTAAGGCAAAGGGTCAGGCCAAAAAACCAGCTGGAAAGGCAAAGAAAATGGCAACCAGTCTCATTAAGAGAGTGGATGAACTCTTTGAAAGGAGTAAGAAGGTTGAGGAGTCTGCTGCTGAGATAGAGGAGGCTCAGCCTGCAGTGGAGGGAGTGGAGAAGAGGAAGAAGGTGAGGTTAGTGCTGTCAGGGAAGATCACTAAATCTGGGACTGAGTCTGATCCCAAGAGAGCCAAATCTGAGGCTGAGGGAACTGACGATGATGTCAGGAAGGAGAGTGATCAGGGGGAGAGGCCCTTGAAGAGACTTAGGAAGGGAGTCAGAAAGTCTCCTGCTAAGAGGTTGCCTGTAGTGAGTGAGAGGGAGAAGTCAAGCTCTCCTAGAGCCTCTGACTTGGAGGAGGTGAGAAAATCTATCGAGACGGCTGAGTTGTTGCAGCCTGAGATAGTACCCACTCAAACACCTACTAACCCTGAAACCCAAAAACAACCCAACCCTGACCCAACACCTCAACCCACCCAATCACCCCGTACCTCAGAGCCAAACATTCCAGAGTAAGTGCCATCACCTCAGAGGCCTGACCAACCCTCAGATCCCACCATTCCCAACCCAAAAGATTTTTCTAAAGCCACTTCAAATGAAGAGGATGACTTCCTGGTTGTGGAGGAGGAAGAGTTGGATGAGCATATGGCAGGAGGCATTCTGGAGAATACCCTAAGGGGGAACGCTACTGAATGGGCCTCCAAGTGCTGGCCAAGACTGACAAAGTATGTAGAACTTGCTGCTAACGTTATTGAGCTCAAAGTCTGGTTGGAGTTTAAGCAATCCAATATGCAGGAGCAGTACATGTTAGTCGATGCTCGTGGCTGGGAGCACTGGGAGAATGAGGAGGCAAGATTATGCTCTTATTTTGGACTGACTAGCTGGCTTCAACTGCTTAACTTCGAAAACCTGAGGGAGCTAGTTAATGACTTAATGTCCAAGAGTAAGGCTAATCTTTTGTCTGATGAGGAGGGAGATAGGGATGGAGAGGATGACGAAGATGCTCAGGGTGGATCTATGGAAAAAGCTGTGGAGGAAACGGCTGAGGAGGTTGATGCGATGGTCCCTGAGTCTCAAACTCAGGAGGATGGTGTAAAAGACACTGGTGCCAAGGGTGGACCCGTGGCTGAGGATGTTTTGAACATCTCAGCTGCCGATGAGACATCCGTCGATGAAGGGATTCCCTACCCTGAGACAAGGGAGAAAGATGTTGAGGCGTCCAAGGAGACTCCCAATTCCGAGGGACAAGTTCCTGAGGTTCGAGATGGCATGGTTGAGCCTGAGCAGACGGCCATGACCACTCAACAACTGCCTTCAGTGCACCCTGAAGAGGGGACTGAGGATGCAGGGGCTGACAAGGGAAAACAGCCTGCCACTGATGAGGCCGAGGATGGTGATGAGGATGTGATCATAACTGGGGTCGGCCGAGCTGAATTCACAAGCATTGTGGAGGTCAAGAAGGAGAAAACCACAGAAAATCTAGTTGAGCTTCAGGAGGAAGTGATGAGGCTACGCGCTGAGAAAGAAGAGGACTCCAAGGCCCTAGCAAAACACATCCGATGGACTAAATGAGCTTACAACACTCTTGCCAATAGGGAGCTGATTTTGCTCAAAAGAACGATGACTGACACGGCCAAGTCAGTGAGGGCTGAAAGGAAGCGCACCAAGAAGATGCTGAGACAAACCTTGATGCAGTTGGCTGAGAAGGATGAGCAAAGGAAGGAGGATCTCAATCAGGCTGTGGAGAAGCTTGCAGCTCAGGCTGGAGCCCTATTCACTCAGGCCATTAAGGACTCAGCGTCCAAGTTAGAGCTGGAGTCAGGACGAATTGCTCAGACTTCGAAAGATATTGCTGAGAGGCTGACTCAAGCAGATGATTGATCCGTCAGGGTGGAGGAGAGGATCGAGCAAGCTGAACAAAGACTTCAACTCTCCATGGAGGTCTTTGAGAAGAAGGTGAATGCTGCAATCAGTTCTGTTTCTTTTGCAGGAACTGGTATCTCGATGGGAGTTAACTTACTGAAGGAGGGAATCAATGATGTTCATTCCCTAGCCTCCTTCGTAATTAACAGCGGATCTGACGCATTCCCATCCGAGGCCAATGATGATGCCAAAAAGGGGGAAAAGAAAAAGAAAAGATCCCGCCCTGAGGCATCTGAGGCAGTCAACCAAGGCGAAACCATTCAAGCCGACCCTGAGGCCAATCCTGAAGGGAATGTGCTGAGGGTAAGGAAGTCAGCAAGGTTGCCAGCAGTAGAGAAGGAAGGGGAGGAAATAGTTGTCAGGCTGAAGGCAGAGGCAGCAAAGAAGGCGAGGGCTAATGAACCTTCTAAAGAACTCCAAGTATCCAAGCAACCTGAGTCAGTTCAGAAATCTCCCCCCATGAACACAAGGAAGAACCCCATCACTTACTCTGGGGAGATGGTGGTGGAATTATGCGCTGAGGCGTGGGGGACACCTTCTGAAAAGACTGAGGCTGTACGCAGGGCTGAGATTGCACAGAAAGAAAAGATGAGTATCTTGGAGAAGAAAGTGGAGAAGCTGACTGATATCACTGAGCTTCAACAAAGGGAACTCGATGATGCAGTTATCAGCCTGCTTAGGAGAAAGAAGGCGAAGCCTGAGCCTAGGAAGTACAGAAAGAGGCCTACAACAAGAAAATCAACAATTCTTCAAGTCAGAAGGCCAGAGTTAGGATTAAGGGAAGCCTATGTCGACGAGTTCATCTCCGAGGCACTGAAGGAGTTCTGGGCTGACGCGAAGGATGAGTTTGTGAAGTTGTGGTATATTGTGAAGAAGTGGGGCGACACTGATGATATTAATGCTCACTTCACTGACTACATGATGGACAATCATCCTGAGTTGATCCAAAAGATCCTGAAGGAGGCTGAAGCAGCTCAAGTCCAGGTGAAGGCTCCTGAGTTCACGATTCGAGCTCCTCTCTTAGTTCCTGGAACTCAGAAGCACAATACGAAGGCCATTATGATGGAAGTTTTGAAGATTGCCAAGGCTGAGGGGTACGTGAATCAACCAAGCAGAGTTAACGAGTTAAAGGCAAGAGTCTATGCAGGATATGGACTTGAACCTGAAATGAGATTAGTCTAGTTGTTCACAGCTTCTTGTAATAGATTAGATTCATTGTAATCACTTCCACATATATCAATGAAATCTATTACTTTTGCCCACAGATAAAAACTCATTGTCTTTTTGGCTATTATTTAAATTCTGTACTTTATCAAGAATTGCTCTAACACCGCCTTATCTTATAGATAGGTTCTTTTATTCCTCTAAGTTTTTTTTAGGATCTTTTCAGTGTTTTGGCATCATAAAAAGGAGGAAATTGTTGGGACATTGTCAGTTTTGATTAAGACCCCAAAGCCCCTGAAAAGATGATTTGCCTTTTGTTTGTCTTTGTCAGGCTAGTCTTGGTTAGGTTTTGTACTTAGTCATTTTACACTTCACAGGTACTCAGTAAGAGGAGCACTTACTGATGACGATCAAGACTTAGAGTCTGAAGACGATTTACTATCCTGAACTTATGGCAGTCTTCTAAACTGACTGAGTAAGTCTCAGTGATGAAGAGTATGACCTTGAGGTCATTTACTACTCAGTCCTGAAGGGAACAGGAGGATACTGAGTTTATGGGAAGACTTGGAGTAGAGCCAAGCAATGCAAAATGAATGTCAGCGTTAGGACAAGACCGGTGAGCTCAAGACAAAAAGAACTTAATAAGACAAACCTGAAGCTAGGAATAAGTTCTAACACTCTCACCAACCTGATGACATGGACCAATCCGGGAAGGACACGCACGTACGGAACCTGACAAGGAGACTGACTTCAGACTGTATTTTAAACGGGCAAGCATTTAATGTGCATTTAATGCGACTACCTAAATCCATGCAAAGGACGACTGTTGCATGAAGATATGTCCGTTTGAAGCCACTCTACATAGATGACAAGAAAGGCTATCTCTCCAATGGATAGTTTTTCAAATCACCAATAAATACAGAAGGTCTTGAACCCATTCAAGGTTACGGGAAATTTCCAAGCCAGAAATTACTCAAACTCTCAAGCATTCAAAAGCATTCATCCTTAGAAGAAGCACTCGAAACCATCTAAATTTCCCAAGTGTTTCTTAGCTACTGAGAGTTATTCTGTCTTCCAAAGAGCGAAATAGCATTATCTTAAGCTTAGAGAGATTATCCAATCCTTAGCATAGCTTTGCCTTATAAGGATAATCTCGACTTAGTTGGAATCTAAACTGAAACCAAAACCCTAAGTTCGGTTTGTTGGGAGTACGTCAGTTAGTGAGTTAGTAAGAGGAGTTGTATATATCAGTGAGGTTAGCTGGTCTTGGTGCACCTTGGCACGTTAAAAACAAGAATCCCTTGAGTGGATTTCCTGTTAAATCAGGACGTGGACGTAGGAGTTTGAGTCTCTGAACCACGTTAAACTCCTTGTGTTCTTATTGCTTTGATATTGTGTATACCTGCCATATTACTTGTTCATTCATAAGCATTTGGTTTATCAGGCCTGAATCAATCAGCCTGATTCTTAAAAGGAGCACTGCCCTACTAATCACTATTCAGAATTGAGTAAACAAGTTTTTCAGAAAGCAAACTAAACAAGACTTTAAACTATCAGGGCTCATGCATTTCCGCACTGAACTTGAACTGATAGTTAGCCAACTGACCCTCACCCCTGTGTAGTCAGTAGGTGTATTATCAGCTCCTAGTTCTTTATCACTCTGAGTAAATGGGACTCAGTAAGGTTTTAAGTTTGAAAAATTGGTATACGTGTATTCCTCCCCCCCTACACGTATTCCTCAGTCTTGTACCGGGACCACATAAATTATTCATGCTAATTTCTTAAAATGTATATATATTTAAAATTTAATATAATAAAAAATACATATTGTATGAACCATACACTTTTCTGAAAGAAAATAAATAAAGAAAATACAAAGAATATGTTCGCGACGAAAAAAAGACCATGTACTGAATTAATTATGCAATTAACCCTTATTTTATTTTATTGATTGATAGATCTTATAATTCGAAATTAAAAATCAGTGAAGAAAAAAACATATATAAGGGCATAATTTATGATCAAAAGGTCATGGTTTGAGTTACTATTAAGAGGATAATTTATAAATAAATAAATATCAAGTTTCATCATATCTTTCAAACCTTTTATTTATAAAGCTGAACACAAAATTAAATTTAAAATGAAAGAAATATAAATAGAATTTTACTATCCATATGAACCAATATCCAAAATGATAGATATCAAATGAGTATCTTGAATAATAAAAAAAAGTGATAATTGTATAAAAAAAATTAGACGAATATCTTCAAAATATTTACAACATTATGAAATTTACACCTTTTTATAAATCTATAAATTTTGTGAATCTACATACAATAGTTAAGAAATTGACGATCCAATAGTATAAATAGAAAACAAACACTCGAGTATATCAAACTTTTACTATACCTTCAAATCTTTTTCTGGGAACCTTAGCTCTTCAAATTTCTGATAAATGTCTTTAAATCTTCAAATAGTTCTTCAAAATTAAGAAGAACAATTCTCTAATAAAAGTCTTGAAATCTTTGACAAATATCCTCAACAAAGTTACAATAATTACAAATTCAATCAAATATATACATTCTTTCGACAAAAAAATTATATGGAATAACAAATGCAGATTCACTGGCTATTTCTCCTAATAGATAAGAAAGATAAATCACTCTTTACATTTTGGGAGGAAAAAAAAAACAGAATACATTGATTGTGAAGTTTATGGTTCAAGAGTATATATAGGCCACAATTAACTATAATGGTTCCTGATTAGTAGCAAATCAAGAACAAATTATACTATGATCTACCATAATTATTAGGAAAATAAAATGAACAAAGGGGTATTGTCAGTCTGAAGGAATAGACTATGATGAGACATTTGCTCCAGTGGCAAGGCTAGAAGCAATCAGGCTATTCCTTGCATATGCAAAGAAGTTCAAGGTGAATCAAATGGACGTGAAGAGTGCTTTTCTCAATGGTATCCTGAATGAAGAGGTATATGTGGCACAACCTCCAGGGTTTGAGGTTGGAGACAAAGTATACCACTTGAAGAAAGCACTGTATGGACTTAAGCAAGCTCCTAGAACTTAGTATGATACCCTCTCCCAATTCCTGATTGACCATGGGTTCAGGAAGGGAACCGTGGATAGGACATTGTTCAGGATCACTGAAGGTGGTGACATTCTCTTGGTCCAGATTTATCTGGATGACATAATATTTGGATCACCAAATCATCAGCTCTGTGAGAAATTCTCTAAGTTGATGACTGGTAAATTTGAGATATCTATGATGGGAGAGATGAACTTCTTTTTGGGATTGCAAGTCAAGCAAACTGATCAAGGAATTTTTATTAATCAGGCTAAGTACACAAGAGACTTGATTCAGAACTTTGGAGTTTAACATTGCAATCCAGCAAGGATCCCAATGAACACAAATTGGAAGATGGATCCTGACACTGATGGGGTATCAGTGAATCAGACTGAGTACCTGAATGCAAGCAGGCCTGACATTACTTTTGCAGTTGGTGTATGTGCCAGGTATCAGTCTGACCCTAAGAAAAGTCATTTGGAGGCTGCAAAAAGGATACTTAAGTATTTGAAAAGGATAGTCAATTTAGGACTATGGTATCCTTCAGATGACAACCTAGAACTGACTGGTTATTCAGATGCAGATTATGGAGGGTGTAGGATTGATAGGAAATCAACCTCAGGGACATGTCAGTTTTTAGGAAGCAAGTTGATCTCTTGGTTCTCAAAGAAGCAGAACTCAGTGGCGACATCCACAACAGAGGCTGAGTATATGGCGGCAGGTAGTTGTTGTGCTCAGATTTTATGGTTGAGGCAACAATTGAGAGACTACCAAGTGTTTGTAAATGAAGTCCCAATTTATTGTGACAACAATAGTGCCTTAACAATCACTCAGAACCCAGTGCTTCACACAAGGTGCAAGAATGTGGATATTAGGCATCACTTCATAAGAGATCATGTAGAGAAGAAGGACATTAGGATGGAGAAGATTCACATTGACAAGCAAAGAGCTGACATCTTGAATAAGCCTTTGGCTGAATCAAGGTTGATGGAACTGTCAGTGGAATTAGGTCTCTTAGATCCGGGAGAGCAGTCAGCGTAGGATCTAGGGAGAACTTAAGGTTCAGAGTCGTAGGGGGAACTCAGGTTCAGACTCGACTCAGCGAGGTATCAGGGTGCTACAATGTCACCCTGACAGGTATGAACTTTAAAACCTGACTTTTTAGAATTTGAATCGTCCTCTGAATTCTCTTCCCTGAAAATCGCATTAAACACAGTATGTTATCATTTAAAGCGCGCATTTTGATATTTAAACCCATGCGCGTCAGAGCATTTAATGCATACAGTTACTTTTTCACATATGTGTCCGTATTCTACGGAATGTGACTGACATGAGGAAATGAATTGTACTTGAGTTAATCCTGACCCCTCATTTCAAAACCCTTTCGAATTCAAGATTGATCTCAACCACACATCCGAGTAACTGTTTGATTCATATCAATTTAGATTGCCATTTGAGAAATTTATGCTTACACTTATACACACTTGCTCACTGAGTATTCTCTCACACTCAAAGCTTTTCAAATTTCTCAAGTTTTCTTTCAAAACTCAATGGCCTCCAACACCAATGTTAACAAGTGGACTTACGATGATCTTGAGACCATCATCAACAGTAAATTGGTACACTGTGAACAGATTATCTCCATGGACGGACCATGCTTGAGGGTGAAGGAGATCAAGCCGATCCTGGATTGGATTTCAAAGGCAGGACTAAAGATGTACTTCTCCAAGAAGCCACACATGGTGCTTCCGAAGGCAGTGGTGGAGGCGTACATTAATATGTTCAAGAGAGGAGGAGAACTGTTCACAAGGGTAACAGAACATTACCCAGGGGGAATGACGCTGAAGGTGAGGAGTTGTATGAGACGGGGGAGAGGGAGATAGACCTCCGGAAGGTGGCGAAGGCAGTCTTTGGGTTACCTTGCTCCGACATAAACCCTAAGACATATATGGAGAACAAGAAGGGTGAACTGCTAAAAGTGTTCACAAAGACAGGCTCGTCGGAGTTCAGGATGAGGGTGCATAAGGACGTCTTGAACTCTGAGTACCGTTCTCTCATGGAGGCGATCGGGCAGCTAGTAACGAAAATGATAGTCATGCGCGTAGAGAAGTCAAAGTTCTTGGATACTCCTGAAAAGGAGACGATGGCCCTGATGGTGGTCAGGCGGGTGAAAGGCTAGTGGAGGAGACGACGAAGGAACTTGATGAGATAACCACTGATCCTGATACTCAGGGGGAAGAAATTGAGAAGGGAACTAGCTCCAAGGGTGGAGTAGTTGATGAGATTGTTGCGAACAGTTCATCTGCCAATGATGCATTAGTCGATGAAGGGATTCCCTGCCCTAAGACAAAGGAGGATAATGCAGAGGCACTCAAAAGGACTCCTAGTTCTGAGGGACTTGTTCCTAAAGTTCGAGACGTCTTAGTTGAGTTTGAGCAGGCGACTATGAGCTCTCAACAACTGCCTTCAGTGCACTCTAAAGAGGGGACTGAGGATGCAGGGGCTGCCGAGGGAAAGCAGCCAGTGACTGAGAAAGAGGTGGCTGAAGACAAAGTTCTCATCACTGGAACCCAACAAGGCAACTTCACTGACATCATCACAGTGAAGCAAGAAAAGACGACGGAAAACCTTGCTGAGCTTGAGAAAAGAATCGCGATGCTTGAGGCTGAACGTGAAGAGAAGGACAAGGTGATCCACAAATAGTTGTGTTGGTTGAAGTCAGCCATCAAGACTGTTACCATAAGTGAAGTGAAGAGCTTAAAAAGTGCAATGACGACAACAGTGTAGTCACTCAAGATGGAAAGTAAGATGATGAAGAAGCTGCTCGCCAACACCCTAACTCAGATGAAAGAAGAAAATGATGCAAGAATGGAGAAGGCAGTGGAGAAGCTGACCACTCTGGCCGCTGGGCTGCTCACTCATGCCATGAAAGACTCAGTGGCCCATATGGCAGTGGAGTCAGCCAAGATTGCACAAGAGTCAGCGAAAATCAAATCTGAGTCAGAGAGGGTTGTTGGGACAATGTCAGTTTTGATTAGATCCCAAAGCCCCTGAAAAGATGAGTTGCCTAAGTGTTGTAATAGTCAGGCTAGTCTTGGTTAGGTTTGTAAGTTAGAATTTATTTTACATTCACAGGTACACAATTAGAGGAGTACTCATTGTTGGCAATCAAGACTGAAGCCTGAAAACACAAGAGCACCATCCTGAGCTTATGGCAGTTCTTCTAAGCTGACTGAGTAAGTGTCAGGATGAAGAGCATGATCCTGAGATCATTGCTGACTCAGCCTGTAGGGAACAGGATCACACTGAGTATTTGGGAAAAGACTTGGAGTAGGATCCAAGCAAGTCAAAAGGAATGTCAGCGCTGGGAAACGTACGTAGATGAGGACAAACCCGAAATCAGTAAAGACAAGACTGAACTGAAGAATGAGTTCTGACATTTTCACCTACCTAATTAAGTGGACCAATCCGAGAGCGCCAAGTCATGTGCGGACACTGACATGAACCTGACATCCCTGCATAATTCAACGAGCATGCATTTAATGAAATTACCAAATACATGCAAGGACGGCTGCTGCATGGAGATTGTATCCGTTGAAGTATCCTACAAGAAAGACAACTTAGAAGGTTATCTCCTCCAACGGATAGTTTTCAAATTTGCCTATAAATACAGAAGACCTTGGACCCAATCAAGGTTACGGGAAATTTTGAAGCTATAAATTACTCAAACTCTCACCGTTCAAAGCATTCGTAGCATTCAAAGAAGCACTCGAAAAACCTAGAATTTCCCAAGTGTTTCTTGAGAAGGGAGTCATTCTGTATTCCACTGAGCGTAACATACATATCTTAAGGTTAGAGTGATCATCCAATCCTTAACATAACTTTGTCTTGTAAGGATAATCACAAATAGTTGGAATCCAAACTGAAACCAAAACCCTCTTAGTTAGGTTTGTTGGTTGAGGTTAGTTAGTTAGTTAGAAAGAAGAAGGGTCAGTGAGACTGATCTTGGTGCACCTTGGCACGTTAAAAATAAGTCAATCCATTAGTGGATTATCTTGTTGAATCAGGACCGTGGACATAGGAGCTTGAGTCTCTGAACCACGTTATCTCTATGAGTTTTTACTGCTTTGGTTATTGCTTTATATTGCTAAGTCATTCATTGCATATTTTGTCAGTGCTAAATCAATTTGCCTGACTCTATAACTCAGTGCACAACCCTTCTAACCACGACTTCTTAAAGGAAAATAAGTTTTCTAAAAGAAAACATAAAACAAGTCTATAAACTTTCAGGGCTCACACATTCCGCATTGAACATAAGTAGATATTTTGCCAACTGACCGCCTCAGTGTAGTTAGTAGGTTTGTTATCTACCCTGTGTTCATTATCACTCTGAGTAAGGGGACTCAGTGAGGTTTAAGTTCAGAAAAAATTTGTATACGTGTATTCCCTCCCCATACACGTATCACTCAGACTTGTACCGGGACCAACAAGGTTGATGCTCGAGTCAGCAAAGACGGCAGAGAGGCTGGCGAAATCTGAACTAACTCTGTATACTTCCATGGAGGTGTTTGAGAAGAAGCTCCAGGCGAGTTTAGTTCAAGTTTCTTATGCAGGATCATGTATTGAGTCTAGAGTTGAGTTGATGAAGAATTATCTCAAAGAAGTTCAATCACTAACTTCTTTTGTCATCAACTCTGGGGAGGAGGCCTTCAGAGAAGTAGTGTCAAAGAAGGGTTAGTGAGACTGATCTGGGTGCACCTTGGCACGTTAAAAACAAGTCAATCCTTAGTGGATTCTCCTATTTAATCAGGACCGTGGATGTAGGAGCTTGAGTCTCTGAACCACGTTAAATTGCTCTGAGTCTTTACTACTTTGATTTTGTTCTTAACTGCTTATTTATTGCTTAAGTCATTCATTGCATGCTTTGTCAATGGTGAATCAATCAGCCTGACCTGAACTCACTGCACTGTCCTTCTAACCACTGGTTTCATAAAGGAAATACAAGTTTTCAGAAAGTAAATATAAAACAAGTCTTTAAACTTTCAGGGCTCACACATTCCGCACTTGAACATAAGTAGATAGTTAACCAACTGACTTGCACTATGTGCTGTTAGTAGGTGGATTATCTCCTCAGTGTTCATCACTTAACTCTGAGTAAGGGGACTCAGTGAAGTTTAAGAAAGAAAAAATTATATATGTGTATTCCCCCTCCTCATACACGTATCATTCAGACTTGTACGAGACCAACACCTTTCAAATCTTCAATGAATTGTACAAAAGTCGGAAGAATAAACTTGTTAAAATACTCTTTCAACTAATAAATAAATACGAAATTAAAATCCAAAAAATATAAAAAATAACAAACACAATAGAATACATACAAAATGATACATATCAAATGAGTATCTTGAGTAATAATAAAAATGTGATAATTGTATTAAAAATTAGACGAATATCTTCAAAATATTTACAACAATATGAAATTTACAGATTTTTATCTACAAAAATTACTACAAATGAACGATATTTGATCTTATATTTATTTTAAACTAATCAATAATATATTAATTAACTTAATAAAAAAATGATTTAAACTAACCCAAATAATTAGCAATATGAAGATACTTGAACTTATATTTATTTTAAAATATATCCATAAACATATGAAAATTTAAACTATAAAATAATATCAACTTATGAATTCTTATACAAAAGCATATATTAAGCATAAATGAGTAGTAATGATTTGTGATGATTCTAGGAAAAAAGTTAGCACTAATTTCACAAACACCCATAAGATAATGTTCTAGAAAAATATTTTCTTGCGTATATGAGTTAATTTAGTGATGATTTGTAAGGTATGACTTATTGTATACATATTAATTCGTAGTTCAGACAATATTGGTGATAAATTAGAAACATAATTAACCTCAATGATCGATATATTACATACTTTAATCATAAAAAAATACTATTGAGAGTATATTTTATAATTAAATATTTTCAAGTATGTACCACTTTATAATTATTTTTAGACACACATTACTTTAAACAAATAATGTTCTTTAAATAAATAATTAATACTATTCGTTGCCATTAATTAAATTGGTTATAAGGCAAAAAATGTTATTTTATGACACTGTCTTATGAGTGTTTGTAGAATAAGACACTATTTTTATTGGCTTGCAAAAATGATAAAAAAAATATATATTAAAACACGCGACACTCGCGGGGCTACAACTAGTTCTTATACAAAAACATATATTAAGCATAAATGAGTAGTAATGATTTGTGATGATTCTAGTAAAAGAGTTAGCACTAAGTCCAAATTATGTTATAAATTATTAAAGTATAACTAAATCAATGTACATACTAATTAAGATAAAAAAAAAAAAATCAATTGAGGGTATTCATAATGTCATAGGTATTAGGCAATGTGTTCAAGAGTATTCATAATTTAATTTAATATAATTTTAGTTCAGTGTATTTATTAGTAGTCTACAATGTTCAAGGTCAAAGTCATTAGATGTAAATTTTATTTTGCATTAAGTCATAACTTATAGATACAAAACAATCAAGCTATTTCATTTTAATTTATTTATGTCTATCTATAATTTTGATTGAAAATTTCACATTTAAAAAAAAAAAATCCACAAGTCATTAATTAAAGCATCTTGTTAATAAAAAATAATTTTTTTCTTTATTAAGTAAAATAGTTAGATTGATGTAGTATTTATCGCTGGTTTTCATTTGATCGTATATACAATTTCAGAATGTGTATACAATATTTATCACATGACAATTATTTTGAATATAAAAAATTGGCTAATTTGCTAGACCAAAACCAAAGTGTCCTTAAATTTACATAAATAAAAGTTAGTGGACTCAATTTAAATAACTTGAAATTTAATATTCAATATTGGCTAGGCCATAACAAATATTGTTCTTAAATTGAGAACCCTCTAAAGCTAGCGTCTGTAATAAAAATAATAAGTATAGATAAAAAAAAAAAATTGATTAGCTAAACAATAGGGGTTAGTTGAATTGAATAATAATTGGACAATAATAACACTAATAATTAATACTATTAACCGAAGAAACTTTAAAGTTAATCAGAAAAAAAATGATAAATAATTTGTTTACATACATTATATTAACATATTTACAATTTGATTAAAATATTTGAAATAATTATATTTCTAAATTTACAATATTAAATTATTTATTTCAAAAAAAAAAATTCCTTATTTACATAACCAATTGAATTAGTGTCTAACGTTAATCTCTCGTATTAATCATTCAAGGTTATAAATATCATACAAAAATTTAAATCATCATTATTTATTTATTTATTAAAATCAACATTCATATCATCTTAGAGTAACCGATTGACTAAGATATTGACAAGTCATAAGTTAATCTTCAGCTAAATGAGCGGAAATTAAGGATACAAAAAAAGAAAGAAATTCTCATTTCCCCAACACAAACAGTATTTAGAGTATGCAAAGAAGAAAATCGAGGATAATTTGGTTGATGATAGTTTGCGATCATAAGTGGCTTTGACGTCATTCAAAGTCATATTTTGTGTTCTCTATCCCCATAATAAGGTCAACTGGTTTGACATGATCTCAAAAAGAAATTATTCATGTTAATTTCTTAAAATGTATATATATTTAAAATTTAATATAATAAAAAATACAGATTGTATGAACCATACACTTTTCTGAAAGAAAATAAATAAAGAAAATACAAAGAATATTTTCGCGATGAAAAAAAGACCATGTACTGAATTAATTATGCAATTAACCCTTATTTTATTTTATTGATTGATAAATCTTATAATTCGAAATTAAAAATCAGTGAAGGAAAAAACATATATAAGGGAATAATTTATGATCAAAAGGTCATGGTTCGAGTTACTATTAAGAGGATAATTTATAAATAAATAAATATCAAGTTTCATCATATCTTTCAAAACATTTATTTATAAAGCTAAACACAAAATTAAATTTAAAATGAAAGAATTATAAATAGAATTTTACTATCCATATGAACCAATATCCAAAATGATAGATATCAAATGAGTATCTTGAGTAATAAAAAAAAAGTGATAATTGTATAAAAAAATTAGACGAATATCTTCAAAATATTTACAACAATATGAAATTTACACCTTTTTATAAATCTATAAATTTTGCGAATCTACATACAATAGTTAAGAAATTGACGATCCAATAGTATAAATAGAAAACAAACACTCGAGTATATCAAACTTTTACTATACCTTCAAATCTTTTTCTGGGAACCTTAGCTCTTCAAATTTCTGATAAATTTCTTTAAATCTTCAAATAGTTCTTCAAAATTAAGAAGAATAATTCTCTAATAAAAGTCTTGAAATCTTTGACAAATATCCTCAACAAAGTTACAATAATTACAAATTCAATCAAATATATACATTCTTTCGACAAAAAAATTCTATGGAATAACAAATACAGATTCACTGGCTATTTCTCCTAATAGATAAGAAAGATAAATCACTCTATACATTTTGGGAGGGAAAAAAACGGAATACATTGATTGTGAAGTTCATGGTTCAAGAGTATATATAGGCCACAATTAACTATAATGGTTCCTGATTAGTAGCAAATTAAGAACAAATTATACTATGATCTACCATAATTATTAGGAAAATAAAATGGACAGCTATGATCAATCCATGAAAATATGATCAAGGGCCAAAAAATTCTCCCTCCAAAACTAATTATATAAAAGTTAGGTGTATTATATATCATATAGATCAATGATTAAACTCCTAAAGTTCACTAATCCTTGATTTCCTGAAATTTGGGCCTTGTAAAGGATTGAAATTAAAATTAGACTTTCTTGAAAGAGGAATTTTAGGTTTTTATGTTAGGAAGGATTTGGGATTAAATAAATTTAGAGTTGCGAACCAAATTAATGAAAATGAAATTTAAATTAAAGAAAAAAATACATATAATTAAATTGTAGACTTGGGTATTACAACCTACCCCACTAATAATAATTTTGTCCCCTCGAAATTTAGAAAATTACCTTGCGGAATAAAGTTTGGGGATATAGCTTGAATCTCGTCTTCACGCTCCCACATGGCTTCATCTCTTCCATGTCGACTCCATTGCACTTTGATGAGGACCACATTTTTGTTGCGAAGCTTGTGAACTTTCCGCTCCAAATTGCGTTCGGGTATCTCTTCATATGATAAGTCTTTGTTGATCTCTAAGGCAGAGTGATTGACAATGTGACTCGGGTCATGGACGTATTTCCTTAAAATGGACACGTGAAAAACGTTGTGCATTGTAGCTAGTGATGGAGGCGAGCAAGTCGGTAGGCTAGGCCACCAACTCGTTCAAAAATTTCAAAAGGATCAATATACCTTGGTCTGAGTTTCCCTTTACCGCCGAATCTAATAACTCCCTTTGTGGGCGAGATCTTTAAGAATATTTTCTCCCCTTGAGCAAACTGCAATTATATTCTTCGTTCTATCTTGAGCAATCTTGATTCTTTCTCGGATCTTTTGTATCTCCCCAACAGTCTACTCAACAATTTCTAGTCCCAAAATCTTCTTCTCACCGACCTCGTCCCAGTACGATGGAGACCTGCATCTTCTTCAGTATAACGCCTCATAAGGAGCCATTCTAATTGTCGCTTAATAGTTGTTGTCGTAAGCAAACTAACCAATGGAAAATGAGACTCCTAATTCCCACCAAGATCCAAAGCACATGCTCGTAACATATCCTCCAAAATCTGAATAGTCCTTTCAGATTGTCCATCAATTTGCGGATGGAAGGTTGTACTGAAGTTCAACTTCGTTCCCATAGCTATTTGTAAACTCCTCCAAAATTTTGAGGTGAATCTAGTGTCTCTATCTGATACAACTGAAATAGGAACTCCATGAAGCTTAACAATTTCTCGTTCGTATATTTGATTAAGCTGGTCCATTCCAAAGATCATTTTTACTAGCAGAAAATGTGCAGCCTTCATCAATCTATCAACGATAACCCAAACTGTGTGATTTCTTTTTACTGGTCATGGTATACCCATAACAAAATCCATAGTGATGTGTTGCCACTTCCACTCCGGGATGTCCAGCGACTTTGGTATCCCCGACGGCCGTTGATGCTCAGTTTTAACCTGTTGACAGGTCAAACATAGTTCCAAAAAAATCTCAATGTTGTCTTTCATGTTTCTCCACCAGAATATTTTCTTTAGATCCCGATACATTTTTGTTCGTATTGGGTGAGCTGTGTAAGGCGTCCAATGGGCTTTCTCTAAAATTTCCCTTCTCAACTCCTCGTCTTTGGGTACACACAGTCGTCCCTCGAAACAAGTGTATCATCGGGTGCTATCATGAAACCTTTACTATTTTCATCATGCACTCGCTTCCTCATTTTGTTCAAGAATCTATCTTTACCTCGAGCTTTCTTGATTATGTCTCGTAGTAGGAGTTGTATCATTATTGTGGACATAATTGCCTCAACACTCCTTGGTGACTTTACAACCTCTATCCTCAGTTTGGCAAAAAACTTCACCAACTCTTCTTGTTGTGTCAGAATTCACAACAATCCTACTTTACCTTTGTGGCTTAGTGTGTCTACCACCATATCCGCCTTACCAGGATGGTAATGAATGGTGCAATCATAATCATTTACCAGCTCCAACCACCTATGTTGCCGCATATTCAACTCCTTTTATGTGAAGAAGTATGTCAGGTTCTTATGGTCTGTATAAATCAAGGATGCAAAAAACGGCCTAGGCGGCCGCCTAGGCGCTGCCCCTCTGCCGCGATTTGGTGCAAATCGGCCATCCCAGGCGTTTTCTATTCCAGGCGCCGCCTAGGCGGCCAAGTCGGTGGTTTTTAATTTTTTTTAATTAATTAAAACTTAAAATTGAAACTAAAATTAAACTAAAGTAAAAAAAAAAGGAAAGCTGTATTCTTCATTCAATTCGAACGAACAGAGGGGGAAAACCCAAAACTAAAAAACCCTAACCCATCTCTGCCGCTGGCCGCCGCCGCCCGTCCGCTGCCGCCGCCCATCCGCTGCCGCCGTCCGTCCGCTGTTGCCGTCCTCTTCCGCCCGTCCGCTGTTGCCGTCCTCTTCCGCCCGTCCGCTGTTGCCGTCCTCTTCCGCCCGTCGCGCTCACTGCTGAAGCCAGGTAAGTTGAGTTTCAATTTTTTTTTTCAGTTTTGAGTTTCAAACTTTCAAGTTAAATAATTAATTACAATACTTAAATTGAAATTTTGGGTTAAATATGTTTGATTAACAGCTTATGATTTTTATTTTTTTTAACGGCCCGTTTTGGTTAAATGCTTAATTGTTAAATACTTAAATTGACATTTTGGTTTATATATGTTTGATTAATACATTAAATGCTACTGTGGCCTAATTATGTATAAAAAAATTTGTTTAAATTATTGTGGCCTAATTTTTGTTTAAAATACTTGTTTAAACATTTTTTAATGACCCATTTTTGTGGCCTAATTAATGTACATGATAATTGATAAGTGATAGCTAGATATATGTATATATTTAGTGACTTAGTGGTCAATGTTATAATTCTATATGTAATTATGTATATACTATATAAGAAATAGAATTGTTGATAGCAAATATGGTAGTTTAATTGTTTATTTTTTTTATTTGTTAAGCGTATGACTTCTTCAACTTCTGTGAATGAGACTCTCAAAAGAAAATTAAGTGATGTCAGGTGGGAGTATGCTGTGTTGGTAGATCCAACAAATTTGGATATGGTGAAATGCACTTTATGTGAAAAGGAAATTAGTGGAGGAATTTAAAGAATTAAGCAACATATTGCGGGCATAAGGGAAAATGTGGCTGCATGCAAAAAAACTACCAAAGAGAATCAACTCAAGTGTAGAAATGCAATAGGTGAGGGAAAGAGAAATAGGGCCGGGAAGAAACAACATGATGAAGATATAAGATCGAATGTAAATTTAGGTGATGACATTGATATTGATGAAGAGATATCGTTGAGAGAGTCTACAGGGTCCAAGACGCAGCCTGAGACCGCTGGACCTATGGATAGATTTACAAATCAAATAAACCCCGATGAAGCCTTGAATCATCGAAAGAACATGCGTGACCAAAACATCAAAGAGGTCATTTGCAAAGAAAAGCTCAACAAAGTGAAAGAATACATTTTTAGATTTGCTTATGAAACATAAATTCCTTTTGCTGTATTCGAGTTAGATAGTTGCAAGGTGATGTTCGAGGCTATTGGTCAATATGAAACAGGGTGTAAGCCTCCTACACGTTATGAAATAAGTGAGTCTTTCTTGAAGAAAGAGGTTGAGAGGACAAAAGCAAAACTTAAGCCACAAGAAGAAGAGTGGAAAGTCAATGGATGCTCAATTATGACGGATGCTTGGAGTGATAGAAGGAGGAGGAGTATAATGAATTTGTGTGTGAATTGTAGACTTGGCACTAGTTTTATTTCCTCCAAGGACTTCTCCGACACGCCACATACAGGTCAAGTAATCCATGACTACGTCGATAAGTGCTTTGAAGAGGTACGTGATTTTATTTATTATTTGAAGATTAAAGTTCATATTTATATTTTATAAATTATAATATATTATTTATAATATTTCATTGTGTAATGTACTAATTATTTTTTTTCTTAATGAAGCTTGGTCCAGAAAATATTGTTCAAGTGGTAACTGACAATGCCTCAAACAATATAGCAGCTGCAAAATTGTTGAAGCTAAAGAGACCTCAAATTTTTTGGACCCCGTGTGTTGCTCACTCGATGAATCTTATGCTTGAAAGCATTGGAAATCTACTAAGATTAAAAAAAGCAATTGATCAAGTTAAAGCATTGACTATCTTCATCTATGCTCATCACAAAACCTTAGCTATAATGAGGGCGTACACAAAGAAGAGAGACATAATTAGACCCGAAGTAACAAGATTTGCATCGTCATTTCTTTCTCTCCATAGCCTATTCGAGAAAAGGAGTAAATTAAAGGCAATGTTTGCGAGCAAAGAGTGGGAGCAATGCTAATTCGCAAGGACCGCCAAAGGAAAAATTGCCTACAACACAGTGTTGAGTATGTCATTTTGGCATGGTGTATCCTCGTGCTTGCAAGTTTTCAGCCCGTTAGTGAAGGTGCTTCGACTTGTTGATGGAGACAAGAAACCATATATGGGCTTTGTATATGGTGAGCTTTTGAAGACAAAGGAGGAAATTAAAACATCCGTGAACAACATTGCTAAGAGTTATGACCCCATCATTGACATTATTAATGCAAAGATGAAAGACATGCTTGATTAGGCATGAAATTGTTATGTTTTGGTGCCCGATTTTCCCATGTTTTGAGTGTTTTTTATAAGTGTTTGGAGTCATTTGAGTATCATTTTTATAATCAGATGAATTTGTCTTTTTTGTGTTCATAGTTGGATAGAGGGTGAAAATAGGAGTTCGTAGGACTTTGAATCGGCCAAAATGGACTCCCGGTTGAGAAGTTATGAAGGTTTTATGAACATGTGTACAGCCAGCGGTCGGAAGAACCACTCGACCACCATAGCTCGACTGCACCAGCACTCGAGCGTTTTTGTGTGTTTTTGGCCCAAAATTGCCCAAATTCGTCCCAAAGCCTATATATACCCCTTCCAAGCATATTTTCACATATGAAGACATATTTACACATATTTACACTCATTTTTTGAAGAAGAAAGCTTGGGAGAGAGATTGGAAGAGTTTTATACTTTGTAATCGAGGTTTTAGCTTACGAATTCATAGTATAATTATTTCTTTCGAACTTCTTAGATTAATTCTTTCTTTCTTTGTTCTTGGTGATTAAAAACCCTAGTTTTTCAGATTATATAAGATTATTTTTTAGACTTTAATTTATTCTTTTTTTATGTTCTTAGATTTAATTGTCAATTCAAGTATGCTTATGTTTCTTATCATCATTATTGCTTTTGTTCTTTCAATTACCATGTTAGGCTAGAACACTTGCATGCTTAGGATATGATGAACTCGTAGAAGTAGGAAGTTGGTACATAATTAGAGTAACATGTGATGTTTAGTTTTAATTCTCTTAATTAATGAACACTTAAAATAAATTCCGGATTTACCTTTGAATTTCGTACGAAAATTGTTAGAGAGAGGACGACCTTATCACTCTTTATTAACTATTAGGCTTAACGAGAGGGTTTAGAAAGGGTTTATTCATCTACCGGTTTATCTAAGGAGGACGACCGCATCACCTTAGTTAAATTAGAGTCTCTTTAATTAAGCATAATCTATTAACTTGTTTAGTGGATTAGTGAAGTCGATTTTTAGGATAAAGTATTAGGGTTTAATTCTTGAGCTTTTTATCTTACAATCTTATACTTGGGTTATTTCTTGCACATCACGGTTATTTTGATTATGTACTGGCTCCGTTAGTATACGTAGGGATTCCTATCCTGAGCATCACCCTTTTATATTTGAGACAAAATCTTAGATAATTAACTCATTTCTTTCTTTTGCATTAGTAGAGTAGAATAGTTTAGATTCAACCATTTTCAATCCCCAAACATACACTCATATTAACTACGAGACACACATCTCCAGGGATCTATTCACATATACACTTTCCCTTGGGTTCAATACTACTTGGTCCCTATACTTGCCCATACTACTGTGATCCCATACTCTTGTAGGGTAACTACAAGTCAAGCTAGTATTTTGCGTTCAAGTCAATGACGCCGTTGCTGGGGAAGGCAATGTATGTTCATTGAGTAGGACTTGGAGATAGTTTAGTAGTTAGTAGTGAGTGTTTTTATTTTTATTTTGATCTTTCTTGTTGAGTACTCAGGTATATGAAAACACGCTGGAAGGGAGAAACGACCGAAGATCGATCAAAGTTAGACCCTGAGACTATATCCAGAAGGAATTGAGCCTTCCAGAGAAGGATGAATACCGTAGGAGGTGATGACATAAATTTGGATTTAGGCGGAGATTTGGGTCTTGAGACAGAAGGGCTTAATCAGAATGTGAAGAGGGTTGAGGGAACTGAGGGAGTCAATAATCCAAAGCTAGCACCCCAAGGGGAAAGAACCAACCAAAACCCAAACCTACATAACCAGAGCAATCCCGCTGAAAACCAGAATCAAGTCATCCACCAAAACCCACAAAACCCAAATAACCCATTTAACAACCCTGTCTACCAACACAATAACCCATACCACCCATACCTATACCCACCATACCCTTATCCACCATACTATCCCCCACAACCCAATTATAACTAACCACCTATTCCACATATACCTCCACCACCATTTTATCCTCAGTACGTTTCTCAGAATGTTGATCCGGGTATGGCAATCAGAGGAAGGTTTGCGGCACAGCCGCAACGGTATTACGATGGAGTGGCATTGCCTCTGGTAGAGGCAAACAACTTCTCTATCTCCCCAGGAATTCCGAAGTTACTTACTGAAAATCAATTCAAGGGGGAGGTCGGGAAGGAGAATCCTCATACCCATTTGAGAAGTTTTTTGATGATTGCCTCAACTTTCAATTATAACGGCATGTCTGAAGATGCCAAGAGACTTATGTTGTTCCCATTCTCGTTAACTGGAATAGCAAAGGAGTGGTATGACAACACGCTCCCACGGGGAGGTGTAACCACATGGGCCGAGCTCGAGCGTCTGTTCCTCGAGCGATTCTACCCTCCATCTAGAATGATGAGAACAAGGATAAAGATCTCGTCTTTCCAGCAGAAGCCAGGAGAGGACTTACATCAAGCTTGGGAGAGATACTCTAACATGCTCATTGAGTGCCCGCAGCACGGGTACAACGAGGTGGATATCCTGGCTTTCTTCTACTGTGGAGCCACCAAGGTGGGTCAAGATCACCTTGATGCATGTGCTAGTGGAGCATTCCTAAACAATGGTACAACCAGATGCAGAGAGATCGTTGATAATATTGTCACAAATGCTGGGCAATGGAACGAGGACCCAGAATTTCAAAGAGCTTGTCAGTTGGAGGAGAATGAGGGAACGAGGAAATTATTGATGTCAATGATGGAAAAGATAAGAAACCTCGAGATGGGACAAAATCTGGTTGGAGGGAATACCGTAGTGAGTGAGAAAGTGGACCAGCCCATAGTTCAGCAAGAGGTAGCCAACTATATGGGAGGCCCTTATTACAATCAGAATGACTACCAAGGTGGAAATTATGAAGGGCGACCAACTTATGGGCAACCGTTTGTACCACCAGGTCCACAGCCTCCTCAGAATCAGTGGAGAAACAACCAAGGCTATCAAGGAGGCCAACAGCCTCCTCAGAACCAATGGAGGAAGAATGAGAATTTCTCATATGCCAATACAAAGGCTGGAATCATAGTTCCTCCAGGTGTTAATCCAGGTTCAAAGCCCCATGTGGTGAAGGCGGTTCCTCGACTGAGGAGATGTTGAGAGCTATCCTTCAGAAGGTGGAAGAAGAAAACAAAAGATTATCCTCTTTGGATTATGATGTGAAAGAGTTACATAAGAAAGGTGATCAGCGTGATCAAGAACTCCAGAAGAGAGATGTAGAGCTGAATCGAATTCAGCAAGAGAACAATAGACGGTTCACTTCGACAGAGTTTCAGATGAGCCAGATCATGAAATCATTGGGTAAAGAGCCGGGCAAATATCCTTCTATGCCGGAGGGGAACCCGAAAGAGCAATGCAAGACGATCCATCTTAGAAGTGGAGCCAAATATGATGGTCCTCAGATGCCTGCTGACTCGGAGACGCTCGAGGGAGATGTTGAGATAGAAAGGAAAGAGCATAAGGAAGATATGAGTTAAGAAAAGGATTGAGGATGAAGGCACTCAAAAGAGCAAAGAGCCTGAAGAGGAAAGTATTGAGGAGATTGAGAGAGTCAGCACGGAAGAATGTGAAAGAAACTGAGAGGGATGAATAGGGGGTACCCAAATCTGTGATACCTATCCCATATCCACAACGGTTTATGAAAAAGAAACTTGATGAAAAGTTTGCTAAATCCTTGATGTTTTTAAAAAGGTGCATATTAACATTCCTTTTTATGATGCTTTAGAAAAGATGCCTAACTACGCCAAGTTCCTGAAGGACTTGATAGCTAAGAGACAGCGAGTAGAGGAGCTCAAGTTGGTGCAGCTGAACCATGAGGTGAGCGCATTAGTGCACAAGGCGCTTTCCCCGAAGTTGAAGGATCCCGGGAGTTTCACTATCTTATGTGATATCGGGAATGGAGTCAAGAAGGGAGCATTGTGCGATCTTGGAGCGAGCATCAATCTTATGCCCTTGTCGTTATTCAAGAAGTTGGAAGGTGGAGAACTTCAGCCGACAATGATGATGCTTTAACTAGCTGACCGGCCTATTACTCGACCTCAAGTTGTGGTTGAAGACATCCTCGTGAAAGTTGGAGATCATATTTTTCCAGTTGATTTTGTAGTGCTTGACATGGAGGAGGATGAGTGCGTTACTCTAATTTTGGGAAGACCCTTCTTAGCTACAGCCGGGATGGTGTTAGATGTGGCGAATGGGAAGATCACGATGAAAGTTGATGATCAAGAGGTGAAGATTTCCCTATACGAGGCCATGAAGTACCCTATGGAGGAAGTCAGTTCGGAATTGAAAAGGGTAGATGTGGCCAAAGGAGAAGAGAAAGGAGGAGTTGAGAAGAAAAAGTCCAAACTCAAGAAATTGCTTAGTAAGACTCCTCCAGATAAAGGTGAGAAGAAGTTGAGACCCCCACCACTTGGGGATGAGAAGGAAGCAAAGGAACTCATGATGAAGGGGCATCAAGGAAAGGAATTCAACCACCACTCTTATGAGAGTAAGGGAGGTAATTTTGAGTATCATGTCCCATGAGCTCCTTTGAGCTCGGTCCGGCATGAGGACCTTAAAAATAACGCTGAATGGGAGGCAACCCATTTTTATTTGCTTTTGAGTGTTTTATGTTATTAGGGTGTTGTTTTGAGTCGTATGTTTTAACCTCGTATTTGAGTGAGTTGCTTGTAGGATTGTCTCGAGGGAGTAGAGGTATCATGGAGTTATTCAAAGGGAAGGAACTCAAGCAAGGGAGCGTGCTACGTTGTTGAGAGAAACTGAATTACTTGGATGAGGTAACCACCACTCCAAACTTAGACTGCTTCACAAGTTCGAAGTTTGGGGGGTGGAGTTTTTATATATGTTTTATGGTTATATTGCACAAGCGCACACCCTCTCTTTGAGTTGAGTTAGCTTATATATTGTGCCTTGAGATACTCCTTGAGCTGCCCTATTGTGAACTTATTGGGTGCTACTGCGTATTTCATGCTTATTGACTCACCCTGCTTATTGATTGTTGACTTTGAGTGTGATTTTATGAGTTGGTGATTTGAGGAGTTGAGTTAGGGACTATATTGTGTGAGTGTAGTGGTTAAAATTGATTTGAGAGGGAACTCGTATACCTACGAAATTTCCTTTTGAATATTCGTGTGATAAAAAGTGAGAATTCACTAGGATTAGCATGGATGTGAAAGCTGTGAGATTTGAGCCTTTTGAGATTAAAATGCATAAATTTATCTCTTCGTTTGTGAGTGGATCATCACCTCAGAGGATGCTAGAACTTGTGGGTTCTCTCACTTCTTGATTGTGTCTAGTTTGATATGCCGAATGTGATCTTAGGCCATCTTTGATTTGTTGAGTCACTTAGCCAAAATAAGCCTACCAATGACACTTATCCCTTGTGAGCCCGTTTGAGCCTGAGCCTTATTATTTGATAGCACATTTAAACTAATCCAAATTCTTAAACTCTTTTTGTCCCAATTTGAGTGGAGAATAGGAAAAGTTGTGAATGTTGAAGGGATTGAGTTGAGATGAGAAGGTGAATTACTATGGTCGAGTGTGATAAAAGAAGGGTGTGATGAAGTTTTGAGTTGTGGGAAAGAAAAAAATTTGTGAATGAGCAAAAGAAATATGAGCTCATGTGAGTTGTGTGAAAAAAAAAATAGTGAAGTGATTGAAAAGTGAAAAGAGTTGAGAAAAAAATTGAGGTGTTGAGAGTAAAGGAATTGATGTGCATTGTGTGAAAAGATGTTATAGAAGTGTTCCTTGTATCGAAGTACCAAAGTTTGATTTTCTATTCTCCATTCATTTGAGCCACTTATCCTATATAGTTACCCCACCTGTCCAAAGAGCATACATTACAACCTTGAGAAAGTCATTTTTTATTCGGCATGGATTCTAGAGTATGGTCGAAGTTGAGAGTGCTTACAAGCATGGCTGCTGATATGTGTGATTGATTGGTTGAGTGAGTCCCTTATTATTGATATATACTTGTGAGGGAGTGAAACACATCGTTGAGTGCACATTCATGTTTGATCTTGGTGGTTCTTATTGTTTACGCATGAGTAGGATGAAGGGGGTGAGTTTGTGTGTTAGTGATCGATCTTTGAAGCTTGAACATTATTACTTGCATTATATGGTACTTTGATTCATTCTTAACAATTTCACTTGATTTATTATTTCATTGCTTGAGGATAAGCAATATGGTAAGTTTGGGGGGGTTGATTAGGCATGAAATTGTTATGTTTTGGTGCCCGATTTTCCCATGTTTTGAGTGTTTTTTATGAGTGTTTGGAGTCATTTGAGTATAATTTTTTTAATATGACGAATTTGTCTTTTTAGTGTACATAGTTGGATAGAGGGTGAAAATAGGAGTTCGTAGGACTTTGAATCGACCAAAACGGACTCCCGGTTGAGAAGTTATGAAGGTTTTACGAACATGTGTACAACCAGCGGTCGAGCGCCACCGCTCGACCGGAAGAACCACTCGACCACCATAGCTCGAGCGCTAGCGCTCGAGCTGCACCAGCACTCGAGCGTTTTTGCGTGTTTTTGGCCCAAAATCGCCCAAATTCATCCCAAAGCCTATATATACCCCTTCCAAGCATATTTTCACATATGAAGACATATTTACACATATTTACACTCGTTTTTGGAAGAAGAAAGCTTGGGAGAGAGATTGGAAGAGTTTTATACTTTGTAATCGAGGTTTTAACTTACGAATTCATAGTTTAATTATTTCTTTCTAACTTCTTAGATTAATTCTTTCTTTCTTTGTTCTTGGTGATTAAAACCCTAGTTTTTCAGATTATTTTTTAGACTTTAATTTATTCTTTGTTTATGTTCTTAGATTTCATTGTCAATTCAAGTATGCTTATGTTTCTTATCATCATTATTGCTTTTGTTCTTTCAATTATCATGTTAGGCTAGAACCCTTGCATGCTTAGGATATGATGAACTCGTAGAAGTAGGATGTTGGTACATAATTATAGTATCATGTGATGTTTAGTTTTAATTATCTTAATTAATGAACACTTAAAATAAATTCCGGATTTACCTTTGAATTTCGTACGAAACTTGTTAGAGAGAGGACGACCTTATCACTTTTTAATAACTATTAGGCTTAACGAAAGGGTTTAGAAAGGGTTTATTCATCTACCGATTTATCTAAGGAGGACGACCGCATCACCTTAATTAAATTAGGGTCTCTTTAATTAAGCACAATCTATTAACTTGTTTATTGGATTAGTGAAGTCGATTGATAGGATAAAGTATTAGGGTTTAATTCTTGAGCTTTTTATCTTACAATCTTATACTTAGGTTATTTCTTGCACATCACGGTTATTTTGATTATGTACCGGCTCCGTTAGTATACATAGGGATTCCTATCCTGAGCATCACCCTTTTATATTTGAGACAAAACCCTTAGAAAATTAACTAATTTCTTTCTTTTTGCATTAGTAGAGTAGAATAGTTTAGATTTAACCATTTTCAATGCCCAAACATACACTCATAATAACTACGAGACACACATCTCCAGGGATCTATTCGCATACACACTTTCCCTTGGGTTTGATACTACTTGGTCCCTATACTTGCCCATACTACTGTGATCCCATACTCTTGTGGGGTAACTACTAGTCAAGCTAGTATTTTGCGTTCAAGTCAATGCTCAACACTCCACTCCATTTGACGGCTTATCTCTTGAATCCATTCTACCATTATCGAGATCCCCTTCTTCACTTGGATCCGGATATTGTAGCTGGAGCCCTTGCATGCTTGGGTGATATGTTTCCTCAGAATATTGAAATGCAAAATAAGATTATGAATGAGGAGCTACCAATGTAAAGGTATAAAGAGTCTCTATTTGGAGTAGAGTTAGCTGTTAAGTGCAAGGAAGCAAGCATTGAAAATTTTGATCCAGGTATACTTTAATAATTTTATAGTTTTTAAATTTTAATTTTGATTAATTAAATAAAAGCAAGTTACATCTTTATTTTTTTTTCTTTGTGTAGTTTCTTGGTGGTCAACATATGGTTTGCACACTCCTAATTTGCTAAAGTTTGCTATGAGGATACTTTCTTTGACCACTAGTTCATCCGGTTGTGAAAGAAATTGGAGTGCTTTTAAAGGGGTTAGTAAAATTTATTTGTGCTAAATTAGTAAATTATTAAGCGACTCTCTAGCTTTAAATATTTTTAAACGTGAATTATTTATTTTTACATCTTTTTACTTTTTAGATACACACGAAGAAAAGAAATAAGCTTCTAGCCGAACAAGTAAACAATCTTGTGTATGTCCAATTCAATGCAAAATTGTTTAACAAAAAAATGAGATCAAATGAAAGGGATGTGGAAGTGCTTTTAGCAAAGGAAGACACTAGTTTTACACTAGATTGGATTATTGGTGGGGTTGAAACATGTTGATGATGATGTTGTGGAGGAAGATATTGCCTCGGGTTTGGGATTGAGCATGACTTTGACTACGAGTTCTCATGATGAGATGGAGGATGTTACTCGAAAAAACGTCCGACTAAGAGATCTTGATAAGGATGATTTATCTTCCGATGATGAGGTAGTAGAGGAGGATGTTGAGTTTGAGTTTGATGATGACGATGATCATGTTTATGGAGATGAGCAACCTTCCGATAATCGTACCATTTAATTCGGTTATTGCCATTGATGAATGATGAAACATTTGTTTTTATTTTGAAGTAGACCTTTGAGTTCTTACTTTTTATTTTGTAATTTATGACTATGATTTTATGATTTTATGTTTATGTTAATTGTTGTGATGTTTCATTTCTAAAATTTCAAATTAAAATTTTAAAGTGTAAAAAAAAAATTCTAGGCGGTTTTCCTAGCGTTTTCCGACTTCTGCAACCCTGGTATATATATCACACCTCGCCACATAAAGATAGTGTCCAAATATTTAAAGCATGAACCACTGCGGCTAGTCCAAGTCATGAGTGGAATAGTTCAGCTCATATTTCTTAAGTTGCCTCGAGGTATAGGCAATCATCTTACCTTGTTGCATCAAGACGCATCCTAGGTCTTGCTACGATGCATCGTTGTATATAAAAAACCTTCAGACGTACTAGAAATTGTCAAAACAGGGGCCGAGATTAATCTCGTCTTTAATTCCTGGATGTTTTCCTCACACTTCTTTGTCCATTCAAACTTTTCTCCTTTTCTTGTCAAACGAGTCATAGGTGAGGAAATCCTCGAGAACCCTTCGATGAACCTTCTACAATAGTCGGCTAAGCCTAAAAAATTATGGACATTGTTAACATTAGTAGGTGTCTTCCATTCGCTATCTGCTTCCACTTTAGCCGGATCGACCTCTATTTCTTTGAGCAGTGACCACATGTCCAAGGAACACAACTCGATCTAGCCAAAACTCGCACTTCTTGAACTTCACAAACAACGTTTCCTTGCAAAGTACCTCTAGTACCGTGCTTAAGTGTTCCTCATGTTGTTGAGTGTTCTTCGAGTATATCGGCATGTCATCGATAAACATAATTACAAACCGATCCAAAAACGGGTGGAACACTCGGTTCATTAGATCCATAAATACTGCAGGAGCATTGCTTAACCCAAAAGATATCACTATGAACTCGTATGTCCTACTGAGTTCGAAAAGCCATATTTGGTATATCACTATCCTTGATTTTTAACTAGTGATAACCAGACCACAAATCTATCTTGGAAAAAACACTGGCTCCCTTCAAATGATCGAATAAATCTTCTATCCTCGGCAAATGATACTTATTTTTTATGACCAGTCGGTTTAGTTCCCTATTATCGATACACATCCTCATAGTTCCATCCTTCTTCTTCACAAATAAGACTGGTGCACCCCAATGCGAGATATTAAGACATCTGAATTTCTTATCCATTAATTCCTGCAATTGTACCTTTAGCTCTTCCAACTCCTTCGATGTTACCCGGTACGGTCCCTTGGATACTGGTGTTGATCCTGTCAGTAAGTCTATCATGAACTCTACTTGCCTATCAGGTGGTATATCAGGCAGATCCTCTGGAAGAAACATCTTGATAATCTCGCACTACCGATATATCTTCAATTTTCACTTCGTGAGTTGATGTACCTGTCACGTGGACCAAATACCCTTGATATTCGCCATTCTACAACATTTTCATGGCCTTCTTAGTTGTTATAATGAGGTTCTTAGTGTCTGTCCTAGACCTAAAGTACACCAATTCCTCCCGCTCAGCAACTCAAGCACTACTTCCTTCTTACGACAATCAATACTAGTTTGATACTTATACAACCAATCCATTCCAAATATTACGTCAAAGTTTTCCATCTCTATAATGTATAAATTAGACTTTAGGTTTGTTGTAGGGGTGAAAAAATATATTTGACCCTGATCTCGACAGATCAGACGACCTCACCTCAGTGACGAGCTCGCACAATCCTCGACCTCGCTCTTGTGGCAGTTTCATCGGGCGGTCAGCGCGCTTCTCCAAGTGACCTCGCTGCCCCAGGCGACTCAGCTCACCCTGGACGCATACAGCTGGAGGGATAGCAAATAGAAAGGACACAACCGCCAGCCAGCAAATCGAGCTCGCACCTGAGAAAAGGACGACTGCAGGTGCAGAGTTTTCAGATGTAAGAAAGGACTGGAGGGCACCCTGTAGGACAGTATGTTGGTCCCGGTACAAGACTGATGAATACGTGTATGGGGGTGGGGGGAATACACGTATACCAATTTTTCAACTTAAACCATACTAAGTCCCCTTTACTCAGAGTGATAAAGAACTAAGAGCTGATAATATACCCACTGACTACACTTAGTGCAGGTCAGTTGGCTAACTATCAATTCAAGTTCAGTGCGGAAATGCGTGATCCCTGATAGTTTAAAGTCTTGTTTAATTTGCTTTCTGAAAAACTTGTTTACTTAATTCTGAATAGTGAGTAGTAAGGCAATGCTCTTTTGAAGGATCAGGCTGATTGATTCAGGCCTGATAAAACAAATGCTATGAATGACAGTTAATATGGCAGGTATGCACAATATCAAAGCAATAAGAACACAGGGAGTTTAACGTGGTTTAGAGACTCAAGCTCCTACGTCCACGGCCTGATTTAACGGGAAATCCACTCAAGGGATTCTTGTTTTTAACGTGCCAAGGTGCACCAAGATCAGCTAACCTCACTGACCTATACAACTCCTTACTAACTCACTAACTGAACATACTACCAACAAACCTAACTTAGGGTTTTGGTTTCAGTTTGGATTACAACTAGCTTTTGATTATCCTTACAAGACAAGGCTTTGCTAAGGATGGGATAATCACTCTAAGCTTATGATAATGCTAGTACGCTCTTTGGAATACAGAATAACTCTCAGTAACTAAGAAACACTTGAGAAATTTAACTGGTTTCAAGTGCTTCTTCTAAAGGCTGAATGCTTTGAATGCTTGAGAGTTTGAGTAATTTTTGGCTTGGAAATTTCCCGTAACCTTGAATGGGATCAAGGCCTTCTGTATTTATAGGCGATTTGAAAACTATCAGTTGGAAGAGATAGCCTTCTAGTCATCTATGTAGAGTGGTTCAAACGTATATATTTCCCATGCAGCAGCAGTCCTTGCATGGATTTGGTAATTGCATTTAATGCTTACCCGTTGAATGTGCAGTCTGAAGTCAGTCTTCATGTCAGGGTCCGTACGTGCGTGTCCTTCCTAGATTGGTCCACGTCATCAGGTTGGTGAGAATGTCAGAACTTATTCCTAGGCTTCAGGCTTGTCTTATTTAGTTCTTTTTGTCTCGAGCACAATGGTCTTGTCCTGACGCTGACATTCCTTTTGCATTGCTTGGCTCTACTCAGAGTCTTTCCCATTAACTCAGTATTATCCTGTTCCCTTCAGGACTGAGTTAGTAATGACCTCAGGGTCATACACTTCATCACTGACACTTACTCAGCCAGCTTAGAAGACTGCCATAAGTTCAGGATGGTGCTCTTCATCTTCAGGCTCTTAGTCTTGATTGACATCAGTGAGTTCTCATCTCACTGAGTACCTGTGAAATGTAAAATAACTAAGTACAAATCCTAACCAAGACTAGCCTGACAACAATAGCATAACATTTTTTCAGGGGCTTTGAGATCTTAATCAAAAATGACAATGTCCCAACAATTTCCCCCTTTTTGATGATGCCAAAACACTTAAAAGATCCTCAAAACATTTAGAGGAAATATAAAATCCTATCTATAAGATAAGTCAGTGTTAGAGCAATTCTTGATAAAGTACAGAATTTAAATAACAGCCAAAATAGACAATGAGTTTTTGTCTGTGGGTAAAGTAGTAGATTTCATTGAATGATATGGAAATGGTTACAATGAATCTAATCTATTACAAGAAAGGATGTGAACACCTAAACTAATCTCATTTCAGGCTCGAGTCCATAACCAGCATAAACTCTAACCTTCAGCTCGTCAACTCTCTTAGGTTGGTTCACATAACCTTCAGCCTTTGCAATCTGCAGAACCTCAGTCATTATGGCCTTTGTATTGTGCTTTCCAGTTCCAGGTACAAGAGGTGGTGGACGAATCATGAACTCAGGAGCTTTCACTTGGACTTGGGCTGCTTCAGCTTCTTCCAAGATCTTCTGAATCAACTCAGGGTGGTTGTCCATCATATAGTCAGTGAAGTGGGCATTGTTATCTTCAGAGTCGCCCCACTTCTTCACTACGTACCATAGCTTGACAAACTCATCCCTTGCATCAATCCAGAACTCCTTCAATGTTTCTGAGATGAACTCATCAATATAAGCTTCACTCTGAACTGTTTCAGGCCTCCTGACTTACAGTAAAGTGGACTTCCTGGCTGTTGGCTTCTTCCTGTACTTTTGCGGATCAGGCTTCACCTTCCTCCTCCTCAGGAGACTGACCACAACATCGTCAAGTTCACGTTGTTGCAGATCAGTGAGATCAGTCAGCTTCTCCACCTTCTCTTCCAGTATGCGTATCTTTTCTTTCTAAGTTATGTCTGCCCTGCGCTCAGCCTCTGACTTCTCAGAAGGTGTTCCCCATGCCTCAGCGCAAAGTTCCTCCACTGTCTCCACAGAGTATGTGATGGGATTCTTCCTTGTATTGACTGTGGGTGACTTCTGAATGGCCTCAACTGGTTTGGAAGGGAGTTTCTTGGAAGGGTCATTAGCCTTCTTTGTCGTGGCTTCAGCCTCCGCTGCGGCTTCAGAAAGTCTGACTGACTTCCGCACAAAAAGAACATTCCCCTCAGGGTTTACCTCAGGGTCCGCCACTTCGATTTCTTCTTGAGTCTTAGCCTCCGATGCCTCAGGCTTGGATCTTTTTCTCTTCTTTTTCCCCATTTTGGCATCATCATTGGCCTGGGATGGGAACACTTCAGCTCCACTGTTGATGACGAAGGCAGCTAATGATTGAACTTCCTGCACGCCCTCCTTCAACATATCAACTCCCATGGCTATCCCAGTGCCTGCATATGATACTGAACTTATGGTAGCTTTCAGCTTCTTTTCAAAGACCTCCATGTTGTGTTGGAGACTTTGTTCAGCCTTGGTGATCCTTTCCTCCACTTTCAAGGACTCACCGCCGACCCTGCTCGCCTCAGCCAGTATCTTAGCCGACTCATCAGTGGCCTTAGCCAAAACCTCAGCAGCAGTTTGAGAAGTCTGAGCTAACTTCCCTAACTCTAGCTCCAACTTGGATGCTGAGTCGTTCAGAGCCTAATTAAAGAGCGCCCCAGCCTGAGCTGCAAGCCTCTCTACAGCAAGATTTAGCTTTTCCTCTCTGAGCTCACCCCTCTTCTCAAGCTGCTTTAGAGTCTGCCTCAGCATCTTCTTCGCCGTCCTTCTCCCACTCCTCACTGATTTGGCCGTATCCTCCATCGTGCACTTCAGCAGTATCAACTCTCTGTTAGCAAGTGTGTTGTACGCTGACTTGGTCCATTTGATGTGTTTAGCCAGGGCCTTGGAATCTTCTTCTTTTTCAGCTCTGAGCCTCATCACCTCCTCTTGAAGCTCAGCTAAGTTCTCCGTTGTCTTTTCCTTCTTCACCTCGACAATGCTGGTGAACTCAGCTCTTCCTACTCTTGTTATAAGCACATCATCATCTCCATCATTGGCCTCATCAGTAAGTGACTATTTTCCCTTGTCAGCCCCTGCATCGTCAGTCCCCTCTTCAGGGTGCACTGAAGGCAGTTGTGAAGTGGTCATAACCGCCTGCTCAGGCTCAACTAAGCCAACTTGAACTTTGGGAACAAGTCCCTCAGAACTAGGAGTCTCCTTACATGCCTCAACATCATCCTCCTTTGTCTTAGAGCGGGCATTCCCCGTCATAGACTGATGTCTCATTGGCAGCTGAGATGTTCCCAATATCCTCAGTCGTTGGTCCACCCTTGGCACCAACGTCTTTAACACCTTCCCCCTGAGTTTGAGACTCAGGGATCATCTCATCAACTTCTCCAGCAGTCTCCTCCACCATCTTCTCACAAGCTCCACCCTGAGCTCCATCCTCATCCTCATCCTCCCTCTCAGACTCAGTGTTAAGATTAGCTTTCATCTTCGCCATCATCTCAGCAACCAGCTACTTCAGATTTTCAAAGTTCAGGAGCTGTAGCAAGCTAGTGAGACCAAAATATGTACAGAGCCTAGCTTCTTCTAGTTCCCAGTACTCCCAGCCCCTGGCGTCAACTAGCATGTGTTGCTCCTGCATGTTTGATTGTTTGAAGTCCAGCCAAACCTTGAGCTCCACTACATTGGCACACAGCTCCCTGTACCTATTCAGATTAGGCCAACACTTAGCTACCCATTCTGTGGCATTCCCCCTCAAATTGTTCTCCAAAATCCCACCAACCATGTTGGCATCCAACTCCTCATCCTCCTGCATCTCCAAGAAATCATCATCCTGATCTCCGGCTTGAGAGGTTTTGGGGCAGTCTTTGGGATTGGGATATGTGGGGAAGTCGTCAGGGTTAGGATGATTGGGTTCAGAAGACTGGTCAGGGTTTGGATGGTCTATGGTGGGTTCAGTAATCTGGTCAGGCTCAGTGGTTTGTGAGGTTGATGGCACTGACTCAGATGGGGTGGGGTTGGCTTCAGGGATGGGTATATCTAGTTATTGGGGAGTGGGTTCAGGGTCAGATGGTGGGGTGGGTTCAGTGGGTTTTGGTGAAGAGGTTGGGTTAAACACAATCTCAGGCTATAGAAGCTCAACCGTCTTGATTGTTCCTCTCACTACCTCCAAGTCAGAGGCTCGTGGAGAGCTTGACTTCTCCCTCTCAGAACTCACCTCCTTCAGACCCTTGGCTGGGGATTTCTTGGGTCCCCTCCTTAGCCTCTTCAGAGGCCTATCACCTTCCTCTCCCCCGGACCTGACTTCATCGCCAGTCTCCTCAGCCTCAGAGACGGTCTTCTTGGAGACTTTCTCATTCCCTTTGCCAACACCTTTGGCTGTGGCCTTTTCTTTCAGGACCACCTTCAGCTTAGTCCTCTTCTCCTCTAGGACTCTCTTCTCAGCTTCCTTTACTTCAGCCCGCTCCACAGCTACACCGGCCTCAGCCTCCTTCCTCTTCTCAAAGAGCTCATCCACCATCTCCATAAGGCTCGTGACCACCTTCTTGGCCTTGTCCGCAGGCTTCTTTCTCTGATCCTTTGGTGGAGCATTGGGGTCAGTGAGACCAAGGACTGCATAAGTATCACCAGATGTGGTGAACATTATCTTCTTCGAGGACAGGTTATCCTCCAAGTCAAACGTACAACCCTTGCATTCATGGGCGATTAGCATGGATAACCTCGTTCTAAAAGGGAGCATAGCTCCAACTGAAATATGCTTCATCTCAGCATCTTTCTTCAGTTTGTTTCCAGCAGCCTGATTGATCTGGTCCAAGAAGAATTGCTCCCAGTTGGCTTCCACACCATCAACTAGAGCACCCATGATCCTCAGTTTGGGCTAACTGAGTTGCTCATGCGAGCCAGTAGAGCCCATGATGATTTTTGACACCAAGTCAACCAAGGCCCTATACTCAGACTTCAGGTTATCCTTGTGTTGACGTGCCTTGAACTCTGAAGACCCAGTCTTGGACCACTTCCCAAGTAATTCTCCTTCAGCATTCTCCTTGTAAGTCCTAGGGTTGACGCCAGAGCATGGAAGCGCATACACCTCCTTTATGGCCTTCCTCAAATTGATGTCCCGCATCTCGACATTATAGAAGGGCTCTCCATCAACATCCTTCTCACCAGTGGGTATCAGCACGGTCACCCTGGTGAATAATTCACCCTTGCGCAGAAACAAATTGTAATAAGCCTCCACCACTGTCTTTGTAAGCACAGAAGTGGGTCGCAGGGTAAAATACTTTCCCAACCCAGCTTTGGAGATCCAGTAAAAAACTGGGAGGATCTCCTTCACGGAAAGGCACACACCCTCCATGGTGATAACGTGCTCCATATTTACCAACTTGTTCTTGACAACTTCTTCAGGCTTGTCAGTTGTCCAGTTGGAATCCAAGAATGCCATTTGTTTTGATTTGTTTGAGAAAAGATTTTGCAAAAGATTTGTGTTTGAGCAAGAGAATATTCAGTGTGCAATGTGCATTTGTGTTTGCGTAAATTCCTCAAATGGCAGACTAGATTGATATGAATTAGTCAGTTACTCAAACATGAGGTTGGGATTAATCCTGAATTTGAAAAGTTTTGAAATTAAGGGCCAGTATTAATCTCCGTATCAATCATATCCTCATGTCAGTCATATTACGTATAAAACGGACATGTATAAGAAAAGTAACTGAAGCATTAAATGCTCCAATGCGCGTGGGTTTAAATATGAAAAGGCGTGCTTTAAATGAAAATGGAATGCATTTAATAAAGATTTTCAGGATGAAGGACTCAGGGAGACGCTTTAAATTCACAAGAGTCAGGATAGAACTCATACCTATCAGGAAGACATTGTAGCACCCTGATACCTCGTTGTTAGGATATATTTTAGTTTTTATGATTCTCCAAAACAACATGTAATAGGTTTGAAAGCAGTCAGGATAGTATCTTTTATTTCAGATCAGGCTAGGTTAGCTCTCGTAAGAATAGGCTGTCATTTGAGGGGGAACTCAGCGAGGGGGAACTCAGCAACATAGCCTGAGGATATCAAGATGACATCAAGAAGAACTGACTGAAGCCATGCCAGAGACCTGAATCAGAAGAGAAGCCTGAAGGATGTCCCAATGAGTGTAAACCAGGTTGATCTAAGCTAAGTCAGGTGGACCACTCAGTGAAGAGCATGATCAGGAGGATCAGTGCTGTACCAAGTAGGCCCTGAAGGAGTCAGGCTACTATGGTCAGGGAACTTTGTCATTCAGCCTTATGACAAAGTTCTTGGAATGATCTTCAAACAGTCTCTGAAGGACAACTACACTGAAGACGTTCAGTCCACTGAAGATCACCAGTCAGTGAAGGAGGAAGCTACCTAAAGTTGGTGGGTCTTGGTCAACCCACTGAGTCAAAGATCCTTGAATCCAGGCCACGTGGACCAATCAGCACGAGGCAGCAACTCTGACACTGATAAAGGCCGCATTCCAAGAAAAGTGGTTGAAACCATTAATTGTATGGATTCAAATGTAATTTCCTCCAACGGTTACATTTGAATCCACACTATAAATACAAGCTCATAGCTGCGTATTCAAGTGTGTTGTATTGTGTGTGAAGAAAAAAATCAACACCTAAAAGCTATAAGAGTGTGTGAGTGTTAGGGAGTCATAAGGAAGTGTTGCTCACACCCATGCAACTGACCTTTAGGGTTATCACTTATATTCATTGAGTGTCAAGCTTGTAACTCATATCTTAGAGAGGTTTTCCTAACCTTAGCTTAAGGCTAACACATTGTAAAGAAAAACCTCACATAGTTGGAGAAACCAAACTGAAACCAAAACCCTTTAGTTAGGTTTGTTGGTGGAAGTTAGTCAGGAAGGAGAGGCAGCACAGGGAGTGGCGTGAGTCCAGTTGTAGTGCCCATTGGCACGTTAAAAACAAGAATCCCAGTTAGTGGATTTCCTGTTAAATCAGGCCCGTGGATGTAAGAGCTTGAGTCTCTGAACCACGTTAAACTGGGCGTACTTATCTTTAAACGTATTTACTAAAGTGTTGTGAAAATCTGCTCCCTGAGAGCATTGTTAAAAAGGAAAACTTTAGTTAAGTATTCAGATCATGGAGATTCCTCTCACTGATCAGTTCAGGCAACGCACTCGAGAGTTCAGTCTCTCGAGTCACTGTGTTGCTAAGAGCATGAGCCTTCAAGTCTCACTGACTTGGTAGCTCAGCCTCTTAGCAATGCAGTGACTTGAAGTTAAACCTCTCGAGTCACTGCCTTGTTACGAGACTGAGCTCGCAAGTCTGTTGCACTGACTTGAGTAAACTGACTCGTAGCAATGCAGTGACTTGAGTATTATTCACTCCTGCTGAGCTCTCTGAGGAATTGTTTTAAAAAAAAAATTTGCTCCTGAATTCCCATTTTGCCCTTCGAAATCGGGACCATCACTCATTGAGTCGAGTCTGGCCTGAGTTCCCCCTAAACCCTACACTGACTGCTCTTTCGGATCTAAGAGACCTAACTCCACTGACAGTTCCATAAATCTTGCTTCAGCCAAAGGCTTAGTCAAGATATCAACTCTCTGCCTGTCAGTGTGAATTTTCTCCATCCTAATGTCCTTCTCCACATGATCTCGAATGAAGTGATTCCTAATATCCACATGCTTGCACCCTGTGTGAAGCACTGCGTTCTGAGTAATTGTTATAGCACTATTGTTGTCACAATAGATTGGAACCTCATTAGCTAACACTTGGTAGTCTCTCAATTGTTGTCTCAACCACAAAATCTGAGCACAACAACTACCTGCAGCCATATACTCAGCCTCAGTTGTGGATGTTGCCACTGAGTTCTGTTTCTTACTAAACCACGAGATCAACTTACTTCCCAAAAACTGACATGTCCCTGAGGTTGATTTCCTATCAATCCTACAACCTCCATAATCTGCATCTGAATAACCTGTCAGTTTTAAGTTGTCATCTGAAGGATACCATAGTTCCATATTGATTGTCCTTTTCAAATACTTAAGTATCCTCTTAACAGCCTCCAAATAACTTCTCTTGGGATCAGACTGATACCTAGCACACACACCAACTGCAAAAGTAATGTCAGGTCTGCTTGCAGTCAGGTACAACAAAGAACCAATCAGCCCTCGGTACTCAGTCTGATTCACTGAAGTCCCTTCAGTGTCAAGATCCATCTTCCAATTTGTGTTCATTGGGATCCTAGCCGGATTGCTTTTCTGAACTCCAAACTTTTAAATCAAGTCTCTTGTATACTTGTCCTGATTAATGAAGATACCTTGATCAGTCTACTTAACCTGCAATCCTAAAAAAAAGTTCATCTCTCCCATCATTGACATCTCAAATTTACCGGTCATCAACTTAGAGAATTTCTCACAGAGCTGATGATTTGGTGATCCAAATATTATGTCGTCCACATAAATTTGGACCAGGAGAATGTCATCAACTTCAGTGATCCTGAACAATGTCCTATCCACGGTTCCCTTCTTGAATCCATGGTCAGTCAGGAATTGAGAGAGGGTATCATACCAAGCTCTTGGTGCTTTCTAAAGTCCATAGAGTGTTTTTTTGAAATGATATACTTTATCTCCAACCTCAAACCCGGGAAGTTGTTCAACATATACCTCTTCATTGAGTATCCCATTCAGGAAGGCACTCTTGACGTCCATTTGATACACCTTGAACTTCTTATATGTTGCATATGCAAGGAACAACCTGATAGCTTCCAACCTAGCCACTGGAGCAAAAGTCTCATCATAGTCTATTCCTTCAGACTGACAATACCCTTTTGCAACCAGTCTAGCCTTGTTCCTTACTACAACATCATTCTGATCCTTTTTGTTCTTGAAGACCCACTTGGTACCAATAACACCTTGATGCCTAGGTCTATCTACCAGTTCCCAAACCTGATTCCTTGTGAACTGATTCAACTCCTCTTGCATGACTATGATCCAGTTCGAGTCAGTGAGAGCTTCTTTAATGTTCTGAGGCTCTTGCTCAGAGAGAAAGCAACAGAACAATGCACTCTCACCATGAAACCGTCTGGTCCTGACTCCCTCAGTTGGATCACCAATGACTAGGTCAATGGGATGACTTTCTAGCCATGTCCTCTTACCTGTAGTTGTTCCTGAAGTACCTATATTGTTAGTGTCTACAGGCTCATAAAATTCAGGATATTGAACAGAAGGGGATGATCCTGAGTTTATACCAAAAGGATTTATAAGTTCAATGTCAGGGAAATTGATTCCCCCTTGATGAGGTGACCCAGGAACCGTGTCAGCTACGACCGCATCTTCATAGACGGTGCTTACCTCAGGTTGAGCCTGTTTCTCAGTCTGAGGCTCAACAATCCCTGATGTGCTGGGCTTAGGAGTGGCTCTTGGGTCATCTTCCTGATCATCGTCATCATCCCATCTTGGAATTGGCACAGTTTTGACCTTTGGATCAGGTTGATTCTTTAAGCTCAACATTGTCACTCTCCTTGTGACCTCCTCAGTGTCAGGATTCAACATCTTTATCCTAGACTCATTAACAGATTCATCAAACACAACATGTGGTGATTCTTCCACAACAAGAGTCCTGCAGTTGTAAACCCTAAACGCTTTACTAATTTTAGAATATCCTAAGAATATTCCTTCATCAGATTTGCTATCAAAAGCTTTCAACTGAGTCTTCCCATTATTGAGGATGAAGCACTTGCAACAAAAAATATGGAAATAAGAAATACGAGGCTTCCTCTTATTCCATGTCTCATATGGGGTATGAGCATGTTGTTTGTTCAGCATGGATCTGTTCTGAGTGTAGCATGCAGTGTTGATTGCTTCAGCCCAAAATTTCTTGGGCAATCCTGACTCAGCCAACATGGTCCTAGCAGCTTCCTTCAGTGTCATGTTTCTCCTTTCAGCGACACCATTCTGTTGTGGGGTTCTAGCTGCAGAAGTCTCATAAGCTATACCAAGTTCATTAAAAAAGTCAGAAATATATGAATTTATAAATTCAGTGCCCTTGTCAGATCTGATCTTAGTAATAGACTGGTTCTTCTCATTGCTGAGTTGATGGTCCCGTTTTCGAAGGGCTAAAATGGGAATTCAGGAGCAAATTTTTTTAAAAAAAAAACCTTTTACTCTGGGAGTTCAGCAAGAGTGAATAATACTCAAGTCACTGCATTGCTACGTGTTAGAGCACTCAAGTCAGTGCAATTGAATTGAGAGCTCAGTCTTATAACAAGGCAGTGACTCGAGAGGTCTCACTTCAAGTCACTGTATTACTCAGAGACTGAGTTCCAAGTCAGTGTGAGCACTTGGAGACTCATGCTCTAAGTAACACAGTGACTCGAGATGCTAAACTCTCGAGTGCGTTGCTTGAACTGGTCAGTGAGAAGGATTCCCCCTGACCTGAATACTTAACCAAAGTTTTCTTTTAACAATGCTCTCAATGAGCAGATTTTCACAACACTTTAGTAAATACTTTAAAAGATAAGTACGCTCAGTTTAACGTGGTTCAGAGACTCAAGCTCCTACATCCACGGCCTGATTTAATAGGAAATCCACTAAGTGGGATTCTTATTTTTAACGTGCCAAGGTGCACAAATACACTGGACTCACGCCACTCCCTGGGCTGTCTCTCCTTACTAACTAACTTCCACCAACAATCCTAACTAGAGGATTTTGGTTTCAGTTTGGTTTCTCCAACTATGTGAGGTTTTCCCTTACAATGTATTAGCCTCAAGCTAAGATTGGGAAAACCTCTCGAAGCTAAGAGTTACAAGCTTGACACTCAATGAATATAAGTGAAAACCCTAATGGTCAGTATCGTGGGTGTGAGAAACACTTCCTTATGACTCCCTAACAACTCACACACCCTCACAGCTTGTAGTTGTTGATTTTTCTTTCTTCACACACTTTGAAACGAAGTTATGAGCTTGTATTTATAGTGTGGATTCAAAGGTAACCGTTGGAGAAAATTACATTTGAATCCATACAATTAATGGTTTCAACCACTTTTCTTGGAATGCGGCCTTGTCAGTGTCAGAGTTGCTGCCTCGTGCTGATTGGTCCACGTGGACTGCATCCAACGGATCTTTGACTCAGTGGGTTGACCAAGACCCACTGACTTTACATAGCTTCCTCCTTCATTGACTTGATGATCTTCAGTGGAATGAACGTATTCAGTGTAGTTGTCCTCCAGAGACTGTTTGAAGATCACTCCAAGAAGTTTGTCATAAGGCTGAATGACAAACTTCCCTGACCACAGTAGCCTGACTCCTTTACGGCCTACTTGGTGCAGCACTGATCCTCCTGATCATGCTCTTCACTGAGTGGTCCACCTGACTTAGCTTAGATCAGCCCGGTTTACACTCAGTGGGACACCCTTCAGGCTTCTCTTCTGGTTCAGGTTACTAGCATGGCTTTAGTTAGTTCTTCTTGGTGTCATCTTGATATCCTCAGGCTGTGTTGCTGAGTTCCCCCTCGCTGAGTTCCCCCTCAACTGAGTGTTCCCTCATCTGAGTTCTTCTCAGCTGACAGCCTATTCTACTGAGAGCTAACCTAGCTTGACCTGAAATAAAAGATACTATCCCGACTGCTTTCAAACCTATTACATGTGGTTTTGGAAAATCATCAAAACTAAAACATATCCCAACATGAGTCATCTGAGCAACTCTGGAAGCTTCACCTGTGTTTCCTTCTTATTCAACAAGAAAATAACCCAAGTATATCTAGAATAATCATCAATAACCACAAGGGTATATTTCCTACCATTCATACTCACAGGTGTTATGGGGCCAAATAGATCCATGTGCAAGAGCTGAAGTATCCTGTCAGTGGAGAAGGTAGCTTTCTCATTAAATGACGCTCTGACCTGCTTCTCCTTCTGACAAGCTTTGCACACATGATCTTTGCTAAAAACTTAATTAGGTAGACCTTCAACAAGTGATTGTCTAGAAATTTTGTTAAGAATCTTGAAGTTCAGGTGGCTTAATCGTTTATGCCATAACCAAATGAGCTCTAGTGAGCTTTTAGCAACAAAATAAGTATTGGGAATAGTGCTTGTTGGGACAATGTCAGTTTTGATTAGATCCCAAAGCCCCTGAAAAGATGAGCTGCCTTAGTTTTGTCTTAGTCAGACTAGTCTTGGTTAGGTTTTGTACTTAAGTTATTTTACACTTTACAGGTACTCAGTGAGAGGAAAACTCACTGATGACAATCAAGACTAAGAGCCTGAAGATGAAGAGCACCATCCTGAACTTATGGCAGTCTTCTAAGCTGGCTGAGTAAGTGTCAGTGATGAAGAGTATGACCCTGAGGTCACTACTAACTCAGTCCTGAAGGGAACAGGATGACACTGAATTTATGGGAAAGTCTTGGAGTAGAGCCACGCAATGCAAAAGGAATGTCAGCGTCAGGACAAGACCGTTGTATTCGAGACAAAAAGAACTTAATAAGACAAGCCTGAAGCCTAGGAATAAGTTCTGACATTCTCACCAACCTGATGACGTGGACCAATCCGGGAAGGACACGCACGTACGGAACTTGACACGAAGACTGACTTCAGACTGCATATTCAATGGGCAAGGATTAAATGGCGCATTAAATGAAGGCTACCAAATCCATGCAAAGACGGCTGCTGCATGGGAAATATGTCCGTTTGAGCAACTCTACATAGATGACTAGAAAGCTATCTCTTCTAACGGATAGTTTTCAAATCACCTATAAATACAGAAGGCCTTGAACCCATTCAAGGTTACGGGAAATTTCCAAGCCAGAAATTACTCAAACTCTCAAGCAATCAAAGCATTCAGTCTTTAGAAGAAGCACTCGAAACCAGCTAAATTTCCCAAGTGTTTCTTAGTTTCTGAGAGTTATTCTGTATTCCAAAGAGCGTACTAGCAATATCTTAAGCTTAGAGTGATTATCCAAACAAAGCTTTGTCTTGTAAGGATAATCACAACCTAGTTGGAATCCAAACTGAAACCAAAACCCTGAGTTAGGTTTGTTGGTAGTAAGTTGTTAGTGAGTTAGTAAGGAGTTTGTATAGGTCGGTGAGGAGTAGCTGATCTTGGTGCACCTTGGCACGTTAAAAACAAGAATCCCTTGAGTGGATTTCCTGTTAAATCAGGCCGTGGACATAGGAGCTTGAGTCTCTGAACCACGTTAAACTCCCTGTGTTCTTACTGCTTTGATATTGTGCTTGCTTGTCATATTACTTGTTCTTACTGCCCTACTAAACACTACTTCAGGATTGAGTAATCAAGTTTTCAGAAATTAAACTAAACAAGACTTTAAACTATCAGGGCTCACGCATTTCCGCAATGAACTTGAATTGTTAGTCAGCCAACTGACCCGCACCAAGTGTAGTCAGTGGGTAGATTATCAGCTCTTAGTTCTTTATCACTCTGAGTAAAGGGGACTCAGTAAGGTTTTAAGTTGAAAAATTGGTATACGTGTATTCCCCCCCCAATACACATATTCATCAGTCTTGTACCGGGACCAACAGTGCTGCTCCAATCAGTGAGATAAATGTTACCTTTCCTAATACCTGATAGAAGCACTTGTGTTGATTTGTCCTTGACTGAACATATATTCGATGAGAACTCAACAGTGAAACCTTTGTCACAGAATTGACTTACTGACAACAAGTTGTGCTTCAGTCCTTCCACAAAGGAAATATTTTCCACTCTGACTGTACCTATTATCAAGACACTAAAACCTTTAGTAAAACCTTTTGAGTTATCACCAAAGGTTACCTGTGGACCATCTTTAACTTGAAACTCTTGGAGAAGACTCTTCATTCCAGTCATATGCCTTGAGCATCCACTGTCTAGGTACCAAACAACTTTGTTTGAGTTTCCTCTCCTCTTGTTGTGATCCACAGCCGCCTGCAAGCAAATCAGGCTTTAGGTACCCATTGGGTGTTGGGTCCTATAGTGTCAGTTGTACCCTTCGGGATCCAGACTTGCTTAACAACCCTGATTGCCTCAGAGTTGTAAATCTGTCTCCCTGAAACATCAACATACACAACTTTCTTCTTCTTTGCCTGAGAGGAAGATGGTGTATGAATGCTAGACTTAGGCTTCGCAGGAGCCTGAGTGGGTGCCTTTTAGGGTGGCTTCCTGTTCTTCCTAGGTCTGGGTGCAACAGGTCTTGGGTCTTGTTCTTGATAAGGACCCTGTGTTCTATTCCCCCTAGGCAAGTGAGGGAATGGAAAACAGTTAAAGGCCTCAGGATGCTAAACCCATGGGGGTGTCATCATGTTTGGCCTTCCCTGTTGGTATTGCGAAGCATGATGGTACCCTCGCTGACCAGTCTGAGGGCTCTTGGCCTGAGTCTTCCTCTGCTTTCACTGAGGCTTTCCCTGGCCTGAGCTCTCAAGGACCTCATTTGGTTGCTTTGCCTTTCCCTTGGGCTTTGGCTTAGCTACCTTAGGGGCAACCCTAACTGAGTCAACAGTTTCCTTGCCCTTATCAGTTTGACGGGCCTGAAGTACAACCTTAGGTACACTTTGGCCTGCCTGAACAAATACCCTCTCAGTGTTTCTTCCTGAAGCAACATGAGACTGACCTTGTGAGGATTTCTTAGGAACATAACCAAGTCCCTTTTTCTCGTTCCCAAGCATCTGGCTGCTATTTATTTCCTCTCTAGCCACTGAGGATTTATTCATTGCTGCAACCTTTTGCTTGAGTGAGTCCTCACTCTTTTTCAGAATTTCATGTTTGGCAAAGAGGTCATCAAACTTACTCTTAAGTACTTTCAGTTCTTCCTTTCTGACCAACTTTCATCAGCCAGTTCCTTCAGAATCTTCTCTCTTGGGAGACGCTCAACATTGATTAAATCAATTTCCTGAGTTAGTCTCACAATCTGAGCTGATTCTTTGAGATTAGACTGAGTGAGCTGATCATTCAGGTTCTGGACCTCAGTACTCAATTTCTTGTTCTCCTCTACCAAGAAGACATTAGTTTCCTGCAGCCTGGAGAAATCAACCATCAATTGATCCAAGCAGATCTGAAGGTTTATTTCTCTTGCTGACTCTGAGCTAAACTCAGGATTTTGACCAGTATAAGAACCACAAACAGAATTAGATGTTACCTCAAGCCCTTCCCTAGCCAGTTCAGGCGACCTCTCCTCAGGACCATCCGAGTCAGTTGCATCCTCAGCGAGCATGACTCTCCAGTCAGCAAGTCTCCGGTCTCTCTTGGCCATCCTGTCCTCTCTCTCCTTAACACTCAGCTCAGGGCAGTCATACTGATAGTGCCCACTCTTTTTACAGCTGTAACACATTGCTTGCTCATCTCCTCTTTCTTTCCTTGGTTCAGGGTTCCTCCTTGAGTCAGGTTCCCTCTGTCTTGATGAACTTTCAGTCTTCCCTGAGTGTTTGTCATCGCGAGTACGTCTCTGTTCATCTCTTTGATCGGGCTTTGGGTCTGAATATCTTCTTTCATCCCCACGATCTCTCCTCTGGTCAGTGTTTATCCTTTTCTCATATCTCCTTGAGCTTTGGTGGGTTCCTTCAGGTTTCCTGTCACGTGAGTCCTGATAAAATTTCTTATAACGACCAAACCTGGAATTTAGCTTATCAAAGCGTCTGGCCATCAGGCTGTACTCCTCAGCAAGTTCTTCCTTGCTCATCTCAATCAGTGACTTTGATGAAGACTCAACAGGTTCATAACTGGCCTTGAACGCCATACTTTTCTCAGGAGTTTTCTCCTTCTCTTCCTTTTCCTGCTGAACTTTCTATTGTTAAGATCATATTCCAGTGCTTTGAGCTCTGAAAAAAGTAAAACAGAAGTTATGTTACTCATATCCTGAGTGTTCTTAAGCATAATTACACTGTTGTTCCATCTTTTAGGAAGGACATTCAGGATCTTTGAAGAAACATCTCTCTTAGGGACATCATTGTCCAGCATCACCAACTCATTCATCAACTTGATGAATCTTGACTCCATCTGATTGATACTCTCATCAGGCAGCATCTCGAACGCCTCAAATTTCTGAATGGCAATGTTTCTCTTGTTCTCCTTTATCTTTACTGACCCCTCGCACATCCTGGTCAGCTCATCCCAAACCTCCTTTGCTGGCTTTAAATTCATCAGCCTCGCTGACTCCTCGAAGGGCACCGTATGCAAGATAATGTTACTGGCCACGTTGTCCAGTCCAACCATCTTGATTTCATTATTGGTCATGTCTTTCCTTTCTTTAGGAACCTGTACGCCAATTTCAAGATGTTCATATTCCAGTCCTCTGACATTCGGGATAGTAATCTTGATCGGTCCTTCATTGTTAACACGCGGCATTTGGTCATGGATGGCATCAAGATGTGCCTCTAGTTTAAACTTCCAATAGAAAAAGTTAGATATAGAGAATTCAGGTAACGAAGCTTCAAGTCTCCTCGAAGTCATGATGATGCAAGTTTTATGAAAAGCAAATTCAGATCTGTTCAGTGATAACCAACAGTTTCTCCTCTGGAACTATTAGTACTCAAAGTCAGTGGTCTTTGTTGATGGGCGAACAGAATCGTCGCATGGGCGATTAGGACTAGCTTCAAATACTCACGATTAAGGCGAAGTTAAGCCAAGATTAACCAAGGCATCTGGCGAACAAAACCTGCACGCCACATAAAGACAAATAGGCGAACAAGGACCAATCAAAATATTCTGAATTCGGATCAAGGTCGAACAAGTACACCTACTGTATGGCCGACCAGATTCCACCTCAGTCCCAAAGCCACCTTTCGATAAAGATCAGAGACCAGCAAAATCAGACTAAAGACTCCTCCAGGACAAGTCAAACTTGGCGAGCAACTCTTGACCGCGAGCAAGTCCAACAAGATAAGGATAGAATTTAGTCTAGATAAGGTTAACTTAGTCAAAGGCCAGGTGTCGAGCATGCAGGCCTGGTAGGCCAAAAGTCACGACACCTCCTGCTAGGCAATTGTCTATAAATACTTAGATTTTTTCAGCTAATAAAACAAGCACAAATTATTATACACATCCAAACTTCATTTACGAACCCAAAGCTGCTCGATCAATTTACAATCGAACTTAAACACGTGAACATTCGAACTTTCTAAACTCATCTAAACTCGACAATTCATATTCACTAATTACGTTAGTGATCAATCACACGTAATTGTTTGATGATCAATTAACCAATAAAAATAGCCACTAATCTTCAAGATCAGAGTCGATCATCAACAAATTGGCCCTAGAAGGAGGGATCGAACCTCTGAATCATTGAAAATACAAAGGTTAGCTCAAAAGTGAAGAACAAAATTTGAACTTTTGAAGAAAAATTTAAGAACATCAAGAACAATACTTGATATCTTCTGTGAACATGCCTCAATCACGAGAGACACAACGTTCACAACATATAATCCGGGATTCACACTCCCAAATGTCCCAAGCTGGTGGGCGAGCAGGGGCGAGCAGAAACAACCAAGAAAATCAAACTAATCTTGCTCGCCAGTTAATACCACCGGAGTTGGACGTCATTGCCCGCAACCCCGACGAATTGGCGTGCATAATTGCAATGCTCCAGGCTTTACAAAGACAACAAGCCCAACCTGGCCCTTCATATGTGCGAGCAAGGTGTAGCTCCACAAAGACTCGCGAACATGAAAAGGCTAGGGGGATCATTTGAATGAGGCAGACAATGCCCAAGCTCGTAAGGCCAAAGGCAAAGAAAAACAACACGTCGAGGCCGCCAGTCAGAGAGGTTCGACTCAGAATCCGGCCATGGCAGGAAGTCAGGGCACACGCCAGAGTGCTCTTGAAAGATTGGGTCATCGTGGCCGAGGAATTATGGAGGTCCAACCCACTGCAGGAGCAGCTCGCCAAGCTGTGGTACCTGCTCGCCAATCAGTCCATGACAGGCTGACTAGGTCAGCTTTTGGTCGCCTTGGCCCAAATGTAGAGCCCAATCCTAGGAGGCCAATCCAGGGGGTTCCCGCTCCCAATGAGGGACTGTAGCGAACAGACGGTTGTGCGCCTCTGCTCGCCGGACAGCCTCAGAGTCAGGGGGGATCCTTGGAAGAGCTCGCCTCCATGAGGAAGGCCATAGAGAGCATGCAGGGCCAGCTAGATCAACAGAGAGGATACGGGAACACAACTCTTCCAGTCTCACCTCTATCTATGGTGATTCTGAAGGCTCCAATTCAGCAAAAGATCCAGTTTCCAGTAAGTATCCAATATGAGGGCACGGCGGATCCCCGGGTGCATCTGATGAAGTATACCAATTATATGGTATCAATGGGGGCAAGTGACGCAACACAATGCCGCAACTTTCCTTTAACTCTCGGGGATCGTGTCCATAAATGGTTTTCAGCTTTGCCACCAGCTTCAATACATTCGTTTGCCCAACTGGGCAAAGAGTTCTTATCTCAATTTTTCTACGGCCGGGTCTTATCTATCCCAAAGACATCGGTTATCCGACTTGAAACAAACTGACGATGAGTCGGACCGATCGTACCTGGAAAGATTCGACAGGGTTCTGTTAGAAGGGGAGTCTGTCAGTGAAGACACCAAGATTGTGGCCGTCCTGGCTGGGCTCAAGAAGGGCACTGAACTCTGGAAAGATGTGCACCTAAGATGCCCGAAGACATATGCCGAGTTTTGGGATCGGGCAGGCGTTTTTGTCTCCATGCATGAAGCCCTGCAAAAGGACATGGGAGACAAAGGAGAGGAGAAAGAGGGTGCGAAGAAACCTGAAACTGGTTATCGAGCTCCCAAGAACATGAAAGCATTTACTGAAGGAACGGAGCTGAAGGACAAACTGAACCATATTCTTACCGTATCAATCGATGCAGTTTACAATAATGTCCGAGATGAAGAATTACTAACACCTCCCCGTAAGATACGTCAGGATACGAGCAAGTTGAACTAGAATAAATATTGAGCCTACCACCAGAGCGTGGGACACTTTACAAGCGAGTGTCGTGACTTACTAAAGCAGTTGTGGCATTTTTACGAAGAGGGAAAGCTATTCGAGTTCGTTAAAAGATAGCCCGACAAAAGAAACAGAGATGAAGATTTTGATGAAGAAGACCAGGAACAGGCACCTCATTGGAATCGAGCTGGGCGACCAGCTCAGGCGCCAGCCAGGGGACCAGTTCCAGACATCCAGATGATGGAACCTACAGGGCCTATAGGTGGTTATTCTGATGGACGACCACCAATTTCTAATCGAAAAAGAAAGGCAGAATTACGAGCAATCGGACATGTACAAGAAATGGGGATTATTCCACCTATCATGCAGGCATCGGAGTTAACTTTTACCGACAGAGATTTGGAAGGAGTATTGACCCCTCACAACGATTCGCTTGTGATATGTGCCAAAATCATGAAAACCAGGGTGCATAGATTGCTGGTGGATACAGGAGCCTATACTAATGTCCTTTTCAAAAAGACGCTTGACCAAATGGGAGATTATGCAGGCTACATCAGAGACACAAATCACCGTATTCTGGGATTCGGAAATGCTGTGACAATCCCGTTGGGAATAGTAACTTTCGCTATGCAACTTATGACGGTCAAAGAACCCGAGAAAAATATCGCAAGAATGGTGGATTTCTTGATCGTTGATCAAGAGTCAACATACAACGGATTCCTGGGTCGACCTTTCTTAAACGAATTCAGGGCCGCGTGTTCAACTTACCATTATTGCATAAAATTCCCAATAGCAAGTGGAGTTGGCACGGTGAAAGGAGACCAGAGAAAAGCTCGAGAATGCCTCCTACAAATCCAGTCAGGACAAAGACAAGTATCCATGATGGAAGCGTCAACCAGTCAACTTGTGAATGATCCCTCAATTTTGGAGGACATTCTCGGAGCTCAGAACGATAAGATGGACATTGACGACCAATCTTCGCCCATGGGCGACCAAATGCTGTAGGGTGGCGAGCAAAACCTGCCAGAAGCAATGTTACTCCCCGTGGCCGACGGTTTGTGCCCGAATGATACCCAGGGGAGTCCGACTTTGGTGGCCGAGTCCAACCCAGAACCCGGGGACAATTTTGACCCCCGGTTGGGTGTTGAACCCATGGACATCGAGGATGAGCTAAGTCCGTAAGGACCAATAGTTGACCCTCGATGGAAGGGGCAAAAACGACGGGCAACTCCCGTTGAAGAATTGGAGGCCATCAAGATTGAATCTGAACGTGACAGTTTAGAACTTTACATCGGGTCTGAACTCCCCGAGCCTTACAGAACCCACATGACGAACTTTCTGAAGGCTAACTTAGACGTCTTCGCATGGTTCCACGCTGATATGGTAGGAATCGACCCGAAGGATTCTTGTCACAGGTTGAATATCAACCCAGTCCGAAAACCTGTCCACCAGAAACGACGAAAATATGGACCAAACAAGTATCAAGCTCTAAACGAAGAAGTCAAAAAGTTGTTGGACAACGATCTTATTAAACAAGCGTTATGTCCACAATGGGTTGCGAATCCTGTCCTGGTATGGAAGCCAAACGGAACCTGGAGGCTATGCATAGATTTTACAGATCTTAATGCAGCATGCCCGAAGGATAACTTTCCGCTCCCGCACATCGATCAACTGGTGGACAGTACTGCCGGTCACGAAATGTTCACATTCATGGATGCCTTCGCAGGATACCACCAGATTCCAATGCACCCGGACGACCAAGAAAATACGGCCTTTTATACTAACAAAAATTTGTTATGCTGGAAAAGAATGCCGTTTGGTTTAATCAATGCTGGAGCAACCTACCAGAGGTTGGTCAACAAGATGTTTGATAAACATATTGGGGAAACGGTGGAAGTGTACGTCGACGACATAGTCGTCAAGAGTACACAGAAGGAAGATCACCTCCATCATCTTTCCCAGGTATTCGACATACTCCGAAAATACAATATGAAGTTAAATCCAAAGAAAAGTAGTTTTGGAGTACATTCTGGGAAATTCTTGGGCCATCTGGTCAGCAAACGCGGAATCGAAGCTAATCCAGCAAAAGTGAAGGCAATCGTCGATATGAAGCCACCACGTTCTGTTAAAGAAGTGCAAAGATTGACCGGATGCCTAGCCGCTTTAAACAGGTTCATATCACAATCAGGAGACAAGTGCCGTCCATTTTTTGAGGCCATCAAAAAGGGCAACTTTGCCTGGATGGAAAGCTGCCAGAAAGCCTTTGATCAATTGAAAGAATATCTGGGAGATGCAAAAATTCTGTGTCAGCCAGGCTCTGCATGATGCTGAGGTGAAGTACTCACCAACTGAAAAGCTGGCGTATGCTCTTGTCATGAGTGTCAGGAAGTTAAGACCATACTTTTTTCGACCATCAAGTCGAAGTATTGACAACTTTCCCACTCAAACAAATATTACACCGACCCGACACCTCTGGCCGTCTTTTGAAGTGGTCAATAGAGATAAGCCAGTTTGGCGTGACTTATGCACCTCGAACCGCAATTAAGGGACAAGCGTTAGCCGACTTTATAGTCGAGTTAACCTTCCCACAAAATCCAATGAGAGGGCTAGATCACCCATGGCATCTTTATGTGGATGGTTCGTCAACAAACCTGGCCTCGAGGGCAGGGATAGTGCTTATCAGTCCCGACCGGCAAGTATTCACTTCAGCAGTCAGATTTGAATTCATGGCCACCAACAATGAAGCTGAGTATGAGGCCCTCATTGCAGGTCTTCACTTGTCATTAGCAGTGGGAGTAAGACAACTCCAGATTTTTGGAGACTCCCAACTCATTGTAAGCCAAGTACGAGGTGAATACGAGGCCAGAGACGAGCAAATGATCGAGTATCAACGAATAGTTGCTCACTTGGTATCTCTGTTAGACAAAGTATTTATCCAGCAGATACCACGATCGAGCAACACACAAGCTGACACCCTAGTAAGATTAGCAACAAGCGATGGGCCAGCAGATCTGACGGACATTGTCATTACTAGAAAAGTCCAACCATCAACAATGGACTATGAAGTAAACCAAGTAGTCGAACACAACAACGATGATGATTGGAGATCTCCTATAGCTAAATACTTGAAAGACGTGGAGTTACCAAGCAACTCGTTTGAAGCTGAAAGAATCAAGAAACAAGCAACCAGATATACTCTGGTAGATGAACAACTTTACAAAAGAGGCTTTTCACTCCCGCTACTCAAGTGTTTGACTAGGGGGCAAGGAAGGACAGTCCTGGAGGATATACACTCTGGAGTTTGTGGAAATCACACTGGGGGGCAAGCTTTGGCCTACAAAACTGTAAGGCAGGGTTATTATTGGCCAACCTTACGGAAAGATGCAATCCAGTTAGCCAAGACTTGCCACCAATGTCAAGTTTTTGCTCCAAGTATCCATGCCCCGGCCCAGGAGCTTGTATCGGTTTATAGTCCATGGCCATTTGCAAGATGGGGAATTGACATTATTGGTCCTTTCCCGGTAGGAGTGGAAAATGTTTGATTTGCCGTCATAGCAGTCGATTATTATACAAAGTGGGCAGAATCGAAGGCCATGGTGAAAATTACACAACAGAACATGATCAACTTCATATGGCAGAACATCATATGTCGCTGTGGAATTCCACGGACAATCGTGACAGATAATGGCCCGCAGTGTGACGGAAAGGAGTTGAGAGACTTCTGTACAAAGTGGGGAAGCAGGAAACACTATTCAACTCCCTATCATCCCCAGTCAAACGGGCAGGTTGAAGCTGTAAATAAGATCATCAAGCATACATTGAAAATACACCTGGCAGAAAGCAAAAGTAGCTGGTCAGAAAAACTCCCGGAAGTTCTGTGGGCATATATGGTTTCTCCTAGGTCAAGCACCGGAGAAACACCTTTTGCAATGGCCTTCGGAACAGAGGCGGTGATACCAATTGAATTAAAGACCAACACAGTCAGGACGACCAGCTTTGATGAACAAGCAAATCATTCTACTTTGGCCACAGAAATAGATTTACTCGAAGAAAGGAGACTACATGCTGAGCTAAAGAATGCTACGTACAAGCAAAGAGCAGAGCGTTATTATAATTCCCAAGTCAAGATAAGAAAGTTCGAGGTTGGTGACCTTGTTCTAAGAAAAAAACTTGCCTCACCTCCAGGCATATTTGGCCTGACTTGGGAGGGCCCATACAGGGTAACAGACAGGTTACCCAATGTAGCATATGACATAGAGGACTTAGATGGCAACTCGGCCCAATATTCCTGGAATGTAGCTAACCTAAGAAAATACTTTCAATAGGCGACCAGTTTTGCCTCATGAAAGAGTAAAGTTGGGTTGGGTGAGCTACTAAGTCCATTGGGCGAACTGGAATGGCAAAGATACAAGATGGATCAAAAAACTTGCCTAATTTTTTGAAATTTTCACCAAGTGTAAGTGGTCAAACAAAGTTGAATCCGGTCAAGTCTGGTCGCGGGCTAGTAGGCCAGTATCTTGTATAGTTTTATTCCCTCTTGAGAGTTTAAGGATGCCTTGACAAATTGTATAGTAGTCGAGCAACTTTGACTCCTGATGTAAATTATGTTTTTTAATAGTTGGAAGTTTGACATTGTTTCTATCGAGCAGGTCCAACCTAGTTAGTACAGGTTTACATTCTTGGTCGCGTTTGATACTTGTAATTTTTAATATTTGTTCAATGTTAAGTTGTTCGTTCAAGCAGAAATGCAAGCTCAAGGCGCAAGTTGATTATACAACCAAGCCCATTAAAGGTTGTTCGTTTTTAAATTGACATAGCCTAAGGCCAAAAGCCCATCAAATCCTAAGGCCAAAAAGTTATTAAGGAACAAGGCCCAACTACATTAAGATTGTTGAAGCATAAATAAAGATGCAAAGAACAATTAATGTAAGACAAAAAGACGAGCAATTAAGCAAAATATATTCATTAAAGATAAGGCTTGATCGCCCAAAAATTACAATGAAGACGAACAACTACAACAAAAAAAAAAAAGAGTACAAGTCCCTAGCTAATCCTGTCCGCTAAGATCCTTGCCCGGCGGGTGGAGAGATGTTGTCATCTTTGGGATCTTCAAGAGGAGAGCCTTCGAGGGCAGGGTCAACTGGGACCACTTGGGTTAGCTCGGCGATTAATCCCTCGGTGTCAGCTTGCTCTTTGAGAGCTCTTTCATTTTGACCGGCCGGCAGGATTTGCTCGCCCTCGGCAGCATCGCCCTCCTCACCCTCCTCGTCCTCTGGAGGACTTGTAATAATTATCTCCGGACCGATGAAGTCAAGCTTCACCCCATATTCAGGCAGGTCGCCAATCTGCAGAGTTGTGCCCGAAGCAGGTGGGTTCGATTCGACAAAGTTGCACAACTCCTTGCCGATCTCTTCGACTACTGTAGCAGCTTTAAACTCATGTGCGATACAGATGCTCTCCGCATAGCCAGTCACATAACCCAGAATTGAGCTCACCTCCATTTTAAGAATAAGTTCCTCTTGAGTAATGGAATTGGCGAGCTGGGCTTCGAGGTCGGCGACCTTAGCTGTTGCCTCGGTTACGAATTTCTCGGCGACCTCCATCTACTGTTGAGCGCGAGCAAGATCTGCTCGCATCTGCTCGACTTCGGCCATTTTGACCTTCAGTTCTTCGGAGACTTTGACGTGCAGGTCCAGAGCACGATGCTCGCTAACTTGATGAGCTTTGGCTTTGTTCTCGAGATCGGCGATAATCTTCTTCGCCTCTGCCTTAGCATCATCACGCTCCTTAGCAATACGGCTGACAGTGGCCGCATGCTGACGTGATTCCTTCTCAAGGTCCTCAACCTTGTCGACCAAACGCTGCACGGCCGCCAAGGTGTTGCCTGCCTCAACAAGACACAGACAGCCATTGTCACGAGGAGCCTGTGTCTTGACGGTCTCATTTAGCTCCTTAGTCCAGCTACGAGCAACGACCTCGGAAGCACGGCGAACAAAAGAGTCCGGGATCTCGCGAAGGTTGGTCGGCACCTTCGAGCAGGGAAAGCGGTGCACCAAGTTAGACCGCCCTGGGTACTGCTCGGGCGAGTAGCTGAAGATAAATATTCAGTTAGTAAAAAAAAATAAGATGAAAAAGAAAATGCTAAGTGTCCTGGGCGAGCAGAGTTGTACCTGTCAAGACGTCCCTTATCCCAGCCGAGGTAGGTGGGGTCGGATGAAGGACCAGATCCTTCACGAGCAGTGACGACCAGAGCTTGCTCACCAGGATGCTCCAGAGAAGGAGTTTGTTCGCTGTCGCCTTCGGATGGTCGGACAGCCACGGTCACTTTGTCTTGAGCAGTCTTTGCTCGCTTGGCCGCTTTTTAAGTATCGGAGACGGGAGTTCCATCTCCACGAAGAAGCCTCTTCGTCCACGGGACCGGTGCCTTAGGTGGACTCGCCACTAGGGCAGGTGGTTGTGCCGAGCTCGACCCTCCAGCTTGCCTTGGGTCGCCTTTTCCACCCTTAGTCGGCATCTCCCAAACACGGTTATCGAGCTCTAGGAAGGAAGGGTGAAGCGCAACTGTGGCGAGCTGATTTGTAAAGGATATAAAAAAACAACAAGTCAACATTAAGTATAATGCCGATCAGATCTGTTCGCTCAATGAGGAAAGATACTTACCCTCTGGGATACGAGCTAGAGCCTCGAGATGGTGAGGATAAGTTGTGAGATGGACAACTCGCAATGTATCCTTGGAGAAAAGATGGCCAATACTGCGATCTTCTCGGCGACAGAGGGCGATCAAACACGCAACAAAAAGGAATTGATCGCTGATGCTGTTCTTCACAGTTCGCCGCCCCAAGTTTTTGGGACCTGAAACAAAGGAAAAAGAGAATTCAAATTAGTCTATCCACTTCAAAGTTATAGAAGAGGTAAGACTCACGCTTTAATTCCCTAAACTCTGCCGGGGTCTCAATTCGTTCAGGACCCCCTGAAGAGCGAGCAGAAGCACGCCAGTCGCCTCCGACCCAGAACCAGTCATATTTCCAGTCTCTCACCTTCCCAGGGATATCCTCAACCAGTTTCTGGCCTGGTCGCGCCTTCAGATAGTACCAGCCCGCCTCTTCCCCGGTGCAGCCGGTCATCGTCATCAGGTAGCCAACCTCTTCGGCGGACAGCCTATTGGGATATCCCTCCAGGGCGAACATCACCATCAGAGCCATCAAATTTATCCACCCAACGGGAGTAAGTTAGGTGATAGCCAAGTTCACGTCTTGAAGGAATTGGCCGACTAAAGGATGCAAGGGTAGAGAAACTCCATCATTCAGGGTGGCGAGGTTGATCGACGTCAATCCGCGTGGTGGGCGATCAGCTCTGTCGTCCACCAAAGGAGCATACATCGGGATGTCAAAGGGAATCTTGTAATCCCTTCGAATCCCGGCCAAGTCCTCCTCGGTAATGGCGGACACGATACAGCTCGCTGCGAACTCGGTCACTTTAAGCTTCCGTACTCCGCGAGCAGGAGTGATGAATCGGTTTGAGTGCTCCTTTTCGTACTCATTCCAGTCAACACGGCGAGCAACCGCGACTGGAACCCGATGCTCGATCAGTCTGGGCGCAGGGAAGTTGATGTCTTTTAGATAGGCCCAGGTTAGTTCGTCAAGGTTCACCGGCTGAAGTACCTCGACCTCTTCATCCTCGTCCTCGTGGAGGTCCGAGCTCATTTCCTCCAAGAGTTGGCGAGCAGGATTTGCTCGCTCCTCTCTTTCTCCGGAGGGACGAGCTCCAGAATTAACCGAGCGTGCAACCGAAGCCGCCTCGGGATCGGATTCCAGGTTGACTATGGGAAGATTCTCTTCGACGGGCCGTTTCTCGGGGTTTCGGGGAGGAAAAGAACCGGTCTCAGAGTGTGACGCCATCCAATAAGTTAAGGGAAAAAAGTTTTTGATTGTTAGCAGATTCTGGCAAGGGAGAACACGGCGGTTCAGAACTCTCCACGGCGGAGTAGGGATTTCAGTGAGTCTAGAACGCACACAACACAAGGGAAGAAGAAAGAGAAGAAGAAAGCAAAGAAGAAACTACCTTGACGTCGTTTGAAGGTCGCCGGAAACTGGAAACGATCACCGGAAATTTGAAAGAAGAAAGAAGGAGAGATTCGCGCTTAATACACAGTAAAAATGATAAAAATCGCGAATTTTTTTCCTTAAATACTCTCTGAAAAAACGGGGTTCCGGGTGAGCAACTTAAAGAATCAAAGGACTAAATTACAATTTCTGGGCGCGTGCAGCACCTGCCCGACAAAGCGAGAAGGCGCGTTGCCTCGGGATCGTGTGCGCGTGGGCGGCAGCAATCATTCCGCCCACGTCACACCTCGAGCCGTACCCAGACCTTGGAATCTCAACCGTCTCCGCCACAAGTCTGCTCGACCGATGTTGTCCGCCCGTGAAAAGTTGCTCGCCCCCGCGACATTCTTGCTCGCACCAGTGACACTTAAAAGTTGCCAACCCAAAAAATGTTCATTCATCATCTTCACAATTTATTGATCGGCAAGGGGGCAATTGTTGATGGGCGAACAGAATCGTCGCATGGGCGATTAGGACTAGCTTCAAATACTCACGATTAAGGCGAAGTTAAGCCAAGATTAACCTAGGCATCTGGCGAGCAAAACCTGCACGCCACATAAAGACAAATAGGCGAACAAGGACCAATCAAAATATTCTGAATTCGGATTAAGGTCGAACAAGTCCATCTACTATATGGCCGACCAGATTCCACCTCAGTCCCAAAGCCACCTTTTGACAAAGACCAGAGACCAGCAATATCAGACTAAAGACTCCTCCAGGACAAGTCCAACTTGGCGAGCAACTCTTGACCACGAGCAAGTCCAGCAAGATAAGGATATAATTTAGTCTAGATAAGGTTAACTTAGTCAAAGGCCAGGTGTCGAGCATGCAGGCCTGGTAGGCCAAAAGTCACGACACCTCCTGCTAGGCAATTGTCTATAAATACTTAGATTTTTTCAGTATTAACTCAGTATTATCCCATTAACTCAGTATTATCATGTTCCCTTCAGGACTGAGTTAGTAATGACCTCAGGGTCATACTCTTCATCACTGACACTTACTCAGCCAGCTTAGAAGACTGCCATAAGTTTAGGATAGTACTCTTCGTCTTTAGGCTCTTAGTCTTGATTGACATCAGTGAGTTCTCCTCTCACTGAGTACCTGTGAAATGTAAAATAACTAAGTACAAATCCTAACCAAGACTAGCCTGACAACAATAGCATAATATCTTTTCAGGGGCTTTGGGATCTTAATCAAAACTGACAATGTCCCAACACAGTACCTGCGAGCTAGATGCCATGCTCTCATTGGATGAGGACGGCTCGCAGATACAACCAGCAAGGCCCACCTCAAACCAACGATAAATCACGAGCGATGGTGGCAAATCATGAGCAATCATTGTAAACACAGAAATATATGGCTAAGGCAATAACTTGTAACCTAGGAGTTACTATAAATAGAGCCCAAGAGCTTATAAATAAAGATAGAACTTAAGACCGAGCCTAAACCCCTCGATAATCCTTGGTGTCTTTACATTTTTACTCTTTATCTTGTTTTATCCGATCATAGCCACATAAATCACTCAAAATCATCAATTGGGTAACAACAATTGGCACTTGAAGAAGGGTGACGAACCTCTCACTACAGAAATCTCTTGGAACACTCTTTGTTCCACGAGAAAGAAAGCCTAGGGAACCCAAATTCTATCTTGGACCCTAATACCACTAAAACCTTAAGGAAATAGAGAAAGCAACAAGAGCTGTCAGAGCCTCGGCCAACCCACATTCAACCATCATCCCCACTGTGAAAACTCGTGCCAGGACCACGGCGCGAGCGGCGGCCCGTCCCAGTGCCCAGGAGGCCACTTCCGGACAAGGACGTAGGACCGAATCTCCTCCAGGGGACTCCCTCTGCATACCGATCCAAGAATACGAAACCCCGGAGCAGGTGGCATCTACCATTGCCGCCCTCACTAGGAGGGGGGAGGAGCTGAGGACCAGCCAGAGCGCTCCAATAGCCCCTAGGAAACCACGCTTGACCCGCTCGGCCAAGGGCAAGCGGAAGATGACTGAGCAATAAGGTGGAAGTAGCCCAATCTGCTCGTGGGGCTACGACTTGAGACAAAGGCTCAGGATGGAGACGCACTCCACGTCAGTTTTCAAACGATTTGACAGTACGGACCCGTTCTAGCGCCCATTCTCGTCGGCCCCTCCAACCAGCTATGAGATGGGCTCTTTGACCAAATCATCCGCTCACGAGGCATCCGTGCCCAGGGACATCTTTCCCGTAAATTCTACCCGAAGGAAATTAAATTTCGCGCAAAGCGAGTTGCTGAGACGGGATTGCCCACACACCCCTGCGCACGACCGGCTAGGTCCGGGACGTAGCGCCCCGGTTGAGACTACTCCCGAACAGGCGACGTAGGGGGCAGTGCTACTGGCGATCCAGCGGAAGTTGGAGGAGATGCAGACCAAGATCGATGGCGACGGACCGGGGGCCAAGGCCCAGGCAGCTTTTCAGGAGCCACTGTGCGAGGAGATCGAGCTCACTCCGGTCCAACCCAAAATCACACCGCCGACAATCCCAATGTACGAAGGCCGCACCGATCCCAATGTCAGCAAGTACCGGATCTACATGACGGGCTGAGGTGCCACTGACTACTAAGTGCCGGATGTTTCCATTAACTTTGGGCGAGCTCACCCACAAATGGTATGTGTCACTGCCTCCTAGATCTGTCACGAGTTTCGCAAAGCTCTGTGACCAGTTCACGACTTACTTCGCCTCAAAGATAGCCAGGCCAGAAAGCAGGCACCGTCTGTTAAGAATATAACAAGAGGAGGACAAAAGCGACGAGTCTTACATCGACCGCTTGGACGAGATAATCCTCACTGGAGAGCCCGTGAGCGACGAGCTTGCTCTCCACTCCACCCTGGCCGGGTTTAAGGGAAGGTCCCCCATGTTTAAGCAGCTAACCAAAGATTTGCCAAAGACATACACTGACTTCCGTTGATGGGTAGGAGACGCTGTTACACGCAACAAACTCTTGGCCCAGAGGATGGGCGAGAAGAAAGTCGAGGAAAAGGCAAAGGCACTCTCGACGGCTGCAAAATACGGTAACTAGAGATATCACAGAGACAGGAAGGTCCCGGGGAACTTCCAGCCCTTCGACGGGGAGGCAGGCGAGGTCCAGATCTTGGACAAACTGAAAGAGACGCCGACGTACATGTTCACTGCAATCCGCCATATGGACATACTGGCCAAGCCAAAACCTATCAAACAGGACGCATCGAAGCTCAACCATAACAAATTATGCCACTACCATGAGAGCCCGAGGCACAATACAAGTCAATGCTGAGACCTCCTCAGACAACTGTGGAAGTTATACGAAGAGGGACGACTGGACGAATTTGTCAAGAAGCCCCAGCCTCGCCAGGACCAAGGGCGGGAGGCCAACCAAGGGCAGAACCGTGATGGAGGGCGACCTCAGTGCCAGTAGAGATAACCAAATATAGTGGCTGCCATCATGACTTCGATAGCGAAGATGATGGCGTTCCACTGCTTAACGCAGGGGGGAGGGTCAATATGCTGCAAGTTGCAGGGGGCACTCTTGGCGGGCTAATCCCCGTGTCAACCGCATCCAACCACAAGAGAAAGGCCGAGCTCAGGGCTGTAAGCGGGATCAACTTAGTGGGCACCCCGCCACCAGAGCTCGCGATAGCGCCCAACCTACCGATCACATTCACAAACACCGATCGAGAAGGAGTACTCTGCCCAAAAACTGACGCTTTGGTAATTTCTGCAAACCTATTGGGCAAGGTTGTCGACCCCATCTTGGTCGACAACGGGTGCTATTGTAACATCATCTTTAAATCCGCATTGGACCAGCTGGGCAACCTTGCCAGTTTCATCAAGCCGTATGAGACCCAGTTGAGAGGTTTTGGAGATACGTTGGTCAATGCCTACGGGAAGATCAAGCTGCCGGTGGAGCTCGTCTGTTGTAAGGATGAGAAGGTCAGGATCTCATGTCTGCTCGAGTTCGTGATAGTTGATAGGCCTCACATGTATAATAGGTTCTTAGGACGCCCATTTTTGGAAACTTTTGAAGCAATAGCTTCTTCTTTCTTTTACTGTGTGAAATTCCCGACCTCCGAGGGGATAGTCGGTACTGTAAAAGGAAACCAATCAATGGCAAGGAAGTATTTGAATTACTCTGCTCCACTTTACAATTCCGCATGCTTTTACTCTGGCGTAGATGTTTTAATTGCTAATGAAAACATGGAGGCGACACTTCCGCTCGCCTCAGTCGAAACCCAACTTAGGGATAAGGTCATGGAGGTGGATGACCTAGAGCCAAGGCTCAGTTTCGAACCATATCCCATCGATCTAGACCCTACGGAAGAAATCTGGGATCCAAGAAAAGGATGCCAAACCTCGCCGATAGAGGAACTGGAGCGAGTCCTCATGGACCCAGAACGGCCGGACCTCGAAGTTACCATGGGGCGAAAGTTCCGGCAGATATGAGAGAAGACCTAATCAGTTTCCTCCGCAAAAGCATTAACGTCTTTGCATGGTCGCACCGGGACATGGTCGGGATAAGTCCCGAACATGCTTGCCACCGTCTAAAGATTGATCCCAAGAGAAATCCCATCTCGCGGAAGAGATGGAAGTTTGGTCCTGATAAGTATGTGGCGCTAGCCGAGAAAGTGAAGAAGCTGCTGGATAACAAGCTGATAGAGCAGGCTGAGGGTGAGCCGCAGTGGGTGTCCATGTCGTGCACATAGAGAAGGCTAATAACTCGTGGAGGCTTTACATCGACTTCACTGACCTAAACTCAGTGTGCCCAAAGGATCATTTCCCTATGCCGCACATCAATCATCTTTGGATGGGACTGCCAGGCACGAGATGATGTCCTTCATGGATGCTTTCGCCGGGTATCACCAGATCCCGATAGCGGAAGAAGACATGAAACACACTTCTTTCCAGACTGAGAAGAATATATACTGCTGGCGAAGGATGCCCTTTGGTTTGAAGAATCTCGGGGCAACCTATTAGCGATTAGTGAACAAAATGTTCTCGAATCAGATCGGGAACACGATGGAGGTTTACATCGACGATATCGTGGTCAAGAGTTTGAAGAAAGAAGATCATCTCCGAGACCTTACCAGACGTTCCAGATTCTAAGGGCTTTCAATATGAAGCTGAACCCCAAGAAATCAACTTCGGCGTGGGATCGGGAAAGTTTTTGGGCCACACCGTTAGCCAGAGGGGAATCGAAGCAAACCCTACAAAAATTAAGGCCACCCTAGACATGGAAGAGCCAAGATGTGTCAAGCAAGTACAGCAGCTTACAGGCTGTCTGGCCGCACTCAATAGATTCATCTCCAGGTTGGGTGACAAGAGCAAGCCTTTCTTTGCAACCATCAAAGACAAGAAGTTATCATGGAGCAAAGAAAGCCAGCTCATCTTCCAGAAGTTGAAGGAGTATCTTGCCAACCCACAGATCTTAGTCAAACTGCTCCAAGGGGAAAAACTGCACCTCTACCTTGCGACTTCAGACGTCGCTCTGAGCGCGGTTCTGGTGAGAGCAGAGGGACAGATCTACCTCCCCATCCACTACATTAGCCAAGTCCTCCATGACGTGGAGACCATATACATGCCTTTGGAGAAGCTCGCCTACACTCTGGTCATAGCGTCCGCAAGCTAAGGCCGTACTTTTTTTACCACCAGGTTAAGGTACTGACAACTCTACCCCTTAGGCAAGTCCTACATAGACCCGACACGAGTGGGCGCATATTGAATTGGTTGATCGAGATTGCCTAATACAATATCTCTTTCGCTCCGCTCACAACTATCAAATGGCAGGCTCTGGCTGATTTTATGGTCGAGCTGATATTCCCACCCAACCCGTCCCAGATCAACTATCTACCGTGGAAGTTGTACGTCGACGGATCTTCAACTTCCACGTGTGCGGGGGCAGGTGTCGTTTGGCCCAGAAGGTCAGTGTTTCACAAATGCAATTCGTTTCAATTTCCCAGTTACGAACAATGAAGAAGAATATGAAGCCCTAGTGAGTGGGTTAGAGTTGACAATAGCTGTAGGGGAATGCCTCCTACACATTTGCATAAACTCACTGCTGGAGGTCAACCAAATCAAAGGGGAATATGTAGCCAGGGGTGAGCAAATGGCCAAATATCACGAGCACATCGCCAATCTCTGCGAATGATTCCATCAGGTGCTCATTGAACAAATACCGAGAGAACAAAACTCCCAGACAGACGCGCTTTCTAAGCTCGCCGTCTCGGAGGGGGCAGCAGATCTCTCCAATATCAGATTACTGAAACTTGCAAATCCATCCATCAGCAGGAACCTAATCACAGCAATCGCCTCCCAAGGCAAGAATTGGATGACCCCGATCGCTCGTTTCCTACAAAATGGTGACCTCCCGATGGATAAGGTCAAGGCCCGCCAACTTCAACTAAGGGCGACGAGGTACATACTCATTGATGACCAGCTTTACAAAAGAAGTTTTTGCATGCCTCTTGTTAGGATATTTTGGTCCTAAGGATGTTTCTCTAGATTTTGATAATGTCAAAACATATATTCTTGTGAAAACTAACATTGCAGGTACATAAAGAAATGAAGAATTTAAGAGATGGAAAGTCTACATCTGCAAGATTGGATAAAGACTCTACAGTTAGTTCAAGACAAGTCTACATCTACAAAGTTAAAGACAAGTCCACAGCCGAGAAGTCTACATCTGCAGAGTTAAGGACTGCAAGTTATAAACTTGAGATTAGTAGGACTAATTAAGTGTAGTATAAACTGTACATTCACCTACATAGTTTGAAATGTCTCGGATTTTATCAGAGCTAATTACTAGCCAGTAAAAACAAATGTCTCAGTGATTAAAAGCTCTTTGAGCAGTCATCACTAAAAAACAACTTGTACTACTTCAAGTACTACAACACTAACTTTGATAACTTTGATAAGTGTTTGAAACCCACAGACTTTGAATTTCATAAGTCTGCAGCTGCAAGCTTTAGTTTTCTAACTGTACAGCTGCAGAGTTCAAAATTGCATAGTTTTTTTAAAGTTTTTTTTTTAAAATCAGTTTTTTTTTTAAACCAAGGTCTATTCACCCCCCTCTCCCTAGACCTTAGTACACCCTTTGGGACCAACAAGTGGTATTAGAGCAGTTGGCTTGCCACTGCTTTGACCTAGTTTTCAAAAGTTTTCAAGCCAGATCCAAAAGTGTTTTTGAAAAATCACATCTGCATTTATCTATGGCTCCTAAAATGATCAAATCTAAAGTGCCTATGTTTTCCACAGATGAATATGATGATTGGAAGTTCGAATGCAAGCTCACTTATCTGCTATGAATGATGAAATGTGGTCCATAATTGAGGATGGTCCAATTGTGATAGAAAAGGCCAACACTGCAGGAGATCAGACTGGTCTAGCCCAAATCATTCCAAAGCCCAAGAAGGAGTGGACAAATGAAGACAAGAGGAGAGCAAACCTCGACAATGTTGCAAGAAACACTATTTATCACTCTCTGGATAAAATTGTGTTCAGCAAGATAAAAAGTTGCAAAACTGCAAAAGAGATATGGGAGAAACTTGAGATGATCTGTGAAGGGACTGATCAAATTAAAGAGAACAAGCTCATGATAATCGTCCAAAGATTTGAGAACTTCAAGATGAAATTTAGAGAAACTCTTGAGAAGTTTGATTCAAGATTCATTGAGATACTCAATGAGCTTGAACTACTTGGAAAAGAGTACTCACAAAGGGAAAAGAACATGAAAGTTCTAAGAGCCCTACCATCTGAATAGGATATGAAAGTTGTTGCTATGAGAGAATCCAAAGATTTATCCAAAGTGTCTACATTTGAATTGTTTTCTGACCTTAAAGCCTTTGAATTTGATATTGACATGAGGAAAGACAAGGACTCAACTAGCTCAAAAGTTACAGCTCCTGTAGCTGCAGAGTCTAATCCAACTGCAGAATCAGATTCAGAAAATGATGAGATGACTCTTCTAATCAAGCAATTCAAGAAATTTTCCAAGAGAGCCAACTGGAAGAAGAGTTCAACTAAATAAGAAGGTAAGTCAGTTAAGTCAAATGCTAACTTCAGCTATCTTTGTTATAATTGTAGGAAACCTGGACATTTCATCAAAGATTGCCTGTTTCCTGAAGTAAAGAAGTATACTGAAGAGGAGAAAGCTGCAAGACTGGAAAAGAAGAAAAAGTTGGATAAGGAAAGAATTAGAGCACTATTGTCTAAGTTTGAAAAGACTCGGGAAGAAAGCCTCTCTTCTTCTTCTCACCCAACTGTAGAGTGTGAATCCACGGATTCTGAGGATAATGAAGCACTAATTTGTCTTATGGCAAAGGATGAAGAGGTACAATCCTCATCCAGTTCTTTAACTGAAAAGGATTCTTCCAGTGATATGATTCACTTGCTCCAAAAAGGCTTTGAAGGTCTGCTTCACATAAGAAATGATTATGATGAACTCTTAATAGAAAATCAGAAGCTAAAGCAAAGAATTGAGGAATTGCTTGTTGAAACTTATGAAAACAAGCACAAGCTTTCCTCAATGAATGACTTGCAAGAAGAATTTGATTACTTAACGATGAGTCACGAAGAACTTTTTGAAGAAGCTACCTGCAGAATTGCTGACTGCATAGATCTCAAGAATGAAGTTGCAAAGAAAGACAACACTATTCAAAATGTTGAGGCTGAGAGAGATTATTTCATAAAAAAATTGGATTGCTATGGTAAATCTTCTAGAAAGTTAAAAGCAATGCTTTTACAACAAAGACCCTCTGGAGATATGACAGGCATTGGCTATAACCCATGTGATTGGATGGAATATCTTGAAAAATCTCTTCCTACCTTTATAAAACAACAAGAATTCGAGAGAGAAAACATTCTACTACAAGAACTTGAGGAACCAACTGTCCAAAGATTAGTTAAAAATCTATCTGATGAGAAACAAAAGAAGATTATTGACATTATCTATGGAAAGGATGAAAGTAACAAACATCTAGAGGAAAAGATCAACCTGTATACTGATAAGATCACAACAATCTGTAGAGAAGAAACTTCAAGTCAAACTTTACAGACAACAACAGTGCAGCCGGAAGCAGCTGTAGAATTCAAAAGAAAAGAAAATTTTAACAAATTCTGGAATGGAAAGAAGTCTACAGATGATAAGAAAGTTGCTCAGGAAGTTTCATACAAGAAAGGCAAAAGAACAACTATTGTAAAACCAACTTGGGTGGTTAAGAATATCACTGGAGGAGATCCAAATCTCTGGATACCTAGAAACTAATCATTCACTTTTTGCAGGGACATTTGACAACCACTCCAAAGGAGATATGGTACATTTATAGTGGTTGTGCAAGGCATAAGACAGGTACTAAAGAAGCACTTTCCAACCTTAGAGAACTAAATGGACCAAGAGTAGTTTTTGGTGATAATGCTATTGGAACTGCCAAAGGTTCAGGTTCAATAAGAAGAGGAAATGTTCAGATCAATGATGTATATCTTGTGGATGGATTGAAGCATAATTTTCTTAGTGTAAGTCAATTTTGATCAAAGATGCTGAAACCAAACAAGTCAAACTTTGTGGTACTAGGAAAGGAATTGTGTATATAGTTGAATGGAGCTCAGCTGAAGAGAATGTTTGCTTTATAGCCAACAACTGTAGGATACAAGCTGGCTTTGGCATAAGAGACTAAATCACATAAATTTCAAAACCATGAATGATAATGTGAAAAATAAACTTGTAAGAAGTCTACCAGAGACAAAATTTAAGAAAGACCATCTTTGTGATGCATGCCAAAAGGGTAAGCAAACAAAGAAGACTTTTAAAAATAAGATCTTTGATGGCTCAAACAAGGTACTAGAACTGCTTCATATGGATCTTTTTGGACCCATAGAACCAGTTAGTTTAGTGGGAAAAAGTATACTCTAGTAGTTGTAGATGATTACTTAAGATTCACATGGAATGTGTTTCTAAGGAAAAAGAGTGAGACTCTACAGAGACTGCCTGAACTCATGAGAAAAATTCAAAATGAGAAAGATTTGAAGATTGTAAAAATCAGATCTGATAGAGGAACTGAATTTACAAACCAAGTTATTGAGGAGATTTATACTCTGCTACCAGAACACCTCAACAAAATGGTGTGGTTGAAAGAAATAATAGAACTCTGAAAGAAGCTGTTAGAACCATGTTAGTAGAAGCTCATTTACCTAAAATGTTCTGGGCTGAAGCTACCAACATTGTTTGTTACACACAAAACAGATGCTTAATCAATAAGACACATTCAAAGACCCCTTATGAATTGTGGAAAGGTTTTAGTCCAAATATATCTTATTTTCATATTTTTGGATGCAAATGCTACATTTTGAATAATGGGAAAGACTATCTAAAAACATTTGACCCTAAAGCAGATGAAGGATTCTTTCTTGGATATTCAATAGTAAGCAAAGAATTTAGAGTATTTAATAAGAGGACTATGCTTGTGGAAGAATCTACACATGTTGTGTTTGATGAACCACACATTGCAGACAGAGAAAATCAAAAGATCATTAAAGATCTACAGAAAGGATAAAACTCTACAGATAAAACTCTACAGCCATATGTAACAGTTGAAATTCCAGTAGGAGTAACTGAACAAGACAATAGAGAATCTTCTAAAGAGTTACCAAGGACAGAGGAACACTTGAATGAAATATGTCAAGACAATCAAGGTAATATTCCTACAGTGGAAGAGTTGACTGAAGAGTTAAATGAATCTACAGTTAATAACTCCACAACTGAACAGAATATTATCCATGACCCTTTGAATATGAAATGGCTTAAAAACCATCCCCCTGAACAAGTTATTGGAGAAGTTACTGATAAGGTAAAGACTAGAAGACAACAACATAAAGCTATGTTTGTAAGCTTTCTATCACAAATAGAATCTTCAAATATAGAAGAAGCTCTTATGGATGTCAACTGGATACTTGCCATGCAAGATGAACTGAATGGATTTGAAAGAAATCAAGTTTGGGAATTAGTTCCCAGACCAAGGCTCCAAAAAGTAATTGGTACAAGATGGGTATTCAAGAACAAGCTTGATGAAGAAGGTGTTGTTACAAGAAATAAGGCCAGACTTGTAGCACAAGGATACAGTCAAGCTGAGGGAATTGATTTTGATGAGTCATTTGCACCAGTTGCAAAATTAGAGGCAATTAGGATATTTTTAGCCTATGCTGCTCATATGAAATTTATTGTATACCAAATGGATGTAACGAGTGCATTTTTTAATGGACTTTTGTCAGAAGAAGTTTATGTAAAGCAACCTCCTGGTTTTGAAGACTCTACAGATGGAGACAAAGTCTACAAACTAAGAAAAGCTTTATATGGATTAAAGCAAGCTCCCAGAGCATGGTATGATACTCAATGTGATCATTTAATCAAGAATGGTTTTAAGAAAGGAATGGTGGATAAGACCCTATTTAGACTCAAACATGGTGAAGACATCTTACTAGTTCAGATTTATGTTGATGACATTATTTTTGGATCAACTAATGAAGAACTATGTGGGAAATTTTCACATCTTATGCAAGAAAAGTTTGAGATGAGCATGATGGGAAATCTAAATTTCTTTTTGGGATTGCAAGTAAAGAAAATGGATAAGGGAATTTTATAAGTCAGGCCAAATACACTCAAGAACTGATTAAAAAGTTTGGAATGAGTTGTTCAAAGACTACATTCATTCCTATGTCCCAATCAACCCTGTTGGATAAAGATGAAAATGGAAAGAGTGTGGATGTTACATTGTATAGAAGATTGATTGGATCTTTGCTATACCTTATAGCTAACAGACCAGATATCATGTTTGTTGTGGGTGTATGTGCTAGATTCCAAGTCAACCCCAAGGAATCACACTTGAATGCTGTGAAAAAGATAATCAAGTACATCAAGTCTACCCAGAATCTTGGATTATGGTATTCAAAAGAGGGTGGAATAGAACTGAAAGGTTATACAGATTCAGACTTTGCTGGATGCAAAGTTGACAGGAAAAGTACTAGTGGGATATGTCAATTTCTTGGACAAAGATTAGTCTCCTGGCATAGCAAGAAACAAAATTCCATTGCACTATCTACCGCTGAAGCAGGGTATATAGCTGCAGGAAGCTGTTGTGCACAAATTTTGTGGATGCAATACCAATTGAAGGATTATGATATTGAGTCAAAGAACACCACTATATTCTGTGATAATACAAGTGCCATTGCTATCACACAAAACCCTGTTCTTCACTCAAGATCAAAGCATATTGATGTGAGCTATCACTTTATTAGAGATCATATTGAGAAGAAAGATATCAAAATGGAAAAGATCCATACAGATCTTAATCTTGCAGATATCTTTACCAAGCCCCTATGTGAATCAAGATTCTCTACTTTGAGAGGTGAACTAGGAATGTTAGAGTTATGAGGAAATCACCCAGGAATGAAGTACACAGTTAAAAATTCTCAATAGAAAGTAAAAAAGTTATGATAAGTTATTCAAATGTAAGCTTAAAGTATGCAGATGCAGACTTAAGTTTATAGATGCAGACTTTAACTAACTGCAGACTATTCTAACTGAAGAGTTCTAACTGCAAACTTCAAACTGTAGATTTAACCTTTGACTTGTACATTCTTAGGCATTAATTGCGTACACTACTAAATTCCAAATACTTGTACTTGACTGTACACAGAATTTTGGATTTATTGTTCCAGGTTTTAATTGATAAAATCGTACTGGACAGTGTACATTTATATATTGACTTTCAAAATTGGATTTTATTTATTTCACTTCTAAGCCGTTGATCTTTTAATTGAATAAATATTCCAAACATTTTAGACCGTTGATTTCCAAAATTATAGGAAAAACCGTTGCCAACACTAACATTTTCCTTGAGCTTTGTGCGCATATAAATACGACCCTTGGTTCAATATTGGTTCAATTTTCAATCTTGCACTTACACCTTTCACATTCTAAGCTGCAAACCTTGAACCAAAACTTTGTTCGATTCTAAAAATACAAAGAAATCATGAAGATACTCTTTGGATCTTTGTTTGATTTCAACGCTCTAATCGACGCCCTAGATAAGTCTGAAGTTATAGCTTGCATATTCAGACGCATCAAGACCCAAGGTCTGGAATACATTTTGACAAATAAGCCCGAAGGATATGATGATGTGTTGCCCCAAAAATTCTAGAAACTGCTTTGTATACGGAAGGGAAAAACTACATCACCGCTGTTATTGACGGAGTTCACGTAAAGATCACCATTGGTGTGATAAGTGAAGCTTTGAAGATTCCTTATGGAGGACTTCACTTCACAAAGTTCGATTTTAAGAATGAAGATGTCATCTACTACAACAAGTTCACAGGAGGATCAGATTTGCCTGAAGATTGGAGTAGACACTTCAAGAAGAACAAGTTGTCAAAGGAATATGTCTACCTCTATGAAGTCATGGACAAAGCTCTACTCAACAGGACTGGAAGCTATGATGATGGTCCTGAGATAGCTTGGGACTTAATGATTGCTTTTGACAAAGGATTGAAGGTAGATATAAGCTCTTTAATTTTCGATAGAATTGCTTACAATGTTACAAAGATATTTAACACCAAAGGGTTTGGACACTTTTTGAACTACATATTGAAACATCTTGGTATTCCACTGTTTCAATCCCGAGGTCCCATACCAATTTTTGTACATAGAATCATTGGGTTAGGGAAATTCAAGAGAGGTGCTGCAAATGCTCCTCTGGCTGCCAAGAAGAAGCAGAGGAAACCCAAGGAAGTCAAGTTGTCAAAACCACCAATTGTTCACCAATACAAGTTTAAAGCTAAGAGAAAGCTTGAGCTCGTTGATGAAGGTGAAGATGATACAATAATTCTCAACAACAAGGAGATTTCGAAAGAGATGAGGAGAAAAAGAAGACATTCTAAGGAAGTTATGGAGTCTACAACTCAGATGAGTAAGTCTACAGATGCAGACTTAGAAACTGCAGCTGAGACTTGTTAGGATATGTATTTTAGTTTTGATGATTTTCCAAAACAACATGTAATAGGTTTGAAAGCAGTCAGGATAGTATCTTTTATTTCAGGTCAGGCTAGGTTAGCTCCTAGAGAATAGGCTGTCAGTTGAGAAGAACTCAGTTGAGGGAGCACTCAGTTGAGGGGGAACTCAGCCACACAGCCTGAGGATATCAAGATGACACCAAGGAGAACTGACTGAAGCCATGCTTGCAACCTGAACCAGAAGAGAAGCCTGAAGGATGTCCCACTGAGTGTAAACCAGGCTGATCTAAGCTAAGTCAGGTGGACCACTCAGTGAAGAGCATGTTCAGGAGGATCAGTGCTGTACCAAGTAGGCCCTGAAGGAGTCAGGCTAATGTGGTCACGGAACTTTGTCATTCAGCCTTATGACAAAGTTCTTGGAATATTCTTCAAACAGTCTCTGAAGGACAACTACACTGAAGACGTTCAGTCCACTGAAGATCATCAGTCAGTGAGGGAGGAAGCTACCTAAAGTCAGTGGGTCTTAGTCAAACCCACTGAGTCAAAGATCCGTGAATCCAGGCCACGTGGACCAATCAGCACGAGGCAGCAACTCTGACACTGACAAAGGCCGCATTCCAAGAAAAGTGGTTGAAACCATTTAATGTTGGATTCAAATGTATTTTCCCTTTAATGGATACATTTGAATGCCCATTATAAATACAAGCTCATAGCTGCGTATTCAAGTGTGTTGAAGTGTTGTATTGTGTGTGAGAAGAAAAAAAATCAACACCTAAGAGCTGTGAAGGTGTGAGTGTTTAGTGCATTGTAAGAGAGTTATAAGGAGGCACATTCCCACCTTGTACACTGAACTTTAGAGTTCATAGATATAAACAAATGAGTGTTTCAGCTTGTAACTCTTAGCTTAGAGAGGTTTTCCTAATCTTAGCTTTAAGACTAACACATTATAAAGGAAAACCTCACCTAGTTGGAGAAAACCAAACCAAACTAAACCCTTTCAGAAGAATGTTAGGTTTGTAGTGAGGTGAGGAGAGGCAGCCCAGGGAGTGGCGTGAGTCCAGTTGTAAGTGCACCTTGGCACGTTAAAAACAAGAATCCCAAGTAGTGGATTTCCTGTTAAATCAGGCCGTGGATGTAAGAGCTTGAGTCTCTGAACCACGTTAAACTGAGCGTTGTTTATCGTTTAAGCACTTGCTAATTATCTGTAGTGTATGCTCTCTGAGTGTACTTGGAAAGCTTGAAAAGAAGATTAGCTAAGTATTTTAGTCAGGGAGAATCAATCTCACTGACAAGCTTAGGCTAGCATTCGAGAGTTCAGTCTCTCGAGTCACTGCCTTGTTGAGAGCCTGAGCTTTCAAGTCTTATCACTGACTTGATAGCTCTGACTCTCAGCAACGCAGTGACTTGAGTATTCCGTCACTGAACTCAGTCAGGGTGCAAGATGTATTTTATAACGCACTCGAGAGTTCAGCATCTCAAGCCACTGTCCTTGCTCAGAGCATGAGCCTCCAAGCCTTCTCACTGACTTGGTAACTCAGCCTCTGAGCAGACCAGTGACTTGAGTATTTCTCACTCTTGCTGAACTCCCTGAGGAAGAGTTTAAAAAAAAAATTGTTTTTCTCCTGAATTCCCATTTTGCCCTTCGAAAATGGGACCATCAATTGGTATCAGAGCGGGTTGTTCACATGACCACTGATCCAGTTTTGTTAAGAAAAATGGTCAACCGAACAGATCTTAAACGTTTTAAACTATGGGAATTCCTGCTTTTTTTTTCAAACTATTACTTGTATTCTGACATTATTCTTGTAATAGAAAATCATTTGGTTAGAAGTTTTGGAATCATCAAAAAGGGGGAAATTGTTGGGATATGTATTTTAGTTTTGATGATTTTCCAAAACAACATGTAATAGGTTTGAAAGCAGTCAGGATAGTATCTTTTATTTCAGGTCAGACTAGGTTAGCTCCTAAAGAATAGGCTGTCAGTTGAGAAGAACTCAGTTGAGGGAACACTCAGTTGAGGGGGAACTCAGCGAGGGGGAACTCAGCCACACAGCCTGAGGATATCAAGATGACACCAATGAGAACTGACTGAAGCCATGCTTGCAACCTGAACCAGAAGAGAAGCCTGAAGGATGTCCCACTGAGTGTAAACCAGGCTGATCTAAGCTAAGTTACGTGGACCACTCAATGAAGAGCATGATCAGGAGGATGAGTGTTGTACCAAGTAGGCCCTGATGGAGTCAGGCTACTGTGGTCAGGGAACTTTGTCATTCAGCCTTATGACAAAGTTCTTGGAATGATCTTCAAACAGTCTCTGAAGGACAACTACACTGAAGACGTTCAGTCCACTGAAGATCATCAGTCAGTGAGGGAGGAAGCGAGCTAAAGTCAGTGGGTCTTAGTCAAACCCACTGAGTCAAAGATCCATGAATCCAGGCCACATGGACCAATCAGCACGAGGCAGCAACTCTAACACTGACAAAAGCCGCATTCCAAGAAAAGTGGTTGAAACCATTTAATGTTGGATTCAAATGTATTTTCCCTTTAACGGATACATTTGAATCCCCATTATAAATACAAGCTCATAGCTGCGTATTCAAGTGTGTTGAAGTGTTGTATTGTGTGTGAGAAGAAAAAAAAATCAACACCTACGAGCTGTGAAGGTGTGAGTGTTTAGTGCATTGTAAGGGAGTTATAAGGAGGCACGTTCCACACCTTGTACACTGAACTTTAGAGTTCATAGATATACACAAATGAGTGTTCAGCTTGTAACTCTTAGCTTAGAGAGGTTTTCCTAATCTTAGCTTTAAGGCTAACACATTATAAAGGAAAACTTCACCTAGTTGGAGAAAACCAAACCAAACTAAACCCTTTCAGAAGAATGTTAGGTTTGTAGTGAGGTGAGGAGAGGCAGCCTAGGGAGTGGCGTGAGTCCAGTTGTAAGTGCACCTTGGCACGTTAAAAACAAGAATCCCAAGTAGTGGATTTCCTGTTAAATCAGGCCGTGGATGTAAGAGCTTGAGTCTCTGAACCACGTTAAACTGAGCGTTGTTTATCGTTTAAGCACTTGCTAAATATCTGTAGTGTATGCTCTCTGAGTGTACTTCGAAAGCTTGAAAAGAATATTAGCTAAGTATTTTAGTCAGGGAGAATCAATTTCACTGACAAGCTTAGGCTAGCACTCGAGAGTTTAGTCACTCGAGTCACTGCCTTGTTGAGAGCCTGAGCTTTCAAGTCTCATCACTGACTTGATAGCTCTGACTCTCAGCAACGCAGTGACTTGAGTATTCCGTCACTGAACTCAGTCAGGGTGCAAGCTGTATTTTATAACGCACTCGAGAGTTCAGCATCTCAAGCCACTGTCCTTGCTCAGAGCATGAGCCTCCAAGCCTTCTCACTGACTTGGTAACTCAGCCTCTGAGCAGACCAGTGACTTGAGTATTTCTCACTCTTGCTGAACTCCCTGAGGAAGAGTTTAAAAAAAAATTTGTTTTGCTCCAGAATTCCCATTTTGCCCTTCGAAAACGGGACCATCAATTGGTATCAGAGCGGGTTGTTCACATGACAACTGATCCAGTTTTGTTAAGAAAAATGGTCTACCGAACAGATCTTAAACGTTTTAAACTATGGGAATTCCTGCTTTTTTTTTCAAACTATTACTTGTATTCTGACATTATTCTTGTAATAGAAAATCATTTGGTTAGAAGTTTTGGAATCATCAAAAATGGGGAAATTGTTGGGATATGTATTTTAGTTTTGATGATTTTCCAAAACAACATGTAATAGGTTTGAAAGCAGTCAGGATAGTATCTTTTATTTCAGGTCAGGCTAGGTTAGCTCCTAGAGAATAGGCTGTCAGTTGAGAAGAACTCAGTTGAGGGAACACTCAGTTGAGGGGGAACTCAGCGAGGGGGAACTCAGCCACACAGCCTGAGGATATCAAGATGACACCAAGGAGAACTGACTGAAGCCATGCTTGCAACCTGAACCAGAAGAGAAGCCTGAAGGATGTCCCACTGAGTGTAAACCAGGATGATCTAAGCTAAGTCAGGTGGACCACTCAGTGAAGAGCATGATCAGGAGGATGAGTGCTGTACCAAGTAGGCCCTGAAGGAGTCAGGCTACTGTGGTCAGGGAACTTTGTCATTAAGCCTTATGACAAAGTTCTTGGAATGATCTTCAAACAGTCTCTGAAGGACAACTACACTGAAGACGTTCAGTCCACTGAAGATCATCAGTCAATGAGGGAGGAAGCTACCTAAAGTCAGTGGGTCTTAGTCAAACCCACTGAGTCAAAGATCCGTGAATCCAGGCCACGTGGACCAATCAGCACGAGGCAGCAACTCTGACACTGACAAAGGCCGCATTCCAAGAAAAGTAGTTGAAACCATTTAATGTTGGATTCAAATGTATTTTCCCTTTAACGGATACATTTGAATCCCCATTATAAATACAAGCTCATAGCTGCGTATTCAAGTGTGTTGAAGTGTTGTATTGTGTGTGAGAAGAAAAAAAAATCAACACCTACGAGCTGTGAAGGTGTGAGTGTTTAGTGCATTGTAAGGGAGTTATAAGGAGGCACGTTCCACACCTTGTACACTGAACTTTAGAGTTCATAGATATACACAAATGAGTGTTCAGCTTGTAACTCTTAGGTTAGAGAGGTTTTCCTAATCTTAGCTTTAAGGCTAACACATTATAAAGGAAACCCTCACCTAGTTGGAGAAAACCAAACCAAACTAAACCCTTTCAGAAGAATGTTAGGTTTGTAGTGAGGTGAGGAGAGGCAGCCCAGGGAGTGGCGTGAGTCCAGTTGTAAGTGCACCTTGGCAAGTTAAAAACAAGAATCCCAAGTAGTGGATTTCCTGTTAAATCAGGCCGTGGATGTAAGAGCTTGAGTCTCTAAACCATGTTAAACTGAGTGTTGTTTATCGTTTAAGTACTTGCTAATTATCTGTAGTGTATGCTCTCTGAGTGTACTTGGAAAGCTTGAAAAGAAGATTAGCTAAGTATTTTAGTCAGGGAGAATCAATCTCACTGATAAGCTTAGCTAGCACTCGAGAGTTCAGTGTCTCGAGTCACTGCCTTGTTGAGAGCCTGAGCTTTCAAGTCTCATCACTGACTTGATAGCTCTGACTCTCAGCAACGCAGTGACTTGAGTATTCCGTCACTGAACTCAGTCAAGGTGCAAGCTGTATTTTATAACGCACTCGAGAGTTCAGCATCTCAAGCCACTGTCCTTGCTCAGAGCATGAGCCTCCAAGCCTTCTCACTGACTTGGTAACTCAGCCTCTGAGCAGAGCAGTGACTTGAGTATTTCTCACTCTTGCTGAACTCCCTGAGGAAGAGTTTAAAAAAAAAAATTTGCTTCTGAATTCCCGTTTTGCCCTTCGAAAATGGGACCATCAAGACTGATGTAGGAAAGGAAATCATTGTTAAGGAAACTCAAGATATAACAATTCTTATACCTGCAGCCTTGCAAGGACAGGATGTTACAAAGAGAGTGGAAGAGTTGTTATTGGAAGAAGGATCTGCAGACATGGATTTAGAAGATGAGCAACTGTTTACAGAGCATGTGCAACAACTGCAGAGATATGAGAAGTGGAGAGATCTGAGAAACAGACTGAAGATTCTTAAGAAGAAAGAACAAGAGGAAATTTTATGGATTCAAGAGTGGTGCAATACTTCAAACATTGAAGAACTCTTGGACAACAAATTTTTCTTCAAGATGATTGCTGAATTGAAGAAAAGGCGGATTTTAGAGAGAAAGACCCTTGAAGCCAAGAAGGGAAAAGGAAAGGAAGGGGTATTTGAACACCCAAGAGGAAAAGCTATTTGAGAGTAGTTTTAGCCAACGAACCAGATGATAAAGCTATAATCCCTTGAGTGGAACTACTATCTACAGCTGGAGAAGAAGAAATCTCAGATGAGGAAGACATGCCTCATGATAGAGATGTTGGTGGAAGCTCAGTTGTGCCACCAAGTCCACCTATGGAAGATTTATCTAATCGCAACACCTTAGTAGAAGGAGTACATATTGCTGCCCAAACTGGATTATTGAATGAGAAAGACACTAAGGAGAATGATGAGGAAGTAGATAAAGAGAAAGATATCAAAGATGGAGATGATGATACTGAGAAAGCTAATAAATCTCCATGTAAGCCTGAAGACCTGAAGAAAGGAGGAGAGGATGATAATAATGATGATGCTGGAAATGGTGGTTTACCACCCCAAGGAGGACAAAGTGTTGCAAATTTATCACTTGAACCAAAAGCAAGTGAGGCAGAGTCTACAGAAAAGATTGCTCAGGAATCTGCAGATGGGACTCAACAGCTATTGTCTACTGGCAATTTGGGTAAGGACTTTGAAACTTTTAAAGCCCAATTTTCCTTTATTGTTTAGACACTGCTGACCCATCTACACCTTTAGGTGAAGAGACCATGATAAAGAAGGATTTTGATGACTATTTAAAGGAATTGGCTACACCAGATGTGCCACTTCTTTAACCCTGAAAAGGAAGACCCCTGCCCCTCCCCAGACTGATTTTAAGAGACAGAAAATTGTTGAAGAAAAAGGAAATTTTGAGATTGTGCTAAGAACCGCTGAAAGTGAAGAGGAGGATATTCTTGAAGATGAAGAGATTATGCACAGTGAAGAAATCCTGAAGAAAGTTACAGTTATGGAGGAATTGTCTAAGAATATTAAGGATGAAGTGAGGAGAATTCCAGAGAATATAATTTCTACGAAGATCAAAGATGGAATGCAAGACACACTAACCAAGCTCTTTGACAAAGCAAAGGAAGAAAAACTGCATATTCAAGCAAAGTTCAAAGAATCCATTGAGAACCTTGTGAATATGCACTTGGTAATGAAGAAAGAGCTACAGCAAAAGGATGAGATGAGTGCTGACTTGAACAAGACCCTTGAAAAAGTTCTGGATGATAACAAGCTCATAAAAGATGCTATTGATGGAATCAATAAGAACATCAGTTTTCTAGCTGTAAATTCCAATCAGATGGAATCCAGCCTAACTGCAAAGATGGATACCCTCCTAGGATATTTTGTTGATGGCAAAAAGGGGGAAGATGCTAGTATATCTATGGAGTTAGTGGAGAAGCCAGATGAGAATCAAGCTTTTGATAAAGCCCTAACCAACATTCAAAATCTTCAAGGAAGCTTTGAGAAGGAATTGAATCAAGCATTCACTGCTGGATTGAGCAGTTTTGAGAAGCCTGTAGGAAATGTGTCCTTACTTGCAAGGCCGCAAGAGAAGCCTCAAGGACAATTTCATAGAAGAAGAATTATCAAACTCCCACAAAGTCAGAAATATATTGGTAAATGGGAAGCTAAGGTGATTCAGAAGAGAGAAGCTAAATTGCAAGCTTCTAGAGTACAAGAGAGGACTATTCAACCTGTTTCTGCCTTTACTAAAAAACTATTGGGAACTATTCAGAGTGAAGACTATGAGAATCCTACAGTAGAGAGAGACATAGTGCCTGCAGACCTGGTTTCGACAGCTGAGGTGAAGCCTGCAGCTGAAGTGGTAGAGGAGTGTGCAGCCATTATTGCTGAGGAAGATGAGAGTATGGTAGAAAGGACCAAGAATTTGGTGGAAGAGTTTAAGAAGATTGGTCCCCTACATCCATTACTCAAGAAGCTTTCAAGTCTCTCGGACAGATTCAAACTCTTTAAGACCTTGAAAGGTCAAGGAACTCTTTACTCAGGAGATAATGCTAAGTTGCTCAACAAGATAGGAGGTGGAGATCAAAGGAAGCAAGCTGTAAAGTAGAAGATGCCTAAAGACTTGTCACCCAGATCCAGAGCAAGAAAGGAAGAGGAAGAAGCTGAGAGTGCTAGGATCGAATTCGAGATGTTAAAAGCCTATGAAGAGTAAGACATGAAGAATGCTGCATTGATTGCCCAAGGGATCATTCCAGAGAGTCCAGAGATGAATGATTTTGATGAAGAAGATGTTGATCCTAAACACAGAAGGAGGTAAGATGGTAGATATTTAGTCCGATTTAAGAAGAATTGTAATAGATTTCTAGACTAGTAATGATCTTGCAGAAGAATACAATTCTCCCTATATCATATGATTTTTGTTTATCTCTTTATGCAATTTTAGTCTTTCAATATTTTGTTTGAAGGTTTTGCCAACATCAAAATAGGGGGAAATTGTTAAGATATTTTTGTCCTAAGGATGTTTCTCTAGATTTTGATAATGTCAAAACATATATTCTTGTGAAAACTAACATTGCAGGTACATAAAGAAATGAAGAATTTAAGAGATGGAAAGTCTACATCTGTAAGATTGGATAAAGACTCTACAGTTAGTTCAAGATAAGTCTACATCTGCAAAGTTGAAGACAAGTCCACAGCCGAGAAGTCTACATCTGTAGAGTTAAGGACTGCAAGTTATAAACTTGAGATTAGTAGGACTAATTAAGTGTAGTACAAATTGTACATTCACCTACATTGTTTGAAATGTCTCGGAGTTTATCAGAGCTAATTACTAGCCAGTAGAAACAAGTGTCTCAGTGATTAAAAGCTCTTTGAGCAGTCATCACTAAAAGACAACTTGTACTACTTCAAGTACTAAGCTAAATGACAAGAAGCTTTTATTAGCTGAAGTCAAAGTTGAAGGAGAAGTTATTTCAAATTATTTTGAATCCCTCCAACGTCTAGAGGACCCCTCAAGACTCCTATAAATAGGAGAGGAGACCTCAGAGGAACAGCAACAACAATCTCAAGCATTCGAACAAAACTTACACCAAGTCTACAATTCTCAAAAGTCTACAGCCCTACCACAGTTAGAATTTTAGGACTTAGAGGATAGGAACTTGAGTTGTATGTCAGTTTATTTGTTATTCCCTCAATAATATATAACCTTGTAAATCTACTTAGTGTAGATATCATTCTTAGTGAGTGTATTGTTCTGAGTGAAAGAGAGAAAGAAAGTAGTTCTGAGTGAAAGTGTGTTTTCTACTTAGATTAGAGTAAACAGAGTGAATATTCTAAGTCTAAGGGGGAACAATCTTGTGTCTTTGTGATACGGTTCTTAGTGAATTTGGTACCTTTGTGGTGTAACAGTGGATGTGGGAGGATTACAACACCTTTGAACCACTATAAGTCTATATCTCTCTTTATTTAATTTGTGCATCATTTATACTTATATTATTTATGTGCTTTGTGCTTCATTCAAATTTTTAATCATCTGATCATTTGATTTTTCACTTCACACACTTGTTTATCTCCGCTGCACACAGTGTTAAAATACTAAAAAGTATTACAACACTAACTTTGATAACTTTGATAAGTGTTTGAAACCAACAAACTTTGAATTTCATAAGTCTGCAGCTGCAAGCTTTAGTTTTCTAACTGTACAATTGCAGAGTTCAAAACTGCATAGTTTTGTTAAAGTTTATTTTTAAAATCAGTTTTTTTTTAAAACCAAGGTCTATTCACCCCCCCTCTAGACCTTGGTACACCCTTTGGGACCAATACCTCTCCTTAAGTGCATCACGCCGGAGGACGGGTTAGAAGTCATAAAGGGTTCTGCGAAAATCACGCAGGTGGCCAAAGTCTAGCGCACAAGGTTTTGAGACAAGGCTATTTCTGGCCAACGCTGAGAAAAGACGCAATTGAGTTTGCCAGGTCCTGCCGTAAATGTCAGATCTGGGGGCCCAACATCAAAACATCTCCCGAGTTGCTATCGTCCATGTACAGCCCCTGGCCTTTCGCCCAATGGGGGATAGACCTAATAGGACCTCTCCCAACCGCCCCAGGGGGCCTGAAGTTCGTCGTTGACTACTTCACGAAATGGGGCAAAACCGAGCCTTTGAACAAGATAGACCAAATCCAGATCATCCATTTTATCTGAAAAATATAATTTGCCGCTTCGGACTCCCACAAGTGATCATCTCCGACAATGGAAAGTAGTTCGACGGACTCGATATGATAAATTTCTGTAAAAAGTGGAAAATCAAGAAAGTTTTCTTCACCCCTACCATCCGCAGACGAATGGACAGATTGAGGCCGTCAACAAAATCCTCAAATATACAATAAAAACCAAGCTCGAAGATAAGAAGGGAAAGTGGGCAAGCGAGCTCCCGAATGTACTCTGGGCATACAGGACGACGATAAGAAATTCGACGGGCGAAACACCTTTCGCCCTGGCCTTTGGAACAGAGGCCATAATCCCATCCGAGCTCACCGTTCCCAGCCATAGAATCTCACAGGAAATCACAGAAGACAACGATAGAGCCAGGCGAGCAGATTTGGATATGCTCGAAGAGAGAAGGCTGACATCAGATTTAAGGAACGCAACATACAAACAGAGGTCTAAAAAGTTCTACAACTCCAAGGTTCGAGTAAGGAGGTTCGCAGAAGGAGACCTAGTCCTTAAGAAAGTCCAAGGCCCTAGGGGAGTTTTTGACCCGAAGTGGGAAGGACCTTTCCGCATTGCAAAAATCCTTCCCAAGGGGGCATACCAGCTCGAACACTTGAACGGCATCCCAGATCAGTATTCCTGGAATGGTTGTTACCTCAAGAAATTTTATCAGTAGGAACAACTTGTAAACTCTAAATCTTTCCAGTCAATGAAAATGTCAGTTTCAAGCAAAGTTCTTTTTTTTACTCAGCCAGTTTTGAAAGACTGGAACAAGTAAAACACGGGGGGCCTCCGTGGGTCCAAACCCTTACCCTTTAAGATGAAGAAGGGAGAGGACTGAAAAAGTGTAGAGGTGCTAAACTTGGTTAAAGGTTTAAAGCCACACTACTAACCAAGGCGCCACCCACCGTAAGTGAAACGACAGAAGTCTCACGGCGAGCTAGCTCCCGTTTGAGCAAAAATCTCTCGATTTCCGCCCTGGCAGTCGCCATGCTGTGATTGAGCCGACGATGATGAGACCCGGGTGGACGAAATAATCCAACACAAACAAGGTATAAAGGAAAGAAGCACAGAGACATATGCAGTCAAGAATAAGGGCTATGACCCAAAAGTCGACTCACCCACATAATAATACAGAAATGTCAAAGAAACGATAAAAGCCCACGGGGCAAAAAATAGAATATGCATAAGGCAAGAGAAATTCGTGCATAAGACATGAGTAAAAGGCCAGAACATGGCCACAAATTGTTCAAAAAGCCCCCATGGGCACAAAGACATAAATAAAATTGTTCAAAAGGCCACATACGGCCGACAGAAGTAAAACACCCACTGGGCACAAAAGTTCCTTTTTTCAAATAGCAACAGAAGGGTCGCTAGAACCAACAAGTGAGGGAGCAACACCATCCACAGGCTCAACCTTGAACGGGGGAGATTCGGCATCCTCGGGATACAATAGAGTGTCTGGGCGGGGCCACCAAGACATATCCACCCCAATGTCCCTCTCTAAGTCCCTGAAATAGCACGGGATCGAGGGGTGGAGACGATGAGCCAGGACATACTCATGGAAGTAAGCCTCCGACGCCGCGGTCGAGTAGCCAGCCTTCCTTGCTTCTCGGATTGAATCTGGAAAAGCTTTGTAGTATGCAAATTATCCGATCTGGGCAGGGTCTAGAAAAGGATCATCCCGATTGGTATCCTACATGGCCCGTACTCGCTCGGAGGCAGCAATCAGGTCCTCGATGGTCTTGACGTCTTTGGCGGCCTGGAGCTGGAGGGTTTCCACCTCGTTCTGCGCCGCCTCCGCAGCGCGTTCTCCCTCCTCTTTAACATGTTTTACCTATAACGCCTCTACCCGGTACCTGCGAATCTCCTCTGCAGCCGCCTCCCTACCTTCGATTCGGCTGACCTCCATCCCGCGCTTCTGAGCATCAGATACCTCTCTCTCCAACAACGCCATGGCCACCGCGCGCCCCCTCTCCTGGCCCTGCCGGTCGGCCTCAACCAGTTTGGCGTTCCGAGATGCCTCCATCTGCGAGACCTTGCCCTCCAGTTCTTTCACCCTGCTTTCCAGCCGAGACTGGTGTGTGGATCGTTCCATCTACAGGCTCTCCAGACGATGCCGGATAGCGAGAATCTCATCCACCTCTTGGTCGCGGCGGAAGACGGCCTGCTGCGCCATGGTCGTCATCTAACTGGACAGGAGGAGGATAGCAAAGAAGCAGTTGTCCAGGGACGAGTGAGCAGCGATGGCCTCGAGTTCATGGGTCCAAGCCCAAGGGATGTCCTTCATGGCTCGGGCAAGGTGCAGGGACTAGCCCTCAGAGGATCTGGCGCGGTAGGAGGCTAGGAAATCAACGATCGGGGCCGGACGATCCGGGTCATTGGCCAACAATCTGAGGGACAAACACAATACCAAAGTTTAAACATGGATACCCGAATACAGAAAGGATACCATCAAAATATTTGGAAGATGTAAACTTGTACCTCTGCACGCGCTCAAAATCGCGACCTAGGATGGGACCAGTCGGGGCAGAGGCCGGCAGAGCGGAGCTCGACGGTACGGTCTGATCGGCAGCAGGCATGGCGGTACAAGCAAAATCCTCATCAACAAGCAAAATCCTGCGGGTTCTCCTCCGCTTTGATCTCTCCCCTGGGTCGCCCCCCGACCCTCGGGATCCACCCTCCTCACCACCTCCACTGCGGCTCCGTTTAAAGTAAGCGGACGGTGGAGACGGCGGGGCTGGGGAAGTCCTTGCCAGACTCACCTGCCTGAGGGGGACCCCCTCCAGAATGGGCGGGGGCACGACCGGCGAGACTAGGGCATCTCTTTGTCTCCTACGACCGCGACGCATGGCTGCAAAGACTCATGGCGCACTCGACATCACTTGGGAGGGGCAACAAGAGTATACATGAAAATTGGACCCTACGATAGGAATAAGAAGGTGACCACTTCAGAAAGATCTAATTACGAGAACAACCACAATGGCTACAACCACAATCTACCTGCCTCCTGGTTCAAATGATGCGGATACTGGAAGAACCGTGCCTGGCGTCATGCTACACCAGTGTTGAGGGCAACCGTCTGGCGTTGAAGGGAGGGAATTTTGTCGATTCGATGGAACGCAAGGTCAAAATCCCAATTTAATTCCTCAGGACGGGGCACCAGGTAGCTTGCAAAGGAAACAAAAGGAAATTAGATCAGTACGAGGTGTTCGAAGGGAGACAGTGGGGACTTACTCTTCTTCTTCCATTGGAACGCTGTAGGCACAACCATCTCCTGGCCAGAGGCGTCCGTCGGCCTCCAGACGCCAGCAACCCAAAACCACAGATGCACGTATTCGCACAATTTCAGCAGAACCCCAAGGATAATGCTGTCCAGGGACATCCTATTCGGGTGGGCCTGGACATAGACTTCCCCCTGGTACCGAGTCTTGGCATTTATCCCGAAGAGGAAGTTAACCTCCCTTGGGGTAGACATCCGGTAGAGCCGTTACCGGCCAAGCAGGGTGAAGAGGGAAAGGATGGTAAACCAGGAGTTAGGGTGCAACTGCACCGGCGCAAGTTCCCAGCAGTACAGGAGATGCACCAGTTTGTGGTGCAGGGGGAAGCGCAACCCCGTCTCCATGGTATAGAAGTTAACGACGACCATACCAGGAGGCGGCTGATCCGCCCTCTCCTGCAGGTCGGAACCTCCCACCGGATCCTCCATGCGGCCAACTCTGCGGCTATTACAAAACTCACTCTCTCCCTTTGGGAGGCGAACCATTCGGATTCCGTGGCCTTCATAATAGACCCAGGGTTTCACCTCTAGAACACGTAAGGGTTTATTCCTCAGATAATCAGCATAGTCAAAAACCAGCGGAGGATCGTCAATTTGATTGATAAAATCCTCCCAGGCCTGATAGGCCACATAAACTTGCTCGTTGCAGGATTCCTCATCCTAAGTATACTCCAAGATGGCCTCCTCCTCACCGGTGTCGGCCATGGGGTCCCCTGAGGCCCCGGTCTCGGCGGAGTTCCCACCGGCCTTGCGGCTCTCCCCGACTGGCTGCGGAGAGGGATCAACAAAACTGGCCAGCCGAGGGCCGCCAGCAGACGACCCCTGAGCATCCGGAGTGGGAGCCGGAGGCGGCGAGCGGTCCCGTAAACCGTAAGAACTAGGACCATCGCCCGCCATACTAACTAGATTGAAAATCGTAAGAAAGGTATAGATCAGAAATTACCTTAGGAAGAGAAAGTTTTCGCTCAAGAATCGCGAAGGTATGAAGTGGGAAGCGAAAGATTTGAAAAATCGAAGGAGGTCTCCCTTTTATAAGGGGGCAAATTGGGGCAAATTTACAAATAAATCAGCCGAAAAGTAACGACTCCTCGTCTTCAGACGCGACCACCGGACGCGACATTAAATGATGGTGTTTTTTCAATAAAGACACGTCCAATCGAGGAGACTGGCATTTTTCAGACCATCATTACGCCCCCTCATAATAGTGGAAAAGGAATCAGCGCCATTCCAAAGAATCTCTCGCGCCAGTCACCGTTTGGAATGCTCTAACCCCATCTTGACACGTGGACTGACGCGAATCATGGATATCCCAAGAGGATCCCAATCACGGGATTTCCAAACGTGAAATTCGGATTTCACCAAGAAAGAAAAGTCATCTTGGACTCCTCCCTGCCTCGGCGACCAAGTTGAGGGGCAATTGTTGTAGGGGTGAAAAAATATATTCGACCCCGACCTCGATAGATCAGACGACCTCACCTCAGTGACGAGCTCGCACGATCCTCGACCTCGCACGATCCTCGACCTCGCTCTTCCGGCAGTTTTAACGGGCAGCCAGCGCGCTTCTCCAAGCAACCTCGCTGCCCTAGGCAACTCAGCTCACCCTAGCCGCATCAAGATAAGACCCCGCCTAAAGGACTGAGACGAGCTCAAATAAAGCCCGTCATGGATAATAAAGCTGGAGGTGCAGTGTTTTCAGATGCAGGAAAGGATTGAAGGGCATCCTGTAGGAAAGTACCTGCGAGCTAGATGTCATGCTCTCATTGGACGAGGACGGCCCGCGGATACAACCAGCAAGGCCCACCTCACACCAACGACAAATCACGAGCGATGGGTGGCAAATCATGAGCAATCATTGTAAACACAGAAATATATGGCTAAGACAATAACTTGTAACCCAAGAGATACTATAAATAGAGCCCAAGAGCTCATAAATAGGGGTGGAAATAGGCCGAGCCGAGCTAGGCTTGTCGTTGGATGGCCTGGGCCTACTATTTGATCTTTAGGCCTAAGCCCGACCTGTTAACTGTCATAGGCTTTTTCAGAGCCTTGGCCTGATCTTTTTAATAAATAGGCCTAGCCTGAAAGCCTTTTAGGGGTCTTTTTAATCATGTTTACAAAATTATATTCAATAATTATATTATTATTAAATCATAACAATTAACTCTTTAAATCTTAAAATGTAGAATAAAAGCAAATTACCAAAGGATTATCAAATAATAGCATAATAACAAATTTAAATAATATTTAATTTATATTTAGAAATATTCTTACATATATATATTAAATATTTATTATATTATATATGTATTGTATTATTATATATTATATTATATTATATGTATATATATATATATATATATATATTATAGTTAAATAGGTCGGCTTGTTGGGCTTTAAAGGCTTGCAGAAAAGCTCAGGCCTGACCTATATAAATAAATAGGCTTTCAAAAAAGCCTAAGCCTAGCTCATTTATTAAATGAGCCGAGCCGAGCTGGGCTTTAGGTAGGCTGAGACGTAGGCCCCTGTCGGGTAGTCTGGCCTATTCCCACCCCTACTCATAAATAAAGATAGAACTTAAGACCGAGCTTAAACCCCTCGGCAATCCTTGGTGTCTTTACATTTTTACTCTTTATCTTGTTTTATCCGATCATAGCCACATAAATCACTCAAAATCATCAATCGGGTAACAACAAGGTTTCTACCACAAATGTCTAAGTTCACATCTTTAGCTACCTTATCTGTAACTATCGATTCACCAGAAGGAATGCTGACATCAATTGCTTCAACGATATTGGTTTCCTTGCAACCAACTTTAGCACAACACTTTGTGGACACAAAAGAATGTATCACACCCGTATCAAATAAAGCTACTATTGGTACTTTATTTAACGTTAACATACCTATCAGGATATTAGAATATTGTCGCTCATCATCCTCTTGTCCAGTCATATAGTAAATTCGTGCATTGCCTTTAGGTGTGGGATTTGGGCCCCCAAAACTGGGACAAAAGGGAGCCGCATGACCCGGTTGTCGGCATCTGAAGCACTTGCCTTGACCCGCAAGGCACTCTTCTCTATGATTTCTCCCACAACTTGCACAAAGAGGCTTAATAGGCTGAGTATTGGCACTCATGGCTCCTTGAAAATTTCTTGGAGGTGGGTTACCTTGAGGGCGTGATGGTGCAGAACCACCTTGAAATTTCCCTTTTTTATTTGGATTTTTTTTCTGGTTACGATCATCACATCTTCTCTTACTTGAGTTGTCTATCGATTTCTGATAGACTCTCTTAGTATGATGGCTTGCGACAATTTCTCCAGCTCTTCTCACTAAATCACTAAAAGGCATGTCCCTGAGAACCGTTAGGATACTGTGAATTTCGGGTCATATGCCCCTTCTTGAATTTATGAACCTTCTTCCTTTCAATATCCATCATGTTGCCTACAAAGAATGTCATATTAATGAATTGCCTCTCATATTCCTCAATGGTTAAAATCCATTGCTTGAAGTTGAAGAATCAAGACTCTATCTCCTCACAATAGGTGTCAGGGAATAATCTTTCAATGACGATTCCCTTGAAACCATCCCAAGTCAAAGCGTTCCTTATTGCTTCAGTTTTTGACCACCCATACCCCTCCCACCAATGATCAGCATCTTCTACAAGCTAAAATTCAATACAGGATACATGTTGATGAGTCGTGCACCTAATGAGATAGAAAATGCATTCCAAAGCTCGAAACCATTCTCGACTATTTCAGGCCCATCATGTTCGTTAAAAGTAGGTGGCTTATATCGATGGAATTATTCGATAATGTTAGCATTGTTTTGAAATTCATGTGCCTCTTGGGGTGCCTGGTTGTCATCCACAACCTGATTGCGTACGTTACCATGAGCCATAACCTAAAATATATCAAAACTTATGTAGTTTTAAAACTTGAACTCATTGATCTCGTCACAGGTGTACATAACAAAATTAAACATAAGTAGTAAAATACAAAAGAGGGATACACATCATTGATCATGAAATCAGCAAACTTATTCACTCAAAGGTTTATCTAAGATAAAGATAAAATAAAATTCGTAATATTCAATGACCACAATCGAGTTGAAAATAAATAAAAATTAAAATAAAATGACACGGTTCCTCCTAAAACACGCAAATCAAGTGGATTCATCCTCAGATGGTTCTTCCTCAAAGAGATCCTTAGGAGGTTCGTCTCTTATCTCTCCTGAAAATAACATAGTGAGTAAATGAATTTCGTATAGGAAATAGTCCAACTCAGACTCATTTTTTTCCGCTAACATCTCTTGACATAGTCATTCCCCTGGCCACTTCCACTCTTCTAGGAGCAAAAGGGATCAGGTTCATATCGCTCTACTTGTAGTGATCTTACCCCCATGTTCCATCAATTTAGTCCATCTAACGAAGAAATTCACGTAGGTATAGATTTATCCTCTTTCTAGGTGTTTGACGAATTACCATCTATCATAATAATTCACATGTCGATTTTAGAATACTAAAGTATGCAAGTATGTTCTACGCGAAAATAATCATGCATTGCTTATAAATACGTAAAAATATAAAATCTCAGTCATGATATATAGAGTTTATTAGAAGTACAATAGCATTGCAACTAAATAATTAGACGTGTACCTTATGAGCTGAGAATGATGATGGATGACATTAAATATTTTAAATATTTTCTCATGGAATAAACATTTCAAATAACTTAACTAGGAAGAGATATTTGTTTAGCAAGTTTACAAGAATGTAAACCTGCTTTGATACCACACTATGACGCCCTAGATTTTAAAACTCGAACATTAAAAAAAGTAATTATAGCTAACACATTTCAAGCGCCAAAATTCAAATCTAACTATCTTTAATGATAAAATAAAAGGTAAATAACGACTAGTAATTTCTTAAATTAAAGTAATTATTACAGCGGAAACGTAATGCTTTAACAAGTTTATTCGAAAATAATTCTACCAAAAAATTCCAATCAAAATTACTTAAAATATTATCGCCAGAGTTTAATAAAATCTTTTATTACGTAGTAATAATAATATGTCAATCCTTCATCACCACTTCTCCACTGGTCAACTCCTTAACCTGAAATGTTAATAATTGGGATGAGTATGCGAGCACACTCGGTGGGAATAAATTATTCAAGATTAAATGCAAAATTAAGCACCAAGAAATTACAAGTCAAATAGAAATTCATATGAAATATTGGTAATGATAACTTTGTCACTAGTAACTTTGTCAACTTTTCCACATTGATATTGAGAACGGCGGGTTAAACCCGAAAACCTGTCGGTCCCAGACCATATAAGGGCTCCTGGCTATTAGACTTTGCCAAGCACGGCGGGATACACCCGAAGACCTATCGGTCCCGGACCTCAAAAGGGCCCCAGGCTATTAGAATTGCATGGAATAAATAATTTAAACAAGCATATCAAGCAATTTATACATAGCATTTAAAATTGAATAAAATTGCATACTCTACAATACCATTGTAGAGTTTAAAGTAAATAAATCATCACCTCAATAATAGGCGCAAGAATTGATATGTAGAAGCCTCGAATGTACTAGCTCTAGTAATTTCCATCGCCTCGATCGAGAAACACCATAAGAGAAAATAAAAAAATGGTGGTACTAAGTACAATGCCGGAAACGAGGGAGAGTTCAAGAAGAAAAATGTCAATGGTGGTGAGAGGGAAGAGATATGTATGTGTTAATGTTGTTGGTAGTGATTTAATCACTATTTACTTTGAAACAACATGAATTTGTCATTTCTTCACATTAACTAACACTTTATGATCGAATGTTGCTTTAGATGTTTTGACATGCAGGTTGAAGATCTAGAAGGATCTACAAGAATCTGGAAGACCCAATGTTGCAGTGAAATTTGCAACATATGCTACAACAAAAGCGGTTACAGCTTCCAGAATATTCTGCAAAGACCTACACGTTTCAGGCCATTCAAGAATATTTAGAAAGATCTAGATAAGGCAGTTGCAGTCAAAATAATCAGAATAATGAAGAGCATCATGGACGGTTGGATAAAGATCATGGAGGAAATTACATGGGAAGTTATTTTGGAATGAAGATTTCTCATCTATAAATAGAGGCCGAAATCTTCAATGCCAAAGTGTGGAATAATCGTGTACACCTACTCTACTGTAGATCCTGAGTTCAAAGGTGATAGGGCAATTATTTCAACTTGTATGTTATGCCTAGAAGTTTAGTACATCTCGCATAGCATGAGATCAATCATATATCTTTAGATAGGGAGACCATAGATATAGTGAGAGATCAACTTTGATGGTGTATAGTTTATACACTTAGCCAATTTAGATTTGATAGGTGATTTTGAGTCTTGTTTCCATTGTGGACGATTTATCTCTCCACACAACTTTTGTATTCACTACTTTGATATAGTGAACGTTTCACCGTAAGGCTAGCACAAGCTATTTTATAGTTTGTGTTAAAAATTTATTCTATCTTGCAATAGTGTGTTTTAGTCTTCTGTTGTACATGTTTATACTCTGGTTTCTAGATTATCATAGTGATTATTTTAGCATTCATTACAACATCTATACTTAACACACACGTCACACCTTCATTTGGCACCAGAGCCATAAACTTGACGTGCTAAGTTTAGATCCTGTGTTTTTGTTGGACCCGGGCAAGTCTAAGTGATACGTGTATGGGGGGAAATACACGTATACAAATCTTTTTCGAAATTGGGTCCCTCTTACTCAGAGTGAAGTGCTAGGCATTGAATAGATAATAAACCCACTTGTTGATAACCTTGATCCGGATTGGATGATTAGTGGTTGTTTTAACACCAAGAAGGTCACCAAACAAGATTACAAGTAATGACTTTGTGTTTAGTGAAGATTGAGAAATAAAATAGCAAGAGTTTGGCTTTTTTCTTGAATATTTGAACTTATTTTTACCCTTTCATGAAGGGATATTTATAGGCTTACAAGCAAATAGGAGGTGTCATTCTCTTAGCCTTTTGATTTTGGCATTGACAAGTGTTTGGCCACTTGTCTTATTCCTAAACTATTACATTTTATACAATGACAAGTGTTTAGTACACTTGTTTGTTTCTAATGCAATGCATAATTAGTGGAATTTTGAGTTGTCTTTCTTGGCCTCATCTTGCTCGCTTGGTCGCCTAAATGGTGGGTACTCTTGCCCTTGTTTTTTGCTTAATTATTTACTCATCTTGTTCCCTTGCTGTGTTGGTCGCCTGACATCTGTTAGGATAAAATTTGTTAGTTTTGATGAGTTAAAACAAACCAGAAGATGTAATAGGACCATCTGGACCTGTTAGCCAGATGATGATCTAGATTAGGACTTAGTCTAGGGGGAACTGCCAGACCAGAAGACTTCACCAGAAGAGTCACCAGAAGACCCCACCAGAGGACTTCACCAGAGGACTCCATCAGAAGACTTCACCAGATGAAATAGACCAGAGGCAGAGGACCTTCCCCAGACCAGACGAGTCCGGACCAGACGAGTCTGGTGGAACATAAGATGCTCAGTTTGATCCCCTTATTCTACTGAGTATTCTGGTTGTTCACCAGATAAGGACCAGAAGACACCGAGGTTGCCTGGTGTCTGGTCTTGCCTTCTCTATTGAAAATCAGAGTTAGGCAGAGGAAGCTATTGACCGTTGGTGATTCAAATCAAGTCAACAAGATCAGGATTGGAAAGTATTTGAAGATAATCAATCCAAGGATCCCACCAACCCAATCAATCAATTAGGGAATTGATTAATTGAGGCTTCCTTATATAGAGGATCTGATTGGATTAGCCCTCCAACAGCTAGCCCTAATCCCCTCTATATATACAAGAGTGCAGTTCAAGAAAAAGCTTTAGAGACTCTACACGCGCACATAGCATACTAAGCTTTTTGATCACTACGCATTTGCACTCACGCTTAATTACACATCCAACTCGTAAGGAGTTTATATACTCAACCTGTTCATCTTGTTAGACAAGGTTGGAGTAAGTTTGTCTTTAGATCGAAGTTAGATCTAAAGAGATTGTAAGAAGGTGCTGGTACTTCGGAAATTCCAGTAAGTAGTGAGTTTGTTGGTTGGATAGTGAGACCCCTTTGATCAAGGGAGAGTGGACGTAGGATATTCAGATCCGAACCACTATAAATACGGTGTTATTTATTGTTTTCTTTAATACCTGTTGTTTATTATTTGTGCTCTTAGAAAAGATTTTCTCTAAAGACATTTTGGTTATAAAGGCTTCCGCAATTAATCTATCTAGTGGGACCAACAAGTGGTATCAGAGCAGTGTGTCCAACGACCACTGCTTTGTAAAGCTTTTGGTGGTCACCGGGCAGATCCATTGCTCTTAAAGTGCTTTTGTTAAAGTTCTTATTATTTCCCAAATTTTATTTAAAATGTCTGCAAAATCTTCTTATAAGAGTCGCAAATTGCCAGAATTCTCTTTTGAGGATTACAACCACTGGAGTTTCATGATGAGCAATCATCTTGGAGCTATTCACCACCGCATGCTAGATGTGGTTGAAAGTGGCCCCATACAATTTTACTGGACTGCTATTGATAGTGGCAGGTCAGAGTCCAGAGAAGAAACTAGCGATGCTGCAGAGGATAGAGTTCCCAGACAACGAATCCTCAAAAAGAAAGAAGAACTTGACAACGATGAGAGAAAGCTATATAACCTGGACCAGGTGGCAAGAACCGAAATTATCAACACTCTCACCAAGGAGGTAATAGAGAAGGTCAGAACCTGTGTCACTGCGAAGGAGATGTGGGACAAACTTGCAATTCTCTGCGAGGGAACAGAGAAGATTAAAGATAACAAGCTCCAGGCTGTTCAACACTCGTTTGATACGTTCAAAATGAAACCAGACGAGACCATAGACCAGCTGGACATGCGCCTCACAAACCTCCTAAACAAGGCTAGTGCCTTAGGTAAGACCTACTCTAAAAAGGAAATTAATAGTAAAATTTTGCGTTCACTAACTAGCAGGTGGAGAATCAAAGTTACTGTGATCAAGGACAACAAGGATCTCAATACTCTGGATCATCATCTTCTGTTGTCTGATCTCAAAGCTTACGAATATGATCTTCAAGAGGAGAATCAAACAGAAGAGGTTTCCTCTTCTGGCCAGAAAGGAGTTGCATTCTCTTCAACTCTCAAGCCTGATGTCAAGCCAAAGGAGTCTACTGCAGATGACTTGAGCCTCAAGGAGCAAGTAGCACTTCTAACTCGTAAATTAGATAAAATGAGTTCAAAGTATGGCAGGTACAAAAGGCATTGGAAGGAGTCTACCAGAGACAGGAAGAGTTCTTTCAAGCCTGTAGAGAAGGAGAAGACATCTGGAGACTCAAGGGAGACCAGATTCAGAACTCCAGAGAGGAGGAGAGATGACAACCCTGGCAGCTCTGGGAAATCAGATTATCAGAGGAGGGATGGTAGCTCTGGCAGACCTGACTACCAGAGGAGAGAGAGTAGTCCAGCCAGATCAGACTACAACCAGAGGAGGAGAGAGCCAAGTCCTAGTCCTAGAGGAGACAATGCCTGCTATACATGCAACAAGACTGGTCACTACAGTTATGATTGTCCTCAGCTTAGTCCTAGGGAAAGAGAAGAGAAAAGAATCAAGAGAGACAAGAGATATGCAGATAAGAGAGCATTGCTGGCAGAAGCAGAGGAGGAGGATACTAGTTCCAGTTCTTCTTCTTCTGACTTTGGATCAGATGATGATGTGTGTCTCATGGCAGACATCACTGAGGTAAATGAAACTACTCTAGTTTTATCAAATTCCAAATGTACTGAATCCTCTAATTCATCTGGTAACTCCAGAGAGTCTGATATGCAACAAATGCTATCAGATCTCCAAAATTGTGTCCAACTCTGTCAAAAACTTGAGAAAGAGAATGGTAAGCTCAGAGCTGAAGTTCAATCACTCTCTCATGAGCACAAATCCACCAGAGAACTCATGAAAGATCATTCCAAAGAAGTCTCTGAACTTCAGGATAAGATCACAGAAAGAGATACTCTGGTAGATCAACTCATGAAAGAAAGGACCTCTCAAGAAGATGAGATCAATGAACTCAGAGCCAAATACCAGACTCTTATCAAGGGAAAACAAGTTGCTCACAACATAGAGGAGATACCTATGCCCAGAGAAGCTCCTAAGATACCATCTATTGTATCTATCATATCAGAGTCTTCTCAGCGCATTTGTGATAAGAGTGGTTTAGGATATTCTGGAATTACCACTAAAACTCATAAATACCTTTATAATAAAGACAAGTCTGTAAGAGCTGGTAAATTGGTAGAAATCTGGAATGATAAAGACTTAACTGGTAATGGTTACAAGGTCGTTCACAATCCTGATTGGAAAAGGAATCACTCTGTTAATCACATAACAAATGGTCCAGAAGAGTTGACTGTTCTGGAAGAGAAAATGCTAGAGAATAAGTGTCAACAAGGGGAACCATTAAAGATTGATGGTTCTGTGAACAATGAGTCCCAAGGAGTAGAAATTACTCAAATTGGAGGACCCCAGAGAAATCCTCAAAGGGAACCTAAACAGATTAGGGGACCTCAAAGGAAACACTCAAGAAAGGGGAATACCAATCAGAGTAACAACTACCAGAGAAAGAACAATGTTCAACAGAACCAGGTACCCCAGAGACAATTTTCTCAGAGGAATCAATTCCAGAATAGGTATACTAAAAGGAACTATAATCACCAGAGCAAGTCTAATTATCAGAACCAGAGGAGGTCTTCCAGACCCATCTATAGAAAACCAACTGATCTGGGTAGTTATGACACCAGAGATGGTTCTTCTAGGATGTACCCTTACAACCAGACCTTTAAGACCATGTCTTTGAGGCAGGCCATTCCAAAGGCCAGATTTGAGAAAAGGTACACCAGACCTGTTTATAGGAAAGGTGTCCTTATCAGACCAGTAGCTCAATATGTCATTGTAAGAGGACATGTGCTGGTAGATAGATTTGGAAGAAAGATAAGATCTCCTCATCCATCAAGGGATGATCTTTATCTATGGATTCCTACAAAACCTGCAACTAACCAATCAGGACCCAGCACTAGTAGGGGACCTAATTGATTTCTCTGCAGGTAGATAAGACCCCATTGGAGAAAGGATTTTCAAGCAACCATGTCTGGTACATTGATAGTGGATGTTCCAAGCACATGACCTTCCAGAAAGATAATCTCCAAGATTTCAAGCCATTGAATGGACCAAGAGTGATGTTTGGTGACAACAACTATGGAGTCACCAGAGGAGTTGGAAAGTTGACCTTCAATGGAGTATCTGTAGATGAAGTCTACTACGTAGAAGGACTCAAGCATAATCTACTTTCAGTATCCCAATTTTGTGACAAGGGATACTCAGTGAAGTTTTCTAGTGCTTCATGCACTGTTTTCTCTTCTGATTATAATGATATTTTGCTAATAGGCTTGAGGAAGGGTAACATTTATCTTGCAGATTTTAACAGTTGCCCAAGAAATGCATGCCTAGTTGCAAAAGGATCTGCAGAGAATAGCTGGATTTGGCACAAGAGATTGTGTCATCTTAACTTCAAAACACTGAATAAGATTGCCAGAAAAGGTCTCATTCGAGGTCTTCCTAATGAAGTGTTTAAGAAGGATCAGGTTTGTGGTTCATGCCAGAAGGGTAAACAACCCAAGACTTCCTTTAAGGATGTCCAGAGCACAACCACAACCAGAGTGCTTCAACTACTTCACATGGACCTGTTTGGACCTGTTTCTCCTCTTAGTTTCAGTGGAAGGAAGTACACCTTAGTAATAGTAGATGACTTTTCAAGATACACTTGGGTAGTGTTCTTGTTTAAGAAAAATGAAACAATGACTAAGCTGCCAGAGTTCTTCACGCAGATTCAGAATTAGCAGAACCAGAGCATAGTCAGAATCAGAAGTGACAAAGGAACAGAGTTTTTAAATTCACACATTGCAGATTACTGCAAGGATCATGGGATTTTTCATGAGACATCTGCTGCCAGAACACCCCAACAAAATGGAGTAGCAGAAAGGAGGAATAGGACCCTCAAAGAAGCTCCAAGAACACTTCTGGCAGAATACAACACTCCACAGAGATTTTGGGCAGAGGCCATCAATACAGCTTGCTACACTCAGAACAGATGCCTGATTGCCCAGAGACATAATAAGACTCCATATGAGGTATGGAAATGTAAAACCCCATCTGTCTCATATTTTCATGTTTTTGGATGTAAGTGTTTCATCCATGACAATGGGAAATCTAAATTAAGAACCTTTGATGCTAAAGTGGCTGATGGAATATTTTTAGGATATTCCAGCACCAGTAAAGCTTTTAGAGTTTTTAATAAGAATTCACTTTGTGTGGAGGAAACACCTCATGTTGTTTTTGATGAATCTACTTTTGAGTTCAAGGTGGAATCTAAGTCTTCTGATGAGACCCAGAATCAGACTACACCCAGAGTTATCAAAGTCAATCCACCTATTGTTGATTCAGATTCAGATGATGACCCATCTCCTGGTTCTCTGAAGCAGAAGCCTTCACAAGGAGCAGAACTAGAAGAGGTTGGACCTCGTGTAGGGGGAAACTCTTCTGCAGGTGGTGATAATCACCAAGGTACTGCAGAAGATGATCAACCAGGCAAGACCACGGGAAGGAGGACCCTGGTTGATCACCCCAATGACCTAATCCTTGGAGATCCAACTAAGGGTGTCCAGACTAGGAGAACTCTTAACTTAGCTGCCTTATTCAGTTGCTATGTGTCCTTGATTGAGCCTAAGAACATCAAGGAGGCACTGAAAGATTCAAATTGGATTATTGCAATGCAAGAGAAGTTGAATCAATTCACCAGACAGGATGTTTGGGAGCTGGTAGACAGACCAAGACATCAAAAGGTGATAGGCACTAAGTGGGTTTTCAAGAATAAGAAAGATGAGAATGATGTCATTACTAGGAACAAGGCAAGGCTAGTGGCTCAGGGCTATTCTCAGTCTGAAGGAATAGACTATGATGAGACATTTGCTCCTGTTGCCAGACTAGAAGCCATCAGATTGTTCTTAGCATATGCTGCTCACATGAAGTTCAAAGTATACCAGATGGATGTGAAATCTGCCTTTCTTAATGGGATTCTCATTGAGAAAGTGTATGTGGAACAACCTCCTGGTTTTGAACAAGGTGACAAGGTGTTCAAGCTTAAGAAAGCTCTTTATGGGCTGAAGCAGGCACCCAGAGCATGGTATGACACTCTATCTCAGTTTCTTCTGGACAATGGTTTTACTAAGGGTAAGATTGATAGAACCTTGTTTAGGAAAGAAGAAGGAAAAGACATCCTTCTGGTCCAAATATATGTTGATGACATCATATTTGGATCCCCTAACACGAAGATGTGTGAAAAGTTTGGTGAACTCATGCAGAGTCAGTTTGAGATGTCTATGATGGGTGAGATGAATTACTTTTTAGGTTTGTAGGTTAAGAAATCAGAGAAGGGAATCTTCATTAATCAGGCAAAGTACACCAGAAACATGTTAGAGAAATTTGGAGTAGGATCTAGCAAAGCAGCCAAGATCCCTATGATGACAAATTCCAACATGGATCCAGATGAGTCTGGAGAGAGTGTGGACCAGACTCAGTACAGAGCACTTATTGGTTCTCTTCTATACCTGACTGCAAGCAGACCGGATATTACCTTTGCTGTTGGAGTTTGTGCCAGATTTCAAGCTAATCCCAAGAAAAGTCACTTGGAAGCAGCAAGGAAGATTTTGAAATATCTTAAGGGAACAGTGAATTTAGGATTGTGGTATCCTGCAGATGACAATTTGGAATTGAGTGGTTATTCAGATTCATATTATGGTGGATGCAGAATAGATAGGAAATCTACAAGTGGAACATGCCAATTTCTAGGGAATAAATTGGTATCCTGGTTTTCTAAAAAGCAGACTTCAGTTGCTACATCAACAACAGAAGCAGAGTACATGGCTGCAGGGAGCTGTTGTTCTCAACTACTTTGGATTAGTCAATAGCTTAGGGATTACCAGATTAGAGCCAAGGATATTCCTATATTCTGTGATAGTAATAGTGCCATTGCAATTACCCAGAATCCAGTTCTTCATACCTGGTGTAAACATGTTGATATAAGGCATCATTTTATCAGAGATCATGTTGAGAAGGGAGATATAAGGATGGAAAAGATTGCAACAGAGAAGCAGAGAGCAGATATCTTAACTAAGCCTTTGGCTGAGACCAGATTCAGAGAGTTAGCTTTTGAATTAGGATTATTGGATCCAGAGACAGATTTGTTTTAGGGGGAACATCAGAGAAGTATCCTTTATTTCAACTTTATTGCATATTCTTTATTTCGTTTAAAACTAACATACCTGCAGATTAGACATATCAGAGAAGGTACCAGATAAGGTATGCACCAGGTGACACTTGTCCCAGATGAGGTGCTGAGTCAAATGTCCAGAATCTTCTCTGACCAGGACCAGAAGAGTTTCATCAGAGGAGATGTAACATCAGATTAGCTGTGGTATCATCTGGTTACAATATCAGGTGACAGGTATGGTTTTACTTCTCTGGCCTCTGATCATTGGGATACACTTTTCAAATTAGTAAGTACACTCAAAACCTTTCAACTTCGGAGTGTATTTAAGACTAGGGTATAGGGCCTAGGCAATCATTTCGCTTTTTCTCTTGACTGCCACAAAATCCCTTTATGCCCCGTCCCAATGACTATGCCAACGCACCAGATTAAATCTGTATCTTGCCTTTCTTTGTGGCCATCGGATTTAATCACTGTGCAAAATGTCAATCAATTCAAATATTGATTTTGTTCCCTAATTTAATTTTAGTATTACACGCGTTCACACTTCATTTATTACTCGAGCCACGCGTATTACCCTATTTAAATCTAATTTTCTTACAATCTGTCTTTTCACGTTTTCATACTTTCAAACCCTAACCTCTCTCTGCAAAGTTCTTCCCTTCTCTCTCTCTCTCTCTCACAGATATGGCTCCCCCGTGCAATTTTGACCATGAATTAATGATGAAGAAACTCAAAACGGAGATGGTGGTTGACTTCTACACCACCAAGAACTCGTCTGCTCTTGCTATTTTGGAACTATTGAGGAGATCCGGAGTTGAGAAGTTGATCTCCACCATTCCCAGAGATTTTCGTACTCTTGACGGTTATGCGGCCCAGTTTTTGGTTCGCATGAAGATCAATGAAGACCATATTTCTACAAAGATTGACAGGGAAGATTTGGTGTTTTCCAAGCATGATTTATGTGCCCTGTTTGGAAACATTTCGGCGGAAGGAGTGGATCCTTTAACCTACAAGGAGGATGATATTGTGGGTTCCTTCAAACTGTTTGCTCGTTCCTCTTGCCAGAATATCACGAAGGGATTTCTGGATAAGCATTTGAGGCAAAAGTTCAAGGTACTTTTTGACATAGTTGTTAAGGTGTTGATGTGTGAAAATCACAGCACAGATGCGATCTTTAATGGAAGAATGTGTGTGATGAGAGCTTTGTATGACGGTGTCCAATGCAATTGGGCAGAATTCTTTTGGGGCGTCTTGAGGAAGAATAAGGCGAAAGTTAACAAGGAAGCTTGTCCTTCCATTCCAGGGGAGATGCAGTTTTATTTCACTGCTAATGTTTCGTTGGGTACGAAACTTACCTTGATTTTGGACTCCTTGCTTCCAGAGAAGAGATGGAAGGAGTCTTGGTGCAAAGGTTTTCACAAGTCTAAGGTGCTATTCTCAAAGGATGGTCCCCTTCATGGCCATCCTGATTCTGATGGAGAAGAAGCCATCCCTGCCCCTCCTCTTCAGGCAGTACCCTCACCTGCAAAGGGGCAGAAGCAGCAGCCAAGACAGAAGGCCCAGAAGAAAGCTGCTGGTGCAACTGGTTCCTCAACCATTGCCTTTTCTGGTTCCTCGGAGGAGGACCAGATTCCCCTTCTTAACATTCTTAAGAAGAAGGGTGGTGATGATGATGAAGCTGTTGAGGCTGGGGCAGCTAAGCGGAAGAGGCCGGTGGAGGCCAAGGAGAAATCTGCCAAGAAGCCAAGGACTGGCAGAAGAGCTCCCAAGAAAACCCTCCTGGTGGATGAGCCATCAGAGGAAGAAGAGGAAGAGGAGGTTGAACCTCTTAAGAGGAAGCCCAGGGCCAAGAGGGCAATTCTACAGGATCCTGACTCTGGATCTGATCTTGGTGAGGCCCTGGAGAGAGCTATTGATGAAGCTTCCCAGATTATGGAGGATACTCCAGAGCTCGTTGTGCCTGCTGGTGTTGACCCAGCAGAGGTAAACCCTTTCTTACCCTCCTCTACTTCCATTGATCTTGTCTCCCCCTCTACCTCCCCACCAGATACTCAAACACATCCCATCTCATCTGCTCTTGGTGTTCCTTCATTCTCACCAGAACAGACTCTCCCAGACACACCTACATTCTCTACCTCAACCATTCCTCAAACACCCTCTCCCCCATCTTCCCATATACCTCTAAACACAAACCCCTCTCCCCCACCTTCTGTACCAGAGGTACCCTCAACCTCTTCTGGTGCAGAAATCCCCCCTCCAAACACTTCCACCTCCCAGATACCTCCTACACCTTCTGTACCAGATGTTCCATCATCTTCTGGTGCAGAGCAACCCATTCATACACCCTCTACTTCACAAAATCCTAACCCTCCCCAAACCCATACAGACCAGGACCCAACCATTTCTATGGCTCTGGGATTCGTTGGCCCTCCCCCTTCTCCTACCTGTTTAACCAGCGATGATAGTGAAGATGAGGAAGCTTCACTTGAGCCTGCAGACTTAGCACCTTCCTCCTCTGCCTCTGGGCCCAAACCTTTCACTTTCTCATCTGCAGGAATGGGTCCCATTAGGCAGAGTATGAGTGTAAGTGCTCAGCTCTGGCTAAGAGAGCATTTCCCAGTTCTTCTGGAGCACTTACCACTTCTGGCAGACCTTACTGATGCCAAGGTCTGGAGCAAGGCCAGACTTGAAGATGTGGAGGACCTATTGATGTTGCTTGAGAAAATGGGTCCCTCCAACTTCACTTCTTGGGAGATTGAGCTAAAGCAGAGAATGAATATTCAGAACCCAGCAGAGCTGGAGACTCCTGGTGCTGCTAAAGTATTGATTCGCACCCTGCTCATCCAGAGAGGAGTAATGCTCACTCCAGAGGGCCCCACTTACAAGTTTGGTCCTCATTTTGTCTTTCCTCCAGAGCTATATTCCGATGAGGAAGACTTTGAGATGTCTCCTGCCGTTCTCCAGAAGATGAAAGCTTTCTTCAATGAGCAAATCATGCAGATTGGGCGCTTTTCAAAAGCTATTCAACATATGGCCCCTGCTATGATAGAGCACCAGATCAAGCATGAGAGGAGAATCTTCCTGAAGCAGTTAAAGTCGTCTCTGGCAGAGGTAAAGGCTTCTTTTAAGGCTAATGGCTTATTTGTCAAGCTGGATGTCATGCATAGCCAGAAGCAGCTACAGGAGCACGTGCTGGAGCAGTTGAGACCTGTCTCTGTGCTCAAAGTGGAGATGGCCAGCCAGATGATTCAAACTGCAAAGCTGAAAGACTCCCTCCAGGAGATGTTGGAGAAGCAAGAGAGACTTGTTGCAGAGTCTAAAGCTTACCTGGAGGAGGCCAAGCAGCTGCGTGATCTTCACTCTTCCTCCAACACTGCCTTGCCTGATCTTATAAGGCAGGTAGTGGAGCCCCTCCTTGATGAAGTTAAAAAGGGGGAAGAGAAGGCCAGAACTGATCTGGCGAAGACCACAAATGAAACTCTCTTCAGCCATGGAGCTCGTCTGGACCTGCTGGAGAATACCTTGGCCCAGGATGAGTTGCAGAAGAAGAAGAAGGAAGAGCTCAAATCCCTTTCCATGGCTAAGCAGCTTGCTGCAGAAGAGGAGTCCGAAGCAGAGCAGGATCCAATTTCCATCTCTGGACCTGCAAAGAGGAAGATAAGGAAAGTGAAGAAGAGCTTCCTTGAATCTGTGGTTGAAGAAGCAGAGAAGAGATTCAAGGAAGAGTCGTCTGAAGAGAGGCAAGCAAGGATAAGGAAGAACATAGATGAAGAGCAGAGGCTCCGATATGTTAGAAGGAAAAATAAGAAGAGCAGAGAAGCTGGCATCACTCCTGGTGCTAGTGGATCCAGCCAGAAGAGAAAAGGGCCTGTTGAAGTCATGAACATCCTTCCTCTCAGGACAGAAGGGTCCTTTGACTCAACTGTTCCTGTGCCTTTGATAGAAAAATGGAGAGAAGCCAAGACTCTCTGGTTCATTCAACATTACATCCAGAGACCTCCACCAGAGGATGATGCTCTCATCAACAGGACCTTCCATTCTTGGATGCAGGCATATGATGCAGATTTGTACAAGCAGTTGATGGATTCAACTATTGAATTCAACCTGGAAGTCACTGCTCCTGAGTTCCATTTTCTCAACACTCTAATGGCAGGAGACCAGGTTGATTGGGTTTAGCTGAAGAAACTGTACAAGACCAAGGTGTTGGCAAACTTCACCCCATCATCTTCTGCAGAGTTGAAGGCCATTCAAGACAGGTTTCTTGACTGGTTTCTGGTGCCCAAAGACAACAGAAGATATGCATAGAATAGGATCTGATCTTCAATGTAATCTGTAATCATCCTTGTCCTTACTATCAATGAAATTCATATCTTCTCTGTTCAAAAGACAACCTCTTGTTGTCTTAATTATTTGCCTGATAAGATCTATTCTAAGGTCTTATCCTTTAATGTTTTCTTGCTTAAGTTTATTATTTTTTGATCAGTTCTGGTAGTGTTTTAACTCCATCAAAAAGGGAGAAATTGTTAGGATAAAATTTGTTAGTTTTGATGAGTTAAAACAAACCAGAAGATGTAATAGGACCATCTGGACCTGTTAGCCAGATGATGATCTAGATTAGGACTTAGTCTAGGGGGAACTGCCAGACCAGAAGACTTCACCAGAAGAGTCACCAGAAGACCCCACCAGAGGACTTCACCAGAGGACTCCATCAGAAGACTTCACCAGATGAAACAGACCAGAGGCAGAGGACCTTCCCCAGACCAGACGAGTCCGGACCAGACGAGTCTGGTGGAACATAAGATGCTCAGTTTGATCCCCTTATTCTACTGAGTATTCTGGTTGTTCACCAGATAAGGACCAGAAGACACCGAGGTTGCCAGGTGTCTGGTCTTGCCTTCTCTATTGAAAATCAGAGTTAGGCAGAGGAAGCTATTGACCGTTGGTGATTCAAATCAAGTCAACAAGATCAGGATTGGAAAGTATTTGAAGATAATCAATCCAAGGATCCCACCAACTCAATCAATCATTTAGGGAATTGATTGATTGAGGCTTCCTTATATAGAGGATCTGATTGGATTAGCCCTCCAACGGCTAGCCCTAATCCCCTCTATATATACAAGAGTGCAGTTCAAGAAAAAGCTTTAGAGACTCTACACGCGCACATAGCATACTAAGCTTTTTGATCACTACGCATTTGCACTCACTTTGTTCTTAATTACACATCCAACTCGTAAGGAGTTTATATACTCAACCTGTTCATCTTGTTAGACAAGGTTGGAGTAAGTTTGTCTTTAGATCGAAGTTAGATCTAAAGAGATTGTAAGAAGGTGCTGGTACTTCGGAAATTCCAGTAAGTAGTGAGTTTGTTGGTTGGATAGTGAGACCCCTTTGATCAAGGGAGAGTGGACGTAGGATATTCAGATCCGAACCACTATAAATACGGTGTTATTTATTGCTTTCTTTAATACCTGTTGTTTATTATTTGTGCTCTTAGAAAAGATTTTCTCTAAAGACATTTTGGTTATAAAGGCTTCCGCAATTAATCTATCTAGTGGGACCAACAACATCCGTCTGATAGCACTCCTGGTCGCCTGGTATTCTGACTCCTCATGAGCTCTGTTGGTCACCGACTTCTTAATTGTATTATTAGTCTCTTAATCCTCTAATCAATGTTACTCGCCTGGTCGTCTATCAACATTGCCCCCTGACTTCTTCTTTATTAGGAAAATGACTGACTAATGAAGGACAAGGCATAATCTGATAAAATGACGACTACGTGCCTGGAGCGAGCAATAATTTTTTGAATTTTTTGGGGCGGGAAAGCTGGCGATCATCCGGACATTAGGGCGACCAGTGGGGTTCCCTACGCGTGTGTGACAGTTAGATTCCCAAGGTTCTCGGAATCCGCAACGTCGTGGGTGGCAGGTGACGTCATCGCTGCCCACACGTATTCCTTTTTTGCAACTAGGGGCCTACGAAACTTTCAAAAAATTTCATTTAAACCCCCATTTTTGCCCCTTATAAATATTCTCCTTTTTCTTCTTTTTCATTCTTTCGAAAATTTTGTGTTTCCTCCGCCATTGAAGCTTCGTTCCAAGCTTTCTTTTGCTCATTTTCATCAAATTCTCGATAGAACTCGTGTGTAATCTCAGGGTAGTTATTGATCATAGCCTTTAATTCTGTTTTTGCTTTCGTTCTTGCATTTTGTTTTTGTTTTTTCATCGAAATTTATCCTCCGCCACCGCTAATTACTCCGGCGCCGCCGTGCTCCGCCGTCTCCGCCGCTCCAGCTTCTTTTTCCATTTTTATTCAAGATCCAATATTGTTTTCATCGATTTCTTTGAGAAACGAACTTTTAAATGGTCCCTTCTTCAAGTGAAACCACTTCAATCGAAATTTTTGAACGTAATCCTGGGAAGCGTCCGATGGAAGAAGAGACCTCCCCCGCTCCTCGTCGCTCGATTCGCCAAGTGTTGGCTCAAAATCCGAGGACTCTACTAGTGGACGAAGAAACGGGCTCTGAGGCTTCCTCCATTGTTCACTCTGTGGAAGCTCATGCTGCGGACACTTCTGGCGACGAAGAGGTACAACGCCCTACTGGTCGTCCGGATGCGGAAGAAACTACCTCCTCCGATTTGGGTGAAGACTCGGAGGAGGTGGCCGCTGAAATTGATGTTGAGGGCGTCCAACCCGAAGTAGAGCGACCAAGGTTAGCTGTGATTTGGGATTTTCTGGAGGAGATAGGTTTCCCTACCTGAGTGACTCCCGAGTCTCAGATTCCTAAAGGAGTTATTTGCCAGAATGAATGGGGGGAATACGCTGCTCGCTACTCCAGCACCTTCCCTGTTTGCTCCTGTGTAATCATGTCCGCCCAGGAAAATACTTTTACGACGAGCAGGATTCCAAGCTTGATTACTGGGGATGATTTGGATAGCATCAGGTCCCACTATAAGAGACCATATGATATCTTCATGTATGCCCCCAAGAAGGGAGAAACTGTTGATCGCCCGCCACCAGGATGCACGACGATCAACTTGGATATCCTGAACACGGGGTTTCCCTTGCCGCTCCACCCCATCATTGGTCGCTCCTTGGAAGATGTGAACCTGGCCATCACTCAAATTACTCCTAACGGGTGGAGTAATTTGCTTGCCTTGATGACGTTATTCGGCCTTGAGGGCTATAAGAACAAAATTAGCACTGCCAAAATCCACTATGCCATGTTCATCTCCGCCTGCAAAGAAGAGGGTGTAGGCTGGTACTATGTAAAGGCGAGGACGGGGGTTAAACTCATTGAGGGGGTTGCCAACAAAGTGAAAAGTTGGCATAACAAATTCTTTTTCATTGGAGGAGACTGACGGGCATCAACGGACTTTGCTGGCGGCCAAGCGCGCATTAACTCCCCTGAACGTTTCGGCATAGTAAAACGTAGGCTTCTCTATTTCCTTCTGGGGACCAAGTTGGAACTAATTGTTGATTTTTCTTTTCTTGTTGTTTTGCAGGTCCAAAAATTTTGAAGTGGGGGCATCTGGACTTAAGTGAAGAATTCCTGTACACATTGGCCATGATAGTGCTCCGGAACTCTGCTGATCGCGAAATCCTTCATCTGTCAAAGGCCCATTGCCGGAAGATCGCCCAACTCTTCACCAGTCCACATCACTTGGAAGCTCAGGCGGAGATCCCCGAGGGTAGTCATCGTTAAAACTTTTACTCTCTTGCTCGCCTGATCGCTTGATGTTACTAATTTTTATTTCTTCTTACTCTTAACAGATCAACGTGTGACCGTTGCTGTGCCCACCATCCCGGAGTCCTACCATCTTCTTGCCGCCCGTGTAAAGCAGATGGCCGCCGAAGAGCCGACCAGGAGGAAGCAAGATCCGCCCCTATCTCTCATCCGTCTTCGAGCTGGGGAAGAGCTAGCTGCTCATGCTCGCCAACGAGCCCCCGCTGGTCGCTCCAGAGGAGCCCCCAAAACCACTACTTCTCCCCGAGGCGCGGAGAAAGAAAAGATGAAAAAGAAGGCTCTGCGCGAGGACAACCGCGGCAAAGGAGAGGGTACCGACCGAGCATCGAAGTGCTCGAAGCCCACCACAGAGGCTAGCAGCCGGGCTCCTCGCTCTCCAGTTTCTAAATCCACCTCTCTCGAGGTCGTAAATGAATAGCAGGCCGTGGCTGCTGTCTTGAAGAAGAAACGAGCGTCTAATGATCGCTCGTACCTGGGATATGACCCAGTGAAATTGAGAGAGTAAGTCTTTGAACTGTCGCTTTGGTCACCGCCCTTTGCAGTACATTGACTTAAAGTTTCCTTTTCTTTTCTAGGTAAAAGCCTGAGGAGCATCCCGGGCGAACAGAAGTGCTTCACCAGCTTAGTTGCGTGAAGTCTCCTCCTCCTTACCTGGACATCCCAGACTCCCATGTTCGCCGGGCAACTGAGACGGTTCCTCACTCTTGGACTAGGACTTGCGAGGATATTGTCCAAGGGCAGACTGCTAGCGATAATGCCCGCCTGATCTCCTATAATGCCAGCCACCAGGCTGTGATGGCTCAAAAGCTCCTCGACCAAATTGTTATCTTGGAGCGAACCAACTGCGGTCTTGGTTGCAAGATCGATGGTTTTGAGGGGAAGAAGGCAGCTGCTCTGAAGAAGAAAGAGGATGAGCTCGCCCAGGAGAAGGCTGAACATGCCAAGGTGGTGGCGGCGGATCTGGAGCAGAAGTACAATGCCTCTCTAGATAGCGAACAAGTCGCCCTCAATCAGTCTGAGAAGTTGATGCTCGAGTTGGGGGTGGCTGATGAGCGAATAAAGGTGCTGGAGGGCGAGAAAGCAGCCGTGGTCGCCCAAGTTGAGGAGTTGCAAGCTGAAGTTGCTCGCCTTCAGCAGGAGAAATCTGGCATGGTCGCCTTCGATGTGTACGCTCAGGACGTGGCCGACAACACTAACCTCGGTTATGTGTGCGCTTATGCGGAGAGCATCAGATCGGTGAAGTTTGCCTTAAACAATGGCAAAGATGTCTTGGCCACAACCAATAAAGACTTCATTGATTACGTTAAGGATAACCCCGTCAGTGCTGGGTTCGTTGTCCCGGTGGCCGATCTTAGAGAGATGGGAGTCCCCCTAGACATCTTTGGGGAGGATGTTCAAGTCATCGCCCCCCAGTTCTCGGGCGAGAAGCCGAGCAAAGAGGCTGAATTTTTTTATGGCCTTCACTCCCTTCCTCTTACTCCCATTGATGGGGCGGGCACCTCAACTGCGGCGGCCACCGCTGAAGCCGCCACTACTGATGCTGCTTCTTCTGCTCAGGCGACCACTGATGCTCCTCCAGCCCAGCAAGACTGAACACTTCTGTATTTTTTATTTTTCTTAATTTGTGCTAGGGTGACTTTGTACTTTCCTTGCATTCTTTTGTAATACCTTTTGCACTTTTAATGAAAAGTAATTTGGGAATGTCTGTTGCCTTTATTACTTTTTCTTGTTGCTTTCTTGCTTCTTGTTTGTTCGCCACTTGCACTGCTGTTCATTTGAACTTATACAAGCTTTACAAACTTAATATTTTCCCTTTTTGAGATATACATCTTTATGTTCAATGATTGCCTGATCGATTTAGATGGGCTCTTGTCGTCTTAGAAAGACTTAGCCTTAAATGATTGGGCCTTATGGCCCTTTCATGGGCTTGGCCTTGAATTTTTCCCTCGTGGTCGCCCCCACTTTTTGGGCCTTATTGTCCTTACATGGACTTTTCCTTTGTGGTCGCCCCCAATTTTGGGCCTTATTGTCCTTACATGGACTTGGCCTTGGGTTCGTACATTCTTACCTTTGTTGTTCGCCTCCTTTGCTTGTGCATCTTGGGCGAGCAACTTATTTTCGTGAGTGAACAACTGAGTAAACTAATTTTACATTACAAATTTCATATATACTTACAAAATTTTTTAAATTTTCCAATCATACTTACAACGAATATTTCATAAAATAATATGGAACCTGAACTAAATTTTACATGTGCTATACAATTTTTTGCCTATTGATAATATTTTTTCAACAAAGCTGCATTCTAGGAGTATTGGGCCGAGCTACCTTCCATGTCTTCTAAGTCATATGTGCCATTGTGCCATTTCTGAGTTATCCTGTATGGGCCCTCCCAAGTCGGTCAGAATACTCCTGGTGGTGGTCCCAAAACTTTTTTAAGTACGAGTTCTCTGATCTTGAATTCCCTAATTTTTACTTGTGAATTGTAATATTTTGCAATCCTTTTCTTATATATTGCATTCTTCATTTCTGTCGAAACTCTCTTTTCATCAACCAAATCCATCTCTACAGCTAGAGCCATGTTGTTCGTCTGCTCGTCGAACGTTGTTGTTCGCTCTATTGGCAACTTCAATTCTACGGGTATTACTACTTCCACACCGAATGCTATGGTGAACGGAGTTTCTCCTTTACTTGTTCTATAAGATACTCGATATGCCCATAGCACTTCTAGTAGCTCTTCTGACCATTTTCCTTTCTTGTCCACCAACCGTATCTTTAGTATGTGTTTGATTATTTTGTTGACTATCTCTACTTGGCCGTTGGACTGAGGATGATATGGAGTTGAAAAATGTTTTTTATTCCCCATTTTTTCACAAAAGTTTCTTATTTTCTTGCCTTCCAATTGTCGTCCGTTGTCAGTCAAATTCGCTTGTGGGACTCCGAATCGGCATACAATATTCTTCCATATGAAATTGATCATCTTTTCCTGCGTGATTGTTGCTAGCGCCTCTGACTCGGCCCACTTTGTGTAATAGTCCACGGCCACTACTGCAAATTTTACATTTCCTTTTCCAGTCGGGAAGGGCCCTATGATATCGATTCCCCATTTTGCGAATGGCCATGGACTGTTAACTGCAATCATCTCGATTGGTGGCTTGTGAATGCTGGGTGCGAATATCTGACATCTGTGACAAGTTTTCGCAACTTTGATAGCATCTTGCAATAATGTAGGCCAGTAGTATCCTTGCCTTACTGTTTTGTAGGCCAATGCATGCCCCCCCAGCGTGGTTTCCACATACGCCTTGATGAATTTCTTGTAAAACCTCTTGGCCCTGCTCTCTTATCAAACATTTCGGCAATGGAAGCGAGAATCCTCTCTTGTATAGTTGTCCATCCATGATTGTGAACCTTGCTGCTCGCCTGGTCGTCTTGGTCGCCTATTGAGGATCTTCTGGGACTTCGCCATCACGAAGGTATTTGATAATGGATGTTCTCCAGTCGTCCTCCTCAGATTCTTCATCTACTTGATTGATCTTGTAATCGTGTATTGATGGTTGACATATTTTCGTGATGGTGATTTCAGATAATTCTGCTGGGCCCGTGCTGGTAGCCAGGCGAGCAAGTGCATCTGCTTGGGCATTATTTTCTCTGGGTACTTGTTCTATGTAAATTTTCTCAAACATATAAGCCAAGTGGGCTACAATTTTTTTATATAACATCATGTTTTCGTCTTTCTCTTCATATTCTCCTCGGACTTGGTTGACTATCAGCTGTGAGTCCCCATATATCTGCAATCTTCTAACCCCAACCGCCAATGCTAGATGGAGTCCGACTATCAATGCCTCGTATTCGGCTTCATTTTTTGTTGCCATGAACTCAAGTCGTACTGCCGAGGTGAAGATTTGTCTGTCCGGACTGATTAGTACTATTCTGGCTCCTGATGCTGCGTTGGTCGATGATCCATCAATGTACATGTGCCATGGATGATTATGACCTCTCGTCGGATCTTGAGGAAAGGTCAGCTCAACTATAAAGTCGGCCAACGCTTGTCCTTTGATCATTGTTCGGGTGCATATGATATCCCGGATTGGCTTATTTCGAAAGACCATTTGAGGAGGCGACCAGCAGTGTCTGGTCTTTGTAAGACTTGTCTTAACGGGAAGGTTGTCAGGACTTCTACTTGGTGATCGAAGAAGTATGGTCGAAGTTTCCTGACGCTCATCACCAAGGCGTACACCAATTTTTCCATCGGGGAGTATTTGATTTCTGCCTCGTGCAACGCTTGACTCACATAGTAGATGGGTAAATGGAATTTTTCCTCTGCACGAACCAAAACTGAGTTGATTGCTACTTCCGAAGCTACCAGATATAAATATAGCTTTTCTCCTGACACTGGTTTCGATAAAACTTTAGTATTGCCGAGATATTCTTTCAGTTGTTCGAACGCCTGTTGACAATGATCTGTCCAATGAAATCCACCCTTCCTTATGGCATCGAAAAAGGGTCGGCATTTGTCGCCAGACCTTGAGATGAATCTATTCAGGGCTGCCAAGCATCCGGTGAGCCCTTGTACTTTCTTGATGTACCTTTGTGGCTGCATGTCTAGAATAGCCTTTACCTTTGATGGATTTGCTTCAATGCCTCGCTGGCTAACAAGGTGTCCTAAGAACTTGCCTGAATGGACTCTGAAGCTGCTTTTCTTTGGATTTAGCTTCATGTTGTATACTCAGAGTATTTCGAATGCCTGTGTCAGGTGTTCCAAATGATCTTCCTTTTTCGGGCTTTTTACGACTATGTCGTCCACATACACTTCCATCATTTTACCACTGTGTTCATCGAATATTTTGTTGACGAGTCGCTGATATGTGGCTCCCGCGTTAATTAACCCGAATGGCATCCTCTTCCAGCACAATAAATTTTTGTTGGTGTAGAAAGTTGTACTTTCCTGGTCGTCTGGATGCATCGGGATCTGATGATAACCAGCGAATGCATCCATGAATGTAAGGAGTTCATGCTCAGCCGTGTTGTCCACCAACTGGTCAATATATGGCAACAGAAAGTTGTCTTTGGGGCACGCAACATTCAAGTCTGTGAAGTCGATACATAACCTCCACGTGCCATTTGGTTTCTTCACTAATACTGGGTTTGCCACCCACCTGGGACATAAAGCCTCTTTGATAATATCATTGTCCAACAGCTTCTTAACCTCTACATCCAACGCTTCGTACTTGTCGGGCCCAAACTTCCTCCTCTATTGTTTCACCGGTTTCCTTATTGGATCAATATTTAGTTTATGGCAGGCGTGCTCAGGGCTAATGCCTACCATGTCACTATGTGACCATGCGAATACATCGAGATTGGACTTTAAGAATTCTTCCATCCTGGATCTGTAAGGCTCCGGGAGCTCAGACCCAATGAAGAGTTCAAAGTCTTCTCGGTTCAGGTCAACTTTTATTGCTTCCAACTCTTCGACCGGCGTTGCTCTCCTTTTTTTATTTTTCCATCGAGGATCAATGATGGGCTCTTCCAAGTTGAGCTCGTCTTCAATCACCATTGGCTCCGCTCCTAGCCGTGGTTTGAGGTCTTCGCCTTTATTTGAGCAAGACACAGTCTCTTGTTTCTGTTGTTCGTTTTGGATCTCTTGCTCGTCTTCCCCCTGCTGGTCGTCTACCTCCATCATCTCCGTATCAATGGATTCCATGATTCCGTCAAGTATGGAAGGTTCATTTCCCGCACTGCTGCTCGACTGTTCGTCCACCATTGATACCTGGTTATCTTTGGGTTGCAGTTGCAGGAGGCACTCACGAGCTCTTTTTTTATCACCTTTTACCGTGCCTGATCCTTTCGGTGTTGAGAATTTAACACAATAATAGTACGTTGAAACAGCTGCTTTGAATTCATTGATAAAAGGTCGACCGAGAAATCCATTGTAGGAGGACTGTTGATCTGCCACTAAAAACTCTACCATTCTAGTTAGCCTCCTATCTGGATTCTCGGTTGATACAAGTTCAACTGGCAACGTAACTACACCTAGAGGAACGATTACAGCATCTCCGAATCTCACTATCTTATGATTATAATCTTTTACATATTCTGCATAATCTCCTATCTGATCTAACGTGCTTTTGAATAGAATGTTTGTGTATGAGCCGGTGTCCACGAGCAATCGGTGGACTCGGGTTCCCATGATATTAGCACATATGATCAATGAGTCATTATATGGAGTGCGCACCCCATACAAGTCTTTTTCTGAAAACACCAAGTCTCTCGTCTTCTTGGTGGCCTGGTTGATTCCCACTTCTTTAACTTGAGTCACTGCTCTTAGCATTGCTTTCCTTTTCCTTTTCGAGACGGAGGTCTCCCATCTGAACAACCTCCAACGGGCCTGCTCGCTTCGAGCATAAAAATCTCCCGCATTGGTTCTGCTGGGGCCGTTGGGATCTTCTTTCCCTTCTTGGTCATTTTGCTCGGCTGGTCGTCACTGTCTTCGTCGTCTGAGTTGGGTGAACTAACCATCATGGGCCTCTTTTCGAGTTCCTTCTTCACAAATTTGGACAACTTGCCCTCTTCATAGAACTTCCACAATTGTTTCAACAAATCGCGACATTCACTAGTGAAGTGTCCGATGTTCTGATGGTAGGCACAGTATTTGTTTGGATTCAGCTTTTCACGCTCTTGGCGGATTTTTCTTGGCTCTGATAACATGTCTCTGTCTTTGACGTTATTATATACGGCCTCTATCGTTGTGGTGAATTATTGATTGATCCTTAAAAGGCATAGCTATGCTAAGGATTGGATTATCACTCTAAGCTTAGGATGTGTATGTGTAAGCTCTTGGAATACAGATGACTCTAGACTATAAGAAATACTTGGGAAATTTAGAGGGTTTCGAGTGCTTCTTTGAATGCTTGAATGTTTGAGAGTCTTGAGTAATTTATTGGCTTCAAAATTTCCCGTAACCTTGTTTGGATCAAGGTCTTCTGTATTTATAGTTGATTTCGAAAATTATCCGTTAGAGAGATAACCTTCCAATCACCTTTCTTGTAGGATAATTCAAACGGACATATTCCTGCATGCAGCCGCCTGCTTGCATGGATTTGGTAAATGCATTAAATGCATCTCCGTTGAAAACTGTAGGGATGTCAGGTTCAAGTCAGTATCCGTACATGACTTGTCCTCCTCTGATTGGTCCACGTCATCAGGTAGGTGAGAATGTCAGAACTTATTCTTCAGTTCAGTCTTATCTTTTCTGAGTTCAGGTTTATCCTGATCAAGGTACATTGTCTACCACTGACATTCCTTTTGCTTGCTTTGATCCTACTCCAAATCTTTCCCAAATACTCAGTACAGCCTGACTCCTTCAGGACTGATGAGTTAGCACTAATCTTAGGATCATGCTCTTCATCCTGACACTCAGTTAGCCAGCTTAGAAAGACTAACTTAAGTTCTGTGATGGTGCTCTTGTGTTCTTCAGGCTTCAGTCTTGATTGTCTTCAATGATTTCTTCTCTCACTGAGTAACTGTGAATGTAAAATATTCTAACCTATGTTGATCCTATCAAGACTAGCCTGACTATTACACACTTAGGCAAATCAGCTTTCAGGGTCTTTGGGATCAACTCAAAACTGACATTGTCCCAACAATTTTTTTGTGTCTTTTTGCTATGGAATATCCTGTAACCACCCCACTTAAGCCTCTTATTCTTGATGGGAACAATTATGTCTATTGGAAACCCAAGTTGCGCATGTACATCAAATTGATTGATGAATGTTCTTGGAAAAGTGTTCTGACCGAATCAAGCAGATGATGATGGCGAGATACAAGTCAAATGGGAGATTGAATGGACCAATGAGGAGCCCATGATGGAGAGCTGCAATTCCAAAGCTCTCAATGCTATCTTTACCTCTATTGATGAGTCTATGTTCAAGATTATATCAATATGTACCACGGCTAAAGATGCATGAGAGAGGCTTCAAGAACATTGTGAAGAAAGTGAAAGTGTTCGAAGAACCAAACTTCGAATACTAGGGACCAAGTTTGAGAATCTAAGGATGAAGGATGATGAGACAATCAGAGCCTATAATGAAAGGTTGAGTAAGATTGTCAACGAGTCACATCCACTTAGAGATCCAATTTCCAGTGTACGTGTTGTACACAAAATTTTGCGATCAGTTCCTAAATGGTTTGACGCAAAAATTTATGCAATTGAAGAAGCCAAGAATATGGATCAATTGAGCTAAAATGATCTTGTAAGTATTCTCAAAACTTATTAGATGAACACAACTCAAGCTAAAGATGCAAGTGAAGGAAAGAAAGTTGTTGTTTTCAAAGGTGAAACATCTTCTAATACTGAAAATCAACCCTTTGCGACAGAGGTTGACTCTGATGAAGATGTTTTAGACAAATGTTACAACACTCATAAACACATTGCACTCCTCACAAATAAGTTCAACTCCTACTTGAAGAAGAAGATTACAGATCCAAAGGGAATGTCCAACCTAGGACTTCATTCAACAACACACCATCTGGCCCGGAGAAAAGAAAAGATCATAATCCATCTAGACAATACAAAGGTAACAAATCAATGTATGATCATGTATACAAAAAATCAGTTAGATGTGATGCATGTACTGGATTTGGACACTATGCAAATAAGTGTGCAAATACCATATTAAGGCAAAAACTGAATTTCAATGTTACTTTTAGCGATGACTCAGATGATGAACCAAAAAGTTCAAAAGATGAGGAATTGGCTTTTTCTGCTAGGATTAATTATGATGATTCTTTAGCTGATGATCTGGATGATTCAGACACATATGTTGTTTCCAATGTTAAAACATCGGAAACAACATTTGTAAAAAATTATTCAGATGTGAACTGTTTTAATGGGTGTGTTGATAAGACAGGTTCTTATGATACAAAGGATGGTGCTTTAAGAATAGCCAAAGAGAATGATGATCTCAGAGAGACAGTGACCAAATTGGAAGTCATATTAACAAGAAAATTTTAGAAATTTCTAAACTAAAAGAGGAATTGAAAAATTAAACTTTGAGTTTCAAGTTATTCTCTAAGAGCGCTTCTGTTCTAAGTGATACTTTAAATGCTGGTCAGTCTAGTAAACATGGTCTAGGCTATTATGGTGATTTGACTTCTAATTGTGTTAATAATCCTATGAAATTTGTGAAAGGTAAAACTGAGTTTTTAGCTGAAGCAAAGGTGCATGTGATTGAAAAACCTGTTAGGAAGTATGTGTGCCACTATTGTTCTGAAATTAGTCATATTTGTCCTTATTGTCAAAAGATGAAAAGGGATATGGAAATTGAAAAAGTGTTGTCGGAAATGTCTTCACATTCTAAGAAACATTTCTCAAAATCTATTAGGAAAAAGAAAGAACATGTTTCCTATAATGTTGTTCAAACATCTCTAAAAGCATGTGCGCCTGATTTATGGTATTTTGATAGTGGCTGTTCAAGACATATGAGTGGTCATGTTAACTACTTATCTGATTATGAACCTTGTAATGGTGGGACTGTTATATATGGCGGTGGATCAAAAGGAAAAATTATAGGAAAAGGAACTTTGCATGTTGAAGGTTTTCCTAAGCTTAAAAATGTTCGACATGTTGATGGCTTACTTGCTAACTTACTTAGTATAAGTCAATTATGTTATGACAATTTACATGTTGAATTCTATAAGGATTCATGTTATGTTCTAAACAAGGATAATAAGTGTCTAAGGATTGGTAATAGGTCAGCTGATAATTGTTACTTGATTGGAACAAAAAATATGTGTCATTTGTCAGATTGTGATGATAATGCCCTGTGGCATCAAAGACTTGACCATGCAAATTATAGATTCATTCAAAAACTAATCAGAACTAAAGCTGTGAGAGGATTGCCTAAACTGAAGTTAATCAGACCTACTGTATGTGGTCCATGCCAAAGAGGTAAGCAGGTAAGAGTGTCGCATAAGATGGTATCACATTGCACCACACATTGTTGTATTGAATTACTGCATATGGATCTTATGGGTCCTATGGAAACTGAAAGCATTGGTGGTAAGAAATATTTACTGATTGTGGTAGATGACTACTCTAGATATACCTAGATTGAGTTTTTAAGAGAAAAGTCTAAAACTTTTTATGCTTTTAAGGTTCTTTACAAGAGATTTAAAAATAACTTAAAAGTTAGTAGGATTAGGTCTGATCATGGTAGAGAATTTGAGAATAGCATGTTTTCAGAATTTTGTGATAAAAAGGTTATAATACAAGAGTTCTCCTCTCCTAAAACTCCACAATAAAATGGGATTGCTGAAAGGAAAAATAGAAATCTTCAAGAAATGGCTAGAGTGATGCTCACTTTAAAAAATCTTGCAAAGAAATTTTGGAATGAAGCATTGAATACAGCATGCCACATTTCTAATAGAGTCTATTTTAGAATTGGAAGTGATAAAACCCTATATGAGATCTTGAATAATAGAAAACCAAGTGTAAAATATTTTCATGTTTTTTATTGTGTGTGTTATATTCTGAATGATAGGGATCAACTGCATAAATTTGATTCTATAAGTGACAAAGGTTTTTTCTTAGGTTAATCTAGAAATAGTAAAACCTATAGAATTTATAGCCTTAGAACTAACACTGTTCAAGAGTCTGTGAATGTAGTGTTTGATGATGACAAGAATCTGATGGATGAGAATGGCAATGAAGATGTGACTGAAGTTACTGAGATTCCTAAAGAATCACTGAAAACAGAGAATGTTTCACCAAATGTCTCAACATCTGGTACAACATCCCCTGCAGATTCAATAGATTCTTCACAGTATACTCCAAAGAAGAATCTAGCAACATGGATTACCAAACGTCATCCTTCAAATCAGGTAATTGGTGATGCTTCAGTTAGTATTTAAACCAGAAGGAGAGTAAGTGTAAACCGTGTTGATGTGGTAAGGTCTGTTTGCATGACTTCAATATGCAATGTTGTGAATGCTCAATGTTACTATTCTGAAATTAAACCTAAAAATGTTACAGAAGCATTAAAAGATGAAAATTGGACTAATGTTGTTGGGACAATGTCATTTTTGAGTTGATCCCAAAACCCCTGAAAAGATGAATTTGCCTATGTGTTGTTTAGTCAGGATTAGTCTTGATAGGACTAGATCAGGTTAGAATGTTTTACATTCACAGATACTCAGTGAGAGGGGAACTCACTGAAGACAATCAAGACTGAAGCCTGAAGAAACAGAGCACCATCACTGACCCTGAAGTTAGTTCTTCGAAGCTGGCTAACTGAGTATCAGGATGAAGAACACGATCCTGAGATCATTGCTAACTCATCAGTCCTGAAGGTGTTAGGATAAAAGTTGTTAGTTTTGATGAGTTAAATAAACCAGAAAATGTAATAGGACCATCTGGACCTGTTAGCCAGATGAGGAACTAGATTAGGACTTAGTCTAGGGGGAACTGCCAGACCAGAAGACTTCACCAGAAGAGTCACCAGAAGACTTCACCAGAGGACTCCATCGGAGGACTCCACCAGAATACTTCACCAGAGGACTCCACCAGAAGACTTCTTCAGAGAAGATCAAGATCAGAGGCAGAAGATCTTTCCCCAGACCAAACGAGTCTGGTGAACCAAAAGATGCTCAGAATCATCTCTAGATTCTACTGAGTATTCTGTTTCTTAACCGGATCTTGACCAGAGGACATCGAGGTTATCTGGTGTCTGGTTCAGCCTACTCGGGAAGAATCAGAGTTCTGCAATGGAAGCATTTGGCCGTTGATAATTCAAATGAAGTCAAACATGATCGATTGGAAAGTATTTGAAGATAATCAATCCAAGGATATCACCAACCCAATGAATCAATTAGGGAATTGATTGATTGAAGCTTCCTTAAATAGAGATCTTATTAGATTAGCTCTCCAACGGCTAAACCCTAATCACCTCTATAAATACAAGAGTGCATCATTGAAGAAAGGCTCTCGACACGCGCATGAAGCTCATAACCAAGCCTCTATACTCACTAAGCATTAAGCACTCTTATTGTTCTTATTCATATCTACTCTTAAGGAGTTAGTTGGAATATTCAACATGTTCATCTTGTTAGACAAGGTTGGAGTAAGTTAGACTTTAGATCGAAGTTAGATCTAAAGGCTGTAAGAAGGATCTGGTACTTCTCAATTCTAGAAAGTTAGTTGGTTGGTTGGTTAGTAAGGCCCCTTCATAAAAGGGAGAGTGGACGTAGGATTTTAATATCCGAACCACTATATTTTGTGTGTTCTTTATTGCTTTTATTTAATCTTTATTCTTACTTGTGCTCGTAGTAAAAAGAATTTAAAAAGGGATTTAAATTAAGCTTCCTCATTCTCTCTAAAACTGAATAGTGGGACCAACAAGTGGTATCAGAGCAGTGTGTCCTAGATCACTGCTTTGAAATGCTTTTGGTGGTCACCGAACAAATCCATTGCTCTATTTAAAATTTTGCTTAAATCCTTTGAATTTCATTCAAAATGTCTTCAAAATCTTCTTACAAGAGTTACAAGTTGCCTGAATTCTCTTTTGAGGATTATAGCCACTGGAGTTTCATGATGAGTAATCATCTTGGAGCTATCCATCACCGCATGCTAGATGTGGTAGAAAGTGGCCCAATACAATTTTAGTGGACTCTCATTGATGATGGCAGGTCTGAGTCCAGAGAAGAAACTAGCAATACAGGCGAGGAAAGAACTGGAGACAGAGTTCCCAGACAAAGAATCCTCAAGAAAAGAGACAAGCTAAACAACGATGAGAGAAAGCTGTACAACCTGGATCAGGTGGCTAGGACTGAAATTATCAACCCTCTCACCAAAGAAGTGATCGAGAAGGTAAGAACCTGTGTCACGGCCAAGGTGATGTGGGATAAGCTAGCTCTGCTCTGCGAAGGAATAGAGAAGATCAAGGATAACAAGCTCCATGAGGTTCAACACTCATTTGACACGTTTAAGACGAAGCCAGATGAGACGATTGACCAGCTGGACATGCATCTCACCAACCTCCTTAACAAGGCTAGTACCTTAGGTAAAACCTACTCTGAAAAGGAAATTAATAGTAAAATATTAAGATCACTAACGAGCAGGTGGAGAATTAAAGTCACGGCCATCAAGGACAGTAAGGACCTCAACACTCTGGACCATCATCTTCTTCTATCTGATCTGAAGGCCTACGAGTATGACTTACAAGAAGAAGATCAATCAGAGAAGATTTCTTCTTCTGGTCAGAAAGGAGTTGCTTTCTCATCAACAATAAAGAATGAAGAAAAAATCAAAGAGTCTACTGCAGATGACATGAGCCTCAATGAGCAGGTAGCACTTCTAACTAAGAAACTTAATAAGATGAGTACTAAATATGGCAGGTACAAGAGACATTGGAAGGAATATGTCAGAAACAGAGACAAGAAAAGTACCTTCAAACCTGTAGACAAGGAATGGTCATCTGGAGACTCAAGGGAGACCAGATTTAAGTCACCAGAAAAGAGGAGAGATGGCAGCTCTGGCAGAACAGACTATCAGAGGAGAGAGAATAGTCCAGCCAGATCAGAATACAACCAGAGGAGGAGAGATCCTAGTCCCAGTCCCAGAGGAGACAACACATGCTACACATGCAACAAGCCAGACCACTACAGCTATGATTGTCCTTAACTTACTCCTAGAGAAAGAGAAGAGAAAAGACTCAAGAGAGATAAGAGATATGCAGACAAGAGAGCATTGCTGGCAGAAGCAGAGGAGGAGGATACTAGTTCCAGTTCTTCTTCTTCTGACTTTGGATCTGATGATGATGTATGTCTCATGGCAGACATTACTGAGGTATAAGAAACTACCCTTTGCTTATCTAATTCCAAATATATTGAATCCTCTCACTCATCTGGTAACTCCAGAGAGTCTGATATGCAGCAAATGCTATCAGATCTCCATAATTGTGTACAACTTTGTCAAAAACTTGAGAAGGAGAATGGTAGGCTCAGAGCAGAAGTTCAATCTTTATCTCATGAGCAGAAATCCACCAGAGAACTCATGAAAGATCATTCCAAAGAAGTCTCTGAACTTCAGGATAAGATCACAGAAAGGGATACTCTAGTAGATCAACTCATGAAAGAAAAGGACTCTAAGGAAGATGAGTTCAATGAACTTAGAACTAAATACCAATCTCTTATCAAGGGAAAGCAAGTTGTAGATACTATTGAGGAGATACCTATGCCCAGATAAGCTCCAAAGAAACCTACTATTGTATCTATTATATCAGAGTCTTCTCAGCGCATTAATGATAAAAGTGGTATAGGATATTCTGGAATTATCAAAAGATCTCATAAGTATCGCTTCTGGAATTATCAAAATATCTCATAAGTATCGCTATAACAAAAACAAGTCTGTAAGATCTGGTGAATTTGTAGAAATCTGGGATGAAAAAGATCCTAATGGTAATGGTTACAAAGCAGTTCACAGACCTGGATTGAAAAGGAACTACTCTGCTAATCATGTAGAATATAGTCCAGAAGAGTTGACTGTTTTAGAAGAGAAAATCCTAGAGAATAAACGTCAAAATGGGGAACCAATGAAAATTGATGGCTCTGTTAACATTAAAAGAGTAGGATCTACTCAGAATGGAGGAACCCAGCGGAATCCTCAAAGAGTGGAACCTAACCAGAATAGAGGACCTCAGAGGAGATACTCAAGAAGGGGGAATTCCAATCAAAATATGAACTCTCAAAGATGGAATAATGGTCAACAGAACTATCATCAGAACCAGGGACCCCAGAGACAATTTTCTCAGAGAAATCAATTTCAGAACAGATACACTCAAAGGAACTATAATAACCAGAAAAGGTCTAACTTTCATCAGAACCAGAGACCCATCTATAGAAAACCAATTAATCTGGGTAGTTATGACACCAGAGATGGTTCTTCTCGGATGTACCCTTATAACCAGACCTTTAAGACCATGTCTTTGAGGCAGTCCATTCCAAGGGCCAGATTTGAAGTGAGATACACCAGACCAGTGTATAGGAAAGGTGTTCTCATCAGACCAGTAGCTCAATTTGTCATTGTCAGAGGACATGTACTGGTAGATAGATTTGGAAGAAAGATAAGATCTCCTCATCCAGAAAGGGATGATCTTTATCTATGGATTCCTACAAAACCTGCAACTACCAATCAGGACCCAGCACTAGTAGAGGACCTAATTAATTTCCCTGCAGGAAGACAAGAGCCCATTGGAGAAAGGACTTTCAAGCAACCGTGTCTGGTACATTGATAGTGGATGTTCCAAGCACATGACACTTGAGAAAGATCATCTCCAGGATTTCAAGCCACTGAATGGGCCAAGAGTGATGTTTGGTGACAACAATTATGGAGTCACCAGAGGCATTGGAAAGTTAATCATCAATGATGTATCTGTAGATGAAGTATACTATGTTGAAGGACTCCTTGCAGGAGATGATAGCAAAGCAGGAGCGCTTGGTGGCTGAAGCTCAAGCGTATCTGGATGAAGCCAAGAAGCTGAAAGATCTTCACTCTTCCTACTCCACTGATTTGCCTGATCTGATAAGGCAAGTGGTGCAGCCCTTAATTGATGAAGTCAAAAAGGGGGAAGAGAAGGCCAGAACTGGTCTGGCAAAGAGCACCAATGAGACCCTCTTCAATCACGGTGGTCGTCTGGACCTGCTGGAGAACACACTTGCACAAGCTGGGCTGCAGAAGAAGAAGAAAGAGAAGTTAAAGTCATTGGCTATGGCCAAGCAGCTCACTGCAGAAGAGGAATCCTTGGACTCTGAGCAGGATCCTATGTCTATCCCTGGTCCTGCCAAAAGGAAGATTAGGAGAGTCAAGAAGAGTTTCCTGGAGCAAGTAGTAGAGGAGGCTGAGAAGAGGTTCAAGAAAGAAACTCCAGAGGAGAGACTGGCCAGAGTAAGGAAGAACATAGATGAAGAGCAGAGACTCAGATATGTTAGGAAGCAGAATAAGAAGGCCAGAGAAACAGGTCTCACTCCTATTGCTAGTGGTTCAAGCCAGAGGAAGAAGGCACCTGTTGAAGTGATGGATATCCTACCTCTGAGGACAGAAGGGTCCTTTGACTCTACTATGTTTGTTCCCCTTATTGAAAGGTGGAAAGAAGCCAAGACTCTCTGGTTTATCCAACACTACATTCACAGGCCACCTCCAGAGGACGAAGCCTTAATCAACATAACCTTCCACTCCTGGATGAAGTCTTACGATGCAGATTTGTACAAGAAACTCATGGATTCCACCATTGAATTCAATCTGGAAGTCACTGCCCCAGAGTTCCATTATCTCAATACTCCTATGAATGGGGACCATATTGATTGGGCAGAGTTGAAGAAGCTGTACAAGACAAAGGTGTTGGTGAATTTCACCCCAGCAAACTCAGCAGAGCTCAAGGTTGTTCAAGACAGATTCCTAGATTGGTTTCTGGTACCAAAAGAAAACGGGAGATATGCATAGATAGGACTTACTTTGTAATATGAAAACTCCTATTTCCTGATTTATTAATGAAAAATCATATCTCTTCTATCTCAAGACAACTTCTTGTTGTCTTCTTGTTTGCCTGATAAGATCTACTCTAAGGTCTTATCTTATTTGTTTTTCTTGCTTATTCTGTTGTTTGATCAGTTCTGGTTAGTGTTTTAACTTCATCAAAAAGTGGGAAATTGTTAGGATAAAAGTTGTTAGTTTTGATGAGTTAAACAAACCAGAAAATGTAATAGGACCATCTGGACCTGTTAGCCAGATGAGGAACTAGATTAGGACTTAATCTAGGGGGAACTGCCAGACCAGAAGACTTCACCAGAAGACTTCACCAGAAGACTTCACCAGAGGACTCCATCAGAGGACTCCACCAGAAGACTTCACCAGAGGACTCCACCAGAAGACTTCTTCAGAGAAGATCAAGATCATAGGTAGAAGATCTTTCCACAGACCAGACGAGTCTGGTGAACCAAAAGATGCTCAGAATCATCTCTAGATTCTACTGAGTATTCTGGTTCTTAACCGGCTCTGGACCAGAGGACATCGAGGTCATCTGGTGTCTGGTTCAACCTACTCTGGAAGAATCAGAGTTCTGCAATGGAAGCATTTGACCGTTGGTAATTCAAATGAAGTCAAACATGATCGATTGGAAAGTATTTGAAGATAATCAATCCAAGGATCTCACCAACCCAATCAATCAATTAGGGAATTGATTGATTGAAGCTTCCATAAATAGAGATCTGATTAGATTAGCTCTCCAACGGCTAAACCCTAATCACCTCTATAAATACAAGAGTGCACCATTGAAGAAATGCTCTAGACACGCGCACGAAGCTCATATCCAAACCTTTATACTCGCTAAGCATTAAGCACTCTTACTGTTCTTATTCATATCTACTCTTAAGGAGTTAGTTGGAATACTCAACCTGTTCATCTTGTTAGACAAGGTTGGAGTAAGTTAGACTTTAGATCGAAGTTAGATCTAAAGGTTGTAAGAAGGATCCGGTACTTCTCAATTCCAGAAAGTCAGTTGGTTGGTTGGTTAGTAAGGCCCCTTGATAAAAGGGAGAGTAGACGTAGGATTTTAACATCCGAACCACTATATATCGTGTGTTCTTTATTGCTTTTATTTATTCTTTATTCTTACTTGTGCTCTTAGTAAAAAAGAATTTAAAAAGGGATTTAAATTAAGCTTCCGCATTCTCTCTAAAACTGACTAGTGGGACCAACAGAAGGAGTTAGGCTGCACTGAGTATTCGGGAAAAGACTTGTAGTAGGATCCAAGCAAGCAAAATGAATGTCAGTGCAGGACCATGTACTTCTAGGATGAGGACAAACCTGAACTTAGATAAGACAAGACTGAACTGAAGAGTGAGTTCTGACATTCTCACCTACCGAAGACGTGGACCAATCAGAGGAAGACAAGTCATGTACGGACCCTGACACAAGCCTAATCATTCCTTCACAATTCAACGGGCCTGCATTTAATGAACTTACCAATTCCATGCAAGTAGGCGGCTGCATGATAGGATTATGGCCGTTGTGTCTCCTACAAGAAAGGTGTGAAATAACTATCTCTTCCAATTGATAGAAATTCTAAATCACCTATAAATACAGAAATCCTTGACCCAAACAAGGTTACGAGAAATTCCAAAGCCAAGAAATTACTCAGACTCACAAATATTCAAGCATACAAGAAGCACTTGAACTCTCTTAAATTTCCCAAGTATTTCTTCATAGTCTAGAGTCATTCTGTATTCCAAGAGCTTTCATTTTCATATATTAAGCTTAGAAGTGATAATCCAATCCTTAGCATAGCTTAGCCTTGTAAGGATTATCACACCTAGTTGGAATCCAAGCCAAAACCAAAACCCTAAGTTGAGTCAGTGTTAGGTTTGTTGGTTGAGGTGTTAGTGGTAAAGGAAGGAGGACTAGAACTCGTGTAATTCTAGGGATCACTGAGGTTGATCATTGTGCACCTTGGCACGTTAAAAATAAGTCAATCCTTAAGGGATTCTCCTGTTAAATCAAGACCATGGACGTAGGAGCTTGAGTGTCTGAACCACGTTAGAACTCTGGGTTCTTTATTGCTTTGTTATTTACTTAATTGTTTTATCATTCATTCATTGCATACTTTGTCAGTGTTGAATCAATCATCCTGACCTATTAACTCAGTGCACTGCCATTTAACCCCAGCTTCATAAAAAGGAAAAACTCAGTTTTCAGAAAGCACTCAACAAGTCTAAATATTTCAGGGCTCACACATTCCGCACTCAGGCATAAATAGATAGTTAGTCAACTGACTTACTTTAGAGCTGTTAGTAGGTGTATTATCTATTCCGTGCCTAGCACTTAACTCTGAGTAGAGGGACACGGTTTGAAAAGGATTTGTATACGTGTATTCCCTATTGGGGAATTTGGGGTGCCCAGATCTATTCGGGATGAAATTTAAATACGAATTTAAATCTAATTATTACTAGCATGAATTAATCCTAAATTAATTCAAATAATAACTATGCCAACAACAAATTTACATGCATATGAATATATAACACGTAAAATTCTATGGCAGAAAAACTACGAATTTCACGTAAAACATACCTCTTAAAGCGATATCCGACTAAGATAAACGTGACAAGTGTAACGATCCTATCAACCATAAAAACCTTCTCAAGTATGCTCCTCTCGCCTTATTCGTTCGCCGGTGGGAAGCGCTCACGAACAATTAAAATAATAAGGAAGAAAGAAAATATTTATTGCTTTCGATTTTTCCAACTCATGGAATTATGAAACTGTAACCCGGAGATGAAATAATAATCCCCTATATATAGGTGAAAATGACCGATTTTTCCTAGTCGAATTTGGAGAGGAAAAAATCTTTTCTTGATCTCCAAGAAATCTTGAATATATACCATATATTCTTTTGTCCATAGTAAAATATTCCACAAAAATCTCATCCTCCTAATATATCTAGTAATTTTTTAAAATTAGAGTAAGAATAACAAGATTTGGATCTTCTTGAATTTATGAGATAATCTTGTATTCCAAGAATACATATCTTACATAATATTTTTTCAAGAAAATCAACAAAATCCTTTCTCTCTCCAAAATTACAATTTTCGAAAATAACAAATAAAAATCAGCAATAATATTTTCTTTTATTTTAATCATCTTATTATTATTAGGCTACTTATTGGGCTACTTGAGGGGCCTTTAGGAGAATTAAGATTAAAAATCAGCAATAATATTTTCATTTATTTTAATCATCTTATTATTATCGGGCTACTTATTGGGCTACTTGAGGGGCCTTTAGGAGAATTAAGATTGGACCTCCAATGGGCTACTGAATTACAATATTGAGCCCTAATATTATTCAGCCTGTTGGTCCCGTTTTTTTCATTCACAGACAAAGACAATATGGGAAATTAGGAGAAATTTTTGTTTTAACACTGATGTTATGCAAGTCAGTAAAGCAATAAAGAACACAACAATGTAAAGTGGTTCGGAGGCTCAAGCTCATACATCCACTGCCTGATTTAACAGGAAATCCACTACCCGGGATTCTTGTTTTTAACGTGCCAAGGTGCACTCACAACTGGACTCACACCCCTCCGCGGAGCTGCCTCTCGAACTGGCCTCACATCCCTCTTCACTCAGGGACTGCCTCTCCTCACCTCACTGCAACACCTAACACTATTCTGGAAAGGGTTTAGTTTGGTTTGGTTCTCTCCAACTAGGTGAGATTTCCCCTTACATAGTTTTAGCCTTTAAGCTAAGGTTGGGAAAATCTCTCTATGCTTAGGATGTATATAATGAGCTCGAGTATACAAACTGGAACACTCAAATATGACTATGAAGAACTCAGGTCAGTGTTCTTGATGGAGATGGTGCCTCCTTATGCCTCCCTTGAAACGCACCACTCTCACATCAGCTCCTTGCTTATTCACAAATGAAGCTTGAGTTTGTATTTATAGTGTGGATTTGAATGTTACCGTTGGAGAGAGTAACATTCAAATCCAGACTATCTCTGGAGTGAAATTCTCCTTTTCAGTAAAGTATGGCCTTTGTCAGCTTTTGTCAGATTTGCTGCCTTGACTTGATTGGTCCACGTGGACTGAGTCCAACGGCTCTTTTCTTCAGGGTACTTGATCAGGGTAGTCCTGACTTCAGGCGACTTGTCTTCAGCTGACTTGTAATCCTCTCAGGATACCTTTCTTCAGTAGACTTGAAGTCCTCTTAGGAATCATCATTGGACTTTAAGTCTTCTGAGTGGACTTCTTCAGTAGACTTTGAAGTCCACTCAGGGGAGTTGACATAAGGCTATTTGTCAAGCTTCCCAGCCTCAGTAGCCTGACTCCTTCAGGTCCTACTAGGCTTAGCAATGATCCTCTTGATCATGCTCTTCACTGAGTAGTCCACTGACTTAGCTTAGAACAGTCAGGTTTATACTCAGTAGAACTTCCTTCAGGCTTCTCTTCAGGTTCAGGTCTTCTGACATGGCTTCAGTCTGTTCTCCTTGTGATGTCATCTTGACTTCCTTAGGCTGTGTCAGTGAGTTCCCCCTCACTGAATTCCTCTCAGTAGAGTTCCCCCTCAGCTGAGTTCCTCCTTCACTGATAATCTGTTCTACTGAGAAACAACCTAGCCTGACCTGAAACTAAAAGATACTATCCTGACTGCTTTCAAACCTATTACACGTTGTTTTGGAAAATCATCAAAACTAAAATATCCCAACAATTTCCCCTTTTTTTATGATTCCAAAACCTCTAACACTGAAGATTTTCTATTACAAGAGTAATGTCAGAATAACAAGTAATAGTTGAAAAGTGCAGAAATTCCCATAGTTTAAAACATTTAAGATCTGTTCGGTTGACCATTTTACTTAACAAAACCGGATCAGTGGTCATGTGAACAACCCGCTATGATACCAATTGTTGGTCCCGGTTTTTCATTCACAAACAAAGACAATATGGGAAATTAGGAGAAATTTTTGTTTTAACACTGATGTTATGCAAGTCAGTAAAGCAATAAAGAACACAACAATGTAAAGTGGTTCGGAGGCTCAAGCTCCTACATCCACTGCCTGATTTAACAGGAAATCCACTACCCGGGATTCTTGTTTTTAACGTGCCAAGGTGCACTCACAACTGGACTCACACCCCTCCGCGGAGCTGCCTCTCGAACTGGCCTCACATCCCTCTTCACTCAGGGACTGCCTCTCCTCACCTCACTGCAACACCTAACACTATTCTGGAAAGGGTTTAGTTTGGTTTGGTTCTCTCCAACTAGGTGAGATTTCCCCTTACATGGTTTTAGCCTTTAAGCTAAGGTTGGGAAAATCTCTCTAAGCTTAGGATGTATATGATGAGCTCGAGTATACAAACTGGAACACTCAAATATGACTATGAAGAACTCAGGTCAGTGTTCTTGATGGAGATGGTGCCTCCTTATGCCTCCCTTGAAACGCACCACTCTCACATCAGCTCCTTGTTTATTCACAAATAAAGCTTGAGTTTGTATTTATAGTGTGGATTTGAATGTTACCGTTGGAGAGAGTAACATTCAAATCCAGACTATCTCTGGAGTGAAATTCTCCTTTTCAGTAAAGTATGGCCTTTGTCAGCTTTTGTCAGATTTGCTGCCTTGACTTGATTGGTCCACATGGACTGAGTCCAACGGCTCTTTTCTTCAGGGTACTTGATCAGGGTAGTCCTGACTTCAGGCGACTTGTCTTCAGCTGACTTGTAATCCTCTCAGGATACCTTTCTTCATTAGACTTGAAGTCCTCTTAGGAATCATCATTGGACTTTAAGTCTTCTGAGTGGACTTCTTCAGTAGACTTTGAAGTCCACTCAGGGGAGTTGACATAAGGCTATTTGTCAAGCTTCCCAGCCTCAGTAGCCTGACTCCTTCAGGTCCTACTAGGCTTAGCAATGATCCTCTTGATCATGCTCTTCACTGAGTAGTCCACTGACTTAGCTTAGAACAGTCAGGTTTATACTCAGTAGAACTTCCTTCAGGCTTCTCTTCAGGTTCAGGTCTTCTGACATGGCTTCAGTCTGTTCTCCTTGTGATGTCATCTTGACTTCCTTAGGCTGTGTCAGTGAGTTCCCCCTCACTGAATTCCTCTCAGTAGAGTTCCCCCTCAGCTGAGTTCCTCCTTCACTGATAATCTGTTCTACTGAGAAACAACCTAGCCTGACCTGAAACTAAAAGATACTATCCTGACTGCTTTCAAACCTATTACACGTTGTTTTGGAAAATCATCAAAACTAAAATATCCCAACAATTTCCCCTTTTTTTATGATTCCAAAACCTCTAACACTGAAGATTTTCTATTACAAGAGTAATGTCAGAATAACAAGTAATAGTTGAAAAGTGCAGAAATTCCCATAGTTTAAAACATTTAAGATCTGTTCGGTTGACCATTTTACTTAACAAAACCGGATCAGTGGTCATGTGAACAACCCGCTATGATACCAATTGTTGGTCCCGTTTTTTCATTCACAAACAAAGACAATATGGGAAATTAGGAGAAATTTTTGTTTTAACACTGATGTTATGCAAGTCAGTAAAGCAATAAAGAACACAACAATGTAAAGTGGTTCGGAGGCTCAAGCTCCTACATCCACTGCCTGATTTAACAGGAAATCCACTACCCGGGATTCTTGTTTTTAACGTGCCAAGGTGCACTCACAACTGGACTCACACCCCTCCGCGGAGCTGCCTCTCGAACTGGCCTCACATCCCTCTTCACTCAGGGACTGCCTCTCCTCACCTCACTGCAACACCTAACACTATTCTGGAAAGGGTTTAGTTTGGTTTGGTTCTCTCCAACTAGGTGAGATTTCCCCTTACATGGTTTTAGCCTTTAAGCTAAGGTTGGGAAAATCTCTCTAAGCTTAGGATGTATATGATGAGCTCGAGTATACAAACTGGAACACTCAAATATGACTATGAAGAACTCAGGTCAGTGTTCTTGATGGAGATGGTGCCTCCTTATGCCTTCCTTGAAACGCACCACTCTCACATCAGCTCCTTGTTTATTCACAAATAAAGCTTGAGTTTGTATTTATAGTGTGGATTTGAATGTTACCGTTGGAGAGAGTAACATTCAAATCCAGACTATCTCTGGAGTGAAATTCTCCTTTTCAGTAAAGTATGGCCTTTGTCAGCTTTTGTCAGATTTGCTGCCTTGACTTGATTGGTCCACGTGGACTGAGTCCAACGGCTCTTTTCTTCAGGGTACTTGATCAGGGTAGTCCTGACTTCAGGCGACTTGTCTTCAGCTGACTTGTAATCCTCTCAGGATACCTTTCTTCATTAGACTTGAAGTCCTCTTAGGAATCATCATTGGACTTTAAGTCTTCTGAGTGGACTTCTTCAGTAGACTTTGAAGTCCACTCAGGGGAGTTGACATAAGGCTATTTGTCAAGCTTCCCAGCCTCAGTAGCCTGACTCCTTCAGGTCCTACTAGGCTTAGCAATGATCCTCTTGATCATGCTCTTCACTGAGTAGTCCACTGACTTAGCTTAGAACAGTCAGGTTTATACTCAGTAGAACTTCCTTCAGGCTTCTCTTCAGGTTCAGGTCTTCTGACATGGCTTCAGTCTGTTCTCCTTGTGATGTCATCTTGACTTCCTCAGGCTGTGTCAGTGAGTTCCCCCTCACTGAATTCCTCTCAGTAGAGTTCCCCCTCAGCTGAGTTCCTCCTTCACTGATAACCTGTTCTACTGAGAAACAACCTAGCCTGACCTGAAACTAAAAGATACTATCCTGACTGCTTTCAAACCTATTACACGTTGTTTTGGAAAATCATCAAAACTAAAATATCCCAACACAGCCCATTAATATTAATAGTACCACTAATAAATTAATATTGCACTATCCATCTTAATCCATATTACGATAATATGGGCTTCCAGTTATTATTTTCCGTGTTTAAGAGTATCTAGTCCATTAATTAATTGAGCTTCTGAATAGCTCTAAATTAATTAATATCTTTTACCTTGGAGTGAAGACAGCTCAACATTATTATCCGTACGGAAGAAACTAATTCTTCACTTGTAAGATTTGGTACGATAAAACTTCTGAGCCCACCAAGGGGACAAATCACACAAGCCGTACTCGCGCATGTTTCTCCGTATTAAACCTTAGCAACCGTCGTATGATTAATATTACTTTCCTAAAACACAAGGTTCTAAGTCACGATGATTCTCACCCAACATGAATCAAAGCAATAAGTATTAACCACACACAGTCCTATTTAAGTAATGGAGATTAAGAAATCAATAACCACTGAGGTCCAATTCTTCACATTTCAGAACAGAAGAATTTATCCTCGCTGTATGTCCTCTTCAACACATACTAAATGTGCTAGTGCAATCTCTTGGTCAAGACAGGCCAATCTGAGAACTACACATTGACCTTTCACGGTGGATTGTTCAATTCTACCTGGGTCGTGAATTTGTATGTTTAGTTACAAGAAACTCGTTAATGTGATCTTTCGTGATCTGGTATCACCACATTAACTACAATGTAACTCATACTATAAATAGAACGGGTTGCAATAAACATTTAACATCCATTCATATTTAAAAAAAATGAAATAAAAGAATTATTATCATAAAACAAAGTGTTTGATACATGAGTTATACGAAGTAAAAGTATACTTTCACGTATAACTCCAATATTCCCCCCCATACACGTATCTTATACTTACCCGAGACCAACAAATGGTATCAGAGTAGTGGTTCTAAAGACCACTGTCTTTGATTACCAATATTTTCAGAGGTGAAATTGTTGGTGGTCACTGAACAAATCTAAGTTGCATAATTTCTAAAAACTTGCATCATGACTTCAAGGAGGCTCGAAGCTTCTTTGCCTGATTTTTATTGGAGATTCAGGTTATTTGCACATTTGGAGGCCATCCATGACCAGATGCACTTGGTCATCAAGAACGGCCCTATCACCATCACCATACCCAATGTTCGAGGTCAGGGATACGATGATCTGCCCATTGGAGCGCCCATTCATGAGCTCAATGCTGACCAGATCAAGATGATTGGACTAGACAATGTGGCTAGGAATATCATTCTTCACACAGTGCTATTTGAGGAATCAGCGAGGCTGATGCTATTGAAGATTGCTAAGGAGGTGTGGGAGGAGCTGGCCCAGATGTGCGAGGGGTCTGAGAAGATTAAGGAGAACAAGAGGAATATTGTCATTCAGAAATTTGAAAGCTTTGAGATGCTGCCTGAGAGACCATTGATCAAATGGAGTCAAGATTCATCAAGATGATGAATGAGTTAGTACTCTTAGAAAAGGAAGTTCCTAAGAGAGAAGTTGCTTCAAAGATCCTGAACTCTCTCCCTGAAAGATGGGATAATTGTGTTATCTTGTTGAAGAACACTCAGGATAGGAGCAACATTACTTCAGCCCTACTTTTCTCTGAACTTAAAGCTCTTGAATTCGACCTGAATAAGAGGAATAAGAAAGTAGTGGTTGAAGAGGAGGAGAAAGCCCCAGAGAATAATGTGGCTTTCAAAGTCAAGTCAGAACCTGTTGAAACACCATCAAAGTCACTGATGGAGATGAGCAAAGAAAAGATCGATGAGGAATACAGTATGATGGCCAGACGGTTTGAGAAGCTGAACTCTAGGTTTGGTCATCATAAGAAGTATTATAAGGATACAAGAGATAGGAGATTTGAGGGAAATAACAATTCCATAAGGTATGAAGACCGAAGGAATTCTGACCAGAGACGCAGTCGAGGTGAAGAAAGGGGGTATTCTGACCCGAAATCTGATCGTGAGGAGTTGGATTAGAGACGTGCTCGTGATAACAAATACCTTAGTAGACCTGAAGGATCATCAAGGCGCAGGGAACCTAACTCAAGAAGAAACCCTGGTACGAGGAAAGATAGTGCAGATGAACCCACCAAGTTCTACCACTTCAACAAGACTGGGCATTATCAGTATGACTGCCCAAAGCTCAGTGCTAGGGAGAGGGAGGACAAAAGGACCAAGAGAGACCAGTGATATGCTGATCGAATAGCCATGCTCGCTGAAGATGCATCAGACTCGGATGGTTGTTGATGATCGTTTCTAATCACAAGGATTAGTGGCTGTTTTTACTCGTCAATTAGATCATCAAGCAATTACGTGTGATTGATCACTAACGTAATTAGTGAATACGAAAGTTTAGGTTCGGGTTGAATTAAAACGTATATTGATTACAGAATTAATACGTATGTAAGATAATCGAGCTGCTTTGGATGTGTATGTGAATTTGTGCTTATTTTATTAGCTGAAAAAATCTAAGTATTTATAGATGTCTGCCTAGCAGGAGGTGTACATGACCTTTGACCTCCCTAGTGTGCATGTATGACACTTGAGCTTTGACTAGTTTGACCTTATCTAAACTAAATTATATCCTTCTACGCTGGACTTGCTCGCAGTCAGGAGTTGCTCGTCCTGTTGGACTTGTCCTCGAGGAGTCTTTAGTTTGATTCTGATGGTCTTTAGTCTTGATGAATTGTAGTTTTGGTATTGTAGCTAGATCTATTCGACAAGGTGCTGACTGTGCTTGCTAGGATCTCATCCGGGTCCACATGGTCTTCAAATCGAAGTTGCTCGCTTGGTTAATGTTGCTCGGCGAGCAAGATCTGCTCGCCCGATACCTTCCAGTTAATCTTGACTTAACTTTATCTTAAGCGCGGGTATTTTGGGTTAATCATGATCGCCCGAATGGTGATTCTTCTCGCCTATCAACAATTGCCCCCTTGCCGATCATTAAATTGTGACCAGGTAAAGCGAACAACTTATGGGTTGGCAAATATTTGATGACATGGAGGCGAGCTGATGTACCATGATGCGAACAATCTTTCACTGGCGAACAACATTGGTCGAGCTGACCCGGGCGGGTAACGGTTGGAATCCCAAGGCTCGGGAGTGGCTCGAGGTGTGACGTGGGCGGAATGATTACTGCCGTACATGCGCACACGATCCCGAGGCGACGCACCCCCAATTTTGTCAGAATGAGCTCGCACGCTCCAGGTAATTCCACTTTAGTACTCCAACTTTCGAACTTGTTCGCCAGGTACCCCGTTTTCTTAGATACTATTTAAGGAAAAAAATTCATTTTCACTTACTTTTACTGTTCACTCAGCGCGAAAATCTCTCCTTCCCAATTTTGAATTTTCGGCAACTGGACTCCAACTCCGGCGACGTTTTCTTCGTACCAAGGTAGTACTTTTTTCTATTTTCTTTCTTCTTCTCTTTCATTTCTGTAACTGTGTGTGTGGAAAAACACCATTAAACCCCAAACTCCGCCACCTGGGATTTTGGACCGCCGCTAACCCTTCCGTCGGAAAATGCCATTAAAGTCACCTTGAACCTTCTAAATCCCAATGTCCTCACACTCTGAGACCGGATCGTATTCTCCTCGCAATCCTGGGAAACAGCTCATCGAAGAACTCCCTGCCTTCGTAAATCTAGAGTCTGGCCCTGAGGCGGCCTCAGTTGCTCACTCCGTGAGCTCGAGAGCTCGCCCATCTGAGGAAAGGGAAGAGCGAGCAAATCCTGCTCGCCAGGTCATGGAGGAGACAAGTTATGATCTTCACGAAGACAAGGACTAGGAGGCCGAGGTACTCCAGCCCGTCAACCTTGACGAACTGACCTGGGGGTTTCTGAAGGACATTAACTTCCCAATGCCAGACCCTATTGAACATCAAATCTCGATCGCCGTTGCTCGCCGAATTATCTAGGATGAGTATGAGAGGGAGTATTCAGGTCACTTCGAGGTTCCAGTTCACGGGAAGCGAAAGCTCAAAGCAACTGAGTATGCGGCGAGCTGCATCGTATCTGCCATCACTGAGGAGGAGCTACCTCAAATTAGGAGGGAGTACAAGATCCCCTACGACATACAAATGTACGCCCCTCTGACGGATGATAGAGCTGATCGCCCATCATGCGGGCTTACGGCGATCAATCTAGCAATATTAAACACCGGAGCCACACTGCCTCTGCACCCCCTGGTCGGCAGGTTCCTGGAGCGGACAAACTTAGCAATAACCCAACTGACTCCGGTGGGATGGATGGACCTCATGTCTTTGATGGTTCTGTTCACCTTGGAGGGGTATCCAAACAAACTGTCCGTCGAAGAGGTATGCTACTTGATGACGATCACTGCCTGTATCGGAGAAGAGGCGGGCTGGTATTACCTCATGGCGCGACCAGGCCTAAAGTTGGTGGAAGATATTCCTGGAAAAGTGTGGGACTGGAAGCACGATTGGTTCTGGATAGGGGGTGATTGGCGTGCTTCTGCTCGCCCATACGGCGGCCCCGAGCGGATTGAAACCCCGGCGGACTTTAGGAACTTAAAGCGTGAGTCTTATCCCTTCTGCTAGTTTGAAGTGATAAGACTAATTTTAATTTTTTTTCCTTTTGTGTCTCAGGTCCCAAAAATCTGAAGTGCCGAAGTGCTAAGGACAGCATCAGCGACCAGTTCCTGTTCGTTGTCAGCCTGATCGCCCTCCGCCGTAGGGAAGATCGCAACATCGGCCATCTCTTCCTCGACTCCACTCTCAGGGTTGCCCACTTCACTACTTACCCTCATCATCTTGAGGCCCAGGCCCCAGTTCCCAAGGGTGAGTCTCAATTTTGGCGAACAGATCTGTCCGCATTTTAATGTATATCAGTAACTATATTTTTTTCTCTTCTGCAGACCAGCTCGTCACTGTCGCCCTTCACCCTTCATACCTAATTCTAGATCAACACATTTGGGAAATGCCGACCAAATGTGGGTGAAAGAAACTTGATCCATTGGCGAAGATGATCGCCCTTGCTGCCAAGGGGGGGAAAGAGGACCCCAGGCAAGTTGGTGGGTCGAGCTCGGCATAGCCGCCTGCTCCCATCAACAGTCCGCCGAAGATCACAACCCCGAGATCGAAGAGACTTCTTCGAGGAGATGGCACTCCCGCCTCCGATTCTAACAGTGCGGCCAAAAAAGCCAAGGCAGGCTAGGAGAAGGTGACCGTCGCTGCCCGCCCCTCTGAGCTCGAAAGCCGGCAGACTCCCTCTGTAGAGCGCCACACAGAGCAGCCTATGGTCGCTGCTGCTCGCGAAGGACATGGTCCTGCCTCTGACCCAAACCTATCTAGGATGGGATAAGGGCATTTTCGAAACGTATGTTTCTCTTCGCCCTGGGTACTTCTTTTTTTTATCTCATGATTGTTCTTTTTTTTATAGTTATGAGGCTGAGTAGTACCTGGGGCAGTCAAACTTGGTACACCGGTTCACTTGCTCTAAAGTGTCGGCCAACTTCAAAGAGATCCCGGACTCCTTTGTCCGCCGCGCCTCCGAATCTATCACTCGAGGCTAGACAAAGGAGCTGGTAAGACTGTTAAGGCATAGGCACCTCGTGATAATGGTCGTCTGTACCTTATTGAGGCGGGCAACACCCTAGCGGTCGTGCAGAGGCTGGTCGACCAGGTAGAAGATCTCGAAAGAGATGCTCGCCAGCATGCGGCCACGGTGAGTCGTATTTCCAAGGAACGGGATGAGGCCAAAGCTGAGGCGAAGAGAATGGTGGCCGACCTAGAGAATAAGGTCATGGCCGATCAGACAAGCGAGCGGTGCACTTTGGACCTGCACATCAAAGTCTTCAAAGAGCTCAAGGTCAAAATGGCCGAGGTCGAGCAGATGCGGGCAGAGCTTGCTCGTACTCAAAAGCAAAAAGAGGTCGCCGAGAAATACGCTACTGAAGCAACTGCTAAGGTCGCCGACCTCGAGACCCAGCTCGCCAACTCCATCACCCCGAAGAGCTAATCCCAAAGATGGAGGCAGGCTCAATCATAGGCTTCGTGACGGGCTATGCTTAAAGTATCCGGATCGCCCACGAGTTCAAAGCTCAAGCCGTGGTCGAGGAGATCGACAAAGAACTCAGCAACTTCATTGAGTCCAATCCTCCAGCCCTAGGCACAACTCTTCAAATCGGTGATATGCCCAATTATGGAGTTAACCTCAACTTCATTAGCCCTGGGGTCATAATCACCAGTCCCCCCGAGGATGAGGAGGAGACTGAGGTCGCTGAGGACGAGTTGACCCAGCCGGTCGACCAAAGCGACAAAGCTCTCCAAGAGCGGGCTGACGCTGAGGGGCTCATTGCCGAGCTCACCCAAGAGGTTCCAATCGATCCTTCACTCGCTGGGACTCCTCTTGAAGATCCTAAGGATGATAACATTCCCCCTCCTGCCGGACAAGACTCTTAGAGGATTAGGGTAGATAGGCCTTTCATTGTACTTTCTTTTTTGTTGTTGTTGTTCGCTCCCTTGTGGAGTTTCTTGTAATTATTGGCGATCATGCCTTATTATCAATGAAATCATATTTTGCTCATTTTGTTTTATTTACATTAATTGTTCTTTGCATTTTTATTTATGCTTAACAATTTTAATGTAGTTGGGCTTTGTTCCTTAAGAACTTTTGCCTTAGAAATTTGTGGGCTTTGGCCTTAGGCTATGTTCATTTAAAAACGAACAGCCTTTAATGGGCTTGATTGTATAATCAATTTGTGCCTTGAGCTTGAGTCTCCCTTGAACGAACAACTTAAAATTGAACATGCTTTCAAAAATTACAAGTATCAAATGCGACCTAACTTATACACTATAATAAAACTAAATTGAAGTTGTTCGACCTGAACATTGTCAAACAATCAACTTATCAAAACACATAATTTACATCAAAAGCTAAAGTAGCTCGACCACTATACATTTTGTCAAGCCAACCTTAAACTTTTAAAGGAAAGGAAATTATACAAGAGGAAAACAGCATTAGATCGCAAATAACTTGACCCAATCAATTATGTTCGACCATCCACACTTGGTAGAATTTTCAAAAAATTAAGCAAGTTTTTGGATCTTACTCGTGCACCATGCCGTTTTAGCTCGCCCAAGGAACTTAGTAGCTCGCCCCGCTAAGTAACACCAATTTCACCTTTCACAGGTAAAGTAGTTTACCCATTTGGTTCACTTGCCCCCCAAGATATTTGTTCGCCCAACAATTGAACTTGTTCAACCTATTGATAGTACTTCTTTAGATGTACAGCATTCCAGGAATATTGGGCCGGCTTACCTTCCATATCTTCAATATCGTATACACCATTAAGGAATTTGTCCGTTATACGATATGGGCCCTCCCATGTTGGTCCCAATACACCTGGAGGTTGGACGAGCAGCTTTCTTAGAACCAAATCTCCAACTCTGAATTCCCTGATTGTCACATGGAAATTATAGTAGCGTTCTGCTCGCTGCTTGTAGGTAGCATTTTTTAGCTCGGCATTTAATCTTTTTTCTTCGAGCAAATCCATTTTAGTAGCTAAAGCAGGGTTGTTTGCTTGTTCATCAAAGTTGGTCGTCCTGATTGTGTTGATTTTTAATTCAATTGGTATCACAGCCTTTGTTCCGAAAGTCATTGCAAGGGACGTTTCTCCGGTGCTTGACCTGGGAGAAACTCTATATGCCCACAAAACTTTCGGGAGTTCTTCAGACCAACTAATTTTGCTTTCCGTCAATTGTACTTTTAACGTATGCTTGATATTCTTATTCACAGCTTCGACTTGTCCATTTAACTGGGGATAATAGGGAGTAGAATAGTGTTTTTTAATCCCCCACTTTGTACAGAAGTCTCTCAACTCTTTTCCATCAAACTGCGGATCATTGTCTGTCACAATGGTTTGTGGAACCCCAAAATGACAGACAATGTTCTTCCATATGAAGTTGATCATTTTTTGTTGTGTAATCTTCACCATGGCCTCTGCTTCTGCCCATTTTGTGTAATAATCGACTGCCACAACGGCAAATCGAATATTTCCAACTCCTGCTAGGAAGGGACCAATAATGTCCATCCTTCATCTTGCAAATGACCATGGGCTGTAAACTGATACGAGCTCCTGAGCCGGGGTATGAATATTTAGGGCAAAAATCTAGCATTGATGACAAGTCTTTGCTTTCTTGATTGCGTCCTGACGTAAAGTAGGCCAATAATAACCTTATCTGATAGTTTTGTATGCCAAAGCTTGCCCCCCAGTGTGATTTCCACATACTCCGGCATGTATCTCTTCGAGTATTGCTCGTCATTGCCCCCTAGGCAAACATTTGAGGAGTGGAATTGATATTCCCCTTTTGTAAAGCTGCTCGCCTACCAGAGTATATCTGGCAGCTTGCTTTGTTAGCTTGGCAGCTTCAAAAGAGTTGTTTGGTTTTTCTCCACTTTTTAAATATTTGACTATATTTGTTCTCCAATCTTCTTCTTCACTTGCTCGTTCATCTAGTTGGTTGACATTATAACTTATTGTCGATGGGTCGTTCATCTTTGTGATTATAATGTCTGCCAACTCTGCAGGCCCCTCGCTTGCTACTAGTCGGGCCAATGCATCTGCCTGAGTGTTCCTCATCCTAGGAATTTGTTCGATAAAGACTTGGTCCAGTAAGGACATTAGGTGAGCAACAATCCGCTGATACTCGATCATATCGTCTTTTGCTTCGTATTCACCTCGAACTTGATTCATAATCAGTTGTGAATCGCCGAATATTTGCAAACGTCTGACACCTACTGCAAGGGATAAGTGGAGACCAGCAATAAAAGCTTCATATTCAGCTTCGTTGTTGGTAGCCATGAAACCAAATCTGATTGCCGAGGTGAACACTTGTCTGTCAGGACTAATTAGGACTACTCCTACCCCCTAGGCCATGTTGGTTGAAGATCCGTCGACATAGAGATGCTTGGGATGATCTAGTCCTCTCGTTGGATCTGGTGAGAAAGTTAGTTCGACAATAAAGTCGGCTAAAGCTTGCCCTTTGATCACTGTTCGAGGAGCATAGGTCACCCCAAACTGGCTAATCTCTAGCAATCATCTTAATAGCCGACCAGTTGTGTCTGGGCGATGGAGAATTTGTCTGAGTGGGAAAGTTGTTAGCACCTCAACCTGATGGTCGAAGAAGTATGGTCGTAACTTTATCACACTCATAACAAGTGCATACGCCAGCTTTTCAGTTGGGGAATATTTGATCTCCGCCTCGTGTAAAGCTTGGCTGATGTAGTAGATTGGTTGACGAAACTTGTCGTCCTCCCATACCAGAACAGAGCTGATTGCCACTTCTGACACTACCAAATACAAATAGAGCTTTTCACCTGGGAGGGGTTTTGATAAAATTTTAACATCTCCCAAGTAGTCTTTAAGTTGGTCGAATGCCTTTTGGAATTTGTTAGTCCACGTAAACTTTCCTTTCTTGATGGCCTCGAAGAATGGACGACACATGTCTCCTGATCGGGATATGAATCGGTTCAATGCTACGAGGCATCCTGTGAGCCTTTGCACCTCTTTTACTGAACGTGGTGGTTGCATATCCACGATGGCTTTGACTTTTGTTGGATTGGCCTCGATCCCCCATTGGCTAACAAGATGGCCCAAGAACTTCCCCGAATGAACTCCAAAGCTGCTTTTCTTTGGATTCAACTTCATGTTGTAGTGTCGAAGGATTTCGAACACCTGAGTTAAATTTTGGAGATGATCTTCTTTTCGGGGATTCTTGACTACGATATCGTCTTCGTAGACTTCTACAGTAACTCCAATTTGTTCGTCAAACATCTTGTTCGCCAACCACTAATATGTTGCTCCGGCATTGATGAGGCCGAATGGCATTCGTTTCCAACACAACAAGTTTTTATTTGTATAAAATGCTGTGTTTTCTTGATCGTCTGGATGTATTTGGATTTGATGGTATCCGGCAAAAGGCATCCATGAATGTTAACATCTCATAACCCGCAGTGATGTCCACCAATTGATCAATATGTGGGAGAGGAAAGTTGTCCTTCGGGCATGCTGCATTCAGATCTGTAAAATCTATACATAACCTCCAGGTTCCGTTTGGCTTTCGCACAAGGACTGGTTTGCTACCCATTATGGACAAAGTGCCCGACGGATTAGATCGTTGTCTAACAACTTCTTCACCTCTTCATTTAAAGCTTGGTATTTATCTGGGCCGTATTTTCTTCTTTTTTGATGGACTGGCCTTTTTGTTTGGTTGATATTAAGCTTGTGGCAAGCATGCTTTGGATCTATACCACCATGTCTACATGAGACCAAGGAAAAACATCTAGATTCTTGCTGAGGAACTCTTTCATTCGGGATCTGTAAGGCTCGGGGAGCTCATATCCTATGTATAATTCAAGATCTTCATTTTCAAGATTAACTTTGAACGCCTCCAGTTCTTCAACTGGAGTTGCTCATCATTTTTGTCCTTTCCAACGAGAATCAAGTATTGGTCCCTCAGAGTTGAAATCATTTTCGATGTTCATGGGCTCTGCTCCCAGGCGGGGTTCTAGATCATCTGCTGGTCCTGACCCATTGTTGTTAGTCAGCATCTGGCCCTCCAAGTCATCTGTTGTATGTTGCTCGTCACCACCCCTATGTTGTTCATCAAATGGACGTTCCTTTTGGGTGTTGATGAGTTATTCGTCCAACACCTGCTCGTCAGGAGGCTGCTCGTCAGTATCCATATGGTCCTCTTCCATGTCCATCATGTTTTCCGGTACTGATGGTTCATCAACTGGATAGCTGGTGGTGGCTTCCATCATGGATACTTGTGCCTGTTTTGCTTGTAATTGTAGGAGATATTCATGAGCTTTTCTTTGGTCTCCCTTTATTGAGCCTGCCCCACTTGCTGTTGGGAACTTTATGCAATAGTGATAAGTTGAACATGCATCTTTAAATTCATTTAAAAAGGGCCGACCAAGAAACCCGTTATAAGTTGATTCCTGATCTACAACCAAGAAATCTACCATTCTAGTAATATTTCTCTCAGGTTCCTCGATTAGTGCCGTTACAAGCTGTACAGACAGAGTAATTATTCCCAGAGGGATCGTTACAGCATTTCCAAACCTAAAATACGATGATTTGAGTCTTGGATATAGCCTGCATAATCTCCCAGTCGATCAAGTGTCTTCTTGAAGAGGATGTTGGTGTATGCCCCGGTGTCCACCAACAATCTATGCACTCTGGTCCCCATGATATTAGCACAAATCACGAGCGAATCATTGTGGGGGGTCAATATTCCCTCCAAGTCTTTTTCAGTAAAAGTTAGTTCAGATGTTTGCATGATGGACGGTTTAACCCCCATTTCTTGTACTTGATCGATCGATCGTAATTCGACCTTTCTTTTCCGGTTGGAAATTGGCAGTCGTCCATCAAAACATCCTCCCGCAGGTCCTAAGGGTTCCATCATGTATAAATCCTCTAATGGACAAGCATCAACGGCAGGAACTGGTCACCCGGGTTTATTGTTTCGTGGAGGTTGATCGTCAATTTCATCCCCCAGGCTACTCTTCCGGCCCCTCTTTCCTGGCTGCCTTTTATCGAAGTCGGAGAGCTTTCCCTCCTCATAGAATCGCCAGAGTTGCTTGAGCAAATCTCTGCATTCGCTAGTAAAGTGCCTCACGCTTTGATGGTAGGCACAATACTTGTTAGGATTGAGTTTGCCAGTTTCTTGGCGAATCCTACGGGGAGGGGAGAGCAACTCTTTTTCCTTTACATTCTCGTATACAGTTTCAATTGATACTGTTAGCACCTAGTTCAGCTTTTCCTTCAGCTCCGTCCCTTCAGTAAATGCTTTCATGTTTTTCGGGACCCTATAGCCTGTCCCACCGGGTTTCTTGTTGTTCTCCTTGGGATCAGCTTTATTTTCTCCCAAGTTTGCTTGTAGGGCCTCGTGCATGGAAACGAATATGCCGGCTTGGTTTCTGAATTCGGCATAGCTTTTTGGGCACTTCACACGTACCTCCTTCCATAATTCCAACCCTTTCTTTAACCCGGCCATGACAGTTACGATCTTTGTATCTTCGCTAACTGGCTCCCCTTCTAACAGCACTTTATCGAATCTTTCCATAAATGCCCGGTCTGACTCGTCATCATTTTTCTTTAAGTCCGACAGCCGATGTTTTTGGGATAAATATGATCTAGCTGTTGAGAAGTGGGAGAGGAACTCTTGACTTAGTTGAGCAAATGAGTGGATCGATGCTGGTGGCATTGTAGAAAACCACTTGTGTACTCTGTCCCCCAAAGTCAAGGGGAAATTCCGACACTGGGTGGCATCACTAGCCCCCACAGAAATCATGTAATCCGAATACTTCATTAAATGGACTCGGGGGTTAGCAATGCCTTCATATTGTATGCTTGCCGGAAACTGGATCTTTTTCTGGATCGGGGCCTTCAATATGATGGATGACAAAGGGGAGGATGGCATGCTGGCCATCCCCATCCCTCTTTGTTGGTCCAGTTGCCCCTGCATGCTCTCCACAGCCTTCCTTAGGCTCGACAACTCATCAAGAGATGCCCCCTAGCTCGGAGGTTATTCGGCGAGCAAAGGTACTGGCATTTCTGCTTGTTGCAGTCCCTCACTTGGAGTGGGCATTTCCTGGAGTTGTTTCCTAGGGTTGTTCGCTGCATTTGGCCCTAGGCACCTAAAAAAGCTGACTGCGATAATCTTTCGTGTACTGATGGATGAGGCTGCTCGAAAGTTGCCCGCCCATCTCTTGCTCCCTGGCGAGCAGCTTCTTTTTGGAGTTGGGGTTGACCAAGTCTGTCCTGTGCACTGGAGCGAGTTGTTCCATGGCTGGAAATTATTGTTCGCCCATGTGCAGACTCAGCTTGACCCTCTGCTTGGTCGGCTACTTTGGCTTTGCCCTTATCACGCCGGGCTTGGGCACTATTCAACTCATGTTGCTCGCCCGTATTTGACCTGGCTCTTACAACTTCCAATGGTCTAGTCTTAGATCTTGCTTGTGAGGGTCTATTTTGTTCTTGCTGCCTCTGGATGGTTTGGAGAACAGCAATGGTTTTAGCCAGTTCATTAGGGTTGCTTGCCAAAGCCTCCAATTCTGGTGGAATGTTATGGTCTACGGCCGTAAGTCTTGACCTGTTCACATGTCTAGGATCACGGACTTGGTGGCCAACTAACGAAGCTCGAGTGGGAAAAGCTCTCCTCGATTGACGTGAAACGTGTGTTTCTTTAGATTGAGGCGTCCTGATTTGAATTATCTTCTTAATCTTTGAGTCTTCAAATTTAATATTGAAGAACACCAAGAACACTAAGAACATCTTTGTTTGAATCTTCAAGAATTTCTTGAGGATTTCTTCAAATCTTCAAGTTTTTAAACCTGAAGGTCTTGATTAATCACACTTAACCGGAGGTTCGACCCCTTACTCTAGCGCCAATTTGTTGATGATCGTTTCTAATCACAAGGATTGGTGGCTGTTTTTACTCGTCAATTAGATCATCAAGCAATTACGTGTGATTGATCACTAATTGTTGGTCCCACTAGATAGATTAATTGCAGAAGCTTTTAAAGGTTATATCTTTTAACAAGATCTTTTATAAGAGCACAATAATTAAAACAAGATAGAATTGAATAAAGCAGTAAATGGACCGGATTTATAGTTGTTCGGATTATAATATCCTACGTCCACTCTCCCTTTTGTCAAAGGGGTCTCACTAACCAACCAACAACCAACTTGCGTACTGGAATTATGAAGTACCAGTTCCTTCTTACAAACCCTTTAGATCTAACTTCGATCTAAAGTCTACAGCCTTCAACCTTGTCTTAGAGATGAACAGGTTGAGATCCAACTACTCCTTTAAGAGTATATATGAAATATGAACAATAAGAGTGCTAAGAGTGATAGAACAAAGGCTTGGAATATGACTTCTTGCGCATGAGAATCTAGAGCCTTTCTTTGAGTCTGCACTCTTGTATTTATAGAGGTGATTAGGGTTTAGTCGTTGGAGAGCTAATCTAATCAAATCTCTATTTAAGGAAGCTTCCAATCAATCAATTCCCTAATTGATTGATTGGGTTGGTGGGATCCTTGGATTGATTGACTTCAAAACTTCCAATCCGATATTGTTGACTTGATTTAAATCACCAACGGTCAAATGCTTCTAATGCCTAACTCTGGTTCTCTCCAGAGAAGGTAAGACCAGACACCAGGCAACCTCATTGTCTTCTGGTCCAGAGTTGGTTAAGAAACAGATTACTCAGGAGAATTAGGAGATGATTCTGAGCATCTTGTATTTCACCAGACTCGTCTGGTCCGGACTCGTCTGGTCTGGGAAAGGTTCTCTGCCTCTGGTCAGTCTCATCTGGTGAAGTCTTCTGGTGGAGTCCTCTGGTGAAGTCTTCTGGTGGAGTCCTCTGGTGAAGTCCTCTGGTGAAGTCCTCTGGAAGGTCTTCTGGTAGGTCTTCTGGTGACTCTTCTGATGAAGTCTTCTGGTCTGGCAGTTCCCCCTAGACTAAGTCCTAATCTAGTTTCTCATCTGGCTAACAGGTCCAGATGGTCCTATTACATCTTCTGGTTTATTTTAACTCATCAAACCTAACAACTTTTATCCTAACACTAATGTAATTAGTGAATATGGAAGTTTGGGTTCGGGTTAAATTAAAACTTATATTGATTACATAATTAATATGTATGTAAGATAATCAAGTTGTTTTGGATATATAATCGAAGTCTGGACGTGTATGTGAATTTGTGCTTATTTTATTAGCTGGAAAAATATAAGTATTTATAGAAGTCTGCCTAGCAGGAGGTGTACATGACCTTTGACCTCCCTAGTGTGCATGTATGACACTTGGGCTTTGATTAGTTTGACCTTATCTAAACTAAATTCTATCCTTCTACGCTGGACTTGCTCGCAGTCAGGAGCTGCTCGTCTTGTTGGACTTGTCCTCGAGGAGTCTTTAGTTTGATTCTAATGGTCTTTAGTCTTGATGAATTGTAGTTTTGGTATTGTAGCTAGATCTGTTCGATAAGGTGCTGACTGTGCTTGCTAGGATCTCATCCGGGTCCACATGGTCTTCAAACCGAAGTTGCTCGCTTGGTTAATATTGCTCGGCGAGCAAGATCTGCTCGCCCGACACCTTCCAGTTAATCTTGACTTAACTTCATCTTAAACGTGGGTATTTTGGGTTAATCATGATCACCCAAATGGCGATTCTGCTCGCCTATCAACAATGGTCCTGAACAAAGGTCGCCTGATCTCTTCTCTGATGATGAGTACGATGATCTCTGCATCATGGCTGGGGAGGAACCTGAGGTAAATTCCAATCTGAATGTGCTTCTAATTGTTGGGGTTATACGTGAAAATATGCTTTTACTTTGTATAACCTATGTATTAAACACTTATTTATGAGAATAAATCTTTTATCACTATTGCTTTGAATATGTATGAATGTTAAATATTTATTGCAAACCGTTCAATATATAGTATGTGTATATAGTATGTGTTACATTGTAGTTAATATGGTAATACCAGATCATAGAAGATCACATTAATGGTTCCTTGTAACTAAACATACAAATTCACGACCCAGGTGGAATTAAACAATCCGCCGTGAAAGATCGATGTGTAGTTCTCAGATTGGCATGTCTTGACCAAGAGATTGCACTAGCACATTTTGGTATGTGTTGAAGAGGACCTACAATGAGGATAAATTCTTCGGTTTTGAAAGGTGAAGAATTAGACCTCAGTGGTTATTGATTTTTTAATCTCTGTCACTTAAATAGGACTGTGTGTGGTTAATAGTTATTGCTTTGATACATGTCGGGTGAGAATCATCGTGACTTCGAACCTTGTGTTTTGGGCAGTGATATTAATCATACAACAGTTGCTAAGATTAAATACAGAGAAATGTGTGCGAGTATGGCTTGTGTGATTTGTCTCTTGGTGGGCTCAGAAGTTTTATCGTACCAAATCTTGCAAGTGAAAATTAATTTTCCGGTACAGATAATAATGTTGAGTTGTCTTTACTCCAAGACAAAAGAAGTTAATTAGTTTAGAGCTATTCAGAAGCTCAATAAATTAATGGACTAGATAATCTTAAACATGAGAAATAATGACCGAGAACCCATATTATAGTAATATGGATTAAGATGGATAGTGCAATATTAATTTGATAGTGGTATTAATTAATATTTATTGGCTGAATAATATTGGGACTCAATATTGAAATTCAGAAGCCCATTGGAGGTCAAATCTTAATTCTCATAAAGGCCTTCAAGTAGCCCAATAAGTAGCTCAATAATAATAAGGTGATTAATATAAAAGAAAATATAATTGCTGATTTTTCTTTAATATTTTTTAAAATTATGTGTAGAAGATAGAAGAGATTTTCTTGGAAAGATATTATGGAAGATATGTATTCTTGGAATACAAGACTATCTAATAAATTCAAGAAGATCCAAATCTAGTATTTTAATCTTCTAATTTTCGAAAATTGCATATATATTAGAAGGGCGAGATTTTTGTGGAATGTTTTATTAAGGAGAACAGAATATATGGGATATATTCAAGATTTCTTGGAGATCAAGAAAATATTTTTTCCTCCCATATTTCCATGAAAAAAATCGGCTACCCTAGTCCTATATATAGGGGATGATTATTTTATCTCCAGTTTACAAGTTTCATGAGTTGGAAAAACCGAAAGCAATAAATACTTTCTTCCTCCCTTATATTATTAAATTGTTCGTGAGCGCTTACAACCGATGAACGAATAAGGGGAAGAGGGAATACTTGTGAAGGATTTTATGGTTGATAGGATCGTTTCGCTTGTCTCGGTCTTCTTGGTTGGATGTCGCTTCAAGAGGTACGTGTTCATGTAAAACTCCAAGATATTCTGAGATATGATTTTACGTGATTATATTCATTGGCATGAATAATTTGTTGTTGGTTAATTATTATTTGAAATTATTTAGGATTAATTCATGCTAGTAATAATTGGATTTAAATTTGTATTTAAATTTTATCCGGAATAGATCCAGGCACCCCGATTTCCCCAACAACTGGTATCAGAGCCACAGTTTTAGGCTCTAGTCTTTAAATTGGAATTTAGATCGTTAAACATTAAATAGAAATTGGATAGTAGAATTACTAGATCTTTTTTGCAGGTATCCAATGTCATGGTTTTAATATTTTATTTATTCATGCGTATGAATTTTGGTTTTTAATTCGATTCGTCTAAATTCGTTTTTCTCGTGAGAAAATTCACTAATAGATTGGTTGTTTTTTATTTATTTGATTCGATCAATGTAATTAACTAGTCTAGATCTAGGTTTATTTATTTTTTGTAAATAAATTGGAACCGGATCAGAACGAAGATGGAAACGATGAATTAAGAATGACGTACCTGGACGACACATGCATGGACGTGGATCGTGCATGGGAGAGAAACGAGCACAAATGGCATACTTGGGCACACGGTGCGGCACTCCCCGACAGGAACTGCTTGTCCATACCGGGTGGTAAGGCCGCGTGACGCAGCGCAAACGTAGAACGTAAACACAAGAGAAGAAGATGGGTAAAACCCTAATTCAATAATATCAAAATCATCGTTCCAAGATATCATCCAAGAATATAAATACTACCAACTCGGGCAAAATAGGCCCATTAGTTCAAAGTGAAATTTAAATAACAGAATATAAATGAAGCCCAATAAATAATTTAATTGGCGGTCTCTTCTCCATCATTCTCTCCCCCATCGGAACGATTCGCCCTCGAATCGGGATGGGTCTCTTCTCCAGCTACGTACGGAATCAAATGATTGACATTGAACACGTCCGAGGTGCGCATGCCGGGAGGAAGGCGAAGACGGTATGCATTGGGGTTGATCTTCGCAAGAACTTCGACCGGGCCGAATTTACGAGAAGCGAGCTTATTGTACTCATGCGCGGGAAAACGATCTTTGGTCAAGACGGCCCAAACGAGGTCCCCGACCTCAAACTCCACAGGACAGCGTTTGGTGTCCGCATGGTGCTTGTATTTAGCGTTACTCTCCACAAGGCGGGCGTGCGTAGCTGCATGGATGGACTGCAGATCGTACAAAAACTCAGTAGCACGGGCATCCCCGTTAGCACCTGCTGGCAGTTGCATCAGATCGACGGGGCCTCGAGGAACGCGGCCGAACACAATACAGAATGGACAGAATCCCGTGCTTCGGTTGATGGCAGAGTTGTGAGCGAACTCGGCCTAACTTAGACTCATATCCCACGTACGGGTGTTATCGCCAACCAAACAACGGAGTAAATTACCGAGCGGCCGATTCACCACCTCGGTTTGGTCGTCGGTTTGAGGATGGTAAGCGCTACTAAAGTGGAGCTCCGTACCCGCGAAACGCCACAAAGTACGCCAAAAGTGGCTAAGAAAGCGGGTATCTCTATCGGAAACAATGGACATAGGCAGGCCATGCAAGCGGTATACATCATGGAAATATAATTGTGCAACATGTACAACATCCGATGTGCGCTTGCATGGAATGAAGTGCACCATTTTGCTGAAACGATCAACGACAACAAAAATGGAATCGAAACCGCATTGAGTACGAGGCAAGCCAAGGACAAAATCCATGCTCACCGCGAGCCAAGGTCCGTCCGGCACCGGCAAGGGACGGTAGAGACCCGCGTTCGTGGCGGTTCCCTTCGCGAGGTGGCAGGTACGGCAGCGCGCCACATAGCGTCCCACATCCCGTTTCAGTAATGGCCAATAAAAGTGTTCCTCCAGAAGGCCGATGGTGCGATCTCGACCCACGTGACCCGCACCGTGAAGCTCCTGGACCAACCTAAGGCGGAGGCTGGAAGTAGGGATACATAACCGGTTTCCCAAGAATAGAAAGCCATCTGCTAGGGTAAACTTAGACGGAAGGCCATCACGTAAATGAGCAAGGACCCGCGAGAAGTATGGGTCTTCGGCATAGAGCTCTGAGAAGTCATTAAAACCGGGAACGGAGACGCGCATCTCCATGAGAAGTGAAGAACGCCTACTTAGAGCATCAGCAACCCTATTCATAGTCCCAGATTTATGTCGTATCATGAAGTTAAATTGTTGTAGATACGCAGCCCATGATGCGTGGCGAGATGAGATGTTGTCTTGGCTAGTTAAGTATTTCAGGGAGTCGTGATCAGTAAATAGGATGAACTCCCGCTGATGTAAATAATGTCTCCAATGTCGGACGGCTCGAACAACAACGTAAAACTCCACGTCATATGCGGAATAGCGAGAACGAGGACCAGTGAGTTTCTCGCTGAAGAAGGCCACGGGGCGGCCATTCTGACTAAGAACAGCCCCGATGCCCACCTTCGACGCATCGCTATGTAGCTCGAACGGCACAGTGAAGTCCGGAAGAACCAAACTGGGGGCAGACGTGAGCCGTTGTTTAATTGTGTCAAAAGTCGCGGCAGCTTCGGGGGGCCAAGTGAAGACCTTTCCCTTCATGCAATCCGTAATGGGTGCCATGATGGTGCTAAAATGGGAGATGAAACGTCTATAGAATGAAGTCAGGCCGTGAAAGCTACGGACCGCAGTGATAGAAGTGGGGGCAGGCCAATCCCGAATAGCTGCAACTTTAGAATCATCCACAGATATGCCCGAAGCAGATATACAAAATCCCAGGAATATAACAGAAGTAGTAAAAAAGGCACATTTGTGTGGGGCTCCATAGAATTTTTCGGTGCGTAAGATGAGGAGTACCTGACGTAGGTGGTCCGCATGGGCTGTCTCCGAGGGGCTGTAGACAAGAATATCGTCAAAATAAACGACGACACAAGTCCCAATGAGTGGACGTAAAGCTTGGTTCATGACGCGCATGAAGGTGCTCGGTGCATTAGAGAGACCGAAAGGCATAACCAACCACTCAAAAAGGCCTTTCCGTGTCTTAAAGGCCGTCTTCCACTCGTCGCCCGGACGGATTCGAATTTGATGGTACCCACTTCTGAGGTCAAGCTTAGAGAAAACAGTAGAACCACAGAGTTGGTCAAGTAAATCGTCTAAGCGAGGGATAGGAAAATGATACCGCACCGTGATTTTATTAATTGCCCGACTGTCGACACACATGCGCCACGTACCATCTTTCTTTGGTGTGAGTAGGGCCGGAACAGCGCATGAGCTCAGGCTCTCGCGCACCAACCCCCGGGTCAACAAGTCCTCAACTTGACGCCGAAGCTCTTCATGCTCATAAGGACTCATGCGGTAGTGTGGCCTGTTCGGAAGAGAAGCACCCGGAATAAGATCAATCTGGTGTTGAATATCCCACAGAGGCGGAAGGGCTGCGGGTAGTTCATCTGGGAAGACATCCGAAAATTCCTCGAGAAGAGAGGTGGCAGCCCGAGGAACAGTAGCAGGGGGGAAACATCATGTGCAATCAACAAAAATCCTAGAGAGCCGGTGGAAAGCTCTCGCTCGAACTCTACTCGGGAAATGAGTGACACCATTGGGACCACAGGAAGGGCTGGAGAAGGTTTGCACGATGAATGTAGGACAAACTTGGTGCCTTCGAACATGAAAGAGTACGTGTTGAGGAAGCCATCATGCACCACGTGACGGTCGAACTGCCAGGGGCGGCCCAATAACAAGTGACATGCGTCCATTGGCACGACGTCACACCAAATAGAATCCGCATAAATACCACCAACCGAAAAAGGTACCTGAACACGGTCAGTAACAGCAACTCGAGTATTGTGATTCAACCAAGCTAAATTATACGGGTTAGGATAAGAAGACGGCACCAAAGATAACTTACGAACAGCGTCACCCGAAATAACGTTCTCGCAAGCACCAGAGTCAATGATGAACTTACATACCTTACCCATAATTGTGCAAGAAGAGTGAAAGATGCAATTACGTTGGTCCGAAACAGTTACCAATTTAGGCGAGCAAAAGGTACGTTGCAAGACAAGAAGAGGCCCTTCATCACCCTGGAGGTGGGTCGCGTCGGCGGCACCAACAAGGTCCGTATCGACTGCGGGTGGCGAGGCATAAGAGTCCTCAACGTCACCCTCGAGGAGAAGGGCACGTGTACCCCGCGGCTGAGGGCAGGAGGTCATCCGGTGCCCCGGGTCACAACAGTTAAAACAGCGGCCCGGGAAAGATGTACGAGGGCCTATCGCGGGAGGGGGTCGCGGAGTCGAAATGGACGCCGGAGGGGCCTTACCCGCCGGGAAGCCAGGTGCTGGAGGCGGGGGTGTAGTGCGCGTTGGTGCCAAGGGAGGAGGGCCCACGCAACGGGACTGTTGGACCTCCAGGGCCAACGCCTGGTGGTGGGCATCTGCCAAAGACGCCGGATGAAGTAGGTTGATCGTATCCTGGAAACCGACACGAAGTCCACCAATATACCGGGAAACAATCTGGGAGGGCGTTTCACGGTTGTCAATACGGGCCAAAAGTTGGTAGAATTCCATGGTGTAGGCATCTACGGATTTCACACCCTGGCGAAGGTGTTGAAAACGCTGGTACAAAGTAACGTCATAGTTAGCGGGTACGAACTCTTCCGTCATAAGTTCACGCAAAACCTCCCAGTGAGATACCTCTGTCCGACCATCGCGGCGACGGGCGTGTCGGGTGTTACGCCACCAAGCCGCGGCCCGGGAGCGAAAACGCGTCGCCACCAGGGAAACCCGACGATCCGGGGGCACCGCCTTAAAATCCAACAGATCCTCCGCAGTGTAGAACCAGTCCAAGAAGTTATCTGGAGTGCCATCGCCCGTGAACTCTGGAATATCCAGACGGAATCCGGTCTCCCACCTGTTCTCCAGCGGCGGGGGAAGGGGTTGCTGGCGAGGGGGGCGCACCAGCGTGGCGAACGGATTCTCCAGTGTCACGGTATCCTCCTCATCCGTACCAAGAGTCTCCGAAGCGCCGTCGACAGCCGCGGGGGCGGGCTGGGTGTTGCGCCCATCCGTGGTGATATCGTGGACCTTCGCGCACAAGTCCGCTACAGTCGACTGCAAAGCCGCCATGGATTGAGTGACCGTAGTTAGCTATTGACGAAGGGTATTAATCTCCTGAGTATCGTTCTTTTTTGTGGGCATCGTGTGGACCAGGAACTGACTCCGAGTACCAACTGACGCAGCGCAAACATAGAACGTAAACACAAGAGAAGAAGATGGGTAAAACCCTAATTCAATAATATCAAAATCATCGTTCCAAGATATCATCCAAGAATATAAATACTACCAACTCGGGCAAAATAGGCCCATTAGTTCAAACTGAAATTTAAATAACAGAATATAAATGAAGCCCAATAAATAATTTAATTGGCGGTCTCTTCTCCATCACCGCGCGACCCACATGGTGGGTTGTTGCGCACCGGGCCTTCGGCCCATGCGACCATATTTTCGTGCTTGTTTCATTTTATGCACGGTGTCGAACGTCATCTCGACCCCAAGCGAAGGATATTTTTGACGAATTATTATTGTTCGAGCGAGAGCTTTTTGAGATGAACGATGAGAGTTGTTAGGACGATTTCTCGCATCAAGACATGAAGAAAATTAAACCGTGATAATTTGATTTGAGTGCTCCAATGTGTTTTAATTTTTATATTGATGGATGTTTATTTTCGTGCATTTATTATTCGATAATATGTGTTTGTATAATTATTTAATTGTCCTAAGAAAAACCTTACTTTCGAAAAATACTAAGTATGAATTTTATAATTAATCGATAATTTTATTCCGGATAATAAAATTGGATTAATTTTTTTTACCTCCATAATTTATTTATTTGTGAAGTCTTTTTGGAATACATTTCCACCAATGGATCGGCCAGAAAGACGGATTTCACATGAATAAATTCTGAAAGAATGATTGTGGATTATTACTAGTGGTGGTATTGACTCTCCTAACGAATGACTTGCTCAAAGCGAAATAATAATCTTGTATTGAATTATGTTTATTACTTAGGCATAAAAAATCGATATTAACTTACTCCTCAACGGAGTCTCTGTCAATTTTTATGTGGTCAAAGTGGGAGTCAACTATTAATTTTGAATTAAATGTTTGTAATTGTTCTTGTTTGGAACCTGCTTGAATGTGTTTAAATACACAGACCACACTCAACGTGGCATATTTAAACTGTTTTGAGATATCGGCTGATGCATAATTATATTGTTTTAAGGTTTCAATATAATTGATGTGATCGAATTATATGATAATTTCGTATTTTTCTAGATATTAATATGAATGTATGTTTTATTTTCATTTCAACATGTCGCAACCTTTTAATCCATTGTTTAGTATACTTTAAGCTAACAAACTTTCTAGAGAGAATTATGTCGATTGGAAATGTAATTTAAACTTTGTCCTTACTGCACAAAAATACAATTGGGTTATTCATGTTAATAAACTTGGCAAGCCTAATGATAAGTCAAGCAATGGGGAAAAGGTGGTATATGATGATTGGAAGCGTGCCAATGAACACATGAAGCACATAATCTTGACATCTTTGTTTGAAGATTTGAGGTGCATTCATGAAGATATTGAATCCGCTACAGAAATCATGCAAAGCCTTGAAGAGATGTTTTGCATCAGACCTCATGACTGTTCAGTCCACCGCACATGACTTGGTCAAGTTGAAAATGGTGGAGGGAACGCCCATGATGGAGCACATTCTCGAGGTAATGGCATACCTTAACAAGTTGGAAGTACTTAGAGCCGATTTTGATGTCCCTACTCAAGTCAATTTTATACTCCATTCTCTATCGAAAAGCATTGAGCAGTTTCAACTGAATTGTCAGATGAATGAATGGACAAGTCGTTTGTCTGAGCTCTTGCAAGCTTTAGTTTTAGCGGAGGCGATAATGGGGCACCAGTCCACTGCTATGGTGGCTAATGGTCCGTCAATCTCTTCTAGTCCCAAGGAAGGGAAGAAAATGAAGAGAACCAAGGGTCGGATCCAAGCAGATCCAATTGTTGCGAAAGGCAAAGTCAAGGCTAACATCAAAGGGGAAGTTTTTTAACTACGGTAAGAGAAGGACATTGAAGGTCTGCCTGTTCCAAGCTTGAGAGGCTAGGAAAGATAGGTAATTCACACGCAGTAGTCGTTGAAACTTGTGAAGTGGCGTATGCTGCCCATTCGTGGGTAGTGGATACGAGAGTCACTGATCACATTTGTTTCACTTTGTATAGGTTCAAGATAACCCGGTGACATTGCGGAAGTGAGATCCTAATCACACCGGATAATGCTACGAGAGTGGCAGCTGAAGCAGTGGGAGAAGTGTGCCTATCTTTTGAAGATAGAGTTATGGTCTTGAGAGACATTCTTCATGTTCCTAGTTTTAGAAAGAACTCAACCATCGGTTTCTAAATTGTTTTGAATAGATATTTAGTTTCTTTTAATAAGGATGTTATTATTTCTCGAAATGATGAATTTATCTATTCTGAAACATTATTGGATGATCCTTTATACCATTAAGTGTTCACACCACTCACAAATTGAATCTAATAACACATCGACTATTTCGAGTAATAAAGGAAAGCGTTCTTCCAACATGAACGAAACACTTCTATGATATCTTAGATTAGGTCATATAAATCTAATGCAGATACAAAGATTGGTGACAAATGGATCCTTGGAGTCACTTCAAGTTGAGTCATCTCTAACTTGGGAATCCTATTTAGAAGGTAAAATGACCTAGAGGGCATTTGGAGCCAAGGGGAACAGAGCAACCGAAGTGTTATAACTCTTTCATACCGATGTGTGCGGTCCAATGACGATCAAAGCAAGAGGGAAGTATGAGTATTTTATCTCTTGCATTGATGATTACTCGAGATATGGATACATCTACCTTATGATGCATAGGGAAAGGAGTATCAAGTTTCTACAATCTAATTGTGGAGGTGAATACCTCAGCGATGTATTCTTGAACTACCTATCGGGCGAAGGGATTGTATCCCAGTTAACCGCACCAGGAACCCCTCAATAGAACGGTGTAACGGAACAAAGGAACCAGACTCTTTTAGAAATGGTTAGATCCATGATGAGTTATTCAGATCTACCCAAATCGTTTTAGGGTAATACTTTGGAAACGGCAGTTTACATTCTAAACTTAGTATCATCCAAATTGGTACCTAAAATCCCGACAGACTTGTGGACCGGGCAAAAGCCCAGTTTGGGACACATGAGAATCTGGGGGTGTCTGGCATAGGTTCTAGATAAGGAAGCCAGTAAATTGGATCCATGTTCGGAATTAAGGTTGTATATAGGATATCCCATGGGAACGAAAGGGTGTATGTTCTATAGTCCCAAGGATCAAAAGACTGTGATTAGCACACACTTTAAATTCTTGGAGGAAGACTTGAGAGGGCAAACTCCGATACCAAGTATACAAGATGATATACCAATCGTCACACCTACCGGAACCCGATCGTAGTGGGAGGTTTGTTAGACAACCCGAGAGATTCATTGGAATAGGAGAATCTTCAGATTTGATTCCTGGAGATGAATCGGACCCATGGATATACAACGAGGTAATCCAAGACAAAGATACGATATCTTGGCAAACGGCAATGGAAGCCTAGATGGGTTCAATGGATCATAATCAAGTGTGGGTACTGGTCGAACCACCCAGTGGGGTAGAACCCATTGGATGCAAGTGGGTATACAAGAGGAGAAGAGGACCGGAAGGAAGGGTTGAAACCTTCAAGGCTAGGCTAGTGGAAAAATGATATACTCAGAAAAAAGGCATTGATTATGAGGAAACCTTTTTGCATGTAGCTATGCTTAAGTCCATCCGTATTCTCTTGTCGATCGCTGCGCATTTAGATTTTGAGATCTACACTTTTTGCATCCCGTACTTGGAATCAATGTTTTGATCAGGATATAAAATCTTACGGGTTCGATCTAAATGAGTTCGAAAGTTGTGTGTACAAAAGGTATGGCGGAACTGCAATGGTATTCTTAGTACTATATGTAGACGATGTTCTACTCATTGGAGACGATGTAAAGGTGTTGTCAGATGTAAGGGTATGGTTGTCAAATCAGTTTGATATGAAGGACTTAGGGGAAGCCGGTCACATCATTGGGATCAGCTCACTAGAGATCACAAAAAAAGGATGTTGGACTTATCGCAAGCTTCATACATAGACACTGTTTTGAAGCGGTTCAACATGCAAGATTCCAAGAAAGGTTTTGTACCTTTTAGGCACAGAATCCATCTATCCAAAGAAATATGCCCTAAGACGGAATCGGAGATAGATGACATGAAAGACGTCTTGTACGCTTCGGGCATAGGAAGCCTTATGTATGCAATGTTGTGTACGAGACTGGATATATGCTTTAACGCGAGCATGGTGGCAAGATATCAAAGTAACCCCAAGAAAGATCATTAGACTGCAGTTAAATGCATTCTGAAGTTTCTGAAAAGAACTCGTGATTGAATGCTAATTTACCAGCCAGACAGTCTAATTCCCATGGGATACTTGGACTCAGATTTCCAATCATACCTAGACTCTAGAAAATCTACCTCGGGTAGTGTGTTTCACACGGGAGAAAAAACTGTGACATGGAGAAGCGATAAGCAGAAATGCATCATAGATTCGGCCATGGAAGCCGAATAACTAGGTGCTTATGAAGCAGCGAAAGAAGCAGTTAGGCTCAAGAACTTCTTAGTGGACTTGGACGTTGTTCCGAATTTGCCCAGCACAATCACTGTCTATTGTGATAATGCCGGAGCAGTTGCAAATTCAAGGGAACCGAGAGCCTACTAGGCCAGGAAACACATTGAAAAAAAATACCATCTTATACGAGAAATTGTTAAGAGATGAGATATAGAGGTGGCAAAGATCGTGTTGGAGGCCAACCTAGTAGATCCATTCACAAAGGGTCTGCCTCAGAATAAATTCAAGAGACATATGAATGGAACGAGTGTCAAGACCGTTGCCAATTTGCTTTAAGTATAAGTGGGAGAAATATTAGGTTCGTGTAGGTGACATGAGATGTCACGTGATACACAAGATATGTTTTAGTATACTTAAAAGAAGACTTTGAGTATAAGTGGGAGATTGATGGGGTTATACATGAAAATATGTTTTTACTTTGTATAACTTATGTATTAAACACTTTGAGAATAAATCTTTTATCACTATTGCATTGAATATGAATGAATGTTAAATATTTATTGCAAATCATTCAATATATAGTATGTGTTACATTGTAGTTAATGTGGTGATACCAGATCACGGAAGATCACATTAACGGTTTTTTGTAACTAAACGTACAAATTCATGACCCAGGTGGAATTGAACAATCCGCCGTGAAAGGTCGATGTGTAGTTCTCAGATTGCCCTGTCTTGACCAAGATATTGCACTAGCACATTTTGGTATGTGTTGAAGATGACCTACTGCGAGGATAAATTTTTATGATTTGAAAGGTGAAGAATTAGACCTTAGTGGTTATTGATTTCTTAATCTCCGTCACTTAAATAGGACCGTGTGTGGTTAATAGTTATTGCTTTGATACATGTCGGGTGAGAACCATCGTGACTTCGAACCTTATTTTTTGGGCAATGATATTAATCATACGACGGTTGCTAAGATTTAATACGGAAAAATATGTGCAAGTACATCTTGTGTTATTTGTCCCCTTAGTGGGCTCAGAAGTTTTATCGTACCAAATCTTGCAAATTATTTTTCCGGTATGGATATAATGTTGAGTTGTCTTTGCTCAAAGCCACAAGAAGTTAATTAATCTAGAGCTATTTAGAAGCTCAATTAATTAATGGACCAGATAATCTTAAACATGGGAAATAATGACCGGGAGCCCATATTATCGTAATATGGATTAAGATGGATAGTGCAATATTAATTTGATAGTGGTATTAATTAATATTTATGGGCTAAATAATATTGGGGTTCAATATTGAAATTCAGAAGCCCATTGAAGGTCCAATCTTAATTCTCCTAAAGACCCCTCAAGTAGCCCAATAATAATAAGGTGATTAAAATAAAATAAAATATAATTGCTGAGTTTTATTTAATATTTTCGAAAATTATGTATAGGAGAGAAAAGATTTTGTTGATTTTCTTGGAAAAATATTATGGAAGATATGTATTCTTGGAATACAACAGTATCTCATAAATTCAAGAAGATCCAAATCTAGTATTTTAAACTTCTATTTTTCTAAAATTGCATATATATTAGAAGGGTCGGATTTTTGTGGAATATTTTATTATGGATAAAAGAATATATGGGATATATTCAATATTTCTTGGAGATCAAGAAAAGATTTTTTTCCTCCCATATTTCCATGAAAAAATCGGCCACGCTAGTCCTATATATAGGGGATGATTATTTCATCTCCAATTTACGAGATATTTGTGGAATATTTTATTATGGATAAAGAGAATATATGGGATATATTCAATATTTCTTGGAGATCAAGAATATATTTTTTTCCTCCCATATTTCCATGAAAAAATCGGCCACCCTAGTCCTATATATAGGGGATGATTATTTCATCTCCAGTTTACAAGTTCCATGAGTTGGAAAAATCGAAAGCAATGAATATTTTCTTCCTCCCTTATATTATTAAATTGTTCGTGGGCGCTTCCCACCGGCGAATGAATATAGTGAAGAGGGAATATTGAGAAGGCTTTTACGGTTGATAGAATCATTTCGCTTGTCCCAGCCTTCTCAGTTGGACGTCGCTTCAAGAGGTACGTGTTCATGTAAAACTCCAAGATATTCCGCGATAGGATTTTACGTGATTATATTCATTGGCATGAATTATTTGTTGTTGGTTAACTATTATTTGAATTAATTTAGGATTAATTCATGCTAGTAATAATTGGATTTAAATTTATATTTAAATTTCATCCCGAATAGATCTGGGCACCCCGATTTCCCCAACACTAATACTGGTCACAACTAGAGAAATCAATCTTCAGCTCTGTCTTGAGCAATTGATGGTTGACTTCTCCAGGCCGCAGGAAACTAATCATGGCTAAGGAGAATGAGAAACTGACTGCAGAGGTTCAAACACTGACTGACCAGTTGACTCAGTCTGATCTGAAGGAAGCCTCTCAAATAACAAGGCTTATTCAAGAGCTTGACATGGTCAATGTTAAACGTTTTCCTAGAGAGAAGCTTCTCAGAGAACTGGCTGAGGATGAATTAGTCAAGATGAATGAATTGAAGCAGCTTCAAAGTAAGTTTGATGACCTTTTTGCTAGACTTGAAATCCTGAAAAAGAGTGAGGACGCTCTCAAGGAAAATGTAGCAGCAATGAATAAATCCTCAGTGGTTGTGGAGGAAATAAATAGCTGCCAGAAACTTGGGAATGAAAGATCTGGGATTGGTTTTGATTCCAGGAAGTCCTCACAAGGTCATACTCATGTTGCTTCGGTAGCAACACTTAGAGGGTGTTTGTCCAGGCTGGGCCAAGTACAAAGAAGGTTGTGTACAAGGCCCACCAAACTGACAAGGGCAAAGAAACTGTTGAGACAGTCAGGGTAGCCCCAAAGGTTGTGAAGCCAAAACCCAAGGGAAAGGCTAAGCAACCCCAACAGGCCCATGAGAGCTCAGGTCAGGGAACTTCTCAGTGTAAGCATAGGAGGACTCAGGCCAAGAGACCTTAGACTGGCCAACAAAGGTATTATCATGCTTGGCAATACCATCAGGGAATGCCAAATGTGATAGTACCTCCATGGTTTTGGCAACCTGAAGCCTATAACTATTTTCCAGTCCCACACTTGCCTAGGGGGAATAGAAAACAGGGCCCGAGTGAGACAAGCCCCAAGGCCTGCTGCACCTAGGCCTAGGAGAAACAAGAAGCCTGCCCCAAGGTCAAACACTGAGGCTCTTGTGCCTCCTAAGCCTGACACTCATGCACCATCTTCTTATAAGGCAAAGAAGAAGAAAGTTGTGTATGTCGATGTGAATGGGAGACAAATCTACTCCTCTGAGGCAATCAGGGTGATCAAGCAGATTTGGGTCCCGAAAGGTACAGCTGACATGATAGGACCCAACACCCAATGGGTACCTGAAGCCTAATTTTGTTTCAGGCAGCTGTGGGCTACAAGAAGAAGAAGGATGATTCAATCAGGGTTGTTTGGTACTTAGACAACGAATGCTCAAGACACATGACATGGTCAAAGAATCTCCTTCAGGACTTCATAGCCAAATATGGCCCACAGGTAACTTTTGGAGATAACTCTAAAGGTTTAACCAAAGGTCTTGGTACTCTTGTGATAGGTACAGTGGGGGTGAAAAATGTGTCCTATGTGGAAGGACTTGTAATACCCCGTCCCGTTCTGTGCCCCTTTTTCTTAATTAGAAGCCTTATTTTATTTTCTCTTCTTTATTTCTTTTAATTTTAATTATTTTTGTGTGCTATTTGTGTATTTAAAAATACATACCCTTTTTATAAAATTCCTAAATTCGAAGAAAGAGAACGAATTCTTTCAAACGAATAAAGGACTACGAGAAATTAATTATTCAAATTAAATTAAGGATTTCGATCCGTTTAATTTATTGAGAGAAATCAAAATACAATAAAATATTACTTGAGTTTTAAAACTGTATTAATTTCTGAATCGGGATTACACGCGTGAACCAAACAATCCCTGAACCGTATCATTTGGGAACGAAAATATTGTTTTTGGATAAGAATTTGAGGAGTAGATAAGTTTTGAAAGGAATTGGTATAAAAAGGAAAAAGCCAAAATTCTTCTCATTTCATTTCATTTTTCCTCACGCACAACTTTCTCTTTCCTCTCTCACAATTTCTTCTCTGCTTCTTTTTTTCCTATCAACTCACGCCTCCTTCAATTTCTCCGGCCGACGAAGCGAGCTCCGCCTCCCTCCTCCTCTGAGCTCTCGCCACCGTCGCCTCGCCGAAGCAGACCACGGCCCAGCCCGGCGCCACCGCCACCTCTTGCCGACGTTGCGCCTCCCGCGAGCGCCATCGCCGCTGGAGTTCCGCCCAGTCGCGCCGAAGTTCCGTCCAGCCACCCCTCGCCGAGCATGCCACCGCGACGAAGCCCAGGCCGCCGCCGTCGCGCTCACTCCCCCTCTTCGTCGCGCTCTCTCTCGCTCTCCCGCCGCCTTAGCCGAAGCGCCACCGCCTCCTCGAAGTCGTCGCCGCCTCCTCCTCAAACTCCAGTGAGTTGAATTTCTTCTTTTATTGTTCGAATTTCATTCCGTTTAAATTCGATTTCGAACATCGGTTATTCCAATTTCTAACCGAAGCCTTATTTTTCGTTATTTTCTGTTCAATTTTGACGCCGTTGAACCGGTTGCTATTGCCAAATTTCTGGAATTTCCAACCGACGCCGTTAGGCTGTCCAATTTCATTTTCCGAATTCCCGAACAACGCCGTAAGGCTGCCCAAATTTCGTGAACAATTTCCGGATTTCAAAACGACGCCGTTAGGCCGCCCGTTTAACGTCTCAAACTGAAGCTCGTAAGGTTTCTATCTCCGTTTTTCATCTTGGGTAGATTTTGGGTTAGATTGTTAATTGTTAGAAGCTTCGGACAAAGGAGGAGAAAACTTACTGTTAATTTGTAGATTAGATGTTTAGTATTAGTTATTAACTTATTTAGTATTATTGTTTTGTTTCACTTGTATCACTCTTTAGAAGTGAGATTTTGGATAGTTGTTTCTTTGTTTTATTTCTTTCACAAACCATGAGATTGGAATTTTTTAGTTTAGTGTTTAGTAATAGTGGTTGGATGTTGAAGTATTACTGTTTTAGATGTATGCTATTAATGACTTAGAGGACTAGTATTATTCTTATGAATGTTTAGTATCATTGTTTTAGTATTATGATGATATTAGCAAAATCCTATAGTATCCTTGTTTTGATGTTTTTCAAGGATAAAAACACTTTTGAATAAATTTCGTAAACAAAGGGAAATTCGTCTTCACCTCGTACCCCTGTTAGAATTTTAGAAAACACAAAATAAAGTCTTTTAATAAGTTTAGAAAAGAATAGTTTTATATTCATTTTTTCGTTTAAAAAACAAGAAATAGAATTCTTAAGGAAGAATAACCTTTTCTTTAATTTTATTAAGTAACAATCTTATTTTTCTAAGTATTTTTTTCCAAGTTTAATAATTATATTTTTCCTTAAAGGGCCTTTTGAGAACACCACCAAATTCAGTAAATACACCCCCTGTAACACCACCAAATTCAGTAAATACACCCTCTGTTACACCACTAAATTCAGTAAATACACCCTCTGTTACACCACTAAATTCAGTAAATACACCCCCTGTTGCATCACTGAATTTAGTAAATACACTCCCCTGATACACCTCCTCTTAAAAAGGGGTGTACTTATCAATTTGAAATCAACCTTTGAAAACTTTAGTTTTCAATAGTTTTCTGAAGACAACGACCTACTCAAATCCTCGAGTTTCGCACTCTTAAGCTTTTCAAATTCAAAAGTCAATCTTTTAATCGAAATACTCCTTATTAGGATTCTGTACCTTTCGAAACACGCACGAAGGACTCGACTGTCTGCCTACCCAATATTCCCGGAACTCAGAACAATCAGGTGGGTGATGATCTGTTGATTGATCTGCTAATAATAACGTCGTGCCGGTATTTCCTGAACTCGATTAAATCAAATCAAAAATATCTAATCCAACATAAATGTAACACCTATCTATATAACTGTTTGGATTATGTGATATAACTATATATGTTATATAATGCCTGTTGTTTTGTAAATCGATCACCACTGCATGAGTAAACACCTTACGTGAGCATGAATCAGTTCAGTTGTCAGTCAAGTATTATTCTTTGTAAAGTTTATTGAGTCAGTTTTGTGGAAAGTCAGTATGTACGGAGTCGGGATCGAGTTTTAAATCCGACCTCCGGGGCTGCTGTCGGGGACGCCCTCGGAATCAAGGTTGTTGATCAAGTAGATCTGGTCCCCGGTCAGCTGTCGTTTGACGCACTGGGAAGAAGGCCATTGATACTTGCTTATTTTGAGGGATCTTATAAGGTTGGATGATGTGAGCTTGTGTGGTTGGATGAAGTAAGTTTTGGTTGGAGTTGAAAAGAGTAACTTTGTTGATTTGTTGGAGTTGAAAATAGTAACTTTGTTGGAAGTGGAACGATCGTACGTTTATGGTTTGTCAGTTTGTGATAATGTGTGATATGACTTTGGGCTTTGCCCTAATGTGAACCAACTTGTGCTATTTCAATTATATCATGCGAAATATGCTTAATTATCGTTTAAAACTTTATAATCTTTCATATACGTCAACTGTTTAAATAAAATAAGTACTTTATTAATGAGTATAACTTAATATATATTTCGGATTTACCAATCCCATGATGTTGCAATCACCCATAAGTGAGAATTCAATTCTCACGCCCATTTTTCCTAACCCCTTGCAGATTTCAATTACGGGGAGCAAGGACAGTGACACAGAAGACACAAAGTCTCCCTTTTGCTTAAAATATATTATTACTAATACAATGATGCCTATCATTTCTATTTCCCAATAAATGTTATCGCTACTGCCATGCAACACGATACTCTTTCTGTGTGTTTTAAATTATCCAAACTCAGTGTGTATTATTCTGAAGATACAGAACCCTCTATCCATCTTTATATATATATACAAATACACTTACGTTATAATATTACTTCCCACTTATCCGCTGCATGAAACTTCTCTCTCTCAATTCAGTTATATTCCTTTCAAAAATTTTATAATTCGGACTTTTGATCACAATAACACTTCGAATCCGATATAATTAATATATTCTGGGTTCGGGGCGTTACAGGACTGAAGCACACCTGTTGTTAGTGAGTCGGTTCTGTGACAAAGGTTTCAGTGTTAAGTTTTCATCAAATATTTGTTTAGTCAAGAACAAATCAACACTTCAAGTGCTTTTTACAGGTATCAGGAAAGGTAATGTTTATTTAGCTGATTGGAGCAACACAATTAATGAAACTTGTTTCGTTGCTAAAAGCTCTACTGAGCTCAGTTGGTTATGACATAAAAGATTAAACCATCTGAACTTCAAGATTCTTAACAAAATTTCTAGTCTTTCACTTGTTGAAGGTTTACCTAATGAAGTTTTTAGCAAAGATCATGTGTGCAAGGCTTGTCAGAAAGGGAAGCAAGTCAGAGCTACATTAAAGGAGAAAACTACCTTCTCAACTGACAGAGTTCTTCAGCTCTTGCACATGGACTTGTTTGGTCCTGTAACGCCTATGAGTATGAATGGTAGGAAATACACCCTTGTGGTCATTGAAGATTATTCTAGGTATACTTGGGTTATTTTCTTGTTGAATAAGAAGGAAATACTGGTGAAGCTTCCAGAGTTGCTCAGGAGACTCAGCAATGAGCAGAATCAGTCTATAGTCAAGATCAGATCTGACAAGGGCACTGAACTTATAAATTCATATATTTCTAATTTTGTGATAAACTTAGTATTGATCATGAGACTTCTGCAACTAGAACCCCACAACAGAATGGTGTCGCTGAAAAGAGGAACAAGACACTGAAGGAAGCTGCCAGGACTATGTTGGTTGAGTCAGGGTTGCCCTAAAAATTATGGGCTGAGGCAATCAACACTGCCTGCTACACTCAGAACCGTTCTATGTTGAACAAATAACATGCTCAGACCTCATATGAGACATGGAATAAGAGGAAGCCTCGTATCTCTTATTTCCATATATTTGGGTGTAAGTATTTCATCCTCAACAATGGGAAGACCCAATTAAAGGCCTTTGGTAGCAAGTCTGATGAAGAAATATTCTTAGGATATTCTGAAGTTAGTAAAGCTTTCAAAGTCTATATTGTAGGAACCTTGTTGTGGAGGAATCACCACATATTGTGTTTGATAAATCTATTACTGAGCATAGGTCAAGGGTTCTGGATCTTTACTCTGAGGAGGTTACTAGGAGAGTAAAAAGGCTAAGCTTGAAGAATCAACCTGGTCCAATGATCAAGACTGTACAAGTGCCCTGCTGGGATGATGATGAGGATTAGGATGACAACACTTAGGCCGCTCCAAAAGCCAGCACATTAGGGATTGTTGAGCCTCAGAACGAGGAACAGGCTCAACTTGAGGTAAGTACCATCAATGAAGATGCAGTCGCAGTTGAGACAGTCACTGAGTCACCATATCAAGGGAGAACCAATGTCCCTGACATTGAGCTTGTAAATCCCTTCTGTGATGTCTCAGTTCCATTCCCTTCTGTTCATTTTCCTGAATTTATAGAACCTGTAAACACTGACATTACAGGTATTTCAGGAATAACTCCAGCAAGAAGATCATGGCTAGATGATCATCCTACTGACCAGGTCATTGGTAATCCAACTGAGGGAGTCAGGACCCGAAGGTTCCATGGTGAGTGTGTTCTATTCTATTGCTTTCTCTCTGAGCAAGAGCCTCAGAATATAGAAGAAGCTCTCACTGACTCGAACTGGATCATAGCCATGCTAGAGGAGTCGAATCAGTTCACAAAGAATTGGGTTTGAGAACTGGTAGATTGACCTAGGCATCAAGGTGTGATTGGTACCAAGTGGGTCTTCAAGAACAAGAAGGATGTGAATGGAGTTGTAGTAAGGAACAAGGCAAGACTGGTGGCTAAAGGATATTGTCAGTCTGAAGGAATAGACTATGATGAGACCTTTACCCCAGTGGCTAGGCTAGAAGCAATCGGGTTGTTTCTTGCATATGCAACATTCTAGAAGTTCAAGGTGTATCAAATGGATGTGAAGAGTGCTTTCCTCAATGGGATACTTAATGAGGAAGTCTATGTGGAACAACCTCCAGGGTTTGAGGTTGGAGACAAGGTGTACCACCTGAAGAAAACACTCTATGGACTTAAGCAAGCTCCTAGAGCTTGGTATGATACCCTCTCTCAATTCCTGACTGACCATGGGTTCAAGAAGGGGACCATGAATATGACATTGTTCAGGATCACTGAAGGTGATGACATTCTCTTGGTCCAAATATATGTGGATGACATCATATTTGGATCACCAAATCATCAGCTCTGTGAAAAATTCTCTAAGTTGATGACTGGTAAATTTTAGATGTCTATGATGGGTGAGATAAACTTCTTTTTGGGATTGCAAGTCAAGCAAACTGGTCAAGGAGTTTTCATTAATCAGGCCAAGTATACAAGGGACTTAATTCAGAAGTTTGGAGTTCAGAATTGCAATCCAGGTAGGATCCCAATGAACACAAATTGGAAGATAGATCCTGACACTGATGGGGTATCGGTGAATCAGACTGAGTCTAGAGGGCTGATAGGTTCATTATTGTACCTGGCTGCAAGTAGGCTTGACATAACTTTTGCACTTGGTGTATATGCCAGGTATCAGTCTGACCCCAAGAAAAGTCATCTTGAGGCTGCAAAGAGGATATTGAAATATTTGAAGAGAACAACCAACTTAAGACTTTGGTATCCTTCAGATGACAACCTAGAGCTGACAGGACATTCAAATGCTGATTATGGAGGTTGCAGGATTGATAGGAAGGCAACCTCAGGGACATGTCAGTTTTTAGGGAGCAAGTTGATCTCTTGGTTTTCAAAGAAACAGAATTCAGTAGCAACATCCACAACTGAGGCTGAGTATATGGCTGCTGGTAGTTGTTGTGCTCAGATTCTATGGTTGAGACAACAATTGAGAGACTACCAGATGTTTGCAAATGAAGTCCCAATTTATTGTGACAACAATAGTGTTATAGCCATCACTCAGAATCCAGTACTTCACACAAGGTGTAAGCATGTGGATATTAGGCATCACTTCATAAGAGATTATGTGGAGAAGAAGGACATCAGGATGGAGAAGATTCACACTAATAGGCAGAGAGCTGACATCTTGACTAAGCATTTGGCTGAATCAAGGTTTATGGAACTATCAGTGGAGTTAGGCCTCTTAGATCCGGGAGAGCATTCAGTGTAGGATTAAGGGGGAACTCAGGTTCATGGTCATCCTTCACGAGGTATCAGGGTACTTCAATGTTGCCTTGACTGGTATGTACTTCCAACTCTAACTCTGAATATGAATTGTCATCCTGAATTTCTTCACCTCTGAGAATCGCATTAAATGTATTTTGTAAATGCGCGACTTTTGATATTTAAAGCATGCGTGTCAGAGCATATAATGTGAACAATTACTTTTTTGTATAATTGGACCAAATTACATTGGGTACGACTGATGTGATTAAAGCACGATTCACTGAATTAATCCTGGCCCTTAATTTTAAAATCCTTTCAAATTCAGGATTAATCTCAGCCATCCATTAGAGTAAATGTTGAATAAAACATCAAGAGATATCCATTTGAGAATCTTACGTTTTCAAAACCTTTTTGCACTCTGAATTCTCTCTCGATTCAGTTCTTTTGCAAATCGTAATTTTCTCAATCTTAATCTTTCAAACACTCAAATGGCTTCCTCGAACAACGCTTGGAATGTCGACTATGCATCCATAGTCCAGAATAAGCAAGTACACATTGAGCAGGTGATCACCATGGATGGACCTTGCCTAAAGGTGTCGGATATCAGACCAGTGCATGAATGGATCTAAAAGGCTGGGCTAAAGACCTATTTCTCCAGAAATCCCATCTTCATCTTCTAAAGAAGGGTAGTGGAATCGTACATCAAGATGTACTCGATGGAAGATGGCGACCTGATGACAAGGGTAACGGTGAACATCACCACCAGCACTGGCAAGAGGGGTAACCCTATTATTGAGGTGGAGGAGAAGGAGGTGGACCTCCGGAGCTTGATTAGGGAGGTATATGATCTACCTCATATAGGGCCCAACCCCTCACTCTACATGGAGAACAAGGAAGGCCCTTATCTCCAGGAATACACCAAGTCAGGCTCACCTGACTTTCATGCTCGGATGCACAAGGACAAATTCAAGCCCCAGTATCATGCACTGGTGGATATTGTAAGCAAGATTATCATGGGAAATGTAGGGTCCCATGAACAAGTCAGTCGTGATAAGATCAGGATCATGGCTGCTCTAGTTGACAATGCTGAAGTCAACTAGGAGGATTACCTTCTCGATGCACTGACTAAGGAGGCTCAAGAGAAGGTGAAGAGGAACGATACTAAAAAGGAGATCACCATAGAAGGGGTTCTCCACTTTGGAGCCAAACTATCCACTCTCTGCACCAGCATGAACCCTGAGTGGACGTTTGACGATGCTGAGGAGTATCTAAAGGGGAAGGTGATGTTCTCCACTGAAAAGGACACCTACATCATCTTGGGCATGGAGGACCCAAATGCTCCTCCCAAGGGTCAGAAAAGGAAGAATGACCCTAAGAAGAAGAAGCCATTGAAAAGGAGCCTGATTGAGCAGGCGGGTGAGCTCCTGGAAAAAGCGAATGAGGAGACTGATTCTACCGCAGTAGAGGCTGAGAAAGTATAGGAAGCTGAGAGAATAAAGGCTGGAAAGGGGAAAGAAAAGGCAAAGGAGGTGGTTAAGGAGAAGCCTAAGAGTGTCAAACTCAAAGGCGTGGTGATTATAGAACCAATTGTTGAGAAGGAACCCAAGAAGGCTACTCCAGAGCTTGAGGTTTCCAACGATGAGACAATGATAGATGGGGTACTGGTTGCGAAGCCGAGGACTCTACTTCGGCTAAGGAAAAAACATCAGGGTTCGCCTGTACGCTCTATGAAGGTACTGAGCCTAGAGAAGGAGAAGAGCACTGAAGGAAGGGGGAATGAAGACTCTGACTTGACCCGAGTCAGAGAGGTTATCAACTCAGCACTATTACTTCTATCTGAGCCCAATCCAACCAACACTGAACCCAACCCCACACCCTCTAAGCCAACTAACCCCACCACAACTGAGCCTACCCCCAACCCCATTGAACCACAAACATCCATGCCAACACCCTCAGCCTACCCCACCACTGATAAACACCCTAACCCTTCCTCACCAACCTACACACTCAAAGATTCCAAAGCACCCAACCCTAACCCTGAGGAGGAGGAAGATGATGAAGATGTCTCCCTACACCTGTTCGAACATATGATACAGGGAAGGGCAGATGAATGGGTCAACAAATGTTTCCCTGGACTCTACCACTATCCATCTCTTAGAGATCATGTTTCAGATCTCAAGGCCTGGCTGGAGTATAAGCAGGCCAATATGCAAGACCAAAGAATGATGGTGGAGGCCAAAGGCTGGGATTACTGGTGTGAGGAGGAGACCAGGTTGTGCACGTACTTCGGCATCACTAGTTATCTGGAGATTCTTGATGTTGAGGCTTTCAGAGAGCTGGTTGCTAAAATGAAGGTTGTTAAGGGTGGCCCTAGAATATTTTTTGATATTCCTCCCAAAGAGTATTGATGAGGAGGGTGATGATGGAGCTGGTGGTCAGGGCGAGAAGTCAGTGGAGGACTTCGCCACTGAGCTTGATAAGATGAGCTGTGATGGCACGGAGGCCGGAGCTCAAGATGGGAATGTAAAGGAAACTAGGTCCAAGGGTGGACCAGTTCATGAGTCCAACAAGGTTGGATCATCCTGTTGATAGGCGAACAGCCGGGAAATATGAGTAAGATGAAATACATTAAAAAATAATAAGATTAGGAAGTCATTAAGAATAAAAAATCAAAAAGGACGAGCAGCAGGGAATAAAGCCCTAGGAGGCGAGCAGCTGGGTCAAGTGACCAGGTCAGAGGAGGCGAGAAGCTGGTCATTTGGGCATAAAAAAGAGGCGACAAACTGGACTAAGAAGGATGAAAGAAAAGTAACAAGAGGCGAGCAAGAGGGCACCTCGGAAGACCATCAGAAATCCCAATAATTGGGCATTACATTAGGGACAAACAAGTGCTTTAACACTTGTCATTGTGTAAAGATGTAATAGCTTAAGGATATAACAAGTGTCTTACCACTTGTCACATTGTAAATGAAGGTAATTAAGAAGGTGACACCTCCTACTTGCTTGTACTATTATAAATACCCCTTCATGGGATAATAAGAGGAAGTTAGTTAATTCAAAAACAAGTCAAACTCTTGCAAATTTTCTCCCCAACATTTCCTTGAAGAAATCTAGCTTTAATCCTTGATTTAATTCTTGTTTGATGATCTTCTTAGCATAGAAACAGCCACTAATCATCTTATCCGAGCTAAGATCATCAACAATTGGCGATAGAAGGAGGGTTCGAACCTCCGTTAGTTGAAGATTTGAAGAATCTTTGTGAAAAGTCGCCGGAATCTGCAAAAATCCGGCAACAGGTCACCGGAAACTGGGTTTGTAGGTATTGGTAGGTGTTTGTGAGGTGTTGTGTTTGAAGATTTAAAGACTTGAATGTATGCATGTATGAACAAGGGTTGTGACAAGCTAAATTCATACATGCAAGGCTAGTTGTTCTTAAATCCACATTCATAAACACAAAGACTTTCATCAAAGGACATTTTGATATCCAAAAATGACAAGATCACAAGAACCACAAGAATCGAGCACGCATCCGGCTAGTAAGTCCCAAACTAGGGTATCATCAACGGGTGATCATGCACGAATGGTGCAGACAATGTCTCGACGAAATGCCCAAGTCACTATTGATATGCTTCCCCCGGAAGTGGAGGCTTTGGCCCAGAATCCGGAGGAATTGGCGAAAACAATCGCCGTTTTGCAATCCTTACAACGGCGACAGGAAGCCGCTGGACCATCAAGAGCCCGGGAGGCAAGCAACCGGGCAGCAGGGAATAGATCATCTAAGACCCCAGAGGCGAGCAACCGGGCACCGGAGCGAAGAGCTAGGCAACGAAAGGATATAAGGATAGAGGAAATTGACAGTGAACAAGCAAGGAGGGCCAAGGGCAAAGCTCCAATTAGTGAACGACTAGGAAGCCGAGGAGAGTCTACTCCAGGTGGCAACAAGGAGTCAAGCAGCAGGGAAACAAGGAATCGGAGTCACGAAGAATACAGGAAAGAAAGCTCTCAAAGAAGTGAGGAGCGGGCACACCCTGCTGCTCGCACCTCGGTCCACGATAGGCTCAGAAGGTTAGCTTTTGGCCGCTTGGGTCCAAATGGGGCAAGCAACGTGGTCCGGTGGATCACACAGGAGAAATGTCCCGTTAGTAAGGGACTGCATCGTGAGGAAGGCCCTGAACCAAACCACGATGAACAACCTTCTAACGGAGGAGCGCCTCCAAACGAGTGGCTTGACCTCAAAAAGACAATTGAGGAAATGAAAAAATAGTTAGATGCCCAAAATGGCGGAGGGCCCACAGTACTTCCATCATCACCATTGTCCCCTGCAATATTGAATGCACAGGTTCAAAAGAAAGTGCAGTTCCCAGCTGTTAGCCTATACGAAGGAAATTCGGACCCGAAAGTACATTTATCTAAGTACACTGATTACATGATCTCAGTGGAGGCATCTGACGCGACACAATGTCATAATTTCCAATTAACTCTTGGTGATGGCCCCCACATATGGTTTTCCGCACTCGCCCCAGGTTCCATAAATTCGTTCATGCAACTTAGCAAGAAATTCATGTCGCACTTTTCGACAGTCGGATCTTACCTCACGCAAAGACATAGACTTGCGAATCTAAAACAAGGAGATGAAGAATCCGATCGGGCTTTTCTTGAAAGGTTTGATAAAGTCCTGCTGGAAGGAGAAATGGTGAGTGAAGACACCAAAATCGTGGCAGTGATGGCAGGACTCAAGAAAGGAACAGACTTATGGAAAGAGATGCACCTAGCTTTTCCCAAGATATATTCCGAGTTTAGACATAAAGCTGGCATATACATTTCAATGCAAGAAACCTTACAGAAGGATTTGGGAGATAAAACCGATACTAAAAAATCAGGGAAGAAGTCAGGAGGAGAGTACAAGGCTCCCAAAAATATGAAAGCCTTTAGTGAAGGTTCCGAGTTGAAAGAGAAGTTGCACCATGTCCTATCCACATCAATAGAGGTTGTATACAACAACCTGAAGGATAAGGATGTGCTGTCAAAACCCCGGAAGATACGGCAGGAATGAGAAAAGTTGAATCCCAACAAGTACTGCGCGTATCATCAAAATATAGGCCATTTCACAAGTGAATGTCAGGACCTCTTGAAACAACTGTGGAGATTTTACGAAGAAGGGAAGTTATCAGAGTTCGTGAAGAGGCAACCAGGCAAGAGGCCCAGAATGTCAGTTCCATCTAGCTCGGAAGATGATGAAGAGGACGAGCAGCCGAGCAGGATGGACAAGAAGGGTAAAAAAGCATTCACGGCACCAGCGAAACCTGTCCGATAAATCTTAATGCTTGAATCAGCCGGACCAGTAGGAGGTTGCTTGGACGGAAGACCTCCAATGTCCAAGAGAAGAAGAAAGGCAGACTTAAGAGTCGTGGCCCAAGTCAGAGAAGTTGGAGTGAACCAAGCTACTAAGAAGACAGGTGACTTGGTGTTTTCTGAAAAGGAACTAGATGGAATACTCACCCTACATAACGACTCACTGGTCATCTGTGCTAACATCATGGGGATCCGATTCCACCGCCTGCTTGTGGACACCGGCTTCTACACAAATATCATATTTTAAAGCACACTAGATCAGTTAGGTGATTGTGATGAGTATGTAAAGGAAAGCGACCATAAGATAGTAGGGTTCGGAGATGCTATAATCGTTCCCTTAGGTTTAGTTATGTTGCCGATCGAGCTTGTATCGACCGAGAATCCCGATAGGAGACTGACTAGAATGATAGAGTTCTTAGTTGTAAATCAACAGTCTGCCTACAACGGGTTTCTCGGTCGACCTTTTATGAATGAATTCAAAGCGGCTGTTTCAACGTACTACTATTGTCTTAAATTTCCAACTTCGAAAGGTTCAGGTACGGTTAAAGGTAACCAAAAGAAAGCTCGGGAATGCCTTCTGCAACTTCAACCTAACAACAACAGAGTATCCATCATGGACGAATAGCCGGGCAGTAGGGCTGAAGATGAACCCTCCATATTGGATGAAATCATGGAGTCCATCGACACAGAAATGATGGAGGTGGACGACCAGCAGGCCGAGGACGAGCAGGAGGGCTCCGGCGAGCAACAGGGAAGAGAGGCTGTACCCAGAATAAATCAAGTTGAAGATATAGAGCCAAGTTTGGAAGCGAAACCAATGATCGAGGATGAGATTAACCTAGAGGGGCCCATTATTGATCCGCGTTGGAAAAATTAGAAAAGAAGAGCAACCCCGGTTGAGGAGCTGGAAACAATAAGAGTCGATCTGAATCGAGAAGACTTGGAATTATTCATTGGATCTGAGCTCCCTGAGCCATACAGATCCAGAATGAAAGAATTCCTCAAGTCTAATCTCGACGTATTCACATGGTCGCATGCTGATATGGTAGGCATCAGCCCTGAGCATGCCTGTCATAAGCTGAATATTGATCCAACTAAAAAACCGGTAAAACAAAAAAGAAGGAAGTTCGGGCCTGACAAATATGAAGCATTGGATGTTGAAGTAAAAAAGCTACTTGATAATGATCTTATCAAGGAAGCCTTATGTCCGTGATGGGTAGCAAATCCAGTATTAGTGAAGAAACCAAACGACACGTGGAGGTTGTGCATCGACTTCACAGACCTGAATGTCGGTTGCCCTGAGGATAACTTCCCACTGCCTCACATTGATCAGTTGGTGGATAATACGACAGGACATGAACTCCTTACCTTCATAGACGCATTCGTAGGTTACCACCAAATACCGATGCACCCGGACGACCAGGAAAACACAACATTTTACACCAACAAGAATTTACTATGTTGGAAAAGGATGTTGTTCGGGTTGATCAACACAGGAGCCACGTACCAGAGACTCGTCAACAAAATGTTCGATGAACATATTGGCAGAATGATGGAAGTGTACGTGGACGATATAGTCATAAAAAGCCTAAAAAGGGAAGATCATTTGGAACACCTGACACAAGCATTTGAAATACTTCGGGCATACAACATGAAACTGAACCCGAAGAAAAGCAGCTTTGGGGTTCACTCGGGAAAGTTCCTTGGGCACCTAGTCAGTCAGCGAGGCATTGAAGCGAATCCATCAAAAGTCAAAGCGATCATGGACATGCAACCACCAAGGTCCATAAGGGAGGTTCAACGACTAACCGGATGCTTGGCAGCGTTGAATAGATTCATCTCAAGATCTGGAGATAAGTGTCGACCTTTCTTCAACGCTATCAAGAAAGGGCAGTTCCAATGGACAAGCAGTTGTCAACAAGCATTCAAGCAATTAAAGGAATATCTAAGTGATACCAAGATTCTATCAAAGCCTGTCTCAGGTGAGAAACTGTACCTGTAGCTAGCTGCGTCAGAAGTGGCAATCAACTCGGTCCTAGTTCGGGTAGAAGGAAAATTCCATTTACCGATCTACTATGTAAGTCAGGCTCTACATGAGGTAGAGATCAAATATTCGCCCATGAAAAAGTTTTCATACGCACTAGTGATGAGCGTGAGGAAGCCAAGACCTTATTTCTTTGATCATCAAGTAGAAGTCTTAACAATATTCCCACTAAGACAAATTTTGCAAAGGCCTGACACTGCTGGTTGCCTCCTCAAGTGGTCCATGGAAATAAGCCAGTTCGAAATATCTTATGCACATCGAACAGCGATCAAGGGACAAGTGTTAGCTGACTTCATTGTCGAATTAACCTTCCCTCAAGATCTGACGAGAGGTCATAACCATGCTTGGCACATGTATGTGGACGGATCATCAAATAACACAGCAGCGGGAGTCGGGATAGTGCTGATCAGCCCAGATAGGCAAGTGTTCACTTCAGCAATCAGGTTTAAATTCATGGCAACAAACAACGAAGCTGAGTACGAAGCATTGATAGCCGAACTACAACTGGCACTGGCTGTGGGGGTTCGAAGAGTCCAAATTTATGGAGATTCTCAGCTAATAGTCAACCAAGTCCATGAGGAGTACGAAGCTAAATATGAAAACATGGCCCTGTATCAAAAAAGTTTTGCTCACCTAGCTTCACTCTTCGAGCAAATTTATATTGAACAAATGCCAAGGGACAACAAAGCACAAGCAGACATACTTTCTCGCTTGGCTACTAGCACGGGACCAGCAGAACTTTCACAAGTCACAATAACAAAGATTTCTCACCCATCCACCAGTGACTACAAAATCAATCAAATTGAAGAAGAACTGACAGAGGAAGATTGGAGAACACCGATATATAGATATCTCAAAGACAGCAAAGTGCCCGAAGACCCACAAGAAGAAGCTAAGATAGCCAAACGAGCAGCGAGATTTACTATCATGGATAACCAACTTTATAAAAAAGGATTTTCACTGCCCCTATTGAAATGTTTGGCAAGGGGGCAAGGCCAGGAAGTGTTAAAGGAAATACACAAGGGTGTATGTGGAAATCACGCAGGAGGGCGAGCATTGGCATACAAGACGGTAAGACAAGAATACTATTGGCCAACTCTGTTACAAGATGCGATTAAAGTTGCAAAAACATGCCACAGGTGCCAGTTGTTCGCCCCCAATATCCATAAGCCACCAACAGAACTGATTTCAGTAAATAGTCCATTGTCATTTGCAAAGTGGGGGATAGACATCATAGGACCTTTCCCAACGGGAAAGGGGAATGTAAGGTTTACAGTAGTGGCCGTGGACTATTACACAAAATGGGCCGAAGCCGAAGCACTAGTGACAATAACACAAGAAAAAATTATCAGCTTTATCTGGAAAAATATAGTGTGCCGGTTCGGAGTTCCACAAGCAATACTGACGGATAATGGAAAGTAGTTCAAAGGAAAAAAGATAAGAGATTTCTACAAAAAATGGGACATCAAGAAACATTTTTCAACACCCTACCACCCTCAGTCTAATGGCCAAGTCGAGGCAGTTAACAAGATAATCAAGCATATCCTGAAAATCCGTCTAGTGGATAAGAAAGGCAAATGGTCAGAAGAACTGCCGGAGGTACTTTGGGCATACAGAGTATCATACAGGACAAGCACCAGGGAAACACCGTTCGCTATGGCATTCGGTACCGAAGTGGTTATACCTGTAGAGCTCAAGGTACCAACTAAGAGAATAACCGAATTTGATGAACAAGAAAACAACAAAGCACTGGCTACAGAAATGGATCTGATTGACGAAAAAAGAGTCTCAGCGGAAATAAAAAATGAAATATACAAGAGAAGGATCGCGAAATATTACAATTCGCAAGTGAAAAACAGAGAATTTGAAGTCGGAGATCTAGTACTCCGAAAGGTTCTAGCACCGCCACCAGGAGTATTTGGACCGACTTGGGAGGGCCCATTCAAGGTAACCCACAAGTGGTACAACGGCACATATGATCTCGAAGACATGAAAGGCAACTCGGCCCAATACACCTGGAACACAACTTTATTGATAAAATATTATCAGTAGTTAGGAAACCGATGTAAAATTCTCTATATAGACTAGTAAAACCATCATTTGTATTATTGTAAGGTTGATAAAGTTTTCAAACTTTTTTAGCAAAATTTTGTAAATATGATTGTTCGATGTATTACGCGTTTAAAAAGACAAAGAGGCATCAAAGCCCAGTTGTTCGCCTAAAGAGAAGAGCTGCTCGCCAAAGACAGTCAAGTGTTATGACATAAGTCCAGAGGAGGCGAGCAGCAGGACCCCAAAGTCACAGAAACCCAATTGATCGCCCCCGTAACACAAAGTTGCTCGCCCCAAGGCTAAATGCACTTAAACACAAATATAGCAAGTGGCGAGCAACACCCCATAAAGAGGATAAAGCAAAGGTCAAGTTCTTAAAGAACCAAATAGACCCATACATGCTCAACATACACAGATTTACAAAGGAAAAGTATTTAACTTTCAATCAGAGAAAGAAATACTTAAGCAAAAATAAATAGGAGGCAAATAAAAGGCAAACAAACAAAATAAAAAGTACTTCATTAAAGATAAAACTTCTGGTACAAGTGCAAAAGGAAAGATTACAATCAACCTACAACATCAACTAAGGAAACAAAAAAGATTTCAAGACTCGGGGGCCGGAGGAGCTGGTGGAGCCGGAAGATCTTCAGCAAGAGGTGGAGGAGCATCCTGGTTGATCGCCACTGGGACCTGCTGCTTGCCGACTGCAGTGGAGGTGCTTGTCTCGCCGAGAGGATTCGGAAAGAGAGGACTTAGAGCATCAAATACGGTGGCATCTCGGTTCACTTCCTCAGTCCTCTCCTTTGGGGCTACGACTCGGACATCATCTTTAAAGATGTCCAAGTTGACCCCCATCTCTCCCAAGTTGGCAACTGGGATGTCAAAACCGGCGGCCGGAGGGTTCTCTATGACATAGTCCGTGAAGTCCTTGACGGTACTGGTCATCACATCAAGACCGTTGTTCAAGGCGTACTTCACGGACCTTACGCTATCCACATAAGCACAGATGTATCTGAGATTAGTGTTATCGGTTACATCCTGCACGTACATGGCGTAGGATATAGCTCATTTCTTCTCCTTCTCCAACCGGTCGACATGGACCTACAGAGATTCAACTCTCTCCACCTGACCCACCCGCTCCATCTCCAAAACCTGTAAGCGCTCAGTAGCAACACTGAAGTCCAACTTTAACTTCTCTGAGGCATTGAAAGCAACCCTCTCTCGATCTTCGGATGCCTTCAGATCCCGCTCCCAGGAGTGTTTGGCCCTCTCAAAGTCAGCTTCCAGTTTGGTCAACTCCTCTTCTTTCTTCTTCAGTTGAGTGTCCTTCTCCGCTTCAAGCTACTCAATTCTGTGGCCCAGGCCCCGATTTATCCGCTCGAGTTCGATTGCTTGATCAAGGACTCTCTGGGCAGAGATGACCTGGTGGCTCGCGTTATAGCTCAGGAGGCGGGCGTTGTCACTCAGACTTTGATTCTGAAGAATCTCTTCATCCGTCTTTGTCCAGGAGCGAGGGACAAACTCTGTAGCCCGCCGGACGTGCGAGTCCTTGATTTCGTGATAAGCGGAGGCATATTTGACACAGCTGGCTTGGTGGAGCACCTTGGCCCGCCCGGGGTAGTCTTCCTTCTTGTACCTACACAAAAGGAAACAGTTAGCTAACAGGTGTGAGGGGGCGAGCAGCTGGGCAAAGAGGAAGATACTTACTCCCTTAGCTTAACAGGGTCATATCCAAGGTAAGAGCTATCAGAGGAGGAGCTCCTTCCCCGTGCGGTGACCATAGCGCCAACAACCTGTTGCTCGGTTACCTCCTCCACCGGCGAGGAGCGAGCAGCTGACCTGCTCGCCTGTGAGGGGCCTTGTCCCCTAGCTCGTTTAGAGCGATCATCTTCTTTCCGGGGGGCAGTCTCCTTCGTCAGCCTTTTCTTTCCCCGGGTATCTCTAGGAGGCGAAGAGCGAGGAGGGGGGCGAGGAGCAGGGGCAGGCACTTGGGGAGCTTCTTTCTCATCATGCGCTTCCGCCCTCAATTTAATCAGAGAGGTGCAAGGGTCGAACTTCTTCTTCTTGGATGGTTGGTTGGCCGCCATTTGCTTCACTCGGCGAGCAAGAAGATGGTAACTTTTTGGGATTTGCGGAATGGCTACCGTTACCCTTTGAGCTGAAAACAAAAAATATAAGTCAAAGATAAGCAGCATAAGGGCGGCGACCAACAGGTAAGGAGCGATCAACAGGTCAAGAATAACGATAATAAGTAAAACAAAGCACGTGAAGAGAGTTACCTTCGGGAATATCAGCCTGAGCCTCTAGGTGGTGGGCACTTGTGGTAACTAAGGTAAGCTTACGACACTGCGCTTGAGAAAGATGGCTGATACTGCGATCCTTTACGTCTCGCAAAGAAATCAAGGCAAGAACGTATGGGAATTCCTCTCTCAACTCGGGACACCCCCACTTCAGAATACACAGACCTGCAAAACAGGGAGAGAGATTAAAATTAGTTCACCCCAGAAATGATGAGCTAAGAAACGAAACCTACGCCGAATTTCCCCAAAGTGTGTAGGGGAGTTTATACGCCCCGGTCCTCATGAAAAATCAGAAGACGCCCGCTAGTCACCGCCGATGAAGAAAAATTGTTTGTGCCAGCTTTTAACCTTGTTGGGCACCCCCTCGATTAACTTCACACCGCTGCGGGCCTTGATATAATACCATCCTAGCCCCTCTTCATTGACGGCTGAAGTGATGGTCATCGCATAGTGGATTTCCACAGTGCTAATTTTATTTTTATAACCCTCCAACCCGAAGAGAGTTATAAAGGCCAGCAGATTGCTCCACCCGTTTGGAGTGATCTGGGTTATGGCTAAGTTAGTATCTTCCAAAAATCGCCTGATTATTAGGTGCAGGGGCAAGGGGAATCCCGTGTTGAGAACATCCAAGTTGATGGCAGTACACCCAGGGGGCGGATTGTCAGCAGTCTCCCCTTTCTGCGGAGCGTATAAGTGGATGTCGTACGGGATGTGGTAAGAAGAGCGGATCCGGGCCAAGTAATCCTCTGTGACTACGCTCGCCACTTTGCTTGCCGTATACGAGGATTCCTGAGCTTCCATAGTAGGCCTTGGCAGAGTAGGGAAAGAATTATGATATCGATTGGCGTAATCAATCCACTTTTGCCTCCAAATCACAGCTTTTGGGATAAGAGACCGGGAGTCGGTCTTGAAATAGGAAAATTGATCTCCCGAAGAAATTCCCAAGTTACACCCAGCTGGTCGCCTCCAGAGGGAGCCACCTGCTCGCTAGGGACCTGTTGCCCGCTGCTCGCTCCCGTGTCTCCAGGAAGACTCATCTCCTCGATCTCGGCGGCAACCTCAGCGGAGTCTTCACCCAAATCTAAGGACGTTCCTTCTCTCGGCGAGGAGTGAGCAACAGGGCCCTGGACGTCTTGCTCGCCTGAACTCTCTACAGTATAGAAATTGTCAAGGGAGCGAGCAACATAACTTGCCTCGAAACCCGTATCTTCATCAATGAGTAAGGTCCTAGAATTTTGCACAATTGCTCGCCGAAGTGAGCGGCGAGGAGTAGGGAGAGACTGTTCATCTTCCATGGGCCTTTTTCCAGGATTCTGGCCAACGAGTTCGATAGATTGTGTATTGCTCGAAGAGGAAGACGCCATTCGAAAAGGGAAATCAAGTAAAAGGAAGAATGCAAGAAGGCGGCAGTAATGGCGGCGCAAATCAACGAAAGTAAACGACAGCGACGGCGCGGTGGCGGTGACACGACGGCGATGGCAGCAGCGATGGAAAAATGAAAAAAAAATTGCAAGAAAAAGCGCAAAATTGAAAGCACAATGTAATACAAAGATTAAGAAACCGAGAAATTCACCTTTTGATTTGAAGAAATCAACCAAGAGAAGAAGAAATCGAAAGGAAAGCTTCGGAAATTAAAACAATGGAGGTTTTTTGGTGGAAATCACAAAAAAGAAAGGAAAAGGAAATGAGGAGCTATTTATAAGGATGAATTCGGGAGCGAAAGTGAACGGCGGTGAAGCGCACGCGTGGACGGCGGTGATGTCACCAACCGCCCATGTTGCCTCGTGTTCCGCATCTCGGGAAGCGAAGCGTCACGAGTTCAAGAGGCACTCCCCGCTGGTCGCCTCCAAAGTTCACGCCCAAAAATTCAAATCCCTGTTGCTCGCTCTCGATTAAAAGGTAAAGGACAGGGTCCCTGTTATTCGCTTCCTCTTGTAGGAATATAGCTTAATCTATAGTTTGACAAAAAAGGGTAAAAGTTTATCCTTATATGCCAAACTAGGGGGCATTGTTGATAGGCGAATAGCCGGGAAACGTGATTAAGATGAAATATATTAAAAAATAATAAGATTAGGAAGTCATTAAGAATAAAAAATCAAAAAGGACGAGCAGCAGGGAATAAAGCCCTAGGAGGTGAGTAGCTGGGTCAAGTGACCAGGTCAGAGGAGGCGAGCAGCTGGTCATTTGGGCGTAAAAAAGAGGCAACCAACTGGACTAAGAAGGATGAAAGAGAAGTAACAAGAGGCGAGCAGGCGAGCAAGAGGGCACCTCGGAAGATCATCAGAAATCCTAATAATTAGGCATTACATTAGGGACAAACAAGTGTTTTAACACTTGTCATTGTGTAAAGATGTAATAACTTAAGGATATAACAAGTGTCTTAACACTTGTCACATTGTAAATGAAGGTGATTAAGAAGGTGACACCTACTTGCTTGTACTAGTATTAATACCCCTTCATGGGATAATAAGAGGAAGTTAGTTAATTCAAAAACAAGCCAAACTCTTGCAAATTTTCTCCCCAATATTTCCTTGAAGAAATCTAGCTTTAATCCTTGATTTAATTCGTGTTTGATGATCTTCTTAGTATAGAAACAGCCACTAATCATCTAATCCGAGCCAAGATCATCAACACATCCGTCAATGAGGCAACTGCCGATGAAGGGATTCCCTGCCCTGAGGCAAAGGTGGAAGTTGTTAAGGCGTCCAAGGAGACACCTAGTTTTGAAGGGTCCTTCTCTGAGGAGAACCGCCCTGAGATTCAAGCTGACTCAGTTGGGCCTGATAGGCAGGCGACTGAGACCACTTCACAACTGCCCTCAGTGCATTTTGAAGGGGAGATTGAGAAGGCGGGGGCTGACAAGGGAAAGCAGCTAATGATCAATGCTGAGGAGGACGAAGATGATGAAGTCCAAATAACTGGTGTTGCCAAAGGGAACTTCACTGATATTATTACTGTAAAGCAAGAGAAGACTGATGGGGAGCTTTCCAACCTTGCAAACAAGCTCGATGTACTGGAGGATGAGCAAAGTAAAAAGGTCAAGACCCTGAGGAAACAATATAAATGGATGAAGATGGCCCTAGGCATTAATCTCGAGTGGAACAAATATCAGGCTAGACTTGTCGGGATTAACAACACCAAGGTCATGAGAACGGAACAGACGTTGAAAGACACCTTGGAGAAGATGGACAAGGAGAGAAAAGCTTCACTGAAACTGACAAAGAGGGCAGTCACTTCTGACTAAGGCAGTGGAGCAGCTGACTGAGAAGTCTTCCGAGCTGCTCACTAAGGCCATCTCCGATCATGCACTAAAGTCAGCGTCAATCAATGAAGAAATTCTTGCAAGACTGGCCAATTCTGAGGCCCTAAAAGGTTTGAAGGATGAATTTTTCAAGGAGATGAATTCAGGGCTCCTCCATTTGAAGCAAGCTGAACAAGGAATCCAATCAGGAGTAGAGGCAATGAAGCAGCATGTTGGGCACCTACAGCCTATCTCTGTAATGGTTGTTTCTGGCCAAGAGGAGCTTTTAAAGGATATCATTGCTCCTACTGATGAGAAGCAGGATGGCTCTAATGATGCCAAAAATGGGGAAAATTCAAAGAAAAGATCCGCCCCTGAGGCATCCCTGACTGAAGATGTTCAGACTCCAAGGAAATCAGCGATGATTGCAGCTCAAGCTAATGAACCTTCACAACAGAAGCTGCCAACAATTCCTGAATCCTCAGGACGCTCGCCCATTGCTACAAGGAAGAATCCCATCACTATGAATTGTGACCAAGTGGCAAATCTGTGCTCTGAGGTTTGGGGAGTTGCTTCTGAGAAGTTTGAGGCTCAGCGACGCACGGATATTGCGGCCCAGGAGAAAGAGTGCATTCAGACAAGGAAGATTGAGAAGCTGACCCAGCTGATTGAGATCTAATAGCAGGAATTGAATGATGCAGTCTTTGCACTTTTGAGGAGAAAGAAGGAGAAGTCTGAACCAAGAAAGTACAGAAAGCCTGCAGCACCCAGAACAAAGAAAGCCATAGTCCCGAAGGAGCCAACAATGAAGTCAGTGCCCATTGACTCTTTCATCTCTAAGGTACTGAAGGAATTCTGGGAGGATGTGAGGAATGAGTTTATCAGGTAATGGTGTGTAGTCAAGAAGTGGGGCGACTCTAAAGGCATCGATGCGTACTTCGTCGACTACATGATGGACAACTACGCTGAGTTGTTCAAGTTGATCTTGGATGAGGCTGAAAACGCCAAAGTTCAGATTAAGGCCCCTGAACAAATCATTCTCACTCCACCCTATGATTGGCTATACACAACTTATTTGGTTTAGTAAAATGTTTAGTGATTATGGTTTGGAAAGTGACATTTTAACTGTATATTGTGATAACACTAGTGCTATCAACATTTCGAAAAATCCAGTTCAACACTCACTTACTAAACACATAAGTATTAAACATTATTTCATAAGGGATCTTGTAAAAAAAGAATGTTGTGAAGTTGGAATACATACCCACTAAAAACCAGTTTGTTGATGTGTTTACTAAAGCTCTTGACCATGAGAAATTCTCGTTCTTGAGGAAATCTCTTGGTATGTGCACTAATTAAGTAATTGTGAAACGGATGTTGTTATGCATGCTTAAATATTTGTAACAACGTCAAGGTATATGCATGTTTTACTTAAAGTTTAATTTTTGTTTTTTGTTTTATAATTCCTTTGTAAAATAATATGAACTTAATATGATTGTTGTGTAAAAATAAAGAGGATTCACATTTCTCAAATGCATATTGTGCCTTGTTTTTTAAAAAGCACATCAAGATGTACTAATTCACTGAGTAACTATGGAGCACGGAGTTCGCTACTATGATGTCTTCTTTCAAAAGGTGATTAGTAAAACATCAACATGTCACAATTCCATTGAGTAATTATGGGGCACGGAGTTCGCTAATACAATGCACTTTCTTGAAAAGATGGATCAATGTGAATAAAAGTGCTAAAATTGTTTAATAAAAAATATGACATTGGATATTTCTCTTTGTTTTAACCAATATTGAAATGTGTGATCTAATTTTGAATGCAACATCATATGCCGTTCGAATTTATTTTCATAGTTGAATCTATTTGATCGAAATTTCAGGGATTTTTTTTAATTTCCACATGTGTAACACCCACATTTTCTTTTTACCATTTCGTGCAAAATTTTTATTTTATTTTAATTAAAATTATGAATTTCAAAGCATGGGAAACCCACGATCTCTTCATGGGGGAATGGTTATTTCTTACATCTTGAATTCCAAAATTTTCCTTTTGTGGGTTATGAAAATAACTTCCTCATTCTTTACTCTATAAATAGATCTTATGTTTCGAGTTTAATTCTATGTGTGTTCGTTTATGAGTGAAATTCAGTATTTTTTTCTAATAGTGTTGAGAATATTGGTGTTCCATTTTAGTTAAATTGCATTTTTCATTCTATTTTTCATTAATTGCATTTTCGAAACACTTTAAATGGCTGGAAACCCCAAAACTCCTCACATTTCAAATTCTCCCTCAAACTCTCAACTGTCTCAAACCTCAAACCCTCTCATCAACCTTCTTGCTGAAATGGCATCGAACCAAACCCATAATGTTACTCCAATTGCTCCATCATCAAGCTCAACACTGACTTCATGTCAAACCCTAATTTGTACATTTCTCATGGATATCCACATTCCATCTGATGCAATGATCGATCAACTCGAGACGATTGCTCGTGGAATCGCCTAGAGCCTACAGGGGACTTCTGTTGTTCCCAAACATACCATTAGCTCGGTTGAGGTTGATGTTTCTTCCTATTTGGCTCAAACCCAAACCACTTTACCTATTCCCAGAATCGAACACCCTCCTTCGAGTACCCAACCTGAAATTATAGAATCCTCACTCCAAACTGAAACCCTTGCTACTGATGATGTTTCAAAGAATGTTGAAATAGGTGACCAGGTTATGGAGGATGCACCCATTGCTGAGGAGCCTGAGGGACAAAGCCCTAATGTCGAAGCACCTAATGTTGAAGTGCCAGAGGAGGATAAAGAAGAATCACCTCACACTGATTCTTCAATGTCTAGGGATTCTGAGCCTACTCCTATTGCCAAGGTTGTGAAGAAAAAGGGAGGAAAGAGAAAAAGAAGCCATATTCAATCAAGGAGATGATCCGAAAGAGCTAAGAAGAAGGTGAACTATGCTGAAACATCAAGAAAGAAGAAGAATGATGAAGGAGATGTTGTTGCTCATCCAATTCAAGTATTTTGTGAATCTAAGAAGGAGTCAAGTTCAAAGGACTCAACTGATGATGAGGTTGGAGATGCCCAAGCAAAAGGCAAAGACAATTCTGATGAGAGTGATGTACCAATCTTAAAATTGAGGAGAAGAGCAAGAGTTGAACTGAGAACTAAAAGGAGATTTGATAATATTGCTGACATTGCTGGAACAAGTGCAGCAGTTCCCGAACCAGATGATGGTGATAGCAACCCTGAGAGTGATTCTGAGAAAACCTAGACTGATTCTAATAGAGGTAATAGACTCTGAACACTCTGTTGAACAAGATGATAATACTGATGATGATGATGATGATGATGATGATGATGATGATGATGATGATGATGATGATGATGATGATGATGATGATGATGATGATGATGATGATGATGATGATGATGATGATGATGATGATGATGATGATGATGATGATGATGATGATGATGATGATGATGATGATGATGATGATGATGAATCCCTTGAACAAAGGATATCTAGGTTAAGCAAAAGAAATATGGTAATTGAAAGAAAAATTAACATGGATGAGTTTGAGTCTAAGGGTCTGTTAGATACTTAGAGGAAAGACATTTGATGCATGTTGTAACATTTGCTGATGCCTTTGTTACAAATTAGATATATGAGTTTTAGGCTTGCTCAAGGGAATGACATTCTAGGAGAAATTTTAGATGGTATGGAACAATGAGATTTAGAGATAGAGATGTTCCATTTACCCCTGAATTGATTTATGAATTTCTGCATGTGGAGAATGTTGAGGAAGAGGATGTTCCTCACATGGATTAAATTATACATGTCCGGGTAGGATTAATAAGTGGGAAAAGAGCATGCTTGCTGCCTCACTTACTTCCCTGTATTTAGTTTTGCACAAGCTTGTTGTGTACAATTGGATACCAACCACCAACTCAACTAAGTTAACCAGAGATCAAGATGTTTTGATGTATAGGATAGCTGTGATGAAGAATTTCAATCTGGGATTGGTTATTTTTCATCATATGATGAAGTTTACTGGACAAATCTCTGAGAAAGGTAATCTATCTTATCCTATGTTGATCTATGGCTACTTGAGGAGTCATAAATTTATCCATAGAAAGAATGAGTTGTTGAGGGGGAGAGTTAGTCTGATGGGGATATCTCACTATATGTTGTCTGGAAATAGAGTACTGGACTTGCCTCTACAGGTAAGTGATGATGAAGAAGTACCAGATCTTGTTCATAATCATGTTCCTGATCCCGCTCCTGCACAAGATGCTGCTCAAGATGCTGGGAACATTCCTAGCAACATCCCTGCTCCTGCCGCATTTTCTTTGAATATCTCACTAGAGTTCATCCAGGCACAACTCAAACATTTGCAGGACTCAATAGATGAGCTCCAATTCTTGAAGAATTACAGGACAAACCTACTTTCTTCCACAATAGAGGGAGTACCAGTTGCTGCTCGAGGTGTGGTAATTCAAGAAATGGGGAGAGATGTTGAGATGAGTGAGCATGTTGTTGTTGCTGAAGAAGGAGGAACGGTTGTGAATGAAGATGCTCCACAAGCTACTGGTGGTGCAAGTGTTGAACCTATTGCAACTGGACCTGATGGTGCTGGAGGAAATGCTGATGCTGCTAAATATGTTTGTTGCTAACCTTGCAACAATCAGTATCCAGGAACCTGAGGAAGATGAATTGTATGGAGATCTACCAGACTTGTCTGCTAAAGTCTGAATTTGATAGAGACTGGAGAAAGCACAACTTATGGGGGAGCTTAGTGCAAGATATTTGTGGTTGCAACTGTATATTTTATACAGTGATCTCAAAGTTCCTTGTTGTGTTACTCTAAGTACTCTTATTTTTATTTTCTTTCTGTTTATAATTAGCTCTGATAGTTAGTTTAGTTTTCTGAAAATAATATTATATTAGATAGGATGTTTTTATTTCAGTTATTTCTATTCTAAGTTGTAATTTGAGTGAGTAAACACTATGTTACTCAATTTGTTTGAATGAGCATATATTATGATGTTCATTTTGTTTGAATGAGCATATATTATGATGTTCATTTTGTTTGAGTGAGCAAATGATTGCTCATTCTGTTTTTGGTGAATTAACTTATAGTTATTCATCTTGATTTTGTTTGGTTGTTTTGCTACACATGGGTGAAAAGCTTAGTGTACAATATTATGTGAACCTCTATTGTGCATACATCACTGACTTATATATTAAAAAATATATACATCAGGTGTGTTGTAGCAGAAAGGTCAAATTGGGGGAGATTGTTAATGTTGTTGGAAGTGATTTAATCACCATTTACTTTGAAACAACATGAATTTACTCTTTATTCACATTAACTAACACTTTATGATCGAATGTTTTTTTAGATGTTTTGACATGCAGGTTGAAGATGTAGAAGGATCTACAAGAATCTGGTAGACCTAATGTTGCAGTGAAAGTTGCAACATAGGCTACAACAGAAGCGGTTACAGCTTCCAGAATGTTCTAGAAAGGCCTACACGTTTCAGGCCATTCCAGAATATATAGAAAGATCTAAATCAGGCGGTTGCAGCCAAAATAATCAGAATAATGAATAACATCATGGATGGATGAATAAAGATCATGGAGGAAGTTACAGAAGTTATTTTGGAATGGAGATTTCTCATCTATAAATAGAGGATGAAATCTTCAATGCCAAAGTGTAGAATAATCGAGTACACCTACTTTAGTGTAGATCCTGAGTTCAAAGGTGATAGGGCAATTATTTCGACTTATATGTTATGCCTATAAGATTAGTACATCTCACATAGCATGAGATTGATCATATATCTTTAGATATGGAGATCATAGATATAGTGAGAGATCAACTTTGACAGTGTATAGTTTATACACTTAGCCAATTAAGATTTATTAGGTGATATCGAGTCTTGTTTCCGTTGTGGACAATTTGTCTCTCCACACAACTTTTGTATTTACTACTTTGATATAGTGAACGTTTCGCCGTAAGGCTAGCACAAGCTATTTTATAGTTTGTGTTAAAAAATTATTCCATCTTACAATAGTGTGTTTTAGTCTTCCTGTTGGTCCCGGTACAAGACTGAGGAATACGTGTATGGGGGGAATACACGTATACCAATTTTTCAAACTTAAAACCTGACTGAGTCCCCTTTACTCAGAGTGGTAAGGAACTAGGAGCTGATAACACACCTACTGACTACACTTGGTGCGGGTCAGTTGGCTAACTATCAGTTCAAGTTCAGTGCGGAAATGCGTGAGCCCTGATAGTTTAAAGTCTTGTTTAGTTTGCTTTCTGAAAAACTTGTTTTACTCAAAACTGAATAGTGATTAGTAGGGCAGTGCTCTTTTTAAGGATCAGGCTGATTGATTCAAGCCTGATAAACCAAATACAATGTATGAAAATGTAATATAGCAAGCATGCACAATATCAAAGCAACAAGAACACAGGGAGTTTAACGTGGTTCGGAGACTCAAGCTCCTACGTCCACGGCCTGATTTAACAGGAAATACACTCAAGGGATTCTTGTTTTTAACGTGCCAAGGTGCACCAAGACCAGCTAACCTCACTGATCTATACAACTCCACTTACTAACTCACTAACTGACTTACTCCCAACAAACCTAACTTAGGGTTTTGGTTTCAGTTTGGATTCCAACTAGGTTGAGATTATCCTTACAAGGCAAAGCTATGCTAAGGATTGGATAATCTCTCTAAGCTTAAGATAATGCTAGTTCGCTCTTGGAATACAGAACAACTCACAGTAACTAAGAAACACTTGGGAAATTTAGATGGTTTCGAGTGCTTCTTCTAAGGCTGAATGCTTTTGAGTGCTTGAGAGCTTGAGTAATTTATGGCTTGGAAATTTCCCGTAACCTTGAATGGGTTCAAGGTCTTCTGTATATATAGGTGATTTGAAAAACTATCCGTTGGAGAGATAACCTTTCTTGTCAACTATGTAGAGTGGCTTCAAACGGACATATCTTCATGCAGTAGCCGTCCTTGCATGGATTTGGTACTTGCATTAAATGCACATTAAATGCTTGCCCGTTGAACATGCAGTCTGAATTCAGTCTTCTGTCAGGTTCCGTACGTGCGTGTCCTTCTCGGATTGGTCCACGTCATCAGGTTGGTGAGAATGTCAGAACTTATTCCTGAACTTCAGGCTTGTCTTATTAAGTTCATTTTTTCTTGTGTTCACCGGTCTTGTCTGTTGGGATATATGTTTAGTTTTGATGATTTTCCAAAACAACATGTAATAGGTTTGAAAGCAGTCAGGATAGTATCTTTTGTTTCAGGTCAGGCTAGGTTAGCTTTCAGTAGAATAGGCTGCTCAGTTGAGGGGGAACTCTGCAACACAGCCTGAGAATATCAAGATGACACCAAGAAGAACTGACTGAAGCCATGCCAGAGACCTGAACCAGAAGAGAAGTCTGAAGGATATCCCACTGAGTGTAAATCGGGCTGATCTAAGCTAAGTCAGGTGGACCACTCAGTGAAGAGCATGATCAAGAGGATCAGTGCTGCACCAAGTAGGCCCGGAAGGTGTCAGGCTACTGTGGTCAGGGAAGTTTGTCATTCAGCCTTATGACAAAGTTCTTGGAATGATTTTCAAACAATCTCTGAAGGACAACTACACTAAAGACTTTCAGTCCACTGAAGATCATCAGTCAGTGAAGGAGGAAGCTACCTAAAGTCAGTGGGTCTTGGTCAACCCACTGAGTCAAAGATCCGTGAATCCAGGCCACGTGGACCAATCAGCACGAGGCAGCAACTCTGACATTGACAAAGGCCGCATTCCAAGAAAAGTGCCATAAGTTCAGGATGGTAAATTGTCTTCAGGCTCTGAGTCGTGATTATCATCAGTAAGTGCTCCTCTTACTGAGTACATATGAAGTTTAAAAAGACTAAGTACAAACCTAACCAAGACTAGCCTGACAAAGCAAGTGCAAACATCTTTTCAGGGGCTTTGGGATCTTAATCAAAACTGACAATGTCCCAACAATTTCCCCCTTTTTGATGATGCCAAAACACTGAAAAGATCCTCAAAACACTTAGAGAAAATATAAAGACCTATCTATAAGATAAGACAGTGTTAGAGCATTTCTTGATAAAGTACAGAATATAAACAACAGCCAAAAAGACAATGAGGTTTTGTCTGTGGGAAAAAGTAATAGATTTCATTGATTGATATGACAGTGGTTACAATGAATCTAATCTATTACAAAGAGGTAGTGAACTCCTAGACTAATCTCATTTCAGGTTCGAGTCCATATCCAGCATAGACTCTTGCCTTTAGCTCGTCAAGTCTTCTAGGTTGGTTCACATATCCTTCAGCTTTGGCAATCTTCAAGACTTCCATCATAATGGCCTTCGTGTTGTGCTTTTGAATGGTGAACTCAGGAGCCTTCACTTGGACTTGAGCTGCATCAGCCTCCTCCAAGATCTTTTGGAACAACTCAGGATGATTGTCCATCATGTAGTCAGTGAAGTGGGCATTGATATCGTCAGTGTCGCCCCATTTCTTCACAACATACCATAACTTTACAAACTCATCCTTTGCATCAGTCCAAAACTCCTTCAATGCCTCTGAGATGAACTCTTCGACATAAGCTTCCCTTATTCCTGATTCTGGCCTACTGACTTGAAGAATTGATGACTTCCTAACTGTTGGCCTCTTCCTGTACTTCATAGGCTCAGGCTTCGCCTTCTTCCTCCTCAGCAGACTGATCACCGCATCATCCAGTTCTCTTTGTTGAAGCTCAGTGATGTCAGTCAGCTTTTCTACCTTCTTCTCCAAGATGCGCATCTTTTCCTTTTGAGCAATTTCAGCTCTGCGCACAGACTCAGATTTCTCAGAAGGATCTCCCCATGCTTCAGCTCATAACTCCGCCACCATCTCCCCAGAGTAAGTGATGGGGTTCTTCCTTGAGCTCATGAGAGAAGACTTCTGAACTGGCTCAAGTTGCTTGGAAGGTTCATCAGTCTTTACCTTTGCTGCCTCCGCCCTCAGCCTGGCAACAATTTCCTCTCCTTCTTTCTCCACTGCCGCCAACCTTGCTGACTTCCTCACCCTTAGCACATTCCCTTCAAGATTGGCTTCAGGATCGGCTTGAATGGTTTCGCCTTGGTTGACTGCCTCTGATGCCTCAGGGCTAGATCTTTTCTTCTTTTTTCCCCTTTTTTGGCATCATCATTGGCCTCGGATGGGAAAGCGTCAAATCCGCTGTTGATTACGAAGGAGGCTAGGGAATGAACATCATTGATTCCCTCCTTCAATAACTCAACTCCCATCGAGATTCCTGTCCATGCAAACAAAACTGAACTGATAGCAGCGTTTACTTTCTTCTCGAAGACCTTCATAGAAAGTTGGAGTTTTTGTTCAGCCTGGGTAATCCTTTCCTCCACCTTCAAGGACTTACCGCTGATTCTGCTGGCTTCAGTCAGTATCTTTGCCGACTCCTCAGTGGCCTTTGCCAAGGTTTCTGCAACAATCTGAGAGGTACGATCCAGCTTCCCTGACTCCAGCTCGAGTTTGGTCGCTGAGTCCTTCATGGCCTGAGTAACAAGGGCTCCAGTCTGAACTGCAAGCCTGTCAACTGCCTGATTTAGCTTGTCATCCCTGATCGCGTCCCTCTCCTCGAGTTGCTTGAGAGTCTTCCTAAGCATCTTCTTAGTGCGCTTCCTCTCAGTCCTCACTGACTTGGCCGTGTCAGTCATCGTTCTCTTTAGCAAAATCAGCTCCTTGTTGGCAAGGGTGTTGTAAGCTGACTTTGTCCACTTGATGTGTTTCGCCAGGGCCTTGGAGTCTTCTTCTTTTTCAGCTCTTAGCCTCATCACTTCCTCCTGAAGTTCAGCTAGATTTTCTGTGGTTTTCTCCGTCTTGACCTCCACAATGCTTGTAAACTCAGCACGGCCGACCCCGGTTATAACAACACCTGGATCTTCATTTTCCTCAACGGCCTCATCAGTGATTGGTTGTTTTTCCTTGTCAGCCCCTGCATCCTCAGTCCCCTCTTCAGGGTGCACTGAAGGCAGTTGTTGAGTGGTCATGGCCGCCTACTCAGGCTCAGCCATGCCAACTCGAACCTTAGGAACTTGTCCCTCGGAACTGGGAGTCTCCTTAGACGCCTCAACATCTTTCTCCCTTGTCTCAGGGCAGGGAATCCCTTCATCGACAGATGTCTCATCGGCTGCTGAGATGTTCAAAACATCCTCAGCCACTGGTCCACCCTTGGCACCAGTGTCCTTCTCACCTTTCCCCTGAGCCTGAGGCTCAGAGTCCATACCATCAACCTCCCTTGCTGTCTCCTCCACAGCCTTCTCCATGGCTCCACCCTGAGCATCTTCATCATCCTCCTTGTCCTCCTCATCCTCAGATAGGATGTCAGCCTTGCTTTTGGACATCAGGCTGTTGACTAGCTCCTTCAGATTTTCGAAATTGAGCAGTTGAAGCCAGCTAGTCAGTCCAAAGTAGGAGCACAACCTGGCCTCCTCAGTCTCCCAGTGCTCCCAGCCATGAGCATCGACCAGCAAATGTTGCTCTTGCATATTTGATTGTTTGAATTCCAACCAAACTTTCAATTCAATCACATTTGCCAGCAGCTCCTTGTATATATTAAGTCCGGGCCAGCACTTAGACGCCCATTCAGTGGCATTACCCCTATGGGTGTTCTTAATTACACCACCCATCAGATGTTCATCCAGCTCCACCTCCTCCTGGATGACAAGGAAATCATCTTCTTCAGATTGGAAGGATTTGGGGCAATCCTTGGGGTTGGGGTAAGAGGGAAAATTTGTAGGATCGGGAAGGTTTGTCTCAGATGGCTGGTCAGGCTCATTAATGGGTGAGTTTGATGGCACTGACTCAGTTGGAATGTTTGGCTCTGAGGTTTGGGGTGTTTGGGTGGGTTAAGGTGTTGGATCAGGGATGGATTGGGTTTGGGGTTCAGGATGTGTGGGTGATTTAGGGGGTACTATCTCAGGCTGCAACAACTCAGCCGTCTCGACAGATTTTCTCACATCCTCTAAGTCAGAGGCTCCAGGTGAGCTTGACTTCTCCCTCTCACTCAGTGAAGGCAACTTCTTAGCAGGGGACCTTCTAACCCCCTTCCTAAGTCGCTTCAGGGGCCTCTCACCCTGATCACCCTCCTTCCTGACTTCATCGTCAGTCCCTTCAGCCTCAGCATCGGCTTTCTTGGGAATAGACTCAGTCCCAGAACTAGTGCTCTTCCCTGACAGCACTATTCTCACCTTCTTTTTCTTCTTCTCAGCCTCCTCCACTGCAGGTTGATCCACCTCCTTCTCAGCTGCCACATCCTCCTCCACCTCCTTGCTCCTCTCAAAGAGGTCATCTACCCTTTCAATGAGACTGGTAGCCACCTTCTTGGCCTTACCAGCTGGCTTTTTGGCCTGACCCTTTGCCGTAGCATTAGGATCAGTCAGCCCTAGCACTGAGTAGGTATCGCTCCGTGAGGCAAACATCACCTTCTTTGAGGAGAGACTATCCTCAAAGTCGAAGGTGTACCCATGGCAGGCATGAGCAATCAAGACTGAGAGCCTGGTTCCGAAAGGCAGAATAGCACCAACGGAGATGTGCTTCTTCTCCTCATCCCTTCTCAGCTTGTCCAGACCAGCCTGATGAAGTTGGTCCAGAAAGAACTGCTCTCAGTTGGCCTCCACGCCATCTACAATGGCCCCCATCAGCCTCAATTTGGGTAGGCTCAGCTGCTCAAGAGATCCCGTGGATCCCATCACCATCTTGGACACAAGGTCCACAAGCGCTCTGTATTCAGGCTTCAGCGTGTTCTTATTCTGACGAGCCCTGAACACAGATGACCCCTCCTTGGTCCATCTACCCAGGAGTTCTCCCTCCGAGTTCTCCTTGTAGAGCCTTGGGTTGATGCCTGAGGATGGCAGTCCAAAAACTTCCCTAACTGCCCTCCGAATGTCGATGGTGACCACCTCTGAGTTGTAAAGAGGTTCGCCATTGCCATCCTTCTCCCCCATCGGCTTGAGCGCGGTCACTTTCGTGAAGAGTTTATCCCTCCGCAAGAACATATTGAGGTAGGCTTCCACGACCGTTCTTGGAAGTACGGAAATGGGGCGTGTAGTGAAGTATGTTTCCAACCCAGCTTTGGAAATCCATTTGAAAACGGGTTTGATTTCCTCCACTGTAAGACAGGTGCCATCCATGGAGATAACTTGCTCCATGTGCACGAGTTTATTGTTGACAATATCCTCGATCTTGTCGGTTGTCCAGTTGGAATCAAGAAGTGCCATTTGATTTTGAAGTGAGATTTTTTTAAAATACTGAGATTGCTTGAGCAGGAGAAAACTCAGTGTGCAGATGTGCTTTGTGTTTGCGTAAAAACCTCGAATGGCATTCTTGATTGATATGACAAAGTCAGTTACTCAGACGTGGGGTTGAGATTAATCCCTGAATTCGAAACATTTTGAAATGAAGGGCCAGGATTAATCTTAGTTTCAATCAATTACCTACGTCAGTCATATTCCGTATAAAACGGACACGTATATGAAAAAGTAACTGAGGCATTAAATGCTCCATTGCGCGTGGGTTTAAATATGAAAAGGCGCACTTTTAATGAAAATGGAGTGCATTTAATAAAGATTTTCAGGACGAAGGACTCAGGGAGACGCTTGGAATTCATAAGAGTCAGGATAGAACTCATACCTGTCAGGGAGACTTTGTAGCACCCTGATACCTCACTGAGTCGAGTCTGGCCTGAGTTCCCCCTAGAACCCTACACTGACTGCTCTCCCGGATCTAAGAGTCCTAACTCAACTGACAGTTCCATAAACCTTGCTTCAGCCAGAGGCTTAGTCAAGATGTCAGCTCTTTGCCTGTCAGTGTGAATCTTCTCCATCCTAATATTTTTCTTCTCCACATGATCTCGAATGAAGTGATGCCTAATATCCACATGCTTGTACCTTATGTGAAGCACTGGGTTCTGAGTAATTGCTATAGCACTATTGTTGTCACAATAGATTGGAACCTCATTAGCAAATACTTGGTAGTCCCTCAACTGTTGCCTCAACCATAAAATCTGAGCACAACAACTACCTGCGGCCATATACTCAGCCTCAGTCGTGGATGTAGCCACTGAATTCTGCTTCTTACTAAACCACGAGATCAACTTACTTCCCAAAAACTGACATGTCCCTGAGGTTGATTTCCTATCAATCCTACAACCTCCATAATCTGCATCTGAATAACCTGTCAGTTCTAAGTTGTCATCTGAAGGATACCATAGTTCCATATTGACTGTCATTTTCAAATACTTAAGTATCCTCTTAGCAGCCTCCAAATGACTTCTCTTGGGATCAGACTGATACCTAGCACACACACCAACTGCAAACGTAATGTCAGGCCTACTTGCAGTCAGGTACAACAAAGAACTATCAGCCCTCGATACACAGTCTGATTTACTGAACTCCCTTCAGTGTCAGGATCCATCTTCCAATTTGTGTTCATAGGGATCCTGGCTGGATTGTTGTTCTGAACACCAAACTTATGAATCAAGTCTCTTGTATACTTGGCCTGATTTATGAAGATACCTTGATCAGTCTGCTTGACCTGCAATCCTAAGAAGAAGTTCATCTCTCCCATCATTGACATTTCAAATTTACCAGTCATCAACTTAGAGAATTTTTCACAGAGCTGATGATTTGGTGATCCAAATATTATGTCATCCACATAAATCTGGGCCAAGAGAATGTCATCACCTTCAGTGATCCTGAACAATGTCCTATCCACAGTTCCCTTCTTAAACCCATGGTCTATCAGGAATTGAGAGAGGGTATCATACCAAGCTCTTGGTGCTTGCTTAAGTCCATAGAGTGCTTTCTTCAAATGGTATACTCTATCTCCATCCTCAAACCAGGGAGGTTGTTCCACATATACCTCTTCATTGAGTACACCATTCAGGAAGGCACTCTTGACATCCATTTGATACACCTTAAACTTCTTATATGTTGCATATGCAAGGAACAACCTGATAGCTTCAAACCTAGCCACTGGAGCAAAAGTCTCATCATAGTCTATCCCCTCAGATTGACAATACCCTTTTGCAACCAGTCTAGCCTTGTTCCTTACTACAACACCATTCTCATCCTTCTTGTTCTTGAAGACCCATTTGGTACCAATTACACCTTGATGCCTAGGTCTATCCACCAGTTCCCAAACCTGATTCCTTGTGAACTGATTCAACTCCTCTTGCATGGCAATGATCCAGTTCGAGTCAGTGAGAGCTTCTTCAATGTTCTGAGGCTCTTGCTCAGAGAGAAAGCTACAGAACAATGCATTCTCACCATGGAATCGTCTGGTCCTGACTCCCTCAGTTGGATCACCAATGATTTGATCAATGGGATGATCCTCTAGCCATTTTCTCTTGCCAGGAGTTGTTCCTGAAGTTCCTGCAATGTTAGTGTCTACAGGCTCATAAAATTCAGGAAATTGAACAGAAGGGTATGATCCTGAGTCTATACCAAAGGGATTAACAAGCTCAATGTCAGGGACATTGATTCCTCCTTGATGAGGTGACTCAGGAACCGTCTCAGCTGCGATAGCATCTTCATAGACGGTACTTACCTCAGGTTGAGCCTGTTCCTCAGTCTGAGGCTCAACAATCCCTGATGTGTTGGGCTTAGGAGTGGCACTTGATTCATCATCCTGATCGTCATCATCATCCCATCTTGGAATTGGCACAGTCTTGACCTTTAGATCAGGTTGATTCTTCAAGCTCAGCCTTGTCACTCTTCTTGTGATCTCCTCAGTGTCAGGATTCAACACTTTTACCCTAGACTCATTAGCAGATTCATCAAAAACAACATGTGGTGATTCTTCCACAACAAGGGTCCTACAATTGTAAACTCTGAAGTCTTTACTTACTTCAGAATATCCTAAGAATATTCCTTCATCAGATTTGCTATCAAAAGCTTTCAATTGGGTCTTTCCATTGTTGAGGATGAAGCACTTACAACCAAATACATAAAAATAAGAAATACGAGGTTTTCTTTTATTCCATGTCTCATATGGGGTCTGTGCATGTTGTTTGTTCAGCATGGATCTGTTCTGAGTGTAGCATGCAGTGTTGATTGCCTCAGCCCAGAATTTCTTGGGCAATCCTGACTCAGCCAGCATGGTCCTTGCAGCTTCCTTCAGTGTCATGTTCCTTCTTTCAGCAACACCATTCTATTGTGGGGTTCTAGCTGCAGAAGTCTCATGAGCTATACCAAGTTCATTACAAAAGTCAGAAATATATGAATTTATAAATTCAGTACCCTTGTCAGATCTGATCTTAGTAATGGACTGATTCTTCTCATTGCTGAGTCTTCTGAGCAACTCTGGAAGCTTCACCTGTGTTTCCTTCTTATTTAACAAGAAAATAACCCAAGTATATCTAGAATAATCATCAATAACCACAAGGGTATATTTTCTACCATTCATACTCACAGATGTTATGGGACCAAATAAATCCATGTGCAAGAGCTGAAGTATCCTGTCAGTGGATTGAGAAGCTTTCTCTTTGAATGACGCTCTGACCTGCTTCCCTTCCTGACAAGCTTTGCACACATGGTCTTTGCTAAAAACTTCATTAGGTGGCTTAATCTTTTATGTCATAACCAACTGAGCTCTAGAGAGATTTTAGCAACAAAGCAAGTATTAGGAATAGTGTTGCTCCAATCAGCGAGATAAACGTTACCTTTCATGATACCTGATAGAAGTACTTGTGTTGATTTGTCCTTGACTGAACATATATTCGATGAGAACTCAACACTGAACCCTTTGTCACAGAATTGGCTTACTGACAACAGGTTATGCTTCAGTCCTTCCACAAAGGACACATTTTCCACTCTGACTGTACCTATTATTAAAACACCAAAACCTTTAGTATCACCTTTTGAGTTATCACCAAAGGTTACCTGTGGACCATCTTTAGCTTGATATTCTTGGAGAAGACTGTTCATTCCAGTCATGTGCCTTGAGCAACCACTGTCTAGGTACCAAACAGCTTTGATTGAGTCTTCTCTCCTCTTATTGTGATCCACAGCCGCCTGCAAGCAAATCAGGCTTTAGGTACCCATTGGGTGTTGGGTCCTATCGTGTCAGATGTACCCTTCGGGATCCAGACTTGCTTAACAACCCTGATTGCCTCAGAGTGGTAAATCTGTCTCCCTGAAACAACGACATACACAACTTTCTTCTTCTTTGCCTGAGAGGAAGATGGTGTATGAGTGCTAGACTTAGGCTTCACAGGAGCCTGAGTGGGTGCCTTTTGGGCTGGCTTTCTGTTCTTCCTAGGTCTGGGTGCAGCAGGTCTTGGGCCTTGTTCTTGATAAGGGCCCTGTGTTCTATTCCCCCTAGGCAAGTGAGGAAATGGAAAACAGTTAAAGGCCTCAGGATGCCAAAACCATGGGGGTGTCATCATATTTGGCCTTCCCTGTTGGTATTGCCAAGCATGATGGTACCCTCGCTGACCAGTCTGAGGGCTCTTGGCCTGAGTCTTCCTCTGCTTTCGCTGAGGTTTCCCTGGCCTGAGCTCTCAGGGACCTCCCTAGGTTGCTTTGCCTTTCCCTTGGGTTTTGGCTTAGCTACCTTGGGGGCAACCCTGACTGTGTCAACAGTTTCCTTGCCCTTATCAGTTTGACGGGCCTGGAGTACAACCTTGGGTGCACTCTGGCCTGCCTGAACAAATACCCTCTCAGTGTTGCTCCCTGAAGCAACATGAGATTGACCTTGTGAGGATTTCTTAGGAACATATCCAAGTCCCTTTTTTTCATTCCCAAGTATCTGGCTGCTATTTATTTTCTCTCTAGTCACTGAGGATTTATTCATTGCTGCAACCTTTTTCTTGAGAGAGTCCTCACTCTTTTTCAGGATTTCATGTCTGGTAAAAAGGTCATCAAACTTACTCTTAAGTACTTTAAGTTCTTCCTTCCTGACCAACTCTTCCTCAGCCAATTCCTTCAGAATCTTCTCTCTTGGGAGACGCTCAGCATTGATCAAATCAATTTCCTGAGTTAGTCTCACAATCTAAGCTGATTCTTTAAGATCAGACTGAGTGAGTTGTTCATTCAGGTTTTGAACCTCAGTACTCAATTTCTTGTTCTCCTCTACCAAGAAGACATTAGTTTCCTGCAGTCTGGAGAAATCAACCATCAATTGATCCAGACAGATCTGAAGGTTCATTTCTCTAACTGACTCTGAGCTAAGCTCAGGATTTCGACCAGTGTAGGAACCACATATAGAGTTAGATGTTACCTCAGGTTTCTCCCTCGCCATAAGGCAGACATCATCGTACTCATCATCAGAAAAGAGTTCAGGTGACCTCTCCTCAGGACCATCAGAGTCAGTTGCATCCTCAGCGAGCATGGCTCTCCGGTCAGCAAATCTCTGGTCTCAATTGGCCCTCCTGTCCTCTCTTTCCCTTGCACTCAGCTTCGGACAATCATACTGATAGTGTCCGCTCTTGTTACAGTTGTAACATGTTGGTTGCTCATCTCCTCTTTCTCTCCTTGGTTCAGGGTTCCTCCTTGAGTCAGGTTCCCTCTGTCTTGATGAGCTTTCAGTCTTCCCTGAGTGCTTGTCATCATGAGTACGTCTCTGTTCATCTCGACGACCGGGCTTTGGATCTGAATATCTTCGTTCTTCGCCACGATCTCTCCTCTGGTCAGTGTTTCTCCTTTCCTCATATCTCCTTGAGCTTTGGTGGGTTCCTTCAGGTTTCCTGTCACGTGAGTCCTGATAAAATTTCTTATAACGACCAAACCTGGAATTAAGCTTATCAAAGCGTCTGGCCATCAGGCTGTACTCCTCAGCGAGCTCTTCCTTGCTCATCTCCATCAGTAACTTTGATGAAGACTCAGCCGGCTCAGACCTGGCCTTGAACGCCACGCTTTTCTCAGGAGTTTTCTCTTTTTCTTCCTCTTCTGACTGAACTTTCTTCTTTTTTTTTAAGGTCAAATTCCAGTGCCTTTAGTTCTGAAAAAAGTAAAGCAGAAGTTATGTTTCTCATATCCTGAGTATTCTTAAGCATAATTACACTGTTATCCCATCTCTCAGGAAGGGCATTCAGGATCTTTGAAGCAACATCTCTCTTTGGGACATCTTTGTCCAGCATCACCAACTCATTAATCAACTTGATGAATCTTGACTCCATCTGATCGATTGTCTCATCAGGCAGCATCTCGAATGCTTCGAACTTCTGAATGGCAATATTTCTCTTGTTCTCCTTTATCTTCTCTGACCCCTCGCACATCCTGGTCAGCTCATCCCAAACCTCATTTGCCGTCTTTAAGTTCATCAGCCTAGCTGACTCCTCGAAGGGCACCGTATGCAAAATGATGTTTCTGGCTACGTTGTCCAGTCCCACCATCTTGATCTCATCATTGGTCATGTCTTTCCTTTCTTTTGGAACCTGCACGCCAATCTCGAGATGCTCATATCCCAGTCTTCTGACATTGGGAATAGTGATCTTGATCGGTACTTCTCTGAGAACACGCGACATCTGGTCATGGATGGCATCTAGATGTGCTTCTAATCTGAACTTCCAATAGACAAAGTTAGATACAGAGAATTCAGGTAACGAAGCTTCAAGTCTCCTCGAAGTCATGATGATGCAAGTTTTATGAAAAGCAAACTCAGATCTGTTCAGTGACCACCAACAGGTTCTCCTCTGAAACTATTAGTATTCAAAGTCAGTGGTCTTTTGAACCACTGCTCTGATACCACTTGTTGGTCCCGGTACAAGACTGAGGAATACGTATATGGGGGGAATACACGTATACCAATTTTTCAAACTTAAAACCTGACTGAGTCCCCTTTACTCAGAGTGGTAAGGAACTAGGAGCTGATAACACACCTACTGACTACACTTGGTACGGGTCAGTTGGCTAACTATCAGTTCAAGTTCAGTGCGGAAATGCGTCAGCCCTGATAGTTTAAAGTCTTGTTTAGTTTGCTTTCTGAAAAAACTTGTTTTACTCAAAACTGAATAGTGATTAGTAGGGCAGTGCTCTTTTTAAGGATCAGGCTGATTGATTCAAGCCTGATAAACCAAAAGCAATGTATGAAAATGTAATATAGCAAGCATGCACAATATCAAAGCAATAAGAACACAGAGAGTTTAACGTGGTTCGTAGACTCAAGCTCCTACGTCCACGGCCTGATTTAACAGGAAATCCACTCAAGGGATTCTTGTTTTTAACGTGCCAAGGTGCACCAAGACCAGCTAACCTCACTGATCTATACAACTCCACTTACTAACTCACTAACTGACTTACTCCCAACAAACCTAACTTAGGGTTTTGGTTTCAGTTTGGATTCCAACTAGGTTGAGATTATCCTTACAAGGCAGAGCTATGCTAAGGATTGGATAATCTCTCTAAGCTTAAGATAATGCTAGTTCACTCTTGGAATACAGAACAACTCTCAGTAACTAAGAAACACTTGGGAAATTTAGATGGTTTCGAGTGCTTCTTCTAAGGCTGAATGCTTTTGAGTGCTTGAGAGCTTGAGTAATTTCTGGCTTGGAAATTTCCCGTAACCTTGAATGGGTTCAAGGTCTTCTGTATTTATAGGTGAAAAACTATCCGTTGGAGAGATAGCCTTTCTTGTCAACTATGTAGAGTGGCTTCAAACGGACATATCTTCATGCAGCAGCCGTCCTTGCATGGATTTGGTACTTGCATTAAATGCACATTAAATGCTTGCCCGTTGAACATGCAGTCTGAATTCAGTCTTCTGTCAGGTTCCGTACGTGCGTGTCCTTCTCGGATTGGTCCACGTCATCAGGTTGGTGAGAATGTCAGAACTTATTCCTGAGCTTCAGGCTTGTCTTATTAAGTTCATTTTGTCTTGTGTTCACCGGTCTTGTCTGTTGGGATATATGTTTAGTTTTGATGATTTTCCAAAACAACATGTAATAGGTTTGAAAGCAGTCAGGATAGTATCTTTTGTTTCAGGTCAGGCTAGGTTAGCTTTCAGTAGAATAGACTGCTCAGTTGAGGGGGAACTCTGCAACACAGCCTGAGAATATCAAGATGACACCAAGAAGAACTGACCGAAGCCATGCCAGAGACCTGAACCAGAAGAGAAGTCTGAAGGATGTCCCACTGAGTGTAAACCGGGCTGATCTAAGCTAAGTCAAGTGGACCACTCAGTGAAGAGCATGATCAAGAGGATCAGTGCTGCACCAAGTAGGCCCTGAAGGTGTCAGGCTACTGTGGTCAGGAAAGTTTGTCATTCAGCCTTATGACAAACTTCTTGGAATGATTTCAAACAATCTCTGAAGGACAACTACACTAAAGACTTTCAGTCCACTGAAGATCATCGGTCAGTGAAGGAGGAAGCTACCTAAAGTCAGTGGGTCTTGGTCAACCCACTGAGTCAAAGATCCGTGAATCCAGGCCACGTGGACCAATCAGCACGAGGCAGCAACTTTGACACTGACAAAGGCCGCATTCCAAGAAAAGTGGTTGAAACCATTAAATGGTGGATTCAAATGTATCCTCCCTCCAACTGATACATTTGAATCCCCATTATATATACAAGCTCATACCTTCGTTGTAAGGTGTGTGTGAAGAAAGAAAAATCAACACCTACGAGCTGTGAAGGTGTGAGTGTTTAGTGTATTATATTGGGAGTTATAAGGAGGCACGTTTCACACCTTGTTCACTAACCATTAAGGTCTTCACAGATACATATTGAGTGTTCAGCTTGTAACTCATAGCTTAGAGAGGTTTTCCTATTCTTAGCTTTAAGGCTAACACATTGTAAAGGAAAACATCACCTAGTTGGAGAAAACCAAACCAAACTAAACCCTTTCAGAAGAATGTTAGGTTTGTAGTGGGGTGAGGAGAGGTAGCCCAGGGAGTGGCGTGAGTCCAGTTGTAAGTGCACCTTGGCACGTTAAAAATAAGAATCCCTTGATTGGATTTCCTGTTAAATCAGGCCGTGGATGTAAGAGCTTGAGTCTCTGAACCACGTTAAACAGAACGTTGTTTATTGTTTAAGCACTTTCTAATTATTTGTAGTGTATGCTCACTGAGTATACTTGGTAAGATTGAAAAGAAGATTAGCTAAGTATTTTACTCAGGGAGAACCAATCGCACTGACAAGCTTAGGCTAGCACTCGAGAGTTCAGTCTCTCGAGTCACTGCCTTGTTAAGAGCCTGAGCTCACAAGTCAGTTTGGACTGACTTGAGTGCTCTGACTCTTAGCAACGCAGTGACTTGAGTACTCCGTCACTGAACTCAGTCAGGGTGCGACGCTGTGTTTTTTTTTAAATATTTTTATCTCCTGAATTCCCATTTTGATATTCGAAAACGTGACCATCAATTGGTATCAGAGCGGGTTGTTCTCATGACCACTGATCCAGTTTTGTTAAGAAAAATGGTCTACCGAACAGATCTTAAATGTTTTAAACTATGGGAATTTCTGCATATTTCAGACTATTACCTATATGCTGACACTATTCTTGTAATAGAAAATCATTTGGTTAGAAGTTTTGGAATCATCAAAAAGGGGGAAATTGTTGGGATATATGTTTAGTTTTGATGATTTTCCAAAATAACATGTAATAGGTTTGAAAGCAGTCAGGATAGTAGCTTTTGTTTCAAGTCAGGCTAGGTTAGTTTTCAGTGGAATAGGCTGCTCAGTTGAGGGGGAACTCTGCAACACAGCCTGAGAATATCAAGATGACACCAAGAAGAACTGACTGAAGCCATGCCAGAGACCTGAACCAGAAGAGAAGTCTAAAGGATGTCCCACTGAGTGTAAACCGGGCTGATCTAAGCTAAGTCAGGTGGACCACTCAGTGAAGAGCATGATCAAGAGGATCAGTGCTGCACCAAGTAGGCCCTGAAGGTGTCAGGCTACTGTGGTCAGGGAAGTTTGTCATTCAGCCCTATGACAAACTTCTTGGAATTATTTTCAAACAATCTCTGAAGGACAACTACACTAAAGACTTTCAGTCCACTGAAGATCATCGGTCAGTGAAGGAGGAAGCTACCTAGAGTCAGTGGGTCTTGGTCAACCCACTGAGTCAAAGATCCGTGAATCCAGGCCACGTGGACCAATCAGCACGAGGCAGCAACTCTGACACTGACAAAGGCCGCATTCCAAGAAAAGTGGTTGAAACCATTAAATGGTGGATTCAAATGTATCCTCCCTCCAACGGATACATTTGAATCCCCATTATATATACAAGCTCATAGCTTCGTTGTAAGGTGTGTGTGAAGAAAGAAAAATTAACACCTACGAGTTGTGAAGGTGTGAGTGTTTAGTGCATTATATTGGGAGTTATAAGGAGGCACGTTTCACACCTTGTTCACTGACCATTAAGGTCTTCACAGATACATATTGAGTGTTCAACTTGTAACTCATAGCTTAAAGAGGTTTTCCTAATCTTAGCTTTAAGGCTAACACATTGTAAAGGAAAACCTCACCTAGTTGGAGAAAACCAAACCAAACTAAACCCTTTCAGAAGAATGTTAGGTTTGTAGTGAGGTGAGGAGAGGCAGCCCAGGGAGTGGCGTGAGTCCAGTTGTAAGTGCACCTTGGCACGTTAAAAATAAGAATCCCTTGAGTGGATTTCCTGTTAAATCAGGCCGTGGATGTCAGAGCTTGAGTCTCTGAACCACGTTAAACAGAGCGTTGTTTATTGTTTAAGCACTTGTTAATTATTTGTAGTGTATGGTCACTGAGTATACTTGGTAAGATTGAAAAGAAGATTAGCTAAGTATTTTAGTCAGGGAGAACCAATCGCACTGACAAGCTTAGGCTAGCACTCGAGAGTTCAGTCTCTCGAGTCACTGCCTTGTTAAGAGCCTGAGCTCACAAGTCAGTTTGGACTGACTTGAGTGCTCTGACTCTTAGCAACGCAGTGACTTGAGTACTCCGTCACTGAACTCAGTCAGGGTGCGACGCTGTGTTTTTTTTTTTTTTTAAATTTATCTCCTGAATTCCCATTTTGATATTCGAAAACGGGACCATCAATTGGTATCAGAGCGGGTTGTTCTCATGACCACCGATCCAGTTTTGTTAAGAAAAATGGTCTACCGAACAGATCTTAAATGTTTTAAACTATGGGAATTTCTGCATATTTCAAACTATTACCTATATTCTGACACTATTCTTGTAATAGAAAATCATTTGGTTAGAAGTTTTGGAATCATCAAAAAGGGGGAAATTGTTGGGATATATGTTTAGTTTTGATGATTTTCCAAAACAACATGTAATAGGTTTGAAAGCAGTCAGGATAGTATCTTTTGTTTCAGGTCAGTCTAGGTTAGCTTTCAGTGGAATAGGCTGCTCAGTTGAGGGGGAACTCTGCAACACAGCCTGAGAATATTATGATGACACCAAGAAGAACTGACTGAAGCCATGCCAGAGACCTGAACCAGAAGAGAAGTCTGAAAGATGTCCCACTGAGTGTAAACCGGGCTGATCTAAGCTAAGTCAGGTGGACCACTCAGTGAAGAGCATGATCAAGAGGATCAGTGCTGCACCAAGTAGGCCCTGAAGGTGTCAGGCTACTGTGGTCAGGGAAGTTTGTCATTCAGCCTTATGACAAACTTCTTGGAATGATTTTCAAACAATCTCTGAAGGACAACTACACTAAAGACTTTCAGTCCACTGAAGATCATCGGTCAGTGAAGGAGGAAGCTACCTAAAGTCAGTGGGTCTTGGTTAACCCATTGAGTCAAAGATCTGTGAATCCAGGCCACGTGGACCAATCAGCACGAGGCAGCAACTCTGACACTGACAAAGGCCGCATTCCAAGAAAAGTGGTTGAAACCATTAAATGGTGGATTCAAATGTATCCTCTCTCCAACGGATACATTTGAATCCCCATTATATATACAAGCTCATAGCTTCGTTGTAAGGTGTGTGTAAAGAAAGAAAAATCAACACCTACGAGCTGTGAAGGTGTGAGTGTTTAGTGCATTATATTGGGAGTTATAAGGAGGCACGTTTCACACCTTGTTCACTGACCATTAAGGTCTTCACAGATACATATTAAGTGTCCAGCTTGTAACTCATAGCTTAGAGAGGTTTTCCTAATCTTTGCTTTAAGGCTAAAACATTGTAAAGGAAAACCTCACCTAGTTGGAGAACCAAACCAAACTAATCCCTTTCAGAAGAATGTTAGGTTTGTAGTGAGGTGAGGAGAGGCAGCCCAGGGAGTGGCGTGAGTCCAGTTGTAAGTGCACCTTGGCACGTTAAAAATAAGAATCCCTTGAGTGGATTTCCTGTTAAATCAGGCCGTGGATGTAAGAGCTTGAGTCTCTGAACCACGTTAAACAGAACGTTGTTTATTGTTTAAGCACTTGCTAATTATTTGTAGCTTATGCTCACTGAGTATACTTGGTAAGATTGAAAAGAAGATTAGCTAAGTATTTTAGTCAGGGAGAACCAATCGCACTGACAAGCTTAGGCTAGAACTCGAGAGTTCAGTCTCTCGAGTCACTGCCTTGTTAAGAGCCTGAGCTCACAAGTCAGTTTGGACTGACTTGAGTGCTCTGACTCTTAGCAACGCAGTGACTTGAGTACTCCGTCACTGAACTCAGTCAGGGTGCGACGCTGTGTTTTTTTTTTTTTTTAATTTTATCTCCTGAATTCCCATTTTGATATTCAAAAACGGGACCATCAATTGGTATCAGAGCGGGTTGTTCTCATGACCACCGATCTAGTTTTGTTAAGAAAAATGGTCTACCGAACAGATCTTAAATGTTTTAAACTATGGGAATTTCTGCATATTTCAAACTATTACCTATATTCTGACACTATTCTTGTAATAGAAAATCATTTGGTTAGAAGTTTTGGAATCATCAAAAAGGGGGAAATTGTTGGGATATATGTTTAGTTTTGATGATTTTCCAAAACAACATGTAATAGGTTTGAAAGCAGTCAGGATAGTATCTTTTGTTTCAGGTCAGGCTAGGTTAGCTTTCAGTGGAATAGGCAGCTCAGTTGAGGGGGAACTCTGCAACACAGCCTGAGAATATCAAGATGACACCAAGAAGAACTGACTGAAGCCATGCCAGAGACCTGAACCAGAAGATAAGTTTGAAGGATGTCCCACTGAGTGTAAACCGGGCTGATCTAAGCTAAGTCAGGTGGACCACTCAGTGAAGAGCATGATCAAGAGGATCAGTGCTGCACCAAGTAGGCCCTGAAGGTGTCAGGCTACTGTGGTCAGGGAAGTTTGTCATTCAGCCTTATGACAAACTTCTTGGAATGATTTTCAAACAATCTCTGAAGGACAACTACACTAAAGACTTTCAGTCCACTGAAGATCATCGGTCAGTGAAGGAGGAAGCTACCTAAAGTCAGTGGGTCTTGGTCAACCCACTGAGTCAAAGATCCGTGAATCCAGGCCACGTGGACCAATCAGCACGAGGCAGCAACTCTGACACTGACAAAGGCCGCATTCCAAGAAAAGTGGTTGAAACCATTAAATGGTGGATTCAAATGTATCCTCCCTCCAATGAATACATTTGAATTCCCATTATATATACAACCTCATAACTTCATTGTAAGGTGTGTGTGAAGAAAGAAAAATCAACACCTACGAGCTGTGAAGGTGTGAGTGTTTAGTGCATTATATTGGGAGTTATAAGGAGGCACGTTTCACACCTTGTTCACTGACCATTAAGGTCTTCACAGATACATATTGAGTGTTCAGCTTGTAACTCATAGCTTAGAGAGGTTTTCCTAATCTTAGCTTTAAGGCTAACACATTGTAAAGGAAAACCTCACCTAGTTGGAGAAAAACAAACCAAACTAAACCCTTTCAGAAGAATGTTAGATTTGTAGTGAGGTGAGGAGAGGCAGCCCAGCGAGTGGCGTGAGTCCCGTTGTAAGTGCACCTTGGCACGTTAAAAATAAGAATCTCTTGAGTGGATTTCCTATTAAATCAGGCCGTGGATGTAAGAGCTTGAGTCTCTGAACCACGTTAAACAGAGTGTTGTTTATTGTTTAAACACTTGCTAATTATTTGTAGTGTATGCTCACGGAGTATACTTGTTAAGATTGAAAAGAAGATTAGCTAAGTATTTTAGTCAGGGAGAACCAATCGCACTGACAAGCTTAGGCTAGCACTCGAGAGTTCAGTCTCTCGAGTCACTGCCTTGTTAAGAGCCTGAGCTCACAAGTCAGTTTGGACTGACTTGAGGGCTCTGACTCTTAGCAACGCAGTGACTTGAGTACTCCATCACTGAACTCAGTCAGGATGCGACGCTGTTTTTTTTTTAAAAAAAAAAATTTATCTCCTGAATTCCCATTTTGATATTCGAAAATGGGACCATCAATTGGTATCAGAGCGTCTTAATTGTTTTAAACTATGGGAATTTCTGCATATTTCAAACTATTACCTATATTCTGACACTATTCTTGTAATAGAAAATCATTTGGTTAGAAGTTTTGGAATCATCAAAAAGGGGGAAATTGTTGGGATATATGTTTAGTTTTGATGATTTTCCAAAACAACATGTAATAGGTTTGAAAGCAGTCAGGATAGTATCTTTTGTTTCAGGTCAGTCTAGGTTAGCTTTCAGTGGAATAGGCTGCTCAGTTGAGGGGGAACTCTGCAACACAGCCTGAGAATATCAAGATGACACCAAGAAGAACTGACTGAAGCCATGCCAGAGACCTGAACCAGAAGAGAAGTCTGAAAGATGTCCCACTGAGTGTAAACCGGGCTGATCTAAGCTAAGTCAGGTGGACCACTCAGTGAAGAGCATGATCAAGAGGATCAGTGCTGCACCAAGTAGGCCCTGAAGGTGTCAGGCTACTGTGGTCAGGGAAGTTTGTCATTCAGCCTTATGACAAACTTCTTGGAATGATTTTCAAACAATCTCTGAAGGACAACTACACTAAAGACTTTCAGTCCACTGAAGTTCATCAGTCAGTGAAGGAGGAAGCTACCTAAAGTCAGTGGGTCTTGGTCAACCCACTGAGTCAAAGATCCGTGAATCCAGCCACGTGGACCAATCAGCACGAGGCAGCAACTCTGACACTGACAAAGGCCGCATTCCAAGAAAAGTGGTTGAAACCATTAAATGGTGGATTCAAATGTATCCTCCCTCCAACGGATACATTTGAATCCCCATTATATATACAAGCTCATAGCTTCGTTGTAAGGTTTGTGTGAAGAAAGAAAAATCAACACCTACGAGCTGTGAAGATGTGAGTGTTTAGTGCATTATATTGGGAGTTATAAGGAGGCACGTTTCACACCTTGTTCACTGACCATTAAGGTCTTCACAGATACATATTGAGTGTTCAACTTGTAACTCATAGCTTAGAGAGGTTTTCCTAATCTTTGCTTTAAGGCTAACACATTGTAAAGGAAAACCTCACCTAGTTGGAGAAAACCAAACCAAACTAAACCCTTTCAGAAGAATGTTAAGTTTGTAGTGAGGTGAGGAGAGGCAGCCCAGGGAGTGGCGTGAGTCCAGTTGTAAGTGCACCTTGGCACGTTAAAAATAAGAATCCCTTGAGTGGATTTCCTGTTAAATCAGGCCGTGGATGTAAGAGCTTGAGTCTCTGAACCACGTTAAACAGAGCGTTGTTTATTGTTTAAGCACTTGTTAATTATTTGTAGTGTATGCTCACTTAGTATACTTGGTAAGATTGAAAAGAAGATTAGCTAAGTATTTTAGTCAGGGAGAACCAATCGCACTGACAAGCTTAGGCTAGCACTCGAGAGTTCAGTCTCTCGAGTCACTGCCTTGTTAAGAGCCTGAGCTCACAAGTCAGTTTGGACTGACTTGAGTACTCTGACTCTTAGCAACGCAGTGACTTGAGTACTCCGTCACTGAACTCAGTCAGGGTGCGACGCTGTGTTTTTTTTTTTTTTTAAAAATTTATCTCCTGAATTCCCATTTTGATACTCGAAAACGGGACCATCATTGTCCTGACGCTGACATTCCTTTTGCATTGCTTGGCTCTACTCCAAGTCTTCCCAATAACTCATTTTTATCCTGTTCCCTTCAGGACTGAGTAGTACTGACCTCAGGGTCATACTCTTCATCACTGAGACTTACTCAGCCAGCTTAGGAGACTGCCATAAGTTCAGGATGGTAAATTGTCTTCAGGCTCTGAGTCTTGATTGTCATCAGTAAGTGTTCCTCTTACTGAGTACCTGTGAAGTGTAAAAAGACTAAGTACAAACCTAACCAAGACTAGCCTGACAAAGCAAGTGCAAACATCTTTTCAGGGGCTTTGGGATCTTAATCAAAACTGACAATGTCCCAACACTTCCGTTGTTCACGTTTATATTCTGTTTTCCAAATTGTCGTAGTGATTGTTTTAGCATTCATTACAACATCTATACTTAACACACACGACACACCTTCAGTATGTTTCTCAGGGAAAATAGTGAGAATAAAAAGGTTTATTTTTTAATTCCTGCATTATTAGCAATTAATGATTAAACTTCTAAAGTTGACTAACCCTTGATTTCCTCCTATAATTGATGTGAGGTGTTATGGCGCAATAGAAATTTTGGCCTGGTGAAAGACTAGAATTAAGATGTTAATTAAAATTAGGCTTTCTTGAAGGAGGAATTTTAAGGTTTTAAGTTAGGAAGGATTTGGGATTTAATAAATTTAGAGTTGAGAAAGAAATTAATGAAAATGAAATTTAAATTTAAAAAAATACATAGAGTTAAATTGTAGACTTGGGTATTACATACACATTTGTTTTTACAGTAACATATGATTGTTCTTATTGTAACACAAGGGTGTTTTTATGTATTTGTGCAAATGCATCTTTATTCATTGAGTAAGACATTTGTGTTATTATTATACACTTTTCACTACCTTACATGTGTTATTGAACAAAAAACTAATTAATTTTGTAAAAATAAATAAATATTTGTGAAAATATATATTTGATTAGATAGTAACACACATTTTGCTCTTATATTGTATGGAAAAATATTTATTTCAATAAAAACACACAAAAATTGGTGAAAAATAACATTTAGTCTAATATTAACATACATTTTGTCCTTTAGTAACATGCATTTGCCCATATAGTAACACAAACTGGGAGCGAAAATTCTGAAACTTGATTTGCATCAGATTTTGAAAAAAAATTCACCAAATTTGACCCGACCCGCCCAAGATCCGAAAATATTTTTAAATATGGGTTATTTTACGGATTTTATATTCATAGAATATTTCATATAACAATTTGTGTAATATGTTCATACTTTAATATACTTTTCAATAAAATAAGTATAAAATATTTCTATAGAAAAAAATATAATTGATTATCTCATTAATTTGTTAGTAAATATTATTATTTCATAATTATTAATTAATGAAACTGTTTACCTAAGGGTTTATTCATGAAGGTAAATATAATCAACTATGCAATTATAATGTTAATGGATTACTTAGTTTCACAAATTATACAAATTATGAAAAATATATAATATTTTAATGTGATACGTCAAATTTGATAGAAGATTGTAAATTTAAATCTATTGTTGATTGTTAAAGAACATAAGATAAAGGAAAATTCAATCTATATAAATTTTCTATATCATAGGGTATAATCTAATGAAATTAAAGTAATTCATATGTTAATAAATCATGATATAATTTATTGTGCATATGTGAATAATGGACATTAATAGTTTGGGTACGGATGAATACCCCTCCATCTTTAATATATACGCCCTACTTAATTTTATTTTTTTTTAATATATATACTTAATGACTTGTATACCCTTTACAATTAAAAAATAACCTAAATAACTAAGATCCATACACCACATCTCATATGTTGCAGGTTTTTTTTCAATACTAAGAAATAATTTCTTCTTCTACAAGATTTCACTCCTCCGACGTTGTCAATTGTCATCCCCAAATACAAGTACTGTTTGGTTTTTCTGAAAAAATACATACAGTGGAAATGAGTGAAAATCATCATACATATTTAAGTTTATCTCATTGTTTTTGTTATAGGATTAATATTTGATGTTGAAATTAGGTTTAAGTGTAAAATGTTTTGAATATTGAGTGGGTATGACAATGGCGGATCTACTTGCATACCATTTTTTTTTTCAGAATATAAGTGATGATGTGTGGGTTAATTAGATAAATTAATTGTCAAAGTAGTTCTTTGTAATTCTCTAGAGTATAAGGGATGATGCATGGGTTAATTAAATACATGGGATGATGCGTGGGTTAATTAGATACATTAATTGTCAAAATAGTTTAATGATTTACAAAGAGAAAAGACTTTTTTTACGGGATAATCTTATTCTTATCATAGTGATTAGTGAATTTAATATATTAATAAAGTCAAAAACTTGTATGAGACCTGATGGTCCTGGTAAAGCTTTCGCAAACACTGAAAATATGGGAATTTAGGAGATAAATTTTTTTTTTAAACTTTGCATTGCACCCTGAATGAGTTCAGTGAGGGAACACTCAAGTCATTGCATTGCTGAGAGTCAGAGGCATCAAGTCAGTGTGGTGACTTGAGGACTCAGCCTCTCAACAAGACAGTGACTCGAGAGGTTACACTTCAAGTCACTGCTCTGCTTAGAGGCTGAGCTACCAAGTAAATGTGGAGGCTTGGAGACTCAAGCTCTAAGCAACGCAGTGACTCGAGATACTGGACTCTCGAGTGCTTGCTTAAGTATGTCAGTGAGATTGGTTCTCCCTGACTAACTTACTTAACTAAGTTTCTTTAACAATGCTCTCAGTGAGCAGACTTTTCACACCACTTAGTAGGTACTTAAAAAATAAATAACACTCAGTTTAACGTGGTTCAGAGACTCAAGCTCTTACGTCCACGGGCCTGATTTAACAGGAAATCCACTAACTTGGGATTCTTGTTTTTAAGGTGTCAAGGTGCACCCAGATCTATACAACTCAAATCTTGCCAACTTCCTTCCTAACTCCACAAACAACTTCCACCAACAAACCTGACAAGTAGGGTTTTGGTTTATGTTGGGTTTTCTCCAACTAGGTGAGGTTTTCCCTTACAATGTGTTAGCCTAAAGCTAAGATTAGGAAAACCTCTCTAAGCTATGAGTTACAAGCTGAACACTCACTTTATATTCGTAAAGACCCCAATGGTCAGTGTACAAGGTGTGAAATGTGCCTCCTTATACCTCCCATGAAAACGCATTTTACATTCACACCTTCACAGCTCGTACGTGTTGATTTTTCTCTCTTCACACACACCTCAAGCCGCAGCTATGAGCTTGTATTTATAGTGTGGATTCAAATGTAATCGTTGGAGGAAATTACATTTGAATCCATACAATTAATAGGTTTCGCCTACTTTTCTTGGAATGCGGCCTAGTCAGTGTCAGATATGATGTCTTGACTTGATTGGTCCACGTGGACTGAATCCAACGAATCTTTGGTTCAGTGAGCTTGATCGGGGCGCACTGACTTCAGATAGTTTTATCCTTCACTGACTGATGATCTTCAGTAGACATAATTGTCTTTAGTGTAGTTGTCCTTCAGGGACTCTTTGAAGATCTCTCCAAGAAGTTTGTCATAAGGCTGAATGATAAACTTCCCTGACCACAGTAGCCTGACTCTTTCAGGGCCTACTTGGTACAACACTGATCCTCCTTATCATGCTCTTCACTGAATGGTCCACTGACTTAGCTTAGATCAGCCAGGTTTATACTCAGTGGGACATCCTTCAGGCTTCTCTTCAGGTTCAGGTCCCTGCCATGGCTTCAGTCAGTTCTTCTTGTGATGTCATCTTGATTTCCTCAGGCTATGTTGTTGAGTTCCCCCTCACTGAGTTCCCCCTCAACTAAGTTCTTCTCAACTGACAGCCTATTCTTCTGAGAAATAACCGAGTCTGACCTGAAACTAAACAAACTATCCTGACTGCTTTCAAACCTATTACATGAGGTTTTGGAAAATCATCAAAACTAAACCATATCCCAACAATTTACCCCTTTTTGATGATTCCAAAACTTCTATCAAAAAGATTTTCTATTACATGAATGATGTCAGAACACAAGTAATAGTTTGAAAGATGCAGAAATTCCTATAATTTAAAACGTTTAAGATCTGTTCGGTTGACCATTTTTCTTAACAAAACTGGATCAGTGGTCATGTGAACAACCCGCTCTGATACCAAGTGATGGTCCCAGTAAAGCTTTCGCAAACACTGAAAATATGGGAATTTAGGAGATAATTTTTTTTTAAAACTTTGCATTGCATCCTGAATGAGTTCAGTGAGGGAACACTCAAGTCACTGCATTGCTGAGAGTCAGAGGCATCAAGTCAGTGTGGTGACTTGAGGACTCAGCCTCTCAACAAGACAGTGACTCGAGAGGTTACACTTCAAGTCACTGCTCTACTTAGAGGCTGAGCTACCATGTCTGTGTGGAGACTTGGAGACTCAAGCTCTAAGCAACGCAGTGACTCGAGATACTGGACTCTCGAGTGCTTGCTTAAGTATGTCAGTGAGATTGGTTCTCCCTGACTAACTTACTTAACTAAGTTTCTTTAACAATGCTCTCAGTGAGCAGACTTTTCACACCACTTAGCAAGTACTTAAACAATAAATAACACTCAGCTTAACGTGGTTCAGAGACCCAAGCTCTTACGTCCACGGGCCTGATTTAACAGGAAACCCACTAACTTGGGATTCTTGTTTTTAACTTGCCAAGGTGCACCCAGATCTATACAACTCAGATCTTGCCAACTTCCTTCCTAACTCCACAAACAACTTCCACCAACAAACCAGACAAGTAGGGTTTTGGTTTACGTTGGGTTTTCTCCAACTAGGTGAGGTTTTCCCTTACAATGTGTTAGCCTAAAGCTAAGATTGGGAAAACCTCTCTAAGCTATGAGTTACAAGCTGAACACTCACTTTATATTAGTGAAGACCATAATGGTCAGTGTACAAGGTGTGAAACGTGCCTCCATATACCTCCCATGCAAACGCACTTTACATTCACACCTTCACAACTCATAGGCGTTAATTTTTCTCTCTTTACACACACCTCAAACCGCAGCTATGAGCTTGTATTTATAGTGTGGATTCAAATGTAACCGTTGGAGGAAATTACATTTGAATCCATATAATTAATAGGTTTCACATACTTTTCTTGGAATGTGGCCTTGTCAGTGTCAGATATGTTGTCTTGACTTGATTGGTCCACGTTGATTGAATCCAACAGATCTTTATTTCAGTGAGCTTGATCAGGGCGCACTGACTTCAGATAGCTTTATCCTCCACTGACTGATGATCTTCAGTAGACATAGTTATCTTTAGTGTAGTTGTCCTTTAGGGACTCTTTGAAGATCTCTCCAAGAAGTTTGTCATAAGGCTGAATGACAAACTTCCCTGACCAGAGTAGCCTGACTCCTTCAGGGCCTACTTGGTACAACACTGATCCTCCTGATCATGCTCTTCACTGAGTGGTCCACTGACTTAGCTTAGATCAGCCAGGTTTATACTCAGTGGGACATCCTTCAGGCTTCTCTTCAGGTTCAGGTCCCTGCCATGGCTTCAGTCAGTTCTTCTTGTGATATCATCTTGATTTCCTCAGGCTATGTTGTTGAGTTCCCCCTCACTGAGTTCCCCCTCACTGAGTTCCACCTCAACTGAGTTCTTCTCAACTGACAGCCTATTCTTCTGAGAAATAACCGAGTCTGACCTGAAACTAAAGATACTATTGTTGGGATATTTTAGTTTTGATGATTTTCCAAAACAACGTGTAATAGGTTTGAAAGCAGTCAGGATAGTATCTTTTAGTTTCAGGTCAGGCTAGGTTGTTTCTCAGTAGAACAGGTTATCAGTGAAGGAGGAACTCAGCTGAGGGGGAAATCTACTGAGAGGAATTCAGTGAGGGGGAACTCACTGACACAGCCTGAGGAAGTCAAGATGACATCACAAGGAGAACAGACTGAAGACATGTCAGAAGACCTGAACCTGAAGAGAAGCCTGAAGGAAGTTCCACTGAGTATAAACCTGACTGTTCTAAGCTAAGTCAGTGGACTACTCAGTGAAGAGCATGATCAAGAGGATCATTGCTAAGCCTAGTAGGACCTGAAGGAGTCAGGCTACTGAGGCTGGGAAGCTTGACAAATAGCCTTATGTCAACTCCCCTGAGTGGACTTCAAAGTCTACTGAAGAAGTCCACTCAGAAGACTTAAAGTCCAATGATGATTCCTAAGAGGACTTCAAGTCTACTGAAGAAAGGTATCCTGAGAGGATTACAAGTCAGCTGAAGACAAGTCGCCTGAAGTCAGGACTACCCTGATCAAGTACCCTGAAGAAAAGAGCCGTTGGACTCAGTCCACGTGGACCAATCAAGTCAAGGCAGCAAATCTGACAAAAGCTGACAAAGGCCATACTTTACTGAAAAGGAGAATTTCACTCCAGAGATAGTCTGGATTTGAATGTTACTCTCTCCAACGGTAACATTCAAATCCACACTATAAATACAAACTCAAGCTTCATTTGTGAATAAGCAAGGAGCTGATGTGAGAGTGGTGCATTTCAAGGGAGGCATAAGGTGAGGAGAGGCAGTCCCTGAGTGAAGATGGATGTGAGGCCAGTTCGAGAGGCAGCTCCGCGGAGGGGTGTGAGTCCAGTTGTGAGTGCATCTTGGCACGTTAAAAACAAGAATCCCGGGTAGTGGATTTCCTGTTAAATCAGGCAGTGGATGTAGGAGCTTGAGCCTCCGAACCACTTTACATTGTTGTGTTCTTTATTGCTTTACTGACTTGCATATCATCAGTGTTAAAACAAAAATTTCTCCTAATTTCCCATATTGTCTTTGTTTGTGAATGAAAAAAACGGGACCAACAATTGGTATCAGAGCGGGTTGTTCACATGACCACTGATCCGGTTTTGTTAAGTAAAATGGTCAACCGAACAGATCTTAAATGTTTTAAACTATGGGAATTTCTACACTTTTCAACTATTACTTGCTATTCTGACATTACTCTTGTAATAGAAAATCTTCAGTGTTAGAGGTTTTGGAATCATCAAAAAGGGGGAAATTGTTGGGATATTTTAGTTTTGATGATTTTCCAAAACAACGTGTAATAGGTTTGAAAGCAGTCAGGATAGTATCTTTTAGTTTCAGGTCAGGCTAGGTTGTTTCTCAGTAGAACAGGTTATCAGTGAAGGAGGAACTCAGCTGAGGGGGAACTCTACTGAGAGGAATTCAGTGAGGGGGAACTCACTGACACAGCCTGAGGAAGTCAAGATGACATCACAAGGAGAACAGACTGAAGCCATGTCAGAAGACCTGAACCTGAAGAGAAGCCTGAAGGAAGTTCCACTGAGTATAAACCTGACTGTTCTAAGCTAAGTCAGTGGACTACTCAGTGAAGAGCATGATCAAGAGGATCATTGCTAAGCCTAGTAGGACCTGAAGGAGTCAGGCTACTGAGGCTGGGAAGCTTGACAAATAGCCTTATGTCAACTCCCCTTAGTGGACTTCAAAGTCTACTGAAGAAGTCCACTCAGAAGACTTAAAGTCCAATGATGATTCCTAAGAGGACTTCAAGTCTACTGAAGAAAGGTATCCTGAGAGGATTACAAGTGAGCTGAAGACAAGTCGCCTGAAGTCAGGACTACCCTGATCAAGTACCCTGAAGAAAAGAGCCGTTGGACTCAGTCCACGTGGACCAATCAAGTCAAGGCAGCAAATCTGACAAAAGCTGACAAAGGCCATACTTTACCGAAAAGGAGAATTTCACTCCAGAGATAGTCTGGATTTGAATGTTACTCTCTCCAACGGTAACATTCAAATCCACACTATAAATACAAACTCAAGCTTCATTTGTGAATAAGCAAGGAGCTGATGTGAGAGTGGTGCATTTCAAGGGAGGCATAAGGAGGCACCATCTCCATCAAGAACACTGACCTGAGTTCTTCATAGTCATATTTGAGTGTTCCAGTTTGTATACTCGAGCTCATCATATACATCCTAAGCTTAGAGAGATTTTCCCAACCTTAGCTTAAAGGCTAAAACCATGTAAGGGGAAATCTCACCTAGTTGGAGAGAACCAAACCAAACTAAACCCTTTCCAGAATAGTGTTAGGTGTTGCAGTGAGGTGAGGAGAGGCAGTCCCTGAGTGAAGAGGGATGTGAGGCCAGTTCGAGAGGCAGCTCCGCGGAGGGGTGTGAGTCCAGTTGTGAGTGCACCTTGGCACGTTAAAAATAAGAATCCCGGGTAGTGGATTTCCTGTTAAATCAGGCAGTGGATGTAGGAGCTTGAGCCTCCGAACCACTTTACATTGTTGTGTTCTTTATTGCTTTACTGACTTGCATAACATCAGTGTTAAAACAAAAATTTCTCCTAATTTCCCATATTGTCTTTGTTTGTGAATGAAAAAAACGGGACCAACAACTATCATGACTGCTTTCAAACCTATTACATGAGGTTTTGGAAAATCATCAAAACTAAACTATATCCCAACAAGACCGTCTCATGGCATGAGACAACACAAATTATCATTCACTCATGCCAAAGTGTTAATGCTTTATACTCAATTTATATCTCATCCCACCATCTCATGCCATGAAACAGTCTCAGTCTCATACAAGACCTACAGATTAATAAATTGCTAAATTTTGGAATCTTCTAAATTCGTGAATGCAGATTAGAAAATTATTTTGCCACCAGTTCTCAAATATCACTAATTCTTAAGAGAAAAAAAATTAATATAACGATTTGTTTGTGTTATGCATGTGAAGGGGCTACTGTTCTAATCCCTTCGTCATATGAAACATTTTACACCTTGTGAGGCATGCATATTAAAAAAAAGTTGTTGTGTGAAGTTTATTGTGGGACGGAGGAAGTATCTCTTACTTACTTATATTGAGACATGTGTTTTTACAAATAATTAAATTATGGCATTTTCGACTACTTTCAAAATATGAGAACTCGTCGAGAATTGTTTTAATCTTTGCTTAGATAAATACTGTATTTTGTTTCTAATTCTTATATTATTTCTTCAAGCTTTAAATTGTCTATATTATGTTTATGATATTTTTAGTATTATACTAATTGTGCATACCTTATTTTTATTTTTTGGATTCGCCACTGTACTGTATGAAGTGTTGGTATTTTGAAATATGATTAAAATTGTATAATTGCATATTTTTTTAAAATTTCACGGTAGTCTTATTTTCAACCTTGTTTTTATGAAAAATGATAAATATTTGAAAAAAATTGCTAAAAAATGAGCATGTTTTCAAATAATGTGTTCTGAAAGTTATTACACTTTACGAAAAGAGGTTTCTAAACTTGTTATATTTTTCTAGAGCAATTTTTTTAAATGTGTTCAGTGTTAAAAAAAATTCTTGAAAATATGCTCATATTTTTAGCAATTTATTTTCAAATTTGGTATAGTAACAAATATTGACGAACATCTAATAATTTGGTCTTTTTTTCAGAATTTGGCGGATAATGTTGATTTTCACTCTAATTACAATGAAGAGTGTGAAGAATTATACGTCAAAGACGACGTAGATATTAAGTTGTCAAATGTCGGGGAAGATGAAAAACAACCAAATATTATTAAGGAAGATGTCTCAGTGAACGAGATTGTGATGGATTATACAAATACCTTCACGAACATGGATTACTTTCCAACCCGAGAAGCAATGCAAGTGTGGGTACGCCGTGTGGCTAAACAGAATAACATGGTGATTGTTGTTAAAAGGTCAGACAATGGAAGTGGAAAGAAGAAACCACAAGTATTTTTGGCATGTGAATAAGGTGGAGAATATCGTGAGTTTAAGGAGAAGAAGGGGAACAAGAAACCATCACAAAAAATGAGGAATATGGATGATGTTGCGGAGAAGGAAAATAATAAACCTACTGAGAAGGATACAGGGACGAAAAAGTGTGGATGCCCCTTTTTGTTGAAAGGTACCCAAGTATTTGAAGGGGCGTGGATGTTGGAGGTTAAGTCTAGTATACATAATCATCCCGTAGCCAGATTTATGGATGGCTACTCATATGTTGGTAGACTAACCACCGAAGAAGAAAAAATTGTTATTGATATGTCTAAGACTAATGCTCCAGCAAAGGATTTGTTATTCATGCTTACCATCCGCAATATCTACAATGTACGAAAGAAGCACAAGGTGATTGAATATGGTGGGCGCAGTCAGTTGCAACAATTGATGAAATTATTGGGTGATAATGGATATTTTCATTCCCATAGAAGTTGTAAAGAGACAAATACCTTAAGAGAGTTATTCTTTGCTCACCCTACGAGCATAAAGTTATTACGAGCATTTTCTAGTATGTTGATAATAGACTGTACATACAAAACCAATAGGTATAGATTACCTTACTTGGAGATGGTTGGGTTTACATCGACTGGGATGACCTTTTCAGTAGCTTCAGCGTTTCTCCAAGCTGAGAAAGAAGACAATTATACATGGGCATTAAGTGTGTTGCGAGAAATATTAGATGATGATTGTCTTCCCAAAATCATACTAACTGATTGAGAGAAGGCCCTCATGAATGATGTGGCCTCAAAATTTCCTCAAGCAACACATTTCCTATGTACGTGGCATATAGATCAGAATGTCTTGGCCAAATGCAATGAAAAATTTAAAACAATGGAATCATGGGACATATTCTACAATAAATGAGGGAATGTGATGAAGGCATCAACTGAGGAAGAGTTCACAAATGAAATTTGTTTTCTTCATCAAGATTATGTTAAAGTCCCACTTGAAAAAGAAGCCTACGAGTATGTAATGGATCAATGGGTAACCCTGTATAAGGAGAAGTTTGTAGCAGCTTGGACTGGTCAAGTAATGCATTTTGAGAATACAACAACAAATAGGTAGTTTTAATGTTATTATATTGAATGTGTATTTTATTGTTCGTTGATTTTTTTCAATTATAAACCATAATAAATTGATAATTATAATTTCAGGGTTGAGCATGCAGCACTGAAAAGATCGCTTGGTAATAGCATGGGAAACTTTGAGACGTGTTAGGCTAGAACTCATATTCTTTTCGAAGTAAGCCACAATGCAATCAAAGCATCTTTTGAGAAGAGTTTGAACGTGGCTCAACATAAATTCAGACCCGTAGTCTAAAAAAAATTATGGGGTATAATCTCCTCGACAGCTTTGGAGAAATTGTATAATGAAATACAAAGATAGAATATGGTGAATCTGATCCTCTTACATGTAATCATTACCTGAGAAAGGAATGTGGTTTGCCATGCACCCATGAGCTCGATGAATATCTCCGACTTCGCAAACCAATACCAATAGATGTTGTTGATCCTTTCTGGAGGAAACTAGATATGGAGCCAATTTTGAGAGATGATGCTTGTGATGACAATCATGATGTTGGAGAAGATATGGATAGTCATTTCGAGCATGTTATAAAATATTTGATTGGGCGGTATAAGAATGAAAATAGAGCACAAAGAAGACTTTTGTTGAGGCAAGTCATAGAACTTGGTAATCCGGTGACCACTTCTCTAGTTGAGCCTGAGCCAAAGATACACACACGTGGTCGTCCAAAAGCTAAAACGTCAAAGAAAAGAGATGCAACTTCCACTAAATGCGATCCAAGCCTTTTTTAATATAAAGAATCCATGATTGCAAGTTGCTCGGTCAATTCCATTGTGCATGAGGTGCCTGATGCAGTCTCTTCCCCAATATTTCAAAAGAAATACCACTTTGCTAAAAGACCGTTAATATCTTATTCAACATTTTGGAACAATAAAAAAAGTGTTGTTGTATTTATGGCATGTTTATGTGAACAGGTAATTCGCAAGCGTGCCCAATCCGACTCATTAGGAAACTTTGTACAACAGTTATATGTTCGTTATCAACCACACATTCTAGAGTGCAAGGATGTAAAAAGTGACGGTCACTGTAGATTTTGGGCGGTCGCAAGGTTGATGCGCTTTGGTGAGGATAATTGGGAAAAAGTTTGTCAAGATTTGATGAATGAGTTGAGCCACCACATTCATTTATATGAGGGTGCGTTTAATAAGTATGCACAAGTACCCATCATCCTGAATGCTCTAAATTGATTTATGGAGAGTGCACCATTCAAGCACTGGTTCCAATTGCCATACATGGGTTATTTGGTTGCGTCGGTGTATAATGTGGCATTAATTACGTTATCAAATGATATTTCACTTACCTACTTACCTTTGAGGACCGCTTCGTCAGATAGACCGAAATCAATTTGTATGGGTATGGTGAATAACAACTATTTTGTCCAGGTATTTCTAATTGTTATTATTTTGTAGTTATATAATATATAAAATAGTATATTAATAATTGAGCCATTGCAGGTATTATTAGCTGTTGATCACCTTATGCCACCAGTTGCATCTCATAGGAGCACAACCATCTCCCAGTTGCTAATGGATGGAATGAAGTCTACACGAGTGGTTGAATTCAATAGTCTGTTGATATGCATAGGAACGAATTTAGTGTTGATCCTTTTTTTGGTATTTGGTGATATTTTGCAGATTTGGTGTATCTAATTAACTATAGAAGTATATTTTGTGCATTTCAAATCATACGTGTTTTTGCCTCTTTTCAAAATATATATGTTGAAAACTTGAAACAAATACAAATAAAGTTTCTGAATGCATGATTATTTTTTGGCTTTTTTTTTCGAAAATTGCTACAAATTTTGATGAGGTGGCCTAAAATTGTTGCCATGAATTAATTAGGGTGAAGAAGTGAATTTAGCATGTGTGTATGTGTGAAGATCTATATTACGCTAACAAATTAAAAGGAAGATAAGATATAAAAATGGAAGGGGAGGGTGTCAAATGTAAGCATGAATTAATTTGTTTCCTGGCTTCTAAAAATTTCACAAGTTAAGTCTCACATATTAGACATACATTGGTCTAAAAGCAAAAAAATACATTCTTGAACTTTCATTCAAACAGTAGTGTAAGTATAACCCTCCAAGTAACAAATCCATAGCATCCTATTTTATTTATTTTTTTGGAAAAATCACATCCCCATACACAAGTTTGGGCCTCCTTTTGGATCACAACAATTTTTAAAACTATTTAATTTAACTACAAACCTGACCCATTTAGCTACAAAAGGTTACATTGAGCCCATAGTACTTATATTGTATTATAACCCCCAAAGAAGCCCATCCCACTACAAACTAATGTCAGTTTGAACAGTTATTTCAGTCCCATCACATCTTTTAGCTGGCTATTAACATAGTAGATTGAATTCAAATTTTGAATTCAATCTTCAACTTTTATCTCAATTTTTCTAATCCCTGTGTAGGTGTACATCCCATATATTTTCCGGTCAAAATCTCGGTGGAGGTGGATGATGACTTCGGAGATATTATGTTCTTTACGGTTCCGTGGTGAATGTAGGATGATTAAAGTCGACAATAATTTTTCATACAAACAGCTCTCAGACTCAATATTCGGTATGTGGCCCTATTCAAAATCTCAATGTTCTTCATTTTGGTACTCAGTTGGTGATATTAGCAATTGTGTATTGGATTCTGATGCCGATGTTAGTAATCTTTTATCATTTTGTGAGTATGCCTCCCAGAAATTTATGTTTGTTGATGTTTATATGTCTGTTGTTGATACTTGTGGTGCAATTGACAGTGTTATTTCACTCCCGATTATTGAGGATTCTGTTCGTGATACATTAGTTGAGGTGGGCCTTGATAGTTTGGGGGTTGCTACTAATGTTAATCTGATTGTCAATGATGATTATAGGGTGCCAGATATAACGTTGGGTCAAAATCAAATAGATTTTGTCAAACTACAATCCCATTCAAAAGTACTAAGAAAATCAATCATGGGGGGATCAACTTTATTTCGTTGGTGTAGGTAGTTTACCTGTTTATGATATTTGCCCTTTTATTCCAGATAATCCCCTTCTTTCTGATGGTTGGGGTGATATAATGAAGGAGGGCATTAGCTCTTATTTACTGGTGGTGCTAATGGTTTTAAGATGGAGCTTATTAAGCATTCTAACCATTTGCTCTTTAATTTCAATTTTATTCGAAATGATGCTAACTATATCCATGTTCAATGTTGTGCAGTTGATTTCTTTGGATGTGAGTGGTTTATTAAGGCAAGACACCAAAAAAATCTATATTTTTTAGATATACAAGGGTCACTTTTGTCACAAGTGTTTGTGTAGTTTGAACGCTTCACAGACCAAGCATCTAGGGCCTAAGAATTGTTGAAGCAGCAAGTTAGGTTTGACCTAAACATTTGTGGTAAGGAAGTTGTTGATATCTTGAGAATTAATTATGGGGTGCACATTCCATACCATAAGGGTTGGCGAAGTTCTTTTGAGGGTCTCAATCAGGTGTACGGTAGTTACAATGATCTTCGATGGTATTGTGAAGTTGTGAAGTGTATTAATCCCGGTATATACCTGATGATATTTATTTTATGGTTTCGATAATCTTATTTGTGTTCCTATAAAGGTACGTTAAAACCCTGATTTTGATCGTTTAATTTTATTAGGAAGTGTTGCTGATCTGGAGTACAATGAAATGACGTATAAGTTCGAGCGAGTGTTTATTGCGTTCGATGCATGTATAAAGGGATTTCGGAGTTGTCGCCCAATGCTCTTTATAGATGGTACATTTATGCGCAGCCGTGTAAAGGGTACAATCCTCACAGCCACAACCAAGGATGGGAACAATGGTACTCTTCTCGTAAATCATTTCTGCAGTATATCACCCTGTATGCTCCCTACTATAGTGTCTATTGTAGTATATATCATCTATGTAGTAAATCATTTTTGCAGTATATTAGTTATTCAGTAATTGAAATCATCCTAATTCAATATTTTTTGTCCTTTTTTATTTGCGTAGGGTTGTTTCATGTTGCTTTAGTTGTTGTATCTGCTGAGAATATCGACAAATGGATCTGGTTTTTGTAAAAAATACGCGGCACATGCACTCATGCCAATGAAGTCTTATATGTGTCCGATAGGAACTGTGGGCTTATGTCCACATTCCCGCTTGTCTTTGAGCGTCCAGTTCATTTTTTCTGCTTGTTTCATCTATTGGGTAATTTGAGAGGACGGTTTGGAGGCACGGTTTGGAGGCGGTTTGAAAGCTGCCAAACGCACTTCTCTTGCTGACTTGTTCAAAGAATGTGTCTACGCACCTAATGAGAGGATTTTTGGGGTAAAATTTGCAGCATTTAAGGAGGCTGGTGGTAAAGTTGCGGATGACTGGTTGATTGATCTGCCATTTGAGAAGTGGGCAGTAGCATTTAGTCCCAACATAACGAGGTATGGCGAGATGACCTCAAACACTGCTGAATCGTTCAACAATTGGATCAAGAAGTGTAGAGGGCTGCCTATCACAAATATGATAGACTACTTTCGTTCAGGTATTTCACCCTTTCATACTTGCTTGTGGGAGCCCGTATGTCCTTTTGTTAGGTCATTAAGATATAATCACTCGTTCTGTCAACCCATTTTGTAGAAACAAGTTGTTGACATTTTGAGAGGCACGAAGCAAGCAGCAATTGGGATACATTATTATGCTCATCAATGGATGGAAGGTGGAAATATGAATGCAACAAATCTCGATCATGGAAGGTGTGTCAACGCACACGCTTTAAGTTTAAAATATTGTCCACACCATTTGCAACTGTGACAATAAACAATCGTTCTTGCTCATGCTTGAAATGGAAAATATGTGGCTTTCCATGTGCGCATGCAGCTGCTGTGATTAGAATCCATGGACTATCGCTTTCTCACTATGTAGATGATTGTTTTCTTACCAGTGTGTATCGTCAGTGCTACATGTATTACATTCATCCAATCCCGGAACACTGAGAGGTACGAAAGCTTGTCCATACCACCTCCATTCAAGATTCTTCCTCCACATTTGAAACGCCCCCCTAGTCGCCCCAAAAAAAGACGTGTCCTATTGGTTGAAGAGTTTTCCAATAAGAAATCTAAGATCGTATGAGTCTCACACAGGTTAAATATTAGGTATTTTTGCTCTGTTGGGTATTAGCGTTATTTGTCGTTTTGAATCTTCCGTGTTGGCTATCAATTTTTTTGTGCTTTCTTGATGCGGAAATTTATCCCTTGTCATGCAATTAGTTATCAATTGGATATATGTGTAGTCTTGTGGAAAGTACGTATTACATCTTGTGATATAAGTAATGTACTATATTCCATGTAGCGTAATCACGTTATCGACAATGTTAAAATACTTTGGTATGGAAATGAAATAATGTTTTTGTTATGCTGCATGTATCTTCCATTTGTTAAGTCGCTATGATCATTTTTTTAATATTATGCCCACCTATTATACTTTCTTAGTCACTGTACGACAGAACCATGTTAAATTTTCTGAACATTAATAAACCATGTCAATAAAGTGAGAAATCATACAGCATATTTCTTAATGTTTATACACAGTAGTTTCTACATTAGTACACCATTGATTGCACAAAAGACCATCAATATAGCACACAAAGTTACTAAATTTGAAATTATCAATGTCGGCAACATTACTTTGTAGGCATCCCCTCTCCTGTTCTTCGTGTTGACACCCCCGTAGTGTGTCCTATGGTTTGTATGGACATTGTCCTCAGTGGTCGGATTGCTTGTGTGGACATCATGATCATACTCTTTTGAACCCCACCCAATATGTGTGCACCAATTTGAAAACTTGTTATCCTCACAGTGGTAGTACAACCTCCCCGGGTTGTGTTGTGTCTCACTGATCCCAATCCATGTTGAATGCCCATATTTACGGCACGTCGATCTCTTGTAGCGTGCATAAGATTCGGTGTTCAATCTTATGTTGCTTGATGAAGACATTCCTTTAGTTGAATGTTGTGTGTGATATTGTTCTTGAATGAAACGTATATCTCTTTCTCCTCTATTTATAGCATATGCCTGTAACGGTAATATCCCCATATTGCAACGGTCATATTCGTTTGTTTTCAAGTAGTACTCAACTGTTGTAGTATACATTACTGTAAACAGGTATATACAATTGAACAATGGTATACTATAATACCTTGTAGTTTTCGTTTGTTTTCAAGTAGTACTCAACTGTTGTCGAGTGTATATCAACTTATGTCCTGCATACAAATCAATATTGATATGGTGGTATAACGAATTATTGCAGAAACTTCAATATTGATAAGTCCAAAATGATACGGGGGCTTGGTTTGATATTCACAGTGAATTTATAGTACATACACATGTACTGATGTATTTTCGGATTAACTATAGTATACAAATAAATATTGTGGTATTCATGATCGAGTTGAAGTATTCATTTCTAACTACCTGTACATAAAGGTTGGATATAGTAATTGTTATCCTTCATGTCTCTTTATAACAGAAAATGCTTTAACTTTGTTTACTATTTGCTTTCATACTTAGATTTCTCCGTCTTTATAACGGAAAATGCTATAATCTAAGCTTTAATATAAGATATACACAGGATTTTTGCAGACAAATGACCAAAACACATAAATTTTAATTCATAGATCATATTCCATGCCCACAAAAGGAATAAAAGTGGATGTTAACTACACATCACAAAAGATAATTCTGCCAAATTACATGGATATAAGACATAGAGTAACAAAAAGAAACTAAAATGGTAGAATTCATAAACATCAAAGTTAGACATACTAATATATATTATAAACCTAAGATCACCCACCTCAAACTTCAAACAAAAGGCCTTCATGAATTTTGCAACGGCTGATCACAAAAGTTTCCCCTCCTTGCAGCTTCAATCCATCAACAACCTCGGAAAAACCACACTCTGGGTGTAGGGGAAGATTGTGTTGTACTCATTCTCCATGATATTCCCTCCTATGTGATAATACGCTCTGGTTATCGTATCATACTCCATGAAATATCCAATCGGCTCCATCCTTATCAGAATTCTCACGTTGTCAGGTTTCACAAGGCTCAGTGGTTGTGGACTTAACACCCTATCATTGGCCATAAGCGGGTAAACAGGTTCAAAGTGAATTCTTCTCCAACTTGTCGGGTTTTTGTATTCATCCATTATCCACATCTCGAGATCCTCGAGTGATGCACATATACTCGAGTACATTGCTAGATGATCATCATCTAGAGCAGCAAGTTCCCCATAATACTTCGCACCCCCCATCCCAGGCGGCAGCGTAATAAAATCATAAGTCTCAGTCTTTGTACAAAATGTACCAATTCCAATGAGCATATGCGACTTAGTTACTTGCCAATTCAAATACCCCCCCTACAAACACACCAGGCTTGCAAACAATGTTATCAAATGGAAGATCTCCCATACGCCTCCATTCCATTGTCCTCAGTGACAACACCTTAACCTCAGTGGTTAAATTAAATACATTAAACAGAGCAATCCTAACCAGTTTAAATTCATCTGCAATTGAATCTTACCCCAACCTAAATATGACTGATGCCTCCACACATTCATTAGGGAAATCGATTTGGGTTGTTGGTATGTTCAATGACTCACCTGTTGAAGGATTAAAAACATGAAATTGATCAAGGATGTTACAACAAGTTACCAAACCATTACAGGAGGCTAGCAATGCGATTTCAGGATCACCATCCATTGTCTCTCTTCGATGCAGTCCCCCATCCTCAGTTTTTGAATACCCCAGCGGGTAATATCCATATTGTGACTGGAGCAAGAAGTTTATCCTGTTCTGGAGTTTCATATGCACCAAATGCTTAGATGAGATGAAACATCTGCTCTTGATGAGATCTCTCCATCCATGGTTCACCATCTTGAACCTTGTTAATGTCTTCGGTGGAACCCTTGAGAGGATTTCCACCATTATTTCTTCAGGAAAATGTGCACCACCAAGATCCGGCACAATCGCCATTCTCAGATTCCTTGCCATTATTTGGGAGTTTTTCTTCGGATTGTTTTCAATTTTTTTGGAGGGGTGATATAAATTTCTTGAATGAGACTATATAGGCCAAATCAAGTCTCTTCAATAGAAGATTGTGTCTTTTGAAATCTTCTTAGACTTTCTTGGCTATCTAATTGAAACCCATCATGAAACGATGTACCATTTTTCCCTCCAAATTGCCTGAGCGAATGAAAATGCATTTTTTTTAATTAGTGATCGTGTACGTTATACTATTTGCATATAATGTTCATATACTATGGAAAATTATATAGTTATTTCTTACATTTATTTATTGATAGGAATCATAATATACTTCTTAAATAGACAGTTATATATTGTTAAAGAACCAATGAAATTTTTTTCATTTTTTTCGGGTCCCTATTTTTTATATTTGTATAATTAAAACTTTACTTTTATGTACACTGTAATTGTTGAGTGAGTGCACTGTGTACCTTGTTTAGTGATCAAAGTACCAGTGTATAAATTTACATCTAATAGTGAGCATTTTCTTTGTCTGTATTTTTAATTTATATATTTGAGGGTTAATTAATAATGAAAATATTAAATCGTAAAAATAAGATTTTTAACAAAATGATATATGGATGGAGAGTGCACTAAATTGTTGAGTGAGTTCACCATGTATTTTGTTTACAGGGGATAGACAAGTTAAATAAAAATAATTCCTATATTATATAATCATAGAACAACTGTTGATTGAATCCACCATGTATGTTGTGCACCATAGTAAAAATTATTTTTCATTTGTCAACGGATTTTTTGTATTTCGTATAATTAAAACTTTACCCTAGTGTACATTTTAACTGTTGAGCCAGTGCACTGTGTACATTGTTTAGTTACCAGATTACCAGTGGTTTAATTCATTTCATTCTAATAGTGGGCATTATCGTTGTCTGTATTTTTAACTTATATATTTTATGATTAATTACTAACAAAATTCACATCAATACCAGTGGTTTAATTCATTTCATTCTAATAGCGGGCATTATCGTTGTCTGTATTTTTAACTTATATATTCTATGGTTAATTACTAACCAAATTTACATCAAAATGATTCGTTGATTTAGAGCGCACTAAACTGTTGATTGTGGGCACCATACATTTTTTTGTTTTCAGGGGATAGGCTAGTTCAATAGAGAATTATTTGTATAGTATATATTTTTAGAACATATACTGTTGAGTGAGTGCACCATGTATCTTGTGCACCATAATAATTTTTTCTTTTATATTTCTTAATTACTAACAAATTATATAGATCTCTATTTCACTGTATTATATTTTCTCATTTTATATTAGAAAATTGGAAACCATACTGCAGGTTTTAAAAACTAGCAGTACGGTTTTTAAAAACTAGACTTAGTACATTTATCATGACTACTCCTACGTTGATAGATGTACATTTTTTCACCAATATCTAGGGGGTTTGATTATCTTGACTATTAGGAGTACAAAATTTTTATTTTTTTCCCTAGTTCACTGAGTTCAATTATCTTAACTGTATTACTCGGAAAAAAAACCAAATGAATATAATCCTGAAATAGATTTTTTATAGCAACCAAAATAACCAAATTTTCTACTATTATAATTCTGGTTTTTTTCATCTATTATATTAGCAAAATTTGTTTAAAATTTGCAAAGACCAGGATTTATTAAATAAAAGTACTACTCAACTCATGTATTCAACAAGATAAATACTTGTAGATTTTAATCGAATCAATACTACTCACCACATGTATTCAACAAGATAAACACTTGCAATTTTTTATCGAATGATGCCTACAATCCCATTAACATCCAAGGTTATGGTACACATACCGTGTCCTGTGTTCACTTACCCACTCAGATGTCCACTCAAATGTCATCTCAAGTTTATCATCTTTGATATTTATAGCGAATCTATATCGATATCTATAGGATCCATGAACCACTCAACCATTTTCTTCCTAAACTCTCCCGCAGCATTGTTCGATATTACTTTCCTGATGCTTTCTCTCTTCGTCAGCTCTCTCTCACTGTTCAAACAAACTGTCACTCCACAATCAACCGAATCAGGGAGCTACTGGAAGCATGGTACATGCACTGATTTCTTCTTTTTTTATCTTTAATAGTAGGTGGCATGGGTCTGTCTTTGCAAAGATTGTCCTCAGGTTATCATCCACATAATCCACCTAAACTGATCCACAACAAAAGAATATTATAAGTAAACAATTCAATATTAGGTATGGATTCCAGAAACTTTACAATGCTATTAAAAATTAAGTCTCACAAATTATAAGTCCCCTTGTAGGTGGGGATCCTTATGTGCGGGCGTACGTGGAGCCAATGTGTTAATAAAACTCCATTCACACGTCTTCAGATCCAATTTCAGCATTGTGTAATGATCTCCACGCACGCCATCACCATCCACAATCAAAGGGAACAACAATACATCGTTATGCCCAGCTGCAACAAGCAAATCATCAACTATAACTACTAGGTTCTTGTCAATAGTGAGGGCTTGTATTTTTTAATAAAATGCTACAGCATATAAGATCTAAAATTTCAGCTAAAATGCAATAGAAATTAAGTTTATATACTAATAACAATTATGCGCAAGTAATTTATTTTACCAATGATTGTATGGAGAACACAACAACATGTTCTGCACTTTCATATTTCAGGGAATATTTTGTCTTAGCAAGCTCTGCCCACGAATCAATTATTTGTACACATAAATAGACATTATTGTATGTTATTTCAGATACCCACCAACATGTTAACCAAAGCAATTTCAATCTTGATAATTTACCTCATTAGACAAACACTTGTGATGTAAAATTTCCAATATATCACGAAGGCAGACAGTACACATTGGCCCTTTCCCTGTCCACCTGATGTATCTGCCAGAAAAAATAATCAATGTGAAGGTCATGTAATGTAAATTAAAAATATTATAAACAAGATGATGATAATCATCTTACTTCTCTCCATTTAGTCTCCACCCATCCTCGATTACCGACTTGATAGATTCATTCATCTTCCGCACAGCTGCCTTCAACTCATCCCTCATCATTCCTACAATCGACTCACTATCTGCACTGTACTGCTCTAATTCTGTCGTGCTTGGCTGTGGAGTTACTTGAATTGCCTTCCTATCTTCCTGCTCCGTCCTCGCCTTAACATTACGATAATGGTTCCTAGTGGCACATCGTGTCTTGTTCTTCTTTTCCTGGTGACTGGTGGCGTCACTTCCGATGCTAATCCATCTTCTTTGCTAATGTTTATTTCGTTTACCAAGAGCTATTTTACTGTGTTTTCCAGATCTGCATTACATGCAGTCAAACTCTCATTATCCTTTCTCTTAATCGACAACCCCGTCAATGCATCCATGCACCTTATGTTTTCTGGATTCTCAAGTATTTGTGTTGCACTCGGATCACTCAATGCTACGAGCTTGCACTAGTTCTTCTAACTCATGCTCCAACCTTTTGATAACCTCATCCTTTGCTGTTAATTCTTCCACATACTTCTCAACCGCCATCCTCTTGTCATTCTCAGGAATTTGTGGTGCACTCGGTTCACTCAATGCTTCAACCTTTCCTACTAACTCTTCTACCTCATGCTCCAGCCTCTTTATAACCTCGTCCTTTGCTCTTAATTCTTCCTCATACTTCTCAGTCATCATCCTCTTGCCATTCTTAGGAATTTGTGGTGCACTCAGTTCACTCAATGCTTCCACCTTTCCTACTAGCTCCTCTACCGCATGCTCCAACCTCTTTATAACCTTGTCCTTGCCTCTTAATTCCTCCTCGTGCTTCTCAGCCATCATCTTCCTTTCATCCTCATACCCTTTCTTCAGATTTTCCATATTCAGCTCAATTTGGGCAAGAGTATTCCTGTAATCATCTAATGAGTCCACTTCATATTTCTTTCCATCCTTCATAGGTTCAACAAAATAGTTTGCTTCATTCTCTAAATCATCCTCTCTCCCATTTTGCTCCAACTCACTCACAACATTCAATATCTAATTGGTCACAGTTTTTGTGTCCTTTAATTGTGGACTCAATGCGAAGTTGAATAATGGACTACTTAGATACACATCTTTGGACTGCGGTACATCAGTTGGATTGTTGTGGCATGATATACGTGCTTCAACTTCCTCAATATCCATATCCCATCTCTCATCTCTGACCGCTTCATCGTTTGTTACATCGTGATAATATGATGTACCTGCTTCATCTTCCATATTATCCCCTCCATAATTGTTTGTACCCACAGTCTCGTTATTGTTTATCGGACTATCAAAGCTTCTCCAAAAGGTGAATCATCAGAAACTGTTAAATTATCCCACTCCTTTTGTATTTACCTCAGTAAATCCTTCTCCTTTGATGTTGGGTTCATGGTCTTTTTCCGCACCTATAAAATCACAACATACAATATGTGACAGGTAGAATTGAGTAAACATCAACAGAAGATGCTAAACAAACTCATATTAAAAAAACTCACACAATCCGCTTTGATCTTCTTCATATTCACATTTTCTAGTCTCTCATTCAGCTTTCCTAAGTCCCACTTTATTATTCACGGGACAGACAAATCATCTCTCGATTTAATCAGTTTCGTGTACTCGCAAAGCCAGAACTGCAAAGCACATTAAGAAATAATCACCCAATTATAACTAGCAAATGAGTATACATAATTATGTGTAAAATATGAAAACCGTTGTATGTATTAAATTTGCATACCGATAACATAGCTACACATCCTCCTATTTTCAAGCTTGTGCTCGTTTTGATCTGTTCCATCAGCACGTCCACCACCATGGTACACCAGTCATATTCCCGAATTTGATTGATCTTCTCAAGGTATATAGTGTACTGCCAGGGAATTGATGAATTTCGTCTTGGTGCAAGAAATGATGCCAGCATATATAAATGTGTTAACCGCGCTACGTCATGGACGCTCCTTTCGTCCTCCAAAATAACTACCTTTTTTAGATTATCAAATACAATTTTTTTTGTCAAAATATATCTTCCATTTGCTTTTCTTATCTCCTCACCAAAACACCTTTCTACCCATGGTGGATTTGCATACTCTGTCATTTCGATATTAACTTTCTTCGAACCTCCGACCACCCCTAGAATAAGTTGTACATCCCCACTTGTCAGACTCAACTTCTCCCCACCCAACATAAAGTTGTTTGACCGTATATTAAAAGTCTTCAAAAGATTCTTAATGTCTATCTCATATTTCCACCAAAAATCCTTGTACGTATTGTAGTCTGCTATATTGATAGCATTGAAAATAATTCAGAAGGGTGTCCTCTTTAAAACTTCAATGTGTTCATCAGTGAACCTTAACTGTTGCAGCTCTCGCATTGGAGTGACCAAATTACTTCTGTAATGCGTTTTCCTGTCCTCCACTGTCAGGCTACCTGTAAATCACATAATTTAAAAGACCTTGTCACATATTGTTTATTTTTTTAATTGCAAACATCTAACCATTTGGAAAAAATGCTTTACACAGTTATCTATACACACCAAAGCAGTTATCAGGCTCTCCATCATTGCTCGAGTCCGATGTTGGTGCATCCAACATATAATTTATTGTTCCAGTTCCTGTTCATTGAGGAATATATTAATCAATGTAAAAGAGTGGGTACATAATAGAAATTATACAACAACAGGACACAACAAATAAAAACCCATACCATTACTCTCTTTTGGACATCACACACTTTTTTTATTTTTCCTAGTATGTTTGCATACCTCTATTCAAAGGAAATTCATGTGGTAAATACATCACAATTAAAAATAAATAGTAATCAAGTATCAATAATAGAAGGGTGTAGTATATTTACCTATAGTTTATGAAGATTGGCGATTTTTCTTTTTTAGCTTCCCTTTCCTTCGTGCCTCTTTATACCGGGAAGGTAATATACTTTTTGTCCTTCATGTACATAAAGACCAATGTGTAAACTATATTTAGATGTTCATACTATTACAAACAGGTGATATCTGGATTACCATATATTCACCACTACACACAAAAATGTACTACAAGTGTAGAATACTGATTAAATATATACAATTTTATATAATCTAGTTCGAGTTACATTATTCAACCATTATTCAACATAATACCTTTTTGTGTAGGTACATCAACCCCCTCCATCTATTCATCACTCTTTTCCATTTCAAAATCTGAATCATCAGCCAATACCAGCCTGCTTTTACCACCCTCTGCATTTCTAACACCTGTACATTTACTTTGTTCAAGCGAGTTACTAAGCAAAAAAAATCCCAAATGGCCATTTCGTAGAATCCCAGTAATTACTTTCGTATATATCAGGCAAAAAGAGTAAATAAGCCAATTTTTCATCATTTATGCCTAATTTCAACAGTCCTAACTAAGCAAAAATATCTATTACTACAGAATAAAAGCAAGCCCTAATTAGGTCGAAACTTCCACCTTTTTATAAGCATTTAAGGTAAAACGCATATAATTTTAAAAAAATGAGCGGGTCTTCAAATCCAGCCCTAAGTACAGTTTGCATACTTTCGTGTACATTCACAGCCCCAAATTTCAAAGATTTATATACATGTTAACACTATTCTTCAAATCCTTTTCACATACATACTGGAAATTATTTTCCCCAAACCTTCGATTCGTCCACTTGCGAAACTGCAATGTGTCTAAAACTACCTTTATAAGCCTTCAATTCGTCCACTTGCGTCATCCAAATGTATTCTGTAAAGCTTTCTTCTCCTAAAAATAGTGCAACAGTCCCTGGCTCCTATTTTGAATAAAGGTAGTATTTTGGATTTCTATGGGAGCCCGTATGTAATATTTTTTTTAAATTATTACTATTGATTTGGGGAAAGTAACAAAAAAGTAATGAGGAAAAGTTGATAAGTGATATGACCGGTCATATCAATAGGGAAGAGAAGGAAAAATAGCTTTTGTAGTTAGTTGATAGTGTAAAAAGTTTTTGTTAGTATATGTCTTAGGATGTCAAATTTTGTATCTACATGTGGTTGCCCCTTTTTTTCAGAAAGAATGCAATTTATTGCACTTGGGTATGAGATATGCCCATCAAATATACAAAGTTAAGAATGTGTACATGGCAAAAAGCTCTAGTAGACAATTTGCAAATATTACAAATCCATAACATACTATTTTCTTTAATTTCTCCTATACCTACCCAAGTCCCATCCCCTACGTGAGGATATCCTTGTGTGATCTTGTCATCAGAGTGTAGTAATGATAGATAACACAACTTGCATAGCTTCATCAACAATCAATGAATCATCGGGCCTCCACCAATGCACCCCAAATCGTTTTTTTTTTTTTATTTGGACCACCCCTCTGAACATGAGCAGCAAAAGAAGGCTCAAGTATAGTTTGGACATATCTGTATTGCCTAAGCACTCGATCCTGCATGTACAGCTTAACTATTTCTCCACATACAATACTTTAACCTGAATGGAACATAAACAAATGAATCCATTAAATTGACATAAATATTAAACTTAAGGGATAAACAACATAAATCACTCACTCCAAATGGTAACATTACACCTAGGCACTCCCTAAAGGATTGTACATGCGTTGTTGATGCGCATATATGTCCGGAAGACTGATTTCACACTGTGTTTTGTAACTTCATACAAGAATACATGTCACTTATGAAATTAACATATATCACATTCATAAAGCAGATTTTATTTTAATGGGATGAAATACGAAATCATAATAGTACTTGTTATGTGTATATATGATTTCAATTGTATGTTTCCCAACCATATTCCTTGTAGTTGTATTTTTATTCAGCAAGATTGTGCTACATTCTCCTCAAAACTTGTTTTTGTTCTCCCCAAAACTTGGGGCCTCATATTTATTTCATCTTATTCTACTTGTTGTCAACCCAAATATCATAATCAAACAGAGTATAAAATTAGGGTACGACTAAATAAACCCCCAAATTTTATATACAAACCCCATTGTAAAATGTACTCCATTAAAAAAATTATGAATATTAAAATCTACTAAACAAACCCCGCATTTTTCCCATTGTATTCTTTCACGAAAAATTAAAATAAATTGTTCGCTAAAAAAAACTGCAAATATTCATCTCCATTGTGTCACTTTCACATGTTATAAATCACAAAAGATGGACAGGAATTTAGAGGAACGTAAATTTGCAATGAAGAATTTTTTATTGTATTATTACATTAAATTGACAAAAAATGGATAAAAGGATTTGAAAATAATGTGAGAACAAGTCCTGCAATCCAATTATTCGGTCTTAGAAACTGGCAATACAATTCACAAACAGAATCTTCTCTCCAAATGAAGCTAACTATTGAAATTTGAGGCACAATTATTGAGAAGTATCATTTTCTGATGTGTGAAATCTAATAAGTGTATATCAATATCGTTAAATCATGGTTTCTTCAGATAAAAGCCATGGAATTACAGAGAAGAATAAAAACAGTAGTAAGATCAAGTAACCTCGGGTTTTAAAGGAGATGAGTATATGTAAGTAGGGATAAATTTTATAAGGGGAAATACATACGAGGGTAGTTTCATAATTTAATATAGGGATATATTGGTCTAAAAATATTATGGGGTTTGTATGGTAGATCCGAGGTTTGTTTAGCCGCGACCATAAAATTATTCTAGAAATGTATATACTCCTCTAAATGATTAATTTAAGACTATATTAGTAGTTGTTGCTCGTTGTTTAGTATCCACTGGAGGAAATCTAATACCCTACTCTAAGAATAAATTTGATATAAATATACAGTATATAATAAAGAAGAATTAATTGAAGTTTCTCATATATACTCCCATTTCATGAGATCCTTCATAGAGGGTGAACAAATTTTCTACATGATAAACTGATAAGCATTAATATCTTTGTGGAGTAGTTACTTGATTAGCTGATTAGGTAACATGATTGTATTAATACCTCACACTTATAAGCTGATAAGATAATTAACTCACTAAATTAAGGTCTTAATATCATTATATAACATGATCATCATTCATTAAGTTCGGGATTCTCAAGAAATTTATAGGAATTTTTTTATTATTTCACGAAAAACTTATGTGACACCGTCTCATGGCATGAGACAACACTAATTAACACTCACCCTTATTAAAGTATTAATGTCCCAAACTTATGCCTCATCAACATGAGACGGTCTCACACAAGACCTATTCTTCACATAATTAGACCAGTATAATTTGTTCTAAATACGACATTGATGACCATGACAGAATGTAGTATAAGAAATCAATTTAAATTCCATGGGACCAAATAGTGAACTTATTGAGGAGCCACATGCTAAGATGCCACATCTTCCTCCTTATCTCCTACCGAATGATAACAATTTTTTACATTAACAAGATCAATTCTTAAAATATTACCAAATTTCGAAGTGCAGTTGTCAAAATAAGGCTAAAGTTTGAAAAAAAAAATCCAAATAAATGACAAAATTTCGGGGACTATCTTTGGCCGAGCAATAAACCATCAGTGTCATATTTATGCATTATATCAGATTTTCATTCTACATTAAGAATCAATAACATCATCAGCAAAACACTCAAACCCTAAACTTAAATCAAACACAATAATATGAATATGAAACAAGAGTATAGGAACTTACCTAGGGTCAAACATTGATCGGCGCGGTGAGGACAGCAGACGAGCGGTAGGGTTTGGCGGTGATTGAGAGGTCATTTTTTTTTCCTAGGAACGGCCATCTGCTCTTTTGGGTGTAAGGGAAAACGTTTGGGGTGGGTGTATGGGGAAGAGGGAGATTTAAGAAAAGGGTAAGATTGAAATTTCTTATGGGGTGTATTTACTAATAATATAATAATTGTATGGGTGAATTAATACAGAGGTATATGTATTAAAGATGGAGGGGTATTTATCCGGCCCCTAATAGTTTTTAGATCAATTTAAATTCAAATATATAGCCTTATTAAAAAGAAAATATGAAGAAAGAGAAGTAAAGTTACAAATTTCATATTCACATTAATAGTTAAAGTCCCGGTCGAAATATTGATTGAATAAAACGTGCAATATATTGTACCCTCAAATAATTTGACTTTTATATAATATTTTAAATTTAATATGAAATTTTTCATAACTAGAGCTCATTTTACATTTAAGTTGTTAAATCCAAAAAAGAAATCTGGTCTTTACAATATATTTAAATTTTCAAATTGAAGTGTAATTATATAAAAGAAGCTCTTTGTAACAAAAGAATAAATAAGATGTGATTATAGTAAAATTACTAGTCCCTCCGTTTAAAAATAAATGTTATTTTAGATGTTAAATTTTGTTTCAAAATAAGTGTCATTTTAAGTATTTGTTCACATTTTTTACTAATTTACCTCGAATTTGAATTCAAGATATAAGAGATATTTTTTAAAAATTTCATTAAAATATAACAGATTTGTTAGTGATTGTCGAAACATAATCACAAAAACGTATATGCAATATTGTCTTAACTAAGGAATTCCAAAAATTCGCAAGTCAAAAGCAGCTCAAACAGGTCGCCTGTTAATACAAAACACCACTCTAAGTCATTATATACGTATAAGCAAAATTCTATACTAAGTATAAGTTGTAGTCTAATGGTATTAGTCTTTGTCCAACTGGGAAGGTCACAAGTCCAAATCCCACTTTCAATATTTTTTTTCTTTTGTGTTATTTTTTAAAAATTACAATTAAATAAAAATTATATTGCTCTTTTTTTCATAATTATATTGTGTTACTATATGAACAAAAGTTAATATTGATGGATTTAAAATATGCTACAATAACGACAATCAATTTGTTTGTGTTACTATATGAACAAAAGTGTATTACTACATTTACGAGAGTCAGTTTTTCGTGTTACGATATAAACAACAGTGTGTTATTCCCTCCGTCCCAGTTTTTTTTCCCGTTTGACAGTGCGCGGAGTTTAATGTGGGAGTTGAATTTTATTATTTAAATGAATAAAGTAGTATTGGGAATGATGAATGGTAAATAAAGTACTCCCTCCGTCCCAAACTCAACTTCTCATTTACTGTTTGCACGGTTATTAAGAAAAGAGTTGTTTATAATATTTAAAGTGATAAAGTAGATGATTTTGGTTATTAGTGTATGGAGAATATAATATTAAAAAGTATTGTTATTTTTTTTCCAAAAGTAGATGTAGCAAATGAGTATGGGACGGACCTTTTTGGCAATGTAGCAAACGAGTTTGGGACGGAGGGAGTAGTATTTAAATGAATAAAGTAGTATTGGGAATGGTGAATGGTGAATAAAGTATTATTTAAATGAATAAATTAGATTCCATTTTAGGGATGAGAAAATAAAATTGGGACGGACCTTTTTGGCAAATGGGAAAACAAAATTGGACGGAGGGAGTACTACATTAACAAAAATTAATTTTTGTGGGTGTTACTATATAAACAAAATTATGTTACAACATTCACCACCATAATTTTTTTGTGCTACTACATTAATGTCAATCAATTTTTTTATGTTACTATATGAACAACAGTGTGTTACTACATTAACAAAAATTAATTTTTTGTATTACTACATGAATAAAAATGTGTTACTATATTCACCACAATAATTTTTTAGTGTTACTATATGAACAAAAGTGTATTACTATCTAAACAAAAGTTTGATACTAATCCAAAAATTAATTTTAATATACATTATCACAAATTTTATGTGTTACTACATGAGCAAAAGTATGATACTCATGGATACAAATTGTGTTACTACATGAACAAAAAATCAATTTTAAACAAAAAATTAGGTAAAAGATAAGGAAACCCTAAATAATTTATTTTTTCATATAGTAACTTATTATGTTTCTATGAGTGACATATTTGTGTTCATGTTATAGTATATAAAAATACGGAAAAAAGAAAAGAAAAACAAATGAAAAGATTAAAAGAATAAATTAATGTGGTAACATATTTTTGTTAATGTAGTAGCATATAAAAACATTGTGAGCAAATGATAGAATAAAATAAATAGTGTCTTCACTTAGAACTAAATAGGGACCTTCAGCTTTTAATGAAGAAGCAAAACCACCAAACTATGCAACTAATTTAATAAAGTTCCGCTCTTACTAATGTATAAGTACTTCGCGCAGACTTATTTTAAGGGTGACCCATTTTAACCTGTTTGTTTGACCCGCAAATTTTGAGATCCCCCAATTAGGCATGTATTGCACACAAGATCTACTCTAACATAATAGATCTTGTAGAGATTTATGTGGAGTATATATGTCAAAATTTATGATTCTTAATTTGATATGAAATCTCTAGAGTGACACTTATTTTAAAATAGAGGGATTATAAAATTAAGAATCATGAAGTTCGATGCACATTTATTTATCAGGTGTATATATAATACTAATTAGAATTACTACTAGAGTACTTTCGATGCACATTGATTTATAAGGTGTGAAGGGTGTGCATGGGTGTTTTTCCAGAATGTTGTCGGAAGTGTTGAAACATAAAAGACAACATACGCCGCGGAAGACTTTGAAAAACAGAAAAATAAAGTTTACAAAGGGGATATCAAAACTTTTTCATAGATTATAAAATAATGTATGATGCCTCATGGCGAAACTTCACTATAACGAGTAGTGATACAAAGACAAAGTAAAAATCAAATGTAGGATTTTACATCAAGATCATATACCCAAGGTATACAATCAAAAGCCTAGAATTCTAATCGTGTAAAACAAATAACCTATTCAAAGGTCGAACTAAAACACTTTTAGAATTACAAAGGAGAAAACCGAAGCTACTACACTTGTTATAGGTAAATAGAAGTCTCGATTTCTTCACTTGATAGCGTCTAATACATACGGTATTTATAGAGTTCGTATTTTGCATGTGAACATGGTTTCCCATGATGTAAAACCGTCTCACACTTAAGCTCCATGATCTTGATAACTACCCATGTTGTATCTTTAAATAACTCACTTTAAACTGCAATCGCCTGACTTGGTAACTGTCATGTCGTCATCCTGCATGTTTAGACATTAAAGACAACATTGAAACACATGGAGTTAGTGTTAGGAGAAAGGGTGAATTCTGATGTTGTGGAAAATATTGTAATATTCTGGACAACATTGACCTAACATCAACAATCTCCCCCAATTTGGCCTTTCTACTACAACACACCTGATGTTATAAACATGCAGTAAAATTTGTTAGGTCAGAAATACAACTAAACATCAAAACAAGATATTTAATTGCTAAAACCAAATTAAAATAACCAAACTTGAATTAACATAAACAACATCACTAAGCACAAACTGAGTGCTTAAAACAAACTGCACAAACACTAAACAAACTAAGTGTTGTCAAACTAATCTAAACAAAAATAGCAACAAGTTATTAACAGTTTAAACTAGCAAAAACTAAAAAACAATGTTTGACAAATAAAAACAAATCTACAGAGCTTTTGAATCACAAGGTATGAATGTGTGAAGTAGAGAGAGGATTGGGCTAATCTTCATGTTTCAGCTGCATCTCCATAATCTTCATAGACTCCCTCTATCTTCATTCTCCCTTGAACTCTAAGCTCTCTTCTCACCACCTAGATCACCATAGAGTGTTTCTAGGTCTTAATCATCTTCTTCAGCAACTGGATTAACAACCGGATCAACTGGAACATCATCTTCTGGAATTTCTTCAAGTCTCACACCACTGGAACCGGCACCACCTGCATCAACTCACCCTGAGTTTAATCCTCCATCAGCATCAGCAACAACAACATCAGGTCCTACTCTCCCTGTTGGAGTAGAAAGCAGCAACTCCCAGAAAGCCTTCTGGTTCTTTATATCCTCAATGAGTGACTGCATATTTGTGATAGTTGTCTGCAAAGTCTCAATTTTCTCAGTTATGTAATTGGGAGTTAAGGATACAGAAGTGATAGTAGCATTATGAGGAATGTTGGCAGAAGTATTGGCAACATTGTTAGCGGCATTAGCGGTGTTGGAGCTTCTTGTTCTTGATTCACATTAGTAGGATCACGGTAAGGCAGGTTAATTACTCTAGGCCCTGTGAGCAGCATACTGGAGATTCTAAAACTAGTAGTAAAACCACTAATGGTTTCCTCTCTTGGATTTCTCTCAAAACTCTTGTTCTCAAGCATCTTGTATATGAGACTCGGATAAGGCAGTAACCATTTTCCAGTAATGTCACCAGTGTATGAAAGCACATTATTAAAAATCATTTTCCCTAGGTTGAACCTTTTTGAATGTCCAATCTTGTACATAAGAATGACTTGTTCTTTGGTTAGAACAATAGTGTTTGAAGATGGCAACCAATTGTACACACATAGTTTATGAAGAACAAAATACAAACTGGTCAATTTAAAGCTACTCAGCCTGCTTTCCCAAACCATAATCTGCCCACAGTTATGACCTTAATAACCTCATTCATGTCATCAACAGGTTCTTCAATCATAGCTCTAGTCTTCAAAAATAAGTTAATTGTCTTAGGTGTAAACCTAACTTTGACTCCTCTAAACCAAACTATACCGTAGTGTTTAGAGTTTATTTTGCCCAGACTTTCTCGCAAGTTTGCATAGAATTCATAAACTCATTCTACTATGTATAGAGTAGCAAATTCAAGTGCATGCAACAGTGATCTTTCCCTAAAATATTCCATTGCTCTCTAAAATCAGTCATTTTAACTACCTTTTCCCCAATAAGTATTCTAGTACGAATCTTCCTATACTTATCACTCTTCATGTCATTATATTCTTCATCACTAGAAGAGTGGTCAGATAGTACCTTAGCACTAGAGTCAGAATCACTCGAAGAGGGATCACTAGAATCAGGGTCAGAACTCTTCTTCTCTTCTTCTTCTTTCTGTTCTGGTTCAGATTCTTCAGATGTTGCCATAGGTGATGGCATATTTTCAGAACAACAGGTTCATTTTCTGCCACATAAGGCATTGGATCAACTTTTTTTCTTGCTTTGCCTCTCCTCCTTACTTGTGCAAGAGGAACATTCATCTCTGAATCAGAATCTGGGTTAGGATTAGGTTTAGATTGTACTTCTTCAGTTTCGGCTGTTGCAGGACCAGTAGTAGTTTCAACGTTTCACAGATTCGAGGTAAGTAGAAATTCATTTGCAACTACAATGCATAAACATATTATTTTGAGAATTATTTTATGTAAGTGGTGATACGTGAACTGGTATTCAGTGATATTGTTGAGTGAGTCTGTGAGCTCAATATTTGATGTGGAATTGGCATGTGAACTATTTGATGTGGAATTAGCTTGTGAGCTCAATTTTTTTGTGAATTGAACTTGCGAGTTTGTTGATATATGAATCTTGTAATATTTGTGCATCGCATCAAGCATATCATGCATTAACATGAAAATATCTTTTTGTTAAATGATGTGTTTTGGCCACTGGTTATACACCGAGGGCGGAAGGGGCGACCTAGGAGTTCAGGCGACCAGGGAGAGGCCTGGCGTATGCTACCTAGAGTGGGCCGTTGTCTTATTGATTGTATTTTGGGTGTTTCTGTGGGGGGGCTTCTTTTGTGGACAGGGGGTCATGTTTGGTGATGGACCTCGCTGTCGCAGGAGGGTAGATCCCTGGATTCACTGACGTGGGTCAGTGTGGAGGGATTAGTTCTTGGTGGACATGAGGGTCGTACGTGCGAGGTGAACCCTTGATGGGCCACAAGAGGATCTCACACCGGGATCATATTTATTATGAACATGTGATTATTTGTTTACTGTTGGTGTATGACAGTGAGTCGATGGGCCCTTGCGAGTGTTTCATAAATAAATTGGTGAGTTCAAAAAGAGAGTGTATGGGGAGGATTTTCTAAAGAATCACAGCATATCATGCTTAATTTCTGCTTACTGAGATTTATATATCTCACGTAGTTTATGCATTGTAGGTAATTCTGATGACGTGTGACGACCTATTCATACTGGGATAGTTGTGGCACTCTTGCAGGCTCTTGGGTTGCGGTGTACATAGATGATGACCTGCGGGCAGAACCGTGGCTTATTTTGTTTCTGCTATTGTACATTTAGTTTTAGTTTGGATATGTACTATATTGTATTCTAAACTTGTTGGTCCCAAAACGAGTTTGATGGTCCCGTTTTCAAAAGGCATAAATGGGAATTCAGGAGCAATTTTTTTTTAAAAACTTTTCCTCAGGGAGTTCAGGAAGAGTGAATAATACTCAAGTCACTGCATTGCTACGATTCAAAGCACTCAAGTCAGTGCAATTGACTTGCGAGCTCAGTCTCATAACAAGGCAGTGACTCGAGAGGTTTCACTTCAAGTCGCTATGTTACTCAAAGACTGAGCTACCAAGTCAGTGTGAAGACTTGGAGGCTCAAACTCTAAGTAACACAGTGACTCGAGATGCTGAACTCTCGAGTGCGAGCCTAAACTGGTCAGTGAGAAGGATTCTCCCTGACCTGAATACTTAACCAAAGTTTTCTTTTAACAATGCTCTCAGTGAGCAGATTTTCACAACACTTTAGTAAATACTTTAAAGGATAAGTACGCTCAGTTTAACGTGGTTCAGAGACTCAAGCTCCTACGTCCACGGCCTGATTTAACAGGAAATCCACTAACTGGGATTCTTGTTTTTAACGTGCCAAGGTGCACCCAGATCTACACTCCAAATCTTTCTTACTTCCTTACTCACTCACAATCAACTTACTACCAACAACCTGACAATGGTTATGGTTTCAGTTGGGTTTTCTCCAACTAGGTGAGGTTTTCCTTTACAATGTGTTAGCCTTAAACTAAGATTAGGAAAACCTCTCTAAGCTATGAGTTACAAGCTGAACACTCATTTGTGTATATCTATGAACCCTAATGGTCAGTGTACAAGATATGAATCGTGCCTCCTTATAACTCCCTATATAATGCACTAGACACTCACACCTTCACAGCTCGTAGGTGTTGATTTTTCTTACTTCACACACCCTTGAATACGCAGCTATGAGCTTGTATTTATAATGTGGATTCAAATGTAACCGTTGGAGGGGAATTACATTTGAATCCAGTATGTAATGGTTTCAACCACTTTTCTTAGAATGCAGCCTTGTCAGTGTCAGATTTGATGCCTTGTGCTGATTGGTCCACGTGGACTGCATCCAACGGTTCTTTGACTCAGTGGGTTGACCAAGATCCACTGACTTTAGGTAGCTTCATCCTTCACTGACTTGATGATCTTCAGTGGACTGAACGTCTTCAGTGTAGTTGTCCTTCAGGGACTATTTGAAGATCTCTCCAAGAAGTTTGTCATAAGGCTGAATGACAAACTTCCCTGACCACAGTAGCCTGACTCCTTCAGGGCCTACTTGGTGCAGCACTGATCCCCCTGATCATGCTCTTCACTGAGTGGTCCACCTGACTTAGCTTAGATCAGCCAGGTTTACACTCAGTGGTGTTGGTGATCAAATCTAATCAGATGGATTAGTGACTGTTTAGTTCGGTTTAGGACCACCAAACAAGAATGTGTGATTGATTATCACCGTAAATGATAAATCGGAGTTTAAGATCGTAAAATTGTAAAAAAGAAAGACGAAATTGTATTTATTTCGTATAGGTGTACGGTAAGGTGTGTTTGTGTGTGTTTTGTGAGTATTTGTGAATTTGAACTTGTATTTCTTAGCTGGAGAACAACTATTTATAGAGACTAGCAAGCATGAGGTGTCCAAGACTCTTAGACTTCCTAGCTTGCATGCTAGACAAGTGTCATTTGACCTTGTTTGACCTTATCTAAGTTAAATCTTAGTTACAAAGTCTTCTTAGGTCTTATCTCAGACTTCATTGGTGCTCGTCCAGGTCGGCTTAATTGATCTAGTATGGTCTTTCAACAAATATTGTTCGCCTTTTGTGGATGTGGCTTGGAAGTTGTTCGCTTATACTTCGTGTTGAGATGGGCTTTGGAATCTTGGTAAATACACCACCTTTTGTCAATGTTGTTCGTCATTAGTACTTTGGATGAAGGTTCATATCTGGCCTCGGATCTTAAAACCTGTTCGTCGATATGTTGCTCGTCGATACAGTTGTTCGTCGCGGGAGTTGTTCATCATTTAGTACACTCTTGGATTGATTTATACACTCCCCTTTGATTTTCCTTGTTAATCGTTTCTGATTTGAGGTTGATTCTTTGTAATCCTTATCAGGGCCTTAATCCTTGTTCGCCTAACAATGATTGATGTTCGCCTATCAACAATTGCCCCCTATCCTAACTAGATGTTGCTTCAGCCGAGCAACTTCGTGGCGAGCAACTATAGTTAGGATATCTAATTGGTAGGGATTTGGACGAACATCCTTAACTCTGACGAACAACTTCGGGGCCGACGCTTAGTCTTCCCAAGATCTGGGGGAGTATCCAAGGATGATGTGGGCATCATGATTGCGCACCGCCCACGCGCGAGCATTCCCTAGGCCACGCGCCATCAGTATTTACGCGCCAGTCCTTGGATTTATAATATTGTTCGAAAATGACCCCGTTTTCCTTTAATCCAGTCCATATTTTGTGGGAAATTTCACTCCATACCCCGTTTTTCCTTGGGGTATAGATAGAAGAGGGAAACGAAAATTTTCCCACTTCTTCATTTCTTGCTACAGTACCTCCGGCGATTTCTTCCACTTCCGGCGATCTCAAGCTTTCCGGCATCCGTTTCTCCCGTATTTGGCCTCCAACTTCGAGATAAGGTAGTTATTTTTCTTATTTCTCTCTTTTTCACTCTTCTCCTTCGCTATTTTCTTCATCACCGCCATGAAGGGAATTTGCGCCGCCGTCGCCTACCCAGAACCACCACCGGAGTTTCGAAAAAACCTCACTTCTTTCCTTAAAAAACTCCCCCACTGAACTGATGTCCTCTCATTCGAGCAATAAAGGATCAGAGGAAGGACTAGACCCCTTATTTCCGATCGTGCCGTTCGTCGAACAGCCGCCCTTTGAAGTCTCCTCCGAAATGCATCCCAACGTGGATTCGGTAGTCCGATCAATGGAGGACACTGGTGCTCGCCGATCTGGCGAGGAGGTTAGAGAGGCCGCGAGCAGCTCCTCCGACGAACAATCTTCCTCCAACTTTGAATCTGAGGAAGATCCAAAATTTGACGAACTTACCCCTGAATTCTTTGAAGGGATAGGGTTTCCAGGTCCAAGAATGCTCGAGAACGAAATCCCTTCGGGAGTTGCTTGCCCATTTGAATGGCGAGCATATTCTGTTGAGTACGCGAACAGCTTCCCCCCCTTCCTCGTCAAGTACTGGATTTAGTGAGGACTGAGTACCAGGCGAGCAGAATTAGAAGTGTTGTTCGCAAAGACGAGCTCAACTTCATCCGGGAGGCATACCAAATTCCCCATGATATCTTCATGTGGGCTCCTAAGAAGAAGGAGAGAACTGATCGTCCTCCTCCAGGGTGTACGGCGATCAACATTGACACACTGATCGCGGGGCTAAGGTTGCCACTGCCTCCCATTGTTGGTCGCTTTCTAGAGGCGACCAACTTAGCCATCACCCAAATAACTCCTATTGGGTGGATGAACTTGCTCGGCATCATGGGCTTGTTCGCCCTGGAGGGGTATGTTGACCGCATCACTGCTGAAGAGGTCAACTATCTGATGACCATCACCAAGTGTCCGAGGGGCAAGGAAGGATACTACTACTTGAAGGCCCGGACTGGATTGAAACTGGTGGAGGGGGTGCCGAATAAGATTCAGAATTGTAAGGAGCACTTCTTTTTTATCGGGGGCGACTGGCGAGCATCTTCTGGCCCACACGGCGGTGCTGGGCGCATATTTGAACCCACCACCTATGGAAAAATTAAACGTAAGGTCATCTTTGCTCGCCCTTATACAAAGTTCTAATTTAACTTTTTTTGTTTGCTCGCAGGTCCCCAGTTGCTCAAGTGGAACTCAGAAGAGAAAGAGATCGGCTCTGAGTTCCTCTTCACTTCGTGTTTGGTCGCCCTCCGAGATGAAGCTGAGAGGACCATCGAGTAAGTGAACAGAGTGAAGTGCAAAAAGGTTGCTCGCCTGTTCACGTACCCCCACCACCTGGAAGCTCAAGCTGAGGTGCCCCCAGGTACAGAAAATTTCTAACTTTTCTTTCACAAGTTTGTTCGTCACTTGCTATTAAAACCTGCTCGCCTTAACTCTTTTTTTTTTAGCCGAGCAAGTCACCGTCGTTGTACCCCCTTGCTTTGGACTTCTTGAACAAAGGGTCCACGAAATGCTGTCTCCAAAAGGCCGGAAGATGAAAGGTGATCCGCCATCCAAAGTATTGGCGATGACGAACAAGTTCGAGGGGGCCCGAGTTGCTCGCCAGGCTGTGCCCCACTCCAATGTTCCACCCTCTCCTCCTCCTGCCCCATCACCCCGAGGAGCCAAGCGCCTAAAGAAAGGAGATGGGTCTTTTGTGGCCCAGACTGCTCCTGCCAAAGGCAAGGAGAAAGTGGGGAAGAGCCATGCTCGTCCTCATTCTAAAGAGGAAGCTGCTCGCCGCACTTCCATTGAGCCGGCGGAGAGGACGGGCAAAGCGGGTAAGGACTCTACCCCTGTCCGCGGTCCCGAAGATATTACCCATCTGGGTTGGGACGATCGAAAGTTCCAAGAGTAAGTTCACACTCTCGCTTCTGCAGAACAAGATTTATTTTTCCTCTACAATTTTTTTCTAAGTGCAATGTATTTTCTTGTTCGCAAATACCGGTCTGAAGATCACCCTGGGCGAGCAAATACCGTCCATCAATATGCTTGCTCCAAAACTTCCGTCAATATAAGGGAGATTCCAGGCGACCATGTTCGCAGGGCGACGGAGTTGGTCGCCCGGGCCTGAACACGACCCATGGAGAAAACCATCTCCATGCAAGGGCTGGCGGAAAACTTCCATCTATCAATGATGCACCATGCTAACGGCCTCGTCATGGCGCAGAAGGCAATGACCCAGTTGGCCGAGCAACAAGAAGTCATTCGTCGGTACGCAAGTACTGCTCGGCAACTAACGGAGGAGAAGGATTCCATGATCAACACTTACGAAGCCAAGCTTGCTCGTCTCAACAATCAACTCACCATCTCCCTCGATACCGAGAAGAAATATCTTGAAGAAATTCAAGGTTTATCTGCTGAACTAAAAGGCAAGGATACCTTGCTCGGCGAGGAAGGGAAGAAGTTGTCCGCGGCCGAGCAGAAAATTGCCGAGCTTGAAGCAGATAATGCTCGCCTTAGGGAGGTGGGGCCAGCACCTTCACCCGCAAGCAACTTGATGCTGAGCTCCAAAACCGGTCTGCCCCCATCTCAAACTTGGGATATATCTGCGCCTATGCCGATTGTATCCACATGGCTGAAGCATACGATTACAAAGATATGGTGGACGAGATGGGTAAGGACTTGACTGAGTTCCTGGAGAATTATCCCCCGCTGAACAACATTGAGATCCAATTGGGGGATATAGCTGAGTTAGGGGTCAAGATTGACAATCTTGACCCTAGTATCATTATTACTCGCCCTTCGGTTCTAGTTGATGAGGGCAAGCAAGAGGAAGAGTTGGTTGCTGCGGACGAGCAAACTGCTAAGGAGATGGAGCAAAAGGCAGCTGAGGACATGGCCAGAGACATGATTGTTGATCCTCCCACTGACCAAACTCAAGATCTTCCTCCCGCCGAGCAGCAATAGATTTAGGGCTTAGACTAGTCTTCATTTTGTAATAATTGCTCGTTATTTTTGTAGTACACTTCTTTCAGGATTCTTGTACTATTTTTTAGGCTTAAAGCCTTTTTTTAATGAATGTCTCTTTTATTCGCTCATCTTCTTCTTGTATATTAATTGCCTTTACATTTTTGCTTAATACTTTTGCAATTATAACATGCAATGTTGGGCTTTGTTTGATTTGAACTTTACCTTTTAATAGAATAAGGATTTAGCCTTAGGTTCTGCTCATCTTAAAAGACGAACAACCTTTAATTGGCCTTGGTCCTTAAAATGGACTTATACCTCGAGCTTTGGACTTTTCTTTTAACGAACAACTATATTTACATTGTGAAAAAATTTACAAGTGTCAAAAGACTGCTCGTCACTAATATATACAAACTGACGAACAACTTTAAACACTAACTAAGATATGCTCGCTTATAACATTTTTGCCAAGCAACTTTATCTAAAATTAAAAAAGATAAAACAGCACTAGACTATACAATGTGCCGAACAACTTTTCATTCCATACTTAGCAAAATTTTCAAAAAATTAGGCAAGTTTTTGGTTTGCCTTACTTGGTTCACCTGCCCCCCAAGACATTTGTTCGCCCAATCAAGAACTTGTTCGACTCATTGATAGTACTTCTTTAGATGTACAGCGTTCCAGGAGTATTGGGCCGGCTTGCCTTCCATATCTTCGATATCGTATACACCGTTAAGAAATCTATCCGTTATACGATATGGGCCCTCCCAAGTTGGTCTCAATACACCTGGAGGTTGGGCGAGCAACTTTCTTAGAACCAAATCTCCAACTCTGAATTCCCTGATTTTAACATGGGAATTATAGTAGCGTTCTGCTCGCTGCTTATAGGTAGCATTTTTTAGCTTGGCACTTAATCTTTTTTCTTCGAGCAAATCCATTTAGAGCAGAGTTGTTCACCTGCTCATCAAAGTTGGTCGTCCTGATTGTGTTGGTCTTTAATTCGATTGGTATCACAGCTTCTATTCCAAAAGTCATTGCAAAAGGTATTTCTCCGGTGCTTGACCTGGGAGAAACTCTATATACCCACAGGACTTCCGGAAGTTCTTCAGACCAACTGCTTTTGCTCTCCGCCAGCCATACTTTTAATGTATGCTTGATTATCTTGTTCACGGCTTCGACTTGTCCATTTGACTGGGGATGATAGGGCGTAGAATAATGTTTTCTGATCCCCCACTTCGTACAAAAGTCTCTCAACTCTTTCCCATCAAACTGCAGACCATTGTCTGTCACAATGGTTTGTGGAACCCCAAAACGACAGACAATGTTCTTCCAAATGAAGTTGATCATTTTCTGTTGCGTAATCTTTACCATGGCCTCTGCTTCTGCCCATTTCGTATAATAGTCGACTACCACGATGGTAAATCGAACATTTCCAACTCCTGCTGGGAAAGGACCAATAATGTCGATCCCCCATCTTGCAAATGGCCATGGGCTGTAAACTGATACGAGCTGTTGAGCCAGGGTATGAATGTTTGGGGCAAAAATTTGGCATTGATGACAAGTTTTTGCTTTCTTGATTGCGTCCTGACGTAAAGTCGGCCAATAATAGCCTTGTCTGATAGTTTTGTACGCCAAGGCTTGCCCTCCAGTGTGATTTCCACATACTCCGGCATGTATTTCTTCGAGTATTGCTCGTCCTTGCCCCCTAGGCAAACATTTGAGAAGTGGGATTGATATTCCCCTTTTGTAAAGCTGCTCGCCCACCAGAGTGTATCTGGTGGCTTGCTTTGTTAGCTTGGCAGCTTCAAAAGAGTTGTTTGGTTTTTTCCCACTTTTCAAGTATTTGACTATACTTGTTCTCCATTCTTCTTCTTCATCAGTTTGTTTGTCCAATTGGTTGACATTAAAACTTGTTTTTGATGGGTCGTTCATTTTTTTTATTATAATATCGGCCAACTCGGCTGGCCCTTCGTTTGTTGCTAGTCGGGCTAACACATCTGCTTGTGTGTTGCTTGTCCTTGGAATTTGTTCGATGAAGACTTGATCTAGCAAGGACATCAGATGAGCAACAATTCGCTGATACTCGATCATATGATCGTCTTTGGCCTCGTATTCCCCTTGAACTTGGTTCACAATCAGTTGTGAGTCGCCGAACATTTGCAGTCGTCTGACACCCACAGCAAGGGATAGGTGAAGACCAGCAATGAGAGCTTCATATTCAGCTTCGTTGTTGGTTGCCATGAAACCAAATTTAATTGCCGAGGTGAATACCTGTCTGTCAGGGTTGATCAGAACTACTCCTGCCCCCGAGGCTATATTATTTGAAGATCCGTCGACATAGAGATGCCAGGGATGATCAAGTCCTCTCATCGGATCTGGTGGGAAGGTTAGTTCGACTGTAAAGACGGCTAATGCTTGCCCTTTGATCGCTGTTCGAGGAGCATAGGTCACCCCGAACTGGCTAATCTCTAGTGACCACTTTAGTAGACGACCAGCTGTGTCGGGGCGATGGAGAATTTGTCTGAGTGGGAAAGTTGTTAGCACTTCAACTTGATGGTCGAAGAAATATGGTCGTAATTTTCTTACACTCATGACAAGTGCGTATGCCAGCTTTTCGGTTGGAGAATATTTGATCTCCGCCTCATGCAAAGCTTGGCTGACGTAGTAGATTGGCTGGTAAAACTTGCCGTCTTCCCGCACCAGAACAGAGCTGATTGCCACTTCTGACACTGCCAAGTATAGATAGAGCTTTTCTCCTGGGATAGGTTTTGATAGAATTTTAACATCTCCCAGGTAATCTTTAAGTTGGTCAAACGCCTTTTGACAGTTGTTAGTCCATGTGAACTTTCCTTTCTTGATGGCCTTAAAGAATGGACGACATTTGTTTCCTGATCTGGATATGAACCGGTTCAAAGCTGCTAGGCATCCCGTGAGCCTTTGCACCTCTTTTACTGAACGTGGTTGTTGCATATCCACGATGGCTTTGACTTTTGTTGGATTAGCCTCAATCCCTTGTTGAATAACAAGATAGCCCAGGAATTTTCCGGAATGGACTCCAAAGCTGCTCTTCTTCGGGTTCAGCTTCATGTTGTAATGCCGAAGAATATCGAACACTTGAGTCAAATACTGAAGATGGTCTTCCTTTTGGGGGCTCTTGACCATGATATCGTCTACATAGACTTCTACCGTATCTCCAATTTATTCGTCAAACATCTTATTCACCAACCTCTGGTATGTTGCTCCGGCGTTGATGAGGTCGAAGGGCATTCTCTTCCAACACAGCAAGTTTTTATTTGTGTAAAATTTCGTGTTTTCTTGATCGTCTGGATGCATTGGGATTTGATGGTATCCGGCAAAAGCATCCATGAATGTTAACATCTCGTGACCCGCAGTGCTGTCCACCAATTAATCAATATGGGAGAGAGGAAAGTTGTCCTTCGGACATGCTGCATTTAGATCCGTAAAATATATGCATAGCCTCCAGGTTCCGTTTGGTTTCCTCACAAGGACTGGGTTTGCTACCCACTGTGGACAGAGTGCTTGTCAGATTAAATCGTTGTCTAACAACTTCTTCACCTCTTCATTCAAAGCTTGGTATTTGTCTGGGCCATATTTTCTCCGTTTTTTATGGACAGACTTTTTTGCTTGATTGATATTAAGCTTGTGGCAAGTATGCTTTGGATCTATCCCCACCATGTCTGCATGAGACCAAGCAAAAACATCTAGATTCTTGCTGAGGAACTCTTTCATTCGGGATCTGTAAGGCTCAGGAGCTCAGATCCTATGTATAATTCGAGATCTTTGTTTTCAGGATTAACTTTGAATGCCTCTATTTCTTCAACTGGAGTTGCTCATCATTTTTTTCCTTTCCAACGAGGATCAAGTATTGGTCCCTCATGGTTGAAATCATTTTCGATGCTCATGGGCTCTGCTCCCAGGTGGGGATCTAGACCATTTGTCGGTCCTGACTCATTGTTGTTAGTCAACACCTGGCCCTCCAAGTCACCTGGTGGGTGTTGCTCGTCACCACCCCTTTGTTGTTCGTCATATTGAAGTTCCCCATAGGTGGTAATAAGTTGTTCGTCCAACACTTGCTCGTCAAGGTGTTGTTCATCCGTATCCATATGGTCCTCCTCTATGTCCATCATGTTCTCTAGTATTGATGGTTCATTAACAGGATAGTTGGTGGTAGCTTCCATCATGGATACTAGTGCGTGCTTTGTCTGTAACTGCAGGAGGCATTCCCGAGCCTTTCTTTGATCTCCTTTTATTGTGCTTGCTCCGCTTGCTGTTGGGAACTTTAGGCAATAATGGTAAGTTGAACATGCAACTTTAAATTCATTTAGAAAAGGTCGACCAAGAAACCCGTTATAAGTTGATTCCTGATCCACGACCAAGAAATCTACCATTCTTGTTATGTTTTACTCGGGTTCCTCGACCGTTACAAGCTGAACGGACAACCTAATCTCCCCTAACAGGACTGTTACAGCATTTCTGAAGCCTAAGATTCTATGATTTGAATCTCGTATGTAGCCCGAGTAGTCTCCAAGCTGGTCGAGCGTCTTTTTGAAAAGAATGTTGGTGTAGGCTCCGGTGTCCACCAACAATCTGTGTACTCTGGTCTCCATGATCTTAGCACAAATCACGAGCGAATCATTGTGGGAGGTCAATATTCCCTCCAAATCCTTTTCAGTAAAGGTCAGTTTTGTTGTTTGCATGATGGATGGTTTAACCCCCATTCCTTGTACTTGGTCGATCGCCCGCAATTCGGTTTTTCTTTTTCAGTTGGAGATTGACGGCCGTCCATCAGAACATCCTCCCGCTGGTCCTACGGGTTCCATCATGTATAGATCCTCTAGTGGACGAGCAGCAACGGCCGGAACTAGTCGCCCGAGTTTATAATTTTTCTGGGGCTGATCATCATCCTCATCTTCGGAGTTGTTCTCCCGGGATCTCTTTCCAGGTTGTCTTTTAACAAAATCGGAGAGTTTTCCCTCCTCGTAAAACCGCCAAAGTTGCTTGAGCAAATCTCTACACTCACTAGTAAAATGCCCCACGCTTTGATGGTAGGCACAATACTTATTAGGGTTGAGTTTGCCACTATCTTGACGGATTCTTCGTGGAGGAGAGAACAACTCCTTCTCCTTCATACTTTCATATACAGTATCGACTGATACTGTTAGCACCTGATTCAATTTTTCCTTAAGCTCCATCCCTTCAGTGAATGCCTTCATTTTTTTCGGGACTCTGTAGCCAGTTCCGCCAGGTTTCTTGTTGTTCTCCTTGGGATCAGCTTTATTTTCTCCCAAGTTTGCTTGCAGGGCCTCATGCATGGAAAAAAATATGCCAGCTTGATTCCTGAATTCGGCATAGCTTCTTGGGCACTTCAGACGTACCTTTTTCCATAACTTCGACCCTTTCTTCAACCCGGCCATAACAGCGATGATTTTTGTATCTTCGCTGACGGGCTCCCCTTCCAATAGTACTTTATCAAACCTTTCCATAAGCATCCAATCCGGCGCGTTGTCAATTTGCTTTAGGTCCGACAACCGGTGTTTTTGGGACAAATATGATCCTGCCGTTGAGAAATGGGAGAGGAACTCCCGACTTAGTTGGATGAACGAGTGGATAGATGCTGGTGGCATTGCGGAAAACCACTTGTGTACCTGGTCCCCCAAAGTCAACGGGAAGTTTCGGCATTGGGTGGTATCACTGGCTCCCACCGAGACCATATAATCTGAATACTTCGTTAAATGGACTCGGGGATCAACAATGCCATCATACTGTATACTTACCGGGAATTGGATTTTTTTCTGAATCGGGGCTTTCAGAATAATAGATGATAATGGAGAAGATGGCAAGCTGGTCGTCCCCACTCCTCTTTGTTGTTCCAATTGCCCCTGCATGCTCTCCACGGCCTTTCTCAGGCTTGACATCTTATCTAAAGATGCCCTCTGGCTTGGAGGTTGTTCGGCGAGCAAAGGCATAAGTCTTTCTGCTCGTCGCAGTCCCTCACTCGGAGCGGGCATGTCCTGGAGCTATTTTCTAGGGTTGCTCGCCGCATTTGGCCCTAGGCGCCTGAAGGCAGACTGGGAGAGTCTTTCATGGATTGATGGGCGAGGTTGTTCAAAAGTTGCTCGCCCATGTTCTGCTCCCTGGCGAGCAACTTTCTCTTGATTTTGAGGTTGGCCAAGTGTATCCTGGGCACTGGAACGGGTTGTTCCCTGGCTGGACATAGTTGCTCGCACATGGGCTGACTCAGCCTGGCCCTCTCTTAGTTTGGCCACCTTGGCTTTGCCCTTATCGGGCCTGACTTGGGCACTGTCCACCTCACGTTGCTCATCCCTAACAGACCTGGCTCTAACAACCTCCATGGGTTTAGCTCTAGACCTTGCTTGTGATGGCCTATTTTGTTCTTGCTGTCTCTGGATAGTTTGGAGAGCAGCAATGGTCTTAGCCAGTTCATTAGGGTTGCTCGCCAGGGCCTCCAGTTCTGGTGGAAGGTTATGGTCTAAAGCTGTAAGCCTTGATCTATTCGCATGTCTAGGTTCACGATCTTGATGGCCTGTTGATGAAGCCCGAGTAGGAGATGCTCTCCTTGACAAGCGTGAACCTTGTGTTTCCTTGGATTGAGGCATTTTAAATTGAATTTTCTTCACATTTTATATTGAAGAACACCAAGAACACTTTTGCTTGAATCTTCAAAAATTTCTTGTGGATTTCTTCAAATCTTCAAGTTTTCAAAATTGAAGTTCTTGACTAATCACACTTAACCGGAGGTTCGGACCCTTCTTCTAGCGCCAATTTGTTGGTGATCGAATCTAATCGGATGGATTAGTGACTGTTTAGTTCGGTTTAGGACCACCAAACAAGAACGTGTGATTGATTATCACCGTAAATGATAAATCGGAGTTTAGGATCGTAAAATTGTAAATACGAAAGTCGAAATCGTATTTATTTCGTATAGGTGTACAGTAAGGTGTGTTTGTGTGTGTTTTGTGAGTATTTATGAATTTGAACTTGTATTTCTTAGCTGGAGAACAACTATTTATAGAGACTAGCAAGCATGAGGTGTCCAAGACTATTGGACTTCCTAGCTTGCAGCTAGACAAATATCATTTGACCTTGTTTGACCTTATCTAAGCTAAATCTTAGTTACAAAGTCTTCTTAGGTCTTATCTCGGACTTCATTGTTGCTCATACAGGTCGGCTTAATTGATCTAGTATGGTCTTTCAACAAATATTGTTCGCCTTTTGTGGATGTGGCTTGGAAGTTGTTCGCTTATACTTCGTGTTGAGATGGGCTTTGGAATCTTGGTTCCTTGTTCGCCTTCATACACCTCTTCGGCTGGTAAATACACCACCTTTTGTCAACGTTGTTTGTCATTAGTACTTTGGAGGAAGGTTCATATCTGGCCTCGGGTCTTAAAACCTGTTCGCCAATATGTTGCTCGTCGATACGGTTGTTCGTCGCGGGAGTTGTTCATTATTTAGTACACCTCTTGGATTGATTTATACACTCACCTTTGATTTTCCTTGTTAATCGCTTCTGATTTGAGGTTGATTCTTCGTAATCCTTATCAGGGCCTTAATCCTTGTTCGCCCAACAATGATTGATGTTTGCCTATCAACAAGTGGGACATCCTTCGGGCTTCTCTTCAGGTTCAGGTCTCTGTCATGGCTTCAGTCAGTTCTTCTTCTGATGTCATCTTGATTTCCTCAGGCTGTGTTGCTGAGTTCCCCCTCGCTGAGTTCCCCCTCAACTGAGTGTTCCCTCAACTGAGTTCTTCTCAACTGACAGCCTATTCTACTGAGAAATAACCTAGCCTGACCTGAAACTAAAGATACAATCCTGACTGCTTTCAAACCTATTACATGTGGTTTTGGAAAATCATCAAAACTAAACCATATCCCAACAGAGTTATACAGGTGTATGGGGGGAGGAATACACCTGTTGTTACAAATTCAAACTTCTTCTTAAAATTTATCAGATTAACTCAAGACAGTAGATCTTCAGTGGACTTGGAGGTCTGCTGAGATTTACTAATGAAAACTTGTTGAGATATCAGCTCCACTGAAGGTTCAAGACTTTCAGTTGAGTTGCTATCTAATTAGCTTTCAGTTGCGGATTAGTGAGCCCTTAAGTAAAACTCATTTTACTTGAAAAAAACTTGTTTGAACAATACACACTAAAAGATTAACAGAATGTAAGTGCACAAGATATAAAGTGGTTCAGAGATGAATCTCCTACGTCCACTGTCCTGATTAAACAGGAGAATTGCTTTTAATTTAGAATTCCTTGTGTTATGGTACCAAGGTGCACTGATCAAGTAATCCTCTCTTAGGATATTTGATCCCTAGGATAATTCCAGGTCCTAGTTCCCAAAACAATCAGCTTTCAAACTGATATCAACAATCAGTTTACTAACACTTCTTAACTCTAACTCTCAACCTAACTCTGGGGTAGGGTTTTGAGTAGGGTTTGGTTTCAACTGTTTGTGAGATAATCCTTAAAAGTTAGCTCAAGGTGTTAGGATATAGATTAGATGTTTTGAAGATGTTAAAACAAGAACTTGTAATAGGACTAGCTAAACCTGTTAGTCAGCTACAGATTAGTCTAGGTCTAGAATAGGTCTTTGGTTAAGGGGGAAGAAATCTGTGCAAACCAGATAAGAGGTGACCAGATGAGGTGTCCAGACCAGACCAGATGAGATGTCCAGAGCATAAAAGTCACCAGAGCAGATGAGGTCCAGATGAGGTCTGCCAGATGAGGTCTGCCAGAGGAGTCTGCCAGATGAGGTCTGCCAGAGGAGTCTGCCATATGAGGTCTGCCAGAGGAGTCTGCCAGACGAGGTCTGCTAGAGGAGTCTGATCAGAGGAGTCCGCCAGAAGACCTCTCCCAGATGAGGACCAGAGTAGAAGTGTTACCTGGCCAGATGAGACCAGACCAGAAGACCCCAGACCAGACGAGTCCTGACCAGATGAGGGAGACGGATTAGTTCACCCACATGGAAGCTTCTTAGTAATCTGGAGACAAGGAGATTTTGGAGATCATTGATGGAGAAGAAGGCATTCTGGAAGTCAACTGATGGAGGATTTGATTGATTGATTGAAAGTCATATAATCAATCTTTGATTGATTATATCCCTCCAATTATGGTTGTTTGAATTGCTAGTTCCCAACGGCTAGTTAATTCCTACAACTATAAATAGGAGTGCTTGGATTAGTTCAAGAAAAAAAGAGTCGCGCGAGAGCACACAACAAGAACACACGAACTCTTCCAAACACTCACCGTGTTCATTAACGTTTATACACTCTTTAGGAGTTTCAGTTGGATCTTATAATTAACCTGTTCATCTTGAATGGTTGTTGTAAGTTGTTGTACGAAGGAGCTGGTACTTCGCAATTCCAGTGGTTCGTGAGTTAGTTGGTTGGAGAGAGAGAAAGTCCCCTTTGGAGAAAGGGAGAGTGGACGTAGGATCGTTATATCCGAACCACTATAAATCCTTGTGTTCTTTATTTTCTGCACTTTAAATTCCTGCAATTTCTTTTAGCATTTCTTTAAAGGGTTTTCTTAAAAATAAACTTAAAAACGCTTTCCGCTGGATATTTTTGGGACCAACAAGTGGTATCAGAGCAGTGTATCCTACAGACCACTGTTTTGAAATTATTTTGGTGGTCACCAGGGCAGGTCCATTTTTTTGAAAACCCAAACTTTTGTTGTGCTAACAATTTTTGCAGAAATGGGCTCGAAGAGATTTAGTAAAAGAGACACTAGAAGTTACTCCAAAAGAAGCTATGCAGATGAGGAAGAAGAGGTATCCACTTCAGGTTCATCATCCAATTATGGACCAGACGAAGATATATGTCTTGTGACAGATGAGGTATGCAATCGAACTCCCTCTTCTTCTTCTTATTCTTCTTTTTCTGAACAATCAGAGGAGTCTTATACGCAAACTCTGCTATTAGATCTCCAAAAATCTATACAACTTTGTCAAAAATTGGAAGATGAGAACTCAAAACTAAAAGCAGAAAATCAGAAGCTTTCACAATGTTTAGGCAACTCAGCTAATCTACCAGCTGAACAAAATCATACACTAGTTTAAGAGTCTTCTGACTTGACAACCAGGTGTATTGAACAAATTAAGCTGATAGAAAGGTTAGTTGTTGAAAACATTGAGAAAGACAATGAACATAACCTGCTAAAAGCTAAGTTTGATGAACTCTTCCATCAAAACAAAATTGTAAGAGAAAGTGAGGAAAAGCTCAAAATGAGACTGGAGCAGCTGACTACAGCAAACAATGTTGTGTCACACATAGCTGCCTCATCTCAAAGAGAGCATGATAAGACAGGCCTTGGTTTTTCCAAACCTGAATCCTCACATGTTCAGAAAGAAGAACAGCCTAGAAATTTTATTGATAGGCAACTCAGCCTAATGGGCAGATGAGTACTGAAACTCAAAAACCCAAAAGGCAGAGGAGGAATTTTAAGAAGGGTTATACCCAGAATAAAATACCTCACCCAGGCCAGTAGAGTAGAAGACAGCCTGGATCTTCTCAAAAGAGGCAGAACCAGATGACTCCTACTCACCTGCAGAAGACTTTCAAGTCATCTGCCAGACCAGCTGGAACCTTTGATGGTTCTAGTAAAACTTATCCTTATCAAAAGAATTTCAAGTCTGTTGCTTTAAGACAAGTTACTTCTTCTACTGGACAAGCTCATAAGAGAAGAAGAGCCTCTAGAAGAAATAACCATGTCGAAGCTTCTTATGATCAGTGTGTTTTTGTGGATATGTATGGAAGAAAGATAAGATCACCTGATTCAAAAAGGGATGATCTATTCTTGTGGCTTCCTAAAAATTGTGCTAACCCCCCTGGACCCAGTAGGGTACCAAAAAGTTGATTGCCTGCAGATACACAAGAAGACCAGCTGATGTTTTGCCCCAATATCAGCTGAGCATACTTTGAGGGGGAAGATCAGTTGACCCAGCCTGCTAGATTCTTTATCTTGTTATTTCAAACTTTTCTTGTCTTGTTTTATTTAAAGTTCTTCCAGTTTTAACATCATCAAAAAGGGGGAAATTGTTAGGATATAGATTAGATGTTTTGAAGATGTTAAAACAAGAACTTGTAATAGGACTAGCTGAACCTGTTAGTCAGCTACAGATTGGTCTAGGTCTAGAATAGGCCTTTGGTTAAGGGGGAAGAAATCTGTGCAAACCAGATAAGAGGTGACCAGATGAGGTGTCCAGACCAGACCAGATGAGATGTCCAGAGCATAAAAGTCACCAGAGCAGATGAGGTCCAGATGAGGTCTGCCAGATGAGGTCTGCCAGAGGAGTCTGCCAGATGAGGTCTGCCAGAGGAGTCTGCCTGATGAGGTCTGCCAGAGGAGTCTGCCAGACGAGGTCTGCCAGAGGAGTCTGATCAGAGGAGTCCGCCAGAAGACCTCTCCCAGATGAGGACCAGAGTAGAAGTGTTACCTGACCAGATGAGACCAGACCAGGAGACCCCAGACCAGACGAGTCCTGACCAGATGAGGGAGATGGATTAGTTCACCCACATGGAAGCTTCGTAGTAATCTGGAGACAAGGAGATTTTGGAGATCATTGATGGAGAAGAAGGCATTCTGGAAGTCAACTGATGGAGGATTTGATTGATTGATTGAAAGTCATATAATCAATCTTTGATTGATTATATCCCTCCAATTATGGTTGTTTGAATTGCTAGTTCCCAACGGCTAGTTAATTCCTACAACTATAAATAGGAGTGCTTGGATTAGTTCAAGAAAAAAAGAGTCGCGCGAGAGCACACAACAAGAACACACGAACTCTTCCAAACACTCACCGTGTTCATTAACGTTTATACACTCTTTAGGAGTTTCAGTTGGATCTTATAATTATCCTGTTCATCTTGAAAGGTTGTTGTAAGTTGTTGTACGAAGGAGCTGGTACTTCGCAATTCCAGTGGTTCGTGAGTTAGTTGGTTGGAGAGAGAGAAAGTCCCCTTTGGAGAAAGGGAGAGTGGACGTAGGATCGTTATATCCGAACCACTATAAATCCTTGTGTTCTTTATTTTCTGCACTTTAAATTCCTGCAATTTCTTTTAGCATTTCTTTAAAGGGTTTTCTTAAAAATAAACTTAAAAACGCTTTCCGCTGGATATTTTTGGGACCAACAAGTGGTATCAGAGCAGTGTATCCTACAGACCACTATTTTGAAATTATTTTGGTGGTCACCAGGGCAGGTCCATTTTTTTGAAAATCCAAACTTTTGTTGTGCTAACAATTTTTGCAGAAATGGGCTCGAAGAGATTTAGTAAAAGAGACACTAGAAGTTACTCCAAAAGAAGCTATGCAGATGAGGAAGAAGAGGTATCCACTTCAGGTTCATCATCCAATTATGGACCAGACGAAGAGATATGTCTTGTGACAGATGAGGTATGCAATCGAACTCCCTCTTCTTCTTCTTAATCTTCTTTTTCTGAACAATCAGAGGAGTCTTATACGCAAACTCTGCTATTAGATCTCCAAAAATCTATACAACTTTGTCAAAAATTGGAAGATGAGAACTCAAAACTAAAAGCAGAAAATCAGAAGCTTTCACAATGTTTAGGCAACTCAGCTAATCTACCAGCTCAACAAAATCATACACTAGTTGAAGAGTCTTCTGACTTGACAACCAGGTGTATTGAACAAATTAAGCTGATAGAAAGGTTAGTTGTTGAAAACATTGAGAAAGACAATGAACATAACCTGCTAAAAGCTAAGTTTGATGAACTCTTCCATCAAAACAAAATTGTAAGAGAAAGTGAGGACAAGCTCAAAATGAGACTGGAGCAGCTGACTACAGCAAACAATGCCGTGTCACACATAGCTGCCTCATCTCAAAGAGAGCATGATAAGACAGGCCTTGGTTTTTCCAAACCTGAATCCTCACATGTTCAGAAAGAAGAACAGCCTAGAAATTTTATTGATAAGGGCAAGAGGTCAGCTGACCAGGCAACTCAGCCTAATGGGCAGATGAGTACTGAAACTCAAAAACCCAAAAGGCAGAGGAGGAATTTTAAGAAGGGTTATACCCAGAATAAAATACCTCAGCCAGGCCAGCAGAGTAGAAGACAGCCTGGGTCTTCTCAAAAGAGGCAGAACCAGATGACTCCTACTCACCTGCAGAAGACTTTCAAGTCATCTGCCAGACCAGCTGGAACCTTTGATGGTTCTAGTAAAACTTATCCTTATCAAAAGAATTTCAAGTCTGTTGATTTAAGACAAGTTACTTCTTCTACTGGACAAGCTCATAAGAGAAGAAGAGCCTCTAGAAGAAATAACCATGTCGAAGCTTCTTATGATCAGTGTGTTTTTGTGGATATGTATGGAAGAAAGATAAGATCACCTGATTCAAAAAGGGATGATCTATTCTTGTGGCTTCCTAAAAATTGTGCTAACCCCCCTGGACCCAGTAGGGTACCAAAAAGTTGATTGCCTGCAGATACACAAGAAGACCAGCTGATGTTTTGCCCCAATATCAGCTGAGCATACTTTGAGGGGGAAGATCAGTTGACCCAGCCTGCTAGATTCTTTATCTTATTATTTCAAACTTTTCTTGTCTTGTTTTATTTAAAGTTCTTCCAGTTTTAACATCATCAAAAAGGGGGAAATTGTTAGGATATAGATTAGATGTTTTGAAGATGATAAAACAAGAACTTGTAATAGGACTAGCTGAACCTGTTAGTCAGCTACAGATTAGTCTAGGTCTAGAATAGGCCTTTGGTTAAGGGGGAAGAAATCTGTGCAAACCAGATAAGAGGTGACCAGATGAGGTGTCCAGACCAGACCAGATGAGATGTCCAGAGCATAAAAGTCACCAGAGCAGATGAGGTCCAGATGAGGTCTGCCAGAGGAGTCTGCCATATGAGGTCTGCCAGAGGAGTCTGCCATATGAGGTCTGCCAGACGAGGTCTGCCAGAGGAGTCTGATCAGAGGAGTCCGCCAGAAGACCTCTCCCAGATGAGGACCAGAGTAGAAGTGTTACCTGACCAGATGAGACCAGACCAGGAGACCCCAGACCAGACGAGTCCTGACCAGATGAGGGAGATGGATTAGTTCACCCACATGGAAGCTTCGTAGTAATCTGGAGACAAGGAGATTTTGGAGATCATTGATGGAGAAGAAGGCATTCTGGAAGTCAACTGATGGAGGATTTGATTGATTGATTGAAAGTCATATAATCAATCTTAGATTGATTATATCCCTCCAATTATGGTTGTTTGAATTGCTAGTTCCCAACGGCTAGTTAATTCCTACAACTATAAATAGGAGTGCTTGGATTAGTTCAAGAAAAAAAGAGTCGCGCGAGAGCACACAACAAGAACACACGAACTCTTCCAAACACTCACCGTGTTCATTAACGTTTATACACTCTTTAGGAGTTTCAGTTGGATCTTATAATTATCCTGTTCATCTTGAAAGGTTGTTGTAAGTTGTTGTACGAAGGAGCTGGTACTTCGCAATTCCAGTGGTTCGTGAGTTAGTTGGTTGGAGAGAGAGAAAGTCCCCTTTGGAGAAAGGGAGAGTGGACGTAGGATCGTTATATCCGAACCACTATAAATCCTTGTGTTCTTTATTTTCTGCACTTTAAATTCCTGCAATTTCTTTTAGCATTTCTTTAAAGGGTTTTCTTAAAAATAAACTTAAAAACGCTTTCCGCTGGATATTTTTGGGACCAACAAGTGGTATCAGAGCAGTGTATCCTACAGACCACTGTTTTGAAATTATTTTGGTGGTCACCAGGGCAGGTCCATTTTTTTGAAAACCCAAACTTTTGTTGTGCTAACAATTTTTGCAGAAATGGGCTCGAAGAGATTTAGTAAAAGAGACACTAGAAGTTACTCCAAAAGAAGCTATGCAGATGAGGAAGAAGAGGTATCCACTTCAGGTTCATCATCCAATTATGGACCAGACGAAGAGATATGTCTTGTGACAGATGAGGTATGCAATCGAACACCCTCTTCTTCTTCTTAATCTTCTTTTTCTGAACAATCAGAGGAGTCTTATACGCAAACTCTGCTATTAGATCTCCAAAAATCTATACAACTTTGTCAAAAATTGGAAGATGAGAACTCAAAACTAAAAGCAGAAAATCAGAAGCTTTCACAATGTTTAGGCAACTCAGCTAATCTACCAGCTCAACAAAATCATACACTAGTTGAAGAGTCTTCTGACTTGACAACCAGGTGTATTGAACAAATTAAGCTGATAGAAAGGTTAGTTGTTGAAAACATTGAGAAAGACAATGAACATAACCTGCTAAAAGCTAAGTTTGATGAACTCTTCCATCAAAACAAAATTGTAAGAGAAAGTGAGGACAAGCTCAAAATGAGACTGGAGCAGCTGACTACAGCAAACAATGTCGTGTCACACATAGCTGCCTCATCTCAAAGAGAGCATGATAAGACAGGCCTTGGTTTTTCCAAACCTGAATCCTTACATGTTCAGAAAGAAGAACAGCCTAGAAATTTTATTGATAAGGGCAAGAGGTCAGCTGACCAGGCAACTCAGCCTAATGGGCAGATGAGTACTGAAACTCAAAAACCCAAAAGGCAGAGGAGGAATTTTAAGAAGGGTTATACCCAGAATAAAATACCTCAGCCAGGCCAGCAGAGTAGAAGACAGCATGGGTCTTCTCAAAAGAGGCAGAACCAGATGACTCCTACTCACCTGCAGAAGACTTTCAAGTCATCTGCCAGACCAGCTGGAACCTTTGATGGTTCTAGTAAAACTTATCCTTATCAAAAGAATTTCAAGTCTGTTGCTTTAAGACAAGTTACTTCTTCTACTGGACAAGCTCATAAGAGAAGAAGAGCCTCTAGAAGAAATAACCATGTCGAAGCTTCTTATGATCAGTGTGTTTTTGTGGATATGTATGGAAGAAAGATAAGATCACCTGATTCAAAAAGGGATGATCTATTCTTGTGGCTTCCTAAAAATTGTGCTAACCCCCCTGGACCCAGTAGGGTACCAAAAAGTTAATTGCCTGCAGATACAAAAGAAGACCAGCTGATGTTTTGCCCCAATATCAGCTGAGCATACTTTGAGGGGGAAGATCAGTTGACCCAGCCTACTAGATTCTTTATCTTGTTATTTCAAACTTTTCTTGTCTTGTTTTATTTAAAGTTCTTCCAGTTTTAACATCATCAAAAAGGGGGAAATTGTTAGGATATAGATTAGATGTTTTGAAGATGTTAAAACAAGAACTTGTAATAGGACTAGCTGAACCTGTTAGTCAGCTACAGATTAGTCTAGGTCTAGAATAGGCCTTTGGTTAAGGGGGAAGAAATCTGTGCAAACCAGATAAGAGGTGACCAGATGAGGTGTCCAGACCAGACCAGATGAGATGTCCAGAGCATAAAAGTCACCAGAGCAGATGAGGTCCAGATGAGGTCTGCCAGATGAGGTCTGCCAGAGGAGTCTGCCATATGAGGTCTGCCAGAGGAGTCTGCCATATGAGGTCTGCCAGAGGAGTCTGCCAGACGAGGTCTGCCAGAGGAGTCTGATCAGAGGAGTCCGCCAGAAGACCTCTCCCAGATGAGGACCAGAGTAGAAGTGTTACCTGACCAGATGAGACCAGACCAGAAGACCCCAGACCAGACGAGTCCTGACCAGATGAGGGAGACGGATTAGTTCACCCACATGGAAGCTTCGTAGTAATCTGGAGACAAGGAGATTTTGGAGATCATTGATGGAGAAGAAGGCATTCTGGAAGTCAACTGATGGAGGATTTGATTGATTGATTGAAAGTCATATAATCAATCTTTGATTGATTATATCCCTCCAATTATGGTTGTTTGAATTGCTAGTTCCCAACGGCTAGTTAATTCCTACAACTATAAATAGGAGTGCTTGGATTAGTTCAAGAAAAAAAGAGTCGCGCGAGAGCACACAACAAGAACACACGAACTCTTCCAAACACTCACCGTGTTTAGTAACGTTTATACACTCTTTAGGAGTTTTAGTTGGAACTTATAATTAACCTGTTCATCTTGAAAGGTTGTTGTAAGTTGCTGTACGAAGGAGCTGGTACTTCGCAATTCCAGTGGTTCGTGAGTTAGTTGGTTGGAGAGAGAGAAAGTCCCCTTTGGAGAAAGGGAGAGTGGACGTAGGATCGTTATATCCGAACCACTATAAATCCTTGTGTTCTTTATTTTCTGCACTTTAAATTCCTGCAATTTCTTTTAGCATTTCTTTAAAGGGTTTTCTTAAAAATAAACTTAAAAACGCTTTCCGCTGGATATTTTTGGGACCAACAAGTGGTATCAGAGCAGTGTATCCTACAGACCACTGTTTTGAAATTATTTTGGTGGTCACCAGGGCAGGTCCATTTTTTTGAAAACCCAAACTTTTGTTGTGCTAACAATTTTTGCGGAAATGGGCTCGAAGAGATTTAGTAAAAGAGACACTAGAAGTTACTCCAAAAGAAGCTATGCAGATGAGGAAGAAGAGGTATCCACTTCAGGTTCATCATCCAATTATGGACCAGACGAAGAGATATGTCTTGTGACAGATGAGGTATGCAATCGAACTCCCTCTTCTTCTTCTTATTCTTCTTTTTCTGAACAATCAGAGGAGTCTTATACGCAAACTCTGCTATTAGATCTCCAAAAATCTATACAACTTTGTCAAAAATTGGAAGATGAGAACTCAAAACTAAAAGCAGAAAATCAGAAGCTTTCACAATGTTTAGGCAACTCAGCTAATCTACCAGCTGAACAAAATCATACACTAGTTGAAGAGTCTTCTGACTTGACAACCAGGTGTATTGAACAAATTAAGCTGATAGAAAGGTTAGTTGTTGAAAACATTGAGAAAGACAATGAACATAACCTGCAAAAAGCTAAGTTTGATGAACTCTTCCATCAAAACAAAATTGTAAGAGAAAGTGAGGACAAGCTCAAAATGAGACTGGAGCAGCTGACTACAGCAAACAATGTCGTGTCACACATAGCTGCCTCATCTCAAAGAGAGCATGATAAGACAGGCCTTGGTTTTTCCAAACCTGAATCCTCACATGTTCAGAAAGAAGAACAGCCTAGAAATTTTATTGATAAGGGCAAGAGGTCAGCTGACCAGGCAACTCAGCCTAATGGGCAGATGAGTACTGAAACTCAAAAACCCAAAAGGCAGAGGAGGAATTTTAAGAAGGGTTATACCCAGAATAAAATACCTCAGCCAGGCCAGCAGAGTAGAAGACAGCCTGGGTCTTCTCAAAAGAGGCAGAACCAGATGACTCCTACTCACCTGCAGAAGACTTTCAAGTCATCTGCCAGACCAGCTGGAACCTTTGATGGTTCTAGTAAAACTTATCCTTATCAAAAGAATTTCAAGTTTGTTGCTTTAAGACAAGTTACTTCTTCTACTGGACAAGCTCATAAGAGAAGAAGAGCCTCTAGAAGAAATAACCATGTCGAAGCTTCTTATGATCAGTGTGTTTTTGTGGATATGTATGGAAGAAAGATAAGATCACCTGATTCAAAAAGGGATGATCTATTCTTGTGGCTTCCTAAAAATTGTGCTAACCCCCCTGGACCCAGTAGGGTACCAAAAAGTTGATTGCCTGCAGATACACAAGAAGACCAGCTGATGTTTTACCCCAATATCAGCTGAGCATACTTTGAGGGGGAAGATCAGTTGACCCAGCCTACTAGATTCTTTATCTTGTTATTTCAAACTTTTCTTGTCTTGTTTTATTTAAAGTTCTTCCAGTTTTAACATCATCAAAAAGGGGGAAATTGTTAGGATATAGATTAGATGTTTTGAAGATGTTAAAACAAGAACTTGTAATAGGACTAGCTGAACCTGTTAGTCAGCTACAGATTAGTCTAGGTCTAGAATAGGTCTTTGGTTAAGGGGGAAGAAATCTGTGCAAACCAGATAAGAGGTGACCAGATGAGTTGTCCTGACCAGACCAGATGAGATGTCCAGAGCATAAAAGTCACCAGAGTAGATGAGGTCCAGATGAGGTCTACCAGATGAGGTCTGTCAGAGGAGTCTGCCAGATGAGGTCTGCCAGAGGAGTCTGCCAGATGAGGTCTGCCAGAGGAGTCTGCCAGACGAGGTCTGCCAGAGGAGTCTGATCAGAGGAGTCCGCCAGAAGACCTCTCCCAGATGAGGACCAGAGTAGAAGTGTTACCTGACCAGATGAGACCAGACCAGAAGACCCCAGACCAGACGAGTCCTGACCAGATGAGGGAGACGGATTAGTTCACCCACATGGAAGCTTCGTAGTAATCTGGAGACAAGGAGATTTTGGAGATCATTGATGGAGAAGAAAGCATTCTGGAAGTCAACTGATGGAGGATTTGATTGATTGATTGAAAGTCATATAATCAATCATATAATCAATCTTTGATTGATTATATCCCTTCAATTATGGTTGTTTGAATTGCTAGTTCCCAACGGCTAGTTAATTCCTACAACTATAAATAGGAGTGCTTGGATTAGTTCAAGAAAAAAAGAGTCGCGCGAGAGCACACAACAAGAACACACGAACTCTTCCAAACACTCACCGTGTTCATTAACGTTTATACACTCTTTAGGAGTTTCAGTTGGATCTTATAATTAACCTGTTCATCTTGAAAGGTTGTTGTAAGTTGTTGTACGAAGGAGCTGGTACTTCGCAATTCCAGTGGTTCGTGAGTTAGTTGGTTGGAGAGAGAGAAAGTCCTCTTTGGAGAAAGGGAGAGTGGACGTAGGATCGTTATATCCGAACCACTATAAATCTTTGTGTTCTTTATTTTCTGCACTTTAAATTCCTGCAATTTCTTTTAGCATTTCTTTAAAGGGTTTTCTTAAAAATAAACTTAAAAACGCTTTCCGCTGGATATTTTTGGGACCAACACAAGGCTTAAGGATGAATTATCTCTTTCTAAGATTTGGATATGGCTATAAGTGCAATCACAGAAGGTTTGGTATACTCTCTACAAATATGAAACACTTGGGAAACAATGGAGATTTCGAGTGCTTCGTTGTAAGTTTATGAGTGTAGAGAATGCTTGTTCTTTTAAGTTTCTCGTGCATAGAAATGAGCATGACCTTCTGTATTTATAGACCTTCTTGAAAATCTTCTCATTGGAGATAAATCTTCTCAAGTAAGTCTCTTGTATCTGATTGGTTCAAACGACTCTATTTAAGTTTTATGCCTCATCAAGAAACGGCTGAAAGGCCTTGCCTGCTACCAGCTCTCTGGAAAAACTAAAGCAAGACTTTTGGTACTTGTCAGTCTGTGATAGGTTGGCTGTCAGTAGGGTACACCTACGTGTCATCTTCTCATAGGGCCGCGCAGTCTACTTGCTCAGAGTCTTGTCTGGTTTTAAGGTGGAACTCAACTGAGAGAACCTTCTTATTCCTTCATTTATTGTAAGCTTTACTGACATTCGAATTGTGTTGTTCCAACCAGATTAACTAATAGTTTTTAATGTATTTAGCATTGAATGTGCATTGTTAGTCTTCATCGGTAGACTTCTTTTCCTCTAACGATGGTACTCCCTTAGTATAAATGCACTTAGAAAACATTTAAAGCTAAGGCATCTTCTTCAGCTGACTTCTTCTCAGTGGACCTTGTCTTCTGAACAACTCTTAAATACATTATAGAATTTAGGAAATGCACTTCAGTTCCCTAACATTTGAACTGACTAATTCTAGTTTAACTCTACTGAATATACTTTACTTACATTTGACTTAGGAGGAACCTTTTGGCATCTTAATCAAAACATACGTCTATACAATTTCCCAACAATTTCCCCCTTTTTTATTATGTCGAAACCTATATATTACATAATCTCTTTCAGTTGAGCTCATTCAGTTGGCATATCTTTAAAGGAACTTGTAAGTAAATATATTCAAGTGCAAAGCCTAAATGGTAATGAGATACTATCTTGGGCTGTAATAACAGTAGCGTTTTTATTTCAAATCAAAAACGAAGTACAAGTACAGTGAATTCTACTGGAATAGTTCAAAAATACAAGAACAGCTGGGACTTATAAACTGTTGGGACATTGTCAGTTTTGATTAAGATCCCAAAGCCCCTGAAAAGATGTTTGCCTTAATCTGTCTTTGTCAGGCTAGTCTTGATTAGGATTAGTACTTAGTCATTTTACACTTCACAGGTACTCAGTGAGAGGAGAACTCACTGGAGACAATCAAGACTCAGAGCCTGAAGACGAAGAGCACCATCCTAAACTTATGGCAGTCTTCTAAGCTTACTGAGTAAGTGTCAGTGATGAAGAGTATGACCCTGAGGTCATTACTAACTCAGTCCTGAAGGGAACAGGATGTCACTGAGTTAATGGGAAGACTTGGAGTAGAGCCAAGCAATGCAAAAGGAATTTCAGCGTCAGGACAAGACTGGTGGGCTCAAGACAAAATGAACTTAATAAGACAAGCCTGAAGCTCAGGAATAAGTTCTGACATTCTCACCAACCTGATGACGTGGACCAATCCGAGAAGGACACGCACGTACGGAACCTGACATGAAGATTGAATTCAGACTGCATGTTCAACGGGCAAGCATTCAATGTGCATTTAATGCAAATACCAAATCCATGCAAGGACGGCTGCTGCATGAAGATATGTCCGTTTGAAGCCACTCTACATAGATGACTCGAAGGCTATCTCTCCAACGGATAGTTTTTCAAATCACCTATAAATACAGAAGACCTTGAACCCATTCAAGGTTACGGGAAATTTCCAAGCCAGAAATTACTCAAACTCTCAAGCATTCAAAGCATTCAACCCTTAAGAGAAGCACTCGAAACCTTCTAAATTTCCCAAGTGTTTCTTAGCAATCGAGAGTTATTCTGTATTCCAAGAGCTAAATAGAATTATCTTAAGCTTAGAGAGATTATCCAATCCTTAGCATAGCTTTGCCTTGTAAGGATAATCTCAACTTAGTTGGAATCCAAACTGAAACCAAAACCCTAAGTTAGGCTTGTTGGGAGTAAGTCAGTTAGTGTGTTAGTAAGTGGAGTTGTATAGATCAGTGAGGATAGCTGGTCTTGGTGCACCTTGGCACGTTAAAAACAAGAATCCCTTGAGTGGATTTCCTGTTAAGTCAGGCCGTGGACGTAGGAGCTTGAGACTCTGAACCACGTTAAACTCCTTGTGTTCTTACTGCTTTGATATTGTGCATACTTGCCATATTACTTGTTCATTCATTGCATTCAAGTTTATCAGGCCTGAATCAATCAGGCTGATCTTCAAAAGAGCATTGCCCTACTAAACACTATTCAGAATTGAGTAACACAAGTTTTTCAGAAAGCAAACTAAACAAGACTTTAAACTTTCAGGGCTCAAACATTTCCGCGCTGAACTTGAACTGATAGTTAGCCAACTGACCCGCACCAAGTGTAGTCAGTAGATGTGTTATCAGCTCCTAGTTCTTTACCACTCTGAGTAAAGGGGACTCAGTCAGTTTTAAGGTTGAAAAATTGGTATACGTGTATTCCCCCCCCCCCATACACGTATTCCTCAGTCTTGTAACGGGACCAACATAAACAGATGCCCAGAACAACATTTTAACAGACTAGATGGTTTCAAAGGTTGGCTCCAGAGCATATTGCTTGAACACTCTAATCTTCAGCTCATTTTCCCTTTCCATGATTTCCTTCGAATGTCCTCTGAGGCCCATGTACTCACAAAGAGAAACCCACTCACTGGTGATCCTTTCTCTATCTACTGCACCAGTAGTATCAGTTGGGGGCCAGTAGATGATGGGTTCAGTAGCCTTCAGCGCATGATCTGGGAACTTGTCATTCCAAGATTCATTGATGTCTGGGTAGAGCTTTGGATAAGATTCAAAGAGCCAGTCATTGAATAAGTCTTGAGCATTTTCTTTTCCAAGCTCTCCACTGACATAGTAGGAGTAGTAAAACTCTCTTTTGGCAGTTTCCCAAGTATCATTCAGCTTCTTGGGGACCCAAGTATCATGGTGTGGAAACTTGACCTTGTAAGGAACCGGATGGTCCCGTTTTCGAATACCAAAATGGGAATTCAGGAGAAATTTTTTTTAAACCTTTAACTCAGGGAGTTCAGCAAGAGTGAACAGTTCTCAAGTCACTGCATTGCTAAGAGGCTGAGCTACCCAGTCAGTGAGAAGACTGGAAGGCTCATGCTCTTAGCAACACAGTGACTCGAGAGGTTACACTTCAAGTCACTGCTCTGTTCAGAGGCTGAGCTACCAAGTCATTGAGAAGGCTTGGAGACTCATGCTCTGAGCAAGGCAGTGACTCGAGATACTGAACTCTCGAGTGCGTTGCCCGAACTTGTCAGTGAGAGAATTCTCCCTGACCTGAAAGCTTAACCAAAGTTTCCTTTTTAACAATGCTCTCAGTGAGCAGATTTTCACAACACTTTAGCAAATACTTTAAATGAAACGAACGCTCAGTTTAACGTGGTTCAGAGACTCAAGCTCTTACATCCACGGTCTGATTTAACAGGAAATCCACTAACTGGGATTCTTGTTTTTAACGTGCCAAGGTGCACTTACAGCTGGACTCACGCCACTCCCTGGGCTGCCCCTCCTTACAAACTCACTGACAACTTACTCCCAACAAACCTAACTAGAGGGTTTTGGTTTCGGTTGGTATCTCCAACTAGGTGAGGTTTTCCTTTACAATGAGTTAGCCTAAAGCTAGGATTAGGAAAACCTCTTCTAAGCAATGAGTTACAAGATGAACACTCTTTTGTGTATATCTATGAACTCTAAAGTTCAGTGTACAAGATTTGAATTGTGCCTCCTTATAACTCCCAAGATAATGCACTAAACACTCACACCTTCACAGCTCGTATGTGTTGATTTTTCTTACTTCACACACAACACAACACGCTTGAATACACATCTATGAGCTTGTATTTATAGTGTGGATTCAAATGTAACCGTTGGATGAAATTACATTTGAATCCATACAATTATTGGTTTCAACCACTTTTCTTGGAATGCGGCCTTGTCAGTGTCAGAGTTGCTGTCTTGTGTTGATTGGTCCACGTGGACTGGATCCAACGGATCTTTGACTCAGTGGGTTGACCAAGACCCACTGACTTTAGGTAGCTTCCTCCTTCACTGACTGATGATCTTCAGTGGACTAAACATCTTCAGTGTAGTTGTCCTTCAGAGACTGTTTGAAGATCACTTCAAGAAGTTTGTCATAAGGCTGAATGACAAACTTCCCTGACCACAGTAGCCTGACTCCTTCAGGGCCTACTTGGTGCGGCACTGATCCTCCTGGTCATGCTCTTCACTGAGTGGTCCACCTGACTTAGCTTAGATCAGCCCGGTTTACACTCAGTGGGACATCCTTCAGGCTTCTCTTCAGTTTCAGGTTACAGCATGGCTTCAGTTAGTTCTTCTTGGTGTCATCTTGATATCCTCAGGTTGTGTTGCTGAGTTCCCCTTCAACTAAGTTCTTCTCAACAGACAGCCTATTCTACTGAGAAATAATCTAGCCTGACCTGAAACTAAAGATACAATCCTGACTGCTTTCAAACCTATTACATGTTGTTTTGGAAAATCATCAAAACTAAAACATATCCCAACAGAACCATCTTCTCCTTTTTCATCCTTGCAGTCCACTTCTGGTAGTCATTTATGAACTTCTTAGAGGTGGTCTTGTCAAAGGTTGCTGCTGGGACAATGTCAGTTTTGATTAGATCCCAAAGCCCCTGAAAAGATGTATTGCCTTAGTAGTCAGTCTAGTCTTGGTTAGTTTAGAACTTAGCTATTTTACAATTCACAGGAACTCAATGAGAGGGGTACTCATTGATGACAATCAAGACTGAAGCCTGAAGACGCAGAGCACCATCCTGAACTTACGGCAGTCTATCTTGTTGGGAAAATAGGGGTGCCGGGAATCTATTCGGGATGAAATTTAAATACGAATTTAAATTCAATTATTACTAGCATGAATTAATCCTAATTAATTCAAATAATAATTCCAACAACAAATTTAACATCATGCATGTTGAATTAATTCACATAAAATCTAGGCGGAATAAACAAGAATTTATGTGATTTACGTACCTCTTGTAGAATTGGCCTTTGAATAAACGGGACAATCACGATCACGCTTTATCAACCCAGAAACCTTCTCAAGTATTTCCCTTTCGCCTTACTTGATCACCGGTGGGAGATGCTTTCAAGTAATTTAAATAATTAAGGAAGAAAGAAAAAATAGTGTTGCTGATTTTTTTTTTCAACGCTGTGAAACTGTAAACTGGAGATGAAATAATCATCCCCTATATATAGGTGAGGGAATTTCAAAATTTTCATATATTTTAGAGGTGGAGAAAATCTTTTCTTAGCCTCTAAGAAATCTTGAATATATTCCATATATTCTTTTCTCCATAATAAAATATTGAGATATTTACAAAACCCCCTACATTTAAACCCCTATTTGCAAAAAACCCTATCACTTTTCCTACATCACAAAGTTCTACACTTAATTGCAAGCTTCTACACTTTTTAGTTTCAGGTGGTGGGTCCCACGATACCATTTCTCCCCTCAAACCATCACCTCCAATATTCTCTCTCATGTTTTCCCACATCTCCCTCACAGCTACCTTCTGTACTATCAGCCATGGGACAACTTCACATCATAGCTCTAACCACTCTCCAAAACAAATTCAAAATTCAAATTAGGGCCAAATTATATATTACATTTGAGAAGCAGTTCAGCGCCCCACTTCCGATATTCACCACTCAGGCAAAATTATTCCCATTTTCCAGTGGATATTCATCCCTCTCAGGCGATCAATGGTTGATCATATTATTTTAGCCACCAAATTCAAGGAGGAATGTAAGCTGTTTTCCATTGATCGGAGAAGTTCCTTCATTGATTTCAAGAACCAGGTTATACTGAAATGGTCGGATTTGTTTTTTATAAACTATTCATTTTCATGCTCTATTGGTAGTCTCACTAATTGTCTTTTGGAGAGTGATGATGATATTAGAAATATTTTCATTATTTGTGATCATTCTTCAATTAGATTAGTTTCTGTTGATGTGTGCGAAATTGAAACCCAAAACCAGAGTCCGAATAGTAATGGGTCTGAGAACCATTTTAGGAAGGAAAGTAGTGAAATCCACTGTAATAATTTGGGTGATGAAACATCTGCTAATGAGGGAATGGAAGAGTTTAGTGGTATTTTGAGCATTCTTTCCTACGACATGTCTCCACTTTTGCCAAAGAAAACTTATTTATCAGATGAATGGGTTGAGGTATTTAAGGGTGGTGTTGGTAGTGTAATTCCTGGAGGTAAGAAAGGTTTCAGGGATGCAATAGTTAAGTACTCCTCCAAGTTGAAATTCAATTTCAAATTCATTAGGAATGAACCAAAATATATTTATGTTGTTTGTGCCGAGCATGATAGTCAAAACTGTGATTGGTTCGTAAAGGCAAAGAAACGGCCTGTTACATGGGATTATGAGATTTATAAAGTGAAACTCACTCATAAGTGTATTGGGAAGTTAGTTAATGTTAAGGCCAAAAGGTTGGTACCTAAAATTATGAGTGAGTTGTGCCTTGAAAAATTCAAGAATGATAACAATATTTGTGGTAATGATGTAATGTCCCATATAAAGGATAGTTACGGTTTTCACATTCCTTATTATAAAGCTTGGCGGACAATAGAGGCTGCTAAAGACCATGTATACGGTAGCTATGAAGATTCATACGACCAACTTAGATGGTACTGTGCAGCCCTTGAACGCACAAATCCAGGTAGCGTAGTGGCTCTAGAGCACCACAGTACCACTCACCATTTTGAACGAGTTTTTATCGCATTCAAGGCTTGCATGGAGGGCTTTCTAAGCTGTCGTCCCATGCTCTTCGTCGATGGTACCTTCATGAAGGGACGTGCTAAGGGAACGTTGTTAGCAGCCACAGCAAAGGATGGCGACAATGGTATTCGTATTTCAATATTTTTTTATTCATTTTCAATTATTTCCCCTTTATTCTTGTGTTATTGATACTGTTAAATTTGGTGTGTTCCGACTATTTTCTGTTGTGTGAGTAAGCTGCCACCTTACTCATATTTTAAGGGAAATAGTGATACAAAAATAAACCCCAAATACAGACTCGTCCATACCAAATGAAGTTATCTATATTGATCCATTACCAAAATATATTCTGCCCCATACAAAAAATACACGTTTCTATCATTGCAAAGTATTTAATGATAATATTGTCATCATTTGTTTTAGGCAAAGTGGTTATATATTCTTAAATTATTTTGATTTGTAGTAATCTGGCATCTTTCTCATATTGTAATACTCATCTTACTATTTTGATATAATATACGTCATCTTACTATCCTATTTTTTGGCATCTCCCTCGTGTAGGTTTATTTCCAGTTGCATTTGCTATTGTGTCTGCTGAAAACATTGATAATTGGTCATGGTTTTTATGTAAGCTTCGGGATTTTGTCAAACACGAAAAGGTGGTATGCTACATTTTTATCGGAATTTAGGTTTGATGACTGCTTTCAATAGGGTATTTGAAAAACCAGTTCACTATTTCTGCTTGTATCATCTTCTTCTCAATTTGAAAGGTCGTTTTTCTACCGGTTGGACCAACAACAATTGAGCCGAGTTGGGTGAACTATTTAAAGCATGTGCTTATGCTCCCAACGAGCGTCTATTCAATGAAAATGTTGCCAAGTTCATAAATATTGGTGGGCAGATTGCTGAAAATTGGATAGCAGAACTCCCTTATGATAAATGGGCAGTGGCTTATTCACCTCACATCAAAAGATATGGGGAGATGACGTCTAATGCAGCTGAGTCGTTCAATGGATGGATTCTAGATGGTAGGTCTCTCCCTATTACACATATGATAGATTATGTACGTAGTGAACTTGATCGTTGGTTTGTTGAGAGGCGTACCAAATCAAAAAAAATAGAACGAAGAGCTAGTTCCAAACAAGCATCGATTGTGGCAGGCTCTCTTGGAGAATGGGAACTCTTGGTGTGTAGATGAGTCTTCAAGTGGTGATTATCACGTGAAGTCCGATATGTCCTCCGTTGTGAACTTGACGACAAGGACTTGTTCTTGTTCTCAATGGCAACTAACCGGTTTTCCATGTTCACACGCTGTTCAAGTTATAAGTAGGCATGGTGGGGATCTGCGAGATCACGTCGAGGATTGCTTTCTCATAACAAATTATCGAGGCTGCTACAAATCTGACCTCCATCCCATACCAGATTCAATGAGGTTTGAATTGCGGGATGTTATAGGAAATCACAAGATCCTGCCACCACTTTTAAAATGCCAACCGGGTCGCCCCAAAACTAAAAGAATCCCTTCCTACGGCGAACACCCCAAGAAGAAAATTAAACCATCTAAACCTACAGGTATTCAATCTACCCGGGCTAATATTAACTGTCTTGTTTCCCCATAATTTAATTTCCTCTATGCTAATTATACCTATGTTATCTGTTACAGTGGCTTTATAACATGGCTTAATAGGTAGATTTTTGCTGTGGACAGTGCAACATATCACCACGTTAGGAAGGCTGTTAATTATTTTTTGTAAATTCTCAGTCGTTAAGGTCAGTCTTGTGAAACTTTGAAACCCCTTCCCCCTTTTTGGAGTTTTGCTAGGGTGACATGTGATGCATATCTTTATTGTTGTGGTTTTGTGAAACCATCATTATGCAAATAGCTTCTCACACTAATTATGTGGTTATTTTTGGAGAATACTTTGCATATATATATATATATATATATATATATATATATATATATATATATATATATACATCTTTTGTGGCTATTTTGTATATATATAGCTGAGATGATCTGAGATCATTGTGTTTTGTTTCATTGATATATAGTAGTTGTTTCTAGGGCTGAGTTGAACTGTTTGGCATCAATGTTATTTAGGTGAATTGGTGGATTTTAGTCTAGGATATATACCACAGAAATACGAATACAAAATGCATTAACTAACATATTACAGAATGTTATCTTGCAACATTTTACACTAGATACACAGAATGCATAATAAGCTTAAACTACCCACTACATAATGTATTACATGATCATGATTGCTGTTGGGATATGTTTTAGTTTTGATGATTTTCCAAAACAACATGTAATAGGTTTGAAAGCAGTCAGGATAGTATCCTTTGTTTCAGGTCAGGCTAGGTTAGCTCTCAGTAGAATAGGTTGCTCAGTTGAGGGGGAACTCAGCGAGGGGGAACTTCTCAACACAGCCTGAAGATATCAAGATGACAACCAGAAGAGCTGACTGAAGACATGCCATCAACCTGAACCAGTGGAGAAGCCTGGAGGATGTCCCACTGAGTGCAAGTCAGGCTGATCTAAGCCAAGTCTGATGGACCACTCAGTGAAGAGCCTGATCAGGTGGATCAGTGTTGCACCAAGTAGGCCCTGAAGGAGTCAGGCTACTGTGGTCAGGGAAGTTTGTCATTCAGCCTTATGACAAACTTCTTGGAGTGATCTTCAAACAGTCCCTGAAGGACAACTACACTGAGGACGAGTCAGTCCACTGAAGATCGTCAGAGTCAGTGGAGGATATGTTAACTGAAGTCAGTGCGCCCTGATCAAGCACACTGAGTCAAAGATCCGTTGGATTCAGTCCACGTGGACCAATCAAGTCAAGTCAAACATGTCTGACACTGACAAGGCCGCATTCCAAGAAAAGTGGTTGAAACCATTTAATGCTGGATTCAAATGTATTTTCCTCTCCAACGGATACATTTGAATCCCCATTATAAATACAAGCTCATAGCTTGTTGTTAGAGTGTGTTGTGTTGGTAGATTATTGTAAGAAAATCAAAAGAAAACAAACACCTACGAGCTGAGAGAGTGTGAGTAGTAGCATACGTGCATGGGAGATATAAGGAGGTTCTACTCACATCTTATACACTGATCTTGAGAGTTCACAAATATATACATAAAGAGTGTTCAGCTTGTAACTCTAGGCTTAGAGAGGTTTTCCCTATCTTAGCTATTGGCTAACACATTGTAAAGGGAAAACCTCACCTAGTTGGAGAAAACCCTAACCGAAACCAAAACCCTAAGTTAGGTTTGTTGGGAGTAAGTTGTTTGTGAGGAGGGCAGCTCCGTGGAGGGGTGTGAGTCCAGTTGTAAGTGCACCTTGGCACGTTAAAAACAAGAATCCAAGGAGTGGATTTCCTGTTAAATCAGGCTGTGGATGTAAGAGCTTGAGTCTCTGAACCACGTTAAACTCCTTGTGTTCTTACTGCTTTGACATTGTGCATACCTGCCATATTACTTGTTCATTCATTGCATTCAAGCTTATCAGGTCTGAATCAATCAACCTGATCTTCTAAAGAACACTGCCTTACTAAACACTTCTAAGTTTTGAGTAAAACAAGTTTTCAGAAAGCAAACTAAACAGGACTTTAAACTATCAGGGCTCAAACATTTCCGCACTGAACTTGAACTGATAGTTAGCCAACTGACCCGCACCAAGTGTAGTCAGTGGGTGTATTATCAGCTCCTAGTTCTTTACCACTCTGAGTGAAGGGGACTCAGTCAGTTTAAGTTTAAGAAAAAAATCGGTATACGTGTATTCCCCCCCCCCATACACGTATTCCTCAGTCTTGTACCGGGACCAACAATTGGTATCAAAGCGGGTTGTTCACATGACCACTGATCCAGTTTTGTTAAGAAAAATGGTCTACCGAACAGATCTTAAATGTTTTAAACTATGGGAATTCCTGCATATTTCAAACTATTACCTGTACTCTGACATTATTCTTGTAATAGAAAATCATTTGGTTAGAAGTTTTGGAATCATCAAAAAGGGGGAAATTGTTGGGATATGTTTTAGTTTTGATGATTTTCCAAAACAACATGTAATAGGTTTGAAAGCAGTCAGGATAGTATCCTTTGTTTCAGGTCAGGCTAGGTTAGCTCTCAGTAGAATAGGTTGCTCAGTTGAGGGGGAACTCAGCGAGGGGGAACTTCTCAACACAGCCTGAAGATATCAAGATGACAACCAGAAGAGCTGACTGAAGACATGCCATCAACCTGAACCAGTGGAGAAGCCTGGAGGATGTCCCACTGAGTGCAAGTCAGGCTGATCTAAGCCAAGTCTGATGGACCACTCAGTGAAGAGCCTGATCAGGTGGATCAGTGCTGCACCAAGTAGGCCCTGAAGGAGTCAGGCTACTGTGGTCAGGGAAGTTTGTCATTCAGCCTTATGACAAACTTCTTGGAGTGATCTTCAAACAGTCCCTGAAGGACAACTACACTGAGGACGAGTCAGTCCACTGAAGATCGTCAGAGTCAGTGGAGGATATGTTAACTGAAGTCAGTGCGCCCTGATCAAGCACACTGAGTCAAAGATCCGTTGGATTCAGTCCACGTGGACCAATCAAGTCAAGTCAAACATGTCTGACACTGACAAGGCCGCATTCCAAGAAAAGTGGTTGAAACCATTTAATGCTGGATTCAAATGTATTTTCCTCTCCAACGGATACATTTGAATCCCCATTATAAATACAAGCTCATAGCTTGTTGTTAGAGTGTGTTGTGTTGGTAGATTATTGTAAGAAAATCAAAAGAAAACAAACACCTACGAGCTGAGAGAGTGTGAGTAGTAGCATACGTGCATGGGAGATATAAGGAGGTTCTACTCACATCTTATACACTGATCTTGAGAGTTCACAAATATATACATAAAGAGTGTTCAGCTTGTAACTCTAGGCTTAGAGAGGTTTTCCCTATCTTAGCTATTGGCTAACACATTGTAAAGGGAAAACCTCACCTAGTTGGAGAAAACCCTAACCGAAACCAAAACCCTAAGTTAGGTTTGTTGGGAGTAAGTTGTTTGTGAGGAGGGCAGCTCCGTGGAGGGGTGTGAGTCCAGTTGTAAGTGCACCTTGGCACGTTAAAAACAAGAATCCAAGGAGTGGATTTCCTGTTAAATCAGGCTGTGGATGTAAGAGCTTGAGTCTCCGAACCACGTTAAACCAAGTGTTATTATTTGGAATGTCTTTTCTTCTAAAGTATTGCGAAAATCTGCTCACTGAGAGCATTGTTTAAGAAGGAACTTTAGTTAAGCATTCAGGTCAGGGAGATTCCATCTCACTGACTAAATCAGGCTAGGCACTCGAGAGTTCAGTCTCTCGAGTCACTGCCTTGTTGAGAGCCTGAGCTTTCAAGTCTCATCACTGACTTGATAGCTCTGACTCTCAGCAACGCAGTGACTTGAGTATTTCGTCACTGACCTCAGTCAGGGTGCAAGCTGTGATTTGATAACGCACTCGAGAGTTCAGCATCTCAAGCCACTGTCCTTGCTCAGAGCATGAGTCTCCAAGCCTTCTCTCTGACTTGGTAACTCAGCCTCTGAGCAGAGCAGTGACTTGAGTATTTCCCAATCATGCTGGACTCCCTGAGGAAATGGTTTTAAAAAAAAAAAAATTGTTTTGTGCTCCTGAATTCCCATTTTGCCCTTCGAAAACGGGACCAACAATTGCAATTAGACCAAAGATGAAAAAGATGCCAACAATTGTTATGCAATTTGCAATTAACAAAGTGCCAATTGTTATATTGTATGATGCATTGCAAGTAGAAGTGGGTAATACACGTGCAGCTCCATATCCTTGTCGTCCACTCGAAATCTCCCCGTCTTCATTTTGTGAAGCAAACCAGTCTATTGGGCTACACCAATGAGACCATCCATGAATGTCGCAACTATAGTACAATCTCCCAGGATTTGTTTTTCGTATTAGACACCTTAATGTTGGTCGGACAACGACAAGTTTGGCACACCGATCGGCTGTATCGTGGATACGAGCCATCATTATTGTAGTTGCTCCCTTGTGACATTCTATTTTCCACAATCTGTTTCCTCCCTCGCAGGTTTTTTTTTTGATGTAATGTTATGATTTTCTATGGATAGAAGATGTAATGTAATGCTATATAAAGTGGCTAATATTTTTGTAATGTATTGTTATGATTCACTCCAACTGAGGTCAACATATATGTATATATATATATATATATCCACAGATTATGTTTATTCTTGGGTGGAATTTTGTTGGGATATTTAGTTTTGATGATTTTCCAAACCGACTTGTAATAGGATGTGTGCGGTCAGGATTGTCTTGTAAAGGTTCAGGTTAGGATAGTTTGTTTTTAGTTTACAGGTACTCTGTTGAGGGGGAACTCAGCGGACTCATAAACCTGAAGAAGTCAGAAGCCATCCAAGAGGAAACAAACTCAAGTCCCCTGAAGACCTGAAGACCGTCCTGAAGGAAGTCTCACTGAGTATAAACCTGACTTTCTAAGCTGGTCAGTGGACTACTCAGTGAAGAGCATGGTCATGAGGATCAGTGTTGTGCCGAGTAGATCCTGAAGGAGTCAGGCTACTGAGGAATGAGAGGCTGACAATTTGCCTTATGTCAACTCTCCTGAGTAGACTTAAAGTCCAATGAAGGAAGTCTACTGAGAAAGTCTACTGAGAAACTCTCCTGAGTAGACTTAAAGTCCAATGAAGGAAGTCCAATGAAGGAAGTCTACTGAGAAAGTCTACTGAAAAAGTCTACTGAGAAACTCTCCTGAGTAGACTTAAAGTCCAATGAAGGAATGAAGGAAGTCTACTGAGAAAGTCTACTGAGAAACTCTCCTGAGTAGACTTAAAGTCCAATGAAGGAAGTCCAGTGAGTAGACTTCAAGTCCAATGAAAGTTCCTAAGAAGACCTCAAGTCTACTGAAGAAAAGTATCCTAAGAGGACTTCAAGTCAGCTAAAGAGAAGTCGCCTGAAGTCAGGACTACCCTGATCAAGTACCCTGAACAAAAGAGTCGTTGGACTCAGTCCACGTGGACCAATCAAGTCAAGGCAGCAAATCTGACAAAAGCTGACAAAGGCCATACTTTACTGAAAAGGAGAATTTCACTCCATAGATAGTCTGGATTTGAATGTTACTCTCTCCAACGGTAACATTCAAATCCACACTATAAATACAAACTCAAGCTTCATTTGTGAATAAGCAAGGAGCTGATGTGAGAGTGGTGCGTTTTAAGGGAGGCATAAGGAGGCACCATCTCCATCAAGAACACTGACCTGAGTTCTTCATAGTCATATTTGAGTGTTCCAGTTTGTATACTCGAGCTCATCATATACATCCAAAGCTTAGAGAGATTTTCCCAACCTTAGCTTAAAGGCTAAAACCATGTAAGGGAAAATCTCACCTAGTTGGAGAGAACCAAACCAAAACTAAACCCTTTCCAGAAGAGTGTTAGGTATTTCAGTGAGGGGAGGGGAGGGGAGGCAGTCCCTGTGTGAAGAGGGATGTGAGGCCAGTTCAAGAGGCAGCTCCGCGGAGGGGTGTGAGTCCAGTTGTGAGTGCACCTTGGCACGTTAAAAACAAGAATCCCGGGTAGTGGATTTCCTGTTAAATCAGGCAGTGGATGTAGGAGCTTGAGCCTCCGAACCACTTTACATTGTTGTGTTCTTTATTGCTTTACTGAATTGCATAACATCAGTGTTAAAACAAAAATTTCTCCTAATTTCCCATATTGTCCTTGTTTGTGAATGAAAAAAACGGGACCAACAATTGGTATCAGAGCGGGTTGTTCACATGACCACTGATCCAGATTTGTTAAGAAAAATGGTCAACCGAACAGATCTTAAATGTTTTAAAACTATGGGAATTTCTGCATTTTTTAAAAAACTATTACTTGTGCTCTAACCTCATTCTTGTAATAGAAAATCTTTTTGTTAGAAGTTTTGGAATCATCAAAAAGGGGGAAATTGTTGGGATATTTAGTTTTGATGATTTTCCAAAATGACTTGTAATAGGATGTGTGCGGTCAGGATTGTCTTGTAAAGGTTCAGGTTAGGATAGTTTGTTTTCAGTTTACAGGTACTCTGTTGAGGGGGAACTCAGCGGACTCATAAACCTGAAGAAGTCAGAAGCCATCCAAGAGGAAACAAACTCAAGTCCCCTGAAGACCTGAAGACCGTCCTGAAGGAAGTCCCACTGAGTATAAACCTGACTTTCTAAGCTGGTCAGTGGACTACTCAGTGAAGAGCATGGTCATGAGGATCAGTGTTGTGCCGAGTAGATCCTGAAGGAGTCAGGCTACTGAGGAATGAGAGGCTGACAATTTGCCTTATGTCAACTCTCCTGAGTAGACTTAAAGTCCAATGAAGGAAGTCCAATGAAGGAAGTCTACTGAGAAAGTCTACTGAGAAACTCTCCTGAGTAGACGTAAAGTCCAATGAAGGAAGTCCAATGAAGGAAGTCTACTGAGAAACTCTCCTGAGTAGACTTAAAGTCCAATGAAGGAATGAAGGAAGTCTACTGAGAAAGTCTACTAAGAAACTCTCCTGAGTAGACTTAAAGTCCAATGAAGGAAGTCCAGTGAGTAGACTTCAAGTCCAATGAAAGTTCCTAAGAAGACCTCAAGTCTACTGAAGAAAAGTATCCTAAGAGGACTTCAAGTCAGCTGAAGAGAAGTCGCCTGAAGTCAGGACTACCCTGATCAAGTACCCTGAACAAAAGAGCCGTTGGACTCAGTCAACGTGGACCAATCAAGTCAAGGCAGCAAATCTGACAAAAGCTGACAAAGGCCATACTTTACTGAAAAGGAGAATTTCACTCCATAGATAGTCTGGATTTGAATGTTACTCTCTCCAACGGTAACATTCAAATCCACACTATAAATACAAACTCAAGCTTCATTTGTGAATAAGCAAGGAGCTGATGTGAGAGTGGTGCGTTTCAAGGGAGGCATGAGGAGGCACCATCTCCATCAAGAACACTGACCTGAGTTCTTCATAGTCATATTTGAGTGTTCCAGTTTGTATACTCGAGCTCATCATATATATCCTAAGCTTAGAGAGATTTTCCCAACCTTAGCTTAAAGGCTAAAACCATGTAAGGGAAAATCTCACCTAGTTGGAGAGAACCAAACCAAAACAAAACCCTTTCCAGAAGAGTGTTAGGTGTTTCAGTGAGGGGAGGAGAGGCAGTCCCTGTATGAAGAGGGATGTGAGGCCAGTTCGAGAGGCAGCTCTGCGGAGGGGTGTGAGTCCAGTTGTGAGTGCACCTTGGCACGTTAAAAACAAGAATCCCGGGTAGTGGATTTCCTGTTAAACCAGGCAGTGGATGTAGGAGCTTGAGCCTCCGAACCACTTTACATTGTTGTGTTCTTTATTGCTTTACTGACTTGCATAACATCAGTGTTAAAACAAATATTTCTCCTAATTTCCCATATTGTCCTTGTTTGTGAATGAAAAAAATGGGACCAACAATTGGTATCAGAGCGGGTTGTTCACATGACCACTAATCCAAATTTGTTAAGAAAAATGGTCAACCGAACAGATCTTAAATGTTTTAAAACTATGAAAATTTCTGCATTTTTTAAAAAACTATTACTTGTGCTCTAACCTCATTCTTGTAATAGAAAATCTTTTTGTTAGAAGTTTTGGAATCATCAAAAAGGGGGAAATTGTTGGGATATTTAGTTTTGATGATTTTCCAAAATGACTTGTAATAGGATGTGTGCGGTCAGGATTGTCTTGTAAAGGTTCAGGTTAGGATAGTTTGTTTTCAGTTTACAGGTACTCTGTTGAGGGGGAACTCAGCGGACTCATAAACCTGAAGAAGTCAGAAGCCATCCAAGAGGAAACAAACTCAAGTCCCCTGAAGACCTGAAGACCGTCCTGAAGGAAGTCCCACTGAGTATAAACCTGACTTTCTAAGCTGGTCAGTGGACTACTCAGTGAAGAGCATGGTCATGAGGATCAGTGTTGTGCCGAGTAGATCCTGAAGGAGTCAGGCTACTGAGGAATGAGAGGCTGACAATTTGCCTTATGTCAACTCTCCTGAGTAGACTTAAATTCCAATGAAGGAAGTCCAATGAAGGAAGTCTACTGAGAAAGTCTACTGAGAAACTCTCCTGAGTAGACTTAAAGTCCAATGAAGGAAGTCCAATGAAGGAAGTCTACTGAGAAAGTCTACTGAGAAACTCTCCTGAGTAGACTTAAAGTCCAATGAAGGAATGAAGGAAGTCTACTGAGAAACTCTCCTGAGTAGACTTAAAGTCCAATGAAGGAAGTCCAGTGAGTAGACTTCAAGTCCAATGAAAGTTCCTAAGAAGACCTCAAGTCTACTGAAGAAAAGTATCCTAAGAGGACTTCAAGTCAGCTGAAGAGAAGTCGCCTGAAGTCAGGACCACCCTGATCAAGTACCCTGAACAAAAGAGCCGTTGGACTCAGTCCACGTGGACCAATCAAGTCAAGGCAGCAAATCTGACAAAAGCTGACAAAGGCCATACTTTACTGAAAAAGGAGAATTTCACTCCATAGATAGTCTGGATTTGAATGTTACTCTCTCCAACGGTAACATTCAAATCCACACTATAAATACAAACTCAAACTTCATTTTTGAATAAGCAAGGAGCTGATGTGAGAGTGGTGCGTTTCAAGGGAGGCATAAGGAGGCACCATCTCCATCAAGAACACTGACCTGAGTTCTTCATAGTCATATTTGAGTGTTCCAGTTTGTATACTCGAGCTCATCATATACATCCTAAGCTTAGAGAGATTTCCCCAACCTCAGCTTAAAGGCTAAAACCATGTAAGGGAAAATCTCACCTAGTTGGAGAGAACCAAACCAAAACTAAACCCTTTCCAGAAGAGTGTTAGGTGTTTCAGTGAGGGGAGGAGAGGCAGTCCCTGTGTGAAGAGGGATTTGAGGCCAGTTCGAGAGGCAGCTCCGCGGAGGGGTGTGAGTCCAGTTGTGAGTGCACCTTGGCACGTTAAAAACAAGAATCCCGGGTAGTGGATTTCCTGTTAAATCAGGCAGTGGATGTAGGAGCTTGAGCCTCCGAACCACTTTACATTGTTGTGTTCTTTATTGCTTTACTGACTTGCATAACATCAGTGTTAAAACAAAAATTTCTCCTAATTTCCCATATTGTCCTTGTTTGTGAATGAAAAAAATGGGACCAACAATTGGTATCAGAGCGGGTTGTTCACATGACCACTGATCCAGATTTATTAAGAAAAATGGTCAACCGAACAGATCTTATATGTTTTAAAACTATGGGAATTTCTGCATTTTTTAAAAAACTATTACTTGTGCTCTAACCTCATTCTTGTAATAGAAAATCTTTTTGTTAGAAGTTTTGGAATCATAAAAAAAAAGTGGGAAATTGTTGGGATATTTAGTTTTGATGATTTTCCAAAACGACTTGTAATAGGATGTGTGCGGTCAGGATTGTCTTGTAAAGGTTCAGGTTAGGATAGTTTGTTTTCAGTTTACAGGTACTCTGTTGAGGGGGAACTCAGCGGACTCATAAACCTGAAGAAGTCAGAAGCCATCCAAGAGGAAACAAACTCAAGTCCCCTGAAGACCTGAAGACCGTCCTGAAGGAAGTTCCACTGAGTATAAACTTGACTTTCTAAGCTGGTCAGTGAACTACTCAGTGAAGAGCATGGTCATGAGGATCAGTGTTGTGCCGAGTAGATCCTGAAGGAGTCAGGCTACTGAGGAATGAGAGGCTGACAATTTGCCTTATGTCAACTCTCCTGAGTAGACTTAAAGTCCAATGAAGGAAGTCCAATGAAGGAAGTCTACTGAGAAAGTCTACTGAGAAACTCTCCTGAGTAGACTTAAAGTCCAATGAAGGAAGTCCAATGAAGGAAGTCTACTGAGAAAGTCTACTGAGAAACTCTCCTGAGTAGACTTAAAGTCCAATGAAGGAATGAAGGAAGTCTACTGAGAAAGTCTACTGAGAAACTCTCCTGAGTAGACTTAAAGTCCAATGAAGGAAGTCCAGTGAGTAGACTTCAAGTCCAATGAAAGTTCCTAAGAAGACCTCAAGTCTACTGAAGAAAAGTATCCTAAGAGGACTTCAAGTCAGCTGAAGAGAAGTCGCCTGATGTCAGGACCACCCTGATCAAGTACCATGAACAAAAGAGCCGTTGGACTCAGTCCACGTGGACCAATAAAGTCAAGGCAGCAAATCTGACAAAAGCTGACAAAGGCCATACTTTACTGAAAAGGAGAATTTCACTCCATAGATAGTCTGGATTTGAATGTTACTCTCTCCAACGGTAACATTCAAATTCACACTATAAATACAAACTCAAGCTTCATTTGTGAATAAGCAAGGAGCTGATGTGAGAGTGGTGCGTTTCAAGGGAGGCATAAGGAGGCACCATCTCCATCAAGAACACTGACCTGAGTTCTTCATAGTCATATTTGAGTGTTCCAGTTTGTATACTCGAGCTCATCATATACATCCTAAGCTTAGAGAGATTTTCCCAACCTTAGCTTAAAGGCTAAAACCATGTAAGGGAAAATCTCACCTAGTTGGAGAGAACCAAACCAAAACTAAACCCTTTCCAGACGAGTGTTAGGTGTTTCAGTGAGGGGAGGAGATGTAGTCCCTGTGTGAATAGGGATGTGAGGCCAGTTCGAGAGGCAGCTCCGCGGAGGGGTGTGAGTCCAGTTGTGAGTGCACCTTGGCACGTTAAAAACAAGAATCTCGGGTAGTGGATTTCCTGTTAAATCAGGCAGTGGATGTAGGAGCTTGAGCCTCCGAACCACTTTACATTGTTGTGTTCTTTATTGCTTTACTGACTTGCATAACATCAGTGTTAAAACAAAAATTTCTCCTAATTTCCCATATTGTCCTTGTTTGTGAATGAAAAAAACGGGACCAACAAATTTACTGTTCAAACGGTCATATTAGAAACGGTAAAATTACTGTGTAACGGTCTCATATATAGCCATTTTTTATCAATTGGGCCTTCAGTTTTTCCATTAAAAACAGGCCCAAATTCAAAGCCCAGTATAATTTTTCCACCAAATTCAATATGACCAATGAACAACAATAATAAAGAGAAGTTGGGGAAGCTGGAAAAGTGAAACAAGTGGCAAATAGCAATCTCAAATGTTATATTAAAAAAAAAATTAAACACCTATTCAATACCTCATTGGTTTGAAATTATTAATAATATAACAAATGTCACTTATATATATACTGTTGAAATAATAATACAAAACCCAACAATATACAAATCATTTTTTCATACCTGATTTAATATGCTAATGTTGTCCAATCACATTATGCAACTATATCAAAGTCAATATACCATTCTATCATTTGATAAAGTCTAATGCAAACATTTTTAATCATGAAGAAAAAAAAATTATTGTTCAGGCATTTTTCATTAATATTCAAATTGGTGTGATCGTAATGCAACAATAAATATTTACTATTCAATTTTTTCCCCTAATTATTCAATTGTACATAAACCTTTATTGCGAGAAAATTATATTCTATAACCTATTTTTAAAAAAAATAGTTTATTCCACCATTTGTTATATTCATAAATAATAAATATGTACTATTCAATTTTTTTTGCCTCATTATTCAAATTTACAAAAATCTTTAATACGTCAAAATTATATTCTGGTATAATACCCCAAACAAAATTATTTTGCCCAATTATGACCGTGTTAATTTCAGGAGTCTAATGGAAAATATTCTAATTTAGACAGCTCAATAACTAAAACAATTCATTCCATAACAGAGCCCAAAAACATCTATACAATAATACCATTCTCTCATTTTATTTAGGCATCTCGATGAAATTTAATGCAAACATGTCTGATCATTATGGGAAAAATAATAATTTATTGTTTAGACATTTTCCATTAATATTCAAATTGGTGTGATCGTTATGCAATAATAAAAAAAATTTATTCAATTTCTTTTGCCTAATTATTCAAATGTACAAACTTTTTATAAGTTTGGATAGCCCAATTAATAAAGCCCAGGTACAATTTTCACAGCTCAATAACTAAAACAATTAACAGAGCCCAACTTAAAACAATTCATTCCATAACAGAGCTCAAAAATATATTTTCAAGGGCCCAAAATGAAAAAAATAAAAAGCCCAATAACACCTATACAATTATACCATTCTCTCATTTTATTTAGGCAACTCGATGAATTTTAATGCAAACATGTCTGATCATTATTGGAAAAAAAAATATTGTTCAAACATTTTCCATTAATATTCAAATTGGTGTGATCGTTATGCAATAATAAAAAAAATTATTCAACTTCTTTTGCCTAATTATTCAAATGTACATATTTTTTTATAAGTTTGGATAGCCCAATTAGTAAAGCCCAAGTACAATTTCCACAGCCCACCATCTATAATTGGATAACTAAAATAATTCATTTCATAACTTATACAATTCATTCCATAAAAGTGCATATATTACATATAATGTATCAGGATCTAATTTGATAGTGTCACATTATAAACATTGAGAGCAGCCCAAATCTGATATATGCCAAAACACAAACCCTTTAATTTAATAAGGGTATAATGCAACTAGCCCAAAATACACAATTTCAAAATAAAGTCACTGTCTTTTAAATAGTGTGCATATATTACATATAATGTAGCAGGACAACAATTGACAATGTCAATTGTCAAACTTAAACATTTTAACCAGCCCAAACTAATTATCCAAAAGCTACAAACCCAAAATACATACTTCCCCATCAAGTATAATATTAGCAAAATACACATACTACCATATCCATGGCCAAAATAATTACTGCCCTGTCAATTCTAATATCCTAATATTACTAAAAAAAAAGTTGATAGCTGATTCGAATCACAACATTGTCAGGGTCAACAAACCAACTTACCATTTTTGCACGATAATTACTAGCTGAAGCCACACTATAACATCCTTTTTTTAGAGGTTTCTGCATCAATATCTTTTCCATCTGATAACAAACAACCACACCGCAGTCAACAGTACCTGGAGTTTGTTGCATACAATCTGAAGACTTTGGTAATACCAACTTCTTTGTAAGGTAAGGGTGTCGCGGATCATTTTTATTAAATGCATCTCTTAGCTTCCTATGCACATGTTTAACCTGTTATTTGTATTGTCAAAAGTACGAATTTCAGCTAACCGCCCCACAAATCAATTATGAAAAAAAACACGAGTAATCAGGCAAAACCCTTACCACTAAACATGCATCCTTCAAATTCCAGTCTACACCTACTCGTGTCCTTGGAAGAAGAGAATTGTAGAACTTTCATTCTGCTCTTTTGATATTGAACGTTAGCAAAGTCCAATGGTCTCCTACCCTCGTACTTCCAGATCCACCAGCATTAATAGGGAACATCAACAATTCCTTATCCAAACATTCTTCTATACGATCGTCGACCAAACTTTTGAGTGTACTGGTGTTTCTGCTTGAGCCGCCATCAATCAAAGACTGCAATTATTTCCAAAATTTACTCAACACCATAAATATAACGAAAATTCAACCAATCATAACTTTGCTTATACTTACCCAACACCTAGAGGTAAATATAACTGTTTTTTCTGTCCGAGAACTGTTTGCATATTTGAACATCAACATTTCCCCCCACGAATCAATAACCTGAAAACAGTAATTAGAATCTTTAAAATTGACCACTGCATACTTCTTTAATAAATTAAAATTTAAAAAGCAGTGGCTGCTTACCGGTCCTTGATAGCATCTATTGTGTAAAATATCAATAATGTTCCTAACAGTGATTTCAGCAAACACCTCTTTCCCTCTCCAAACCACGTATCTAGAAAAAAAAGTAGGGCAAATATTAGCATTCATTGTTATAAAAAAAAGTACTTCAAATATTAGCATTCATCCTTACATATTAACATGTTCAATACTTACCCTTCTCCCTCAGTTTTCAGATAGTAATCAATCTCGTCTATGCGTTCCTTCTCTGTTTTTTTCACAGCCATAGATTTCTGGTCCCATTTGAATGACTTATATCTACTCACAACATCATCCAACTCAACCTCATCCGTAAGATCTATTGTGTTCATCTGGGGTGAAATTTATATTGCCTTCCTATCATCATTCATTGTTCTTTGTTTCACCCTAAGCGCAAGGGAACTAGGCGATGGATGACACGTGCTTGGACCTCCCTTTATGCACGGTGTCTTTTCTCTTGATATATCTACATAACAATGTTCAATATTCTGCCCATTTTGCTCATTCTGCCCATTTCGCTCGTTCTGCCCATTTTGCTCTTTCTGCCCATTCTTCTCATTCTGCCCATTCATTTGTTCAACATCCTTGTTTGCAATACTGGGAATTTGATAACTTTTCTCAATTGCATCAATCTCAGCTAAGTACTCCGGATTTTGAAACATCTGTGTATCGGTGGGCTCATCTTCTTCATTTGTGATCAATCCCGACATATCTCTAACAACCTCCTCACCTTGAATCTGCAATCCATGAATATCCTCAATGTCATTGTCCTCATTCTTTTTCACTTCTTCAACTTCAACTATTGCCAGGGTGTCAGGATTATTGTATACTGGTGTTTCCATAGGCTGCCCAATCCCTTCGTCAATTTTTGCATTCAGTCCCTGAATTTCATCCTGCAACTGCTTGATGTATTCGCCCCTCCTCTGTAGCTCCTCATCAAACCGCATTTGACCTTCCTTCATCTCCTTGTGTAGCTTTTCAACTTCTGACCTCAACCTTTCAATTTCAGTTTTGTCTGTCTTTTCATTCTTCCAGTCCTCCTCTAATTCCCCAATCACAGCACGTATAGTACAGTCCGCCTTCTCATGCGGAGTCAAATACTGGGTCATTCCGACACTCCAAGATGGCCCTGCCGTATCCAACAAACTGCATGTACTGATAGAACCCTTTTGTACTTCACCATCCAAAAATAAAACCGATCTATCAGCTTTTTTTTTTTATGAATGTTCAACACTAGCATTGGACCTTGGCATGTCAAATCTTTCATCCATTTTATCCCTTTCTTCACTGCGAATAGTAGCTTCTACAGTTGGTTCAACCTCTTCTCCTTCGCTCGTAAACAATTCACCACTATCAGATTTCATGTCTGTGATACAATGGAACTCAGCAGCACGCAAACATTGCAGCTCTAAAAGGTACTCCCTCTCAGCTGATGTTGGTCTCACCACCAACCTATCAATCTACAAAAATACATCGTTATGAAAAGCACCAAATATAACTAAAGACAACTTATGTAATAAATTGTAGTAACACTTACTTTTCCTATTCTTGAAAGCCTCACACGCTCAATTCCTTTGTGTACATCAGCCAAATCCCATTTCAGGAACCTTGGGAATGATTGATTATCTTTGGCTGCCACCAATTCTTTGTGTTCACATAACCAATACTGTGGGAAAAAAACATAAATTTATTAATAAAAAAACAGAAAGTTAATAACAAAAAGAAATTTGACAAATAATTTGTATAACAATGTGAAAGTATTCTACTTGTATCCGAAATCATGTTCTTACCGGTAGCATGATAGCACACCCTCCAGCATCCATCTTGCTGCTCAACTTTATCTATTTCTTTAAGAAGTCAACAATGTACAGGTTCCAATCGTACCGACATATCTCTTCAAATTTATCCAAATAAGAAGGTATGTGAGATGAAATTGACCCACTTTTGTTTGGAGAAAACACAGCTACCATCAAGTAACAGTGCAACAATCTTGCGACATCCTTACAACTCTCTTCATCATACCGCAATAACGCTTGCGTAAGCTTCTTCAAAATTTGATTCTTGTATAACACTAAATATGATGTAGAGTTCCGTAGTTCCATTTCAAACACACGATTGATCCATTGGGGTGTCTTATAATCTACAGCAGATGGATGAATCGTGTCCGCCCCACAGCTGATTCCAAATATTAGTTGAGCATCAATTCTCATTAGTGGAACCTTAGTCTCTCCGATAACAAAACAATCTGAATCGAAGTCAAAAGTTTGTACTATCTTCCGAATATCTTCTTCATACTTATGACACCTCTTAAGCATTTTCCCATCACCCTTCCTATAAATTGAATCAAACAACAGCCAGAACGGTGTCAACTTCACGGACCTAAGATGACACTCACCAAACTGCAAATTGTTTAGCTCCTTAATGGCTGTCTGAAGATTAGATCTATAATATGTCACTCGTTTCCCAACTACCACCCCACCTGCAACATACATCACACATATTGTAAATAATATTTTATGAACATTATATAATTATGCATGATTTGTCTAAATTTGCTGCATAAACCATTTCAGTAAACTGAAAAGAGTCTAAAATAAATCATGTTGCATAAATCAACAAAAATTGTTGCATAAATCATCACTCGTTTCACTAAAACTGTTGCATTACTACATAAAAATGTTGCATAACTTCACTAAAAAATGTTGCATAACTTCACTAAAAAATGTTGCATAACTTCACTAAAAAATGTTGCATGACTTCACTTAAAAAATGTTGCATAACTCTTTAAATTGTTGCATAACTACACTAAATTGTTGCATAACTTCACTACATTGCCGACTGGGATTGTTGCATAAATTGTTGCATAACTACACCAAAAGGGATTTTAAATTCTCACCAAAACAGTTTAGTGGGCGTACAACATCTTTCTTTGATTGCCGACTGCCAGCGGCAAATTTTACTCTCCTGGGTTCATCTTCCTCACATTTGGATTTTCCTTTTTTCCGTCTTCTCTTTTAACCTGTGCCAAATACAATTGATCAACAAGCCTTCTGTGTGAATTCATCAACACATAACAAAATTAAAACATACCTTCTGACTCCGAGCCTGATTCAATTTCCTTTTCATCCTTCCTTTTATTACGCCCATGCTTACAATCTTGTGCACTCTCATAATCTAATTAGTCGAAACTCACCATACACATGAACAAATTAAAATTTAAAATTTGCAACATTAGAAATTTTATTCAAAATGTATCATCTAATACCTGATGAATTCATCTTCTTACGTTGATGCCCATTTTTATTGACTTCTGGACTCGAAGCTTCTTCACCAGCAAAATACCAAACCAAACATATTAGTTCTTTTAAATTTTCGGCTTCTGCTAAAGTGAATGTATATTTCCATTCTGTTTTGGGAAGCTAATAAATACCTGATTCAATAACCATTCTCCGTCTACGTGTCTTCTTAACAAGTTCTTCACTGTCATTCTCTGAATACAAAATTAAAACCGTAATCAAACCAATCTTGACAGTAAACAAAGAATTTTATACACTTATTTGATAACACAATAATACCTGATTCAGTAGGTGTGAGTAAATCCCTTTGCTTTTTCATATTACGTGATTTTCTAATCTCTTTTGGACTTTCGGCTTCTAATCATTCGTAGAAGAAAAAAAAATTTATAGTCAAACTGTTAGTCTATTAACATATTCAACAATAGTTAACTTAATTCACCTGAATTAGTTCTTCGTCGTCCCCTCTTAATTATACTTGTACTTTCAGATTCTAGTAAAAAAATGAGGAACAAAGTTCAATCAGTCACAAATTTACACTCACAAGATCATAAAGTATGTATAACCCACAACTAAAACCAATTAAAGTACCTAATTCACTTTATGAGTATACATATTGTATAACTCTTTTACCTGTAATTCAAAATACAGTAAATCTCAATCACAAAGCATATACCTCAATATAATACCCAAACAAAAGGTATAGAAATTAATCAATAGACAGACCTTTCCTTTTCTTCCCCCCGTCTATGAACCTACGTTTTGAACTTGGCGAGCCTTTGTAAAACGGTAAAAAATATAAACCGGTCAAAACAGACACTCATTTACTAACTAAAATGAAGTAGTATAAAGTAAGAGAACGTACCTCTAACACGTAGTCGACGAACTCTCTCACAACTCTTTCTTTTTCTTGTATTTCCCCTATCATCATCATCATCATAATCACTGTCACCGGATATGCCTTTCTCTTTCTTAGACCTCCTATCTCGCACCATCTTACGTTTCTAACAATCTTTAAAAAATCAAACCCAAAATCACAAAATCTCCAATAAATCAAGAACGAACAAGTAAAATTGTGCCAAATACAGTAACCCAATGCAAAACCCACAAATACACAAAGCAAACACTTAAACACTTGCATATATATTCAGATTTCTCCTTAAATGCGTACACATAACACACCCCAAAATGCAGAAATAATGGTTAAACATAAATACCCAAGGCTAAATTCCTAATTTTCCGAAACAAAAACTAAAACCCTAGCGTTGACGGAATATAGTGCAACATATGCATTTTGGATGGAAAAGCTTCTACAGAATTCTAAAATAAATCGTGAAAACATGCTTGGACGAATGATCATACACCCAATAGTAGTGAAAATTTCTTAAATCTTACCTTGAATCCGAAACGGGAAAGCGGAACAGCAAAAGGAGTTTCTAGAAAAAATGGCTTCAATATTGAATATTAAACTGTTTATAATTCAAATTGGGCAGCTACTATAATAAAGCCTATAAAAAGTTAGCAGCTACTATAGCTCCATGCCTCACGTTTCCGTCTAATCCAATTCAGAGTCATGTGAAGCTATGGGTCCCACATTTTGTGGGTATATGCAATGTAGGGAATTTTGTGTGTGGTTTTGTAATTAATACTCTTAAAGTGTGGGTATATGTCACCCCCCCTAAAATATTCCACAAAAATCTCAACTTCCTCATTAAGGGGCTAATTTTCGAAAATATTGAAGAAAGAATCCAAGATTTGGATCTTATATATGAGATAATCTTGTATTCCAAGAATACTTATCTTCCATAATATCTTTTCAAGAAAATCAACAAGATCTTTTCTTTCTCCTAATATATCTTTTTCGAAAATTACAAGAAAAAATCAGCAAATATATTTTCTTTTATTTTAATCACCTTATCATTATTAGGCTACTTAATGGGCTACTTGAGGGGCCTTTAGGAGAATTAAGATTGAACCTCCAATGGGCTTCTGAATTTCAATATTGAGCCCCAATATAATTCAGCTAATTAATATTAATTAGTACCACTAATAAATTAATATTGCACTATCCATCTTAATCCATATTACGATAATATGGGCTCCCGATTATTATTTCCCGCATTTAAGATTAACTAGTCCATTAATTAATTGAGCTTCTGAATAGCTCTAAATTAATTAATATATTTCACCTTGGAGTAAAGACAACTCAACATTATTATCCGTACCGAAGAAACTAATTCTTCACTTGCAAGATTTGGTACGATAAAACTTCTGAGCCCACCAAGGGGACAAATCACACGAGCCGTACTCACACGCGTTTCTCCGTATTAAATCTTAGCAACCGTCGTATGATTAATATTACTGCCCAAAATACAAAGTTCGAAGTCACGATGATTCTTACCCAACATGAATCAAAGCAGTAACCATTAAGCACACACGGTCCTATTTAAGTGACGGAGATTAAGAAATCAATAACCACTGAGGTCTAATTCTTCACATTTCAGAACAGAAGAAATTATCCTCGTTGTAGGTCCTCTTCAACACATACTAAATGTGCTAGTGCAATCTCTTAGTCAAGACAGACCAATCTGAGACTTACACATCGACCTTTCACGGCGGATTGTTCAATTCCACCTAGGTCGTGAATTTGTACGTTTAGTTACAAGGAAACCGTTAATGTGATCTTCCGTGATCGGGTATCACCACATTAACTACAATGTAACATGTACTGTTTATAATGAACTGGTTGCAATAAATATTCAACATTCAATCATATCTAAAGCAAATGTGATAAAAGAATTATTCTCATAAACAAGTGTGTAATACAAGAGTTGTACAAAGTAAAAGCATACTTTCACGTATAACTCCAACATATCTAAGATGGCTGAGTAAGTGTCAGTGATGAAGAGTATGACTCTGAGGTCATTACTAACTCAGTCCTAAAGGGAACAGGATGATACTGAGTAATGGGAAAAGACTTGGAGTAGGGTCAAGCAATGCAAAAGGAATGTCAGCGTCAGGACAAGACCATTGTGCTCGAGACAAAAAGAACTTAATAAGACAAGCCTGAAGCCCAGGAATGAGTTATGACATTCTCACCAACCTGATGACGTGGACCAATCCAGGAAGGACACGCACATACAGACCTGACATAAAGACTGAGTTCAGGTTGCACTTTTCAACGGGCAAGCATTAAATAGAGCATTAAATGCAATTACCTGATCTATGCAAGGACGGCTGCTGCATGAGAGATATGTCCATTGAACAACCCTACGAAGATGACTAGAAGGCTATCTCTTCCAACGGATAGTTTTCAAATCCATCTATAAATACAAAAGGCCTTGAACCCATTCAAGGTTACGGGAAATTTCCAAGCTAGAAATTACTCAAACTCTCAAGCACTCAAAGCACTCAACGTTCTAAAAGAAGCACTCGAAACCAGATAAATTTCCCAAGTGACTCTTAGATTAGTGAGAGTTATTATGTATTCCACTGAGCTTTCAAGCCATAACTTAAGCTTAGAGTGATTATCCATCCTTAGCATAGCTTTGTCTTGTAAGGATAATCACAATCTTAGTTGGAAACCAAACTAAAATCAAACCCCTCTAGTTAGGTTTGTTGGTTGAAGTTGTTTAGTGAAGTTAGGAAGGAGTTTGTATAGGTCAGTAAGGTTAGCTGATCTTGGTGCACCTTGGCACGTTAAAAATAAGTTAATCCCAAGTAGTGGATTATCCTGTTCAATCAGGACCGTGGACATAGGAGTTTGAGTCTCTGGACCACGTTAAATTCCTTGTGTTCTTACTGCTTTGATATTGTTCTTAACTGCTTATTTGTTTAAGTCATTCATTGCATTAACTTTATCAGGCTTGAATCAATCAGCCTGATCATCAACTTGAACATTGCCCTACTAATCACTATTTCAGAAAAGAGTAATCAAGTTTTCAGAAAGAAAACATTAACAAGATTATAAACTTTCAGGGCTCACGCATTTCTGCACTGAACTCAAGTTGATAGTTCGCCAACTGACCAGCATTCAGTGCAGTCAGTAGGTGTGTTATCAACCCTAAGTTCTTTATCACTCTGAGCAAAGGGGACTCAGTCAGTTTGAAAGTGAGAAAAATTTGTATACGTGTATTCCCCCCCCCCCCATACACGTATCCCTCAGTCTTGTACCGGGACCAACAAGTGGTATCAGAGCAGTGGTTCAAAAGACTACTGACTTTGAATACTAATAGTTTCAGAGGTGAAGCTGTTGGTGGTCACTGAACAGATCTGAGTTTGTTTTTCATAAAACTTGCATCATCATGACTTAGAGGAGACTTGAAGCTTCATTGCCTGAATTCTCTGTTTCTAACTTTGTCTACTGGAAGTTCAGACTTGAGGCACATCTAGATGTCATCCATGACCAGATGCTGTGTGTTATCAAGGAATGACCCATCAAAATCACCATCCCTAATGTCAGAGGACTGGTATATGAGCATCTTGACATTGTCGTACAGGTTCCTAAGGAGAGGAAGGATATGACTAATGATGAGATCAAAATGGTGGGACTGGACAATGTGGCCAGAAACATCATCCTGCATACGGTGCCTTTCGAGGAGTCAGTAAGGCTGATGAATTTAAAGACGGCTAAGAAGGTCTGGGATGAGCTGACCAGGATGTGCGAAGGGTCAGAAAAGATAAAGGAGAACAAGAGGAATATTGTCATTCAGAAGTTCGAAGCATTCGAGATGCTGCCTGATGAGACAATAGATCAGATGGAGTTAAGATTCATCAAGTTGATGAATGAGTTGGTGATGTTGGATAAGGATGTTCCAAAGAGAGATGTTGCTTCTAAAATCCTGAATGCCCTTCCTGAGAGATGGGACAACAGTGTAAATATGCTAAAGAACACTCAGGATATGAGTAACATAACTTCTGCTTTACTTTTTTCAGAACTTAAAGCACTTGAATATGATCTCAACAAGAGAAAGAAGAAAGTTCAGCAAGAAGAAGAAGAGAAAGAGAAAGAGAAAGCTCCTGAGAAAAGCGTGGCGTTCAAAGCCAAGTCAGAACCTGTCGAGTCTTCATCAAAGTCACTGATGGAGATGAGTAAGGAAGAACTTGCAAAGGAGTACGGCCTGATGGCCAGACGCTTTGAAAAGCTTAATTCCAGGTTTGGTCGTTATAAGAAATATTATCAGGATACTCGTGACAATAAACCTGAAGGAATCCATCAAAGCTCACGGAGATATGAGGAATAGTTCTTATTATATACTAAACCTGACAATAAAATAGTTCTTCTTATTATATACGTTTCATGTATAATTGCAAAATATTGTGTTATGAATTAACAAATTTTATAAATACTAGTCGTATGATACGTTGCACATTTTTCATAAGTTTTTAATAAGAAGTATATTAAGTTTTTGTCGTACAAAATTTAATTTTTAATTACTATGATTTGCGTTCTTAAAAATTTCCGACTTTGTAAACCTCAACCTAAAAACTATTCATGAACTATAAAACTAAAGTTTTACATGAATGACCTTGTTAACGTTTGAAAAATGTAGATATTGTAATGGATCGATGTGATCCACAAATCTTAACACCCAATTAAACTGCGTAATATAATGTTGAAGAGAACCCCAAAATGCAACACCCATTCATGAATATGTCTCAACGTAATTTGTAGGAAAAAAAGAATTAATTTCTTAGTAAAGGAAATAGATTAAACAGAGGAAGACATGATAATATTAGTCAAGAGGAACGAATCCTATTTACTGATTAATTTAAAAGAACTAACAGAGTAACAGGGTGTATTGGATTAGGATTTTAAAGGACTTTTTGTAGGACTTTATGGACTTTGCAGAATTTCATGGATTTGTGACATAGTTAAAAAATTCATACATTCCAATTTTTTAGGATAATTTTTTTTATAAATTTGAAATGTTAAAATTCACAAAATATATATATATATATATATATATATATATATATATATTATGATATATACACGTATATATGTGTGTTAATATGTAATTGATACTATATTAAACTTTTAATTCTCAATAAAAATTATGGGGGATAAATTGTGTGTAAAATTTTATTCCAACTACTCAAACCACTAATTCACAAATTATCCATTGCACAAATCTATAATTCTTTTTCATTATTGAGGGAAATGAACCGATTATTGGGTATAATTTTGGTAGATTTAGGTTGGATTTGGATTTCAATTTGTTGAAAATGAATAGAAATAGAGGAACAATAATGCAGAAGATAAGTAAACAAATTAGGGATGACAATGAGCCGGGGCGGGTACTTAGGTACCTAGACCCGTCTCATTCTTTAAACACCCCGCTCCGCATGGGTCACGGGGCGAGTGGGACGACTTATTTTAAATATAATATTTATTATTTTAAAAATAATACATAATAAATTTTAAATATATAATATAAAATTATCTATAAAATTGAACTATTGATATTTATATATTATATATATTAATAGCGGAAATGATCACATGCCCATCGGTGGACATAATATTATATACCCACCGCAAATGTGTTAATGACACATAAGCAGGGGACCCACTATATTTTAATTAATTGTTTATATTTGTTTATGTGTCATTAACACATTCACGGTGGGTATATAATATTATGCCCAACGGTGGGCATGTGATCAATTCTGATATTAATATATATGAAAAACAGAGTATTATTTATATATATATATATATATATATATATATATATATATATTATATAATACTTATGCATATTTATAGGTATTTGTGTTAATATATATATATGAATATATATATATATATATATATATATATATATATATATTCAAATTTAATATATAAAATGTTGCACGGGTTTTGAGTGATACCCAAACCCTCCCTATTCCACTACGGGGCACGGGGTGGGGCGACCCAAATGGCTCGGGCGAGGGCGGGTCGGGTCAGGTCAAATCTGGTTAGTATTGATATCCCTAGAACACATTTACTAGTCATGAGTGTATGCAAAAAAACAACAAATCAAACAAATGAGATTAAGAAACTTTTGTGGACATAAAATAGAGTGTTGGGAAATTGAGTTTTTAATTCTTAGGTATATCTCAAATTTTCGGTTTATTTCAGCACACCTAATATTTCACTTCAAAAGTCCTTTAAAATCTTATGGGTTTTGATGAGATTGTTGGTATTTATAAAAACAACTAAAAAGTCCTTCAAAATTCATCTAACCAAACAATCCTTTAAAATCCTTGTATTTTTTAATACCAAAGGATTTTCATTAAATAGTAAAAAAGTCTTGAATAAATACTAATGGATTTTAATGGACTCTTTCAAAAATCCTAAAAATTCAGATTGAATACCAGATTATTTTTTTTATAAAAAATATCTTTTAAAATCCCGTGAATTTCTAAACCAATATACCCTCCTAACTTAATTGGTGGAATTAGGGATTCAATTCTCAAATAGCAGAAAGAAATCTGAAGAGAGAAGAAAATGGCAGGAATTATTTGTACGAAATTATTTCTCTTGCTACATAAGTTACCTTCTACCAACTGCTGAAATATTGAAATGCGTCAGCGCCTTAATTCTTTATTATTTTCTTTGAGAAGATGGAGGGGTTGTGTAGATTTGCAGATAAAAATTTCGAAAAGATGACAACGTGAACAGTGTACATATTTAAGTAATACTGCCAAAAACTGATGAGAATTTAAATTATTAATTAATATAGTTCATCAGTTATATAAGTAACTAATGGTTTCATTAGTAAGCAAGGTTAAAAAAAGAACAAAACTAAAAAGCCAAGGGGTGAAACCGTTCCAAATACAGTATAGATGAGTGATTCTTATTAGACATGCTCAAAAATAACCGGAACCGCCGGTTCGAACCGGAACCGCCGGTTCTGGAACCGCCGGTTCCACGGTTCTACGGTTTCGGTTCCGGAACCGAACCGAAACCGGAAATAACACGGTTCGGTTCCGGTTCCGGAAAAATCGAAACCGAAACCGCCGGTTCGAACCGGAACCGCCGGTTCCTAGGCGGTTCCGGGCGGTTCCACACTTAATTTTTTTAGTTTTTTTTATATTTTGAGTTGTAAACTTTGAATTTTTAAGTTTATTTCTTAAAATTAAGCACAAGTCCAATTTCTTTAACCTCTCCCCCCCTCTCCAAATTTTATTTTGTATAATTTAAGATTTTAAGTTGTAAATTAGTATTAGTAATTTGAAATAGTTCAATATTTAATATGTAAATTTGTAATATTTCAATTAGTTTGTAATAAAAGACATTAGATACTTTTTTAAATTAGAATTACTAATTTATAATAGTTCAATTATTTTGTAATAGTTTAATTACAAATTTGTAATAGTTCAATTACTAATGAAATCGTTTTTCCATTTAATTTGTCATCCACATTTAGATTAAGAAACCAAAAAATACAAGTAAAACCCCTAAATAAACTAAAAAGAACACTTAGAATTTTGAGTCTCAAACTTAGAATTTCTAAGTTTATTTCTTAAAATTAAGTTCAAGTCCAATTTCTTTAACCCCTCACCCCAAATTTATTTTGTATAATTTAAGATTTTAAGTTGTAAACTTGTAATTAGTAATTTGGAATAGTTCAATGTTTAATTTGTAAATTTCTAATATTTCAATTAGTTTTTAATAATAGATATTAGACACTTATTTTAAATTAGAATTATTAATTTGTAATAGTTCAATTATTTTGTAATAGTTCAATTACTAATGAAAATTTGCCATCTACATTTAGATTAAGAAACAAAAAAATACAAGTAAAACCCCTAAATAAACTAAAAAAAAAACACTTAGAATTTTGAGTTCATTTCTTAATTTTGAATCTCAAACTTAGAATTTTTAAGTTTATTTCTTAAAATTAAGTTCAAGTCCAATTTCTTTAACCCCTCACCCCAAATTTATTTTGTATAATTTAAAATTTTAAGTTGTAAACTTGTAATTAGTAATTTGGAATAGTTCAATATTTAATTTGTAAATTTGTAATATTTCAATTAGTTTGTAATAATATTATTAGACACTTATTTTAAATTAGAATTACTAATTTGTAATAGTTCAATTACTAATGAAATCTTTTTCCATTTAATATGTCATCTACATTTAGATTAAAAACTCAAAAAATACAATTAAAAACAAAAAAAAAAAAAAAAAAAAACCGCCGGAACCGGCGGTTCGGAACCGGAACCGCCGGTTCGGGAACCGAACCGAAACCGGTTTTACCACGGTTCGGTTCCGGTTCCGCATATTGAACCTTTGGAACCGCCGGTTCGGAACCGGAACCGGCGGTTCTGGAACCGTGAGCATCTCTAATTCTTATATGCATTTGAATTTTTTAGATCAATTGCAAAAAGACGCATAATTTGGTGTGTATTGTGTATTTTAAATGAGTAATATCCCAAACAGTAAATAACAATATCACAAATAATATTCGGTTATATCAAAAGCAATAATCAACAATACTTCAAGTGGTAGTCAGTGATATCCTAGTTGGAAATACCCTAAGTAGCCATTAATGTACCCCAACTTTTTTTTTTTTTGTTATACATTCCTAATTAAAATAGTCAAATTATAATCAAAATTGAATTTTAAAATTTAAATCCATATTATGCATATAAATAGTTGCGAGTCTATGTACATACACAGTATCAAGTCTTTCGAATGAATTAGGATAGCCAAAACAAGTGGTTTTATGAATTTCGTTATTCATTATAACAAAGAAAGAGAAACGGAACATTATTTATTCAAAAAAATAAAACCGACATATTTATTCCACTATTTATTTTGATGAACTTAATTCCCTTCCTGTCAAGCATAAAATAAATGAACAAATCATTGAATATTTTATTTAAATGTTGGTGAAAAAATTTAATTTCAAAACTTGTAGCTGTATAGATTATAATATACTACTACAAATATTGTCCCAGTCTTGAATCCCCACGCCCGCCCCACACACCAAGCTTTAAAAACACCCTCAAAAGCAACAACACAACACCTCAATGGAAGCCAACGGAGCTTGGTTTCAACCGCCGTCGACCGTCCACCCCCGGCGCCGCCGTCCTCCGCTCCTTCATCCGGTGGCGATAATCCTTACCATCTCGGTTATCACTCTGGTTGCCCTGTTTTTCCTACTCCCATCGTTTCTATCACACACCATCCAATTTGTAAGGCCCACTTCGGTGAAGAAGAGCTGGGATTCGTTGAACATTTTGTTGGTGATATTGGCCATTCTCTGCGGAGTTTTGGGCCGATGGAACGAGGAAGCTCCGCCGTCGGATCACCAAATCACCGTTCCTAATGTTAACAGGCGGAGGCAGAGTGTTTCGGGCGGGTTGCGGCGGAGTAGCAGTTCTTATCCCGATCTTAGGCAAGAGTCGCTGTGGGAGGAGGGTGGTGGAAACAGGCCGTCCAGGTTTTTTGATGACTTTGAGGTTAACTTTTACCGGGAGAGAGGAGACGTTGTTAGGGAAATTCCGGTGGATAAATTTGAAATTAGCACACCGACCCCGACCCCGCCCCCGCCCAATTTGAAGCGGACAGAAATAATTGAATCTGAAATTCGTACTAATCAACGGCCAATGCCTCCTCCTCCACCAAGGGTTGAGATTCGCCGGAAAAAGAGTGGGGCGACCAAAGAGTTAGCAACGGCAATAGCTTCATTGTACAAAAATAAGCGAAACAAGAGACGTGGACCCAAGAGTAGAAATATCTACGAAAGTGGCGCCGACAGTTCTTGTCCTCCACCACCACCTCCTCCGCCTCCGCCGCCGCCTAAGTTGTTCCAAAACCCCTTCAAAAAGAGTGGCAAAAGTAAACGCGTGCACTCTGTTTCCGCCACCGCATCTCCGCCGCCGCCCCCTCCGCCGCCGCCTCCGGACTCAATTTTCAACAACTTATTCAAAACAGGAAGCCTAAGCAAGAGGTTCCTGCACTCATCCACTGCTCCACCTCCACCTCCACCGCCGCCGCCGCCACCATCGTCAATCTTCAACACCATATTCAAAACCGGAACCAAAAGCAGGCGGTTCAATAACGTTAATACCACTCCGCCGCCGCCGGCGGAGGCCCCACGGCGGCCCCCCGGGAAGCCCCCTAAACCGGTCATCATCGCACCGCCCTCGCCACTTCCCCCACCTCCGCCGCCGCCACCCATCGGCGGGCAGAGCTCGCCGGAGCTAGAGGACGTAGATGTAGTGTCCGTTAAATCCGAAGGCGGAGATTCAATGGGGCCCTCAATTAGTTGTCCCAGCCCTGATGTGAACGCCAAGGCCGACAGTTTCATCGCAAGACTCCGAGACGAGTGGAAGCTCGAGAAGATGAACTCCTTCAGAGAGAAACGCCGGTTCATCTGAACCGGTCGTCCGGTCCGGTCCAATAAACTTTCAGCTCTGACTAATGCTGGCTTGTTTTTGTTCCCATTAATTGAATTTCTTTTTTTTTTGCTTGAACATAGAGAAGAAATGATTGCATGATGGTGGAGTGGGGAGTATAGGAAAATGATGATGGATGATGGTATAGTGGAAATTCATTTAGAGAAGAATGCGTGGCTCCTTTTTGTGTTTTTTGATCTCAAAATGAAGTTGACCTAATTTTTTTTTTTTTTTTTTTTTTTTGAAAATGGAGTTGACCTAATCTAAATTTGCTAATGTTTGGATTCTTTCTATTGCAAACTTGCCACACAAAAATTTTCTACTTTTCTAACAACTACAAAAGTTCAATTTTGGAACTATTTCATTCAAATTATCTCTCGAGGGACGCGTTATTACTCAAATTCTTCTTATTGATCTTCTATAGGTCAACATGATCAAATGGAAGGCAAAGTAATATATTAAAATGGTTCATCATAAATTTATCATAAAATTATTTTAAAGTATCGAATATTTGATCAAAAATATCATTAATTTATATCAGTAATATTATATTGTAATAGTTATAGAAAAATTTAAACCAGAATTAATAATATCCAGCTTGATGAAATTATCAATATTATTGATCAAATATTTAATATATTAAAAATAGTTTACCATAAATTATATTCATATAAAACGTAGCCTTGATGGTTGATTTCTCATAATATATCCTGTGAGGCTCTTTTATTACACAAATTCTAGGGTGCATCCAAGTACACACTATGCACTTGGATTTTACACCCTAATTTCAAATTGATTTAAAATCAATTTTGACTTAAATTCGCGGGTCGCCGGGTCGGTTCGGGTCGGATTTTTTTTTCGCGGATCTCATCTGGGTAATGGGGCGGGTAAGACCTAGATCCTATTCACTTTTTCGCTTCTCTCTCTTTTTTCGCGCTAGTTCTTCTCTCAGTGATACCCTTGAGCAATACCCTTCAATCGTTCGAATTTTCTTCATTTTTCAGATTTCGAACCTTCTTTAAACGGTTTCTATTTCGAAATCGTTAGTTTCTTTTCAGTTTTTATTCAGTTTTTTCGTATTTGAATTTGGTAACCATTATATATCTCTCGATTCAAAGTGTTTTTGATATTATATTCATTTTCGAAGTATTTTGTTCGCTGAAGTCCGATCGAAGGTCGTTGTTGTACGATTTTGAAGCTTTTGTTGTTGAAGTAGTGTATTTCATCGAACGCGTAAGTATTTTTTCAAAATCCTCTTCTATTTCTTCGATTTTTCATTTCTGCATGTCAATTTTTCTTATGATTTTTAGTTGTTTTCTTTCAGTTTTCTTCAAAAATGGTGAGAACTAAATACCGAGTTCCCAAAGGTAGTGGTCCTACTAGGAGAAAAGAACTTATTTCTAGTCGAACAAGATCTAATGTTAATCGCAGATTAGAAAATGCTTTGAAATTGTCTCAGGATAATGTTCCTTTGAATGTTCCTTCTAATGTTCCTGGCAATGATTCTGATGATTTTGAGGATTTTGTTCCTATTGGTTTATATTGTAATTTGAAGAGGAAGGATGGGAGTATTGTTTCTGGAAGTGTAAGGTCAGTGAAAAAAAAGTGTGTTATTAAGGAAAAAACTGGAGTTAGTGTTGAAGATGTTGTGAAGGATGATGTTGTGAGGTCCGATCTTAAAGGTTCTAAGAAGAAATCAAGTGGTGTTGAAAAGAGGAAAGTGCACCAAATGGATGATTCAAGTAAGGAAGGGGAAGAAGTTGATGTTGATGCAGTAAAGGATGATGGTGATGTTAAATCTGGTGGAGAAAGACCTTTGAAGAAAGAATTTGTTGGGAAATCTTCTGGTGTTAAGAAGAAAAAAGTTTTTCTAAAGAAGAAAACTGTTAAAAGGTATTCTTTCTTCTTTTTCTCAATTTTTTGGTGTATTGGTTATTATAGCTTCGGGTATTTGTTATTATACCTTCGGGTATTGGTCATCATACCTTCAGGTATTGTTGACTATACCTTCGGGTATTGGTCATCATACCTTCGGGTATTGGTGACTATACCTTTGGGTATTGGTCAAAATACCTTCGGGTATTGGTCATCATACCTTTGGGTATTGGTGACTATACCTTCGGGTATTGGTCAAAATATCTTGGGGTATTGGTGACTATACCTTGGGGTATTGGTGACTATAACTTCGGGTATTGGTCAAAATATCTTGGGGTATTGGTGACTATACCTTGGGGTATTGGTGACTATAACTTCGGGTATTGGTGACTATACCTTGGGGTATTGGTGACTATACCTTCGGGTATTGTTTATTATAGTTTCGGGTGTTGGTTATTATATATTTTGGTTATTATTTTTTAATTGTTTATGTTTAGTTTTTGTTTGTTATTCTTGATCTTATTTTTGTTTTTTCTATATGCAGCACATTTTTGACGCAGTGTCGTCCTCTTGGTTTGTTTGAGTTGGTTAATTCTTTGAATGGTAAGCAAAAAGAAGATGTTATTAGCATTGGTTTTGGTGGTCTTCTGAAGTTGAATGTGAATAAGTGCTATGGTCAGGAAATGTTGAAGTGGTTGGTGGAACACTTTAATGGAAGTAGTCATATGTTATCTTTAGATAAATTTAGGCAATTCCCTGTTAATGCTGATGATGTTTTTGATGTTTTTACGATACCTAGGAATGAGGGCAGAAATGTAGTTTGTTATTCTCGTTCTGATGATACGTCTGTGTTCGGTTCGTTTAGTAAGAAATATGGTATTGCTGCTAAAACTCCGATTCGAAAGTTGGCTGATTTGATTGTTGATAGGTTAGTTGAAGGGGGTGATGATTTTAAACGGGCTTTTATTTTGTTTTGTCTCTGTTCTTTTCTTTGTCCTTCATCAAATCGTTCTATTAGTACCATTTATTTTAAGTCTCTGGGGGTTGTAGAAGATATACCTAAGTTGGATTGGTGTAGTTTTGTTTTGAAAAGGTTGTCAGATTCTGTGTTAGCGTATCAGAATGATGGGGTTAAGAATGTTAGTGGCTGTGTTCTTGTGTTACAAATAGTGTACTTGCATAGGCTGAAGTGGAGGGGTGTTTGTGAGCCGTGTTCTATTCCTCTGATTCAACATTGGAATAATGAGAAGATGAAGAAGAGGTGTTATCAAGAGCTTAGTGCTGGTGTTTTTGGTTCTGGTGATTTGGTTCGTGGTGTTTATCCTGTATTTGTTAATGGTGTTTTGAAATCTAGCATTTCTGGTAAAGAAAGTGTGGATACTGAGTATCAGGTATACAATGTTTTATTAATTTTTCCATATTACTGCTTCTTGTTTATTAAATTATGCTGTTTTTGTTGCAGGAGATCAAAAACATTTTGGTGTCTATCCAGTCAGAGGCTAGGGATTTTTCTGGATCTTTTATGCGTAAGATTCAGAGGCTTGTGGATGGTATTCAGTCCTCTTATTCCTCACAATCCACTCCTGAATCCGATCTTTCGAATACGCAAAAGTTCTTTATGAACCCGAAGCTTCACAGATATGTTGATAAATTGGTAAAATACGTTACCATGATGAAGGATTTGGCTGGTGAAGCTCCTAAGTTTGATTTGCTGACTCCTGAGCCACCTATTTTTTAAACCAATTTATCTGGGGATGAAGCAGACTGGTTTAAGGATGGTTTTACTGTTGATCTTGGGGCTGATGAGCCGTCTTTAAATAAACCTGGTCAAGAGAATCCTGTTTTTTATGAAAGTTTTAAGAAAAAAACTGCTGAAGAGGATGTTGGTGCAAAGAATGGTGCTGATAGTGTTAGAATGGATAATTTGAATGAACCTGTTCAAGAGAATCCTGTGGTTTATGAAAGTTTGAAGAAAAAAGCTGCTGAAGAAGATGGTGGTGTGAAGAATGTGGCTGATGGAGGCAGGATGGATAAGTGTATTGGTCAGAATGCTGGGGTGGATGGAGGTATCAAGGATCGTGAAGATACTTTTACAGGTGATGAACTTGATGATGCAGTGAAATCTGTTTCTTCAAAGGTGAAAAGAGCTGGTAAGGATAGTTCAAGTCTTTTTTGGTTGATCTGTTTCCAAGTTGGTGAAGTTAAACAAGAAGTGTTATCGTACTATTCCACAACCTCATATGGAAGTTGTTGACTTTTGTTTTTATGATGGTGATGGTTCTGTTGAAGTGTAAGTATTTAATTACTTTTTTTTTTAGTTTGGTAGTTATATGTGTGTATACTTATATATACATTTTTATTTTTTGATCAGGGAATCTTATTATAGTCATGGCGATGATATTAGTCTGTACAAGGCTGAAATTAACACATTGCTTCCTAACCAAGAGATTTAAATTGCTGTTGTTTATGCCTGGTGCTTGGATGTTAATGGTGATGTGTTTACGGATGGTAGACGGAGCAGATTTGCCTTCAATCTTAATCACAGTGTAAGTTTTGTTTTATAGGTATTTTTTGTGTTTTGTTGTTAATGCTTTGGGTGTTGGGTATTATCTCTTTGGGTATTGCTTTGTAATTCTTAGGGTATTGCTGTTTTAGTCTTGGGGTATTACAGTTTTAGTCTTGGGGTATTACTGTTTTACTCTTGGGGTATTGCTGTGTATACCTTGGGGTATTGTTGTGCATACCTTTTGGGGTATTGCTTTGCATACCTTTGGGGTATTGCTTTGCATACCTTTTGGGGTATTGCTTTGTATGCCTTGTGGTAAACTTGGGGTATTGTTGTGTATATCTTGGGGTATTACTGATTTATTCTTGGGGTATTGATGTGTATAACTTGGGGTATTGTTGTATATATCTTGGGGTATTGTTGTGTATACCTTGGGGTATTGCTGTGTATATTTTAGGGTATTACTGATTTATTCTTGGGGTATTGCTATGTATATTCTTGTGTATTGCTTTTTAAATTTTATGCTATTATTTATTATTGATTTTTTTTTTGTAGTTTTTCTTGAGTGAGGTCGTAATGAAGGGAGTTGATGTTGAAAAAATGGCTGATAACTTTTTCTGTGTGTGGGACACATGGATTTCTGTGTATGAAGGTTGTTTCATGTCTGCACAAATGGTTAGTTGAATTGTTATTGTTTTGTGTATTTTTAATTATTTTGGTTTTACTAAAGTTTAATAATTCTTTCTTTAGTTTTTCCAGATTTTCGTTCCTTTTTGTATCCATGATCATTATGTTGTTGTTGTAATTAACTTTGCTGATAAAAAATTGCAATTGCTGGATAACTTGAAGCATGTTGAGGAAGTTAATGATTACACAAAGTCTGCTGATATATTGGTAATTATTCTATACATATTTGTTTGTAATCATTTTATATTTTTAATTTACAACTTTGTATTTATATATATTTTTTTTTACTTTTTTTTTAGGTCAAACTGATGTGTAGGTTTCTTAAGTTGAAGAAACATTCTAAGGCTGGTGATATTTTGGAATATCAATTTGAAAATATGTCTTTAAAATGGCAAACTGGAAAGCCTGATAAGGATTGTGGTGTGTATATGATGCATCACATCAAACAATTCAATGGAACTTCTTATTCTTATCCAGACTTGACTCGGGTAATTGTTATATTTCATTTTTGATGTTTTTTTTGTTATTTGCTTATTTACTTATTTTATTTTTTATTGACTTTTTTTATAGGAGGATATCCGTATAGCTATCAGGGCAGAAATCTGTGCAATCCTAGTTCTCTCGAACTTTAACTCGTCTAGGTCTGATGTTATTGAGAAGGTTTACAATTTTTATAAGCAAAAGACCGATTTAATCAAGAATATTGCTTTGAAGAAGAAGGAAAAAGATGAAAAAGCTGCTGAAGAGAAAAAAAAAAACGGGCTGCTAATGCTTTGAAAACTATGGGTGATGATTTGGGGAGGGGAAAGAGGAGAAATGTTAAGTGATATTTTTTAGTTGAACATTTAAAGTATTTTGTATGTATTTTTGTTTTGAAATTTGTAATGGTTTAACTGATGTGGGTTAATATGTATATTAGTGGTTTAATGTGTAATGGTTTAACTGATGTGGGTTAACATGTGTTTAAATGATGTTGGTTAATATGTATTTAGTGTTTTTATTTTATTTTATGTTTTATATGTTTTTTTAATTTTTGTGTTGTATTAATAATTATTTCATGTGGTATTGTTAAATATATCTTCGGGTATTACAATATTTAACTTCGGGTATTGCAAACTATAACTTCGGGTATTACAATCTTTAACTTCGGGTATTACAGTCTTTAACTTCGGGTATTGCAAACTATAACTTCGGGTATTACAATCTTTAACTTCGGGTATTGCTAAAACTTAAACAATGTATAAAACATAAAGTACTTGATAATACTCCAATATTTGATCATCAATATCTCAAGTAAATGATGAATAATCTGAAAAAAGAATTGCAAGTAAATGATGCTGGTTAATATGTATTTAGTGTTTTTTTTATTTTATGTTTTATATGTTTTTTTAATTTTTGTGTTGTATTAATAATTATTTCATGTGGTATTGTTAAATATATCTTCGGGTATTGGCTAATATATCTTCGGGTATTACAATCTTTAACTTCGGGTATTACAATCTTTAACTTCGGGTATTGCAAACTATAACTTCGGGTATTACAATCTTTAACTTCGGGTATTACAATCTTTAACTTCGGGTATTGCAAACTATAACTTCGGGTATTACAATCTTTAACTTCGGGTATTGCTAAAACTTAAACAATGTATAAAACATAAAGTACTTGCAATAATACTCCAATATTTGATCATCAATATCTCAAGTAAATGATGAATAATCTGAAAAAAGAATTACAATTGTCATTCAAATAATATGTGGATTTGGTGTAGTGGAACCATATTCCCTCATTTGTGATGATTGTGATGTTGATTTCTTCTTCTTCTTGTTTTGATGGAGACCACTCTTTATTCTTTGACTTCTTCCCTTCGTTACTGATCGTTTTGGATCTAGAATTTTGTTAGATGTCTCAGAATGAGCTTCACTTCCTTCTTTTTGTGCAGAGTATCTTTGGTTAAGTATTTTCTCATATCTTTCACATCCTTCTTCAATAAGTTCTCTCATTTCTTCACTTTCTTCACTCATCAAGACTATGTTATAGTACTTCCTTATGATAGCATGTCTCCATGGGATATTGGTTGCAACTTTGTCATTGTTCCTGTTTTTAAAAAAATTGAATAGTAACATTAGTTAGTTCTTATCAGTTTTAATGAGAATAGTAAAATAACAGTAATTAAAAAAACACAAACTGTACCTTTCTTTGTTATTGATATCATTTTGGTTCTTGTCCCACACATGTGCTTTTGCAAGTTTGCACCATCTTTTCAATATATAGTTATCGGGTATCCTTTGTACTGAATGTACGTTCAATATTCTCAAGGAATGATAACACAATATGCCTAATTCCTCGAACTTCTTACAATCACAGGTTATTAGGTTCATGGCAGTGTCATATACCACTCTGTTGTTGTGCTCAACATTATCATTTTTGACCTCATAGATCAAAGTGGTATCATAGACTTGTACAACACTCGAACAGACGAATATGGACTTTATGAACTCCTCTTCAAAACGTCTGAATATGGTGAGTGTGTATATCTCAGCAGCATGTTTGAGCATTCCTTTCATTCCCAGGTGCGATTCAGGTATCATTCTTGAGCAATTGAATTCATCTTTTTTTTCAGTGCTTCTCCATTTATTTACCGTGTTCTTGAATATCTCATAAAATTCTGTCAAATTTGTCTGCTTGTTTGCTCTGAAACCTATTGCATGATTTGTGCTTTCACTTCTTTGGGATGATCTTATTCCAGCAGAAAATATGTCCTTGCTTAACGATGTACACCATTTTTCTTTTAAACTGTATAGTCTAATAAACCAAGCATTTTTTTCGAGTCCATATGTTGATATCATGTTCTTCCAATTTCTTTCGAAGTTATTCTCATCCATGCATCCAGATAGACATTTGTTGAAAAAATCTTTAAAAGGACCGTCTTTCTTTAATTCTCCAAATCTTGCAATTGCGTTTTGGTGTAGGTGCCATAGACACAACCTGTGTCTTGCTTCAGGTAATTCCTGTAAAAGAACATTCAATAAGCAATATCCAAAAAAAAAATATCAGCAATACCCGAAGAAGTAAATTCAAATACCCGAAGTACTAAATACTAATACCCGAAGCATTAAATACCAATACCCGAAGCAGAAAATACCAATACCCGAAGCATTATATAACAATACCCAATTCTATAAATATCAATAACAGAACTTAACCAAATATAAAACACAACTCTTTCTCAAGTATTAAATAATGTATACAATATTAAAATAAATTTACCTTCCCTATCGCATTTGCTATTGCTAAGTCTTGGTCTGTGAACACTGTCTTTAGTACTTTCTCCCCCATTGAGTTTTTGAACATCTGGAAAAGCCATTCGAATATTTCTGTTTTCTCATCAGATATGAATGCACAACCGAACATTACGTTCTTCCAGTGGTTGTTTATCCCAACAAAAGGTGCACATATCAAGTTGTACTTGTTTGTTCTGTATGTTGTATCAAAAACCATTACATCTCCATAGATTTCATAATCTTCCATCATCAAAGAATCCCTCCAAAAGATACTTGATAATCTCCCATCTTCATTGAACCTAATCTTGTAAAAGAAATTTTTATCTCTTGTTTTTTCTGCTTCCATCATGTTGATCAGGTTGTTTGCATCACCCCCTTTAACTGCTTCCATTTTAAACTTGTTTACCAAGTTGTAATGGTCCTTTATTGTGTGTCCTAAGTTTTCCTCCCCTCCAACTTCATTTGTCATATAGCGATATGAGTCTATTGTTCTCATCCCTGAAGACACCATATCCTCTATCACTCTACTCTTGTCCATAGTGATTTGTCTTTCCGAACGGTGCATATGGTTCCATTCTGTTCTAGTTAGCTCATGATTGTGCTCTGTCTCATGTTGCACAACTGAATAATTGCCCTCTTTAGTCTTCTTGACCAACATTCTTGCCTTGCAGTCTGTTCTTGTTATACCAATTCTCCTTTTTTGACAGATGTTACAGGAGTTGAATTACTGTCCTTTTTCGTTCTTATTCCAGTACAGGAGCACACAAACAACTTGCTCAAAAGTATAGATTTATCAGTTGCAGAAAATCTGTTTGTTGATTTACGAACACTGAATCCCAAACAACGTGCATGCTTACAATATAAGGAATACATCTTTTCTACTGTGTCTTTTTCTACACCGATCAAAGAACCTCTTATATCGACATGTTTTGTATTGTCATCTGTTTTAAACAAACATATATTTTTAATATTATTAGTACTATATAATAGAACATTTAATTAGCAATATTCCAAGGTAGTAATCAGCAATACGCCAAGAACAAAGTAGTAATACCCCAAGACTAAATTAATAATACCCCAATAATAATACAGCAATACCCGAAGGTATTAATTAGCAATACCCTAAGAACAAATCTGCAATACCCGAAGGTATTAATAAGCAATACCCCAAGAACAAAGCAACAATTTCCCAAGACTAAATTAACAATACCCGAAGGTATTAATGAGCTTCCCCAAGAACAAAGTAGCAATTTCACAAGATTTAATTAACAATACCCGAAGGTATTAATTAGCAATACCCCAAGAACAAAACATCAATACCCCAAGAATAAATTAACAATACCCGAAGGTATTAATAAGCAATACCCCAAGGACAAAACAGTAATGCCTTAAGTTATTAATGAGTAATACCCTAAGATCAAAATAGTAATACCCGAAGAATGTTTTTCTACCTTTGTTTACTATCACGGAAAGTTCTTCAGTTGTTACTGGTTTTAATATCTCGTCATCCTTTTGAAGACTTTGTCCACCAATTATTGTGCAATCATATATTTCTTCTTCTCCTTCAGCCGGTAGTATTTGAATCGAGTGTAGATTTTCACCTATTTCATTCCCTTCGTATAGTTATAAAATGCTTCTCATAAATCTGTTAAATTACAGTAAAAAATTAGCAAATTAGGTCAAATACCTGATTCATCGTATTCTTCAGCATATTCCATGTTTTATCTGATATTTGTGCGCGTCTAATTCGCAATGAGTTTTGCAATGTGTTTTTGCTTTCGATTTCGACCTTCTCTTTCTTCACAGTAGTACGATTTTACTGCTATTTTCTGAATTCGATTTGGTTTCGTTTTGCTATGTTTGATTTCGAATCTCTTATGTACGTGTTTTGTTGTGGGTTATTGGTTTGGGTTTTTTTCTCCGGGTTCTGGACCTGAGACCCGCGAGCTTAGTATTCGGGTCGGCTGACCCGCGAGTTTTAGTCGGGTCGGCCGACCCGCGAAATTCTATAATTGGTCAAAATCAATTTGAAATTAGGGTGCAAAATCCAAGTGCATAGTATGCACTTGGATGCACCCTAGAACTACTCTTTTTGTTATATTCATTAAATTGTCTTTTTCTTTACATTCCCTTTTTGATCGCATTTATTGGTTAATTTGATTTCGCAATTGGAATAGAGAATTTACGAATTACATGAGTTTCCCTAATCAAATTAAAGTTAAATAGATTATAGACAATCGTCAAAGGAAATAAAACTCTTCTCACCTTAAATTTAAGAAAAAATATACATAATACAGTTGGAAAAATGGGTGAGGTTAGAAGAGTCAATGATTGGGCATAATTTTTTTTGTTATATATACAATTAGACCAAAAAAAAATGGCACCTGAAATTGGGAAATAGAAAAAAAAATTCCCTATATTTAAACTCCCTCCAATTTTATATGTAAGCTGAAGGGATTAATTAATGATAAGTGACAACTAACTTATATTAATTCATAAATTGTCTAATCGTGTGAATTATGCAGTTTGCATGATGTTTATTATTCACCTAAGACACCTCATTTTTGTTATACTTTAATATCTTGAATTAGTAAACCCCACTAAAGCTGGAGATAGAAGGGAACTTTACATTGATAGGTAGTTTTCATTAGGTTGTATGGACAGAGAAGTTGAACAAGGCAACACCAATAATATGCGGTGGACATTATATCACCAAAATATAGCTCAAAATTTTGTTGGCGCCCTCTTGTGGACTTTACATTGATGCTTTTGTCCAAAGGCTAAGATTCCATTTTTGTAAAGTTTACGATCATAATAGTTTACTTATAAGTTTCAATATTAAATTTTGGGATGAGCAACTTATTTTTATCTCCCCCAATAAAACTAAGGGAAAGGTGAGAAAATAAACCTATCTACTCAAACATAAGCATTAATATTAAATTATATAATTGTCTCTGTAACAGAGTTTTTTTTTTTTTTTGATCCACTCTGTAACATAGTTCAAGTGGTTGAAAGATGAGAGTGAAAATGTCTCTTAGTTGAGCTGACAGTTATATAATAAAGTTTGATTCATGTCAATGATATGTTGTAGTCACATAACGAACATCATGATATAACAACTTTTCAACTCGGCTCCATTGAGGCATTTTCTACAATTTACACCCTCCAAAATTCACCAATTTATATATTTCCTCCGTCTACCAAAATTGTGCATCATTGTTTGGGCATAGATTTTTAAAAAATGTAGATAAAATAAAGATAAAGGATGAATAAAATAATTATTTGTGAGTGTAAAATTAAAGTTTTGTTAACAAATAAGAAAATGACACACTTTTAGTGAACAAACAAATAAGGAAAGTGATTACACTTTTAGTAGACGGGTAATTGGTATGTGATGTAGGTAGTTGCATAACAAACATCATTATACAACAAGTTTTCAACTCAACTCCTTTGAGACATATCCTACCATTTAAATCCTCCAAAATTCACCAATTTATATAGTTGGTATGTGATGTATATAGTTGGATTTTGATAACTATATATACAACAATCAATTCAATGAGTCGAGGTTAAAAATGTTTTATGTATGAGCTGACATATGATAATTAAATGTGTACAAGTATTTCTAGGTGATCAATTATAGTGATACATTAAAGTTTATTTTTTGGTGTTTATATTAAAATAATAGTAAGTTTATTGTTTAGACCCCTTACAATAATTTTCAATTTGTTGATAAGCAAATTGAAAATAGAGGAAATCTACTATTAAGTTATGATCTCCAAACCTCAGTGGTTCAATCTCCTTGTTTTTTGTAGGAACAAAAAAGTGGAGAAGAGGGAAACTAACCGTTTGGTAGAATCATATTAGAACTTGCACAATTTTTTTTTTACAAGATCTTGCACAAATTTAATTATAGATTTACATATGCTTTTATTATATAAGAAAAAACAAAATTGTGTGAACCAGTCACATGTTCAAAAATAATAGTACTTCCTCCGTTCCCCAAATTTATTTCCACTTCTCTTTTTTATCTATCCCTAAAATCTATTCTCATTCTCTTTTTAAAAAATATTATTTTATTATCATTCATAAACTATCAATTTATTCTTTGATGGACGCCACAATAACCAAATTATATCTTTATTTTATTCACTTTATCTTTTTTTATTAAAACTTGTATCCATCTCAATGAGAATAAATATAGGGGATAGTGGGAGTATTAATTAACAATCACTTATTTCAAAGTGTTAAAAAATCTTTTTTAAATTATGCTTTGTTTCACTGTGACATCGTCGCATGTAAAACCTATACTTAGGAAAATTGTTTTTCTTTTTTCTTTTCTTTTTTTTAAAATAAGAAAATTGTTCTTCTTATTCGGCTATTGATCATTGGATATAATTGGTGTTTGCATTTTTTTTTCTCGTGTTAGTTTAATTACATCAAAATATGCTTATTTAGTTTATAGTATGTTTTTACTATAGTAGTATTCTACCATGTGCGTTGCACGTTTATACTTAAGTAGTTTATAAGAAGTGTAGAATTATGTCACGTTGAATTTCGACCTTAACAAAACTATCAAACTATTAGTAATTCTATCACAATTTTTATACCTAAAGATTTCATAGTCATATGAATAATTTGTATCTATAACTTAAACATGACTTGTTAATTCATAAAATAAATAAATCTGAGACTCTAGATCTCCAATAGTTGTCTGAAGTGTGAATAAAAAAATTATGTGAGGCGAGAAAATGAAATAAATTGTTCTCCATCTAAGATGATAATTGACCAGTTCAAGATTTATTCTAGCAAAATAATAATAATAATAATAACCATATTAATGATTTAATATAGAAAGTGAAATAATGAACTTAGCATTTCAAGTTAGTTATTCAATGAGTATGCAAGACAATTCTCATCTGTTTTTTTTTACCTGCTACGCTACCATGTTTTCTTGATGTTAATCTATTATATTGCAATCTGCAAATTTTCTACAACACTTCTTTCTTAAACCTTTAATCTCTATTAAACAATGTTACAATATGAATAAAGTACACAATTTTGAAAAGTAAATTAGACCAGAAAATTTAATCACTGGAAAATTGTAAAAGATATATGGGACTTTCTTCACTTGTTTTTCTTCACTCTTCCAACACCAGGAGACATAGAATATGAAGAAGATTAGTGGTGGTAAAGACAACATGTATACTATCATACCATATTGTTTAAACAGTCATTTTTACTACAGTCGTCAAGTAAGAAAACAAGATTATCATAGAAAACAAATTCACTGAAATAATAAAATGCAGCATATAAACATATTTTAATATCTATTACATATCACAACATGTCAGGAAGGAAATTGCTTTTATTTATAAGGTATTCCATGATCATTCAACTGATAAAAATAAGTTCTTATTCACCCATGTTTCCTTCTCCGCTTAAAGAGAAGTAATAGAAGTATTTGATGCTGAGTTTTTTCAAAGCCGACAAGGAAAATCAATTTCATTCTTAAAAAAATCAAGCCAGTTATATTAATACATGAAAGTTTGAAGGAAACAAATCAAAAGTAAAAATAAGAAAATAAAAAAAAGAATTATTTTTTAAATTTAGAGAAATATGAATGCATTAACTATATAAGAGGTGATTATAGTTGGACATTGACACATAATACTCGAACACAATGAGTTTATTTTAATTTCCTTTCTAATATCAGCTTGGAAAGCAAGATAATCTCTGGTGTAGCGGGGAAGAGTTTTCCAGATTCAAAAATCAATATCATAATTTTTAATTGTAAATCCAAACTTCAAGATCTTTAATTATTTAAAGCTAAACCCAATTTCTTATTCACAACCACCACAACGACACAATATAATTCAAACCAAATGCAGAACCTTTTCAAGTGAAACATCTGGAAATTGAATAAACGTAATAAATAGTAAATTATGAAGAGTACCATCATGTTAAAGTATATATGAAGCTGCAAAAAAGAATGACGAATCATTAGAAAATATTATAAATAACATTATACCTGTTTATATCTCTCCTTGGTCAATTCAATTTGTACCTAAGAGTTCTATGAGAACCATCTTTAACATCATAAACAATACAAGACAATATATGATCAGAAACACAACAAATACACAACTGAGCATATATACCTTTATAAGTTGTCCAACAAATTTTTTAAAGTAATAATTTTCTTGTGTTACGTACAAAATTCAAATTGTGACGTTAAAATGGTAATGATACGCCCTATTTTTTTTTTTAAAAAAAGTGTTGTCGTGGGACTCTGGCAGCATGGGGAAGGCTCTTAATACTCTGCTCCATGTCATCTATTTTAATATTATGGACAAAATCCCCTTAAAAGTATCTTAATACTTACTCCATCCATAAATACTTTGCACATTTTCCTTTTCCGTCCATTTCTAAACACTTTGCACACCCTATAAATAGCATTCCTACTTAATTTTATTTTCACATTATTCACATATTACACAAATGCCATTAAATTTTACACTCACTCCAACCAATTTCATTACTTTAATAATAAAACTTTACACATGCATCACCCCAATACTCTACTCATTACACATTTTCTTTTTAAATGTATCCCCCAAAGTGTAAGGAGTGTTTGGATACGAAAGGAGTATATTAGAGTACATTGTGCTGCATAGCATTTAACTAATAATTAAAATAAAATTCACTTAGGGAAAACCAAAGAGCAATTTTGTGAAATACTAAAAGAGATAAATTTAGGAGAATATAAGAATTACAAAATAATAGTCTAACAGATAAGAAATTCATGTTTTATGTTTAGTTTTGGTTTACTATTTTGGGAATGCTTTCTTTCTTATCCACATGTTGCACTCAATTACCTTTAAGAATATCCTTTCCACCCATAAACAGCCTTAATGACAAATCCATCAGCTAATTCGAACTATCGCAAAACCCCCAGAATAAACAACCACGAACATGCATACTCTTTATACGAGATAAAAAAAATGTTGTAATTGACATCAGGGAAATAGAGAATCTGTACTTTGTGGAATCTCAAAATGTTTTTCATAATTTGAAAATGGTTCAATTTATTTGATTTTACAAGGACAAGAATAGTGAGAATTGCACAAATTGATAGGATCGCATACCACTTAAGATACATAGTTGCTCATTTGGATTATCATCTCCATAAAACCATACCCTAGCATTACAGGGATGGTAATACTTATTATGGGATTCTTGTAGATAGGCAACACAAAGGTAGAGCAAAACTTCAGGTAATTCCATTTGCATTTGTGATGCATCCATTGTGGGCGAGTGGTGGCTTGACGCGGCATCGGAGTGTCGCGGCACACAGCGAGTTTGATGACAACATTTTCCATTTCTTCACTACTTCAAGTATTGACATTGTTTAACATACAAATCATTAATAACTCTGATAAATCAATTTCTTATTCACCAAGTTTCCTTCCCTGATTAAAGAGAAGCCATTTCTTATTCACTCAAGTTTCCTTCCCTGATTAAAGAGAAGCCATGGAAGTATTTAATTTTGAGTATTTCAAAGTCATCAAGGAAAGTCAATATATTCTTTTTTAAAATCAAGCGAGTTATATTTATAAAATGGAAGCCAGATGAAGATAACAATTCAATAGTAAAGATACAGCAGAAGAAAAAAAAGATATGTTTTTTTTAAATTAGAGAAATATGAATGCATTAACTGTAAAAGAGGCGATTATAGCCGGTCATGCAATATAAACTTTGCACAAAATTCAAGCACTCCTTTTCTGAATTTGCATCAGATTGGAATGCAATATGAACTTTGGTGTAGGTAGGGGTCACAAATTTTCAAGATAAAATTATGTATCATCATTTTGAGTCCAAGAAACTCTTGATGCCATCTTCAACTCTCGATCCCAAAAAGACAAACATAACACCATTAAATGAAAGAAGTCTTATTCAAACATTCGTATGATATGGAATAATTTTGATGAATGGGAAATGAGAAGGGAAGAATTAACACAGAGAAAGAGATCATAATTCAACAGACAGAAAGGAGGAGGGCAAGAGTACATATATTTTTACGAGACACATAGATGTATTAGTACATATGTATCTTTAAATTATTAATGTGTAATACAATTTGAACCTGGAATTTAGTACCTGGACACCAAAGAAATGAAAGGTAGCTGACCAGGTTTCTGAGCCCAAGCTCCAGGTGAAGGAGCGATCTGCAAGTTAATTAAGATTAATTTGTTGCAAGTATTACATTCTGCGAATAATATAAAATCAAATAAGGAAACATATACAACAAGAAGCTCCCAGTTTCCGTTTATTACCAAACGACAGAATTGGGGCTCATTAAGTCTCCAACCAATTTGAAAAATCATCTAGGTATAAAAAGAAATACAACCAGGTTACATAAAAAGGATGTGAAACATGAATGCACTACAACTTAAACCCATCCCAGAAAATTAGTACGGATATCAATAAGATGAAATAAAGAAAGACAAAGGTTTGAGGTTATTATTAATAACCTCCATGCACTTGGATTAATGGGTTCGCCCACGCTGCCAAGCACTCACAAGGATTTCCGTGAAACAAACCTCTCAGAGAAAGAAATTAGCAGCAGGAGAATCACCACCATTTTACTTCCAAACAACAAATAAAATCCATAGAAGCAAATCATCATTTATCCATCCAAGAGAACCAAGTTGAATTGAATTGAATATTCGACAAAAAATGTTAAGTACTCTAAGATAGTCGCTGGGAATTAGAATCGTGAGCTAATGGATAGACGATAATGCTAGATTACTTTACGAATCATAATGGCCTTCAGAAAAATAATTTCACCTCTATCGAGAAATAAAACTAAACATGTAATTCATATAACACAATAAGGGAAATTTTAGTATTAACTACCTTAGAGTTGTCCTCAGGTGAAGAAAAAATTGAATATGGATTAATTTCTTTTTCAGATGATTTTGGTGGAGTTGTCTCTTCAGCAACAGTTTTCTCCTGGCAATGGGAAACGGAAGAAAATAAGTCTTAGCTCACGATGCCCAAAATATGCATCAAGCTAAAAAAATCACTGCATTGTAAACAACTGTTTTCCTAATAAATCTCGTAAAATGGACTGTAAAAAAGAGATAGCAAAGAACCTAAAGTATGAGCATCAAGAGAGAACAAATGTTCCTTCAATTGCTGGCAATTCAATTATGTCAAAAATGAAGTCTTTTGTCAAATAATTATGAACAACCTCTAATTAATACAATCGGTACACACCACAACTGATTAGTTCTATAATTAATTTTTCTTGAGCTCAAACGGGCCTGATTATGTTAGATACAACATTAACAAAGATGGATTCTTTTGTAGGTACTAATGAAACATAATTAAAGTCTATTTGCTTCATAACTGCAGTAAAAAAATTCCCTAGACTCTATATGATTATATCTATGCCATGTATAAGGTACTCTCCAATATAACAAGTTGTATAAGTAGAAGGAATTAAAGAAGAGAAGAAGCTCCATTAACTATATCTCAAAAGGAATTTAAAAAAAAAAAGTCGTGAAAAGTAGGAAAATTATATTACAATACCGGACAATGAATTATAGAAAAGCAAAAAATGGTCCAATTATATGACCAACTTTTCAAGTGATAGTTTGAATCAATCTCAACTACCCTAATGAAAGCAAACCTGCAAAATCACACCATAATGTAAGCACCAACAATAAAGTGATTCTGCAATTCGGTAAATTCAAAATATTGATAAAATAAAATCATTAGCTATCATCGAATTGAGCAGTAAATCAGTGGAAATCACACATGAAATTGACATGGTAAAGAAGAAAAGCGTGAAGCATAGGGAAATGGTGAGTTGTGGTAATAGGCACATGATGAAGCATACTTCTACAAATACATACAACACTTCACTTTTCAGATTTAAAATATATAAGCAACTAAAAAAAACCCACACACGCAGAGAAAATAGAACTTACAAAGATAGCCCAGAGCAAATTACAGAAGTAACATTATAATTATAAACTCTCGCAAAAATTGTGTATGCTAACAAATAATGAAAATTTATGTTGCCTAATCATTAAAATTGAGGAATAGAAGAAGTTTATTTGCCTGTTAGAATTTAGCATATTACATCTGCATATCACTTGCATCACTTGCTAGTGGACAAATAAACCATCGCAACAACATCAAGGTTGCTTCGTGGGTCATCAAAATCGAGTCCTAAGACAGCATCTTGTATATTCCAGATTGAGTAGGTTTAATCGAACAACTACTACTGTATCAAATTCATTTCAAGGCAGCATACTACGATAAAATACAAATTTATAAGTATCATTAGGCGTATCAAGAAATTGCAGGGAAGGACCAATAACTTTTGAGTAATCATTCGCCAATGTACCGAGCAGATCATCGATTGGATCAATTTAGGGCTTAATATTCGAAAATCAGGGCTTAGCAACATTCAAAAAGCAAACCTGTAATTCGTTTAACTGAAGGAGTGGGGACGCAAATGACGCGAGAAAGGAGACGGAGGCGTGAAGAGGCAGCGCCGAGTAGAGTACAACGGCGAGAGGGAGAGGGAGAGACGTTTAGAATAGAGGATATAAGGAAGGTCAAAATGGCGCGAACGGATAAGTATACATGGAGAAGATGAGAAGACGAATAGGGGTGGGTAAAAGTGAAAAGACATTAAAATTGAAAAAGCTGAGTGAGGATGGAACTGCAAAAGACAAAAGTAGAAAAGGGTAAAGTTGTCCTAAAATGATTTACAATGGTTAGCCACTTTTATATATAGTATGGAGAAGATGAGAAGACGAATAGGGGTGGGGTAAAAGTGAAAAGACGTTAAAAATGAAAGCTGAGTGAGGATGGAACTGCAAAAGACAAAATTAAAAAAGGGTAAAGTTGTCCTAAAATGATTTACAATGGTTAGCCACTTTTATATATAGTATGGAGAAGATGAGAAGACGAATAGGGGTGGGGTAAAAGTGAAAAGACGTTAAAAATGAAAAGGTTGAGTGAGGATGGAACTGCAAAAGATAAAATTAAAAAAGGGTAAAGTTGTCCTAAAATGATTTACAATGGTTAGCCACTTTTATATATAGTATAGAAGTATAGATAAGCACCCGCATATTACGCGGCATATTTTTAAAAACTTAATTATTTATACATTATAATTATTTTAATCATTGTAAAATAATATAATCATATTATATAATATATATAGTCCAATAATATGTATGCATAAAAATATTGGCTAGTTTTTTATTAATCCACAATCTTTATGCTCAATCTCTATTTAAATATAATTTTCAATATTCTTATGAAAATTCACGTAATATTTTTGTTTCAATTTGATATACATTTTTAAACTATAACATGTTTTTTTTTCAAACTATATGTCAGATACTTCTACTTGCCTTCCTAAGACGATTTCCTTGATGTAAGGAGATTTCTGATTCAAGCAGTAACACACATGCATCATTTTTATTTTATTTTTTTGCAAAAAGTTCAAACCCTATATCTGATTGAAAAATTAAAGATGTGGTGAATTTCTATAACATTATTAAAAATTGTGATTAAATTGAGATTGATTTAAAGATCGTAAATTAATACTATTGAATTAACCCTAATTTTTTAATACTTATATTTTATAGCTTTATTTTTAAATTATGTTATATCTCTAAATTATTTTAATAATATATTGTACATGTAAAAAATATATATTATACATGTCATTTAAATTATAAAATATAAAATAAACTAATAAACATATCAAAATAAAAAATAAAACTAACATTTACAATATAAAATTATTCGTAGGTTTTAATACGAATTTCTTATTTAAAAATAAATAAAATTTGTGTTAAATTAAAATAGAGATCCAAAATATGTAAATATTGATATATGTAAGTTTATAATATATTTTATAAACTCAAGTTATATACAATAGATATTCAAACATCCTAAAGATTCATAGTATGACTAAATTGGTAAGCATCGTAACTATTGTTATGTGGTGCAGGGTTCAAAACCATTTGCTTTCACCCACTTTTGTTTATTTTATTAGATATTTTAATAGATAGGGTCACTCTTTGTTAGATAAGGCCACATAAGATTCATAAGCATTCGACACATAGACAAAGTAGATGATACATAAGATTCATAAGTAAACATTTGACACGTAGGCGAAATTAACCACAGGACGACATAAAGGCGACACATAGGCAAAATAGATTACACATAAAATTCATAAGTAAACATTTAACACGTAGGCGAAATTAACCACATGGCGACACATGGGCAAATCTAACCTAAAGAAGACACATAAGCATTTCAAACTTCCTATTACTATAATAGGGGATACTTAATTGCCTTAGACTTCGCCCTGTTCATATTATAATTTGAAAACTCTCGTGAAAATTAAAATTGTCATTTGTGCCTCTTGATAATTAACTAAAGTTTTGAGTCACATGATCATGAAACATTTTATTATTTTATTTCCAAACATTAATGAGCATTTGAATTTCGTTCCACAATAATTTTATGATATTAATGTCTCCTTAGTTTATGTATCAAACCTTTCTCTCGTTGAAACTCTAAAGTTGTACATATTGATTGACTCGTCTTAAGTAAAAGTCAGGAGGAGTGGAAGTGGAAACAAGTTGTCCCATGCCTATGGAGGAGCTCCGATGGATGACTGGTGAACAATTTTTTAAGAATTATAGTATAAACTAGCTTTACTATGAAATTTGTTTGGGGAAATTCGGGGTGCCCAAATATATTCGGGATGAAATTTAAATACGAATTTAAATCTAATTATTACTAGCATGAATTAATCCTAAACTAATTCATCTCGAAAAGCTCCCACTCAAACAACAACAAATCCTCAAAAAACGTCCTTCGTTTGGGGTCGAGACGACGTTTGGCATCGCACAAAAAAATAAATACGAAAAAACACGATTGCACGGACCGAGATCCAGCGTGCGTCGGCCCACGGAGGTGGGCCGCGTGCCCTCTCGGTGCCCACACGGGCGTGCGGTGCCCATACGGACAGCCCGCGCCCGTCGCTCGCATCTCACCTGTAGCGCACGCTGTGCGCTCGAGTCTCGCCGTCCGTGCTTGTTTTTCACCCCATGCACGATCCATGTCCATGCATGCGCCATGCATGCATGCATCGTTCGGGTACGCCGTTCTTAATTCTTCGTCTTCGTCTCCGTCTCCGTCTTCGTTCCGATCCGGTTCCAATTTATTTACAAAAAATAAATAAATCTAGATCTAGACTAGTCTATTATATTGATCGAGTCAAACAAATAAAAAAAACTAATCTACTCATGGATTTCTCACGAGAAAAAAACGAATTCGAATGAATCGAATTAAAAATAATAAATATTCATACGCATGAAAAAAAAACATTAATCATGACAATTGGATACCTGCAAAAAGGATCTAACAATTCTACTAACCAATTTCAATTTAATGTTTACCAATTTAAAGATCAGAGCCCGAAACTGTGGCTCTGATACCAGTTGTTGGAGAAATTCGGGGTGCCCGGATCTATTCAGGATGAAATTTAAATACAAATTTAAATCTAATTATTACTAGCATGAATAAATCATAAATTAATTCATATAATAACTATGTCAACAATAAATTTACATGCATATGAATATAAACACGTTAAATTCTACGGCTAAAAACTAATAATTTTACATATACACGTACCTCTTGAAGCGACGTCCAACCAAGATCTACGGGACAAGCGTACCGGTCATATCAATCGTAAAAACCTTATCAAGTATTCCCTTTCGCCTTATTCGTTCGCCGGTGGGAAGCACTCACGAACAATTTTAAATAATAAGGAAGAAGAAATATTTATTGCTTTGATTTTTCCAACACATTATGTACTTGGGGATGAAAAAATTATCCCCTATTTATAACTAGGAGTGGCCGAAAATATCATGTAGAATAGGGGAGAGAAAATCTTTTCTTGGGCTACTGGAGGGGCCTTTAGGAGAATTAAGATTGGACCTTCAATGGACTTCTGAATTACAATATTGAGCCACAATATTATTCAGCCCATTAATATTAATTATTACCACTAATAAATTAATATTGCATTATCCATCTTAATCCATATTACAATAATATGAGCTCCTGGTTATTATTTTCCGTGTTTAAGATTATTTAGTCCATTAATTAATTGAGCTTTTGAATAGCTCTAAATTAATTAATATCTTTTACCTTGGAGTAAAGACAGCTCAATATTATTATCTGTACCGAAGAAACTAATTATCTACTTGCAAGATTTGGTACCATAAAACTTCTGAGCCCACCAAGGGGACAAATCACACGAGATGTACTCGCACACATTTCTCCATATTAAATCTTAGCTAGGGGTGGAGCAAATACCGGTATACCGCACTTACCATACCGAAAAATACCGAATTTATCGGTATCAATATTTAAAAATTTCTGGTATACGGTATCATACCGAAATACCGAAATATTTTCGGTATATACCGATATACCGAAATATTTTCGGTATATCGACAATATTTCGGTATACCGACAATATTTCGGTATACCGATAATATTTCGGTATACCGATATATATCGGTATACACCGTACCGATAATTTATAATTAAAATTTAATATTTAATTTATTTTTATAAATAATTTGTTAAATATTTCGGTATGGGCCGGTATGACCGGTATATCGACATAATCGGTATTTCGGTATGAACCGGTATTTCGGTATGGAGCGGTATATACCAAAATATCGGTAAGGTATGGCATACCGAATGTTCGGTACAGTATGTCGTATGCTTTTTTGGCATACCGAAATTTTCGGTACGGTATGGACGGTACGGTACGGTATGTCAGCCCTAATCTTAGCAACCGTCGTATGATTAATATTATTACCCAAAATACAAGGTTCGAAGTCACAATGATTCTCACCCAACATGAATCAAAGCAATAACTATTAATCACACATGGTCCTATTTAAGTGCCGGAGATTAAGAAATCAATAACCACTGAGGTTTAATTCTTCACATTTCAGAACAGAGGAATTTATCCTCGTTGTAGGTCCTCTTAAATACATACTAAATGTGCTAGTGCAATCTCTTGGTCAAGACAGACCAATCTGAGATATACACATCGACATTTCACGGTGGATTGTTCAATTCCACCTAGGCCGTGAATTTGTACGTTTAGTTACAAGGAAATTGTCAATGTGATCTTCCGTGATCTGGTATCACCACATTAACTACAATGTAACACATACTATATATATCGATCGGGTTGCAACATATATATATCATTCATTCATATTCAAAGTAAATGTGATAAAAGAATTATTCTCATAAAATAAAGTGTTTAATACATGAGTTATATAATGTAAAAGCATACTTTCACGTATAACTCCAACAATCTCCCACTTATACTTAAAGTCTGTTTTTTAATATACATCATGCATGTCTAGTGTAGTTCTACGTGACATCTAATGTCAACCTACACTAACCTAATAATTCCTCCCACTTATACTTAAAATAGATTGGCAATAGTCTTGACACCCATTCCATCCACATGTCTCTCGAATGTATTCTGAGGTAGACCCTTTATGAATGGATCCGCTAGGTTGTCCTCCGACGCGATCTTTGCCACCTCTATATCTCCTCTCTTAATGATTTTTTGTATAAGATGGTACTTTCTTTATATGTGTTTACTGGCCTTGTGGGCTCTCAGTTCCTTTGAATTTGCAACTGTTCCGGCATTATCACAATCAAGGATGAAAATATCCAGAAATTTCCATGATATATCCGCGATATATCCATTTTTCGTGGTCATATATCGATATTGGGGGTAACGATGTTTCCATAATACCCGTAAAAAATATCGATAAATATTGGTATGCAAGATCAATTTCGACTATATTTTTGTGCAAATTGAGCATAATATCAGTAAAATATCGAAAAATATCGGTAAATATCGAAATAGTATCGAGAAATATCGAGAAAATATCCATAATTTTGCCAAATATCACAAATGTAAAATTTGATAAATTCAATTGTAATTTTTATGTATTAAATATTTGTTAATTAAATTTTCATAATTTTTTAAAATTATCGATATCGATATATCCATTGATATTTCCATAAATTTAAAGTCTCGATATATCCATAGATATCGATATTTTCAACCTTGATCATAATAGACAGTGATTATGTCGGGTAAATTCGGAACAACGTACAAGTCCACTAAGAAGTTCTTGAGCCAAATTGCCTCTTTCGCTGCTTCACAAGCAGCTACATATTCGGCTTCCATGGTCGGATCGGTGATGCATTTCTGCTTAACGCTTCTGCATGAAATGACTCCTCCTCCCATGCAAAACACAATACCCAAGGTAGACTTTCTGGAGTCTAAGTTTGATTGAAAATCCGAGTCCGGGTATCCCACGGGAATTAAACTATCTGACTGGTAAATCAGCATCATATCATGAGTTCTTTTCAGATACCTCAAGATGCATTTAACAGCAGTCCAATGGTCTTTCCCGGGATTACTTTGATATATTGCCACCATGCCCACGACATAGCAGATATCCGTCTCCTGTTTACTAGCATCATGTTTCCTTTTTTCTTTTGGTTCATCCTCTACACATTTAGATTTTTCTCTATTTTCTTCCTTCGCTTACAATCTGTGTCGAATTCAATTAACGTAAAATCCTCATATTTTCAATCATCATTAGGAAAAAATCAATCAAATTATACCTTCTGATTCAAACGATGAATCAGTTTCTCAATCATTCTTTCTTTTATTATGACCCTTCTTATTGTCATTTTCACTTTCACTCTTTGAATCTAAATCATACTTAAAAAAACACAATTTTTTTGTAAATTTGAGTATTTTCTAAATTATAAATAACATCAAATATCTGATGAATTTTTCTTTTTTCTTCGACGTCTTTTTCTAACAACCTTTGGACTCGAAGCTTCTTAATCGCCAAATACAAAATATCAGTACTTTATAATCTTAGTGAATATGCATTACCAATTCAAAAGTCCTAATTATACCTAATTCAGGAGCTAGTTTTCACCTACGCATCCTCTTAGTCACCTCTGGACTGTCGTATTCTAAAGAATTGAAACAAGTTATTAGATTCAAGAAATTTTTCATCTACATTAATACTCATAACACACTCATACCTAATTCAATATGAGTCGTCATGTAATGCCCCGACATTTAGGTTTTCGAATAAAGATGCTTTAGGGTTGAGGCGCTACTAAATCTCGTCAATAATCTTAACTCGAGAGTTAGCGAAACAATATCTTTATTTTTGTAAGTGGAAGTTATAAGCAGTTTGAAAATAATAACACCCAAAAGCAACTAAAGATCAAGGATACGTATGTAAGAATAGATTATTAACAAACATCGCTCAGAGACGATAATTATACATAGAAAGTTGTAAGAGCAAAATCTGATAATTTGTTACAACGATTTAACCAGTATACTTCTAATTAAACCAAAACACGACTTATTCTTATTCGAGTAGCAAAAACTAAGAACATTTATTTATTTCACAACATATCCTCAAAATACAGTGTTGCATCCTCATCATTCCACCAGACTCGAGATCTGTAACAATATATATGGGAGGGGTGAGTGTTTCAAATACACCCAGTGGAACAATCTCAACGATAGCACTGTTAAAATGCATATGCAAATAACACATAACATGAAAATGTAACTCATGAGAACATGGAATGTATTATCATATCTCAGGCATCACCCCGCTTGGCATGCAAGTTAGATTCACATGCATCACCCTACTTGGCATGAAAGTTAGATTCACGGGCATCACCCGGCTTAGTATGTAGTTAGATTCACGTGCATCACCCGGCTTGGCATGAAAGTTAGTTTTACGGGCATCAGCCGGCTTTGCATGAAAGTTAGCATACATACAATCTTTACATTGGTTACATAACCATGACATATATCACAACAATCATAACATTGAATGTTAAACTCAGTTAAGAGTGGAAATCATCTCACCTTATTGTGGAACGCACTGTGCTGGAGCACGACTGCTTTCTATAGTTCCGTGTCTTCCTCTGGCCCTACAATGAGTATCGAATGCTTATATATCTCAAAAGTGCTACTATTGAATTGTAATTAACTCATTATAACTGTAATAAGTGATTTTCTAGGGTTCTATGACCATTAGATTTGTTTCAGAGATTGAAGGGTAAATTAGTCATTTTCTAAACTTCAATTAATATATCTGATAGTTAAAAGATATATTTTAGGGTTCCTTAATAAATAAAAGGCTTATTGGGAATACATAGAAACTCGTTAGAGCAAAAACGGACGTGAAATGAAGAATTTGGATTAATAACGAGAATTTAAGACTTGTAACCATCTAGGGGTAAATTGGTCATTTTTAATAGGCTGTACCTCACCCCATTTTAGTACTAAATTGTAGATCTTTGAATTTAGGACAATTTGACACTTGTTTGGATCAAATTGGATGAAAAACGAAGATTTTACGAGCGTTTGAAAATGAGTGGCAAAATCGTAATTAAGGGAACTTTGACTATTGACCAGTTGACCGGTCAACCTTGATCAAAAGTTTTATATTTGCGAAATGGTCCCTGGACTTAATCAAATTCTCTTTGGTATCCCCTGAACTTACACCTCCGATCACAAAACTGAAAACACCGCCGGAATTCTCATGACCCCGGCTACCTTTTCCACCAAAAATACGAGACAAACGGACACAAGAAAGACGTCGTCAACCGGCAACCACCATAGCTGCAACTCACAAAGCTCTCTCTCTCTCTCTCTTAAAATTCACGGCGGCCTACTTCTCACCATCTACAACCAAAACTCAAGCCTCTAGCTACTACTACACTCAACTTCAAACAAACCACACAATTTCATCCGAAAACAAATTTCCAATATTACAGTGAAAATAAGTTTAAAATGTCAATTTCCAACTCAAATTTCAGACGATTCCTACAGTAATTTTACAAATTGAAGATATGGTTTTAATTTACTTATTAAAGGCTTCAAAACGGTATAAGGATCGTCGTCTATCGTTCACCGGAACAACGGCGGTGGCCGGAGAAAAGTATAGAAACATTCCAAATTTTTTGGGCCTTCAACAACAAATTCACGATGCTACAAGAATCGGATTAACAAAACAATTCTATTTCTAGAATCTACAAGTCACTACGATTATTTTGATATATAGTATGATTAATTCCGGTAAACGCTGGTGACCGAGCACCACGGCAAAGAAGAAAGTAAAGAAAAAGATAAAAAAAAAAGATAAGAGAAGAAGATATTACCGTTTTCTTCGAGATAAGTTTTCTGGGTGAGTTAATCTGAATTCCTTTTTACCGTATATATCTGCCAAAATTTTATTTTATTTTAATTATACTTAATATACATAGTTATCTGTTTGCATATAATTTACAAGTCAAATTGTACACATCAATTTATTTATATAACTATATCATTATATATATATATATATATATATATATATATATATATACATTGTACATAACAAACATATATCCATCCATATTTATTTAAATTAAAATATAATAACATAAAAATATTACTCATTTTTAACATTAAAATCTAATACTTATATTAATAACATAATAGTAATTTATATAATAATTTTGGGGTGTTACACCTCACTTCAACATGCTTTGTCCGATAAACACACTCATACCTTTCGTTTATCTTTTGTACTAGATGAAGCCCCGCGTATTACACGGAATTTATGTTAATTTTAATTTTATAACAATATCACACACACATATATACTTATTTTGTCCACGAAAAGTGTGTCCTTTTGATTTTGTCAGGTTTTAAAAAAAAGTAGATAAAATAAGTCTATTTTGGAGTATTGTGTCGTGTTGTCCATTTATGAGTTAAATGTTTATTTGTAAATATAAAATCAATAACATGTGAAGTAATTAAGTGATGATTGTATGATAAAGAAAACAAAATTGTTGTAAAAAATAAAAGGGACACACTTTTTGGTGGACTTATGGAGTATATATTAATTTTTCCATCAAATAATATTGTTAACTATTTATATTGATGAAAATACGGTATGTGAAGTCAAGACTTAATGTCTGTTAAAAGGTAAAATAAAATACATCAAATAAAATTATTTTGTTTTTAATACATAATGAATAAGTTAATTAAATATTAAATTCACATAATTAAATTTGTTAAAGTTTTAGTAATCAATTCATCAATAGATTTATATACTTAAGTTAAATAATTGTTCAAAATATGCCAAGATTAATGAATTGGTTTAGTGGTAAGTAACATAAAAATTACCCACTTAGTGCAAGGTTCAAACCTTTATTATTACAATTTTTTTTCTAAATTGAACTTAACATTAAAATGCCACATGGATGCCACATATATAACACAAACCAATAGGATAATAACACATCATCTAAAAAAAAATTCACATTTCATGAGAAAACGACACATCATCCAAATGAATATAAAGACGACACATCAGCTTGTTAAACTCACTATTAGTATAATAGGGGATAACCTTCTTCTAATAATTGATAAACAAAAAAGAAATGGTTACAACTTATAGTTACATACCACACTTTCTTATATTAAGTGTAGGAAAATCATTCATTAATTCACAATTACCAAATTTACCTGAATGGGTTTTGCGTCCTGACCTCTTAACAATTTGTGCACTTTCTGGTTCTAGTTCACAAATTAGTAACAAACTTGAATATGTAACAATTTTAGACGGCAAATTTTATTATGAGCCATTAAAATACCTGATTCAATTGATATATAGACAGATTGTAGGACTCTTTCACTTGGAAAGTTAAATGTTTTGAAGTTGAACATCATTTATGCAACACATATATCACTCAAATAGGAAAAAACCACTTGGATATGAGATAGACAAACCTTTATTTCTCTCTCACTTCAACGTACCTACATTTTGAACTTGACGATCATTTGAACAACAAATGCAATAAAAGAAGGTCTAATTACACAAAAATTCAATTCTTAACAAAATTAAAAAAATATGTGTATGTACCTCTCACACACAGTCTACGGTCTCTTTCACAACTCTTTCTCTTCCACGTATTTCCACTATCATCATCATAATTATTGTTACTACTCAAGTCAACCTCTTTCTTGGACCTTTTACCTTGCACAATTTTTCCAATGTAACAACCAAAATAGTATACTCTTTTACATATACACAGCATAAATGCAAAAAAAAAATTTACTAAAAAAGAAAAGAAAAGCAGGAAATGAATGGATAAACATATATGTTCAACCTTCCTTACGAAATACTACACATATTTGTTAAATTCCAAAACACACATGCGCCAAATGCAAAAAAAAGAAAAAGAAAAAAAAAAACCTAGTTTCACATATGCAAATTAAAAAAATTCCAATTAAAAAACCATACAAACTCTAACTCATATTATCAAGTATAAGGTATCCAAATTTCATCATAGTGTTCCTCGTCGAGGATAATTACAAAAAACACTGTTATTCAAACTAAAAATTACACCTTAATGGTCACAAGCTGAAGAATGGAGTTGGAATTTCATCGAGGAACTGGAGCTTTTTAGCGAAATTCAGAATTCAAAATAATATGAAAAATAGTTTTTGGATTATGTTATATTCAGGAAAATAGGTTGAAGAAAAGTGCAGCCTACTCTAATGCCTACTGCAGCAACGTCCAATCTGCGAGAGAGAGAGAAGCTTGGGGTCCCACCTTTTGTAGTTATGTGGGAAAATTAGTGTGGGGTTTGCTATTAGGGTGTTTAAAATGTATGATTATGTTACTAATCTTTTTTTATTAAATTGCAGTATCCTAACTGAGATTAATATATTTAACATGTTTATTTTTATAACAAATACTTATATGAAATATTCAATGGTTATAGAATTCGTAGAATAAAGATTAGTTCCAAAATTTTCGCTCTCAATTTGTGTTATTATATGGACAAATGCATGTTACTGTAAAGCAAAATCTGTATTACTATCGGATTAAATGTTGTTTTTTCACATACATTCATTTGTTTTTACATAAATAAATAATTTTTCATACAATATAAGGACAAAATGTGTGTTACTATCATAATAAAAAATTGGTTTTCATTTAATAACGCATGTAAAGTAGTAAAAAATGTGTTACTACATGAAACAACATACCTAAATTTAAATGGATGATGAATAAATTAAGAAACACAAATTTGTTCTTATAAAAATACATTTTGCCCTTATAGTAACACGCGTTTGCCCATATGGTAACACAAATTGGGAGCAAATGTGTGTTACTTTACACACAAATATTTATGTGTCCTTACAGAAATATATTTTGTCATTATAGTAACACATTTAGGGTATTGCATGATATATATGTTACTACATGAATAAAATAATACCAACGTGAAACAATATACCTAGATTTGAAGGGAAGAAGAATAAATTAAGAAACACATATTTGTTGTTATAAAAACACATGTTTGTCCTTATAATTACTATAAATTACAAATATTTCTTGTTTTAAGAACTAATAACACACATTTTGCCCTTACAATAATATACATTTGTCCATATAGTAACATAAAATGGGAGCAAATTTGTGTTATTGTACGTACAAATATTTATTTGTCCTTAGAATATATATATATATATATATATATATATATATATATATATATATTGTCCTTATAGTAACACATTTAATACATTAAAAGATGTGTTACTACATTAACAGAATAATACTAACAGGAAACAATAAATATAGATCTAAAGGTATGATGAATAAATTAAAAATACATATTTGTCCTTATAGTTACTATAAAATACAAATTTTTATGGAATAGTAACACATATTTGCCTTTACAGTAACACACAATAACCTTTACAATATCATATATTTGCCTATATAATAACACAATATGAGAGTGAAAATCCTGAAAAAGCCTTGCACGATTTTTTTTTGGAAATCAGTCTGACTCGTCTAGGATCCGCGAATTTTGACCTGAATCGACCCATGACCCGCAAATTAAACTTACCTATTTTAAATATATTCTACATGTAAAATATTTTACAAATATGTTCCTTTATTTTATACTCCCTCTGTACCAGTTTTGTTTTCACATTTGTCAAAAAGGTCAATTCCAATTTTATTTTTCCATCCCCAAAATAGAAATAAAGTGATTCACATTTTTAAACTCCACCTCTACAATTCAACTATTTTATTCATTTAAATTCTACTTTATACATCATTCACAATTTTCAAGACTATTTTATTCATTTAAATACTACATTTTAACTCTCGAATTAAACTCCGTGTAAAGTCAAACGAAAAAATAAAATTGGAACGGAGGGAGTACATGTTGGTTAATAGGGGCAAAAATTCGAAATACTTTTTATTTTTTCTTCGATATTGTAAGCTAAATTTCTATATGCAATGCAATGTAGACTTGATATAATCTATCTATATATATATAAAGGAGGGCTGCACCCCCTAAACTGCCGCCAAGTGGTAGCCCCAACTGCTGCCAAGTATGTATAAAAATTAGGAAGGCTAATTATTACTTTTTCAAATTAAGTTAATTAATTATTAATTATGTCATTTAAATGCTGAAAACGTTTAACAAATGCCCATAAAGTCGTCGATTAATTTGGAATTGTTACCAAAATTCAATATTTTGATTCGATTTTTATTGTTTTGCCTTCACCGAAGTCTTCTACTACAACTCCGGGAGATGTAATTCAAGATTCGATGTTGTTCGTTGAAAGTTTAAATTCCTAAATGTTCCATCTACACAATATAAAAAAGAGTAGATCTCCTAAAAATTTGTTCATGGTATGAAATTGATATCATTATATATATTTATTGATAATATTATGTGTATTCAACTATTCATTGATACCATAATATTTTATTCAGTGGTTTCAGTTTATAAGTTTAACGGTATCAATGAACATATGTAATAATATCAGTGAATACATGTAATAGTATAAATTCATATTATAAAACTTATTTATGAGAAATTTTGCACCATCACTAAGACTATGTTATTTTCGGGTTTTAAGAGACTTTTAAAATCTGGTTTTTGAAAAATAATGATTTTTTAAAAATTCATTTGATTTTAAAATCTGTGTTCCTTTTTTGTTTTGAGTAGGGGTAGATTTTAACTTTATGATGTAAGAGTAAAAGAGTGTTGTATAGATTATTTATAGAGTTGTAGGATTAAAATTTTAAAAATCGAATTTTAAAACTCAAACTAGAAAGAGATTTAGTTTGCAAAATTCAAATTCGAAATTTTAAAATCCAAAAAACATATAGCCTATAATGTCTTATTATTTAGACAAAGTATAATATGCAATATTGCATGAAGTTTGACCCGTGCAATTTTCCCAAATCCTACCCGGTTGCTTTCTATATAAATTAAATGAAAATTCGCGGGTCAAAGGGGTCGCCCATTTTTTATACTGCTGAAAATTGTGTTACTGTATGACCAAACGAGTGTTACTGCATGAACAAAAGTGTGATACTAGCTCATATTGTAACACTGATTAGTTCTTGTAGTAACACTCCTTTGTTCAAGTAGTAACACATAAACAAATGTGTGTTAATGCTTTAAATAGAAAATTCCAAAATTTGCGGGTCAAACGATCATCCATTTTTCATACTACTGAAAATTATGTTACTGTATGAACAAACGAGTGTTACTGCATGAGCAAAAGTGTGTTACTAGCTCATATCGTAACACTGATTAGTTCTTGTAGTAACAATCATTTGTTCATGTAGTAACACATGAATTACTTAATCATATAGTATTTTTATCATTCAGATTCTTCCAATTTCATATGGTGACACATGAATAAGAATTATGATTATCTAATAATTTTAAGATTTTTTTTGGTGTTTATCAAGTTTTTCTTCTTCATGATTTAAATCTCTACTTTTCCGCGATTCCACATTGTTTCTGATATAGTAACACATACATACTCTTACAGTAACACCCACTATCCCTTAAAGTAACACATACCTGAGAGCAAATTTTTCTGTTTGCTTTTGTGTGATTTTTTTGGGAAGATCCATTTGACTCGCAAATTTTATTATGCTAACCCGAATCTCAATGTTGACTCTCGAATTTTTAGAATACTTCTTTATTTGTGTGAAATTGCACCGTGCAATATTGCACAAGAGTCCTATTCTATTATTTATTATTATCAGAATCGTTATGCGTTACACTAATTATATATATGCACATATAATTTCACACGTATTATATATCTCAAATAATAAATGCATAGTATTTTTACACCACAATATACAATAAAACTGATTATTTTAAAGGTAATATATATTTTTAATATTACTTCAAAGACTACCACGTGTAATAGACATGCACTGAAAATAAATATAGCATACAAATTTAATACTCACTCAGACCAAAAAAAATAAATTGTCATTTGATTTTAACAATTTTGAAAAAATTACAGATAAAGTAAAAGTATTTTAGAATATTGTGTTATTCATTTATGAGTTAAGTAATTGGTTGTAAGTGATAAATCAATGACATGTGAAATTAGTAACCAGGCGGCTTAGCCCATCTGACCACCAGGTTCTTCACTCTAGTGAGTGACCTGAGTTCGATTCCCTTTGGGAATAAATTATGGGAGTTATAAGGTGACTTGAAGATTTCTTGAAATATTTGGGGGCTTGGTGAACCAAGTCTAACTACTAACAACTAACATTTACCGATAAAAAATAAATAAAAAAAACATGTGAAATAGTTTGTGATGATTGGATAATAAAGAAAAAAGATTGAAAATACTTTTAGGGGCGGAGGGTGTATTTTTTTTTTTATTAGAGTAGATCTCATCTAAAACTTGTTCTATATGAAACATTTACTGTTACATGCATTCACTAATATCATTACTTGGTGTATGTAATGACATAAATTTCATACTATGAAACTGGTTCATCCTAGATTTTGTGTTTTTATGTTTAATTTAAGTAACAAATGCTCCCTTTGTCCCACAAATATAGATTTGTTATTATATTTAAGGTATTATTAAATTTGTATTTTTATCTTTGTTCCTATTTAATATACCTTGTTACTTGTAATTGTCTTGGAAAATGAGTAGTCCGGACTAAATGGTAAAACAAAGCAAATATATAATATTTCAATTATAATAACTTTCAATTCTGTAAGCCTATTTTTGTGGGAGGAATAATTTTTTTATTTTTTTTAGGGCAAAGTATAGAGTGAAATCTATTAATACATACAATCGGATCCATTTACCCATATTACAATCTCGCGGGTTGTTATGAAAAAGAGGTGGACTTGTTTTCTTGGTTAAATACTTGGGTTAATTGATTTCAATTACGTGGCTAGGATATGATACACATGGCAAATTATGTTCCAACCTCTTTTTTTCCTATTATAAACCCATTTTTTCTTTTATGTTTTATTTTTATGTTTCATTTTCTTTTACCATTTATTTTACCTTAATTTCTTTCTTTTTTAACTTCTTTTTTACCGTTCTTTTCTTTCCCATTTACATTTTGGACCAAATATTTTTTAAAATATACTTGGATCTAATTAACTGTATACATTAATATTTATTCTATATTTTTTTTTATATATTTTGTAAATACAAAGAATTATTAGTTATACATAATCATAATTTTTAGGAGCATGTATATGGTGAAATTGGGTTATACATGAATTGTTGAAGGGTATTAGTTTTTTTCACTAAAGAGTATTAGTTGTTTTCACTGAAGGGTATGAGTTGTTTATACTGAAGAGTATTAGTTTGTTTTCACTAAACAACGAATACTCTTTAGTGAAAAAAACTAATGTTATTCAATGAAAATTACTAATACTCTTCAGTGAAAATAACTAATATCATTCAATGGTTCATGTATGAACCATTTTCACATACATTTTAATTGTATGAAATGTGAATAATTTGACATATGAAAATTAAATATTATTTTTAGCAATAAAGGGCATTAGTCGTGATAAGTGAAGAGTATGATTCACATTACGAAAGATATTAGTCGTGATAACTGAAGGTATAACTCACATTACAAAAGTGTATTAGACGTGGTAACTGAAGGGTATGACCCACGTTATAAAAGGGTATTAGTTGTGATAATTGAAGAGTATGATCAACATTACAAAAGAGTATTAGTCGTGATAACTGAAGAGTATGATATTACTAAAGGATATTAGTCAGGTTAAGTAAAGGCATGACCAACATTATAAATGGTATTAATCGTATCTACTTAAGTGTATGACTTGTATTACTAAAGAATATTAATCGGATAACTGAAGGATATGACCAACAAACAAAAGATATTAGTTGTGATAACTGAAGAGTATGAATTATATTACTAAAGGGTATTAGTCATGATAACTAAAGGGTATGACCATATTACTAGTAAATATTTAACCGTGATAACTGAAGGAAATGATATACATTACTAAAGGTGTTAGTATAAATAACTAAATAGTGTTAGTCATTACAATTGAAGGTTATGACCTATAATAAAAGGTTATTACTCGTGATAATTGAAGGGTGCGAAATTTGTTACAAAGGGCATTAGTTATGATATTAAAGGATATGTCATATATTACTCAAATGTATTAGTTGTAATACTTAAATGATATCACTTATATAAAATAAATACTCCCTCCGTCCCGGATCTTATTTCACGTTTACTGTTTTCACGTGTTTTAGCGAGCGAATTTTTAATTAGTATTTGAAATGATAAAGTAATTTTTAAGTCACTTTATACTAGAGGAGAGATAGATCTATCATACCACTTTTTCAAAATTACTTTATCATTTTAAATATTAATAAACAATTTTCTCGCTAAAACACGAGAAAAAAAGTAGTATGGAAAAAGACTTGAGACGGAGGTAGTATATCTTTTTTTCCCTGAAAAATATACAAATATTTTTTTTAATTAAATTTATTTCTATATTTAAACATTCAATTAATAAAGTATTACGTATAAGGGGGAAAAGGGTAATAAAGAAAGCACTTAACAATTAAACTACATACAAGTATTTATCAACAAATATTTTTTTAATTAGATAATCACACTCTTCACACCTTACTATGTGCAATTCATTTTCATAGGTGGATCCAATTTCATTTATCTTCCACTCTATACACTCTCTTATTTCTTACATGTGGTGAATGAAGGATTACATACACCATATCTATATTTCAAAATTTCAAATCACAACCAAGGTAAGTAGTACTAGTAACGTTCTATATCTCAGGTCAGACCTCCCATCTCTTGGGGGTGTTTCCGTAACTTCATCATTTCAAACGTAATCAAACCCGGCCAAATTACTTATTAGGCACAAAAGAGCCTCTTCTGCTCGACCAACAACAAAATTATCAGTTTTCAAAAAAAAAAAAAAAAAAGTATAAATACGACATAGCAAGTAAGCTCGAGCAGCAAAGTTCTAGAGATAGATACAGATACATACTACCATAGCAAATTCCACCTCACTTGACTTCATCTATTTGGATTTCTCTTAATTGTATTCCGTTTGTTGGCGAGGGTATCAAATTTGGAGCTGAAGAAGTTGTTCAGTAAATCATCAGTAGAGGAGAGGAATTCCTCAGGCGGCGGCGCCGATTGGACTCAGGCGAGTTGGAGACCGGTCTCCCTTTGGTTGATGAGTTCTCTAGCGAGTCAATAGGAATTCAACTATGGTACGTTTGCTAGCCCTCAAACGACCCAAGCGCTTACCGTTTCTTCTAGACTAACTTTGATTTCGCTTTGACTCTAGTATTTCATGAGGAGCTGTTAAAATATGAGGTGTTTAAATTTGAATTTAGTTGCAATACTGAGAAACTTCTGTTTGGATTTTCGAGGAGTGAAATAGGAGCTTAATTTTGTTGGGCTAGGAAATGATTTGGTTCAAAACCTGTGATTTTATTTTGATAATTTTCAGCAGTTCAACTGTATTTATGTATCTTGTAGATTATTTTGTGGAGAATACAGATTGGTAAAAATTAAAAGAAAATTGTTGGAGATGGTGGTAGCCATTAGTTTTAGCATTTTAAACAACATCAAAATATTATCATTTAGCAAATAAAAGTATATTAAAGAAAGTAGATTAAATATAAAAAAGCTGCCACATTCAAAGACCAATAAAGTCAGCTAAAAGTATTTCTGGTTGTGTTACTATTTTGGATTTGAAGGGAAGACTTTGAGCTAGGATTTTGACTCCATTAGAGTGGATCAACAATTCCTTGTATTGAATCCAAAGTTTGCTCAAAGTAGCTATAGATAGATTTGAAATTTCCATATTGTGCGGGACTTAAGTTTGAATGAATTTTTTTGATAAGAAATGAAGCAAATTTTATTGCTGTAAATAAAATAGGGATGAAGAATCCCTAAGATACAAACAAAGATGCAATCCTAAATCCTTACGAGACAAAAGACCAATCCCTAGCTAAGTCGCACAAAGATAATCCCTCGAACAATTTATGATCCAAGGACCATAATGCAAATGTGTGTTTAATCCTATCCCAAGTTTCATTAACATTTGCATAAAAGTCCTCAAAAACTTTTCTATTTCTCTCTAACCAAATAGACTAAGTAACACCAGAAACTACAATCCTCCATAGCAATTTGCCTCTTTTATTAATGGAACCTCCCAAATTCAATTGAATCAGCTCTGAAGTAGTGCTCGGGGTGACCCATTGTAGTCCTAATTCACCTACCACCCTCCACATAGTTCCTTAGAAAAAGGACAGTGAATAAATAGATGATTAAGATCCTCCAAAGAGCTCTGCACAAAACACACCAACTTGAAGAAGAGAGATATTATGAAAATGATTTTGAACCACTTCACTGGTAGAAAACTTCCCCAAGGCTATTAACCAAAGAAAGACCTGAATTTTCTTAGGGACCGGAGACTTCCATATGGATTTATACCAAGGAACACAAGCAGAATTTGGATAGGAACACCAAGTTTGGAAAAAAGACTTAACAGAGAAGAGCTTCGAATCAGCATCCCACACCCGATAATCGTCATCAAAATCACTCAGAGTTACAGATTCTAAACACCCCAATAATAGACCTAACTCAACAATCTCCCTATCTCTCAAATTCTTAAATCCACAAAGCAAAACCTAGAAAACAGGACCTGAAAGTAGATTAATATCCCCTATAATTTTTGTGAGGCTGATTTGCGAAACCTCTTATTTGTGAAGAGTTTAGGAGCTTCAACTTTACCAATTGTCAAAAATAGACCTAATCCTCTTGTTTTTTTTTATAATTAATAGAAGTTGTTACTTTTATTGTTTATATCAACACACCTTCCCTCATACAGAAACTGCCATTTACAAGCTCTTCCATAATTCTTTTGAATTTGTATGCCAAATTCCTTTTACCATTGTCTTCCTCAGCCACCCTTTCCTTATATGTAGCCTCCTTATGGCGCGGGGGACTTGAAGATCTTAAATTGGTACAAATAAAAAGATGAGAAATAAGGTATTGGATTTAAACCAACCTGATAAACCTGAGTGGAAACACATCAGTTTGATTTGTTTTCAAAATAATTTAAATACAAACTGAAATTAAAAACTGTCATCAACCATATAACCACAAAATTTGCAAATTCCTTCAGGCACCTGACATAAATTTCAGATTTATATGCTGCATAAACTCAGTTCAAAGAGAGCCAAGTTGGTCCATACAAGTTAGACCAGACAATCAGCTGGGAAAGGAGCAGATATGAATGGATATGGATTAGCGTTTATTCTTGTGCATTGTGTGATTTTACAAGGACACTGTTGATATAGGAATTAAGCTCTAGCATCAGCTAGATTTGTAAAGGAAAATATAATGCATCCCAAAAATCTTGTAACATGTTCAAATTAATTTGCGAAAGAACTTCCTTCATAGTTCTTTCTGTTATTTGGATCATCTTGCTAATGAAAAATGTGGTCAGTCATTATTGTGCATAAAACACAATGTTGAGCATGCATGCTCTTATGATGGTAGAGACTCTGAGATCAATTTCTTAACATCTTCATGGTCAGTAAGACATTTTGAAAGTTCACAAGGTTTGTGTTTTGCCCATGGCATTAATAAACACAAGTTTCAAAGTTACAGTTTCTAACCTGGATCCTGGTATATTTTTTGCTGACATGCTTTATCACCAGAAGTAAAGGCAAAGTGCTATCAGTGTCCCTGTCTACTAAAATAGATTATGTGTTATCTGTTTAATCCTATGCTCTATGATGCAATTTTTTTTTTTTTTTTTGCTTCTAAAGTTGGATTTTCTGTAATATCCGAGGCAATGAATGAATTATTATTTTTACATTTTTGCTGGCATGCTTATCACCAGAAGTAAAAACAAAGTGCTATCAGTATCCCTGTCTATTAAAATATAATTAAGGAGTTCTATTCTCCTTTATTTTGTGTTATCTGTTTAACCCTACTGTATGCTATGTTTTATGCAATTTTTTTTTCCCTCCTAATGTTGGAATTTCTGTAATATTTGAGGCAATGAATAAATAAATGATATTTTAACTTTTTGTGCATTTTATTTACCTTGGAAGGAAATGTCAATCTTATTCTATCAATATTCAATCACCCCTTTGTTTTAATCGAGTGAATTGTTTGATCTGGTACTATATTTGGTGGTGTGCAAAGGACAATGAGAAGCATCTTTGTACTTGTTTTTCTTTTATCCTGAATGTAGACATACTAGGTTCATCTACAAGTAGTCACTCTCAGTCCAAATGACAGTAATGAATTTTCTCCTTTATCGTTTTGCAGGCATCATCGGTAAACATTACAGTTGGTTCTCATGTATGGGTTGAGGATCCAGTCTTGGCATGGATTGATGGAGAAGTAAAACGGATAGATGGGAAAGATGTCCATGTCCAAACTACAAAAGGGAAAAAGGTGAATTCTCAGAAAGCACCATCTTGCCATGTTTTCTCCACTCATGTGCATGTATAACTATGGCATTTAGTTATTGTATACTGTATTCCTCATTGCCATTATCCACTTGCCCCAATCCATAACAAGTCCATATTATGCTAATAGATACTCAAGCATTAGATTGAGAAATTTTCTTCTGCATAATCCATAGGCGTAGAGGTGGAACTTCAGCATTATTAACCTCATAGGGGTTAGGCTGATGTTTCATGAACTCTTTAGGGGAATTTCAATACTGGCTGATGAATGTGAGTGTGATTGTTGGGAAAATAAAATTTAAACCAAACTAATGACTAATGACTAATGACAAATGCAATTTTTTATTTTTTTGGTAACCAACTGTTTTAATTTTTATAAATGGAGGTGGTTTAGTTCTCGAGTAAGGTTATTAAGGCAGTTATTTAAACTTCCTACATTCAAATTATTCTGCACTTATTAGTGGCATAGATTGGACCATGGAGTGGGGTGGGGTTGCATGGTTTCTAGTCGTACAATCTGGCCATGTAAAATCAGTTTGCTCCTTTGCTTTTAAGGGCAAATAGGATCATAAAATTTGTATTGCATCTTTCTGTGCTGTCTAAAACTCGAGTTGGTATTACTTTGTCTAATCTCCTTGCTATAATACGGTTAATCAGCTGGAGAATAATAAACTAAATATAAACGTTTTACTTAGTCATGGTTTAAAATACTGAGCAAGGTTAAGGTGTGGTTAAACTAGAAAATACCAGGCAGCATATGGTCGTGGAATAATTATTGCCAGTACGCAAGTTATGGTGTCTTATGTGCAACATAAATTTTTGCCAGTGAATTTTTGGTCTAATAGATACCTATTTCGAGCATGATGTTGTTCTGCACTTAATACTCTTGCATGAACAGCTATTGATTAAATGTTTCGGAACTTATGATGTCATGTGAGTATTGTTCAGAAAGAAATTACATTTTTGTCATGTAAATCTTCAACCAAGGTACTTCTATGTGTATTTGTTATCTTACATTTGTAGTGCATGTTTTTTATGTTCATTAAACCTCCACTAGTATTTTATATCTTGTATTGCGAGCTTATCTGCAAATTGGCTGATATATAAAGATAAGTATTATTTATTTGTTCATCCGTAAGTCAGAATGTTGCTCCTAGGAACTATGTTTCTCGGTGCATTATGATTCTCTTCATCTTGTTGCTTTGAAATCTTAATGCCTCCGAATTACAGGTCGTCGCAAATATCTCAAAAGTGTTTCCGAAGGATAATGAAGCATCACCTGGTGGTGTTGATGACATGACTAAGCTTTCATATCTGCATGAACCTGGTGTTCTGCAAAACCTGGCTACTAGATATGAACTTAATGAAATTTATGTAAGCTATCAGATCTCCCTCCTATTAAAGCTCTAAAAGATTTTTTTCCCTCTGTAAATCATATTAAACAAAATTGATATACCTATTGTTATTAAAAAAATTTCAGACATATACTGGAAATATTCTGATTGCAATAAACCCTTTCCAAAGATTACCTCATCTGTATGATACTCACATGATGGAACAATACAAAGGAGCTGCACTTGGAGAGCTCAGTCCTCATGTTTTTGCAATAGGAGATGTTGCATACAGGTGATATTCTGGAACATGCAAACAATGGATTTGTTAATATTACCTTATGGTTAGGGGTTGGGTTACTTGCGTTTGGATTGAATGAGACATTGTCACCTATTAAGTATTAACCTACTAGTTATTGCAATCAGGGCAATGATCAATGAGGGAAAGAGCAACTCTATTTTGGTCAGTGGAGAAAGTGGTGCAGGTAAAACTGAAACAACAAAAATGCTGATGCGATATCTTGCATATTTGGGTGGTCGGTCTGGAGTAGAAGGGCGAACTGTTGAACAACAAGTTTTAGAAGTAAGATTGATATACATCATTGGCTTGCATTTAACTTTTTTTTTTTTTTTTTAAATTTCCTTTTTCTATCTAAACTAAATAAACTCGAACACAAGTTCTAATGATGACAAACTGTTATCCTAAATGATATTCATTTTGGTAATGATTGACAGTCAAATCCGGTTCTTGAAGCGTTTGGAAATGCCAAAACTGTCAGGAACAACAACTCTAGGTGAGGCTGTGGTAAACTTCTTTAGCTGAAAGTATCACTAGGGGCATCTTGGTTGAACAGACATGTGCAACTAATGTTATTTTGGTCGTGAATGGTTTATATTTGATAAGTTAGCTGTAAATTAACCATTTTCTTTGTGCAGTCGTTTCGGTAAATTTGTTGAAATTCAATTTGATAAAAGTGGGAGGATCTCTGGAGCAGCAATTAGAACTTATTTGTTGGAGAGATCTCGTGTTTGCCAAATATCAGATCCTGAAAGAAACTATCATTGCTTTTATCTTCTATGTGCAGCACCTGCTGAGGTACTATGGTTGAATCCTAATAATTTTTTGAAGGTTTTGCATTAGACCTGTATCTGGAGGTGCTTTAACCTTGGAAACTATTGAGAATTCTCTATTTGCAGGAAAGGGAGAAGTATAAGCTGGGAAACCCAGAATCTTTCCATTATCTTAATCAGTCAAAGTGTTATAAACTTGATGGAGTGAGTGATTCTGAGGAATACCTTGCACTCAGAAGGGCTATGGATATAGTTGGAATCAATGATGAAGAGCAGGTTGCCTTCCATGAAAGCTATTGTAAATCATATATTCGGTATTATTATTACTATTATTTTATTTGCATTTTTAACAATTTAATGGTCTCCCAGGAAGCAATATTCAGGGTTGTCGCTGCAGTTCTTCATCTTGGTAATATTGAATTCGCCAAGGGGAAGGAGATAGATTCATCTGTTATCAAGGATGAGAAGTCAAGGTTTCATCTGGATATGGTTGCTGAATTGCTCAAGTAGGTTTGTTTTCCTTTTTCTTTTTCTTTTTCATTTTTTAATGTATGTCCCAAATCTAGATGTGCAAGGAGTCTTGACAATATCAATTTAATAGATGTGATCCCAAGAGTTTGGAAGATGCACTAATTAAGCGTGTGATGGTGACACCTGAAGAAGTAATTACAAGGACTCTTGATCCAGAAGCTGCATTGGGTAGCAGGGATGCTCTGGCAAAGATTATATATTCTCGGCTGTTTGACTGGTATAAATGTTCTAAGTTTTTCTATGATATAACTTGTTTAAACATATTCATATGTTATTCAAATAGTAGCTTTTGCCTTATCATTTTTGAATTCCTATTTCTCTTGGTCCCAGGATAGTGGAAAAGATTAACACATCCATTGGACAGGATCCTCACTCAAAAGCAATAATTGGAGTTCTTGACATATACGGTTTTGAAAGTTTTAAGCACAACAGGCAAGTAATTGCCTAGAAATCTCATTTAAATATTACAATGAAGATATTGATTTTGTTCTGGCCTTTGCATGTATCACAGTTTCGAACAGTTCAGTATAAATTACACCAATGAGAAACTGCAGCAACATTTCAACCAGGTCATTCCCATTCTTGTGAAGCCCTATGCAGTGCTTGCTGTGTAATGACTGCTAATTCAATTTATATTCTTTATTTCAGCATGTTTTTAAGATGGAACAAGAAGACTATGAGAAAGAACAAATAGATTGGAGCTACATAGAGTTCGTTGATAATCAAGATGTTCTTGATCTAATTGAGAAGGTATGATGTCATTAAACAATGCTTTGGTTAACTGAGATCGGTCTGTACAAGTATACTCTTTGCTGTGTTTTGCGTTAGCGATTACTAAATTATTAGTTTTTCTCTTTCATTATGACATAATTCCTAAATTAATCGTTTTGCAGAAACCAGGAGGGATATTTGCGCTACTAGATGAAGCTTGGTATTCCTCCCAATAATTTCATCCTCATTACTTTCCTAGCATTATAGATTTTCATATTCTCTACCTTTCCACCCTTATCCTGCATATGCAATTTTCTCTCTCTTGTAATTGACAAATACATCAAACAATTACTCTATTTAGGTTCACAAATTAAATGTTAACTCTTACTTTTGTGGCAGTATGTTTCCTAAGTCGACCCATGAGACATTTGCTCAGAAGTTGTATCAGACCTTTGCAAAAAATAAGCGCTTTATCAAACCCAAGCTTTCACGTACCAATTTTACAATATCTCACTATGCTGGGGAGGTAACGATGTAATATTTTCTACTTTTGTTTTAAAAAGAAAAGAAAAGATAGGAATGTAGACTGTAGTTGTTCGTTGAAATTAGTTTAAAATAATCTTTTCTGGTTGCAGGTTACTTATATGGCAGATCTCTTTCTAGATAAGAACAAAGATTATGTTGTTGCAGAACATCAAGATTTGTTAACAGCTTCAAAGTGCTCCTTTGTAGCTGGTTTATTTCCTCCTCTTCCTGAAGAGTCATCTAAATCCTCCAAATTTTCGTCTGTTGGATCACGGTTTAAGGTTCTCACAACCTCTATACTTTAGTAATTGCTATCTACTGATATTTAAATGCACCTGTACATAATTTGATGCTGTAGTTAACTGAAATATTTCCTTATTGAATATTGTTGAAGATTGTGTTATGATTAATTTTCCTTGTTTAGTCTATAGATCGTTATTTATTCTTTTCTTAGATAAGTCTCCTACATCTATAATATATCAACAAAATGCAAGAATTCCCTACTACTACTGCTCTCTCTTTTACAATATCCTTTGAACCTTATGATTTGTGTCAATTTGTATTTTGTTGCTGAATTCCTGCTTATCATTTGCTATCTTGGGCTACTAATATGAGCCTAATGGACTTTGCTTTTTGAAGTTTTATATTCATCTGTATCAGAATGCTCATAAAATTACTGGTTTTGCACCTAGGCCAAATTGTGCCACAAGACCTGTACATGTGACTCCGTACCAGACTTACATGATTTCTGGGTCTAGTTTTGATATTAGTAATACTTTTCTACTTGGAGAGGAACATCTGCACATCAAATGTGCTGCTTTTCTTTATGATGTTGATTGCCCTTACAAGTTACATCTCATCTGGATAACATATATCACCGTGTCCTGTGGTCCATTATCTTCAGTTAAATTTAAGATGTATATATCATTATCTTCAGTTAAATTTGTGTAGTGGTTAGACTGTTTGCCTATATCTGTGCTTCTCAGATAATGATAATGTGCTGAAGAGGAAACACTATAGGTGGTCAACTTAGCAGGATTCTTGAATTGAATTGCTTGCTTCGTTAATGTTGATGCCTTTAGTTTTATCTCTGTAGCTTATGCGATTATCAAATATTTTTAATGCAGCATGCTACTATTAATATTCTACTTGTGTCTACACTTATTGGGATGCCATGATGTGTAATAGTTATATTTTTATGCAGCTGCAACTACAATCTTTAATGGAAACCTTAAACTCAACAGAACCTCACTACATCAGATGTGTGAAACCGAATAATGTTCTGAAGCCTTCCATTTTTGAGAATGTTAATGTAATTCAGCAGCTGCGATGTGGTGTAAGTATTTTGACGCTTAATAATTTTTAAGAATGTTATAGAGTTGTATGTTTTTGTGTCTATCTTTTTAGTAATATTATGAGGTAAATTTTCACTGTCACACAGGGTGTTCTTGAAGCTATCAGAATTAGCTGCGCTGGATACCCCACTAGGCGTACATTTGATGAGTTTCTTATCCGATTTGGTCTTCTTGCTCCTGAGGCTTTGGATGGAAAGTAAGTCTGTTTTGGATGCTTAATTGTATGTATCTTCTTTACTGCTGCATTTATTTTCCCTGTTATGATATTTGTTCTTTGCGTCTGAAGTAGCATAAATCTTTATCCTGCAGTTCTGATGACAAGGTTGCATGTAAGATGGTTTTGGACAAAATGGGATTAATGGGCTATCAGGTAAATATCCACATGAATAGATCTCTTTTTCTTTAAACTTCAACTGTAGTATTACTTACTGTTATCGTTACCGTACTATTTTCTCCAATATTGGAGTCTTCAATATGGTATATCGGGCATATCTTGTGGATTGTTTAGTTATGGGCTAAAAAATAGTAGTTATGCAGCAACATTGCATGCTTGTACTTGGAGTTTTAGTGCTCGAAGTCCTTTTTCTTTTCTATTTCCTTGCCCACTATTCTGTTCTCAAGAATTTTTAAATCATGTCTCTGTTGATCTTGTTTCCAGTTAGGTAAGACAAAAGTCTTCCTACGAGCTGGTCAGATGGCTGAGCTAGATGCAAGGAGAGCAGAGGTACTTGGAAATGCAGCCAGAACAATTCAAAGGCAAATCCGTACATATATTGCTCGGAAAGAGTTTATTTTATTGCGTGGAGCTGCCATTCAATTGCAATCTTGTTGGCGAGGTAATTCTTAATAATTTGCCATTAGGTCGATTTTTCAAAGTATCATTACTTATTTAAGATTAACAACTAACATTAGCATGTATGTCTCCGCATGTATATGTTGATTTGGGATTTAGTGGGTTTTGAAATCTGGATTTCAAATTTAGTGGATTTCAAAATCCTGATAAATAGTAATGCTGTGTTTGTTTTGAGATATAAGTAGGACGGTATTTAAGTTTATGTAAAATTAATGTGTAAGAGTGTGTGGTGTTGTATTATTATCTATTGTAATGGTAATGATTGAATAATTGTGTAATGATTAATGTGTTATGTTGAAGTTGTAAAAGTGTGAAAATATGTGTGTAAAGTGATTAGTAAAAGAAAAATGAGACTAAAAAAAAAAAAAATCATATTTGCACAAATGGGTCATTGGGGAGAGTGTGATGAAGAAAAAATGACACTGGGTTTTAAAAATCGAATTCTAAAACCCCAAAGTAGAACCAGATTTAGATTTTAAAATCCCAAATCCGGTTTTATAATCCCAAACCAAACATACCATTAATGATTCATAGAGGGCACAAATTTTAGTTACTTAAGATTCTTGATACGGTGTGTTACGAAGCACATTAATACAGGAGACAATGTTTATTAATTCAATGCTCTTAGTTCAATTTGATTCATATGCAGATAGCAATATGATTGTGCTCATATAAAATTCATTAGGTACGAACTAGTAGTTCATGGTTCCGAGAAATTCAGTCCAACTTGATAATTTTTCTAACTGTTATGTAGTTCTTTAGCAATTACCGCAAATAAATACTTTTTCTTGTAATTTGTAGCTATATCTGCTTGCAAGCTTTATGAGGAATTGCGGCGTGAAGCTGCATCACTGAAGATTCAGAAGAACTTTAGATGTCACATTGCTCGGAAATCCTATCTAACTTTGCTGGACTCTGCTGTCATAGTTCAGACTGGCATGAGAGCAATGATTGCTCGCAATGAATTCAGATTCAAGAAGCATACTAAGGCTGCAATCCAGATTCAGGTCCTCGTAACTTCATATTTTTGTCCCTTAACTTGCACACCAATTTTGACTAAGCTAATTTTTTCGACTTTAACAAAAAGTTGAATATTTTATAACCTGTTTTAGTCGGTAAAGAACGAAAAAGTCTATTTCGAAAGTTAAAAAAGTTAGCGAACTGAAATCAAAATTGGTGAAAGTTTTAGGGGAAAAAAGGACTTTTGCCCAATATATTCATTGACCAGGAGATTTGAGGAATCTGGTTTCATGGTGGTTATTTATGCAGGCTCACTTGCGTCGTCACAGAGACTATTCTTATTACCGGAGTCTACAGAAAGCTGCTGTTGTTACACAATGTGGTTGGCGGCAGCGAGTAGCTCGGAAAGAGCTTCGAATGCTAAGAATGGTTATGCTCTATTCTATGCGGTTTATTTACTTGTTAGAAATAGGTTCCTCCCAACACTCTGCATAAATTTTCCTTTTACACAGGCTTCAAGGGAAACGGGAGCCCTGAAAGAAGCCAAAGACAAACTAGAAAAGAAAGTAGAGGAGCTTACTTGGCGCTTGCAGTTTGAGAAGCGGTTAAGGGTAATCATTTTTGACTTTTTAATGACCCATGATAATGAAATTAACTTGACTGACCATGCTTCCCTTTTTTTGAGTGCAGACGGAGTTGGAACAGACAAAAGCACAAGAAATTGCTAAATTTCAGGAGGTGTTGCACTCAATGCAAATGCAGGTAGAAGAAGCAAATGCTAGAGCACTAAAAGAACGAGAGGCAGCACAGAAAGCGATTGAAGAAGCTCCTCCAGTCATTAAAGAAACTCCAGTTATGGTCCAAGACACAGCAAAGATTGATGCATTAATGGCTGAAGTAGAGACTCTGAAGGTAAAACTTACTCTGACCAAGGAATATTACATGCAGAATATTAACACAGACTATATGGTCCTTATTGATTTGGCTCGCTTGATAAGATTGGAGTTAGTTGACTTGGCCAAGGGTCATCATCCAATAAATTATTAGCTTGTTTGGCTATATCTTCTTGTGGTTCAGTTACTTCTGACATTTTCCATTCATCTATCTGTACTACATTCTATAAATGTTGCTATTTACCACTGAGGCTGCTACCTCATATCGAGGGGAAACTTGATCCTTAAAAAACTAGTTCTTTTAAGATTGAACTCAAGTTTTTGGATGAAATCTTTTGAATTTCATTAATTTACGATTTTAATACTGCTTTTCATCTTTCAAAAGCTTAAAGAATGGATATGTGAAGCTGTGTTTGTAACCAGCTTTATCATTTGTACAGGCCTCGCTGCAATCAGAAAAGGTGGCTGCTGAAGAGGCGAAAAAGGCTTGTGCAGATGCTGAGATTAGAAATACAGATTTGGTCCATAGGCTTGAGGAAGCAGAGGGAAAAGTATATCAGCTTCAAGATTCCATACAGAGGTAATCTAGTATTGTTCATGTTGGAGCTTTATGTGCATTGATTTTGATGATTTATTCATGCAACACTGCTAATAATATTCATGCTTGGCATGTAATGTTTGTTTTATCAATATTGAAGCACAAGTTTATTCTCTTATACAGGATCGAAGAGAAGCTATCGAACTCCGAGTCAGAGAATCAAGTGCTTCGTCAACAAGCTCTAACCATGTCACCTACTGGGAAGGCTATATCTGCCCGGCCCAGGACCACCATATTTCAGGTTATATTTGATTTCTTTTCATCATATTAGTTGCTTTAGAGATATTCTTATTTTTCCTGATGATACTACAGAGAACTCCAGAGAATGGAAGTATTCTCCGTGGAGAAACAAAGCTTACACATGTAAGAATACCTATTCACTGTAACTCGTATATGTCAAATGAGCCATAATGTGAATTTGCGTTATGTTTTGAGAATTCCCCAGTGCTTAAAAAATGCTTCTTGTTACAGGAAATGGCCATTACTGTTGCAAATCCCAAGGAACCTGAATCTGAGGAAAAACCCCAGAAATCTCTCAATGAGAAGCAACAAGTAAGTGGCTACTTAGATGTTTAAAACAATAGATAGTAGTAGGAAATTTGTGTGTAAAATTTATGTACATGATTCTCATATATATGGTGAGTGAAAAGGATCTAAGGGGCTACGATCTGTTTATGGAAAAAAAATAAAATAATCTACCTACTGTACATAGATCAACAATATAAGGAAACTAATACTCCTTCAGTTCCAGTTCCAATTTAACTGTCCATTTAGAGATAAAATTTGTTCCAAAATATCTTCTGCTTTTGGTTTTCCAATAGAAATAAAATAACTTTACCCTTTTATTAATATTTGTGATATGTCTTATTTATTGAGATACATGAATTTATGTAAAATACCCAAATGATAACGAGTCATTTTATACAAATAATTGGGTATTAAATGACTATCTTAATCAATGTGAAACACAAAAAAATGACATTTAAATCGTGACGGAGGAAGAATACTTTCTGCAAGATGTATTTGTCAGCGTTACAGTCGCTGGAGATTTTTCCAATCCCTGTCTATGTCCTTCCTCTTCCACACCGAAAGGAGAAAAAAGAAATTACAAATATCATAAATGCCATTCATATTCTTTACTTGTTCCCATAAATCTATTGGTTTCTACAGGAGAACCAGGACCTCCTGATAAAGTGTGTCTCCCAAGATTTGGGGTTTTCTGGTGGCAAACCTGTGGCTGCATGTGTTATTTACAAAAGCCTTCTCCACTGGAGGTCATTTGAGGTTGAGAGGACTAGTGTGTTTGACCGTATCATTCAAACCATCACTTCATCAATAGAGGTAAGCAATTTTAATATTTTGACCGATCTCTGTGATTCCTGCTAGTTTTTCAGTTCATTGTGATTCCGGGATACAATTTTCACATAAATTATGTTGAAGGTTGCTGATAACATGGACGTGTTGGCCTATTGGCTGTGTAATACATCCACATTGCTGATGCTGATACAGCACACAATCAAAGCAAGTGGGGCAGCTAGCTTGACCCCCCAAAGGCGAAGATCATCGTCAGCTTCTATTTTTGGGAGGATGACTCAGGTATATGCATATCCTTTACCTTAACTTGCGTTGAGAAATAAGAAAAAAACAATTAAAATATAATCCAAAAGGTTTTACATAATTAAATCCTCACAAACAACAATTGTGTGTTCCATATTCGATTATCCTCTGAACACATAAAACAACACAATATAAATAAGATTAAAAAACCTAAACCCTAACTTAGCTCACAAGTAAGAAAGCCCTCGAGCTGTATATTCAAAAACTTAAAATAAGGCAATAATGGACCCAACTATCATAATAATAATAAGACGTAAACTTGAATGCCATAACCTTCTTATATGGCATGTTAGCTAGGTATTCTAAATCATATGTCTTATGGTATTTTTCACTTCACATTTTCAAGGGATTGAGGGCATCTCCTCAGAGTGGTGGTCTTTCATTTCTCAATAATCGGATGCTTGGTAGACTAGATGACTTGCGGCAAGTTGAGGCCAAATATCCTGCTTTATTGTTCAAGCAGCAGCTTACTGCTTACCTGGAGAAGATATATGGAATGATCAGGGATAATCTAAAGAAAGAAATTTCCCCTTTGCTTGGTTTGTGTATCCAGGTGAGTCGAAAACTTATTCTGAGTCTTATTATCAGTAGTTGAGTTATAAATACTGGATTTGTATCTGTTTGTCCTTCTATGTGAGTACTAAGTTTTAGTAGTTCTTTATCTATGAAGAAGGAATGCGAGAGTTTTGAGTTTAGTTATAAGGAAACCGCTTCAAGCCTGTTCTGCGTTTTGGTGTGCTACTTTTACTGCCACTCTTCCCTTTATGTTTAATTTATATTTTTAAATGACTGCCAATAGTGATTCAATCTTAAAGATGCCTAGATATCATCTTTTCTTTATCATAATTTTGCTGGAAAATTCTCCAATGCAGGCACCTAGAATGTCTCGTACGAGTTTAGTAAAAGGACGCTCCCAAGCTAATGCTGTTGCTCAACAAGCACTTATGGCTCATTGGCAAAGCATTGTAAAGAGTCTAGATAATAACTTGAAGACGATGAAAGCAAACCATGTAAGATCCAGAATTTGCTTAAAGAAGAGCATGTGCTGAACTTTCCTTATCGACCTTTTTTACTTTTTTTTACTCTTATGGTGATGCCATTGTAGGTTCCTGCATTCCTTGTACAAAAAGTGTTTACCCAGATATTCTCGTTTATCAATGTCCAATTATTCAACAGGTAAATGCATTTGTTAAGGGATCTTTTTCTTATTTTTTCTGTAATATCTTTTGGGACTGAGATTATATATCATGAGAAACATTTGGAGACTTTGTTGTTCTATTCATACTTTGTCATTTGAACTTTCAGTCTTCTATTACGACGGGAGTGCTGCTCATTCAGTAACGGCGAGTATGTGAAAGCTGGGTTGGCTGAATTGGAGCAATGGTGTTGTTATGCAACTGAGGAAGTAAGGTTTCATTTGGTAGTTTTCTGTTTATCAACCCTATATCTAGTTGCCTCACTGATTTCTTCTGGTATGCAGTATGTTGGCTCAGCTTGGGATGAATTGAAGCATATTAGACAAGCTGTTGGATTTTTGGTAGGGAATCACATTGACTCTTTTTTTATTTAGATTTCTGAACTATGTTTCTTAACTACATAGTTGACCTAATTTGTTTGTCTTTGATTCGTACAGGTTATACATCAAAAGCCCAAGAAGACCATAAACGAAATCACAAATGAACTTTGCCCGGTCAGTAAAACCCTCCTTTCCCCCAACCCCTGGGAGTTCTAGTGTGGCTTCTTCCTCCCTTCTCGTGCTAATTGTTTTTTGGGGTACATTATACAATTCGACATTTTGTCACTTATGTAGGTGTTAAGCATACAGCAAGTATACAGGATTAGTACAATGTACTGGGATGACAAATATGGCACTCGCAGTGTCTCTCCGGATGTAAGTTATTTCTTTCAACTCAAGTTTACCTCACCAGTGAGGAGTTGCTTCACATTATTCACAGCTCGGGTACTCTTGTATTTTTCATATCAGATCATCTCAAGTATGCGAGCTATGATGGCAGAGGAATCAAACAATGCAATGAGTAGTTCATTTCTGTTAGACGATGACTCAAGGTATAATTCTTTTCGAAGCAGTGAAATTCTTTAAGTGATCACAGTTTCCTGAAACAGATACCAGTGTTTTCCTCATGATCATTTTCTAAAGGCCGGGTATATAATATTTAATGAGAAATTCTACTAAAGATGAGTGGATGGTTAAGAAAGTTGTCGACATTCATTTTTGAATTAGGGAATTTTTTTAGTCCCGTAAGTTCGTTCATCTTTCATTTCAGGACACTCCACCTTCCAGAATTGAATTTTGTCTTCACTTTTAAAACTCAATTTCTTAGTCCGTTTTAGTTTTTGACCGGCTATAGTGGACAGTCAACCGTTTTTGAGGGAACGCGATATTTATTTTCCAATTTTCTTTATATTTTTTTAAATTTGGAACTCGTCCTGTTAACATTCAAAATAGTTTATTAACCCGCTATAGCCGGTTAATGAAACTTTGAAAGTTAACGAGGCGAAAATTCAATTCGGGAAAGTAAAGTGTCCGAAAAGCATAACTGGCAAACTTACGGGACCAAAAAAAATAACCCCATCCCTTTGAGTTAATATGATTAAGTGAGTTACATTTACCTCTCAAGGTTTGTTCAAACTTACCAATCAAATTCTGAGGTTTGTAAAAATCACAACCAACCCCCTTCATCGGTTAGATGGTCATATCCTCAACGCATGGCCCAGAGTAGTATTACATCATTAAGCATTTAATATATTTACTCTATATTCCTGCTGGAATCTTTACCTCAATATGGGATGAATTGATCCTCAAGCATTTCAGTTGACGAAATGCAATCAAACGAAAAGGAAGGTTAAAAATCTTCACTACTAATATGTGGTGACTCTAATAGTCCAAGGAGAAGTTATTATCAATTTGGTCCTTAAAGCCACCTTTTTCCAATTTTGATCCCCTCTCACTCGCTATCAAATTTAGTCCTGGAAGTACACTTTAGGGACCAAAAATGATATTATCCCTCCAAAGAATTACAATGTTTAAAAACAGAGCTGCTGCTTAATTAGATAGTTAGCATTGTGTATTATTTGACATGTCCTTTTTGTGTGATAAACCATTGCAGCATTCCATTCTCAGTTGATGACCTCTCCAAATCCATGCAATCAGTAGAGGTAGCTGATGTGGAACCTCCCCCTTTAATCCGTGAACATTCAGGTTTCGTTTTCTTGCTTCAACGATCTGATTGATGGTGGCTGCAAAAATTCTGGTTATTATCATTTCCACATTGCCAATGTGGTTGAATCCGCAAGTGAAGCAATATACGAAGATATGTGTGCGTATGTTGGATCATTAGTGTCATTTGATTACTTGTGTGTATGTCAATTGTATATTTTTGTTACATTTGTTCTAGGGCAAAACTCGGTTTATTCAAATTTCCCCTCGCCCCTTTTCAACTGCGAGGAGACATTTGTAGGGGTATTAGGTGTCATTTTATGCAGTGGAAGATATATGATTAGCATGTTTCGTGGTTGTAAATTGATAGAAATTGGTGATGTTAACGTCTTTATTTGTTGGTAGTGTTGAGAATCTTTTGTATGTGTTGCACTCCCCCATCTTATTTTACTAGATCTATTTGTTTTTGCACGGATTTTAAGAAAGTAGGTGTTTTGTGTGTAAAAATAAAGTGAGTTGTAAATTGAGAGTGTAAAATATTTTCTTTTTAAAAAATGAGATTAATTTTATTGGATAAACCAAAATGAAAAGTAGGACTAGTAAAATTGGATGGATGAAGTACATTGCTTCAAAATTTATACTTTCCCTATCCTTTCTATTTTTTCTTTACTATTATTATTTTTATTATTATGATTTTTTGACAAAATATTATATGCATTAGATGTACCGTGCAATTTGAATTGATGTTTAATGTTTTTTTTTTTTTTTCATTTAATAGCTAGGATTGATTACACAAAAAGGTCATCAATGATTTGCTTACGTTACGGACATGTAGGAATATGAAAGGTGGACTGCTCCCTCTGCCGCGTGAATGGATGCTTTATATGTTTCGACATATAAACAATAAATTTTACCACACACGAGCATGCATTTTATGTCTTCACCTTCAAATGGAGGGTCTTCAATACGAATCCGCTGCTGGCTTTACCTTACCAGTCTTTATGAACTTTGTGCTCGGGTAAATTGCTACCAAGAGAATGGGTGCGTCGCAAAATGGTCTTCTCTCGACCTTTTTGGCCCCATAAGATTATGGATGGAAATAGACCTAGTTGAGCTGAACCTTGTTGGACAGTTTGTACCTGCTATTTAAGTTAATAACTATTTTATTAACATAAAATGAAAAACCTAACCTTAAGTCCTAAAGCCGCAGAATCACATGTCGATTCTGCGGCCGGAACCCGTAAAAAAACCCTTGTTAAACCCAAAAAAATCAAGGAAAAGCCGAATTCCTCTAAGAATTCGTAATACGAAATAATTCGTGGTTCATAGTACAATAATGGTTCGATAAAGTCCGGGCAAGAGCCCATGTAAAATTCAACACTATGTCTCTTTGCAAGAATGTCCGCAACGCGGTTCCCTTCCCGGAAAATGTGAGAAACTCTTATCTCCATTCGCTTCTTCATCTCCGAACAACTGTCCCAGAAAGCGCGAACTCGCCAAGGAATGGAAGCTCTCGTGTCACGGAGAGCATTGGCCGCTGCAATAGAATCCGACTCAATCCATATCTTCATCCAACCCATCCTATGTGCCAGGCTGCCAGCTTAATCGAATGCAAACCAGCAGCAATTTCCGCGTCCAGGACCGAACCCGTCCCAGCGGTATCTGCAAACGCTGCTGTGAAGAAGCCACGACAGTTGCGGAAAACTCCTCCAATAAATAATGCTCCATCTGTATGACAACTTCTGTCAATGTTATCTTTATACCAGCCTGGGTCTGGTGACAACCAACGAAAAGATTCTGGTGCTGCTGGCGACTTCACTCTAATCCTCATCCGAAGTCTACGCAAGATAGACAAGTCTCCCACCGAGTTAGACGCAAAACCCAACGGGAATTGCTCGCCTTCTCTAATCAATGCCAAAAGTTGAACCATGACTGCAGACATCGATGGACGTAAGCCCCTTCATGCTTCACCATGTTTCGGGTCGTCCAAATGATCCATATAAAGGAAACAAAGGAAAGCCTCCAAATATTCCTGATTTGCTTGCTAAAATTCAAACCAATTGCCTGTACCACAACATGCAAAAATCCATAATCAAGGCAAAGATTGACATAAAAAATTCTCATCAAATCCGCAAAAATAGAGCAACTAAACGTGCAAGAAGAAAACACATGATTAATATCATCAATTCACGCATGACAAAGCACACATTCATCAAAAGTAAAAGGTAACTTCCCTAAGATGGCCCTCCAAATCGTCGTACTCCGGCATTGAGGAATAAACGAATCCCATATCCAGGAAGCCCAAGTAACCTTGAGGAAATGAGTCCTCAAGAAATCTTAAGCTGCACTAGCCGTGAGGATCCCATCGGACTTAGCCGACCAAATCCGAATATCTTCAGTTGCAGCATGCAAGTTCAAAATGTCTATCGCAATATCCGGGTAATATAGTAGAAATCTTCCCTCAAAGTGCCAAATTCCGTCAAAGAAATAATCACGAACCTCACTAGTAAGGAGCTGAGCTATCTCGGAAGGAATACCAAGCTTCTCCGAGATCCGGTAGCCAAGCCAATTATCATTCCAGAAGTTAACGCGAGAAGCAATACCAATCAGCCACCCGGACTCCTATTGGATTCGAGGGAGATGTGATCGTATACCAGTCCAAATCGAAGAGGACCAGCTAAAACCTTTAGGCGTCCCTTTAGACGTCAAATAGCGCGTACGTAGGAAGGCCGAAGCTTCCGAATTATCAGTCATAATCTCCCAAACCATCTTGCAAAGAAAGGAGTGATTAGCGAGACGAACGACCTCACTCCCAGACCCCCCTCTCGTATTGGGGCACAACAGCGAGACCAAGCCACTCTCGGAAAACCTTGTTTGTTAATATCCCCGATCCACAAGAAATTGCGCATGTCACGTTCCACTTGTTTGATGAGTGCAAAAGGCCATAAATAGACCATCATGGAATGAACCATGGAAGCCGCAACAACTGAATTGATCAAGCATTTTCTCCTAGCCAATGAAAGAGAGCCACCCTTCCATCTATTAAATTTAGCAATCACCCCGTCCGCCACAACGTTGAGATGACTAGCCCTCGGAACTCCTCAAAAAATCGGGACACCCAAATAATGAAAAGGCAAAGAGCCCTCCTGGATTCCAGTGTCATGCGTCATATGACTACGAACCTACATCGACACTTGACTACCAAAGTCAGCGTTGGACTTACTGGGACTATAAAGATGTCCAGAAAAAACACCATAAACATGCAAAATATACTGTAATCTATCAATATTGGTGGCGGTCGCCCGAGCAAAAATTAAAATATCATCAGCATAAAGAAGGTACTTCGGCATACGTCCAAAAGTGGCAATCCTACCCAAGCTTACCTCAAAATCCTGCCAAAGCATCCTCAGCGATGCAAAAGAGAAGAGGAGAAAGCGGATCACCCTGCCGGACACCTCTCGAACAACTAAAGTAACCATGAGGGGTGCCATTAACCAGGATAGAGAGACGGGCTGAAGTAAGAATACTCGAAACCATCACCACAAAATAATGAGAAAACCCCATCCTTTGAATAACTTCAATCAGAAACTTCCAAGAAATGGTATCAAAAGCCTTAACCATATCAAATCTTAATCGCCATGTTGCCAATCTTACCATGATCCAAACAATTCACCGTATCTGAGGCAAGAGAAATGCAGGTATGTATTCTCTTACCGAGAATGAAACTGAACTGGAAAGGAGAAAGATAATTACTTATGAACCTGCTGTTGTGTGCATAAAATCCACATGGGACTAGGCTAGGTCATAGCAAGGTGGCCGAAGTCGAACTCAAAGAGTCAGAAGTGATGTAATAAAGGCCCCAAGGGCCCACCTACCTGGTCTTCGCCTCGGTATCTAGGAATAGGTTAGGGGAAGTCCGATGCTCGACCAGCCTCGGCAAAAGGTGAAGCTCATGGCAGCTCATTCATCTCCGCCTCGGCATGAGGGGCGAGGCTAGAAGAGAAGATCGGCCTCGGCCCAACCCAAAGGCGGACATGGACCAACGTGATAGAGTTTGTCCCAAATAAAGATAAGTATGGGGCTAGGCAAAGCTTAAGGGCAGAGAATGATCCACCTCGGCAAACTGGCATGACGAGGAAGCCATGTGTTTGGACTTATCTTAGGAAGAGCCAAATTTGGATGCCATCAGACAATCATTCCTTTTCAAGTACGAGGAATAGTGAATCGGCACCTACTCTAGAGGGACAGGCTATACTTATGGCAAGAAATCCCACGATCACAGGGACAAGTACAAGCTTCTTTCCATGTGGCCGACTCTTATTGGGCCGGGATCACCAACTCAAAGGGCCTTGGCCCAAACCTCGAAACTAGGGCCAACCCGAGCATTTAATGCTGGGCTGCCCGAATAGAGTTAGGTCAGCCCAAGGGTATTGCCCTTGGGCTATAAATACTTGCTCATTAGTAATAAATACACACCTACCACTTTAAGCCCAAGTCTACACAAAGACTTGACAAATCTTCTTGCATTTATTGCTTTCAGTTATCATTTATTAAACATAGCCTCACATATTTACAACCTAAACCAACGAAAATCATTGAGTTAGTTACTCGACCCGAAAGCCACATTAATCGTATTAAGATACATACTTGCCAAGCCGAGTAGCTAAGCTTTTCGTGAAAATCTTAAAGTGGTAGTTTCCCATGATGATAGGCCTAAATTCCTCCACCTTAAGGGCACCAAGGGTCTTTAGAATCAAAGTGACAAAACTAGAATTAATCCCAGGGGGAATAATTCGTGTAGTGAAAAAGAACTGAACAACCTGAATAATATCCTCTCAAATGATATCCCAACACTGTTATAGAAAATACCCCCAAATCCGTCAGGACCTGGTGTACTAGTAGCCTCCATCTAAAAAACCGGATCATGCACCTCTTCCTCAGAGGGGATACAGATAAGCTCCATGTTATGCAACGAGGAAACACCCGAAGTAATATAGTTACCCAATATGGAGAAGTCCATATTGTCATCAGTATGAACCTCTGAAAAAAGATTATCATAATAAGTGATAATATGTGGAGCAATCACATTTAAATCAGACACATAAGCTGTTATTAATCATCAATAAAGAGATAGAGTTCTTAGCTTTACGGATTGAATGAAGTCGATGGAAGAATTTGGAATTCTTATCTCCGTCCTGCAGCCACTTCAACCGATTCTGCTGTTTAACATGCATAGCCCGATGACCGAGCAGCCCATTCAAAGCAATGATAGCCTCTAATTCTTCTTCGAAATTAGCATCAGAGTCCCCAACTTGAGCAATATGTTTTTGGATGTCATCCAACCTGCCCACAGCAGCTGCAATCTCCGTATAGATATTTCTAAAATCCTTGAAATTCCAATCCTTGAGCACCCTCTTAAGAGCGTTAAGCTTCTGGGTAACACGCATGATCGGGCTAGTGTTGTAATTCCTTGAATTCCAGCTCTGGCGAACCACCTCAAAGAAAGCCTCATGTTGTGTCCACATGCTCTGGAAGCGGAAAGGCTTTGGCAACGTACCCAAATCAGATTCCCTCATGTTGAGGATAATGGGATGATGATCCGAGGAGATTCTCGAAAGAACTATTGCTTCAGCCGAAACCCAACTATCCAAGAAGGCTCTTGTAACCAGGAACCTGTCAAGCTTTGCAGCCATGTATAATCCCAGCCTACGGGTAGACCAGGTGAAAAAAAGAGCCACTCATATCAACATCAATAAGCTCCACATTATTAATAAAGGCCTGAAATTCTTGCATGGGTAGCGAGTCCACATTAGTAGCCGAAATCCTTTCGTGATGCCCAATCACAGCGTTAAAATCCCTACAAATGCAAAGACTTGCATTCACAAAAGGCAAAAGGGAATCCCAGAGTGCCCTTCATTCCACATAGTTGTTGCTTGCATGCACACAACCCAACTATGTGCAATGATTTGTTACCATATATCACCATGGAATTTTCTTCTAACCAAGTCATAATTTCTGCAGGTGGAATTTCTTGATTAAACTCCTGTATATCCTTAGCATTCGCCTTAGGAAAGAGGAACTCTGATGAATTGCTCAAGGACATATCAGATCCTTCTCCATCATCCAGTTTAGCCAAAGAGGCAAATGCATTTGAAGTTATAAGACCATCCTCCTTGCCAGTTGCATTCTGAGTTTCAAGCTGACCAGTCTCCACGGAGGCATCCAATTCAGGGGTAGCAGCATTAAATATAGGTAAAGAAGGAGAGGCTCGTGGGTCATGCAAAGTCTTCGACCCCACATGTGTCCAACCCTCATGTTCGGCCACTTGGTTCTCAGAGGGAGTATGTTTCTTTTGTACCCAAGTCTGAGCAGGTTCAGGATGGGAGGGAACCGCTGTAGCATCCCTGCCCTTCGGTGGTTCTTTAGGCTCTTTCTGCTTCCCATTTCCTTTATCTCTCCAGCAAGAAGAGGTAGCATGACCAAGAATAGTGCAATGTTGACAAAATTTAGGATGTTTCTCATATCCAATAGATGCTATCGAACAATGCCCCGATCTTTCAAACATAACCTACCATTCCTTTTCCTCAGCGAGGTCAATTTCCACAAGCACCCTCGCATAATGACACATGACCCTCGTTCTAGTGCGTTTACCAATGGCAATAACAGGCCCAATTGCTGAGGCAATTGAACGGATAATAGGCTCATAAAAGTATTCATCAGGAATCTAAAAAATACGAATCCATACACGCACAATCAGAGATTGCGCCTTGTATGGATTAAATTCCGAAATCCATCTTTGTAGACGAACATTACCACAATCGATCTTCCAAGTTTTCCTCATAAAAATTCTTTCCTGGACTGTGGCAGTTGGAATTTGGATAAGAAAATAACCCCTCCCAAGGGTAGTAAAAGATCAATTTCCACCAATTCCCCAAATAGCTTCCAGCTGTGTAACGCCCCGAATCCATAATATATTAATTATATCGGATTCGAAGTATTATTGTGATCAAAAGTCCGAACTATAAAATTTTTGAAGGAAATATAACGGAATTGAATGATGAGTTTCATGCAGCGGATAAGTGGGGAGAAATATTATAATAATGTATCTCACACATAAGTATAAATATATGTATATAAATTTGGATAGAGGGTTCTGTATCTTTAGGATAATACACACTGAGTTTTGGTAACTGAAACACACGGTAAATAATATCGTCTTGCATAGCAGTAGCGATAACATTTATTTAGGAATAGAATAATAGGCATCATTGTATTATTAATAGTATTTTAAGCAAACGGAAAACTTTGTGTCTTCTGCATTACTGTCCTTGCTCCCCGTAATTGAAATATGCAAAGGGGTTAGGAAAATGGGGCGTGAGATTTGAATTCTCACGTGTGGGTGATTTGCAACGTTATGAGATTGGTAAATCTGAAATATATTAAGTTGTACTCATTGATAAAGTGTTTATTTCATTTACTCAGTTTCACATATAAACAAGATTACAAAATTCCATAGAAGGAACATTTTATATAATAATTAATCAGTATTAAGCATATTTCACATAAATATAATTGAAATAGCACAAGTTGGTTCACATTAGGGCAAAGCCCAAAGTCATATTCACATATTGTCACAAACTGTCTATTCATATTCGTACGACCATTCCACTTCCAACAAACTTACTCTTTTCAATCATCATCAAACTTACTCCTTCCAACCACAACAACCCTCAAAAGATAAGCAAACCATCAATGGCCTTATTCCCAGTGCGCAACGTAGGCGGCTGACCCGGGGACCAGATATGTTTGAATCAACAACCTACATTCCGAGCTGGAGGTTGGATTAAAAACTCAATCCCAACTCCGTACTTACTAACTTTCCCTAAAACTGACACATCAAACTTTATAGAGAAAATTACTTGATTGACAACTGAACTGATTCATGCTCACATAAGGTACTCACTCATACAATGGTGATCGATTTACAAAACAACAGGCATTATATATCATATATAGTCATATCACATAATTCAAACAGTTATATAATAAGTGTTACATTTATGTTGGATTAATTGTTTTAGATTGATTTGGTCGAGTTCAGAGTATACCAGCACAACGTTATTATTAGCAGATCAATCAACCGATCATCACCCACCTGATCGTTCCAAGTCCCGTGAATGATGTATAAGCAGATGGTCGAGTCCTCCGTGCGTGTCCCGAATAGTATAGAATCCTAATAGGGAGTAATCCGATTAAAAGATCGACTTTTGAATTTGAAAAGCTTAAGAGTTTGAATCTCGAGGACTGAGTAGATTGTTGCTTTTAGAAAACTATCGAAAGCTTAAGTTTTCAAAGGTTTATTTCTATTTGATAAGTACACCCCTTTTTAAGAGAAGGTGTATTAGGGGGTGTATTTACTAATTTCCCTTATCTCTTTAACTAAAAGCCTTTTATAAATTTAAAAGTATATTCATAAAAATTATTATTCTTGAAAATACTTAAAAGAATAAGATAATTATTTAAAAGTATTAATAAGAATAAAGAAAAGGTTTTTTCTTTCTAAGATTTCTATTTCTATTTCTCATTTTAAAAGAATTCTTGAATATAAAATTCATATTTTATAAATAAAAATTCCCTTATTAAAACTTATTAATAGACTTTTGACTTTTCTAAGAAATCCACATTATCATCTAATATAGTTTATAAAATATTCTTCCTTTCTAATATTAGTAGTACTTCTAGAGACGGTTTGTGTTACTTCTAAGACAAAGGATTATATTAAATTTTCCTAGAAAACTATCTTTATTTGATGCTAGCTTTGAAAATTAAAAAATCTTATCTTGTGTTTCTAATTTTCTAACAGTCGCCCAAGGGGAAGACGAGTTTCCCTTTGTCTACGGATTCAAAACAAAAGCATTAACAATTGTGAATCATCATCCAACAATAATACCAACACATTGAAACAAGGATACTAATGGACTAAGCCAATATCACCATATCACTAAAACAGTGGCACTAAACATCTACAAGAGTAACACTAGTCCACTAAGTCCCAAAAACTACAACAACTCAACACAACAGTTCTTAAGAAAACATCTACTGCTACTAAACAACAATTCAAGGTCCAAATGGAATCAAACTCAAACTAACAGTCAGTGAAGGTATGAATTGGAAAACAACAGAAGAAAGAAAAATAAGGATTCAACACAAACATTCATCCTCTTCCATTTTCTTGTTACACGGTTCTGCAATCGTCTCGATTATAATTCCAGAAATTACGAAAGAAGAAAACGAAGGTAGAAACCTTACGTTCTCCGGGTTCGAGGCGGTCAACGGGCGGCCTAACGGCGTAGATTGAAAACTCGGTGGTTCGCTTACAAAAATCGGGCAGCCTAACGGCGTCGATTGAAAACTCGAGAAAAAGAATTGAATAGCCTAACGGTGTCGTTCGAGGTCTCCAAGAATTCCAGCAGCAGGGGTTCGCATCAAAGGCATAATCTCAGAAGAGGAAAATAAGGAGTTGGGTTACGGTATCGAAATCGAAAATAAACAGAGTTGAAAATTAAAGAGGGGAATCTCAAATACTTACTGGAAGAAGAAGAAAGAAGCGGCGATTTGCTTCGGGCTTCGACGACGGTGCTGGTTTTGAGGAGGCAGCGGCGCGACTGGGCTAAGGCGACGGTGCTGCTTCGGCATCGCACGATAGAGTGGAAAGAGAGATGAGAGGCGTGGTGGCTGTGGCTGAGCACGGTGGCGCGTCTGGTTCGAAGGGGCGGCGCTGGGTCGCGTCGCGACGACGGAAGAGAGGGGAAAACGTCGGGCGGCGCTGCGTCTGGGAGTAGAAAGGAGGAGCGGCGCGGCTGGGGCCGCGGCGGCGCTCGTTCGCCAGAAAAAAGAAAGAGTAAGGAGGCGGTAACTCTCATCCTTAGAGAGAGAAAGGAGAGAAAAAGAAAAGAAATCTGATTTCTGTGTGAATGAAAAAAAAATGAGGAGAGAGGGAGTTGATCTTTCTATTTTATATGGATGTTTACCAAAGGAACTTAACTGAAATCTTAATACTCCTTTCAAGTCCGTATCTCCTAAGATTTTCAAATAAATAAAAAGATTAATTACTAAATAATGAGTGGCTAAGAATTAGTCTTACAAATTCTGATATTTTAGTTCCCAAAAAACACGTATTTGGTTTAGGAATAATTCTTATTTAATTATTAGTACAATTTTGAGATCCAAATAATATTTTAATATATTTGAACTATATTTGTATATTTTTATAAATAAAATATATACGGATCAAAATCCTTAATTTAAACTTGAACATTTAATTTCTCGTAGTCCTTTATTCTTTTGAAAGATCCGATTCTTTCTACGAATTTTAGGAATTTGTAAAAAAGGGGGTATATATTTAAATTACACGGTAGCACACAAAATAAATAAAATTAAAAGAAATAAAGATAAGAAAAAATAAAAATAAGGTTTCTAATAATGAAAAGGGTATAGAACGGGACGGGGTGTTACAAGTTGGTCGCGGAGCACCTCTTGTGTAGGAGCCGACTTAGTTCCAGGGTTAAGAAAATTCCTACCAATTAGGGAATTCTCATGCTCGCGAAGGCCCTATTGATAAACACTATCATCGATAACCACCAGAGGTAGTCACCCTTACGTATTGGAGCCGTCATTGGGGCTGGCCAATGGCCCTTAGAACCCCCAGCAGCCTCCGCAAAAGAGCATTTTTGGGCTTGTTGCGGATCCTCCATACCCTGCATCACATGAAAATCACCAGTAGGGTCTGCATGGATATTAGGGAGTAAAGTTGAAGGGTTATTGTGCGTAACCACCGTACCCGTTTGCTGTGTAACAAGATTTGTTGAACTTAAGTCTGACATAGAGATGTCGACGGGGCAGGGGCTGAGGAGGCCATTCCCCATCCCCGTTCCCACAAAGTAAACGGGAAAAGAGTTTACCCCATCCCCGCCTAATTATTTTTTATCTCATTTTTAAAATATAAAAAATATATATAAATTAAATTTTTTTTAATCATACACAACAATTAGTTTAAGTTGATGCTAAAAATAAATTAATTTAAACAATTTGAAGAGTCTCTAATTCTAATATTTTTTAGTTAACATATATATATTAAAGTGAAAATTATACTCCCCCCGTCCCAATTTTGTTTACCAAAAAACCCAAAAAATGAATGATTTTTTTGTTTACCCGTTTCCTAAAATGGCAAAAAGCAATACCATTTTTTCACACTCAACCCTTAAAAGCTACTTTATACTCAAGAGTATGTATAGAGTGAAATTGGTTAATATATGAATCACTGAAGGGTATTAGTCGTTTTCACTGAAGAATATTAGTTGTTTTTAATGAAGAGTATTACTGGTTTACACTGAAAAGTCTTAGTTCATTTTCACTGAACAACTAAGACTCTTTAGTGTAAATCAGTAATACTCTTCAGTAAATACAACTAATACTCTTCAATGAACACAGCTAATACCCTTCAGTGATTCATGTATAAACCAGTTTCACTCTATACTTTGTCTATACTCAAAAGTATTAATAAACAATTCCTAAAGAGCTACTTTATACTCAAAAGTATTAATAAACAACTCATTTCTTAAAAATTGTGCCATTTTGAAATGGGTAATAAAAATTGGGATGGAGGGAGTATAATTTAGAACTAATAATAAAATATTAAATAAAATATAGATGCAATTTTGAATAAATAGTTAATTGAATAAGAAATTATGAAATATTTATCTATAATTTACTTCTAAATTTATATATTATATACATATAAATATATTAATTATATAAAAAAAATGCTGGTCCCCGCGGGGAACGAGGCGGGGATCCCTGCGGGGCGGGGAATACTGTTCCCGTCCCTACCTAGTGGGCAAAAAAATCCCCGTTGCTTCAGGGATTCCCCACCCGTTCGGGGCGAATCCCCGCGGGGATTGGGGATTCCCCACCCACTGCCAAGCCTAGTCTGACATGTTATCTTTCATAGACTTTTTTCATAGGTTTGATCGGACTTTTTTAATAAATAGGTCTGACCCGAAAGTCTTTTAAGGACCTTTTTATTCATGTTTACTAAATTTATTCAATAATTATATTATCATTAAATCCTAATAATTAACTATTTAAATCTTTAAATGGAGAATAAAAACAATTTACCAAATGATTATCAAATAAGCACAATAATATATCCTTTTGTTACCCAAAATATGTATCTAAATACGATTTATATGTGGCTTCAGATGACTAAAAACTATAATAATATTATGAGATTAGTCATTAATTTCTATAACGGTGATGATAATTGAAAGTGTCTGTGGTGTTTTTTCAGAATAGTGTTAACTGAAATATTGACAACATGTAAGACAACACATACAGTGTGGGGACAATGTAAGTTTTGAGTTGATCCAAAGACCCTGAAAAGATATTTTGCCCAAGTGCTGTTAGTCAGGCTAGTCTTGATAGGATTAGATCAGGTTAGAATGTTTTACATTCACAGGTACTCAGTGAGAGGAGAACTCATTGAAGACATTCAAGACTGGAGCCTGAAGAACACAAGTGCATCATCACTGAACTTGAGTTAGTCTTTCTAAGATGGCTAACTGAGTCTCAGGGTGAATAGCATGATCCTGAGATTATTGCTAACTCATCAGTCCTGAAGGATTCAGGCTGCACTGAGTATTTGGGAAAGACTTGGAGTAGGAGCCAACCAAGCAAAATGAATGTCAGCGCTGAACCATGTACGTAGAAGAGGACAAACCTGAACTCAAAAAAGACAAGACTGAACTGAAGAATGAGATCTGACATTCTCACCTACCTGATGACGTGGACCAATCAGTGGAGGACAAGTCATGTACGGACCCTAACTTAAACCTGACATCCTTGCAATGTTCAATGGGCATGCATTTACCAAATCCATGCAAATAGGCGGCTGCATGCATGCATATGGCCGTAAGTACTCCTACAAGAAAGGTGATTAGAACACTATCTCTCCAACGGATAGTTTTTCAAAATCAACAGTGGGAAGTTTCGAAGCCAGGGAATTACTCAAAGACTCACAAGCATTCAAGCATTCAAAGAAGCACTCGAAACCCTCTAAATTTCCCAAGTGTTTCTTATAGTCTAGAGTCATCTGTATTCCAAGAGCTTACACATATACATCCTAAGCTTAGAGTGATAATCCAATCCTTAACATAGCTTTGTCTTGTAAGGATTATCACACCCTAGTTCCAATCCAAGCCAAAACTAAAACCCTAAGATGAGTCAGTGTTAGGTTTGTTGGTTGAGGTAGAAAGTGGTTAAAGAAGGAGGAATAGAACTCAGTAATTCTAGGGATCAGTGTTGTTGATCACTATGTACCTTGGCACGTTAAAAACAAGCAAATCCATTAAGGGATTCTCCTGTTGAATCAGGACCGTGGACGTAGGAGCTTGAGTATCTGAACCACGTTAAACTGCTCTGAGTTCTTTATTACTTTGATATTGTGCTTTAATGTGTATCATTCATTCATTGCATATTTATTTGTGTTGAATCAATCAGCCTGACCTTTGAACTCAGTGCACTTTCCATTAATCACGGCTTCATAAAATAGAAAAACTCAGTTTTAAGAAATAACTTATCAAGACTAAATCTGTTAGGATAAAAGTTGTTAGTTTTGATGAGTTAAAACAAACCAGAAGATGTAATAGGACCATCTGGACCTGTTAGCCAGATGATGGTTTAGATTAGGACTTAGTCTAGGGGGAACTGCCAGAAGACTTCACCAGAAGAGTCACCAGAAGACCCCACCAGAGGACTTCACCAGAGGACTCCACCAGAAGACTTCACCAGATGAGATCTGACCAGAGGCAGAGGACCTTTCCCAGACCAGACGAGTCCGGACCAGATGACTCTGGTAGAACAAAAGATGCTCAGTTTGATCCCCTGTTTCTACTGAGTATTCTGGTTGTTCACCAGATTAGGACCAGAAGACACCGAGGTTGCCTGGTGTCTGGTCTTGCCTTCTCTGGAGAGAATCAGAGTTAGGCAGAGGAAGCTATTGACCGTTGGAGATTCAAATCAAGTCAACAAGATCAGGATTGGAAAGTATATGAAGATAATCAATCCAAGGATCCCACCAACCCAATCAATCAATTAGGGAATTGATTGATTGAGGCTTCCTTAAATAGAGGATCTGATTGGATTAGCCCTCCAACGGCTATTTCCTAATCCCCTCTATAAATACAAGAGTGCAGTTCAAGAAAAAGCTCTAGAGAGACTCCATACGCGCATAAGTCCATCCAAGCTTTTGATATTCACTCTTAGCACTCTTATTGTTCATAATATATATCTACTCTTAAGGAGTTGTTGAAACCTCAACCTGTTCATCTACCAGATAAGGTTGGAGGCTGTTGATCTTTAGATTGAAGTTAAATCTAAAGAGTTTGTAAGAAGGAACTGGTACTTCCCAATTCCAGTGAGTAAGTAAGTGAGTTGGTTGTTAGTGAGACCCCTTGGATAAAAGGGAGAGTGGACGTAGGATATTCAGATCCGAACCACTATATATCCGGTGTTATTTACTGCTTTCATTTACTTATTTTCTTATTGGTTTTTGTGCTCTTGTGAAAGAATTTGTTAAGACATTTAACTTAAGCTTCCGCAATTAATCTAACTAGTGGGACCAACAAGTGGTATCAGAGCAGTGTGTCCAACGACCACTGCTTTGAAAAGCTTTTGGTGGTCACCGGGCAGATCCATTGCTCTTTAGTACTTTTGTTCAAGTTCTTGTTATTTCCCTAATTTTATAAAAAATGTCTGCAAAATCTTCTTACAAGAGCCGTAAGCTTCCAGAATTCTCTTTCGAGGATTACAGCCACTGGAGCTTCATGATGAGCAATCATCTTGGAGCTATTCACCACCGCATGTTAGATGTGGTAGAAAGTGGACCCATTCAATTTTACTGGACTCCTATTGATAGTGGCAGGTCAGAGTCCAGGGAAGAAACTAGTGAAGCTGCCCAGAAAGCTGCAGAGGATAGAGTCCCCAGGCAAAGAATCCTCAAGAAGAAAGATGAGCTTGACAACGATGAAAGAAAGCTCTACAACTTGGACCAGGTGGCAAGAACAGAGATCATCAACACACTTACTAAAGAGGTGATTGAAAAGGTCAGAACGTGTGCCACTGCCAAGGAGATGTGGGACAAACTTACACTTCTCTGTGAGGGAACAAAGAAGATTAAAGACAATAAGCTCCAAGCTGTTCAACATTCGTTTGACACTTTCAAGATGAAACCAGACGAGACCATTGACCAGCTGGATATGCGTCTCACCAACCTCCTGAACAAGGCTAGTGCCTTAGGTAAGACCTACTCTGAAAAAGAAATTAATAGTAAAATCTTGCGTTCACTAACCAGCAGGTGGAGAATTAAAGTCACTGTGATCAAGGACAACAAGGATCTCAACACTCTGGATCATCATCTTCTGTTGTTTGATCTTAAAGCTTATGAGTATGATCTTCAAGAGGAGGATCAAACAGAAGAGATTTCCTCTTCTGGTCAGAAAGGTGTTGCATTCTCTTCAACTATCAAGCCTGATGTCAAGCCAAAGGAGTCTACTGCAGATGACTTGAGCCTCAAGGAGCAGGTAGCACTTCTAACCCGTAAATTAGATAAAATGACTTCAAAAATATGGCAGGTACAAAAGGCATTGGAAGGAATCTACCAGAGACAGGAAGAGTTCCTTCAAGCCTGCAGAAAAGGAAAAGACATCTGGAGACTCAAGGGAGACCAGATTCAGAACTCCAGAGAGGAGAAGAGATGACAACCCTGGCAGCTCTGGGAGATCAGATTATCAGAGGAGGGATGGTAGCTCTGGCAGATCAGACTACCAGAGGAGAGAGAGTAGTCCAGCCAGATCAGACTACAACCAGAGGAGGAGAGAGCCAAGTCCTAATCCCAGAGGAGACAATGCCTGCTACACATGCAACAAGACTGGTCATTACAGTTATGATTGTCCTCAACTTACTCCTAGGGAAAGAGAAGAGAAAAGGATCAAGAGAGATAGGAGATATGCAGACAAGAGAGCATTGCTGGCAGAAGCAGAGGAGGAGGATACTAGTTCAAGTTCTTCTTCTTCTTCTTCTGATTTCGGATCAGATGATGATGTGTGTCTTATGGCAGACATCACTGAGGTAAATGAAACTACCATATGCTTATCTAATTCCAAATATACTGAATCCTCTAATTCATCTGGTAACTCCAGAGAGTCTGATATGCAACAAATGCTATCAGATCTCCAAAATTGTGTCCAACTTTGTCAAAAACTTGAGAAAGAGAATGGTAGGCTCAGAGCTGAAGTTCAATCTCTCTCTCATGAGCATAAATCCACCAGAGAACTCATGAAAGATCATTCCAAAGAAGTCTCTGAATTTCAGGATAAGATCACAGAAAGAGATACTCTGGTAGATCAACTCATGAAAGAAAAGAACTCTCAAGAAGATGAGATCAATGAACTCAGAGCCAAATACCAGACTCTTATCAAGGGAAAATAAGTTGCTCACAACATAGAGGAGATACCCATGCCCAGAGAAGCTCCTAAGATACCATCTGTTGTATCTATCATATCAGAGTCTTCTCAGCGCATTAATGATAAGAGTGGTTTAGGATATCCTGGAATTACCACTAAAACTCATAAATACCTTTATAATAAAGACAAGTCTGTAAGAGCTGGTAAATTGGTAGAAATCTGGGATGATAAAGACTTAACTGGTAATGGTTACAAGGTGGTTCACAATCCTGATTGGAAAAGGAATCACTCTGTTAATCACATAACATATGGTCCAGCAGAGTTGACTGTCCTGGAAGAGAAGATCCTAGAGAATAAGAGTCAACAAGGGGAACTATTGAAGATTGATGGTCCTGTGAACAATGAGTCCCAAGGAGTAGAACTTAACTCAAATTGGAGGACCCCAGAGAAATTCTCAAAGGGAACCTAACCAGATTAGGGGATCTCAAAGGAAACACTCAAGAAGGGGGAATACCAATCAGAGTAAGAACTACCAGAGAAGGAACAATGTTCAACAGTACCAAGTACCCCAGAGACGATTTTCTCAGAGGAATCAATTCCAGAATAGGTATACTCAAAGGCACTATAACCACCAGAACAAGTCTACTTTTCAGAACCAGAGGTGGTCTTCCAGACCCATCTATAGAAAACCAACTGATCTGGGAAGTTATGACACCAGAGATGGTTCTTCTAGGATGTACCCTTACAACCAGACCTTTAAGACCATGTCTTTGAGGCAGGCCATTCCCAAGGCCAGATTTGAGAAAAGGTACACCAGACCTGTTTATAGGAAAGGTGTCCTTATCAGACCAGTAGCTCAATATGTCATTGCCAGAGGACATGTTCTGGTAGATAGATTTGGAAGGAAGATAAGATCTCCTCATCCAACAAGGGATGATCTTTATCTATGGATTCCTACAAAACCTGCAACTAACCAATCAGGACCCAGCACTAGTAGGGGACCTAATTGATTTCCCTGCAGGTAGATAAGAGCCCATTGGAGAAAGGACTTTCAAGCAACCATGTCTGGTACATTGATAGTGGATGTTCCAAGCACATGACCTTCCAGAAGGATAATCTCCAAGAATTCAAGCCATTAAATGGGCCAAGAGTGATGTTTGGTGATAACAACTATGGAATCACCAGAGGAGTTGGAAAATTGACCTTCAATGGAGTATCTGTAGATGAAATCTACTAAGTAGAAGGACTCAAGCATAATCTGCTTTCAGTATCCCAATTCTGTGACAGGGGATACTCAGTGAAGTTTTCTAGTGATTCTTGCACTGTTTTCTCTTCTGATTATAATGATATCTTACTAATAGGCTTGAGGAAGGGTAACATTTATCTTGCAGATTTTAGCAGTTGCCCAAGAAATGCTTGCCTGGTTGCAAAAGGATCTGCAGAGAACAGCTGGATTTGGCACAAGAGATTGTGTCATCTTAACTTCAAGACACTGAATAAGATTACCAGAAAAGGTCTCATTCGAGGTCTTCCTAATGAAGTGTTTAAGAAGGATCAGGTTTGTGGTTCCTGCCAGAAGGGTAAACAACCCAAGACTTCCTTTAAGGATGTCCAGAGCACAACCACAACCAGAGTACTTCAACTACTTCACATGGACCTGTTTGGACCTGTTTCTCCTCTTAGTTTCAGTGGAAGGAAGTACACCTTGGTGATAGTAGATGACTTTTCAAGATACACTTGGGTAGTGTTCTTGTTTAAGAAAAATGAAACTATCACTAAGCTGCCAGAATTCTTCAAGCAGATTCAGAATGAGCAGAATCAGAGCATAGTCAGAATCAGAAGTGACAAGGGGACAGAGTTTTTGAATTCACACATTGCAGATTACTGCAAGGACCATGGGATTTTTCATGAGACATCTGCTGCCAGAACACCTCAACAAAATGGAGTAGCAGAAAGGAGGAATAGAACTCTCAAAGAAGCTGCAAGAACACTTCTGGCAGAGTACAACACTCCTCAAAGGTTTTGGGCAGAGGCCATTAATACAGCTTGCTACACTCAGAACAGATGTCTAATTGCCCAGAGACATAATAAGACTCCCTATGAGGTATGGAAAGGTAAAACCCCATCTGTTTCATATTTTCATGTTTTTGGATGTAAGTGTTTCATCCATGACAATGGGAAATCTAAATTAAGAACTTTTGATGCCAAAGTGGCTGATGGAATATTTTTAGGATATTCTAGCACCAGTAAGGCTTTTAGAGTTTTTAATAAGAATTCACTTTGTGTGGAGGAAACACCTCATGTTGTTTTTGATGAGTCTGCTTTTGAGTGCAAGGTGGACTCTAAGTCCTTTGATGAGACCCAGAATCAGACTATTCCCAGAGTTATCAAAGTCAATCCACCTATTCTTGATTCAGATTCAGATTCAGATGATGACCCATCTCCTGGTTCTCTGAAGCAGAAGCCTTCACAAGGAGCAGAACCAGAAGTGGTTGGGACTCCTGTAGGGGGAAGCTCTTCTGCAGGTGGTGATAATCACCAAGATACTGCAGAAGATGATCACCCAGGCAAGACCACGGGAAGGAGGACCCTGGTTGATCACCCCAATGACCTGATCTTAGGAGATCCAACTAAGGGTGTCCAGACTAGGAGAACTCTTAACTTAGCTGCCTTATTCAGTTGCTATGTGTCCTTGATTGAGCCCAAGAACATCAAGGAGGCACTGAAAGATTCAAATTGGATTGTTGCTATGCAGGAGGAGTTGAATCAATTCACCAGACAGGATGTTTGGGAGCTGGTAAACAGACCAAGACATCAAAAGGTGATAGGCACTAACTGGGTTTTCAAGAATAAGAAAGATGAGAATGATGTCATTACTAGGAACAAGGCAAGGCTAGTGGCCCAGGGCTATTCTCAGTCTGAAGGAATAGACTATGATGAGACATTTGCTCCTGTTGCCAGACTAGAAGCCATCAGATTGTTCTTAGCATATGCTGCTCATATGAAGTTCAAAGTATACCAGATGGATGTGAAATCTGCCTTTCTTAATGGGATTCTCATTGAGGAAGTGTATGTGGAACAACCTCCTGGTTTTGAACAAGGTGACAAGGTGTTCAAGCTTAAGAAAGCTCTTTATGGGCTGAAGCAGGCACCCAGAGCATGGTATGACACTCTATCTCAGTTTCTTCTGGACAATGGTTTTTCTAAGGGTAAGATTGATAGGACCTTGTTTAGGAAAGAAGAAGGAAAGGACATCCTTCTGGTCCAAATATATGTTGATGACATTATATTTGGATCCCCTAACAAGAAGCTGTATGTGAAGTTTGGTGAGCTCATGCAGAGTCAATTTGAGATGTCCATGATGGGTGAAATGAATTACTTTTTAGGTTTGCAGGTAAAGCAATCAGAGAAGGGAATTTTCATAAATCAGGCAAAGTACATCAGAAACATGTTAGAGAAATTTGGAGTAGGATCTAGCAAAGCAGCCAAGATCCCTATGATGACAAATTTCAACATGGATCCAGATGAGTCTGGAGAGAGTGTGGACCAGACTCAGTACAGAGCACTTATTGGTTCTCTTCTGTACCTGACTGCAAGCAGACCAGATATTACTTTTGCTGTAGGAGTGTGTGCCAGATTTCAAGCAAACCCCAAGAAAAGTCATTTGGAAGCAACTAGGAAGATATTGAAATATCTTAAGGGAACAGTGAATTTAGGATTGTGGTATCCTGCAGATGACAACTTAGAATTGAGTGGTTATTCAGATTCAGACTATGGTGGATGCAGAATAGATAGAAAGTCTACAAGTGGAACATGCCAATTTTTAGGAAATAAATTGGTATCCTGGTTTTCTAAGAAGCAGACTTCAGTTGCTACATCAACAACAGAAGCAGAGTATATGGCTGCAGGGAGCTGTTGTTCACAACTACTCTAGATTAGTCAACAACTTAGGGACTACCAGATTAGAGCCAAGAATATTCCTATTTTCTGTGATAGTAATAGTGCATTTGCAATCACCCAGAATCCATTTCTTCATACCAGGTGTAAACATGTTGATATAAGGCATCATTTTATCAGAGATCATGTTGAGAAGGGAGATATAAGGATGGAAAAGATTGCAACAGAGAAGCAGAGAGCAGATATTTTAACTAAGCCTTTGGCTGAAACCAGATTCAAAGAGTTAGCTTTTGAGTTAGGATTGTTGGATGCAGAGACAGATTTATTTTAGGGGAAACATCAGAGAAGTATCCTTTATTTAAATCTTACTGCATATTCCTTGTTATTTAAACCTAACATACCTGCAGATTAGATATATCAGAGAAGTTATATCTCCAGATGAGGTGTGCACCATGTGACACTTGTCCTAGATGAGGTGCTGAGTCAGATTCCAGAAAAGGTCAAAGTTTTATCTGACCAGAACCAGATGAGGATATGTAACACCAGACTAGCTGTGGTATCATCTGGTTACAATATCAGGTGACAGGTATGCTTTTACTTCTCTGGCCTCTGATCATTGGGATACACTTTTCAAATTAGTAAATACACTCAAAACGTTTCAACTTCGGGCTGTATTTAAGACTAGGGTATAGGGCCTAGGCAATCATTTCACTTTTTCTCTTGACTGCCACATAACCCCTTTATGCCCAGTCCCAATGATCACGCCTACGCACCAGATTAAATCTGTATCTCGCCTATCATCGTGGCCATCAGATTTAATCGATGTGCAATATGTCAATCAATGCATAAATTGATTTTGTTCCCTAAATTAAATTTGCTATTACACGCGTTCACACTTCATTTATTAATCCAGCCACGGGTATTTCCTATTTAAACCAAATTTCTTTTCAATTTGTCTTTTCACGCTTCTATATTTTTCGAAACCCTAACTTCTCTCTGCAAAGTATTTCTCTCTCTCTCTCTCTCTCTCTCTCACAGCAATGGCACCCAAGTGCAATTTCGATCCAGACCATGTCTGCAAGAAACTCAAGACAGAAATGGTGGTGGACTTCTATTCCACTAAGAATCCGGCCGCTTTGGAGATTTTGGAGCTTCTCCGACGTTCTGGGCTGGAGGAGTTGATCTCAAAGGTTCCCAAGGATCTGCGTACCTTGGATGGATATGCTGCTCAGTTCCTTATCCGGATGAAGATCCATGAAGACCATATTTCATCCAAGATTGATTCAGAGGATGTTGTTTTCTCGAAGGCAGACTTCTGTAGTCTTTTTGGTAACCTTTCTGCGGAAGGTGTGGACCCACTGAAGTACAAAGAAGTAGAGGCGTTGGAATCCTTGAAGATGTTTGCCAGGAGTTCTTGCCAGAATATTACTAAGGGCTTCTTGGACAAGCATCTCAGGCAGAAGTATAAGGTCTTATTTGACATTGTTGTGAAGATTCTCATGTGTGAGAGCCATAGCACAGATGCCATCTTCATTGGCAGCCTCTGTGTTATGAGGGCCATTCTGGATGGTGCCCAATGTAACTGGGCTGAGTTCTTCTGGGGAGTGCTTAGGAAGAACAAGGTGAAAGTCCAGAAGAAAGAATGCCCCCAGTTGCCAGAAGAGCAACAATTTGTGTTCAATGCTAATGTATCATTGGGCACAAAACTCACCCTAATTCTGGATTCGATCCTTCCAGAGAAGAAATGGAGACAATCCTGGTGTAAGGGCTTTCATAAGTCCAAGATTATGTTCTCCAAGGATGGTCCCCTTCATGGCCATCCTGATTCTGATGGTGAGCAAGCCATCCCTGCTCCTCCCCTTCAAGCCATTCCCTCACCTGCTAAGGGGCAGAAGCAGCAGAAGAAGCAGCAGAGTTCGAAGCAGGCTGCTGGAGCAACTGGTTCCTCAACCATTGCATTTTCTGGTTCCTCAGAGGAGGACCAGATTCCCCTTCTTGCCGTGCTTAAGAAGAAGGGTGATGATGATAAAGCTGTTAAGAAGGCTGGAGCAGCCAAGAGGAAGAGGCCAGAGGAGGCCAAGAAAGGCTCTGCTAAGAAGCATAGAACTAGCAGGAAGGCCAAGAAAACCCTTCTGGTGGATGAGCCATCAGAGGAAGAAGAGGAAGAAGAAGTTGAGCCTCTTAAGAAGAAATCCAAGGCCAAGAGAGCCATTCTTCAAGAGTCAGACTCTGGCTCTGATCTTGGAGAAGCCTTGGAGAAGGCTATTGATGAAGCTTCTCTGATGATGGAGGATGTCTCTGCTCCAGAGCATGTTGTACCTGCTGATGTTGACTCAGCAGAGGTAAACCCTTCCATTCCTTCTTCTACCCCTATTAATCTTGTTACCCCCACTACTTCCCCTCCAGACACCCAAACTCAACCCTTATCCTCTGCTCCTGGTGTTCCTATATTCACATCAGAGCAGACTTTACCAGATACCCCCATATATACTACCTCAACTATTCCTACCCAAACACCTTCTCCCCCAAATTCCCAAACACATCTTCCCACAAACCCCTCTCCCCCAGTTTCTGTACCAGAGGTGCCATCAACCTCTTCTGGTGCAGAAATTCCCCTTCCAAACACTTCCACTTCACAAACTCCCATCCCATCTTCTGTACCAGAGATCCCATCCTCTTCTGGTGCAGAGCAACCCATCCCCTCCACTTCTACCTCACAAAATCCTACCCCTCCCCAAACCCATACAGACCAAGACCCAACCATTTCTATGGCTCTGGGATTCGTTGCCCCTCCCCCTTCTCCCACCTGTTTAACAAGCGATGATAGTGAAGATGAGGAAGCTTCACTTGAGCCTTCTAACTTAGCACCTTCCTCCTCTGCCTCTGGGCCCAAACCCTTCACTTTCTCATCTGTAGAAATGGGTCCCATTAGGCAGAGTATGAGTGTAAGTGCTCAGCTCTGGCTAAGAGAGCATTTCCCAGTTCTTCTGGAGCACTTACCACTTTTGGCAGAATTGACTGATGCCAAAGTCTGGAGCAAGGCCAGACTGGAGGATGTGAAGGACCTTATGATACTGTTGGAAGAGATGTCCCCCTCCACATTCACTGCCTGGGAGATTGAGCTCAAGCAGAAGCTTAACATTCAGAACCCAGCAGAGCTGGAAACCCCTAGTGCAGCTAAAGTCTTGATTTGCACCCTGCTCATTCAGAGAGGGGTAATGCTCACTCCAGAGGGCCCCACTTATAAGTTTGGACCTCACTTTGTCTTCCCTCCGGAGCTCTACTCTAATGAGGAAGATTTTGACTTGACTCCTGCTGTGCTCCAGAAGATGAAGACTTTCTTCAACGAGCAGATCATGCAGATTGGGCGCTTTTCCAAAGCAATTCAACACATGGCCCCTGCTATGATAGAGCATCAGATCAGGCAAGATAGGAGGATCTTCCTGAAGCAGATCAAGTCTACTCTGGCTGAGGTTAAAGCTTCTTTCAAGGCCAATGACCTCTTTGTCAAGCTGGATGTCATGCACAGCTAGAAGCAGCTCCAGGAGCACGTGCTGGAACAGATGAGGCCAGTCTCTGTGCTGAAGGTTGAGATTGCCAGCCAGATGATCCAAACTGCCAAGCTGAAGGATTCCCTCCAGGAGATGTTGGAGAAGCAGGAGAGGCTTGTTGCTGAATCTAAAGCCTACCTGGAGGAGGCAAAGCAGCTTCGTGATCTTCACTCTTCCTCCAACACTGCCTTGCCTGATCTTATAAGGCAGGTAGTGGAGCCCCTCCTTGATGAAGTTAAAAAGGGGGAAGAGAAGGCCAGAACTGATCTGGCGAAGACCACCAATGAAACTCTATTCAGCCATGGAGCGCGCCTGGATCTGCTAGAGAACACATTGGCCCAAGCAGAGCTGCAGAAGAAGAAGAAGAAAGAGGAGCTCAAATCTCTTACTATGGCTAAGCAGCTTGCTGCAAAAGAAGAGTCAGAAGCAGAATAGGACCCTATCTCTATCTCTGGACCTGCCAAGAAAAAGATCAGAAAAGTCAAGAAAAGCTTCCTAGAAGAAGTTGTGGAGGAAGCAGAAAAGAGATATAAGGAAGAGACTCCAGAGGAGAAGCAAGCCAGGATTAGAAAGAACATAGATGAAGAGCAGAGGCTCAGATATGTTAGGAGGCATAGCAAGAAGGCCAGAGAAGCTGGTGTTCCTTCTGGTGCCAGTGGTTCAAGCCAGAAGAAGAAGGCTCCTGTTGAAGTGATGAACATCTTGCCTCTCAGGACAGAAGGGTCCTTTGACTCAACTGTGCCTGTGCCTCTGATAGAAAAGTGGAGAGAAGCCAAGACTCTCTGGTTCATTCAACACTATATCCAGAGGCCACCACCAGAGGATGAGGCACTTATCAACAGAACCTTCCATTCATGGATGAAGAGTTTTGATGCAGAGCTCTACAAGCAGCTGATGGATTCAACAATAGAGTTCAACCTGGAGGTCACAACCCCTGAGTTTCATTATCTCAACACTCCCATGATAGGGGACCAGGTTGATTGACTTGAGTTGAAGAAATTGTTCAAGACTAAGGTGTTGGTGAATTTCACCCCAACATCCTCTGCAGAGTTGAAGGCCGTTCAAGACAGGTTTCTTGACTGGTTCCTGGTGCCCAAGGATAATAGAAGATATGCTTAGAATAGGACCTTGAGCTTCAATGTATCTTGTAATCATTTTGTCCTTATTATTAATGAAAGTATCATATCTTCTCTGTTCAAAAGACAACCTCTTGTTGTCTTAATTGTTTGCCTGATAAGATCTATTCTAAGGTCTTATCCTTTACTGTTTTCTTGCTTAAATCTACTTTTTGATCAGTTCTGGTAGTGTTTTAACTCCATCAAAAAGGGGGAAATTGTTAGGATAAAAGTTGTTAGTTTTGATGAGTTAAAACAAACCAGAAGATGTAATAGGACCATCTGGACCTGTTAGCCAGATGATGGTTTAGATTAGGACTTAGTCTAGGGGGAACTGCCAGAAGACTTCACCAGAAGAGTCACCAGAAGACCCCACCAGAGGACTTCACCAGAGGACTCCACCAGAAGACTTCACCAGATGAGATCTGACCAGAGGCAGAGGACCTTTCCCAGACCAGACGAGTCCGGACCAGATGACTCTGGTAGAACAAAAGATGCTCAGTTTGATCCCCTGTTTCTACTGAGTATTCTGGTTGTTCACCAGATTAGGACCAGAAGACACCGAGGTTGCCTGGTGTCTGGTCTTGCCTTCTCTGGAGAGAATCAGAGTTAGGCAGAGGAAGCTATTGACCGTTGGAGATTCAAATCAAGTCAACAAGATCAGGATTGTAAAGTATATGAAGATAATCAATCCAAGGATCCCACCAACCCAATCAATCAATTAGGGAATTGATTGATTGAGGCTTCCTTAAATAGAGGATCTGATTGGATTAGCCCTCCAACGGCTATTTCCTAATCCCCTCTATAAATACAAGAGTGCAGTTCAAGAAAAAGCTCTAGAGAGACTCCATACGCGCATAAGTCCATCCAAGCTTTTGATATTCACTCTTAGCACTCTTATTGTTCATAATATATATCTACTCTTAAGGAGTTGTTGAAACCTCAACCTGTTCATCTACCAGATAAGGTTGGAGGCTGTTGATCTTTAGATTGAAGTTAAATCTAAAGAGTTTGTAAGAAGGAACTGGTACTTCCCAATTCCAGTGAGTAAGTATGTGAGTTGGTTGTTAGTGAGACCCCTTGGATAAAAGGGAGAGTGGACGTAGGATATTCAGATCCGAACCACTATATATCCGGTGTTATTTACTGCTTTCATTTACTTATTTTCTTATTGGTTTTTGTGCTCTTGTGAAAGAATTTGTTAAGACATTTAACTTAAGCTTCCACAATTAATCTAACTAGTGGGACCAACAAGTGGTATCAGAGCAGTGTGTCCAACGACCACTGCTTTGAAAAGCTTTTGGTGGTCACCGGGCAGATCCATTGCTCTTTAGTACTTTTGTTCAAGTTCTTGTTATTTCCCTAATTTTATAAAAAATGTCTGCAAAATCTTCTTACAAGAGCCGTAAGCTTCCAGAATTCTCTTTCGAGGATTACAACCACTGGAGCTTCATGATGAGCAATCATCTTGGAGCTATTCACCACCGCATGTTAGATGTGGTAGAAAGTGGACCCATTCAATTTTACTGGACTCCTATTGATAGTGGCAGGTCAGAGTCCAGGGAAGAAACTAGTGAAGCTGCCCAGAAAGCTGCAGAGGATAGAGTCCCCAGGCAAAGAATCCTCAAGAAGAAAGATGAGCTTGACAACGATGAAAGAAAGCTCTACAACTTGGACCAGGTGGCAAGAACAGAGATCATCAACACACTTACTAAAGAGGTGATTGAAAAGGTCAGAACGTGTGCCACTGCCAAGGAGATGTGGGACAAACTTGCACTTCTCTGTGAGGGAACAAAGAAGATTAAAGACAATAAGCTCCAAGCTGTTCAACATTCGTTTGACACTTTCAAGATGAAACCAGACGAGACCATTGACCAGCTGGATATGCGTCTCACCAACCTCCTGAACAAGGCTAGTGCCTTAGGTAAGACCTACTCTGAAAAAGAAATTAATAGTAAAATCTTGCATTCACTAACCAGCAGGTGGAGAATTAAAGTCACTGTGATCAAGGACAACAAGGATCTCAACACTCTGGATCATCATCTTCTGTTGTCTGATCTTAAAGCTTATGAGTATGATCTTCAAGAGGAGGATCAAACAGAAGAGATTTCCTCTTCTGGTCAGAAAGGTGTTGCATTCTCTTCAACTATCAAGCCTGATGTCAAGCCAAAGGAGTCTACTGCAGATGACTTGAGCCTCAAGGAGCAGGTAGCACTTCTAACCCGTAAATTAGATAAAATGACTTCAAAAATATGGCAGGTACAAAAGGCATTGGAAGGAATCTACCAGAGACAGGAAGAGTTCCTTCAAGCCTGCAGAAAAGGAAAAGACATCTGGAGACTCAAGGGAGACCAGATTCAGAACTCCAGAGAGGAGAAGAGATGACAACCCTGGCAGCTCTGGGAGATCAGATTATCAGAGGAGGGATGGTAGCTCTGGCAGATCAGACTACCAGAGGAGAGAGAGTAGTCCAGCCAGATCAGACTACAACCAGAGGAGGAGAGAGCCAAGTCCTAATCCCAGAGGAGACAATGCCTGCTACACATGCAACAAGACTGGTCATTACAGTTATGATTGTCCTCAACTTACTCCTAGGGAAAGAGAAGAGAAAAGGATCAAGAGAGATAGGAGATATGCAGACAAGAGAGCATTGCTGGCAGAAGCAGAGGAGGAGGATACTAGTTCAAGTTCTTCTTCTTCTTCTTCTGATTTCGGATCAGATGATGATGTGTGTCTTATGGCAGACATCACTGAGGTAAATGAAACTACCATATGCTTATCTAATTCCAAATATACTGAATCCTCTAATTCATCTGGTAACTCCAGAGAGTCTGATATGCAACAAATGCTATCAGATCTCCAAAATTGTGTCCAACTTTGTCAAAAACTTGAGAAAGAGAATGGTAGGCTCAGAGCTGAAGTTCAATCTCTCTCTCATGAGCATAAATCCACCAGAGAACTCATGAAAGATCATTCCAAAGAAGTCTCTGAATTTCAGGATAAGATCACAGAAAGAGATACTCTGGTAGATCAACTCATGAAAGAAAAGAACTCTCAAGAAGATGAGATCAATGAACTCAGAGCCAAATACCAGACTCTTATCAAGGGAAAATAAGTTGCTCACAACATAGAGGAGATACCCATGCCCAGAGAAGCTCCTAAGATACCATCTGTTGTATCTATCATATCAGAGTCTTCTCAGCGCATTAATGATAAGAGTGGTTTAGGATATCCTGGAATTACCACTAAAACTCATAAATACCTTTATAATAAAGACAAGTCTGTAAGAGCTGGTAAATTGGTAGAAATCTGGGATGATAAAGACTTAACTGGTAATGGTTACAAGGTGGTTCACAATCCTGATTGGAAAAGGAATCACTCTGTTAATCACATAACATATGGTCCAGCAGAGTTGACTGTCCTGGAAGAGAAGATCCTAGAGAATAAGAGTCAACAAGGGGAACTATTGAAGATTGATGGTCCTGTGAACAATGAGTCCCAAGGAGTAGAACTTAACTCAAATTGGAGGACCCCAGAGAAATTCTCAAAGGGAACCTAACCAGATTAGGGGATCTCAAAGGAAACACTCAAGAAGGGGGAATACCAATCAGAGTAAGAACTACCAGAGAAGGAACAATGTTCAACAGCACCAAGTACCCCAGAGACGATTTTCTCAGAGGAATCAATTCCAGAATAGGTATACTCAAAGGCACTATAACCACCAGAACAAGTCTACTTTTCAGAACCAGAGGTGGTCTTCCAGACCCATCTATAGAAAACCAACTGATCTGGGAAGTTATGACACCAGAGATGGTTCTTCTAGGATGTACCCTTACAACCAGACCTTTAAGACCATGTCTTTGAGGCAGGCCATTCCCAAGGCCAGATTTGAGAAAAGGTACACCAGACCTGTTTATAGGAAAGGTGTCCTTATCAGACCAGTAGCTCAATATGTCATTGCCAGAGGACATGTTCTGGTAGATAGATTTGGAAGGAAGATAAGATCTCCTCATCCAACAAGGGATGATCTTTATCTATGGATTCCTACAAAACCTGCAACTAACCAATCAGGACCCAGCACTAGTAGGGGACCTAATTGATTTCCCTGCAGGTAGATAAGAGCCCATTGGAGAAAGGACTTTCAAGCAACCATGTCTGGTACATTGATAGTGGATGTTCCAAGCACATGACCTTCCAGAAGGATAATCTCCAAGAATTCAAGCCATTAAATGGGCCAAGAGTGATGTTTGGTGATAACAACTATGGAATCACCAGAGGAGTTGGAAAATTGACCTTCAATGGAGTATCTGTAGATGAAATCTACTAAGTAGAAGGACTCAAGCATAATCTGCTTTCAGTATCCCAATTCTGTGACAGGGGATACTCAGTGAAGTTTTCTAGTGATTCTTGCACTGTTTTCTCTTCTGATTATAATGATATCTTACTAATAGGCTTGAGGAAGGGTAACATTTATCTTGCAGATTTTAGCAGTTGCCCAAGAAATGCTTGCCTGGTTGCAAAAGGATCTGCAGAGAACAGCTGGATTTGGCACAAGAGATTGTGTCATCTTAACTTCAAGACACTGAATAAGATTACCAGAAAAGGTCTCATTCGAGGTCTTCCTAATGAAGTGTTTAAGAAGGATCAGGTTTGTGGTTCCTGCCAGAAGGGTAAACAACCCAAGACTTCCTTTAAGGATGTCCAGAGCACAACCACAACCAGAGTACTTCAACTACTTCACATGGACCTGTTTGGACCTGTTTCTCCTCTTAGTTTCAGTGGAAGGAAGTACACCTTGGTGATAGTAGATGACTTTTCAAGATACACTTGGGTAGTGTTCTTGTTTAAGAAAAATGAAACTATCACTAAGCTGCCAGAATTCTTCAAGCAGATTCAGAATGAGCAGAATCAGAGCATAGTCAGAATCAGAAGTGACAAGGGGACAGAGTTTTTGAATTCACACATTGCAGATTACTGCAAGGACCATGGGATTTTTCATGAGACATCTGCTGCCAGAACACCTCAACAAAATGGAGTAGCAGAAAGGAGGAATAGAACTCTCAAAGAAGCTGCAAGAACACTTCTGGCAGAGTACAACACTCCTCAAAGGTTTTGGGCAGAGGCCATTAATACAGCTTGCTACACTCAGAACAGATGTCTAATTGCCCAGAGACATAATAAGACTCCCTATGAGGTATGGAAAGGTAAAACCCCATCTGTTTCATATTTTCATGTTTTTGGATGTAAGTGTTTCATCCATGACAATGGGAAATCTAAATTAAGAACTTTTGATGCCAAAGTGGCTGATGGAATATTTTTAGGATATTCTAGCACCAGTAAGGCTTTTAGAGTTTTTAATAAGAATTCACTTTGTGTGGAGGAAACACCTCATGTTGTTTTTGATGAGTCTGCTTTTGAGTGCAAGGTGGACTCTAAGTCCTTTGATGAGACCCAGAATCAGACTATTCCCAGAGTTATCAAAGTCAATCCACCTATTCTTGATTCAGATTCAGATTCAGATGATGACCCATCTCCTGGTTCTCTGAAGCAGAAGCCTTCACAAGGAGCAGAACCAGAAGTGGTTGGGACTCCTGTAGGGGGAAGCTCTTCTGCAGGTGGTGATAATCACCAAGATACTGCAGAAGATGATCACCCAGGCAAGACCACGGGAAGGAGGACCCTGGTTGATCACCCCAATGACCTGATCTTAGGAGATCCAACTAAGGGTGTCCAGACTAGGAGAACTCTTAACTTAGCTGCCTTATTCAGTTGCTATGTGTCCTTGATTGAGCCCAAGAACATCAAGGAGGCACTGAAAGATTCAAATTGGATTGTTGCTATGCAGGAGGAGTTGAATCAATTCACCAGACAGGATGTTTGGGAGCTGGTAAACAGACCAAGACATCAAAAGGTGATAGGCACTAACTGGGTTTTCAAGAATAAGAAAGATGAGAATGATGTCATTACTAGGAACAAGGCAAGGCTAGTGGCCCAGGGCTATTCTCAGTCTGAAGGAATAGACTATGATGAGACATTTGCTCCTGTTGCCAGACTAGAAGCCATCAGATTGTTCTTAGCATATGCTGCTCATATGAAGTTCAAAGTATACCAGATGGATGTGAAATCTGCCTTTCTTAATGGGATTCTCATTGAGGAAGTGTATGTGGAACAACCTCCTGGTTTTGAACAAGGTGACAAGGTGTTCAAGCTTAAGAAAGCTCTTTATGGGCTGAAGCAGGCACCCAGAGCATGGTATGACACTCTATCTCAGTTTCTTCTGGACAATGGTTTTTCTAAGGGTAAGATTGATAGGACCTTGTTTAGGAAAGAAGAAGGAAAGGACATCCTTCTGGTCCAAATATATGTTGATGACATTATATTTGGATCCCCTAACAAGAAGCTGTATGTGAAGTTTGGTGAGCTTATGCAGAGTCAATTTGAGATGTCCATGATGGGTGAAATGAATTACTTTTTAGGTTTGCAGGTAAAGCAATCAGAGAAGGGAATTTTCATAAATCAGGCAAAGTACATCAGAAACATGTTAGAGAAATTTGGAGTAGGATCTAGCAAAGCAGCCAAGATCCCTATGATGACAAATTTCAACATGGATCCAGATGAGTCTGGAGAGAGTGTGGACCAGACTCAGTACAGAGCACTTATTGGTTCTCTTCTGTACCTGACTGCAAGCAGACCAGATATTACTTTTGCTGTAGGAGTGTGTGCCAGATTTCAAGCAAACCCCAAGAAAAGTCATTTGGAAGCAGCTAGGAAGATATTGAAATATCTTAAGGGAACAGTGAATTTAGGATTGTGGTATCCTGCAGATGACAACTTAGAATTGAGTGGTTATTCAGATTCAGACTATGGTGGATGCAGAATAGATAGAAAGTCTACAAGTGGAACATGCCAATTTTTAGGAAATAAATTGGTATCCTGGTTTTCTAAGAAGCAGACTTCAGTTGCTACATCAACAACAGAAGCAGAGTATATGGCTGCAGGGAGCTGTTGTTCACAACTACTCTAGATTAGTCAACAACTTAGGGACTACCAGATTAGAGCCAAGAATATTCCTATTTTCTGTGATAGTAATAGTGCATTTGCAATCACCCAGAATCCATTTCTTCATACCAGGTGTAAACATGTTGATATAAGGCATCATTTTATCAGAGATCATGTTGAGAAGGGAGATATAAGGATGGAAAAGATTGCAACAGAGAAGCAGAGAGCAGATATTTTAACTAAGCCTTTGGCTGAAACCAGATTCAAAGAGTTAGCTTTTGAGTTAGGATTGTTGGATGCAGAGACAGATTTATTTTAGGGGAAACATCAGAGAAGTATCCTTTATTTAAATCTTACTGCATATTCCTTGTTATTTAAACCTAACATACCTGCAGATTAGATATATCAGAGAAGTTATATCTCCAGATGAGGTGTGCACCATGTGACACTTGTCCTAGATGAGGTGCTGAGTCAGATTCCAGAAAAGGTCAAAGTTTTATCTGACCAGAACCAGATGAGGATATGTAACACCAGACTAGCTGTGGTATCATCTGGTTACAATATCAGGTGACGGGTATGCTTTTACTTCTCTGGCCTCTGATCATTGGGATACACTTTTCAAATTAGTAAATACACTCAAAACGTTTCAACTTCGGGCTGTATTTAAGACTAGGGTATAGGGCCTAGGCAATCATTTCACTTTTTCTCTTGACTGCCACATAACCCCTTTATGCCCAGTCCCAATGATCACGCCTACGCACCAGATTAAATCTGTATCTCGCCTATCATCGTGGCCATCAGATTTAATCGATGTGCAATATGTCAATCAATGCATAAATTGATTTTGTTCCCTAAATTAAATTTGCTATTACACGCGTTCACACTTCATTTATTAATCCAGCCACGGGTATTTCCTATTTAAACCAAATTTCTTTTCAATTTGTCTTTTCACGCTTCTATATTTTTCGAAACCCTAACTTCTCTCTGCAAAGTATCTCTCTCTCTCTCTCTCTCTCTCTCTCACAGCAATGGCACCCAAGTGCAATTTCGATCCAGACCATGTCTGCAAGAAACTCAAGACAGAAATGGTGGTGGACTTCTATTCCACTAAGAATCCGTCCGCTTTGGAGATTTTGGAGCTTCTCCGACGTTCTGGGCTGGAGGAGTTGATCTCAAAGGTTCCCAAGGATCTGCGTACCTTGGATGGATATGCTGCTCAGTTCCTTATCCGGATGAAGATCCATGAAGACCATATTTCATCCAAGATTGATTCAGAGGATGTTGTTTTCTCGAAGGCAGACTTCTGTAGTCTTTTTGGTAACCTTTCTGCGGAAGGTGTGGACCCACTGAAGTACAAAGAAGTAGAGGCGTTGGAATCCTTGAAGATGTTTGCCAGGAGTTCTTGCCAGAATATTACTAAGGGCTTCTTGGACAAGCATCTCAGGCAGAAGTATAAGGTCTTATTTGACATTGTTGTGAAGATTCTCATGTGTGAGAGCCATAGCATAGATGCCATCTTCATTGGCAGCCTCTGTGTTATGAGGGCCATTCTGGATGGTGCCCAATGTAACTGGGCTGAGTTCTTCTGGGGAGTGCTTAGGAAGAACAAGGTGAAAGTCCAGAAGAAAGAATGCCCCCAGTTGTCAGAAGAGCAACAATTTGTGTTCAATGCTAATGTATCATTGGGCACAAAACTCACCCTAATTCTGGATTCGATCCTTCCAGAGAAGAAATGGAGACAATCCTGGTGTAAGGGCTTTCATAAGTCCAAGATTATGTTCTCCAAGGATGGTCCCCTTCATGGCCATCCTGATTCTGATGGTGAGCAAGCCATCCCTGCTCCTCCCCTTCAAGCCATTCCCTCACCTGCTAAGGGGCAGAAGCAGCAGAAGAAGCAGCAGAGTTCGAAGCAGGCTGCTGGAGCAACTGGTTCCTCAACCATTGCATTTTCTGGTTCCTCAGAGGAGGACCAGATTCCCCTTCTTGCCGTGCTTAAGAAGAAGGGTGATGATGATAAAGCTGTTAAGAAGGCTGGAGCAGCCAAGAGGAAGAGGCCAGAGGAGGCCAAGAAAGGCTCTGCTAAGAAGCATAGAACTAGCAGGAAGGCCAAGAAAACCCTTCTGGTGGATGAGCCATCAGAGGAAGAAGAGGAAGAAGAAGTTGAGCCTCTTAAGAAGAAATCCAAGGCCAAGAGAGCCATTCTTCAAGAGTCAGACTCTGGCTCTGATCTTGGAGAAGCCTTGGAGAAGGCTATTGATGAAGCTTCTCTGATGATGGAGGATGTCTCTGCTCCAGAGCATGTTGTACCTGCTGATGTTGACTCAGCAGAGGTAAACCCTTCCATTCCTTCTTCTACCCCTATTAATCTTGTTACCCCCACTACTTCCCCTCCAGACACCCAAACTCAACCCTTATCCTCTGCTCCTGGTGTTCCTATATTCACATCAGAGCAGACTTTACCAGATACCCCCATATATACTACCTCAACTATTCCTACCCAAACACCTTCTCCCCCAAATTCCCAAACACATCTTCCCACAAACCCCTCTCCCCCAGTTTCTGTACCAGAGGTGCCATCAACCTCTTCTGGTGCAGAAATTCCCCTTCCAAACACTTCCACTTCACAAACTCCCATCCCATCTTCTGTACCAGAGATCCCATCCTCTTCTGGTGCAGAGCAACCCATCCCCTCCACTTCTACCTCACAAAATCCTACCCCTCCCCAAACCCATACAGACCAAGACCCAACCATTTCTATGGCTCTGGGATTCGTTGCCCCTCCCCCTTCTCCCACCTGTTTAACAAGCGATGATAGTGAAGATGAGGAAGCTTCACTTGAGCCTTCTAACTTAGCACCTTCCTCCTCTGCCTCTGGGCCCAAACCCTTCACTTTCTCATCTGTAGAAATGGGTCCCATTAGGCAGAGTATGAGTGTAAGTGCTCAGCTCTGGCTAAGAGAGCATTTCCCAGTTCTTCTGGAGCACTTACCACTTTTGGCAGAATTGACTGATGCCAAAGTCTGGAGCAAGGCCAGACTGGAGGATGTGAAGGACCTTATGATACTGTTGGAAGAGATGTCCCCCTCCACATTCACTGCCTGGGAGATTGAGCTCAAGCAGAAGCTTAACATTCAGAACCCAGCAGAGCTGGAAACCCCTAGTGCAGCTAAAGTCTTGATTTGCACCCTGCTCATTCAGAGAGGGGTAATGCTCACTCCAGAGGGCCCCACTTATAAGTTTGGACCTCACTTTGTCTTCCCTCCGGAGCTCTACTCTAATGAGGAAGATTTTGACTTGACTCCTGCTGTGCTCCAGAAGATGAAGACTTTCTTCAACGAGCAGATCATGCAGATTGGGCGCTTTTCCAAAGCAATTCAACACATGGCCCCTGCTATGATAGAGCATCAGATCAGGCAAGATAGGAGGATCTTCCTGAAGCAGATCAAGTCTACTCTGGCTGAGGTTAAAGCTTCTTTCAAGGCCAATGACCTCTTTGTCAAGCTGGATGTCATGCACAGCTAGAAGCAGCTCCAGGAGCACGTGCTGGAACAGATGAGGCCAGTCTCTGTGCTGAAGGTTGAGATTGCCAGCCAGATGATCCAAACTGCCAAGCTGAAGGATTCCCTCCAGGAGATGTTGGAGAAGCAGGAGAGGCTTGTTGCTGAATCTAAAGCCTACCTGGAGGAGGCAAAGCAGCTTCGTGATCTTCACTCTTCCTCCAACACTGCCTTGCCTGATCTTATAAGGCAGGTAGTGGAGCCCCTCCTTGATGAAGTTAAAAAGGGGGAAGAGAAGGCCAGAACTGATCTGGCGAAGACCACCAATGAAACTCTATTCAGCCATGGAGCGCGCCTGGATCTGCTAGAGAACACATTGGCCCAAGCAGAGCTGCAGAAGAAGAAGAAGAAAGAGGAGCTCAAATCTCTTACTATGGCTAAGCAGCTTGCTGCAAAAGAAGAGTCAGAAGCAGAATAGGACCCTATCTCTATCTCTGGACCTGCCAAGAAAAAGATCAGAAAAGTCAAGAAAAGCTTCCTAGAAGAAGTTGTGGAGGAAGCAGAAAAGAGATATAAGGAAGAGACTCCAGAGGAGAAGCAAGCCAGGATTAGAAAGAACATAGATGAAGAGCAGAGGCTCAGATATGTTAGGAGGCATAGCAAGAAGGCCAGAGAAGCTGGTGTTCCTTCTGGTGCCAGTGGTTCAAGCCAGAAGAAGAAGGCTCCTGTTGAAGTGATGAACATCTTGCCTCTCAGGACAGAAGGGTCCTTTGACTCAACTGTGCCTGTGCCTCTGATAGAAAAGTGGAGAGAAGCCAAGACTCTCTGGTTCATTCAACACTATATCCAGAGGCCACCACCAGAGGATGAGGCACTTATCAACAGAACCTTCCATTCATGGATGAAGAGTTTTGATGCAGAGCTCTACAAGCAGCTGATGGATTCAACAATAGAGTTCAACCTGGAGGTCACAACCCCTGAGTTTCATTATCTCAACACTCCCATGATAGGGGACCAGGTTGATTGACTTGAGTTGAAGAAATTGTTCAAGACTAAGGTGTTGGTGAATTTCACCCCAACATCCTCTGCAGAGTTGAAGGCCGTTCAAGACAGGTTTCTTGACTGGTTCCTGGTGCCCAAGGATAATAGAAGATATGCTTAGAATAGGACCTTGAGCTTCAATGTATCTTGTAATCATTTTGTCCTTATTATTAATGAAAGTATCATATCTTCTCTGTTCAAAAGACAACCTCTTGTTGTCTTAATTGTTTGCCTGATAAGATCTATTCTAAGGTCTTATCCTTTACTGTTTTCTTGCTTAAATCTACTTTTTGATCAGTTCTGGTAGTGTTTTAACTCCATCAAAAAGGGGGAAATTGTTAGGATAAAAGTTGTTAGTTTTGATGAGTTAAAACAAACCAGAAGATGTAATAGGACCATCTGGACCTGTTAGCCAGATGATGGTTTAGATTAGGACTTAGTCTAGGGGGAACTGCCAGAAGACTTCACCAGAAGAGTCACCAGAAGACCCCACCAGAGGACTTCACCAGAGGACTCCACCAGAAGACTTCACCAGATGAGATCTGACCAGAGGCAGAGGACCTTTCCCAGACCAGACGAGTCCGGACCAGATGACTCTGGTAGAACAAAAGATGCTCAGTTTGATCCCCTGTTTCTACTGCGTATTCTGGTTGTTCACCAGATTAGGACCAGAAGACACCGAGGTTGCCTGGTGTCTGGTCTTGCCTTCTCTGGAGAGAATCAGAGTTAGGCAGAGGAAGCTATTGACCGTTGGAGATTCAAATCAAGTCAACAAGATCAGGATTGTAAAGTATATGAAGATAATCAATCCAAGGATCCCACCAACCCAATCAATCAATTAGGGAATTGATTGATTGAGGCTTCCTTAAATAGAGGATCTGATTGGATTAGCCCTCCAACGGCTATTTCCTAATCCCCTCTATAAATACAAGAGTGCAGTTCAAGAAAAAGCTCTAGAGAGACTCCATACGCGCATAAGTCCATCCAAGCTTTTGATATTCACTCTTAGCACTCTTATTGTTCATAATATATATCTACTCTTAAGGAGTTGTTGAAACCTCAACCTGTTCATCTACCAGATAAGGTTGGAGGCTGTTGATCTTTAGATTGAAGTTAAATCTAAAGAGTTTGTAAGAAGGAACTGGTACTTCCCAATTCCAGTGAGTAAGTATGTGAGTTGGTTGTTAGTGAGACCCCTTGGATAAAAGGGAGAGTGGACGTAGGATATTCAGATCCGAACCACTATATATCCGGTGTTATTTACTGCTTTCATTTACTTATTTTCTTATTGGTTTTTGTGCTCTTGTGAAAGAATTTGTTAAGACATTTAACTTAAGCTTCCACAATTAATCTAACTAGTGGGACCAACAAGTGGTATCAGAGCAGTGTGTCCAACGACCACTGCTTTGAAAAGCTTTTGGTGGTCACCGGGCAGATCCATTGCTCTTTAGTACTTTTGTTCAAGTTCTTGTTATTTCCCTAATTTTATAAAAAATGTCTGCAAAATCTTCTTACAAGAGCCGTAAGCTTCCAGAATTCTCTTTCGAGGATTACAACCACTGGAGCTTCATGATGAGCAATCATCTTGGAGCTATTCACCACCGCATGTTAGATGTGGTAGAAAGTGGACCCATTCAATTTTACTGGACTCCTATTGATAGTGGCAGGTCAGAGTCCAGGGAAGAAACTAGTGAAGCTGCCCAGAAAGCTGCAGAGGATAGAGTCCCCAGGCAAAGAATCCTCAAGAAGAAAGATGAGCTTGACAACGATGAAAGAAAGCTCTACAACTTGGACCAGGTGGCAAGAACAGAGATCATCAACACACTTACTAAAGAGGTGATTGAAAAGGTCAGAACGTGTGCCACTGCCAAGGAGATGTGGGACAAACTTGCACTTCTCTGTGAGGGAACAAAGAAGATTAAAGACAATAAGCTCCAAGCTGTTCAACATTCGTTTGACACTTTCAAGATGAAACCAGACGAGACCATTGACCAGCTGGATATGCGTCTCACCAACCTCCTGAACAAGGCTAGTGCCTTAGGTAAGACCTACTCTGAAAAAGAAATTAATAGTAAAATCTTGCATTCACTAACCAGCAGGTGGAGAATTAAAGTCACTGTGATCAAGGACAACAAGGATCTCAACACTCTGGATCATCATCTTCTGTTGTCTGATCTTAAAGCTTATGAGTATGATCTTCAAGAGGAGGATCAAACAGAAGAGATTTCCTCTTCTGGTCAGAAAGGTGTTGCATTCTCTTCAACTATCAAGCCTGATGTCAAGCCAAAGGAGTCTACTGCAGATGACTTGAGCCTCAAGGAGCAGGTAGCACTTCTAACCCGTAAATTAGATAAAATGACTTCAAAAATATGGCAGGTACAAAAGGCATTGGAAGGAATCTACCAGAGACAGGAAGAGTTCCTTCAAGCCTGCAGAAAAGGAAAAGACATCTGGAGACTCAAGGGAGACCAGATTCATAACTCCAGAGAGGAGAAGAGATGACAACCCTGGCAGCTCTGGGAGATCAGATTATCAGAGGAGGGATGGTAGCTCTGGCAGATCAGACTACCAGAGGAGAGAGAGTAGTCCAGCCAGATCAGACTACAACCAGAGGAGGAGAGAGCCAAGTCCTAATCCCAGAGGAGACAATGCCTGCTACACATGCAACAAGACTGGTCATTACAGTTATGATTGTCCTCAACTTACTCCTAGGGAAAGAGAAGAGAAAAGGATCAAGAGAGATAGGAGATATGCAGACAAGAGAGCATTGCTGGCAGAAGCAGAGGAGGAGGATACTAGTTCAAGTTCTTCTTCTTCTTCTTCTGATTTCGGATCAGATGATGATGTGTGTCTTATGGCAGACATCACTGAGGTAAATGAAACTACCATATGCTTATCTAATTCCAAATATACTGAATCCTCTAATTCATCTGGTAACTCCAGAGAGTCTGATATGCAACAAATGCTATCAGATCTCCAAAATTGTGTCCAACTTTGTCAAAAACTTGAGAAAGAGAATGGTAGGCTCAGAGCTGAAGTTCAATCTCTCTCTCATGAGCATAAATCCACCAGAGAACTCATGAAAGATCATTCCAAAGAAGTCTCTGAATTTCAGGATAAGATCACAGAAAGAGATACTCTGGTAGATCAACTCATGAAAGAAAAGAACTCTCAAGAAGATGAGATCAATGAACTCAGAGCCAAATACCAGACTCTTATCAAGGGAAAATAAGTTGCTCACAACATAGAGGAGATACCCATGCCCAGAGAAGCTCCTAAGATACCATCTGTTGTATCTATCATATCAGAGTCTTCTCAGCGCATTAATGATAAGAGTGGTTTAGGATATCCTGGAATTACCACTAAAACTCATAAATACCTTTATAATAAAGACAAGTCTGTAAGAGCTGGTAAATTGGTAGAAATCTGGGATGATAAAGACTTAACTGGTAATGGTTACAAGGTGGTTCACAATCCTGATTGGAAAAGGAATCACTCTGTTAATCACATAACATATGGTCCAGCAGAGTTGACTGTCCTGGAAGAGAAGATCCTAGAGAATAAGAGTCAACAAGGGGAACTATTGAAGATTGATGGTCCTGTGAACAATGAGTCCCAAGGAGTAGAACTTAACTCAAATTGGAGGACCCCAGAGAAATTCTCAAAGGGAACCTAACCAGATTAGGGGATCTCAAAGGAAACACTCAAGAAGGGGGAATACCAATCAGAGTAAGAACTACCAGAGAAGGAACAATGTTCAACAGCACCAAGTACCCCAGAGACGATTTTCTCAGAGGAATCAATTCCAGAATAGGTATACTCAAAGGCACTATAACCACCAGAACAAGTCTACTTTTCAGAACCAGAGGTGGTCTTCCAGACCCATCTATAGAAAACCAACTGATCTGGGAAGTTATGACACCAGAGATGGTTCTTCTAGGATGTACCCTTACAACCAGACCTTTAAGACCATGTCTTTGAGGCAGGCCATTCCCAAGGCCAGATTTGAGAAAAGGTACACCAGACCTGTTTATAGGAAAGGTGTCCTTATCAGACCAGTAGCTCAATATGTCATTGCCAGAGGACATGTTCTGGTAGATAGATTTGGAAGGAAGATAAGATCTCCTCATCCAACAAGGGATGATCTTTATCTATGGATTCCTACAAAACCTGCAACTAACCAATCAGGACCCAGCACTAGTAGGGGACCTAATTGATTTCCCTGCAGGTAGATAAGAGCCCATTGGAGAAAGGACTTTCAAGCAACCATGTCTGGTACATTGATAGTGGATGTTCCAAGCACATGACCTTCCAGAAGGATAATCTCCAAGAATTCAAGCCATTAAATGGGCCAAGAGTGATGTTTGGTGATAACAACTATGGAATCACCAGAGGAGTTGGAAAATTGACCTTCAATGGAGTATCTGTAGATGAAATCTACTAAGTAGAAGGACTCAAGCATAATCTGCTTTCAGTATCCCAATTCTGTGACAGGGGATACTCAGTGAAGTTTTCTAGTGATTCTTGCACTGTTTTCTCTTCTGATTATAATGATATCTTACTAATAGGCTTGAGGAAGGGTAACATTTATCTTGCAGATTTTAGCAGTTGCCCAAGAAATGCTTGCCTGGTTGCAAAAGGATCTGCAGAGAACAGCTGGATTTGGCACAAGAGATTGTGTCATCTTAACTTCAAGACACTGAATAAGATTACCAGAAAAGGTCTCATTCGAGGTCTTCCTAATGAAGTGTTTAAGAAGGATCAGGTTTGTGGTTCCTGCCAGAAGGGTAAACAACCCAAGACTTCCTTTAAGGATGTCCAGAGCACAACCACAACCAGAGTACTTCAACTACTTCACATGGACCTGTTTGGACCTGTTTCTCCTCTTAGTTTCAGTGGAAGGAAGTACACCTTGGTGATAGTAGATGACTTTTCAAGATACACTTGGGTAGTGTTCTTGTTTAAGAAAAATGAAACTATCACTAAGCTGCCAGAATTCTTCAAGCAGATTCAGAATGAGCAGAACCAGAGCATAGTCAGAATCAGAAGTGACAAGGGGACAGAGTTTTTGAATTCACACATTGCAGATTACTGCAAGGACCATGGGATTTTTCATGAGACATCTGCTGCCAGAACACCTCAACAAAATGGAGTAGCAGAAAGGAGGAATAGAACTCTCAAAGAAGCTGCAAGAACACTTCTGGCAGAGTACAACACTCCTCAAAGGTTTTGGGCAGAGGCCATTAATACAGCTTGCTACACTCAGAACAGATGTCTAATTGCCCAGAGACATAATAAGACTCCCTATGAGGTATGGAAAGGTAAAACCCCACCTGTTTCATATTTTCATGTTTTTGGATGTAAGTGTTTCATCCATGACAATGGGAAATCTAAATTAAGAACTTTTGATGCCAAAGTGGCTGATGGAATATTTTTAGGATATTCCAGCACCAGTAAGGCTTTTAGAGTTTTTAATAAGAATTCACTTTGTGTGGAGGAAACACCTCATGTTGTTTTTGATGAGTCTGCTTTTGAGTGCAAGGTGGACTCTAAGTCCTTTGATGAGACCCAGAATCAGACTATTCCCAGAGTTATCAAAGTCAATCCACCTATTCTTGATTCAGATTCAGATTCAGATGATGACCCATCTCCTGGTTCTCTGAAGCAGAAGCCTTCACAAGGAGCAGAACCAGAAGTGGTTGGGACTCCTGTAGGGGGAAGCTCTTCTGCAGGTGGTGATAATCACCAAGATACTGCAGAAGATGATCACCCAGGCAAGACCACGGGAAGGAGGACCCTGGTTGATCATCCCAATGACCTGATCTTAGGAGATCCAACTAAGGGTGTCCAGACTAGGAGAACTCTTAACTTAGCTGCCTTATTCAGTTGCTATGTGTCCTTGATTGAGCCCAAGAACATCAAGGAGGCACTGAAAGATTCAAATTGGATTGTTGCTATGCAGGAGGAGTTGAATCAATTCACCAGACAGGATGTTTGGGAGCTGGTAAACAGACCAAGACATCAAAAGGTGATAGGCACTAACTGGGTTTTCAAGAATAAGAAAGATGAGAATGATGTCATTACTAGGAACAAGGCAAGGCTAGTGGCCCAGGGCTATTCTCAGTCTGAAGGAATAGACTATGATGAGACATTTGCTCCTGTTGCCAGACTAGAAGCCATCAGATTGTTCTTAGCATATGCTGCTCACATGAAGTTCAAAGTATACCAGATGGATGTGAAATCTGCCTTTCTTAATGGATACATGAGTACTCTGTGGCTTGTCCCAAGTTCAAAGTTCATTTAATTACTCTGTGGCTTGTCCCAAGTAATTCTTGCGGGGTCTACAAGTAGTTATAGATACAGGATTAACCGGCAGTTAAGACCACTAAAGTCAGTTTGGAATGACCTAGAAACAGTTCCCCCCATTAACTCCATGATCATAAATAAACCTCCCATTATGTATTTGATCTCCTCACGTGATAACTGCAACGACATGACCTGGAACATTCTAGGTCTTCATCCTGCGGACACAACATCAAACACAACATAGAACAAAATAGTTAGTGTTAGGAGAAAGAGAAAATTCAGTAATGTTATCCAGAATATTGTCTAAATATTTTTTACAACACTGACATAATATTAACAATCTCCCCCAATTTGGCCTTTCTACTACAACACACCTGATGAAAATCTCAGTAATATGTGTGTAATAGACAATGACAAATAAATATCCAAAATAGATATTATTTTGCCAAAAATATCTTTTAATAAAAGATCAGGATTTTTACTAAGCACAAATCAAATGCTTAGCCCAAACAAAATCCAAAATAAGCTGTTCTAAAGATAAGACAACAACAACAAAACATAACTATTGTTCAGAGCTTTTAGGTGCAAGAGCTCTTAAAAACATCCTATTAATAGCTTATGCTCAAACAACTATTGTTCAGAGCAACTAAGAACATAAAAAAATAATTCCTAAACAACAGAAAAAAATATCAGAGCTAGAGAGCCAGCAGATCTAGCTACAAAGCTATCAGAACTATTACAATAAAGGGAAATATAGTACAAGATGGGAAATGTAAGATATCAACAATTGCATCTTCAATAAATCTACACAGATTCCCCCATACTTGAATCTCCCGTTATCATCAAGCTCTTGATGACCTTCAAAGGTCACCACCTTCAGTCCTTGGTACATCGTCAGCAACATTTCCTCTAACTTCAACATCATCACCAACATCTTCTCATTGATTAGAAACCTCCATGTCCAGATGGTCCAACAACATCTTCAGGTCTTTATGGAGCATTTTCATCAGCTACTCCCCCTGTTGGAGTAGAAAGCAAGAATCTCCAAAAAATTCTTTGTTGTTCCATCCTGGATAGAGTTTTCTTCAAGTCTGCAATAGTTTTTGAAGGGAGTGCGCGGGTGTTTTTTCAGAATGTTGTCAAAAGTGTTGAAACATAAAAGACAACATACACAACGGAAGACTTTGAAAAATAGAAAATAAATTTGCAAACGGGATATCAAATTTTTTTCATGGATTATACAATAATCTATGATGCCTCATGGCGAAACTTCACTATAACGAAGTAGTGATACTAAGATAAAGTAAAATCCTACTGTAAGATTTTACGTCAAGATCATATACCCTAGGTATACAATCAAAAGCCTAGAATTCTAATAGTGTAAAAACAGTCTACTCAAAGACCTAACAAAAATACTTTTAGAATTACAGTGGAGAGAACCGAAACAACTACACTTACTATAGGTAAATAGGTATCTTGATTTCTTCACTTGATTGTGTCCAATGCGTATGATATTTATAGACTTCGATCCTTGCATGTAAACACATAAAAATCATGATTTCCCATGATGTAAAAACCGTCCAACACTTAAGCTCCATGACTTCGATAACCACCCATGTTGTATCTTTAAATAACCCACTCTAAACTGCAACCGCCTGACCTGGTCACTTCCATGTCATCATCCTGCATGTTTAGACATTAAAGACAACATTGAAACAATTGGAGTTAGTGTTAGGAGAAAGGCCGAATTCTGATGTTGCGCAAAATGTTGTAACTTTCTGGACAATATTGACCTAACATCAACAGTTTTGTCCAAATCTGTAATGTGATTAGAGATATATGGAACATATATGGTAACAGAAGAAACAGATGACCCATCAACATTGATGTTGGGAGGAATGTTGATAACATTGGGGTCAATACTCCCTCTATTTTGAGCAGTTTCAGTATATTGTGGTTCTGGTTCAGCTTCTGGCATTAGTACATCATCTCTAGGTCCTGGAAGCTATGTTTTAAAGTACGGGTCCGACCGGCCGGTCGGACCGGTCGGACCGCGAAGCGGTAAGGGCACCGTACGGCCCGAATACGTTGGACCGGCTATGAATCGAACCGCCCGTGAAACGGCAAAAAACGGTTAAACCCGGGTCAGACCGGTCGCCGGTTCGACCTTTAAAGCGGCAGTCCGAAATTTTTTGCAAGAATTTTTTTTTTTGGACTCTTTTGTAATTTTGAAATTTTTCTAAAGCCCTAATTGAATAAAAAAATTTCTAAACAAAAAAAACTCACGACTCTCTGCGTTGAACACTGCCTAAATCCCAAGTCCCAACTCCAAGCCCTAGTTGTCTTGTCTCTGCTCTCTTCGGCGCACCTCTCCTCCGGCGCCTCCTCCGGCGCATCCCAGCAGCGCCTCCGGCGAAGAGGCAGCCCAGCACGGCGGCATCGCACGCAGCAGCAGCCCAGGCGCGCGACAGCGCCTCCAAGTCCAATCCTTACGCGCAACAGCACTTGAAGCGACCACCGCGGCATCGAATTCATGGTATTTCTCGATTCCTTCCTCTTTGTGTGCGAATTTGACTTCGATATTGTGCGAATTTCCAAATCGAATTAGGGAAAAATATTATCTTTTTATGGTTGCTTCCTTATATGTTTATGAGCTTTCTAGTTAATTAGTTGTTGAAGTTTGGGGGACTTGTTTTAATTTGGGGGACTTGTATGAAATTTGGGGGACTTGTTTTAGTATTGTTGACATTTGATCTAGAAATATGTTTAATTTTTCTCGTAATTTGTTCATAAGATATATATTATGAAGGGAAAAAATATATATGATTTCCATAATTTATATATTTAATTGTATATTATATAATTATGACGTCATTATGACGTCATGCCGGCTCAACCGCTTTAAAGTACGGTTCGACCGATTAAACCCGGTCCGACCAAAAGCGCTAGGGGTGTCCGATCCGACTTCCGCTTCCACTTTTTAAAACATAGCCTGGAAGGGGTAAATCAAGCACTCTGTTGTTTCCAATCAACAACTGATGGTTGATTCCAAGAGCAGGTGCATAGCTACTGATCACTTCTTCATTAGCTCTTTCAAACTCCTTGTCTTGCAAAAATTGGTGAATCAAACAAGGATAAGGCACTAGATCTCTTCCACTAATTTCTCCAACATACCTCAACATGTTATTAAAGATAGTTTAACCTAAATCAAACTCATTCAGCTCACCTATCCTATACAGAAGGATAACTTGTTCCTCAATTAAACATGTAGAGTTGGTTGTAAGCAACCAATTATGGATCACCAATCTATGCAGTGCAGTGTATAAACTTGTCAATCTTGAAGTCAGAATTCTCTTTGCCCAGACTGTGACTCTACCACCAGTGATCACAGAAATCACCAAATTCAAATCAGTGATAGACCTTGTTGGGGAACACGAAAAAATACCATGGATCTATTTGGGTGTAATTTAAATACGAATTATCATAAATCTATCAAGCATGAATTAAAATAATTTAAATAAATTAAATTCATGCAATTCATGTATTTAAATACGGTAGATTCATACATAGCCCTAAACATGCGGAACTAAGGGATATCGTATTTACCTCGTAATCAGAGAGACACAGTTGAGAAGAATTTTAAATTGGAGACCAAGAAATATCTCCAACATATGGTAAGATTTATTCCCTCTAGAGTAGGAATTTTCTACATATATAAATCCTCATATATATTCTTTTCATATGTTTATTTCTCTCTCCAATATTCATGCAACAAAATAATAAGTTTTATATTTTAATCACCTTGGTTAATGGGCTTTTTATGTGCTACTCAAGGGGCCTTTAGGAGAAATAGGATTGGACCTCCCAATGAGCCTAGAAATCAATATTGAGCTACAATATTATTCTCTCCCATTAATATTAATTCACTCCACTATAGAATTAATATTGCACTATCCTAACCCATATTACGAAATATGGCTTCCAGTTATTATTTCTCGTTTTTAAGATTCCAATATCCATTAATTAATTTAAACCACTGAACGCTCTAATTAAACAATATCTTTTATTCCTTGGAGTAAGGACAACTCAACATTATTATCACGTAAGACTGATGCAAATAATAAAGTACAAACCTACAAGGCTAGATTGGTGGCGAAATATTATAGTCAATGCGAAGGCATTGACTATGACGAGACTTTCTCACCAGTTGCTAAAATCAAGTCCTTTCGTATTCTACTTGCGGTAGAAGCACACTATGATTATGAGATTTGACAGATGAATGTCAAAACAGCTTTTCTCAATGGTAACATTGATAAGGAAGTGTTTATGACTCAAACATAGGGTTTCATATCTAAGTCAAAATCTAATCTTGTGTGCTAACTTAAACGATCAATTTGTGGATTGAAGCAAACTTCTAGGAGTTGGAATATCATATTTAATGAAGTTGTCAAGTCTTTGATTTCATCAGGAATTCGGAAGATCCTTGCATTTATTGTAAACACAACGGGAAGAATATTATCTTTATAGTCGTATATGTCGAAAACATACTGATTATAGAAAATAATATCCCGCTTATATAGTTCGTGAAAGATTGGTTATCAAAGACCTTCATGATGAAGGATCTTGGTGAAACCTGCTACATATTAGGGATCAAGATCTATAGGGATAGATCCAAGAGGATGCTAGGGCTATCACAATCCATTTGTGCAGAAAAGGTGTTGTAGCATTTTGCGATGGAGAACTCTAAGAGAGGGTCTCTACCAGCAAATCATGGGATAAAATTGTCAAAGAAGGATTGTCCTTCTACTGAAGCGGATATCAAGCACATGAAGGATGTTTCATATGCATCTGCAATTGGTTCCATCATATACGCCATGACTTGCACTAAGCCTGATGTGGCCTTCGCTGTCAGCATCACTGGTAGATACTAGCAGAATCCAGGTGAGTCTCACTGGATTGCTGTCAAGAACATTCTGAAGTACCTCAGACACAATAAAGAACACTTTCTTGTTGATGATGGACAGTCAGAGTTAGTCGCTACGGGCTATGCTGATGCAAGTTTCCAGTCCGACTGTGATGATTACAAGTCACAGTCAGGTTATGTATTCACTCTCAATGGTGTGGCAGTTAGTTGGAATAGTTCTAAACAAGAAACAACCGCAAATTCAACAACCGAAGTTGAGTACATTGCTGCGGTGGAAGCTGCGAAAGAAGCTGTCTGGATAAAACAATTTTTAAGTGAACTAGGGGTAGTTTCGAGTGCCAGTAGTCCAATAAAGTTGTATTATGAAAATACTGGTACAGTTGCACAAGTAAAGGAATCGAGATCCAATAACATAAATAAGCATGTACCGAGAAGTTATCACTTGATACGAGAGATAATTGCTAGAGGAGAAATAGAGTTAGAACGTGTTCCCACAAAAGATAATTTGGCTGATCCATTCTCCAAGGCTTTGAGTGTTCATGTACACACTAGACATTTTGATGGTCTAGGGGTTAGTCATGTGGGTGGTTGGCTCTAGTCCAAGTGAGAGACTGTTACTGTTAGTGTCCTAGAGGCAATCCATTATAAGGACATAATACTAAGATAATATTCAGATTTGGTTTAATATTATTATTGATTTAATATTAAATGTATGACATTACATTTATCTGAATATTATGTTTGATTGTTTGTATTTATTCTTATTTTTGTTCCCACGAATCGCTACTATCATTGAGTGATTGAGAACTCAGATGACTTAAGTATGGTTTTTAAATATCCACGATCAAGGATCATCAAGAATGGGATATTGATGATGCATTTGGGATTTGTGTGCGATCTGCATCATACTCTTAGAGAGTGTAGTAAGATCTCACTTACTATGTGATACTGGGTATCTCATGATGAATGCACAGATACCTTAGTGGTATTGGTATACTCATCCGAGAAACTGTTTGATATAATTCCATAATATGTGTCTACGAGTGTCTCGGTTACTGGGAGCGATGTGACACTCCTCTCACTTGAGGTCAATACACATGACATGTGTGGAGTGATGAACTTTGACCATGATCGACGCTTGCACCCTTCCACGGGTAGATATGACATGGATTAGATTTATCACAAAATGCATGTACATGGTAGTTGAGCCAAGAATAGGATTCATTCCTCAAATGTGGATTTAGAGAGAATATTTATTTTCTCATCATAATTGGATCTAAGTCGTTGGCCGACGCACATCAACTTAGTCTTTGTGGCTAAGTATGATATACTTGATCAATTAGTGATTAGAGATAATATGATTAAATTATTTGAATAGACAATTCATCATGTTCAAGACTTAATCGGGTATCCGTGAATGAAAGGAAGATATAACCATAGCCTACAGTATTACAGGTAGTTGTAGAATTCCTCACAACGTACCTAGTATATTGAGAATATTTGATTTATTTTCTAGGGTTCAATTAAGACTGTTATTTTGACTAACCGCTCAATATACGAGGGCATATGAGTCACACAACAAATAATAGTTATTTACCAATCATAGTTGGTTGATTAAATATTATATTAGATATGATATTTAATTAATGGAGAATATAATAATAATTATATTTGGAATTAATTATTATGAGTATTTAATTAAATTAGATTTAATTAAATAGGGATTCCCAATAATAATATTTTGAATATTATCATTTGTAGGAAATTATTTACAAAGGAATAAATCTGTAAAGATTTTATTTAATGGGCTAGGCTTCTTTTCCTGCTTGGATACAAGTTCTATGGGAAATCCAAGACACACAAGAAATATAATTTCTTCATAAAATCTTTAGTGAGAATTTTCCTAGCAAATTCGTCTCGGGATTAAACGCTGACAAATCGATGTGAGTTGGTAGAAATCCGTTACGTGGATACCATAGTTGAGGAATCCGTGTACGAATCACTACAAGGATTCTGTTTATATTTTCTTATATTTAATTATGCAATTAATTATTCGTTGTTGGTGAACTGTTTAATTCCGCTGCGCATGTATTACGTGTTTACGTGCCTCTAAATTCCAACACACATATGTCTGCTTTTAATCCACTATTCAACATACTTAAAGAAAACAAACTAGAGGGAGAAAACTATGTAGATTTGAAAAAACACTTAAACATTGTCCTGACTGCACAATCACATAAGTTTGTACTTGACGAACCCAAGCCACCTGAGCTTACGAATCAAATTAGCGAGGAAGATAAAGAGTATCATATGAAATGATTGAAAACTGATGAAATGACTAGGTGTACCATCTTGGCTTCAATGTCAGATGTGTTGCAACACCAACACCAAGACATGGAAATCGCTGCAACAATTATGATGAATCCCAAGGATCTTTTCTCTCACTAGGATCGTATGGCTAGACAAATAGTTTGGCATGGGCTAATGAATGAGAAAATGACTGAAGGAACACATGTAAGGGATCATGTCCTTAAGATGATGGGTTTCCTTAATAAACTTGAGGTGCTTGGTGCAAATTATGATGCAGAAATGCAAATTGATTTCATACTCCATTCTCTACCAAAAAACTTTGAGCGGTTTAAGCTAAACTATGCCATGAATGGGCATGAGTGGACACTAGCTGAGCTCATGCAAGCTTTGGTATTGGCTGAGATTCTAATGGGGACTAAGCCACAAGCACTGTTGACAAACGATCTATCTTCATCTTCTGGTCCAAAAGGCGGAAATAAGAAGGTAAAAGGTTTGAAATAGTCAAACCTCAAGGGGAATGGAAAGGCTCCCGTGGAGGGAGGAGTTAAGAAGAAATCAAGCAAAGGAAAGTATTTTAACTGCGGTCAGAAAGAACATTAGAGGAAAGCATGTCCTCAACCCAAGAAAGGGAAGAAACAAGGTAATCTTCACGCACTAGTTATTGAAACTTGTTTAGCGGCGTATTCTTCCATTTCGTAGGTGGTGGATACGGGAGCCACTAATCATGTTTGTTTCAATTCTCAGGGGTTCCAACTAACCCGGAAACTTAGTGGGAGTGAGATCGTGATCACCTTGGGTGATGCTATGAAAGTGGCTGCTGTTGCAGTGAGAGATGTGCATTTATCTTTTTATAATAAGTCTTTAGTTTTAAGAGATGTTCTTTATGTTCCATGTTTTAGAAAGAATTTAATTTCATTTTCTAAGTTTTTTATTGATGGATATTCAGTTTCTTGTAATAAAAATATCGTTATTTCTCGTAATAATGAAGTTATCATTGATGAATAATCTCTATACTATTAACTGTGCACAACCCACACTTATGCAAAATGAATAACATAACACATCGGCTAATTCTAAGAAAAGAAAGATTTCTTCCACTATGAATGAAACACTTCTGTGGCATCTTAGACTTGGTCATATTAATCTAAAAAGGATTCAAAGGTTGGTGAGCGATGGTTTGTTGGAATCTCTCCATGTTGAACTTTTTCCAACTTGCGAATCATGTTTAGAGGGTAAAATAACTAAGAGAGCTTTTGGTGCTGAGGAGAATAGAGCTGGTGAAGTGTTAGAACTCGTTTATACCGATGTATGTGGTCCAATGTCAATTCAAGCTAGAGGAAGTTTCGAGTATTTCGTTACATTTATCGATGATTACTCGAGGTATGGATACATTTTCCTAATGCGGCATAAGTCTGAAGTCTTTGATAAGTTCAAAGAATTCAAGGCTGAAGCAGAAAAGCATATGGAGAAAAGTATCAAGTCTCTACATTTAGATCTTGGAGGCGAATACCTTAGCCATGAATTTTTGGACTACCTAACAAAGGAAGGGATAGTATCCCAGTTAGTGCACCCGGAACGCCTCAACAAAATAGGGTGGCAGAATGAAGAAATATGACTCTTTTGGAAATTGTCAGATCTATGATGAGTTATGCTGATTTACCCAAGTCACTTTGGGGATATGCCTTGAAAACGGCGGCTTATATACTTAAATTAAAACCTTCAAAATCAGTTCCAAAAACCCCATCTAAATTATGGAGAGGGCGAAAGCCTAGTCTTAGACACTTAAGAATCTGGGGGTGTCCGGCATATGTGTTGGACAAGGAAGCTGGTTAGTTGGATCCTCGTTAAGAATTAAGGTTGTTTGTAGGGTATCCTAGAGGAACGAAAAGTGGAATGTTCTATAGTCCCAAAGATCAGCGAATGTGGTAAGCACACATTCTAGATTTTGGAAGACGACTATGAATAATAGAAAGCCCAAGAGTGAGATTACCTTAGAGGAATTAAGAGGGTCAACTCCTATACCAAGTGTACAAGTAGATATACCTAATGACACACAAACACAACCAGATCCTCGTCGCAGTGGGAGGGTTGTTAGATAACCCGAGTGATTCATGTTCATGGGAGAGTCATCAGACTTGGTCCCTGGAGAGGATGAATCTGACCCATGGACATACAACGAGGCGATGCAAGACAAGGATGCAGATTCTTGGCAAACCGCAATGAAAGCGGGAATAGGGTCTATGGATCACAATGAGGTGTGGGATCTTGTAGAAGCTCCAAAAGGCATAAAGCCAATTAGATGCAAGTGGGTGTACAAAAGGAAAAGAGGACCTGACGGGAAGGTTGAAACCTTCAAGGCAAGGCTTATGACAAAAGGGTATACTCAGAAAGAGGGGATCGACTATGAGGAAACCTTTTCACCAGTGGCCATGCTTAAGTCTATATGTATCCTTTTGGCCATAGCCGCACACCTAGACTTTGAGATCTGACAAATGAATGTCAAAACAACTTTCCTAAATAAAAGTTTTGAGGGAGATATCTATATGCGCCAACCCGAAGACATCATTGAAAAAGGCCAAGAGAACCTTGTATCAAGCTCAAGGAGGCTCTCTACGGCCTTAAGCAAGCATCGAGAGTTTGGAATCAATGTTTTGATCAAGTGATCCAGTCTTATGGATTTGTTCAAAATGAATTTGAGAGTTGTGTGTACAAGAAGTGTGTCGGACTTGCTGTGGTATTCTTAGTACTATACATAGACGATATCCTGCTTATTGGAGACAATAAAAAGGTATTATCGGACGTAAGGGTATGGCTGTCAAAACAGTTTGATATGAAGGACTTAAGGGAAACAGGTCACATCCTAGGCATCAAGATCACTCGTGATCGCCGAAAAAGGATGATTTGCTTATCGCAAGCTTCATACATATACATTATTTTGAGGCAATTCAACATGCAAGACTCCAAGAAAGGTTTTGTACCTTTTAGATATGGACTTTATCTATCAAAGGACATGTGTCCTAAGATACAAAGTGAGATTGATGACATTAGAAAGATTTCGTATGCTTCGGCAGTTGGAAGTCTTATGTATGCAATGTTGTGCACAAGATTAGATATCTGCTATGCCGTAGGCATGGTAACAAGATATCAAAGTAACCCAGGCAAAGAGCATTGGACTACGGTTAAGAACATTCTGAAGTATCTGAAAAGAACTAAAGTTAGAATATTGGTTTATCAATAGGACAGTCTATGCCCTGTGGGTTACACGAACTCGGATTTCCAATCAGACTTAGATTCTAGAAAGTCTATCTCGGAGAATGTGTTTCGCTTGGGAGATGGAGCCGTGACATGGAGGAGTGTGAAGCAGAAATGCATCACTAACTCCACCATGAAAGACAAATATGTCGCTGCTTGTGAAGCATCGAAAGAAGCGGCATGGCTAAAGAACTTCTAAGTGGACTTGGATATGATTCCGAATTTGCCCAATGAGATCACGATCTATTGTGATAATGCTGGAGCAGTTGCAAATTCAAAGAAACCAAGAGCCCACAAGGCAAGCAAACACATTGAAAGGAAATACTATCTTATACGAGAAATCATTAAGAGAGGAGGCATAGTGGTGGCTAAGATCGCATCGGCGAACAACCTAGCAGATCCTTTCACAAAGAGTCTGCCTCAGATTACATTTGAGAGACATGTGGAAGGAATGTGAGTCAAGTGTGTAGTCAAGTTGCTTTGAGTATAAGTGGGTGAATTATTGGGGCATGGAGTATACTTAAAAGCAGACTTTGAGTATAAGTGAGAGATTATTAGGGATATACTGAAAAGTATACTTTTAATGCTACTTTGTATATTTAACTTGTTCTTGCACTTACATTATATGAGAATAAATTTTTATCACTGTTTGCTCTAAATATTATGAATGTTATTTATTTATTGCAAAAACATTCTAATACTTTACAAGTTAGACAAATGTGGTGTGTAGTAGATCACAGAAGATCACATTGGTAGTTTCTTGTATTAAGTATAAATGATTCACAACTTAGATGGACTTGAACAATCCATTGGTAAAAGTTGAGGTGTAAGACTCAAATTGGTTTGTCTTAACCAATAGATTACACTAGTGCATTTTGATGCGCTGAATTAGACCTACAACGAGATTATTTTTCTAGACTAACTTGTAAAGAAAAATTAGATCTCAGTGGTTAATTATTTCTTAATTTATGTCACTTAATCAGGATTGTATATAATTAATTTATAATTTATTATGGGTAGAGAGTCAATGTGATTCAATACTTTGTATTTTGGGCAATATTATTAATTATATAACAATTGCTAAGGATTAATACAGAAAATCGTGTCTTGGAATGTCAAGTTGATTATGTCCCCACTTGCAACCTATGAGTTTTACCCTTTTTGGCAACTCAACCAAGTCCCAAACTTGATTGGTGTACATCGAGTCCATCTAGGATTTCATAGCTTCATGCCACTTCTCTGAGTCAACATCTAATGTTGCCTCAGTATAAGTTCTAGGATCATCTTATCCTGGATCTCCACGTCATCATGTTCCTCCACGAGGAAACTATAATATTTAGTGGGTGGATTACGAATCCTAGTAGACTTACGGAGTTTTGGTTGTGCAGGCTGTACATTTTGTTTGTGAAAATTTTGTGGTGCAGCTATTTCATCGTTGGCTGGAGAGTCCTCAAGAGTGACACTTTCAGATGTCTCTTGGGCGGGAGTTTGAACTATGTTGTTCTCATTCAGCCCACTTGGAGGTTGTTGCGAAGGCAATACAACTCCAATTACACTCCCACTGACTGAAAGAGGATCAGTTAGTGATAAACTTCTACCCCGAGAGTGGTTGAATGCTCCCACTGATTCTTTGTCACATTATTTCGACAGATCATCAGTCTCTACGTTAATTTGTGGTTCTTGAATTTCTTCAAGTTCTATCTTCTTACAGTCTTGTCCTTTAAAGACGTAATCATCTTTAAGGAATTTGGCCTGCCTAGAAACAATCAATTTTTATTTCTCATGTAGATAGAAATAATATCCTCTAGTTTTCTTAGGATATCCCACAAAGTAACCTTTTTCACCTTTGAATTCCAACTGATTAGTTAGTATTTTCTTCACAATTGCGGGGCAACCCCACATTTTAATGTGTAGAAAAGATAGCTTCTTGCCATGCCATAACTCGTATGGGGTTTGCTCAACTGATTTGGAAGGAATTCTATTCAAAATGTAAATTGATGCCTGTAACGCATATCCCCATAAGAATGTTGGAAGAGAGGAAAAACTCATCATGGACCTTACCAGGTCTAACAAGGTTCAGTTTCTCCTTTCGGGCACACCGTTCAACTGAGGTGTTCCGGGAGGAGTCCATTGTGATTGGATCTCATGAAGCTTCAAGTAATTAGTGAACTCATGACTAATGTATTCACCTCCTCGATCTTATCGATGAGTTTTGATACTCTTACCAAGATGCTTCTCTACTTCAGACTTACACTCCTTGAATTTATCGAAAGACTCAGACTTGTGTTTCATAAGATACACGTATCCGAATCTAGAGTAATCGTCAATAAAGGTGATGAAGTAGCCGAAGTGATCCTTGGCTAGAGTGATGGTCCACAAACATCACTGTGAACCAACCCATAACTTCTTTGGCACGTACCCATTTGCCAGAAAATGGTTTGTTGATCATCTTGCCCATGCGACAGGATTCGTAATTACCATAAGACTCTAAGTCAAATGGGGTCAAGTAGTCTAACTTTCTTAACCTTGCAATTTTTTTCTCGTTTGCATGACCAAGTCTATAATGCCACAAGTAAGTAGGGTTTTTGCGATTACAAAGCTTGAGTCTTTTATTTTGTATATTAAGAACACTATATCTACAATGTAACAAGTATAAACCATTCAACAGAGGAGCATTTCCATAAACATCACCATTAAGAGAAAAATAGCAAGTATTATTTGCAAAATGGAAGAAAAATCCCTCAATGTCTAGCATAGGAACGAAAATAATATTACGAGTAATAAATGAAATGAAATAACAATTATTCAGTTCTAATCTAAAACCAGAAGGTAAGTCTAAAACATAAGTCCCAACACGTTCAACAACAACTCTTGCTCCATTTCCAACGTGTAGGACAACTTCACCCGGCCTAACTGCCCTGCTGTCCTTGAGACCCTGCACATTAGTATAAATGTACTAGCTACAATCGGTATCTAATACCCAACAGTTAGTATCATTTGTGGACATGTTTATCCCAATAACAAACATACTTGTTCCAGTGGCTGAAGCACCTTATGCCTTCTTTTCAACTGCTAGAACCTTACAATCCTTCTTTCAATGCCCCTTCTGCTTGCAATGGAGGCATACATCCTTATCAACCCGCCTTTTCTTTTGAATCCCACCCTTGGGCTTAATGAAGTTGGACTTAGGGCCCTTCTTAGCTTTACTTCTTCGCTTCTTCTTGCCCTTCTTGCCAGAAGGTGAAGAAGCACTTACTATGAGCACAGGCTTCTCCTTAGCAGTGGAAGACTCAAAAGTCTTGGGCATGTTATGAAGCTCAGGCATGGTCGATTCCGTCATATTCATATTAAAGTTTACCACGAAACTCAAATATATATCGGAAAGCGACTGAAGGATGGCATAAACAACAACATTGGTTTTGAGCTCAATGTCCGAACGACCAACTTTCTTGATTAGGCCTATCATCTTCAACCCATGAGGGAAGACCTTCCCTCTTTCAGCTAGCCGACATTAGAACAGATCCATCATCACTTCATAAATCTCGGAGCAAAATTCAGAATCAAAGAGATTCTTCAGATGCTTAAGTATCTCGAAGGGAAGCATCTTCTCATGTTGCCTTTGCAACTCAGGAGTCATGCCGAGCAACATAACACACTGAGCCTGGGAAGCATCCTCTTGATGTTTCTTCTGGGCTGCAGCGTCAAACGCTTCAGCCTCCTCAGTACCAGGTTCAGGGGCAACAGGGATTGGCGTGTCCAACGCATACTCAATCTTTTCTTGCCTTAGCACCAAGCACATGTTTCGATGCTAGTCCAAAAAATTTGTCCCAGCCAATTTGTTCATTTTTAGAACACTTCTCAACGATAAGTTATTCATTTCAACAATCCTAGAGAAATAAAATAAAATGGGAATTAAACGCATAATTTCTATGATCAACATTCAACAATCAAAATAAATATGGCCTTTAATTTTATTTTGTCTCTATTATTTTCACATACTCAACGACCTCATCGGAAGAGTACGAATTTATATTCAATATATAATGGACTAGGATCCACATTCCTACTATTACAATATCTTTTGGGTTGATTATTATAATAGAACTGGTAGGTCTCTAAACAAATTGCAATACTGCAATTCCTAGTTGATTGAACCTAGTTCAATCGGATGTCCCTTAATTCTTGTTTCTCTGCTGGGGCTGGTGAAACAGAATTAAGTTGGTTTACAACCATTAAGCGGCGACACTACGTGTTCCTATAAAAGTCCCGTTAGATGTAGATATGAGCAAAAGACTGTGGCCTTAAATACTCATTGGAACGAAATCTCCGGTTTACTTTTAATTTTAATGGAAGACATATTTCAATTTAATGAAAAAATATATTTTAGTGAGAAACGTTTTAAAGGCGGGTTATTAATTGCTTAATAGAGATCCATGATGTTAATCTAAATCATATTTGAGCAATTATTGGGTGCTGCCTACCCAAACATAATATTACATGGACTGACATTTATATGGACACCATCTACCCAAATAGTAAATACAGTCCGACAATTATTGGGCACCGCCTACCCAAATAATTATAATGCGGACTATAAAGTGAATTAACATAATTTAAAAACACGTTAACCAAGTGGGAATTAATAATTCGTTTAATTCTCTAAAATCCAATTTTAAAATAAGTTTATTAATTAAATTCATTATTAATATTCTGCTTTTAATTAATCCAATTAATTAAGTCCATCATTAGTCTAACTAACACAATTTTTTATTAAACCAAATTCTATTAATTCAAAATTAAATCCAATTTAATTTTAATTAATAAAATATAGAGGGCTTAAGTGCAATTTTCAAAATTTTACACGGGAGAGTCTATCTCAAATCGAATTGCAAATCAGTCCTCCTCACATCATCGCCCAACTGATTCAAATCCAATCTAAAAATTCTTACAAACAACCCAAATCTATTTCCAAACCCGCAAATAGTTCATTGACATCATCCAATTTTAGTCAACAATCTAAATTGGAAACAATCCAGAAACAGTAAACATGGTGGTGCGATAGATCGAAAAACCAAAATAAAATGGAGCAAGACATGATCTCGTATGAAGTGATGCCTAATATCCAGTTGTGGATGTCACCACTGAATTCTGCTTCTTACTCAACCACGAGATCAATACTCCCCAAAAACTGACATGTCCTTGAAGTGGATTTCCTATTAATCCTACAACCTCCATAATCTGCATCTGAATAACCAGCCAGTTCTAAGTTGTCATCTGAAGGATACCATAGTCCCATATTAACTGTCCTTTTCAAATACTTGAGTATCCTCTTAGCAACCTCCAAATAACTTCTCTTGGGGTCAGACTGATACCTAGCACATACACCAACCGTAAAAGTAATGTCAGGCCTACTTGCAGTTAGGTATAACAATTATCCTATCAGTCCTCGGTACTCAGTCTGATTTACCGAAGACCCTTCAGTGTCAGGATCCATCTCCAATTGGTGTTCATTAGGATCCTAGCTGGATTGCTATTCTGAACTCCAAACTTCTGAATCAAGTCTTTTGTATACTTGGCCTGATTAATGAAAATCCCTTGATCAGTCTGTTTGACCTGCAATCCTAAAAAGAAGTTCATATCTCCCATCATTGACATCTCAAATTTACCAGTCATCAACTTAGAGAATTTCTCACAGAGTTGATGATTTGGTGATCCAAATATTATATCATCCACATAAATTTGGACCAAGAGAATGTCATCACCTTCAGTGATCCTGAATAAGGTCCTATCCACGGTTCCCTTCTTGAACCCGTGGTCAGTCAGGAATTGAGAGAGAGTATCATACCAAGCTCTAGGAGCTTGCTTAAGTCCATAAAGTGCTTTCTTAAAATGGTATACTCTATCTCCAACCTCAAACCCGGGAGGTTGTTCAACATATACCTCTTCATTGAGCACACCATTCAGAAAGACACTCTTGACATTTATTTGATACACCTTAAACTTCTTGTATGTTGCATATGCAAGGAACAACCTGATAGCTTCCAACCTAGCCACTGGAGCAAAGGTCTCATCATAGTCTATCCCTTCACACTGACAATACCCCTTTGCAACCAATCTTGCCTTGTTCCTTACTACAAAACCATTCTCATCCTTCTTGTTCTTGAAGACCCACTTGGTACCAATAACACCTTGATACCTATGTCTATCTACCAGTTCCCAAACTTGATTCCTTGTGAACTGATTCAACTCCTCTTGCATGTCTATGATCCAATTCAAGTCAGTGAGAGTTTCTTCAATGTTCCGAGACTCTTGCTCAGAGAGAAAGCAACAAAACAATGCACTCTCACCATGGAACCGTCTGGTCCTGACTCCCTCAGTTGGATCACCAATGACCTGGTCAATATGATGACTTTCTAGCCATGTTCTCTTACCTGGAGTTGTTCCTGAAGTACCTGCAATGTTAGTGTCTACAGGTTCATAGAATTCAGGGTAATGAACAGAAGGGGATGATCCTGAGTCTATACCGAAGGGATTTACCAACTCAATGTCAGGGACATCGATTCCTCCTTGATGAGGTGACTCAGGAACCGTCCCAGCTGCGACCGCATCTTTATATACGGTACTTACCTCAGGTTGAGCCTGTTCCTCAGTTTGAGGCTCAACTGTCCCTGATGTGCTGGGCTTAGGAGTGGCTCCTAGATCATCTTCCTGATCATCGTCATCATTCCATCTTGGAATTGGCACAGTTTTGACCTTTGGATCAGGTTGATTCTTTAAGCTCAGCCTTGTCACTCTCCTTGTGACCTTCTCAGTGTCAGGATCCAACACTCTTATCCTAGACTCAGTGGCAGATTCATCAAACACAACATGTGGTGATTCTTCCACAACAAGGGTCCTACAGTTGTAAACCCTGTAGGCTTTACCGACTTCAGAATATCCTAAGAATGTTCCTTCATCAGATTTGCTATCAGAGGATTTCAACTGGGTCTTCTCATTGTTGAGGATGAAGCACTTGCAACCAAATATATGGAAATAAGAGATGTGAGGTTTCCTCTTGTTCCATATCTCATATGGAGTTTGTGCATGTTGTTTGTTCAGCATGGATCTGTTCTGAGTGTAGCATGCCGTGTTGATTGCCTCAGCCCAAATTTTCTTAGGTAATCCTGACTCAGCCAACATGGTCCTTACAATTTCCTTCAGTGTCATGTTCCACCTTTCAGCGCCACCGTTTTGTTGTGGGGTTCTAGCCACAGAAGTCTCATGAGCAATACCAAGTTTATTATAGAAATCAGAAATATATGAATTTATAAATTCAGTGCCCTTGTCAGATCTGATCTTAGTAATAGACTGATTCTTCTCATTACTGAGTCTTCTGAGCAACTCTGGAAGCTTCACCTGTGTTTCCTTTTTATTTAACAAGAAAATAACCTAAGTATATCTAGAGTAATCATCAATAACCACAAGGGTGTATTTCCTACCATTCATACTCACAGGTGTTACAGGGCCAAATAAATCCATGTGCAACAGCTGAAGAACCCAGTTAGTGGAGAAGGAAGCATTCTCTTTTAATGATGCTCTGACCTGCGTCCCCTCCTGACAAGCTTTGCACACATGGTCTTTGCTAAAAACTTCATTAGGTAGACCTTCAACAAGTGTCTGTCTAGAAATTTTGTTAAGAATCTTGAAGTTCAGATGGCTTAATCTTTTATGCCATAACCAATTGAGCTCTAAGGAGCTTTTAACAACAAAACAAGTATTGGGAATAGTGTTGCTCCAATCAGCGAGATAAACATTACCTTTCCTAATACCTGATAGAAGCACTTGTGTTGATTTGTCCTTGATTAAACATATATTCGATGAGAACTCAACACTGAAACCTTTGTCACAGAACTGGCATACTGACAACAGGTTATGCTTCAATCCTTCCACAAAGGACACATTCTCCACTTTGACTGTACCTATTACCAAGACACCAAAACCTTTAGTAAAACCTTTTGAGTTATCACCAAAGGTTACTTGTGGACCATCTTTAGCTTGAAATTCTTGGAGAAGACTTTTCATTCCAGTCATATGCCTTGAGCAACCACTGTCTAGGTACCAGACAACCTTGATTGAGTCTCCTCTCCTCTTGTTGTGATCTACAGCAGCCTGCAAATAATTCAGGCTTTAGGTACCCATTGGGTGTTGGGTCCTATCGTGTCAGTTGTACCCTTAGGGATCCAGACTTGCTTCACTACCCTAATTGCCTCAGAATGGTAAATCTGTCTCCCTGAAACATCAACATACACTACTTTCTTCTTCTTAGCCTGAGATGAAGATGGTGTATGAGTGCTAGGCTTAGGCTTTACAGGAGCCTGAGTGGGTACCTTTTGGGCTGGCCTCCTGTTCTTCCTAGGCCTGGGTGCAACAGGTCTTTGGGCTTGTTCTTGATAAGGGCCCTATTTTCTGTTCCCCCCTAGGCAAGTGAGGGAAAGGAAAACATTTAAAGGCCTTAGGATGCCAAAACCTTGGGGGAATCATCATACTTGGCCTTTCCTACTGGTATTGCAACGCATGATGATACCCTCATTGACCAGTCTGATGGCTCTTGGCCTGAGTCTTCCTTTGCTTTCCCTGAGGTTTTCTCTGGCCTGTGCTCTTAGGGACCTCCTTTGGTTGCTTGGCCTTTCCCTTGGGTTTTGGCTTAACAACCTTGGGGGTAACCCTGACTGTGTCAACAGTTTCTTTGCCCTTATCAGTTTGGCGGACCTGAAGTACAACCTTCTTTATATTCTGGCCTGCCTGAACGAAAACTCTCTCAGTGTTGCTCCCTGAAGCAACATGAGATTGACCCTGTGAGGATTTCTTAGGAACATATCCAAGTCCCCTTTTCTCATTCCCAAGCATCTGGCTGCTATTTATTTCCTCTCTAGCCACTGAGGATTTATTCATTGCTGCAACCTTTTGCTTAAGAGAGTCCTCACTCTTTTTCAGGATTTCATGTCTGGCAAAAAGGTCATCAAACTTACTTTTGAGTACCTTCTGCTCCTCCTTCCTGACCAGCTCTTCATCAGCCAGTTCTTTCAGAATCTTCTCTCTTGGGAGACGCTCAACATTGATTATATCAATTTCCTGAGTTAGTCTCACAATTTGAGCTGACTCTTTCAGATCAGACTGAGTGAGTTGATCATTCAGGTTTTGAACCTCAGTACTCAATTTCTGGTTCTCCCTTACCAAAAAGACATTAGTTTCCTGCAACCTGGAGAAATCAACCATCAATTGATCCAACCAGATCTGAAGGTTCATTTCTCTGGCTGACTCTAAGCTAGGCTCAGAATTTTGACCAGTGTATGAACCACAAAAAGAGTTAGATGTTACCTCAGCTCTTTTTTAGCCATTAGACACACATCATTGTACTCTTTATCATAAAAGAGTTCAAACGACCTCTCCTCAGGACCATCTGAGTATGTAGCTTCCCCAGCGAGCAGGGCTCTCCAGTCAGTGTACCTCTGGTCTCTCTTAGCCCTCCTGTCTTCTCTTTCCCTTGCACTCAACTCTGGGCAGTCATACTGATAGTGCCCATTCTTGTTACAGTTGTAACATGCAGCTTGCTCATCACCTCTTTCCTTTCTCGGCTCAGGGTTCCTTCTTGAGTCAGGTTCCCTTTGTCTAGACAAGCTTTTAGTCTTGCCTGAGTGCCTATCATCACGAGTACGTCTCTGTTCATCTCTTCGATCGGGCTTTGGGTCTTTATATCTTCTTTCATCGCCACAATCTCTCCTATGGTCAGTGTTTCTTCTTTTTCTCATATCTCCATGAGCTTTGGTGGGTTCCTGGAATTTAGCCTTTCAAAGCATCTGGCCATCAGGTTGTACTCCTCAGCAAGCTCTTCCTTGCTCATCTCCATCAGTGACTTTGATGAAGACTCGACATGTTCTGACTTGGCTTTTAACACCACGCTTTTCTCAGGAGCTTTATCTTTCTCCTCTTCTTCTTGCTGGACTTTCTTCTTTCTCTTGTTGAGATCATATTCCAGTGCTTTAAGCTCTGAAAAAGAAAAGAAGAAGTTATGTTACTCATATCCTGGGTGTTCTTTAGCATAATTACACTGTTGTCCCATCTCTCAGGAAGGGCACTCAGGATCTTAGAAGCAAAATCTCTCTTTGGAACATCCTTATCCAACATCACCAACTCATTCATCAACTTGATGAATCTTGACTCCATCCGATCTATCGTCTCATCAGGCAGCATCTCGAATTCTTCGAACTTTTGAATGGCAATATTCCTCTTGTTCTCCTTTATCTTTTCTAACCCTTCGCACATCCTGGTCAGCTCATCCCAGACCTCCTTAGCCATCTTTAAGTTCATCAGCCTTGCTGACTCCTCGAAAGACACCGTATGCAGGATGATGTTTCTGGCCACATTGTCCAGTCCCACCCTTTTGATCTCATCATTGGTCATATCCTTCCTCTCCTTAGGAATCTGTACGCCAATGTCAAGATGCTCATATCCCAGTCCTCTGACATTAGGGATGGTGATCTTGATGGGTCCTTCCTTGATAACACGCGGCATATGGTCATGGATGGCATCTAGATGTGCCTCAAATCTGAACTTCCAGTAGACAAAGTTAGAAACAGAGAATTCAGGCAATGAAGCTTCAAGTCTCCTCGAAGTCATGATGATGCAAGTTTTATGAAAAGCAAACTTAGATTTGTTCAGTGACCACCAACAGCTTCACCTCTGAAACTATTAGTATTCAAACTCATTGGTCTTTTGAACCACTGCTCTGATACCACTTGTTAGTTCCGGTACAAGACTGAGATATACGTGTATGGAGGAGGGATAACACACCTACTGACTGTACTGAATGCTGGTCAGTTGGCTAACTATCAACTTGAGTTCAGTGCGGAAATGCGTGAGCCCCGAAAGTTTATAGTCTTGTTAATGTTTGCTTTCTGGAAACTTGATTACTCTTTTCTGAAATAGTGATTAGTAGGGCAGTGTTCAAGTTAATGATCAGGCTGATTGATTCAGCCTGATAAAGCTAGTGCAATGAATGACTTAAACAAATAAGCTGTTAAGAACAATATCAAAGCAGTAAGAACACACGGAGTTTAACGTGGTTCAGAGACTGGTTCAGAGACTCAAGCTCCTACGTCCACGGTCTTGATTGAACACGATAATCCACTACTTGGGATTAACTTGTTTTTGACGTGCCAAGGTGCACCAAGATCAGCTAACCTCACTGACCTATACAAACTCCTTCCTAACTTCACTAAACAACTTCAACCAACAAACCTGACTAGAGGGTTTTTTGTTTTAGTTTTGTTTCCAACTAAGATTGTGATTATCCTTACAAGACAACGCTATGCTAAGGATGGATAATCACTCTAAGCTTAAGGTATGACTTGAAAGCTCAGTGGAATACATAATAACTCTCACTAATCTAAGAAACACTTGGGAAATTTATCTGGTTTCGAGTGCTTCTTTTAGAACGCTGAGTGCTTTGAGTGCTTGAGAGTTTGAGTAATTTCTGGCTTGGAAATTTCCCGTAACCTTGAATGGGTTCAAGGTCTTCTGTATTTATAGATGGATTTGAAAACTATCCGTTGGAAGAAATAGCCTTCTAGTCATCTTCATAGGGTTGTTCAACGGACATATCTCCCATGCAGCAGCCGTCCTTGCATGGATTAAGTAATTGCATTTAATGCTCCATTTAATGCTTGCCCGTTGAAAAGTGCAGTCTGAACTCAGTCTTCATGTCAGGTCCATACATGTGTGTCCTTCCTGGATTGGTCCACGTCATCAGGTTGGTGAGAATGTCAGAACTTATTCTTGGGCTTCAGGCTTGTCTTAGTAAGTTCTTTTTATCTCGAGCACAATGGTCTTGTCCTGACGCTGACATTCCTTTTGCATTGCTTGGCCCTATTCCAAGTCTTTCCCATTACTCAGTATCATCCTGTTCCCTTCAGGACTGAGTTAGTGATGACCTCAGGGTCATATTCTTCATCACCGACACTTACTCAACCAGCTTAGAAGAACTGCCGTAAGTTCAGGATGGTGCTCTGCGTCTTCAGGCTTCAGTCTTGATTGTCATCAATGAGTATTCCTCTCATTGAGTTCCTGTGAATTGTAAAATAGCTAAGTTCTAAACTAACCAAGACTAGCCTGACTAATAAGGCAAAACATCTTTTTAGGGGCTTTGGGATCTAATCAAAACTGATATTGTCCCAACACCCTGCTCCCGAGGCCATGTTTGTTGATGATTCGTCTACATAAAGATGCCAAGGATGATCTAGCCCTCTCATCGGATTTTGGGGAAAAGTTAGCTCGACTATGAAGTTGGCTAATGCTTGACCCTTAATCACTATTCGAGGTGCATATGTCACTCCAAATTGGCTAATCTCTATAGACCATTTTAACAGACGGTCACCTGTATCGGGTCGATGCAGTATTTGTCTGAGTGGGAAAGTTGTTAGCTCTTCAACCTGATGATCGAAAAAGTACGGTCTTAACTTTCTAACACTCATGACGAGTGCGTATGCCAGCTTTTCTATGAGTGAGTATTTCACCTCAGCTTCATGTAGGGCCTGACTGACATAGTAAATGGGAAGATGAAATTTGCCTTCCACTCGTACTAGTACCGAACTTATGGCCACATCTGAAGCTGCCAGATATAAGTATAACTTCTCTCCAGGATTGGTTTTGATAGAATCTTAACATCCCCCAGATAATCTTTTATCTGTTCGAAAGCTCTCTGGCAGCTGCCCGTCCACATAAAATTGCCTTTTTTGATGGCTTCAAAGAATGGACGGCATTTGTCCCCTGATCGTGATATGAACTCGTTTAAAGCTGCTAGGCATCCTGTCAGCCTTTGTACTTCTTTGATGGAACAAGAAGGCTCCATATCAACGATTGCTTTGACTTTTGCAGGATTGGCTTCAATTCCCCGTTTACTAACCAGATGGCCCAGGAATTTTCCTAAATGTACTCCGAAACTGCTTTTCTTTGGATTCAACTTCATGTTGTATTTTCGGAGAATGTCGAACACCTGGGATAAATGTTGGAGGTCATCTTCTTTTCGAGTACTTTTGATGACTATGTCATCAACATACACCTCCATCGTCTCCCCGATATGTTCGTCAAACATTTTGTTCACCAGCCTCTGGTAAGTTGCTCCTGCATTGATTAATCCGAACGACATTCTTTTCCAGCAAAGTAAGTTCTTGTTTGTGTATAAGGCCGTATTTTCTTGGTTGTCTGGGTGCATCGGGATTTGGTGGTAACCAGCGAAAGCATCCATAAATGTGAACATTTCATGTCCTGCTGTGCTATCCACCAGTTGATCAATGTGCGGAAGTGGAAAATTATCCTTCGGGCATGCTGCATTCAGATCTGTGAAATCTATGCATAGCCTCCAGGTTCCATTCGACTTCCGCACTAGGATAGAGTTTGCAACCCACTGCGGACACAACGCCTATCTGATCAGGTCGTTGTCTAACAACTTCTTAACTTCTTCATTCAGAGCTTGATACTTGTCGGACCCGTATTTCCGTCGTTTCTAATGGATATGTCTTCGGGCTGGATTGATGTTTAATCTATGACAAGCATCTTTTGGATTGATTCCCACCATGTCTGTATATGACCATGCAAAGACATCGAGGTTAGCTTTAAGAAATTCTGTCATTCGGGTTCTGTAGGGTTCAAGAAGTTCGGACCCGATGTAAAGTTCAAGGTCATCACGGTTTGGGTTAACTTTGATGGCCTCCAGTTCTTCAACTGGGGTTGCTCGTCATTTTTATCCCTTCCACCGTGGATCGATAATTGGCCCTTCAGGATTTAGCTCATCTTCAATTTCCATGGGTTCAACACCTAGGCGGGGATCAAAATCGTCTGCTAAGCTGGGGACAATGCTGGTCGGCAGGATTGGATCCTTCAAGTTAGTGTCCATAGATATTATCAAAGGTGATTCTGCTGCCGGACAAAGCTATTCGCCCTCGAACAATTGTTGATCGCCCGTATGCAAAGTCTGTTCATCAGCTTCCACCCGATCGTCGTTAAGCCCCAAAATATCATTGAGGATGGATGGCTCATCATCACAGTGACTTGTGGAAACCTCCATCTTTGATACTTGTCTATCAATTGGACGCAATTGAAGGAGACATTCTTGAGCTTTTCTTTGGTCTCCTTTTAACGTCCCAGCTCCACTTGCTGTTGGGAATTTGACACAGTAATAGTAGGTTGAAACAACAGCTTTAAATTCATTCAAGAAAGGTCAGCCAAGGAACTCGTTATAAATGGACTCTTGATCTACAACCAGGAAATCCACCATTCTAGTGATATTCTTTTCGGGATCCTTGGTCGATACAAGTTGTACTGACAACCTAATTATTCCCAACTGAACTGTTACAATATTTTCGAAGCCTAAATTTCGGTGATTAGAATCTTCAATGTAGCCAGTATAGTCTCCTAGTTGGTCAAGTGTCTTTTTGAAGATGATATTTGTGTAGGCTCCAGTATCCACCAGTAGTCGGTGTACTTTTGTCCCATTATCTTGGCACAGATCACGAGGGAATCGTTATGGGGAGTTACAATTCCGTCTAAGTCTTTTTCTGTTGGTCCCACTCGATAGATTAATTGCGGAAGCTTATGTAATAATGTCTTTCCAAAATCTTTTATAAGAGATCAATAAAACAATATTTAAAATAAAGCGATAAAAGACACAAGATATATAGTGGTTCGGATAGATATCCTACGTCCACTCTCCCTTATCACCAAGGGGTCTCACTAACAACCAACTAACAAACTTACTCACTGGAATTTCTGAAGTACCAGCACCTTCTTACAAACTCTTTAGATCTAACTTCGATCTAAAGATAAACTCACTCCAACCTTATCTTAACAAGATGAACAGGTTGAGTGTATAAACTCCTTACGAGTAGATAAGTAATTAAGAACAAAGTGTGAGTGCAATATGCGTAGTGATCAAAAGCTTAGTATGGCTATATGCGCGTGAATACTTCTAGAGCTTTTTCTTGATCTGCACTCAAGTATATATAGAGGGGATTAGGGACATAGCCGTTGGGAGGCTAATCCAATCAGATCCTCTATATATGGAAGCTTCAATCAATCAATTCCCTAATTGATTGATTGGGTTGGTGAGATCTTGATTGATTGTCTTCATATCTTCTCAATCCAATCTTGTTTGACTTGATTTGAATCACCAACGGTCAATGCTTCCAATTGCCTAACTCTGATTCTCTCCAGAGAAGGCAGGACCAGACACCAGGCAACCTCGATGTCTTCTGGTCCTTATCTGGTGAACAGCCAGAATACTCAGTAGGATAAGGGGATCAAACTGAGCATCTTTTGTTCCACCAGACTCGTCTAGTCCGGACTCGTCTGATCTGGGGAAGGTCCTCTGCCTCTGGTCTTGATCTCTTCTGCTGAAGTCCTCTGGTGGAGTCCTCTGGTGAAGTCCTCTGGTGACTCTTCTGGTGAGGTCTTCTGGTCTGGCAGTTTCCCCTAGACTAAGTCCTAATCTAGATCATCATCTGGCTAACAGGTCCAGATGGTCCTATTACATCTTCTGGTTTGTTTTAACTCATCAAAACTAACAAATTTTTATCCTAACACTTTCTGTGAAGGTCAACTCTGTTGTATGAAGAATTGACGGGTTGACCCCCATTTCTTGCATATGAGCTACTGCACGTAGCTCAGCTTTCCTCTTCCGATTTGACATCGGATGTCGTCCATCAGAACAGCCACCAACAGGTCCTGCAGGCTCCATCATTTGAATTTCGGGAACCGAACCTCTTGCTGGTGCTGGATTTGGTCGCCCAACGCAATTTTTCCGGGGAGCTTGTTCAACATCGTCATCCTCAGACTCATCTTCCCTGTCTCTCTTTCCGGGTTGTCTTTTCACAAACTCGGATAGCTTACCCTCCTCATAGAATCAACACAATTGTTTTAGCAAGTCACGACATTCACTTGTAAAATGCCCCACACTCTGATGGTAGGCACAATACTTATTTTGGTTTAACTTGCTAGCATCTTGACGTATCTTTCTCAGCGGGGTAAGTAATTCCTTGTCTCGGACATTGTTGTACACCACATCGATTGATATGGTGAGTACTTGATTCAACTTGTCTTTCAATTATGTCCCCTCGTTGAATGCTTTCATGTTCTTAGGAGCCCGATAACCTCCGCCGTCGATCTTTTTGATATTTTCTTTCTGTTCTCCTTTGTCTCCCAAATCTTTCTGTAGGGCTTCATGCATTGAGACAAAACTCCTGTCCGGTCGCGGAATTCAGCATTAGTTTTCGAGCATCTAAGATGTACATCTTTCCAAAGATCGGTGCCCTTCTTTAAACCAGCTAGGACAACCACAATTTTTGTATCTTCACTAATAGACTCCCCTTCCAACAAGACCTTGTTAAATCTTTCCAAATACGATCGGTCCAACTCGTCATCAGCTTGTTTCAAGTCGGATAACCGATGCCTTTAGGATAGATAAGACCCAGCCGTGGAGAAATGAGATAGAAACTCTTTGCCTAGCTGGGCAAATGAATGGATGGAAGCCGGTGACAGAGCTGAGAACCACTTATGGACATGATCCCCCAGGGTTAACAAAAAGTTTCGGCATTGGGTGGTATCACTTGCCCCCATTGATATCATGTAATCGGAATATTTCATCAGATACACCCGGGGATCCGTCGTGCCTTCATATTGTATACTTGCAGGGAATTGGATCTTCTTTTGAATGAGAGCTTTTAAGATTACTGAAGATAACGGTGAGGATGGAAGGGAAGTATTCCCATAACCTCTCTGTAGGTCCAACTGACCCTGCGTACTTTCGATTGCTTTCCTCATGGAGATCAGTTCCTCTAGGGATCCTCCTTGACTTGGAGGTTGTTCAGCGAACAGGGGTACATGACCATCTGTTCGCCGCAGTCCCTCGCTTGGTATAGGAACATCCTGGACTGGCCTCCTGGGATTGGGTGCCCCATCTGGTCTTAAGCGACCAAAAGCTGACCTAGTCAGCCTCTCGTGGACTGACTGGCGAGCTGGTATATGGGGCGGGCGAGCTACTTCTGCTCTGGGATGAATCTCCGTTGCTCCCCGACCGGGGCAACCTAATCTATTCACCGCACTTTGGCGTGTGCCCTGACTAACCCCCACAACTTGGTTTGGGGTTGATTCTCCGTGGCTGGTAGCTTCGGCGAGCTGTTTATCCTTACCCTTTATCTTACGAACTTGGGCACTGTCTGCCTCATTTTGATGTTCATCCCTGGTCTTCTCATATTCGCGGGCTCTTGTTGGGCTATGCCTTGCTCGGATATGAGATGAGCCAGGCTGTGCTTGTTGCTTTTGTAAGGCCTGAAGCATTGCGATTGTCTGAGCTAGTTCATCAGGATTGCAAACAAAAGCATCTAGCTCAGGTGGCATTAGTTGATGTGTAGCTGTTGGATGGTTTTCTTGCTCGTGCCGAGCTATTTCTGCTCGCTTACCAGCCTGAGACATCCTCGAACGTGAATCCCTTGTCACATGTTGGGAGTGTTGAGTTTCGTAAGACTGAGGAATCTTTAATTAATGTGTGGGTGTTAGTCTTCAAAGGTTTTTAAATAAAGAACACCAAGAACACCTATCTTCAAATCTTCAAGTTTTAAGTTTGAAGTTCTTGCTTAATCACGCTTGAATCCTTAATTCGAAGGTTCGAACCCTCCTTCTAGCGCCAATTTGTTGATGATCGTATCTAATCGTGAGGATTAGTAGCTGTTTTTGTATACTAATTAGATCACCAAACAATTACGTGTGATTGATCACTAACGTAATTAGTGAATACAAAAATTAGATAGATTGGAAGTAAATACATAAGTCGAATCTGTATTTAATTTGTATGTTTGATAATCGAGGTGCTTTGGATGTATAGTCGGTATTTATACATATTTACCTAGCAGGAGGTGTACAAAACCTTTGACATTCCAAGTGTACATGCATGACACTTGGAATGTTGACTATTTGCCTTAACTAAACTAAATTCTATCCCTTAATGTTGGACTTGCTCGTATTCAAGAGTTGTTCGTCCTATTGGACTTGTCCTTGGGGAGTCTTTAGCTTGATTTTGTTGGTCATGCTTCTTGATAGTTTGATGTCTTGATATTGTGATCAAATCTGTTTGCCGATGTGTTAGATATGCTCGCCAGGACATCATTTTGGTCCACGTGATCTCTTGGCTTAAAGCTATCTGCCTGATCATTATTGTTCGCCGAGCAAGATCTGTTCGCTTGTCATTTCCAACTCAGTCTGGTTTTATTGGCTTAATTTCGTCTTAAGTGTGGGTACTTTGGGTAATTCTGCTCGCCCAAATAGTATTTATGCTCGCCTATCAACACGTATATCGAGCAGTTAGTCAAACTAATGGTCTTAATTGAATCATAGACAATAAATCAGATATTCTCAATATATGAGGAATATTGTGGGGAATTCTGTAACTACCTGTAATACTATAGGCTATTGTGACATCTTCCTTTCATTCACGAATACCCGATTAAGTCTTGAACACGATGAAGTGTTTATTCAAATAACTTAATCATATTATCTCTAATCACTAATTGATCAAGTATATCACACTTAGCCACAAAGTCTAAGTTGGTGTGCATCGACCGATGACTTAGATTCAATTATGATGAGAAAACGAGTATTCTCTCTAAATCCACATTTGAGGAATGAATCTTATTCTTAGCTCAACTACCATGCACATGCATTTTGTGATGAACTCAATCCATGTCATATCTACCCGTGGAAGGGTGCAAGTGTCGATCATGGTCAAAATTCATCACTCCACACATGTCGTGCGTATTGACATCAAGTCAAAGGAGTATCTCATCGCTCCCACTAACTGAGACACCCGTAGACACATATTGTGGAATTAAACGGTTTCTCAAATGGGTATACCAATACCCTCTAAGATATCCATACATCCATCCTGAGATACCCGGTATCTCGTAGTAAGTGAGATCTTACTACACTCTCTAAGAGTATGATGCAGATCGCACACCAATCTCAATTGCATCATCAATATCTCATTCTTGATGGTCTTTGATCGGGGCTATTTTGAGAATCATACTTAAATCATCTAAGTTCTCACTCACTCAATGACAGTAGTGATTCATGGGAACACAAATAAGAATAAATGCAAACCATCAAACATAATATTCAGATAAGTGTATTGTCATACATTTAATATGAAATCAACAATAATATTAAACGAAAACTGAATATTATCTTAGTATTATGTCATTTTAAAGGATTGTCTCTAGGACACTAACACTAACACTCCTCCATGTTCATTGTTCTTAGAATACCATTGATCACTCTATGATTAATCATAATCCTATTACCTCTAAACCTAACATTCCCATAATTTTGAAAATTCACTCTACCAACACTCTATGCAAATTAGCATAAAACTCATACACCCAATCAACAAAATATAGTGTAGCAAATTGAAGTGCATACATAAGATGTCTCTCAGTAAGAAATTGAATGAGATTCATGACTTCAAACTCAGGTACCCTAAAACTCTTTCACTCACAATTATTCTAGTTCTAATAGTAGTATACCTAGAACTAGTCATGTCATTATAAGTTTCATCATCAGTCTCAGAGTTTGAGTATACCTCTTCAGGTTCAACAACTTCTTCTTCTGGTTCTGATGTTGTCTCAGGTGAGGCAACATTTTCGGCAACATGAGTGGGATCACTTCTTCTTTTACTTCTGACTTCTCTCCTGGCAGTAGAAGGAACATGTTTGTGCTTGGTCCTTTCTTCAGTTCTGTTTGTAAAGAAACCTTTAAGAGGGACTTCCATGTCAACATCTTCTTCAGAAGACACCTCCTCCATCACAGTATCAGCTTCAACTTCTTGAGCAACTTCAGCATCATGCTCAGTGTAACACCCCGTCCCGTTCTGTACCCTTTTTAGAAACCTTTTTTGTTTCCTTCTTTTTTTTTTATTATTTTTAAATTTTATTTAATTTTGAGTGCTTTGTGTAATTTAAATTTATACCTACTTACAAAATTTTAAAATTCGTAGAAAGAAATCGAATCTTTCGAACGAATGAAGAACTTCGAGAATTAATTAAAAATCGTGGTTTTCGACCCGTATAATTTATTAGGATAAATTGCAATGTCTTGGAATAACTAATTAATTATTCAAATCTTAAATTTTATATTAATTACTTGTTTTTGGTTTTAGATTCAAAAATCAAATATTTCCTTAACAAGTATCAAAGATATACATGAAATTCTTGCCATTAATTTACAACCACAAATTAATTTAAGGTATTAAAATTAATCTTTTAATCTAATTAACAAATTTGACTTATTCTATAAAAGAACCGTCCCTTTCATTTCCCAAAAGATAAGATCAGTTTCCAAATATCATTCCACACGTTTTATTTTCTCTCTCCAAAAGAGAAACCAACGTGTCTTCTCTCCTCCTCCGATCAACCAACGCATTTTCTCTCCTTCCTCCTTTTCCAATCGGAACCAAAGCCTCCACCTCCTTCTTCGATCAATCGGTGACGCCGCTCACACCGCAACGCCGCCACGCTGCTCACGGCGACGCCTCTCTTTTCCTCCGACCACCGCGCCTCTTCCACCTCTGCTTCGATTAATGACGCTCTCTTCCTCTTTCACGGACGAAGCCGCGACGTCTCCCTCCTCTTTTCGATCGAAGCCAGGCAGCGACGCCTCTTCTCTTCACCGTCACGCCACCGCGACGCCCTCAGCCGAATCGCCGCCGCCGCGACGCCCTCTGCCGAATTGCCGCCGTCGCGACACCACCGCCGAAGTAGCGCCGTCGCCTCCTCTATCCCAGAAGCCAATCACCGCCTCTTTTCTCTTTGGTAAGGTATCAAAAAGCCCCTTTCAAGTTTAACTCCGATTCTAATTTTTCCGTCTCCGATCGAACAAACTAGCGCCGACGTCGAAGCCTTGTTTCCGGAGCCGATCGCCGCCCTCCTCCTCCCTGCCTGGAAGCCGTCGCTGCTCCCCTTTCTTTTTCTCGTAAGCCAATTAATATCCCTCTTTTGATTTCGGTTACGATTTAATTCAACTCTAACCAAAATCCTTTTCGTTTTTCCGATCGAATGACGCCGAATCAAAACTCCGTTGCCGGACTTTCTGGAAAAATTGAGATACGCCGTTAGGCTGCCCAATTTCCACCTCGAACCCGAAGAAACGTAAGGGCTTTACCTTCGTTTTCTTCCTTTTGTAAATTCTGTTTTTTTTTCTTTTTTGGGGACTATTCGGAGCCGTAGAAACAAGAATTTACGAGGACGCTTTGAACCCTTGATATCTTGTTCTTTCTTCTGTTAAATTTTGTTCTTGTTCTTGAGTTGGGTTGTAACTTAGGACTTTTGAATTGATTTTTCAGTAACTGAGTTTCCTGGAGAATCGTTACTGCAAATTATTAGAGTATTTTGGACTTTATTGGACTAATATTAGTCTTTGGTTGTTAAGTATTATTCTTATAGATGTACGGTATCACTGTTTAGTTGGACAGTGTTTTGGAAATTAGTATTGTTAATTTCTATTGGATGATGATTTCAATTGTTAAAACGCTTTGGTTTTAAATCCGTAGACAAAGGGAAACTCGTCTTCTCCCTTGTCTCGGGTTAAACGGTTGTATCAAATGAAAAACAATTTAGTAGAAAATACTAGTACTCTTTTGTTTTGAAAATGATACAAGTTAACTCAATTAATAATACTAATAATATAGGAAAATATTTTATCCTTTTAAGTTTTATTAAAATCTCTTTAAAATCAAGTACTTCTAAAAATGAAGAAAAAAATATATATGACATTAATTGTTGGTCCCGGTACAAGACTGAGGAATACGTGTATGGGGGGGGAATACACGTATACCAATTTTTAAACTTAAAACTGACTGAGTCCCCTTCACTCAGAGTGGTAAAGTACTAGGAGCTGATAATACACCCACTGACTACACTTGGTGCGGGTCAGTTGGCTAACTATCAGTTCAAGTTCAGTGCGGAAATGTTTGAGCCCTGATAGTTTAAAGTCCTGTTTAGTTTGCTTTCTGAAAACTTGTTTTACTCAAAACTTAGAAGTGTTCAGTAGGGCAGTGTTCTTTTGAAGATCAGGTTGATTGATTCAGACCTGATAAGCTTGAATGCAATGAATGAACAAGTAATATGGCAAGTATGCACAATGTCAAAGCAGTAAGAACACAAGGAGTTTAACGTGGTTCAGAGTCTCAAGCTCCTACATCCACGGCCTGACTTAACAGGAAATCCACTCAAGGGATTCTTGTTTTTAACGTGCCAAGGTGCACCAAGACCAGTTACCTCACTGATCTATACAAACTCCTCTTACTATCACACTAACCGACTTACTCCCAACAAGCCTAACTTAGGGTTTTGGTTTCAGTTTGGATTCCAACTAAGTTGAGATTATCCTTACAAGGCAAAGCTGTGCTAAGGATTGGATAATCTCTCTAAGCTTAAGATAATTCTAATTAGCTCTTGGAATACAGAATAGCTCTCAGTTGCTAAGAAACACTTGGGAAATTTAGAAGGTTTCGAGTGTTTCTCTTAAAGGCTGAATGCTTTGATTGCTTGAGAGTTTGAGTAATTTCTGGCTTGGAAATTTCCCGTAACCTTGAATGGGTTCAAGGCCTTCTGTATTTATAGGTGGTTTGAAAAACTATCCGTTGGAGAGATAGCCTTCTAGCCATCTATGTAGAGGGGCTTCAAACGGACATATCTCTATGCAGCAGCCGCCTTTGCATGGATTTGGTATTTGCATTTAATGCACATTAAATGCTTGCCCGTTGAATATGCAGTCTGAATTCAGTCTATATGTCAGGTTCCGTACGTGCGTGTTCTTCTCGGATTGGTCCACGTCATCAGGTTGGTGAGAATGTCAGAACTTATTCCTGAGCTTCAGGCTTGTCTTATTAAGTTCATTTTGTCTTGAGCTCACCGGTCTTGTCCTGACGCTGAAATTCCTTTTGCATTGCTTGGCTCTACTCCAAGTCTTCCCATTTACTCAGTGACAACCTGTTCCCTTCAGGACTGAGTTAGTAATGACCTCAGGGTCATACTCTTCATCACTGACACTTACTCAGCCAGCTTAGAAGACTGCCATAAGTTCAGGATGGTGCTCTTCGTCTTCAGGCTCTGAGTCTTGATTGTCTCCAGTGAGTTCTCCTCTCACTGAGTACCTGTGAAGTGTAAAATGACTAAGTACTAATCCTAACCAAGACTAGCCTGACAAAGACAGATTAAGGCAATCATCTTTTCAGGGGCTTTTGGGATCTAAATCAAAACTGACAATGTCCCAACAATTTCCCCCTTTTTGATGATGCCAAAACACTGAAAAGATCCTCAAAACACTTAGAGGAAATAAGACAAACCTATCTATAAGATAAGACAGTGTTAGAGCAGTTCTTGATAAAGTACATAATTTAAACAAGCCAAAAAGACAATGAGTTTTTGTCTGTGGGCAAAAGTAATAGATTTCATTGATAGATGTGGAAATGATTACAATGAATCTAATCTATTACAAAGAAGCCTGTGAACACCTAGACTAATCTCATTTCAGGCTTGAGTCCATATCCTGCATAAACTCTTGCCTTTAGCTCGTCAAGTCTTCCAGGTTGGTTCACATATCCTTCAGTTCTGGCTATCTTCAAGACTTCCATCATTATGGCCTTAGTGTCATGCTTTAGAGTTCCAGGAATCAAGGGAGGAGCTCGAATGATGAACTCAGGAGCCTTCACTTGGACTTTAGCTGCCTCAGCCTCCTCCAAGATCTTCTGAAATAGCTCAGGATGATTGTCCATCATATAGTCAGTGAAGTGGGCATCAATATCGTCAGTGTCGCCCCACTTCTTCACAACAAACCATAGCCTGACAAATTCATCCCTTGCATCAGTCCAAAACTCCTTTAAAGTCTCTGAGACGAACTCATCAACAAAAGCTTCCCTTGCTCCTGATTCTGGCCTACTGACTTGAAGAATTGTTGCCTTCCTAACTGTTGGCTTCTTCCTGTACTTCCTTGGCTCAGGCTTCGCCTTCTTCCTCCTTAGCAAGCTGATCACTGCATCATCTAGTTCACGTTGTTGAAGCTCAGTGATATCCGTCAGCTTCTCAACCTTCTTCTCCAAAATGCGCATCTTCTCCTTCTGAGCAATTTCAGCTCTGCGCATAGCCTCAGTCTTTTCAGGTTGATCTCCCCATGCTTCAGCACATAGCTCCGCAACTAACTCACCTGAGTAAGTGATGGGATTCTTCCTTGAGCTCATGGGTGATGATCTTTGGACTGGCTCAGGTTGTTGCTTTGAAGGTTCATTAGCCTTTGCCTTTGTTGCCTCCTCCCTCAGCTTGGCAACTAATTGTTCTCCTTCCTTCTCCACTGCCGCTAACCTAGCTGACTTCCTTACCCTTAGAATATTTCCATCAGGATTGGCTTCAGGATCAGCTAGGACGGTCTCTCCTTGACTAACTGCCTCAGATGCCTCAGGGCGGGATCTTTTCTTCTTCTTTTCCCCCTTTTTGGCATCATCATTGGCCTCAGATGGGAATGCGTCAGATCCGCTGTTGATTACGAAGGAGGCTAGGGAATGGACATCGTTGATTCCCTCCTTCAATAACTCAACTCCCATTGAAATCCCAGTTCCTGCAAAGGATACGGAACTGATGGCAGCATTGACTTTCTTCTCAAAGACCTCCATAGAGAGTTGGAGACTTTGTTCAGCCTTGGTGATCCTTTCTTCCACCTTCAAGGACTCACCGCTGACTCTGCTAACCTCAGTCAGTATCTTTACAGACTCCTCAGTGGCTTTAGCCAAAATGTCCGCCACTGATTGAGATGTGTGATCCAGCTTCCCTGACTCCAGCTCCAACTTGGACGCTGAGTCCTCCAAGGCCTGAGTGACAATAGCTCCAGTCTGAACTGCAAGCCTGTCCACTGCCTGATTCATCTTTTCGTCCCTGATCGCATCTCTCTCTTCAAGCTTCTTGAGAGTGTTCCTGAGCATCTTCTTTGTGCGCTTCCTCTCATTCTTCACTGACTTGGCCGTGTCAGTCATTGTGCGTTTTAACAAGATCAGCTCCCTGTTGGCAAGGGTGTTGTAAGCTGACTTTGTCCACCTGATGTGTTTCGCCAGGGCCTTGGAGTCTTCATCTTTTTCAGCACGTAGCCTCATTACTTCCTCCTGAAGTTCAGCTAGATTTTCCGAGGTTTTCTCCTGTTTGACCTCCACTATGCTTGTAAACTCAGCACGGCCGACCCCGGTGATGACCACATCTTCATCATCAGCGGCCTCATCAGTGATTGGCTGCTTTCCCTTGTCAGCCCCTGCAGCATCAGTCCCCTCTTCAAGGTACACTGAAGGCAGTTGTGAAGTAGTCATAGCCGCCTCCTCAGGCTCAGCTAAGCTAACTTGAACCTTAGGAACTTGTCCTTCGGAACTGAGAGTCTCCTTGAATGCCTCAACATCATCCTCTCGTGTCTCAGGGCAGGGAATCCCTTCATCGACAGATGTCTCATTGGCAGCTGAGATGTTCACAACATCCTCAGCCACTGGTCCACCCTTGGCACCAGTGTTCTTGTCACCTTCCCCCTGAGCCTGAGGCTCAGAGTCCATCTCATCAACTTCCCTTGCAGTCTCCTCTACTGCCTTTTCCACAGCTCCACCTTGAGCGTCATCATCCTCCTCACCATTCTCCTTCTCTTCAACGGAGAGAAGATCAGCCTTGCTTTTGGCCATCATTTCAGCCACAAGCTTCTTCAGGTTGTCGAAGTTCAATAGTTGAAGCCAGCTTGTCAGGCCAAAGAATGAGCAGATCTTGGCCTCCTCCGTCTCCCAATGCTCCCAGCCGCGTGCGTCTACTAGCATATGTTGCTCCTGCATGTTTGATTGTTTGAAGTCCAACCAAACTTTGAGCTCCACCACATATGCCAGCAATTCAGTGTATTTGTACAGCCCAGGCCAGCACTTTCCTGCCCACTCCGTGGCATTCCCCCTGAGTGTATTCTCCAGTATACCTCCCGCCATGTGCTCATCCAGCTCCTCCTCCTCCTCTATTTCAAGGAACACATCCTCTTCTGTTGAAATAGATTTGGGACAGTCTTTGGGGTTGGGGTATGAGGGAAAATCTGAAGGGTTGGGAAGGTTTGGCTCGGCTAACTGGTCAGGCTCAATTGTAAGTGAGGTTGATGGCACTGACTCAGTAGGGTAATTTGGCTCTGAAGGTTGAGGGAGTTGGGGAGTTTGAGGTGCGGGGTCAGGGATGGAAGGTGTTTGGGTTTCAGGATGTGGGGGTGTTTGAGTGGGTGCTGTCTCAGGCTGCAATGATTCAGCCGTCTCGACAGTCTTCCTCACCTCCTCTAAGTCAGAGGCTCCAGGAGAGCTTGACTTCTCCCTCTCACTTAATTCAGGAAGTTTCTTAGCAGGAGACTTCTTTACTCCCCTCCTAAGTCTCTTCAGGGGCCTCTTTCCCTGAGCGCCCTCTATACTGACGTCATCATCAGTTCCCTCAGCCTCAGTCCCGGCCTTCTTGGGATCTGACTCGGTCCCTGACTTCGTGCTCTTCCCTGACAGCACGATTTTCACCCTCCTCTCCTTCTTCTCAGCCGCGCCCACATCAGGTTGCTCCATCTCCTCAGCAACAGCCTTCTCAGCCTCCTTACTCCTCTCAAGGAGCTCATCCACCTTTTCAATGAGGCTGGTTGCCACTCTCTTGGCCGTCCCAGCTGGCTTTCTGGCCTGACCCTTTGCTTTCGCATTGGGATCAGTCAGCCCTAGCACTGAATAGGTGTCACTCAGTGAGGAAAACATGACCTTCTTTGAGGAAAGGTTGTCCTCAAAGTCAAAAGCGTACCCATGGCACGCATGAGCAATCAGCATGGACAATCTTGTGCCAAATGGCAAGATGGCACTGACAGATATGTGCTTCTTCTCCTTGTCACGCGTGATCTTGTCCAATCCCGCCTGATGGAGTTGATCGAGGAAGAACTGCTCCCAGTTCGCTTCCACTCCATCAGTGATTGCTCCCATGAGCCTCAGCTTGGGCAGACTCAACTGCTCGTGAGAGCCAGTTGCCCCCATCACCATCTTGGACACCAAGTCCACCAGAGCCCTGTACTCCGGCTTCAGAGTGCTCTTGTTCTGACGGGCCCTGAACTCCGAAGACCCTGACTTGGTCCATTTCCCAAGGAATTCTCCCTCCGAGTTTTCCTTGTAAGTCCTGGGGTTGATGCCAGAGGATGGCAGCTTGAAGACTTCCCTCACCGCCTGCCTGAGATCAATGGTGACCACCTCCGAGTCGTAGAGAGGCTCTCCGTCGCTGTTCTTTTCCCCCGTCGGCTTTAGCGCAGTCACCTTGGTGAAGACTTCACCCTTCCGCAAGAACATGTTCAAATAAGCTTCCACCACTGTTCTTGGGAGCACAGAAGAGGAGCGGGTGGTGAAGTATGTTTCCAACCCGGCGTCGGAAATCCATTTAAAAACGGGTTTGATTTCCTCAACCGTTAGACAGATACCTTCCATGGAGATGACTTGCTCCATGTGTACCAGCTTCTTCTCAACAACATCGACGATCTTGTCGGTTGTCCAGTCGGAATCAAGGAATGCCATTGTGTTTTGAGAAAGAGGTTTTAGAAAATCTGTGTTTGAGCAAGAGAAAACTCAGTGTGCAAATTGTGCGTTGTGTTTGCGCAAAAACCTCAAATGACACCCTTGATTGATAAGACTAAGTCAGTTACTCAAACGTGGGGTTGAGATTAATTCCTGAATTCGAAAGGTTTTGAAATGAGAGGCCAGGATTCATCTCAGTTTTAATTAAAACCCCAAGTCAGTCACATTCCGTATAAAACGGACACGTATATGAAAAAGTAACTGTGGCATTAAATGCTCCGTGCGCGTGAGTTTAAATATAAAAAGGCGCGCTTTTAATGATAACGGAATGCATTTAGTAAAGATTTTCAGGACGAATGACTCAGGGAGACGCTTGAGATTCACAAGAGTCAGGTTAGAACCCATACCTGTCAGGGAGACATTGTAGCACCCTGATACCTCGCTGAGTCGAGTCTGGCCTGAGTTCCCCCTAGAACCCTACACTGACTGCTCTCCCGGATCTAAAAGTCCCAATTCCACTGACAGTTCCATAAACCTTGCTTCAGCCAAGGGCTTAGTCAAGATGTCAGCTCTTTGCCTATCAGTGTGAATCTTTTCCATCCTAATATCTTTCTTTTCCACATGATCTCGAATGAAGTGGTGTCTAATATCCACATGCTTGCACCTTGTGTGAAGCACTGGGTTCTGAGTGATTGCTATTGCACTATTGTTATCACAATAGATTGGAACCTGATTAGCAAATACTTGGTAGTCCCTCAGCTGTTGCCTCAACCATAGGATCTGAGCACAACAACTCCCTGCAGCCATATACTCAGCCTCAGTTGTGGATGTTGCCACTGAATTCTGCTTCTTACTAAACCACGAGATCAACTTACTTCCCAAAAACTGACATGTCCCTGAGGTTGATTTCCTATCAATCCTACAACCTCCATAGTCTGCATCTGAATACCCTGTCAGTTCAAGGTTGTCATCTGAAGGATACCATAGTCCCATATTAACTGTCCTTTTCAAATACTTAAGTATCCTCTTAGCAGCCTCCAAATGACTTCTCCTGGGATCAGACTGATACCTAGCACACACACCAACTGCAAACGTAATGTCAGGCCTACTTGCAGTCAGGTACAGTAAAGAACCTATCAGCCCACGATACTCAGTCTGATTCACTGAAGTCCCTTCAGTGTCAGGATCCATCTTCCAATTGGTGTTCATTGGGATCCTGGCTGGATTGCTGTTTTGAACACCAAACTTATGAATCAAGTCTCTTGTATACTTGGCCTGATTAATAAATATACCTTGATCAGTCTGCTTGACCTGCAATCCTAAGAAGAAGTTCATCTCTCCCATCATTGACATCTCAAATTTACCAGTCATCAGTTTAGAGAATTTCTCACATAACTGCTGATTTGGTGATCCAAATATTATGTCATCCACATAAATTTGGACCAAGAGAATATCATCACCTTCAGTGATCCTGAACAAAGTCCTATCCACTGTTCCCTTCTTGAACCCATGATCAGTCAGGAATTGAGAGAGGGTATCATACCAAGCTCTTGGTGCTTGCTTAAGTCCATAGAGTGCTTTCTTCAAATGGTATACTCTATCTCCAACCTCAAACCCGGGAGGTTGTTCAACATATACCTCTTCATTGAGTACACCATTCAGGAATGCACTCTTGACATCCATTTGATACACTTTGAACTTCTTATATGTCGCATAGGCAAGGAACAACCTGATAGCTTCCAATCTAGCCACTGGAGCAAAAGTCTCATCATAGTCTATTCCTTCAGACTGACAATACCCTTTTGCAACCAGTCTAGCCTTGTTCCTTACCACAACACCATTCTCATCCTTCTTGTTCTTAAAGACCCACTTGGTACCAATCACACCTTGATGCCTAGGTCTATCTACCAGTTCCCAAACCTGATTCCTTGTGAACTGATTCAACTCCTCTTGCATGGCAATGATCCAGTTCGAGTCAGTGAGAGCTTCTTCAATGTTCTGAGGCTCCTGCTCAGAGAGAAAGCAACAGAACAATGCACTCTCACCATGAAACCGTCTGGTCCTGACTCCCTCAGTTGGATCACCAATAATTTGATCAATGGGATGATCTTCTAACCATGTTCTTTTGCCAGGAGTTGTTCCTGAAGTACCTGCAATGTTAGTGTCTACAGGCTCATAAAATTCAGGAAATTGAACAGAAGGGGATGATCCTGAGTCTATACCGAAGGGATTAACAAGCTCAATGTCAGGGACATTGATTCCCCCTTGATGAGGTGACTCAGGAGCCGTCTCAGCTGCAACAGCATCTTCATAGACGGTACTTACCTCAGGTTGAGCCTGTTCCTCTGTCTGAGGCTCAACAATCCCTGATGTGCTGGGTTTAGGAGTGGCACTTGGTTCATCATCCTGATCGTCATCATCATCCCATCTGGGGATTGGCACAGTCTTGATCTTGGGATCAGGTTGACTCTTCAAGCTCAGCCTTGTCACACTCCTCGTGACCTCCTCGGTGTCAAGATTCAGCACCTTTGCCCTAGACTCATTAGCAGATTCATCAAAGACAACATGAGGTGATTCTTCCACAACAAGGGTCCTACAATTGTAAACCCTGAAGGCTTTGCTAATTTCAGAGTATCCCAAGAATATTCCTTCATCAGATTTGCTATCAAAGGCTTTCAACTGGGTCTTCCCATTGTTGAGGATGAAGCACTTACAACCAAATACATGAAAGTAAGAAATACGAGGTTTTCTTTTGTTCCATGTCTCATATGGGGTCTGTGCATGTTGCTTGTTCAGCATGGATCTGTTCTGAGTGTAGCATGCAGTGTTGATTGCCTCAGCCCAAAACTTCTTGGGCAATCCTGACTCAGCCAGCATGGTCCTTGCAGCTTCCTTCAGTGTCCGATTCCTCCTTTCAGCGACACCATTCTGTTGTGGGGTTCTAGCTGCAGAAGTCTCATGAGCTATACCAAGTTCATTACAAAAGTCAGAAATATATGAATTTATAAACTCAGTGCCCTTGTCAGATCTGATCTTAGTAATGGACTGATTTTTCTCATTGCTGAGTCTTCTGAGCAACTCTGGAAGCTTCACCTGTGTTTCCTTCTTATTTAACAGGAAAATAACCCAAGTATATCTAGAATAATCATCAATAACCACAAGGGTATATTTTCTACCATTCATACTCACAGGTGTTATGGGACCAAATAGATCCATGTGCAGGAGCTGAAGTATCCTGTCAGTAGTGTAGGAAGCCTTTTCTTTGAATGACGCTCTGACTTGCTTCCCTTCCTGACAAGCTTTGCACACGTGATCTTTGCTAAAAACTTCATTAGGTAGACCATTAACAAGTGACTGTCTAGAAATTTTGTTAAGAATCTTGAAGTTCAGGTGGCTTAATCTTTTATGCCATAACCAACTGAGCTCTTGAGAGCTTTTAGCAACAAGACAAGTATTAGGAATAGTGCTGCTCCAATCAGCGAGATAAACATTACCTTTCCTTATACCTGATAGAAGCACTTGTGTTGATTTGTCCTTGACTGAACATTTATTCGATGAGAACTCAACACTGAACCCTTTGTCACAGAATTGACTTACTGACAGCAGGTTATGCTTCAGTCCTTCCACAAAGGACACATTTTCCACTCTTACTGTACCTATAATTAGAACACCAAAACCCTTAGTAACACCTTTTGAGTTATCACCAAAGGTTACCTGTGGACCATCTTTAGCCTGATATTCTTGGAGAAGACTCTTCATTCCAGTCATGTGCCTTGAGCAACCACTGTCTAGGTACCAAACAGCTTTGATTGAGTCTTCTCTCCTCTTGTTGTGATCCACAGCCGCCTGTAAGCAAATCAGGCTTTAGGTACCCATTGGGTGTTGGGTCCTATTGTGTCAGCTGTACCTTTCGGGATCCAGACTTGCTTCACAACCCTGATTGCCTCAGAGTGGTGAATCTGTCTCCCTGAAACATCGACATACACAACTTTCTTCTTCTTAGCCTGAGAGGAAGATGGTGTATGGGTGCTAGACTTAGGCTTCGCAGGAGCCTGAGTGGATGCCTTTTGGGCTGGCCTCCTGTTCTTCCTAGGTCTGGGTGCAGCAGGTCTTGGGCCTTGTTCTTGATAAGGGCCCTGATTTCTATTCCCCCTAGGCAAGTGAGGGAAAGGAAAACAGTTAAAGGCCTCAGGATGCCAAAACCACGGGGGTGTCATCATGTTTGGCCTTCCCTGATGGTATTGCCAAGCATGATGGTACCCTCGCTGACCAGTCTGAGGGCTCTTGGCCTGAGTCTTCCTCTGCTTTCGCTGAGGTTTTCCCTGGCCTGAGCTCTCAGGGGCTTCCGCAGGTTGCTTTGCCTTTCCCTTGGGTTTTGGCTTAGCTACCTTAGGAGCAACCCTGACTGTGTCAACGGTTTCCTTGCCCTTATCAGTTTGACGGGCCTGGAGCACAACCTTAGGTGCACTCTGGCCTGTCTGAACAAATACCCTCTCAGTGTTGCTCCATGAAGCAACATGAGACTGACCTTGTGAGGATTTCTCAGGAACATATCCAAGTCCCTTTTTCTTGTTCCCAAGTATCTGGTTGCTATTTATTTCCTCTCTAGCCACTGAGGATTTATTCATTGCTGCAACCTTTTTCTTGAGAGAGTCCTCACTTTTTTTCAGGATTTCATGTCTGGTAAAGAGGTCATCAAATTTACTCTTAAGTGCCTTCAGCTCTTCCTTCCTGACCAGCTCTTCCTCAGCCAGTTCCTTTAGAATTTTCTCTCTTGGGAGACGCTCAGAATTGATCATGTCAATTTCCTGAGTTAGTCTCACAATCTGAGCTGATTCTTTGAGATCAGACTGAGTGAGTTGTTCATTCAGGTTTTGAACTTCAGTACTCAATTTCTTGTTCTCCTCTACCAAGAAGACATTAGTTTCCTGCAGTCTGGAGAAATCAACCATCAATTGATCAAGACAGATCTGAAGGTTCATTTCTCTAACTGACTCTGAGCTGAGCTCAGGATTTTGACCAGTGTAAGAAGCACAAACAGAATTTGATGTTACCTCAGGCTCATCCCTAGCCATTAGGCAGACATCATCGTACTCATCATCCGAGAAGAGTTCAGGTGACCTTTCAGTGGGGCCATCAGAGTCTGTTGCATCCTCAGCCACCATAGCCCTCCGATCAGCAGATCTTAGATCCCTCGTGGCTCTCCTTTCCTCTCTCTCCCTAGCACTCAGCTCCGGGCAATCGTATTGATAGTGACCAATCTTGTTACAGTTGTAACATGCTACCTGCTCACTTGTTCTTTCTTTTCTCGGTTCAGGGTTCCTCCTTGAGTCAGGTTCCCTGGTTCTCGGTGAGCTTTCAGCCTTGGTTGGATATCTATCATCGCGAGTACGTCTCTGTTCGTCTCTTCTTTCAGGTTTTGGTTCAGAATATCTCCTTTCATCACCACGTTCTCTCCTCTGGTCAGTGTTCCTTCGCTCCTCATATCTCCTCGAGCTTTGGTGGGTTCCTTCAGGTTTCCTGTCACGTGAGTCCTGATAAAACTTTTTATAACGACCAAACCTGGAATTGAGCTTGTCAAATCGTCTGGCCATCAGGCTGTACTCCTCAGCGAGTTCTTCCCTGCTCATCTCCATCAGTGACTTTGATGAAGAATTTGATGAGGGCTCAACAGATTCAGACCTGGCCTTGAACGCCACACTTTTCTCAGGAGTTTTCTCCTTCCCTTCCTCTTCTGACTGAACTTTCTTCTTTCTTTTGTTAAGATCAAATTCAAGCGCTTTTAGCTCTGAAAAAAGTAAAGCAGAAGTTATGTTACTCATATCCTGAGTGTTCTTAAGCATAATTACACTGTTGTCCCATCTCTCAGGAAGGGCATTCAGGATTTTTGAAGCAACATCTCTCCTTGGGACATCCTTGTCCAACATCACCAACTCATTCATCAACTTGATGAATCTAGACTCCATCTGATCTATGCTCTCATCAGGCAGCATCTCGAACGCTTCGAATTTCTGAATGGCAATATTCCTCTTGTTCTCCTTTATCTTTTCTGACCCTTCGCACATCCTGGTCAGCTCATCCCAGACCTCCTTTGCCGTCTTTAGGTTCATCAGCCTGGCTGACTCCTCGAAAGGCACCGTATGCAAGATGATGTTTCTGGCGACGTTGTCAAGCCCCACCATCTTGATTTCATCATTGGTCATGTCTTTCCTCTCCTTAGGAACCTGCACGCCAATCGCAAGATCATCGTATCCCAGTCCTCTGACGTTAGGAATAGTGATCTTGATCGGTCCTTCCCTGAGCACACGCGGCATCTGGTCATGGATGGCATCTAGATGTGCCTCTAATCTGAACTTCCAATAGACAAAGTTAGATACAGAGAATTCAGGTAACGAAGCTTCAAGTCTCCTCGAAGTCATGATGATGATGCAAGTTTTGTGAAAAGCAAACTCAGATCTGTTCAGTGACCACCAACAGTTTCTCCTCTGAGACTATTAGTATTCAAAGTCAGTGGTCTTTCGAACCACTGCTCTGATACCACTTGTTGGTCCCGGTACAAGACTGAGGAATACGTGTATGGGGGGGGAATACACGTATACCAATTTTTAAACTTAAAACTGACTGAGTCCCCTTCACTCAGAGTGGTAAAGAACTAGGAGCTGATAATACACCCACTGACTACACTTGGTGCGGGTCAGTTGGCTAACTATCAGTTCAAGTTCAGTGCGGAAATGTTTGAGCCCTGATAGTTTAAAGTCCTGTTTAGTTTGCTTTCTGAAAACTTGTTTTACTCAAAACTTAGAAGTGTTCAGTAGGGCAGTGTTCTTTTGAAGATCAGGTTGATTGATTCAGACCTGATAAGCTTGAATGCAATGAATGAACAAGTAATATGGCAAGTATGCACAATGTCAAAGCAGTAAGAACACAAGGAGTTTAACGTGGTTCAAAGTCTCAAGCTCCTACATCCACGGCCTGACTTAACAGGAAATCCACTCAAGGGATTCTTGTTTTTAACGTGCCAAGGTGCACCAAGACCAGTTACCTCACTGATCTATACAAACTCCTCTTACTATCACACTAACCGACTTACTCCCAACAAGCCTAACTTAGGGTTTTGGTTTCAGTTTGGATTCCAACTAAGTTGAGATTATCCTTACAAGGCAAAGCTGTGCTAAGGATTGGATAATCTCTCTAAGCTTAAGATAATTCTAATTAGCTCTTGGAATACAGAATAGCTCTCAGTTGCTAAGAAACACTTGGGAAATTTAGAAGGTTTCGAGTGTTTCTCTTAAAGGCTGAATGCTTTGATTGCTTGAGAGTTTGAGTAATTTCTGGCTTGGAAATTTCCCGTAACCTTGAATGGGTTCAAGGCCTTCTGTATTTATAGGTGGTTTGAAAAACTATCCGTTGGAGAGATAGCCTTCTAGCCATCTATGTAGAGGGGCTTCAAACGGACATATCTCTATGCAGCAGCCGCCTTTGCATGGATTTGGTATTTGCATTTAATGCACATTAAATGCTTGCCCGTTGAATATGCAGTCTGAATTCAGTCTATATGTCAGGTTCCGTACGTGCGTGTTCTCCTCGGATTGGTCCACGTCATCAGGTTGGTGAGAATGTCAGAACTTATTCCTGAGCTTCAGGCTTGTCTTATTAAGTTCATTTTGTCTTGAGCTCACCGGTCTTGTCCTGACGCTGAAATTCCTTTTGCATTGCTTGGCTCTACTCCAAGTCTTCCCATTTACTCAGTGACAACCTGTTCCCTTCAGGACTGAGTTAGTAATGACCTCAGGGTCATACTCTTCATCACTGACACTTACTCAGCCAGCTTAGAAGACTGCCATAAGTTCAGGATGGTGCTCTTCGTCTTCAGGCTCTGAGTCTTGATTGTCTCCAGTGAGTTCTCCTCTCACTGAGTACCTGTGAAGTGTAAAATGACTAAGTACTAATCCTAACCAAGACTAGCCTGACAAAGACAGATTAAGGCAATCATCTTTTCAGGGGCTTTTGGGATCTAAATCAAAACTGACAATGTCCCAACATTAATTTAGTATTTATTCTTTAAATGAAATAATTTTCAAAGGATTTTATTTATAAAAGTATAAACTATATTCATGGCCTTCTAAGAATAAGAAAGTGAAATCTTAGAAAAGAAAGACATTAAATTTAGTACATATGTTATTAGTATAAATTTCTATAAATTTCTTATCTTTTATCCTTTTCAAGAAAAGTATTTAAAGTTATATTTTTTTAAAATAGTAAAAGTTTTTACAAAAGAATAAAGGAAATTAAAGGTTTGTTTTGTAGAAATATAAATAATCATACAATCAAGAAAATCAGTAAGTACACTCCAAAAATACACCCATCCTTTTTAGAGGTGGTGTATTCACCAAAATGGGGTGTGAACCTTAAACCAGTCCTTTTAAAGTATATAAGACACCAACCTCTCGTCTCTCGTAATGCAAACTCTCGAATTCTTCCTAAATTCATCAAAGATAAACTTTTAATCGAATAACTTTATATTAGGAATCAGTGCTAGTGGGATTCCGCGCCAGAGACTCGACCACTCGTCTGTACACCACTTCCAGGACTCCCAACAATCAGGTGGGTGATGATCGGTTGATCGATCTGCTTATAATACGTTGTGCTGGTATTTTCTGAACTCGACTAATTAAACCTAAAACGATTAATCCAACATAAATGTATCACTATTATATAACTGTTTGAATTACGTGATATAATCGTATGTGATACGAAATACCTGTTGTTAAATCCAAATCAATCACCATTGCATGACTAAGGGCATTATGTGAGCATGAATCAATTTGATTGCAAATCGAGGAATTTTTCCTCCATGTTTTAAAATGTCAGTTTTATAAAAGGATCTGATGTCAGTAAGTACGGAGTTGTGGTACGGGTATTAAATCCAACCTCCGGGGAGCTGTCGAGGACGCCCCCAGAATCAAGGTTGTTGATTCAAACAGATCTGGTCCCCAGGTCAGACGCCTACATTGCGCACTGGGAATAAGGCCATTGATGGTTTGCGTTATTCTATTTTGTCAGTGGTTGGAAGGAGTAAGGTTTTTGGAAGTGGAACAAGTCGAGTATGGTCGTACGAAAATGGTTTGGAAGAGATTTACAATATGTGGAAAGTGATTTTGGCAGATTGAGCCGATACGTGAAAATGGTTTTGGGCTTTGCCCCTTTATGTGAATCAACTTGTGATATACCAATTATGTGAATGTGAAACCTGTTATGCCCTATTAATTATTACGTGAGCTTGTTACTTCTGTGATATATGTTATTCATATTTATACATCAACTGCTTAAATAAATTATATACTTTTTCAATGAGTATAACTTAATATACTTCGGATTTACCAATCCCATGACGTTGCAAATCACCCATACGTGAGAATTCAAATCTCACGCCCCACTTTTCTAACCCCTTGCAGATTATGAGTACGGGGAGCAAGGACAGTGATGAGGAAGACACGACGTTTCCCCGATCAAATAAAATCCTAATTAGAACACTACGAAGCCTATTTTACTTTCTATTTTCTAAATAAATGTTATCGTCAGTGCACTGTAAGACGATACAAATTTCCGTGTGATTCAGTACCTAAGACTCAGTATGTAATATTTCGAAATACTAAAACTCTCTATACTTTTATACATATACATATATAAGAGTGTGATACGTTGTTATAATATTTCTCCCCACCTTCCTACTGCATGAAACTCATTATCTATTCATGTTATCTTTTCTTCAAAAAAATTTATAGTTCGGGACTTTGATCTCAATTAACATCTCGAATTCTATATAATTAATATATATGGATTTGGGGCGTTACAGGTGGTATCAGAGCCTAGGTTCAAAACTTTCGGACCCAAACCTAAATCCTTGAACTTTTTTTCATCAAAACTAAAATTATTTCTCATCACTTAAATAGTAAACAACATTGAATATCTCGGGGGAAACGTGTCCCTGATTACTGTCCACAAGCTCCTCAAAGGTACGTCAGTAAAATTTTCATAAAAGTCGTCTAAAGGCCTACGAACTCACAACAGTTTGACTTCATAACATTACACAATAAAAAAGGTTACGACAACTCGAAACGATGTTCGTGCTATAAGGGAAGGCTTCAGGATCTAGTCTAATTTGTTTCTGAACCTCGGTTAATTGATAAAGAATGCTTGAATAATTTTATGAGCTTCATAAATGATATTATGTGATTACTTGAGTTACGTGTTTTAAAGTGTTTACTTTGCAGTTTTCTTTCTTGAACTAAAATTTTGACTAGAACTTTCCTTTCCCTATAGGAGACCATAAGATGGATGTGGATGAGTACATAGGAGTTACGCAGCTAGAGTTAGAGACTATCGATGAGTATACGGCTCGCTTCCTAGGACTACGTGAGAGAGCAAGGGTTGCCCCCGAACCCCACGTTGAGTCGGATTTTGCTGCTGCGACGAGGTATACCGGCAGAGTTGCTGAAGTATTCCGTCCTATTGCTACGGGGCTCCTAGACCGCATGAGAATGGACGATGATGAGGACGGCCCCTACCTTCACTTAGAGGCTTTTTGGGTGGAGGTTCAAAGGGTTATACGGAATGCGGACACTACCCGCGGATTGTCTTACCAGGCCGCTGCACTCGCCCGGGGTGACATGGACATATCAGACATCCTTCGAGAGGAAGCCATCTTAGCACAGTTATCAGCTGACGCAGCCAGGGCGACCGCAGTCACTCAGGAGGAGTATTCCCTCTTCTCTACTCAGAGAGCTGACCTATACCAGAGGGCGGCCATCTCGCAGCGGGATAACACCGTTGCTCTCTGGGTGGCAGGCGGATTAGCTGGTGATGGACCCCTCGGCCCCAATGAGGCTGCACCCCCAGGAGTGGAGCCAGCAGTCGACGAGCTGGTCGAGGGTGGGCCACCTGTGGACGGAGATTCCTCTGCAGAGTCGGGGGTGGATGATTAGTTTGAGATTTGACTTGACATGTAGTAGTAGATGCATATATAGCATAGGTGGTAGCCGCTTGACATATAGTAGTAGTCATTGTGTGGTCGTTTTCCTTATAGGCCATAGCAGCGTAGCTTTAACCCACTCTTTTTGTCGCTCGTGATCCGCAATGATGTGAGGATACGATGCGTTAGCATTACCTAGAAGTCTTTTGTATTCTATGACGTAATGTAAGGAGACTGACTCCATAGAACCCCAAAACTTTTTAGATATATATAATACTTATTTTGTGCTCACTGCTTGTCAATGTGTTTTACTTGCTTTACATATTAATTGTCGTATATTTTATCTGATTATTACTCAATGACATATCACTGGTTCCTATTGTACTGTGCGAATGTGAGCACTGTACCATTGAGGGCCCCAATGCGTTGCGGTGATTTACGTACCACATGTGTTTTAGTGCTAGTACTGTGTTATTTTGGTTAATCCGGTTATGTTTTTATAATTTTCTCGCACATATACATATTGTAACAATATTATTCTTTTCTCTTCAGAAGCACCTTTAGAATGGTACCAGGCCGAAGACGTGGACGACCCCGCACTAATCCTATTCCTGTACCAGTGGACCCTATGGAACAGGACCCACCTCCTCAGGCTGAACCTGAGCCGCCTCAGCAGGCCGCGCCAGGGAATGATATTGCGAGAGAAATTCTAATCTCCTTGTAAAACTACATCCAGCAACAGGCTCCACCACCTCCTCCACCCCTTTATGGGCCTATTCCTCAAATAGCGCCCAGGATGAACGACTTTGTCGAACGCTTTCGACGACTACAACCACCTAGGCTGAATGGAAGGGAGAACCCCTTTGAGATCGAGGAGTGGATATTCGGGATGGAACATATTTTCCGGCATATGGCACTGGCTGATGCACAGAAAGTCTCCTGTGCCCAGTTCCAACTGATGGAGGATGCAGCCCAATGGTGGGAGTCCTATGAGCGGACTATGAGTGAAGAAGCTAGACAGGTCTTTACTTGGGAAGATTTCAAGAAAGCAGTGCTGGATAGGTACTTTCCACGAGTACTAAGAGATCAGAAGGAACAGGAATTCGTCAACCTTCGACAGGGAACTCTCTCGGTGATAGAGTACGAGAGGAAATTCAATCAGCTGTCTCGTTATGCCCCACATCTGGTGGGTGATGATGAGAGGAAAGCCCGCAGGTTTGAACAGGGCTTGAGGCCTGATATAGCGGGAATTGTAATTGGTCTTAAGATGCCAAACTATGGAGAAGTCTTTCATCGAGCGTTACTAGTCTCGATCAGCCAGAATCTAGAGTACAAGCAGGCTCCGACTACTGTTCCTGTCAATCGTAATTGGCAGCCACACTTTAGGAGGAACCCAGCCCCGCCATCCAGGGGGAATAACTTTGTTGGTTCTCGAGCCAACCAAAACTGTCAGAGGTGTGGAAGGAGACATTGGGGACCATGTAGTCAAGGAGGAGTAATCTGTTACCGTTGCAATCAACCTGGGCACAAGTCTAATGAATGCGCCCAGCCACCAAACAACAACCGCCAACCGGTCAATAATAACCAGTACCGCCCGCAGCAGGCAATCAACTACCAGACTCGCCAACTACCTGCACCTAATAACCGTCAGGTGGGACCACCCAACAGAGGTCCGCCTAACCAAGGTCAGAAAAGGTCTGGACATGTGAATGCCATTATGGAAGAAGGGGAAGGTAGCGGAGAACAACTTCGTCTGAAGGGCCCAGCTCAACCTGAGCAGCATGAGACGCTAGCAGGTACTGTCTTTGTACTTGAAAAACCTGCGTATGTATTGTTTGATACTGGGGCATCTCATTCCTTTTTATCTGATAACTTTAGAAGAAAGTTAGGATTAATTGGGGAAAAGGGAAGAGTGTTGAATGTGAGTATTCCATCTGGAACAACTATGGAAATTGAGGGTCAAGTTAGAGGGTTACCCTTAATGCTAAATGACCAATTGATAGAGTCTGATCTTTATATTCTTAAGATGAAAATCTTTGACATAATCTTGGGCATCGATTGGTTGATGAAGAACAAAGCGATGATAAAATGTGCAGAACGCGAGATCGACCTTGAAACCAATAGTGGTCAACGTTACATATTTCGTGAAATCAAGACCAAGAAAGAGACCCGAGTAATATCAGCAATCCAAGATGTGGAAATATTACGGAAGGAAGAATGCCAAGCTTACCTTGTCCACATCTCAACAGGAGAGGAAGACGATAAATTGCGTGTTAAGGTGCCGATCGTGGATGAATACCTTGATGTTTTTCCCGAGGAATTGACTGGGTTACCTCCGGACCGTCAAATAGAGTTCTCCATCGACTTGATACCTGGGTCAGCACCAGTATCTAAAGCGCCCTATCGAATGGCACCAAAGGAATTAGAGGAACTAAAGGAACAATTGCAAGGCTTACTTGAAAAGAAATTCATCAGGCCAAGTGCATCACCATGGGGAGCACCCGTATTGTTCGTGAAGAAGAAAGATGGGACTTTCCGTATGTGCATAGACTACCGAGGTCTAAATCAACTAACCATCAAGAACAAATATCCTCTTCCGAGGATAGAAGACTTGTTTGACCAGTTGAAGAATGCTACTGTATTCTCAAAGATCGATCTGAGGTCTGGTTACCACCAGCTAAAGGTCAAGAGTGAGGATATCCCGAAGACAGCATTCCGGACTCGGTATGGACATTACAAATTCACCGTAATGCCTTTCGGAGTGACGAACGCTCCGGCGATCTTCATGGATCTGATGAATAGAGTGTTTCATCCGTACCTAGATAATTTCATCATCGTCTTTATTGACGACATACTTGTATACTCTAAGAACAAAGAGCAACACGAAGAACATCTCAAGACAGTCTTAGAAACAATGAGACGAGAGAAGTTGTGTGCCAAATTCAGCAAGTGTGAATTTTGGATCAACCGTGTTATGTTCTTAGGACATATAATCTCCGCAGAAGGAATTGAAGTGGACCCGGCAAAGGTGGAAGCCATCATGAATTGGAAGGCTCCTACTAACGTCAATGAAATTCGAAGTTTTCTTGGATTAGCGGGATACTATCGGAGGTTCATACAAAATTTTTCCAGCATTGCGAAAGCACTGACAAAGCTGACCAAGAAAACTGAGAAGTTTGTTTGGGACTCGACTTGTGAGGAAAGTTTCCAAGAACTAAAGAGGAGACTAACCACGTCGCCTGTGTTAACCATCCCAGACGGATCAGAAGGATTCGTCATTTACACAGACGCTTCGTTGTTAGGCCTGGGTTGTGTTCTGATGCAAAATAGGAAAGTTGTAGCCTACGCATCCCGACAACTAAAGGACCACGAGTAGAATTACCCGACTCACGACTTAGAACTGGCAGCAGTAGTTCATGCGTTGAAGATTTGGAGACACTACTTATATGGTGGAAAGTGTGAGATCTACACTGATCATAAGAGACTGAAATACTTCTTCACGCAGAAGGAATTGAACATGCGTCAGAGAAGATGGCTCGAATTGGTAAAAGATTACGATTGCACTATCCACTATCACCCTGGAAAGGCAAACGTAGTGGCAGACGCTTTGAGTAGAAAAGAAAGTACGAAACTAGGCGTCGTTCCGACCACACAGTTACCACTAATGGGAGAACTCTCTCGGCTAAACTTGAAATTTTCCACACAGTGTTGTGCAGATTCCATGGTTTACACGTTCACCCTACAACCGACCTTACGAGAACAGATCCTAGGAGTGCAACAAAATGATAAATTCTTGAGGGGAATACGTAAGCGCGCTGAGGAAGGGACCATTCAGAGGTTCGTATTGAGTACTGATGGAGCTTTAATGTTCAATAATAGAATCTGTGTACCTAAGGACGAAGAATTGAGGAACGAAATCCTACGAGAGGCACATAACACTCCTTACACCGTTCACCCTGGAGAGACAAAAATGTACCGGGGACTGAAGGAGAACTTTTGGTGGAGGGGTATGAAGAGGACGATAGCTCAATTCTTCAAGAGTTGTTTAACCTGTCAATGGGTTAAAGCTGATCATCAACGACCCTCAGGGTTGTTACATCCTCTAGAGATGCCAGAATGGAAGTGGGAGAACATCACTATGGATTTTGTCACCGGATTTCCGAAAACGGTGAAGAATCACGATACCATCTGGGTTATCGTAGATAGACTTACGAAAACTGCCCACTTTATCCCTGTTAGAATGACGTATACGTTGGACAAGCTTGCCCAACTATACGTAGCAGAGATAGTCAGACTGCACGGTGTGCCAGTCTCGATAGTGTCCGATAGAGACCCTCGTTTTACCTCCAAGTTCTGGGGAAGTTTGCAACGAGCCCTGGGAACTGAATTGAAATTCAGCACTGCATACCACCCACAAACCGACGGACAATCGGAAAGAACTATTCAGACACTCGAGGATATGCTAAGAGCTTGTGCTCTAGATCTTGAAGGAAGTTGGGAAAGCCACCTTCCCTTAGTAGAGTTCGCTTATAACAACAGTTATCAAGCAACGATACAAATGGCTCCGTACGAAGCACTCTACGGGAAGAGGTGTAGATCACCAGTTTGTTGGGACGAAGTCGGGATTCGGAAGATTCTCGGACCCGAATTAGTCGAGAGATTAGCTGAGATAGTCGCAAAGATTAAAGAAAGAATCAAAACGGCTCAGGACCATCAGAAGTCATATGCAGACACCCGAAGAAGAGATTTACAGTTCAACATTGGCGAGAAAGTGTTTCTCAGAGTTGCGTCAATGAAGGGCTTAATTCGCTTTGGGAAAAGAGGTAAGCTAAAGCCACGATACATCGGACCATTTGACATCCTGAACAGAATCGGGGATGTGGCTTATCGCTTAGCTCTGCCACCAGAGTTGTCGCGAGTACATGACGTATTCCATGTATCTACACTCAGGAAATACATGAGCGATCCAAACCATGTTATTAGTCACATAGAATTGGGTCTAAGCAGTGACCTGACTTATGAGGAAGTCCCAGTGACTATCTTGGGGAGGAAGTTGCACTTGTTAAGGAATCGAGAAATACCATTGGTTCTAGTCCAATGGAGCCGTCACGGAAAGGAAGAAGCGACTTGGGAAAGAGAAGATGAAGTCCTAGCTAAATACCCTCAGTGTTTAAGAAGTGCTTAAGAGATGAATTTCGGGGACGGAATTCTGTTAAGGGGGTAAGGATGTAACACCCCGACCCGTTCTGTACCCTTTTTAGAAACCTTTTTTGTTTCCTTTTTTTTTTATTATTTTTAAATTTTATTTAATTTTGAGTGCTTCGTGTAATTTAAATTTATACCTACTTACAAAATTTTAAAATTCGTAGAAAGAAATCGAATCTTTCGAACGAATGAAGAACTTCGAGAATTAATTAAAAATCGGGGTTTTCGACCCGTATAATTTATTAGGATAAATTGCAATGTCTTGAAATAACTAATTAATTATTCAAATCTTAAATTTTATATTAATTACTTGTTTTTGGTTTTAGATTCAAAAATCAAATATTTCCTTAACAAGTATCAAAGATATACATGAAATTATTGCCATTAATTTACAACCACAAATTAATTTAAGGTATTAAAATTAATCTTTTAATCTAATTAACAAATTTGACTTATTCTATAAAAGAACCGTCCCTTTCATTTCCCAAAAGATAAGATCAGTTTCCAAATATCATTCCACAAGTTTTATTTTCTCTCTCCAAAAGAGAAACCAACGTGTCTTCTCTCCTCCTCCGATCAACCAACGCGTTTTCTCTCCTCCCTCCTTTTCCAATCGGAACCAAAGCCTCCGCCTCCTTCTTCGATCAATCGGCGACGCCGCTCACACCGCAACGCCGCCACGCTGCTCACGGCGACGCCTCTCTTTTCCTCCGACCACCGCGCCTCTTCCACCTCTGCTTCGATCAACGACGCTCTCTTCCTCTTTCACGGATGAAGCCGCGACGTCTCCCTCCTCTTTTCGATCGAAGCCAGGCAGCGATGGCTCTTCTCTTCACCGTCACGCCGCCGCGACGCCCTCTTCCGAATCGCCGCCGTCGCGACACCACCGCCGAAGTAGCGCCGTCGCCTCCTCTGTCCCAGAAGCCAATCACCGCCTCTTTTCTCTTCGGTAAGGTATCAAAAAGCCCCTTTCAAGTTTAACTCCGATTAATTCCGATTCTAATTTGACCGTCTCCGATCGAACAAACTAGCGCCGACGTCGAAGCCTTGTTTCCGGAGCCGATCGCCGCCCTCCTCCTCCCTGCCTGGAAGCCGTCGCCGCTCCCCTTTCTTTTTCTAGTAAGCCAATTAATATCCCTCTTTTGATTTCGGTTACGATTTAATTCAACTCTAACCAAAATCCTTTTCGTTTTTCCGATCGAATGACGCCGAATCAAAACTCCGTTGCCGGACTTTCTGGAAAAATCGAGATACGCCGTTAGGCTGCCCAATTTCCACCTCGAACCCGAAGAAACGTAAGGGCTTTACCTTCGTTTTCTTCCTTTTGTAAATTCTGTTTTTTTTTTCTTTTTGGGGGAATATTCGGAGCCGTAGAAACAAGAATTTACGAGGACGCTTTGAACCCTTGATATCTTGTTCTTTCTTCTGTTAAATTTTGTTCATGTTCTTGAGTTGGGTTGTAACTTAGGACTTTCGAATTGATTTTTCAGTAACTGAGTTTCCTGGAGAATCGTTACTGCAAATTATTAGTGTATTTTGGACTTTATTGGACTAATATTAGTCTTTGGTTGTTAAGTATTATTCTTATAGATGTACGGTATCACTGTTTAGTTGGACAGTGTTTTGGAAATTAGTATTGTTAATTTCTATTGGATGATGATTTCAATTGTTAAAACGCTTTTGTTTTAAATCCGTAGACAAAGGGAAACTCGTCTTCTACCTTGTCTCGGGTTAAACGGTTGTATCAAATGAAAAATAATTTAGTAGAAAATAATAGTACTCTTTTGTTTTGAAAATGATACAAGTTAACTCAATTAATAATACTAATAATATAGGAAAATATTTTATCCTTTTAAGTTTTATTAAAATCTCTTTAAAATCAAGTACTTCTAAAAATGAAGAAAAATATATATATGAAATTAATTTAGTATTTATTCTTTAAATGAAATAATTTTCAAAGGATTTTATTTATAAAAGTATAAACTATATTCATGGCCTTCTAAGAATAAGAAAGTGAAATCTTAGAAAAGAAAGACATTAAATTTAGTACATATGTTATTAGTGTAAATTTCTATAAATTTCTTATCTTTTATCCTTTTCAAGAAAAGTATTTAAAGTTATATTTTTTTAAAATAGTAAAAGTTTTTACAAAAGAATAAAGGAAATTAAAGGTTTGTTTTGTAGAAATATAAATAATCATACAATCAAGAAAATCAGTAAGTACACTCCAAAAATACACCCATCCTTTATAGAGGTGGTGTATTCACCAAAATGGGGTGTGAACCTTAAACCAGTCCTTTTAAAGTATATAAGACACCAACCTCTCGTCTCTCGTAATGCAAACTCTCGAATTCTTCCTAAATTCATCAAAGATAAACTTTTAATCGAATAACTTTATATTAGGAATCAGTGCTAGTGGGATTCCGCGCCAGAGACTCGACCACTCGTTTGTACACCACTTCCAGGACTCCCAACAATCAGGTGGGTGATGATCGGTTGATCAATACGTTGTGCTGGTATTTTCTGAACTCGACTAATTAAACCTAAAACGATTAATCCAACATAAATGTATCCCTATTATATAACTGTTTGAATTACGTGATATAATCGTATGTGATACGAAATACCTGTTGTTAAATCCAAATCAATCACCATTGCATGACTAAGGGCATTATGTGAGCATGAATCAATTTGATTGCAAATCGAGGAATTTTTCCTCCATGTTTTAAAATGTCAGTTTTATAAAAGGATCTGATGTCAGTAAGTACGGAGTTGTGGTACGGGTATTAAATCCAACCTCCGGGGAGCTGTCGAGGACGCCCCCAGAATCAAGGTTGTTGATTCAAACAAATCTGGTCCCCGGGTCAGACGCCTACGTTGCGCACTGGGAATAAGGCCATTGATGGTTTGCGTTATTCTATTTTGTCAGTGGTTGCAAGGAGTAAGGTTTTTGGAAGTGGAACAAGTCGAGTATGGTCGTACGAAAATGGTTTGGAAGAGATTTACAATATGTGGAAAGTGATTTTGGCAGATTGAGCCGATACGTGAAAATGGTTTTGGGCTTTGCCCCTTTATGTGAATCAACTTGTGATATACCAATTATGTGAATGTGAAACCTGTTATGCCCAATTAATTATTACGTAAGCTTGTTACTTCTGTGATATATGTTATTCATATTTATACATCAACTGCTTAAATAAATTATATACTTTTTCAATGAGTATAACTTAATATACTTCGGATTTACCAATCCCATGACGTTGCAAATCACCCATATGTGAGAATTCAAATCTCACGCCCCACTTTTCTAACCCCTTGCAGATTATGAGTACGGGGAGCAAGGACAGTGATGAGGAAGACACGGCGTTTCCCCGATCAAATAAAATCCTAATTAGAACACTACGAAGCCTATTTTACTTTCTATTTTCTAAATAAATGTTATCGTCAGTGCACTGTAAGACGATACAAATTTCCGTGTGATTCAGTACCTAAGACTCAGTATGTAATATTTCGAAATACTAAAACTCTCTATACTTTTATACATATACATATATAAGAGTGTGATACGTTGTTATAATATTTCTCCCCACCTTCCTACTGCATGAAACTCATTATCTATTCATGTTATCTTTTCTTCAAAAAAATTTATAGTTCGGGACTTTGATCTCAATTAACATCTCGAATTCTATATAATTAATATATATGGATTCGGGACGTTACACTTAGGTTCACTTTCCTCTTTCTCAGATTCAGATACTTGAACAGGCTTTGAGCTTTTTCCATCATCCCTTGGCTTCTTCCTCCTGGACTCAGAATAGTCCACCTTCTTTCCTAATGTCCTGAATGACATTCTCCTTTTGCCTCCATACCTTTTGAAAGGTGTTGGATCATTCTTCTTATTTTTTCCCTTGATAGCATGGTTCTGTAGTTTCTTGGCCAATCCACCATCAGAGTCAGATAACTCTTCACCAAGGCCAGAATCAGTTTCACTTTCCTCAGGGTTTGAAAGTTCAACAGTTTCTTTCCCTTGTTAGCTTTCTCCTCTTCAGCTTTTATCATATCAACTATCTCTTTCTCAGCTTTCTCCTTGATGTAAGAAAACTGGTTCAAATTGACTTCCTTACCGCCAATAGTGATTCTTTACCTGGAAGAGCATCGAACCATATCTTCATATGTGGTAATGATGTTAACAATAGTTGCATTTGCATCCAAATCAACATACATAAGAAAGTCTTCATCTGGTAACAGTGTTGGGTCAACACTTCCAGCAACATTGGAGATTTCAGCAGGTTTTGGTGATGTTTGAGTGGGAGTTGGTTCAACAACAAGTGTAGGTTCATCTGTTGCCATAGGAGTCGGAATTTCAGTAGTTTTAGGGCTTTCTGAAGGAATTTCTGGAACAAGGGTTTCCGAAAGAGGAGTTTCAGTAGGGGTTTGTGATTGAGATGAAAGGTTTGAAGGCTTACCACTTGATTTTGACATAAACTTGGTTAAATCAACTGGTACAGACCCAATCGTGATTGTAGGAGGCACGGGTGCACTTCCTACATCACGAACAATCCATTCAATCTCCTATGTGGTTGTGGATCCAGGGAGAACCGTGGAGAGTGGAATGGGTTGTTGTGTTAGTGTGGATGACTCAACACTTTGGTCGACTCCGAGGGATTCATTTCCAGTAGCCATTGAAGCAAGTAGGTTGAGAGCAATTTTGGAAGTTGTGGAGGTGTTTGGTGAATTTGGTTTGCTTGAGCTTTGTGAATTCGAAGGGGCTTAAGTGTTAGACATTATATTGCAACAATTTAAAGCACCCAATTAAAATAATAATTAAATTCCAATCACAATAGCATTTAGAAACCGAAACAAACACACATGCAATAATACTCAAATCGAAAATACCTTTCTAATTACTCTGTTCTTTATCACTCAATTAATTTCAACTTATCGTATGATAACATTCAATTTTAGTTCGATATTTATAGAGTAATAAGCAGTTAATTGAAAGCACATCAAGATAAGAGTGGGAATCGTGGGTTATGGAGAGAGAATTCGCCAGTTATGTTGAGTGAGGTGAGGAACGTGGGTTATGTGTGGAGTATGTGGGATAATTAACTGAATAAATAAGTAATTAAATCACTACCTTAATTATAAATAATGTATTTAATCTAAAATTAAGAAATAACAGTGTAATTATCACATTAATATTTTAGAATCTATAAATTTTTTAATCTTAATGAAATATGCATGAGAAATATTTTGAACATTTGAACCAAAACAGTGATATAAAAAATGATGGCACACACACATCTTAACACACTTATAAATATGTGTTTTACTTATATCAACTTTCAAGCACAAAATCACTTGATTATATTGATCCACCTTTTTAAAAGAGTACAACGTAGTTGTCAGCTCTGTGCCTCATAGCTACTCAGTGGATTATGACCATATTGAATTAATCACCTTTTGAAAAAAGACCATCATAGTAGCGAGCTCCATGTCCCATAGTTACTTAGTAATTAATCCAATATTGATGCATATTTAATCACCTTTTGAAAAGAGATCATCGTAGTAGCGAGCTTTGTGTCCCATAGTTACTCAATGATTAAGCATATGTTATGATTTTTCAAATTTAAAACATTTAAGAGATGTGTGTCCAGAAAAAAAAATTCAAGGTTCAAATGACAAATTTTCTACAAGAAATTCACTTAATAGACAAAATAGGCTTGACACTTAGAAATAAAAACATGACATATACTGATGTTGTTTAAAATGTTGTCAACATTTTGCATAACGTCCTGTTAAAATAGACCCATATATTACATAAACTAAGAGATTTCCTAAGGGAAGAAAACCTCTCATAATCAAGGGTTTTAGTAAATATATCAACTAATTGTTTTTCAGTAGAAATATACTCCAATTTCACAACTTCTTTCTCTACAAGGTTTCTTATGAAATGATGTCTTATACTAATATGCTTAGTTAATGAGTATTGCACATGGTTTTTAGAGATATTTAAGGCACTAGTATTATCACAATAAAAAGTCGGAACATCACTATCAATGTCATAATCATAAAAGATTTTCCTTAACCATAAAGTTGTGTACAACAACTTCCTGCAACAACATATTCTGATTCAGCAATTGATTGTGAAATATAGTTCTGCTTCTTGCTATGTCATGTGATCATATTGTTTCCCATGAAGAAACATTGATCATTGGTGCTCTTCCTATCATTTGCATCTCCTGCCCAATCAGCATCACTATAGCCAACTAAAGCACAGTTAGTATCTTTTGAGTATATTATACCCATTTCACTAGTTCCAGCCACATATTTTATAATTCTTTTCATAGAATTTAAATGAGACTTTTTAGGATTTGCCTGGTATCTTGCACATAAACAAACACTAAACGTGATGTCAGGTCTACTAGAAGTAAGGTTAGCAAACTCCCTATCATTGACCAGTACAGTGTTGGGTCAACATTTTGCCCATCACTGTCTTTACTCATTTTTTGTGTAGAACTCATGGGTGTTTTCATGCATTTAGTATTTTCTAATCCAAATCTTTTAACCAGATTCTTAGCATACTTACTTTGTGAGAAAAATATATCATCTTTACGTTGTTTAATTTGCAATCCAAGAAAGTAATTTAACCAACCATAGACATTTCAAATTTTGAAGTCATCTCATGCACAAATTTATTCAGCATATGTTTGCTTGTTGAACCAAATACAATGTCATCTACATAAATTTGAGCAATAAAGAGATAATCATTTGAATATTTAATATACAAAGTCCTATCAGTTTCTCCTCTAACAAAACTAAATTGAATTAAGAAATCAATTAGTCTCTCATACCAAGCTCTAGGTGCTTGTTTGAGACCATACAAAACCATATTCAATTTATAAACATGATCAGGATATTCAGGTACTTCAAAGCCTTTTGGTTGTTTTACATAATCTTCATCTTTAAGTATTCCATTTAAGAAAGCTGCTTTAGCATCCATTTGGTGTAGCTTAATATCAGCAAAGCATGCAATGACTAATAACAGTCTAGTAGATTCAATTCTTGCTACAGGAGAAAAAGTTTCATCAAAGTCTATTCTTTCTATTTAAGTATAACATTGAGCTACTAGCCTAACTTTGTTTCTAATTATATTACCAGATTCATCAGTCTTATTTTTTAAAATCTATTTTGTTCCTTTGACATTAGTATGACTAGGTCTAGGAGCTAGACTCCAAACTTCATTTCTCTGGTTTAGCTCTGCATGCATTGCATTTATCTAATTTTCATCTTTAAGAGCTTCTGCCACATTTTTAGACACAATTAATGAATGATAACATTCAAAATTTATTAATTGCATATAGAGGACATGCAAATAGACCTTACCATATCCTTGGGGGTCAATTTCTAATCTTCTTCTAGTTTGTACTCCAGTGTACTGTTCTCTAGTTATCTTATTCATTGGATGACTCTTTAGAATCCTGGAAGAAGGTATTCTTCCTGTTTCTAATCATTTTTCTGACTTAACAATCTTTTCAGATTTTTCAGGCAGTATTGTCCCAGATGATGACTCATTTTGGACAACATCATTTCTCTGGTCAGAAACTTTTGGAGTCTCAATGAGATTAGCAACATCATCCTCATAAGTTGTACCTGCAACACTAGAAGTATCATCAAATACCACATTATTAGATTCTTGAACTGTATATGTCCTTAGATTATAAATTCTGTAAGCTTTGCTATTCCTAGAGTAACCTAAGAAAATTCCTTTATCACTCTTAGAGTCAAATTTGTGCAATTGATCTCTATCATTAAGTATGTAACAAACACATCCAAAAATATAAAAAAAAACTTTAAATTAGGTTTCTTGTAATTCAGGATTTCATATGGTGTTTTAGAAGTTCCAGACCTAATGAAAACTCTATTTGCAACATGACATGTAATATTCAAGGCTTCTGCCCAGAATTTTTTTGAAAGATTTTTAGAAATTAACATGACTCTAGCCATTTCTTGAAGAGTTCTATTCTTTTTTTCAGCAATGCCATTTTGTTATGGTGTTTTGGGAAAGGAAAACTCTTGAAATATACCTTTATTTTCACAAAAATCAGTGAATGAGCTATTCTCAAATTCTATACCATGATCTGATCTTATCCTGCTTACTTTCAAGTTATAAACAATCTTTAATCTTTTGTAAATAATTTTGAATGCATAAAAGGCATCTGATTTTTCTTTCAAGAATTCAATCCATGTAAATCTAGAAAAATCATCTACAACAACTAAAGAGTGTCTTTTACTACCTATACTTTTTGTTTCCATAGAACCTATTAAATCCATATGGAACAGTTCTAAACATCTTGTTGTATTGCATGAAGATAACACTTTGTGTGACACTTTTGAGTGCTTACCTTTTTTACATGGTCCATAAACATTGACATCATTAAACTGTAATTTAGGTAAACCAAATGCAGCTTCAAGTTTAATCAATTTCTGAATGTCTCTGTAATTAGCATGTCCCAATTTTTGATGCCATAAGACTTTATCATCAGTTTTCATGCTATTACAAATATTGTTTGAACCAATTAAGTAGCAATTATCAGCAGATCTATTTCCAGTCATCAAACATTCATTGTTTTGGTTAAAAATATTACATGCATTCTTATCAAATTTAACATGCAAGTTATCATCACATAACTGACTAATACAAATCAAGTTTGCAAGAAGACCATCAAAATGTAATACATTTGATAACTTAGGAAAACCTTTCACATTAAGAGTTCATTTTCCAATAATTTCTCCTTTAGAACCACCACCATAAGTTACATTTCCACCATCATATGACTCATAATCAGCTAATTATTCTACTTGTCCAGTCATATGTCTTGTGCAACCTGAACCAAAATACCATAAACCTGGTACACATGCTCTCAGAGAAGTATACACAACATTACATGAGATTTTAATTTTAGAAATCCAAGATCTATCAGTATGTTTCTTAGAATGTTGTAACACCTTGGGTGACATGACTTTATCTTTCATATCATTTTCAATTTTGCACAATATGGCTTAATATGATCTATTTTAGAACAGTAATGACATATATAGACTTTATCATTCTTCCTTTCATGCTTTTCAGAATTATCAAAATTAGCATTTTCATGTTTTGCTTGAACAAATTTAACATGCTTATCAGAATGAGAAGATTTAGAAGTATCACCAACAAAGCCAAGTCCAGCTTTGTTTGACTGTCTTGTAGTCATAACATCATTCAGATTCAATTTCCCTTGTAAGAATTTCTTGAAACTCAAAGTTGATCTTTTTAGATCCTCCTTAAGTTTGCAAAGTTCTAAGTCCTTTCTAGTCAAGATCACTTCCAACTTTGTGAGAGAATTCCTTAAATCAGAATTTTTCAAAGTCAATTACTGTAGAATCTTATTTTTGGATTCAAGCTTCTTTCCCGGCTTCTGTCTTTCAGATTCACATTCCTTGTGAACTTCCTTTGAATTACTTGTCTCATCAAGTAAACCATTAAAACAATTCACATCTGGACCATTTTCACCAAGTGTTGTCTCAAATGACATATCATTTTCGTCAACATCAGAGTAATAATCATCCAGATGATCATCAAAAGTATCATCATACTCTATCCTAGCAGAAAAAGTACATTCTTCTTCTTTATCAGATTCATTTTCATCACTATAATTATCACTCAAAGTAGCAGTCAAACTATTTTATTTATTTTGCAGTAAAGCATTTGCACATTCATTAGCATAATGACCAAAACCAGAACATGCATCACATTTCACATTCTTTTTGTATTCAGGATTATATCTAAATCTGTTATTTCTATTTTATTGTTTAGTTTAATTGAAACTTGTTCTTCTTTCAGAAACTTGAGGTGAATTGTTAATCTGAACCTTAGGTTGAGCAATACCTTTAGCATTGTTCATTTTCTTCTTAAGAAACTTATTGAATTGTTTAGACAAGATAGCAATGTTGACTGGAATGTCAAGACACAAACTGACAACATTATTGATGGTCCCATTTTCAAAGGGCAAAATGGGAATTCAGGAGAATTTTTTTTTTTAAACCTTTTTCCTCAGGGAGTTCAGCAAGAGTGAGATACTCAAGTCACTGCTCTGCTCAGAGGCTGAGCTACCAAGTCAGTGAGAAGGCTTGGAGGCTCATGATCTGAGCAAGGACAGTGGCTGAGATGCTGAACTCTCGAGTGCGTTATAAAACACAGCTTGCACCCTGACTGAGTTCAGTGACGAAATATTCAAGTCACTGCGTTGCTAAGAGTCAAAGCACTCAAGTCAGTCCAAACTGACTTGTGAGCTCAGGCTCTTAACAAGGCAGTGACTCGAGAGACTGAACTCTCGAGTGCTCGCCTAAGCTTGTCAGTGAGATTGATTCTCCCTGACTAAAATACTTAGCTAATCTTCTTTTCAAGCTTTCCAAGTACACTCAGAGAGCATACACTTCAAATAATTAGCAAGTGCTTAAACAATAAACAACGCTCAGTTTAACGTGGTTCAGAGACTCAAGCTCTTACATCCACGGGCCTGATTTAACAGGAAATCCACTACATGGGATTCTTGTTTTTAACGTGCCAAGGTGCACTTACAACTGGACTCACGCCACTCCCTGGGCTGCCTCTCCTCACCTCACTACGAACCTAACAATCTTCTGAAAGGGTTTAGTTTGGTTTGGTTTTCTCCAACTAGGTGAGGTTTTCCTTTACAATGTGTTAGCCTTAAAGCTAAGATTAGAAAAACCTCTCTAAGCTAAGAGTTACAAGCTTGACACTCAATGAATATAAGTGATAACCCTAAAGGTCAGTGTCGTGGGTGTGTAACACTTCCTTATGACTCCCTAACAACTAACACACCCTCACATCTTGTAGGTGTTTATTTTCTTCTTTCACACACACTTAACAACGAAGCTATGAGCTTGTATTTATAATGAGGATTCAAATGTATCTGTTGGAGGGAAGATACATTTGAATCCAACATTTAATGGTTTCAACCACTTTTCTTGGAATGCGGCCTTTGTCAGTGTCAGAGTTGCTGCCTCGTGTTGATTGGTCCACGTGGCCTGGATTCACGGATCTTTGACTCAGTGGGTTGACCAAGACCCACTGACTTTAGGTAGCTTCCTCCTTCACTGACTGATGATCTTCAGTGGACTGAACGTCTTCAGTGTAGTTGTCCTTCAGAGACTGTTTGAAGATCACTCCAAGAAGTTTGTCATAAGGCTGAATGACAAACTTCCCTGACCACAGTAGCCTGACTCCTTCAGGGCCTACTTGGTACAGCACTGATCCTCCTGATCATGCTCTTCACTGAGTGGTCCACCTGACTTAGCTTAGATCAGTCTGGTTTACACTCAGTGGGACTTCCTTCAGGCTTCTCTTCTGGTTCAGGTTACAAGCATGGCTTTAGTCAGTTCTTCTGGGTGTCATCTTGATATCTGCAGGCTGAGTTGCTGAGTTCTCCCTCGCTGAGTTCCCCCTCAACTGAGCGTTCCCTCAACTGAGTTCTTCTCAACTGACAGCCTACTCTACTAAGAGCTAACCTAGCCTGACCTGAAACAGAAGATACTATCCTGACTGCTTTCAAACCTATTACAAGTGGTTTTGGAAAATCATCAAAACTAAAACATATCCCAACAATTATCATCATCAGATTCAATTTCAGTAATATAATAAGGCTTTTCAGAATTAGAAGAAGTACTACCTTTGAACATAACAACCTTTTTATCATCGTTTGGTTCTTCAGCTTGTGTTATATTCATTTCATATGTTTTTAGGATACTTACAAGTTCATTTTGATACATGGTATCATTATCTTTAGCTTCCTCAATAGCACATATCTTATAATCAAATCTTTTAGGTACAGTTCTAAGTATTTGGTATACTAACTTGGTATTGGAGATAGGATCTCCAAGAACATGAGCTTCATTTGAAATCTCACTGATTCTTTCATTGTAGGATGAGAATGTTTCATCTTCTTTCATCCTCATGTTCTCAAACTTTCTCCCAAGCATTTGAAGTTTGGTCCTTCGAGCACTATCTGATCTTTCACAATGTTCTTGTAATCTCTCTCAAGCATCCTTGGCAGAAATGCAAGTTAAGATTAGTTTGAACATGGAAACATCAGTTGTTGTGTAAATAACATTCAAGGCCTTCGAGTTGTAACTAGCCAATAGAATTTCTTCATTTATCCAGTCTAGTTCTCTTTTGATTCGGGCCTCATTATCCTCATCAGCTGGTGTCCTCGGTTGAGTTCAACCAAACAAAACACTCCTCCATGCACGTTCATCAATGGACTTGATGTACATACGCATCTTAGGCTTCATAATTTGGTCCATCTAAAACTGGAGGCTTAAGTATAGGAGTAATTGGATATTCCATTGCAATAAAAAATACACACTAGACACAAGATGTAAACTTAAAAGAATAAGTTTTTGGCTCTGGTGCTAACTTAAAGTGTGTGTGGTATTTTCCAGAGTAGTGTTAACTGAAATATTGACAACATGTAAGACAATACACACAGTTACGAACAATTATGAACGGTTTTAAACAATGGAAGACTTAAAATACCTTACAAACGGAATTCAAAACTTTTTTTATAGACTTAATTATAGTCTATGATGCCTCATGGCAAAAACTTCATTTTAAAAAAGTAGTGATACAAACAAAGATCTAACATAAAATCTCAAAGTGTGGGTAAGGTGTAAACACACCTCCTAAACAGATCTACAATGACTAGAAAACTGATCACACTCAGACCCTAATCTAGCCTATCTTCAATCCCAATGTTGATAGGAGCGTTGCAGTGCTCGACCAACACAAAAAAAAATAGTAATTACCCTTCTACAATAGATGTACTAGAATACTCGATATTGTAGCTTTCGTTTATTACTCTGTGGCTTGTCCCAAGGATTAATCGGCAGTTGAGACCACTAAGTTAGTTTGGAATGACCTAGAAATAATTCCCTCCATTAATTCCATGATCATAAAATAATTGTCCATGATGTATTTTATCTTCTCACGTGATAACTGCAGCCGCATCACTTGGAACATTCCAGGTCTTCATCCTGCGTACAAAACATAGAACAAAAAAGTTAGTGTTAGGAGAAAGGGCAAATTCAGTAATGTTATCCAGAATGTTGCCTAAACATTTTTTACAATACGGGCATAACATTAACAATAATAAGTGAAGAACAAAAAATAATAAATGCAAAGAGATTTGTCAAATCCTTGTGTAGGCTTGGGCTTTAAGGTAGGTGATCCTTTATTAAATGCCAATAAACTTGTATTTATAGATAAAGGGTAATACCCTTGGGCAGCCCTAAAGCTACCCGGGCAGCCCAACATTTAATACTTGGGCAGGCCCTAGTTTTGATACTATGCCGAGATCCCTCGAGTAGGTGAGCTCAACCTGATACGACGGGGACACATGTAAAGTGTATCGTACTTCTTTCTAAAATCGTGGGATTTCCTGCCATAAGTATGGTTTGTCCCTCTAAAGTAGGTATCGATTCACTGTAGATTGTCATATTATGAAATGATTGTCTGTGGTAGTGTCTGACGCCGCCTCTCTTGGATAAGATCGAATACATGACATTGCCTCATCCTCGGTATGGCCGAGATCCTTTCCTTGTGTTGAGCGACTGATCGTTCGTGGAGGTTTCGTACATCAACTCTTTGCCGAGGTCATGGCCCGATGTTAACTTCATATCTATGACCGAGATCTTGAGCTTCAGATTCAGATCGACTTATAAATCTAGAAAACCTAGGTTTAATAGTCTCATGTATCAAGAAAACAAGAATAAAAGGAAATTTGTTCGAAAGAAACAATTAAACTAAGAATTCATATGCTAAAACCTCGATTACACGATGCAAAACCTTGCTAAAACTCTCCCAGCTCACTTCCAAGCTCTTTTCCTTCAAAAACTAAGTCTAAATATGTGATGGTAAGTAAAAATAGGCTTGAGGCGGGTATTTATATGATTTGGAGCGAAAATAGGGCAAAAATACGCTCCGGGCGCTCGAGCAGGGCCCCCACTCGAGCACTTGGCACTCAAGGTCCTCCAAATCGAGCCCCTTTTCGCTCACAGAGCACTCGGGGCTCTCGAGCTGGTGGAGGTCGAGCACTTTCCTCTCGAGTGCTTTTCGGCTGTTGTACACTTGTTCGAAAAACCTTCATATCTTCTCAACCGGGAGTCCATTTTGGTCATTTCAAAGTCCTACGAACTCCTTTTTCGCCCTCTTTCCAAATATGAACATCAAAGAGACAAATTGATGAGTTTATGAAAATGTTACTCAAATAACTCTAAATACTCACCAAAAATGCTCAAAATATGGACTAATCGGGCACCAAAACATCACAATTTCACGTCTAATTAAGCCCCCCCCAAACTTACCATATTTCTTGTCCTCAAGCAATGAAATAATAAGTCAAGTGAAATTGTTAGATATGAATCTTAGCACCAAATCATGCAAGTAATAGTTTTCAAGCTTCAAAGATCGATCACTAGCACACAAACTTACCCCCTTCACCCTACTCATGGATAATCAATAAGAACCACTAAAATTAAACATGGATGTGCCCTCGGTGATGTGTTTCACTCCCTCACAAGTGTTTAGCAATAAATAGAGACTCACTCAATCAATCATTCACACAAATTAGTGACCATAGACACTCTAAACTTCGACCATAAACTAGAATCCATGCCGAATCAAAAATAACTTTTTCAAGGATGTAATGTACGGCTCTTTGGACAAGTGGGGTAACTATATAGGATAAACTGACTCAAGTGAATGGAGAATAGAAAATCAAAGCTTTAGTATTTCAATACACGAAATAGAATTCTTCAAACATCTTCATACAATGCACTTTCAATTCCATCGACATTCAACACCTCAACTGTTTTCTTCTAACTCTTTTCACTTTTTTTCTTTTTCACTGCACTTCCTTTTTTTTCTCAAACTATATATGTGCTCATATTTTCTTTTGCTCATTCTCAAATTTTTGTTCTTCCCCACTACTCACAAATTCATTACGCCCTTTTCTCATACTCACTCAACCATAAGCAATTCCACATTCTCTCAACTCAAATCTCTTCTCATTCACAACTTTTCTTATTCTCCACTCAAATTGGGACAAAAAGAGTTTTAGAAATTGGAATAGTTCAAATGGGCTAGCAAATAATAGGCTCAGACTCAAATGGGCTAACAATTTTGGCTAAGTGACTTATCAATTCAAAGATGGCCCAAAATCATTTTCGGTATTTCATACTAGACACAATCAAGAAGCTAAAGTACCCACAAGTTCTAGCACCTCTAAGGTGAAGATCCACTAACAAACGATGAGATCAATTTAATGAATTCTAATCTCTTATAAGACTCAAATCTCACGGCTTTCACATCCATGTTAGATCTAGTGAATTCTCACTTTTTATCACACAAGTATTCAAAAAGAAAAATTCGTAAGTGCACGAGTTCCCTTTCAAATCAACTCTACGCACTAGACCCACACAATCTAGTCCCTAACTCATCTCCACAAATCACTAACTCATAATTCACACTCAATGATAGCAATCAATAAGCAAGAAAAGTTAATAAGCATGAAAATAAGTAGTAGCACCCAATTAGTTCACAACAATCAACTCAAGCTCAAATACCTATCAATGCACAATATATAACCAAACTCAACTCAACGAGAGGGTGTGCGCCTATGCAATGTTAATCAAACCTCTTAAGTGTGCCGGTGCATATGTATTACCATAAAACTTATAAACACTCCATCCCCCCAAACTTCGATCTTGTGAAGCGGTCTAAGTTTGGGGTTGTGGTTGCCTCATACGCATAATACCGGTTGACACATAGAAATATAGCACATTCCCTTTTCTTGAGTTGCTTTCCTCATCACTCATTGAAAATTCGTGCATCCTCAGGACATGCCTACAATAAAAAAATACTCAAGAACAAGGTTAAAATATACGAACACAAAAACACTCAAACATTAAAAATACTCAAAAGCAAGTAAAAATGGGTTGCCTCCCTTTCAGTGCTATTTTTAAGGTCCTAATGCCGGACCGAGCTCAAAGGACCTCATGGGACATGATACTCAAAGTTACCTCTCTTACTCTCGTAGGAGCGGTTGTAGACTTTCTTAACTCTATGCCCATTCACAATGAATTCCTTTCCTTCCCCCTTCTCACCCTCAAGGAATCCACTATGGAATACCTTCTTCACCTCTGGTGGTGGTGTTGATTTCTTTTTAGCTCTCCATGGAGGTGCCTTGTCAAACAACTTTCTGATTTTTGTCTTCTTCTTATCCAATCCTCCTTTTTCCTCCACTTGGGCCACATCTACACGCTTCACTTCTTCAAACTTCAATTCCTCTTTGTCTTTATTCCTATCAAAATAAGCAAGATCGAAAAGCTCATAAGTTACATCATCTAGTGAAGGTTAATTATAATCATGAACATAGGATAGACGAGGGTTAAGGAGTGTTTCATCAACACAAGTGTCACTAGCATCAATGGAATGACAGCTCTCATCTCCTTTCGGGTGTTTCATGGCCTCATATAAGGAGATCTTCACTTCTTGATCATCCATCTTTACCGTGATCTTTCCATTCGCCACATCTAACACCATCCCGGCCGTAGCTAAGAACGGTCTTCCCAAAATCAGGGGCACGTGCTCATCCTCCTCCATGTCAAGCACTACAAAATCAGCTGGAAAAACGTGCTCACCCACTTTAACAAGGACATCCTCTACCACACCTTGAGGTCTTGTGATAGACCTATCGGCAAGTTCGAGAGTCATCATCGTGGGCTGAAGTTCACCCCCATCCAACTTCTTAAAAAGTGATAATGGCATCAGATTAACGTTGGCTCCTAAATCACATAACACTCTCCTTTTGACTCCATTTCCGATGCACACAAGATAGTAAAACTACAAGGATTCTTCAAATTCGGAGGAAGCACTTTGTGCACTATTGCACTCACCTCATGGTTTAGCTACACAAGTTTGCGCACGTCAACTCGCCTCCTTTTAGCAATCAAGTCCTTCAGGAACTTTGCATAATTAGGCATCTGCTCCAAAGCATCATAAAACAGGATGTTGATGTGCAACTTCTTGAAGACCTCAAGAAACTTAGTGAATTTTTCATCCAATTTCTTCTTCATGAACCGCTGCGGATATGGTATCGGAATTACTGATTTTAGCACCCCCATTCATCATGCTCGGTCTCCTTCACGTTTCGCTCGACTTCTTTTGACTTCTTCCACTTGGGAACCTATTCATCTTCTTTCTTTTCCTTCCCTTTCTGAGCTTCCTCCACTACATCCTCGTCACACTCTTTCTTCTCTTCACTCTCTTTCTCGATCTCTCTATGGCCTTCCTCCACATCAGCAGGTAGTTGAGGACCATCATATTTGGTACCACTTCTCAGCTGGATCGACTTGCATTGCTCTTTCGGGTTACCTTCCGGCATAGAAGGAAATTTACCTGGCTCTCTAACTAACGATTTTGCGATCTGGCTAATTTGATACTCCATCGAAGTGAATCGTTTGTTATTCTCTTGTTGAATTATATTCAACTACATATCCCTTCTATGAAGTTCTTGATCTCTCTGATCACTCTTCTTGTTCAACTCCTTCATATCATACTTCAGAGAGGACAACCTCTTACTACCCTCCTCCACCTTCTGAAGAATAGCACGTAACATCTCATCGGTGGAGGCACTGCCTTCTCCCCCTGGGAGTTTCGAACCTGAATCTACTCCGGGAGGTACAGTTATTCCGGCTTTCGGATTGCTATAGGAGAAATTCTCGTTCTTTCTCCACTGATTCTGATTCGATGGCTTACCTCCTTGGTACCCTTGATTATTTCTCCACTGATTTTGAGGAGGTTGTGGACTCGGTGGTACAAACGGTTGACCATAGATAGGTCTTCCATGCCGATTTCCCCCTTGATAGTCATCCTGATTATAAATAGGTCTTCCCATATAGTTGGCCTCCTCTTACTGGCATCCTGGCTGATCCACTTTCTCACTCAAAGTACTACTTCCACCACTCAAACTCTGCCCGATCTCCAAATTACTGATCTTCTCCATCATAGCCATGAGCAGCTTTCTCGTCCCCTCATCATTTTCCAACTGATAGGCCCTCTGATGCTCCCGATCTTCATTCCACTGCCCCGCGTTCTTCACTATATCTTCTATAATTTGTCTGCACTCAGTTGCGCTTCGGTTCAAGAATGTTCCACTCGCGTATGCATCGAGATGGCTTTGAGCTGCCTTGCAAGCCCCACAATAGAAGTACGCCCTAATGTCTCCCTCGTTGTACCCGTGTTGCGGTAACTCAATTAGCATGTAAGAAAATCTCTCCCAAGCTTGACTCAATTCTTCACCTGGTCTCTGCTTGTGTTGGTCCCGGTACAAGACTGAGGAATACGTGTATGGGGGGTGGAATACACGTATACCAATTTTTAAACTTAAAACTGACTGAGTCCCCTTCACTCAGAGTGGTAAAGAACTAGGAGCTGATAATACACCCACTGACTACACTTGGTGCGGGTCAGTTGGCTAACTATCAGTTCAAGTTCAGTGCGGAAATGTTTGAGCCCTGATAGTTTAAAGTCCTGTTTAGTTTGCTTTCTGAAAACTTGTTTTACTCAAAACTTAGAAGTGTTTAGTAGGGCAGTGTTCTTTTGAAGATCAGGTTGATTGATTCAGACCTGATAAGCTTGAATGCAATGAATGAACAAGTAATATGGCAAGTATGCACAAAGTCAAAGCAGTAAGAACACAAGGAGTTTAACGTGGTTCAGAGTCTCAAGCTCCTACATCCACGGCCTGACTTAACAGGAAATCCACTCAAGGGATTCTTGTTTTTAACGTGCCAAGGTGCACCAAGACCAGTTACCTCACTGATCTATACAAACTCCTCTTACTATCACACTAACCGACTTACTCCCAACAAGCCTAACTTAGGGTTTTGGTTTCAGTTTGGATTCCAACTAAGTTGAGATTATCCTTACAAGGCAAAGCTGTGCTAAGGATTGGATAATCTCTCTAAGCTTAAGATAATTCTAATTAGCTCTTGGAATACAGAATAGCTCTCAGTTGCTAAGAAACACTTGGGAAATTTAGAAGGTTTCGAGTGTTTCTCTTAAAGGCTGAATGCTTTGATTGCTTGAGAGTTTGAGTAATTTCTGGCTTGGAAATTTCCCGTAACCTTGAATGGGTTCAAGGCCTTCTGTATTTATAGGTGGTTTGAAAAACTATCCGTTGGAGAGATAGCTTTCTAGCCATCTATGTAGAGGGGCTTCAAACGGACATATCTCTATGCAGCAGCCGCCTTTGCATGGATTTGGTATTTGCATTTAATGCACATTAAATGCTTGCCCGTTGAATATGCAGTCTGAATTCAGTCTATATGTCAGGTTCCGTACGTGCGTGTTCTCCTCGGATTGGTCCACGTCATCAGGTTGGTGAGAATGTCAGAACTTATTCCTGAGCTTCAGGCTTGTCTTATTAAGTTCATTTTGTCTTGAGCTCACCGGTCTTGTCCTGACGCTGAAATTCCTTTTGCATTGCTTGGCTCTACTCCAAGTCTTCCCATTTACTCAGTGACAACCTGTTCCCTTCAGGACTGAGTTAGTAATGACCTCAGGGTCATACTCTTCATCACTGACACTTACTCAGCCAGCTTAGAAGACTGCCATAAGTTCAGGATGGTGCTCTTCGTCTTCAGGCTCTGAGTCTTGATTGTCTCCAGTGAGTTCTCCTCTCACTGAGTACCTGTGAAGTGTAAAATGACTAAGTACTAATCCTAACCAAGACTAGCCTGACAAAGACAGATTAAGGCAATCATCTTTTCAGGGGCTTTTGGGATCTAAATCAAAACTGACAATGTCCCAACAATTTCCCCCTTTTTGATGATGCCAAAACACTGAAAAGATCCTCAAAACACTTAGAGGAAATAAGATAAACCTATCTATAAGATAAGACAGTGTTAGAGCAGTTCTTGATAAAGTACAGAATTTAAACAAGCCAAAAAGACAATGAGTTTTTGTCTGTGGGCAAAAGTAATAGATTTCATTGATAGATGTGGAAATGATTACAATGAATCTAATCTATTACAAAGAAGCCTGTGAACACCTAGACTAATCTCATTTCAGGCTTGAGTCCATATCCTGCATAAACTCTTGCCTTTAGCTCGTCAAGTCTTCCAGGTTGGTTCACATATCCTTCAGTTCTGGCTATCTTCAAGACTTCCATCATTATGGCCTTAGTGTCATGCTTTAGAGTTCCAGGAATCAAGGGAGGAGCTCGAATGATGAACTCAGGAGCCTTCACTTGGACTTTAGCTGCCTCAGCCTCCTCCAAGATCTTCTGAAATAGCTCAGGATGATTGTCCATCATATAGTCAGTGAAGTGGGCATCAATATCGTCAGTGTCGCCCCACTTCTTCACAACAAACCATAGCCTGACAAATTCATCCCTTGTATCAGTCCAAAACTCCTTTAAAGTCTCTGAGACGAACTCATCAATAAAAGCTTCCCTTGCTCCTGATTCTGGCCTACTGACTTGAAGAATTGTTGCCTTCCTAACTGTAGGCTTCTTCCTGTACTTCCTTGGCTCAGGCTTCGCCTTCTTCCTCCTTAGCAAGCTGATCACTGCATCATCTAGTTCACGTTGTTGAAGCTCAGTGATATCCGTCAGCTTCTCAACCTTCTTCTCCAAAATGCGCATCTTCTCCTTCTGAGCAATTTCAGCTCTGCGCATAGCCTCAGTCTTTTCAGGTTGATCTCCCCATGCTTCAGCACATAGCTCCGCAACTAACTCACCTGAGTAAGTGATGGGATTCTTCCTTGAGCTCATGGGTGATGATCTTTGGACTGGCTCAGGTTGTTGCTTTGAAGGTTCATTAGCCTTTGCCTTTGTTGCCTCCTCCCTCAGCTTGGCAACTAATTGTTCTCCTTCCTTCTCCACTGCCGCTAACCTAGCTGACTTCCTTACCCTTAGAATATTTCCATCAGGATTGGCTTCAGGATCAGCTAGGACGGTCTCTCCTTGACTAACTGCCTCAGATGCCTCAGGGCGGGATCTTTTCTTCTTCTTTTCCCCCTTTTTGGCATCATCATTGGCCTCAGATGGGAATGCGTCAGATCCGCTGTTGATTACGAAGGAAGCTAGGGAATGGACATCGTTGATTCCCTCCTTCAATAACTCAACTCCCATTGAAATCCCAGTCCCTGCAAAGGATACGGAACTGATGGCAGCATTGACTTTCTTCTCAAAGACCTCCATAGAGAGTTGGAGACTTTGTTCAGCCTTGGTGATCCTTTCTTCCACCTTCAAGGACTCACCGCTGAATCTGCTAACCTCAGTCAGTATCTTCACAGACTCCTCAGTGGCTTTAGCCAAAATGTCCGCCACTGATTGAGATGTGCGATCCAGCTTCCCTGACTCCAGCTCCAACTTGGACGCTGAGTCCTCCAAGGCCTGAGTGACAATAGCTCCAGTCTGAACTGCAAGCCTGTCCACTGCCTGATTCATCTTTTCGTCCCTGATCGCATCTCTCTCTTCAAGCTTCTTGAGAGTGTTCCTGAGCATCTTCTTTGTGCGCTTCCTCTCATTCTTCACTGACTTGGCCGTGTCAGTCATTGTGCATTTTAACAAGATCAGCTCCCTGTTGGCAAGGGTGTTGTAAGCTGACTTTGTCCACCTGATGTGTTTCGCCAGGGCCTTGGAGTCTTCATCTTTTTCAGCACGTAGCCTCATTACTTCCTCCTGAAGTTCAGCTAGATTTTCCGAGGTTTTCTCCTGTTTGACCTCCACTATGCTTGTAAACTCAGCACGGCCGACCCCGGTGATGACCACATCTTCATCATCAGCGGCCTCATCAGTGATTGGCTGCTTTCCCTTGTCAGCCCCTGCAGCATCAGTCCCCTCTTCAAGGTACACTGAAGGCAGTTGTGAAGTAGTCATAGCCGCCTCCTCAGGCTCAGCTAAGCTAACTTGAACCTTAGGAACTTGTCCTTCGGAACTGAGAGTCTCCTTGAATGCCTCAACATCATCCTCTCGTGTCTCAGGGCAGGGAATCCCTTCATCGACAGATGTCTCATTGGCAACTGAGATGTTCACAACATCCTCAGCCACTGGTCCACCCTTGGCACCAGTGTTCTTGTCACCTTCCCCCTGAGCCTGAGGCTCAGAGTCCATCTCATCAACTTCCCTTGCAGTCTCCTCTACTGCCTTTTCCACAGCTCCACCTTGAGCGTCATCATCCTCCTTACCATTCTCCTTCTCTTCAACGGAGAGAAGATCAGCCTTGCTTTTGGCCATCATTTCAGCCACAAGCTTCTTCAGGTTGTCGAAGTTCAATAGTTGAAGCCAGCTTGTCAGGCCAAAGAATGAGCAGATCTTGGCCTCCTCCGTCTCCCAATGTTCCCAGCCGCGTGCGTCTACTAGCATATGTTGCTCCTGCATGTTTGATTGTTTGAAGTCCAACCAAACTTTGAGCTCCACCACATATGCCAGCAATTCAGTGTATTTGTACAGCCCAGGCCAGCACTTTCCTGCCCACTCCGTGGCATTCCCCCTGAGTGTATTCTCCAGTATACCTCCCGCCATGTGCTCATCCAGCTCCTCCTCCTCTATTTCAAGGAACACATCCTCTTCTGTTGAAATAGATTTGGGACAGTCTTTGGGGTTGGGGTATGAGGGAAAATCTGAAGGGTTGGGAAGGTTTGGCTCGGCTAACTGGTCAGGCTCAATTGTAAGTGAGGTTGATGGCACTGACTCAGTAGGGTAATTTGGCTCTGAAGGTTGAGGGAGTTGGGGAGTTTGAGGTGCGGGGTCAGGGATGGAAGGTGTTTGGGTTTCAGGATGTGGGGGTGTTTGAGTGGGTGCTGTCTCAGGCTGCAATGATTCAGCCGTCTCGACAGTCTTCCTCACCTCCTCTAAGTCAGAGGCTCCAGGAGAGCTTGACTTCTCCCTCTCACTTAATTCAGGAAGTTTCTTAGCAGGAGACTTCTTTACTCCCCTCCTAAGTCTCTTCAGGGGCCTCTTTCCCTGAGCGCCCTCTATACTGACGTCATCATCAGTTCCCTCAGCCTCAGTCCCGGCCTTCTTGGGATCTGACTCGGTCCCTGACTTCGCGCTCTTCCCTGACAGCACGATTTTCACCCTCCTCTCCTTCTTCTCAGCCGCGCCCACATCAGGTTGCTCCATCTCCTCAGCAACAGCCTTCTCAGCCTCCTTACTCCTCTCAAGGAGCTCATCCACCTTTTCAATGAGGCTGGTTGCCACTCTCTTGGCCGTCCCAGCTGGCTTTCTGGCCTGACCCTTTGCTTTCGCATTGGGATCAGTCAGCCCTAGCACTGAATAGGTGTCACTCAGTGAGGAAAACATGACCTTCTTTGAGGAAAGGTTGTCCTCAAAGTCAAAAGCGTACCCATGGCACGCATGAGCAATCAGCATGGACAATCTTGTGCCAAATGGCAAGATGGCACTGACAGATATGTGCTTCTTCTCCTTGTCACGCGTGATCTTGTCCAATCCTGCCTGATGGAGTTGATCGAGGAAGAACTGCTCCCAGTTCGCTTCCACTCCATCAGCGATTGCTCCCATGAGCCTCAGCTTGGGCAGACTCAACTGCTCGTGAGAGCCAGTTGCCCCCATCACCATCTTGGATACCAAGTCCACCAGAGCCCTGTACTCCGGCTTCAGAGTGCTCTTGTTCTGACGGGCCCTGAACTCCGAAGACCCTGACTTGGTCCATTTCCCAAGGAATTCTCCCTCCGAGTTTTCCTTGTAAGTCCTGGGGTTGATGCCAGAGGATGGCAGCTTGAAGACTTCCCTCACCGCCTGCCTGAGATCAATGGTGACCACCTCCGAGTCGTAGAGAGGCTCTCCGTCGCTGTTCTTTTCCCCCGTCGGCTTTAGCGCAGTCACCTTGGTGAAGACTTCACCCTTCCGCAAGAACATGTTCAAATAAGCTTCCACCACTGTTCTTGGGAGCACAGAAGAGGGGCGGGTGGTGAAGTATGTTTCCAACCCGGCGTCAGAAATCCATTTAAAAACGGGTTTGATTTCCTCAACCGTTAGACAGATACCTTCCATGGAGATGACTTGCTCCATGTGTACCAGCTTCTTCTCAACAACATCGACGATCTTGTCGGTTGTCCAGTCGGAATCAAGGAATGCCATTGTGTTTTGAGAAAGAGGTTTTAGAAAATCTGTGTTTGAGCAAGAGAAAACTCAGTGTGCAAATTGTGCGTTGTGTTTGCATAAAAACCTCAAATGACACCCTTGATTGATAAGACTAAGTCAGTTACTCAAACGTGGGGTTGAGATTGATTCCTGAATTCGAAAGGTTTTGAAATGAGAGGCCAGGATTCATCTCAGTTTTAATTAAAACCCCAAGTCAGTCACATTCCGTATAAAACGGACACGTATATGAAAAAGTAACTGTGGCATTAAATGCTCCGTGCGCGTGAGTTTAAATATAAAAAGGCGCGCTTTTAATGATAACGGAATGCATTTAGTAAAGATTTTCAGGACGAATGACTCAGGGAGACGCTTGAGATTCACAAGAGTCAGGTTAGAACCCATACCTGTCAGGGAGACATTGTAGCACCCTGATACCTCGCTGAGTCGAGTCTGGCCTGAGTTCCCCCTAGAACCCTACACTGACTGCTCTCCCGGATCTAAAAGTCCCAATTCCACTGACAGTTCCATAAACCTTGCTTCAGCCAAGGGCTTAGTCAAGATGTCAGCTCTTTGCCTATCAGTGTGAATCTTTTCCATCCTAATATCTTTCTTTTCCACATGATCTCGAATGAAGTGGTGTCTAATATCCACATGCTTGCACCTTGTGTGAAGCACTGGGTTCTGAGTGATTGCTATTGCACTATTGTTATCACAATAGATTGGAACCTGATTAGCAAATACTTGGTAGTCCCTCAGCTGTTGCCTCAACCATAGGATCTGAGCACAACAACTCCCTGCAGCCATATACTCAGCCTCAGTTGTGGATGTTGCCACTGAATTCTGCTTCTTACTAAACCACGAGATCAACTTACTTCCCAAAAACTGACATGTCCCTGAGGTTGATTTCCTATCAATCCTACAACCTCCATAGTCTGCATCTGAATACCCTGTCAGTTCAAGGTTGTCATCTGAAGGATACCATAGTCCCATATTAACTGTCCTTTTCAAATACTTAAGTATCCTCTTAGCAGCCTCCAAATGACTTCTCCTGGGATCAGACTGATACCTAGCACACACACCAACTGCAAACGTAATGTCAGGCCTACTTGCAGTCAGGTACAGTAAAGAACCTATCAGCCCACGATACACAGTCTGATTCACCGAAGTCCCTTCAGTGTCAGGATCCATCTTCCAATTGGTGTTCATTGGGATCCTGGCTGGATTGCTGTTTTGAACACCAAACTTATGAATCAAGTCTCTTGTATACTTGGCCTGATTAATAAATATACCTTGATCAGTCTGCTTGACCTGCAATCCTAAGAAGAAGTTCATCTCTCCCATCATTGACATCTCAAATTTACCAGTCATCAGTTTAGAGAATTTCTCACATAACTGCTGATTTGGTGATCCAAATATTATGTCATCCACATAAATTTGGACCAAGAGAATATCATCACCTTCAGTGATCCTGAACAAAGTCCTATCCACTGTTCCCTTCTTGAACCCATGATCAGTCAGGAATTGAGAGAGGGTATCATACCAAGCTCTTGGTGCTTGCTTAAGTCCATAGAGTGCTTTCTTCAAATGGTATACTCTATCTCCAACCTCAAACCCGGGAGGTTGTTCAACATATACCTCTTCATTGAGTACACCATTCAGGAATGCACTCTTGACATCCATTTGATACACTTTGAACTTCTTATATGTCGCATAGGCAAGGAACAACCTGATAGATTCCAATCTAGCCACTGGAGCAAAAGTCTCATCATAGTCTATTCCTTCAGACTGACAATACCCTTTTGCAACCAGTCTAGCCTTGTTCCTTACCACAACACCATTCTCATCCTTCTTGTTCTTAAAGACCCACTTGGTACCAATCACACCTTGATGCCTAGGTCTATCTACCAGTTCCCAAACCTGATTCCTTGTGAACTGATTCAACTCCTCTTGCATGGCAATGATCCAGTTCGAGTCAGTGAGAGCTTCTTCAATGTTCTGAGGCTCCTGCTCAGAGAGAAAGCAACAGAACAATGCACTCTCACCATGAAACCGTCTGGTCCTGACTCCCTCAGTTGGATCACCAATAATTTGATCAATGGGATGATCTTCTAACCATGTTCTTTTGCCAGGAGTTGTTCCTGAAGTACCTGCAATGTTAGTGTCTACAGGCTCATAAAATTCAGGAAATTGAACAGAAGGGGATGATCCTGAGTCTATACCGAAGGGATTAACAAGCTCAATGTCAGGGACATTGATTCCCCCTTGATGAGGTGACTCAGGAGCCGTCTCAGCTGCAACAGCATCTTCATAGACGGTACTTACCTCAGGTTGAGCCTGTTCCTCTGTCTGAGGCTCAACAATCCCTGATGTGCTGGGTTTAGGAGTGGCACTTGGTTCATCATCCTGATCGTCATCATCATCCCATCTGGGGATTGGCACAGTCTTGATCTTGGGATCAGGTTGACTCTTCAAGCTCAGCCTTGTCACACTCCTCGTGACCTCCTCGGTGTCAAGATTCAGCACCTTTGCCCTAGACTCATTAGCAGATTCATCAAAGACAACATGAGGTGATTCTTCCACAACAAGGGTCCTACAATTGTAAACCCTGAAGGCTTTGCTAATTTCAGAATATCCCAAGAATATTCCTTCATCAGATTTGCTATCAAAGGCTTTCAACTGGGTCTTCCCATTGTTGAGGATGAAGCACTTACAACCAAATACATGAAAGTAAGAAATACGAGGTTTTCTTTTGTTCCATGTCTCATATGGGGTCTGTGCATGTTGCTTGTTCAGCATGGATCTGTTCTGAGTGTAGCATGCAGTGTTGATTGCCTCAGCCCAAAACTTCTTGGGCAATCCTGACTCAGCCAGCATGGTCCTTGCAGCTTCCTTCAGTGTCCGATTCCTCCTTTCAGCGACACCATTCTGTTGTGGGGTTCTAGCTGCAGAAGTCTCATGAGCTATACCAAGTTCATTACAAAAGTCAGAAATATATGAATTTATAAACTCAGTGCCCTTGTCAGATCTGATCTTAGTAATGGACTGATTTTTCTCATTGCTGAGTCTTCTGAGCAACTCTGGAAGCTTCACCTGTGTTTCCTTCTTATTTAACAGGAAAATAACCCAAGTATATCTAGAATAATCATCAATAACCACAAGGGTATATTTTCTACCATTCATACTCACAGGTGTTATGGGACCAAATAGATCCATGTGCAGGAGCTGAAGTATCCTGTCAGTAGTGTAGGAAGCCTTTTCTTTGAATGACGCTCTGACTTGCTTCCCTTCCTGACAAGCTTTGCACACGTGATCTTTGCTAAAAACTTCATTAGGTAGACCATCAACAAGTGACTGTCTAGAAATTTTGTTAAGAATCTTGAAGTTCAGGTGGCTTAATCTTTTATGCCATAACCAACTGAGCTCTTGAGAGCTTTTAGCAACAAGACAAGTATTAGGAATAGTGCTGCTCCAATCAGCGAGATAAACATTACCTTTCCTTATACCTGATAGAAGCACTTGTGTTGATTTGTCCTTGACTGAACATTTATTCGATGAGAACTCAACACTGAACCCTTTGTCACAGAATTGACTTACTGACAGCAGGTTATGCTTCAGTCCTTCCACAAAGGACACATTTTCCACTCTTACTGTACCTATAATTAGAACACCAAAACCCTTAGTAACACCTTTTGAGTTATCACCAAAGGTTACCTGTGGACCATCTTTAGCCTGATATTCTTGGAGAAGACTCTTCATTCCAGTCATGTGCCTTGAGCAACCACTGTCTAGGTACCAAACAGCTTTGATTGAGTCTTCTCTCCTCTTGTTGTGATCCACAGCCGCCTGTAAGCAAATCAGGCTTTAGGTACCCATTGGGTGTTGGGTCCTATTGTGTCAGCTGTACCTTTCGGGATCCAGACTTGCTTCACAACCCTGATTGCCTCAGAGTGGTGAATCTGTCTCCCTGAAACATCGACATACACAACTTTCTTCTTCTTAGCCTGAGAGGAAGATGGTGTATGGGTGCTAGACTTAGGCTTCGCAGGAGCCTGAGTGGATGCCTTTTGGGCTGGCCTCCTGTTCTTCCTAGGTCTGGGTGCAGCAGGTCTTGGGCCTTGTTCTTGATAAGGGCCCTGATTTCTATTCCCCCTAGGCAAGTGAGGGAAAGAAAAACAGTTAAAGGCCTCAGGATGCCAAAACCACGGGGGTGTCATCATGTTTGGCCTTCCCTGATGGTATTGCCAAGCATGATGGTACCCTCGCTGACCAGTCTGAGGGCTCTTGGCCTGAGTCTTCCTCTGCTTTCGCTGAGGTTTTCCCTGGCCTGAGCTCTCAGGGGCTTCCGCAGGTTGCTTTGCCTTTCCCTTGGGTTTTGGCTTAGCTACCTTAGGAGCAACCTGACTGTGTCAACGGTTTCCTTGCCCTTATCAGTTTGACGGGCCTGGAGCACAACCTTAGGTGCACTCTGGCCTGTCTGAACAAATACCCTCTCAGTGTTGCTCCCTGAAGCAACATGAGACTGACCTTGTGAGGATTTCTCAGGAACATATCCAAGTCCCTTTTTCTTGTTCCCAAGCATCTGGCTGCTATTTATTTCCTCTCTAGCCACTGAGGATTTATTCATTGTTGCAACCTTTTTCTTGAGAGAGTCCTCACTCTTTTTCAGGATTTCATGTCTGGTAAAGAGGTCATCAAACTTACTCTTAAGTGCCTTCAGCTCTTCCTTCCTGACCAGCTCTTCCTCAGCCAGTTCCTTCAGAATTTTCTCTCTTGGGAGACGCTCAGAATTGATCATGTCAATTTCCTGAGTTAGTCTCACAATCTGAGCTGATTCTTTGAGATCAGACTGAGTGAGTTGTTCATTCAGGTTTTGAACTTCAGTACTCAATTTCTTGTTCTCCTCTACCAAGAAGACATTAGTTTCCTGCAGTCTGGAGAAATCAACCATCAATTGATCAAGACAGATCTGAAGGTTCATTTCTCTAACTGACTCTGAGCTGAGCTCAGGATTTTGACCAGTGTAAGAAGCACAAACAGAATTTGATGTTACCTCAGGCTCATCCCTAGCCATTAGGCAGACATCATCGTACTCATCATCCGAGAAGAGTTCAGGTGACCTTTCAGTGGGGCCATCAGAGTCTGTTGCATCCTCAGCCACCATAGCCCTCCGATCAGCAGATCTTAGATCCCTCGTGGCTCTCCTTTCCTCTCTCTCCCTAGCACTCAGCTCCGGGCAATCGTATTGATAGTGACCAATCTTGTTACAGTTGTAACATGCTACCTGCTCACTTGTTCTTTCTTTTCTCGGTTCAGGGTTCCTCCTTGAGTCAGGTTCCCTGGTTCTCGGTGAGCTTTCAGCCTTGGTTGGATATCTATCATCGCGAGTACGTCTCTGTTCGTCTCTTCTTTCAGGTTTTGGTTCAGAATATCTCCTTTCATCACCACGTTCTCTCCTCTGGTCAGTGTTCCTTCGCTCCTCATATCTCCTCGAGCTTTGGTGGGTTCCTTCAGGTTTCCTGTCACGTGAGTCCTGATAAAACTTTTTATAACGACCAAACCTAGAATTGAGCTTGTCAAATCGTCTGGCCATCAGGCTGTACTCCTCAGCGAGTTCTTCCCTGCTCATCTCCATCAGTGACTTTGATGAAGAATTTGATGAGGGCTCAACAGATTCAGACCTGGCCTTGAACGCCACACTTTTCTCAGGAGTTTTCTCCTTCCCTTCCTCTTCTGACTGAACTTTCTTCTTTCTTTTGTTAAGATCAAATTCAAGCGCTTTTAGCTCTGAAAAAAGTAAAGCAGAAGTTATGTTACTCATATCCTGAGTGTTCTTAAGCATAATTACACTGTTGTCCCATCTCTCAGGAAGGGCATTCAGGATTTTTGAAGCAACATCTCTCCTTGGGACATCCTTGTCCAACATCACCAACTCATTCATCAACTTGATGAATCTAGACTCCATCTGATCTATGCTCTCATCAGGCAGCATCTCGAACGCTTCGAATTTCTGAATGGCAATATTCCTCTTGTTCTCCTTTATCTTTTCTGACCCTTCGCACATCCTGGTCAGCTCATCCCAGACCTCCTTTGCCGTCTTTAGGTTCATCAGCCTGGCTGACTCCTCGAAAGGCACCGTATGCAAGATGATGTTTCTGGCGACGTTGTCAAGCCCCACCATCTTGATTTCATCGTTGGTCATGTCTTTCCTCTCCTTAGGAACCTGCACGCCAATCGCAAGATCATCGTATCCCAGTCCTCTGACGTTAGGAATAGTGATCTTGATCGGTCCTTCCCTGAGCACACGCGGCATCTGGTCATGGATGGCATCTAGATGTGCCTCTAATCTGAACTTCCAATAGACAAAGTTAGATACAGAGAATTCAGGTAACGAAGCTTCAAGTCTCCTCGAAGTCATGATGATGATGCAAGTTTTGTGAAAAGCAAACTCAGATCTGTTCAGTGACCACCAACAGTTTCTCCTCTCAAAACTATTAGTATTCAAAGTCAGTGGTCTTTCGAACCACTGCTCTGATACCACTTGTTGGTCCCGGTACAAGACTGAGGAATACGTGTATGGGGGGGGGGAATACACGTATACCAATTTTTAAACTTAAAACTGACTGAGTCCCCTTCACTCAGAGTGGTAAAGAACTAGGAGCTGATAATACACCCACTGACTACACTTGGTGCGGGTCAGTTGGCTAACTATCAGTTCAAGTTCAGTGCGGAAATGTTTGAGCCCTGATAGTTTAAAGTCCTGTTTAGTTTGCTTTCTGAAAACTTGTTTTACTCAAAACTTAGAAGTGTTTAGTAGGGCAGTGTTCTTTTGAAGATCGGGTTGATTGATTCAGACCTGATAAGCTTGAATGCAATGAATGAACAAGTAATATGGCAAGTATGCACAAAGTCAAAGCAGTAAGAACACAAGGAGTTTAACGTGGTTCAGAGTCTCAAGCTCCTACATCCACGGCCTGACTTAACAGGAAATCCACTCAAGGGATTCTTGTTTTTAACGTGCCAAGGTGCACCAAGACCAGTTACCTCACTGATCTATACAAACTCCTCTTACTATCACACTAACCGACTTACTCCCAACAAGCCTAACTTAGGGTTTTGGTTTCAGTTTGGATTCCAACTAAGTTGAGATTATCCTTACAAGGCAAAGCTGTGCTAAGGATTGGATAATCTCTCTAAGCTTAAGATAATTCTAATTAGCTCTTGGAATACAGAATAGCTCTCAGTTGCTAAGAAACACTTGGGAAATTTAGAAGGTTTCGAGTGTTTCTCTTAAAGGCTGAATGCTTTGATTGCTTGAGAGTTTGAGTAATTTCTGGCTTGGAAATTTCCCGTAACCTTGAATGGGTTCAAGGCCTTCTGTATTTATAGGTGGTTTGAAAAACTATCCGTTGGAGAGATAACCTTCTAGCCATCTATGTAGAGGGGCTTCAAACGGACATATCTCTATGCAGCAGCCGCCTTTGCATGGATTTGGTATTTGCATTTAATGCACATTAAATGCTTGCCCGTTGAATATGCAGTCTGAATTCAGTCTATATGTCAGGTTCCGTACGTGCGTGTTCTCCTCGGATTGGTCCACGTCATCAGGTTGGTGAGAATGTCAGAACTTATTCCTGAGCTTCAGGCTTGTCTTATTAAGTTCATTTTGTCTTGAGCTCACCGGTCTTGTCCTGACGCTGAAATTCCTTTTGCATTGCTTGGCTCTACTCCAAGTCTTCCCATTTACTCAGTGACAACCTGTTCCCTTCAGGACTGAGTTAGTAATGACCTCAGGGTCATACTCTTCATCACTGACACTTACTCAGCCAGCTTAGAAGACTGCCATAAGTTCAGGATGGTGCTCTTCGTCTTCAGGCTCTGAGTCTTGATTGTCTCCAGTGAGTTCTCCTCTCACTGAGTACCTGTGAAGTGTAAAATGACTAAGTACTAATCCTAACCAAGACTAGCCTGACAAAGACAGATTAAGGCAATCATCTTTTCAGGGGCTTTTGGGATCTAAATCAAAACTGACAATGTCCCAACAGCTTGAATGATGAGATCTCTTTCCTCGCCTTCACCGTTCTAAACGGAGGGTAGAAACGTTCAAGGAATAGACGCTCGAGCTCAGCCCATGTATTCACACCCCCCTCCCCCCGTGGAAGTGTGTTATCATACCATTCCTTAGCTATTCCAGTCAGAGAGAAATGAAACAATCTGAGCCTCTTTGCATCTTCCGACATCCCATTGTAGTGAAAAGTTGAGGCTATCATCAGGAAATTCCTCAAATGGGTGTGAGGATTATCTTTTCCGATCTCTCCCTTGAACTGGTTCTCAACGAGCACCTTCAAAATTCCAGGAGAGATGGAAAAGTTGTTCGCCTCTACTGGTGGCATAACAACTCCATCATAATACCGTTGAGGCTGAGCCTCAAACCTTCCTCTAATCGGAGTACCCAGAGGATCTGCGTTCTGGGGTATTTGTGGTTGGTAGACTGGTGGTGGAGGGATCTGTTGGTTTTGTTGTTGGTTATGGAAAGGTTGTGTAGGGAAGTATGGTGGATAGTAGAGTGGATAAGGGTATGGGTAAGGTGGGTTGTTGTGTTGGTAGATAAGATTGTTGGAAGGGTTGTTTGGGTTTTGGTTTTGGTTTAGTGGGTTCTGATTCTGGTTTAGTGCGGGGTTGTTTTGATTATGTGGATTTGGGTTTTGGTTGGTACTTTCCCCTTAGGGTACTTGCTTCTGACTATTAACCACACTTGCTCCTTCAACCCGTTCCACATTCTGATTAAGCCATTCTCCATCGAGATCCAATCCTCCGCCCATATTCATATTCATATTCATCTCATATCAAGCTGCAGTAGTCATCCTTCGGGGGAAGGCTCTATTCCTTCTGGCTATAGTCTCAGGATCAAGTTTCGTTCTATCTTCGCTCGTTTCACCCTTAGAGCGTGTTTTCATAAACCTAAAACACCAAAAGAAAGATCAAAATGCAACTGGCTAATAACTAATAAAATAGAAAATAAATGCACTCACTACTAACTACTAAACTATTTCCAAGTTTTACTCAATGAGCAACATCGCTATCCCCGGCAATGGTGCCATATACTTGAACGCAAAATACTAGCTTGACTAGTAGTTAACCCACAAGAGTATGTGATCACTGTAGTATGAGCGAGTATAGGGACCAAGTAGTATCGAACCCAAGGGAAAATTTGTATGCGAATAAATCCCTGGAAATGTACGTCTCGTAGCTAATATGAATGCAATGTTTGGTTTATGCTAATGATCCTAATTATTTTCTACTAATTATATGCTAATAATGAAATTAAAACTATACCAACTTTAGTTGAAATGCAGATATGAGATGGTGATGCTCGGGATAGGAAGTCCTATGTATACTAACGGAGTTGGTACGATAACTAAAATGATCGTGATGTGCAAGTTATAATCCTAAGTGTACTAAAACTAGACAATCAACTTCCCTAATCTAGCACAAGCTCAAGAATTAACCCTAATACTTCATCCTATCAACCTACTTCACTAATCCAATAATTGGATTATACGGATTGTGCTTGATTATTGAGACCCTAATTTAACTAAGGTGATGCGGCCGTCCTCCCTAGATAAACCGGTAGATGATAAACTCCTTCTAAAACCCTCTCCTTAAGCCTATTCGTTATTAAAGAGTGATACGGTCGTCATCTCTCTAACAATTTTTGTATTTAATTCCAAGATTATTCTAGAGTTTATTAGAAATATTCAATAACTAAGAGAATAAAAACTATACATCACGAATTATCTTAATTACGTACCAACGTCCTACTTCTAAGAGTTCATCTTATTCTAAGCATGCAAGGGTTCTAGCCTAACATGGTGGTTTGAAGAACAAAAGCAATAATAAGAACGATAATCATATGCATAATTAAATTAACGAAGGAATTCAAGAACATAAACGAAAGATGAAATCAATACATTCAATTCTCAAAGTAAATCTTTATAAATCTGGAAAACATAGGTTTAATAGTCTCAAGTATCAAGAAAATCAGAATAAAAGGAATTTCGTTCGAAAGAAACAATTAAACTAAGAATTTGTATGCTAAAACCTCAATTACACGATGCAAAACCTTGTTAAAACTCTCCAAACTCACTTCCAAGCTCTTTTCCTTAAAAAAACTAAGTCTAAATATGTGATGGTATGTAAAAATAGGCTTGAGACGGGTATTTATATTATTTGGAGCGAAAACAGGGCAAAAATACGCTACGGGCGCTCGAGTAGGGCCCCCGCTCGAGCACTTGGCACTCAAGGGCCTCCAACTCGAGCACTTTTCGCTCACACAGCACTTAGGGCGCTCGAGCTGGTGGAGGTCGAGCACTTTCCGCTCGAGAGCTCGAGTGCTTTTGGGCTGTTGTACACTTGTTCGAAAAACATTCATATCTTCTCAACCGGGAGTCCGTTTTGGTCGATTCAAAGTCCTACGAACTCCTTTTTTCGCCCTCTTTCCAAATATGAACACCAAAGAGACAAATTGATGAGTTTATGAAAATGTTACTCAAATAACTCTAAAAACTCACAAAAACGCTCAAAATATGGACTAATCGGGCACCAAAACATCACAATTTCATGTCTAATCAACTCAGGGGTCTCGTCATTTTGTGGCCGGGATCGAACCCCAGGATAAGAGAAATGTCTCATCACGACATCCCCATATCTCGACCTCGTCGTGAGGCGAACAAATACGGTCACAACACATCTAAATAATATTTTTAATTAATATTTAATAATATTCTTATATACATATATTGTATTATTAATTATATAATATATATATATATATATATATATAATATTTATCAATATATAGGTCTGTTTGTTAAGCTTAAAAAATTTATAAAAAAAATTCAAGTCTACCTTATTTAAATAAATAAACTTTTAAAAAAATTAATCTAATTTATTTATTAAACCAGTCGAGTTGGGTTTAAATAGAATTAGCCGATATATTCCCACCCCTACATAAGATATTTCCGTCAAATGCCCAACGAAAATGACGTGTGAGCCGCATGCTTTGTTAGTAAGAGCATCTCCAACGGTTCACTCTACTCTATCGCAGAGTTTCGCGCTACACTGTCGCAAAGTTCGCGCTACATTAAATTCATCTCCAACCGTTCGCGCTACATTCTGCGCTACATGTATTTTTTATTTTATTTTAGAGTTAAATTTATATAATTTTTAACATAATACTTACATAATTTTTTATTTTATTTTATATCAATTATCAATTAATATTAAATATTTTTTAATTTAAAAAATTATATAATTCAATTATATATATATATATGCACTAAAAATTATAGAAAAATATTAAATAAAATAACTTGATACAATCATACATATCAAAATTAGGTTTTATAATACAATGACACAATCTTACATAATAAAAAGACATAAAATTAACGCATAACATAAAAAATATACACGAAACAAGCAAATTCATAACAACAATAGTAGTCGTTTAGATTTCGAAATTAGCATACTCCTCCCACATATTAATCAATGTGTTACAAAATGTCATGTGTGTGTCTACGTCTCTAATTTATCTATATTGGGCAATATATATTTGAAAGAATGAAGATTCATTATCCACTATTCAAAAGATAAATATGATTTAAAATATTGTAATATATTATTTAGTTAATATTTCATTCCTTATTATAAAATATAGTAATATACTTATAATAAAGAAAATAAAAAGAAAAGATAGATGATATATAGCATCAGTAATAAAAATAAGAAAAGGAAAAAAAAAAGACTAGCACTGTGAACAGTTGCCGATGAACACAGCGCGACACTGTTCACATCAATCAACTAGCGCTGGGTTTTGTTGTTGCGTTGGAGTTGATTTTCATCTCCACATTAGAGTTAGTGCAAAGTGTAGTGCGGCCTTGGAGACACAAATGTTATATGCACACTGATTAGACATATGTCCAATCAGTGTGCATGGAATACACTCCATAGGCATGTGGGGCATCTCTTGGTTTTAGGTTCTATACACTGAATCTCTACATAATTCTTTTATATTCGGTAGAAATATATATACTGCAGCTATTTCGTATATTTATTTTTATTACTTAATTGCAAATTAATTTTTTGCATTACAAACTAATAAAAAAAATTGGATAATGCAATTAATTAATTATGAGATTATTTTTTACATTATATTTTTTACAATTTTTTTTCACCATCCAACTATCATGTAATTATTTCGTCTTCAATTGATTTTACACTCATAAATAATCATTTAATTTATAAATGCACAATACAATATTCAATAAATAAGGAGACACTTGGTTAGCAATTCCTCAATGGTAGTGAGAATGAATTTTTTTTTTTTTTTTTTTTTTGAAAGGTGATGAGAATGAAAATTATCATAAAAGGAAAGTGTTTATTTTTTCCACTTACCCAAAATAACAAAAAACAAACACTACCCTTTTTAATTTACCCCTTAAAAACACAATTTATTTACACTCATACCACTACTTTATTAACTTTATACCCACAAATACTAATAAGCAACTTTTACCCCTTTTTAGAAATTTACGTATTTTTGTTAGAATTGTGTATATTTGCCCTTCTTCACAACTAATACTTTTGAACCACATGTAAAAAAACAGGTCTATATTTCATGGACGGAGGGAGTAATACTTTTGAATGAAACAACTAATATTTTTTGTAAAATAATTAGAGTAAATAAATAAAGATAAATAATATCATCCCATCATTAGGGGTGAGCATTCGGTTATTCGGTCACCGAACCGAACCGAATAGTAAAAACCGAATTAACCGAAAAGCCCTTAGTCGATAACCACAACCGAACTGAATAGCACTAAAACTGAATTTCAACCGAACCGAAATATTTCAGTTCGGTTCGGTTATTAACCGAAATATTCTATGTACTAATTTTTTGGATTTTTTAGACATTTTTTGCCCAAATAATAATAAAAAAAATTGATAAATGTCCATAAAAAGACATTAATTATTCATAAATTATTTACAAAAGTATATTAACATCCTAATAAACTAAAAGTCCATACATAAATTAAAAATAACATCCAAGAATTAGTCAAATACTAAAATAACATAATAGTCCAATGTCCATACTCCAAAATAGATTAATATGTGATTGATAGATTGATTTGATAATACTTATTTTAATTATTAATTATGTTATTATATTAATTATTAATTAAATTAAGTTTTCGGTTATTTTCATACAAAAATCGAAACCGAAATACCGAAATTTTAAATTTTAAAAACCGTAACCGAACCGAATAACCGAATAACCAAATCGAATAGCTAATATTTTTTGTAAAATAATTAAAGTAAATAAATAAATAATTAGAGTAAATAAAACAATTAAATAATCAATATTTTCTAATAATCATCATCTCATCATTACTCTAATCATCATCAACATATATTTAAAAATAAAATATGCACATTGATGGGACAACACACCATCCCATCAGTGTGCATATAGTCATCTCAAAGTGAAACTTTTTATACTCTAAAAAGTAAAAATCAATTCTAAAAATATAACACGGCTGCTCGTTGTTCGACCCCACCCATTTGACCCTCTTGATCATTGTCTCCATATCTATTTTCCTATTTAAACCCTTCTTCATCGTCAATTTCTTATTAGCAATTTGGCCCTACCATTTCACTATGCCCAATTTTGCCAGATGAATTACAGTCACCCACCCCCTCTCCCTCATTTTACCTATTCAAATTTTATGAGAAATTTGTAAATTCATCTCTAATTAATGTTATTTTTTTATGTTGGCATGAAATTTAAAAAAAAAAAAACTATTATTTTTTCAATAAAAAGGGATACATTTGCACGTAAACAGTTACTTTTAGGGCCAGCTTACTCAACTTGAAAAAAATACTACGGGATATAAAGGCACCAACAAAAAAAAAAACTTAATACCTAAGGGGACCCTACCAAATATGCAACTTCTTAGAGGTGTAGGTATGTGAGATGAGTTCCATAAGTAGGAATCAAAACTGGTTATCTGCTACCACTTCGATTTAGATCCAGAATCCTGTCCAGACATAACCCTGTTGAGAAGTAACCATCTCCCAATTCTATTTGCACCATAATACATAAAAAGACAATTGAACAGGGAAAAAGTCCACAAAATTAATTAAATCAACCAACAAGTACATCAAAACACCAGGTGTACCAAAGTACTATATGCTTGCTACTCAGGATTCGACGTACTATTTGGTTCTACCAATTTTTCAGACACTAATTGATCTACCTGAGCCTCAATCGGTTGCATCTCCATTTTCTTTTTCTCTTTCTGAATAACCTGTCTAGGCATCACTTCCAGCAAGAAGTTTCCTCCATTCCATACAGATGCAGACACCTTGAGTATCTGGAAAGTCGCATGCAATTCGTACGACAAGAAAATTGGGACTGTAAGTGCTGTTGTTGCTACAGTAAACATAGCCTGGAGTAGAATATACATGAACAGCCGATTCTGATCCCCCAGCAATCCGCTTACGCGCCACCAAGCATTGTTTGCTTTCCGTGCCTTTTTCGAAAGTTCCCTACAAGGTACGACATTGGAAGACTGAGTAACATAAATATTAACTAGGTAGGAAGAAGAAAAGAAATGAGCCCCAAGTATCCTAAGTGATGCCACTTCCAGTGTTCCACAGTTTGGAAGTATGACACGTGGATGGTTAAAAAAGACAAAACCAATGGACCGTATACCAATACAAACACGTGTTAATGATCCAAGGGGTGGAACACAAAGTGGGATATGAAACTGACACAGAGAAATCGAACTGCAGGTATTTAAGCAGTATCATTATGGCAAAATACATGGAGAAGGGGGGAAAACCTGTAGGAAGTCATAACCTCTGGATCTCGAAGTAATCTTTGTCGACGAAGGACATCCACGAAGAGAAAGTAAAGAAGCTGCCAGATAATGTATACTACTAAAGGAACGAAGAAGAGCCATGTCCAGAGGAATTGTTTGTTTTCGACATAAGGGGATGAGGCTCTACTGGCTGATCCCTCCGAATGCATTGCTTCATAAAACACTGGGTCCCACCATCTTATAGTGAAGAAAACTAATCCTGAAAGCATGATGCAATGGCAACATTAAGCTCAACTGAGAAGAAACATACAGGCTTTTGTTGCAAATTTATTTGATCTAATTGAGAATAAGTCTTCGCATATCCTGCTTAGAACCTAAGGCATGCCCTTAATTGCAACGAATCATGCACTCATGTAAAGACCAAGACATGATCCTAGATTCTTTCAGACGACTACCAATTAAAAACAAGAAGTTCTAGAATAGCAGCAACTATTAACTAATTAGCTGAGCATTTACTGTCCTCAAGTATGAAGGAATTGCTCCATTGATGGAAAAACAAAACGATAGAAACTGATTCTACAAAATAGAGAAATGTAATAGTCTTACCAGGCAGGAGATGTATGAAGACGCTTACGATTTTGTCCACAGAATTGAAAACTAAGCTACAGCGCCAGACAATCAGTGCCCATGCCAATGGACCCTGCACTCAAGTTAGCATGACCCAAAAACGAAAAGGCATAAGAATCAATTTATGTGATTAAGATAGAAGTGAAGCAGCAGAATTCGCATTGCTCACCTCTGCAAATGAGAAGCAAACCATGAAGAGCTTCTCGTTATTTGGATAAAACAGGAGCATTATGATGAAAATTGTATTGGCGTAGTAACAAAAATCCTGTGTTACAAAAAGTCAAGTGAGTCCCATTGGCAAGGTTAATTAATAATTCATGCTAATTATCTAACTTAACTTTGAGATAGAGCACAAGAGTATCACCAAATAATATGATAAGCTCATATCATTCCCAGAGATTGAGAACCACTATCAAATTTAAGAAGTACAATATTTTTTTAAACAAGATTAACAAATTGTAGTGGTGAATGGAACTTACCAGAAGATAATAGTGCCATTTCTTGTATCTGTAATATATCCATCGAAGGGGAACAAAGATTATGTAGAATAAACAATATAAATACCGAACATCCTGTGGCCCTGTTAATATATAAACAAATTAAAGAACCAAATCATGACAACAATGTAATACATATCAGAAGTTTAAAGTTTCTCAGAGGCAAGAGCTGTTATACTCACTTGCACCCAAAATAAAGCAAAAGCCACCAAAGCCAAGAACACCTATCAAGTGTGTCACCTGCATAATCATCAAACACCCTCTTAAAATCTCGATCAAAAAAAAAAAAAACACCCTCCTAAAATACTATGCACATAAATTTTCTTCCAAAACTATAAGGTAAAATATTATGTGAATGATACTCACGATAACTATTGCCACGAACAACAATTTACTGATACCTTATGCGGAAACAACTAATACTTTTCGTGAAAATAACTAATACCTTATGCGGAAACAACTAATACTTTTCGTGAAAATAACTAATACCACTCCAGCGAATACTTTAGTGAAAACAATTAATACCTTAGGAGATGATACCTCGGTATAATTTACTAATACCCTTGAAACAAGTTTAACCATGAATATCATTCACATAATACCTTCTCAAACTATGATTCACCTTACTAATTTAAACAATTTGAGACTAATACACAATTTTCCTGCCTAAAGGTAATCAAAGGAGAAAACTCCAAATCCTCCACATATAACACACACACAAATGTAAGCTTCATACTTTGTTGATGAATCTTTCGTGCTCTTCAGCCTGTTTGGCGATCTTAACTGCTTGTTTGGACAAAATCTCCTTAGTCTGTTCTGCTTGTTTAGACAGCATCTCCTTCGTCTGCGCCACTTTCTACCAAAAAACAAAACCACCAAACACGCCCTTAAAAAACCATGCAATTAAAAAAACTAATTTAAGATTATTTTCTGGAAACCATAATAATTCAATAAAGACTCAAACCTTGGATCGATCTTTGAGCGTTATCTTAATATTCCCCAACGAATCCCCGTTCGCATCCTCCACCTCCACCTTTTCTTCAATGCTCGTCATTTTTCTGCCAGTCCAGTTTTCTTCAGCAGAGGAATAACTCAAAGAAGATGATGGCGATTAGTGTGCATATGAAGAAACGAATTGATTCTGTGTGATGTTATAAATGATTATTTGGTGATGGCGGTGGCACTCTCTGGAGGATTTCGCTTTTAATCGAGGAGGCTATTGGTGGATATATGTGGCTGTTTCTGTTTCTGTTTCTAAACATTTATTTATGACTATTTATTGGTTACGTGTCCTTTACAGGTGAAAGATCTCTGACTTTGATTTTTTAAATATAATTTTGTATTATTACATTATAATTCTTTTGACATGAAAATAATTCATGATAAGTCTATTTTAAAGTATCAAATATTTAATTATGAATATTATTAATTTGAATCAGTAGTATTATATTGGAATTGTTGTAATTTTTCTTAAATCCAAATTAATGATACTCCTGATGAGATTATCGATAATGTTGGTCAAATATTCGATACTTTAAAACAGTTTCATGATAAGTTTATCATAAACCATTCTCATATAAAACCTAGCGCTGTCAAAACGGCCAAGCGGTGCTGGGCGAATTAAAACTCGCAAAAACCCGCCTTTTGGCTAGGCGGTGCGGGGCGGGCCAGAATTTTGGCGGGTTGCAAAATCCCAACTCAACCCACTTATTGGTGGACTAAGGGTTTTGGCGGGGCGGCCCACTTTTAATTTTTTAATATATTTTTTATTTTTTAAAATTTTAAATATATATAATTTAAAAGCTCTAATATATAAAATTCATCAAAATCAAATATAATCAAACAATTTATCTTGATAACTTTACTATAAAAATATTAAAATAAAATTTATTATTTTTAATTAGAAAAATAATTTTCTTAAATTGAAGTTCAAAATTTATTAGCAATAATAATTCATAAAAATAGACTCCTACAATTCAAATTCATCATCTATGAACATAATATTATAAAATAGCCCTAAAAATGATACTACAATAGTTGACAATGTACAAAAATTGTAAAAATTTATTTTAAGAAAAAAACTTTTATTAAGGCGGGCCGGCTAGCCCCCAACCCGCAAAAGCCCTCGGCCCAAACGGGCCAGCCCATTTAGGCCCGCTTCCAAACGGGCTAAGAAATTTTTAACCCAACCCTCATTTTAAGTATGGCAGGGCGGGCCAGCCCAACGGGCCCAACCCACTTTGATAGCTCTAATAAAACATACTCCCTTCTTTTAGCTTGTGTTTGTTTTGGAGATTCAGCCGGATGAGATTAGTTAGAATTTTCCGATCCACGTTCCATTTAAGTTAGAGATTAAAAATTCAATTTTCAAATCTCATGCTTAATCCACCCTAAAATACCTAAAAACCTAGACAAAGTATAAAGTGAAAATTGTTCATACATGAATCATTCAAGGGTATTAGTTATTTTCACTAAAGAGCAAAACTCTCTCCGTCCCTAAATATTGGTCATGTTTTTTGCACATGGTTTAATACGATATGTTAGAGGGTATTACGAGGTTTTCTAAAGTCCGTTTAAAAAAAAGATCTTTTATGGAAAGTATGCGAAACTAACTTTCCATTAACGGTTATTTTATTAAAAAAAAAAGAACATCAGAAAACCCCGTAATACCCTCCGACATATCTTATTAAACCACGTGCAAAAAAAAGGACCAATTTTCAGAGACGGGTGTAGTTGTTGTTTTCACTGAATCATATAAGTTGTTTAGTGAAAATATACTGAGACTCTTCGGTGAAAACAAATTAAAGACTCTTCAGTGAAACTAATATTTTTTTAGTAAAAATAATTAATACTCTTCAATGATTCATGTATGGACAAATTTCACTCTATACATACTCATAAACCTATTATTACTCTTTCGTACACAATTCACTCTTCTCATTTTTTCTCGTTTCTACTTACCCTTACACAATACAATATAACAATACACCATTCACTATTAAAAATTAGTTTGACATAAAGTGAAGTCTTATCCTACTAAAATTTAAAAACAAACACATACTTTTATTATTACTATTTATCAAGAATTTTACAGTGAATGGCTTTAAAATCATGACTTACCTCAAGTCCTTGAGATTACATAAATAAATACGTAATTATCTGTTAAAGTAAATTAATTTTTTTTACGAAGTAATTTAAATGTTAAATACAATAAAATAGACAAATTCTTGATGTTTATGGTAAACTTTGGGAAATTTGTAAATTACCTTGAGACTGTTGTAAATAATTGCGTAAAGTAAAAACACACGATTTGTTGACCCAGTTCGTCGATAACGACTACGTCTGGGGGCGATCCAAGCCAGGAGTTCCACTAATATTCTTGTGTATGAGAGTACATAATTTATGAGTACAAAGGGATATATATAATAGTAAAACCCTAGTCTAATAGATAAAGCCCAATATGATTCTTGGTCCTTAAGTAATGTCCACACCAAATCTCCTAGATTTGGAATATCAAATCTTCCGGATTTACAACACTCCCCCTTGGACATTACGACATAAATATCTTGTCATAAAAACTCCACGTGCTAGGGATCGGCCAAAAATAAGTAGGGAGGAATGTCATCGATCTTCTAGATCTAAATCTTCTAGATTTATTTCGAGGTTACCGCTCCCCCTGAATACAACAACACTTTAAGTCTTTGCATCCCAATACCACGAACGTACTTTTCAAAAGTAGACGTGGGTGAGGACTTAGTAAACAGATTTGCTAGATTGTTACTAGATTGCACCTTTTGAATGGTAATCACGCTACTCTTCTGGAGTTCGTATGGGTAGAAAAACATAGGTGAAATATGTTTTGTCAGGTTTCCCTTGACGTACCCATTACTCATTTGTGCGATGCAAGCAGCGTTGTCTTCAAATATAACGGTGGGAGGTGTATCGCCTTTGGCGATACCACACGAGTCATCAATGTGATTTACCAAGGACCTTAACCAAACACATTCTCGTGCGGCTTCAAATAAAGCTATGATCTCTGAGTGATTTGAAGACGTGGTAACCATGGATTGTTTAACCGATCTCCATGAGATTGCGGTTCCACCACAGAGAAAAACATAACCAGTCTGGGATACGGCGTTGTGGGGATCAGACAAATAGCCAGCATCCGCATAACCTACTAAGGTTTTATCTTGGCTCTTACGATAAAACAGTCCAAGATCTTGGGATCCTTGGAGGTATCATAGAACGTGCTTAACACCATTCCAATGTCTCCTCGTAGGAGAAGCGCTATGTCTCGCAAGCAAGTTGACAGCAAATGCAATGTCCGGCCGGGTGCAATTTGCGAGGTAGAGCAAAGCTCCAACAGCGCTAAGATAAGGAACTTCTGGTCCCAGAATTTCTTCTGAATCTTCTCTTGGTCTGAATGGGTCCTTATCCACTTCGAGGGATCGGACTACCATCGGGGTGCTAAGTGGATGAGATTTATCCATGTGAAATCTCTCCAATACCTTTTTCACGTAGGTCGACTGATGAACAAGGACTCCTTCTGGGAGGTGCTCGATCAGCAAGCCGAGGCAGTACTTGGTTTTACCCAAGGACTTCATTTCAAATTCAGCTCTCAAGATTGAACTGGCTTCTTCAATCTCTTTGCATGTTCCGATTATGTTCATGTCATCAACATATACGGATATGATGCAAAAACCGTCTTGCGATTTCTTTGTGAATACGTACGGGAAAGCTTTATCGAACGTGTATCCCTTCTTCTGAAGAAATTCACTAAGCCGATTGTACCACATAAGGCCCGATTGCTTCAGGCCATACAACGACTTGCGCAGTTGTATGCTATACATACTGCGATTTTCACCATCCCTTAACTGAGGAATGTCAAATCCATCTGGGATTTTCATATAAATGTCGGCATCTAGTGATCCGTATAAGTACGCGGTTACTACGTCCATTAATCTCATTTGGAGATTTAACTTAACTGCCAAAGATATCAAGTAGCGGGATGTTATTGAGTCCATGACGGGAGAATAGATTTGATCGAAATCAATCCCGGGTCTCTGCGAAAACCCTTGTGCTACTAGTCTCGCTTTGTACCTCTCCACAGTATTGTTCTCATTTCGTTTTCGTACAAATACCCATTTATATCCTACAGGGATAGCGCGCGCGGGTGTATGAATGATAGAGCCAAATACTTGTCTTTTGTTAAGCGAGGCGAGCTCCGCATCAATTGCCTCTTTCCATTTAACCCAATCGGGGCGCTTCCGGCACTCTGCGATTGTTTTGGGTTTAGGATCTAGATCATTTATAATGGAAAGAGCTATTGACGCTGCAAATGTGTCGTCGACGACAGTAATATTTCTATTATACGTTTCTCCTGTATCTGTGAAGTTCACAGAGACTTCGACGTTTACGTCAACCAGACCTTCCTCATTTCCCATTGTATCTGGGTCTGGTCGTTCCACGGTCCTAGTGCATGGAAATTTTTGTGCACGTGCATCATCACTAGGACTCTTGTCTCCTAGAGACTTGTGATTATCTAGACGGATCTCTTCTAGAGATTTTCCATTCGACTGACCAGGTTTGCTAGCCTTTCGTTTAGGTGTGTTACTATCTCTTGAGGGTCCCTTACGCTTTTGGCGTGTGGGGGCATGAGTATTCATTTTACTTGGGACCTCAACTATGGTCAGTGAACGCGTCTGACAGGTTATTTGCTAAGTTCTGCAGGTTAATGATCTTCTGAACTTCTATTTCAGATTGATTAGTGCACGGATCTAGATACTGAAGATTACTTACGTTCCACATAAGTTCCCGGTATTCATTCAATTTTGAATTCGGATCTCCCCTAATGCCGGGAAGTAATCTTCATCGAACGTGCAATCAGCAAAGCGGGCCGTTAATTGATCGCCGGACAAAGGCTCAAGGTATTTCATGATGGATGGAGAGTCGTATCCGACGTAAATACCGAGTTTCCTTTGTGGGCCCATAGAGGTTCGCTTGGGTATCGTAATTGGTACGTATACCGCACATCTGAAAATACGCAGATGGGAAATGCTAGGTTCTTTCCCACGCACTAACTGTAGGGGAGAATGATCATTATATGCAGTTGGACGGATTTTGATTAAGTGTGATGCATGAAGGACTACATGCCCCCAGCATGAGGTGGGTAGTTTAGAGTTCATAAGCAATGGTCTCGCGATAAATTTGATATGTTTTATTAGCGCCTCAGCAAGACCATTTTGGACGTAGGGGACCGAATGCTCCACTTTAATTCCCAGGGCCATACAGTAATCTGTAAAGGCCTTCGAGCTAAACTCAGCTGCATTATCCATGCGAATCGATTTAATTGGATAATCCGGGAATTGAGCTCTAAGCTCGATAGTCTTCGTAATGAGCTTTGCAAAAGCTTGATTGCGGGTGGACAGCAAACATGCAAATGTCCACCTAGTGGAGGCATCAATAAGGACCATAAAATAACGAAATGGTCCTGATGCTGGGTGAATCGGTCCGTAAATGTCTCCCTGAATTCACTCAAGGAAAACCGGAGACTCTAGTCCAACCTTGGTGCGCGACGGGCGCACTATCAACTTACCCTTAGAACATGCATCACATAAATACTCATCGACGGGAGGGATTCTATTATTCGTAATATTATGACCAGTTGAATTAGATAGAATCCTACGTATCATTGTTTTTCCCGGATGACCTAACCGCTGATGCCATAATTTAAAGGAATTTGGGTCATAAAATTTCATACTCATCGCTAGATGGGAACTAGACGGCCGGATGTAGGTATAGTACAAACCGGAGGAGAAGGATGGAAGTTTTTCTATAACTTGCTTAAGGCTACCTCGAGTACATGTCATCAAAAGATATTCATTATCGTTTTCAGTTTTAGTTTCAATATGATACCATTAATTCTAATGTCTCTAAAACTGATTAGGGTACGCTTAGATTGCGGAAACAATAAAGTATTTTCAATTATTAATTCGGTACCCATGGGGAGGACAATGGAAGCTCTTCCAGAGCCTACTATCAATGTACTGTCATTCGCAATTGTACTTATACTCCCCTTACGATTAATCAAGTTATGAAAATACTTCCTATCCTTTAGGATCGTATGTGCGGTGGCGCTATCTACCAGACATAAATCACTATGGGCGTCCATCATGTAAGAAGAAATAGTCCAAACCTAATAGCCGATTTGTTTACAAGCCATAAATGAGAACATCAATGTCCAAAAATAAATACATGGACAACAATTAAGGTAAACATATCAAAGCTAATAAATTCATTCATAAAAAAATATCCGAAAGAAAGGATCCAAAAACATAATAAGTAATTGTTTTATTCAGAAAACAAACTACTAGGAATAATTAAATACGCGAATCTACTCATTTATCCTAAATTTCGAGCTACGGGCCCAAGAGGTCATTGTTGTCTTGGTCAAAATCTGCTTCGGACAGGTCGTCATCCTCAGGTTCATGAATTGGAGCCTTCCCCTTGTCGTTCTTTTGCATCATTAAATAAGCCTCGACCAAGTATTTGGGAGTACGACACGTGCGCGACCAATGGCCTTTGCATCCGCATCTGAAGCAGGACTGCTCAATCATTCTTTGAGAGCTAGGTTTTTTAGGAGCGTTAACCCGGGTCTTGTTGACCACCGAGTGAACTACGATTTTGGTCGTTAGTCCAGGATTTCTTACTCGCTCTCCCCCTTCCACGATTGCGACGACCAAACGAGGGTTTGTGCCTGTACCGCTGCAGGCGTACAGGGTCGCTAGCGTGAAACATTGATACAGAATCTTAGATCAGGTTGGTCACAACACGCTGCAATGCAGAGCTGTACTCCGTTATAGACTTCAAGTCTTTATAACGGACGTTTAACCACTCATTTTGTGATGGAGGGAGGAGTGCAAAGTCATATTGTTGGAAACGTTCTTTTAGGGTTTTCCACAATATCTCGGGGGTTTCTGTGGCATATTGGAATTTCAGACCTTCATTCACGTGGTTCCTCAGAAAAATCAATACCTTCGCCTTCTGGGCGTCCGTAGATTTTGAACCTTCCATGATGGTTTCGCTTAACCCATTTGAGACTAGATAAAACTCTATATCTAGCACCCATGTCGGGTAATTTCTACCGTCGAGAGCAAGCTCATCGAACTCTTTCATAGTGATATCAGATATAGTTCACTACAAGAGAAGCGACATGGTGAGGGGGGATGAACAAGACGTATAGACAATGAGGGAAAAACAAGGATTCATTTAATTATTCTAAGGCACATAGATGCACATACTGGGCGCCGTCTACACAAGACATAAATTCACGGTCCGACAAATACCGGGCGCCGCCTACCCGGGCATAAAAGCGGACTATAAATGAACTATATGCGTAGGATTAAAACATGTAGGGTAATAACACATAAACATGCAATAACAAGTGATAACGATAATCACATGAAAATAATTTGCAGAAAATATATGATTTAATAGACAAAGGAAATAATCATGAGAATAATTATTTCGTGTATATTAACGCAATTTAACGAAATATTTTCAGGATTATATAATATAAATTTTGTGATACAAAAACCGAAGTAAAATCAGGATTATCACAAAATTCACAAGGGGTGATCGCAACGTGTGACTAAAAGTGCACGTAAGTCATGAATGGAGCACACGGCGAGAGGAGAGAATCGAAAAACAAAGAAAAACGAAAAATAAAAAAAATCGGCGCCAGTCGCGCCTGGGGGACGCGACTGGCTTGGGTGATCGCGTTCCATAAGCGCGACACCCAGCCTCCGATCGCGTCTGCCATGTGCGATCGAGGCCGATTTCCATGTCTTCTTCTCCGGCGCGATTTCAGCCGCGAGAGAAGGAGCGCCGCTTCAATGCGGCGCCCGAAGGCGTGCGGAGGCGGCAGGGAGGAGGACGCCGGCGATTGTCCCGTCTGGGGAAGCCGCCTGCGTCGCGGCGGCGCAAGGCCGCGTCGCGTGCGCTGGCTTCCAGCCACGACGGCGGCGACAACATCGGGGCCTTGCGCGGGCGAGGTGGCAGCGGCAGGGGGCCGCGCTAGCGTAGCGGCGGCGGCGCGCGGCTGTGTGGGCCACGCAGCGGTGACGGCAGGCAGAGGCACGGCCACTTCGGGTGGCGGCGGCGTGGCCCTGCTGTGGGCGGCGCTTCGGGGCCGTTTCGGGCAGCGCGACGACGTGTGTCTCACGGTGTCAACCGGCGTTTGTTTTTCGATCTCGATCCAAGAAATAATTTCAACGAAATTAACATAATAACGTATATGATTCAATTAATATCGAATATAAGAATCAAACAAGGTAATATTATATGAGCATATAAATCATGCAAAAAACATGGATTGAATAATTCAAGAACGTGAATTGATTCATGTGATTTAAAGGGGAATAATTTTGAGGCGTACCGTTTTATCTCGGGCAGAGACTCGTGCTGATAACGTGTTGTAAATACTTGCGTAAAGTAAAAGCACACGATTTGTTGACCCAGTTCGTCGATAACGACTACGTCTGGGGACGATTCAAGCCAGGAGTTCCACTAATATTATTGTGTATGAGAGTACATAATTTATGAGTACAAAGGGATATATATAATAGTAAAACCCTAATCTAATAGATAAAACCCAATATGATTCTTGGTCCTTAAGTAATGTCCACGCCAAATCTCCTAGATTTGTAATATCAAATCTTCCGGATTTACAACAGAGACATCTATTGAAACTATTAATTTAGATTTCTTTAGTATTTGATTGTGAGTAGTTTTAGAGTATACTTGAATGTATAATATGCATTTGAATTTTAAAAAAGTTACCCTAAATAAAAATTAATAATACCCAAAAAAAATAATCAATAATACTTCAATTGCAAAAAAATACACAATTCGGTGTTAATTTGTGTTTTGAAAAAATCAAAATTGAAGTCAAAATTTAGTTTAGAATAAAAGCGCATGCTATGCACTCAAGTGTGTGTTAGAATTTGTGTTTGATTGTATGTATGAAGAAAACGGAGTGGAAGAAAAAAAAAAGTGATAAGTGTATTTAAAAGATAAAAATTCCACTTTCAAAATCAATCATTTTATTTTGTATGGGATAAATGAAATGTAATTTAAATTTTTAATTGTTATTATGTATATGGGTGGCGCTAAACATTTATAAACTGGACATCCATAATGTGATATTTTAGTAATTATCATGTTAAATGTCAATTAAAAAATCTAATATACCCCTAATTGAAAATTATGGATTTGGTGCATTTATGGATGATTTCAAATTTAGAATTTGATTCTCTCTCACTTATATTTCCAAGATATTATACAAATTCCAATGTTTGAATTTTTTTTAATCTTTCTATATATTTAATCTTTATTTTCATATTCCATATTTTTTGTTAAGAAAAAAAAATCAAAAATAGAAATTCTTATGTTTCACAGATAATTTAATTATAAATTTTAAAAAAGATGTGCATATATGAATTTTAGATCATGTCACATATCTTAAAATAGTACAATAAATAAAAGACTAGCACATGTATTTTAATATTTTAATTGTGTCTTGTTATAACAAAAATAATTAGTATTGTTAATTTTTTTTCTTTTCAATTTTATACATTGAAATAAATTAATTAGAACTTATAGTAGTGATTAGAAATTAAACTTGCATTTATAGTGGTGAGATTGATGTTTCTTGTTACGATAAAACTCGATAGTCGTACTAGTCAAACGTAATATCACTATTACCGGTGACACTATTACTATTTTTTTTCAATTACCTATATTCAAATTAGTTAATTAGGACTTATAATAGTGATTAGAATTTAAAACTTCATCTATAGTGGTACGAGAGGTGTTTCTTGTTACAATTAGGGCCCGATTGGTATAGCCGAATGGAATAATAACTTAATTGAATGAACTCATGAATGGAATGAAGATAGGAAAGGAACGATATAAAAATGATAATTCTCATGATTGGTATGACTAATTAATAGAAACACCATTCCCTCATTGATTCCATTCTCATGATTGTATTAAAAAATAAAATGTAAGAATTAAGTTTAAATGACTAAATTACGCTTCTATTTATATTATTATTATAAAAATGTATTAAATTTATTAAAATTTGTTTTAGTAATAAAATATTACAAAATTTGCATCATTTTTTAATAAAAAAAATTATGAACAAATTCAATCATTAATATAAGGTTTAGTTTTATAAATATGATATGTTACATAATATTTCCGTTTTATTAGTAAAAAAATCACAAAAAAAAAATCATAATAACAAGAGAAGTTCAAATTAAACGGTATAAATTAAAACATACTTGTAATACTCCGTCCCGTTCTGTACCCCTTTTCTTAATTAGAAACCTTATTTTATTTATTTTCTTATCTTGGTTTCTTTTTATTTTATTATTTTGTGTGTTATTTGTGTATTTTAAATATACATACCCTTTTTATAAATTCCTAAATTCGAAGAAAGAAATCGAATTCTTTCAAACGAATAAAGGACTACGAGAAATTAATTATTCAAATTAAATTAAGGATTTCGATCCGTATAATTTATTGAGAAAAATCAAAATACATTAAAATATTAATTGAGTTTTAAAACTGTATTAATTTCTGAATCGGGGTTACACTCGTGAACCAAACGACCCCTAAACCGTATCAGTTGGGAACGAAAATATCGACTTTTGGATAAGAATTTAGAGAGAGTAGATAAGTCTTGAAAATGAATTAGTATAAATAGAAAAAAAAGTCAAGCCTCTCTCCTCATTTCTTCATTCACGCACTTAATCTTTCTTCCTCTCAAAATTTTTCTCTCAAAAATTTCCTCCTCCACCTTCGGCTTTCCGGCGACCCAACGCCGCCTTCCGCCTCCTTCTTCCTCCTCCGGCGACGTCCTCCGCCGTCGCCCCTCGCGCCTCTTCGCCGACCCACCGCCGTGCTCAGACGCCGCGACGCCTCTCCCGCTCATCGCCGTCGCCGCTCGCGAAGCAGGCCACCGCGCCACTGCCGAGCTCCGACCACCGCCACCGAAGTCCCGTCGCTCTCGCTCTCTCCCCCTCTGTTCGAAGCGCCGCTGTCGCACCCCGAAGCCACCGCGTCCCTCTCTCTATTCGAAGCTGCGCCGCCGCCGTGCCCAGTAGCGCCGTCGCCGCCGTGCCAAGCCGCCCAGCCCCAGCCGTCGCCGCCTCTCTATTTCCTCCCTTCAGGTAAATCGATTTTAAAAAAGTCCCTCTTTCAATTTCGATTGTTTTTCCACCGAATTCAGTTTCTAACCAAAAATCCCTCTTTCCTTTCGATTAATTCCGTTCAATTTTGACGCCGTTGAACCGGTTGCTGTTGCCGAATTTCTGGAAATTCCGAACGACGTTGTTAGGCTGTTCGATTCGTTTTTCCGAATTCCCGAACGACGCCGTTAGGCTGCCCAATTTTCGTGAGCAAATTCCGAGTTTCAAAACGACGCCGTTAGGCCGCCCGTTTAACATCTCGAACCGAAGCTCGTAAGGTTTCTACCTTCGTTTCCTTCTTTCGTAAATTTTGGAATTTTTGGCCGAGTTTTGTTCGAACCCCATGGAACAAAGAAGCGGAAAAGAAAGGAGAAAACTTACTGTTAAGCTTGGTTTAATGTTTTAGTATCTTTAGTTGACTTATTTAGTATTATTGATTTGTCCTCTTTGTATCACTCTTTAGAAGTAGGATTTGGATATTGTTTTCCTTGTTTTTATTTCCTTCACAAACATAAGTTGGACTGTTGGAATTAGATGAATTAGTATATTGATTTTTAGTTGACTGGTTGAATCTTTGAGTAATGTTGTTTTAGATGTATGGTATTAATGACTTAGTGGACTAGTATTATTCTTGCGAATGTTTAGTGTCATTGTTTTAGTATTATGATGATATTAGCAAAATCCTTTAGTATCCTTGTTTTGATGAGTTGGTATTATTTTTGGATGATGATCTTCAAGAATAAAACACTTTTGTTTTGAATCCATAGACAAAGGGAAACTCGTCTTCACCTCGTACCCCTGTTAGAATTTTAGAAATGCAAAATAAAGTCTTTTTAATATAAACCGTTGTTTTAGAAGTATTACAAACCAACTTTAGAAGTATCACTAATATTAGAAAAGAAGAATACCTTTTTTTATAAACTATTTTAGTTTATAATATAATTTTCTTAAAAAAGTCCAAGTCTTTTAATAAGTTTATAAGAGAGAAGTTTTATATTCAAGTTTTCTTTTAAAAATGAGAAATAGAATGCTTAAGAAAGAAAAACCTTTTCTTTAATTTTATTAATTTTTCTAAGTAATAATCTTATTTTTCTAAGTAATTCCAAGTTTAATAATTATATTTTTTCCTTAAAGGGCCTTTATTAAGGACACAACAGAAATTAGTAAATACACCCCCTAATACACCTCCTCTTAAAAAGGGGTGTACTTATCAAAAGATTATTTTTGTAGAAATTTAAATAGTCATACCACAAGTATACTAGTAAATACACTCCCTCAATACACTCACCTTTTTAGAGGTGGTGTATTTACCAAAATAAGGTATGGCCCTTAAGCAAGTCCTTTTTGAGTTTATAAGACTACAACTTTCTCGATTCTCGTAACACAAACTCTCAAGTTTTCCTAATAATTCAAAGGTCATCTTTTAATCAAATGGTTTCGTACTAGGATTCTGTGCTAATCGAAAAACGCACGAGGGATCCGACATTCTGGTTGTATATCACTCTCGGGACCCGTAGTTAACAGGTGGGTGATGATCTGTTGATTGATCTGCTAATAATAACGTCGTGCTGGTATTTCCTGAACTCGATTAAATCAAATCAAAAATACATAATCCAACATAAATGTAACACCTATCTATATAACTATTTGGATTATGTGATATAACTATATATGTTATACATTAGCCTGTTGTTTTGTGAATCGATCATCACTGCATGAGTAAACACCTTTTATGAGCATGAATCAGTTCAGCTGTCAGTCAAGTATTTATTCTTTGTAAAGTTTATTGAGTCAGTTTTGTGGAGAGTCAGTATGTACGGAGTCGGGATCGAGTTTTAAATCCGACCTCCGGGGCCGTTGTCGGGGACGCCCTAGGAATCAAGGTTGTTGATCAAGTAGATCTGGTCCCCGGTCAGCTGTCGTTTGACGCACTGAGAATAAGGCCATTGATACTTGCTTATTTTGAGGGATGTTATGGTTGGATGATGTGAGTTTGTGTGGTTGGATGAAGTAAGTTTTGGTTGGAGTTGAAAAGAGTAACTTTGTTGGAAGTGGAATGATTGTACGTTTATGGTTTGACAGTTGTGATAATATGTGCTATGACTTTGGCTTTGCCTTAATGTGAACCAACTTGTGCTATTTCAATTATATTATGCGAAATATGCTTAAATGCCATTTAAACTTTATAATCTTATATATGTCAACTGATTAAATAAAATAAACACTTTATTAATGAGTATAACTTAATGTATTTCGGATTTACCAATCCCATGATGTTGCAATCACCCATATGTGAGAATTCAATTCTCACGCCCCTTTTTCCTAACCCCTTGCAGATTACAATTACGGGGAGCAAGGACAGTGACACAGAAAACACAAAGTTTCCCATTTGCTTAAAATATTATTAATAATACAATGATGCCTATTATTTATATTTTCCAAATAAATGTTATCGCTACTGCCATGCAAGACGATACTCTTACCGTGTGTTTCAAATATCCAAACTCAGTGTGTATTATTCTGAAGATATAGAACCCTCTATCCATCTTTATATATATACAAATACACTTACGTTATAATATTTCTTCTCACTTATCCGCTGCATGAAACTTCAATCTCAATTAAGTTATTTTCCCTTAAAAAATTTTATAGTTCGGACTTTTGATCACAATAATACTTCGAATCCGGTATATTTAATATATTCTGGGTTCGGGGCGTTACAGGTGGTATCAGAGCATATGTTCAAAACTTTCGGACCCAGCCCCAAATCTTGTTTTCCCGTTCCACTAAAATTATTTATTATCACTTAAGTATTAAAATATAAAAATTTTCTGAGGGAAACGTGTCTCTGGTTACTGTCTACAAGCTCCTCGAAGGTACGTTACTACTTTTATAAAATTGCTTAAAGGCCTTTAAATTCACAACTGCTTGACTTCATAATATTACCCGATAAAAAAGGTTACGATAACTCAAAATAACGTTCGTACTACGAAGGAGGAACTACAAAATCTAGTCTAAGTTGCTTTTGAAACTCGAATAATTGATAAGAATGCTCGAATAATTTGTGAACTTCATAAATGATATTATGTGATTTCTTTGATTACGTGTTTTAAATGTTTACTTTACGGTTATTTTTCCTTTTAAACTAAAATTTGACTAGAATTTTCCTTTCCCTATAGGAAGCCTAAGATGGATGTGGCCCAGTACTTAGAGATTGAGCAGTTAGAAGTAGAGACCATTGATGCCTTCACTGCCCGCTTTTTAGAGTCACGCGAAAGGGCAAGGACTGCCCCGGAGCCCCACATCGAGACTGACTTCGCTGCTGCGACCCGATTCGCGGGAGGAGTGATCGAAATCTTCCACCCCATCGCTGCCGGACTGTTAGACCGTATGAGGGTGGACGACCCAGAGCAGGGACCTCAGGTTCACCTAGACGCCTACTGGGTGGAAGCTCAGAGGGTGATTCGGCACGCGGATGTTAACCGCGGGCTATCTTACCAGACCACTGCACTCGCCGAGCACGATCTGGCCACATCGGACGGTCACCGGAAGGACGCCATGCTAGCACAGGCATCGGCCGTTGCGGCTAGAGCAACCGCCGTCTCCCAGGACGAGTACTCTCACATCGCTACTCGGAGGGCCGACCTACACTTAGAGGCAGCTCTCGCGCAGCGGGATACCTCCATCGCCTACTGGGTAGCGAGTGGACTGGCTGGAGAGGGACCTTTCGGCTTGGGAGAAGCCGCACATCCTATAATAGAGTTAGCGAGAGTCGAGCCCGAGATTATCGAATTTGAGGGAGATGAGCCAGAGGTAGAGATAGATTACCCGCCAGAGTCAGAGGTTGATGACTAGTTGGACTACCAGACCTTGTATATAGTAGTAGATGTATATATATAGTATAGGTGGTAGCCGTTTGACTTATAGTAGTAGTCATTTTGCGTGGTCGTTTTCCTTATAGACCATTGCAGCGTAGCTCTAACCCCTCCTTTTATTGCTCGTGGTCCATATTGATGTGAGGACACGATGCTATAGCATTACCTAGAACCCTTTTGCATTCCATGACGAATGTAAGGAGACTGACTCCGTAGAACCAAAACTTTTTATATATATACATACTTATTATGTGCTCACTACTTGTCAATGTGTTTTACTTGCTTTATATATTGACTGTCATATATTTTATCTGATTATCGCTTAATGACACATCACTGGTTCCTAGAATACTGTGCGAATGTGAGCACTGTACCATTGAGGGCCCCAATGCGAAGCGGTGAATTACGTACCACACGTGTTTCAGTGCTAGCGTTGTATTGATTTGGTTAATCCGGTTATGTTTTTATAATTTTCTCATAACTATACATATTGTAACAATATTATTCTTTTCGATCAGAACTACCTTTAGAATGACACCCGGACGTAAACGTGGACGACCCCGCGTTAACCCTATTCCTGAACCCATGGATCCAATAGAACAAGACCCACCCCTTCAGGCTGAACCTGAGCCGCCTCAACAGGCCGCGCCAGAAAACGATATTGCGAGAGAAATACTGATCTCTCTTCAGAACTACATTCAGCAGCAAGTTCCACCACCTCCTCCGCAGTTGTACGGGCATATACCTCAGATAGCGCCCAGGGCGAATGACTTTGTCGAACGCTTTTGATGACTACAGTCACCTAGGCTAGATGGGAAAGAAGATCCCTTTGAAGTTGAGGAGTGGATATCGGGATTGGAACATATCTTCAGACACATGGCACTGGCTGATGCACAGAAGGTCTCCTGTGCCCAGTTTCAACTAATGGAGGATGCAGCCCAATGGTGGGAGTCTTATGAACGAACTATGGACGAAGAAGCTAGACAGGTCCTTACTTGGGAGGACTTTAAGAAAGCTATACTGGATCGATACTTTCCACGAGTCCTGAGGGATCGGAAAGAACAATAATTTGCCAACCTTCGACAGGGAACTCTCTCAGTGATAGAGTATGAGAGAAGGTTCAACCAACTGTCTCGTTATGCCCCACATTTGGTGGGTGACGATGAAAGGAAAGCTCGCAGGTTCGAGCAGGGTTTGAGGCCCGAGATAGCAGGAATTATAATTGGCCTTCAGGTGCCAAACTATGGAGAAGTTTTCCATCGAGCATTGATGGTTTCGATCAGTCAAAACTTAGAGTACAAACAAACTCCGACTACTGTCCCTGTCAATCGGAATTGGCAGCCACCCTTTAAAAGGAATCCAGTTCCGCAATCTAGGGGGAACAACTTTGTTGGCTCTCGAGCTAACCAGAACTGTCAAAGGTGTGGAAGGAGACACTGGGGACCCTGTAATCAGGGAGAAGTAATTTGTTTTCGTTGCCATCAACCAGGGCACAAGTCCAATGAATGTGCTCAGCCACCGAGCAGCAACCGTCAACCGGTTAATAACGCTCAGTACCGCCCTCAGCAGGCAAACAATTATCAGGCTCGTCAGCTACCTGCACCTAACAACCGCCAGGCGGGACCCCCAGTCAGAGGTCCACCTAACCAAAGTCAAAGAAGGCCAGGCCACGTGAATGCTATCCTAGAGGAAGGGGAAAGCAGTGGAGAGCAACTTCGCCTGAAAGGACCAGCTCAGCCTGAGCAGCACGAGACGCTAGCAGGTACTGTCTTTGTACTTGAAAAACCTGCGTATGTATTGTTTGATGCTGGAGCATCTCATTCTTTTATATCTGATAACTTTAAAAGAAAGTTAGGATTAGTCGAGGAAAAAGGAAAAGTTTTAAACGTTAGTATTCCATATGGAATTACTATGGAAATTGAGGGTCAAATTAGAGGTTTACCTCTAACGCTAGACAATCATTTGATAGAGTCCGACCTTCACGTCCTTAAGATGAAAACCTTTGACATAATCTTAGGCATTGACTGGTTAACGAGAAACAAAGCGATAATAAAATACGCCGAACGCGAGATCGACCTCGAAACTCGTGATGGCCAACGCTTCGCGTTTCGTAAAATCAAGACCAAGAAGAAAACCCGAGTAATATCAGCAATCCAAGCTGCTGCAATATTACGAAAAGAGAAATGCCAAGCTTACCTCGTTCACATCTCAGCAGGAGAGATAGACGATAAGTTACGCATCAAAGTGCCAATTGTGGATGGATATCTTGACGTATTCCCTGAGGAATTAAACGGGTTACCTCCCGATCGTCAGATAGAGTTCTCCATCGACTTGATACCTGGGGCAGCACCAGTATCTAAAGCACCCTATCGAATGTCTCCAAAAGAATTAGAAGAACTAAAGGAACAACTGCAAGGTTTGCTTGAAAAGAAGTTCATCAGACCTAGTGCATCACCATGGGGAGCACCCGTGTTGTTCGTAAAGAAGAAAGATGGAACTTTCCGTATGTGCATAGACTACCGAGGTCTCAATCAACTGACCATTAAGAACAAATATCCTCTTCCAAGGATAGAAGACTTGTTCGATCAGTTAAAGAATGCTACCATATTCTCAAAGATCAATCTGAGGTCTGGGTACCATCAGCTAAAGGTCAAGAGCGAGGATATCCCGAAGACAGCATTCCGGACTCGGTATGGACATTACGAGTTCACTGTGATGCCGTTTGGAGTAACGAATGCTCCAGCGATCTTCATGGATCTGATGAATAGAGTATTTCATCCGTACCTGGATCAATTCGTCATTGTCTTCATCGACTACATACTCGTATACTCTAAGAGCAAAGAACAACACGAAGAACATCTCAAAGCAGTCTTAGAGACAATGAGACGAGAGAAGTTGTATGCCAAATTCAGCAAGTGTGAATTTTGGATCGACCGTGTGATGTTCTTAGGGCATATAATCTCCGCAAAAGGGATTGAAGTGGACCCAGCGAAGGTAGAAGCCATCATGAACTGGAAGGCACCTACTAACATCAATGAAATTCGAAGTTTTCTTGGGTTAGCAGGGTACTACCGCAGGTTCATACAAGATTTTTCCAGCATTGCGAAAGCACTGACGAAGCTGACCAAGAAAACTGAGAAGTTTACTTGGGATTCAACTTGTGAGGAAAGCTTTCAAGAGCTAAAGAAAAGGCTAACCACGTCGCCTGTGTTAACCATCCCAGATGGATCAGAAGGATTCGTCATTTACACAGACGCTTCTTTGTCAGGTTTGGGTTGTGTTCTGATGCAGAATAAGAAAGTTGTAGCTTATGCATCTCGGCAACTTAAAGACCACGAACAAAACTACCCAACACACGACTTAGAACTGGCTGCAGTAGTTCACGCGTTGAAAATTTGGAGACACTACTTATATGGGGGAAAGTGTGAGATCTACACTGACCATAAGAGCCTGAAATACTTCTTCACGCAGAAGGAATTGAACATGCGTCAGAGAAGATGGCTCGAATTGGTAAAAGATTACGATTGCACTATCCACTATCACCCTGGAAAGGCAAACGTAGTGGCAGACGCTTTGAGTAGAAATGAAGATACAAAACTAAGCGTCGTTTCGACCACGCAATTACCACTAATGGGAGAACTCTCTCGTTTAAACTTGGAATTTTCCACACAGTGTTGTGCAGATTCCATGGTTTACGCGTTCACCCTACAACCGACCTTACGAGAAAGGATCCTAGAATCGCAAAAAGACGATAAATTCTTGAGAGGAATATGTAAGCGCGCTGAGGAAGGAACCATTCAAAGGTTCGTGTTGGGTACTGATGGAGCTTTAATGTTCGATAACAGAATCTGTGTGCCTAAGGATGACGGAATGAGGAACAAAATTCTAAAAGAGGCACACAGCACTCCTTACACCGTTCACCCCGGAGAGACGAAAATGTACCGGGGACTGAAAGAGAACTTTTGGTGGAGAGGTATGAAGAGATCGATAGCTCAATTCGTCAGGAGTTGTTTAACCTGCCAACGAGTTAAAGCAGATCACCAACGACCTCCAGGGTTGTTGCAACCTCTAGAGATGCCAGAATGGAAATGGGAGGACATCACTATGGATTTTGTCACCGGATTTCCGAAAACGGTGAAGAATCATGATGCCATTTGGGTTATCGTAGACAGACTTACGAAAACTGCCCATTTTATCCCTATTAGAATGACGTACACGTTGGACAAACTCGCCCAACTATACATTACAGAGATAGTCAGACTGCACGGAGTACCAGTTTCAATAGTATCCGATAGAGACCCCCGTTTTACTTCCAAGTTCTGGGGAAGTCTGCAACGAGCCTTAGGTACTGAATTGAAGTTCAGCACCGCGTACCACCCGCAGACTGACGGACAATCGGAAAGGACCATTCAAACGCTTGAAGATATGCTCAGAGCTTGCGCTCTAGATCTTGAAGGAAGTTGGGAAAACCACCTACCATTGGTAGAGTTTGCATATAACAACAGTTATCAAGCAACAATACAAATGGCGCCGTATGAAGCGCTCTACGGGAAGAGGTGTAGATCGCCAGTTTGTTGGGACGAAGTCGGGATTCGAAAGATTCTCGGACCCGAGCTAGTCGAAAGATCGGCTGAGATAGTCGCAAGGATTAAAGAGAGAATCAAGTCGGCCCAGGACCGTCAGAAATCTTATGCAGACACCCGAAGAAGGGATTTACAATTTGACATTGGCGAGAAAGTATTTCTCAAAGTTGCACCAATGAAAGGTCTAATCCGTTTTGGGAAAAGAGGTAAGCTAAAGCCGCGATACATTGGACCATTCGACATCCTGAATAGAATCGGGGATGTAGCTTATCGCATAGCTTTACCACCGGAATTGTCACGAGTGCATAATGTGTTCCACATATCTACACTCAGGAAATACGTGAGCGATCCAAACCACGTTATTAATCACGTAGAATTAGGTCTAAGCAGTGACCTGACTTATGAAGAAGTTCCAGTAACTATCCTAGGAAGAAAGTTACACTTGTTAAGGAATCGAGAGATACCTTTAGTGCTCGTTCAGTGGAGCCGACACGGGAAGGAAGAAGCGACTTGGGAAAGAGAGGACGAAGTCCTAGCCAAATACCCTCAATGCTTAAGTAATACCTAAGACATGAATTTCGGGGGCGAAATTCTGTTAAGGGGGTGAGGATGTAATACCCCGTCCCGTTCTGTACCCCTTTTCTTAATTAGAAACCTTATTTTATTTATTTTCTTATCTTGGTTTCTTTTAATTTTATTATTTTGTGTGTTATTTGTGTATTTTAAATATACATACCCTTTTTATAAATTCCTAAATTCGAAGAAAGAAATCGAATTCTTTCAAACGAATAAAGGACTACGAGAAATTAATTATTCAAATTAAATTAAGGATTTCGATCCGTATAATTTATTGAGAAAAATCAAAATACATTAAAATATTAATTGAGTTTTAAAACTGTATTAATTTCTGAATCGGGGTTACACTCGTGAACCAAACGACCCCTAAACCGTATCAGTTGGGAACGAAAATATCGACTTTTGGATAAGAATTTAGAGAGAGTAGATAAGTCTTGAAAATGAAATAGTATAAATAGAAAAAAAGTCAAGCCTCTCTCCTCATTTCTTCATTCACACACTTAATCTTTCTTCCTCTCAAAATTTTTCTCTAAAAAATTTCCTCCTCCACCTTCGGCTTTTCGGCGACCCAACGCCGCCTTCCGCCTCCTTCTTCCTCCTCCGGCGACGTCCTCCGCCGTCGCCCCTCGCGCCTCTTCGCCGATCCACCGCCGTGCTCAGACGCTGCGACGCCTCCCCCGCTCATCGCCGTCGTCGCTCGCGAAGCAGGCCACCGCGCCACCGCCGAGCTCCGACCACCGCCACCGAAGCCCCGTCGCTCTCGCTCTCTCCCCCTCTGTTCGAAGCGCCGCCGTCGCACCCCGAAGCCACCGCGTCCCTCTCTCTGTTCGAAGCTGCACCACCGCCGTGCCCAGTAGCGTCATCGCCGCCGTGCCAAGCCGCCCAGCCCCAGCCGTCGCCGCCTCTCTATTTCCTCCCTTCAGGTAAATCGATTTTAAAAAAGTCCCTCTTTCAATTTCGATTGTTTTTCCACCGAATTCAGTTTCTAACCAAAAATCCCTCTTTCCTTTCGATTAATTCCGTTCAATTTTGACGCCGTTGAACCGGTTGTTGTTGCCGAATTTCTGGAAATTCCTAACAACGCCGTTAGGCTGTTCGATTCGTTTTTCCGAATTCCCGAACGATGTCGTTAGGCTGCCCAATTTTCGTGAGCAAATTCCGAGTTTCAAAACGACGCCGTTAGGCCGCCCGTTTAACATCTCGAACCGAAGCTCGTAAGGTTTCTACCTTCGTTTCCTTCTTTCGTAAATTTTGGAATTTTTGGCCGAGTTTTGTTCGAACCCCATGGAACAAAGAAGCAGAAAAGAAAGGAGAAAACTTACTGTTAAGCTTGGTTTAATGTTTTAGTATCTTTAGTTGACTTATTTAGTATTATTGATTTGTCCTCTTTGTATCACTCTTTAGAAGTAGGATTTGGATATTGTTTTCCTTGTTTTTATTTCCTTCACAAACATAAGTTGGACTGTTGGAATTAGATGAATTAGTATATTGATTTTTAGTTGACTGGTTGAATCTTTGAGTAATGTTGTTTTAGATGTATGGTATTAATGACTTAGTGGACTAGTATTATTCTTGCGAATGTTTAGTGTCATTGTTTTAGTATTATGATGATATTAGCAAAATCCTTTAGTATCCTTGTTTTGATGAGTTGGTATTATTTTTGGATGATGATCTTCAAGAATAAAACACTTTTGTTTTGAATCCATAGACAAAGGGAAACTCGTCTTCACCTGGTACCCCTGTTAGAATTTTAGAAATGCAAAATAAAGTATTTTTAATATTTTAATTGTGTCTTGTTATAACAAAAATAATTAGTATTGTTAATTTTTTTTCTTTTCAATTTTATACATTGAAATAAATTAATTAGAACTTATAGTAGTGATTAGAAATTAAACTTGCATTTATAGTGGTGAGATTGATGTTTCTTGTTACGATAAAACTCGATAGTCGTACTAGTCAAACGTAATATCACTATTACCGGTGACACTATTACTATTTTTTTTCAATTACCTATATTCAAATTAGTTAATTAGGACTTATAATAGTGATTAGAATTTAAAACTTCATCTATAGTGGTACGAGAGGTGTTTCTTGTTACAATTAGGGCCCGATTGGTATAGCCGAATGGAATAATAACTTATTAAATGAACTCATGAATGGAATGAAGATAGGAAAGGAACGATATAAAAATGATAATTCTCATGATTGGTATGACTAATTAATAGAAACACCATTCCCTCATTGATTCCATTCTCATGATTGTATTAAAAAATAAAATGTAAGAATTAAGTTTAAATGACTAAATTACGCTTCTATTTATATTATTATTATAAAAATGTATTAAATTTATTAAAATTTGTTTTAGTAATAAAATATTACAAAATTTGCATCATTTTTTAATAAAAAAAATTATGAACAAATTCAATCATTAATATAAGGTTTAGTTTTATAAATATGATATGTTACATAATATTTCCGTTTTATTAGTAAAAAAATCACAAAAAAAAAATCATAATAACAAGAGAAGTTCAAATTAAACGGTATAAATTAAAACATACTTGTAATACTCCGTCCCGTTCTGTACCCCTTTTCTTAATTAGAAACCTTATTTTATTTATTTTCTTATCTTGGTTTCTTTTTATTTTATTATTTTGTGTGTTATTTGTGTATTTTAAATATACATACCCTTTTTATAAATTCCTAAATTCGAAGAAAGAAATCGAATTCTTTCAAACGAATAAAGGACTACGAGAAATTAATTATTCAAATTAAATTAAGGATTTCGATCCGTATAATTTATTGAGAAAAATCAAAATACATTAAAATATTAATTGAGTTTTAAAACTGTATTAATTTCTGAATCGGGGTTACACTCGTGAACCAAACGACCCCTAAACCGTATCAGTTGGGAACGAAAATATCGACTTTTGGATAAGAATTTAGAGAGAGTAGATAAGTCTTGAAAATGAATTAGTATAAATAGAAAAAAAAGTCAAGCCTCTCTCCTCATTTCTTCATTCACGCACTTAATCTTTCTTCCTCTCAAAATTTTTCTCTCAAAAATTTCCTCCTCCACCTTCGGCTTTCCGGCGACCCAACGCCGCCTTCCGCCTCCTTCTTCCTCCTCCGGCGACGTCCTCCGCCGTCGCCCCTCGCGCCTCTTCGCCGACCCACCGCCGTGCTCAGACGCCGCGACGCCTCTCCCGCTCATCGCCGTCGCCGCTCGCGAAGCAGGCCACCGCGCCACTGCCGAGCTCCGACCACCGCCACCGAAGTCCCGTCGCTCTCGCTCTCTCCCCCTCTGTTCGAAGCGCCGCTGTCGCACCCCGAAGCCACCGCGTCCCTCTCTCTATTCGAAGCTGCGCCGCCGCCGTACCCAGTAGCGCCGTCGCCGCCGTGCCAAGCCGCCCAGCCCCAGCCGTCGCCGCCTCTCTATTTCCTCCCTTCAGGTAAATCGATTTTAAAAAAGTCCCTCTTTCAATTTCGATTGTTTTTCCACCGAATTCAGTTTCTAACCAAAAATCCCTCTTTCCTTTCGATTAATTCCGTTCAATTTTGACGCCGTTGAACCGGTTGCTGTTGCCGAATTTCTGGAAATTCCGAACGACGCTGTTAGGCTGTTCGATTCGTTTTTCCGAATTCCCGAACGACGCCGTTAGGCTGCCCAATTTTCGTGAGCAAATTCCGAGTTTCAAAACGACGCCGTTAGGCCGCCCGTTTAACATCTCGAACCGAAGCTCGTAAGGTTTCTACCTTCGTTTCCTTCTTTCGTAAATTTTGGAATTTTTGGCCGAGTTTTATTCGAACCCCATGGAACAAAGAAGCAGAAAAGAAAGGAGAAAACTTACTGTTAAGCTTGGTTTAATGTTTTAGTATCTTTAGTTGACTTATTTAGTATTATTGATTTGTCCTCTTTGTATCACTCTTTAGAAGTAGGATTTGGATATTGTTTTCCTTGTTTTTATTTCCTTCACAAACATAAGTTGGACTGTTGGAATTAGATGAATTAGTATATTGATTTTTAGTTGACTGGTTGAATCTTTGAGTAATGTTGTTTTAGATGTATGGTATTAATGACTTAGTGGACTAGTATTATTCTTGCGAATGTTTAGTGTCATTGTTTTAGTATTATGATGATATTAGCAAAATCCTTTAGTATCCTTGTTTTGATGAGTTGGTATTATTTTTGGATGATGATCTTCAAGAATAAAACACTTTTGTTTTGAATCCATAGACAAAGGGAAACTCGTCTTCACCTGGTACCCCTGTTAGAATTTTAGAAATGCAAAATAAAGCATTTTTAATATAAACCGTTGTTTTAGAAGTATTACAAACCAACTTTAGAAGTATCACTAATATTAGAAAAGAAGAATACCTTTTTTTATAAACTATTTTAGTTTATAATATAATTTTCTTAGAAAAGTCCAAGTCTTTTAATAAGTTTAGAAGATAGAAGTTTTATATTCAAGTTTTCTTTTAAAAATGAGAAATAGAATTCTTAAGAAAGAAAAACCTTTTCTTTAATTTTATTAATTTTTCTAAGTAATAATCTTATTTTTCTAAGTAATTCCAAGTTTAATAATTATATTTTTTCCTTAAAGGGCCTTTATTAAGGACACAACAGAAATTAGTAAATACACCCCCCTAATACACCTCCTCTTAAAAAGGGGTGTACTTATCAAAAGATTGTTTTTGTAGTAATTGAAATAGTCATACCACAAGTATACTAGTAAATACACTCCCTCAATACACTCACCTTTTTAGAGGCGGTGTATTTACCAAAATAGGGTGTGACCCTTAAGCAAGTCCTTTTTGAGTTTATAAGACTACAACTTTCTCGATTCTCGTAACACAAACTCTCAAGTTTTCCTAATAATTCAAAGGTCAACTTTTAATCAAATGGTTTCGTACTAGGATTCTGTGCTAATCGAAAAACGCACGAGGGATCCGACATTCTGGTTGTATATCACTCTCGGGACCCGGAGTTAACAGGTGGGTGATGATCTGTTGATTGATCTGCTAATAATAACGTCGTGCCGGTATTTCCTGAACTCGATTAAATCAAATCAAAAATACCTAATCCAACATAAATGTAACACCTATCTATATAACTATTTGGATAATGTGATATAACTATATATGTTATACATTAGCCTGTTGTTTTGTGAATCGATCATCACTGCATGAGTAAACACCTTTTATGAGCATGAATCAGTTCAGCTGTCAGTCAAGTATTTATTCTTTGTAAAGTTTATTGAGTCAGTTTTGTGGAGAGTCAGTATGTACGGAGTCGGGATCGAGTTATTAATCCGACCTCCGGGGCCGCTGTCGGGGACGCCCTCGGAATCAAGGTTGTTGATCAAGTAGATCTGGTCCCCGGTCAGCTGTCGTTTGACGCACTGGGAATAAGGCCATTGATACTTGCTTATTTTGAGGGATGTTATGGTTGGATGATGTGAGTTTGTGTGGTTGGATGAAGTAAGTTTTGGTTGGAGTTGAAAAGAGTAACTTTGTTGGAAGTGGAATGATTGTACGTTTATGGTTTGACAGTTGTGATAATATGTGCTATGACTTTGGCTTTGCCTTAATGTGAACCAACTTGTGCTATTTCAATTATATTATGCGAAATATGCTTAAATGTCGTTTAAACTTTATAATCTTATATATGTCAACTGATTAAATAAAATAAACACTTTATTAATGAGTATAACTTAATGTATTTCGGATTTACCAATCCCATGATGTTGCAATCACCCATATGTGAGAATTCAATTCTCACGCCCCTTTTTCCTAACCCCTTGCAGATTACAATTACGGGGAGCAAGGACAGTGACACATAAAACACAAAGTTTCCCATTTGCTTAAAATATTATTAATAATACAATGATGCCTATTATTTCTATTTCCCAAATAAATGTTATCGCTACTGCCATGCAAGACGATACTCTTACCGTGTGTTTCAAATATCTAAACTCAGTGTGTATTATTCTGAAGATACAGAACCCTCTATCCATCTTTATATATATACAAATACACTTACGTTATAATATTTCTTCCCACTTATCCGCTGCATGAAACTTCTCTCTCAATTCAGTTATTTTCCCTTCAAAAATTTTATAGTTCGGACTTTTGATCACAATAATACTTCGAATCCGGTATATTTAATATATTTTGGGTTCGGGGCGTTACAATACTAAAATTCAAAAATCCAAAATTATTCAATTTCAAAAAAGAAAAAAAATCCCAACATATCATTTAACTAAAAAGTAATATGAAAAATGCCTCAAACATCACCCTTTAAAATAGCTTTGACCAAATCCTCTTTGCCTTCCTCTGTCATGCTAAAGAAGACGTCAATCAACTCATGAGATTTTGCTATATGGCACACAACTCTAATTACTTCTTCAATAGTAAGATTGACGATCTTTCTATTATCTGAATCAATTTTTTGTCTCTTTTCTGAAATTTCTGCATCAACTCCAATTGCTTTACATAAAACTTGGCTGGCAGCAACAATTTCACTACCAATTATTGAAGCAGCTTCTTTAATATCTGCCATCATTGTCAAATTATCAGAACCCGCACTATTTCTTCTCTTCTTTTGTTTGCGAACTGCTTCATTTCTTGGAAATTGTAAAGAAGAGAATGAATCATCAAAATCCTCAAGACCATTTTCCATGGTAGCTTCAACATTATTTATCTCTTTGTTATTATTCTCTTCTCTTTGTACATCTTCCTCCATATTAGCAGGACCATCGGCATTAGCTCCTATTGCCCTATCTTTGCCAAAAATAATGAGCAAATCATCGTAGAAAGGAAAATTTATATTTCTCCATATAGAATGGTTTGGATGACTCTGCAAATAACATATGATAAATAAAATAAATAAATAAATAAATATATATATATATATCCTAAAGATACAAACCTAGAGATATGAATCCCATACAGGTTTTTCTGCTGTAATACATTTTTTAATTGGATCCATTCCAAAACAACTTGTGTTGGGGCCATTCAAAATGTCATAAACTATATGAAAATCTTTCTCAAGGTCTTAGTTCTTGATACAATATGTGGTTTAGCTTTCAAACCCGAGTTAGCAAAGAAACACTCAACTTTTCCTCAACATAGTTAAGATGACTGAGCTTGCACCCGTTATCAGCTTTATATGCTCCATGATTAACCATATCAAGAAGAGCTTCAATAAGCTTGGCATCCTCATTATGCTCCACTTTCTTTTGTTCTTACCACGACCTCTAGTTTCTTGAGCTTGGGAATCCATTCTTAAAAAAAAAAAAGGACCACACAAATAATATGAGATTTAAAGAATATTATAAATATAATTTAGATAATAAAAAACTGGAAGAATAAGTGATAAATATTGCATATTAAAAAACTAATCAAACTATATGTATGTGATGCGCAAAACAAAAACATTATTGAACACCATTAAAAATCATTCAATAATAAATAACCAAATGTGTATATTTAAAAAATACAAGTCTTCTAGAACTAACACATGTTATTATCAAATATTTCTTTGTGCTCTCCTTGTATTGAACATGCTAACTGCGAGGTCTTTTCTAAAATTTGTCCATGCATCAGAAGGCTCTATTGAAGTAACAAATTCTTCAGTTGTGTCACCTTCAATATTGTCTTCTTCTTCATCTTCTAGATTTTCATTAGTTTCCCATTGATAACCACCCATTTCTTGTGTTATAAATTTATGAAGCAAGCAACATACCATGATGATGCGATTTTGAAATTTAATTGGATAGTAGGAAGGACTTCTGAGAATGGCCCAACGATTCTTTAACACTCCAAACAATCTTTCTATTACATTTCTAGCAGAAGAATGTTTCATATTAAAAAATTCTTCTGCAGTGGTAGGGTTGTGCCTTCCACTCCAATCATTCAAGTGATATCTTTGACCTCTATATGGGGCAAAAAATCCTTCACCATTTGTATACCCAGCATCCACAAGATAATATGACCCTTGATTATAATTAATTATAAGTTAATATCATTAATTTTTATGCTTAGATTACTTATCCTTATTATAATTATTAAACTTACCTCGAGGAACGACTAAACCATTTGTTCTAGTAATTGCATCTCTTTATACTCTACCATTAGCAGTAGACCCCTCCCAACCTGGTAAAACATATATGAATTGCATATCTCGGGAGCACACTCCTAAAACATTAGTAGCAAGTTCATTTTTGCGGGTTTGATATCTAGGTTTATCTTCTTTAGGCACACGAACTTTAATGTGGGTACCATCCAAAGCTCCTAAACACCCCTATTATAAACTTAAAATTAGTATTATATACATATAATATAATTTTAGCATAAACCAAGTAGCATACCTTAAACCATTTCCATCTCTCATCTGTAGAGTCATTAGGTACGGGCTCGGGTGTCTTCAATAATTCTCTTTGGAGTGTAATAACAGAATTTACTACTTGTCTAAAATGTCTACTAATTGTTCCCCAGATCGTCCAAAATTATTATTTATGGTTCTTTGCTTTTGGTGATGAGCCAAAATATGCAAAGTCATTGCCACTTGTTCGTCAACTAGCATATTTTTTGTTTAGGATACAATACCCGTGGCTTCAAGTTGAGCATATAAATGAACAAAAGTTTGTCTATTCATCTTAGTCGTGTTTTTGCATGCAATATCACTCACATAAATTACATTTTTAATATACTTTCTCCTCTTGTAAAAGTCATATTGATATTTTGATCTTAAGCTAGTCGACTTAATATGATATTCTATTTTTATAGAACAACAACCAAAAACCAATTCAAGAATTGCATCATGTTCAACCAAAGTGATAACATTGCAATGTTTTTCTTTCTCCTTGTCAAACTTAATCTTGTAATTCCTGAGAATAAATCACAAGTCTGCGAAATTAAAATGCACTACAATTAATGCATATCTTGATTTTAAAAATTGGAGCATATTTCAAAGTATAGAAAATTTGAAAAGTTATCTTATAAGCTGGGACTTTAAAAGAACTACAAATGCAGAACTAACACAATGTGAAAATATTTTCGTAACTCTCACAAAATCATAACGTTGCAACCACTTTTGCTTTGCTAAGATTGTAACCTTTTATTTAGATGAGGTTAGAATTTATTTTTTTACTAATTCTAATTAAAGAGTTGAATAATTAGCGTATATACATATATTTACGTATCATAAGCAAACTGTCTCTATTATATGTTTACTATAATTTTCATCTCCATTGTAAAAAAGTTGTACAATTTATGAAATTATAATTTCAGAAGCAAATAAGATTTAGTTGACAACCTACCAAATTGGATAAAAAAACAAATTGAATGAATCGATTAATTAATTAATTAATTACATCCTGGATCATAAGACACATCAATGGTGGATAGAAAACTAAATTAACAAAGAGTATTTCTTTAAAATCTAATTTTTTTAGAACTATAGACATAAAAAGACAGAATTGGAAGTGTGCAATACACTTTTTAATAAATGTCGGTTATTTTTATACTTGCAGTAATATTTTTGGTACAAAATTTATGAAAGACGAAATGCATAATAGATAATATGTTCCTCCTTCAAACAAAATTTTAATTAAACTATATCAACTTAAATCATATATAACTTCCAAAGTTCTAATTAAAGACCCTAATCTTACCACTACAGCCCATATTAATCAAACGCAAATACACCACCTTGTTCCAATAAGGAACTGACCGAAAACATCCCCTGCATACCTTATCTCTCAAACATAGTTATAAGTAAATATACATCTTCAGAGCCATAGAAATTATACAACTTTTAGGTTAAGGGAAAATTGTCGATTGACTAAAAATATGAGCGACAAAATTATCAAAAAAATACAGAATACTGCAATTCTTCAAACCAAAATAGCAGAGTATGGAGTAAAATTAAACGACGTACCTGGTTCTCCTTTTCTTCTTCCAGGTGATTACGTTCCTTTGCCGCGTGAATTAGGGTTAATGACAATGAGTGGTTAACCCTATTTAATTGGTGGTGGGAGGGGTAATCTTGTACGAATAGAAAATAAGCAAGGATATTTTTTTGAACGACAAAAAAGAAATTGATTCCTCACAGAATGGAATACGTAAAGACAAGGTGTTAGAAAGGAATCACAATTCTTTATTTTTGGGAATGTCAATTCCATAAGGAATCAAGATTTTAATTACTAAATTATACCAATCATATAATTAGAATAGATCATGGAATACTCATTCCATTCTTAGGCTATTACCACATACCAATCGGGCCCTTAGGGTTCGATGGTGGGACTAGTAAACTATAACATACTATTGTTGGTGACACTAATACTATTTAAATATTTTTCAATTTCTTTTGCATTTAAATAAGTTAATTAAAACTTATATTGGTTATAGGAAATTAACATTTATTGATAGAATCAATATTTATTGTTACGGTTAGGTTTTGATAGTCAAACTAGTTAACCATAAATTTACTATTATTGGTGACAATAATACTATTAATTTTTTTTATCAACTTTCTACATTTAATAATTCAATTAGAACTTACATTGGTAATTAAAAATTGAAATCTCATCTATAGTGGTAAGATTTGCGATTCTCATCTCTTGTTGGTGACACTAGTACTATTTTATTTTATATTTCAATTTCCTACATTGAAATAAGTTGTTTGAACTTATAGTGGTGATAAAATTAAAATTTCATCTACAGTGGTAAGATTGTTACGATTAGGATCTGATAGTCGAACTAGTTCCACCCTAAAATTTCATACATTAAAATAATTAATTAGAACTTTTATTGGTGATTAGAAATTAAATTTTTTACTGTAGAGGTTAGATCAGTGTTTCTTATTACTGTTAGGGTTTAATAGTCAGAGTAGTTAACCATAATATTACTATTGTTGGTAACACTAGTATTTTTTTTCAATTTCCTATATTAAAATAAGTTAATAGAAATTAAAATTTCATCTATTGTGGTAAGATTGATGTTTCTTGTTATAATTATTGTTCGATAATTGGATTGGCCAATCGTAACATTACTATTGCCGGTGATACTAGTACTATTTTTTTTAATTTCCAACATTGAAATAAGCTACATTAAAATAATTTAATTAGAACCTGTATTGGTGATTTGAAATTATAATCATCTAAAGTGGTAAGATTTGTGTTTCTTGTTAGAATTAGGGTTCGATAATTGGTTAGTCAATCATAACATCTAATGATTTTTTTTTTAATTTCCTACATTGAAATAAATTGATTATTAACTTATAGTGGTGATTATAAATTAAAACTTAATCTATAATGATAGGATTGATGTTTCTTATTATAGTTAGAATTAATGTTTTTAAAACCGGACCGACCATTTTGACCGGTTTAACTGGGGACCGATCACGGCATCGGTCCGGGTTATATTGTAGGTTGGGCTACATTAAAACCGCAACGAATCGTTAAAAAATATGTTTCAACCGCCGACCCGGGTTCACCATTGACCCGACGTTTCTTCTCGGATACCCTGCCAGTCGACAACCATATTCTACGCTTCTTTTTTTTCCCTTCACAACTTTCACTAACACAATTAATCTAAAATCTCTCAAACGATTGCCACTTTTCTGCCTCATCCTGTGGAATGTGCGCACTGCATAGAGGCCAGAGCAAGAGATTAAGGTATGCCTCTATTTTAATCGTGGGATTATATATATATATATATATATATATATATATATATAAATGTATATGTATAATATATATATATATATATATATATATATATATATCTTACTATTTGTGTATATTTGAATGTGGGATTAATGTACTGTGCGAGAGAAAAATAATTGTCGGACATCAGTTGATTTTAACTATGAAGTGGGATTACACTATTTTACCCCTTTAATTTGTTTCTATATTTGAAACTTGAAAGTCACATTTATAACCACATATTGAAGATTATATTAATATACATTTGAGACATTAATCAATTTTTTTGTACATTTTTTATTTATGTATTATGTTTTTATATATAGCATTATGATTAAATTGATAATTAATGTTCATTAGCTTTCGTAGTGATGGAGCCTACAGGGTCGGATCATCAACAACCTGATTCTTAAGCACAAGATAGTCAAAGACACTTACCCAACAACAATCCAAGACAAAAAAGAGATATAACATGGAATTATGTGGCAGAGGCGATAGATTCCAATGGGAGGAAGACAGTAACTTGCGAGTTTTGTCATGCATCATTTAGAGGTGGGGGTATTAATCACATGAAACAGCGTATTATTGGAACAACAGGAAATATTATCTCTTGCAAAAAAGTTCCAAATAGATGTTCAATTTTTAATTCAAGGGTCTTTAAAAGAGAACGTATGGAAAGAAAAAGAAAGAAAATGAGCTATTGAGAGTGGCGAATGTGAAGTCTATGATGATGATGATAATAAAAATATGTCATCACTAACTCAAGGAACATGAGAGTTGGACAATCTTCCTTACAGGATAGGAAAACCACATCTCCATTGGACAACTTTCTGAAAGGCGGTACTCCTGATCCTTCTCAACTTTCAATAAAAGCTTATTTACAAAGCAAAGAAAAGTGGCATGATACTGATCTTGCTATTGATATATGGTTCTATGATTCTTGCGTATCTCCTAATGTAATTAATTCTAAATATTTTACAATTGTCATGGGTAAGGTTGCAAGTATGGGTCATGGCTACACTGGACCTAGTTATCATGTCTTACAAGTTTCTTTATTGCAAGATGCCAAAAAACAAGTTCAAATGATTGTTAATTCTTTTAGGAGCAAGTGGATAGAAACTGGTTGCACAATAATGGGTGATGGTTGGAAATATTCTGGACAAAGACCATTGATTAATTTCTTGGTCTATTGTCCCACTGGAATATCATTTATTAAATCTGTTGATGCATCTGGAATTGAGACAAATGCTGAAAATCTTTATAACTTGTTCTCTTGAAATAGTTGAGATGGTTGGTCATAATAATATGATTCATTTGGTTACCGATAATGCCAATAACTACAAGGCTACTAGTCACTTGTTGTCTGATAAATATCCTTAAGTTATTTGGCCACCTTGTGCAGTACACTGTATTAATTTGATAATGAAAGATATCGGTGAATTGTCTCATGTTAAGGATTTGACTATTTTGGCATCTAAAATCACATGCTTTGTTTATAATAACAAGTGTCATTTGAATTGGTTGAGAAAAAGACTTTTCCCAGGTGATACTCGTTTTGTTACTACTTTTATTGCCTTGAAAAGCTTAAATGTTCACAAGGATGATTTGCAAGTCATGATGACATCTCAAGAGTATAAAAAATATTTGAAGAAGGATGCTTCAAAATCAGTCAAACAAATTGTTTTGGATGAAAGGTTTTGAAATAATTGCAACATTAATGTGAGGATTGGTGCACCATTATTACGTTTGCTACGTATTTGTGATTTCGATGAGAAATCGGCCTTGGGCTACGTCTATGAAGGGATGTATAGAGCTAGGAAAGGTATCATTAAGTTATTCAGAAATAAAAGAAATTTGTATCAACCATATGTTGATATCATTGATCGAAGATGGGATAGGATGTTGAGGAAAAGTTTATATGCATCAACGTATTATTTGAATCCGGTCTTCCTGTATGATAATAAACTTTCTGTACAATCCGAAAATTATGAATGGGTTGTTGGATATCATTAATAAAAAAGTTGGGGGTGCGAATCCAAAAATATATGATGAGATATCACTTTTTCGAGATAAACTTAGGAGCTTTTCAAGGTCAGCTGCTATAACAACTGTTAGATCAACTCGATCAGGTAAATATATTTAATTCACATGTTTTTAAATAACTACTTAGAACTTATTTATGAATTTGTTGGTTACAAATGAACCCACCCTATATATACATACCTTCTTCATTAATAAAAGATGAAGGACATTTGTATCTCATGTTTAAAAATATTTTCTAAAATACTCCATATTTCCAAAGAAAATCTATATTAATATTTTTTAGACTTCCTAAAAGCATCTAATTATTAGTTTTATTTTATTTAATTTGCATGCCTTAATTTTTTTTTCCTCCAATTAAATCGTGAATTTTTTGTTGTAGATGATTGGTGGAAATTGTTTGATACTGATGCTCCAAACTTACAGAAGTTAGCTATAAAAATTCTAAGTCAAACAACTTCTTCTTCTGGATGTGAGAGCAATTGGAGTGTTTTTTAGTTCATTCACACTTTAAATAGAAATATGTTGGAGCACCAAATATTGAATGATTTAGTTTATATTCACTATAACTTGCCCTTACAAAACAAGTTTGACAATCATATAGTTTTTTTCATTAAATTCTTTTTTTTATTTCACTTTAAGTTTACCATACTTCATATATTATAATATTTTTTTATACTTTGAACACCATAGGGTTAAATATAGTAAGCGACCATATGATCCAGTTGATTATGAGTGCATTTACAAGATGGAGTTTTGGATAATGGAAGAAACAATTGATGGTGAGCTTGATTGATGAGTTGGAAAACATGCATGTGGAAGAAGTGCTTGGAAATCTAAATGAATCAAACTTGCAAAGTACAAATTGAGTTAGATTATTATTTTTCTTTGGATGTATTTTTAAAATTTATTGGACTCTCATTATTTATTAAGTTCTTGATTTTTCTTTTCAGATAAAGAAAATATGTTGATGACCTTGAAATTCAAAATTTTGTTCGTGAATGCACTGTTGGTGGTAGTGGTTCCAATTTACATGGACCTGATCATTTGGATTACAATGATTAACATGATGGAAGAAGATGGAGACGAAGATGATTGTGATTGAATGAATTTCGTAATTGCTATTAGTCATTTTTAATTATAATATTTTTATATTTCAAATTTAATTTTTATGGACATGCAGTTTGAAGTTAATTTTAAAACTATGTGCGAGACAAATATGTGTTACATGAATCTTATTTAGTTACTTTCGACTTTTATATTTGAATATGCATTTTTTTATTATTGATCATAATATTGAGTATGATGTGTGTATTATAATATATATATATATATATATATATATATATATATATATATATATATATATATATATATATATATATATATATATATATATATATATATCTAGGTTATCCAGATTTTTTTTGTAACGGTTCAACCGGTCAGACTAGTGACCCAGTTGATTGTTCGGTTTAGTGACCTGTCCGGGGTTAAAAATATTGATTTGAGTTCGATGTCCATAGATTATTTAAAAAAAATATATGTAATATATAATTGAAACACTGAACATGATAGGAATGTCTCAAATCATATATTTTTAAATATAGGTAAAAAAATTTACACCATTATATTTTATCAACAACTCATGAATTTACTCCAACTACTTACCAAAATATAAGTAAAAAAAAATTGTTATACTTAGGTGTTATTTGGTTCACGGAACATAATTGGATTAAATGGGATTAGGTTGAAGGGATTGTATTAGATGAGATTATTTGAATGTGAATGTATGTTTGAATTGTAGGATTGGATTATGTCTAAAATTTAATATAATCCAGGGTCATGGTCCTGTGCAATCCCTCAAACTAAACATGAGATTACCTGGGATTATAAAGACAATCCCAGACAATCCCTCAAACCAAACGACCCCTTTCAAAGATATCCTCCAACAACTCATGGAATCTTCTCCACTATATACCCACAAAATTTATTTTCCTCTTCTATTTTTTAACATTAAGAATCTGGGGTAAATTTTTTTATAAAATTATTATTATTATTATTATTTTGATCTTCTTTAAATAATTTTTTTATGAATTAATTATTTTCACATCATCAAATTGGCCTAATAATTTAAAATACAAAACTTGATTAGAGAAAATTTGATATGTAAAATAAAACCTCCCCAATTGATATTAAAAGATTAAAATTTACAATCACTGTTGGGCTCATTCTAAACTATAGGGAATATTCAGATATTTAATCATTTCTAATAAATATATAAAATATTTAAATATATGATCTAAACATCTATTATATATATTTTATTTTCTTTAGAAAAGATATATTCCATTAATAAATAGTCGATATAAAATGTCAGTAAGTCTTCCATATATTTACGGTATATATATTAAAATGTCAATGCATATGACACCTATTAGACTTCATTGACATCTTCCATATATTGAGTCCATTTTCTTTTTTGTTATTATAGTCATCCATATAGTATCTTTTAATTTGTAAATTATTTGTTTAAGTAATAATTGTATATTATAATTTACAAGATTGATGCAATTAATGTGTTATAAAAAAGAATGAGAAAGAAGGGAAAACGTTGGTGCCATAATCTTCTAATTAGGAGTCAAAATTAAATAAGGGCATAAAAGTAATTATATAATTAAATTAATTATGTAATTAATTGTTGGGGAAATTCGAGTGCCCGGATCTATTCGGGATGAAATTTAAATACGAATTTAAATCTAATTATTACTAGCATGAATTAATCCTAAATTAATTCAAATAATAATTAATCCAACAGCAAATTAATCATGCATATGAAATTATGAATATATTCACGTAAAATTCTACGGCGGAAAAACTAAGAATTTACGCGATTACGTACCTCTTGAAGCGACGTCCAACCGAGATCTACGGAACAAGCGTACCGATCCTATCAACCGTAAAAACTTTCTCAAGTATATCCCTTTTGCCTTATTCGTTCGCCGGTGGGAAGCGCTCACGAACAATTTTAATATAATAAGGAAGAAAAAAAAATATTTTTGCTCTTGATTTTTCCAACACTTGAAATTATGTACTTGGGGATGAAATAATCATCCCCTATTTATAAGAGGAGGTGACCGATTTTTTTAGCTATGAAATAGGGAAGAGAAAATCTTTTCTTAATCTCTAAGAAATCTTGAATATATCCCATATATTCTATTTTCCATAATAAAATATTCCACAAAAATCTCAACCTCCTCATTAAGGGGTAATATTCTAAAATTATAGAGCAAGAATGCAAGATTTGGATCTTCTTGAATTTACGAGATAATATTTATTCCAAGAATACATATCTTCCATAATATCTTTCCAAGAAAATCAACAAAATCTTTTCTCTCCATATTTCTTATTTTCGAAAATTTCAAGAAAAAACCAGCAATTATTTTTTCTTTTATTTTAATCACCTTATTATTATTGGGCTACTTAATGGGCTACTTGAGGGGCCTTTAGGAGAATTAATATTGGACCTCCAATGGACTTCTGAATTTCAATATTGAGCCCCAATATTATTCAGCCCATTAATATTAATTATTACCACTAATAAATTAATATTGCACTATCCATTTTAATCCATATTATGATAATATGAGCTCCCGGTTATTATTTTCCGTGTTTAATATGATCTAGTCCATTAATTAATTGAGCTTCTGGATAGCTCTAAATTAATTAATATATTTTATCTTGGAGTAAAGACAACTCAACATTATTATCCGTATCGAAGAAACTAATTCTTCACTTGCAGGATTTGGTACGATAAAACTTCTGAGCCCACCAAGGGGACAAATCACACGAGTCGTACTCGCACACGTTTTTCCGTAGTAAACCTTAGCAACCGTCGTATGAATATATTATTGCCCAAAACACAAGGTTCGAAGTCACGATGATTCTCACCCAACATGAATCAAAATAATAACTATTAACCACACACGGTCCTATTTAAGTGACGGAGATTAAAAAATCAATAACCACTGAGGTCTAATTCTTTACATTTCAGAACAGAAGAATTTATCTTCGATGTAGGTCCTCTTCAACACATACTAAATGTGCTAGTACAATCTCTTGGTCAAGACAGACCAATCTGTGATATACACATCGACCTTTCGCGGTGGATTGTTCAATTCCACCTAGGTCGTGAATTTGTACGTTTAGTTACAAGGAAACCGTTAATGTGATCTTCTGTAATCTGGTATCACCACATTAACTACAATGTAACACATACTATATATATTGAACAAGTTGCAATAAATATTTAACATTCATTCATATTCAAAGCAAATGTGATAAAAAAAATTATTCTCATAAAACAAAGTGTTTAATACATGAGTTATACAAAGTAAAAGCATATTTTCACGTATAACTCCAACATTAATTTTCCGACGTCCAGATTCTGGGCACTAATCTTTATTCTATGTATATTAATGAGAAAATATCACAAATGGTCCTGTAACTTTGCCCGAGTCCAAATTTGGTCCTTTATCTTTTTAATTTCTCAGTTTTAGTCCTTTAGTTATCAAAAACAGTCCTTTCCGGCGGAAGTTTAAAAACTTGACCGGAATTCGCACCTGCTCCGGCAATAGCGCTCTCGTGGCAATCCACGTCAAAAAATAATTGATTCCTGCTACAAATCAAGCCAATATTCATCCAAGTAAGCATTATATGTAAATCTTTCAATTGCTTATATGCTTGGATTTATCCTTGTTATTTCTGATTCCCAGAAAGAGTTCCAGACAATTCCCATGGGAATCCAAGCAAAATTCAAAGTTTGGGTGAGATTAATCATGTTTCTCTTCCTAAATGAAATAAATATCACCACTCCAGTTTCTGATTTTCTTATTTTGGTTGGTGATTAAATCTCAGCTGATTTAATAATATGGAAAGATGTATCAGGATCAACGTTCGTGTTTGGGATTGGATCATTTGCAATTATTTCCTCTTCTTACACAAATGATCTTAATATCAGGTTAGATTTACATTTTTCATACTTGATTTGGCTAAAAGAGAAATTGACTTGATAAATAATTTTTTTCTCTAAAAATTCGACAATATGCTGTAAAAAAAAAAAAATCGACAATAAATCTCCAATCTAAAGCAGGGATGAGCATTGGCCAACCTAGTTGGTTGAAGTATGAAGAATGCCACGAGAGGTTTAAAAAGAATGCTATTCAGTTCTCCATTTTAGTTCAGTTGGTTGATGACTAATTTTAGTTAGTTGCCACGAGAGCGATATTGCCGGAGCAGGTGCAAATTCCGGTCAAATTTTTAATTTTTTGCCGGAAAGGACCATTTTTGATATCAAAAGGACTATAACTGAGAAATTAAAAAGATAAAGGACTAAATCTGGACTCGGGCAAAGTTACAGGACCATTTTTGATATTTTATCTATATTAATTTCATCGGTAATCGTGTTTTTTCTTATTATACACACTCTCACCATCAATGTTTGCACAATAAAATGGACACACTTGGAAAAAAAGTAAAATGGTAGAATTTTGAGAGGTATAAAGTAAAAAAATTGATTAGATAGAGCGTAGTGTAAATACAAAAGGTAAAAAATAATTACAATTTGTGTAAGGATAAAGATTTTGGACATCCAGAATATTATTAAATATATAATTAAACGTTGCCCTAACTACATAATTACATTAGTCCCCATAATAGGCTTTGACTCCAAATTATGTGTTAATGGCGCCAGAGCCCCCCCCGGGTTCCAAGACGATTTATGGCGCATGCCTCTCGAAAAACAAAATACCATGATTAATAGCATTGTAATGTTAACATTTAAAAAAAAAAGTATATATCATCAACGTTCATATACCATACAACCAAGTGATGATATACGTTCATATATTAGTTCTTAGATTAAGAAATAAGATACTCATGCAACATCACATATTCATACTTAAGTTAAATTCAAGAACTATTTGTATTCAAGTTATCAGCGTCCATCATGTTAAAGGGAACATTTTCTTCTATAATGTGCGATTTATTTGGAGACGATTCCGACAACGATCAAACTCCATCTAATTCATCTGGTGGCCAAATAAAAAATATCGTAGCGAATGCGGATAAAATTCCATCTAATCCCTCCAGTGGCCGAACATAAATACCATAGCAAATGCGGATGAAGATGAACTCATTTCACTTGAACTGGTATGTCATTTGGTAGTGTTGATGATTTATTTGATGTTTATCAAGAACATGCAAGACTTAAGAGTTTTAATGTTGTTAAAAGACCTTGGAAATAAGTATGGCCGTATAGTATGTGATAGAGTTGGAACTTTTAAAGCACAAAAATGTTCGAAAAAGAAAATGGGTTGTAAAACAAGGTTAAATGCTAAAAGATTAGATGATGGTTGGATTATCACATCGATGTGAATGGACACAATCGATCCCATTTACTCTCCGTTAATACCCACTCATAGGCAGTTGAGAGTGAACATGAAAAGAGGATATTGCAGGATTAAATTAACCATGTAAAATATAAGATTATGTGAGGTGCAAAGTAGTGGACCTCAAAATTTAGAATGTCTTCCTAAAGACTATAGAAATTTCATTGAGAAGAGAAGAAGATTGAGGCTAGGTGAAGGGGATGCAAAAGCAATTCATAATATGTTTGCTAGAGCTCAACCTGATATAAACTTCTTTTATTTGATGGGTATGGATTCAGAGGGTAGGTTATGTAATATTTTGTAGATTCATCCATGAAGTAGAGCTGCGTACGAATAATTTCATGATGTTGTGAGTTTTGACACAACATACCTCGTCAATAGGTACGACCATATTAATGTGATGTTCATTTTATAACATATTTGATCTAGGATTCCATAGAAAAATTAGATAGATGTGGTGCTTAATTTCTTGCTTTCAGAGTCACTGTATAACGACCGAAAAAAGTGATATCTATTTTCATTTTATAAATATATATATATATATATATATATATATATATATATATATTTATTTATTTATTTTCAATGCATGCAAACTTTATTGGTTCATATTATATATATATTATATATATATATATATATATATATATATATATATATATTATACTACCATGCACATGCATAGATGAAATGATTCATGCAAAACTAATAATAAAAATAGTAATAATAATAATTAAATAGTTCCTGTAAAAAAAAATTAAATAGTATACTATGTAAATGCATCTAATGTACATGCATTATCGTATATATATATATATATTAGTATATAGTAATTAATATATATAGCCTACATGCATGAACCTACATGTATGAATATATATATTATTATAACCTGAGTACTAATTATATCTAACGTTATTTTCCCACCGCTCATATAACAAATAGGAATAGAAAGTAATAATTAGTTAACATGTAGGATCACGTAGCTAGGAATAGGGTCATCATAATGTTTAGTACTCTACGTTATCAATTCACTATAAATAGAAATGTTTGAGATAAGTTCAAGGGTATACTAAATTTTAAGATTTCAGGCACAGAGAACCTTCAAGTTTTTATACTTAAAAGAAAAGGTGGGAATTTTTACTTCAACTCTTCATTGAGATGTAACAATCAAATATTTTAATTGCTCTCGTTAAGTTTTCTATGTATTTAATATATTTACGTTTGGCTTTGCTAGCTTTTACGTCTGACCTCGCCAACAATTATTTTTACGACTGGTCTTGCCAGCAATTATATTTATGTCTGGCCTCGCCAATAATTATTTTTACGTCTGGCCTCGCAATCAATTATGTTTACGTCTGGCCTCGCCAGCAACTATATTTACGTTTGGCCCCGCCAGCAATTATGTTTACGTCTGGCCTCGCCAGCAACTATGTTTACGTTTAGCCCCGCCAACAATTACTTTTATGCTTGACCCAGTCAGAAAATTATGTCTGGCTCAGCCAGCAAATGCTGCAAGTCATGTCAGTATATTACTCACATTTTATGAAATTTAATTTGTGCAATTATGAAGTTACCCCACTGAGTGTTTTCCTAATACTCATCCTTATATCTTATCACTTTTCAGGACAAGAGTTTGATCGGAATGGATGATCTAGAATGTTAAGGCCAACAAATAAGAATATAATAATATTAAATTATGCTATCCTCTTTATCTTTTGAGGAGAGATAATTATTATTGTAATCAATGATGGATTTTAATCCTAATGCATGAAATTAATAAATGTTTATGTAATATTTATATTTCCGCTGCAATTATATTTATAATTATAATGATTCCATCTTTTAAATCATTTTATGAATTGGTGTCTACATTATATTAATTTATAAAATTAAAGGGATTTTTATTTCAGTAACGTTCCACACATATTTATAATATAAAAATAAAAATTGGGGAGTTACAGAATGTTATCAGAGCGGGTCTACATTCTGGTAGATTTGTTGTATATACATCTATATATATATATATATGTATATATGTGTATTTCCTAAAAAAAAGAGGTTGAAAGTGGGTTTCATTATTACCCTATACGTAGGTTGTAATAATGAAACCCCTACAATGACAAACTATACAACTACCCATTTATGGGTATGTTAAACTATATATATATATATATATATATATATATATATATATATATAATTCACTATAAATACTTACCTAGATAAATAGTTTTCACGCAAGCTTCTCTCTTTCTTTTAAAAGAAACTAAAACTTCTCAAAGTTTTATTAAGGCCACTCTTGTGAATTGTGATCATCCTTCCACGACAAACTCAAGTAAGTTGCTGCATTAAGTATTAAATTACAATATCCACTTTATATGTATGTGCATGTTGTTTATACTATAATGTTCCGATACAACATTGACTCTTTACAAATGCCTTAAAAAAATTGAGGCGTCATAGATTTTTTTTAAAACATCTATATACATACATATATGTGTGTGTATATATATATACGATGTAGTGCTTGTAATACTTATGAACTAGACATAAATGTTTATTTTCTACGCTCTGTTACTCAATAAAAATTAATTTCTCCACATCCCATTCAATAACCTCATCACTACTCACATAATTCTTAAATCAAATGTCTTCAAATTATATTTTTATATAACATTAACACCTTGCTAATAACTTGATTAATAAATTCTGAACTGACAACTAAATTTGTGAAATAGATCATGAGTTGTGGAAGACCACATCGCACGTCAATTCCTGATCCCGAACCTCCACTACCAACCAATGAAGACCTAGGGAGTAGTATCACAACCATTCTACGTGGTCTTGCAGAATATTTCTCAACTGTTCCCCAAAATGCACCACCTCCACCAACGTATCGCAATGAGATGAGCATCGTGGTGGAACAATTTAGGCGCTACCGCTCACCTACCTTTAGTGGTAAAGAAAATATTGCGGAAGTAGAAAATTGGTTGAGGGGACTCGAGAAAATCTTCACGCATATAGTATGCAAAGATGAGCAAAAGGTTTCATGTGCTATCTTCCAGTTAACTGATGAAGATGACTACTGGTGGGAGGCGTATTGCCGGACCAGGACTACAGATCAAAGGGCAACCATTACCTGAGAAGAGTTCAAAGAAGCAGTGATCCTAAACTACATGCCCCAATCATTCCATGATCAAAAGGAGACATAATTCATCCACCTCAAACAAGGTTCCATGACCGTGCTCGAGTACGAGCGAAAATTTAACCAACTTAGTAGGTACGCCCCTCACCTGGTGGATACCGAGTTGAAGAAGGCTCGACGTTTTGAGAAAAATCTACAACCAGAAATCAGTAGTATCTTGGCAGGACAAGGAACGCCGACTTGCATAGAGACATTTTCCAAGGCTCTGGAAATTACCTCTCGACTGAAACTCGAACCACCAGAGAGGAGAAACATGGATTTTCCAAATAAGAGAAAACTGGTAAATCCAGATCAAGGAAAAGACTATAACCACAATAAACACATTCGCACGAATGGAAACACAAGGCCAACTCTGCAGGGAAGCAAGCCAACTTGTCCCAATTGAAGAAATAACCATCTCGGGCAATGCTTGTATGGGTCAGGACTGTGTTATCACTGTAGGATCTAAGCCACGGGTTGAGCAATTGCCCATTGCTAAAAAGTAAGGAAAAGCAAAATGTAGGACCTTCCCGCGTGTTCGCAATGACTTAGCAAGAAGCCGTGGACGAACCAAGGACAATGGCAGGTATGTTAATAGTTAGTGGTATACCTGCTTTGGTGTTATTCGATACGGGGGCTACCCACTCATTTATTTCCATTAAGATGTTTGAAAAAGTAAGAAAAAATAAAATGAGAGTGGAGAGAAACCTTCTAGAAGTCAGTGTACCATCAGGTACGATTATCCAAACTAATCACGTATGTAAGGCCATAATGATTGGTTTTGATAATAAAAGTTTAGTAGCTAATTTACACGTCTTACGCATGAGGGATCTTGATGTAATTTTGGGAATTGATTGGCTTATGGCTAACCATGCCATTATTATGTGTCAAGAAAGAAAAATCTCTTCACCCCCCAGAAAGTGGAAGTTTCACGTTCTATGGGGCCAAGGGAGAGGTATTACCACGAGTCACATCCGCAATTAAAACAATGGAGTTACTAAAAAAGAGAGATTACATGGCATTCCTTGTGAACATTGTGCGATATGGGGAGACAAGTAAATCAATCGAAGAAGTGTCCATCGTACGTGAGTACAAAGACGTCTTTCCAGAAGAACTACCAGGCTTACCGCTAGACCAGCCGATGGAGTTTAAGATCGACTTAGTACCTGGAGCAGCACCAATCTCGAAGACACCTTACATAATGGCGCCAAAGGAATTGCAGGAATTGAAGGTACAACTACAAGAACTACTGGATGAAGGATTCATACGACCCAACATCTCACCATGGGGAGCACTAGTACTATTTGTACAAAAGAAAGACGGCACAATCAGAATGTGCATCGACTACCGTGAGCTGAATAAGTTTACCATAAAAAATAAATATCCATTACCAAGAATTGAGGACTTATTCTGTAATACCCTAGGTTTTCATGATCTTATTTACTTTACTAAATACTTTATAATTCTTCATGAATCTATGTGACGCATTTACATCCAAATTTATGCAAAGACACGTTTATGTGTTTTAATTACTCAATATTTACAATTAACGTATTAATTGCTCAATACATGCTTATTCTTGAGACTTTATAATTTTTATATGTTCTTTATTTTATGTCTTAAAGTATATTAATTTAGGTTAATTTAGGAATTAATATAGTCCTTAAATATAGTAATTTATTTCATAAGTTATAAGTTGTAAAATGAACGTTTCTTTAAGAAACAAATTTCGTATCGATTACTCGATATTTACTATGATTAGTATATAGACTTTGTAATTTATTTAGAGTCCTAGAAGATTTTTAATTTTATTTCATAAGATAGTATAAGTAAATTTTATGCATAATGTACTTTAGAATTATCCAATATTCATAACTTTTACTTATTAAATTCAAAGTATACATGTGTCATTACTACAAAATGCAAGAATTCTCTTGAAAATGCTATAATTTTCGAAAATCATAGATAAAATGGGAAGATTGATGAAGCTTCATGACTTATGATAAGATAAGAAAAGATTAAGATAAGATTAAAGAAAAGAAAAGTCAAAGTTAGCTTCTAACCTTAAAATGCCATGTGTTCATTAATTTAACTTACAAGAATACTCCATAATCTTCCTAAATCATCATCAAAGTCGGTCCTAAGGGGGATTGGAGTAGTCTCCAAGTATTGCTTCTCCTATAAATACAAGACCATTCATGCATAAATAGGTATAAGCTTAGAGAAAGAAAATTAGAACAAATACTACACTTATACTTAGAAGTTGTAAAGGGAGAAGAAGGAATTTATTTTAGCTACCAATCTATAAGTAAGTTTCTCTTCTTGAATAAGTGATTAATTGAGTTTTAGTATGAAGTTTATGCATGGGTTGTGAATTAAATGATAGGAAAATGAGTTTGATAAGTAATTTGCATGATATATGAGCTTTACTTCATGTTTTGAATGTTTAATTCAAATTCTTCATATGTTATGAACAAAATTATGTTTATTATTTGATTATCTATGCTTTAGAAGTAGAAATCATGAAATTATATGGTTTAAAGTGAGTTTAAGATTATATGTTCTTCATGTATGCATAAGACCGAATTTCTGGACCAACTTTGGGGTAAATTTCGTTTTGACCAATTCATTTGGTGGAAAATTTTGAAAATTTTATATGTGAAAATTGACTTGTTAAGGAACTTAGGTTTCAAATTTCATAGCTTTTGGAGTAGTATTCGATGCATGGTGATATTTTCAAAGTTGAACTAGGGTTTTGGACTCTATAACAGGGACAGTAGAAGTTTGCTATGATCTGAGAATAATCGGTTAAGTTTTTATAAAATACCAAAGTATGTTGATAAATCACATGAAGTTGGGAGTTCATGGTTAAAATTTCAGGAGTATTGGGCTTATGGTTGATTTATGGTGAATTTTTAAAGTTAAGTGACTAAAATCTGTAACAGTGTGTTCATTACGAAATATTTGATGATTGGAAAAGAGTTTGAGAAATCTGGAAATATGGTGATAAACTTTATTGAGTTGGGAATCCACTGTTAAAATTTAATAATTTTTGGATGTATATATAATTTAATTTGAATTTTCAAAGTTAGGTGTGTAATCTGCCAAAATCGAATTTTTGTATATGAAAGGTTCGAAATGGTCTGGTTGCATTTTTACAGTCGATATTTATTTATAACTTGTTATTTGATGATTTTATACACTTAATTGATATTTGCGTGTTAGTATACAATATTTAAATATGTATGGAGATTTGAATTCAAGTCATTATACGAGTATAATATGTGAATTTTACAAATGAAGGGATAAGTAACAATGTTTCTATTTTAAAAATTTTACTTGTAGGTACAAACCTGCAAGGTGGAGAATTAATTCACTCTTCACCGAGTGTTTTATTATTATTTTAATTGCACTTATTAAATGTTGAATGTTAAATATTTTGAGTCTGGCCCGCTATCGACTGGCCCCTGAGATAGTCCAACTATATGTTGGCAAATGAGATAGTCCGGTCGCTCCGGCACCACGGGTTGGTCGCGCCACCCAATGAGATACCTAGTGAAATTCACATGTTACAAACAATTGATGTTTAGTTTGTGCAATTAACAAGAGATTTCTCACTAAGTGTTTACAAACACTTATCCCTTCCACTTTTTTTACAAATGCTGTGGATCCTGACGTGGACGAATGAACTCGGCGGGTTGTGGAGTTTTCTTAAAAACTTTATGTTTCAAGAATTATGTTTTTAAATTTTAGGTTTGTAACTTAAGCTACAATCATACTTATTTACTACTTCCGCTGTGTAGATGTGTGACGTGTGTATATTTTAATACAAAGTACTATTTTAGTGCCATTCCTACTTGTGCCACATCATATTTTACGTACTATATTAAGTGGGGACATCACATATTCGATCAATTGCAAGGCGTCAGTGTGTTCTCCGAGATAGATCTAAGGTCGGGATATCACCAAGCAAGAATCAAAGAAGGCGATATTTCAAAAATGGCTTTTAGAACGCGTTATGGCTACTACAAATTCGTAGTGATGCCATTCAGACTCAGCAACGCGCCAATAATTTTCATGGATCTAATGAATCGCGTATTCCACCCATATCTAGGCAAATTTGTGATCGTGTTCATTGACTATATCCCCGTCTACTCGAAAGATCAAGAACAACATGAAGATCATCTCAAAACCACATTGGAATTACTACAGAAGGAAAAAATCTATGCCAAATTCCAAAAATGTGAGTTTTGGCTTGATCAAGTTTTGTTTCTCAGACACACAGTCTCTGCTCGTGGAATTGAGGTCGACCCAACAAAAATCGAAGCCGTGAGCCTGTGGAAAGCCCCATCAAATGCGAATAAGGTGCAAAGCTTCTTGGGTTTAGCAGGATACTATCGAAGATTCATCAAAGGTTTCTAAAAAATTGCGAGACCACTAACCCAACTAAGAAGGAAGTAGGTGAAATTTAACTAGACGCAAGAATGTGAAGACAATTTCTAGAACTGAAGTAAAGACTAACTACAACACCTGTGCTAACCATCCCAGATGGTTCAGAAGGATTTATCATTTATAACGATGCCTCAAAACAGGGTTTGGGATGTGTGTTAATGCAAAAGAGAAAGGTAGTTGCTTATGCCTCAAGGCAATTGAAGACGCACGAGCAGAACTACCCCACCCACGATATGGAGCTCGTTGCAGTAGTTTATGCCCTGAAGATCAGCGATATTACCTGTATGGTAGAAAGTGAGAGATCTACACAGACCATAAAAGTCTAAAGTATTTCTTCGAGCAGAAGGAATAAAACATGAGGCAAAGAAGATGGCTAGAATTAATGAAGGATTATGATTGCACCATTCTCTACCATCCGGGCAAGGTAAACGTGGTGGCCGATGCCTTGAGTGGAAAGGAAAGAGGCAAACTGACTTGTGTAATGAATCAGGAACAACTGGTTGATCAGTTTGCAAAAATGAAGATAAAAGTGGTACTGCCACCAAACACAATCCGAGGGAAGATAGCAACAATGATAGTGAAACCCACTCTAAAGGAGAGGATCGTGGAAGCTCAGGAAAAGGACAAATTTTTGAAGAAAATAATAAGAGAGGTCCAAGAAGGAAAAATACAAAGTTTTTCCCTTACCAAAGATGATGCATTGGTATACGGGAGGCTTTGTGTACCAAAAGATGAAACTCTCAGGAGAGAAATTTTGGAAGAAGCTCATTGCACGCCTTACACTGTCCACCCAGGAGGCACGAAGATGTACCAAGACTTGAAGAAAATATTCTGGTGGAGGAACATGAAAAGAAGCATTGGAACTTTCGTACAAAAATGTCTGACATGCCAGCAAGTAAAGGCAGAACACCAACGTCCATCAGGATTGCTAAAGCCACTTAAAATTTCCGAATGGAAGTGGGAACACATAACTTTGTGGTTGGTTTTCTGAGATCTATTCGAGGGAATCAAGCTTGATGGGTCGTGATTGTCCGTCTAACGAAATTAGCACACTTTCTACCAATTAAAATGACGTTCAATTTGGACAAATTAGCCCAACTGTACTTGGAGGAGATCATCAGATTGCAAGGAGTGCCAGTCTCGATTGTGTCCGATAGAGACACTTGCTTCACTTTGAAGTTTTGGCGGAGCTTACAAGAAGTCATGGGGACTAAACTCAAATTCTGTACTGCGTTTCACCCTCAAACGGATGGGCAATCAGAAAGGACCATCCAAACATTGGAGGATATGTTGAGAGCTTGTACCTTCGATTTTGACGGGAGCTGGGGAAAATTCCTACCTCTAGTTGAATTTTCTTACAACAATAGTGATCAGACAACAATTGGCATGACACCCTATGAGGCACTTTATGGGCGAAAATGCAGGTCACCCTTATATTGGGATGATATTGGAGAAAGAAAATTTTTGGGTCCCGAATTAGTCCAAAAAACAACGGATGTGATCAAGAAAATTCGGGAGAGAATAAAAATGGCCCAAGACAGACAAATATCTTATGCTGACAACCGACAAAAGGATCTAAAATTTGAGGTTGAAGATAAAGTATTCGTGAAGGTGTCACCAACAAAGGGCGTAAATTATTTTGGAAAACGCGGAAAATTGAGACCCAGATTTATAGGGCCATACGAGATACTCGATCGAGTAGGGGAATTAGCCTACAAACTAGCCCTGCCACAAAAACTAGATGGAGTACACAATGTATTTCACATATCCATGCTACGTAAATATGTACCAAAGCCAAACCACATAGTAAACCAGGATAATTTAGAAATCGACAACAACCTGACGTATGAAGAAGAACCAAACGTGATCCTCGATAGAAAGATGCATAAATTACGAAATCACGATGTCACCTTAGTTAAAGTACAATGAAATAGACTTGGTAAGGAAGAAACAACGTGGGAACGAGCAGACGAAGTCTTAGTCAAATACTTGAACCTCTCGTATCATGGTAAAATCTAATTTCGAGGATGACATTTTTCGTAGTGGGAACCGCTCATATAAAAACTAGGAATAGAAAGTAATAATTAGTTAACCTGTAGGATCACGTAGTTAGGAATATGGTCATCTTAATGTTTAGTACTCTACGTAATCAATTCACTATAAATAGCAATGTTTGAGATAAGTTCAAGGGCATACTACATTTTAAGATTTCAGGCACAAAAAACCTCCTAGATTTTATACTTAAAGAAAAGGTGGAGATTTTACTTCAACTCTTCACTGAGATCTAACCATCAAATGTTACAATTGCTCTCATTAAATTTTTATGTATTTAATATATTTACGTCTGGCCTCGCTAGCAACTATTTTTATGTCTGGCCTCGCCAGCAATTATATTTACGTCTGGCCTCACCAGTAATTATTTTTATGTCTGGCCTCGGCAACAATTATATTTACGTCTGGCCACGACAACAATTATTTTTACGTCTGGCCTCGCCAGCAATTATGTTTACGTCTGACCTCGCCAGCAATTATGTTTACGTCTGGAATCGCCAGCAATGATATTTACGTTTGGCCTTGCCAACAATTATATTTTTGTCTGACCCGCCAGCAACTATATTTACGTCTAGTCCCGCCAGCAATTACTTTTATGCCTAACCCAGTCAACAAATTACGTCTGGCTCAACCAGCAAACACAACAAGTCATATTAGTATATTACTCATATTTATAAAATTTAATTTGTGCAATTATGAAGTTACCCCGCTGAGTGTTTTCCTAATATTCACCCCTATATTTTATCATTTTTTTCAGAACAAGAGTTTGATCGGGACGGATGATCCAGGATGTCAAGGCCAAGAAATAAGAATATAAAAATATTAAATTATTCTATCCTCTTTATCTTTTGAAGAGAGATAATTATTATTGTAATCTATGATGGATTTTAATCCTAATGCATGAAAATAAATGTTTAAGTAATATTTATATTTTCGCTGCAATTGTAATTATGTTTATAATTGTTTCATCTTTAAAATCATTTTATGAATTGGTGTCTACATTATATTAATTTATAAAATTAAAGGGATTTTTATTTTAGTAACATTCCACACATATTTATTATATTAAATTAAAAATTGACTCGTTACACACCGTCCTCATTACTTAGGTTCATTTTGTTTGATTTTTATGGCTTAAAAATCTCACCGCTTCATCATAGTTCATGAAGATATATATAGACTTGGTTATATTATATATATCGTATAATTAACTAAATAAAAAAATTTATTTTGTAGAAATTTCTTCTTGTGCTATTATATTGATGTTCGATATATGGCTTATTCTTGGATAAAAAATGTTTTTTTTTTGCATCAGTCGTTGGTGTTCATCACTACGGATATTCTATATTGTTAAGATGTGCCTTGGTGACGCACGAAGATGCAAAATAATTTAGTAGTTTTTTTTCTAATTAGTATGATATTCATCTTATTGCCATAATCACGGACAATGTGAAAACATCAAGATAACAATACGAGAGTTAATGTCCAACACTATCCATAACTTTTGCATATGACATATTTTATCTAAGTTACCACTAAAATTCAGAGGTGTTTCCAATTGCAAATGAACTGTAGAACTCAAAGGAATTATGTATGATAGCCTTACTGTGATACCCGAGATTCTCATTACTCACTGACCAATATATTTCATGCATTAAGTGCATTTCTAATAATTTGAGTGCTAATTATAATTTGTGTGCATTTCATACAATTATTTACATGCTATTTGTGATTTTGTGTAATTTATCCTACATTTAAATATACTATTATTTATGTGCTATTATATATTTAGCGATGAGTAAACCCTGTTATACTTAGTTGAACATTATTAGGATTTAAGTGAGTTTTATAATTATTTTAAATATTAAAATATATGGTTGACTTGAAGCGAATATACTAACTTCTACTAGTAGCTTCCCCGCAAGAGTACGGGTTCACTGTAGTATGGGCAAGTATAGGGACCAAGTATTATCGAACCCAAGGGAAGGTATGTATGCGAATAGATCCCTGAAGATCTACGCGTCGTAGTTAATATGAGTGTATGTTTGGGGATTGCAAATTATTAAATCTAAACTATTCTACTCTACTAATGCAAAAGAAAGAAATGAGTTAATTATCTAAGGGTTTTGTCTCAAATATAAAAGGGTGATGCTCGGGATAGGAATTCCTACGTATACTAACGGAGTTGATACGATAATTAAAATAACCGTGACACACAAGAAATAACCTAAGTATAAGAATGCAAGGTGAAAGCTCAAGATTCTAAACCCTAATACTTTACCCTAACACTCGACTTCACTAATCCACTAACAAGTTAATAGACTGTGCTCAATTAATGAGACCCTAATTTAACTAAGGTGATGCGGTCGTCCTCCTTCGCTAAACCGGTAGATGAATTAACCTCTCCTAAACCCTCTCGTTAAGACTACTAATTGTTATTGAGTGATGCGGTCGTCCTCTCTCTAACACTTTCGTACGAAATTCAAAGGTAGAGTTAAGATTAATTATAAGAATTCATTAATTAAGAGAATTAAAACTAACGTCACGAATTATACTAATTACGTACCCACAACCTACTTCTACGAGTTCATCCTACCCCAAGCATGCAAGGGTTCTAGCCTAACATGGTGGTTTGAATAATAAAAGAAATCACAAGAACAATAATCATATGCATAATTAAATTAACGAAAGAAATCAAGAACATAAACGAAAGAACAAATTAAAGTCTCTAAAGAAATCTATATAAATCTGAAAAACTAGGTTTAATCGTCTCCAAGAGTAAAGAAAGAAAGAATTAATCTAATACGTTCAAAAGAAATACTAAAACGAAGAATTCGTAAATTAAAACCTCGATTACAATGTATAAAACTCTTCCAATCTCCCTCCCAAGCTTTCTCCTCGCTCAAAATATGTAAAAATATGTGTTGGTATCGTTGATATGCTTGGAAAAAGGTATAAATAGGCTTGGGATCGAATTTGGGTGTTCATGGGCCAAAATACGCGTCAAGGTCGAGTAGAGGTCGAGTAAAACTACTCGACCTGTTGCAGCTCGAGTGCACTACTCGAGTGCCCGAGTAGTGACTACTCGGGCGACTCAGCTCGAGTACTTTTCGGCAGCTGTACACATGTTCGTAAAATCTTCATATCTCCTCAACCGGGAGTCCGTTTTGGCCGATTCAAAGTCCTACGAACTCCTCTTTTCACCCTCTATCTATCTATGAAAGCCCAAGAGACAAATTCATCAGTTTATAAAAATGATACTCAAATGACTCCAAACTCTCATAAAAAACACTCAAAACATGGGCAAATCGGGCACCAAAATATAACAATTTCACTCCTAATCAACCCCCCCAAACTTACCATGTTGCTTGTCCTCAAGCAACAAAATAATAAGTCAAGTGAAATTGTTAGGAATGAGTCAAAAAATCAAATCATGCAAGCAAATGAACTCGAGCTTCAAAGATCAATCACACGTATACTCACTCACCTTCCTTCATCATACTCATGCAATAACAACAAGAAACACCAAGATCAAACATGGATGTGCACTCAACGATGTGTTTCACTCCCTCACAAGTGTATATCAATAATAAAGGGGCTCTCTCAAACGATCAATCACGCATATCAGCAGCCATAGGCTTGTAAGCACTCTCAACTCCGACCATACTCTAGAAATCAATGCCGAATCAAAAAGGACTTTTCTCAAGGTTGTAATGTAGGCTCTTTGGACAGGTGGGAATCAATATAGGGTAAAGTGACTCACGTGAATGGAGAATAGAAAATCAAACTTTGACACTTCGAGATTAGGAACAGACTACTTCAAACATGTTCAATCAACACCCTTTCAATTCCGTACTCTCAATACTTCAATTTTTTCTTTCTCACTCTTTTCATTTTTTTTTTCAATCACTTCACTTCTTTTTTTCTTTTTTCGCACAAACACATGAGCTCATTTTTTTTTTCTTTTGCTCATTCTCAATTTTTTTTTCTTTTTCCCACATCTCATAACTTCATCACTCCTTCTCATATTCACTCAACAAACAACATTTTCCTTTTTTCAACTCAATTCACTCCTTTCACATTCACATTCACACTTTCCTATTCTCCACTCAAATTGGGACAAAAAGGTTTATGAATTGGAATAGTATTCATATGTGCTAGCAAATAAAATAGGCTTTAGGCTCAAAGGGGCTAACAAGGGATCAAAACCCAAGGGATCAAATAAAATAGGCTTTAGGCTCAAGGGCTTTAGACTTTCCTATTCTCCTCTCCTAAACCCTCTCGTTAAGACTACTAATTGTTATTGAGTGATGCGGTCGTCCTCTCTCTAACACCTTTCGAACGAAATTCAAGAGCGAAGTCTAGATTAATTTTAAGAATTCATTAACCAAGAGAATTAAAACCTAACATCACGAATTATACTAATTACGTACCCACAACCTACTTCTACGAGTTCATCCTACCCTAAGCATGCAAGGGTTTTAGCTAGACATAGATTGAACGTAAACAATAACAATTAAACAAGTGACGAACATGAACATGGTAATTAAAACGAAGAAAAGATCGAACATAAACTAGGGCTTTAAGATATAAAAGAATAAACTGAAATTAATTGGCAAAACGAGGTCTCAACGTATTCAAGAACAAAAGATATTAAGAACGAAACTCAAACGTAAAATCGTAAAGTGAATTCGTAAGCAAAAACCTCAAAACCGTAAAATTAAACTTGCTCGTCTCTTCTCTTCCTTCTCTCTCTAAAAATTCTATGTAAAAGTGATGTAGTGCGTTCGGGGATTCTTCAAAACGTGTTTGGAAAAGGTATTTATAGGTAACGGGTCGAAACGGGATCTCATGGGCCAAAATTCTCGTCGAGCTCGAGTAGAAGTACTCGAGCAATGCAAGCTCGAGTGTCAAATTTGTACAGAACGTGAAAAGTACTCGAGCCCCTTAGCTCGAGTAGTGCTACTCGACCAAGGCTGGCTCGAGTAGTCTACTCGAGTGCCCGCGTACTTGCTACTCGACCGGCTTCTGCTCGAGTAGTCTACTCGAGCACCTGAGTATTGGCTACTCGACCGGCTTCTGCTCGAGTAGTCTACTCGAGCGCCTGAGTAGTGCTTACTCGAGCACCTTCATCTTGAGTACTTCAATGACACTTTTGCTCGCTCGAACTAATACTTCTCGTATTTCTTCCATATCTTCTCATCCGGGTATCCGTTTGAGTCGATTCGAAGTCCTACGAACTCCTCTTTTTGCCCTCTATCCATCTACAAGTATCAAAGACACACATTTGTTAGTTTGTGAAAATAATACTCAGATGACTCTAAATACTTATATGAATTCATCAAAACAAGGGCATTTCGAGCGATGAATCATGACAATTTCACGCCTAATCAACCCCCCCAAACTTACCATGTTGCTTGTCCTCAAACAACGAAATAATAAGTTAAGTGAAATTGTTAGGAATGAGTCAAGGAATCCAATCATGCAAGTACATAAATTCGAGCTTCAAAGATGCATCACAAGTATACTCACTCACCTTCCTTCATCATATTCATGCAACAATAGCAAGAAACACCAAAATCCAACATGGATGTGCACTCAACGATGTGTTTCACTCCCTCACAAGTGTATAACAATGATCAAGGGACTCACTCAAATAATCAATCACACAAATTGGCAGCCATAGGCTTGTAAGTGCTCTTAACTTCGACCGTACTCTAGAAATCAATGCCGAATCAAAAAGGACTTTTCTTAAGGTTGTAATGTAGGCTCTTTGGACAGGTGGGAATCAATATGGTAAAGTGACTCAAGTGAGTGGAGAATAGAAAATCAAACTTCGGTACTTCAAGATTAGGAACAGAATCCTTCAAACATGTTCAATCAACACCCTTTCAATTGCACTTTTCTCAATACTTCAAATTTTTTTTTCTTTCTCACTCTTTCACTTCTTTTTTCAATCACTTCACTTTTTTTTTCTTTTCGCACAAACACATGAGCTCATTTTTTCTTTTGCTCATTCTCAATTTTTTTTCTCTTTTTCCCACATCTCATAACTTCATCACTCCTTCTTCTCATATTCACTCAACAAACAACCTTTTCCTTTTCAACTCAATTCACTCCCTTCACATTCACACTTTCCTATTCTCCACTCAAATTGGGATAAAAAGGCTTAGGAATTGGAATAGTGTTCATATGTGCTAGCAAATAAAATAGGCTTTAGGCTCAAAGGGGCTAACAAGGGATCAATGCCATTGGTAAGGAAAATTTTGGCTAAGTGACTCAATAAAATCAAAGATGGCCTAAGATCCTATTCGGCATATCAAACTAGACACAATCTAGAAGCAAGAGCACACACAAGTTCTAGCATCCTCTAAGGTGATGATTCACTCACAAACGAAGAGATTCATTCATATATTGAAATCTCATAAGGCTCAAATCTCAAGGCTTTCACATCCATGCTAGTCTAGTGCATTCTCACAATCATCACACAAGCACTCAGAAGGAAAACTTGCAAGCATACTAGTTCTTTCTCAAATTAGCTCAAACTCAAACACTCACTCAAAAGAATTTCTAACTCACCCTTACAACTCACTCTACTCATCAAATCATACTCAAAGATAGCAATCAACAAGCATAAGATGATTGATAGGCATGAAATATGCAATAGCGAGTCAACTCAAAATCACCCCAAGGAGTATCTCAACAAACCAATAATCAATCAAACTCAACTCAAAGATAAGGGCGTGCATGCATGTGCAATGTAATAAGAAACAAATAAAAAACTCCACCCCCCCAAACTTCGACCTTGCTAGAGGTCTAAGTTTGGGGTTGTGGGTTACCTCAACCAAATAATTCCGTTTCTCTCAATAGCTTTGCACACTTCCTTGCTTGAGTTGGTCCTTTCAATCTGAATAACTCCATGATACCTTTACTCCTTTAGAGACAAGCCTACAAGCAACTCACTCAAATACGGGGTTAAACATACGACTCACAATAACTCCCTAATAACTAAAAACAAAGCAAATAGTAAAAAAATAAAAATAATGGGTTGCCTCCCATTCAGCGCTATTTTTAAGGTCCTCATGCCGGACCGAGCTCAAAGGAGCTTATGGGACATCATACTCAAAAATACCTCTCTTACTCTCATAAGAGTGGTGTTTGAACTCCTTTCCTTGATGCCCCACCATCATGAGCTCTTTTGCTCTTTTCTCATTCCCAAGTGTTATGGGTCTCAACTCCTTCTTGCCTCTATCTGGAGGAGTCTTACTAAACAGTTTCTTGAGTTTGGACTTCTTCTTCTTAACTCCTTCTTTCCCTTCTAACTGGACCACGTCCACTTTCTTCACCTCTTCATCCTTCAACTTCTTCACTTTATCCCTATCAACATAATCAAGAACATAATGCTCATGGGTTAAATTAACTAGTGAAGGATTAAAGAAATCATGAACATGAGAAAGTTTAGGAGATGTGTCTTCAACACGAGGATCAATTGCATCCATGCAATACAAGCTCCCATCCTCCTTTTGGTGCTTCATGGCTTCATATAGGGAAATCTTCACTTCTTGATCATCAACCTTCAATGTAATCTTCCCATTTGCCACGTCTAGCACCATCCCCGCCGTAGCTAAGAACGGTCTTCCCAATATCAGGGGCACGTGCTCATCTTCCTCCATCTCTAGGACCACAAAATCGGCTGGAAAAATGTGATCTCCAACTCTCACTAGGACGTCTTCAACAACACCTTGAGGTCTCGTGATAGACCGGTCGGCAAGTTGAAGCGTCATCATTGTGGGTTGAAGTTCACCACCTTCCAACTTCTTAAAAAACGATAGGGGCATGAGATTGATGCTCGCCCCGAGGTCGCACAACACTCCCTTCTTGATCCCGTTCCCAATGTTACATAAGATCGTGAAGCTCCCGAGATCCTTCAGCTTTGGTGGAAGCGCCTTGTGCACTAATGCACTCACCTCGTGGTTCAACTGCACCAACTTCGGCTTATCCACTCGCCGTCTCTTCACAATCAAGTCCTTCAGAAACTTTGCATAATGCGGCATCTGTTCCAAAGCATCATAAAAAGGAATATTAATATGCAGTTGTTTAAAAACATCAAGAAATTTTGCAAATTTTTCATCAAGCTTCTTTTTCATGAAGCGCTGTGGATACGGGACGGGTATCACAGATTTGGGTACCCCCCATTCATCTCTTTCTGTTTCTTTCACTTTATCCCTTGCTTCCTTTGCCTTTTTCCACTTAGGAACTCTCTCAATCTCCTCACTTTTCTTGCCCTTCTGGGACTCATCCATATCTTTATGCTTCTCAATCCCTTCACTTCCAATCCCTTTCTCAGCTTGGGGCATCTCAGAGTCAGCAGGCATCTGAGGCCCTTCATAGTTGGTTCCACTTCTAAGCTGGATCGCCTTGCAATGCTCTTTCAGGTTTCCCTCCGGCATTCTATTCACTGACTTTGCAATCTGGCTCATCTGGAACTATAAAGAAGTGAACCTTCGATTGTTCTCTTGTTGAGTTCTAGTCCACTCAACATTCATCTTCTGGAGCTCTTGATCACGTTGATCACCCTTCTTATGCAACTCCTTCACATCGTACTCCAAGGATGACAATCTCTTGCTACCTTCCTCAACCTTCTGAAGGATCGTTCTCAACATCTCTTCGGTTGAGGCACCGCCTTCTCCACCCGGAGGCTTTGAACCCGGATCAACACCTGCAGGAACAGTAACACCAGCTTTTGGGTTAGCATAAGAAAAGTTCTCATTTTTCCTCCATGTGTTTTGAGGAGGCTGCTGGCCTCCTTGAACTCCTTGTGTGTTCCTCCATTGATTTTGAGGCGGCTGTGGGCCTGGAGGTACAAATGGCTGACCATAAGAAGGTCTTCCATACTGATTTCCACCTTGGTAGCCATTCTGATTGTAATATGGACCTCCCATGTAATTGGCTACCTCTTGCTGTCCACTTGGTTGGTCTACTCTCTCATTCTCTACTGCATGCTCTCCACCCAAATTCTTCCCCAACTCGAGGTTGTTTATCTTCTCCATCATGGCCATCAATAGCCTTCTCGTTCCTTCTCCCTCTTCAACCTGATGCACTCTCTGAAAATCTGCATCCATACTCCAAGTACCGGCATTCGTGACAATGTTGTTCACGATCTCTCTACACCTCTCTATGCCTTGATTCAGGAATGCTCCGCCCGCACAGGCGTCTAAATGGTCTTGCCCCGCCTTGTTGGCACCACTATAGAAGAATGCCATAATGTCTCCCTCGTTGTACCCATGCTGCGGGCACTCGATCAACATATTCGAGTATCTCTCCCACGCTTGGCGTAAATCCTCTCCAGACTTCTGGCAAAAGGAAGAGATCTCAATTCTCGCTTTAATCGTTCTCGATGGAGGGTAGAATCGCTCGAGGAACAGACGCTTGAGCTCAGCCGGTAATACCTCCCCGCGGGAGCGTATTATCGTACCACTCCTTGGCTATTCCCGTCAATGAGAATGGGAACAGCCTAAGCCTCTTGACATCTTCAGTCATGCCATTGTAATTGAAAGTAGATGCTATCATGAGAAAACTCCTCAGATGTGTATGTGGATTCTCCTTCCCGATCAACCCCTTGAACTGATTCTCGGTAAGCAACTTTAAAATCCCCGGGGATATCGAGAAGTTGTTCGCCTCAACTGGAGGTAAAGCCACTCCATCATAGTACCTTTGTGGCTGCGCTGCAAACCTCCCTCGAATAGCCCTATTGTGATCTATGTTCTGAGGAACGTGTTGAGGATTAGCAGCAGGTACTGGTACTTGTTGGGGTGGTGGTGGGTAAACAGGTGGTTGATTATAGACTGGGGGTGGAGGATACGGGTATGGTGGGTAAGGATAAGGTGGGTATGGGTAATGTTGGTATACTGGGTTGTTGAAAGGGTTATTTGGGTTTTGTGGCTAAGCAGGGTTTTGGTTCTGGCTTTGGGGTTATGTTTTTGCAGAGTTGATTGAGTTTTGCGGGTTTGGGAGTTGGTTCTGAGTTTCCCCTATGGGTTTTTGCTGGTTACTGCTCTCAACTCCAACCGCCTGCTCCACTAAAACAGTATACTCTACAACTATTTTGTCTAAGTCCCCATCTCCATCCAGATTCATGTTGTCTTTATCTCCAGCAGTAGTCATTCTTCTCAAGAAAGCTCGGTTCCTTCTGGCTATCATCTCAGGGTCTGACAGAATTCTTTCTTCGCCCGTATCTCCTTGCGAGCGTGTTTTCATATACCTGACACACTAGCAGAAGGATCAAAACGCAACTGCCGAATATGTACGAAATAATAAAAAAAAACAGAAAAGAAAAAATCACTCACTACTAACTACTAAGCTATCTACAAGTCCTATTCAAAAAGCATACAACGCCATCCCCGGCAACGGCGCCATTGACTTGAAGCGATTTTACTAACTTCTACTAGTCGCTCACCCGCAAGCGAACGGGTTCACTATAGTATTAGCAAGTATAACAACCAAGTATATCGAACCCAAGGGACAGTGTATATGCGAATAGATCCCTGAAGATCTACGCGTCGTAATTAATATGAGTGTATTGTTTTTGGATTTTTGGAAAGATAAATTAAACTAAACTAAATTATCCTACGAATGCAAAAGGCAAATTAAACTAAATAACAAAAGGTATGGTTTCAAATATGAGATGATGATGCTTAAGATAGGAATCCCTACGTATACTAACGGAGCGGGTACATAATCAAAATAACTGTGACACACAAGAATTAACCTAAGTCTAAGAATGCAAGGTGAAAACTCAAGATTCTAAACCCTAATACTTTACCCTAACACTCGACCTCACGAATCTACTAACAAGTTACTAGATTGTGCTTAATTAATGAGACCCTAATTTAACTAAGGTGATGCGGTCGTCCTCCTTCGCTAAACCGGTATATGAATTAACCTTTCCTAAACTCTTTCGTTAAGTCTACTCGTTGTTAAAGAATGATACGGTCGTCCTCTCTCTAACACCTTTCGAACGAAATTCAAGAGCGAAGTCTAGATTAATTTTAAGAATTCATTAACCAAGAGAATTAAAACCTAACGTCACAAGTTACTCTAATTACGTACCCACAACCTACTTCTACGAGTTCATCCTACCCTAAGCATGCAAGGGTTTTAGCTAGACATAGATTGAACGTAAACAATAACAATTAAACAAGTGACGAACATGAACATGGTAATTAAAACGAAGAAAAGATCGAACATAAACTAGGGCTTTAAGATATAAAAGAATAAACTGAAATTAATTGGCAAAACGAGGTCTCAACGTATTCAAGAACAAAAGACATTAAGAACGAAACTCAAACGTGAAATCGTAAAGTGAATTCGTAAGCAAAAATCTCAAAACCGTAAAATTAAACTTGCTCGTCTCTTCTCTTCCTTCTCTCTCTAAAAATTCTATGTAAAAGTGATGTAGTGCGTTCGGGGATTCTTCAAAACGTGTTTGGAAAAGGTATTTATAGGTAACGGGTCGAAACAGGATCTCATGGGCCAAAATTCTCGTCGAGCTCGAGTAGAAGTACTCGAGCAATGTAAGCTCGAGTGTCAAATTTGTACAGAACGTGAAAAGTACTCGAGCCCCTTAGCTCGAGTAGTGCTACTCGACCAAGGCTGGCTCGAGTAGTCTACTCGAGTGCTCGCGTACTTGCTACTCGACCGGCTTCTGCTCGAGTAGTCTACTCGAGCGCCTGAGTATTGGCTACTCGACCGGCTTCTGCTCGAGTAGTTTACTCGAGCGCCTGAGTAGTGCTTACTCGAGCACCTTCATCTTGAGTACTTCAATGACACTTTTGCTCGCTCGAACTAATACTTCTCGTATTTCTTCCATATCTTCTCATCCGGGTATCCGTTTGAGTCGATTCGAAGTCCTACGAACTCCTCTTTTTGCCCTCTATCCATCTACAAGCATCAAAGATACACATTTGTTAGTTTGTGAAAATAATACTCAGATGACTCTAAATACTTATATGAATTCATCAAAACAAGGGCATTTCGAGCGACGAATCATGACAATTTCACGCCTAATCAATGGTGTATATTATGTAAAATTAGTTATTAAAATAAATAACTAGATACATGAATTTTACATATAAGCGTATATACGTGTATGATATCCATATGAGTGTGATATCCAACATATTTGTATAACTCTTTAGAGGAATTATAATAATGTCAATATAATAGGTAGATAATATTAATAAAATAGAACAAAAAAAGTTGATTCAACATTAGTAAATAGGCGTCTAAATAGGTTAGCATGCCCTATACTTTTGTACCATTTCCTAAAACTCTTACAGGAGAATCGAGTGAAACTGAAATAGAAAGTAAAAAAAAAAAAGGGGAAAGTGGTCTAATTAGACGTGAAATTGAGATGTTTTGATGCTCATTTAGTCCACATATTGAGTGTTTTTGGTGTGTTTTTAGAGTTAATTGAGTACAATTTGCATAAACTTATTTTTGGTGTACATATTAGGAAAGAGGACAAAACACGGAGTTCTTATGACTTTGAATCGACTCAAACGGACTCCCTGTTAGTGTTAGTATCCTAGAGACAACCCTTTGCAGGGACATAATACTAAGATGATATTCAGTTTATGGTTTTGTTGTTTACCTAAAAAATATACTGGGAGTTTATGTCTATTTAAGTGAGTCTAGGTAAACACATAAAAAAGAAATGGGGATTGAGATCTCCATTAATGCAAGTAATAAATGAAGTTGGAGTATGAAGATATGAATGCAAGAACACCAAGAATTGTCAGGGGTTTTTACTCCATGGACTTGAATGCTAGTGTAGTTTTTTGTATTGATGAATAGTTGTTCTTTTTGTACATGAGTGGATCTTTTTATAGGTTTCATATACAGGGGTATTTAGGTCATTTCTAACCTCTACGGGGGACAGCCGCATTAAATGGTTGCAGGCCCTGGATGCGCGCGGGTGCCCGTTTGTACCCGTGCTCAGGGGCCCGACCACTGAGACGTCGCCACTGTTGGTGTATACTGTAAAGTAAACTTTTGTTGGGCTTTTATGGATATATTCGATTTCTTTATTATCTGAAATAAATGGTTTTTCACATTATTGCAATCTTATTAATTGCTTGTATTGCTTGTATGTCTGTTTATCTTATATTGTAGATAATGTGGTGGGTTTGTAGTCACACAGAAGATCACATTGTCAGTTCCTTATAAGATATAAACCATATTAACAACTGAGATAGTTCTGGACATAACTATTGGTATAAGTTGTAGTATGAACTTGTTAGTGGCTTGTCTTGGCCATTAGTTCATACTAGTACGCTATGTCGTATTGAATGTATCACAGTTAAGACATGTTCTTCTATTCTGACTGTTATGAAGAACTAAAGGTCTTGGTGACTCTTGTAATTCTTAACCCTAATTGTGATATCTAGATTTTTGGAGCGCTTGTTCACTACTTTGATTTACTATGGGTGAAAATCTTGTTAGATTCAACGCATTGTGTATTTTGGGTAGTGACATCGTTTGCACGATGTCTATTTATTGGCATTAGGGCACCATATCCTGGTGATCCAGGTTGATGACGTCCCCTTGAGGAAACTCATAAAGGATTATCGTATTAAACCCTGCAAGTGGATTTAATCCGTACGACAACAAGGTTGAGTGGTACTACTCAAGGAATAATAGATGTTAATTAATTAAAGCTGTCAGAAGCTTTAATAATTAATGGACGTGCGATATCTTTAACATGGGGAATTATGAAGTCTAATAGAAGCCCTGATTCGGTTCGGGATAGGACGAGAGTGCAACATTAATTCTCTAGTGGAATGAATTAATGTTCACGGGCCAAATAAATGTTTTGGGCTGAACATAAGAGTATTTGGGTCTGTGAGGAGCCCAAACCCTATACCTTCTAACAGATCCCTAGTCTGGCCCATGAAACCTAAAATGAGTATATATAAAAGGACCTTAATTTCGTCCAAACCCTAAGAGACTCATATTGCAACAGCCGAAATTAGTGATTAGGGTTTGAGGAGACGAAATTGGGAGGCATTTTTTCTCCACGTTCGCTAGTTCACTGTCCACCCAGTGTTCGAACGAGGTTGGGAGACAGACTAGAAGATCTCTAGTGGAATCAACGTCTCGGTCTTCAAGGGTAACGAATCTAAACTAATCTTTTAGATGCATGTTTAGGTTTTTAATTGTTTATACACATTTGGTATCCCAACAACGATCTTGGGGACGGACCGTCTTCACCAGTGTGTTCCATCAGCCACGTGTCCCAAAAGGACGATTCTCTGAGTTATTTCTTCATTTGGTGGGAATATTCTCTCTGTCGCATCGTACGGAGGTGGCTCCTTGCCATATTTGGGATGATTCTGTTGGATTCTATCACATGCTCAAGGGGTCTTCTAACGGGAGAATATTTTATTGAGTCCGGAGGTCGGTGCATTGCCGATCTTGGTGATCGATCAGCCGTTTGGAGTTTGGTCATCAGGAGTATTATCTCCAGGCTCGATAGCCAAGCTTTCCGACCTGATCGTGGTTGTCTCGCCTCTGACCTCCTGCCTCTCGAGGGGGTCGGAGGCCGTGGTGCTCGGACGTGGTCGGTCTAGTTCTCGAGATCATAGCCATCAGAATTGATTGCCAGGAGACCGGTAGATAAAGAGGTTGGGGGGTCATTCTAAATGATCCTTGAGCTAGAGTCGGAGCCGTTTCAATTGAACAATTGCCCCCCAGTTTAGCCCTCACGGAAAGTGAGGGGTGAATTGGTCATTCGGGCTCCTGGCGGTCGGGCTTGACTTCCGCTTGATCTGTGAGGTCGGAGGTCGGTACAGTTTTCACCCTTTACTGGCATTGGAAAGACGTATGCGGGGTAGCGTACCTAAAAAGGTGCGCATGACGTCACGCAATGCCTGGAATTCCGTGCACCTAATTAATCTTGCGCAGTCATTTTGCGTGAGGGTCCCGTCGCTTCGTCTTCTTGCTTCTAGGCCCCTAGGCCTAGTAACTTTAATTGCAAATCTGCTCCATTCTCATTCTATAAATAGTTGGCATTTCATTTATTTTGGATTTTTCGTTTTCGTGCCTATTGAGAGCTCTTTGCAAGTTTGGAATATTCAGGCAGCTTTCACGGTGAGGTTTGCGACGGCATTGCAGGTTTTACTGCGACAGTGCGACGTTGAATTCCGAAGGGTAAGTGAGATTCACTTGAACTTCGTATTTTTCTTTTAATTTTTCAAAAATGGTTTGGCGGTGGACTGGTCCTCCTCCGGGCCAAAGGGGCGGCACCGCTTCAGGCGGTGGCGGTATTGGGCATCGCCTCTTTGGAGCTGGAGACGAATCGAGCAGTGGTGGTTCTCCTCCGCCACGCGTGACGGCGGGGAGTTTCTGGGTGACGGACAACGATGGATTAGATTCCATTTTTGGAGTTTCCGGGCACTCTCTCCTTGGAATGCCATTGGGCGGGAATCACGGTGGAGAGGCATGTTCCTCCTCTCAACCGGTCGGGACTAGCCCGTCCACCTTTGGAACAGTTTGGGTTGGACCGCCCGGTGGTGTACGGGAACCTCTTGACAACCTTATAGAAGGGGATGAGGATGAATGCCAGCCACCGAGGATGTTTTAGATACTAATCGGCTCTTAAAAAACCTGGCGGCCGAGCGGGTTCAAGAGTAGCTATCCTCGGCGGAGTTTCGGGAAAGGTCAATTCCGGCTTAAGAGAGTTAAGAGGTCATCAGAGGGGGGTCAACTGAGAGGCCTGAAGTGGAGGAGATCGCGGGGTCGGAGGATATTGAAGCTTCTCCGAAACAACGTGAACCGGTGAGGGCCAAAAGGGTGACCTCGGGGCCCAGGACAGCCAGGAATACAAGGATCAAGTGAAGAAAGCTTTTCGACTCTGGAAAGAGTTTGTGGAGAGCTAGGATGGGTTCGAGGCCTTAGAATTCGACTTCGATGCCTATCACGATCGTCACACCCATATTCCTACTCCCCAGGATCCAGCCACGGTGAGGCCGACAGATTTAAAGGAGTCAGAAAAGTGGACGTGTGGTTCAGTCCGGAGCGTTATCAGCCAAGAGTTTTTGGATCAAGGCCGGGTCGATTGGGATATTCCGTTTGATGTGCAGCTCTATGCTCCGACGGCTAACGAGAGGACGGATCAACCTCTACGTGGCATGGTCGCCGTCACTCTTGATATGATGGAGGTCGGGCTCTGGTTCCCCTTGCATCCGACCGTTACCTATCTGCTGAATTTTTGGGACCAGGCTTCGATCCAATTGCTTCCCAATGCATGGATGATCGTCCTGGGGATTATGACCCTTTTCGGCCTAATTACCTTATTCGGCTTCCGACCCCTGGGGAAATGGCCTTTATGCTCAGGCCCATGAGCGACAAGACCCGGGATGGAGAAGTTTTCATCCAGACGAAAGGTCCCAAGTTCGTAAGGCTCAAAATCTTCGAGACCGGTGGTTCTTCATGGCCGGAGCCTGGCAGACCGGGTATCCAGATGGAGAGCAAATAGATATCCCCACCAACCCCCGACCCAAGCATGAGAGTAAGGCTATTAAAACTTGAACTTAAGGCGTGTTGTACTGATCTAATTCATTGTCCTTCCATGCAGGTTACCTGGCTCCTACCGAAGGAGAGCTTAACTTTGATTTTGTGGTCGTTCGCGAGCGGATCCTACAGCTGCCAGAGAACAAGAGGAACCAGGCGCTCCTCCAGACCCGGCAGGCAAGGTTGAGGGGTCTGATCTTCTGTTACCCTAGTCATTTGAGACATCCGGGTACGTGCTGAAAACTAATTGTTAGGATATTTTTGTCCTAAGAATTTTCTTGTTTGATTTTGATAATGTCAAAACATATATGTGTATTGTGAAAACTAACATTTCAGGTACTAAGAGAAATGAAGAGTTTAAAAGTTGATAGTCTACATCTGGAAACATTAGATAAAGACCCTACAGCTATTATCAAGACAAGTCTACATCTGCAAAGTTGAAGACAAGTCCACAGCCGAAGAGTCTACATCTGCAGAGTTAAAGACTACAAGCTGTAAACTTGAGACTAGAATGACTAATTAAGAGTAGTACAATTTGTACACTAACTCACCTAGTTTGAAATGTCCCAGTGTTTATCAGAGCTAATTAATAGCCAGTAGAAATGAGTGTCTCAGTGATTAAAAGCTCTTTGAGCAGTCATCACTAAAAGACAACTTGTACTACTTTGAGGACAGAGTTACATGACAAGAAGCTTTTATTAGCTGAAGTCAAAGCTGGAGGAGAAAATATTTCAAAATTTTGAATCCCTCCAACGGCTAGAGGACCCCTCAAGACTCCTATAAATAGGAGAGGAGACCTCAGAGGACGGACAACAACAACCCCAAGCTCTCAAGCAAACCTACACAAAGTCTAAAATTCTTCAAGAATTAGAAGTTTTAGGACTTATAGGCTAGGAATTTGTGTTGTATCTTTCGTTGTTGTTCCCTCACTATACTTTTACATTTGTATTCCACTTAGTGTGGATATCATTCTTAGTGAGTGTGTTGTTCTAAGTGAGATTGAGAGTAGTTCTGAGTGAGTTTTGTGTTTCATCCTAGATTAGAGTATTCTGAGTGCAGATCCTAAGTCTTAGGGGGAATAACTTTGTGTCTAAGTGAATATTCTTAGTGAATTTGGCACCTTCGTGGTGTAATAGTGGACGTAGGAGGATTACAACACCTTTGATCCACTATAAACTCTCTCTACTACCTTATATTTAAATTCCTGCATCTCCATACTTATTTATTTATTGCTTAGTGCATCATTCATATCTTTCATAATCTGGTTGTTTGATTTTTTACTTCACACACTTTACTTATTTCTGCTGCACAAAGTGTTAAAATACTCAAAAGTATTACAACACTAACTTTGATAAGTGTTTGAAACTTACAGACTTTGTTTTTTAACAAGTCTGCAGCTACAAACTTTAGTTTTCCAACTCTACAGCTGCAGAGTTTAAACTGTATAGTTTAAAAGTTTTTAAAATCCGTTTTTAAGAATCAAGGTCTATTCACCCCACCTCTAGACCTTGATATACCTTTTGGGACCAACAAGTGGTATCAGAGCAGCTGGCTTGCCACTGCTTTGACCAAGTTTTCAAAAGCTTTTAAGCCAGATCCAAAAGTATTTTTGAAAAAACACATCTACATTTCTCTATGGCTCCTAAAATAATGAAATCTAAAGTGCCTATGTTTTCCACATATGAATATGATGATTGGAAGATACGAATGCAATCTCACTTATCTGCTATGAATGATGAAATGTGGTCCATAATTGAGGATGATCCAATTGTGATAGAAAAGACCAACACTATAGGAGATCAGACTGGTCTAGCCCAAATCATTCCAAAGCCCAAGAAGGAGTGGACAGATGAAGACAAGAGGAGAGCAAACCTCGACAATGTTGCAAGAAATACTATTTATCATTCTCTAGATAAAATTGTGTTCAGCAAGATAAAAAGTTGCAAAACTGCTAAAGAGATATGGGAGAAACTTGAGATGATCTGTGAAGGGACTGATCAAATTAAAGAGAACAAGCTCATGATAGTTGTCCAAAAATTTGAGAACTTCAAGATGAAATCTGGAGAAACTCTTGAGAAGTTTGATTCAAGATTCATTGAGATACTCAATGAGCTTGAACTACTTGGAAAAGAGTACTCACAAAGAAAAAAGAACATGAAAGTTCTAAGAGCCCTACCATCTGAATGGGATATGAAAGTTGTTGCTATGAGAGAATCTAAGGATTTATCCAAAGTATCTACATTTGAATTATTTTCTGACCTCAAAGCCTTTGAATTTGATATTGACAGGAGGAAAGACAAGGACTCAACTAGCTCAAAAGTTACAGCTCTTGTAGCTGTAGAGTCTAATCCAACTGCAGAATCAGACTCAGAAAGTGATGAGATGACTCTTCTAATTAAGCAATTCAAGAAATTTGCCAAGAGAGCCAACTGGAAGAAGAATTCACCTAAACAAGAAGGTAAGTCAAGTAAACTAACTGCTAACTCCAACTATCTTTGTTATAATTGCAGGAAATCTGGACATTTCATCAAAGACTGCCCGTATCCTGAAGCAAAGAAGTATACCGAAGAGGAGAAAGCTGCAAGACTGGAAAAGAAGAAAACGTTGGATAAAGAAAGAATAAGGGCACTACTATCCGAGTTTGGAAAGACTCAGGAAGAAAGTCCGTCTTCTCCTTCTCACCCAACTCTAGAGTGTGAATCCACATATTCTGAGGATAATGAAGCACTAATTTGTCTTATGCCAAAGGATGAAGAGGTACAATCCTCATCCACTTCTTTAACTGAAAAGGATACTTCCAGTGATATGATTCACTTGCTCCAAAGAGATTTTGAAGGATTGCTTCACATAAGAAGTGACTATGATGAACTCTTAATAGAAAATCAGAAGCTAAAGCAAAGAATTGAGGAATTGCTTGTTGAAACTTGTGAAAGCAAACACAAGCTATCCTCAATGAATGACTTGCAAGAAGAATTTGATTATCTAAAGATGAGTCATGAAGAACTTTTTGAAGAAACTACCTGCAGAATTGCTGACTGCATAGATGTCAAGAATGAAGTTGCAAAGAAAGACAACATTATTCAAAATGTTGAGGCTGAGAGAGATTATTTCATAAAAAGATTGGAATGCTATGGTAAATCTTCTAGAAAGTTAAAAACAATGCTTTTACAACGAAGACCCTCTGGAGATATGACAGGCATTGGCTACAATCCATGTGATTGGATGGAATATCTTGAAAAATCTGTTCCTACCTTTGTAAAACAACAACAAGAGTTCAAGAGAGAAAACATTCTACTACAAGAACTTGAGGAACCAACTATCCAAAGATTAGTAAAAAATCTATCTAATGAGAAACAAAAGAAGATTATTGACATTATCTATGGAAAATTTGAAAATGAACAACATTTGGAAGAGAAGATCAATCTGTACACAGAGAAGATCAAATCAATCTTTAAAGAAGAATCTTCGAGTCAAACTTTACAGACAACAACTGTGCAGCCGGAAGCAGCTGTAAACTTCAAAAGAAAAGAAAAGTTTAACAAATTCTGGAATGGGAAGAAGTCCACAGATGACAAGAAAGTTGCTCAGGAAGTTCCATACAAGAAAAGTAAAAGACCAACTATTGTAAAACCAACTTGGGTGGTTAAGAATGTCACTGGAGGAGATCCAAATCTCTAGATACCTAGAAACTAATCTTTCACTTATTGCAAGGACATTTAACAACCACTCCAAAGGAGATATGGTACATTGATAGTGGTTGTGCAAGACATATAGCAGGTAATAAAGAAGCACTTTCCAACCTTAGAGAACTAAATGGACCTAGAGTAGTTTTTGATGATAATGCCAATGGAACTGCCAAAGGTTCAGGTTCAATAAGGAGAGGAAATGTTCAGATCAATGATGTATATCTTGTGGATGGACTAAAGCATAACTTATTAAGTATGAGTCAATTTTGTGACAAAGGATACATTGTAGACTTTACACCAAACTCATGTATAAGATCCATATGAGTCATCAAAGATGCTGAAACCAAACAAGTCAAACTTTGTGGTACTAGGAAAGGAAATGTGTATATAGTCGAATGGAGCTCAGCTGAAGAGAATGTTTGCTTTATTTTCAACAACTCTACAGATACAAGCTGGCTTTGGCATAAAAGACTGAATCACATAAATTTCAAAACCATGAATGATCTTGTGAAGAATCAACTTGTAAGAGGCCTACCAGAGACAAAATTTAAGAAAGATCATCTTTGTGATGCATGCCAAAAGGGTAAGCAAACAAAGAAGACTTTTAAGAATAAGATCTTTGATGACTCAAACAAGGTACTAGAACTGCTTCATATGGATCTCTTTAGACCCATAGAACCAGTTAGCATTAGTGGGAAAAAGTATACTCTAGTAGTTGTAGATGATTACTCAAGATTCACTTGGACTGTGTTCCTAAGGAAAAAGAGTGAAACTCTACAGAGACTACCTGAACTCATGAGAAAAATTCAAAATGAGAAAGGTTTGAAGATTGTAAAAAACAGATCTGATAGAGGAACTTAATTTACAAACCAAGTTATTGAGGAGTTTTGTTCTCTCCATAGAATTCATCATGAATACTCTGCAGCCAGGACACCTCAACAAAATGGTGTGGCTGAAAGAAAGAATAGAACTCTGAAAGAAGCTGTTAGAACCATGTTAGTGGAAGCTCATTTACCTAAAAGGTTTTTGGCTGAAGCTACCAATACTGCTTGTTACACACAAAACATGTGCTTAATTAACAAGATACATTCAAAGACACCTTATGAATTATGGAAAGGATTTAGTCATAATATATCTTATTTTCATATCTTCGGATGCAAATGCTACATTTTGAATAATGGGAAAGATTATCTAAAGACATTTGACCCTAAAGCTGATGAAGGATTCTTGCTTGGATATTCAATAGTAAGCAAAGCATTTAGAGTATTTAATAAGAGGACTATGCTTGTGGAAGAGTCTACACACGTTGTGTTTGATGAACCACATATTGCAGACAGAGAAAATCAAAAGATCATTAAAGATCTGCAGAAAGGAGAAAACTCTACAAATAGAATTCTACAGCCATATGTAACAGTTGAAATTCCAGTAGGAGTAACTGAACAAGGCAATAGAGAATCTTCTAAAGAGTTGCCAAGGACTGAAGAACACTTGAATGAAACATGTCAAGAAAATCAAGGTAGCATTCCTTCAGTAGAAGAGTTGACTGAAGAAGTAAATGAATCTACAGTTGAACAGAATATTATCCATGATCCTCTAAATATGAAATGACTTAAAAACCATCCCCCTGAACAAGTTATTGGAGAAGTTACTGATAAAGTAAAGACTAGAAGACAACAACATGAAGCTATGTTTGCAAGCTTTCTATCACAGATAGAACCTTCAAATATAGAAGAAGCTCTTATGGATGTCAACTGGATACTTGCCATGCAAGAAGAACTGAATGGATTTGAAAGAAATCAAGTTTGGGAATTAGTTCCCAGACCAAGGCTCCAAAAAGTTATTGGTAGTAGATGGGTATTTATTGGGACATTGTCAGTTTTGATTAAGATCCCAAAGCCCCTAAAAAGATGATTGGCCTTAGATTGTGTAACGTCCCAAAACTAAGTGAATTTTTTTTTTTGAAAAACTAGCATTACGAGGGAAAATCACCATCCTTAAAATCTTTTTCGTAAGTGTATATGTATACACACACACACACACACACACATATATATATATATATATATATATCCTTTATAAAGTGAAAATGAGAAGAACTAATTAACCAAATAAAGTAATATGAAACATAAGACCATGGGTGATCATCACCAAAACCATAAGTCGTCCAAATGAGTAGTAGCGGAAAGAAAATAAAACACGAGGTTCATGAAGTTCGTCCCATAACAAAACAAAACAAAATAATGTTTAACTAGAACTCTAGTTCCATTTCACAACTCATTAAAATAGAGGTACTGCACTTTCGAGACTTGGGCTCACATCCACCTTCAATCCTCATTCGCATCCCTACCTGAAAAATGAGGGGTGAGTGTTTGAAAAACACTCAGTGGGTTCACTCGATTACCCACTCAAAAATCATATAAATTATTGAAGTAAAGGTCAAGTACGTGAGTCATCTTATACCATAACTAAAGACAATTAGAGACATACTACATAACACATCACGGCATCAAGTTCACATAAAGTTAACTTAAAATGTGTTATTCAAGTCTCAACAATTATAGAGCATAGTCAACATAATGTGTTCACATATATAGTATATACTTAATATGTAATACACATAAGAGCACATCAATCTTGTTGGGGCACGCTTTACCCCGCTCGAGCATCTTGTTCGGGAGCTACCCGAATGTGATCTTTCGATCAAATCTTGTACGGTTTTACCCGTGATCTTATCATAGCTATTGCGGTATTATCCGCATACCATACACATTGTACGGTCTCAACCGTGTATCATATATCATGTCCTTGGAGCATGCATTTATATAGACAATCATGTATCTATAAAGCATACATCTTCACATTCGATCATGCATACATTTAACACTTGCACAACCATGAAGCATATATTTCACATTTCAAAACATCATATACGACAATTCACATATGACATTTAAAACAATAAATTATATGATAGGAAAGTAGACAATGAAAGATCCACTAAGAGTTACCCCACCTAGAAGTTTGCACGGGTTAAGCCGTATCGTCTCCTCCTAGTTCCAAAACACTTTCTACTTCTCGATTCCCAATTCCTACCACAAAAATTCTTTGTCTTAGTATTCACTATATGACTGATAACAATAATGTAATTGACGTGTGTGAGTGAGACGATGAACTAGAAATTGTGAAAGTATGAGTCAAAATATAAAAAGAATGAATTTACACTAAAATACTATACATTTGCTCAAGTTTTGGGGATGCCTACAAGTTTATACAAACTGGTATATTACAATTTTTATAGAAAAACAGTAGCTCACGAATTTTTTGATAAAACACCACTGATTTCGTCTAAAACGGATAAAAAACTAACTTTCTAGGTACATTAGAAGTTCTAAGGAAAATAAGATAAAATAAAACTATTACTTTCACCTCTCCTCTTCCACAACCACCACCACCAGAAACTTAGATAATACCAACAGCTATCATAGGTGACGACAATGTGGTGGATGTGAACAGAAAATGGGAGAGAGAAAAATTGAAGTGACGTGAGAGAAGATAAATCTAATAACTCATTTTTCGAAACATTGACCATGCATAACTGGAGTTATATAACTCAGATTTGAAAAAGAGAAGATGTTATGGAAAGCTTTCGATTCTAGCTTTCCAACAAGACTAAAATCAAAAGATTTAGATAAACGAGCAAAGAGTTATGAGCTGTAGAATATGGTCTGCCTAAATAACATCCCTCCAACTTCGATCTAGCATAACTAGAGTTCTACAGCTTCAAGTTGCAAAAGAAAAGATGTTTTGGAAATATTATAACAAAATCTTTCAAATGAATCTAAAATAAAAAGATTTGAACCAACAAAAATAGAGTTATGGTATTTAGAAGTTGGTCCGCCTACAATAGCATCCCCCCAACTTTGACCGGCGATAACCGGAGATCTAGAACTCCGATTGAGAAACGGGAAGATGTTCCAGAAATAATACGACTATATGTGAGCTAGCTTATCCATATTGTAAGTCATCTTGATTGGTAGGAAGTGAGCCGACTTAGTCAAACGATCGACAATAACCCAGATTACATGGTTGCCCCGGGTCGACCTCGACAATCCGACAATGAAATCCATTGCAATGTGTTCCCACTTCCACTCTGGGATTTTGAGTGGTTGTAGGAGACCGCTTGGTCGTTGATGTTCGGCCTTGACTTGCTGACATGTTAAACATCTTTGAACCAAGAATGCTATATTCCCCTTCATGTTCCTCCACCAAAACATCTTCTTTAAGTCTCAATACATCTTTGTAGTTCCAGGATGGACTGTGTATGGAGTATTGTGCGCTTCTTCTATGATCTCTCTACGAATATTCTCATCCTTCGGAACACAGATTCTCCTTTCATATAATAGCGCCCCATCAATATCTATGTTAAAAATCTTTGTGGCACCACTGATGACCTTATCCCTCATCTTCTCCAAAAATGCATCTCTACTTTGAGACTCAATGATTCTTTCTCGTAATGTAGGCTTCGTTACCAAGGCTGCTATGATGGTGTTGGTATTTGCAGGTGGTATTATGACTTCCAACTCCATCTTGATATATTCTGCTGACAGCTGCTCTTGAGGGGTCAATAAGCAGGCTACACTTCCTCTACCCTTACGACTCAGAGCGTCAGCTACTACGTTAGCTTTTCCAGGGTGATACACGATAGCATAATTGTAATCCTTTACCAATTCCAGCCATCTTCTCTGTCTCATGTTTAGTTCTTTTTGCTCGAAAAGGTATTCAAGGCTGTTATGATCAGTGTAGATCTCGCATCTTCCACCGTAAAGACAATGCCGCCATATTTTCAATTCATGAACAACTGCAGCAAGTTCCAAATCATGTGTTGGGTAGTTTTTCTCATGATTCTTTAATTGTCTTGAGGCATACGCTATCACCCTTCCGTGTTGCATCAAAATGCAACCGAGACCAAGCTTAGAAGCATCACTATAAATAACGAATCCTTCACTACCATCAGGTATGGATAGGACGGGCGCTGACACCAACCTTCTTTTGAGTTCTTGAAAACTATTCTCACATTTTTCCGTCCACTGAAAACTCACTCCCTTTTGGGTGAGACGAGTCAATGGTACTGCAATTTTTGCAAAATTCTCGATGAACCTTCTGTAGTACCCAGCTAAGCCAAGAAAACTACGAACTTCGCTTACATTAATTGGTGTTTTCCAATTACTAATTGCCTCCACCTTGGCAGGATCTACTTCAATGCCTCTAGCTGATACGATATGACCGAGAAATATTACTTTGTCCAACCAAAATTCACACTTCTTGAACTTGGCAAAAAAGTCTCTCCTTTCGAAGAGTCTCTAAAGTGATCCTTAGATGTTCCTCATGTTGATTCCTATCGCGAGAGTAAACCAGTATGTCATCAATGAAAACTATCACAAACTTATCAAGGAAGGGATGGAAAACCCGATTCATGAGATCCATAAATACCGCGGGTGCATTACTAAGCCCGAAGGGCATTACTACGAATTCGTAGTGCCCGTAACGCGTCCTAAAAGCGGTTTTAGGTATATCTTCTTCCTTAATTTTCACTTGGTGGTAACCTGATCGCAAATCAATTTTTGAAAACACACTTGATCCTCTAAGCTGGTCAAATAGATCATCAATCCGTGGGAGCGGGTACTTATTCTTTATGGTGAGTTTGTTCAACTCGCGGTAGTCAATGCACATTCGAAATGTGCCATCCTTCTTCTTAACGAACAATACTGGAGCTCCCCATGGAGATACACTAGGACGCACAAATCCTTTATCAAGAAGCTCTTGTAATTGAACCTTTAACTCCTGAAGTTCCTTGGGTGCCATACGGTAGGGTGTCTTTGATACTGGTGCAGCTCCAGGGAGAAGGTCTATCGTAAAATCCACTTGACGGTTCGGAGGTAAACCTGGCAAGTCTTCAGGAAAAATATCCTTGTATTCTCTCACTATCGGCACCTCCTCCAAGGATGTCTCAGATGGTTTGGTGCTCGTCATATGCACTAGGTAAGCTTCTACGCCTTGCCTTCTTATCAATTTGGCTGCCTTCATGGCCGAAATAACTTGAGGCATAGCCACGGCCTTCACCCCAAAGAATGTGAACTCTTCTTTTTCCGGTATCCGAAAAGATATTTCTTTCTCGTGACACTTGATTGTAGCGTGGTTGGTTTGGAGCCAGTCCATGCCCAAAATCACGTCAAAATCTTTCATTTCAATAACGTGTAGGTCAGCCCATAAGACTTTATCTCCAAAGTCAGTTTCAACATTCTTGCATAGTTTATCAGTTACGATAACCCTATCAGAAGGTATACTAACTTCTAAACTAGCATCTATAACACTGAGGTTCTTGTTCCTTAGAAGTTCATACAACTTAGCAGATATAAAAGAGTGTGAGGCACCGGTATCAAAAAGAGTAAAAGCAGGTATACTTAAAATGGGTAACATGCCTGCCATGGTTCCATGTCTCTTAACTGCTTCTCCCCTTGTCATTGCAAATGTTCGGGCCTTTCCAACATTGGGCTTCCTCGGATTTTCTTTTCCTTTACCAGCATCAAAGTCTTTTGCTTGAGGGCAATCATGGGCATTATGACCTGGCATCTTACATCGGTAACAAATTCCAGTCCCAAATAGACACTCACCCTTGTGATGCCTCCCACACTTAGGACAAATGTGAGTGTCCTTAGCAGCATTGGGCACATGCTTCCCTTCAAACTTAGCTTGTTTGGTTTTTGTTTGTGGCTGTTTCCCCCACCCCTTCCTACTAGAAGCTTCAGTAGGTTTCTTAATGGTGTTGTCCAACTTCAGTCTAGAAGCAATCTCATGAGCTCGCTCAACTACTTCACCATATGTTATAGCTCCTTGTCCGGCAAGTATACAACCAATTTTCGGCCTTAAACCTCTCTCAAAATGACGAGCTTTCTTTTCCTCGGAGTCCACCATGTGGGTAGCGTAGCGTGATAGCTGAGTAAATTGGCGCTCGTACTCCATCACAATCATAGTCCCTTGCTTTAGGTACATGAACTCTGTCTCCTTCTTTTCACGATAGGAACACGGTAAATAGTTTTGCATAACCGCCTCCTTGAACTCATTCCAAGCCATGGCTTCTATCTGGGCTGGAGTTCTAGTCCTGCGGTAGGATTCCCACCAAAAATAGCATCTTCCGTCAGTTGGAAAATACCACACGAGACTTTTTGTGCATCCGTGCAATTCATGTGGGTAAAGAGTCTCTCGAGTGCTCTAAGCCACTCTTCCGCCTCAGCAGGGTCTGATTTTTCATTGAAAGTTGGTGGTTGAAACCTACGAAATTGATGAACAACAGAGTTTGTATCATCTCGTGGGGGTTGAGGTGCAGGAGGCGCCTGAGCGACATTAAGGTACTGTGTTAGCCCTCGTAGGAGGTTGAGGAGATCTTGCGGTGGAATATTTGCGCCTGCAACTGGCACCTCTTGAGCAACTTCATTTTGTCCGGGAGCTGGAGGTTCTTGAACGGGTGGTTGATCTTGACGTGGACAACCACAACGAGCCACGACAAGTCTAGAAGTTGGAAAGTAAATAAATAAATAGAACAAAACTATTATTCGTGAATATTATATAACACCAAACATAACTATCCATATACTTCAGTTTAGAAAATAAATAGTCAATAAATTCATCAGTGAGCAATCCGAAAACATGAGTTGGTAGACATACATCCCAAAAGGTAAACAACTGAGTTGATGAAACAAACAAGTAAGTCTATGCGACTCCCCTCAACATTAAAATGGAAGAAATCAACAAAAGATGTCCACCACTAAGAAGTAAGAATCCTAATCAACTACTCAGTTAATAGTGATTCTCTTCGAGATCCTCCTCGAGAGAATCATCCTCGAGATCCCCCTCAGGATCCCCTCCAGGAGCCACACTGTCTTCATTATCCTCTGGAATCCATATCGGTTCTGGTTCGGCATCCCTAGGGTCCTGCTCAAAAGCCCACTCGCGAAAAAGGATGGAAGTGAACTCGGGATAACTGATAATCGGTGAGTCATCTCTGATATCATATCGAACAATCTCGTAGTAAAGGTTCTCAGCTCGTATGCGCTAGTCCTCAGGTAAACTATCACTGAGGCGCAGACAAGCCTCGCTATCTGAAACACCGCATAGTAAGTACTGGACCTCTCTCCACATATCCATCATACGAGATATGTGGGTGCCAATTGAAACCTCTTCCACCCTTGGATAGTTACGGTACCTCCTCAGGGCAGCCACATGAGCCGAAACTCGTCCACTCATGGTCTTTCGAGCAGTTCGCCTAGTACGCACCATCTATTAGTCCTATGAGCGAGAACTCAACTATCCTTAGAATTATCTCAAACCCAGACTACATAATTGCTCACATAATATTAGAATATATTATATTCATGCGTCAAACAGAACATCACACATATTACATACACAATTAAAAGTACCAAGTTGAAACAGCGGACTGAAGTTGGCTGCGAGTCTCGTCTCGAAGTGTGGTTAGAAAAAGAGAACCTCTAACTTCTAAAAATAACTTATCAAAGGCAATAGTGAGCAAGTCTCCAGAAAGGTAGACCTGCTCTGATACCAAAAACTGCAACGTCCCAAAACTAAGTAATTTTTTTTAAAACTAGCATTACGAGGGAAAATCACCATCCTTAAAATCTTTTTCGTAAGTGTATATGTATACATATATATATACATATATATATATATATATATATATATATCCTTTATAAAGAGAAAATGAGACGAACTAATTAACCAAATAAAGAAATACGAAACTTAAGACCATGGGTGATCATCACCAAAACCATAAGTCGTCCAAATGAGTAGCAGCGGAAAGAAAATAAAACATGAGGTTCATGAAGTTCGTCCCATAACAAAACAAAACAATATTTAACTAGAACTCTAGTTCCATTTAACAACTCATTAAAATAGAGGTACTGCACTTTCAAGACTTGGGCTCACATCCACCTTCAATCCCCATTCGCATCCCTACCTGAAAAAGGAGGGGTGAGCGTTTGAAAAACACTCAGTGGGTTCACTCGATTGCCCACTCAAAAATTATATAAATTATTGAAGTAAAGGTCAAGTACGTGAGTCATCTTATACCATAACTAAAGACAATTAGAGACATACTACATAACACATCACGGCATCAAGTTCACATAAAGTTAACTTAAAATATGTTATTCAAGTCTCAACAATTATAGAGCATATTCAACATAATGTGTTCACATATATAGTATATACTTAATATGTAATACACATAAGAGCACATCAATCTTGTTGGGGCACGCTTTACCCCGCTCGAGCATCTTATTCGGGAGCTACCCGAATGTGATCTTTCGATCAAATCTTATACGGTTTTACCCGTGATCTTATCATAGCTATTGCGGTATTATCCGCATACCATACACATTGTACGGTCTCAACCGTGTATCATATATCATGTCCTTGGAGCATGCATTTATATAGACAATCATGTATCTATAAAGCATACATCTTCACATTCGATCATGCATACATTTAACACTTGCACAACCATGAAGCATATATTTCACATTTCAACACATCATATACGACAATTCACATATGATATTTAAAACAATAAATTATATGATAGGAAAGTAGACAATGAAAGATCCACTAAGAGTTACCCCACCTAGAAGTTTGCATGGGTTAAGCCGTATCGTCTCCTCCTAGTTCCAAAACACTTTCTACTTCTCGATCTCCAATTCCTACCACAAAAATTCTATGTCTTAGTATTCACTATATGACTGATAATAATAATGTAATTGACGTGTGTGAGTGAGACGATGAACTAGAAATTGTGAAAGTATGAGTCAAAATATTAAAAGAATGAATTTGCACTAAAATACTATACATTTGCTCAAGTTTTGGGGCTGCCTACAAGTTTATACAAACTGGTATATTATAATTTTAATAGAAAAATAGTAGCTCGCAAAATTTTTGATAAAACGCCACTGATTTCGTCTAAAACGGATAAAAACAAACTTTCTAGGTACATTAGAAGTTCTAAGGAAAATAAGATAAAATAAAACTATTACTTTCACCTCTCCTCTTCCACAACCACCACCACCAGAAACTTAGATAATACCAACAGCTATCATAGGTGACGACAATGTGGTGGATGTGAACAGAAAATGGGAGAGAGAAAAATTGAAGTGACGTGAGAGAAGATAAATCTAAGAACTCATTTTTTGAAACTTTGACCATGCATAACTGGAGTTATATAACTCCGATTTGAAAAAGAGAATATGTTCTGGAAAGATTTCGATTCCATCTTTCCAACAAGACTAAAATCAAAAGATTTGGATAAACGAGCATAGAATTATGAGCTGTAGAATATGGTCCGCCTAAATAGCATCCCTCCAACTTCGATCTAGCATAACTAGAGTTCTACAGCTTCAAATTGCAAAAGAAAAGATGTTTTGGAAAGCTTATAACAGAAGCTTTCAAATGAATCTAAAATCAAAAGATTTGAACCAACAAAAATAGAGTTATGGTATTTAGAAGTTGGTCCGCCTACAATAGCATCCCCCCAACTTTGACCGGCGATAACCGGAGATCTAGAACTCCGATTGATAAACGGGAAGATGTTCCAGAAAGCTCTTAATGTCAGCTTCCATATGGTACTGGCCAATCGTTGATTGGACACTGGAAAATTTTCCGGAAAGCTACTGGAAGTTCGAACATTGTTGTGTGTGTGTGTGTGTGTTTGAGTTTGTGTGTGCAAGAAGTGTGTGTGTGTGTGAGGATGACTTACCCTATAAGTGAAGTGCTGAAAGTGTGCAAAAGTGGCTGCTAACCCTTATTTATAGTGTCCCTCAAGGCTAGGGTTCCTTCCCTATTGGGCCCTAAAAGGCCCTTAACTTGTCTTTAATGTGGGCTTCTTCCCTAATCAAGTTTTAAGCGAAAAAGTCATCTATTTCTAAGCCCACAATAATTTTATTATCTTCAAACATTAGTCATATAATAAAATTAATTGATTAATAATAAAATAAAGTATTATATTTTATATCAATATTTTCATATAAAAATAAAATAAAAATAACAATAATAATAATAATACGACTCTATTTATGGAGTTTTTGGGTTGTTACACCCTTCCCCCCTAAAAAAATATTTCGTCCTCGAAATTCAGAAATTTACCTTGTTGCGATAAATGAGGGTACTTTGCAATGATTTCGCTCTCGAGTTCCCAAGTAGCCCCATCCTTGTTATGATGATTCCATTGAATTTTGACTAGGCAAATTTCACGATTTCGAAGTCTTTTGATCTTGTGCTCTAGTATGGCAATTGGTGATTCCTCGTAAGACAAATCTTTCTTGACGTCGAGTTCTTCATGGTGGATTACGTGGCTCGAATAAAAAACATACTTCCTTAACATAGAAACATGAAAAACATTGTGTACTCCGGATAGGTCTGGTGGTAATGCAAGGCGATAAGCAACTTTCTCGACTCGTTCTAAGATCTCGTATGGTCCAATGAATCTTGGTCGCAATTTTCCCTTTTTCCCAAAACGAATAACACCTCTAATGGGTGACACTTTTAGAAAAACTTTATCTCCGACTGCAAACTCTAAATCCTTCCGCCTTTGGTCAGCATATGATTTTTGTCTATCCTGAGCTGTCTTTATCCTTGCCCTAATTTTATCTATAGCCTCAACAGTTCTTTCGACAAGTTCGGGTCCTAGGATTCTCTTTTCTCCAACCTCATCCCAATACAAAGGCGACCTACACTTTTGCCCATAGAGTGCTTCATAAGGTGCCATCCCTATAGTTGCTTGGAAGCTGTTGTTGTATGCAAATTCCACTAAGGGCAAGTAATCCTCCCACTTTCCTTCAAAATATAAGATACATGCCCTTAGCATATCTTCTAATGTTTGTATCGTCCTTTTTGACTGGCCATCTGATTGTGGATGGAATGCGGTGCTGAAGTTGAGCTTAGTTCCCATAGCCCTATGCAAGCTTTTCCAGAATTGTAATGTGAACCTCGGGTCACGATCAGAAACTATCGACACTGGGACTCCATAAAGTTTCAACACCTCTTCAAGATATATGTGAGCTAGCTTATCCATATTGTAAGTCATCTTGATTGGTAGGAAGTGAGCCGACTTAGTCAAACGATCGACAATAACCCAAATTGCATGGTTGCCCCGGGTCGACCTCGGCAATCCGACAATGAAATCCATTGCAATGTGTTCCCACTTCCACTCTGGGATTTCGAGTGGTTGTAGGAGACCGCTTGGTCGTTGATGTTCCGCCTTGACTTGCTGACATGTTAAACATCTTTGAACCAAGAATGCTATATTCCCCTTCATGTTCCTCCACCAAAACATCTTCTTTAAGTCTCAGTACATCTTTGTAGTTCCAGGATGGACTGTGTATGGAGTATTGTGCACTTCTTCTAGGATCTCTCTATGAATATTCTCATCCTTCGGAACACAGATTCTTATTTTATATAATAGCGCCCCATCAATATCTATGTTAAAAATCTTTGTGGCACCACTGATGACTTTATCCCTCATCTTCTCCAAAAATGCATCTCTACTTTGAGCCTCAATGATTCTTTCTCGTAATGTAGGCTTCGTTACCAAGGCTGCTATGATGGTGTTGGTATTTGCAGGTGGTATTATGACTTCCAACTCCATCTTGATAAATTCTGCTAACAGCTGCTCTTGAGGGATCAATAAGCAGGCTACACTTCCTCTACCCTTACGACTCAGAGCATCAGCTACTATGTTAGCTTTTCCAGGGTGATACAGGATAGCACAATCGTAATCCTTTACCAATTCCAGCCATCTTCTCTGTCTCATGTTCAGTTCTTTTTACTCGAAAAGGTATTCAAGGCTGTTATGATCAGTGTAGATCTCGCATCTTCCACCGTAAAGATAATGCCGCCATATTTTCAAGGCATGAACAACTGCAGCAAGTTCCAAATCATGTGTTGGGTAGTTTTTCTCATGAGTCTTTAATTGTCTTGAGGCATACGCTATCACCCTTCCGTGTTGCATCAAAATGCAACCGAGACCAAGCTTAGAAGCATCACTATAAATAACGAATCCTTCAGTACCATCAGGTATGGATAGGACGGGCGCTGACACCAAACTTTTCCAATTACTAACTACATCCACCTTGGCAGGATCTACTTCAATGCCTCTAGCTGATACGATATGACCGAGAAATATTACTTTGTCCAACCAAAATTCACACTTCTTGAACTTGGCAAAAAGTCTCTCCTTTCGAAGAGTCTCTAAAGTGATCCTTAGATGTTCCTCATGTTGATTCCTATCACGAGATTAAACCAGTATGTCATCAATGAAAACTATCACAAACTTATTAAGGAAGGGATGGAAAACCCGATTCATGAGAAATGGAAAGATGTTCCAGAAAGCTCTTAATGTCAGCTTCCATTTGGTACTGGCCGATCGTTGATTGGACACCGAAATTTTTTCCGGAAAGCTACTGGAAGTTCGAACATTTTTGTGTGTGTGTGTGTGTGAGTTTGTGTGTGAAAGAAGTGTGTGTGTGTGTGAGGATGACTTACCCTATAAGTGAAGTGCTGAAAGTGTGCAAAAGTGGCTGCTAACCCTTATTTATAGTGGCCCCCAAGGCTAGGGTTCCTTCCCTATTGGGCCCTAAAAGGCCCTCAACTTATCTTTAATGTGGGCTTCTTCCCTAATCAAGTTTTAAGGGAAAAAGTTATCTAATTCTAAGCCCACAATAATTTTATTATCTTCAAACATTAGTCATATAATAAAATTAATTGATTAATAATAAAATAAAGTATTACATTTTATATCAATATTTTCATATAAAAAATAATAATAATAATAACAATAATAATAATAATAATAATACGACTCTACTTATGGAGTTTTTGGATTGTTACAGATTGTCTTAGTCAGGCTAGTCTTGGTTAGGTTCTTGTACTTAGTTATTTTACACTTCACAGGTATTCAGTGAGAGGAGAACTTACTGATGACAATCAAGACTAAGAGCCTGAAGACGTAGAGCATCATCCTGAACTTCTGGCAGTCTTCTAAGCTGGCTGAGTAAGTGTCAGTGATGAAGAGTATGACCCTGAGGTCATTACTAACTCAGTCCTGAAGGAAACAAGATGAACCGATAGCCGTTCTGTTCAATATCCTGAATTCTATGAGCCTGTAGACACTAACATTGCAGGTACTTCAGGAACAACTCCAGGCAAGAGAACATGGCTAGAAGATCATCCCATTGACCAAGTCATTGGTGATCCAACTGAGGGAGTCAGGACCAGACGGTTTCATGGTGAGAGCGCATTGTTCTGCTGCTTTCTCTCTGAGTAAGAGCCCCAGAACATTGAAGAAGCTCTCACTGACTCGAACTGGATCATAGCCATGCAAGAGGAGTTGAATTAGTTCACAAGGAATCAGGTTTGGGAACTGGTAGATAGACCTACGCATCAAGGTGTTATTGGTACCAAGTGGGTCTTCAAGAACAAGAAGGATGAGAATGGTGTTGTAGTAAGGAACAAGGCAAGACTGGTTGCAAAGGGGTATTGTCAGTCTGAAGGAATAGACTATGATGAAACCTTTGCTTTAGTGGCCAGGTTAGAAGCTATCAGGTTGTTCCTTGCATATGCAACATATAAGAAGTTTAAGGTGTATCAAATGGACGTCAAGAGTGCCTTCCTGAATGGTGTACTCAATGAAGAGGTATATGTTGAACAACCTCCCGGGTTTGAGGTTGGAGATAGAGTATACCATTTGAAGAAAGCACTTTATGGACTCAAGCAAGCACCAAGAGCTTGGTATGATACCCTCTCTCAATTCCTGACTGACCATGGGTTCAAGAAGGGAACCGTGGATAGGACCTTGTTCAGGATCACTGAAGGTGATGAAATTCTCTTGGTCCAGATTTATGTGGATGACATAATATTTGGATCACCAAATCATCAGCTCTGTGAGAAATTCTTTAAGTTGATGAATGGTAAATTTGAGATGTCAATGATGGGAGAGATGAACTTCTTTTTAGGATTGCAGGTCAAGCAGACTGATCAAGGGATTTTCATTAATCAGGCCAAGTATACAATTGATTCAGAAGTTCGGTGTTCAGAACAACAATCCGGCTAGGATCCCAATGAACCCAAATTGGAAGATGGATCCTGACACTGAAGGAACTTCAGTGAATCAGACTGAGTACCGAGGGCTGATAGGATCTTTGTTGTACCTGATTGCAAGCAGGCCTGACATTACATTTGCAGTTGGTGTGTGTGCTAGGTATCAGTCTGATCCCAAGAGAAGTCATTTGGAGGCTGCTAAGAGGATACTTAAGTATTTGAAAAGGACATTCAATATGGGACTATGGTATCCTTCAGATGACAACTTAGAACTGACTGGTTATTCAGATGCAGATTATGGAGGTTGTAGGATTAATAGGAAATCAACCTCAGGGACATGTCAGTTTTTGGGAAGTAAGTTTATCTCGTGGTTTAGTAAGAAACAGAATTCAGTGGCTACATCCACAACTGAGGCTGAGTATATGGCTGCAGGTAGTTGTTGTGCTCAGATTTTATGGTTGAGGCAACAATTGAGAGACTACCAAGTATTTGCTAATGAGGTTCCAATCTATTGTGACAACAATGGTGCTATAGCAATTACTCAAACTCAGTGCTTCACATAAGGTGCAAGCATGTGGATATTAGGTATCACTTCATTCGAGATCATATTGAGAAAAAGGACATTAGGATAGAGAAAATTCACATTGACATGCAGAGAGTTGACATCTTGACTAAGCCTCTGGCTGAAGCAAGATTTATGGAACTGTCAGTGGAGTTAGGTCTCTTAGATCCGGGAGAGCAGTCAGTATAGGATCTAGGGGGAACTCAGGCCAAACTCGACTCAGCGAGGTATTAGGGTGCTACAATGTCTCCCTGACAGGTATGAGCTCTAACCTGACTCTTGTGAATTTAAAGCGTCTCCTTGAGTCCTTTGTCCTGAAAATCTTTATTAAATGCATTTCGTTTTCATTTATAGCTCCCATTTTCATATTTAAACCCATGCACAGCGGAGCATTTAATGCCTAAGTTACTTTTTCATATACGTGTCCGTTTTATACGGAATATGACTGACGTGAGTAAATGATTGATACGGAGATTAATCTTGGCCCTTCACTTCAAAACTTTTCAAATTCAGGATTAATCCCAACCTCACGTCTGAGTAACTGACTAATTCATATCAATCAAGACTGTCATTTGAGGAATTTACGCAAACACAAATGCACATTTCACACTGAACTCTCTCTTGTTCAAACACTTCTTTGTAAATTCATTTCTTTCTCAAAAATCAAAATAAATGGAATTCTTGGACACCAACTGGACAACTGACAACGTTGATTAATGAGGTTGTCAAAAGCATGCTTGTGCACATGGAGCATGTCATCTCCGTGGAAGGAACATGCTAGACAGTCGCGGAGATTCTTCCAGTTTTCAACTGGATCTCCAAAGCTAAGTTGGAGAAATATTTCACCTTGCGACCCACCTCTGTGCTTCCCAAGACTGTGGTGGAAGCCTATCTCAATTTATTCCTTCGCAAGGGTGAGCTGTTCACCAGGGTGATGGTGTTGGTCCCCACGGGAGAGAAGAATAAAGATGGTGAGCCTCTTTACAACGAGGAGACACGTGACATCAATTTGAGGAAGGCCATAAAGGAGGTTTATGCGCTTCCATGCTCCGGCATCAATCCTAAGACATACAAGGAGAACGCTGAAGGAGAGCTCCATGGTGAATGGACTAAGTCTGGTTCGTCTGAGTTCAGGGCGAGACAACAAAAGGATACCCTGAAGTCTGAGTATATGGCCTTGGTCGACTTGGTGTCAAAAGTTGTCATGGGCTCTACTGGCTCCCACGAGCAACTCAGTCTGCCCAAGTTGAGAATAATGGGCGCTCTCATCGATGGTGTTGAGGCCAATTGGGAGCAGTTCTTCCTGGACCAGATAAGTCAGGTTGCCGCTGACAAACTGAAGAAAGATGCTGAGAAGAAGCATATTTCAGTTGGAGCCATTCTTCCCTTCGGGATGAGGTTATCCATTCTCATCGCCCACACGTGTTAGGGGTGTACTTTTGACCTGGAGGATAACCTGTCCTCGAAGAAGATAATGTTCACCACTATTGGTGACACTTATGCAGTTCTTGGTCTCACTGATCCTAACGCTCCTCAGAAGGGTCAGAGGAAGAAGCCTGCGGGTAAGGCCAAGAAGGTGGTGACGAGCCTGATGGAGAAGGTTGATGAGCTCTTTGAAATGAGCAAGGAGACTGAGGCTGGAGTAGCCTCTGAGAGAGAGAAGACGAAGGAAGCTGAGGAGAAGGTTCTAGAGGAGAAGAGAACCAGGCTGAAGGCGGTGTTGAAAGAAAATGCCACAACCAAGGGAGTTGGTAAGGGGACTGAGAAGGTCTCCAAGAAGGCCGTTTCTGAGGCTGAGGAGACTAACAATGAAGTCAGGTCCGAGGGAGAGGAGGCAATGACTGATAGGCCTCTCAAGAGGTTGAGGAAGGGTCCCAAACGATCTCCGGCTAAGGGCCTGAAGGAGATCAGTCCAGTGAGGGAGGAGTCAAGCTCTCCTAGAGCCTCTGACTTAGAGAGAGTAAGAGGAACTATTGAGACAGCTGAACTTCTACAGCCTGAGCTCACTCTAAACCCAACCCCCACTGAGACCCAACCACTAGACACTCCCGCCACTGGACCTACTCAGCCCACACCCACAAACACTGAACCCACATCAAACCCACCTAATAACCCAAACCCTGAATCTAATCCCATAACTGAGTCAGTGCCTAACCCCTCGCCCATCACTGAGCCTGACCAGAATCCTGAGCCAAACACTAACACCCCCAACCCTGAAGACTTTTCCTCTTACCCAAACCCCAAAGACTGCCCCAAAACCTCTAATGAAGGAGAGCTAGCTGATGACTTTCTGGAGATGGAGGAGGAGGAGGAGTTAGATGCTGGGATGTTGGGAGGGATTATGGAGAATAATCTGAGGGAGAACGCTACTGAATGGGCAGCTAAGTGTTAGCCCAGCTTGTACTTGTATAGGGAGCTTTACCCTAATGTTATAGAGCTCAAGGTTTGGCTCGACTTCAAGCAATCCAATATGCAGGAGCAGCATATGCTTGTCGATGCCAAAGGCTGGGAGCACTGGGAGCAGGAGGAAGCTCATCTGTGCACTTTTTTCCATCTCATGAGCTGGCTGCAATTACTGAATTTCGATAATCTGAAGCAGTTAGTAAATGAGATGATGGCTGGGATGAAGGCTAACATTCACGAAGACTCAGAGGAGAAGGATGATGAGGATGACGAAGCTCAGGGTGGAGCTAGTGAGAAGATGGTGGTAGAGACCGCGGAGGAGGTCGATGCGATGAACCCTGAGCCTCTGGCTCAGGAGGGAGGTGCAAAGGAAATTGGTGCCAAGGGTGGACCAACTGCTGAGGATGTTGAGAACATCTCAGCTGCCAATGATACATCAGTCGATGACGGGATTCCCTGCCATGAGACAAAGGAGGATGATGTAGAGGCATCCAAGGTGACTCCTAGTTCTGAGGGACTTGTTCCCGAAGTTCGAGCTGGCTTAGCTGAGCCTGTGCAGGCGGCTATGACCACTCCACAACTACCTTCAGTGCACCCTGAAGAGGGGACTGAGGATGCAGGGGCTGACAAGGGAAAACAACCACTTACCGATAAGGCCGATGGCGAGGAAAACGATGTGCTTATCACTGGGGTCTGGAGGGCTGAGTTCACCAGTATCGTCGATGTGAAGAAGGAGAAGACGACTGAGAACTTGGCCGATCTTCAAGAGGAGGTGATGAAGCTCAGGGCTGAGAAAGAAGAAGATGCCAAGGCCATGGCCAAACACATCAGATGGACCAAATCAGCTTACAACACCCTTGCCAATAAGGAGTTGATCTTGCTGAAGCACATAATGGTTGATACGGCCAAGTCAGTGAGGAGTGAAAGGAAGAGGACGAAGAAGATGCTAAGGCGGACGATGAAACAACTTGACGAGAGGGATGAGCAACGTAAGCAAAAGCTGAATCAACCAGTGGAGGGTCTTGTAGCTCAGGCTGGAGCGCTGTTCACTCAGGCCTTGAATGATTCAGCGGCCAAGTTGGCGCTGGAGTCAGGGAGGATTGCTCAGTCCTCAGAGTCAGCTACAGAGATCTTAGCTAAGGTTACTGAAGAGTTTGCGAAAGTGCTGAGTGAACCAAGGCTGAACAAAGTCTCCAACACAACATGGAGGTCTTTGAAAAGAAGCTCAAAGCTGCCATCAGCACTGTGTCCTATGCAGGAATCGGGATAGCCACGGGGGTTGATATGCTGAAGGAAGGAGTTCAAGAAGTTCAATCTTTAGCAGCCTTCGTTATCAACAGTGGGCAAGACGTGTTCCCATCCCCACCTAGCAAGGATGATGCCAAAAAGGGGGAAAAGAAGAGGAAAAGATCCCGCCTTGAGGCATCGGAGGCAAATGCAAATCTTGAAGAAATTGTAGTGGCTGATTCTGAAGCAGACCCTGAGGGGAATGTGTTGTTTGTGTGGAAGTCAGCAAGGCTAGCTGAAGCCGCAGCGGAGAAGGCTAATGAACCTTCTAAGGAAGTTCCTCAACTCCCTTCCAAACCAGATTCAGCAGTTCAGAAATCCCCTCCAATGAATACAAGGAAAAACCCAATCATTTACTCTGCGGAGACAGTGGCTGAGTTATGCACTGAGGTATGGGGAGCCTCCATGGAGAAGACTGAAGCTGAGCGCAGGGCTGATATTGCTCAGAAAGAGAAGATGTGAATCCTGGAGAAGAAGGTGGAGAAGCTAACTAATCTCACTGATATGCAACAACGAGAGCTTGATGATGCTGTGGTTAGTTTGCTAAGGAGGAAGAAGGTGAAGCCTGAGCCGCGTAAGTACAGAAAGAGGCCAACGGCAAGGAAATCAACCTTACTACAAGTCAGAAGGCCTGAGGTGATTCAGAGAGAAGCTCTTGTAGATGAGTTTATCTCAGAGACCTTAAAGGAGTTTTGGGTCGATGCAAGGGATGAATTTGTCCGGCTTTGGTATGTGTTGAAGAAATGGGGCGACACTGAAGATATCAATGCCCACTTCACTGACTATATGATGGACAATCATCCTGAACTTATTCAGAAGATTTTGGAAGAAGCTGAAGCAGCCCAAGTCCAAGTCAAAGCTCCTGAATTTGTTGCACACCCTCCACCTCTTGTCCCTGGAACTGGAAAGCACGACACAAAGGCCATTATAACTGAAGTTCGGAAGATTTCCAAGGCTGAAGGTTATGTGAACCAACCTAATAGGGTAGATGAGTTGAAGGTTAGAGTCTATGCTGGTTATGGACTCGAGCCTGAAATGAGATTAGTTTAGGTGGTCACATCTTTCTTTGTAATAGACCAGGTTCATTGTACCAATTCAATATCATCAATGAAATCTATTACATTTGCCCTCAGACAAAAACTCATTGTCTTTTTGGCTGTTGTTTAAATTTTGTACTTTATCAAGAATTGCTCTAACACTGACTTATCTTATAGATAGGACTTGATTTTCCTCTAAGTGTTTTGAGGATCTTTTCAGTGTTTTGGCATCATAAAAAAAGGGGAAATTATTGGGACATTGTCAGTTTTGATTAAGATCCCAAAGCCCCTGAAAAGATGATTGGCCTTAGATTGTCTTAGTCATGCTAGTCTTGGTTAGGTTTTTGTACTTAGTTATTTTACACTTCACAGGTACCCAGTGATAGGAGAACTCACTGATGACAATCAAGACTAAGAGCCTGAAGATGTAGAGCACCATCCTGAACTTATGGCAGTCTTCTAAGCTGGCTGAGTAAGTGTCAGTGATGAAGAGTATGACCCTGAAGTCATTACTAACCCAGTCCTGAAGGGAACAGGATGATAATGAAAAATGGAAAAGACTTGGAGTAGAGCCAAGCAATGCAAAATGAATGTCAGCGTCAGGACAAAACCGTTGTGCTTGAGACAAAAAGAACTTAATAAGACAAGCCTGAAGCCTAGGAATAAGTTCTGACATTCTCACCAACCTGATGACGTGGACCAATCCAGGAAGGACACACACGTACGGACCCTGACATGAAGACTGACTTCAGACTACACTTTCAACGGGCAAGCATTAAATGGTGCATTAAATGCCATAACCAAATTCATGCAAGGACGGCTGCTGCATGGGAGATATGTCCTTTTGAACAACTCTACGTAGATGACTAGAAGACTATCTCTTCCAACAGATAGTTTTCAAATCACCTATAAATACAGAAGGTCTTGAACCTATTCAAGGTTATGGGAAATTTCCAAGCCAGAAATTAGTCAAACTCTCAAGCTTTCAAAAGCATTCAGCGTTCAAAAGAAGCACTCGAAACCATTGAGAGTTATTTTGTATTCCATTGAGCTTTCTAGCCTTATCATAAGCTTAGAGTGATTATCCATCCTTAGCAGAGCTTAGTCTTGTAAGGATAATCACAACCTAGTTGGAACCAAACTGAAATCAAAACCCTTAGTCAGGTTTGTTGGTAGTAAGTTGTGTTTAGTGAGTTAGTAAGGAGTTTGTATAGGTCAATGAGGTTAGCTGATCTTGGTGCACCTTGGCACGTAAAAAGTAAGAATCCCAGTAGTGGATTTCCTGTTAAATCAGGTGGTGGACGTAGGAGCTTGAGTCTCTAAACTACGTTAAACTCCATGTGTTCTTATTGCTTTAATATTGCTCTTATTTGTCTATTTACTTAAGTCATTCATAGCATTGTTTTTTATCAGGCTTGAATCAATCAGCCTGATCATTAATCTGAACATTGCCCTTCTAACCACTATTTCAGAATTGAGTAAACAAGTTTTCAGAAAGTAAACATATAACAAGACTATAAACTTTCAGGGCTCACGCATTTCCGCACTGAACTTGAGTTGATAGTTAGCCAACTGACCAGCACTCAGTGTAGTCAGTAGGTGTGTTATCAACCCTGAATTCTTTAACACTCTGAGCTAAGGGGACTCAGTAAGGTTGGAAGTTAGAAAAATTTATAGACGTGTATTCCCCCCCATACACGTATTCCTCAATCTTGTACCGGGACCAACAATATTTAAGAACAAGCTTGATGAAGAAGGAGTTGTTACAAGAAATAAAGCCAGGCTTGTAGCACAAGGATACTGTCAAGCTGAGGGAATTGATTTTGATGAATCATTTGCACCAGTTGCAAGACTAGAGGCAATTAGGTTATTTTTAGCCTATGCTGCTCATATGAAATTTACTGTATATCAAATGGATGTAAAGAGTGCATTTTTTAATGGACTTTTTTCAGAAGAAGTCTATGTAGAGAAACCTCCTGGTTTTGAAGACTCTACAGATGGAGACAAAGTTTACAGATTAAGAAAAGCTTTATATGGATTAAAGCAAGCCCCCAGAGCATGGTATGATACATTATGTGATCATTTGATCAAGAATGGTTTCAAGAAAGGAATGGTGGATAAGACCCTATTTAGATTCAAACATGGTGAAGACATCTTACTAGTTCAGATTTATGTTGATGACATTATCTTTGGATCAACCAATGAAGAATTATGTAGGAAATTTTCACACCTTATGCAAGAAAAGTTTGAGATGAGCATGATGGGAAATCTAAATTTCTTTTTGGGATTGCAAGTAATGCAAATGGATAAGGGAATTTTTATAAGTCAGGCCAAATACATTCAAGAACTGATAAAAAAGTTTGGAATGAGTTGTTCAAAGCCTACATTTATTCCTATGTCCCAATTAACCATGTTGGATAAAGATGAAAATGGAAAGAGTGTGGATGTTACATTGTATAGAAGATTGATTGGATCTTTTCTCTACCTTACAGCTAGCAGACCAGATATCATATTTGCTGTGGGTGTATGTGCTAGATTCCAAGTCAACCCCAAGGAATCACACTTGAATGCTGTGAAAAAGATAATCAAGTACATTAAGTCTACCCAAAATCTTGGATTATGGTATTCAAAAAAGGGTGGAATAGAACTTAAAGGTTACACAGACTCAGATTTTGCTGGATGTAAAGTTGATAGAAAGAGTACTAGTGGGATATGTCAATTTCTTGGACAAAGACTAGTCTCTTGGCATAGCAAGAAATAAAATTCTATTGCACTATCTACAGCTGAAGCAGAATATATTGCTGCAGGAAGTTGTTGTGCACAAATTTTGTGGATGTAATACCAAATAAAGGATTATGATATTGAGTCAAAGAACACTACTATATTTTGTGACAATACAAGTGCCATTGCTATTACACAAAATCCTGTTCTGTACTCAAGATCAAGGCATATTGATGTGAGACATCACTTTATTAGAGATCATATAGAAAAGAAAGATATCAAAATGGAAAAGATCCATACAGATCTTAATCTTGCAGATATATTTACCAAGCCCCTATATGAATCAAGATTTTCTACTTTGAGAGGATAACTAGGAATGTTAGAGTTATGAGGAAATCACTCAGGAATGAAGTATACAGTTGAAATTTTTTAATAGAAAATAAAAAAGTTATAAAAAGTTATTCAAATGTAAGCTTAAAGGATGCAGATGCAGACTTAAGTTTACAGATGCAAACTTTAATTAACTGCAGACTATTCTAACTAAAGAATTCAAACTTCAAACTGTAGATTTAACCTTTGACTTGTACATTCTTAGCCATTAAATGAGTACACTACTAAATTCCAAATATTTGTACTTGACTGTACACAGTATTTTTGGATTTATTATTCCAGGATTTTAATTGATAAAATTGTACTGAACAGTGTACATTTATACATTGACTTTCAAAATTGGATTTTATTTATTTCACTTTTAAGCCGTTGATCTTTTAAGTGAGTAAATACTCCAAACATTTTAGACCGTTGATTTCCAAAATGATAGGAAAAACCGTTTTCTCAATGTTAACTTTTTCCTTGAGCTTTGTGCAAGTATAAATACGACCCCTTTGCACAAAATTGGTTCATTTTTTGCTTGAACCCCTTTTGCATTCTAAACTGCAAACTTTGAACCCAAAGCTTACTTCGTTTCTAAAACACCAAATATCATGAAGATACTCTTCGGATCTCTATTCGATTTCAATGCCCTAGTAGAAGCTCTTGACAAATCCCTTCTCAATAGGACTGGTAGCCATGATGATGGTCCTGAGATTGCCTGAGATTTAATAATTGCATTTAATAAAGGAGTTAAGGTAGATGTAAGCTCGTTGATTTTCAATAGGAATGCCTATAATGTGTCAAAAACTGGTAATACTAAAGGATTTGGACTGTTCTTGAACTATATCTTGAAACACCTTGATATTCCATTGTTTCAAACTCTAGGTCATGTACCCATATTTGTGCACAAGATTATTGGGCTAGGAAAGTTCAAAAGAGGTGTTGCAGATGCACCATTGATTGCTAAGAAGAAACAAAAGAAGTCCAAAGCAGTCGATACCTCAAAGCCCCCTGTTGTTCATCACTACAAATCTAAAGCTAAGAGAAAGCTGGAGTTGGTTGACGATGAAGATGATACTGTTATTCTCAATAACAAAGAAATTTCTAAGGAAATGAGGAGGAAAAGAAGACATTCAAAAGAAGCTATAGAATCTACAGCTCATATGACTAAGTCTACAGGTGCAGACATAGAAACTGTAGCTAAGGTTGATGGAGAAAAAGAAAATGTTCCTAAGGAGACTCAAGACATCATAATCTCTTCAACTGCAGAGTTGCTAGTAAGAGACATTGAAGAGATAATGAAGGAGTTGGTGGATGCAGAATCTGGAGATATTATGTTAGATGATGAACAGTTATCTGCAGAGCATGTTCAACAACTGCAAAGATATGAGGAATGGAGAGATCTCAGGAACAAGTTGGATATTCTAAAAAACAAAGAGGCATAATAATTAATTTGGATTCAAGAATGGAGTAATACATCAAGCATTGAGGAACTTTTGGACAATAAGTTCTTTTTCAAGAAGATAGCTGAGATGAAGAAAAAGCAGATTGAGGAAAGAAAGTCCCTAGAAGCCAAGAAGGGAATAGGGAAAGAAGTGGTATTTGAACACCCTAGAGGAAAACCTTTGAGTAAATCTGCAGCTGAGGCTCTAAGAATAGTTCTTGCAAATGAGCCAGATGACAAAGTTATAATCCCTGGAGTAGAACTTTTGTCTGCGGCTGGAGATGATGAGAGCTCAGATGAGGAAGACATGCCTCATAATGAAGAGTTAGGTGGAAGCTCAGCTGTGCCACCTAGTCCTCCTATGGAAGACTTATCTAACCTCAACACTTTAGTAGAAGGAGTACAAATTGCTGCTCAAACTGGATTTCCTACTGAGAAAGAAACTGAGGAAAAAGAAGATGGAATGGATGCCAAGAAGGATTATAAGTCTCCCTGCAAACCAGATGATTCAAAGAAAGGAGGAAATGATGATGATGATGCTGGTGATGGAGGTTTTCCACCTCAAGGAGGCCAGGCTATTGCAAATGTTTCATTTGAAGCAAAAGCAAGTGAAGCTGAACCTACAGACCTAGTTGCTCAAGAGTCTACAGATGGATCTCAGCAACTGTTTCTACTGGCAATTTAGGTAAGGACTTAGAGACTTTTAAAGCTCAATCCGCCTTCATTTTTTAGACTCTACTGACCCATCTACACCTTTAGGTGAAGAGACTATGACGGAGAAAGATTTTGATGATTACTTAAAGGAGTTGGCTACACCAGATGTGCTTACACCTTTAAATCTGAAGAGGAAGACACCTGCCCCTAAGAGACAGAAGTTAATTGAAGATGAAGGAAAATCTAAAATTGTTCTAAGAATTTCTGAAGGTGAAGAGGAAGACATACTTGAAGAGAAAACTGTGAATAATGAAGAAATTTTGAAGAAAGTGACCATGATTGAAACTACTGTGGAGGAAATGTCAAAGAACATCAAGGATGAATTAAGGAGAATTCCAGAGCACATTATTTCTAAAAAGATCAAGGATGGAATTCAAGATATGCTGACCAAGCTCTTTGAGAAAGCAAAAGAAGAAAAACTGCAGATTCAGGAGAAATTCAAAGAATCTATTGAGCATCTTGTCAGTATGCATTTGACCATGAAGAAAGAGCTACATCAGAAGGATGAGATGATTGGAGAATTGAATAAGACCCTTGGAAAGGTTTTGGATGACAACAAGCAAATCAAGGAAGCTATTGAAGGTATAAACAAAAACATGAAATCACTAGCTGTTAATTCCAGTCAGATGGAATCTAACCTAACTGCAAAGATGGATACCCTCCTTGGATATTTTGATGATGGCAAAAAGGGGGAAGATACTACTGTATCCATGGGGTTAGTGGAGAAGTCTGAAGAGAAAGAGGCCTTTGATAAAGCTCTATCAAATATTCAAGATCTTCAAGGAAGCTTTGAGAAAGAGATAAATCAAGCTTTTAATGCTGGACTTAGTAGTTTTGATAAACCAGTTGGAGGTGTTTCCATGTTTGCCAAGCCAAAAGAAAAGCCTCAAGGACAAAACTATACAGGAAGAATTGTCAAAATCCCACAGACTAAAAACCAGAGGTATATTGGTAAATGGGAAGCCAAGATGATTCAAAGGAGAGAGGCTAAACTTCAAGGTGCTAGAGTACAAGAAAGGAAAATACAACCTGTTTCAGTTTTTGCTCAACAACTGTTAGGAAACATTCAGAGTCAAGACTATGAGAATCTTATAGTCGAGAGATCTTCAGCTATTGTGCATGTTGACCTAGTTTCAACAGTTAAGGTTAATCATGCAACTGAAGTGGTTGAGGAGTCTACAGACACAACGATTGAAGAAGATAAGAACCTGATCGAAGAGACTAAGAAGCTTATGGAGGAATTTAGGAAGATTGGTCATCTACATTCTTTACTCAAGAAGCATGCCAGTCTTTCAGACAGATTCAGACTATTCAAAACCTTGAAAGGTCAAGGTACTCTCTATACAGGTGACAATGCTAAACTATTAAAGAAGCTTGGAGGAGGAGCTCATAAGAAGCAAGCCTGGAAAAAGAAGATGCCCAGGACTCTATCCCCAAGATCCAGAGCAAGGAAAGAAGAAGAAGAAGCAGAGAGTGCTAGGATTGAATTTGAGATGCTAAAAGCCTATGAAGAAGAAGATTTGAAGAATGCAACACTCATTGCACAAGGAATCATCCCTGAGAGTCCTGAAAGGAATGGTTTTGATGAAGATGTTGACCCTAAACACACAAGAGGAGGTAAGAATGTAGATATCTAGTTTGATTCAAGAAGAATTGTAATAGATTACTGAATTTGTAATGAACTTGCAGATGAATACAATTCTCCCTATATCACCTAGTTTTTGTTTATCTCTTTATGCAATTTAGTTTTTCATTATTTTGTTTGAAGGTTTTGCCATCATCAAAATAGGGGGAAATTGTTAGGATATTTTTGTCCTGAAAATTATCTTGTTTGATTTTGATAATGTCAAAACATATATGTGTATTGTGAAAACTAACATTGCAGGTACTAAGAGAGATGAAGAGTTTAAAAGTTGAAAGTCTACATCTGCAAACATTAGATAAAGACCCTACATCTATTATCAAGACAAGTCTACATCTGCAAAGTTGAAGACAAGTCCACAGCCGAAGAGTCTACATCTGCAGAGTTAAAGACTACAAGCTGTAAACTTGAGACTAGAAGGACTAATTAAGTGTAGTACAATTTGTACACTCACTCACCTAGTTTGAAATATCTCAGTGTTTATCAGAGCTAATTACTAGCCAGTAGAAACGAGTATCTCAGTGATTAAAAGCTCTTTGAGCAGTCATCACTAAAAGACAACTTGTACTACTTTGAGGACAGAGCTACATGACAATAAGCTTTTATTAGCTGAAGTCAAAGCTGGAGGAGAAAGTATTTCAAAATTTTGAATCCCTCCAACGACTAGAGAACCCCTCAAGACTCCTATAAATAGGAGAGGGGACCTCAGAGGATGGACAACAACAACCCCAAGCTCTCAAGCAAACCTACACAAGTCTACAGCTCTCAAAAAGTCTACAGTTCTTCAAGAATTAGAAGTTTTAGGACTTAGAGGCTAGGAATTTGTGTTGTATCTTTCGTTGTTGTTCCCTCACTATACTTTTACTTTTGTATTCCACATAGTGTGGATATCATTCTTAGTGAGTGTGTTGTTCTAGGTGAGATTGAGAGTAGTTCTGGGTGAGTTTTATGTTTCATCCAAGATTAGAGTATTCTGAGTGAAGATCCTAAGTCTTAGGGGGAACAATTCTTAGTGAATTTGGCACCTTCGTGGTGTAACAGTGGACGTAGGAGGATTACAACACCTCTGAACCACTATAAACTCTCTATACTACCTTCTATTTAAATTCCTGTATCTTCGTACTTATTTATTTATTGCTTAGTGCATCATTCATATCTTTTATAATCTGGTTGGTTGATTTTTCACTTCACACACTTTACTTATTTCCGCTGCACAAAGTGTTAAAATACTCAAAAGTATTACAACACTAACTTTGATAAGTGTTTGAAACTTACACTAACTTTGTTTTTTAACAAGTCTGCAACTGCAAACTTTAGTTTTCCAACTCTACAGCTGCAGAGTTTAAACTGTATAGTTTAAAAGTTTTTAAAATCCGTTTTTAAGAATCAAGGTTTATTCACCCCCCTCTAGACCTTGATACACCTTTGGGACCAACACTACTCTTTTTATATTATTATTACTTTTTTTTAATGGTCTCTTAACTTCTTGTTGCAGTGCTCGAGCTCCGGGTTGTAAAAAGGTGCCCCAAGGCTTTCTCCGACCAGTGTCCAGAGATGTTTTTCCCGGCTCGGTGTTGCTCTCAAGAAGCCTGAGGTCATCAAGGTATCAAAGAAAAAGAAAGGGGTCGGGGCCCGAAAGAGGATCTTCATCCATGAGCCGACCCCGCTGCAGTTCGTTCCGCCCGTCGAGAACCCTGGCACCGTGGAGTCCCCGTCATCCCGCCACACCGGCCGAAAGAGGGGGCGAGAAGAAATGGAGGGGGAAAGGGTTGGGACCGGAGAGGCGAGCCCTGCCCCGATTGAGATATCTGACAGCACTGCCCCCGAGAACCGGTCGGCCGGCGTTGCCCCGGTGGCCCACATTGCTGATGCCCCCCCGGCGAGAAGATAACCAGACTTACTTTGGTCGCGATCCAGCCCGGTTCCAAGCATTAGTCTTTGCTCACAAATTATTTTCCTCACGTAAGGTACGATGTGTTTTAACTTGATGTTTTCCTCATGTTTCAGCTTGATGCAGAACGACTCCGGCCTGCCACCTATGGTGTTGGACTTCCTTTCCTCCCGGGCTCTGAGCTCTATAGTGAGATACCGGAATATATGAGCCGGGCTGTCAACTCCTTCCCCCAGTCCTGGACCTGGGACCTGGCAGACATCACTGATCGCCACCCGCAGTATGCCGGATGAGCCAGCGTCGCCCTGGCCAATCAAGCGGCCATCACGGCTAATTTTGTGGAAAATAAGCTCAACCTTGCCGTGAGCTCGTTGAGGAGAACCAAGGCTGATCTTACCCGTGCCCGGGAGGAAAAGACCATCTTCGAGAACGAGAATGTTGTGCTCAAGAAAGAGAGGGATAGTGCGATCGGCCAGTTCGAGGCCGTGCTGAAAGAGAAGGAAGATGCCCTGGCCTGGGTGAAGACAGCTTGGAAGGTGTATAAGGAGAGCCGGGCCAGGGTGGCGGAGATTGAGGTGGCCATGGCGAAACTCCGTCTAGAGAACGAGGCAGTGAGGATGGACGCCGACCAGGCCCATGCCCGACAGGCCGAGCTAGAGAAAGTTATTCAAAACAAAGTCACTGAGGTGGTCGTGGCCATACAGAGACCGGCTTATGATCCGAATGACCCGGCCACTAGCCCGACACTGTTCTCGGAGTTCTGCTACTATATGGCCGTCGCCGATCTAATCCGAGTGGGTCGCAAAGCTAATCTCGACAATAAGGTGTACGAGGACTACTTCCGGGAGTATATCGCCAAAGCTCCTCTCCACGAGAGCTACTATCTGCACTTCCTGGACCTCGAGACTGAGCTCGGGGTGGACCTGTCATGGTTTCCCTACCGGAACCAACTGCTCCTTTCGGGTCTCGATCCTCCTGCCGTTGTAGTTGAGGAGGTCGAGGATGGGAAAGAAGAGGGAGACGAGGAGGAGGCTACCGAGGCATCGGCTCTAGGTGGAGATGGATTGGAGGCATGTGTGGCTGAGGTGGCAGAATTCATGGCCGACACCGAGAGTGTAGCTGCGGACCCTTAGGATCTGAACCTTTTCTTTTCTCCTTTGAATGAACTCTTTTTACTTTTTCTTTTGCTTTGGTATGTAACCGGCATCTGACAGGGTTGTGAACAACTTCTACTCTACTTTTCCACTGCATTGAATGTGATGAGACTGTTTCGTTTTGGCTATTATACTTCTGGGCTCGTTTATCTTTTTTTTGGTATTTGTGTGTGTGGAATTTTCTAAGTGCTTTTGGAGTAAAGGTCTTCGAAAAATTGGCTAAGTATTGGAGAGTTTGTGATAATTTGATTAAGTGTTTGAGAATAAAACTTTTAAGAAAGTTCATAAAGGGAATTTGGACTTATCTTTTTGGTATATGGGGTGATGACCTCCTTTTGATGATGGTCGGGTGCATGACCCTTTCATTTCTCGGATGATTTGCCCCGATCCACGTCTAGATATAAGCTTCTCCGAACTCAAGTGTGGTATGCCGACCTCGATATGGTCGGCATACATGTTTGAACTGAGCTCGGTTTCTAGGTGACCTTAATGGTCCTCCCGAGCTCAAGTGTGATATGCCGGCCTCGATCCGGCCGACATATACTTTTGAACTGAGCTCGGTTTTTAGGTGACCCTGATGGTCTTCCCGAGCTCAAATGTGATATGCCGACCTCGATCCGGCCGGTATATGCTTTTGAATTGAGCTCGGTTTTTAGGTGACCTTGATGGTCTTCCCGAGCTCAAGTGTGATATGCCGACCTCAATCCGGCCGGCACATGCTTTTGAACTGAGCTCGGTTTTTTGATGGAGACTTGTGCCAAAGAGACTTTTTATTGATAAGTAGGAGCTTCGTTACAAAGTACAACATAGTTATTGATAATATTTTTTCAAGTGAATCGTGTTCTAGGGGTATTGGTCCGGAGTGTCGTCCATAAGCTCGAGCTCGTATGCTCCCTTTGAGACCCACTTGGATATCCTAAATGGACCCTCCCAGTTAGGGCCAAATACCCCTTTGGGACCTTGGATTTTTTTGAGAATGAGAGCACCGACCTGGAATTGTCTAGCCTTCACCTTTGTGTTAAAAAAAATTTGGAATTTTTCTTGTAGGCCGCATTCTTGAGGTCGGAGTTGAGTCTTCTTTCTTCGAGCATGTCTAGGTCAATTCTTCGAGTTTTATCATTATCTTCGGTGATCGTCAGAGCCGTCCTGTGGCTTGGGAGAGCGACCTCCGAGGGGATGACGGCCTCGGTCCCGAAAGCCAAGGCGAAAGGTGTTTCGCCCGTTGAGTTTCTGGTGGTCGTGCTGTAGGACCAAAGTATATCGAGGAGCTCGGCCGCCCACTTCCCTTTCTTGTCCTCGAGCTTTGCCTTAATGGTGTGCTTGAGGATCTTGTTTATGGCCTCTACCTGGCCGTTTGTTTGCGGGTGGTAGGGGGTGGAGAAAATTTTCTTGTTATTCTATTTCTCACAGAATTGAATTATTTGGAGGCCATCAAACTGCTTTCCATTGTCTGAGATGATCACTTGTGGTAGGCCGAATATGCAGATGATGTTTTTCCAAATGAACCTTATAATCTGGGTTTGATTGATCTTGTTGAGCGGCTCGGCCTCCGCCCACTTTGTGAAATAATCAACGGCCACTACGGCGAACTTGTGGCCCCTGGGCACAGTGGGCATCGGCCCGATCAGGTCGATGCTCACTGGGCAAATAGCCAAGGGCTGTACATGGAGGAGAGCTGCTCAGGTGATAACTTGATGTTGGGTCTCAGAATCTGACATTTGTGGCACGACCTCGCAAAGTTGACCGCATCTTTGTTCAAAGTCGGCCAAAATTAACCTTGTCTGATCGCTTGGTGGGCCAGGGCCCGACCTCCGGCATGATTACCACAAATACCCTTGTGGATTTTGGCCAGAATGCTCTAGCCTTGCTCCGGGGTGATGCATTTTAAAAGGGGGAGGGTGAAACTTCTATTGTATAAAAGGTCGTCAATGAGTGTATACCATACCGACCGGAGTTGAAGTTGCCGAGCTAGAATCTTGTCCTCTAGGAATTCTCCGTTCTTCAAGTACCTCTCAATCGGGGTCATCCAGCTTTCTTCGATGCTTAGGACGGTTGAGACCTGAGCTCGGATTATAGTAGGGGTTCCAAGAGTGGAGAGTTGGATGTTTGCAAAGTCGGCTGCCCCCTCAGCGGTCGCGAGCTTTGATAGGGCGTCGGCCTGGGAATTTTGTTCTCTTGGGACTTGTTCTATGAACACCTGGTGAAATTTCTCGCAATGCTTTGTCACCAACTTGATATATTTTACCATCTGCTCCCCCCGGGCCTTGTATTTGCCTTTAATCTAGTTCACAACGAGTAAGGAATCCATGAAGATGTGCAGTCGATATACCCCTATCGTGATTGTGAGCTCAAGCCCTCCGACCAGAGCTTCGTACTCGGCCTCATTGTTTGTGGCCGTGAATTCGAAATGGACTGTGTGGGTGAAGCTCTGGCCCTCCGGTCCGATCAGTACGATGCCGGCCCCGGCACATGAGCTGGTTGACGACCCGTCCACGTAAAGCTTCCATGGAGGGTGATCAATTCTGGTAAACTTTGGGGGGAATGTAAGCTCCACGATGAAGTCGGCGAGGGCCTGGCCTTTGATGGCCGTCCTTGGGGCGTAGGTGACCCCATATTGGGTTATCTCCAGCGACCACTTCAAAAGACGACCACTGGTGTCCGGTCGGTGCAACACTAGTCTTAGAGGTAGGGTAGTTAAGACCTCTACTTGGTGGTCGAAGAAGTAAGGCCTTAGCTTTCCGACGCTCATGACCAGGGCGTATGCAAGCTTTTCGAGAGGGGTGTACCTGAGCTCGGCATCGTGCAGAGCCTGGTTTACGAAATAAATGGGGAGGTGGTTCTGACCCTCAGCTCGAACGAGTATCGTGCTCAAGGTGACCTCGGAGGCCGCCAAATACAGGAAAAACTTCTCCCCCGGGATGGGCTTGACCAATATTTGGGGATTTTCCAAGTATTCCTTTAATTTTGAAAAAGCTACCTGGCTCTCCCTGTTCCAAGAGAATTTTCCATTCTTGATGGTTGAGAAGAAATGCTTACTTTTGTCGCCGAGCCGAGAGATGAATATGTTCAATGAGGCTAGACACCCGGTCAGGCGCTAAACTTGCTTGATCGTCCTTAGCTCATGCATGTCAAGAACGGCTTTGATCTTTGCTGGGTTAGCCTCGATCCCCCTTTGACTAACGATATGCCCCAGGAATTTGCCGGCCTCCACCCCAAAGTTGCACTTCTTTGGGTTCAACTTCATGTTGTAGGCCCTGAGGATCTTGAAGGTCTCCGCGAGATCCCTGAGGTGGTCTTTCTTTTTCAAGCTTTTTACTACGATATCGTCAATGTAGACTTCCATCGTTCTTCCGATCTGATCTGCGAACATTTTGTTGACCAGACGTTGGTATGCTGCCCCGGCATTAATCAGACCGAAAGGCATTCTTAGCCAAGAAAACATGTTCTTCTCTGTATGGAAATAAGTGTGCTTGATGTCTTCGACCGCCATCGGGATTTGATGGTAGCCGACGAAAGTGTCCATGAATGACATCATTTCATGACCAGCCGTGCTATCCACCAAATGGTCGATGTGGGGCATTGGAAAATTATCCTTTGGGAACGCCGCATTGAGGTCAGTGAAGTCAATGCACAGCCTCCAAGCGTTATTTGATTTTTTGACCAGAACGACGTTGGCGACCCATTGGGGCTCGTCCTTGGCTTGCTCGATGAGCTTGTTGTCCAGCAGCTTCTTGACTTCTTGGGTTAAAGCCTCGTACTTTTCCGGTCCAAACTTCCTTATTTTTTGATGGACCGGCCTTTTGTTGGGGTTGATCTTCAGTCGGTGACAGGCATGTTTGGGGTCGATCCCGACCATGTCCTGGTGAGACCAGGCGAAGACGTCGACGTTGGCCTTGAGGAAGTCGATCACCTCCCCCCGTAGTTCAGTCGGTATCGAGAGCCAATGAGGACCTCTAATTCTGGCCTCGAAGGGTCGACTGGAATATGTTCCAAGTCTTCCAGTGCCGTGGCCTGTTTGAAGCTTTGCCGATCACCAGTATGTAATCTTGGGTCGAGATTGAGCTCAGAGGGCTCGAATCCGATCCTTGGCTCGAGATCGTCGATTTGCATTGGTTGAGGACCGGGCTCACTATGGGAGCTGAGATCGGTTGAGGACGATCCGGCGTCATTTAAGTTTTTCGAGATCGGAGGGATCACCTCGAGTTCGGTTTATGATGTATCTTTTTGAATTTGATTATTACAAACAGAATGTAAAATGGGATAAAGGTAATTCAAATACTTTCTTTGTAATACCCTAGGTTTTCATGACCCTATCTGCTTTATTAAATGCTTTATAATTCTTCATGAATATATGTGACGCATTTACATTCGAATTTATGCAAAGGCACGTTTATGTGTTTTTGTTGGGATATGTTTTTAGTTTTGGTGATTTTCCAAAACAACATATAATAGGTTTGAAAGCAGTCAGGATAGTATCTTTTGTTTCAGGTCAGGCTAGGTTAGCTCCTAGAGAATAGGCTGTCAGTTGAGAAGAACTCAGTTGAGGGAACACTCAGTTGAGGGGGAACTCAGCGAGGGGGAACTCAGCCACACAGCCTGAGGATATGAAGATGACATGTCAAGAAGAACTGACTGAAGCCAAGTCAGAGACCTGAACCAGTAGAGAAACCTGAAGGATGTCCCACTGAGTGTAAACCAGGCTGAACTAAGCTAAGTCAGGTGGACCACTCAATGAAGAGCATGATCAGGAGGATCAGTGCTGTACCAAGTAGGCCCTGAAGGAGTCAGGCTACTGTGGTCAGGGAACTTTGTCATTCAGCCTTATGACAAAGTTCTTGGAATGATCTTCAAACAGTCTCTGAAGGACAACTACACTGAAGACGTTCAGTCCACTGAAGATCATCAGTCAATGAAGGAGGAAGCTACCTAAAGTCAGTGGGTCTTAGTCAAACCTACTAAGTCAAAGATCCGTGAATCCAGGCCACGTGGACCAATCAGCACGAGGCAGCAACTCTGACACCGACAAAGGCCGTATTCCAAGAAAAGTGGTTGAAACCATTTAATGTTGGATTCAAATGTATCTTCCCCCCAACGGATACATTTGAATCTCCATTATAAATACAAGCTCATAGCTGCGTATTCAAGTGTGTTGAAGTGTTGTATTGTGTGTGAAGAAAGAAAAATCAACACCTACAAGCTATAAGAGTGTGAGTTGTTAGGGAGTCATACGGAAGTGTGCTCACACCCACGACACTGACCTTTAGGGTTATCACTTATATTCATTGAGTGTCAAGCTTGTAACTCTTAGCTTAGAGAAGTTTTCCTAATCTTAGCTTTAAGGCTAACATATTGTAAAGGAAAACCTCACCTAGTTGGAGAAAACCAAACCAAACTAAACCCTTTCAGAGAATGTTAGGTTTGTAGTGAGGTGAGGAGAGGCAGCCCAGGGAGTGGCGTGAGTCCAGTTGTAAGTGCACCTTGGCACGTTAAAAACAAGAATCACATGTAGTGGATTTCCTGTTAAATCAGGCAGTGGATGTAAGAGCTTGAGTCTCTGAACCATGTTAAACTGAGCGTTGTTTATCTTTTAAGCACTTGCTAATTATTTGTAGTGTATGCTCTCTGAGTGTACTTGGAAAGCTCGAAAAGAAGATTAGCTAAGTATTTTAGTCAGGGAGAATCAATCTCACTGACAAGCTTAGGCTAGCACTCGAGAGTTCAGTCTCTCGAGTCACTGCCTTGTTGAGAGCCTGAGCTTTCAAATCTCATCACTGACTTGATAGCTCTGACTCTCAGCAACGCAGTGACTTGAGTATTCCGTCACTGAACTCAGTCAGGGTGCAAGCTGTGTTTTATAACGCACTCGAGAGTTCAGCATCTCAAGCCACTGTCCTTGCTCAGAGCATGAGCCTCCAAGCCTTCTCACTGACTTGGTAGCTCAGCCTCTGAGCAAAGCAGTGACTTGAGTATTTCTCACTCTTGCTGAACTCCCTGAGGAAAAGTTTAAAAAAAAAATTTGCTCCTGAATTCCCATTTTGTCCTTCGAAAACGGGACCATCAGTTTTAATTACTCGATACTTACAATTAACGTGTTATTTGCTCAATACATGCTTATTCTTGAGACTTTATAATTTTTATATGTTCTTTATTTTATGTCATGAAGTGTTTAATTTAGAAATTAGTATAGTCCTTAAGTATAGTAATTTTATTTCATAAGTTATAAGTTGTAAATGAACGTTTCTTTAAGAAATGAATTACGTATCAATTACTCGATATATTTTTATGATTAGTATATAGACTTTGTAATTTATTTAGAGTTTTAGAAGAGCTTTAATTTTATTTCATAAGATAGTATAAGTAAATTTTATTAGAATTATCCTATAATTACAATTTCTACTTATTAAATCCATAGTATATATGTGTTATTTCTACAAAATACAAGACTACTCTTGGATCCTCTACAATTTTCGAAAATTAGGAAGAATTAGGAGAGTTAGAGAAGCTTCAAGAATTAAGATAAGATAAGATAAAATAATTAGAAAGAAAAGTCAAAATTACCAACTAATCTAAAATTAACAAGTGTACTTACTTAACCTCCAAGATTATCCAAATTTCCTCCACAAGCTTCCTTTAGGTCGGTCATAAAGGGATTTTGAGTAGCCTCCAAGCACATCTTCTCCTATAAATACATGTCCTTGCATGAAAAATTATTCATAAGAAAAAGTTTAAAACAAATACTACTACTCTTATACTTTGAAGTTGAGAAATGAGAAGAAGAGATTTCTTGTAGCTACCTATCTCTAAGTAAGTTTCTCTTCTTGTTTGAGTAATTACTTAAGTGGTAGTATGAAGTTTATGCATGATATGTGAATTAATTGATAGGAAAATGAGTTTTGATGAGTAAATTGCATGTTATCCATGTTTTACTTCATGTTTGAATGTTTAATTCAATTTCTTCATGATTTATGACCAAAATCATGTTTATTACTTGATTATCTATGCTTTAGAAGTAGAAATCATGAAATTATATGGTATAAAGTGAGTTTAAGATGATACGTTCTTCATGTATGCATAAAACCGAATTTCTGGACCAACTTTGGGGTAAATTTCGTTTCGACCATTTCATTTGGACTAGTATTCGATGTATGGTGATTTTTCAAAGTTGAACTAGGATTTTGGACTCTATAGCAAGAACAGTAGGAGTTTGCTATGATCTGAGAATAATCGGTTAGGTTTTTATAGGAAACCAAAGTATGTTGATAAATTACATGAAGTTGATAGTTCATGGTTAAAATTTCATGAGTATTGGACTTATGGATGATTTATGGTGAATTTTTAAAATTAAGTGACCAGAATCTGTATCAGTGTGTTCATTACGAAATATTTGATGTTTGGCAAGGAGTTTGAGAAATCTGAAAATATAGTGATAAACTTTATTGAGTTGGGAAGCTACTGTTAAAATTTCATAATTTTTGGAAGTACAGATAATATAATATGAATTTTCAAAGTTAGGTGTGTAAATCTACCAAAATCGAATTTTTGTATGAAAGGTTCGAAATGGTACCGTTACATTTTTACAGTCGATATTTATTTATAACTTGCTATTTTATGATTTTATACACTTAATTGATATTTGTGTGTTAGTATACAATATTTGAATATGTATGGAGATTTGAATTCAAGTCTTACAATTTACAAAAGTGAAGGGATGAGTAACAATGTTTTTATTTTAAATATTTTACTTGTAGGTACAAACCTGTAAGGTGGGGAATCACTTCACTCTTCACCGAGCGTTTTATTATTATTTTAATTGCACTTATTAAATGTTGAATGTTAAATATTTTGAGTCTGGCCCGCTATCGACTAGCCCCTGAGATAGTCCAACTATATATTGGCAAATGAGATAGTCCGGTCGCTCCGGCACCATGGGTTGGTCGCGCCACCCAAGGAGATACCCGGTGAAATTCCGGGGGCTCACATGTTATAAACAATTGATTTTTAGTTTGTGCAATTAACAAGAGGTTTCCCACTAAGTGTTTTCAAGCACTTATCCCTTCCACTTTTAAATTTTGACAGATGCTGTGGATCCGGATGTGGGCGAATGAACTCGGCGGGCTGTGAAGTTTCCCTAAAAACTTTACATTTTCAAGAATTATATTTTTTAAATTTTGGTTTGTATCTTAAGCTACAAGCATACTTATTTACTACTTCCGTTGTGTAAATGTGTGGCGTGTGTATATTTTAATACAAAGCACTATTTTAGTGCCGTTCCTACTTGTGCCACATCATATTTTCCGTACTATATTAAGTGGGGACGTCACATTCTTGCCATAAACTGGTCACCCGAATGGTGCCGACCACCCCCTCGGGGGTGGAAAACTTAATACAGTAGAAGTACGAAGAGGCAACTGCCTCAAAAGTTTCTAGGAAAGGGAGACCTAAAATACCGTTATATGAGTTCGGCAGGTCTACAATTATGAAATCTAACGGCCTAGTGATCCTGACCTTCTCGTCATAGCAGTAGACGAGCTCGATCGAGAGTTTGATCCTTCCATAGGCGGCCACAATAGCGTCCCAAAGCCTTTGAGCTGGAGGTCGACCGGCTTGATGAAGTTGACGAGGTCGCCAAGCTGATCTAGGGATGACTTAAAGATGATATTGCAGAAACACCCGTTGTCGATCAGTACGCGCTGGACCTCCTTCCCCAGTATGTTGCGATCACCAGTGCATCGCCCTTGGGGTATAATACCCCAATCCGGTCCCTATTGGAGAAAGTAATCTCCAAGTCCTTATGAATAGTGGGCTCGGGCGGCGTGACTAGATTTACGTTGGTCACTGCACGGATCTCAGCCTTGCGCTTTTTATTTGAAAGAGTGGAAATGGGGGTCAAGCTGCCCAGGTTCCCTCCCCCGGCCTGAATCATGTTCACTCGGCCGTCGGGGTTTAGTTGGGGGATCGTCGTCCTCGTCGTCCTCCAAAGTTGCAACCGGCCGGAGAGGTTGGCCACCTTCCTCACCTCTTCGGTGAGGCCGCTGCTGCTGTTGTTGCTGTGGTTCTTGCCATCCCGCCGGCCTTTGAACTAGGTCGTTCAGACGCCCTTTCTTAAACAACTTCCAGAGTTGCTTTAGGAGATCATGGCATTGGCTCGTATTATGGCCTATTGAGTCGTGATAGGCGCAGAACTTCTTTGGGTCCAGCCTTGCCCGGTCTCCCATGTACGGTTTAGGCCTAGGGAGCATATCCCTATGCTGGATCGCGTTGAACACATGAGCGGGAGACTGCCTAAAGGCTTGAGTCAGGTGGACCTTGATGTCCTCAAAGAATTTGAAATTTTTGGGTGGCTTGGCGATCTTCCTAGCTTTGGGACCACCCTTGGAGTGGCTTGAGCGACCTCCGACTCCTTCGCAGAGGGTCGGATTCACCGAGCCTGAGAGCCAGCAACTTCTTCCAAGCTAGGTAATCTCCAGCTCGGGCTCGGAAGTCAGTGTATGTCTTAGGGAAGTCCTTTGTGAGGTGATTGAACATGGGAGATCTTCCATGGAAGCCTCCAAGGGTGGCATGGAGAGCCAGCTGGTCACCGACCGGTTCCCCCGTCAGGATGACCTAATCCACCCGGGCGATATAATCCTTGTCCAATTCATCTTTCTCCTGGCGGATGCGCATTAGGCGATGCCAGTTCTCCGGTCGAGCAATCTTGGCCACAAAGTATGAAGTGAACTGGGAGCTTAGGGCAGAGAAACAGTCGATTGAGCGGGACGGGAGCGAGACGTACCACCTATGGGCGAGGTCGCCCAAAGTAAGGGGGAAAAGCCTGTATTTCGTCGCGTCCATTGCACCCCGTCCGGTTATGAAGATCTGGAACTTACTCAGGTGGGTCTCCGGGTCCGTCTTCCCTTCATAAAGAAGGGTCGGCGGTGGAGTGATCTTGAGCTGGACGGGGGTGAGTTCAATGTCCACGGACAAAGGCTCGTTCGTGACCGGCCGAGCTTTGGGTTGGCCCCGTGCCTCCATACGGGCCCGCATCTCATCAAGCTGCTTTTGCATCTTGACGATCTCTGGGTTAGGCGGCTCGACCAGTTGGTCGCCTCCACCGGCAAATGGCCCAATCCGGTAAAAAATGGCCCCTCGTGGGGTGTCCTGCCCTAGGAGGCTGCTCTGGGCAAATCTAAGCTTCTTCCTGGCGGAGTTGGTCGATGCCAAGCTGATTTTGACTGTACTCTTGTGGGGCATCTGTGTCGTGCTCCTAGAATTGGAGATGGACTCGGTGTCGCCATAACTGGTATCGCTTCTTGGAAGCCGGCTCGGGTACCATGAGGAGGAGTTGGTGCCCAGGCGGCTAAAGACCGGGTGGGAAGAGTCGCGGGAACGTATGGGAGCTGGGTCGGCTGGAGCTGGCTTTCCCCCTGGCATTCCCGGGCCTTTGCCTTCCCTTTGAGGGCGCGAGCTTTTTTCCACCTCTTAGAGGCTGACAGGGTGCTTTGGCAAGCTCTTGCCTCCTCAGCGCGACGACACCGGCCGGACTCCACTTGATCGGGAGTGATGAAGTTTCAAGCCTGTGAGGATCGTAGCTCTTCCGGGTAACGGATCGGAGAGGCTACGCGGGTGGCCTTTCTTGGCCGGCCGGGGGTAGCCTCCCCTGAGACCCGTGTTGCGGGGACTTGGGCCGTGGCTGGAGCCCCCGCGCCCCTGAGGGCTTGAGATGGCCTTTGGTTGGTCATATTTCATTTATGAAAGTGGAGGAAAAAACTACCTTTGAAGGTTTGAAGGTGAACAAATGAAGCTTTGGAGAACAGTGAGTGTTCTTCAAAGAAAAGAGAGAGAATCTGGGTTCAAATCCTTTCCCCTCGAATCAGACAAACTAAAGAAGGGAATCCCGTTGAGTTCCTACGCTTTCATGTCTACAACTCCATTCATCCGATTACTAGAGGAATGAACCTAATCCGGAATATGAACCATAAAAGAAAATACCGATTAAACCGATCACAAGAATACCAGCTACAGTACCTATTATCCAAAGAGGAATCCTTCCAGTAGTATCGGCCATTTACTCCGTGTACCTATTACCTGGACTTGAATGCTAGTGTAGCCTTTTGTATTGATGAATAGTTGTTCTTTTTGTACATGAGTGAATCTTTTTATAGGTTTCATATACAGGGGTATTTACATCATTTCCAACCTCTACGGGGGACAGCCGCATTAAATGGTTGCAGGTGTTGGATGCGCGTAGGTGCCCGTTTGTACCCGTGCTCAGGGGCTCGACCACGGAGACATCGCCACGTGTCCCAAAAGGACGATTCTCTGAGTTATTTCTTTATTTGGTGGGAATATTCTCTCTATCGCGTCGTATGGAGGTGGCTCCTTGCCATATTTGGGACGATTCTGTTGGATTCTATCACGTGCTCAAGGGGTCTTCTAACGGGAGAATATTTTATTAAGGCCGGAGGTCGGCGCATTGCCGATCTTGGTGATCGATCAACCGTTTGTAGTTCGGTCATCAGGAGTATCATCTCCAGGCTCGATAGCCAAGCTTTTTGACCTGATCGTGGTTGTCTCACCTCCAACCTCCTGCCTCTCGAGGGGGTCGGAGGACGTGGTGCTCGGACGTGGTCGGTCTAGTTCTCGAGGTCGTGGCCATCTGAATTGATTGCCGGGAGGCCGGTAGATAAAGAGGTCGGGAGGTCGTTCTAAATGATCCTTGAGCTGGAGTCGGAGCCATTTCAATTGCCTATATCGGGGGGTGGTCGGTGCCGACCTCGTCTGGAAATAGTCACAACAGGTTTAGTATTATTGATTGAGTTAATACTAAATGTATGGCATTACACTTATCTGAATATTATGTTTGATTGTTTGCATTATTCATATTTGTGTTCCCTTGAATCGATGTTGTCATTGAGTGAGTGAGAACTCAGATGACTTAAGTATGATTCTCAAATAGCCCCAATCAAGGATCATCAAGAATGGAATATTGATGATGCAATGGAGATTGGTGTGTGATTTGCATTATACTCTATGGGAGAGTATTGTAAGATCTCACTTACTACGAGATATTAGGTATCTCATAATGGATTCACAAATACCTTAGTGGGTATTGATATACCCATCCGAGAAACTGTTTAATTTTATTCCACATAATGTGTCTACGGGTGTCTCGGTTAGTGGGAGTGATGTGATACTCCTCAGACTTGAGGTCAATACGCACGATATGTACAGAGTGATGGACTTTGACCATGACCGACGCTTGCACCCTCCAAGGGTCGATATGGCATGAATTGGGTTCATCACGAAGTACATGTGGGTGGTAGTTAAGCCAAGAATGGGATTCATTCCTCAGTGTGGATTTAGAGAGAATGCTCGTCTTCTCATCATAATTGGATCAAAGACATCGGCCAATGCAAGTCGACTTGGACTTTGTGGCCAAGTGCGATGCTAGTGATCAATTAGTGATTCGAGATAATATGATTAAGTTATTTGAATAGACACTTCATCATGTTCAAGGCTTAATCGAGTATTCGCGAATGAAAAGAAGATATCACAATAGCCTACAGTGTTACAGGTAGTTGCAGATTTCCTCGCAACATACCTTGTTTATTGAGAATGTCGAATTTATTATCTAGGGTTCAATTAAGACCGTTAGTTTAACTAATCGCTCGATATACGAGGGCCTATGGGTCACACAACAAGCAATGACAGTTGGCCGATTATAGTTGGTTGATTAAGTATTATATTAGATATAATATTTAATTTATGGAGAATATAATAATAATTATATTTGAAATTTATTATTATTATTATTATTTAATTAAATTAGATTTAATTAAATATGAAATTCCAATAATAATATTTGGAATATTATTATACAAGAATAATAGATATGGAAATATATTATTCGTAGGAACATATTTGGGTAAATATAATCCGTAAAGATTATATTTACGGGCTAGACCCGATATCTTGCTTAAGAATCAAGCAAAATTAATTCCTATAAATATGTGTCTTATGGGAATTCCTAAATAAACAAGAAAAATAATTTCTCCATAAAATCTCTAGCTCTAGCTTTCCTAGCAAGTTCGTCTCGAGATTCAACGCTGGCACCTCGGTGCAGATCGGTGAGTAGCTATTGTGTGGATACCATAATGGAGGATTCCGCGTACGAAGCGCTGTAAGAATTCTTGTTTAAGATTTCTCGTATTTAATTATGCAATTAACTTTTCGTTGTTGGTGAACAATTTTTCCGCTGCGCATGTTTACGTGCCTATAAAACCCAACAGTGGTATCAGAGCTCAGACTCTTATTTAATTACTATATTAAATTAGTTTTATAATTTTTTTTTATGAAACATAAGGGCATGGTCAAATGGATTGACCACACCCTTTTTTATGTTAAGTATGTGGGTGCTTGTTTTCGGTAAACTAAGAAGAAACCCCTTTGGGGTCTTCGTTCTTCATGCTACTCGCCAAAATCCTAGTCGGTGCCGCTTCGCTTGGCGGCCAAGCTCGGTGTGACGGTGCTAGAGGAGATGGCAAAGCGCTGACACCTTGTGTCTCCTGCACTTAGCCGTTGCTCCGATTTCGTCCTCCTGTCGTTTTTTGGTTTGCGATACGAAGCTCGACGCTGGAGGCAGGGCCGTACAGCCGTACCTTGTATTTTGTGTGACTGTTTGCGTATCCAGTCAGCGGCGATGCCTCCCAATTTGTGTCCCTGCTTGTTTGCAGTGGCACTCCCTTCTCTGATGTTGTGTCGTCTGTTGATCTATGAGCACGATAGAGGCGACGCTCTTGCCCGGTCGCCGCCGCTGAAGCGGCAAAATGATGGTGATTGTAGCGCCACCCATGTACGCGACCTCCAAGATAGAGCTCTAACTCGCGCCGCCGTGACGACAGAGGCGAGTTATCGTATTCGCTCGTATCTTGCCACCTCACACCGCGATGCGATGGCATCGGTGCTCTCGTACTTCTGCTATTTTTGATTCATGATGTTGGATTGTGAATTCTTTTTTCTGAGTTGGTTCGATTACTGTTCTTGACTGAAATTAGATGATGTTGGTGAACAATTCATGAATTTTGAAAATTTGGGGTTGATTCGTAGGAATTTTGGATTGGATCTGAAAAGGTTGAGGCGATGATGTAAATGGGTTGTTTTGCAAATTTGATTTGAGACAGACCCCTCAGTGCAATTTTCGAAATTTCCCCTAAGCCCACTAAAATTAACATGTAAAATTAAATTGGATTTAATTTAACATTAACAATATTTTAATAAAATTTATTTAAAGGAGATATATTAGTTGGACTAATATTGAGACCTAATAAATGAGAAATTTTATTAAGACGTTTTAATTAATAAACATTTTTAAAATTTGGTTTATTGGTCCCACTAGTCAGTTTTTAATAATGCGGAAGCTTAAAGAGAAAAACCTTTTCAAGATCTTTTTAACAAGAGCACAATAATAAACCAAATGTAAATGAAAGCAGTAAATAACACAAGATGTATAGTGGTCCGGATATTAACAATCCTACGTCCACTCTCCCATTTTCAAGGGGCCTTACTAACCAACCAGCCAACTTACGAACACTGGAATTGACAAGTACCAGCTCCTTGCTTACACACTTTAGATCTAACTTCGATCTAAAGTATATTCAACTAAAACCTTCTCTAACAAGATGAACAGGTTGAGTTTAATCTCCAACTACAAACTCCTTATAAGTGGATATGAAATAAGAACTATAAGAGTGCTAATTGCTTGAGAGTATTAAAACTTATGTATGATCTTCGTGCGCGTAACTAGAGCTTTTCTTCAATGATGCACTCTTGTATTTATAGAGAAGATTAGGGTTTAGCCGTTGGAGAGCTAATCTAATCAGATATCTATTTATGGAAGCTTCAATCAATCAATTCCCAAATTGATTGATTGGGTTGGTGAGATCCTTGGATTGATATCTTCATTCTGACTTTCCTATCCGATCATGGTTGACTTTATTTGAATTACCAACGGTCAAATGCTTCCAATGCACAACTCTGATTCTTCCTGAGTAGGCTGAACCAGACACCAGATAACCTCGAGGTCCTTTGGTCCAGAGCCGGTTAAGAACCAGAATACTCAGTAGAATCTAGAGATGATTCTGAGCATCTTTTGGTTCACCAGACTCGTCTGGTTTGGGGCAAGGTCTTCTGCCTCTGATGTGAACATCTCTGATGAAGTCTTCTTGTGGAGTCCTCTGATGGAGTCCTCTAATGAAGTCTTCTGGTGACTCTTCTGGTGAAGTCTTCTGGTCTAGCAGCTCCCCCTAAACTAAGTCCTAATCTAGTTCCTCATCTGGCTAACAGGTCCAAATAGTCCTATTACATCTTCTGGTTTATTTAACTCATCAAAACTAACAATATTTTTCCTAACATGGTTTATGAGAATTAAAATAATTTGTTAATTCCCACTTGGTTAACATTAGATGTTAATGCATTTATAGTCCACTTTCTTGTTTTGGGTAGGCGGCGCCAAAATAATTGTCAGACCATTTTTATGTTTTGGATAGACGACGCCTAAATAAATGCTAGTCCGCGTAAGATCATGTTTGGGTAGGCGGCGCCCTATAATTGCTCAAAAGTGATATAGGTTAACATGTGGATCTCGATTAAGCAATTAATACCCCGCCTTTAAAATGATCCTCACTAAAATATGGTTTTTCATTAAATTGAATGATGTATTCCATTAAAATTAAAAGTAAATCGGGGATTTCTTTCCAATGTGTATTTAAGGCCCAAGTCTTTTTCTCGATTCTACATCTAATGAGACTTTTATAGGGACATGTTTGTAGCCGCTTAATGGTTGTAAAACAACTTAATTCTATTTCACCAGCCCAAGCAGGAAAACGAGAATTAGGTGACATCGGATTGAACTAGGTTTAATCAACTAGAAATTGCATGAGGCAATTGGTTTATAGACCTACCAGTTCTGTTGTTGTAATGTTCAGCCCAAGCAGTCATTGTAATAGTAGGAATGTGGATCCTAGTCCATTACGATTTATATTAGGTATAAATTTGTACTCTTCCGATGAGGTCGTTGAGTATGTGAAAATAATGGAGACAAAATAAATAAAAGGTCATGTTTATTTTGATTGTTGAATATTGACCATAGGAAATACGTGTTTTAATTCCCATTTAATTTTATTTCCTAGGATTGTTGAAATGAATAACTTGTTGTTGAGAAGTGTTTTGGAAACAAACAAATTGGTTGGGACAAATTTTCTGGGCTGGCACCGAAATGTGCATTTGGTGCTTAGGTAAGAAAAGATTGAGTACGTGTTGGATACACCAATCCCTGTTACCCCTGATGTTGGTTCTGAGGAAGCTAAAGCGTTTGGCGCCAAAGCTCAAAAGAAGCATCAAAATGATGCTTCCCAGGCTCAGTGTGTTCTGTTGCTCGGCATGACTCCCGAGTTGCAAAGGCAACATGAGAGGATGCTTCCCAATGAAATGCTTAGACATCTGAAGGACCTCTTTGATTAGGCGTGAAATTGTTATGTTTTGTAGCTCGATTTGCCCGTGTTTTGAGTAAATTCGATGAGTATTTAGAGTCAATTGAGTATCATTTTCATAAATTGATGAATTCGTCTCGTTGATGCTCATATTTGGATAAAGGGAAAAAAAGAGGAGTTCGTAGGACTTTGAATCGACCAAAATGGACTCTTGATTGAGAAGATATGGAGGTTTTTCGAACAAGTGTACAACAGCCGAAAGCACTCAAGCAGTCGAGGCTGAGCACTAGGCTATCAAGTACTCGAGAAGGCTCTCAGGTGGATGCAGCTCAAGCACTAGGCTCTCAAATGCTCGAGAACGCACTCGAATAGAAGGTTAGCTTGAGCCCTGGGCACTCAAGCAAGGCAGCTCGAGCACCAAAATTGCGTTGGAAAGAGAGGGGCACTCGAGTGACACTAGCTCGAGCTCTAGGCACTCGAGTAATGCCTGTGCTCGAGCCCTATGTATAATTTTGGCCCAAATCACCCCAAATCGGCCCGTTACCTATAAATACCCCATCCCAAGTACGTTTTTAGAAACCCTTTTACTACTATTGATATTTTTAGATACTTAGAGGAAGGAGAGAGCTTGGGAAGGAGGTTTGAAGAGTTTTACAACTTGTAATCGAGGTTTTAGCTTACGAATTCATAGTTTAATTATTTCTTTCGAACTTTTTAGTTTAATTCTTTCTTTCTTAAGTATTTTAGACTATAAACCCTAGCTTTTCAGATTTATATAGATTTATTTTGAGACTCAAATAGTTTATATTCTTGATTTTATTAGTTAATTCAATTATGCATATGTTTATTGTTCTTGTTATTATTTTCGTTATTCAATCAACCATGTTAGGCTAGAACCCTTGCATGCTTAGGATAGGATGATGTAACGCTCCGGAATTCAGAAAGTTGACCTTTGAGGTCACAACGTCCTAAACCCGAGTCATCACTTAGTGAACCATAAAAACTGAGCTAGAAAATTTCTTTATAAAAGATAAAACAATAAATATAATTATACACATGCAGCGGAAGAACTTAACATAATACTTATTTGAGAAAACATCAGTTCGTTACTTAATTAAAACCATCATCCCATTACTTAATAAGGAAACATCCCGACGAGTCCTGGGTATGACTCTCGAGGCATTAGTGACAAAAGATTAACAGTAGTATTAAAATAGCATAATGTCTCAATCTTGATAAAAACAGTTTATTTAATTAATAAGCGGGAGTGGGTAGTAGTCATCTATGGCAGCTCCTGGACCTCAGCATCATAACCTGAAAATGTTTAGAGAGGGGCGTGAGATAAAATCTCAGCGGGTAACCTGTATGTTGATATACAGATTGTCAGGAGATCCAAAATAATAATACTTTTAAGACTTTCACCTTTCAGTTGGTTCATTATAATTCTTGGTCACGTGTATTCGCTTTCTTTAACATAAAACTTATAAACACATATTTAAAATAAAGCATTCATATGGCCCGAAGGCCCATCATTCAAATGGCTCAAAGGCCCATCAATCATATGGCTCAAAGGCCCATCAATCTCCTTTCTCATTCATATGGGGGGGCACCGGTGGCATTTCCACCGCGTCCATGTCCCTAAAAATATGGGGGCACTGGTACTCTTTCAACCACATCCTTATCCCTGTTGGAGGGGCACCAGTAGCGACTCTACCGCATCCTTGTACCTTAAAGTTTGGGGGGCACTGGTACTCTTTCAACCACATCCTTATCCCTGTTTGGGGGGCACCGGTAGCGACTCCACCGCGTCCTTGTCCCTTCCGTCCTTATCCCTCCATCAGCTTCCCTTACAACTTTCACATAGTTCACAAATCACATACCACATGCTCACATTGTTATAATCGCATACTCGCATTCACATTCATAAGATTGTTCATGTCTTTTACTGATATTCATTACGTTTGTTTCAGAAAACTGACAACAGTCCATATAACATTAACTAGCTATACAGATAGTGTCACCCACCTGGAAACTTTTAGAGATAAAGCTTAAATTCTTGATTGCTTAGAACAAAGGTGACCTCCGAGCTTCCGAGCTAACCCCACTTTACCTAACACAGTCCGTTAATTTAGTCATCGTTCATTCTTTTAGTTTATTACTCGACTTCGCATCATACTTAGGGCTTTTCTATAATAGGGGAAGTATTTATCCTATTAAAACAGTCCTAGGGTTTCGTTCAAGTTCAATAAAGGCGTTGAAACTTGTTCATTCGGGTAGTAAGGTTACTCTAATTCAATACGGGTCCACCGGTTGGGGTTTTGGATCTTCCGGGTTCATTCAACACTCAAAAGCAAGTAAAACACTCAAACACATTCTTGGACAAGTAAACACAAGTCATTCAAATACCTAAAACATGCTTGTTTATAAAAGTATCACTTATTCCTTCTTTCTAGTGCAACTTATTTAATCAAAAGACATACATACGAGTATTAACATAAAAAGGAATTTAGACTTACTGGAAAATTATGATATTTTAGTATGTTATACATCAGATGATATGGAACAAAGTTCATTAAGGGTACCAAGTCATTTGAGCTACGGAAATAGGGTACATTTGTATTTGAAAACAGAACAGCAAGACATTTGTCAAAACAGTGTACATTGAAGTCTAAAAATCATATCTCACAGTAGGTGCATTTGAAAATCATGAAATTAATATATGTTACAGATAACTTAAAACCAAATATTTTTCATTTATAAACCTAAGTCATTTGAGTTACGGATCATTACCTTCTATTAGATGGAAAATGGGTTTATAACATAGTTTGTCATGAAGTACATACTTTACTTAAAAATTCATGACTTATTGTAAACTTACTCAAAATTAACTAAGTATTTCACATAGCATTCCAGACTCACTGGAGAACATCTCCAAATTTTTCTAAGATTTTCAAAGACTTATAAAAGGGCTAAAAGGATTTTTGAAAACAAAGAATCAACCTCAGCCAAGTGTTTACCACACAATATTAAAACAGGTATATATCATTATATATTATACAAAATGCTAGGATATTTGGATATATATTAACAAACAACAAAGGTAACATCCCCAAATTTTCCTATAATTTTATCAATAGTGTAAATAGTCAAAAAGGTTAGATAGATTCACTGCTCCCAGTTTCGCACTGTTTCAGATACACAAATTTCTATGAATTTATTCTCCCTCAATATAAATTAGATGACCACCAAATTTTCACAGTTTCTTGCATACATCAAATACTATATTCAGGTATTTTTTCATGATTTTTAAACATCAATAAAGGTCCGAAATAGGTTCGTCAAAAAGGGGGCAGTAGCTAACTCTGGTAGAAATGAATATTGTCGAACTTTCACATACATGATCATATAAGCTCAAAAACGTGGGAAAACTTAAACACAAACCTCATAAAATACATCCACAGTTTAAACAAGCTTAGGGGATGTTCTTAGCATGCCATTTCTAAGGGTTTCATACTCAAAACAAAACATGATCATAACATCAAGGGGAAAATGATTTAAAGGGCTTACCCTTGTAGTTTCTTTCTTTCCCTTGAAGATTAGGAACCCAAGGATGAACAACCTAGCTTCTAACACTCCCTTGACCTCAAGATGGTGGGAAAACACTCCTCCTAGGTGGTGGTGGTGTAGGCCAAGGGGGGGAGAAGAGGAGAGGGCTCCTTCTCCATCTATTCTCACTTCTAACTTTCTCTCTTTCTTTCTTTCTTTTCTCTCTTGAGTGCAAGAACTAATGTGGCAAATGAAAGGGGTTTGGAGGGGTATATATAGGAGAAAATGGAGTGGGTTGGCTGATCATAAGGAGGGGGAAGATGGTGATGTGTTCTTGTGTGTACTACACAAAAGAGTTATGAGATGGGATGGGACATAGGATTAGGGTCTAGCTTAGCACTCATTACATGTACTTCCACTTGACTTAGCTGAAAAAGAGGGTCAAAGGTGTAGGTTTTTACTGTTTTGGGGCTGTCATTTATGGTAGTCCCGATTCTAGACGCGATTTTGCCTTCGACAGTGTATTTTTGATATTTTTCGGTTCGGTTTTTGGTTCCAAAATTTAATTCAAACGCACCGTTAAATTTTTATGATTTTTTTGATACATATAAGTGTTCTTATTCATCATTTTGAATTCTTTGAAAATTTATCAAGAAAATTCGACCCGTTTTACGGATAAAACTCTGTCACCTGAAAGATTAGAACTTGCATGTACATATATTTAAATCAAACATTTCATTTAAACACATTTAAACATAAATCATGAAACCCCTAAATTGGCTTCGGGTCGTTACATCCTACACCCCTTAAAAGAAATTTCGTCCTCGAAATTTACTTACTTATCCTAAAGGCATTGCGGGTATTTTGCTAAAATCTCGTCCTCTCTTTCCCAAGTGGCTCCTTCCTTTCCATGGCGGCTCCATTGTACCAATACTAAAGGGACTTCTCGGTTCCTCAGAAGGTGAACTTTCCTTCCCAAAATGGTCACAGGTACCTCTTCGTAAGTTAGGTCACGACTCAGACTTAAATCCTTGAAATCAACGACGTGGTCTGGGTCGCTCAAGTATTTCCTAAGTGTAGATACATGGAACACATTGTGCACTTGCGCTAGTTGGGGTGGCAAGGCTATACGGTATGCTACGTCTCCGACCTTGTCCAAAATGTCGAAGGGGCCTATGAATCGAGGTTTCAACTTACCTCTTTTCCCAAAACGAACCAACCCTTTCATAGGCGCGACTCTTAAGAACACTTTATCACCGATTTCAAAGTGTAGATCCTTCCTTCGTGTGTCGACATATGAATTTTGACGGTCTTGAGCTATCTTGATTCTTTCCCTGATCTGCGAGATGAACTCTACTGATTTCTCCACGAGTTCGGGTCCTAAAATCTTTCGAACCCCGACCTCGTCCCAGCAAATAGGCGACCTACACTTTTTCCCGTAAAGTGCTTCAAAAGGGGTCATCTGTATCGTTGCCTGGTAACTGTTGTTGTAGGCAAATTCCACCAATGAGAGATTTGCCTCCCAGTTTCCTTCAAAGTCCAGGGCGCAAGCCCTCAACATATCTTCTAAGGTTTGTATTGTCCTTTCTAATTGGCCATCTGTCTGTGGATGATATGCAGTGCTGAAATTTAACTTAGTCCCCAAAGCTTGTTGTAACAATTTGAGGTGAAACGGGGGTCTCTATCTGAAACGATTGAGACTGGTACGCCATGTAATCTGACTATTTCCGCTACGTATAACTGTGCCATCTTATCCATCGAATGAGTCATACGAATTGGAATGAAATGAGCTGACTTAGTGAGTCTATCCACTACAACCCAGATAACATCGTGATTCTTATTCGTTTTAGGAAAACACGTGATGAAATCCATGGCGATGTTCTCCCATTTCCATTCCGGTATTTCTAGCGGGTTCAACAGTCCTGACGGTCGTTGGTGGTCTGCCTTAACTTGTTGGCAAGTTAAGCATTTCCTCACAAAATTGGCTATTGACCTTTTCATTCCTCTCCACCAAAAGTTTTCCCGCAATTCCCGGTACATCTTTGTCTCTCCAGGATGTACAGTGTACGGCGTATTATGAGCTTCCTTCAGTATCTCGTTCATCAGTTGTTCTTTCTTTGGCACACAGATCATATTCCCAAACATCAAGGCTCCATCGGGGCTCATGATAAAACCTTGAAGGGTTCCTTTCTCTGCTCGATCCTTCATCTTCTTGAGGAATCTATCACCCTTTTGTGCCTCTTTGATCCTTTCCCTCGGTGTTGGTTGCACCGTGAGTGCATACACTTTTGCATTTGCACAACAATGGTTGGAAAATTCCAACTTCATCTGGGAAAACTCTCTGAGTAGTGGTCCTTGATCCGTAGGCATGGCGCTGAGTGTTGCACTTTCTTTCCTGCTTAGAGCGTCAGCCACTACATTCGCTTTCCCAGGGTGATAATGGATAGTGCAGTCATAGTCTTTCACCAGTTCGAGCCACCTTCTTTGTCGCATGTTCAATTCCTTTTGCGTAAAGAAGTACTTCAAGCTCTTGTGGTCTGTGTATATCTCACACTTACCACCATATAGGTAATGTCTCCATATCTTTAGCGCATGAACCACAGCTGCTAACTCTAAGTCATGTGTAGGATAATTTTGTTCGTGCATTTTCAGCTGGCGGGACGCATACGCAATGACTTTTCCATCCTGCATTAGGACACATCCTAAACCTGACAAGGATGCATCAGTATAGATCATGAATCCTTCTGATCCATTAGAAATAGTTTGCACTGATGAGGAAGTTAATCTCCTTTTCAACTCTTGAAAACTTTCCTCACAGGTCGGTGTCCAAATAAACCTTTCACTTTTCTTGGTTAACTGTGTTAAGGACTTTGCAATACGTGATAAGTCCTGGATAAATCTCCGATAGTATCCTGCCAAACCCAGGAAACTCCTTATCTCATTGACATTAGTTGGGGCCTTCCAGTCCATTATGGCATCTACTTTGGCGGGATCCATCTCAATTCCTTTTGCTAAGATTATGTGACCTAGGAACATAACTCGGTCAATCCAAAATTCACAGTTGCTAAACTTAGCGTATAGTTTCTCACGTCTTAGTGTCTCTAAGACAGTCCTAAGGTGTTCCTCATGTTGCTTCTGATCCTTCGAGTATACTAGTATGTCATCGATGAATACAATGACGAACTGATCCAAGTACTGGTGAAATACTTGGTTCATCAGGTCCATGAAGACTGCGGGTGCATTCGTCACCCCAAAGGGCATCACCGTGAACTCATAGTGTCCATACCGTGTTCTGAATGCTGTCTTTGGTATGTCACTTCCCTTGACTTTCAGCTGGTGATAACCCGATCTCAGATCGATTTTTGAGAATACTGTTGCATTCTTCAATTGGTCGAACAAGTCCTCGATTCTCGGGAGGGGATACTTGTTCTTGATGGTTAGCTGGTTTAACCCTCTGTAATCGATGCACATTCTGAGTGATCCGTCCTTCTTCTTTACAAAGAGTACAGACGCTCCCCAAGGTGACACGCTTGGTCGGATGTATTTCTTATCCATAAGTTCTTGCAGTTGCTCCTTTAGCTCCTGTAATTCCTTGGGTTCCATTCTGTATGGTGCCTTTGACACGGGTGCAGCACCAGGTGTCAAGTCGATCATGAATTCCACTTGGCGATCTGGGGGTAATCCAGATAGTTCTTCAGGAAACACGTCGGGGTATTCTTTTACGATTCGTACCTCGACTGGTAATTTCGTATCCTTAACAGTTGTCGAGATGCTGACTAAGTATCCTTGGGTATTTCCTCCTCGGAGTAGCTTGGTAGCTTTTAATGCAGAGATTACCCTCGCTCGGGTCTTCATCGTTGTTCCTCGAAAAGTGAAACGTTGGCCATCCTTTGTCTCGAAATCTATCTCCCTTTTTGAGAATCTTATGACGGCCTTGTTTCTCCTTAACCAATCTATTTCTAGGATTATGTCAAAATCTTTCATTCCTAGAACGTGAAGGTCAGTCCCTATCTTGTGTCCGTTCAACTCTATTATTAGATCTTTTATTTGTTCTTGGATGCTTATGGTGTCACCAGATGGAATGCTTACATTCAAAGTTTCTCCTCTAACACTTTTTATGTTGAGGTTTTTCTTAAACCTTTCAGAGATAAAGGAGTGTGATGCTCCAGTATCAAACAATACATGAGCAGGTAAACCAAGTACTAGCAACGTACCTGTCATGGTCTCATTAAGAGTCGGGTCTCCCATGCAATCCTCTTCCATCATTGCATTCACCTGGGCATGTCCTCTAGGTTGTTGACTGGGAAAGTTTCCTCTCGGTGGTCCAGGCGGACGGTTGTTGCCACTCGGTGGTCTCGGTGGACGGAAGTTGTTTGTCGGTGGCTGTCGAGCCTGGTTCCCCCCATCGACTAGTTATGGGCATTCTGAGAATCTATGCCCTACTTGGTGGCACTTGAAACATGCGCCAGACTTCCTGAGGCATGGTCCTACATGAAACCTTCCACAACTTGAACAATATGGAGGAGGTCTCGGTCTAGTCTGGACAACAGGGTTATTTTCTCTCTGTGGCTGGCTTGAGTCTCTCTTGAAATTCGGTAACCAGTTTCGATTCACTGATAGCGTAGGTGGAGTCTGCCTGAACTCCAGACCTAAGCCAATGGACACGATCAGTGCACAATCGAAAACTTCACCATAAGTGGGGAGCTTCAGCCCAGCTACTACACCTCCAACTTCTGGCCTTAGGCCTCTCTCAAACCTTCTGGCTTTCTTCTCATCTACCTCCACCAGGTGCGGGGCATAACGGGACAGTTTGTTAAATTGTTTCTCATACTCAGTGTCAGAGAGAGTTCCTTGTTTGAGGTTCACAAATTCCACTTCTTTCCTGTCACGAAGGGCCTGTGGAAAGTATCTCCTCATTGCGACTTGCTTAAAATCTTCCCAAGTTAGGGATCCCTTTCTCCAGGGGTCATAGTACGCTCGTGGGCTTCCCACCACTGGGCAGCATCTTCGGCCAACTGGAACTGGGCACATGATACCTTTTGAGCCTCAGTTAGTGTCATGTGGCGGAAAATTCGTTCCATCTCAGCTATCCATTCCTCGGTTCCCATGGGGCCTTCGTTTCCCTTCAATCGAGGTGGTTGCAAACATCGAAACTGTTCGAATGTAGAGTTTGCATGGGGGTGATGAGGTGGTGCATGAGCAGGTGGGGGTGGGGGTGCTTGTTGCTGCATGAATGTCTGTAGGGAGTTAAAGAAATCTTGTGCTATTTCGGCTCCTGAAGCAGCGGGTGGAGCTTCCTGTCCTACGAAATCCTCAGACGGTTCTTGGTTAGCTCGTGTTTTCCTCTTCGGCGGCATCCTAAGGAAAGGTTTAAAAGAAGGAAAATATTACTTCATATAGGTATGATAAAATTCAAAACAAGAGAATCCAATATTTTACAGCATGGTATTAATTCAATCACGCAGGGGTGCACACAGAAACCGGAACATACTGTCTAGATCAACAGCACGGTAACGAGCTACGACGATGCATGTTAGGGAAAATAATGACACATGATGCAAATACAAGTTAAATATAACAGATAGAATAGAATATCCCACAAAAGAAAACTCACGTGGGACTGTAATACACATATATAATTGGGAAAGAGAAAAACAAGTTCTCAAGGTTAAACGGAGAGAAACGGGTCTCCAACGAAAATTAAGAGATGCGAGACTTTAAAATATATCAATAATAACATTAAAATAGTCAAATTTTACACAATAGGTTAACCAAAGGCAAGCATACAAACTTCTACAAAAGAACTAGTCTAGGTGAGCAAAAGGGTTCGAGTCTACGTCGACCACAAGGTTCCTAACTCCAACTACAACTGGGATCATCCGGCTACAACCGGGAAACTATCCCCAAAACTATATACAACAACCTCCTACTACAACTAATCAGTCGGTGGCTGAGCAAACATCGGGGTGCTGGCTAGGTCCTGCCTCAACTTCATGGGTGTTAGGGGTCGGGCGAATAGAGAGTCCAATATCGATGTTCTCCCTTGCCTCCTCAGGACTCTCAACATCCATGTATGCCTCTACTGGATCCGACTCCATTGGCCCACCCGCTAATCCAGACTCTCCCCAAAAGTCTACACCCATATGGCGGTGCTGCCTCGCCCTATCTAACCTCGCATTCTGGCGATCCGCCAGACGGGTGATCTCGTGGCTGAGCTCTGCCTCCCGCTCTGCTAGGTGTCTCATCTTCTCTCTAAGGACTAGCATCTCGCTCACAACAACATTCCTCTCTGTACCAATGAGGGCTGCCACGGCCTCATGGAAAGCGGCACGACCCATCTCTAGGTGGGACCGCTCTACGGCCTTAGTAGCCGCGTTGATGCTGTCGACCAAGTCATCCATGAAAGCGACAAGACTGATGTGGCCTGCTGTCTCAGCATCAGTAGCCCATCTAGAATCAAATACCCTATGTGCACGTTCCAACCACCGTAGCTGGACTGCATCTCGTAGGAGGACCGCAGTATCTGGCTCGGATAGCGTCAAGCCCTCACCGAGAGCTCGATCTCTACAAAGGGTAAAACGGCCCACAAAGTGGTAGATGGTCTCGCCCTCCCACTGGTAAATGTTCCGAAGACGGTGAGTGTATGCCATACTACCTGCCTAGGGTCCTCGTCTAAACGGGAAAAGGGTCTAAGGTCAGTAACGAAACACTAAGAAAGGAAAGAAAAATATAATAGTAATACTATACACGAAAAAATAGTTTTGCTCACCACAGAAAATGACGTCACATAATAGTATAACATGAATAATCAAGTAATTCCACATACATGCGCAAATAGTATGAAATTCAAGCACTTGTCCTCATAAGCTTCTGTGTTCTTTCTTTCGTTCTCGATTTTCTTATTTGCAAGGGTTTTGTTATTCAATTTCTCATAAGACATCACATACCTTGAGGTTTTTCCGGTATGCTCGCTGTAGACAACCTTCCCACTAGTGATATTTAATTTTTGAAGTTTATAAAATTTGTCTACTATATTAAGTGAAAATTTTGAAATAAAGGAAAATAAATCACTTGGTCCGAAGTTTTGAACATAAGCTCTGATACCACCTGTAACGCCCCAAAATTCAGAAAGTTGACCTTTGAGGTCACAACGTCCTAAACCCGAGTCATCACTTAGTGAACCATAAAAACTGAGCCAGAAAATTTCTTTATAAAAGATAAAACAATAAATATAATTATACAGATGCAGCGGAAGAACTTAACATAATACTTATTTGAGAAAACATCAGTTCGTTACTTAATTAAAACCATCATCCCATTACTTAATAAGAAAACATCCCGACTAGTCCTGGGTATGACTCTCGAGGCATTAGTGACAAAAGATTAACAGTAGTATTAAAATAGCATAATGTCTCAATCTTGATAAAAACAGTTTATTTAATTAATAAGCGGGAGTGGGAAGTAGTCATCTACGGCAGCTCCCGGACCTCAGCATCATAACCTGAAAATGTTTAGAGAGGGGCGTGAGATAAAATCTCAGCGGGTAACCTGTATGCTGATATACAGATTGTCAGGAGATCCAAAATAATAATACTTTTAAGACTTTCACCTTTCAGTTGGTTCATTATAATTCTTGGTCACGTGTATTCGCTTTCTTTAACATAAAACTTATAAACACATATTTAAAACAAAGCATTCATATGGCCCGAAGGCCCATCATTCATATGGCTCAAAAGCCCATCAATCATATGGCTCAAAGGCCCATCAATCTTCTTTCTTATTCATATGGGGGGGGCACCGGTGGCATTTCCACCGCGTCCTTGTCCCTAAAAATATGGGGGCACTGGTACTCTTTCAACCACATCCTTATCCCTGTTGGGGGGGCACCAGCAGCGACTCTACCGCATCCTTGTCCCTTAAAGTTTGGGGGGCACTGGTACTCTTTCAACCACATCCGTATCCCTATTTGGGGGGCACCGGTAGCGACTCCACCGCGTCCTTGTCCCTTCAATCCTTATCCCTCCATCAGCTTCCCTTACAACTTTCACATAGTTCACAAATCACATACCACATGCTCACATTGTTATAATCGCATACTCACATTCACATTCATAAGATTGTTCATGTCTTTTACTGATATTCATTACGTTTGTTTCAGAAAACTGACAACAGTCCATATAACATTAACTAGCTATACAGATAGTGTCACCCACCTGGAAACTTTTAGAGATAAAGCTTAACTTCTTGATTGCTTAGAACAAAGGCGACCTCCGAGCTTCCGAGCTAACCCCACTTTACCTAACACAGTCCGTTAATTTAGTCATCGTTCATTCTTTTAGTTTATTACTCGACTTCGCATCATACTTAGGGCTTTTCTATAATAGGGGAAGTATTTATCCTATTAAAACAGTCCTAGGGTTTCGTTCAAGTTCAAGAAAGGCGTTGAAACTTGCTCATTCGGGTAGTAAGGTTACTCTAATTCAATACGGGTCCACCGGTTGGGGTTTTGGATCTTCCGGGTTCATTCAACACTCAAAAGCAAGTAAAACACTCAAACACATTCTTGGACAAGTAAACACAAGTCATTCATATACCTAAAACATGCTTGTTTATAAAAGTATCACTTATTCCTTCTTTCTAGTGCAGCTTATTTAACAAAAGACATACATACGAGTATTAACATAAAACGGAATTTAGACTTACTGGAAAATTATGAGATTTTAGTATGTTATACATCAGATGATATAGAACAAAGTTCATTAAGGGTACCAAGTCATTTGAGCTACGGAAATAGGGTACATTTGTATTTGAAAACAGAACAGCAAGACATTCGTCAAAACAGTGTACATTGAAGTCTAAAAATCATATCTCACAGTAGGTGCATTTGAAAATCATGAAATTAATATATGTTACAGATAACTTAAAACCAAATATTTTTCATTTATAAACCTAAGTCATTTGAGTTACGGATCATTACCATCTATTTGATGGAAAATGGGTTTATAACATAGTTTGTCATGAAGTACATACTTTACTTAAAAATTCATGAATTATTGTAAACTTACTCAAAATTAACCAAGTATTTCACATAGCATTCCAGACTCACTGGAGAACATCTCCAAATTTTTCTAAGATTTTCAAAGACTTATAAAAGGTCTAAAAGGATTTTTGAAAACAAAGAATCAACCTCAGCCAAGTGTTTACCACACAATATTAAAACAGGTATATATCATTATCTATTACACAAAATGCTAGGGTATTTGGATATATCTTAAGAAACAACAAAGGTAACATCCCCAAATTTTCCTATAATTTTATCAATAGTGTAAATAGGCAAAAAGGTTGGATAGAGTCACTACTCCCAGTTTCGCACTGTTTCAGATATACAAATTTCTATGAATTTATTCTCCCTCAATATAAATCAGATTACCACCAAAATTTCACAGTTTCTTGCATACATCAAATACTATATTCAGGTATGTTTTCATGATTTTTAAACATCAATAAAGGTCCTAAATAGGTTCGTCAAAAAGGGGGCAGTAGCTAACTCGGGTAGAAATGAATATTGTCGAACTTTCACATACATGATCATATAAGCTCAAAAACGTGGGAAAACTTAAACACAAACCTCATACAATACATCCACAGTTTAAACAAGCTTAGGGGATGTTCTTAGCATGCCATTTCTAAGGGTTTCATACTCAAAACAAAACATGATCATAACATCAAGGGGAAAATGATTTAAAGGGCTTACCCTTGTAGTTTCTTTCTTTCCCTTGATGATTAGGAACCCAAGGATGAACAACCTAGCTTCTAACACTCCCTTGACCTCAATATGGTGGGGAAACACTCCTCCTAGGTGGTGGTGGTGTAGGCCAAGAGGGGGAGGAGAGGAGAGGTTTCCTTCTCCTTCTACTCTCACTTCTAACTTTCTCTCTTTCTTTCTTTCTTTTCTCTCTTGAGTGCAAGAACTAATGTGGCAAATGAAAGGGGTTTGGAGGGGTATATATAGGAGAAAATGGAGTGGGTTGACTGATCATGAGGAAGGGGAATAGGGTGATGTGTTCTTGTGTGTATTACACACAAGAGTTATGAGATGAGATGGGACATAGGATTAGGGTCTAGCTTAGCACTCATTACATGTACTTCCACTTGACTTAGCTGAAAAAGAGGGTCAAAGGTGCAGGTTTTTACTATTTTGGTGCTGCCATTTATGGTAGTTCCGATTCTAGACGCGATTTTGCCTTCGACAGTGTATTTTTTATATTTTTCGGTTCGGTTTTTGGTTCCAAAATTTAATTCAAACGTACCGTTAAATTCGTATGATTTTTATGATACATATAAGTGTTCTTATTCATCATTTTGAATTCTTTGAAAATTTATCAAGAAAATTCGACCCGTTTTACGGATAAAACTCGAAAAGTGCTAGTAGGGTTTTTTCGGCTCGAAATGCTCGTCTGTCACCTGAAAGATTATAACTTGCATGTACATATATTTAAATCAAACATTTCATTTAAACAAATTTAAACATAAATCATGAAAACCCTAAATTGGCTTCGGGTCGTTACAGATGAACTTGTAGAAGTAGGATGTTGGTACGTAATTAGGATAATTCGTGATGTTTAGTTTTGATTCTCTTAATTATTGAATTCTTAAAATAAACCCTAGAATTATCTTGGAATTGAGTACGAAAATTGTTAGAGAGAAGACGACCGCATCACTCTTTAATAACGAATAGGCTTAAGGAAAGGTTTTTAGAAGGGGTTTATAATCTACCGGTTTATCTAGGGAGAACGACCGTATCACCTTAGTTAAATTAGGGTCTCAATAATTAAGCACGATCCATATAACTTGATTAGTGGATTAGTGAAGTAGGTTGATATGATGAAGTATTAGGGTTAATTCTTGAGCTTTTAGTTTTTCAATCTTGTGCTAGATTAGGGAAGTTGATTGCCTACTTTTAGTACACTTAGGATTATTACTTGTACATCACGATTATTTTAGTTATCGTACCAGCTCCGTTAGTATACATAGGAATTCCTATCCCGAGCATCACCATCCCATATTTGCATTTAAACCCAAGTTATTTAGTTTAACTTAATTATTAGTATATAGTAGTATAATATAATTTTCAATCCCAGAACATACATTCATATTAGCTACGAGACGTACATCTCCAGGGATTTACTCGCATACACGCTCTCCCTTGGGTTCGATACTACTTGGTCCCTATACTTGCCAATACTACAAGGATCCCATACTCTTGTGGGATAACTACTAGTGTAGCTAGTATTTTACGTTCAAGTCAATGGCGCCGTTGCTGGGAAAGGTGATGTATGATCATTGAGTAGGACTTGGAGATAGTTTAGTAGCTAGTAGTGAGTGCTTTTATTTTATGTTTTTCATTATTTGTAGTCTGGTGCTTTTTATCTTTCTTGTTGAGTACTCAGGTATATGAAAACACGTTCAAAGGGAGAAACGAGCGAGGATAGAACAAAGTTAGACCCTGAGACGATTGCTAGAAGGAATCGAGCCTTCCAGAGAAGGATGGATACAGCAGGAGGTGATGGTATGGATTTGAGTGATGATTTAGATCTGGCTGGAGAAGAGGTTACTCAGACGGGAGATAAAGTTGAGAAGGTTAAGGGAGTTAATAATCCAAAGCATGCACCCCAAGGGGAAGTAGCCAACCAAAACCCAAACCCAAAGGACCAAAACAAATCCCGCACCCAACCAGAATCAAGTCATTAACCAAAACCAAAGCCAAAACCCCAACAACCCATTCAACAACCCTTTTTACCCACAAAACAACCACCCTTACTACCCATACCCACCATACCCATATCCACCATACTTCCCCCCACAACCTACTTATAACCAACCACACATACCTCTACCACATGTTTACCCTCAGCACGTTCCTCAGAACGCTGATCCTCCTGGTATGGCAATTAGAGGAAGATTTGAGGCTCAACCTTAAAGGTATTATGATGGATAAGGAAAAGGGGCATTTGAGTCTTCCACTGCTAAGGAAAAGCCCATGCTCATGGCGGGCGCTTCTACTTCCTCTGCCTCAAAAGGTAAGAAGAAGCGAAGAAACAAGGCTAAGAAAGGTTCTAAGCCTAATTTCCTCAAGCCGAAAGGTGAGATTCAAAAGAAGGAGCGGGTGGATAAGGATGTATGCCTCCACTGCAAGTCAAAAGGGGCATTGGAAGAAGGACTACAAGGTTCTAACAGCTGAAAAGAAGACACAAGGTACTTCAGCCACTGGAACATGTATGTTTGTTATTGAGATAAACATGTCCACAAATGATTCTAACTGCTGGGTATTGGATACCGATTGTGGCTCACACATTTGTACAAATATGAAGGGGCTCAAGGACAACAGAGTAGTTAGATCGAGTGAAGTTGCCCTTCACATGGGGAATGAAGCAAGAGTTGCTGCTGAACGTGTTGGGACTTATGTTTTAGACTTACCTTCTGGTTTTAGACTTGAATTAAATAATTTTTATTTCGTTCCGTCTATTACTCGTAACATTGTTTCCGTTCCTATGTTAGACATTGAGGGATTTTCCTTCCGTTTTACAAAAAATACTTGTTATTTTTCGCTTAATGATGATGTTTTTGGAAATGCTCCTCCTGTGAATGGTTTATACTTATTACATTGTGGATATAATATTCTTAATATACGAAATAAAAGACTCAAGCTTAGTAATCATGAAAGCCCGACTTACTTGTGGCATTGTAGACTTGGTCATGCAAACGAGAATCTTGTCTCATGGGCAAGATGATCAACAAACCCTTTTTCGGGAAAGGGGTGCGTGCCAAAGAAGTTATAGAGTTGATCAAGGAGTATAAAGTTGAAGTAGAGAAATATCTTGGTAAGAGTATCAAGACTCTTCGATCGGATCGAGGAGGTGAGTACCTTAGCCATAAATTCATGGATTACTTGAAATTTCATGGGATCCAGTAACAGTGGACTCCTCCCGAAACACCTTAGATGAGCGGTGTGTCCGAAAGTAGAAACCAAACCCTGTTGGACATTGTGCGGTCCATTATGAGCTTTTCCTCTCTTCCAACATTCTTATGGGGATACGCACTACAAACCTCAATCTACATTCTGAATAGGATTTCGTCCAAATCAGTTGAGCAAACTTCATACGAGCTATGGTGTGGCAAGAAGCCAACTTTTCTACACATTAAAATGTGGGGTTGCCCCGCAGTTTTGAAGAAAATGCAAACAAATAAGTTGGAATCCAAAGATGAAAAAGGTTATTTTGTGGGATATCCTAAGGAGACTATAGGATATTATTTCTATCTGTTGGAGAAATAGACAATGATTGTTTCTAGGCAAGCTAAGTTCCTAGAAGACGAGTACGTCTTTAAGGAACAAAGCCATAAGAAGATAGAACTTGAAGAGATTCAGGAACCACGAATTAACATAGAGACTGATGATTTGGCAAAGCAACATAACAAAGAATCAGTGGAAGCATTCAACGACTCTCATGGTGGAAGTTTATCACTAGGTGATCCTCTTTCAGCCAGTGGGAGCATAATTGGAGTTGTGTTGCCTTTGTAACAACCTCCAAGTAGGCTGAATGAGAATAACATAGTTCAAACTCCCGCCCAAGAGGAATCTGAAAGTATCGCTCTTGAGGATTCTCCGATCAACGATGAAGTCGCTGAACCACAAAATTTTCACGATCAGAATGTACACCCTGCACAACCAGAACTCCGTAAGTCGAATATGATTCATAATCCACCCTATAGATATTATGGTTTCCTCGTAGAGGAACATGATGATGTGAAAATACCAGATAAAGATGAACCTAAGACTTACACTGAGACAACATTAGATGTTGACTCAAAGAAGTGGCATGAAGCCTTGAAATCCAAGATGGACTCGATGTACATCAACCTAGTTTAGGACTTGGTTGAACTGCCAAAGGGAGTAAAACCCATAGGTTGCAAGTGGGTCTTCAAGAGGAAGACCGATGCAAATGACAAGGTACAAACCTACAAGGCTAGGTTGGTGGCGAAAGGGTATGGTCAACGTGAAGGGATTAACTATGACGAGACCTTCTCGCTGGTTATGAAGATCAAGTCCATTCATATTTTACTTGCGATAGCCGCGCACTATGATTATGAGATTTAGTAGATGGATGTTAAAACAGCCTTCCTCAATGGAAACATTGATAAGGACGTGTTTATAACTCAACCAGAGGTTTTTATATCTAAGCCAAAGTCTAATCTTATGTGCAAGCTTAAACGATCTATCTATGGATTGAAGCAAGCTTCTAGGAGTTGGAATATTCGAGTTGATGAAGATGTCAAGTCTTTTGGCTTTATTAGAAATCCGGAAGATCCTTGTGTTTATTGTAAACACAGTGGGAAGAGTATTGTCTTTATAATCAATGACATATTGATTATAGGATATAGCATCCCGCTCATACAGTCCGTGAAAGATTGATTATCAAAGACCTTCATGATTAAGGATCTTGGTGAAGTATGCTACATCTTAGGGATCAAGATCCATAGGGATAGATCCAAGAAGATGCTAGGGCTGTCACAATCCACTTATGTAGATAAGGTGTTGAAGCATTTTGCGATGGAGAACTCTAAGAGAGGGTCTCTTTCTGCAAATCATGGGATAAAGCTATCGAAGAAGGATTGTCCTTCTAGCGAAGCTGATATCAAGCACATAAAGGACGTTCCATATGCATCTACAATTGGGTCCATCATGTACGCCATGACTTGCACTAGGCTAGATGTGGCCTACGCTGTCAGCATCACTGGTAGATACCAGCAGAATCCAGGTGAACCTTACTGGATTGCTGTCAAGAATATTCTAAAGTACCTCAGGCGTACTAAGGAACATTTTCTTATCTACGGTGGACAGTCAGAGCTAGTCGTTACGGACTATGCTGATGCGAGTTTCCAGTCCAATTGTGATGATTACAAATCACAGTCAGGGTACGTTTTCACTCTCAATGGAGGGGCAGTTTGTTGGAATAGTTCCAAGCAAGAGACAACAGTGGATTCAATAGCTGAGGCTGAGTACATAGTTGCGGCAGAGGCTGCCAAAGAAGTTATCTGGATAAAACAGTTCTTAACTGAACTAGGGGAAGATCCGAGTGCCAGTAGTCCAATAAAGTTGTATTGTGACAACACTGGTGCGGTTGCACAAGCAAAGGAACCGAGATCAAACAACAGAAACAAGCATGTACCGAGGCGTTATCACTTGATAAGGAAGATAATCGCTAACAAGGAAATAGAGTTAGAACGCATTCCCACATAAGATAATTTGGCTGACCCATTCAGCAAGGCTTTGAGTGTTCATGTACACACTAGACATTTTGATGGTCTAGGGGTTAGATATGTAGGTGATTGGCTCTAGTCCAAGTGGGAGATTGCTAGTGTTAGTGTCCTAGAGATAATCCTTTGTAGGGACACAATACTATGATAATATTCAGTTTATGGTTTAATATTATTGATTGAGTTAATATTAAATATATGGCTTTACACTTATCTGAATATTATGTTTGATTGTTTGCATTATTCATATTTGTGTTCCCTTGAATCGATATTGTCATTGAGTGAGTGAGAACTCAGATGACTTAAGTACGATTCTCAAATAGCCCCAATTAAGGATCATCAAGAATGGAATATTGATGATGCAATGGAGATTGGTGTGTGCTCTGCATTATACTCTATGTGAGAGTGTAGTAATATCTCACTTACTACGAGATACTAGGTATCTCATAATGGATGCACAAATACATTAGAGGGTATTGGTATACCCATCCAAGAAACCGTTTGATGTAATTCCACATAATGTGTCTATGGGTATCTCGGTTAGTGGGAGCGATGTGATACTCCTCGGACTTGAGGTCAATACGCACAACATGTGCGGAGTGATGGACTTTGAACATGACCGACGCTTGCACCCTCCAAGGGTAGATATGACATGGATTGGGTTCATCACGAAGTACATGTGCGTGGTAGTTGAGCCAAGAATAAGATTCATTCCTCAATGTGGATTTAGAGAGAATGCTCGTCTTCTAATCATAATTGGATCAAAGACATCGACCGATGCAAGTTGACTTGGACTTTGTGGCCAAGTGCGACGCGAGTGATCAATTAGTGATTCGAGATAGTATGATTAATTTATTTGAATAGACACTTCATCATATTCAAGGCTTAATCGAGTATTCGCGAATGAAAGGAAGATATCACAATAGCCTACAGTATTACAAGAAGTTGCAGATTTCCTTGCAATGTACCTCGTATATTGAGAATGTCTGATTTATTGTCTAGGGTTCAATTAAGACTGTTAGTTTGACTAATCACTTGATATACGAGGGCCTATGGGTCACACAACAAGCAATGGTAGTTCGCTGATTATAGTTGGTTGATTAAGTATTATATTAGATATAATATTTAATTTATGGAGAATATAATAATAATTATATTTGGAATTAATTATTATTATTTAATTAAATTAGATTTAATTAAATATGAAATCTTAATAATAATATTTGGAATATTATTATAAAAGAATAATAGATATTGAAATATATAATTCGTAGAAATATATTTAGGTAAATTTAATCCGTAGAGATTATATTCACGGGCTAGGCCCGATATCTATCTTAAGAATTAAGCCAAGTTAATCCATATAAATATGTGTCTTATGGGAATTCCTAAATACACAAGAAATATAATTTCTCCATTAAATCTCTAGCTTGAGTTTTTCTAGCAAGTTCCTCTCGAGGTTCAACGCTGGCACCTCGGTGCGGATCGGTGAATAGTTGTTGCATGGATACCATAGTGGAGGATTCCGCATACGAAGCGCTGTAAGAATTCTTATTTAAGATTTCTCGTATTTAATTATGCAATTAATTGTTCGTTGTTGGTGAACGATATTTCCGCTGCCTATGTTTACATGCCTATAAAACCCAACACTCCCGGATGAGAAGATATGAAGGAATTACGAAAATTATTAGTTCGAGCGAAGAACAGTACTACTTGACTAAAAGAAGGGAGGAGGCGCTCGACCAAACCCTTTGGTTGAGCAAGAGCCACTCCACTAGGGGTGGTCGAGCGCTAGTTGATCGCTGGAGAAGAGGAGCCGCTCGAGCTATGGTTGAGCAATAGCCGCTTGACCAAGGGGTGCTCGAGCGCCATATGTTCACTGGAAAAAAAGAGCCGCTCGACCAAGGAGCAAGGTCGAGCTCCTTGCACTCGATCTAATGGTGTGGTCGAGCGCCTACGTAGGTCAAAATTAGAAGACGTATAAATACCATTCTAGACCCTTGTTTTAGATATCTAGGCTCAATTTTCAAAGGCGGAGAAGCTGAGAATGTGATTTTAGGGTTTTGGCAAGGATTTTGAGAGGAAAAACGAGATTTACAATATACGAGATTCACAAAATGATTATTCTATTGAACAGTTTAGTTTTCATCTTTTATTTTTGATACTTTTAGAGATTGAGATTGTTTTCCATATTTTTATTAATACTTTGAGAGATTGATTTCCATATTTTGGTTGCAATTGAATCCGTAGTAGATTTATGTTCTTGAGTTTCTTGACTTATTCAATTATGTCCTTGAATACTTTCGTTGTTGCTTGTGTTTTCATCATCAATATGCTAGGCTAAACTCTTGTATGCTTAGGATAGGATGAACTCGTAGAAATTAGGATCTTGGTAGGCAAATAGGATAATTCGTGGTGTGAAGAGTTTTAGTTCTCTTAATTATTGAATAATTCTAATAAACCCTAGAATAATCATAGAATTAAGTACGAAAATTGTTAAGGAGAGGACAATCACATCAGGCTTAAAGAGAGGGTTTTTGAAGGGGTTTATAATTAATTGGTTTACCTAAGGAAGATGGCCGGATCACCTTAGTTAAATTAGGACCTCAATAGTTAAGCACAATTCATATAGTTAAATTAGTGGGTTAGTGAAGTATAGTTGTAAAAGGCGAGTATTGGAGAAATTATCCGAGCTTTTGCTTTACAATTCTTATTGCTAGATTAGGGAAGTCGATTGCCTAGTTTATAGTACGCTTAGGATTTTAACTTGGAACACCAAGATTATCTTTGTTGCAGTACCAACTCCATTAGTATACGCAGGGAGTCCTATCCAAATCATCATTCATCTTATTTGCACTTCAAACCAAAGTTAGTATAATTTTATTCTTATTTGTTAGATAGTAATATTTTAGAATTTAATTTTAAATATTAGTCTAAAACAAAATCGCATTCATATTAGCTATGACTTGTAGATTTCCAGGGATTTACTCGCATACAAATCCTCCTACAGGTTCGATATTACTAGGTCGATATACTTGCCTATATTAGATTGATCCCATACTCTTGTGGGTAACTTCTAGTAGAAGCTAGTATTTTACAGCTAAGTCAATAGCGCCATTGTCGGGGAGGTGACGTATGCTCATTGGGTAAGACTTGGAAATAGTTTAGTAGCTAGTAGTGAGAGCATTCTTTTTCTGTTTTTCTTATTTGTTAGTCAGTTGCGTTTGATATTTCTTTTTGAGTTTCAGGTACATTAAAACTTGCTCTAAGGAAAAAACGAGTGAAGATTGGACGAAACTTGATCCTGAGACTATAGCAAGGAGGAATAGAGCTTTTCAGAGAAGGATTCCTACTATAGCCAACGAGGAATTGAATCTAGTTGGATACGGGGAAGATCTGAATGACGAGCGTATGGAGGATCTGAATGGTGTTGATGGGCCGAACAAAACACCTCAAGGGGTGAACAATAACCGGAACCAACCCATCCAAAACCAAAACCAACCAAATCAAAACAACCTCGTAATAAACCAAAACCAAGTCCAAAACCAAAATAACCAAAACCACAACAATCCATTCATTAACCCAATTCACCAACACCACAATCAACCATATCATCCATTCCCTTACCCACCCTACTATCAGCAATACTACCCTCCACCACTAAACCAAAATCCACCTAATAACCAAAAAGTTCCTCCACTACAACGAAGCCAACATCAAGTCCCACATAATGCAGGTCCTCCGGGGTTGGCAATTAGAGGGATGTTTGAGGCTCAGCCTCAGTGATACTATGATGGAGTAGCTCTGCCATCTGTGGAAGCGAATAATTTCTCGATCTCTCCAGTAGTTCTCAAGATGCTTTTGGAAAGCCAGTTTAAGGAAGAGGTAGGGAAAGATAATCCACATACGCATTTAAGGAACTTCCTGATGATAGCTTCCACATTTGATTACAACGGGAAAGATAATCCACATATGCATTTGGTACGATAACACACTTCCATGAGGGGGTGTGAACACATGGGCTGAGCTCGAGCATTTATTTCTAGAGTGTTTCTACTCTCCGTCCAGAACAGTGAAGGCGAGGAATGTGATTTCCACATTCAGGCATAAATGGAATAAAGGATTGAGTCAGGCATGAGAGAGATTCTCTAACATGTTAATAGAGTGCCCATTGCATGGGTACAATGTGGAAGATATTATGGCTTATTTCTATTATGGAGCCTGTGTGAATGATCAGCAACATCTCGATGCTTGTGTGGGTGGAGTGTTTCTGAACAAGAATGCAGTAGAGTGCAGGCAGATAGTGGAAGACATCATGAAGAATGCAGGACAATGGAATGCTAGCCAACCTCATCAGCAGAGTGTGTATCAGGCGGAAGAGACTGAGGGGGCTAGGAAGCTGCTTATGGCACTGATGTAGAAGATTAGCAACTTGGAGGTTGGGCAGAATCTGAGTGGAGGAGGCACATTTATGAGTGAGAAGATGGATCAGCCAGGATGCCAACAAGAGGAGGCTAACTGTTGGTGTATACTGTAAAGAAAACTTTTGTTGGGCTTTTATGGATATATTCGATTTTCTTATTATCTGAAATAAATGGTTTTTCACATTATTGCAATCTTATTAATTACTTGTATTGCTTGTATGTCTGTTTATCTTATATTGTAGATAATGTGGTGGGTTTGTAGTCACACAGAAGATCACATTGTCAGTTCCCTATAAGATATAAACAATATTCACAACTGAGATAGTTCTGGACATAACTATTGGTATAAGTTGTAGTATGAACTTGTTAGTGGCTTGTCTTGGCCATTAGTTCATACTAGTACGCTATGTCGTATTGAATGGATCACACTTAAGACATGTTCTTCTACTTTAACTGTTATGAAGAACTAAAGGTCTTGGTGACTCTTGTAATTCTTAACCTTAATTGTGATATCTAGATATGTGGAGCGCTTGTTCACTACTTTGATTTACTATGGGTGAGAATCTTGTTAGATTCAACGCACTATATATTTTGGGTAGTGACATCGTTTGCACGATGTCTATTTATTGGCATTAGGGCACCGTGTCCTGGTGATCCAGGTTGATGACATCCCCTTGAGAAAACTCATAAAGGATTGTCGTATTAAACCCTGCCGGTGGATTTAATCCATACGACAACAAGGTTGAGTGGTACTACTCAAGAAATAATAGATGTTAATTAATTAAAGCAGTCAGAAGCTTTAATAATTAATGGACGTGTGATATCTTTAACATGGGGAATTATAGAGTCTAATGGAAGCCCTGATTCGGTTCGGGATAGGACGGGAGTGCAATATTAATTCTCTAGTGGAATGAATTAATGTTCACATGCCAAATAAATGTTCTGGGCTGAACATAAGAGTATTTGGGTCCGTGAGGAGCCCAAACCCTATACCTTCTAACAGATTCCTAGTCTGGCCCATGAAACCTAAAAGAAGTATATATAAAAGGACCTTAATTTCATCCAAACCCTAAGACTGATATTGCAGTAGCCGAAATTAGTGATTAGGGTTTGAGGAGATGAAATTGGAAGGCACTTTTCTCCACGTTCGCTAGTTTGCCGTCCACCCGGTGTTCGAACGAGGTTGGAAAACAGACTAGAAGATCTCTAGTGGAATCAACGTCTCGGTCTTCAAGGGTAACAAATCTAAACTAATCTTTAGATGCATGTTTAGGTTTTTAATTGTTTATACACATTTGGTATCCCAACAACGATCTTAGGGACGAACCGCCTTTACCGGCGTGTTCCATCAAACTACATGGGAAGGACGAATTACAACCAATGTGGCTACCAGCAAGAAGGAAATCAGCAGGGGTGACCTGTCTATGGTAAACCGTTCGTACCAAAAGGTCCACAGCCTCCGCAGAACCAATGGAGAAGCAATCAGGGACATCAAGGGGGTCCTCTATCTAACCAGAATCAGTGGAGAAAGAATGATAACTTCTCTTACAGTAATCTAAAAGTTGGGATAACTGTACCACCAGGCGTTGATCCAGGTTCGAAACCTCCTGGTGGAGAGGGCGGTTCTACAACCAATGAGATGTTACGTGCTATTCTTCAGAAGGTGGAAGAAGGAAGTAAGAGATTATCCTCTCTTGAATATGATGTCAAGGAGATGAACAAGAAGAATGATCACAAGGACCAAGAAGCTCAAAGGAGGGATCTAGACTTCAATCAGATTCAGCAAGAGAACAATAGACGATTCAACTCAATTGAGTATCAGATAAACCAGATTGTGAAATCACAAGGTAGAGAGACGGGTAAATTTCCTTCTATGCCGGAAGTAAACCCGAAAGAGCATTGCAAAACCATTGAGTTGAGGAACGGAACAAAGTATGATGATCCTTAACTACCTGCTGAAGTGGAGGAGATCCATAGAGAGATTGAGGAAGAGAGTGAGAAAAAGGAAGAGGATGAAGAAGTCATGGTGGATGGGAAAGATAAGAAGGATGATGTCGAAGTGGAAGAAATTGTGGGGGATGATACTCGGAAAGGGAAAGACACGGTGGAAGAAGGGATCGAGGAAGTAGAGCGAGTACCCAAGTGGAAAAAGACAAAAGAGGCTAAGCGAAACGTCAAGGAGACGGAACAAGATGATTGAGGGGTACCTAAGTAACTGATTCAAGTTCCATATCCGCAACAATTTATGAAGAAGAAATTAGATGAGAAGTTCACTAAGTTTCTTGACGTCTTTGATTAGTGTGATAATTACTTGAAATTCGTGCATTTGTTTTGCCTATTTTATTGGATTTTGTGTGATCATTTACATTAATTTGTCTTATTGTGCTTAATTGTCGAGAAAAGCATTTGTGTTTATTTTGTAGAAAATTTGAGAATTTTAGAAAGAAATACGAGCCATTAATTTATTGAAGTTGAGCAAAGAGAAAAATCGAGAAGGAAACAAATTGGACTTCCATCTTAAATCAAAATTCACGGCCCAAATGAGGAAATTCAAAGAGCAGCAGCCCATTAAGAAAATAATTCCAAAGGCCCAATTAGTATTCTATTTGGGAAGTGAGGCTGCAAACATTCAACAATCACGTGAATTAAAGAATATGAAAGAAGGAGTGGGCCCCTCCTATCTAATTTTTAGAAGAAGAAAAGGTCTAATCTTCATCAAGCTTACTCACTCATGCCAATTCAAATCGTGGAGAGAGAGAAAAATGATAGGGGCTGAAATTAATTCCCAAGAGAATTGAGCAGAAAGGAAAAAGCTATTTGCGACGTCGGAAACTGGAAATTGCACCGGAATTGCTGAAGTCACGGCTGAGGACTGCAGCGTCGCGTCACCGGAATTTCCTTGCCAGAAATGGAGGAGAGAGAGAGAAGTGGTGCAGTAGCTGACTTGTCACTTCGCGGGACCCACATGGGAAAAGTGAAAGTTAAGAAAGAAAGTGTCAGCGTTTCTTTTAAATTGGAAAGCACGATTTCATTTTAGTATCCTACTCGTGTCAAACACGACCGTGCAGGATCAAATTTTTGCAGCTACGCAAAAGTATCAAGGGCACACGGTCATGCAAGACTGCTCGACCATACCAGGCCGTGCAAAGTCCGAATGTTGCCCGTTTTTAGCATTTTCAACCCCATTTTCGACCCACTTCTCTCAAGCACTATATATACCCATTCTATCAGATTTTAGAGAGATGACACTTATAATTTCAAGGGCATTCTATTGTGGAGCCCCTCTCCCCAAACACACACACCCCACACACTAGTTTAGTTTGCTTTCACCTTATTCTTTATATCAAATTTTTCTTTCAAGTTTTAGAGTAATTTAGCTAGGATTCCAAGAGCTAGTTCAATTTCAAGTTGTAATCACTCTATCTAGGTGTCTTCTATCATTTATCTTTCAATTTATTGGTTTAATCTTCTCATTTATATTTTATTGCAATTTTATTATGATGATTTCCATGAGTTTATTGCTTTCTTTAGTCAGTTTATACATGAGTTTTGTTATATTAGCCATGGGCTAATCCCCAAATTCTTTGGGTGTTGAAATTATGATGGAATTGATGTTATGATGTTAATTTAGATTGGATTGTGCTATTGAGTTGGTTTGATAGATTCTATTAATGTGTTATTCTTGATTAGATTAATTGATTAGGTTTAGTAACTCTTGTTAGATTGATTTGTGCTACAAAGAGAGTTGGGTGTGGGTTGATCGAACTTGTAGGGAGGAATTTGATTAGTTAATTAGATCCAAATAGTAGTCTATTACATCGAGAGAGGGTAGATGACTAGACCCCCATCAATAGACACTAGGTGCTTACATTTAAGGGTTTAGGTGCTTAGTGAAGGGGAAATTCTTGGAGAACATTGTGTGCTTCAAGTTATTCATTATCTTAGGTGTTTTTAGTAGTTAATTAGGTGCTAGTTAGCTCAATTGATCACCCAAGCCTCAAAAGGGATCGATATTCAATATAATAGTGATAGCTCTTAGTTAGAACCAACAAAATAGCATAAGAAAAGTGAGATTAACGTACGTAGCATTGATTCTGTTATAAGGACGACACTTGAAACATTTCTCTTTCTTGCACTTTCTTTATTGAAAGTTAGATTACTTGTTTAATTGCTTTCTAGATTTAATATTTGCTTAGCTTAATTTTCATAAGCCAACTTGCTCGTCACTATAGTATCATGCCGACACACAACTTTGGGGCTCCACTGTATTCCTAAATCCTTTTGGTTCGATAACTACTTTGTCCAAGTCTACTTTCACTACTACGACGATCCCGTACTCTTACGGGGGAGTAGGAAAATATTTTAGAAAAACTCCGACCAAGTCAGTCTTCAAGAAGTTACACATAAATTTACGATTCTATGATGCTTTGGAGCAGATGCCGAACTATGCAAAGTTCCTAAAAGACTTGATTGCCAAGAGGAGGAGAGTTGACGGGCCTGAACTTGCTCACTTGAACCATGAGGTGAATGCGATAGTGTACAAAGCTCTTCCCCCGAAGCTGAAGGATCCCGGGAGTTTCACGATCCTATGTGATATTGGGAATGGAATCAAGAAGGGGGCATTGTGCGATCTAGGAGCCATCATTAATTTGATGCCATTATCATTGTTCAAGAAGTTGGATGGTGGAGCTATTCAACAGACAATGATGACTCTCCAACTCGCTGATAGGTCCATCACGAGACCTCAAGGAGTGGTGGAGGATGTTCTAGTTACGATAGCTAATCACATTTTTCCAGCTGATTTCATGTTCCTTGATATGGAGGAGGATGAGCATGTACCCCTGTTGGAGGTAAAGAAAGAATTGAAGCTACTACCGGATCACCTCAAGTATGCATACTTGGAGGACAATGAGAGGTACCCGGTAATTGTATCTTCCCTTTTATTTAGTAATCAATTAGAGAGACTCCTCAAAGTGCTTCATAAGCACAAATCGGCCATCGGATGGTCGATCGAGGACATTAAGGGGATAAGTCCATCTATATGCATGCATAGGATTAGACTAGATGAAGGTACGAAAGCCGTAGTACAAAATCAAAGGAGAGTAAATCCGGTAATTCAGGAGGTAATTCATAAGGAAGTATTGGAATTGTTAGATTTTGTTATGATTTTTGCTATATCTGATAGTCCGTGGGTGAGTCCATTGCATGTTGTTGCTAAGAAGGGGGGGTGCTACTGTGATTAAAACTAGAAATAATGAATTAATGGTCACAAGATTAGTGACGGGATGACGTGTATGTGTTGATTATAGAGAGCTGAACAAGGTAACGTGCAAGGATACCTTTCCTCTGCCGTTCCTAAATCAAATGATTGATAGGCTAGGGGGTTTGAGTACTATTGTTTCCTAGATGCGGAATATAATCAGATTATGATAGCCTCAGAGGATCAGGAAAAAACCACCTTTGTTGGGACAATGTCAGTTTTGAGTTGATCCCGAAGCCCCTGAAAAGATGACTTACCTAAATGTTAGTAATAGTCAGGCTAGTCTTGGTTAAGTCTGTAAGTTAGTATATTTTACATTTCACAGGAACTCAATGAGAGGAGTACTCATTAATGACAATCAAGACTGAAGCCTGAAGACTCAAGAGCACCATCCTGAACTTATGACAGTGATGGTCCCGTTTTCGACGGGCAAAATGGGAATTCAGGAGCAAACAATTTTTTTTTTAAAACCATTTCGTCAGAGAGCTCAGCAGGAGTGAATGATACTCAAGTCACTGCATTGCTACGAGTCAGAGCACTCAAGTCAGTGCAACTGACTTGCGAGCTCAGTCTCGTAACAAGGCAGTGACTCGAGAGGTTTCACTTCAAGTCACTGCGTTGCTAAGAGGCTGAGCTACCAAGTTAGTGAGACTTGAAGGCTCATGCTCTTAGCAACACAGTGACTCGAGAGACTGAACTCTCGAGTGCGTTGCCTGAACTGATCAGTGAGAGGAATCTCCCTGATCTGAATACTTAACTAAAGTTTTCCTTTTTAACAATGCTCTCAGTGAGCAGATTTTCACAACACTTTAGTAAATACGTTTAAAGATAAGTACGCTCAGTTTAACGTGGTTCAGAGACTCAAGCTCTTACATCCACGGGCCTGATTTAACAGGAAATCCACTAACTGGGATTCTTGTTTTTAACGTGCCAAGATGCACTTACAACTGGACTCACGCCACTCCCTGGGCTGCCTCTCCTCACCTCACTACAAGCCTACCATTCTTCTGAAAGGTTTTAGTTTGGTTTGGTTTTCTCCAACTAGGCGAGGTTTTCCTTTACAATGTGTTAGCCTTAAAGCTAAGATTAGGAAAACCTCTCTAAGCTAAGAGTTACAAGCTTGACACTCAATGAATATAAGTGATAACCCTAAAGGTCAGTGTCGTGGGTGTGAGTAACACTTCCTTATGACTCCCTAACAACTCACACACTCTTATAGCTTGTAGGTGTTGATTTTTCTTTCTTCACACACAATACAACACACTTGAATACGCAACTATGAGCTTGTATTTATAGTGTGGATTCAAATGTAACCGTTGGAGGAAATTACATTTGAATCCATACAATTAATGGTTTCAACCACTTTTCTTGGAATGCGGCCTTTGTCAGTGTCAGAGTTGCTGCCTCGTGCTGATTGGTCCACGTGGCCTGGATTCACGGATCTTTGACTCAGTGGGTTGACCAAGACCCACTGACTTTAGGTAGCTTCCTCCTTCACTGACTGATGATCTTCAGTGGACTGAAAGTCTTCAGTGTAGTTGTCCTTCAGAGACTGTTTGAAGATCATTCCAAGAAGTTTGTCATAAGGCTGAATGACAAACTTCCCTGACCACAGTAGCCTGACACCTTCAGGACCTACTTGGTGCAGCACTGATCCTCTTGATCATGCTCTTCACTGAGTGGTCCACCTGACTTAGCTTAGATCAGCCCGGTTTACACTCAGTGGGACATCCTTCAGGCTTCTCTTCTGCTTCAGGTCTCTGGCATGGCTTCAGTCAGTTCTTCTTGATGTCATCTTGATATCCTCAGGCTGTGTTGCTGAGTTCCCCCTCGCTGAGTTCCCTATCAACTGAGAAATGACCTAGTCTGACCTGAACAAAAGATACTATCCTGACTGCTTTCAAACCTATTACATGTTGTTTTGGAAAATCATCAAAACTAAATCATATCCCAACAACAGTTCATCTAAGCTGGTTGAATAAATGTTAGGATGAAGAGCATGATCCTGAGATCATTGCTAACTCAGTCCTGTAGGAAACAGGATCGCACTGAATATTTGGAAGAAGACTTGGAGTAGGATCCAAGCAAGTCAAAAGGAATGTCAGCGCTGGAAAATGTACGTAGATGAGGACAAACCTAAACTCAGTAAAGACAAGAATGAACTGAAGAATGATATCTGTTGGGAAATTGTATAGACTTTTGTTTTGATTAAAATGCCAAAAGGTTCCTCCTAAGTCAAATGTAAGTAAAGTATTCAGTAGAGTTAGAATAGAATTAGCCAGTTCAAATGTTAAGGAACTGAACTGCATTTACTAATTCATTTAGTGTATCTAAGAGTTGAAGTCCACTGAAGAAGAAGTGAAGTGAAGAAGAAGTCTGAGTTATGAATGTTTTCCAAGTGCATTCATACTAAGCCTATACCATCAGTAGAGGATCAAGGTCTACTGATGAAGACTAACAACACACATTCAATACTAAACACATTAAAAGCTTTTAGTTAATCTGATTGGAACAAGGCAAATCGAATATCAGTAAAGCTTGCAATAAATGAAGGAATAAGAAGGTTCTCTCAGTTGAGTTCCACCTTAAAACCAGACAAGATTATGAGCAAGTAGACTGCGTAGCCCAATAAGAAGATGACACGTAGGTGTACCCTACTGACAGCCGACCTGTCACAGACTGACAAGAACCAAAAGTCTTGCTCTAGCTTTCTCCAGAGAGTTGGTAAACAGGCAAGGTCTTTCAGCCGTTTCTTGACAAGACTTAAAGCTTAAAAAAGAGCCGTTTGAACCAATCAGATACAAGAGACTTACTTGAGAAGATTCATCTCCAACGGGAAGATTTTCAAGAAGGTCTATAAATACAGAAGGTCGTGCCCATTTCTACGCACGGGAAACTTACAAGAACAAAGTATTCTTTACACTCATAACTTACTACGAAGCACTCAAAATCACCTTTGTTTCCCAAGTGTTTCAAATTTGTAGAGAGGATATCAAACCTTCTGTAACTGAGCTTATATCTATATCCAAACCTTAGAAAGAGATAATCCATCCTTAATGCCTTGAGCTAAAATGTAAGGATTATCTCACAAACAGTTGGAATCAAACCCTACTCAAAACCCTACCCCAGAGTTAGGTTGAGAGTTAGAGTTAAGAGGTGTTAGTAAGCTGATTATTGATATCAGTCTGAACGCTGGTTGTTTTGGGAACTAGGACCTGGAATTATCCTAGGGATCAAATATCCTAAGAGGGGATTATTTGATCAGTGCACCTTGGCACTATAACACAGGAAATTCCAAAGTGAAAGGAATTCTTCTGTTTAATCAGGACAATGGACGTAGGGGATTCTTCTCTGAACCACTTTACATCTTGTGCACTTACATTCTGTTAATTCTTTAGTGTGTGTTGATCAAACAAGTTTTTATCAAGCAAAATGATTTTTTCTTAAGGGCTCACTAATCCGCATCTGAAAGGTAATTAAATAGCAACTCAACTGAAAGTCTTGAACCTTCAGTGGAGCTTATATCTCAGCAAGCTTTCACTAGTAAATCTCAGTAGACTTCCAAGTCCACTGAAGATCTACTGACTTGAGTTAATCTGATAAGTTTAAAGAAAGAAGTTTGAATTTGCATTGTTCTAAGTATACCTTGTGCTCAAAAGGTAAAGTGTATCCAGTCAACTGAATTGATCTACTGATAATCTTGTTTAGATATTATGGCTGACAATGCAGCTAGGGTAGCACCACTAACTTGAATCGAACTTTACTAGCTATACTAGTAGTTACCCCACAAGAGTATGGGATCTCTGTAGTATTGGCAAGTATAAGGACCAAGTATTATCGAACCTAAAGGAAGGGATGTATGCGAATAGATCCCTCAAGATCTACGCGTCGTAATTAATATGAGTGTATTTTTTTGGGTTATAAAAATTATTAAATCTAAACTATTTTACTCTACTAATGCAAAAGAAAGAAATGAATTAATTATCTACGGGTTTTGTCTCAAATATAAAAGGATGATACTCAGGATAGGAATCCCTACGTATACTAACGGAGCCGGTACATAATCAAAATAATCGTGATGTGCAAGAAATAACCTAAGTATAAGATTGAAAGATGAAAAGCTCAAGAATTAAACCCTAACACTTTATCCTATCAATCGACTTCACTAATCTACTAAACAAGTTAATAGATTATGCTTAATTAAAGAGACCCTAATTTAACTAAGGTGATGCGGTCGTCCTCCCTAGATAAACCGGTAGATGAATTAACCCCTTCTAAACCCTCTCGTTAAGCCTACTAGTTGTTAAAGAGTGATAAGATCGTCCTCTCTCTAACAATTTTCATACGAAATTCAAAGGTAAATCCAGAATTTATTTTAAGCGTTAATTAATTAAGAGAATTAAAACTAAACATCACATGTTATCCTAATTATGTACCAACGTCCTACTTCTACGAGTTCATCCTACCCCAAGTATACAAGGGTTTTAGCCTAACATGGTTTTAACGATAACAGAAGTAAATAAGCAAGCAACGAACAAAAACATAATTAATCTAATTGAATAACTCAAGAACATAAACAAGAGTTTAAGAAATAATCGAAGTCTAAGAATAAAATCAAATTAAAAGGAAAATAATAAGTCTCAAGTATCAAGTTTCAAAGAACGTAAGATCAAAATAATCAAATCCAAAACTAAAATACGAATTCGTAATGTAAAAACCTCGATCAAAAGTAAACTAAGCTTGCACGACTCTTGGTACTCTTCTCTCTTGAAAATCTAACTCTATGTGTGAAGTGGTGTCCAAAAACGTGTTCGGAAGGTGTATAAATAAGCAACGGGTAGAATCGGGAATTAATGGGCCGCAACTTTGTTGGACGAGGGGCGCTCTAGCAGGTCTCGCTCGAGCGGTGGCGCTCGAGCTTCCCAGCTCGAATGAAATAAGGGCTCGAATGGGGGCGCTCGACCTCATTGAGCTCGAGCGGAAAATGTACTCGAATGGGGGCGCTCGACCTACTCGAGCGCCCAAAACTCTCTGTTAGTTTTGGCGTTCGAACCCTGCACTTGCTCGAGCGGGGGCGCTCGAGCTGGTCTGCTCGAGTGGTTCTCCTCTTCCACTAAATGATACTTTTCTTCTCACGAACTAATACCATTCATATTTCTTCAATATCTTCTCATTCGGGCATCCGTTTGAGTCGATTCAATATCCTACGAACTCCATTCTTCGCCCTCTATCCATCTATAAGCAACAAAGAGGCAAATTCATCAATGTATGAAAATAGTACTCAATTTACTTGAAATACTCATCAAATTCATTCAAAACACGGGCAAAACGAGCTACGAATCATGACAATTTCACGCCTAATCAACCCCCCCAAACTTACCATATTGCTTGTCCTCGAGCAATGAAATAATAAGTCACGTGAAATTGTTAGGATTTAGTCAAAGAATAAAATCATGCTAGTAACCGAGCTCAAGTTTCAAACCTATGCAATAATAGCAGGAATCACCAAAATCAAGCATGGATGTGCACTCAACGATGTGTTTCACTCCCTCACAAGTGTATAACAGTATTAAGGGACTCACTCAATCAATCAATCACACATATCAGCAGACATAGGCTTGTAAACTTCGACCATACTCTAGAAATCAATGCCGAATCAAAAAGGACTTTTCTCAAGGTTGTAATGTAGGCTCTTTGGACAGGTGGGGAAACTATATGGTTAAGTGACTCAAGTGAAGGGAGAATAGAAAATTCAACTTTAGTACTTTGAGACGAGGAATTGGATACTTCAAACATCCTCATTTAATACACTTTTCAATTCCTCTACTTTCAACACTTCTTCCGCTGCTGCTCCTCCCTCTTCATACTCTCTCTCTTCCTCCTCTTGTAAATCACGGAATCCACTTGACCTGGCACCACTCGTGCCCTCTCCTCGAGTCCTCTTCATCGGCCTTGTGTTACGAAGTCCGCTGCTGCTCACATCCTCAATATACTTAGCACCGATCTCTAAGTGCTGCTTCCCGTTTATCCCAATGTTTTATTTCTTCTTCCCCTTCAACGTCTCTAACCGCTCATTCGGAAGATGGAACATGCCATCCTCCTTTTACCTAATGCAATAGGTACCTATCCAATGCTCAAACATCATCTTGTTCATCATCTGCTTAAATTCTAAGTCCTTCCCAATACACGGAGCTGCAACCGGCATAAATTCCAAACTCTTCACAAAAATAGAGATCAATCCTCCTCCTCGAATCTTCGATGTATTTGCACCAAGCTTGAAGGGAACCTCCAAGTGATGCTCGAGAAAGTCTCTCCCAAAGTCATGATCCCTAACATGCAACATACACCATATCCCGTAGAGCTGCTTTGTAGTCACCGTCCCCGTCTCAGATCGGGCATATATAATGTTCCCCAAGATCCTCTCCAAGTACCTCAGGACCGGATTCCGAATTGCCGAGGCTCGAACATTCTGTCCCTTATAATCTCTTGCCATACCACCAATAATCTCCTTCCAAAATTCATTGGCCTTGAATGCTTTCGACTGTCGGTTAGGCCTGCTAGACGCTGGAAGCCTGAGAGAAAGGTTAATGGCACCCACATCACAATGCTGCCACTCATTCCTCATCTTGAATTTGAACGAGTTCTCATCCTTTTTCTCCACAGTAGCTAGAAACTGCACCACGAGATCAACATTCGTCTCCATAGTCAATAGTAACTCATAGAAATCTCCCAATCGGTTTCTGGTGAAAATCCTCTTGATTTCCTTATCTATCCCGATATCCTTCATAAAGTCGACACTAGGGCGTCGCGTCTTCTCGACTTTCCCAGCTACTAAATTCTATCTATAAGCTACGAAGCTCCAACTTCTCTGAAAATCCAAATTATCCCATCTTGAAGGCATCAAACCTTTACGAGTGAGCTCGTTGGTAACCTCCTCCAACTCATCTCCTTTCAACATCCTATCCTCATTCCATTTAGGAGGTGCCATAGTACCTAATTCACACAAACGCTTCACCAATTAGAGACAAATGATCATTCAAGAATATCATAACATTTAAATTCAACTCAAATAATCTCTTAATTCTCAAATTCCTATCCCTTTTGCACTAAAAGCATTCGTGGAAGAGTTATTCACATCTCAAAGCATACTCATTAGATATATCCCATTCAAATTCGTATCAATGTTCTCAAAGGGTATTATGCCTCACTCAAAACACACTTAACCAACTATACAATTCCCACTTTATCAATCATGCTCATAATTAAGTCTATCATGAAGTAACATCACAAGAACTATGTAATTTACATGCTCAAGACTCAATTCACATCCAATTATCACTCAATGCATACAAATCCACAAGAATTTTCACTCCATAAGCAATACCCATATCATTCTCTCAAATTCCTACTTTCTCACACTAGAAATTACTCAATTCTACTCAAACAATTCCAAAAATTGAAGGTAAAACGAGCAAACTCAAAGCATATATGCATCATTTATCAACAAGGAATCAAGAATCAATGAGCAATACCAATTATCCCCACATTTCGACCATATCGTAAGACTAATTTCCAATCTCAATTCATGCTAATTCGAAGTATTAACCACGAAAAGAACGAAGGGAGTTAGAAATTACTTACCTTGGGATGAGGAAGCGTGAAATTCGCGTGGAAATTGGACGAGAAATGTGCACAGGAGTGGAAATGGCCAAAACCCATCGAGAATCGCCCCCTATGAGTATGTGTAGTATGTGAAAAAAGTGGGAAGTGGGGTATTTATAATGGGTACGTGCTAGGGTAATTTTTTATGGGCGCTCGAGCGGCAACTGGTTGAGCGAAAAACACACTTGAGCGGGGGCGCTCGAGCTAGTCGAGCGCCCAAAACTCTCTGTAAGTTTTGACGCTCGAGCCCTGCCCTTGCTCGAGCGGGGGCGCTCGAGCTAGGTCAACTCGAGCGGCCCTTCCTCTAGCATGTTGAAACGTGGCCTAAAACTCAAAAATAAAACATGAAACTTGCACGAAACCTCACTCTAACACTTCTAAAACATGTACTAACCTGAGAATTCCTCGATTTAAGCCAGGTCGCTCATTCGACCGAGGAGTTGTGGTCTCTTCCCAACGTGCAATTCACCAAGCCCATTCAACTCACACTTATGCACTCACACTCAGTTCGATCTAACACTCCTCATGCATCAATATTTTCGAAAAATTTGACCAATTTTTCATTTGAATTTCGTGTACAACTCGAAGTACGAATGCACACACCCCAAACTTTGTTCTTGCTACACAATAATAAAGTTTGAAAAGAATGAGTACGAACAAGTACGTGCACTAAATTCTTATGAACTTAATTCACTATCAATGTAAATCAATGAACAAATAAAAACACCACCCCAAACTTCGACTTCGCAAAGAGGTCTATGTTTGGGGTTCGGGTTACCTCATACACCACAATAGAATGCTTTACTACTCGACACATCTCCATCTTCATGAAATGCTTTTCCTTAGGCTCAAATACATAAATCAAGCACCACGAGCCAAGCCTACACCAAAAGTCTCAAACAAACAAGGTTAACAAATACGATCCACACAATGACAAACACGGACAAACTACATAAAAGCAAGTAAAAATGGGTTGCCCCCCCATTTAGCGCTAGTTTTAAGGTCCTAATGCCGTACCGAGCTCAAAGAAGCTCACGTGACTTGAGACTCTAAAATACCTCCCTTATTCTCATAAGAGAAGTTGTAGAATTTCTTTACTCGATGCCCATTCACCATGAACACATGTCCATCCTCCTTCTCGACTTCAAGGAATCCACTCTTATGAACTTTCCTCACCACATACGGCCCGTTCCACTTGGACTTGAGTTTCTTCCAAACAACTTCATTCTCGAATTGAATACAAGGACTTGATCTCCAACTTGGAACTCCTTCTTCCTCAGTCGAGCATCATGCCATCTCTTAGTCTTCTCCTTGAAAATTCAGGCACTCTCATAGGCACTATCTCGAAACTCCTCCAACTCATGCAATTGAAGTAGTCTCTTCTTACCCACCAAGGCACTATCAAAATTCAGCTTTTTGATTTCCCAATACGCCTTATGCTCCAGCTCCACGGGCAAGTGACATGCCTTCCCAAAAACTAATTGGTAAGGTGACATACCAAGAGGGGTTTTGAAGGCTGTCCTATACGCCCACAGTGCACCATCAAGCTTCAATGCCCAATCCTTCCTACTAATGCTCACCGTTTTCTCAAGGATCTCCTTGATTTGATGATTCGACACCTCTGCAAGACCATTAGATTGAGGGTGATAAGCAGTAGAGATACGATGACTTACCTCATACTTTGACAACAACTTCTCCATCCACTTGTTCACGAAGTGACTACACCCATCACTAATCAAAGCTCTTGGGACTCCATATCTAGAAAAAATATTCTTCCTCAAGAACTCAATCACCACCCGGGAATCATTCACTCTTGTAGGGACAACTCCAATCCAATTTGAGATGTAATCGACGCATACGAGAATATACAAGAATCCATTGCTAGGAGAAAATGGACCCATGAAATTAATCCCCCATTCGTCAAACACCTCGACTTCCATGAATACATGCAGCGGCATCTCGTCCCTCTTAGTAATAGAGCCAAATCGTTGGCACTTATCACACCTTTTAACCCATTCCATGCAATCCTTCAATAAAGTAGGCCAATAAAAACCAGATTGAAGCACCTTCCTCCCAGTATTTTCTCCACCTAAATGTCCTCCACATGGCAAGGCGTGACAATGCCTGATGATATCACTCCACTCCTCCTCGGGCACACACCTTCTCAAAACATGATCAATCTCTCTTTTGAACAAGTATGGATCGTCCCAAATAAATTCCCAAACTTTTTTTAGAAATGCCTTCCGGTGCAACGCGTCCATCTCCGTCGGTAACTCTCCACTTGCTAAATAATTAACATAATCAGCAAACCACGACGCTTTCCCTTCAACTCGATATACCGGAATATCTCCTAAATCAAACAGCTTCTCATCCAGAAATTCATCGTTCACCTCTCGATCTTCCACCGTGTTCTCCTTGGTAAGCTCTAATCTCGAAAGGTGGTCAGCTATCACATTCTCACATCCCTTTTTGTCTCAAATCTCCACGTCGAATTCTTGAAGTAATAGGATCCAATGAATGAGACGGGGCTTTGCATCCTTCTTGCTCATAAGATACCGAATCACTGCGTGGTCCATATATATTATTATTTTCATCCCTACTAGGTAGGGCCGAAATTTATCAAAGGCATACACGACCGCTAACAGCTCCTTTTCTATCGTAGTGTAGTTCACTTGAGTTGAATTCAACATCTTCGAGGCATAGTAAATAGCGTGAAAATGTTTCTCTCGAATCTGCCCCAAAGCAACCCCCATCGCAAAGTCGCTTGCATCACACATAAGCACAAACAGGTTAGACCAATCCAGGGTCACAATTATCGGGGCATTCACCAACGCTTCTTTCAACCTGTTAAAAGCCACTAAACACTCATTAGTGAACTCAAAGGCGACTTCTTTTTCAAGAAGTCGTGAAAGGGGTTTAGCAATTTGTGAAAAGCCTTTTATGAAATGTCTATAGAATCCCGCATGGCTTAGAATGAACGAATCCCCTTCTCGGTCGAAGGTGGTGGAAGCTTCTCAATAGCAATCACCTTTGCTTTATTAACATGGATACCTTTCGAGGATACATGATGTCCAAGAACAATAATCTCTCTCACCATGAAGTGACAGTTCTCCCAATTTAGCACCAGGTACGTCTCTTCACACCTGCTTAACACAACTTCAAGATTGATTAGACATTTATCAAATGACTCCCCGTAGATAGAGAAGTCGTCCATGAAAACCTCCATAATCTTTTCAATCAACCCATGGAAGATAGCCATCATACACCTTTGAAAGGTGGAGGGTGCATTACACAACCCAAACGACATCCTCCTAAAAGCAAAAGTCCCATAGTAGCAGGTGAAAGTGGTTTTCTCTTGATCCTCCAGGGCTATCATGATCTGGTTATACCCTGAGTACCTATCTAGGAAATAATAGTACTCAAAACCCCCTAATCTATCAATAATTTGATCAAGGAACGGTAGAGGAAAGTGATCCTTACACGTTGCCTTGTTCAACTCCCTATAATCTACACACACACGCCATCCCGTCACTAATCTAGTGGCTACCAATTCATTAGACTCAGTCTTAATCACCGTGGTACCCCCCTTCTTAGCAACTATGTGTAACAGACTCACCCATGGACTATCAGAAATGACAAATATCATATTGCTATCTAAAAGCTTCAACACCTCCTTATGTATCACCTCTTCAATCACCGGATTGACTTTACGTTGATTTTGCACTACAACCTTTCTACCCTCTTCCAATCTAATCCTATGCATGCAAATGGAAGGACTAATTCCCTTAATATCCATGATCGACCAACCTATAGCAGATTTGTGCTTACGCAGCACTACTAAAAGTCTCTCAAGCTGATCATCAGATAAAAGAGCAGATAAAATTACCGGGTACTTCTTGATTTCGTCCAAGTAGGCGTACTTGAGGTGATCAGGGAGTGGTTTCAACTCCTTCTTCGCTTCCAATGGTGGCGCCTTATCAAACATCTTCTCGAAAGTGGACTCCTCAGCTTCCAAGTCCTCCTCATCCTCTACTTTCTTCATCTCCAAGAACTTGACATCTCCATTCTCTCTCAAGCTGTCAAAATAATCAAGATCATAAGAATCATAAGATAGATCGTCAAGGATAGGATAATCAAATTGATGAACATAGAAAGAGCAAGGGTCTAGAAGTGTGTCTTCAACACAAGTGTTCATGATGTCGATGAAGTGACAGCTTTCATCTCCCATGGGGCATTTCATAGCTTCATAGATAACTATCTTCACTTCTTGATCATCAACTTTGACTGTAATCTTCCCATTCACCACATCAAGTATCATCCCGGCTGTGGCTAGAAACAGTCTCCCTAAAATCAGCGACACATGCTCATCCTCCTCCATGTCGAGTACCACGAAGTCAGCGGAAAGACCGTGGTTCTCCACCGTCACTAGAACATCCTCCACCACTCCTTGAGGTCTAGTGATAGACCTATCAGCAAGCTGGAGAGTCATCATTGTAGGTTGAAGTTCACCACCATCCAACTTCTTGAACAACATCATCGTGGGTTGAAGTTCACCACCATCCAACTTCTTGAACAACGATAGAGGCATCAAATTAATGCTCGTCCCTAGATCACACAAAGCTCCTTTCTTGATCCCATTCCCGATATCACATAAAATGGTAAAGCTGTCGGATCCTTCAACTTGGGAGGAAGCGCCTTGTGCACCATAACACTCACCTCGTTGTTTAGGTGCACTATCTCGGGTCCATCCACTCTACGTCTCTTCGCTATCAAGTCCTTCAGGAACTTGGCGTAGTTATGCATTTGTTCCAAAGCATTATAAAAAGGAATGTTAATATGTAGCTTTTTAAAAACATCAAGGAATTTTGCAAACTTTTCATCAAGTTTCTTTTTCATAAACCGCTGTGGATATGGGACAGGTATCACCAATTTGTGTACCCCCCATTCATCTCTCTCAGTCTCTCTCACATTCTTCCTTGCTTCCTTTGCCTTCTTCCACTTTGGAACTCTCTCAATCTCCTCAATGCCTTCCTCTTCAGGATCTTTGGTCTTTTGAGTGCCTTCACCCTCAACCCTTTGCTCAACTCCTATCTCCTCAATCTCATCTCTAACTTCCTCAGGCTCTTTTCCTTCTATCTCAACCTCTCCTTGGGGCGTCTCTGAGTCAGCAGGCATCTGAGGACCATCATATTTGGTCCCACTTCTCAACTCAATAGCTTTGCATTGCTCCTTTGGGTTTGCCTCGGGCATTGAGGGATATTTACCCGTCTCTCTCGTATGAGACTTTGCAATTTGACTAATTTGGTACTTGATAGAAGTGAACCTACGATTGCTCTCTTGTTGAGCTCTATTTAGATCGATGTCCCTTCTTTGGAATTCTTGATCACGCTGATCACCTTTCTTATGCAATTCTTTCATATCATACTCCAAAGAGGACAATCTCTTGCTTCCTTCCTCCACCTTCTGAAGTATAGCTCTCAACATCTCCTCAGTCGAGGAACCGCCTTCACCACCTGGGGGTTTTGAACCTGGATTGACATCTGGAGGAACTGTGATTCCGGCCTTCGGATTGGCATATGAGAAATTCTCGTTCTTTCTCCATTGGGTTTGGTTTGATGGTTGACCCCCTTGATATCCTTGGTTATTCCTCCATTGATTTTGAGGAGGTTGTGGACCAAGTGATACAAATGGTTGGCCATATGGAGGTCTTCCAAATTGATTGCCACCTTGTGGATACCCGCCTTGGTTATAAGTAGGCCTTCCCATGTAGTTTGCCTCCTCTTGCTGACCTGTGGGCTGGTCCACTTTCTCACTCACTACCGTATTCCCTCCAACCAGATTTTGCCCAATCTCGAGGCTGCATATCTTTTCCATCATCGCCATCAACAACTTCCTCGTTTCCCTCATTCTCCTCCAACTGATATGCTCTCTAAAATTCTGAGTCCTTGTTCCATTGCCCGATATTCTTGACAATGTTACCAAAGATCTCTCTACACCTTGCTCTACCATAATTCAAGCATGGTCCACTAGCACATGCATCAAGATGGGATAGACCTGCCTTGCTGGCTCCACAGTAGAAGAAAGCCATGATGTCCCCTTCGTTGTACTCGTGCTGTGGGCACTCAATGAGCATGTTAGAGTATCTCTCCCAAGCCTGACGTAAGTCCTCTCCTAGCTTCTGTTGGAAAGACGAGATCTCTATCCTTGCTCTGATCGTTCTAGACGGAGGGTAGAATCGCTTGAGGAACAGACACTCGAGCTCGGCCCATGTGGTTACACCTCTCCGTGGGAGCGTGTTATCATACCACTCCTTTGCTATTCCAGTTAAAGAGAACGGGAATAGCCGGAGCCTCTTGGCATCTTCAGACATGCCGTTATAATTAAAAGTTGAGGCAATCATCAGAAAACTCCTCAAATGAGTATGAGGATTCTCCTTCCCGACCTCCCACTTGAATTAATTCTAAGTAAGTAACTTCAGGATTCCTGGGGAGATAGAGAAGTTGTTTGCCTCTACCGGAGGCAATGCCACTCCATCGTAATACCGTTGTGGCTGTGCTGCAAACCTTCCTCGGATTGCTACATCGTGGTCAGCGTTCTGAGGAACGTGCTGAGGATAGACGGGTGGTATAGGTACTTGCTTGCAGAGCTGGTGGTTGGTTATAAGCAGGGGGATAAGGGTAAGGTGGATAAGGATATGGTGGGTATGGGTAAGGATAAGGTGGGTTGTTTTGTGGGTAGTCAGGGTTGTTTTGAGGATGCTGAACTAGGTTTCGAGCTGGATTGTTTTGATTCTGTGGAACCGGGTTTTGGCTCTGGCTCTCCCCTGACGGGACTTGATTCTGACTGTTATTCCCTCCAGTGCCGTCAACCCATTCCATTTCCTAATTATACTTAGCCGCAGCATCATCCAACTCATTATTGATGTTCATGTTATCGTTCTCTCCACCGACAGTGTTCATCCTTCTTAAAAAGACTCGGTTTCTTCTTGCTATTATCTCAGGATCAATCTGTATTCTCTCCTCGCTCGTATCTCCTTGCGAGCATGTTTTTATAAACCTGAAATACTAACAGAAGAATCAAAACGCAACTGCCGAACACGTAAGAATTAAACAGAAAAATAAAGCACTCACTACTAACTTCTAAGCTATCTCCAAGTCCTACTCAATAGACATACATCGCCATCCCCGGCAATAACACCATTGACTTGAACCGAACTTTACTAGCTATACTAGTAGTTACCCCACAAGAGTATGAGATCTCTGTAGTATTGGCAAGTATAAGGACCAAGTATTATCAAACCCAAGGGAAGGAATGTATGTGAATAGATCCCTGAAGATCTACGCATCGTAATTAATATGAGTGTATGTTTTTGGGATATAAGAATTATTAAATCTAAACTATTTTACTCTACTAATGCAAAAGAAAGAAATGAATTAATTATCTAAGGGTTTTGTCTCAAATATAAAAGGGTGATGCTCAGGATAGGAATCCCTACGTATACTAACGAAGTCGGTACATAATCAAAATAACTGTGATGTGCAAGAAATAACTATTAGGATATATATTGTATAGTTTTGATGAGTTAAAACAAACCAGAAGATGTAATAGGACCATCTGGACCTGTTAGCCAGATGATGATCTAGATTAAGACTTAGTCTAGGGGGAACTGCCAGACCAGAAGACTTCACCAGAAGAGTCTCCAGAAGACCCCACCAGAGGACTTCACCAGAGGACTCCACCAGAAGACTTCACCAGATGAGATCTGACCAGAGGCAGAGGACCTTCCCCAGACCAGACGAGTCTGGTGGAACAAAATATGCTCAGTTTGATCCCATGTTTCTACTGAGTATTCTGGTTGTTAACCAGATCTGGACCAGAAGACACCGAGGTTGCCTGGTGTCTGGTCTTGCCTTCTCTGGAGAGAATCAGAGTTAGGCAGAGAAAGCATTTGACCGTTGGTGATTCAAATCAAGTCAACAAGATCAGGATTGGGAAGTATTTGAAGTCATTCAATCCAAGGATCCCACCAACCCAATCAATCAATTAGGGAATTGATTGATTGGAAGCTTCCTTAAATAGAGGATCTGATTGGATTAGCTCTCCAATGGCTAGCCCTAATCCCCTCTGTAAATACAAGAGTTCAGCCTTAAGAAAAAGCTCTAGAGAGATCCTACGCGCACAAGTCACATTCCAAGCTTTTGATAATCACTCTTAGCACCCTTATTGTTCACATTACATATCTACTCTTAAGGAGTTGTTGGACTTTAACCTATTCATCTCTAAGATAAGGTTGAAGGTTGATTACTTTAGATTGTGGTTAGATCTAAAGAAGTTGTAAGAAGGAACTGGTACTTCGAAAATTCCAGTACGTAAGTAAGTTGGCTGGTTGATAGTGAGTCCCCTTGGATAAAAGGGAGAGTGTACGTAGGATATTCAGATCCAAACCACTATATATCTGGTGTTATTTATTGCTTTCGTTTATTTAATCTCTTACTTGTTTTGTGCTCTTATAATAAGAAGTTTGTTAAGACATAAACTTAAAGCTTCCGCAATTAATCTATCTAGTGGGACCAACAAGTGGTATCAGAGCAGTGTGTCCAACGACCACTGCTTTGTAAAGATTTTGGTGGTCACCGGACAAATCCATTGCTCTTTGTTGTTTTTGTTCAAATTCTTGGTAAATCCTTTATTTTAGTAAATATGTCTTCGAAATCTTCTTATAAGAGTCGCAAACTACCAGAATTCTCATTCGAGGATTATAGCCACTGGAGCTTCATGATGAGTAATCATCTTGGAGCTATTCACCACCGCATGTTAGATGTGGTAGAAAGTGGCCCAATTCAATTTTACTGGACTCCTATTGATAGTGGCAGGTCAGAGTCCAGGGAAGAAACTAGTGAAACGGCCCAGAAAGCTGCAGAGGACAGAGTCCCCAGACAAAGAATCCTAAAAAAGAAAGATGAGCTTGACAATGATGAAAGAAAACTTTACAATCTGGACCAGGTGGCACGGACTGAGATTATCAACACACTCACCAAGGAAGTGATAGAGAAGGTCAGAACCTGTGCAACTGCCAAGGAGATGTGGGATAAACCTGCCCTACTCTGTGAAGGAACAAAGAAGATTAAAGACAACAAGCTCCAAGCTGTTCAACACTCATTTGACACCTTCAAGATGAAACTAGATGAGACTATTGACCAGCTGGATATGCGTCTCACAAACCTCCTGAACAAGGCTAGTGCCTTAGGTAAGACCTATTCAGAGAAAGAAATAAATAGTAAAATTTTGCGTTCACTAACCAGCAGGTGGAGAATCAAAGTCACTGTGATCAAGGACAACAAGGATCTCAACACTCTGGATCATCATCTTCTATTGTCTGATCTCAAAGCCTATGAGTATGACCTTCAAGAAGAGGATCAAACAGAAGAGGTTTCCTCTTCTGGTCAGAAAGGAGTTGCATTCTCCTCAACTATCAAGACTGATGTCAAGCCAAAGGAGTCTACTGCAGATGACTTGAGCCTCAAGGAGCAGGTAGCACTTCTAACCCGTAAATTGGATAAAATGAGTTCAAAATATGGCAGGTACAAAAGGCATTGGAAGGAGTCTACCAGAGACAGGAAGAGTTCCTTCAAGCCTGCAGAAAAGGAGAAGACATCTGGAGACTCAAGGGAGACCAGATTCAGAACTCCAGAAAGAAGGAGATATGACAACCCTGGTAGCTCTGGGAGATCAGATTATCAGAGGAGGGATGGTAGCTCTGGCAGACCTGACTACCAGAGGAGAGAGAGTAGTCCAGTCAGATCAGACTACAACCAGAGGAGGAGAGAGCCAAGTCCTAGTCCCAGAGGAGACAATGCCTGCTACACATGCAACAAGACTGGTCATGTTAGGATATAAATTAGATGTTTTGAAGATGTTAAAACAAGAACTTGTAATAGGACTAGCTGAACCTGTTAGTCAGCTACATATTAGTCTAGAATAGGTCTTTGGTTAAGGGGGAAGAAATCTGTGCAGACCAGATGAGGTGACCAGATGAGAGGTGACCAGATGAGGTGACTAGATGAGAGGTGACCAGATGAGGTGTCCAGACCAGAGCAGAAGAGTCACCAGAGCAGATGAGGTCCAGAGGAGTCTGACCAGAGGAGCCTGACCAGAGGAGCCTGACCAGAAGACCTCTCCCAGATGAGGTTCAGAGCAGAAGTGTTACCTGACCAGACCAGACTAGACCAGAAGACCCCAGACCAGATGAGTCCTGATCAGATGAGTGTGACGGATTAGTTCACCCACATGGAGGTTGCATGTAATCTGGAGACAAGTAGATTTTGGAGATCATTGATGGAGATGAAGCCAATCTAGAGAGTCAACTGATGGAGGATTTGATTGATTGCTTGATTGAAAGTCAACTAATCAATTATATAATCAATCTTTGATTGATTATATCCCTCCAATTATAGTTATTTGAATTGCTAGCTTTCCAACGGCTAGTTAATTCCTACAACTATAAATAGGAGTGCTTGGATGAGTTCTTCATAAGAGTCGGGCGAGAGCACACAAGACACACGAACTCTTCCACTTACTCATGTTGGTCCCACTAGTTAGATTAATTGCGGAAGCTTAAGTTAAATGTCTTTCAAATTCTTTTTACAAGAGAACAATAATCAATAGGACAATAAGTAAATGAAAGTAATAAAGAACACAAGATATATAGTGGTTCGGATTTGAATATCCTACGTCCACTCTTTCTTATATCCAAGGGGTCTCACTAACAACCAACTCACTTACTTACTCACTGGAATTGGGAAGTACCAGTTCCTTCTTACAACCTCTTTAGATTTGATTTCAATCTAAAGATCAACAGCCAACAACCTTATCTGGTAGATGAACAGGTTGTGGTTTCAATAACTCCTTAAGAGTAGATAAATATCATGAACAACAAGAGTGCCTAGAATGAATATCAAAAGCTTGGATCAACTTATGCGCGTGTGTAGTCTCTCTAGAGCTTTTTCTTGAACAACACTCTTGTATTTATAGAGGGGATTAGGGCTAGCCGTTGGAGAGCTAATCCAATCAGATCCTCTATATAAGTAAGCCTCAATAAATCAATTCCCTAATTGATTGATTGGGTTGGTGGAATCCTTGGATTGATTATCTTCAAAACTTTCCAATCCTAATCTTGTTAACTTGATTTGAATTACCAACGGTCAATAGCTTCCTCTGCCTAACTCTGATTCTCTCCAGAGAAGGCAAGACCAGACACCAGGCAACCTCGGTGTCTTCTGGTCCTAATCTGGTGGATAACCAGAATACTTAGTAGAAACAGGAGATCAAACTGAGCATCTTTTGTTCCACCAGACTCGTCTGGTCCGGACTCGTCTGGTCTGGGGAAGGTCCTCTGCCTCTGGTCAGGTCTCATCTGGTGAAGTCTTCTGGTGGAGTCCTCTGATGGGGTCTTCTGGTGACTCTTCTGGTGAAGTCTTCTGGTCTGGCAGTTCCCCCTAGACTAAGTCCTAATCTAGATCATCATCTGGCTAACAGGTCTAGATGGTCCTATTACATCTTCTGGTTTGTTTTAACTCATCAAAACTAACAACTTTTATCCTAACAATTTCCCCCTTTTTGATGGAGTTAAAACACTACCAGAACTGATCACAAAGTAAGATTTAAGCAAGAAAACAGTAAAAGATAAGACCTTAGAGTAGATCTTATCAGGCAAACAATTAAGACAATAAGAGGTTGTCTTTTGAACAGAGAAGATATGAATTTCATTAATGATAAAGATAGAATGATTACAGATTTCAAGGCAAGTTTGGTCCTAATCTAGGCATATCTTCTGTTATCTTTAGGCACCAGAAACCAGTCCAGAAACTTATCCTGGACGACATTCAACTCTGCAGAAGATGTTGGAGTGAAGTTCACCAACACCTTGGTCTTGTACAGCCTCTTCAGCTCAGCCCAATCAACCTGGTCTCCTGCCATGGGAGTGTTAAGATAAGTGAACTCAGGGGCAGTCACCTCCAGGTTGAACTCAATGGTAGAGTCCATCAATTGCTTGTACAGCTCTGCATCATAAGCTTGCATCCAGATGTGAAAGCTTTTGTTGATCAGCTCATCATCCTCTGGTGCTGGCCTCTGGATATAGTGTTGGATGAACCAGAGAGTCTTTGCCTCCTTCCATTTCTCAATCAAGGGCACAGGCACAGTAGAGTCAAAAGACCCTTCTGTCCTGAGAGGCAGAATGTTCATCACTTCAATGGGAGCTTTCCTCCTCTGGCTTGAGCCACCTGCACCAGAAGAAGCACCTGCTTCTCTGCTCTTCTTGTTTTGCCTCCTAACATATCTGAGCCTCTGCTCTTCATCTATGTTCTTCCTGATCCTTGCTTGCTTCTCCTCTGGAGTCTCTTCCTTGTATCTCTTCTGAGCTTCTTCAACAACAGTCTCAAGGAAGCTTTTCTTGACTCTCATTATCTTCCTCTTTGCAGGTCCAGAGATGGAGATTGGATCCTGCTCAGCTTCTGACTCCTCTTCTGTAGCAAGCTGTTTAGCCATGGAAAGGGGTTTGAACTCCTCTTTCTTCTTCTTCTGCAACTCAGCCTGGGCCAAAGTGTTCTCCAGCAGGTCCAGACGAGCTCCATGACTGAAGAGAGTTTCATTGGTGGTCTTCGCCAGATCAGTTCTGGCCTTCTCTTCCCCCTTTTTAACTTCATCAAGGAGGGGCTCCACTACCTGCCTTATAAGATCAGGCAAGGCATTGTTGGAGGAAGAGTGAAGATCACGCAGCTGCTTGGCCTCCTCCAGGTAGGCTCTCGATTCTGCAACAAGCCTTTCCTGCTTTTCCAACATCTCCTGGAGGGAGTCTTTCAGCTTGGCAGTCTGGATCATCTGGCTGGCCATCTCAACTTTAAGCACAGAGACTGGCCTCATCTGCTCCAGCACATGCTCCTGGAGCTGCTTCTGGCTGTGCATGACATCCAGTTTGACAAAGAGGCCATTGGCCTTGAAAGAAGCTTTAACTTCTTCCAGTGAAGACTTGATCTGCTTCAGGAAGATCCTCCTCTCCTGCCTGATTTGATGCTCTATCATAGTAGGGGCCATGTGTTGAATGGCTTTTGAAAAGCGCCCTATCTGCATGATCTGCTCATTGAAGAATGCTTTCATCTTCTGGAGCACAGCAGGAGACATCTCAAAGTCCTCCTCGTCTGAATATAGCTCTGGAGGGAATGAGAAATGAGGACCAAAGTTGTAAGAGAAGCCCTCTGGAGTGAGCATAACTCCTCTCTGGATTAGGAGAGTTCTGATGAGGACCTTGGCTGCCTCTGGTGTCTCCAACTCTGCTGGGTTTTGTATGTTTAGCTTCTTCTTCAGCTCAATCTCCCACGCAGTGAAAACAGAGGGAGACATCTCCTCCAGCAGAAGCATAAGATCTTCAACATCTTGGAGTCTGGCCATACTCCAAACCTTGGCATCCGTCAGATCTGCCAGGAGGGGTGAGTGCTCCAACAAAATTGGAAAATGCTCTCTTAGCCAGAGCTGAGCACTCACACTCATACTCTGCCTGATGGGACCCATCTCATCAGAAGAGAAAATAAAGGGTTTGGGCCCAGAGGCAGAGGAGGAAGGTGCTAAGTTTGCAGGCTCAAGTGAAGCTTCCTCATCTTCACTATCATCGCTGGTTAAACAGGTGGGAGAAGGGGGAGGGGCAGGGAATCCCAGAGCCATAGAAATGGTTGGGTCCTGGTCTGTATGGGTTTGGGGAGGGTTAGGATTTTGTGAGGTAGAGGTGGAGGGGATGGGTTTCTCTGCACCAGAAGAAAGCGGAATCTCTGGTACAGAAGGTGTAGGTGGTATTTGGGATGTGGAAGTGTTTGGAGGGGGGATTTCTGCACCAGAAGAGGTTGAGGGCACCTCTGGTACAGAAGCTGGGGGAGAGGGGTTTGTGGGAAGATGTGTTTGGAAATTTGGGGGAGAAGGTGTTTGGGTAGGAATGGTGGAGGGAGTATATACGGGGGTATCTGGGAGAGTCTGCTCTGGTAGAACAATAGGGTTACCAGAAGCAGATGGAGTTTGGGAAAGGTTATCTGGGGGAGAGGTAGAGGGAGTAACAAGATTAATAGGGGTAGAAGATGGAATAGAAGGGTTTACCTCTGCTGAGTCAACATCAGCAGGTATAACAAGATCTGGAGCAGAGACATCTTCCATCATCAGAGAAGCTTCATCAATGGCCTTCTCCAAGGCCTCTCCAAGATCAGAGCCAGAGTCTGACTCTTGAAGAATGGCTCTCTTGGCCTTGGATTTCTTCACAAGAGGCTCAGCCTCTTCTTCCTCTTCGTCCTCTGATGGCTCATCCACCATAAGGGTTTTCTTGGCCTTCCTGCTAGTCCTTGACTTCTTAGCAGAGCCTCTCTTGGCCTCCTCAAGCCTCTTCCTCTTGGCTGCTCCAGCCTTCTTAACAGCTTTATCATCATCACCCTTCTTCTTAAGCACTTCAAGAAGGGGAATCTGGTCCTCCTCTGAGGAACCAGAAAACGCAATGGTTGAGGAACCCGTTGCTCCAGCAGACTTCTTATGGGTCTTCTGCTTCTGCTGCTGCTTCTGCCCCTTTGCAGGTGAGGGTACAGCCTGTAGAGGAGGGGCAGGGATGGCTTGCTCACCATCAGAATCAGGATGGCCATGAAGGGGACCATCCTTGGAGAACATAATCTTGGACTTATGAAAGCCCTTGCACCAGGATTGTCTCCATTTCTTCTCTGGAAGGATCGAATCCAGAATTAGGGTGAGTTTTGTGCCCAATGATACATTAGCATTGAACACAAATTGTTGCTCTCCTGGCAACTGGGGGCATTCTTCCTTCTGGACTTTCACCTTGTTCTTCCTCAGCACCCCCCAGAAGAACTCAGCCCAGTTACATTGGGCACCATCCAGAATGGCCCTCATAACACAGAGCCTACCAATGAAGATGGCATCTGTGCTATGGCTCTCACACATGAGAATCTTCACAACTATGTCGAAAAGAACCTTATACTTCTGCCTGAGATGCTTGTCCAAGAAGCCCTTAGTAATATTCTGGCAAGAACTCCTGGCAAACATCATGAAGGATTCCAACGCCTCTCCTTCTTTGTACTTCAGTGGGTCCACACCTTCCGCTGAAAGGTTACCAAAAAGGCTACTGAAGTCTGCCTTTGAGAAAACAACATCTTCAGAATCAATCTTGGATGAAATATGGTCTTCATGAATCTTCATCCGGATAAGGAACTGAGCAGCATATCCATCCAAGGTCCGCAGATCCTTGGGAACCTTTGAGATCAACTCCTCCAGCCCAGAGCGTCGGAGAAGCTCCAAAATCTCCAAAGCGGCCGGATTCTTGGTAGAATAGAAGTCCACCACCATTTCAGTCTTGAGTTTCTTGCAGACATGGTCTGGATCGAAATTGCACTTGGGTGCCATTGCTGTGAATGAGAGAGAGAGAGAGAGATAGAGAGAACGAAAGACTTGCAGAGAGAAAGTTAGGTCTTGAAAAGAAATATGAAACGTGAAAGGACATATTGAATGAAATAGTGATTTAAATAGGGCAATACGCATGGCTTGATTAATAAATGAAGTGTGAACGCGTGTAATAGCAAATTTAATTTAGGAAACAAAATCAATTTTCGAATTGATTGACATATTGCACAGTGATTAAATCTGATGGCCACGATGAAAGACGAGATACAGATTTAATCTGGTGCGTTGGCATAGTCATTGGGACTGGGCATAAAGGGGTTTTGTGGCAGTCAAGAGAAAAAGCGAAATGATTGCCTAGGCCCTATACCCTAGTTATAAATACACTCCGAAGTTGAAAGGTTTTAAGTGTACTTACTAATTTGAAAAGTGTATCCCAATGAACAGAAGCCAGAGAAGTAAAGACATACCTGTCACCTGATATTGTAACCAGATGATACCACAACTAGTCTGGTGATACATCTCCTCTGATGGAACTCATCTGGTCCTGGTCAGAAAAAACTTTGGACATATTTGGAATCTGACTCAGCACCTCATCTGGGACATGTGTCACCTGGTGCATACCTCATCTGGGACATGTGTCACCTGGTGCATACCTCATCTGATATGTCTAATCTGCAGGTATGTTAGGTTAAGAAAATAAAGAATATGCAGTAGGGCAAAAATAAAGGATACTTCTCTGATGTTCCCCCTAAAACAAATCTGTCTCTGGATCCAATAATTCTAACTCAAAAGCTAACTCTCTGAATCTGGTCTCAGCCAAAGGCTTAGTTAAGATATCTGCTCTCTGCTTCTCTGTTGCAATCTTTTCCATCCTTATATCTCCCTTCTCAACATGATCTCTGATAAAATGATGCCTTATATCAACATGTTTGCACCTGGTATGAAGAACTGGATTCTGGGTGATGGCAATTGCACTATTACTATCATAGAAAATAGGAATATTCTTAGCTCTAATCTGGTAATCCCTAAGCTGTTGACTAATCCAGAGAAGTTGTGAACAACAACTCCCTGCAGCCATGTACTCTGCTTCTGTTGTTGATGTAGTAACTGAAGTCTGCTTCTTAGAAAACCAGGATACCAATTTATTCCCTAAAAATTGGCATGTTCCACTTGTAGATTTCCTATCTATTCTGCATCCACCATAGTTTGAATCTGAATACCCACTCAACTCTAAGTTATCACCTGCAGGATACCATAATCCTAAATTCACAGTTCCTTTAAGATATTTCAATATCTTCCTAGCTTCTTCCAAGTGACTTTTCTTGGGATTAGCTTGAAATCTGGCACAAACTCCTACATCAAAAGTAATATCTGGTCTGCTTGCAGTCAGGTACAGAAGAGAACCAATAAGTGCTCTGTACTGAGTCTGGTCCACACTCTCTCCAGACTCATCTGGATCCATGTTGAAATTTGTCATCATAGGGATCTTGGCTGCTTTGCTAGATCCTACTCCAAATTTCTCTAACATGTTTCTGGTGTACTTTGCCTGATTAATAAAAATTCCCTTCTCTGACTGCTTAACCTGCAAACCTAAAAAGTAATTCATTTCACCCATCATGGACATCTCAAACTGACTCTGCATGACCTCACCAAACTTCTCACACATCTTCTTGTTAGGAGATCCAAATATAATGTCATCAACATATATTTGGACCAGAAGGATGTCCTTTCCTTCTTCTTTCCTAAACATGGTTCTATCAATCTTACCCATAGTAAAACCATTGTCCAGAAGAAATTGAGATAGAGTGTCATACCATGCTCTGGGTGCCTACTTCAGCCCATAAAGAGCTTTCTTAAGCTTAAACACCTTGTCACCTTGTTCAAAACCAGGAGGTTGTTCCATATACACTTCCTCAATGAGAATCCCATTAAGAAAGGCAGATTTCACATCCATCTGGTATACTTTGAACTTCATGTGAGCAGCATATGCTAAGAACAATCTAATGGCTTCTAGTCTGGCAACAGGAGCAAATGTCTCATCATAGTCTATTCCCTCAGACTGAGAATAGCCCTGGGCCACTAACCTTGCCTTGTTCCTAGTAATGACATCATTCTCATCTTTCTTATTCTTGAAAACCCACTTAGTGCCTATCACCTTTTGATGTCTTGGTCTGTCTACCAGCTCCCAAACATCCTGTCTGGTGAATTGATTCAACTCCTCCTGCATAGCAACAATCCAATTTGAATCTTTCTGTGCCTCCTTGATGTTCTTGGGCTCAATCAAGGACACATAGCAACTGAATAAGGCAGCTAAGTTAAGAGTTCTCCTAGTCTGGACACCCTTAGTTGGATCTCCTAAGATCAGGTCATTGTGGTGATCAACCAGGGTCCTCCTTCCCATGGTCTTTCCTAGGTGATCATCTTCTGCAGTACCTTGGTGATTATCACCACCTGCAGAAGAGCTTCCCCCTACAGGAGTTCCAACCTCTTCTGGTTCTGCTCCTTGTGAAGGCTTCTGCTTCAGAGAACCAGGAGATGGGTCATTATCTGAATCTGAATCTGAATCAAGAAAATGTGGATTGACCTTGATTACTCTGGGAGTAGTCTGATTCTGAGTCTCACCAGAAAATTTTAAGTCCACCTTGCACTCAAAAGTAGATTCATCAAAAACAACATGAGGTGTTTCCTCCACACAAAGTGAATTCTTATTAAAAACTCTGAAAGCTTTACTGGTGCTGGAATATCCTGAAAATATTCCATCAGCCACTTTAGCATCAAAGGTTCTTAATTTAGATTTCCCATTGTCATGGATGAAACACTTACATCCAAAAACATGAAAATATGAAACAGATGGGGTTTTACCTTTCCATACCTCATATGGAGTCTTATTATGTCTCTGGGAAATCAGGCACCTGTTCTGAGTATAGCAGGCTGTATTAATGGCCTCTTCCCAAAATCTTTGTGGAGTGTTGTATTCTGCCAGAAGTGTTCTTGCAGCTTCTTTGAGGATCCTATTCCTCCTTTCTGCTACTCCATTTTGTTGGGGTGTTCTGGCAGCAGATGTCTCATGAAAAATCCCATGGTCCTTGCAGTAATCTGCAATGTGTGAATTCAAAAACTCTGTCCCTTTGTCACTTCTGATTCTGACTATGCTCTGGTTCTGTTAATTCTGAATCTGCTTGAAAAACTCTGGCAGCTTAGTGATAGTTTCATTTTTCTTAAACAAGAACACTACCCAAGTATATCTTGAAAAGTCATCTACTATCACCAAGGTGTACTTCCTTCCACTGAAACTAAGAGGAGAAACAGGTCCAAACAGGTCCATGTGAAGTAGTTGAAGTATTCTGGTTGTGGTTGTGCTCTGGACATCCTTAAAGGAAGTCTTGGGTTGTTTACCCTTCTGGCATGAACCACAAACCTGATCCTTCTTAAACACTTCATTAGGAAGACCTCGAATGAGACCTTTTCTGGCAATCTTGTTCAGTGTTTTGAAGTTAAGATGACACAATCTCTTGTGCCAAATCCAGCTGTTCTCTACAGATCCCTTTGCAACCAGGCAAGCATCTGTTGGGCAACTGCTAAAATTTGCAAGATAAATGTTACCCTTCCTCAAGCCTATTAGCAAGATATCATTATAATCAGAAGAGAAAACAGTGCATGAATCACTAGAGAACTTCACTGAGTATCCCTTGTCACAGAATTGGGATACTGAAAGCAGATTATGCTTGAGTCCTTCTACATAGTAGACTTCATCTACAGATACTCCATTGAAGGTCAATTTTCCAACTCCTCTGGTGACTCCATAGTTGTTGTCACCAAACAGCACTCTTGGTCCATTCAAAGGCTTGAAATCTTGGAGATTATCCTTCTGGAAGGTCATGTGCTTGGAACATCCACTATCAATGTACCAGACATGGTTGCTTGAAAATCCTTTCTCCAATGGACTCTTATCTATCTGCAGAGAAATCAATTAGGTCCCCTACTAGTGCTGGGTCTTGATTGGTTAGTTGCAGGTTTTGTAGGAATCCATAGATAAAGATCATTCCTTGTTGGATGGGGAGATCTTATCTTCCTTCCAAATCTATCTACCAGCACATGTCCTCTGACAATGACATATTGAGCTACTGGTCTGATAAGGACACCTTTCCTATAAACAGGTCTGGTGTACCTTTTCTCAAATCTGGCCTTTGGAATGGCCTGCCTCAAAGACATGGTCTTAAAGGTCTGGTTGTAAGGATACATCCTAGAAGAACCATCTCTGGTGTCATAACATCCCAGATCAGTTGGTTTTCTATAGATGGGTCCGGAAGACCTCCTCTGGTTCTGAGAACTAGACCTGCTCTGGTGGTTATAGTTCCTTTGAGTATACCTATTCTGGAATTGATTCCTCTGAGAAAATTGTCTCTGGGGTACCTGGTGCTGTTGAACATTGTTCCTTCTCTGGTAGGTTCTACTCTGATTGGTATTCCCCTTTCTTGAGTGTTTCCTTTGAAGTCCCCTAATCTGGTTAGGTTCCCTTTGAGGATTTATCTGGGGTCCTCCTATTTGAGTAAGTTCTACTCCTTGGGACTCATTGTTCACAGAACTATCAATTTTCAATGGTTCCCCTTGTTGATATTTATTTTCTAGCATCTTCTCTTCTAGAACAGTCAACTCTTCTGGACCATATGTTATGTGATTAACAGAGTGATTCCTTTTCCAATCAGGATTGTGAACCACCTTGTAACCATTACCAGTTAAGTCTTTATCATCCCAGATTTCTACCAATTTACCAGCCCTTACAGACTTGTCATTATTATAAAGGTATTTATGAGTTTTAGTGGTAATTCCAGAATATCCTAAACCACTCTTATCACTAATGCGCTGAGAAGACTCTGATATGATAGATACAACAGATGGTATCTTAGGAGCTTCTCTGGGCATGGGTATCTCCTCTATGTTGTGAGCAACTTGTTTTCCCTTGATAAGAGTCTGGTATTTGGCTCTGAGTTCATTGATCTCATCTTCTTGAGAGTTCTCTTATTTCATGAGTTGATCTACCAGAGTATCTCTTTCTGTGATCTTATCCTGAAGTTCAGAGACTTCTTTGGAATGATCTTTCATGAGTTCTCTGGTGGATTTATACTCATGAGAGAGAGATTGAACTTCAGCTCTGAGTCTACCATTCTCTTTCTCAAGTTTTTGACAGAGTTGGACACAATTTTGGAGATCTGATAGCATTTGTTGCATATCAGACTCTCTGGAGTTACCAGATGAATTAGAGGATTCAGTACATTTGGAATTTGATAAGACTAGAGTAGTTTCATTTACCTCAGTGATGTCTGCCATAAGACACACATCATCATCTGATCCGAAGTCAGAAGAAGAAGAACTGGAATTAGTATCCTCCTCCTCTGCTTCTGCCAGTAATGCTCTCTTATCTGCATATCTCCTATCTCTCTTGATCCTTTTCTCTTCTCTTTCCCTAGGAGTGAGTTGAGGACAATCATAACTGTAGTGACCAGTCTTGTTGCATGTGTAGCAGGCATTGTCTCCTCTGGGACTAGGACTTGGCTCTCTCCTCCTCTGGTTGTAGTCTGATCTGGCTGGACTACTCTCTCTCCTCTGGTAGTCAGGTCTGCCAGAGCTACCATCCCTCCTCTGATAATCTGATCTCCCAGAGTTCCCAGGGTTGTCATCTCTCCTCCTCTCTGGAGTTCTGAATCTGGTCTCCCTTGAGTCTCCAGATGTCTTCTCCTTCTCTGCAGGCTTGAAGGAACTCTTTCTGTCTCTGGTAGATTCCTTCCAATGCCTCTTGTATCTGCCATATTTTGAACTCATTTTATCTAATTTACGAGTTAGAAGTGCTACCTGCTCCTTGAGGCTCAAGTCATCTGCAGTAGACTCCTTTGGCTTGACATCAGGCTTGATGGTTGAAGAGAATGCAACACCTTTCTGACCAGAAGAGGAAACCTCTTCTGTCTGATCCTCCTCTTGAAGATCATACTCATAGGCTTTGAGATCAGACAACAGAAGATGATGATCCAGAGTATTGAGATCCTTGTTGTCCTTGATCACAGTGACTTTAATTCTCCACCTGCTGGTTAGTGAACGCAAGATCTTACTATTAATTTCCTTTTCAGAGTAGGTCTTACCTAAGGCACTAGCCTTGTTCAGGAGATTTGTGAGACGCATGTCCAGCTGATCAATGGTCTCATCTGGTTTCATCTTGAAGGTATCAAACGAGTGTTGAACAGCTTGGAGCTTGTTGTCTTTGATCTTCTCTGTTCCCTCACAGAGTAGTGCCAATTTGTCCCATATCTCTTTGGCAGTGGCACACATTCTGACCTTTTCAATCACCTCTTTAGTAAGTGTGTTGATGATCTCTGTTCTTGCCACCTGGTCCAAGTTGTAGAGCTTTCTTTCATCGTTGTCAAGCTCATCTTTCTTTTTGAGGATTCTTTGCCTGGGGACTCTATCCTCTGCAGTTTTCTGGGCAGCTTCACTAGTTTCTTCTCTGGACTCTGACCTTCCACTATCAATAGGAGTCCAGTAAAATTGAATGGGGCCACTTTCTACCACATCTAACATGCGGTGGTGAATAGCTCCAAGATGATTGCTCATCAAGAAGCTCCAGTGGCTATAATCCTCAAAAGAGAATTCTGGGAGCTTACGGCTCTTGTAAGAAGATTTTGCAGACATTTTGATAAAATTAAGGGAAATAACAAGAACTTGAACAAAAGCACTAAAGAGCAATGGATCTGCCCGGTGACCACCAAAAGCTTTTCAAAGCAGTGGTCGTTGGACACACTGCTCTGACCAGAGGAGCCTGACCAGAGGAGCCTGACCAGAGGAGTCTGACCAGAAGACCTCTCCCAGATGAGGTTCAGAGCAGAAGTGTTACCTGACCAGACCAGACCAGACCAGAAGACCCCAGACCAGATGAGTCCTGATCAGATGAGTGTGACGGATTAGTTCACCCACATGGAGGTTGCATGTAATCTGGAGACAAGTAGATTTTGGAGATCATTGATGGAGATGAAGGCAATCTAGAGAGTCAACTGATGGAGGATTTGATTGATTGCTTGATTGAAAGTAAACTAATCAATTATATAACCAATCTTTGATTGATTATATCCCTCCAATTATGGTTGTTTGAATTGCTAGCTTTCCAACGGCTAGTTAATTCCTACAACTATAAATAGGAGTGCTTGGATGAGTTCTTCATAAGAGTCGGGCGAGAGCACACAAGACACACGAACTCTTCCACTTACTCATGTTGGTCCCACTAGTTAGATTAATTGCGGAAGCTTAAGTTAAATATCTTTCAAATTCTTTTTACAAGAGAACAATAATCAATAGGACAATAAGTAAATGAAAGCAATAAAGAACACAAGATATATAGTGGTTCGGATTTGAATATCCTACGTCCACTCTTCCTTATATCCAAGGGGTCTCACTAACAACCAACTCACTTACTTACTCACTGGAATTGGGAAGTACCAGTTCCTTCTTACAGCCTCTTTAGATTTGATTTCAATCTAAAGATCAACAGCCAACAACCTTATCTGGTAGATGAACAGGTTGTGGTTTCAATAACTCCTTAAGAGTAGATAAATATTATGAACAACAAGAATGCCTAGAATGAATATCAAAAGCTTGGATCAACTTATGCGCGTGTGTAGTCTCTCTAGAGCTTTTTCTTGAACAACACTCTTATATTTATAGAGGGGTTTAGGGCTAACCGTTGGAGAGCTAATCCAATCAGATCCTCTATATAAGGAAGCCTCAATCAATCAATTCCCTAATTGATTGATTGGGTTGGTGGGATCCTTGGATTGATTATCTTCAAATCTTTCCAATCCTGATCTTGTTGACTTGATTTGAATCACCAACGGTCAATAGCTTCCTCTGCCTAACTCTGATTCTCTCCAGAGAAGGCAAGACCAGACACCAGGCAACCTCGGTGTCTTCTGGTCCTAATCTGGTGGATAACCAGAATACTCAGTAGAAACAAGAGATCAAACTGAGCATCTTTTGTTCCACCAGACTCGTCTGGTCCGGACTCATCTGGTCTGGGGAAGGTCCTCTGCCTCTAGTCAGGTCTCATCTGGTGAAGTCTTCTGGTGGAGTCCTCTGGTGGGGTCTTCTGGTGACTCTTCTGGTGAAGTCCTCTGGTCTGGCAGTTCCCCCTAGACTAAGTCCTAATCTAGATCATCATCTGGCTAACAGGTCCAGATGGTCCTATTACATCTTCTGGTTTGTTTTAACTCATCAAAACTAACAACTTTTATCCTAATATCTCACCTTGTTCATTCAAGTTTATATACTCATTAGGAGTATTTAGTTGGAGCTTTACTCAACCTGTTCATCTCTATAGAAAGGTTGTTGTAAGCAGTTGTACGAAGGAGCTGGTACTCCCCAATTCCAGTGGTTCGTTTGTAAGTTGGTTGGAGAGAAAGTCCCCTTTGGAGAAAGGGAGAGTGGACGTAGGACAAGTTGGTCCGAACCACTATAAATTCTGGTGTTCTCTACTTTATGCTTTTAAGTTTTCTGCACTTTTCTTTTAGCACTTAATTTAAAAGGGTTTTCTTAAAAATAAACTCAAAACGCTTTCCGCTGGATAACCTTTTTGGGACCAACAAGTGGTATCAGAGCAGTGTGTCCTAGACCACTGCTTTGAAAAGCTTTTGGTGGTCACCAGGACAGGTCCAATTTTTTTAAAAAACCCAAATATTTTTTTGTGCTAACAATTTCTTGCAGAAATGGGTTCGAAGAAAAGTAGTAAAAGATACACTAGGAGTCACTCCAAAAGAAGCTTTACAGCCGAGGAAGAAGAGGTATCCACTTCTGGTTCATCATCAAATTTTGGACCAAGTGAAGAGATATGTCTTGTGACAGATGAGGTATGTAATCGAACTCCCTCTTCTTCTTCTTATTCTTCTTTTTCTGAACAATCAGAGGAGTCTTATACGCAAAATTTGCTATTAGATCTCCAAAAATCTATACAACTTTGTCAAAAGTTGGAAGATGAGAACACAAAGCTGAAAGCAGAAAATCAGAAGCTTTCACAATGTTTAGGCAACCCAACTGATCTACCAGCTGAACAAGTTCAAACACTGGTAGAAGAGTCCACTGACTTGAAAACTAGATGTGATGAACAAACTAAGCTGATAGAAAAGCTGCTTGTTGAAAACATTGAGAAAGATAATGAATATACTCTGTTGAAAGCTAAGTTCGATGAACTCTTCCATCAAAACAAAATTTTAAAAGATAGTGAGGACAAGCTCAAGCTGAGACTGGAGCAGCTGAATACAGCAGACAATACTGTATCACACATAGCTGCCTCATCTCAAAGAGAGCATGATAAGACAGGCCTTGGTTATACCAAACCTGAATCCTCACATGTTCAGAAAGAAGATCAGCCTAGTAATTTTATTGATAAGGGTAAGAGGCCAGCTGACCAGGCAGCTCAGCCTAATGGGCAGATGAGTACTGAAACTCAAAAACCCAAAAGACAGAAGAGGAATTTTAAGAAGGGTTATACCCGGAATAAAATACCTCAGCCAGGCCAGCAGAGTAGAAGACAGACTGGATCTTCTCAAAAGAGGCAGAACCAGATGACTCCTACTCAGCTGCAGAAGACTTTTAAGTCATCTGCCAGACCAGCTGGAACTTTTGATGGTTCTAGCAAGACTTATCCTTATCAACAAAATCTCAAGACTGTTGCACAAAGACAAGTTATTCCTTCTACTGGACAAGCTCATAAGAGAAGAAGAGCCTCTAGAAGAAATAACCATATCAAAGGTTCTTTTGTTGAGTGTGTTTTTGTGGACTTATATGGAAGAAAGATAAGATCACCTGATCCAAAAAGGGATGATCTATTCTTATGGCTTCCTAAAAATTGTGCTAACCCCCCTGGACCCAGAAGGGTACCAAAAAGTTGATTGCCTGCAGATACACAAGAAGACCAGCTAATGTTTTTCCCCAATATCAGCTAAGCATACTTTGAGGGGGAAGATTAGTTGACCCAGCCTGCTAGATTCTTTATCTTGTTATTTCAAGTTTTCTTGTTTTGTTTTATTTAAAGTTCTTTTAGTTTTAACATCATCAAAAAGGGGGAAATTGTTAGGATATAGATTAGATGTTTTGAAGATGTTAAAACAAGAACTTGTAATAGGACTAGCTGAACCTGTTAGTCAGCTACAGATTAGTCTAGAATAGGTCATTGGTTAAGGGGGAAGAAATCTGTGCAGACCAGATGAGAGGTGACCAGATGAGGTGACCAGATGAGAGGTGACCAGATGAGGTGTTCCGACCAGAGCAGAAGAGTCACCAGAGCAGATGAGGTCCAGAGGAGTCTGACCAGAGGAGTCTGACCAGAGGAGTCTGACCAGAGGAGCCTGACTAGAGGAGTCTGACCAGAGGACCTCTCCCAGATGAGGTTCAGAGCAGAAGTGTTACTTGACCAGACCAGACCAGACCAGAAGACCCCAGACCAGATGAGTCCTGATCAGATGAGTGTGACGGATTAGTTCACCCATATGGAGGTTGCATGTAATCTGGAGACAAGTAGATTTTGGAGATCATTGATGGAGATGAAGGCAATCTAGAGAGTCAACTGATGGAGGATTTGATTGATTGCTTGATTGAAAGTCAACTAATCAATTATATAATCAATCTTTGATTGATTATATCCCTCCAATTATGGTTGTTTGAATTGCTAGCTTTCCAACGGCTAGTTAATTCCTACAACTATAAATAGGAGTGCTTGGATGAGTTCTTCATAAGAGTCGGGATAGAGCACACAAGACACACGAACTCTTCCACTTACTCACCTTGTTCATTCAAGTTTATATACTCATTAGGAGTTTTTATTTGGAGCTTTACTCAACCTGTTCATCTCTATAGAAAGGTTGTTGTAAGCAGTTGTACGAAGGAGCTGGTACTTCCCAATTCCAGTGGTTCGTTTGTAAGTTGGTTGGAGAGAAAGCCCCCTTTGGAGAAAGGGAGAGTGGACGTAGGACAAGTTGGTCCGAACCACTATAAATTCTGGTGTTCTCTACTTTATGCTTTTAAGTTTTCTGCACTTTTCTTTTAGAACTTAATTTAAAAGGGTTTTCTTAAAAATAAACTCAAAACGCTTTCCGCTGGATAACCTTTTTGGGACCAACAGGTCACTACAGCTATGACTATCCTCAATTGACTCCTAGAGAAAGAGAATAGAAAAGGATCAAGAGAGATATGAGATATGCTGACAAGAGAGCACTACTGGCAGAAGCAGAGGAGGAGGATACTAGTTCCAGTTCTTCTTCTTCTGATTTCGGGTCTAATTATGATGTATATCTGATGGCAGACATCAATGAGGTACAAGAAACTACCTTAGTCTTATCAAATTCCAAATATACTGAATCCTCTAATTCATCTAGTAACTCCAGAGAGTCTGATATGCAGCAAATGCTATCAGATCTCCAAAATTGTGTTCAATTATGTCAAAAACATGAGAAAGAGAATGGTAGGCTCAGAGCTGAAGTTCAATCCCTATCTCATGAGCATAAATCCACCAGAGAACTCATGAAAGATCATTCCAAAGAAGTCTCTGAACTTCAGGATAAGATCACAGAAAGAGATACTCTGGTAGATCAACTCATGAAGGAAAAGAACTCTCATGTAGAAGAGTTAAATGAGCTTAGAGTCAAATACCAGACTCTTATCAAGGGAAAACAAGTTGAGCAAAATATTGAGATACCTATGCCCATAGAAGATTCCATGAAACCAGATGTTCTATCTATTATTTCAGGATCTTCTCAACGCATAAATGATAAGAGTGGTTTAGGATATCCTGGAATTATTAAAAGATCTCATAAATATTGCTTTACCAAAGACAAGTCTATAAGATCTGGTGAACTTGTGGAACTCCAGAATGAAGAGGATCCTTCTGATCGCATGGTGGTTCACAGACCTGGTTGGAAATGGGACCCCCCTGCTGATAATTCAAAATATAATCCAGAAGAGGTGAATGTTCTGGAAGAAAAAAATTTAGAGCATACAAGTCAGAAAAGAGAACCTATGAAGATTGATGGTTCTGTTCAGATACCTAACCTGATTAGAGAACCTCAGAGGAATCCTAAAAGAGTGGAACCTAAGCAGATTAGGGGACCTCAACAAGGAGACTCTAAGTGGAAACCTAATCAGAATAGGGGATATCAGAGGAGATATACTGAACCAGGGAACCTCAATCAGAATCAAGGATCTCAAAGGTGGAATACTCCAAGAAGATTCCAGAACAGGAAACCTCAGAAGGAATCTTATCATCAGAATAGATCCAATCTTCAGAACCAGAGGAGGTGTTCCAGACCCATCTATAGAAAACCAACTGATCTGGGTAGTTATGACACCAGAGATGGTTCTTCTAGGAAGTACCCTTACAACCAGACCTTTAAGACCATGTCTTTGAGGCAGGCCATTCTAAAGGCCAGATTTGAGAAAATGTACACCAGACTTGTTTATAGGAAAGGTGTCCTTATCAAACCAGTAGCTCAATATGTCATTGTAAGAGGACATGTGCTGGTAGATAGATTTGGAAGGAAGATAAGATCTCCTCATCCAACAAGGGATGATCTTTATCTATGGATTCCTACAAAACCTGCAACTAACCAATTAGGACCCAGCACTAGTAGGGGACCTAATTGATTTCTCTGCAGGTAGATAAGAGCCCATTGGAGAGAGGATTTTCAAGCAACCATGTCTGGTATATTGATAGTGGATGTTCCAAGCACATGACCTTCCAGAAAGATAATCTCCAAGATTTCAAACCATTGGATGGGCCAAGAGTGATGTTTGGTGACAACAACTATGGAGTCACCAGAGGAGTTGGAAAGTTGACCTTTAATGGAGTATTTGTAGATGAAGTCTATTATGTTGAAGGACTTAAGCATAATCTACTTTCAGTATCCCAATTCTATGACAGGGGATACTCAGTGAAGTTCTCTAGTGATTCATGCACTGTGTTTTCTTCTGATTATAATGATATCTTGCTAATAGGCTTGAGGAAGGGTAACATTTATCTTGCAGATTTTAGCAGTTGCCCGAGAAATGCTTGCCCGGTTGAAAAAGGATCTGCAGAGAACAGCTGGATTTGGCACAAGAGATTGTGTCATCTGAACTTCAAAACACCGAACAAGATTGCCAGAAAAGGTCTAATTCAAGGTCTTCCTAATGAAGTGTTTAAGAAGAATCAGGTTTGTGGTTCATGCCAGAAGGGTAAACAACCCAAGACTTCCTTTAAGGATGTCCAGAGCACAACCACAACCAGAGTACTTCAACTACTTCACATGGACCTGTTTGGACCTGTTTCTCCTCTTAGTTTCAGTGGAAGAAAGTACACCTTGTTGATAGTAGATGACTTTTCAAGATACACTTGGGTAGTGTTCTTGTTTAAGAAAAATGAAACTATCACTAAGCTGCAAGAATTCTTCAAGCATATACAGAATGAGCAGAACCAGAGCATAGTCAGAATCAGAAGTGACAAAGGGACAGAGTTTTTGAATTCACATATTGCAGATTATTGCAAGGACCATGAGATTTTTCATGAGACATCTGCTGCTAGAACACCCCAACAAAATTGAGTAGCAGAAATGAGGAATAAGACTTTCAAGGAAGCTGTAAGAACACTTCTAGCAGAGTACAACACACCACAAAGGTTTTGGGCAGAGGCCATTAATATAGCTTGCTATACTCAGAATAGATGCCTAATTGCCCAGAGACATAACAAGACTCCATATGAGGTATGGAAAGGTAAAACCCCATCTGTTTCATATTTTCATGTTTTTGGGTGTAAGTGTTTCATTCATGACAATGGGAAATCTAAATTAAAAACTTTTGATGCTAAAGTGGAAGATGGAATATTCTTAGGATATTCCAGCACCAGTAAGGCTTTTAGAGTTTTAAATAAGAATTCACTTTGTGTGGAGGAAACACCACATGTTGTTTTTGATGAATCTGCTGTTGAGTGCAAGGTGAAATTAAAGTCTTCTGGAGAGACCCAGAATCAGACTACACCCAGAGTAATCAAGGTCACTCCACCTATTCTTGATTCAGACTCAGATTCAGATTCAGATGGTGACCCATCTTCTGGTTCTCTGAAGAAGAAGTCTTCACAAGGTGCAGAACCAGAGGAGGTTGAAACTCCTGTAGGGGGAAGCTCTTCTGCAGGTGGTGATACTCACCAAGGTACTACAGAGGATGATCAATCAGGCAAGACCACGGGAAGGAGAACCCTGATTGATCACCCCAATGACCTGATTTTAGGAGATCCAACTAAGGGTGTCCAGACTAGGAGAACTCTTAACTTAGCTGTCTTATTCAGTTGCTATGTGTCCTTAATTGAGCCCAAGAACATCAGGGAAGCACTGAAGGATTCAAATTGGATTGTTGCAATGCAAGAGGAGTTGAATCAATTCACCAGACAGGATGTTTGGGAGCTGGTAGACAGACCAGGACATCAAAAGGTGATAGGCACTAAGTGGGTTTTCAAGAATAAGAAAGATGAGAATGATGTCATTACTAGGAACAAGGCAAGGCTAGTGGCTCAGGGCTATTCTCAGTCTGAAGGAATAGACTATGATTAGACATTTTCTCCTATTGCCAGACTAGAAGCCATCAGATTGTTCTTAGCATATGCTGCTCACATGAAGTTCAAAGTATACCAGATGGACGTGAAATCTGCCTTTCTTAATGGGATTCTCATTGAGGAAGTGTATGTGGAACAACCTCCTGGTTTTGAACAAGGTGACAAATTGTTTAAGCTTAAGAAAGCTCTTTATGGGCTGAAGCAGGCACCCAGCGCATGGTATGACACTCTATCTCAATTTCTTCTGGACAATGGTTTTACTAAGGGTAAGATTGATAGGACCTTGTTTAGGAAAGAAGAAGGAAAGGACATCCTTCTGGTCCAAATATATGTTGATGACATTATATTTGGATCCCCTAACAAGAAGCTGTGTGAGAAGTTTGGTGATCTCATGCAGAGTCAGTTTGAGATGTCTATGATGGGTGAGATGAATTACTTCTTAGGTTTGCAGGTTAAGCAATCAGAGAAGGGAATTTTCATAAATCAGGCAAAGTACATCAGAAACATGTTAGAGAAATTTGGAGTAGGATCTAGCAAAGCAACCAAGATCCCTATGATTACAAATTTCAACATGGATACAGATGAGTCTGGAGAGAGTGTGGACCAGACTCAGTACAGAGCACTCATTGGTTCTCTTCTGTACCTGACTACAAGCAGACCAGATATTACTTTTGCTGTAGGAGTGTGTGCCAGATTTCAAGCAAATCCTAAGAGAAGTCATTTGGAAGCAGCTAGAAAGATATTGAAATACCTTAAAGGAACAGTGAATTTAGGATTATGGTATCCTGCAGATGACAACTTAGAATTAAGTGGTTATTCAGATTCAGACTATGGTGGATGCAGAATAGATAGAAAGTCTACAAGTGGAACATGCCAATTTTTAGGAAATAAATTGGTATCTTTGTTTTCTAAGAAACAGACCTCAGTTGCTACATCAACAACAGAAGCAGAGTACATGGTTGCAGGGAGCTGTTGTTCTCAACTACTCTGGCTTAGTCAACAGCTTAGGGACTACCAGATTAGAGCCAAGGATATTCCTATATTCTGTGATAGCAATAGTGCCATAACAATCACTCAGAATCCAGTTCTTCATACCAGGTGCAAACATGTTGATATAACACATCACTTTATCAGAGACCATGTTGAGAAGGGAGATATAAGGATGGAAAAGATTGCAACAGAGAAGCAGAGAGCAGATATTCTGACTAAGCCATTGGCTGAGACCAGATTCAGAGAGTTAGCCTTTGAGTTAGGATTATTGGATCCAGAGACAGATTTGTTTTAGGGGGAACATCAGAGAAGTATCCTTTATTTATACCTTATTCCATAATCTTTGTTCTTTAACACTAACATACCTGCAGATTGGAATTATCAGAGAAGTTACATCTCCAGATGAGGTATGCACCAGGTGAAACTTGTCCCAGATGAGATGCTGAGTCAGATTCCAGAAAAGACCAAAGTCTTCTCTGACCAGAACCAGATGGGTTCCATCAGAGGAGATGTAACACCAGACTAGCTGTGGTATCATCTGGTTACAATATCAGGTGATAGGTATGTCTTTACTTCCACATCACAAATTCCAATCCTACCCTCTGTACCAGAGATCCCAACTACTACTGGTGCAGAGCAACCCATTCCTTCATCCTCTACCTCACAAATTCCAAACCCTCCCCAATCTCAAACAGATCAGAACTCTAACCTGGACCCTCTTTCCATGGCATTGGGATTCCCTGCCCCTCCCCCTTCTCCCACATGCCTTACCAGCGATGATAGTGAAGATGAGGAAGCTTCACTTGAGCCTGTTCACTTAGCACCTTCCTCCTCTGACTCTGGGCCCAAACCCTTCACTTTCTCATCTGCAGAAATGGGTCCCATTAGGCAGAGTATGAGTGTGAGTGCTCAGCTCTGGCTAAGAGAGCATTTTCCAATCCTATTGGAGCACTTACCACTTCTGGCGGATCTGACTGACGCCAAGGTTTGGAGCAAGGCCAGACTAGAGGATGTGGAGGATCTGATGCTGTTGCTAGAGGAGATGTCTCCCTCCACATTCACAGCCTGGGAGATAGAGCTCAAAAAGAGGATGAATATCCAAAATCCAGCGGAGCTAGAGACACCAGAGGCAGCAAAGGTGTTGATTCGTACTCTGCTCATCCAGAGAGGAGTAATGCTCACTCCTGAGGGCTTCTCATACAACTTTGGCCCTCACTTCTCATTCCCTCCAGAGCTCTACTCTGATGAGGAAGATTTTGATATGTCTACTGCCGTGCTCCAAAAGATGAAGACGTTCTTTAATGAACAAATCATGCAGATTGGGCGCTTCTCCAAGGCTATTCAACATATGGCCCCTGCTATGATAGAGCACCAGATTCGGCAGGAGAGGAGGATTTTCCTTAAGCAGATCAAGTCTACTCTTGCTGAAGTCAAGGCCTCTTTCAAGGCAAATGGCCTCTTTATCAAGCTGGACGTTATGCATAGCCAGAAGCAGCTCCAGGAGCCTGTGCTTGAGCAGCTAAGGCCAGTTTCTGTGTTGAAAGTTGAATTGGCCACTCAAATGCTGCAGACTGCTAAACTCAAGGACTCCCTCCAGGAGATGTTAGAGAAGCAGGAGAAGCTAGTTGCAGAATCTTAGGCTTACCCGGAGGAAGCAAAGCAGCTTTGTGATCTTCACTCTTCCTCCAATACTGTCTTGCCTGATCTCATAAGGCAGGTAGTGGAGCCCCTCCTTGATGAAGTTAAAAAGGGGGAAGAGAAGGCCAGAACTGATCTGGCGAAGACCACCAATGAGACCCTTTTTAGCCATGGAGCTCGTCTGGACCTGCTAGAGAACACCTTGGCCCAGGCAGAGCTGCAGAAGAAGATGAAGGAAGAGCTCAAATCTCTTACCATGGCTAAGCAGCTTGCTGCAGAAGAGGATTCCTCAGAAGCAGAGCAGGATCCCGTTTCAATCTCTGGACCTACTAAGAGGAAGTTTAGGAAAGTCAAGAAGAGCTTCCTTGAAACTATTGTTGAAGAAGCTCAGAAGAGATATAAGGAAGAGACTCCAGAGGAGAAGCAAGCTAGGATAAGGAAAAACATAGATGAAGAGCAGAGGCTCAGATATGTTAGGAGGCAGAACAAGAAGACCAGGGAAACTGGTGTTCCTTCTGGTGCAGGTGGATCTAGTCAGAGGAGGAAAGCTCCTATTGAGGTGATGAACATTTTGCCTCTCAGGACATAATGGTCTTTTGACTCTACTGTGTCTGTGCCTTTGATTGAGAAATGGAAGGAGGCAAAGACTCTCTGGTTCATTCAACATTATATCCAGAGGCCAGCACCAGAAGATGATGAGCTGATCAACAGAACCTTTCACTCTTGGATGCAAGCTTATGATGCATATCTGTACAAGCAATTGATGGATTCTACCATTGAATTCAACCTGGAGGTGACTGCTCCTGAGTTTACCTATCTCAACACTCATATGAATGGGAACCAGGTGATTGGGCAGAGCTGAAGAGATTATACAAGACCAAGGTGTTGGTGAATTTCACTCCAACATCTTCTGCAGAGTTGAAGGCCGTCCAGGATAGCTTCCTTGACTGGTTTCTTGTGCCTAAAGAGAATAGAAGATATGCATAGAATAGGATCTGATCTTTAATGTAATCTGTAATCATTCTATCTTTATTATTAATGAAAGTATCATATCTTCTCTGTTCAAAAGACAACCTCTTGTTGTCTTAATTGTTTGCCTGATAAGATCTATTCTAAGATCTTATCCTTTTACTTTTATTATGCTTAAGTTTTACTTTTTGATCAGTTCTGGTAGTGTTTTAACTCCATCAAAAAGGGGGAAATTGTTAGGATATATATTGTATAGTTTTGATGAGTTAAAACAAACCAGAAGATGTAATAGGACCATCTGGACCTGTTAGCCAGATGATGATCTAGATTAGGACTTAGTCTAGGGGGAACTGCCAGACCAGAAGACTTCACCAGAAGAGTCTCCAAAGACACCACCAGAGGACTTCACCAGAGGACTCCACCAGAAGACTTCACCAGATGAGATCTGACCAGAGGCAGAGGACCTTCCCCAGACCAGATGAGTCTGGTGGAACAAAATATGCTCAGTTTGATCCCCTGTTTCTACTGAGTATTCTGGTTGTTAACCAGATCTGGACCAGAAGACACCGAGGTTGCCTGGTGTCTGGTCTTGCCTTCTCTGGAGAGAATCAGAGTTAGGCAGAGGAAGCATTTGACCATTGGTGATTCAAATCAAGTCAACAAGATCAGGATTGGGAAGTATTTGAAGTCAATCAATCCAAGGATCCCACCAACCCAATCAATCAATTAGGGAATTGATTGATTGGAAGCTTCCTTAAATAGAGGATCTGATTGGATTAGCTCTCCAACGGCTAGCCCTAATCCCCACTATAAATACAAGAGTGCAGCCTCAAGAAAAAGCTCTAGAGAGATCCTACGCGCACAAGTCACATTCAAAGCTTTTGATAATCACTCTTAGCACCCTTATTGTTCACTTACATATCTACTCTTAAGGAGTTGTTGGACTTTAACCTGTTCATCTCTAAAATAAGGTTGAAGGTTGATTACTTTAGATTGTGGTTAGATCTAAAGAAGTTGTTAGAAGGAACTGGTACTTCGAAAATTCCAGTACGTAAGTACGTTGGCTGGTTGATAGTGAGTCCCCTTGGATAAAAGGGAGAGTGGACGTAGGATATTCAGATCTGAACCACTATATATCCGGTGTTATTTATTGCTTTCGTTTATTTAATCTCTTACTTATTTTGTGCTCTTATAATAAGAAGTTTGTTATGACATAAACTTAAAGCTTCCGCAATTAATCTATCTAGTGGGACCAACAATAACCTAAGTATAAGATTGAAAGATGAAAAACTCAATAATTAAACCCTAATACTTTATTCTATCAATCGACTTTACTAATCCGCTAAACAAGTTAATAGATTGTTCTTAATTAAAGAGACCCTAATTTAACTAAGGTGATGCGGTCGTCCTCCCTAGATAAACCAGTAGATAAATTAACCCCTTCTAAACCCTCTCGTTATGTCTACTAGTTGTTAAAGAATGATAAGGTCGTCCTCTCTCTAATAATTTTCGTACGAAATTCAAAGGTAAATCCGGAATTTATTTTAAGCGTTCATTAATTAAGAGAATTAAAACTAAACATCACATGTTACCCTAATTATGTAACAACGTCCTACTTCTACGAGTTCATTCTACCCCAAGCATACAAGGTTTTTAGCCTAACATGGTTTTAACGATAACAGAAGTAAATAAGCAAGCAACGAACGAAAATATAATTAATCTAATTGAATAACTCAATAACATAAACAAGGGTTTAAAAAATAATCGAAGTCTAAGAATAAAATCAAATTAAAAGGAAAATAATAAGTCTCAAGTATCAAGTTTCAAAGAACGTAAGATCAAAATAATCAAATCCAAAACTAAACTATGAATTCATAACGTAAAAACCTCGATCAAAAGTAAATTAAGCTTGCTCGACTCTTGGTACTCTTCTCTCTTGAAAATCTAACTCTTTGTGTGAAGTGGTGTCCAAAAACGTGTTCGAAAGGGGTATAAATAAGCAATGGGTTGAATCGGGAATTAATGGACCGCAACTTTGTTGGACGAGGGGCGCTCGAGCAGGTCTCGCTCGAGCGGTGGCGCTCGAGCTTCCCAGCTCGAATGAAATAGGGGCTAGAATGGAGGCGCTCGACCTCATTGAGCTCGAGCGGAAAATGTACTCGAATGGGGGCGCTCGACCTACTCGAGCGCCCAAAACTCTTTGTTAGTTTTGGCGTTCAAACCCTGCACTTGCTCAAGCGGGGGCGCTCGAGCTGGTCTGCTCGAGTGGTTCTCCTATTCCACTAAATGATACTTTTCTTCTCACGAACTAATACCATTCGTATTTCTTCAATAGCTTCTCATCCGGGCATCCGTTTGAGTCGATTCAAAGTCCTACGAACTCCATTCTTTGCCCTTTATCCATCTATGAACATCAAAGAGTCAAATTCATCAATGTATGAAAATAATACTCAATTTACTCGAAATACTCATCAAATTAATTCAAAATACGGTCAAAATGAGCTACGAATCATGATAATTTCACGCCTAATCAACCCTCAAACTTACCATATTGCTTGTCCTAGAGTAATAAAATAATAAGTCACGTGAAATTATTAGGAATGAGTCAAAGAATCAAATCATGCTAGTAACCGAGCTCAAGTTTCAAAGATCGTTCACACGTATACAAAGCTCACCCCCTTCATCATACCTATGCAATAATAACAGGAACCGCCAAAATCAAGCATAGATGTGCACTCAACGATGTGTTCCACTCTCTCACAAGTGTATAACATTATTAAGGGACTCACTGATTAGGCGTGAAATTGTCATGATTCGTCACTTGAAATACCCTAATTTTGGCCGATTTTGTCGAGTAATTAGAGTCAATTGAGCATTATTTCTATACATTGATGAATTTATCTCTTTGATGCTCGTAGGTGAATCGAGGGCAAAGAACGGAGTTCGTAGGACTTTGAATCGACTCAAACGGATGCCCGGACGAGAAGATGTCGAAGGAATACGATTGGTGTTAGTTTTGAAGAAGAAAAGTGCTAGTTGGAGAAATTTTGGGAGCATTCGAGTAAAGCACTTGAGCACTAGCGCTCGAGCACGTTGCTCGAGCGCCCAAAATATACAGAAAAGTTCGAGCGCTCGAGCAGCTCGAGCGCCACCGCTTGAGCGACATCCCAAAACATGCAGAAGAATTCCACCATTCGAGCAGCTCGAGTGCGAGCGCTCGAGCACTTGTGTCATTCGAGCTCCATGCTCGAGCGCGACCGCTCGAGCAGGCCAGCTCGAGCAACTCCATTTTTTGCATTTTCAAAGTCGTTTTTCGGCCCACGAGTTCACGATTCGGCCCGTGGCTTATATATATGCGTCCAAAGCTCATTTTTGAAGAGACCACACATCACTTGATAGATTTAGACTTTTAGAGTTCGTTTGGAGAGGAATGAGAGAAGCAAGTTTACGTTTACGTTTTTGAGGTTTTCGTTACGAATTCGAATTACGATCTTACTTCAAGGGACTCACTCAAACAATCAATCACTCAAATATGCAGCCATAGGCTTGTAAGCGCTCTTAACTCCGACCATACTCTAGAAATCAATGCCGAATCAAAAAGGACTTTTCTCAAGGTTGTAATGTAGGCTCTTTGGACAGGTGGGAATCAATATGGTAAAGTGACTCAAGTGAATGGAGAATAGAAAATCAGACTTCGGTACTTCGAGATTAGGAACAGAATACTTCAAACAATTTCACTCATCACACTTTTAATTCCAATTCTCTCATCACTTCAATTTTTTTCTTTCTCACTCTTTCACTTTTTTTTTAATCGCTTCACTTTTTTTTCTTTTTCGCACAAACACATGAGCTCATTTTCAATTTTTTTTCTCTTTTCCCACATCTCATGACTTCATCACACCTTCTTCTCATATTCACTCAACAAACAACCTTTTCCTTTTTCAACTCAATTCACTCCCTTCACATTCACACTTTCCTATTCTCCACTCAAATTGGGACAAAAAGGCTTAGGAATTGGAATAGTGTTCATATGTGCTAGCAAATAAAATAGGCTTTAGGCTCAAAGGGGCTAACAAGGGATTCAATGTCATTGGTAAGGAGAATTTTGGCTAAGTGACTCAATAAAATCAAAGATGGCCTAAGATCCTATTCGGCATATCAAACTAGACACAATCAAGAAGCAAGAGCACACACAAGTTCTAGCATCCTCTAAGGTGACGATCCACTCACAAACGAAGAGATTAATTCGTATCTCAAAATCTCATAAAGCTCAAGTCTCTCGGCTTTCACATCCATGCTAGTCCTAGTGAATTCTCACTCTTATCACACAAGCACTCAAAAAGAAAACTTGCAAGCATACCAGTTCTCTCTCAAATCCACTCTAACTCAACTACTCACACAAAAGAGTCCCTAACTCAAATCCACAAATCTACTCTACTCATCAAACATGCTCAAGAATAACAACTAATAAGTAGAAGGTGTCAATAAACATGAAATATGCAACAGCAAATCACATCGAATTCACCCCGAGGAGCATCTCAAGACACCAAATAACCAAACACACTCAAAGATAAGGGGTGCCTCGGTGCAATGTAACAAGAAACATAAAAAAACTCCACCCCCCAAACTTCGCCCTTACGAAGAGGTCTAAGTTTGGGGTTGTGGTTACCTCAACCAAACAATTCAGTTTCTCTCAAATGTAGCACACTCCCTTGCTTGAGTTCCTCCCTTTTGAGTACTCCATCGAGACAAGCCTACAAAATTAACTCTCAAGTACGAGGTTAAACTTTACGATTCAAAAACACCCTAATATCATAATAAGAAACTAAAAACAACTAAAAGCAAATAAAAATGGGTTGCCTCTCATTCAGCGCTATTTTTAAGGTCCTCATGCCGGACCAAGCTCAAAGGAGCTTATGGGACATCATACTCAAATTTACCTCCCTTACTCTCATAAGAGTGGTGCTTGCATGTCTTTCCTTGATGCCCTACCATCATGAACTTTTTTCCTTCCTTCTCATCCCCAAGTGTTATGGGTCTCAACTCCTTCTCACCTTTATCTAGAGGCGTCTTACCAAACAAGTTCTTAAATTTGGACTTTTTCTTCTTAACTCCTCCTTTCACTTCCAACTGGATCACGTCCTCACTTTTCACCTCTTCATCCTTCAACTTCTTCACTTTATCCCTATCAACATAATCAAGAACATAATGCACATGGGTTAAGTCATCAAGTGAAGGATTAACGAAATTATGAACATGAGAAGGATTATGGATAGAAGGTGTGGCTTCAACACTAGGATCAATTGCATCCATGCAATACAAACTCTCATCCTCCTTCGGATACTTCATGGCTTCATATAGGGAAATCTTTATCTCTTGATCATCAACCTTCAAAGTAATCTTCCCATTTGCCACATCTAACACCATCCCAGCCGTAGCTAAGAACGGTCTTCCCAAAATTAGGGGCACATGCTCATCTCCCTCTATCTCTAGGACCACGAAATCGGCTGGAAAAATATGATCTCCAACTCTCACGAGGACGTCTTCAACCACACATTGAGGTCGAGTAATAGACCGGTCGGGAAGTTGAAGCGTCATCATTGTTGGCTGAAGTTCTCCACCTTCCAACTTCTTGAAGAGCGAAAGAGGCATCACTTTTATGCTCGCTCCGAGGTCACATAGCGCTCCTTTCTTGATCCCGTTCCCAATGTCACATAAGATGGTAAAGCTCCCGGGATCCTTCAGCTTTGGAGGAAGTGCCTTGTGCACTAATGCACTCACTTCATGGTTCAACTGCACCAACTTCGGCTCATCCACTCGCCATCTTTTCGCGATCAAGTCCTTCAAAAACTTTGCATAGTTGGGCATCTGTTCCAAAGCATCATAAAAAGGGATATTAATATGCAATTGTTTAAACACATCAAGGAATTTAGCGAATTTCTCATCAAGCTTCTTTTTCATGAAGCGTTGTGGATATGGGACGGGTATCACAGATTTGGGTACCCCTCATTCATCTCTCTCGGTCTCTTTCACTTTCTCCCTTGCTTTCTTTGCCTTCTTCCACTTAGGAACTCTCTCACCCTTCTCAATGCTTTCCTCTTCAAGCTCTTTGCTCGCTTGAGTGCTCTCACCCTCAACCTTCTTCTCAACTCCCATGTCTTCAATCTCATCTCTATCTTGGGGCATCTCAGAATCAGCAGGCATCTAAGGACCTTCATAATTGGTTCCACTTCTTAACTGGATAGCCTTGCAATGCTCTTTCGGGTTCCCCTCCGGCATGGAAGGATACTTACCCGGCTCTCTATTCAATGACTTTGCAATCTGGCTCATCTGGAACTCTAGAGAAGTGAACCTTCGATTGTTCTCCTGTTGAGTTCTAGTCCACTCAACGTTCATCTTCTGGAGCTCTTGATCACGTTGATCACCCTTTTTATGCAACTCTTTCACATCGTACTCCAAGGATGACAACCTCTTACTTCCTTCCTCCATCTTCTGTAGAATCGCTCTCAACATCTCCTCAGTCGATGCACCGCCTTCTCCACCTGGAGGCTTTGAACCTGGGTCAACACCCGGAGGAACTGTAATACCCGCCTTCGGGTTAGCATAAGAAAAATTATCGTTCTTCCTCCATTGGTTCTGAGGAGGCTGCTGGCCTTCTTGATACCCTTGTGTGTTCCTCCATTGATTTTGAGGTGGCTGTGGGCCTGGAGGTACAAATGGTTGGCCATAAGAAGGCCTTCCATACTGATTTCCACCTTATGGATACCCGCCATGTGGATAATTAGGCCTTTCCATATAGTTGGCCTCTTCTTGTTGACTCGTGGGTGGGTCCACTTTCTCATTCACCACTACATTCCCTCCAACCAGATTCTGCCCCATCTCAAGGTTGCTGATCTTCTCCATCATTGCCATCAACAGCTTTCTAGTACCCTCATTCTCCTCCAACTTGCAAACTCTCTGAAACTCAGGATCCTCGTTCCATGCACCGGCATTCGTGACAATGTTGTCCACGATCTCTCTACATCTCGCTATCCCTTGGTTCAGAAAAGCTCCACTCGTACATGCATCTAAATGGGCTTGGCCAGCCTTGCTGGCTCCACTATAGAAGAATGCCATAATATCTCCCTCATTTTACCCGTGCTGCGGGCACTCGATCAACATATTTGAGTATCTCTCCCACGCTTGGCGTAAATCCTCTCCTGACTTCTGGCGAAAGAAAGAGATCTCAATTCTTGCTTTAATAATTCTCGATGGAGGGTAGAATCGCTCGAGGAACAGACGGTCGAGCTCAGCCCATATGGTTACACCTCCCCGTGGGAGCGTGTTATCATACCACTCTTTAGCTATTCCCGTCAGTGAGAATAGGAACAGCCTAAGCATCTTGGCATCTTCAGACATGCCGTTATAATTGAATGTGGAGGCTATCATGAGGAAACTCCTCAGGTTAGTATGAGGATTCTCCTTCCCAACTTCCCCTTTGAACTGGTTCTCGGTAAGCAGCTTAAGAATTCCCAGGGAAATCGAGAAGTTATTCGCCTCAATAGGAGGCAATGCCACTCCATCATAGTACCGTTGTGGCTGTGCTGCAAACCTCCCTCGAATAGCCATATTTTGATCTACGTTCTGAGGAACATGTTGAGGATTAGCAGCAGGTACGGGTACTTGTTGGGGTGGTGGTTGGTAAACAGGTGGTTGATTGAAAACTGGAGGTGAAGGATACGGGTATGGTGGATATGGATAAGGTGGGTATGGGTAAGGTGGGTAAGGTAAGTTGTTTTATGGTAAGTTGAGATGTGGGTAAGCAGGGTTGTTATGAAGATTATGGACAATGTTATGAGCTGGGCTATTTTAGTTCTGAGTACCCGGGTTTTGGCTCTGGCTTTCTCCTAACGGATCTTGATTCTTGCTGGTGTTACCATCAGTGCCGTCAACCCGGTTCAATGCCTGATTGAACTCATTCTCGACATCTTCCAACTCATTAGTGATGTCCATCGGTTCTTTCCCTCCGGCAGCATTCATCCTTCGTAAGAAGGCTCGGTTTCTTCTTGCTATTGTCTCAGGATCTAACGGTAACCTCTCTTCGCTCGTATTCCCTTGTGAGCGTGTTTTCATATACCTGACACACTAGCAGAGGGGTCAAAACACAACTGCCGAATGAATAAAAATAAAAATAAAATAGAAAAGAAAATACCCACTACTAACTACTAAGCTATCGACAAGTCCTATTCAAAAAGCATACAACGCAATCCCCGACAACGGCGCCATTGACTTGAAGCGAAAATATACTAACTTTTACTAGTCGCTTCCCCGCAAACGGACGGGTTCACTGTAGTATGAGCAAGTATAATGGCTAAGTATTATCGAACCCACGAGATGGAGTGTATGCGAACAGATTCCTGAAGATCTACGTGTCGTAGCTAATATGAGTGTAATGTTTTTGGGTTTTTGGAAAGATTAAAATAAACTAAACTAAATTACTATACTAAGGCAAAAGAAAGAACTAAACTAATTATCTAAAGGTTGTTTTCAAATATGAGATGGTGATGCCCAGGATAGGAATCCCTACGTATACTAACAGAGCAGGTACATAATCAAAATAACTGTGACGCGCAAGAAATAACCTAAGTAAAAGAATGCAAGGTGAAAGCTCAAGATTCTAAACCCTAATACTTTACCCTAACACTTGACTTCACTAATCCACTAACAAGTTAATGAGTCGTGCTTAATTAATGAGACCCTAATTTAACTAAGGTGATGCGGTCGTCCTCCTTCGCTAAACTGGTAGATGAATTAACCCTTTCTAAACCCTCTAGTTAAGTCTACTCGTTGTTAAAGAGTGATACGGTCATCCTCTCTCTAACACTTTTCGAACGAAATTCAAAAGTAAAGTTAAGATTAATTTTAAGAATTCATTAATCAAGAGAATTAAAACCTAACGTCACAAGTTACCCTAGTTACGTACCCACAACCTACTTCTACGAGTTCATCCTACCCCAAGCATGCAAGGGTTTTAGCTAGATTATGTTTTAGTTTTGATGATTTTCCAAAACAACATGTAATAGGTTTGAAAGCAGTCAGGAAAGTATCTTTTATTTCAGGTCAGACTAGATTAACTTTCAGTAGAATAGGCTGTTCAGTTGAGGGGGAACTCAGCAACACAGCCTGAAGATATCAAGATGACACCCAGAAGAACTGACTGAAGTCTTGCTTGCAACCTGAACCAGAAGAGAAGCCTGAAGGATGTCCAACTGAGTGTAAACCAGACTGATCTAAGCTAAGCCAGGTGGACCACTCAGTGAAGAGCATGATCAGGAGGATCAGTGCTGCACCAAGTAGGCCCTGAAGGAGTCAGACTACTGTGGTCAGGGAAGTTTGTCATTCAGCCTTATGACAAACTTCTTGGGAATGATCTTCAAACAGTCTCTGAAGGACAACTACACTGAAGACGTTCAATCCACTGAAGATCATCAGTCAGTGAAGGAGAAAGCTACCTAAAGTCAGTGGGTCTTAGTCAAACCCACTGAGTCAAAGATCCGTGAATCCAGGCCACGTGGACCAATCAGCACGAGGCAGCAACTCAGACACTGACAAAGGCCGAATTCCAAGAAAAGTGGTTGAAACCATTAATTATATGGATTCAAATGTAATTTCCTCCAACGGTTACATTTGAATCCACACTATAAATACAAGATCATAGCTTCGTTGTAAGGTGTGTGAAAAGAAGAAAATTAACACCTACAAGCTGTGAGGGTGTGTTAGTTGTTAGGGAGTCATAAGGAAGTGTTACACACCCACGATACTGACCTTTAGGGTTATCACGTATATTCATTGAGTGTCAAGCTTGTAACTCTTAGCTTAGAGAGGTTTTCCCAATCCTAGCTTAAGGCTAACACATTGTAAGGAAAAACCTCACCTAGTTGGAGAAAACCAAACCAAACTAAACCCTTTAAGAAGATTGTTAGGTTTGTAGTGAGGTGAGGAGAGGCAGCCCAGGAAGTGGCGTGAGTCCAGTTGTCAGTGCACCTTGGCACGTTAAAAACAAGAATCCCAGTTAGTGGATTTCCTGTTAAATCAGGCCGTGGATGTAAGAGCTTGAGTCTCTGAACCACGTTAAACTGAGCGTTGTTTATCGTTTAAGCACTTGCTAATTATTTGTAGTGTATGCTCTCTGAGTGTACTTGGAAAGTTTGAAAAGAAGATTAGCTAAGTATTTTAGTCAGGGAGAACCAATCTCACTGACAAGCTTAGGCTAGCACTCGGGAGTTCAGTCTCTCGAGTCACTGCCTTGTTGAGAGCCTGAGCTTTCAAGTCTCATCTCTGACTTGATAGCTCTGACTCTCAGCAATGCAGTGACTTGAGTATTCCATCACTGAACTCAGTCAGGGTGCAAGCTGTGTTTTATAATGCACTCGAGAGTTCAGAATCTCAAGCCACTGTCCTTGCTCAGAGCATGAGCCTCCAAGCCTTCTCACTGACTTGGTAGCTCAGCCTCTGAGCAGAGCAGTGACTTGAGTATCTCACTCTTGCTGAACTCCCTGAGGAATGGTTTAAAAAAAAATTTGCTCCTGAATTCCCATTTTGCCCTTTGAAAACGGGACCATCAATTGGTATCAGAGCAGGTTGTTCACATGACCACTGATCCAGTTTTGTTAAGAAAAATGGTCTACCGAACAGATCTTAAAAGTTTTAAACTATGAGAATTCCTGCATTTTTCAAACTATTACCTGTATTATGATATTATTCTTGTAATAGAAAATTATTTGGTTAGAAGTTTTGGAATCATCAAAAATGGGGAAATTGTTGGGATATGTTTTAGTTTTGATGATTTTCCAAAATAACATGTAATAGGTTTGAAAGCAGTCAGGATAGTATCTTTTATTTCAGGTCAGGCTAGATTAGCTTTCAGTAGAATAGGCTGTTCAGTTGAGGGGGAACTCAGCAACACAGCCTGAAGATATCAAGATGACACCCAGAAGAACTGACTGAAGTCTTGCTTGCAACCTGAACCAGAAGAGAAGCCTGAAGGATGTCCCACTGAGTGTAAACCAGACTGATCTAAGCTAAGTCAGGTGGACCACTCAGTGAAGAGCATGATCAGGAGGATCAATGCTGCACCAAGTAGGCCCTGAAGGAGTCAGGCTACTGTGGTCAGGGAAGTTTGTCATTCAGCCTTATGACAAACTTCTTGGAAATGATCTTCAAACAGTCTCTGAAGGACAACTACACTGAAGACTTTCAGTCCACTGAAGATCATCAGTCAGTGAAGGAGAAAGCTACCTAAAGTCAGTGGGTCTTAGTCAAACCCACTGAGTCAAAGATCCGTGAATCCAGGCCACGTGGACCAATCAGCACGAGGCAGCAACTCTGACACTGACAAAGGCCGAATTCCAAGAAAATTGGTTGAAACCATTAATTGTATGGATTCAAATGTAATTTCCTCCAACGGTTACATTTGAATCCACACTATAAATACAAGCTCATAGCTTCGTTGTAAGGTGTGTGAAAAGAAGAAAATTAACACCTACAAGCTGTGAGGGTGTGTTAGTTGTTAGAGAGTCATAAGGAAGTGTTACACACCCACGACACTGACCTTTAGGGTTATCACGTATATTCATTGAGTGTCAAGCTTGTAACTCTTAGCTTAGAGAGGTTTTCCCAATCCTAGCTTAAGGCTAACACATTGTAAGGAAAAACCTCACCTAGTTGGAGAAAACCAAACCAAACTAAACCCTTTCAGAAGATTGTTAGGTTTGTAGTGAGGTGAGGAGAGGCAGCCCAGGGAGTGGCGTGAGTCCAGTTGTCAGTGCACCTTGGCACGTTAAAAACAAGAATCCCAGTTAGTGGATTTCCTGTTAAATCAGGCCGTGGATGTAAGAGCTTGAGTCTCTGAACCACGTTAAACTGAGCGTTGTTTATCGTTTAAGCACTTGCTAATTATTTGTAGTGTATGCTCTCTGAGTGTACTTGGAAAGTTTGAAAAGAAGATTAGCTAAGTATTTTAGTCAGGGAGTTCAGTCTCTCGAGTCACTGCCTTGTTGAGAGCCTGAGCTTTCAAGTCTCATCTCTGACTTGATAGCTCTGACTCTCAGCAACGCAGTGACTTGAGTATTCCGTCATTGAACTCAGTCAGGGTGCAAGCTGTGTTTTATAACGCACTCGAGAGTTCAGCATCTCAAGCCACTGTCCTTGCTCAGAGCATGAGGCTCCAAGCCTTCTCACTGACTTGGTAGCTCAGCCTCTGAGCAGAGCAGTGACTTGAGTATCTCACTCTTGCTGAACTCCCTGAGGAATGGTTTTAAAAAAAATATTTTGCTCCTGAATTCCCATTTTACCCTTTGAAAACGGGACCATCACATAGGTTTTATGTAAATAATAGCAATTAAATAAGTAACGAACATGAACATGATAATTAAGACGAAGAAGAGATCAAACATAAACTAGGGTTTAACGAAATTAAGAATAAGCTGAAATTAACTCAAGAAAAGAAGTCTTAACGTGTTCAAGAACAAAAATATAAAGAAACAGAACTAAAAAGTAAGATCGTAATTCGAATTCATAACGAAAACCTAAAAAACATAAACGTAAACTTGCTTCTCTCCTTCCTCTCCAAAAACGAACTCTAAAAGTCTAAATCTATCAAGTGATGTGTGGTCTCTTAAAAAATGAGCATTGGACGCATATATATAAGCCACGGGCCGAATCGTGAACTCGTGGGCCGAAAAAAGCCTCTGAAAACGCAAAAAATGGAGTTGCTCGAGTAGGCCTGCTCGAGCGGTCGCGCTCGAGCATGGAGCTCGAATGACACAAGTGCTCGAGCGCTCGCGCTCGAGCTGCTCGAATGGTGGAATTCTTTTGCATGTTTTGGGACGCTCGAGCAACACGCTCGAGTGGTGGCGCTCGAGCTGCTCGAGCGCTCAAACTTTTCTGTATGTTTTGGGCGCTCGAGCACGTTTGCTCAAGTGCTTTACTCGAATGCTCCCAAAATTTCTCCAACTAGCACTTTTCTTCTTCAACACTAACACCAATCGTATTCCTTTGATATCTTCTCGTCCGGGCATCCGTTTGAGTCGATTCAAAGTCCTACGAACTCCGTTCTTCACCCTCGATTCACCTACGAGCATCAAAGAGACAAATTCATCAATGTATAGAAATAATGCTCAATTGACTCTAATTACTCGACAAAATCGGCAAAAATTAGAGTATTTCAAGTGACGAATCATGACAATTTCACGCCTAATCACTCACTCAATCAATCAATCACACATATCAGCAGCCATAGGCTTGTAAACTTCGACCATACTCTAGAAATCAATGCCGAATCAAAAGGGACTTTTCTCAAGGTTGTAATGTAGGCTCAGGTGGGGAAACTATATGGTTAAGTGACTCAAGTGAATGGAGAATAGAAAATTCAACTTTAGTACTTCGAGATGAGGAACTGGATACTTCAAACATCTTCATTCAATACACTCTTCAATTCCTCTACTTTCAACACTTCAATTTTTTTTCTTTTCTCTAACTCATTTCACTTTTTCAATCACCACACTTTTCTTTTTCACACATACATATGAGGCCTTTTTTTCTTTTGCTCATTCTCAAAATTTTGGTCTTCCCCACAACTCAAAACTTCATCACACCCTTCTTTTATCACAACTCAACCATCATATTTCCCTTTCTCAACTCAACTCAACTCAATCCCTCCTCATTCACACTTTTCCTATTCTCCACTCAAATTGGGACAAAAAAGTTTAGAAACTTGGATAAGTGGTTAAAATGTGCTAGCAAATAAAATAGGCTAAGGCTCAAATGGGCTAACAAGGGATAAATGTCATTGGTAGGGAAAATTTGGCTAAGTGACTCAATCAAATCAAAGATGGCCTAAGATCACATTCGGCATATCAAACTAGAAACAATCAAGAAGCGAGAGCACACACAAGTTCTAGGATCCTCTAAGGTGATGACCCACTCACAAACAAAGAGTTTTATTCATGCATTTTAATCTCACAAAGGCTCAAATCTCACGGCTTTCACATCCATGCTAGTCCTAGTGAATTCTCACTTTCGTCACACAAGTACTCAAAAGGAAAATTAGTAAGTATACTAGTTCCCTCTCAAATCAACTCTAACTCCTACACCCACACAATAAAATTCCTAACTCAACTTCACAACTTACCCTTCTCATCAGATCATACTCAAAAATAACAATCAGTAAGTTGCAAGAGTTAATAAGCAGGAAATCAAATAATCAGCTCCATAAGTTCATCACAAATCACACCCAACAGATTAAAATATCAGTTACATACCAAATCAACCACATCACTTGAATAAATCATTTTGCACTCAAAGAAGTAATAAGAAAAGAAAAGAAAAGAAAAGAGAAAAGAAAGTGGGGGGTTCTCATAATCAATGATCTGGAGGCGGCTGAGGTCGGTAATGATGATGATCGGCTCCCATATGAGACAAAAATAGCATCTCCATCCACCTATGCATATCAGAGAACTGATCCTCCATCCGAGCCGATCGCAAATCCATCCTATCTTGAGCTTCTCTCAAGTGCCTCACGTCCGTCTAAAGGGTCTGGATCTGCTGCCCCATCCCCAGGCATGAGCACTCCTCAAGGAATGACTCATATAGAAAACCTATTCCTTTTGTGCCTAAAGGAAAAGGTTCTCAATACCTTTATCAACAAAGACTGAGACCAGGTGCACCCAAGCCTAAGAAGAAGAATGTTAAGAAGGTTCTTGTTCCTTCAAAGGCTGACACCCATAGACAGTTTACTCCTAAGGCACCAAGGGAGGTAACTATCTATGTAGATGTTTATGGAAGACAAATTAGCCACTCTAAAGTAATTAGAATTGTGAGGCAAATTTGGATTTCGAAAGGTACAACTAACCTGGTAGGACCTAAAACAAAATGGGTACCTAAAGCTTGATCTTGACTGCAGGGCTCAGTGGACCTCAACAAAGGAGAAGCTCTTAAATCTTCAGTCTGGTACTTGGACAGTGGATGTTCCAGGCACATGACTGGCAACAAAAGTCTTCTGAAAGAATTTATTGAGAAAGAGGGTCCACAGGTCACTTTTGGTGACAATTCACAAGGAGCCACCAAAGGTTATGGTACTTTAATTATTGGCTCAATAAGAGTTAACAATGTATCCTATGTCAGTGGACTTAAGCATAACTTATTGTCTATAAGTCAGTTTTGTGAAAAAGGATACATTGTTGAATTTTCATGTAACGTGTGTTTTGTCAAGAATATATCTTCACAACAGGTACTACTAACTGGGTCAAGAAAGGGAAATGTCTATCTCGCAGATTGGAAGTCTTGCACACCAAATGCATGCCTTATTACAAAGAGCTCAACTGACACAAATCGGCTATGGCATAAGAGACTAAGTCATCTGAACTTCAAGATGATGAACAAGATAGCAAGACATGCACTGGTAGAAGGAATTCCAAATGAAGTATACAACAAAGATCATATTTGCAAAGCCTGTCAAGAGGGAAAGCAAGTGAAAACATCCTTCAAAAGCAAAGTAGCTACCTCTACTGACAGAGTACTTCAACTGTTGCATATGGATCTCTTTGGTCCAGTAAGCCCTGTAAGTATCAATGGGAGAAAATATACACTTGTTGTTGATGACTTCTCCAGGTACACATGAGTGGTATTTCTTGCAAGCAAGAAGGAAACTCAAGTCAGGTTACCAGAACTACTGAAGAAAGTTAGCAATGAAAAGAGCCTGAACATTGTAAAAATAAGGTCAGATAAGGGTACTGAATTCACTAACTCTATAATATCTGAATTTTGCAAAGAGTTAGGTATAGCCCATGAGACTCCAGCTGCAAGAACTCCTCAACAAAATGGAGTAGTTGAAAGAAGAAATATGACTCTTAAGGAGACAGCAAGGACAATGCTTGCAGAAGCTCAAGTTCCTAAAAGGTTTTGGGCTGAAGCTATTAATACTGCCTGCAACACTCAGAATAGATCCATGATAACCAAACATCAAGGAAAAACTCCATATGAGCTATGGAATGGCAGAAAGCCACAGGTATCTTACTTTCACATTTTTTGTTTCAAGTGTTTCATTCACAACAATGGGAAAACTCAACTGAAGGCTTTTGATAGCAAAGCTGATGAAGGAATTTTCTTAGGATATTCCCAAATCAGTAGAGCTTTCAGAATTTACAATTGTAGAACCTTTGTTGTGGAAGAAACACCTCATGTGGTCTTTGATGAATCTACTTTTGAGTCCAGGAGAAAGGAGACTGAGGAAGTGATAAGCAAAAGACTAACTAGGCTGAGTATCAAGTCAAAAGGATATCCTGAGAACAGTGTTGATACATACATCCCAACCTGGGATAACCTCAATGACCAACAGTTCAATAAGGACACTCGGACCAAGATCACTCCGGATAACTCAACTGAAAGGTCTCCTTACCAGTCAACTGAACTGATGAACACCATCCCAGTTCAACAGGTAAGTGATGTCGATGAAGATGTGGTCACAACTGAGACATCTAATGAGCCCCTCATTCAAGGGGGAACCAATGACACTATCATTGAGAATGAAAATACCTTGAATGATGACTCGGGACTTTAACCCTCTATTTTATTTCCTAAATTTAAATTCATTCATGTATCTAGTGACTCAACTTCAGAAGAGTTAACCTCTACTGAAGGGCATCAGTCTAGGAGAACATGGCTCTCAGATCACCCTATTGAGCAAATCCTAGGTGATCCTTTCTCGGGAGTCAAAACTAGAAGTTTTCATGGTAAAAGTGCTTTGTTCTATTGTTTCTTATCTAACCAGGAACCAAGTTCCATTGAAGAAGCACTTCAAGATTCAAACTGGATCATTGCCATGCAAGAAGAGCTCAACCAATTCACAAGGAATCAAATATGGGAGTTGGTGGACAGACCATATCATTGCAATGTGATTGGAACCAAATGGGTGTTCAAGAATAAGAAGGATGAAAATGATGTCATAGTCAGAAATAAAGCCAGGCTAGTGGCAAAGGGCTATTCTCAAGTTGAAGGTTTTGACTATGATGAAACATTTACCCCGGTGGCCAGATTGGAGGCAATAAGGTTATTCCTTGCATATGCTGCTCACAAGAAATTCAAGGTGTATCAAATGGATGTCAAGAGTGCTTTCTGGAATGGAGTACTCAATGAGGAAGTGTATGTGGAGCAGCCCCCAGGTTTTGAAGAAAGTCACAAAGTATATAGACTGCGAAAGGCTCTATATGGACTGAAACAGGCTCCAAGAGCTTGGTATGATACTTTATCTCAGTTCTTACTTGATCATGGTTTTATCAAAGGAAGAGTGGATAGAACTCTCTTCAGGATCACAAAAGAAGAGGACACTCTATTGGTGTAAATCTATGTGGATGATATCATTTTTTGATTCTCCAAACCAAGTCCTCCGTGAAAAGTTCTCTCAATCAGAAAGGAAAGTTTGAGATGTCAATGATAGGAGAAATGAATTTCTTCCTTGGACTTCAAGTCAAACAGTCCACTGAAGGAATTTTTATCAATCAAGCCAAATATACAAGGGAGCTGATCAACAAATTTGGATGTCAAAACAGTAAGGTTGCAAGAGTTCCACTCAACACCAACACAAAAATGGAACCTGATGAAGATGGTGAATCAGTAGACCAAACTCACTACAGAGCAATCATTGGATCTCTACTGTATCTCACAGCAAGCAGGCCAGATATCACATTTGATGTTGGAATACGTGTTAGATATCAACCAAATCTGAAGAAGAGTCATCTGGAAGATGCTAAAAGAATTCTCAAATATCTTAAGGGTACTGTGAATATGGGATTATGGTATCCCTCATATGACAATCTGGAACTCACAGGATACTCAGATGCAGACTATGGAGGCTGCAGAATTGACAGGAAATTAACCTCAAGCACTTGTCAATTTTTGGAAAATAAGCTGATCTCTTAGTTTTCCAAGAAACAAAAATCAGTAGCCATAAGCACTACTGAAGCTGAATATATGGCAGCTGGAAGTTGTTGTGCTCAAATTATATGGCTAAGACAACAACTAAGAGATTACAACATCTTTGCTAATGAAGTCCTTATTTTTGTGACAACAATAGTGCCATTGCTATCTCAGAAAATCCAGTTCTACACATAAAATATAAACATGTGGATATCAAGCATCATTTCATTAGAGATCATGTGGAGAAGAAGGATATCAAAATGCTCAAGATCCACACTGACAAACAAAAGGCAGATATATTTACTAAACCTTTAGCAGAAGCAAGGTTTTAAGAACTGTCAGTAGAGCATGGACTTCAGGATTTAGGGGAGTAAGAAAGAAGTTTTATCAAAATCTCAGAAGAGATGATTTCAAATCAGTGGAGGTGTGACTTCAGTAGAGTCAAAGATCTCAGAAAAGCTACAAATCTCAGTGGAAGTACAACTTCAGACGAGGTCGATCATATTCTCACTTATGTTTTTCAAAACTAAATTCTTCTTAGTTTAAATGGAAATTTCTTTTCCAAAAATGTTAATGAGTACTTTCGGCGAAATTAAATCTTTTTACACTGTTTTGAAAATATTTTGATAAATATAGCATTTAATACACGCTGTATAAGTCAGTAAAACTTTTTCAGTTTCCTATCTCACGCGTCTCAAAAGCCGGATGATGTGACCTTCTGGCTACCAACCCTTTTAATCCTCTCCTTCCATTTTAGGCGGTTTCTTTTCAACTGTTTAGATACCTCAAAAGTCCCTACAACCTTTTCAACTAATCACGATCTCATCGGAATCAACACCAATCATTGATTAATCTTTTGATCTCACCGTTCATTCCAGATATAAAAGACTCCCATATCAGTCTCTAAAACCTTTTCGAAATCTCTCAAGCCCAAAATCACTATCTTTCTCTAAAAACCCTCTGTGAAATTCTTTAAAGTTCTTCAAACCCTAATGGCAAAAATCAACCTCAAACACCTTACCAACAAAGACAATTTCTGGTACGAACCAAATGTCTTATTCGATAACCCAAAAATCCAATCTAGGCCTGAGTTCAGGCACGATAAGGAGGTTTTGGAGATGGTCAAAGCCGCTGGTCTAGAGAAGTTTCTAACAGTTCATCCTGAGAACTTTTTTGATAGGCAAGTGTTGGAGTTCTTCTTTAGTGTCAACAACACTGACACTAAGATTAAGTTTTTCCTGTTCTTGAAAAGAAAGAAGAAAATTGTTCGGGATAGAGAGGAGCTTATGGAATTTCAAAGGGTAAGGAAAGAGATCGATTTAGACGAAGAAGATCTGAAGGAGTTGTTTGATCTTCCATCAAAAGGCCCTAATCCGGATACGTGTATCGCGGATAAGGAGGAGGAGTGGGTATACTCGATTATGCAGAAGAAGGTAAAGTATCGCCCTACAATGAACAGAAATGTGCTTCTCCCAGTATATAATGTACTATGTGAGATTGTTGGGAAATGCATACTTGCCAATCAAGGGAGCTCAGAACAAGTCAGCAAGCCGAAGCTGAGACTGATGAAGGCGATAGTGGAGAGCAAAGATAAGGAGTATAACTGACAACAGTTCTTCCTTCGTGCACTAAATAAGGAGCGCACGAAATTTCAACCAGAAAAAACACCACGATTGGCTAGTAAAGCTATGCCACCAAGATCTCATACCTGATTGAGAATATGGATGTTGGAGTTGACTGGAAGGAGGACAGGAAATGGAGAAAATTAAAGTCACTCTTTAAATCTAGAAAAGCTCTAGAAGGAATGAGACTTAGTGAGAGTGAGGACAGCCCAGAGGAAGAGGAAGACACGGAGGAGATAAACCCTACTGAGGGGAAGAAAACCAAACTGAGGAGACTTGTCAAAATGAGTGACAAGATGGCAAAACATAAGGAGGAGGTCGCTAAAAATGAGGAAAGGTTGAGGACTGGAAAAAGGAGAAGCATGAGGTGCTTGAGTTTTATTGGTCTCACCAAAACCAGACTGCTATGTGATGAGAAGATCTTCCAAAGCCTGGTGATGAATAAGATTAACGAGGCCAAGTCTACATCGAACAAAAATGTGGATTAAAGTGTGGAGGAGGCTGAGAAAGAAAGGGAGGAGGAGGAGGAGAGGTCAGTGATGGAGAAAGGTACTTCACCTGTGCAAGGTGGTGGTGAAGTAGCCAAGGATGTATCCGAGGCAAGGGATACTGAGGCTCAAAATTTACCAAAGAGTAGTTCAGTAGAGGTGTCTACTGAAACTACTCCACAACAGCCCTTAGTGGTGGCTTTAGAGTCAGCTGAGGTGACTGGAACTGAAGTAGTTGAAAAAGAAAGTGAAAAGAAAAAGAGGTCGAAATTACTGGTGTTGTGATTGGAGAAATAAGAGCAATCGTTCCTGTAAAGGGCGAATTGGCTGAAAAGAATATAGTTGAAAATGTGAAAGAGAGTGAGAGTGAGAAGAGGGAGGATGATGGAGTCCAAATGGAGATAGATTTGCAGGTTGGGATAGGAGGTGAGTTTGAGGGGGAACATGCTAACCCTTCGTCATGTGCAGGAAATCCAACCCTTGAGGTACCCAAGGCTACTCTTAGTTTAAGTCCTCTGAAGTATGCCATCAGAAAAGTTGAAGAAGTGAGACTTACATCCATTGAAGATCAAATGAGACATCTGCAGGAGATTGTACAAGAAGATGTAGATAAAACAGTAATTCTCTCAGACCATATTGATGAGCTTATGGAGTCTACTACCTCATCTCTCCAGAATCTAACTCTCAAAGTCGAGGATTCTCAACAGATGGTCATAGATGTGGTGGAACGACAGAGTGTTCTGGTGATTGAAGCCCTCAAGAAAATGGAGAAGAAGGAGGAAGAAGCAAGGGCCAAATTTTTGGCAGACTCAGTGGAGAATGTGTCCACCAACCTAAAGTCCTCAGTAGAGGCTTTCTCAACTGATCTTATGGAGAAGGTTGAAGGGTTGTGGAACAAGAAGGTGACTGAGTTCGAGGTCAAGCATGAGGAGATGAAGACCAGCTTGAAGGAGGTACTGAAGCAAGCAGCAGAAGACTTCCCCACCCAAGAGAAGACGGACGTTATTATCTGTACAAAACTTGACCAATTTATCAAGTTTGGCCTAACTAATGGAGCAACACTTGAAAGGTTGGAGGAAGAGGTGGATCACTGCTCAACCCAACTGAGGGCAGTTGAACATGATCAGATGCAGATGAATATCATATTGCAAAGTTCATGATTAATACCGAAAATGGGGAAGAGTTAGTGTCTGGGAAGCAGATGAAGCTGGATTCGAAAAATCAAGTGGAGCTAAATCTTGAGACTGATGACTTTGCTAGATATCAGCAGATCAAGAATACTATGAAGAAGGTGAACAAGGAGGCTCAACAGTTGGCTGATGAGAGAAACCAATGGGTAAAAGGAAAAGAAGTGCAGAAAGAGAAGGACCTATCCAAATTCAAGGAGGCTGCTGAAAAGGACAAGAGAGAAAGAGCTGCTCTGAAGGGCGAGACAACCAAGAGGAAGGCTACTGATGTGCTCTCAGCTGAGGTGGCAAAGAAGACCAGGTCTTCCCAAAGGTTGGCTGCAAAGTCAACTAAAGATTCAGTTGAGATCATCCCAGTACTGAATCCAGTGCCTATCACCTCTGAGGTTCCCAAGTCTGCTCCAACCAGAGTCACTAAGCTAACTGAGCTAATCAAAGAAGCAAGAGGGATGAATGAGAGAGCTCAGAAGCTAACAACTCAACAGCAGGAAAGAAGGGACCGAGCTATTGGAAAAATCGAATCCATTGCTGATCTGGCAGAGAGGAAGAAGCAGGAAAGGTTAGCAACCTTTGACATAACCACCTCTAAGAAGTTCAGAAATGGTTATCAGAAGTGGACAGCTAATATGAAGAAAGAAAAGATGGTGCCTTCCAAGGCTAAATTCCCTCATCATGATACTTGGGTTCCCAAAAAGCTCAATGATATTTGGGAGACGGCCAAGAGGGAGTTTGTCTATTCTTACTATGTCAGTGGAGAACTTGGAAAAGAAAATGCTCAAGACTTGTTCAATGATTGGCTTTTCAAGTCTTATCCAAAGCTCTACCCTGATATCAATGAAGCCTGGAATGACAAGTTTCCAGATCATGCTCTGAAAGCCCCTGAACCCATCATCTACTGGCCCCCAACTGATGCAACTGGTAAAGTATATAGAGAAAGAATCACTGAAGAATGGGTTTCTCTTTGTGAGTATTTGGGTCTCAAGGGACATTCAAAGGAAATCATGGAGAGGACGAATGAGCTGAAGATTAGAGTATTCAAGCAATATGCTCTGGAGCCAATCTTTGAGTCCATCTAATCTGTTTTAAGTGTTTCTGGGTATTTGTTTATAAGTCCCAGTTGTTCCTTTGTTTTTGAACCAATTCAGTAGACTTCATTGTATTTGTACCAACACATGATCTATTATGAAATGAAAACTCTACTGTTATTACAGCCCAAGATAATATCTCATTATCATTTAGACTTTTGTACTTGAATATATTTACTAACAAGTTTCTTTGAAAATTCATGCCAACTGAAAACCCTCTGTGAAATTCTTTAAAGTTCTTCAAACCCTAATGGCAAAAATCAACCTCAAACACCTTACCAACAAAGACAATTTCTGGTACGAACCAAATGTCTTATTCGATAACCCAAAAATCCAATCTAGGCCTGAGTTCAGGCACGATAAGGAGGTTTTGGAGATGGTCAAAGCCGCTGGTCTAGAGAAGTTTCTAACAGTTCATCCTGAGAACTTTTTTGATAGGCAAGTGTTGGAGTTCTTCTTTAGTGTCAACAACACTGACACTAAGATTAAGTTTTTCCTGTTCTTGAAAAGAAAGAAGAAAATTGTTCGGGATAGAGAGGAGCTTATGGAATTTCAAAGGGTAAGGAAAGAGATCGATTTAGACGAAGAAGATCTGAAGGAGTTGTTTGATCTTCCATCAAAAGGCCCTAATCCGGATACGTGTATCGCGGATAAGGAGGAGGAGTGGGTATACTCGATTATGCAGAAGAAGGTAAAGTATCGCCCTACAATGAACAGAAATGTGCTTCTCCCAGTATATAATGTACTATGTGAGATTGTTGGGAAATGCATACTTGCCAATCAAGGGAGCTCAGAACAAGTCAGCAAGCCGAAGCTGAGACTGATGAAGGCGATAGTGGAGAGCAAAGATAAGGAGTATAACTGACAACAATTCTTCCTTCGTGCACTAAATAAGGAGCGCACGAAATTTCAACCAGAAAAAACACCACGATTGGCTAGTAAAGCTATGCCACCAAGATCTCATACCTGATTGAGAATATGGATGTTGGAGTTGACTGGAAGGAGGACAGGAAATGGAGAAAATTAAAGTCACTCTTTAAATCTAGAAAAGCTCTAGAAGGAATGAGACTTAGTGAGAGTGAGGACAGCCCAGAGGAAGAGGAAGACACGGAGGAGATAAACCCTACTGAGGGGAAGAAAACCAAACTGAGGAGACTTGTCAAAATGAGTGACAAGATGGCAAAACATAAGGAGGAGGTCGCTAAAAATGAGGAAAGGTTGAGGACTGGAAAAAGGAGAAGCATGAGGTGCTTGAGTTTTATTGGTCTCACCAAAACCAGACTGCTATGTGATGAGAAGATCTTCCAAAGCCTGGTGATGAATAAGATTAACGAGGCCAAGTCTACATCGAACAAAAATGTGGATTAAAGTGTGGAGGAGGCTGAGAAAGAAAGGGAGGAGGAGGAGGAGAGGTCAGTGATGGAGAAAGGTACTTCACCTGTGCAAGGTGGTGGTGAAGTAGCCAAGGATGTATCCGAGGCAAGGGATACTGAGGCTCAAAATTTACCAAAGAGTAGTTCAGTAGAGATGTCTACTGAAACTACTCCACAACAGCCCTTAGTGGTGGCTTTAGAGTCAGCTGAGGTGACTGGAACTGAAGTAGTTGAAAAAGAAAGTGATAAAGAAAAAGAGGTCGAAATTACTGGTGTTGTGATTGGAGAAATAAGAGCAATCGTTCCTGTAAAGGGCGAATTGGCTGAAAAGAATATAGTTGAAAATGTGAAAGAGAGTGAGAGTGAGAAGAGGGAGGATGAGGGAGTCCAAATGGAGATAGATTTGCAGGTTGGGATAGGAGGTGAGTTTGAGGGGGAACATGCTAACCCTTCGTCATGTGCAGGAAATCCAACCCTTGAGGTACCCAAGGCTACTCTTAGTCTAAGTCCTCTGAAGTATGCCATCAGAAAAGTTGAAGAAGTGAGACTTACATCCATTGAAGATCAAATGAGACATCTGCAGGAGATTGTACAAGAAGATGTAGATAAAACAGTAATTCTCTCAGACCATATTGATGAGCTTATGGAGTCTACTACCTCATCTCTCCAGAATCTAACTCTCAAAGTCGAGGATTCTCAACAGATGGTCATAGATGTGGTGGAACGACAGAGTGTTCTGGTGATTGAAGCCCTCAAGAAAATGGAGAAGAAGGAGGAAGAAGCAAGGGCCAAATTTTTGGCAGACTCAGTGGAGAATGTGTCCACCAACCTAAAGTCCTCAGTAGAGGCTTTCTCAACTGATCTTATGGAGAAGGTTGAAGGGTTGTGGAACAAGAAGGTGACTGAGTTCGAGGTCAAGCATGAGGAGATGAAGACCAGCTTGAAGGAGGTACTGAAGCAAGCAGCAGAAGACTTCCCCACCCAAGAGAAGACGGACGTTATTATCTGTACAAAACTTGACCAATTTGTCAAGTTTGGCCTAACTAATGGAGCAACACTTGAAAGGTTGGAGGAAGAGGTGGATCACTGCTCAACCCAACTGAGGGCAGTTGAACATGATCAGATGCAGATGAATATCATATTGCAAAGTTCATGATTAATACCGAAAATGGGGAAGAGTTAGTGTCTGGGAAGCAGATGAAGCTGGATTCGAAAAATCAAGTGGAGCTAAATCTTGAGACTGATGACTTTGCTAGATATCAGCAGATCAAGAATACTATGAAGAAGGTGAACAAGGAGGCTCAACAGTTGGCTGATGAGAGAAACCAATGGGTAAAAGGAAAAGAAGTGCAGAAAGAGAAGGACCTATCCAAATTCAAGGAGGCTGCTGAAAAGGACAAGAGAGAAAGAGCTGCTCTGAAGGGCGAGACAACCAAGAGGAAGGCTACTGATGTGCTCTCAGCTGAGGTGGCAAAGAAGACCAGGTCTTCCCAAAGGTTGGCTGCAAAGTCAACTAAAGATTCAGTTGATATCATCCCAGTACTGAATCCAGAGCCTATCTCCTCTGAGGTTCCCAAGTCTGCTCCAACCAGAGTCACTAAGCTAACTGAGCTAATCAAAGAAGCAAGAGGGATGAATGAGAGAGCTCAGAAGCTAACAACTCAACAGCAGGAAAGAAGGGACCGAGCTATTGGAAAAATCGAATCCATTGCTGATCTGGCAGAGAGGAAGAAGCAGGAAAGGTTAGCAACCTTTGACATAACCACCTCTAAGAAGTTCAGAAATGGTTATCAGAAGTGGACAGCTAATATGAAGAAAGAAAAGATGGTGCCTTCCAAGGCTAAATTCCCTCATCATGATACTTGGGTTCCCAAAAAGCTCAATGATATTTGGGAGACGGCCAAGAGGGAGTTTGTCTATTCTTACTATGTCAGTGGAGAACTTGGAAAAGAAAATGCTCAAGACTTGTTCAATGATTGGCTTTTCAAGTCTTATCCAAAGCTCTACCCTGATATCAATGAAGCCTGGAATGACAAGTTTCCAGATCATGCTCTGAAAGCCCCTGAACCCATCATCTACTGGCCCCCAACTGATGCAACTGGTAAAGTATATAGAGAAAGAATCACTGAAGAATGGGTTTCTCTTTGTGAGTATTTGGGTCTCAAGGGACATTCAAAGGAAATCATGGAGAGGACGAATGAGCTGAAGATTAGAGTATTCAAGCAATATGCTCTGGAGCCAATCTTTGAGTCCATCTAATCTGTTTTAAGTGTTTCTGGGTATTTGTTTATAAGTCCCAGTTGTTCCTTTGTTTTTGAACCAATTCAGTAGACTTCATTGTATTTGTACCAACACATGATCTATTATGAAATGAAAACTCTACTGTTATTACAGCCCAAGATAATATCTCATTATCATTTAGACTTTTGTACTTGAATATATTTACTAACAAGTTTCTTTGAAAATTCATGCCAACTGAATGAGTTCAACTGAAAGAAAATATGTAATAGATAGGTTTCGGCATAATCAAAAAGGGGGAAATTATTGGGAAATTGTATAGACTTATGTTTTGATTAAAATACCAAAAGGTTCCTCCTAAGTCAAATGTAAGTAAAGTATTCAGTAGAGTTAAAATAGAATTAGTCAGTTCAAATGTTAAGGAACTGAAGTGCATTTACAAATTCATATAGTGTATCTAAGAGTTGAAGAAGTCCACTGAAGAAGAAGTCAACTGAAGAAGAAGTGAAGTGAAGAAGAAGTCTGAGTTATGAATGTTTTCTAAGTGCATTCAAACTAAGCCTATAACATCAGTAGAGGATCAAGGTCCACTGATGAAGACTAACAATGCACATTCAATACTAAACACATTAAAAGTTGTTAGTTAATCTGGTTGGAACAAGGCAAATCGAATATCAGTAAAGCTTGCAATAAATGAAGGAATAAGAAGGTTCTCTCAGTTGAGTTCCACCTTAAAACCAGGCAAGATTCTGAGCAAGTAGACTGTGCGGCCCAATAAGAAGATGACACATAGGTGTACCCTACTGACGGCCGACCTGTCACAGACTGACAAGTCCCAAAAGTCTTGATCTAGCTTTCTCCAGAGAGCTGGTAAACAGGCAAGGTCTTTCAGTCGTTTCTTGACAAGTCTTAAAGCTTAAAAAAGAGTCGATTGAACCAATTAGATACAAGAGACTTACTTGAGAAGATTTATCTCCAATGAGAAGATTTTCAAGAAGGTCTATAAATACAGAAGGTCGTGCCCATTTCTACGCACGGGAAACTTACAAGAACAAAGCATTCTCTACAGTCATAACTTACTACGAAGCACTCGAAATCACCTTTGTTTCCCAAGTGTTTCAAATTTGTAGAGAGGATATCAAACCTTCTGTAACTGAGCTTATAGCTATATCCAAACCTTAGAAAGAGATAATCCATCCTTAAATCCTTGAGCTAAACTGTATGGATTATCTCACAAATAGTTGGAACCAAACCCTACTCAAAACCCTACCCTAGAGTTAGGTTGAAAGTTAGAGTTAAGAGGTGTTAGTAAGCTAATTATTGATATCAGTCTGAATGCTGGTTGTTTTGGGAACTAGGACCTGAAATTATCCTAGGGATCAAATATCCTAAGAGAGGATTATTTGATCAGTGCACCTTGGCACTATAACACAAGGAATTCCAAAGTGAAAGAAATTCTCCTGTTTAATCAGGATAATGGACGTAGGGGATTCTTCTCTGAACCACTTTATATCTCATGCACTTACATTCTGTTAATTCTTTAGTGTGTGTTGATCAAACAAGTTTTTATCAAGCAAAATGAGTTTTTCTTAAAGGCTCACTAATCCGCATCTGAAAGCTAATTAGATAGTAACTCAATTGAAAGTCTTGAACCTTCAGTGGAGGTGATATCTCAGCAAGCTTTCACTAGTAAATCTCAGTAGACTTCCAAGTCCACTGAAGATCTACTGTCTTGAGTTAATCTGATAAGTTTTAAGAAAGAAGTTTGAATTTTAACAACAGGTGTATTCCTCCCCCATACACCTGTATAACTCGTTTTGGGACCACCAATATCTGACATTCTCACCTACCTAATGATGTGGACCAATCAGAGAGCACCAAGTCATGTACGGACACTGACTTGAACCTGACATCCCTGCATATTTTCAACGGGCAAGCATTAAATGTAATTTCCAAATCCATGCAAGGACGACTGTTGCATGGGAGATATATCCGTTGAATAAATCCTACAAGAAGATAACCTAGAAGGCTATCTCTTCCAATGGATAGTTTTCAAAGTTGCCTATAAATACAGAAGACCTTGGTCCCAAGCAAGGTTACAAGAAATTTCAAAGCCAAGAAATTACTCAAACTCTCAGCGTACAAAGCATTCAGCATTAAAAGAAGCACTCAAAACCTCTTAAATTTCCCAAGTGTTTCTTAGTTAGAGAGTTACTTTGTATTCCACTGAGCAAATCAAGTTATATCTTAAGCTTAGAGTGATTATCCATCCTTAGCATAGTCTTGTCTTGTAAGGATAATCACAACCTTAGTTGGAAATCAAATTGAAACCAAAACCCTCTAGTCAGGTTTGTTGGTGGAAGTTAAGTGAGTGAGTTAGAAGGAGTTTGTATAGGCCAGTGAGTGAAGCTGATCTTGGTGCACCTTGGCACGTTAAAAACAAGCCAATCCTTAGTGAATTCTCCTGTTCAATCAGGACCGTGGACGTAGGAGCTTGAGTCTCTGAACCACGTTAAACTCCCTGTGCTTTTATTGCTTTGATTGCTGTTCTTAACTGTTCATTTGATCTAGCCATTCATTGCATTGTTTATCAGGCCTGAATCAATCAGCCTGATTATTAAACTGAGCACTGCCCTTCTAACCACGACTTCTTAAGAAAGAAAATAAGTTTTCAGTAAGCAAACTAAAACAAGACTATAAACTTTCAGGGCTCACATATTCCACACTGAACATAAGTAGATAGTTAGCCAACTGACCTGCACTCAGTGTTGTTAGTAGGCGTATTATCTACTCAGTGTTCTACATCATTCTGAGTTAAGGGGACTCAGTCAGTTTAAAAGTTAGAAAAATTTGTTTACGTGTATCCCCCCCCATACACGTATCACTCAGTCTTGTACCGGGACCAACAAGTGGTATCAGAGCAGTGGTTCAAAAGACCATTGACTTTGAATACTAATAGTTTCAGAGGAGAAATTATTGGTGGTCACTGAACAGATCAGAGTTTGGTTTTAAGAAAACTTGCATCATCATGATTTCGAGGAGACTTAAAGCTTCATTGTCTGAATTCTCTGTGTCTAACTTTATCTATTTGAAGTTCAGACTTGAGGCATATCTAGATGCCATCCATGACCAAATGCCGTGAGTTATCAGGGACGGACCGATCAAGATCACCATTCTAAATGTCAAAGGACTGGGATATGACGATCTTGACATTGGCGTACAGGTTCCTAAGGAGAGGAAGGATATGACCAATGATGAGATCAAGATGGTGGGACTGGGCAACGTGGCCAGGAACATTATTCTTCATACAGTATCGTTTGAGGAGTCAGTGAGGCTGATAAACTTAAAGACGGCAAAGGAGGTCTGGGATAAGCTGACCAGCATGTGCAAGGGCTCAGAAAAGATAAAGGAGAACAAGAGAAATATTGCCATTCAGAAGTTTGAAGCATTCTAGATGCTGCCTGATGAAACTACTGATCAGATGGAGTTAAGATTCATCAAGATGATGAATGAGTTGGTGATGTTGGGAAAAGAGGTTCCAGAAATAGAAGTTGCTTCTAAAATCCTAAATTCTCTTCCTGAGAGATGGGATAATAATGTCATTATGTTGAAAAACACTCAGGATCTAAGTAATATAACTTCAGCTTTTCTTTTTTCAGAGCTCAAAGCTTTGGAATTTGATCTGAACTAGAGAAAGAAGAAAGTACAGCCTGAAGAGGAAGAGAAAGCACCTGAGAAAAGTGTGGCGTTCAAAGCCAAGTCAGAACCTGACGAGTCTTCATCAAAGTCACTGATGGAGATGAGCAAAGAAGAGCTCGCTGAGGAGTACAGCCTGACGCTTTGAAAAGCTTAATTCCAGGTTTGGTCGTTATAAAAAATATTATCAGGATACTAGTGACAGGAAACCTGAAAGAAGCCACCAAAGTTCTCGGAGATATGAGAAAAGAAGGAACATTGAACCAAGACGTGATCGTGGTGATGAAAGGAGACAGTCAGACCCAAATCCTGATCGCAGAGATGAACAGAGAAGTACTCATGATGATAGGCACTCAGGAAAGACTGAAAGCTCATCGAGACAAAGGAAACCTGACTCAAGAAGGAACCCTGAACCAAGAAAGGAGAGAGGAGATGAGCAAGCAGCATGTTACAACTGTAACAAGAGTGGGCATTATCAGTACGATTGCCCAGAGCTGAGTGCACGGGAAAGAGAGGATAGGAGGGCCAAGAGAGACCAGAGGTATGCTGACCGGAGAGCTATGCTTGCTGAGGATGCTACAGACTCAGATGGTCCTGAGAAGAGGTCGCCTGAGCTCTTTTCCGATTAGGTAACTTCAAATTCTGTATGTGGTTCACATAGTGGTAGAAATCCTGTGCCACGCTCAGAGTCAGCTAGAGAAATGAACCTTCAGATCTGCTTAGATCAATTGATGGTTGATTTCTCCAGGCTGCAGGAAACTAATGTCTTCTTAGTAGAGGAGAACCAGAAACTGAGTATTGAGGTTCATGTTGGGTGCGGAGTCCAGCATCTCCCAGCTGAGTCGGGTGCGATAAAGGCCCGGTGCGCCAAGTCCGGCAGAGGCTATTCGATCTGTGGCACTACAGCTAGATAGGGTTAAAGGAAATAAAGTAGCACCTTACTATAAGTCCGGGCCTTTAGTCTAGTGGCAAGCGCTTGATCCTACAATTGGTATCAGAGCACAGGTCACGGGTTCGAATCCCAGTGGAAGGCATTTATTGGTTAAGAGGGCTGGCAGATGCTGGGGGGGATTGTTGGGTGCGGAGTCCAGCATCTCCCAGCCGAGTCGGGTGCGATAAAGGCCCGGTGTGCCAAGTCCGGCGGAGGCTATTCGATCTGTGGCGTTGCAGCTAGATAGGGTTAAAGGAAATAAATTTGCACCTCACTACAAGTCCAGGCTTTTAGTCTAGTGGCAAGCGCTTGATCCTACAATTCAAAACCTGAATGATCAACTTACTCAGTCAGATCTGAAAGAGTCAGCTCAAATTGTGAGACTAACTCAGGAAATTGACATGATCAATGCTGAGCGTCTTCCAAGAGAGAAGATTCTGAAAGAACTGGCTGATGAAGAGCTGGTCAAGAAAGAAGAACTGAAAGCACTCAAGAGTAAGTTTGATGATCTCTTTGCCAGACATAAAATCCTGAAAAAGAGTGAGGACTCTCTTAAGCAAAAGGTTGCAACAATGAATAAATCCTCAGTGGCTAGAGAGGAAATAAATAGCAACCAGATGCTTGGGAATAAGAAAAAGGGGCTTCGATATGTCCCTAAGAAATCCTTATAAGGTCAATCTCATGTTGCTTCAGGGAGCAACACTGAGAGAGTGTTTGTCCAGGTAGGCAAGGGTACAAAGAAAGTTGTATTTGAAGCCCGCAAAACTGATAAGGGTAAGGAAACTGCTGAGATAGTCAGGGTAGCCCCAAAAGTTGCTAAGCCAAAACCCAAGGGAAAGGCTGAGCAACCAAAGGAGACCCCTGAGAGCTCAGGCCAGAAGAAACCTCAGCGTAAGCCGAGGAAGACTCAGGCCAAGAGCACTCAGACTGCTCAACAGGGGTATTGTCATACATGGCAATACCCTCAGGGAAGGCCAGACATGATAGCACCTCCATGGTTTTGGCATCCTGAAGCCTATAACTGCGTTCAGTTCCCTCACTTGCCTAGGGGGAACCAAAAGCAAGACACTCATCAGGGACAAACCTCAAGACCAGCTGCACCAAGGCCTAGGAAGAACAGGAAGCCAGCCCAAAAGGCACCCACTCAGGCTCCTGTGAAGCCTAACCCCGACACTCATACACCATTTTCTTCTTAGGCTAAGAAGAAGAAAGTAGTGTATGTGGATGTTTCAGGGAGACAGATCTACCACTCTGAGGATTTCAGGGTAGTAAAGCAGGTCTGGATCCCGAAAGGTACAACTGACACAATAGGACCCAACACCCAATGGGTACCTAAAGCCTGATCTGTTTGCTGGCGGCTGTGGATCACAACAAGAGGAGAGGAGGCTCAATTAAAGTTGTTTGCTACCTAGGCAGTGGTTGCTCAAGGCACATGACTGGAATGAAGAGTCTTCTCCAAGAATTTCAAGCCAAGGATGGTCCACAGGTAACCTTTGGTGATAACTCAAAAGGTTTTAATAAAGGGTTAGGTGTCTTGAAAATAGGTACAGTCAGAGTGGAAAATATGTCCTTTGTGGAAGGACTAAAGCACAACCTGTTGTCAGTGAGTCCGTTCTGTGACAAAGGTTTCAGTGTTGAATTCTCATCGAATATATGTTCAGTCAAGGATAAATCAACACAAGTGCTTCTATCAGGTATTAGGAAAGGTAACGTTTATTTAGCTGATTGGAGCAACACTATTCCTAATACTTGTTTTGTTGCTAAAAGTTCTTCAGAGCTCAGTTGGTTATGGCATAAATGATTAAACCACCTGAACTTTAATATTCTTAACAAAAATTCTAGACTTTCACTTGTTGAAGGTTTACCTAATGAAGTTTTTAGCAATGACCATGTGTGCAAAGCATGTCAGGAAGGGAAGCAGGTCAGAGCGTCATTTAAAGAGAAAGCTTCCTTCTCCACTGACAGGGTTCTTCATCTTTTGCACATGGATTTGTTTGGCCCTGTAACACCTATGAGTATGAATGGTAGGAAGTATACCCTTGTGGTTATTGATGATTACTCTAGATATACTTGGGTTATTTTCTTGTTGAATAAGAAGGAGACACATGTGAAGCTTCCAGAGTTGCTCAGGAGACTCAGCAATGAGAAGAATCAGTCCATTACTAAGACCAGCTCTGACAAGGGCACTGAGTTTATAAATTCATATATTTCTGATTTTTGTAATGAACTTGGTATAGCTCATGAGACTTCTGCAGCTAGAACCCCACAACAGAACGGTGTCGCTGAGAGAAGGAACATGACACTGAAGGAAGCTGCCAGGACCATGCTAGCTGAGTCAGGATTACACAAGAAATTTTGGGCTGAGGCAATCAACACTGCATGCTACACTCAGAATAGATCCATGTTGAACAAACAACATGCATAGACGCCATATGAGACATGGAATAAGAGGAAGCCACGTATCTCTTATTTCCATATATTTGGTTGCAAGTGCTTCATCCTCAACAATGAGAAGACCCAATTGAAAGCCTTTGATAGCAAATCTGATGAAGAAATATTCTGAAGTCAGTTTAGCCTTCAGGGTTTACAATTATAGGACTCTTATTGTGGTGAATCTATTACTGAGTCTAGGGTAAGAGTGTTGGATCTTGATTCAGAGGAGGTCACAAGGAGAGTGACAAGGCTGAGCTTGAAGAATCAACCTGATCCAAAGGTCAAAACTGTGCCAATTCCAAGATGGGACGATGACGTTGATCAGGATGATGATACAAGAGCCACTCCTAAGCCCAGCGCATCAGGGATAGTTGAGCCTCTGACTGAGGAACGGGCTCAACCTGAGGTAAGCACCGCCTATGAAGATGCAGTCGCAGCTAAGACGGTTTCTGAGTAACCTCATCAAGGGGGAATCGATGTCCCTGCCATTGACCTTATAAATCTCTTCCGTTTAGACTCAGGATCATCCCCTTCTATCCAATATCCTAAATTCCATGAACCTGTAGACACTAACATTGCAGATACTTCAGGAAAAACTCCAGGCAAGAGAATATGGATAGAGAGTCATCCCATTGATCAGGCCATTGGTGAGAGCGCACTGTTCAGTTGCTTTCTCTCTGGGCAAGAGCCTCAGAACATTGAGGAAGCTCTCACTGACTCGAACTGGATCATAGCCATGCAAGAGGAGTTGAATCAGTTCACAAGGAATCAGGGTTGGGAACTGGTTGACAGACCTAGGCATCAAGGTGTTATTGGTACCAAGTGGGTCTTCAAGAACAAAAAGGATGAGAATGGTGTTGTAGTGAGGAACAAGGCAAGATTGGTTGCAAAGGGGTATTGTCAGTCTGAAGGAATAGACTTTGATGAGACATTTGCTCCAGTGGCTAGGTTGGAAGCTATCAGGTTGTCCCTCGCATATGCAACATATAAGAAGTTTAAGGTGTATTAAATGGACATCAAGAGTGCCTTCCTGAATGGTATACTCAATGAAGAGGTATATGTTGAACAACCTCCCGGGTTTGAGGTTGGAGATAGAGTATACCATTTGAAGAAAACACTCTATGGACTTAAGCAAGCTCCTAGAGCTTGGTATGATACCCTCTCCCAATTCCTGACTGACCATGGGTTCAGGAAGGGAACCATGGATAGGACGTTATTCAGGATCACTGAAGGTGATGACATTCTCTTGGTCCAGATTTATGTGGATGACATAATATTTGGATCACCAAATCATCAGCTCTATGAGAAATTCTCTAAGTTGATGACTGGTAAATTTGAGATGTCAATGATGGGAGAGATGAACTTCTTTTTAGGATTGCAAGTCAAGCAGACTGATCAAGGCATTTTATCAATCAGGCCAAGTATATAAGAGACTTGATTCAGAGGTTTGGAGTTCAGAATTGCAATCCGGCTAGGATCCCAATGAACACAAATTGGAATATGGATCCTGATACTGAAGGAGCTTCAGTGAACCAGACTGAGTACCAAGGGCTGATTGGATCTTTATTGTACCTAACTGCAAGTAGGCCTGACATTACATTTACAGTTGGTGTGTGCGCTAGGTATCAGTCTAACCCCAAGAGAAGTCATTTGGAGGCTACTAAGAGGATACTTAAATATTTCAAAAGGACAGTCAATATGGGACTATGGTATCCTTCAGATGATAACTTAGAGCTGACAGGTTATTCAGATGTAGATTATGGAGGTTATAGGATTGATAGGAAATCCACCTCAGGGACATGTCAATTTTTGGGGAGTAAGTTGATCTCGTGGTTTAGCAAAAAACAAATTCAGTGGCGACATCCACAACTGAGGCTGAGTATATGGCTGCAGGTAGTTGTTGTGCTCAGATTTATGGTTGATGCAACAATTGAGAGACTGCCAAGTGTTTGCAAATGAATTTCCAATCTATTGTGACAACAATAGTGCTATGGCAATCACTCAGAACCCAGTGCTTCACACAAGGTGCAAGCATGTGGATATTAGGCATCACTTCATAAGAGATCATGTAGAGAAGAAGAACATTAGGATGTAGAAAATTCACACTGACTAGCAGAGAGCTGACATCTTGACTAAGCCCTTGGCTGAAGCAAGATTTATGGAACTGTCAGTGGAGTTAGGTCTCTTAGATCCGGGAGAGCAGTCAGTGTAGGATCTAGGGGAAACTCAGGCCAGACTCGACTCAGCGAGGTATCAGGGTGCTACAATTTGATGCGTCTTACTGAGTCTTTCATCCTGAAAATCTTCATTAAATGCATTCTGTTTTCGTTAAAATACGCATTTTGATATTTAAACCCATGCGTGTCGGGGCATTTAATGCGTGCAGTTACTTTTTCATATATGTGTCCATTTTATATGGAATATGACTGACTTGGGTAAATGATTGTACTGAGATTAATCTTAGCCCTTCATTTCAAAATCTTTTCGAATTCAGGATTAATCTCAACCCCACGTCTGAGTAACTGACTTTGTCATATCAATTAGAAAAGTCATTTGAGAAATTTACGCAAATACAATCTCACACTGCACACTGTGTTTCTCTCGATTCAAACTACTTTGCAAATTTCTCAAACACCACAAATCTCAATGGCTTTTCTTGACACCACCTGGTCTACTGATGACATCTCTGATGTTGTCAAGAACAAGTTGGTGAATATGGAGCATATAATCACCATGGAAGGAGCGTGCTCGAATGTGAAGGAAATCCAAACCGTCTTCGATTGGATCGCCAAGGCCAAAATGGAGAAATATTTCATGAAGAAACCCATCTCTGTGCTTCCAAAGGCAGTTGTGGAGGCATACCTAAACCTCTTCACTCACAAGGGTGACTTGTTCATGAGGGTTACTGTTTTGGTGCCTACTGGAGAAAAGAACAAGGACGGTGAAGAGCTTTACAACGAGGAGACGCGTAATATTAACTGTGCAAGGCGGTGGAAGAAGTGTTTGGACTTCCATGCTCCGGTATCAACCCAAAATCGTATAAGGAGAACACGGAAGGAGAGCTCCTGAAGGAGTGGACGAAGTCAGGCTCTCCTGAGTTCAGGGCGAGACAGCACAAGGACACCCTCAAGTCCGAATACCGTACCATAATCAATTTGGTGTCGAAGATGATCATGGGCACATTTAGGACCCATGAGCAGCTGAGTCTGCCAAAGCTGAGGGTGATGGGAGCTTTGGTAAATGGTGTGGAGGCCAACTAGGAGCAATACTTCCTTGACCAGTTGAGTCAGGCTGCACTGGACAAGTTGAAGAAGGATGTGGATAAAAAGCACATATCTGTGGGTGCTATTTTTCTATTTGGGACCAGGCTGTCTTTGCTTATCTCTGAATCTTGTCAGGGATGTACGTTCGACTTGGAGGATGACCTTTCTCACAAGAATGTCATGTTCTCCACTAAGGCCGATACATATGCCATTTTGGACATGCCTGACCCTAATGCTCCGCTGAAGTGTCAGAGGAAGACGACTGGTGGCAAGAAGAAGGTTGTTGTTACTAATCTGCTGGAGAGGGTGGATGAGCTCTTTGAGAAAAGCACGGATGTTGAGGTGGAGGTTGCCGCAGATAGAGAGGCTGAGAGAGAGGCGAAGGAGAAGGCCCTAAAGGAGAAGAGGGCCAAATTGAAGGTTGTTCTGAAGTCCAAAGCCACGGCTAAGGGACTGAAGAAGGGGACTGGGAATGTCTCAAAGAGTGCCGCTTCAGAGGCTGAGGAGACTGATGCTGAAGTCAGGACGGGGAGTGTAGAGAAGGAGTCGAGGCCACTGAAGAGGCTGAGGAAGGGACCTAAGAGGTCCCCTGCCAAGGCGCTGAAGGAGTTCAGCCCAATCAGGGAGAAGTCAAGCTCTCCACGAGCCTCTGACTTAGATTAGGCCAGGGAGACCATTGATTCAGCTGAGGTTCTCCAACCTGATCTCCCCAACCCCACTGAACCCCAACCCCCAATCACCTCTGAACATCAACCCACCACAAACCCCACTGAACCTATCCACCCAAACACTGACCTACCTCCACCTCAATCAGAGCAAAATAATCCAAACACATCCAAGCCTGAACCCAACCTACCCAACCCTGAGGATTTCCCCATCACATCTAAAGATCCGTAGAACGTCGACCCTAAACTGGATCTAATCATTGAAGAATCTATTGGGGAGGATGACTCTGAAGATATCATTTTCCTTCTTTTTCTAGATTCCATCAAGGATACGACTGATAGATGGGTGGTAACTTTTGGTCCCACTAGATAGATTAATTGCGGAAGCCTTTATAACCAAAATGTCTTTAGAGAAAATCTTTTCTAAGAACACAAATAATAAACAACAGGTATTAAAGAAAGCAATAAATAACACCGTATTTATAGTGGTTCGGATCTGAATATCCTACGTCCACTCTCCCTTGATCAAAGGGGTCTCACTATCCAACCAACAAACTCACGACTTACTGGAATTTCCGAAGTACCAGCACCTTCTTACAATCTCTTTAGATCTAACTTCGATCTAAAGACAAACTTACTCCAACCTTGTCTAACAAGATGAACAGGTTGAGTATATAAACTCCTTACGAGTTGGATGAGTAATTAAGAACAAAGTGAGTGCAAATGCGTAGTGATCAAAAAGCTTAGTATGCTATGTGTGCGTGTAGAGTCTCTAGAGTTTTTTCTTGAACTGCACTCTTGTATATATAGAGGGGATTAGGGCTAGCCGTTGGAGGGCTAATCCAATCAGATCCTCTATATAAGGAAGCCTCAATCAATCAATTCCCTAATTGATTGATTGGGTTGGTGGGATCCTTGGATTGATTAACTTCAAATACTTTCCAATCCTGATCTTGTTGACTTGATTTGAACCACCAACGGACAATAGCTTCCTCTGCCTAACTCTGATTCTCAATAGAGAAGGCAAGACCAGACACCAGGCAACCTCGGTGTCTTCTGGTCCTTATCTGGTGAACAACCAGAATACTCAGTAGAATAAGGGGATCAAACTGAGCATCTTTTGTTCCACCAGACTCGTCTGGTCTGGGGAAGGTCCTCTGCCTCTGGTCTGATCTCATCTGGTGAAGTCTTCTGGTGGAGTCCTCTGGTGAAGTCCTCTGGTGGGGTCTTCTGGTGAAGTCCTCTGGTGGGGTCTTCTGGTGACTCTTCTGGTGAAGTCTTCTGGTCTGGCAGTTCCCCCTAGACTAAGTCCTAATCTAGATCATCATCTGGCTAACAGGTCCAGATGATCCTATTACATCTTCTGGTTTATTTTAACTCATCAAAACTAACAATTTGTATCCTAACAATTTCCCCCTTTTTGATAGAGTTAAAACACTACCAGAACTGATCAAGAATAATAAACTTAAGCAAGAAAACATTAAAGGATAAGACCTTAGAATAGATCTTATCAGGCAAATAATTAAGACAACAAGAGGTTGTCTTTTGAACAGAGAAGATATGAATTTCATTGATAGAAAGGACAAGGATGATTACAGATTACATTGAAGATCAGATCCTATTCTATGCATATCTTCTGTTGTCTTTGGGCACCAGAAACCAGTCAAGAAACCTGTCTTGAATGGCCTTCAACTCTGCAGAAGATGATGGGGTGAAGTTTGCCAACACCTTGGTCTTGTACAGTTTCTTCAGCTCAGCCCAATCAACCTGGTCTCCTGCCATTGGAGTGTTGAGAAAATGGAACTCAGGAGCAGTGACTTCCAGGTTGAATTCAATAGTTGAATCCATCAACTGCTTGTACAGATCTGCATCATATGCCTGCATCCAAGAATGGAAGGTCCTGTTGATGAGAGCATCATCCTCTGGTGGAGGTCTCTGGATGTAATGTTGAATGAACCAGAGAGTCTTGGCTTCTCTCCATTTTTCTATCAAAGGCACAGGAACAGTTGAGTCAAAGGACCCTTCTGTCCTGAGAGGGAGGATGTTCATGACTTCAACAGGCCCTTTTCTCTTCTGGCTGGATCCACTAGCACCAGGAGTGATGCCAGCTTCTCTGCTCTTCTTATTTTGCCTTCTAACATATCGGAGCCTCTGCTCTTCATCTATGTTTTTCCTTATCCTTGCTTGCCTCTCTTCAGGCGACTCTTCCTTGAATCTCTTCTCTGCTTCTTCAACCACAGATTCATGGAAGCTCTTCTTTACTTTCCTTATCTTCCTCTTAGCAGGTCCAGAGATGGAAATTGGATCCTGCTCTGCTTCGGACTCCTCTTCTGCAGCAAGCTGCTTAGCCATGGAAAGGGATTTGAGCTCTTCCTTCTTCTTCTTCTGCAACTCAGCCTGGGCCAATGTATTCTCCAGCAGGTCCAGACGAGCTCCATGGCTGAAGAGAGTTTTATTTGTGGTCTTCGCCAGATCAGTTCTGGCCTTCTCTTCCCCCTTTTTAACTTCATCAAGGAGGGGCTCCACTACCTGCCTTATAAGATCAGGCAAGGCAGTGTTGGAGGAAGAGTGAAGATCACGCAGCTGCTTGGCCTCCTCCAGGTAAGCTTTAGACTCTGCAACAAGTCTCTCTTGCTTCTCCAACATCTCCTGGAGGGAGTCTTTAAGCTTTGCAGTTTGAATCATCTGGCTGGCCATCTCCACTTTGAGCACAGAGACAGGTCTCAACTGCTCCAGCACGTGCTCCTGTAGCTGCTTCTGGCTGTGCATGACATCCAGCTTGACAAATAAGCCATTAGCCTTAAAAGAAGCTTTTACCTCTGCCAGAGAAGACTTTAACTGCTTCAGAAAGATTCTCCTCTCATGCTTGATCTGGTGCTCTATCATAGCAGGGGCCATATGTTGAATAGCTTTTGAAAAACGCCCAATCTGCATGATTTGCTCATTGAAGAAAGCTTTCATCTTCTGGAGCACAGCAGGAGACATCTCAAAGTCTTCCTCATCTGAATATAGCTCTGGAGGAAAGACAAAATGAGGACCAAACTTGTAAGTGGGGCCCTCTGGAGTGAGCATTACTCCTCTCTGGATGAGCAGGGTGCGAATCAAGACTTTAGCAGCACCAGGAGTCTCCAGCTCTGCTGGGTTCTGAATATTCATTCTCTGCTTTAGCTCAATCTCCCAAGCAGTGAAGTTGGGGGGACCCATTTCCTCAAGCAACATCAATAGGTCCTCCACATCTTCAAGTCTGGCCTTGCTCTAGACCTTGGCATCAGTAAGGTCTGCCAGAAGTGGTAAGTGCTCCAGAAGAACTGGGAAATGCTCTCTTAGCCAGAGCTGAGCACTTACACTCATACTCTGCCTAATGGGACCCATTTCTGCAGATGAGAAAGTGAAGGGTTTGGGCCCAGAGGCAGAGGAGGAAGGTGCTAAGTCAGCAGGCTCAAGTGAAGCTTCCTCATCTTCACTATCATCGCTGGTTAAACATGTAGGAGAAGGGGGAGGGCCAACGAATCCCAGAGCCATAGAAATGGTTGGGTCCTGGTCTGTATAGGTTTGGGGAGGGTTAGGATTTTGTGAAGTAGAGGGTGAAGGAATGGGTTGCTCTGCACCAGAAGATGATGGAATATCAGGTACAGAAGGTGTAGGAGGTATCTGGGAGGTGGAAGTGTTTGGAGGGGGGATTTCTGCACCAGAAGAGGTTGAGGGTACCTCTGGTACAGAAGGTGGGGGAGAGGGGTTTGTGTTTAGAGGTATATGGGAAGATGGGGGATAGGGTGTTTGAGGAATGGTTGAGGTAGAGAATGTAGGTGTCTGGGAGAGTCTGCTCTGGTGAGAATGAAGGAACACCAGGAGCAGATGAGATGGGATGTGTTTGAGTATCTGGTGGGGAGGTAGAGGGAGAGACAAGATCAATGGAAGTAGAGGAGGGTAAGAAAGGGTTTACCTCTGCTGGGTCAACACCAGCAGGCACAACGAGCTCTGGAGAATCCTCCATAATCTGGGAAGCATCATTAATAGCTCTCTCCAGGGCCTCACCAAGATCAGATCCAGAGTCAGGATCCTGTAGAATTGCCCTCTTGGCCCTGGGCTTCCTCTTAAGAGGTTCAACCTCCTCTTCCTCTTCTTCCTCTGATGGCTCATCCACCTGGAGGGTTTTCTTGGGAGCTCTTCTGCCAGTCCTTGGCTTTTTGGCAGATTTCTTCTTGGCCTCCACCGGCCTCTTCCGCTTGGCTGCCCCAGCCTTAACAGCTTCATCATCATCACCACCCTTCTTCTTAAGAATGTTAAGAAGGGGAATCTGGTCCTCCTCCGAGGAACCAGAAAAGGCAATGGTTGAGGAACCAGTTGCACCAGCAGCTTTCTTCTGGGCCTTCTGCCTTGGCTGCTGCTTCTGCCCCTTTGCAGGTGAGGGTACTGCCTGAAGAGGAGGGGCAGGGATGGCTACTTCTCCATCAGAATCAGGATGGCCATGAAGGGGACCATCCTTAGAGAATAGCACCTTAGACTTGTGAAAACCTTTGCACCAAGACTCCTTCCATCTCTTCTCTAGAAGCAAGGAGTCCAAAATCAAGGTAAGTTTCGGACCCAACGAAACATTAGCAGTGAAATAAAACTGCATCTCCCCTGGAATGGAAGGACAAGCTTCCTTGTTAACCTTCGCCTTATTCTTCCTCAAGACGCCCCAAAAGAATTCTGCCCAATTGCATTGGACGCCGTCATACAAAGCTCTCATCACACACATTCTTCCATTAAAGATCGCATCTGTGCTGTGATTCTCACACATCAACACCTTAACAACTATGTCAAAAAGTACCTTGTACTTTTGCCTCAGATGCTTATCTAGAAATCCCTTCGTGATATTCTGGCAAGAGGAACGAGCGAACAGTTTGAAGGAACCCACAATATCATCCTCCTTGTAGGTTAAAGGATCCACTCCTTCCGCCGAAATGTTTCCAAACAGGGCACAGAAATCATGCTTGGAAAACACCAAATCTTCCCTGTCAATCTTTGTAGAAATATGGTCTTCATTGATCTTCATGCGAACCAAAAACTGGGCCGCATAACCGTCAAGAGTACGAAAATCTCTGGGAATGGTGGAGATCAACTTCTCAACTCCGGATCTCCTCAATAGTTCCAAAATAGCAAGAGCAGACGAGTTCTTGGTGGTGTAGAAGTCAACCACCATCTCCGTTTTGAGTTTCTTCATCATCAATTCATGGTCAAAATTACACGGGGGAGCCATATCTGTGAGAGAGAGAGAGAGAAGGGAAGAGCTTTGCAGAGAGAGGTTAGGGTTTGAAAGTATGAAAACGTGAAAAGACAGATTGTAAGAAAATTAGATTTAAATAGGGTAATACGCGTGGCTCGAGTAATAAATGAAGTGTGAACGCGTGTAATACCAAAATTAAATTAGGGAACAAAATCAATATTTGAATTGATTGACATTTTGCACAGTGATTAAATCCGATGGCCACAAAGAAAGGCAAGATGCAGATTTAATCTGGTGAGTTGGCATAGTCATTGGGACGGGGCATAAAGGGGTTTTGTGGCAGTCAAGAGAAAAAGCGAAATGATTGCCTAGGCCCTATACCCTAGTCTTAAATACACTCCGAAGTTGAAAGGTTTTGAGTCTACTTACTAATTTGAAAAGTGTATCCCAATGATCAGAGGCCAGAGAAGTAAAACCATACCTGACACCTGATATTGTAACCAGATGATACCACAGCTAATCTGATGTTACATCTCCTCTGATGAGACTCATCTGGTCCTGGTCAGAGAAGATTCTGGACATTTGACTCAGCACCTCATCTGGGACAAGTGTCACCTGGTGCATACCTTATCTGGTACCTTCTCTGATATGTCCAATCTGCAGGTATGTTAGTTTTAAACGAAATAAAGAATATGCAATAAAGTAGAAATAAAGGATACTTCTCTGATGTTCCCCCTAAAACAAATCTGTCTCTGGATCCAACAATCCTAATTCAAAAGCTAACTCTCTGAATCTGGTCTCAGCCAAAGGCTTGGTTAAGATATCTGCTCTCTGCTTCTCTGTTGCAATCTTTTCCATCCTTATATCTCCCTTCTCAACATGATCTCTGATAAAATGATGCCTTATATCAACATGTTTACACCTGGTATGAAGAACTGGATTCTGGGTAATTGCAATGGCACTATTACTATCACAGAATATAGGAATATCCTTGGCTCTAATCTGGTAATCCCTAAGCTGTTGACTAATCCAAAGTAGTTGAGAACAACAGCTTCCTGCAGCCATGTACTCTGCTTCTGTTGTTGATGTAGCAACTGAAGTCTGCTTGTTAGAAAACCAGGATACCAATTTATTCCCTAAAAATTGGCATGTTCCACTTGTAGATTTCCTATCTATTCTGCATCCACCATAGTCTGAATCTGAATAACCACTCAATTCCAAATTGTCATCTGCAGGATACCATAAGCCTAAGTTCACTGTTCCCTTAAGATATTTCAAAATCTTCCTTGCTGCTTCCAAGTGACTTTTCTTGGGATTAGCTTGAAATCTGGCACAAACTCCAACAGCAAAGGTAATATCTGGTCTGCTTGCAGTCAGGTACAGAAGAGAACCAATAAGTGCTCTGTACTGAGTCTGGTCCACACACTCTCCAGACTCATCTGGATCCATGTTGAAATTTGTCATCATAGGGATCTTGGCTGCTTTGCTAGATCCTACTCCAAATTTCTCTAACATGTTTCTGGTGTACTTTGCCTGATTAATGAAGATTCCCTTCTCTGATTGCTTAACCTGCAAACCTAAAAAGTAATTCATCTCACCCATCATGAACATCTCAAACTGACTCTGCATGAGTTCACCAAACTTTTCACACATCTTCTTGTTAGGGGATCCAAATATAATGTCATCAACATATATTTGGACCAGAAGGATGTCATTTCCTTCTTCTTTCCTAAACAAGGTCCTATCAATCTTACCCTTAGTAAAACCATTGTCCAGAAGAAATTGAGACAGAGTGTCATACCATGCTCTGGGTGCCTGCTTCAGCCCATAAAGAGCTTTCTTAAGCTTGAACACCTTGTCACCTTGTTCAAAACCAGGAGGTTGTTCCACATACACTTCCTCAATGAGAATCCCATTAAGAAAGGCAGATTTCACATCCATCTGGTATACTTTGAACTTCATGTGAGCAGCATATGCTAAGAACAATCTGATGGCTTCTAGTCTGGCAACAGGAGCAAATGTCTCATCATAGTCTATTCCTTCAGACTGAGAATAGCCCTGAGCCACTAGCCTTGCCTTGTTCCTAGTAATGACATCATTCTCATCTTTCTTATTCTTGAAGACCCACTTAGTGCCTATCACCTTTTGATGTCTTGGTCTGTCTACCAGCTCCCAAACATCATGTCTGGTGAATTGATTCAACTCCTCCTGCATAGCAACAATCCAATTTGAATCTTTCAGTGCCTCCTTGATGTTCTTAGGCTCAAACAAGGACACATAGCAACTGAATAAGGCAGCTAAGTTAAGAGATCTCCTAGTCTGGACACCCTTAGTTGGATCTCCAAGGATTAGGTCATTGGGGTGATCAACCAGGCTCCTCCTTCCCGTGGTCTTGCCTGGTTGATCATCTTCTGCAGTACCTTGGTGATTATCACCACCTGCAGAAGAGCTTCCCCCTACAGGAGTTCCAACCTCTTCTGGTTCTGCTCCTTGTGAAGGCTGCTGCTTCAGAGAACCAGGAGATGGGTCATCATCTGAATCTGAATCTGAATCAAGAACAGGAGGATTGACTTTGATAACTCTGGATGTAGTCTGATTCTGGGTCTCATCAGAAGACTTAGAATCCACCTTGAACTCAAAAGTAAATTCATCAAAAACAACATGAGGTGTTTCCTCCACACAAAGTGAATTCTTATTAAAAACTCTAAAGGCTTTACTGGTGCTGGAATATCCTAAGAATATTCCATCAGCCACTTTAGCATCAAAGGTTCTTAATTTAGATTTCCCATTGTCATGGATGAAACACTTACATCCAAAAACATGAAAATATGAAACAGATGGGGTTTTACCTTTCCATACCTCATATGGAGTCTTATTATGTCTCTGGGCAATCAGGCATCTGTTCTGAGTGTAGCAAGCTGTATTGATGGCCTCTGCCCAAAATCTCTGTGGAGTGCTGTATTCTGCCAGAAGTGTTCTTGCAGCTTCTTTGAGGGTCCTATTCCTCCTTTCTACTACTCCATTTTGTTGGGGTGTTCTGGCAGCAGATGTTTCATGAAAAATCTCATGATCCTTGCAGTAATCTGCAATGTGTGAATTCAAAAACTCTGTTCCTTTGTCACTTCTGATTCTGACTATGCTCTGGTTCTGCTCATTCTGAATCTGCTTGAAGAACTCTGGAAGCTTAGTCATAGTTTCATTTTTCTTAAACAAGAACACTACCCAAGTGTATCTTGAAAAGTCATCTACTATCACTAAGGTGTACTTCCTTCCACTGAAACTAAGAGGAGAAACAGGTCCAAACAGGTCCATGTGAAGTAGTTGAAGCACTCTGGTTGTGGTTGTGCTCTGGACATCCTTAAAGGAAGTCTTGGGTTGTTTACCCTTCTGGCATGAACCACAAACCTGATCCTTCTTAAACACTTCATTAGGAAGACCTCGAATTAGACCTTTTCTGGCAATCTTATTCAGTGTTTTGAAGTTAAGATGACACAATCTCTTGTGCCAAATCCAGCTATTCTCTGCAGATCCTTTTGCAACTAGGCAAGCATTTCTTGGGCAACTGTTAAAATCAGCAAGATAAATGTTACCCTTCCTCAAGCCTATTAGCAAAATATCATTATAATCAGAAGAGAAAACAGTGCATGAATCACTAGAAAACTTCACTGAGTATCCCTTGTCACAGAATTGGGATACTGAAAGCAGATTATGCTTGAGTCCTTCTACGTAGTAGACTTCATCTACAGATACTACATTGAAGGTCAACTTTCCAACTCCTCTGGTGACTCCATAGTTGTTGTCACCAAACATCACTCTTGGTCCATTCAATGGCTTGAAATCTTGGAGATTATCTTTCTGGAAGGTCATGTGCTTAGAACATCCACTATCAATGTACCAGACATGGTTGCTTGAAAGTCCTTTCTCCAATGGACTCTTATCTACCTGCAGAGAAATCAATTAGGTCCCCTACTAGTGCTGGGTCCTGATTGGTTAGTTGCAGGTTTTGTAGGAATCCATAGATAAAGATCATCCCTTGATGGATGAGGAGATCTTATCTTCCTTCCAAATCTATCTACCAGCACATGTCCTCTGACAATGACATATTGAGCTGCTGGTCTGATAAGGACACCTTTCCAATAAACAGGTCTGGTGTACCTTTTCTCAAATCTGGCCTTTGGAATGGCCTGCCTCAAAGACATGGTCTTAAAGGTCTGGTTGTAAGGGTACATCCTAGAAGAACCATCTCTGGTGTCATAACTACCCAGATCAGTTGGTTTTCTATAGATGGGTCTGGAAGACCTCCTCTAGTTCTGATAATTAGACTTGCTCTGGTGATTATAGTTCCTTTGAGTATACCTATTCTGGAATTGATTCCTCTGAGAAAATTGTCTCTGGGGTACCTGGTTCTATTTAACATTATTCCTTCTCTGGTAGTTGTTACTCTGATTGGTATTCCCCTTCCTTGAGTGTTTCCTTTGAGGTCCCCTAATCTGTTTAGGTTCCTTTTGAGGATTTCTCTGGGGTCCTCCAATTTGAGTAATTCCTACTCCTTGGGACTCATTGTTCACAGAACCATCAATCTTTAATGGTTCCCCTTTTTGACACTTATTCTCTAGCATCTTCTCTTCCAGAACAGTCAACTCTTCTGGACCATATGTAATGTGATTAACAGAGTGATTCCTTTTCCAGTCAGGATTGTGAACCACCTTGTAACCATTACCAGTTAAGTCTTTATCATCCCAGATTTCTACCAATTTACCAGCTCTTACAGACTTGTCTTTATTATAGAAGTATTTATGAGTTTTAGAGGAAATTCCAGAATACCCTAAACCACTCTTATCACAAATGCGCTGAGAAGACTCTGATATGATATATACAACAGATGGTATCTTAGGAGCTTCTCTGGGCATAGGTATCTCCTCTATGTTGTGAGCAACTTGTTTTCCCTTGATAAGAGTCTGGTATTTGGCTCTGAGTTCATTGATCTCATCTTCTTGAGAGGTCCTTTCTTTCATGAGTTGATCTACCAGAGTATCTCTTTCTGTGATCTTATCCTGAAGTTCAGAGACTTCTTTGGAATGATCTTTCATGAGTTCTCTGGTGGATTTGTGCTCATGAGAGAGTGATTGAACTTCAGCTCTGAGCCTACCATTCTCTTTCTCAAGTTTTTGACAAAGTTGGACACAATTTTGGAGATCTGATAGCATTTGTTGCATATCAGACTCTCTGGAGTTACCAGATGAATTAGAGGATTCAGTACATTTGGAATTTGATAAAACTAGAGTAGTTTCATTTACCTCAGTGATGTCTGCCATGAGACACACATCATCATCTGATCCAAAGTCAGAAGAAGAAGAACTGGAACTAGTATCCTCCTCCTCTGCTTCTGCCAGCAATGCTCTCTTATCTGCATATCTCCTGTCTCTCTTGATTCTTTTCTCTTCTCTTTCCCTAGGAGTAAGCTAAGGACAATCATAACTGTAGTGACCAGTCTTGTTGCATGTGTAGCAGGCATTGTCTCCTCTGGGACTAGGACTTGGCTCTCTCCTCCTCTGGTTGTAGTCTGATCTGGCTGGACTACTTTCTCTCCTCTGGTAGTCAGGTCTGCCAGAGCTACCATCCCTCCTCTGATAATCTGATCTCCCAGAGTTGCCAGGGTTATCATCTCTCCTCCTCTCTGGAGTTCTGAATCTGGTCTCCCTTGAGTCTCCAGATGTCTTCTCCTTCTCTGCAGGCTTGAAAGAACTCTTCTTGTCTCCGGTAGACTCCTTCCAATGCCTTTTGTACCTGCCATACTTTGAACTCATTTTATCTAATTTACGAGTTAGAAGTGCTACCTGCTCCTTAAGAACTCTTCCTGGCTCTGGTAGACTCCTTTGGCTTGACATCAGGCTTGAGAGTTGAAGAGAATGCAACTTTTTTCTGGCCAGAAGAGGAAACCTCTTCTGTTTGATCCTCCTCTTGAAGATCATATTCGTAAGCTTTGAGATCAGACAACAGAAGATGATGATCCAGAGTATTGAGATCCTTGTTGTCCTTGATCACAGTAACTTTGATTCTCCACCTGCTAGTTAGTGAACGCAAAATTTTACTATTAATTTCCTTTTCAGAGTAGGTCTTACCTAAGGCACTAGCCTTGTTTAGGAGGTTTGTGAGGCGCATGTCCAGCTGGTCTATGGTCTCGTCTGGTTTCATTTTGAACGTATCAAACGAGTGTTGAACAGCCTGGAGCTTGTTATCTTTAATCTTCTATGTTCCCTCGCAGAGAATTGCAAGTTTGTCCCACATCTCCTTCGCAGTGACACAGGTTCTGACCTTCTCTATTACCTCCTTGGTGAGAGTGTTAATAATCTCGGTTCTTGCCACCTGGTCCAGGTTATATAGCTTTCTCTCATCGTTGTTAAGTTCTTCTTTCTTTTTGAGGATTCGTTGTCTGGGAACTCTATCCTCTGCAGCATCGCTAGTTTCTTCTCTGGACTCTGACCTGCCACTATCAATAGGAGTCCAGTAAAATTTAATGGGGCCACTCTCTACCACATCTAACATGCGGTGGTGGATAGCTCCCAGATGATTACTCATCATGAAGCTCCAGTGGCTATAGTCCTCAAATGAGAACTCTGGCAATTTGCGACTCTTATAAGAAGATTTTGCAGACATTTTAAATAAAATTTGGGAAATAATAAGAACTTTAACAAAAGCAACTTTAAGAGCAATGGATCTGCCCGGTGACCACCAAAAGCTTTACAAAGCAGTGGTCGTTGGACACACTGCTCTGATACCACTTTTTGGTCCCACTAGATAGATTAATTGCGGAAGCCTTTATAACCAAAATGTCTTTAGAGAAAATCTTTTCTAAGAGCACAAATAATAAACAACAGGTATTAAAGAAAGCAATAAATAACACCGTATTTATAGTGGTTCGGATCTGAATATCCTACATCCACTCTCCCTTGATCAAAGGGGTCTCACTATCCAACCAACAAACTCACGACTTACTGGAATTTCTGAAGTACCAGCACCTTCTTACAATCTCTTTAGATCTAACTTCGATCTAAAGACAAACTTACTCCAACCTTGTCTAACAAGATGAACAGGTTGAGTATATAAACTCCTTACGAGTTGGATGAGTAATTAAGAACAAAGTGAGTGCAAATGCGTAGTGATCAAAAAGCTTAGTATGCTATGTGCGCGTGTAGAGTCTCTAGAGCTTTTTCTTGAACTGCACTCTTGTATATATAGAGGGGATTAGGGCTAGCCGTTGGAGGGCTAATCCAATCAGATCCTCTATATAAGGAAGCCTCAATCAATCAATTCCCTAATTGATTGATTGGGTTGGTGGGATCCTTGGATTGATTAACTTCAAATACTTTCCGATCCTGATCTTGTTGACTTGATTTGAACCACCAACGGTCAATAACTTCCTCTGCCTAACTCTGATTCTCAATAGAGAAGGGAGACCAGACACCAGGCAACCTCGGTGTCTTCTAGTCCTTATCTGGTGAACAACCAGAATACTCAGTAGAATAAGGGGATCAAACTGAGCATCTTTTGTTCCACCAGACTCGTCTGGTCCGGACTCGTCTGGTCTGGGGAAGGTCCTCTGCCTCTGGTCTGATCTCATCTGGTGAAGTCTTCTGGTGGAGTCCTCTGGTGAAGTCCTCTGGTGGGGTTTTCTGGTGAAGTCCTCTGGTGGGGTCTTCTGGTGACTCTTCTGGTGAAGTCTTCTGGTCTGGCAGTTCCCCCTAGACTAAGTCCTAATCTAGATCATCATCTGGCTAACAGGCCCAGATGATCCTATTACATCTTCTGGTTTGTTTTAACTCATCAAAACTAACAATTTTTATCCTAACAGTAACAAGTTTCCCTTCACTAAAAAACTACCCATGGCTGTGAGGGTGGGTGGTTGACCTGAAAGTCTGGCTGGAGTACAAGCAGGCTAACATGGTGTAGCAGCGGATGCTGGTAGAGCTGAAGGGATGGGATTTCTAGTGCTCGGAGGAATCAAGGCTGACTAAGTACTTCGGGATAACAAGCTAATTTGCGTTGCTGGAGATGGACGCAATCAGGGAGCTTGTTGCCAAGATAATCGCCATGCATGGAGAAAAATCCAAGTTCTTTGATACTTCTGAGAAGGATACCAAAGACGATGATGATGGTGATGGCCATGAAGACAGTCAGGATGGAGGAAGGATTGGAGACTTGGTGGAGGAAACTGCCAAGGAACTTGATGAGATGAGCTCTGAGCCTCAGGCTCAGAGGGAAGGTGAGAAAGAGACTGGTGCCAAGGGTGGACTAGTCGCTGAGGATGTTGTGAACATCTCAGCTTCCAATGATACAATAGTCGATGACGGGACTCCCTGCCCTGAGATAAAGGATGATGTTATAGAGGCGTCAAAGGTGACTCTTAGTTCTGAGGGACTTGTTCCCGAAGTTCGAGTAAGCTTAGCTGAGCCTGAGCAGACGGCTATGACTTCTCCAAAACAGCCTTCAGTGTACCCTGAAGAGGGGACTGAAGACGCAGGGGCTGACCAGAGAGACCAGCCATAATCTGACGGAGCTCAGGATGATGACACTGATGTTATCATCACTGGAACTGGGCGAGCCAACTTCACTAGCTTAGTCCAAGTTAAGCAAGAGAAGACAACTAAGAATCTCACTGATCTGCAGCATAAAGTGGCAATGATAAATGATCATGCCGATGCCAAGAACAAGGGGATTCAGAAACAGTTGAGGTGGGTGAAGTCAGCGCTCAAAATGGTGGCCAACTCTGAGGTGAAGAGTTTGAAGAAGATGATGTTTTCTACCATCTCATCTGTCAAGGTTGAAAGGAAAGCGATGAAGAAGCTGATGGATACTTCACTAACTATTCTTCGAGATGAGCATGATGCGAGAAGGGTGAAGACAGTAGAGCACTTGGCAAATCAGGTTGCAACACTCCTCACTGAGGCACTCAACTCAGCAGCGTCCAAGATGGCTTTGGAGTCAGAACGGATCGTTCAGGAGTCTGAGAAGATTTCAACGAAGACTGCTCAGGTCCTAGAATAGTCAGGGAAGATGGAAGCCAGGCTAGCACACAATGAGCAGAGCCTTCACACCAACATGGAGATATTTGAGAAGAAGCTCAAGGATAGCCTTGCCAGTGTGTCCTACGCGGGGTCGGAAATTGCAACGGGAGTAGAGATGCTGAAGGAAGGAGCTAAGGAAGTCCAGTCCTTAACTGCCTTTTTTATCAATTCCGGAGAAGAAGCTATAAGAGAAGCACTCCCACATCCGCCTGCCAAGGATGATGCCAAAAAGGGGGAAAGAGGGAAGAAAAGATCTCTCCCTGAGGCATCGGAGGCTGAGAAGAATGAAGCGGTGTTAAGTACACCAAGAAAGTCCTCCAGAATTGAGGCTGCGGCAAAGGCTAAGGACCCTTCACTTACTGTTCCTTCCTTGCCACCTATCCAAGAAAGTTCAGAGTGCTCACTAGTTAACACCAGAAATAATCCAATCACTTACGACGCTGACAAGGTCACGGAGTTGTGTGAGGAAGCTTGGAGAGCTGCCCTTGAGAAGAGTGGGGCCCAACGCAGAGCTGAAATTGCTCAGAAGGAGAAGGTGCACATCTTGGAGAAGAAGGTGGAAAAGCTGACTGATATCACTGAGTTGCAACAGAAGGAGCTTGATGATGCAGTGATCAGTCTGCTAAGGAGAAAGAAGGCGAAGCCTGAGCCAAGGAAGTACAGAAAGAGGCCAACGGAAAGGAAGACAAGCCTATTATCACTGCAGAAGCTTGAGGAGCCTACTCATAAGGTTGTGCCTATTGAAAAGTTCATTTCAGATAAGCTGAAGGATGATGGTCCCATTTTCGAAGGGCAAAATGGAAATTTAGGAGCAAATTTTTTTTAAACATTTTCCTCAAGGAGTTCAGCAAAAGTAAATAATACTCAAGTCACTGCATTGCTAAGAGTCCGAGCACTCAAGTTAGTTCAACTGACTTGCGAGCTCAGGCTCTTAACAAGGCAGTGACTCGAGAGGTCACACTGATACTGAACTCTCGAGTGCGTTGCCTGTACTGGTCAGTGAGAAGGATTCTCCCTGACCTAAATACTTAACCAAAGTTTTCTTTAACTATGCTCTCAGCGAGCAGATTTTCACAATACTTTAGTAAATACTGAAAACAATAAAACGCTCAGTTTAACGTGGTTCAGAGACTTAAGCTCTTACATCCACAGCCTGATTTAACAGGAAATCCACTAACTGGAATTCTTATTTTTAACGTGCCAAGGTGCACCCAGATCCGCAACTCCAGATCTTGCTTTCTTCCTCACTAACTCACAAAACAACTTACTACCAACAAACTTAACAAAAGGGTTTTGGTCTCAGTTGGGTTTTCTCCAACTAGGTGAGGTTTTCCCTTACAATGTGTTAGCCTAAAGCTAAGATTGGAAAAACCTCTCTAAGCTAAGAGTTACAAGCTGAACACTCATTTTTGTATATGGACCCTAATGGTCAGTGTACAAGATGTGAATCGTGCTTCCTTATAACTCCCATACAGAACACTAAACACTCACACCTTCACAGCTCGTAGGTGTTGATTTTTCTTACTTCAGACACACTTCAAACCGTAGCTATGAGCTTTTATTTATAATGTGGATTCAAATGTAACAAAATGGTTTCAACCACTTTTCTTGGAATGCGGACTTGTCAGTGTCAGATATGTTGTCTTGACTTGATTGGTCCATGTGGACTGAATCCAATGGATCTTTGACTCAGTGTGCTTGATCAGGACGCACTGACTTCAGATAGCATTATCCTCCACTGACTGACGATCTTCAGTAGACATGATTGTCTTCAGTGTAGTTGTCCTTCAGTAGACTCTTGAAGATCTCTCCAAGAAGTTTGTCATAAGGTTGAATGACAAACTTCCCTGACCACAGTAGCCTGACTCCTTCAAGGCCTACTTGGTGCAGCACTGATCCTCTTGATCATGCTCTTCACTGAGTAGTCCACTGATTTAGCTTAGATCAGCCAGGTTTATACTCAGTGGGACATACTTCAGGCTTCTCTTCAGGTTCAGGTCTCTGACTTGGCTTCAGTCTGTTCTTCTTGATGTCATCTTGATTTCCTCAGGCTGTGTTGTTGAGTTCCCCTTTGCTGAGTTCCCCCTCAACTGAGATCTTCTCAACTGACAACCTATTCTACTGAGAGCTAACCGAGCCTGACCTGAAACAAAAGATACTACCCTGACTGCTTTCAAACCTATTACATGTTGTTTTGGAAAATTATCAGAACTAAAATATATCCCAACAATTTCCCCCTTTTTGATGATTCCAAAACTTCTAACCAAATGATTTTCTATTACAAGTTGAATGTCAGAACACAGGTAATGGTTTGAAATAAGCAGGAATTCCCATAGTTTAAAACATTTAAGATCTGTTCGGTTGACCATTTTTCTTAACAAAACTGGATCAGTGGTCATGTGAACAACCCGCTCTGATACCAATTGATGGTCCCGTTTTCGAAGGGCAAAATGGGAATTCAGGAGATTTTTTTTTTTAAAAACCTTTTCCTCAGGGAGTTCAGCAAAAGTGAATAATACTCAAGTCACTGCATTGCTAAGAGTCAGAGCACTCAAGTCAGTGCAACTGACTTGCGAGCTCAGGCTCTTAACAAGGCAGTGACTCGAGAGGTCACACTGATACTGAACTCTCAAGTGCATTGCCTGTACTAGTCAGTGAGAAGGATTCTCCCTGACCTAAATACTTAACCAAAGTTTTCTTTAACAATGCTCTCAGTGAGCAGATTTTCACAATACTTTAGTAAATACTGAAAATAGTAAAACGCTCAGTTTAACATGGTTCAGAGACTCATGTTCTTACATCCACGGCCTGGTTTAACAGGAAATCAACTAAGTGGGATTCTTATTTTTAATGTGCCAAGGTGCACCTGGATCTGCAACTCCAGATCTTGTTTTCTTCCTCACTAACTCACAAAACAACTTACTACCAACAAACCTAACAAAAGGGTTTTGGTTTCAGTTGGGTTTTCTCCAACTAGGTGAGGTTTTCCCTTACAATGTGTTAGCCTAAAGCTAAGATTGGGAAAACCTCTCTAAGCTAAGAGTTACAAGCTGAACACTCATTTGTGTATATGGACCCTAATGGTCAGTGTACAAGATGTGAATCGTGCCTCCTTATAACTCCCATACAACGCACTAAACACTCACACCTTCACAGCTCGTAGGTGTTGATTTTTCTTACTTCACACACACTTCAAACTGCATATATGAGCTTGTATTTATAATGTGGATTCGAATGTAACCGTTGGAGCGAATTACATTTGAATCCAGCATTTAATGGTTTCAACCATTTTTCTTGAAATGCGGCCTTGTTAGTGTCAGATATGCTATCTTGACTTGATTGGTCCACGTGGACTGAATCCAATGGATCTTTGACTCAGTGTGCTTGATCTGGGCACACTGACTTCAGATAGTATTATCCTCCACTGACTGATGATCTTCAGTAGACATGACTGTCTTCAGTGTAGTTGTCCTTCAGTAGACTCTTGAAGATCTCTCCAAGAAGTTTGTCATAAGGCTGAATGACAAACTTCCCTGACCACAGTAGCTTGACTCCTTCAGGGCCTACTTGGTGCAACACTGATCCTCTTGATCATGCTCTTCACTGAGTAGTCCACTAATTTAGCTTAGATCAACCAGGTTTATACTCAGTGGGACATCCTTCTGGCTTCTCTTCAGGTTCAGGACTCTGACTTGGCTTCAGTCTGTTATTCTTGATGTCATCTTGATTTCCTCAGGCTGTGTTGCTGAGTTCCCCTTTGCTGAGTTCCCTCTCAACTGAGTTCTTCTCAACTGACAGCCTATTCTACTGAGAGCTAACCTAGCCTGACCTGAAACAAAAGATACTATCCTGACTGCTTTCAAACCTATTACATGCTATTTTGAAAAATCATCAAAACTAAAATATATCCCAACAAAGGAGTTTTGGCTGGATGCGATGGACTAGTTCATCAGGCTGTGGTATATTGTGAAGAAATGGTGCGACACTGAAGATATTGATGCCAACTTCATAGACTTCATGTCCGACAACCACCCTGAACTCTTGAAAGGTATCTTGGAGGAGGCTGACACTGCCAGAGTTCAAATTAAGGCCCCTGAGTTCCTTACTCGTCCACCACCACTCCAGGCAAACGAAAAAGAATATGACTCAAAGGCAATCATGGCTGAAGTCTTCAAGATTACTAAGGCTGAGGGGTATTTGAACCAGCTAGATAGATTAGATGAGCTGAAGGATAGAGTCTACAATGGCTATAGACTTCGACCTGAGATGAGAAAGATCTAGTTGTACCCTGAATTGTTGTAAAAGATTAAGATCATTGTACTCACTAAAATATATTATCAATGAAATCTATTACATTGCCCACAGATAAAAACTCATTGTCATTTTGGCTGTTATTTAATTTTTGTACTTTATCAAGATATGCTCTAACACTGACTTATCTTATAGAATAGGACTTCTCTTCCTCTAACTGTTTTGAGGATCTTTTTGGTGTTTTGGCATCATCAAAAAGGGGGAAATTTTTGGGAGAATGTCAGTTTTGAGTTGATCCCAAAGCCCCTGAAAAGGTGACTTGCCTAAATATTTGTAATAGTCAGACTAGTCTTGGTTAGGTTTGTAAGTTAGTATATTTTACATTTCACAGGAACTCAATGAGAGGAGTACTCATTAATGACAATCAAGACTGAAGCCTGAAGACTCAAGAGCACCATCATGAGCTTATGGAAATTCATCTAAGCTGGCTGAATAAATGCTAGGATGAAGAGCATGATCCTGAGATCATTGCTAACCCAGTCCTGTAGGGAATAGGATCGCACTGAATATTTGGGAGAAGACTGTTGGGACATGGTCAGTTTTGATTAAGATCCCAAAGCCCCTGAAAAGATGTTTGCCTTAATATGTCTTTGTCAGGCTAGTCTTGGTTAGGACTAGTACTTAGTCATTTTACACTTCACAGGTACTCAGTGAGAGGAGAACTCACTGGAGACAATCAAGACTCAGAGCCTGAAGACGAAGAGCACCATCCTGAACTTATGGCAGTCCTCTAAGCTGGCTGAGTAAGTGTCAGTGATGAAGAGTATGACCCTGAGGTCATTACTAACTCAGTCCTGAAGGGAACAGAATGTCTCTGAGTTCATGGGAAGACTTGGAGTAGAGCCAAGCAATGCAAAAGGAATTTCAGCATCAGGACAAGACTGGTGGGCTCAAGACAAAATGAACTTAATAAGACAAGCCTGAAGCTCAGGAATAAGTTCTGACATTCTCACCAACCTGATGACGTGGCCCAATCCGAGAAGGACACGCATGTACGGAACCTAACATGAAGACTGAATTCAGACTGCATATTCAACGGGCAAGCATTTAATGTGCATTTAATGCAAATACCAAATCCATGCAAGGACGGCTGCTGCATGAAGATATGTCCGTTCGAAGCCACTCTACATAGGTGACTAGAAGGCTATCTCTCCAACGGATAGTTATTCAAATCATCTATAAATACAGAAGACCTTGAACCCATTCAAGGTTACGGGAAATTTCCAAGCTAGAAATTACTCAAAACTCTCAAGCATTTAAAACACTCAACCCTTAAGAGAAGCACTCGAAGACATTCAAATTTCCCAAGTGTTTCTTAGCAACTGAGAGTTATTCTGTATTCCAAGAGCTAAATAGCATTATCTTAAGCTTAGAGAGATTATCCAATCCTTAGCATAGCTTTGCCTTGTAAGGATAATCTCAACTTAGTTGGAATCCAAACTGAAACCAAAACCCTAAGATAGGCTTGTTAGGAGTAAGTCAGTAAGTGTGTTAGTAAGTGGAGTTGTATAGATCAGTGAGGATAGCTGGTCTTGGTGCACCTTGGCACGTTAAAAACAAGAATCCCTTGAGTGGATTTCCTGTTAAGTCAGGCCGTGGACGTAGGAGCTTGAGACTCTGAACCACGTTAAACTCCTTGTGTTTTTACTGCTTTGATACTGTGCATACTTGTCATATTACTTGTTCATTCATTGCATTCAAGTTTATCAGGCCTGAATCAATCAGGCTGATCTTCAAAAGAGCACTTCCCTACTAAACACTTTTCAGAATTGAGTAAAACAAGTTTTTCAGAAAGCAAACTAAACAAGACTTTAAACTTTCAGGGCTCAAACATTTCCGCACTGAACTTGAACTGATAGTAGCCAACTGACCCGCACCAAGTGTAGTCAGTAGGTGTATTATCAGCTCCTAGTTCTTTACCACTCTGAGTAAAGGGGACTCAGTCAGTTTTTAAGGTTGAAAAATTGACATACGTGTATTCCCCCCTCCCACATACACGTATTCCTCAGTCTTGTACCGGGACCAATAAGTGGTATCAGAGCAGTGGTTCGAAAGACCACTGACTTTGAATATTAATAGTTTCAGAGGAGAAACTGTTGGTGGTCACTGAACAGATCTGAGTTTGCTTTTCATAAAACTTGCATCATCATGACTTCGAGGAGACTTGAAGCTTCGTTACCTGAATTCTCTGTGTCTAACTTTGTCTATTGGAAGTTCAGATTAGAAGCACATCTAGATGCCATCCATGACCAGATGCCGCGTGTACTCAGGGAGGGACCGATCAAGATCACTATCCCTAACGTCAGAGGACTGGGATATGAGGATCTTGCGATTGGCGTGCAGGTTCCTAAAGAAAGGAAAGACATGACCAACGATGAAATTAAGATGGTGGGACTTGACAACGTCGCCAGAAACATCATCTTGCATACGGTGCCCTTCGAGGAGTCAGCTAGGCTGATGAACTTAAAGATGGCAAAAGAGGTTTGGGATGAGCTGACAAGGATGTGTGAGGGATCTGAAAAGATCAAGAAGAACAAGAGAAACATTGCCATTCAGAAATTCGAGGCGTTCGAGATGCTGCCTGACGAGAGCATAGATCAAATGGAGTCTAGATTCATCAAGTTGATGAATGAGTTGGTGATGCTGGACAAGGATGTCCCAAGGAGAGATGTTGCTTCAAAGATCTTGAATGCCCTTCCTGAGAGATGGGACAACAGTGTAATTATGCTTCAGAACACTCAGGATATGAGTAACATAACTTCTGCTTTACTTTTTTCAGAGCTCAAAGCACTTGAATTCGATCTTAACAAAAGAAAGAAGAAAGTTCAGTCAGAAGAGGAAGTGAAGGAGAAAACTCCTGAGAAAAGTGTGGCGTTCAAGGCCAGGTCTGAACCTGTTGAGCCCTCATCAAATTCTTCATCAAAGTCACTGATGGAGATGAGCAGGAAAGAACTCGCTGAGGAGTACAGCCTGATGGCCAGACGATTTGACAAGCTTAATTCCAGGTTTGGTCGTTATAAAAAGTTTTATCAGGACTCACGTGACAGGAAACCTGAAGGAACCCACCAAAGCTCAAGGAGATATGAGGAGCGAAGGAATACAGACCAGAGGAGAGAATGTGGTGATGAAAGGAGATATTCTGAACCAAAACCTGAAAGAAGAGACGAACAGAGACGTACTCGCGATGATAGATATCCAACCAAGACTGAAAGCTCACCAAGAACCAGGGAACCTGACTCAAGGAGGAACCCTGAACCGAGAAAAGAAAGAGTGAGTGAGCAGGTAGCATGTTACAACTGTAACAAGATTGGTCACTATCAGTACGACTGCCCGGAGCTGAGTGCGAGGGAGAGAGAGGAAAGAAGAGCCACTAGGGATCTAAGATCTGCTGATCGGAGAGCGATGGTCGCTGAAGATGCAATAGATTCTGATGATCCTGCTGAAAGGTCACCTGAACTCTTCTCAGATGACGAGTACGATGATGTCTGTCTGATGGCTAGGGATGAGCCTGAGGTAACATCAAATTCTGTTTGTGCTTCTTACACTGGTCAAAATCCTGAGCTTAGCTCAGAGTCAGTTAGAGAAATGAACCTTCAGATCTGCCTTTATCAATTGATGGTTGATTTCTCCAGACTGCAGGAAACTAATGTCTTCTTGGTAGAGGAGAACAAGAAATTGAGTACTGAGGTTCAAAACCTGAACGAACAACTCATTCAGTCTGATCTTAAAGAATCAACTCAAATTGTGAGACTAACTCAGGTGATTGATTTAATCAATGCTGAGCGTCTTCCAAGAGAGAAGATTCTGAAGGAACTGGCTGAGGAAGAGCTGGTCAGGAAGGAAGAACTAAAAGTACTTAAGAGTAAGTTTGATGACCTCTTTACCAGACATGAAATCCTGAAAAAGAGTGAGGACTCTCTCAAGAAAAAGGTTGCAGCAATGAATAAATCCTCAGTGGCTATAGAGGAAATAAATAGCAGCCAGATACTTGGGAATGAGAAAAGGGGGCTTGGATATGCTCCTAAGAAATCCTCAAAAGGTCAGTCTCATGTTGCTTCAGGGAGCAACACTGAGAAGGTATTTGTTCAGACAGGCCAGAGTGCACCTAAGGTTGTGCTCCAGGCCCGTCAAACTGATAAGGGCAAGGAAACTGTTGACACAGTCAGGGTTGCTCCTAAGACAGCTAAGCCAAAACCCAAGGGAAAGGTAAAGCAATCTAAGGAAGCCCCTGAGAGCTCAGGCCATGGAAAACCTCAGCGAAAGGAGAGGAAGACTCAAGCCAAGAGCCCTCAGACTGGTCAACAAGGGTACCATCATGCTTGGCAATACCATCAGGGAAGGCCAAATATGATGACACCCCCGTGGTTTTGGCATCCTGAGGCCTTTAACTGCTTTCAATTCCCTCACTTGCCTAGGGGGAATAGAAATCAGGGCTCTTATCAAGAACAAGGCCCAAGACCTGTTGCACCCAGACCTAGGAAGAACAGGAAGCCAGCCCAAAAGGCACCCACTCAGGCTCCTGTGAAGCCTAAGTCTAACACTCATACACCATCTTCCTCTAAGGCAAAAAAGAAGAAAGTTGTGTATGTCGATGTTTCAGGGAGACAAATTTACCAATCTGAGGCAATCAGGGTTGTGAAGCAAGTCTGGATCCCGAAGGGTACAACTGACACGATAGGACCCAACACCCAATGGGTACCTAAAGCCTGATTTGCTTGCAGGCGGCTGTGGATCACAACAAAAGGAGAGGAGACTCAATCAAAGCTGTTTGGTACCTAGACAGTGGTTGCTCAAGGAACATGACTGAAATGAAGAGTCTTCTCCAAGAATATCAAGTTAAAGATGGTCCACATGTAACCTTTGGTGATAACTCAAAAGGTGTTACTAAAGGTTTTGGTGTTCTAATTATAGGTACAGTCAGAGTGGAAAATGTGTCCTTTGTGGAAGGACTGAAGCACAACCTATTGTCAGTAAGTCAATTCTGTGACAAAGGGTTCAGTGTTGAGTTCTCATCGAATACATGTTCAGTCAAGGACAAATCAACACAAGTGCTTCTATCAGGTATAAGGAAAGGTAACGTTTATCTCGCTGATTGGAGCAGCACTATTCCTAATACTTGTCTTGTTGCTAAAAGCTCTTTAGAGCTCAGTTGGTTATGGCATAAAAGATTAAACCACCTGAACTTCAAGATTCTTAACAAAATTTCTAGACAATCACTTGTTGATGGTCTACCTAATGAAGTTTTTAGCAAAGATCACGTGTGCAAAGCTTGTCAGGAAGGGAAGCAGGTCAGAGCATCATTCAAAGAGAAAGCTTCTTATTCCACTGACAGGATACTTCAGCTCTTGCACATGGATTTGTTTGGCCCCATAACACCTGTGAGTATGAATGGTAGAAAGTATACCCTTGTGGTTATTGATGATTATTCTAGATATACTTGGGTTATTTTCTTGTTGAATAAGAAGGAAACACAGGTGAAGCTTCCAGAGTTGCTTAGGAGACTCAGCAATGAGAAGAATCAGTCCATTACTAAGATCAGATCTGACAAGGGCACTGAATTTATAAATTCATATATTTCTGACTTCTGTAATGAACTTGGTATAGCTCATGAGATTTCTGCAGCTAGAACCCCACAACAGAATGGTGTCGCTGAAAGGAGGAACAGGACACTGAAGGAAGCTGCAAGGACCATGCTGGCTGAGTCAGGATTGCCCAAGAAATTCTGGGCTGAGGCAATCAACACTGCATGCTACACTCAGAACAGATCCATGCTGAACAAACAACATGCTCAGACCCCATACGAGACATGGAACAAAAGGAAACCTCGTATTTCCTATTTTCATGTATTTGGTTGTAAGTGTTTTATCCTCAACATTGGGAAGACCCAATTGAAAGCCTTTGATAGCAAATCTGATGAAGGAATATTCTTAGGATATTCTGAAATTAGTAAAGCCTTCAGAGTTTACAATTGTAGGACTCTTGTTGTGGAAGAATCTCCTCATGTTGTCTTTGATGAATCTTCTAATGAGTCTAGGGCAAAGGTGTTGAATCCTGACACTGAGGAGGTCACAAGGATTGTGACAAGGCTGAGCTTGAAGAATCAACCTGATCCCAAGATCAAGACTGTGCCAATTCCGAGATGGGATGATGATGACGATCAGGATGATGAATCAGGTGTCACTCCTAAGCCCAGCACATCAGGGATTGTTGAGCCTCAGACTGAGGAACAGGCTCAACCTGAGGTAAGCACCGTCTATGAAGATGCTGTTGCAGCTGAGACGGTCCCTGAGTCACCTAATCAAGGGGGAATCAATGTCCCTGACATTGAGCTTGTTAACCCCTTTGGTATAGACTCAGGATCATCCCCTTCTGTTCAATTTCCTGAATTTTATGAGCCTGTAGACACTAACATTGCAGGTACTTTAGGAACAACTCCTGGCAAAAGAACATGGTTAGAGAATCATCCCATTGATCAAATAATTGGTGATCCAACTGAGGGAGTCAGGACCAGACGGTTCCATGGTGAGAGAGCATTGTTCTGTTGCTATCTCTCTGAGCAAGAGCCTCAGAACATTGAAGAAGCTCTCACTGACTCGAACTGGATCATTGCCATGCAAGAGGAGTTGAATCAGTTCACAAGGAGTCAGGTTTGGGAACTGGTAGATAGACCTAGGCATCAAGGTGTGATTGGTACCAAGTGGGTCTTCAAGAACAAGAAGGATGAGAATGGTGTTGTGGTAAGGAACAAGGCTAGACTGGTTGCAAAAGGGTATTGTCAGTCTGAAGGAATAGACTATGATGAGACTTTTGCTCCAGTGGCTAGGTTGGAAGCTATCAGGTTGTTCCTTGCATATGTAACATATAAGAAGTTCAAGGTGTATCAAATGGATGTCAAGAGTGCCTTCCTGAATGGTGTACTCAATGAAGAGGTATATGTTGAACAACCTCCCGGGTTTGAGGTTGGAGATAGAGTATACCATTTAAAGAAAGCACTCTATGGACTTAAGCAAGCACCAAGAGCTTGGTATGATACCCTCTCTCAATTCCTGACTGATCATGGGTTCAAGAAGGGAACTGTGGATAGGACATTATTCAGGATCACTGAAGGTGATGACATTCTCTTGGTCCAAATCTATATGGATGACATAATATTTGGATCACCAAATCATCAGCTATGTGAGAAATTCTCTAAGCTGATGACTGGTAAATTTGAGATGTCAATGATGGGAGAGATGAACTTCTTCTCAGGATTGCAAGTCAAGCAGACTGATCAAGGTATCTTCATAAATCAGGCCAAGTATACAAGAGACTTGATTCAAAAGTTTGGTGTTCAGAACAGCAATCCAGCCAGGATCCCAATGAACACAAATTGGAAGATGGATCCTGACACTGAAGGGACTTCAGTAAATCAGACTGAGTATCGTGGGCTGATAGGTTCTTTGTTGTACCTGACTGCAAGTAGGCTTGGCATTACATTTGCAGTTGGTGTGTGTGCTAGGTATCAGTCTGATCCCAAGAGAAGTCATTTGGAGGCTGCTAAGAGGATACTTAAGTATTTGAAAAGGACAGTCAATATGGGACTATGGTATCCTTCAGATGATAATTTAGAACTGACAGGTTACTCAGATGCAGATTATGGAGGTTGTAGGATTGATAGGAAATCAACCTCAGGGACATGTCAGTTTTTTGGGAGTAAGTTGATCTCGTGGTTTAGTAAGAAGCAGAATTCTGTGGCGACATCCACAACTGAGGCTGAGTATATGGCTGCAGGTAGTTGTTGCGCTCAGATTTTATGGTTGAGGCAACAGCTGAGGGACTACCAAGTGTTTGCTAATCAGGTTCCAATCTATTGTGATAACAATAGTGCTATAGCAATTACTCAGAACCTAGTGCTTCACACAAGGTGCAAGCATGTGGATATTAGACACCACTTCATTCGAGATCATGTGGAGAAGAAAGATATTAGGATGGAGAAGATTCACACTGACAGGCAAAGAGCTGACATCTTGACTAAGCCTTTGGCTGAATCGAGGTTTATGGAACTGTCAATGGAGTTAGGACTCTTAGATCCGGGAGAGTAGTCAGTGTAGGGTTCTAGGGGGAACTCAGGCCAGACTCGACTCAGCGAGGTATCAGGGTGCTACAATGTCTCCCTGAGAGGTATGAGTTCTAACCTGACTCCTATGAATTTCAAGCGTCTCCCTGAGTCCTTCGTCCTGAAAATCTTTATTAAATGCATTCTGTTTTCATTAAAAGCGCGCCTTTTCATATTTAAAACCCACGCGCACGGAGCATTTAATGCTACAGTTTCTTTTTCATATACGTGTCCGTTTTATACGGAATATGACTGACATGGGGTCTAATTGAAGCTGAGATTAATCATGGCCCTTCATTTCAAAACCTTTCGAATTCAGGGATCAATCTCAACCCCACGTTTGAGTAACTGACTTAGTCTTATCAATCAAGAGTGCCATTTGAGGTTTTTACGCAAACACAATGCACAATCTGCACACTGAGTTTTCTCTTGCTCAAACACAGATAACTTCGAAAAATCTCTTCTTTTTCAAAACGATGGCATTCCTTGATTCCAACTGGATAATCGACAAGATCGTGGACGTTGTCGAAAAGAAGCTGGTACACATGGAGCAAGTCATCTCCATGGAAGGTACCTGTCTTACAGTTGAGGAAATCAAACCCATTTTTAAGTGGATTTCCGATGCTGAGTTGGAAACATACTTCACCACCCGCCCCATTTCCGTGCTCCCAAGAACAGTTGTGGAAGCATACTTGAATATGTTCTTACGGAAAGGGGAAGTTTTCACGAAGGTAACTGCGCTGAAGCCGACGGGAGAGAAGGACGGCAACGGCGAACCTCTTTACAACACAGAGGTGGTCACTATTAACTTCAGGCAGGCGGTGAGGGAAGTCTTCAAATTGCCATTCTCAGGCATCAACCCAAGAACCTACAAGGAGAACTCAGAGGGAGAGCTTCTTGGGAAATAGACCAAGTCAGGGTCATCAGAATTCAGTGCTCGTCAGAACAAGAATACTCTGAAGCCTGAATACAGAGCGCTGGTGGACTTGGTGTCCAAGATAGTGATGGGTGCAACTGGCTCTCACGAGCAGTTGAGTCTGCCCAAGCTGAGGCTCATGGGAGCAATTGCTGATGGAGTGGAAGCGAACTGGGAGCAGTTCTTCCTCGATCAACTCCATCAGGCCGGGTTGGACAAGCTTACACGAGACGAGGAGAAGAAGCACATTTCCGTCAGTGCCATCTTGCCATTCGGCACGAGGATGTCCATCCTGATAGCTCATGCTTGCCATGAGTATACCTTCGACTTCGAGGATGGTCTCTCCTCAAAGAAGGTAATGTTTTCCTCACTGAGTGATACTTATTCAGTGCTAGGGCTGACTGATCCCAATGCAAAAGCAAAGGGTAAGGCCAAGAGAGTGGCAACCAGTCTCATTGAAAGGGTAGATGAGCTCCTTAAGAGGAGTAAGGACGGTGAGGAGGTTGCAGCTGAGGAGGTGGAGCAGCCTGTAGTGGACGCGGCTGAGAAGAAGAAGGGGGTGAAGATCGTGCTGTCAGGGAAGAGCACGAAATCAGGGACTGAGTCTGATCCCAAGAAGGCCGGGTCAGAGGCTGAGGGAACTGACGATGACGTCAGGAAGGAGGGTGCTCAGGGTGAGAGGCCCCTAAAAAGGCTTAGGAAGGGAACCAGAAAATCCCCTGCTAAGAAGCTGCCTGAAGTGAGTGAGAGGGAGAAGTCAAGCTCTCCTGGAGCCTCTGACTTGGAGGAAGTGAGAAAGACTGTCGAGACGGCTGAGTCGTTGCAGCCTGAGACAGCACCCACTCAAACACTCCCACACCCTGAAACCCAAACACCTTCCATCCCTGACCCCACACCTCAAACCCCCCAACCACCCCAAACCTCAGAGCCAAATCATCCTACTGAGTCAGTGCCATCAACTTCACCTACAAATGAGCCTGACCAGTCAGCCGAGCCAAATCTTCCAAACCCCGCAGACTTTCCATCATACCCCAATCCCAAAGACTGTCCCAAATCCATTTCAGCTGAAGAGGATGAATTCCTTGAACTGGAGGAGGAGGAGTTAGATGAGCACATGGCTGGTGGGATTCTTGAGAACACACTCAGGGGGAATGCCACAGAATGGGCAGGGAAGTGTTGGCCTGGGCTGTACAAGTATACTGAGCTGCTAGCATATGTGATTTTGCTCAAGGTTTGGTTGGACTTCAAACAATCAAACATGCAGGAGCAACATATGCTAGTGGATGCTCGCGGCTGGGAGCACTGGGAGGCAGAGGAGGCCAAGATTTGCTCGTTCTTTGGACTTACTAGCTGGCTTCAACTATTGAACTTCGACAACCTGAAGCAGTTAGTGGCTGAATTGATGTCCAAGAGCAAGGCTGACATCCTGTCAGGTGACTAGAAGGAGGATGAGGATGATGAAGGAGCTCAGGGAGGAGACCTGGAGAAGGCAGTGGAGGAAACTGCACAGGAGGTTGATGAAATGAACTCTGAGCCTCAGGCTCAGGGGGAAGTTGATAAGGAAACTGGTGCCAAGGGTGGACCAGTGGCTGAGGATGTTTTGAACATCTCAGCTGCCAATGAGACATCTGTCGATGAAGGGATTCCCTGCCCTGAGACAAGAGAGGAAGATGTTGAGGCATCCAAGGAGACTCTCAGTTCCGAGGGACTTGCTCTTAAGGTTCAAGTTAGCTTAGCTGAGCCTGAGGAGGCGGCTTTGACTACTTCACAACTGCCTTCAGTGCACCTTGAAGAAGGGACTGATGACGCAGGGGCTGACAAAGGAAAATAACCAATCACTGATGCGGCCGTTGATGATGAAGATGTGATCATAACCGGGGTCGGCCGTGCTGAAATCACAAGCATAGTGGAGGTCAAACAGGAGAAAACCACAGAAAATCTAGCTGAACTTCAGGAGGAAGTAATGAAGCTACGAGCTGAGAAGGAAGAAGACTCCAAGGCCCTGGCAAAACACATCAGGTGGACAAAGTCAGCTTACAACACCCTCGCTAACAGGGAGCTGATTCTGTTAAAGAGAACGATGACTGACACGGCCAAGTCAGTGAGGAATGAGAGGAAACGCACCAAGAAAATGCTCAGGAACACTCTAAAGAAACTTGATGAGAGGGATGCGATCAGGGATGAGAAGCTGAATCAGGCAGTTGACAGGCTTGCAGTTCAGACTGGAGCTATCGTCACTCAGGCCATGAAGGACTCAGCGTCCAAACTGGAGCTGGAGTCAAGGAAGCTGGATCGCACTTCTCAGTCAGTGGCGGACATTTTGGCGAAGGCCACTGAGGAGTCAGCAAAGATACTGACTGAGGTCAGCAAAGTCAGCGGTGAGTCCTTGAAGGTGGAGGAAAGGATCACCAAGGCTGAACAAAGACTCCAACTCTCTATGGAGGTCTTTGAACAGAAAGTCAATGCTGCTATCAGTTCGGTTTCTTTTGCAGGGACTGGAATTTCGATGGGAGTTGAATTATTGAAGGAGGGAATTAATGATGTCCATTCCCTAGCCTCCTTCGTAATCAACAGCGGATCTGACGCATTCCCATCCGAGGCCAATGATGATGCCAAAAAGGGGGAAAAGAAGAAGAAAAGATCCCGCCTTGAGGCATCGGAGGCAGTCAACCAAGGTGAGACCGTTCTAGCTGACCCTGAAGCCAATCCTGAAGGGAATATTCTAAGGGTGAGGAAGTCAGCTAGGTTAGCAGCGGTGGAGAAGGAAGGAGAAGAAATTGTTGCCAAGCTGAGGGAGGAGGCAACAAAGGCAAAGGCTAATGAACCTTCCAAGCAACAACCTGAGCCAGTTCAGAGATCGTCTCCCATGAGCTCAAGGAAGAATCCCATCACTTACTCAGGGGAGTTGGTGGCGGAGTTATCTGCTGAAGCATGGGGAGATCACTCTGAAAAATCTGAGGCTATGCGCAGAGCTGAAATCGCTCAGAAGGAGAAGATGTGCATCTTGGAGAAGAAGGTTGAGAAGCTGACTGATATCACTGAGCTTCAACAACGAGAACTAGATGATGCAGTGATCAGCTTACTAAGAAGGAAGAAGGCGAAGCCTGAGCCAAGGAAGTACAGGAAGAAGCCAACAGTTAGGAAATCAACAATTATTCAAATCAGTAGGCCAGAATCAGGAGCAAGGGAAGCCTTTGTCGATGAGTTCATCTCAGAAACATTGAAGGAGTTCTGGACTGATGCAAGGGATGAATTCGTTAGACTGTGGTATGTTGTGAAGAAGTGGGGCGACACTGACGATATCAATGCCCACTTTACTGACTACATGATGGACAATCATCCTGAGCTATTCCAGAAGATCTTGGAGGAGGCTGATGCAGCCAAAGTTCAAGTGAAGGCTCCTGAGTTCACCATTCGAACTCCTCTCTTGGTTCCTGGAACTCAAAAGCATGACACAAAGGCCATAATGATGGAAGCCTTGAAGATAGCTAAAGCTGAAGGTTATGTGAACCAACCTGGAAGACTTGACGAGCTAAAGGCAAGAGTTTATGCAGGATATGGACTCAAGCCTGAAATGAGATTAGTCTAGGTGTTCATAAGGCTTCGTTGTAATAGATTAGATTCATTGTAATCATTTCCACATCTATCAATGAAATCTATTACGTTCTGGCCACAGACAAAAACTCATTGTCTTTTTGGCTGTTGTTTAAAATTATGTACTTTATCAAGAATTGCTCTAACACTGTCTTATCTTATAGATAGGTTTATCATATTTCCTCTAAGTGTTTTGAGGATCTTTTCAGTATTTTGGCAACATCAAAAAGGGGGAAATTGTTGGGACATGGTCAGTTTTGATTAAGTTCCCAAAGCCCCTGAAAAGATGTTTGCCTTAATATGTCTTTGTCAGGCTAGTCTTGGTTAGGACTAGTATTTAGTCATTTTACACTTCACAGGTACTCAGTGAGAGGAGAACTCACTGGAGACAATCAAGACTCAGAGCCTGAAGACGAAGAGAACCATCCTGAACTTATGGCAGTCCTCTAAGCTGGCTGAGTAAGTGTCAGTGATGAAGAGTATGACCCTGCGGTCATTACTAACTCAGTCCTGAAGGGAACAGGATGTCTCTGAGTTCATGGGAAGACTTGGAGTAGAGCCAAGCAATGCAAAAGGAATTTCAGCGTCAGGACAAGACTGGTGGCTCAAGATAAAATGAACTTAATAAGACAAGCCTGAAGCTCAGGAATAAGTTCTGACATTCTCACCAACCTGATGACGTGGCCCAATCCGAGAAGGACACGCATGTACGGAACCTGACATGAAGACTAAATTCAGACTGCATATTCAACGGGCAAGCATTTAATGTGCATTTAATGCAAATACCAAATCCATGCAAGGGCGGATGCTGCATGAAGATATGTCCGTTCGAAGCCACTCTACATAGGTGACTAGAAGGCTATCTCTCCAACGGATAGTTATTCAAATCATCTATAAATACAGAAGACCTTGAACCCATTCAAGGTTACGGGAAATTTCCAAGCTAGAAATTACTCAAAACTCTCAAGCATTCAAAGCACTCAACCCTTAAGAGAAGCACTCGAAAACATTCAAATTTCCCAAGTATTTCTTAGCAACTGAGAGTTATTCTGTTTTCCAAGAGCTAAATAACATTATCTTAAGCTTAGAGAGATTATCCAATCCTTAGCATAGCTTTGCCTTGTAAGGATAATCTCAACTTAGTTGGAATCCAAACTGAAACCAAAACCCTAAGATAGGCTTGTTGGGAGTAAGTCAGTAAGTGTGTTAGTAAGTGGAGTTGTATAGATCAGTGAGGATAGCTGGTCTTGGTGCACCTTGGCACGTTAAAAACAAGAATCCCTTGAGTGGATTTCCTGTTAAGTCAGGCCGTGGACGTAGGAGCTTGAGACTCTGAACCACGTTAAACTCCTTGTGTTCTTACTGCTTTGATACTGTGCATACTTGCCATATTACTTGTTCATTCATTGCATTCAAGTTTATCAGGCCTGAATCAATCAGGCTGATCTTCAAAAGAGCACTGCCCTACTAAACACTTTTCAGAATTGAGTAAAACAAGTTTTTCAGAAAGCAAACTAAACAAGACTTTAAACTTTCAGGGCTCAAACATTTCCGCACTGAACTTGAACTGATAGTTAGCCAACTGACCCGCACCAAGTGTAGTCAGTAGGTGTATTATCAGCTCCTAGTTCTTTACCACTATGAGTAAAGGGGACTCAGTCAGTTTTTAAGGTTGAAAAATTGGCATACGTGTATTCCCCCCCCATACACGTATTTCTCAGTCTTGTACCGGGACCAACAAAGACATAGAGTAGGATCCAAGCAAGTCAAAAGGAATGTCAGCGCTGGGAAACGTACGTAGATGAGGACAAACCTGAACTCGGAAAAGATAAGACTGAACTGAAGAATGAGTTCTGACATTCTCACCTACCTGATGATGTGGACCAATCATAGAGCGCCAAGTCATGTACGGACACTGACTTGAACCTGACATCCCTGCATATTTTCAACGGGCAAGCATTAAATGTAATTTCCAAATCCATGCAAGGATGGCTGCTGCATGGAAGATATATCCGTTCAACAAATCCTACGTAAAGACAACCTAGAAGGCTATCTCTTCCAACAGATAGTTTTCAAAGTTGCCTATAAATACAGAAGACCTTGGTCCCAAGCAAGGTTACGGAAAATTTCAAAGCCAAGAAATTACTCAAACTCTCAGCGTACAAAGCATTTAGCATTAAAAGAAGCACTCGAAACCTCTTAAATTTCCCAAGTATTTCTTAGTTAGAGAGTTACTCTATATTCCACTGAGCGAATCAAGTTATATCTTAAGCTTAGAGTGATTATCCATCCTTAGCATAACCTTGTCTTGTAAGTATAATCACAACCTTAGTTGGAAACCAAACTGAAACCAAACCCTCTAGTCAGGTTTGCTGGTGGAAGTTAAGTGAGTGGGTTAGAAGGAGTTTGTATAGGTCAGTGAGTGAAGCTGATCTTGGTGCACCTTGACACGTTAAAAACAAGTCGATCCTTAGTGGATTCTCCTGTTCAATCAGGACCTGGACGTAGGAGCTTGAGTCTCTGAACCACGTTAAACTCCCTGTGCTTTTATTGCTTTGATTACTGTTCTTAATTGTTCATTTGATCAAGCCATTCATTGCATTGTTTATCAGGCCTGAATCAATCAGCCTGATCATTAAACTGAACACTGCCCTTCTAACCACGATTTCTTAAGAAAGAAAACAAGTTTTTAGTAAGCAAACTAAAACAAGACTATAAACTTTTAGGGCTCACACATTCCGCACTGAACATAAGTAAATAGTTAGCCAACTGACCTGCACTCAGTGCTGTTAGTAGGTGTATTATCTACTCAGTGTTCTACATCACTCTGAGTTAAGGGGACTCAGTCAGTTTGAAAGTCAGAAAAATTTGTATACGTGTATTCTCCCCCATACACGTATCACTCAGTCTTGTATCGGGACCAACAACCTTTACTTGCTCTTATGGTACATATGCGTTTAGGAGAATGCCATTTGGGTTGTGTAATGCACCCGCCACCTTTCAAAGGTGTATTATGGCAATCTTTCATGGGTTGATTGAGAACATTATGGAAGTTTTAATGGACGACTTCTCTGTCTTCGGGGAGTCGTTTGATATATGTCTAATCAATCTTGAAGTGGTTTTGAGCAGGTGTGAAGAAACTGATTTGGTGCTCAATTGGAAGAAGTGTCATTTTATGGTGAAAGAAGGAATTGTTCTTGGACATTATGTGTCCTCAAAAGGCATACAGGTTAATAAGGCAAAGGTGATTGGTATTGAGAAGCTTCCACCGCCTTCGACCGAGAAGGGGATTCCCTCATTTTTAGGCTACGCGGGATTTTATAGGTGTTTCATTAAGGACTTTTCAAAAATTGCTAAACCTCTTTCTTGACTTCTTGAAAAAGAAGTCGCTTTTAAGTTTACTGATGATTGTTTAGTTACTTTTAACAGGTTAAAGGAAGCATTGGTGAATGCCCCTATTCTCGTGACTCCGGATTGGAGTAGCCTGTTTGTGCTTATGTGTGATGCTAGCGACTATGCTATGGGAGTGGCTTTGGGGCAAATAAGAGAGAAGCGATTTCACGCTATTTACTATACCTCGAAGATGATAAATTCGACTCAGATGAATTATACCACGACCGAAAAAGAATTGTTGGCGGTCGTGTATGCATTTGATAAATTTAGGCCCTACCTAGTCGGTACGAAAATAATAGTGTATACGGACCATGTCGCGATTCGGTATCTCATGAGCAAGAAGGATTAGAGAATGATTCAGTATCTCATGAGCAAGAACGATTCGGTAGCTCGTCACCATTCGGTGGATTCTGTTACTCCAATAGTTTGATGTGGAGATTAGAGACAAGAAGGGGAGTGAGAATGTTATCGCCGATCACCTTTCGAGATTGGAGCTCACTAAGGAGAACACAGTAGAAGAACGTGAGGTGAACGACGAGTTTTCGGATGAGAAGCTATTTCAAGTAGGAGATGTCCCAGTGTATCGAGTTGATGGAAAGGCACCGTAGTTCGCGGATTATGCTAATTATTTGGCTTGTGGAGAGCTACCGGCGGATATGGATTCATTGCACCGGAAAGCATTCTTGAAGAAAGTCTGAGACTTCATTTAGGAGGACTCGTATTTGTTCAAGAGATAGATTACTTTGATTCTTAGACGATGTGTGCCCGAGGAGGAATGGAACGATATCATGAGGCATTGTCACGCGGGTCCATGTGGAGGACATTTGGGTGGTGAGAAGATCGGAAAGAAGGTACTTTAGGCCGATTTCTTTTAGCCGACAATATTGCAGGATTGCATGGAATGGGTGAGAAGGCGTGGAAAGTGCCAACGATTCAGCACCATCATGAAGAGGGATGAAATGCCTCTACACATATTCATGGAGGTGGAGATGTTCGACGTATGGGGGATTGACATCATGGGCCCATTCCCTCCTAGTAATGGGTTCTTGTACATTCTTATGTGTGTTGACTATGTTTCGAAGTGGATTGAAGCTATCCCGACCAAGGTGAACGACTCGCGTGTGGTAATTGAGTTCTTGAGGAAGAACATATTTCTGAGGTATGGAGTCCCAAGAGCGTTGATTAGTGGTGGAGGGAGTCATTTCGTGAACAAGTTGATGGAGAAGCTCTTGGCTAAGTATGAAGTCAATCATCGTGTTTCTACCGCATATCATCCCCAATCTAATTGTCTAGCAGAGGTTTCAAATCGTCAAATTAAAGAGATCCTTGAAAATACAGTGAGTGTGAGTAGAAAGGATTAGGTTATGAAGCTTGATGATGCATTGTGGGCCTACCGAACAGCCTACAAAACTTCTTTGGGAATGTCCCCGTACCAGCTTGTGTTTGGCAAGGCATGCCACCTTCCGGTGGAATTGGAGAATAAGGCATATTGGGCGATCAAAAGGCTCAATTTTGATAGCACTATGGCGGGGGAGAAGAGACTTCTTCAACTTCATGAGTTGGAGGAATTTTGAGAGAGCGCATATGAGAGTGCCAGGATATTTAAGGAGAAAACAAAGAAGTGACATGATGTGTGATTGAGGAAGATGGAGTTATAAGGGGGCGACCAAGTTCTTGTATTTAACTCGAGGATGAAATTGTTCGGGGGGAAGCTGAAATCCAAGTGGAATGGTCCGTATGTGGTTAAAAAGGTGTTCAAGAGTGGATTCTTAGAGGTTGAGAAGAAGGATGGAAATTTATTCACGGTGAATGAGCATCGAGTAAAGAAATTCTACAATTGCTCTTATGAGAATAAGGGAGGTAACTCTGAGCTTAATAAGTCTTGAGCTCTTTTGAGCTCGGTCCGACATTAAGAACTTAAAAATAGCGCTGAATGGGAGGCAACCCATTTTTTACTTGCTTTCGTGTGTATTTTTTTTCTTTTAATTGTTTGTGTGATCTTGTGTTGCGTGATCTCGTGTTGAGTATTTTGATTGTAGGTTTATGTTGAGGGTGCAAGGATTTACGAGAGAGTGATAGCGTGGAGCACTTCAAGGGAAAAAAAGGGCGTGCTAGATTGTTTAGTGTCAACCGGAAAATATGCGCCTGGGGTAATCCCGAACCCCAAATTTAGACCGCTTCACAAAGTCTAAGTTTGGGGGGTGGAGTGTTTTACATGTTTTACGGATGTACACATGCACTGGCGCACTTGAGAGGTTTAATTGATATATTGCACATGCACACGCCCTCTCTTTCATTGCTTATGTACTATTGAATTATATATTGTGCATTGATGGGTGTTTGAGCTTACTGTATGATTAGTGCACGTCCTTGTACGTACTCATTTCTCAAACTTTATTATTGAGTAGCAAGAAAAAGTTTGGGGGGTTTATCTTCGTACTTTACAAGTTGTGCACTAATACATGTGTTTTTGGTGAAAATTTGGGTCAATTTTTTGCGAAAATAGATGCAAAAAGTAATGATTTGGGGTGTGTTTGAGTTAAAATGAGTTATTGTGTGGTGAATTGAGTTGGAGAGTTGTGCATTGGGAAGAGACCCCGACTCCTCGATCGAATGAGCGACCTGACTTAAATCGAGGAGTTGTTCTAGGTTAGTACTCGTATTTGGATTGAATTTGCGGAAAATGGGGTTGGAAATATTGAAAAACTCAAATTTTGGTCAGAGGGCCCAGGGCGCTCGAGTCGAGTGCTGCTAGAGCGATGCATTGTTATAGTGCGCAGGCCGCTCTACTAGTATGTTTGATCGAGCACCTGGCGCTCGACCACGTGGCATGGTCGAGCGGGTCCGTAGGGCTGCTGCTCGAATTTTTCACCTATTTAACCTACTTTACACACACTAAACACATAAAAACACACACATAGCAATTGCGAAAATTCACCATTCCCTCATTTTCGTCCCACACTTCAATTTTCTACCCAAAGTTCGTCTCCAAGTTGAATTTTTTCTCCAACCAAGGTAAGTAATTCCTACTCCTTTCCTCTTTTTTTCATTTATGATTATATTAGGGATGATTTTGAGTGATTTTGGAATTAGAGTTCTTGAGATTGGATGGAATTTTGGGGCTTTTTGTTGAATTCATGAATTCTTGCTTTCTTGTGGATAATTGATGCACATATGCTATGAGTTTTTTTAATTTCATGTCAATTTTATTATTGAATGTGCCAATTTAAAGAATTCTAGAGAGAGTAAGTAGGACTTTGGTGATTTTTGTGGGTATTGCTTGTTGAGACCATGAATAATTGATTTTTGGCTAGAATGTTGTTCATATGTGGAATTAACTAAGTCTTGACCATGTAAATTACACTTGTGTTAACGTTGCTTCATTATAGGCTTATAATAGCTTGTGGAAGGGATGAGTTTTTATGAATTGGAATGAGGACCCTCAAGTAAAGCCAATATGTGTGAAAATTGATTGAAATTTGGGTACTACTCTATGAATTATATTGTGGAGGCATGTTATTGAGTATTTTACTTTTGTGTGCTATAGATAAAATGGCAAACCATGGACGCCATGGAAAAACGTTGATGGGAGACAAGCTACGGGCTATGGAGCATGAATTGATAGAAAGAGGGGCAATGCCCTCGAGATGGGGGATTGACTACGCTGCCGACTGGGAACTTGTAATTTTCCATTGGAATAATGTAGCCGGGAAGGTGGAAAAGACTTGTCGCTCGTACTTAGTGGTGATGAGGGATATTGGAATTGAAGAGGAGGTCTGTGGGATCTTCAGGAAAATTGTATGGAGAGCTTCTTCAACATGTTTCTCAGTATGGAGACATATCCTGATTTAACGAAGCAATTTCTTGCTACATTAGAAATGAGGGATGAGAACAACTTTGGATTCATGTTGCGGGGCCAATGGATTGAAGAACCTATCCAAGTAATTAATGAGGCTCTCATGCTCCCGTTTATTGAGGGAAAAGGGGGCAAAGATCAGCGCTACAACCCTGAGGACTTCTGGAAGCAGATTACGAGGGATCTAGTCGGACCATATAGATCCCAGAATGCCCAAGTGTCCGCCATTCGGAACCCGATAGTCCGGTATATTGAGAGAATTTTGGGAAACACTATTTTTGCCCTGTCTGAGGGCGGAACTGTGACGGTGGAGGAGCTATACGGACTGTGGTGCCTTCTGCACAAGAGGAGGTACGACTTCGGACGGGCATTCCTCGAGCATCACCTGGATTCCTCCATACACTGTGGGGAACAAAAGGACTAGAGTCAGAGGCGGAGGTCTAATATCAGCTGTCATTCGTCATTTGGGGCATGAGCCTCAATCTATAGCCCTAATAGGTGGAGGCATCGACTTTGACAATATGACGAAGTCTCTGATGTTGGATTTGATGGTCCCGTTTTCGAAGGGCAAAATGGGAATTCAGGAGCAAATTTTTTTTTTAAAACCTTGCGTTGCACCCTGAAAGAGTTCAGTGAGGAAACACTCAAGTCACTGCGTTGTTGAGAGTCAGAGCTATCAAGTCAGTGATGAGACTTGAAAGCTCAGGCTCTCAACAAGGCAGTGACTCGAGAGACTGAACTCTCGAGTGCCTAGCCTGATCTGATCAGTGAGAGGAATCTCCCTGACTGAAATGCTTAACCAAAGTTTCCTTTAACAAAACTCTCAGTGAGCTGATTTTCACTACACTTTGGTAAATACTTGAACAATAAACACCGCAAGTTTAACGTGGTTCAGAGTCTCAATACTCTTACATCCACGGCCTGATTTAACAGGAAATCCACTCCTTTGGATTCTTGTTTTTAACGTGCCAAGGTGCACTTACAACTGGACTCACGCCACTCCCTGGGCTGCCCCTTCTCACTAACTTACTCCCAACAAACCTAACAAGAGGGTTTTGGTTTCGGTTTGGTTTTCTCCAACTAGGTGAGGTTTTCCCTTACAATGTGTTAGCCTTAAGCTAGGATTGGGAAAACCTCTCTAAGCTATGAGTTACAAGCTTGACACTCAATGAATATAAGTGATAACCCTAAAGGTCAGTGTCGTGGGTGTGTATCTCTTCCTTATGACTCCCTAACAACTAACACACCCTCACAGCTTGTAGGTGTTTATTTTCTTCACTCACAATAACACACACTTACAATGAAGCTATGAGCTTGTATTTATAATGGGGATTCAAATGTATCCGTTGGAGAGGAAAATACATTTGAATCCAGCATTAAATGGTTTCAACCACTTTTCTTGGAATGCGGCCTTGTCAGTGTCAGACATGTTTGACTTGACTTGATTGGTCCACGTGGACTGAATCCAACGGATCTTTGACTCAGTGTGCTTGATCAGGGCGCACTGACTTCAGTTAACATATCCTCCACTGACTCTGACGATCTTCAGTGGACTGACTCGTCCTCAGTGTAGTTGTCCTTCAGGGACTGTTTGAAGATCACTCCAAGAAGTTTGTCATAAGGCTGAATGACAAACTTCCCTGACCACAGTAGCCTGACTCCTTCAGGGCCTACTTGGTGCAGCACTGATCCACCTGATCAGGCTCTTCACTGAGTGGTCCATCAGACTTGGCTTAGATCAGCCTGACTTGCACTCAGTGGGACATCCTTCAGGCTTCTCCATTGGTTCAGGTTGATGGCATGTCTTCAGTCAGCTCTTCTGGTTGTCATCTTTGATATCTTCAGGCTGTGTTGAGACGTTCCCCCTCGCTAAGTTCCCCCTCAACTGAGCAACCTATTCTATTGAGAGCTAACCTAGCCTGACCTGATCTAAAGGATACTATCCTGACTGCTTTCAAACCTATTACATGTTGTTTTGGAAAATCATCAAAACTAAACATATCCCAACAATTTCCCCCTTTTTGATGATTCCAAAACTTCTAACCAAATGATTTTCTATTACAAGAATAATGTCAGAGTACAGGTAATAGTTTGAAATATGCAGGAATTCCCATAGTTTAAAACATTTAAGATCTGTTCGGTTGACCATTTTTCTTAACAAAACTGGATCAGTGGTCATGTGAACAACCTGCTCTGATACCAATTGATGGTCCCGTTTTCGAAGGGCAAAATGGGAATTCAGGAGCAAATTTTTTTTTTAAAACCTTGCGTTGCACCCTGAAAGAGTTCAGTGAGGAAACACTCAAGTCACTGCGTTGCTGAGAGTCAGAGCTATCAAGTCAGTGATGAGACTTGAAAGCTCAGGCTCTCAACAAGGCAGTGACTCGAGAGACTGAACTCTCGAGTGCCTAGCCTGATCTGATCAGTGAGAGGAATCTCCCTGACTGAAATGCTTAACCAAAGTTTCCTTTAACAAAACTCTCAGTGAGCTGATTTTCACTACACTTTGGTAAATACTTGAACAATAAACACCGCAAGTTTAACGTGGTTCAGAGTCTCAATACTCTTACATCCACGGCCTGATTTAACAGGAAATCCACTCCTTTGGATTCTTGTTTTTAACGTGCCAAGGTGCACTTACAACTGGACTCACGCCACTCCCTGGGCTGCCCCTTCTCACTAACTTACTCCCAACAAACCTAACAAGAGGGTTTTGGTTTCGGTTTGGTTTTCTCCAACTAGGTGAGGTTTTCCCTTACAATGTGTTAGCCTTAAGCTAGGATTGGGAAAACCTCTCTAAGCTATGAGTTACAAGCTTGACACTCAATGAATATAAGTGATAACCCTAAAGGTCAGTGTCGTGGGTGTGTATCTCTTCCTTATGACTCCCTAACAACTAACACACCCTCACAGCTTGTAGGTGTTTATTTTCTTCACTCACAATAACACACACTTACAATGAAGCTATGAGCTTGTATTTATAATGGGGATTCAAATGTATCCGTTGGAGAGGAAAATACATTTGAATCCAGCATTAAATGGTTTCAACCACTTTTCTTGGAATGCGGCCTTGTCAGTGTCAGACATGTTTGACTTGACTTGATTGGTCCACGTGGACTGAATCCAACGGATCTTTGACTCAGTGTGCTTGATCAGGGCGCACTGACTTCAGTTAACATATCCTCCACTGACTCTGACGATCTTCAGTGGACTGACTCGTCCTCAGTGTAGTTGTCCTTCAGGGACTGTTTGAAGATCACTCCAAGAAGTTTGTCATAAGGCTGAATGACAAACTTCCCTGACCACAGTAGCCTGACTCCTTCAGGGCCTACTTGGTGCAGCACTGATCCACCTGATCAGGCTCTTCACTGAGTGGTCCATCAGACTTGGCTTAGATCAGCCTGACTTGCACTCAGTGGGACATCCTTCAGGCTTCTCCATTGGTTCAGGTTGATGGCATGTCTTCAGTCAGCTCTTCTGGTTGTCATCTTTGATATCTTCAGGCTGTGTTGAGACGTTCCCCCTCGCTGAGTTCCCCCTCAACTGAGCAACCTATTCTATTGAGAGCTAACCTAGCCTGACCTGATCTAAAGGATACTATCCTGACTGCTTTCAAACCTATTACATGTTGTTTTGGAAAATCATCAAAACTAAACATATCCCAACAGGATTGTAAGATGGGAAAGTTTTGTGTGAAGTTCAAAGATGGAACGCTCTTTCCCCTACCTAACAAGAAGCTCGTCACCATCGAGGGGAGGAAAAACCCCAACTTTGGGATGGCCACGAAGGCACACGATGCAGTGATTGAAAATTTTAGAAAACAGCTTGAAGATGCGGGCCAATTGAGGGAGCCGGTACAGAAGAGGCAACGAGGAGAAGGCTCACGTCAAGCCCAACAGGAATCTGATGAAGAAGATGTGCCCGAGGCACCAATGTAGCATAGATGGTGGGTCCCTTCGCAATTGGAGTAGACGGGGTTCATTCACCAGGTCACCGATATTGAGACAGAAGTTCAGGGATTGCGCCAGGATATGAATCTGTTGCGCACGGACATGGCCCGAACCCAGGATGACATCAATTCGTGAGAGTAACGATGACATTAGGAGATGGTTGGAGAGCATATTCATCTCTCAGCTGGGAGTCAACCACCCGAACTACCGACCTTCTTTGCCTCCAGGGCCGTGATTGTTGATGGGGACTGCCCCCGTTTCCTTTTTTTCCTTTCCTTTTCCTTATTTTCTTTATTTCTTTCTTCCTCACTTTTCCTATTTTGATAAGTCATTTCTTGATATGTATTGGATGAAACTTGAGTGTTGCTGTAAACTGATTGAGTATTGAAAATTTTCATATTTCTTAACTTCCTTGATTGCTTATTATTGTTGATCATTAAGTGTGGATTAGTAGGTAGGTGATTGTGGGTTTGAGTGAGGAACTAGAGAGTGTGAGTGTTGTGAGTAGAGTGGATTTGAAAAGGAAGTCGTACACTTACGAATTTTCCTTTTGACTATTTGTGTGGTCATAATGAGAAGTTGTTAGGTCTAGACATGCATGTCAAAAGCTGTGAGATTTGAGCCTTAAACTAGATTAGAATTCATCAAGATGATCTCATTCTTTGTGAGTGAATCTTCACCTTAGAGGTGCTAGAACTTGTGGGTACTCTCTCTTCTAGATTGTGTCTTGCTTGGAATGTCGAAAGTGATCTAAGGCTATTTTTGAATTGTTAAGACACTTAGGCAAAAAAAAAATCCGACCAATGACAATTAATCCCTAGTTAGCCCGTTTGAGCTTGAGCCTACTCTTTTGCTAGCACATTTTTATTTATCCAATTTCGTAAACTCTTTTGTCCAAATTTGAGTGGAGAATACGAAAAGTCATAAATGAAAAAGGGGCATAGTTAGTTGATGTAAATAATTGTGTGGTTGAGTGAATACAAGAAAAGGGTAGTGAAAGTTTGTGAATAGTGGGAAAGATAGAAAAGTGTGAGAATGAGCAAAAGAAAAACATGAGCTTATACATAGAGTGAAAAGAAAAAGAAGAGGACGAGCATTGAAAAAGGAGAAGTGAAAAGAGTTAGAAAAAAGTTGAGGTGTTAAAATTAGAGAGTGCATTGTATGAAGATTTCTGTTCCTTGAGTTTAAATACTGAAATTGTGATTTTCTATTCTTCATTAACTAATTTGTGTGAATGATTGTTGAGAGTGCTTACAACTCCCTTGTATATTTGGCTTGATTGATGAAAATTCCTTCAGTTGACTATTTGACTTGAAGTCCAAGGAAGAAATTCATTTCTCCCATCATTGACATCTCAAACTTTCCTTTCATCAGTTGAGAGAACTTCTCACAGAGGACTTGGTTTGGAGAACCAAAAATGATATCATCCACATAGATTTGCACCAATAGTGTGTCCTCTTCTTTTGTGATTCTAAAAAGAGTTCTATCTACACTTCCTTTGATAAAACCATGATCAAGTAGGAACTGAGATAAGGTATCATACCAAGCTCTTGGAGCCTATTTCAGTCCATATAGAGTTTTTCTCAGTCTATATACTTTATGACTTTCTTCAAAACCTGGGTGCTGCTCCACATACACCTCTTTATTGAGTACTCCATTCAAGAAAGCACTCTTGACATCCATTTGATACACCTTGAATCTCTTGTGAGCAGCATATGCAAGAAATAACTTTATTGCCTCCAATCTGGCCACCAGAGCAAATGTTTCATCATAGTCAAAACCTTCAACTTGTGAGTAGCCCTTTGCCACTAGCCTGACTTTGTTTCTGACTATAACATCATTTTTATCCTTCTTATTCTTGAACACCCATTTGGTTCCAATTACATTGCAATGATATGGCCTATCCACCAACTCCCATACTTGATTTCTTGTGAATTGATTGAGCTCTTCTTGCATGGCAATGATCCAGTTTGAATCTTGAAGTGCTTCTTCAATGGAGCTTGGTTCCTGGTTAGATAATAAACAACAAAACAAAGCACTTTCTCCATGAAAACTTCTAGTTTTGACTCCCGAGGTAGGATCACTTAGGATTTGTTCAACAGGGTGATTTGAGAGCCAAGTTCTCCTAGATTGATGCCCTTCAGTAGAGGTTAACTCTTCTGAAGTTGAGTCACTAGATACAGGAATGAATTCAAATTCAGGAAATAAGACAGAGGGTTGAAGGCCTGAGTCATCATTCAAGGTATTTTCATTCTCAATGATAGTGTCATTGGTTCCCCCTTGAATGATGGGCTCATTAGATGTCTCAGTTGTGACCACATCTTCGTTGACATCACTTACCTCTTGAACTGGGATGGTGTCCATCAGTTCAGTTGGCTGGTCAGGAGACCTTTCAGTTGAGTTGTCAGGAGTGATCTTGGTCTGAGTATCTTTATTGAATTGTTGATCATTGAGGTTATCCCAAGTTGGGATTTATGCATCAACACAGTTCTCAGGATAGCCTTTTGACTTGATACTCAGTCTAGTTAGTCTTTTGCTAATCACCTCCTCAGTCTCCTTTCTCCTGGACTCAAAAGTAGATTCATCAAAGACCACATGAGGTGTTTCTTCCACAACAAGGGTTCTATAATTGTAGACTCTGAAAGCTCTACTGATTTGGGAATATCATAAGAAAATTCCTTCATCAGCTTTGCTGTCAAAAGCTTTCAGTTGAGTTTTCTCATTGTTGTGAATGAAACACTTGCAACAAAAAATGTGAAAGTAAGATACCTGTTGCTTTCTGCCATTCCATAGCTCATATTGAGTTTTTTCTTGATGTTTGGTTACCATGGATCTATTCTGAGTGTAGCAGGTAGTATTGATATCTTCTGCCCAAAACCGTTTAGGAACTTGAGCTTCTGCAAGCATTGTCCTTGCTGCCTCCTTAAGAGTCATATTTCTTCTTTCAGCTACTCCATTTTGTTGAGGAATTCTTGCAGCTGAGGTCTCATGAGCAATACCTAGCTCTTTGCAAAAATTAGATATTATGGAATTTATGAATTCAGTGACCTTATCTGACCTTATCTTTACAATGTTCAGGCTTTTCTCATTGCTAACTTTCTTCAGCAGTTCTGGTAGCCTGACTTGTGTTTCCTTCTTGCTTGCAAGGAACACCACCCATGTGTACCTGGAGAAATCATCAACAACAACAAGTGTATATTTTCTCCCATTAATGCTTACAGGGGTTACTGGACCAAAAAGGTCCATGTTCAATAGTTGAAGTATTCTATCAGTGGAGGTAGCTACTTTACTTTTGAAGGATGCTTTCACTTGCTTTCCCTCCTGACAGACTTTGCAAACATGGTCTTTGTTGTATACTTTATTTGGCATTTGTTGGTCCCACTAGATTGATAAATTGCAGAAGCTTTAAAGGGAACGTCTTTAGCAAAGTTCTTTTCACAAGAAAACAGTAAATAAGACCAAATGTATAGTGGTTCGGATCTGAATATCCTACATCCACTCTCCCTTGATCAAAGGGGTCTCACTATCCAACCAACAACCAACTTACTTACTGGAATTGTGAAGTACCAGTTCCTTCTTACAAACCCTTTAGATCTAACTTGATATAAAGCCTTCAACCTTCTCTTAAAGATGAACAGGTTGAGATCCAACAACTCCTTAAGAGTGAATATGAAAGTATGAACAGAATAAGAGTGCTATATGCTTGATAATCAAGAGCTTGGAATATGACTTCATGCACGTAGGATTTTCTAGCTCTTTTCTTGAGTCTGCACTCTTGTATTTATAGAGGTGATTAGGATATAGCCGTTGGAGAGCTAATCCAATTAGATCCTCTATTTAAGGAAGCTTCAATCAATCAATTCCCTAATTAATTGATTGGGTTGGTGAGATCCTTAGATTGATTTACTTCAAAACTTTCCAATCCTAATCTTGTTGACTTGATTTGAATCACCAACGGTCAAGTGCTTCCAATGCCTAACTCTGATTCTCTCCAGAGAAGGCAAGACCAGACACCAGGCAACCTAGATGTCTTCTGGTCCTGATCTAGTTAAGGAACAGAATGCTCATTAGAATCAGGAGATGATTCTGAGCATCTTTTGTTTCATTAGACTCGTCTGGTCTGGACTCGTCTGGTCTGGGGAAAGTTCTCTGCCTCTGGTCAGTCTCATCTGGTGAAGTCCTCTGGCGGAGTCCTCTGGTGAAGTCCTCTGGTGAGGTCTTCTGGTGACTCTTCTGGTGAGGTCTTCTGGTCTGGCAATTCCCCTTAGACTAAGTCCTATTCAAGTTCATCATCTAACTAACAGGTCCAGATGGTCCTATTACATCTTCTGGTTTGTTTTAACTCATCAAAACTATACAACATTTATCCTAACAATTTCCCCCTTTTTTGATGGAGTTAAAACATTACCAGAACTGATCAAATAAAAGTACTTAAGCATAAAAGCAATAAAAGGATAAGACCTTAGAATAGATCTTATCAGGCAAACAATTAAGACAACAAGAAGTTGTCTTTTGAACAGAGAAGATATGATTTTTCATTGAATAATAAGGACAAAAGTGATTACAAATTACAATGCAATTTTGGTCCTATTCTAAGCATATCTTCTGTTCTCCTTGGGCACCAGAAACCAGTCAAGAAACCTGTCTTGAATGGCCTTCAACTCTGCAGAAGATGTTGGAGTGAAATTTGCCAACACCTTGGTCTTGTATAGCTTCTTCAGTTCAGCCCAATCAACCTGGTCCCCTATCATTGGAGTGTTGAGATAATGAAATTCAGGGGCAGTGACCTCCAGGTTGAACTCAATGGTGGAGTCCATCAGCTGCTTGTACATACTTGCATCATAAGCCTTCATCCAAGAATGGAACATACTGTTGATGAGAGCATCATCCTCTGGTGGAGGCCTTTGGATGTAGTGCTAGATGAACTACAAGGTCTTGGATTCTCTCCACATCTCAATGAGGGGAACAGGCATAGTAGAGTCAAAGGACCCTTCTATCCTGAGTGGCAAAATCTCCATCACTTCTACAGGAGCCTTCTTTCTCTGGCTGGATCCACTAGCTCCAGAAGAGATGACAGCTTCTCTGGACTTCTTATTCTGCCTCCTAACATATCTGAGCCTCTGCTCTTCATCTATGTTCTTCCTTATTCTGGCTTGCCTCTCTTCAGGCGTCTCTTTCTTGAATCTCTTCTCTGCCTCTTCAACGACAGATTCAAGAAAGCTCTTCTTAACTTTCCTTATCTTCCTCTTGGCCGGTCCAAAAATGGCCATAGGATCCTGCTCTGCTTCTGAAGACTCCTCTTTTGCCGCAAGCTGCTTTGCCATGGTAAGAGATTTTAACTCTTCCTTCTTCTTCTTCTGCAGCTCAGCCTGGGCCAAAGTGTTCTTCAGTAGGTCCAGATGAGCACCATGGCTGAAGAGAGTTTCATTTGTGGTCTTCGCCAGATCAGTTCTGGCCTTCTCTTCCCCCTTTTTAACTTCATCAATAAGGGGCTCCACCACCTGCCTAATGAGATCAGGCAAGGTAGTGTTGGAGGAAGAGTGAAGATCACGCAGCTGCTTGGCTTCCTCCAGATAAGCTTTTGATTCAGCAACCAACCTCTCCTGTTTTTCTAGCATCTCCTGGAGGGAGTCCTTAAGCCTAGCAGTCTGCAACATTTGGGAAGCCATCTCAACCTTCAAGACAGAAACTGGCCTCAGCTGCTCCAGCACATGCTCCTGGAGCTGCTTCTGGCTGTGCATCATATCCAGCATAACAAAAGGTCATTGGCTTTGAAAGAGGCTTTGGCAGCTGCAAAGGTGGACTTTATCTGCCTCAAGAAGATCTTTCTCTCCTGCCGGATCTGGTGCTCAATCATAGCAGGGGCCATATGTTGAATCGCCTTGGAAAAATGCCCATTCTGCATGATCTGCTCATTGAAGAAAGACTTCATCTTTTGCAGCACGGCAGGAGTGACATCAAAGTCCTCCTCATCAGAGTAGAGCTCTGGAGGGAAAGAGAAGTGAGGGCCAAATTTGTAGGAGGGACCCTCATGAGAGATTATAACTCCTCTCTGGATAAACAGAGTGCGAATCAACACCTTCGCTGCTTCCGGGGTCTCTAGCTCAGCTGGATTCTGGATGTTTAGCTTCTTTATGAGCTCTATCTCCCAGGCAGTGAATGTGGAAGGAGACATTTCTTCGAGCAGTAGCATCAAGTCTTCCACATCCTCTAGTCTGGCCTTGCCCCAGACTTTGACATCAGTCAAATCTGCCAAAAGTGGTAAGTGCTCCAGCAGAATAGGGAAGTGCTCTCTTAGCCAGAGCTGAGCACTTACACTCATGCTCTGCCTGATGGGACCCATTTCTACAGAGGAGAAAGTAAAGGGTCTGGGCCCAGAGGCAGAGGAGGATGGTGCTAAGACCTTCGGCTCCAGTGAAGCATCCTCATCTTCACTATCATCGCTGGTCAGACAGGTGGGAGAATGGGGAGGGGCAGGAGGTCCCAAAGCCATGGAGATGGAAGGATTCTGGTCTGAGTGAGTTAGGGGAGGGGTAGGATTTTGTGAGGTAGAGGTTGTGGGAAGGGGTTGTTCTGCACCAGAGGAAGATGGTATCTCTGGTACAGAGGCTGGGATTGCACCAGAAGTGGATGGCACCTCTGGTACAGGGGCTGGGGGAGAGGGATTAGTGGTAAGAGGTCTTTGGGAAGGTGGTGAGAAGGTGTTTGGGTAGGTAAGGTGAAGGGAGTGTATATGGGGGTATCAGGTAGGGTCTGCTCTGGTGAAGCAATGGGGGCACCAGAAGCGGAAGATGGGTTTTGGGGAGGGTTTTCTGGGGGAGAAGTTGATGGGGTAACAAGATTAATGGGGGTAGAGGTAGGAATAGGTGGGTTTAGCTCAACTGATGGGACTGGAGCAGTGGAGTCTTGCATGATTCTGGCAGCTTCATCAATTGCCTGCTCCAGAGCATCTCCAAGATCAGATCCAAAATTTGACACTTGAAGAATGGCCCTCTTGGCCCGAGATTTCTTCTTTTGAAGAGGCTCAGCCTCTTCTTCCTCCTTCTCCTCTGATGGCTCATCCACCAGGAGTGTCTTCTCAACCCTTCTGCCAGTTCTGGGTTTCTTAGCAGGTACCTTCTTGGCCTCCTCTGGCCTCTTCCTTTTGGGTGCTCCTGCCTTCTTAGCAGCTTCTGCACCATCACCCTTCTTCTTCAAAATATTAAGAAGGGAAATCTGGTCCTCCTCTGAGGAACCAGAGAAAGCAATGGTTGAAGAACCAGTTGCTTCAGCAGACTTCTTTAGGCTCTTCTGCTGCCGCTGCTGCTTCTGCCCCTTAGCAGGTGAGGACACTGCTTGGAGAGGAGGGGCAGGGATGGCTTGCTCTCCATCAGAGTCAGGATGGCCATGAAGAGGTCCATCCTTGGAAAATAGGATCTTGGACTTGTGAAAGCCCTTGCACCAGGAATCTCTCCACTTCTTCTCTAGAAAGATTGAGTCCAAAATCAGAGTGAGCTTTGTGCCTAAGGACACATTTGTAATGAAAACAAATTGTTGCTCTCCAGGCAGTTGGGGGCACTCCTCCTTCTGCACCTTCAGCTTGTTCTTCCTCAAAACTCCCCAGAAGAACTCGCCCAATTGTACCTGGCGTCGTAAAAAATTGCCCTCATAACACAGAGCCTGCCCGTGAAGATGGCATCTGTGTTATGACTTTCGCACATCAGGATCTTCACCACAATATCGAACAGTACCTTGTACTTCTGCCTCAAATGTTTGTCCAAAAAACCTTTAGTCAAGTTCTGGCAAGACGATCTGGCAAAGATCTTGAAGGATTCAGCAGCTTCTCCTTCCTTGTACTTCAAGGGGTCCACACCCTCCGAGGAAATGTTACCAAACAAACTGCAGAAATCGGCCTTCGAAAAGACGACATCCTCCTTATCAATCTTGGAGGAAATGTGGTCATCATGGATCTTCATTCTAACTAAAAATTGGGCAGCGTACCCATCCACCGTGCGCAAATCCTTGGGAATTTTGGAAATCAACTCCTCCACTCCAGATTGCCTAAGCAACTCCAAAATCTCCAGTGCTGCTGGATTCTTGGTGGAATAGAAATCTACCACCATTTCCGACTTCAATTTCTTGCAAACATACTCCGGATCGAAGTTACACTTGGGTGCCATTTCTGTGAGAGAGAGAGAGAGAGAGAGAGAGAGAGAGAGAGAGAGAGAGAAAGAAAACTTGCAGAGAGATATTAGGGCTTTGAAAGTAAGGAAACGTGAAAAGACAGATTGAAGAAAGGTTTGATTTAAATAGGCAAGACGTGTGGCTTGAACAATTAATGAAGTGTGAACGCGTGTAATTGCCAAATTTAATTTAGGGAACAAAATCAATTTTCGAATTGATTGACATATTGCACATTAATTAAATCTGATGGCCAAGATTAAAAGGCGAAATACAGATTTAATCTGGTGCGTAGGCGTGGTCATTGGGACTGGGTATAAAGGGATTTTGTGGCAGTCAAGAGAAAAAGCGAAATGATTGCCTAGGCCCTATACCCTAGTCTTAAATACACTCTGAAGTTGAAACGTTTTGGGTCTATTAAGTAATTTGAAGTGTATCCCAATGATCAGAGGCCAGAGAAGTAAAAGCATACCTATCACCTGATATTGTAACCAGATGATACCACGGCTAGTCTGGTGACATCTCATCTGATGAAACCCATCTGGTTTCGGTCAGAGAAGACTCCGGACTTTTCTGGAATCTTATTCAGCACCTCATCTGGGATGTACCTCATCTGGTACAAGCCTCATCTGGTGTGAATCACATCTGTAGATGTAACTTCCCTGATATATCTAGCCTGTAGGCATGTAAGTTTGAAAATGAATATATTAAGTAATAAAATGAAACAAGGATACTTCTCTGATGTTCCCCCTAAAACAAATCTGTCTCTGGATCCAATAAGCATAACTCAAATGCTAACTCTCTGAATCTAGACTCAGCCAAAGGCTTAATTAGAATATATGCTATCTGCTTCTCTGTTGCAATCTTTTCCATCCTTATATCTCCCTTCTCAACATGATCTCTGATAAAGTGATGCCTTATATCAACATGTTTGCACCTGGTGTGAAGAACTGGATTTAGGGTGATTGCTATTGAACTATTACTATCACAGAATATTGGAATATCCTTGGCTCTAATCTGGTAGTCCCTAAGCTGTTGACTAATCCAGAGTAGTTGTGAACAACAGCTCCCTGCAGCCATGTACTCTGCTTCTGTGGTTGATGTAGCAACTGGAGTCTGCTTCTTAGAAAACCAAGATACTAACATATTCCCTAAAAATTGGCATGTTCCACTTGTAGACTTCCTATCTATTCTGCACCCACCATAATCTGAATCCGAATAACCACTTAAATATAAGTTGTCATCTGCAGGATACCATAACCCCAAATTCACTGTACCCTTGAGATATTTTAATATCATCCCAGCTGCTTCCAAATGACTTCTCTTAGGATTAGCTTGAAATCTGGCACACACACCAACAGCAAAGGTTATATCTGGTCTGCTTGCAGTCAGGTATAGAAGAGAACCAATAAGTGCTCTGTACTGAGTCTGGTCCACACTCTCTCCAAACTCATCTGGATCCATGTTGAAATTTGTCATCATAGGAATCTTGGCTGCTTTGCTAGATCCTATTCCAAATTTCTTTAACATGTTTCTGATGTACTTTGCCTGATTGATGAAAATTCCCTTCTCTGTTTGCTTTACCTGCAGACCTAAGAAATAATTCATTTCACCCATCATAGACATCTCAAACTGGCTCTGCATTAGATCACCAAACTTCTCACACAACCTCTTATTAGGGGATCCAAATATAATGTCATCAACATATATTTGGACCAGAAGGATGTCATTTCCTTCTTCTTTCCTAAACAAGGTCCTATCAATCTTACCCTTAGTAAAACCATTGTCCAGAAGAAACTGAGATAGAGTGTCATACCATGCTCTGGGTGCCTGCTTCAGCCCATAAAGAGCTTTCTTAAGCTTAAACACCTTGTCACATTGTTCAAAACTAGGAGGTTGTTCCACATACACTTCCTCAATGAGAATCCCATTAAGAAAGACAGATTTCACATCCATCTGGTATACTTTGAACTTCATGTGAGCAGCATATGCTAAGAACAATCTAATGGCTTCTAGTCTGGCAACAAGAGCAAATGTCTCATCATAGTCTATTCCTTCAGACTGAGAATAGCCCTGAGCCACTAGCCTTGCCTTGTTCCTAGTAATGACATCATTCTCATCTTTCTTATTCTTGAAAACCCACTTAGTGCCTATCACCTTTTGATGTCTTGGTCTGTCTACCAGCTCCCAAACATCCTGTCTGGTGAATTGATTCAACTCCTCTTGCATAGCTACAATCCAATTTGAATCTTTCAGTGCTTTCTTGATGTTCTTGGGCTCAATCAAGGATACATAGCAACTGAATAAGGCAGCTAAGTTGAGAGTTCTCCTAGTCTGGACACCCTTAGTTAGATCTCCAATTATCAGGTCAGTGGGGTAATCAACCGGGGTCATCCTTCCCATGGTCTTACCTGATTGATCATCCTATGCAGTACCTTGATGAATATCACCACCTGCAGAAGAGCTTCCCCCTACAGAAGTTCCAACCTCCTCTTGTTCTACACCTTGTGAAGACTTCTTCTTCAGAGAACCAGAAGATGGGTAAACATCTGAATCTGAATCTGAGTCTGAATCAAGAATAGGTGGATTGACCTTGATTACTCTTGGATTAGTCTGATTCTGTGTCTCTCCAGAAGACTTTAATTCCACCTTGCACTCAACAGCAGTGATATGGGCTACTTGGTACTGGGCCTGTGGCGTCCGGCCCATATCAACGAAATAAATCCAGAGATGAAAACTTCTCTCAACTCTAGGTCAGAGTTAGCCCAGAACTGAACCAAACAACTTTGAGAGCTAGTTTGGGGGATTGATTTGCACGTGGATACATGTGCATGATTAATATGAACTTGAATCGGAGCAATTAATCATGTTATTAAGAGAACTACAGGTTAATTTCACTTAATCCATCTCTAATCTGTGATAAGCTTATTCTTGAGAAGGAAGATAAGCTCAGAAACGTCTCTTTCCCACCATTAAATGCAGAATTTGCCCACTACCACATACACCAGAAAAGGACAACTGAGAGAGAGCCTTCAGTTGTACTACCAAATCAGAATATTCGCCACTTGGCCTAATTTCACGCATCCTCTGACACTGGTGGTCCCAAAAGTGCTAGGGCAACACTGAATAAAAGACTTTTCTACCCTTCAGAGATGTAAAAGGTATAAATATCTTCATTTGGCTCTCTCCAAGGTATTATCACTCCAAACACTTTCTCTTACTACTGTATTTTTTTTCATAGCTTTTCTTGCCTACCAAGTTTAGCTGACTTGAGCGTCGGAGGACCGACGCTGGAGCCCCCTCCGGCGTGGTTTTGTGCAGGATTTCGTCGGATCATCGTCAGAGCTTGCTGAGCAGTGTTCGAGAGTGAATTCTGACTTCCAGAGCAGCATCTACACTTTTTCTGGGTTTATTTTGGAGCTCTCTCAGGTTAGTTGCCTTGCTCCATGTATTCCTTCAAATATTTGTTGATTGGTTTCATTTTGCCCTCATCAACTGGCGCCGTCTGTGGGAAACTTGAGTTTTGACGTGAGATTTTCTTGAGTTTCTCTTCAAAATACGTTCATAGTGATGGAACTTCTATGAATCTGTGATAATCTAACAAGATTTGTTAAAATCCTGCTGTTTATTGTCTTTCGCATGAAGATTATGGTAGAAATATACGTAAGTTTGCATGAATAGGCTGTTTCTTAGTTGTTTCGATGAATACGTGCACAGATCTGTGCCGGGAATATTCTTTGGATGATGTTTCTTTTTAATGGTTTCTGGGAAAATGATGAACATGACGGGTTTTTGCCCAGATTTGTAAGGATATGTTTTTTATGTGTTGCTTTACCGAGTATGAGTTGAGATTTATACTCGTCTTACATGGAAAGTGCTTTCTAAGAAATATGTATGTAAATCTATCGTTGGACTTGTGGAAAAATATTTTTCTCTTTGATGAATTTCTGGAAAAATGGTTGAATGTTTGAAGATGAACTAGAATATTGCCCCTTATGGTAAAGACGTGGCCAAAAGTTCTTTAGCCAGATATGATGAAATGTGATTTTCATTATTTGGATGCATTTTTCCTTCTAGAAATTTGTGTTTATGCTTGTTTGATTTTGTTGGAAACTGAAATCCTCATGAAAAGTGTTTTTCCGCAAATTTGGCACGAATAAGCTTCACAAATGAGAGATGAGAAAAGAATCATCTCTCAGTCTTTGCGTCTTTTCCAGAAACTTGATGTGATTTGAGGTATTGAATCATGCATTATTGATTATTTTTCGGGAGATTAACTTGATATGATCATTCTCTCTCAGAAATGGCAGATCCCATCTCTTGTGATTTGGGAAAAGAATTCGATGGGGCTGTTGACACCCCGGTGAGTACGAACGCTCCCGTGGTCACAGTCCTAGATGATGATACCATGGGTACAAACCCAACTCAGAGCCGTGCGTCTCTGATTACTCTGACAGCCGAACAGTTGCGAGTCTTCATTCAGACTGCTGTGAACAGTGCTCTGGCTTCCAGGATCCCAGAAACGGGAGCTAATCCTGAACAGCCAACTCCTAGCGCCGAGGCCATCGCCCGCTTTAGTGAGGAACAACTGGCCGGTGGCGGGTCAAAAGCTAATACCCCAGGTGTGCCAGAAACTCGGGCTTTAAATGTGCCTAAAAACATTACGTTGCCCACTCTCTCAGGAGACATCTTGGGAGAGAGCAGCGCGCAAATCAAAAATGGCAGGACAGCTGCCGGTGGGACAGCCGCCAGGGGCAGGACAGCTGCCGGTGGGACAGCCACCAGAGATGGTTAGATAGCTGCCTGAGCCGGGAACGTGACTGCTCAGACTTCTGGTTTGGTTGAGTATGATGATTGTGATTCAGATGAAGCCGAGGCAGAGTCCACATCTATTGTTAATGCTAACCATGAGATTGCGTCCTTGAGAAGAGAGATGGAAATGGTTAAGAAACACTGTGAGAAAATAGGAAAACATAAATGCAGATCAGGAGGATCCCCTTTTTCGGAGGATATTCTCTCTGATCCACTGCCTAAGAGCTTTAAGGCTCTGAATTTTGAATATGACGGAACGACTGATCCTCAGGATCATTTGTTGAGATTTGAGAATGGAGCTTTGCTGCATCAGTATTCCGAAGGTGTGAAATGTAGGGTGTTTCTCACTATATTAATGAAGTCTGCCCAGAAGTGGTTTAGTCAGCTACCAGCCAACTCTATTTGCTCATTCGATGAATTTAGCACACTTTTTCTGCATCAGTTTGCTAGTTCTCGAAAGATAACAAAAACATCTCTGTATCTGATGAGTTTCAGACAAAAGCCACAAGAGAGTTTGAGAGAGTATATTACTCGGTTCAATGAAGCCGCCCTGGAAGTCCCTGTGGCCACAGATGAAGTAAGAACAAACGCTTTGGCGCGAGGCCTTCATGATGGAGATTTCTTTAAATCTCTGGCCAAGAAACCTCCCTTGACTTTTGATGAGTTACAGGAAAGGGCCGACAAGTATATAAATTTGGAAGAGGCCAGAGGTATAAAGAAAGAGGAGAGTCGCACTGAAAGAAATGCAGAGAAGAAGAAAGAGCCCGAGAAGAAAAAGGGCAATGATGAAAAAGGAAAGACAACCAGGGATAAGCCTAGGACGGAAAGATTCGAAACATACACACCTCTGACCTTGCAGCCAGCAGAAATGCTAGAAGTTATGGCAGAACATCCCAACTTCAAGTTCCCCCATTCTGCTGGGAGAGGTCCTCGAAATCCCAGGTCTGATCGGTATTGCCGATACCAAAATGAATATGGTCATGAAACGAATGATTGTCGACATCTGAAAAATGCCATCGAAAGAATGATTCAAGATGGTCATCTAGTGGAATTTGTGAAGAAAGAAAGAGATAGAAACAACAATAAGAGAAAGGATAATGAAGAAAGAGGAAAGGAGATAGCAGAGCCACCTCGAAAGGATGGCCCTGGTCATAGGAGGGGGTATATCCAAATGATAGTTGGGGGTCCGACAGATGGAGACTCACACCGGGCCAGGAGAGCTTCTGTCAGATCTGCCCAGAATTGGTATGAGGGAGATGTTCACGAGGTGGACGCAAGTGATTCGCCTAGCATACAGTTTGGGCCGAGAGATGAGAGGGCAGTTCAGAGGCCTCATAATGATGCTTTAATAGTGACCACATAAATTGGTGGTTATGATGTTGCCAGGGTATTCATTGACACTGGCAGCTCTGCGGATATCTTGTTTCAAGATTGTTTTTTGAAGATGGATCTTAATGTGGAGCTTAAACCAGTGGATACGGCGCTCTATGGGTTCACAGGGGGAGCCATCCAACCTAAGGGACAAGTCTCTCTTCAGGTTAGGATGGGGAATCCACCTCTGGTTAAAGTTAAAATGGTGAACTTCCTAGTTGTTGATACTCCCTCGGCATACAACGTGATCCTGGGGAGACCATCTCTGAATCTTTTTCAGGCTGTGGTTTCCACATACCACATGAAGTTGAAATTTCCTGTTGGAGATGAGGTAGGAGAGCTTGTGGGAGACCAGTTCTGTTCTCGCAAGTGCTATGTTGAAACGGTAAAGAAAGCCGCACACTCTTCCCCTAGAAGTGATGGTCGAGGAGATGACCCGGATGGGAAGAGAATGAAGGGTGCAGAGATGATGGAGGAAGAGCCAGACCTGCAGATCCAACCAGAAGAAGAGCTTATGCCAGTAGAGCTCTTCCCAAATAAATCCGGGTTTACTACCCCAATTGGAACTCAGATGACGCATGACGTGGCCAGAGCTGTCATCAACTGTCTAAGAAGGAATGCAGATCTTTTTGCATTTCAACCCGAGGACTTGTTGGGGATTGACCCCAAGGTGGCCCTGCATCGTTTAAATGTTGATCCAGAGGTCAGACCTGTGAAGCAGAAACTAAGGCAATTTGGCCCTGAGAAAGATAAGATAATTAAAGAAGAAGTGGAGAGGCTTTTGAAGGCCAAGCATATTGAAGAAGTAAAGTACCCAGAGTGGTTGTCCAATGCAGTTATGGTGGCCAAGGGAAATGGTTCCTGGAGGATGTGTATTGATTTTCGTGATTTGAACAAGGCTTGCCCAAAGGACCATTACCCTTTGCCTAGAATTGACTAGCTGGTGGACTCAACATCCGGATGTGAACTCTTGTCCATGATGGACGCATATCAGGGATACCATCAGATCTGGATGGATCGGGCAGACGTGCCCAGAGCTAGCTTCGTAGTCTCATGTGGTACGTATGGCTATGTGAAAATGCCTTTTGGGTTGAAGAACGCTGGGGCCACATACCAGAGAATGGTAGATCTGGTCTTTCGAGAGAAGATAGGCCGAAATATGGAAGTCTATGTGGATGACATGCTGGTGAGAAGTTTTAAGTCTGAAGACCACGCTTCAGACCTGGAAGAAGTATTTGGTGTGATTAGGGCCTATCAGATCAGGCTTAATCCCTCTAAATGTGCATTTGGAGTAAGAAGCGGTAAGTTCTTGGGGTATATTGTCACTCCCAAGGGGATTGAGGTAAATCAGGCCAAGGTGAAAGCAATTCTCGATATGCAACCACCTCGGAACCTGAAAGAAACACAAAAACTAAACGGGCGGATCACAGCTTTGAGCCGTTTCATCTCTAGATCAGCAGAGAGGAGTTTACCGTTTTTCAAAATCCTTAGAAAAGGATGCAGATTTGAGTGGGACAATGAGTGTCAGAAAGCTTTCGAAGATTTGAAAAAGCACTTGACCAGTTTGCCCCTTCTCACGAAGCCAGTACCGGGAGAAACTTTGTATTTGTACTTCTCTGTAGGAGAACATTCTCTGAGCTCTGTTCTCCTCAGAGAGGAGGGGGGTGAAGCAGATACCCATATACTATGTGAGCAAAGCCATCCAGGGACCAGAAGTGAGATATTCGGAAGTGGAGAAGTCAGCTCTGGCTGTGATGGTGACAGTGCGAAGGCTCGGGCCTTATTTTTTATCTCATAAAGTGGTGGTGAGAACTAATTTGCCACTGAGGCAGATAATGGGTAGACCAGATCTGTCCGGAAGAATGGTGAAGTGGGCAGTAGAGTTGGGTGAGTATGACATCGAGTTTGAGCCCAGAGCTGCCATAAAAGCCCAAGCTTTGGCTGATTTTATTCAGGAAACAACCAAAGTTCAAGAGTCAGAACTCTGGAAAGCTTATGTTGATGGATCATCATCTCTCAATGGATGTGGAGCGGGGATTGTGATTATATCCCCCATTGGAGAAGAGTTGCAGTTCGCAGTAAAGTTTGAGTTTAAAACTTCAAACAAAGAAGCAGAATATGAGGCCTTTATAAGGGGTATGCAGATGTTATGGGAGCTGGGAGCACAAAGAGCAATTGTGCACCCTGACTCTCAATTGGTCACCCAACAGCTGTTGGGAACTTACGAAAATAAAAATGAGAAAATGGCAAAGTATGCAGAATTGGCAACACAGTTGAAAGCCAAATTTGATGAGCTGAGAATTGAGCAGATTCCCAGAGCTGAGAATGCTAAAACGGACTACTTGTCCAAGTTGGCCAGCTCTGCGGAAGAAGGTATGAAAGGAAAGATCACACTGCTGACAGCTGAGAGTCAGATGTCAACTCTGGATGTGGGAGCAATCAATGAAGAGATTGATTGGAGGACTCCCATCATCCATTATCTGAAAACAGGGCAGAGGCTTGACAAGCCAGATGCCCCTAAGAAAGCAGTATATGCCAAGTATTGCATGATTGGTAAATACTTGTATAAGAGATCATTCTCTCAACCATTTTTGAGATGCCTGTCCACTGTGGAGGGGAATTATGTGTTAAGAGAGATACACGAAGGCTGTGGAGGAAGCCACGCGGGCTTTAGAGATGTGATGAGACGAGTGTTGAGAGCTGGATATTATTGGCCAACTCTCATGAAAGATGCAAAAGAATTGGTAAGAAAGTGCGATAAATGCAAGAGGCATGGACCTCTGATTCACGTCCCAGCGGAAGAATTGGGAGTGATGTATTCTCCGTGTCCATTTGATAAGTGGGGAATTGACATTGTGGGAAAGTTCCCAACGGCCTCTGGGGGCAGAGTTTTTCTAATCGTCGCAGTGGATTATTTCAGTAAGTGGGCTGAAGCCGAAGCTGTAAAGAAAATTGATGAAGCAGCTATTATCAGGTTCTTATGGAAGAACATATGTTGCAGATTTGGGATTCCCAGAATCCTGGTATCGGATAATGGGACACAGTTCACGGGCTCCATAGTCCAGAATTGGTGTTCAGAGTTGAAAACTCAGCAGAGATTTCTCTCAGTAGCTCACCCTCAAGCCAATGGGCAAGTGGAAGTTACTAATAGAACGATTGTGGATGGTATAAAAACCAGACTTGAGAAATCTGGTGGAAATTGGGTCGAAGAGCTGGACTCAGTACTTTGGGCTTACAGAACGAGTCTGAAAACTGCTACGGGGGAATCTTCTTACAATCTCGTGTATGGATCTACAACTGTAATCCCTGCAGAGGTTGGAATGGAGATCCATCGGATTCTGAACTATGATGAGAACTGCAATTCAGAGCTGGTTAGAGAGAATTTAGATATGCTTGATGAGGAACGTAAAATGGCTCGTCTGAGGTCAGAGCGCTACAAAAGTTAAGTGAAAGCCGCTTATAAAAAGCGGGTGAAAGTTAGAAAGTTTGAGAGGGGAGATCTTGTCTTGCGCAGAGCTGATGCGCTGAAACCCGTGGGGAAATTAGAGCCGAATTGGGAGGGTCCCTTTGTGGTCACTCAAGTCCTAGCCGGAGGTGCATATGAGCTGACATACCAGAGCGGTAAGAGAATGCCTCGACCCTGGAATGTCAGTAACTTGAAGAAGTACTATATTTGAGTTAATTCAGAGTTATGTTAGTTTTCAACAAAAGTATGTAAGCAGCTGCCGTTTGCATCGCTATATTTCAGAATTGAATGAAAAGCCGACAGAACTACACTCTTCAGTTCTGGCGGATTCCTATCTAAATCAGTTCTCAGAATTACGCATCCCTCAGATCCACATCATATGAGTCTCAAATATGAGCATGGATAACATCTGAGAGATGGACCTTGATTCAAAGTTCACATCCTCTCAGTCTTGATACGAATCAAGCATGGATCACGCATAGGAATTGAATTTCCTTTTAAGAATTTACATTCTCACGAATCTCAAATAAAGTTAAAGATGAATAACTTAAAACTAAAAGCGAAGAGTTTTAGAAAGATATTCTCAAAATAAACTAAATTACTTCTTCACAGAAGTAAATTCTGGAAGGGGGAGATAAAAGTATGCACACTTTCCCCTGAAGAGTTAACTCACTTACAGAGTAAAATGAGTCGAAGGAAGGAAGGCAAGGTACTACCGTGCATCCCATTCCCAGAGTTGAATAAAGTAATTTATTTCTTTACAGAAGTAAACTTTGAAAAAGGGGGGAGTATGTATACATTTATACATATCATCACCCACAGTCAAAACCCTTTTTACAGGATAAAAAAAGGCAAAAAATATAAAGCATAATGAACAATCATGAAAAGAAAAACACAACAAGCAGATGACAAAAGCATAGTTTGAACATAGCACGCCCAACAAAAGAAACATAATATTCTTAGAATAAAGAGCACGCAGGCTCGGAAGTAGCAAGAGCACGCAGGCTCTGGAAATTGTTCATAGTTGCAGAAATAAAAGGAGAACGATAGAGATGACCTCAAAGGGTCCTGTCCTCTATTCGTTCAAATCAGTACTCAGGCCAGGTCTAGGGTTTCCAGGAGCAGAAAGGGTCTGAGGCTCGACAGTAGCTTCAGAGGCAGAGTTTTCAGGAGCTGAGAGGTCACAAAACATAAGATCTGCTGGAGGAAGTTCGGGCGATAGATAATCTTCCCGAGCTAACTTCAAGGCTGCTCTCCTGATAACGGGCAGAAACCAAGGAGCATCCTTGGGAGCATTCACGTCACCCTTGAAATAGGGAGAGGGAGTCACACCCTCCTTAGCACGGGAGATACTAAGTTGCTCAGTAAAGCCTTTCTCTTGGGCCTGGGCAACAGCAGATCTGAAACCATGCTTGATGAAATGGCCAGCATGTGGGGCCATATCCACCAAAAATTGAGGGCTATTCTGATAAGCAGCAATGAGGCCTTCATACAGTTCCTTGAGAAATGCTTGACCAAGAGCTGTACTGAGAAGTCTCTTACGGCAGAGATCAATGCCTTCAAGGAGACCTGCAGTGTGGCCTTCAGAACGACTTTCCTCTCGCGCCTGTTTCCTCTTAACCGACTGAAGAGTGAGTAGGTCGTTGGCATCCTATAGTTTCTTCTCGAGAGATTGGAGTGCAGATCTCTGCTCAGCATTGTGAATGTGAGCCGCATTCAACTCCTTCATAGCTTGAATTAGCTCTTGATCTTTTTGATCAAGTGCAGCCTTGACTGCATCTATCTCCTCAGAGTTGTCTATCTCCAGAAATTGGGCCTGATAATCCAAAAACTAACAAAGAAGAAAGATAAGTAATTGAGGAGAGTATTGCTTAAAACAGGGAAGAGGTGAAATGAGAAACTTACCTCAACCAACCGACCAGACATCAGAGTTTTCAATTGACCAGCTGAAAAATTTGAACTAGTAGAATCAGTCTTAGAAGACCTGAGAGTCTTCAGGAACTGAATACACTCTCCCTCTCCCAAGTTCATAGACGAATGCGGATTGGGAGGCAGAGGTGGATCGTCAGTCATAACACCAGAACTTGAACCAGTTCGTTTTGAAAAACGAGTTTTCTTTTGAACGGGCTTGGTAAGGGCAGCAGCTGAAACACGTTTTTTTCCTTTGCCACGAGTATTAAGGCTAACACATTCACCTTCATCACTCTCCTTAGGGGGGGATGGAGGAATAGCAGACTTCTCTTCAGAGGGGGGTATGGTTGAATTTTCTTGAGAAGTGACAGGCTTTAACACAATATTAGCTTTTGAGTCCACTACTTCAGCAGGAGGAGCCAAGTTGATAGGCTCCTCATCATCTGACAGGAGAAGAGCACTCTCCCAAGACATATCTGAAAACAAAGTAGAAAACAAAATCAAAATGAGAACTATATATGTTTCTAAGAGCAAAGTTAGAACATAGAAAAGAGCAGTACCCGCTCCAACGGGAGGAGGAGTTGCCGATTCGAGAAACCCGAAATAAGAAAGAACGATAGGCTCCTTTAACAGGTGAAACATCCTAGGCGGGCCGTGAGACTTAGCAACACGATTTAAACGTAGCATGATTTCTCTATCCGAGGAGGGAATGAAATCCTCTACAGAAGAAGAAGACTTGGTAGTAATGGGGGCTTTATATTGCCATCCACGATGGGTAAATGGCCATTTCCCAGAGCGGGGAGTAACTACGAAGTAACTATCTCGCCAAAACCCGTCTACACTAGGGGGTTTACCTATGAAATGGGATAACCCCTGGCTCCTAGAACTAAAGCAATAGAACTCATCCCGTTTTTTCAAAGCATAACAATAGTAGAAAATTTCAGGAGTGGGGGTACCCCCATTTGCCTTGAAAATCATATAGAAAGCAAGCATTAAACAGATCGAAGAGGGATTTACCTTATTCAGGGGAATGCGAAAAAGATTGCATACCTCATAAAGGAAAGGGGCGATTGGAAAGCGGAGACCCGCTGTGAGTTGAGAAGCCCAAAATGCCAAAGATGGCGGGGCCAGATGGTTAGGCCTCTCGTGAGGGCCTGGTAAATCGATGAGCAAATTGGGACAGGGGCCTAGAAAATCTCTAATATTTTCGAGATCATGTTCAGTCAAATTCGTTTGATTGGAAACATCATTCCACCTAATCATATTTCTTTCAGCCACGGTTCGAATAGTACGCTTGGTAATGGGAAGAGGATTAGGGTTTTTTGAAGAAGATGAGGCGGGAAGTCCTAGGACCGCCGAAGAAGGGGGTTGTGATGATTGAGACGACAGGGGTTTAATGGAAGTGTTTTCCGGTGAAGTTTCGTCAGAAAAGGAGGGCGATTTAGCCATAATTGAGGAGTGAAGAGGAAAATATATTCGAAAATGAAAGGAGGAAAATAGAGGGAATACCTTGCACGAAGACAGAGATGGTCACCGGAGGTTTCGGGTCCTATGAAGGAGCCGCCGGAATTTTCTGGGAATGTGAAATGTCGAGGTGGCTGTCGGAAATGTCCCCTCAAACTGAATTCTTGAAGGAGAGTAGAAGACGAAAGATTAAAGAAAAGAGAGAGAAAGAAAGTAAAAAGCGGAAGCACTTTATGGGGAAGAGACAACTGGCAAACCGCCCTTGTCCTCCCCTCCACGTGTACGCCCAAGATCTGGGAAGATGAAGGGGCGCAATTTTTTCAACGACCGAGATTGCCCTATTTTGAATTGAGAAACTGAGTTAGTACCGCGTGGATGAACAGTGTACAGTGCAGAATGCAGTGTACGGATCTGAACGACTTTACTGAAATGTATTCCAAATGATATTTGAGAGCAAAATAATTTGGAATAGGGGGGGAGTAGTTGATATGGGCTACTTGGTACTGGGCCTGTGGCGTCCGGCCCATATCAACGAAATAAATCCAGAGATGAAAACTTCTCTCAACTCTAGGTCAGAGTTGGCCCAGAACTGAACCAAACAACTCTGAGAGCTAATTTGGGGGATTGATTTGCACGTGGATACATGTGCATGATTAATATGAAATTGAATCGGAGCAATTAATCATGTTATTAAGAGAACTACGGGTTAATTTCACTTAATCCATCTTTAATCTGTGATAAGCTTATTCTTGAGAAGGAAGATAAGCTCAGAAACGTCTCTTTCCCACCATTAAATGCAGAATTTGCCCACTACCACATACACCAAAAAAGGACAACTGAGAGAGAGCCTTCAGTTGTACTACCAAATCAGAATATTCGCCACTTGGCCTAATTTCACGCATCCTCTGGCACTGGTGGTCCCAAAAGTGCTAGGGCAACACTGAATAAAAGACTTTTCTACCCTTCAGAGATGTAAAAGGTATAAATATCTTCATTTAGCTCTCTCCAAGGTATTATCACTCCAAACACTTTCTCTTACTACTGTATTTTTTTCATAGCTTTTCTTGCCTACCAAGTTTAGCTGACTTGAGCGTCGGAGGACCGACGCCGGAGCCCCCTCCGGCGTGGTTTTGTGCAGGATTTCATCGGATCATCGTCAGAGCTTGTTGAGCAGTGTTCGAGAGCTGAATTCTGACTTCCAGAGCAGGATCTACACTTTTTCTGGGTTTATTTTGGAGCTCTCTCAGGTTAGTTGCCTTGCTCATGTATTCCTTCAAATATTTGTTGATGGGTTTTATTTTGCCCTCATCAAGCAGATTCATCAAAAACAACATGAGGTGTTTCCTCCACACAAAGTGAATTCTTATTAAAAACTCTAAAAGCTTTACTGGTACTGGAATATCCTAAAAATATTTCATCTGCCACTTTAGCATCAAAGGTTTTTAATTTAGATTTCCCATTGTCATGGATGAAACACTTACATCCAAAAATATGAAAATATGAAACAGATGGAGTTTTACCTTTCCATACCTCATATAGAGTCTTGCTATATCTCTGAGCAATTAGGCATCTGTTCTGGGTGTAATAGGCTGTATTGATGACTTCTGCCCAAAACCTTTGTGGTGTGTTGTATACTGCTAGAAGAGTCCTTGCAGCTTCCTTAAGGGTTCTATTCCTTCTTTCTGCTACTCCATTCTGTTGAGGTGTTCTGGCAGCAGATGTCTCATGAAAAATCCCATGTTCTTTGCAATACTTAGCAATGTGTGAATTCAGAAACTCTGTCCCCTTGTCACTTCTGATTCTGACTATGCTCTGGTTCTGCTCTTTCTGAATCTGCTTGAAGAATTCTGGCAGCTTAGTGATAGTTTCATTTTTCTTAAACAAGAACACTACCCAAGTATATCTTGAAAAGTCATCTACTATCACCAAGGTGTACTTCCTTCCACTGAAACTAAGAGGAGAAACAGGTCCAAACAGGTCCATGTGAAGTAGTTGAAGTACTCTGGTTGTGGTTGTGCTCTGGACATCCTAAAGGAGGTCTTGGGTTGTTTACCCTTCTGGCATGAACCACAAACCTGGTCCTTCTTAAACACTTCATTAGGAAGACCTCGAATAAGACCTTTTCTGGCAATCTTATTCAGTATTTTGAAGTTAAGGTGGCTCAATCTCTTGTGCCATAACCAGCTATCTTCTGCAGATCCTTTAGCAACCAAGCAAGCATTTCTTGGGCAACTGCTAAAATCTGCAAGATAAATGTTACCCTTCCTCAAGCCTATTAGCAGGATATCATTACAATCAGGAGAGAAAACAGTGCATGAGTCACTAGAAAACTTCACTGAGTATCCCCTGTCACAGAATTGGGATACTGAAAGCAGATTATGCTTGAGTCCTTCAACGTAGTAGACTTCATCTACAGATACTCCATTAAAGGTCAACTTCCCAACTCCTCTGGTGACTCCATAGTTGTTGTTACCAAACATCACTCTTGGCCCATTGATTGGCTTGAAATCCTGGAGATGATCTTTCTGGAATGTCATATGCTTGGAACATCCACTATCAATGTACCACACATGTTTGTTTGAAAGTCCTTTCTCCAATGGGCTCTTATCATCCTGCAGAGAAATCAATTAGGTCCCCTACTAGAGCTGGGTCCTGATTGGTTAGTTGCAGGTTTTGTAGGAATCCAAAGATAAAGATCATCCCTTGCTGGATGAGGAGATCTTATCTTCCTTCCAAATCTATCTACCAGCACATGTCCTCTTACAATGATATATTGAGCTACTGGTCTGATCAGAACACCTTTCCTATATACAGGTCTGGTGTATCTTTTCCCAAATCTGGCCTTTGGAATGGCCTGCCTCAAAGACTTGGTCTTAAAGGTCTGGTTGTAGGGGTACATCCTAGAAGAACCATCTCTGGTGTCATAACTACCCAGATCAGTTGGTTTTCTATAAATGGGTCTGGAAGACCTCCTCTGGTTCTGAAAGGTAGACCTTTTCTGGTGGTTATAGTTCCTTTGAGTATATCTGTTCTGGAATTGATTCCTCTGAGAAACCCGTCTCTGGGGTACCTGGTTCTGTTGAACATTATTCCATCTCTGGTAGTTCCTATTCTGATTGGGATTCCCCCTTTCTTGAGTGTCTCCTTTGAGGTCCCCTAATCTGGTTAGGTTCCCTTTGAGGATTCCTCTGGGGTCCTCCAATCTGATGAAGTTCTACTCTTTGAGATTTATTGTTAACAGATCCATCATCCTTCAATAGTTCCCCTTGTTGACGTTTATTTTCAAGGATTCTCTCTTCCAGGACAGTCAACTCTTCTGGACCATATTCTATATGATTAACTGAGTGGTTCATTTTCCAATCAGGACTGTGAAGCACTTTGTAACCATCACCAGTTGAGTCTTTTTCATCCCAGATTTCTACCAATTTGCCAGATCTTATAGACTTATCTTTGTTGTAAAGGTATTTATGAGTTTTGGTAGTAATTCCAGAATATCTTAAACCACTCTTATCATTAATGCGCTGAGAAGACTCTAATATAATAGATACAACAGATGGTATCTTAGGAGCTTCTCTGGGCATGGGTATCTCTTCTATGGTTTGCTCAACTTGTTTCCCCTTGATAAGAGTCTGGTATTTGGCTCTAAGTTCATTGAACTCATCTTCCTGAGAGTTCTTTTCTTTCATGAGTTGATCTACCAGAGTATCTCTTTCTGTGATCTTTCCTGAAGTTCAGAGACTTCTTTGGAATGATCTTTCATGAGTTCTCTGGTGGATTTTTGCTCATGAGAGAGGGATTGAACTTCAGCTCTGAGCCTACCATTTTCCTTCTCAAGTTTTTGACATAGTTGAACACAATTTTGGAGATCTGATAGCATTTGTTGCATATCAGACTCTCTGGAGTTACCAGATTAATGAGATGATTCAGTATATTTGGAATTAGATAAGCATAGGGTAGTTTCATTTACCTCAGTGATGTCTGCCATAAGACATACATCATCATCTGATACGAAATCAGAAGAAGAAGAAGAAGAAGAACTTGAACTAGTATCTTCCTCCTCTGCTTCTGCCAGTAGTGATCTCTTGTCCGCATATATCCTATCTCTCTTGAGTCTTTTCTCTTCTCTTTCTCTAGGAGTCAATTGAGGACAATCATAGCTGTAGTGACCAGGCTTGTTGCAGATGTAACAGGTGTTATCTCCTCTGGGACTGGGACTTGGATCTCTCCTCCTCTGGTTGTACTCTGTTCTGGCTGGACTACTATCTCTTCTCTGATAGTCAGATCTGCTAGAACTGCCATCCCTTCTCTGGTAATCTCCCAGAGCTGTTATCTCTTCTCCTCTCTGGAGTTCTGAATCTGGTCTCCCTTGAGTCTCCAGATTTTCTCTCTTTATCTGCAGCTTTGAAGGAACTCTTCCTGTCTCTGGTAGATTCCTTCCAGTGCTTTTTGTACCTGCCATATTTTGATTTCATTTTATCAAGTTTACGGGTTAGGAGTGCTACCTATTCCTTGAGACTCAAGTCATCTGCAGGAGACTCCTTTGGTTTATCATCTGTCTTGATGGTAGAGGAGAAGGCAACTCCTTTCTGACCAGAAGAGGAAACCTCTTCTGTTTGATCCTCCTCTTGAAGATCATATTCGTAGGCTTTAAGATCAGATAACAGAAGATAATGATCCAGAGTGTTGAGATCCTTGCTATCTTTAATCACAATCACTTTGATTCTCCACCTGTTGGTTAGTGAACGTAATATTTTACTATTTATTTCCTTTTCAGAGTAGGTCTTACCTAAGGCACTAGCCTTGTTGAGGAGATTTGTGAGACGCATATCCAGCTGGTCAATGGTCTTGTCTGGTTTCATTTTGAAGGTGTGTTAGGATAAAAGTTGTATAAATTTGATGAGTTAAAAACAAACCAGAAAATGTAATAGGACCATCTGGACCTGTTAGCCAGATGATGAACTAGATTAGGACTTAGTCTAGGGGGAATTGCCAGACCAGAAGACCTCACCAGAAGAGTCACCAGAAGACCCACCAGAAGACCCACCAGAGGACTTCACCAGAGGACTTCACCAGAGAACTCCACCAGAGGACTTCACCAGATGAGACAGACCAGAGGCAGAGAACATTTCCCCAGACCAGACGAGTCTGGACCAGACGAGTCTGGTGAAACAAAAGATGCTCAGAATCAACTTCTGATTCTGATGAGCTATCTGTTTCAGAACCAGATCAGGACCAAAAGACATCAAGGTTGCCTAGTGTCTGGTATTGCCTTCTCTAGAGAAAATCAGAGTTTGGCATTGGAAGCTAATTGACCGTTGGTGATTCAAATCAAGTCAACAAGATCAGGATTAGAAAGTATTGAAGTCAATCAATCCAAGGATCTCACCAACCCAATCAATCAATTAGGGAATTGATTGATTGAAGCTTCCTCAAATAGAGGATCTGATTGGATTAGCTCTCCAACGGCTATTCCCTAATCACCTCTATAAATACAGAGTGCAATCTCAAGAAAAAGGGCTAGAGAGATAATACGCGCACGAAGATACAATCCAAGCTCTTGTTTATCCAGCATATAACACTCTTATATTGTTCATACTCTTATATTCACTCTTAAGGAGTAGTTGGACCTCAACCTGTTCATCTACAAGATAAGGTTGAAGGAAGTTGTCTTTAGATCGAAGTTAGATCTAAAGAGTTTGTAAGAAGGAATTGGTACTTCACAATTCCAGTAAGTAAGTTGGTTGTTGGTTGGATAGTGAGACCCCTTTGATCAAGGGAGAGTGGACGTAGGATATTCAGATCCGAACCACTATATATCCGGTCTTATTTACTGTTTTCTGCATTTAAATTCCTGTCTATTATAGTCTGCTCTTGTAAAAAGAAGTTGTCTAAGACATTTACTTTAAAGCTTCCGCAATTTATCAAACTAGTGGGACCAACAAGTGGTATCAGAGCACAGGTCACGGGTTCGAATCCCAGTGGAAGGCATTTGTTGGCCAAGAGGGCTGGCAGATGTTGGGGAGGGGATTCTTGGGCGCGGAGTCCAGCATCTCCCACCCGAGTCGGGCGCGATAAAGGTCCGGTGCGCCAAGTCCGGCGGAGGCTATTTGACCCGTGGCGCTACAGCTAGATGGGGTTAAAGGAAATAAAGTAGCACCTCACTACAAGTCCGGGCTTTTAGTCTAGTGGCAAGCGCTTGATCCTACAACCAGAGGAGGAGAGATCCAAGTCCCAGTCCCAGAGGATATAACACCTGTTACACCTGCAACAAGCCTGGTCACTACAGCTATGATTGTCCTCAATTGACTCCTAGAGAAAGAGAAGAGAAAAGACTCAAGAGAGATAGGAGATATGCTGACAAGAGAGCACTACTGGCTGAAGCAGAGGAGGAAGATACAAGTTCCACTTCTTCTTCTTCTTTTGATTTCAGATCAGATGATGATGTATGTCTTATGGCAGACATCACTGAGGTAAATGAAACTACCCTATGCTTATCTAATTCCAAATATACTTAATCATCTCATTCGTCTGGTAACTCCAGAGAGTCTGATATGCAACAAATGCTATCAGATCTCCAAAATTGTGTTCAATTATGTCAAAAACTTGAAAAAGAGAATGGTAGGCTCAAAGCTGAAGTTCAATCCTTATCTCATGAGCAAAAATCCACCAGAGAACTCATGAAAGATCATTCCAAAGAAGTCTCTGAACTTCAGGAAAAGATCACAGAAAGAGATACTCTGGTAGATCAACTCATGAAGGAAATGGAATCTCAGGAAGATAAGTTCAATTAACTAAGAGCTAAATACCAGACTCTTATCAAGGGAAAACAAATTGAGCAAACCATAGAAGAGATACCCATGCCCAGAGAAGCTCCTAAGATACCATCTATTGTATCTATCATAACAGAGACTTCTCAACGCATTAATGATAAGAGTGGTTTAGGATATTCTGGAATTACAACCAGATCCACTAAATTTCTTAGCAATAAAGGCAAGTTGTCTCAAAGAGCTGGTGAATTGGTAGAAATCTGGGATGAAAAGGATCCTAATGGAGAAGGTTACAGAGTAGTTAAAAATCCTAACTGGGTTAAAGATTACTCTGTTGACCATATAGATGAAGTTCCCAATGAGTTCACTGAACTGGAAGAGGAAACCTTAGAGCACAAATGCCAGAAAGGAGAACCCAATGAGTTCACTGAACTAATTGAAGATTGATGGTTCTGTTCAGCTGCCTAACCAGATTAGGAGACCTCAGAGGATACCTAACAGAGTGGAACCTAAGCAAATTAGGGGCTCTCAAAAGGGAAACTCTAAGAGGAAACCTAATCAGAATAGGAGATATCAAAGGAGATACACTGAACCAGAGAACCTCAATCAGAATCAGGGATCTCAAAAATGGAATGCTCCAAGAAGATTCCAGAACAGGAAAACTCAGAAGGAATTTTATCATCAGAATAGATCCACTTTTCAAAACCAGAGGAGGTCTTCCAGACCCATCTATAGAAAACCAACAGATATGGGAAGTTATGACACCAGAGATGGTTCTTCTAGGATGTACCCTTACAACCAGACCTTTAAGACCATGTCTTTAAGGCAGGACATTCCAAAAGCCAGATTTGAGAAAAGATACACCAGACCTGTTTATAGGAAAGGTGTTCTGATCAGACCAGTAGCTCAATATGTCATTGTAAGAGGACATGTGCTGGTAGATAGATTTGGAAGGAAGATAAGATCTCCTCATCCAGCAAGGGATGATCTTTATCTTTGGATTCCTACAAAACCTGCAACTAACCAATCAGGACCCAGCTCTAGTAGGGGACCTAATTGATTTCTCTGCAGGATGATAAGAGCCCATTGGAGAAAGGACTTTCAAGCAAACATGTGTGGTACATTGATAGTGGATGTTCCAAGCATATGACATTCCAGAAAGATCATCTCCAGGATTTCAAGCCAATGAATGGGCCAAGAGTGATGTTTGGTGACAACAACTATGGAGTCACCAGAGGAGTTGGGAAGTTGACCTTTAATGGTGTATCTGTAGATGAAGTCTACTACGTTAAAGGACTCAAGCATAATCTGCTTTCAGTATCCCAATTCTGTGACAGGGGATACTCAGTGAAGTTTTCTACTGACTCGTGCACTGTTTTCTCTCCTGATTATAATGATATCCTGCTAATAGGCTTGAGGAAGGGTAACATTTATATTGCAGATTTTAGCAGTTGCCCAAGAAATGCTTGCCTGGTTGCTAAAGGATCTGCAGAAGATAGCTTGTTATGGCACAAGAGATTGAGCCACCTTAACTTCAAAATACTGAATAAGATTGCCAGAAAAGGTCTTATTCGAGGTCTTCCTAATGAAGTGTTTAAGAAGGACCAGGTTTGTAGTTCATGCTAGAAGGGTAAACAACCCAAGACCTCCTTTAAGGATGTCCAGAGCACAACCACAACCAGAGTACTTCAACTACTTCACATGGACCTGTTTAGACCTGTTTCTCCTCTTAGTTTCAGTGGAAGGAAGTACACCTTGGTGATAGTAGATGACTTTTCAAGATATACTTGGGTAGTGTTCCTGTTTATGAAAAATGAAACTATCACTAAGCTGCCAGAATTCTTCAAGCAGATTCAGAAAGAGCAGAACCAGAGCATAGTCAGAATCAGAAGTGACAAGGGGACAGAGTTCTTGAATTCACACATTGCAGAGTATTGCAAAGAACATGGGATTTTTCATGAAACATTTGCTGCCAGAACACCCCAACAAAATGGAGTGGCAGAAAGGAGGAATAGAACCCTTAAAGAAGCTGCAAGAACTCTTCTAGCAGAGTACAACACACCACAAAGGTTTTGGGCAGAAGCCATCAATACAGCCTGTTATACCCAGAACAGATGCCTAATTGCCCAGAGACATAGAAAGACTCCATATGAGGTATGGAAAGGTAAAACCCCATCTGTTTCATATTTTCATGTATTTGGATGTAAGTGTTTCATCCATGAAAATGGGAAATCAAAATTAAAAACTTTTGATGCTAAAGTAGCAGATGGAATATTTTTATGATATTCCACCACTAGTAAAGCATTTAGAGTTTTTATAAGAATTCACTTTGTGTGGAGGAAACACCACATGTTGTTTTTGATGAATCTGCTGTTGAGTGCAAGGTGGAATCAAAGTCTTCTGGAGAGACCCAGAATCAGACCACTCCCAGAGTAATCAAGGTCAATCCACCTATTCTTGATTCAGATTCAGAATCAGATGGTGACCCATCTTCTGGTTCTCTAAAGAAGAAGTCTTCACAAGGAGCAGAACCAGAGGAGGTTGGAACTCCTGTAGGGGGAAGCTCTTCTGCAGTTGGTGATATTCACCAAGGTACTGCAGAGGATGATCCATCAGGCAAGACCACGGGAAGGAGGACCCTAGTTGATCACTCCAATGACCTGATAATTGGAGATCCAACTAAGGGTGTCCAGACTAGGAGAACTCTTAACTTAGCTGCCTTATTCAGTTGCTATGTATCCTTGATTGAGCCCAAGAACATCAAGGAAGCACTGAAAGATTCAAATTGGATTGTTGCTATGCAAGATGAGTTGAATCAATTCACCAGACAGGATGTTTGGGAGCTGGTAGACAGACCAAGACATCAAAAGGTGATAGGCACTAAGTGGGTTTTCAAGAATAAGAAAGATGAGAATGATGTCATTACTAGGAACAAGGCAAGGCTAGTGGCTCAGGGCTATTCTCAGTCTGAAGGAATAGACAATGATGAGACTTTTGCTCTTGTTGCTAGACTAGAAGCCATCAGATTGTTCTTAGCATATGTTGCTCACATGAAGTTCAAAGTATACCAGATGGATATGAAATCTGCCTTTCTTAATGGGATTCTCATTGAGGAAGTGTATGTAGAACAACCTCCTGGTTTTGAACAAGGTGACAAGGTGTTTAAGCTTAAGAAAGCTCTATATGGGCTGAAGCAGGCACCCAGAGCATGGTATGACACTTTATCTCAGTTTCTTCTGGACAATGGTTTTACTAAGGGTAAGATTGATAGGGACCTTGTTTAGGAAAGAAGAAGGAAAGGACATCCTTCTGGTCCAAATATATGTTGATGACATTATATTTGGATCCCCTAACAAGAAGCTGTGTGAGAAGTTTGGTGATCTCATGCAGAGCCAGTTTGAGATGTCTATAATGGGTGAAATGAATTACTTTTTAGGTCTGCAGGTAAAGCAAACAGAGAAGGGAATTTTTATTAATCAGGCAAAGTACATCAGAAACATTTTAGAAAAATTTGGAATAGGATCTAGCAAGGCAGCCAAGATTCCTATGATGACAAATTTCAACATGGATCCAGATGAGTCTGGAGAGAGTGTGGACCAGACTCAGTACAGAGCACTCATTGGTTCTCTTCTGTACCTGACTGCAAGTAGACCAGATATTACCTTTGTTGTAGGTGTGTGTGCTAGATTTCAAGCTAATCCTAAGAGAAGTCACTTGGAAGCAGCTAGGAAGATATTGAAATATCTTAAAGGTACAGTGAATTTGGGGTTATGGTATCCTGCAGATGATAACTTAGAGTTAAGTGGTTATTCGGATTCAGATTATGGTGGATGCAGAATAGATAGGAAGTCTACAAGTGGAACATGCCAATTTTTAGGAAATAAATTGGTATCCTGGTTTTCTAAGAAGCAGACTTCAGTTGCTACATCAACAACAGAAGCAGAGTACATGGCTGCAGGGAGCTGTTGTTCACAACTACTCTGGATTAGTCAACAACTTAGAGACTATCAGATTAGAGCCAAGGATATTCCTATATTTTGTGATAGTAATAGTGCAATAGCAATCACCCAGAATCCAGTTCTTCATACCAGGTGCAAACATGTTGATATAAGGCATCACTTTATTAGGGATCATGTTGAGAAGGGAGATATAAGGATGGAAAAGATTGCAACAGAGAAGCAGAGAGCAGATATTCTGACTAAGCCATTGGCTGAGTCCAGATTCAGAGAGTTGGCATTTGAGTTGGGCTTATTGGATCCAGAGACAGATTTATTTTAGGGGGAACATCAGAGAAGTATCCTTTGTTTCATTTCTTTACTTAAACTATTTATTTTTCAAACTAACATGCCTACAGGCTAGATATACTAGGGAAGTTACATCTCCAAAAGTGAGTCACACCAGATAAGGCTTGTACCAGATGAGGTACATCCAGATGAGGTGCTGTATAAGATTCCAGAAAAATATGGAGTCTTCTCTGACCAGAAGCAGATGGGTTCCATCAGATGAGATGTAATACCAGACTAGCTGTGGTATCATCTGGTTACAATATCAGGTGACAGGTATGTTTTACTTCTCTGGCCTCTGATCATTGGGATACACTTTTCAAATTACTTAATACACTCAAAACGTTTCAACTTCAGAGTGTATTTAAGACTAGGGTATAGGGACTAGGCAATCATTTCGCTTTTTCTCTTGACTGCCACAAAACCCCCTCGAACCCAGTCCCATTGTTCACGCCTACGCACCAGATTAAATCTATATTTCGCCTTCTAATCTTGGCCATCGGATTTAATTACTGTGCAATATGTCAATCAATTCTAAAATTGATTTTGTTCCCTAAATTAAATTCAAACATTACACGCGTTCACACTTTATTTATTAATCAAGCCACGCGTCTTGCCCTATTTAAATCAAGTTTCTTTTCAATCTTTCTTTTCACGTCTCCTTATTTTCTAAGCCCTAATTTTCTCTGTAAGTTTCACTCTCTCTCTCTCTCACAGCAATGGCACCCAAGTGCAATTTCGATCCAGACTATGTGTGCAAGAAGTTAAAGTCTGAGATGGTGGTGGACTTCTATTCCACCAAGAACCCAGCGGCACTGGAAATTTTGGAGTTGCTCAGGCGATCTGGCGTGGAGGAGTTCATTTCCAAAGTTCCCAAGGACTTGCGCACTGTGGATGGGTATGCTGCCCAGTTCCTTGTCCGTATGAAGATCCATGATGATCATATTTCCTCCAAGATTGATAAAGAGGATGTCGTCTTCTCAAAGGCTGATTTCTGTAGTCTTTTTGGCAATATTTTCGCGGAGGGTGTGGACCCATTGAAGTACAAGGAAGGAGAAGCGTTGGAATCCTTCAAGCTTTTTGCCAGAAATTCATGCCAGAATCTGACCAAGGGCTTCTTGGACAAACATTTGAGGCAGAAGTACAAGGTGTTGTTTGATATTGTAGTGAAGATTTTGATGTGTGAGAGTCATAGCACAGATGCCATCTTTACTGGCAGGCTCTGTGTTATGAGGGCCATTTTGGATGGTGCCCAATGCAATTGGGCAGAGTTCTTCTGGGGGGTGCTGAGGAAGAACAAACTGAAGGTACAGAAGGAGGAATGCCCCCAGTTGCCTGGAGAGCAACAGTTTGTGTTCAACGCCAATGTTTCCTTAGGCACAAAACTCACCTTAATCTTGGACTCAATCTTTCCAGAGAAGAAGTGGAGAGATTCCTGGTGCAAGGGCTTCCATAAGTCCAAGATTTGCCATCCTGATTCTGATGGTGAACAAGCCATCCCTGCCCCTCCCCTTCAAGCAATTCCCTCACCTGCTAAGGGGCAGAAGCAGCAGAGGCCGCAGAAGGGCCAGAAGAAGGCTGCTGAAGCAACTGGTTCCTCAACCATTGCTTTCTCTGGTTCCTCAGAGGAGGACCAGATTCCCCTTCTGAATGTCTTGAAGAAGAAGGGTGAAGGTGCTGAAGCTGCCAAGAAGGCAGGAGCTTCCAAGAGGAAGAGGCCAGAGGAGGCCAAGAAGGTGTCTGCCAAGAAACCAAGGACAGGCAGAAGGGTTCCAAGGACACTTCTGGTGGATGAGCCATCAGAAGAGGTTGAGCCTCTTAAGAAGAAGAAGTCCAGGGCCAGGAGGGCCATACTTCAGGGATCAGACTCTGATTCTGACCTACGAGATGCCTTGGAGCAGGTAATTGAAGAGGCCTCTCTGCTTATGAGAGATGCTCCAGAGATGACTGATCCAGCAGAGGTAATCCCCCATATCCCTACCTCTAACCCCATAAACCTTGTTACCCCATCAACCTCTCCCCCAGATAACCTTCCCCAAAATCCTCATCTACTTCTGGTGCCCCCTTTGCCCTACCAGAGCAGACCCTCCCATATACCCCTACTTACACTCCCTCCACCTTACCTACTCAAACACCTTCTCCCCCACCTTCCCAAACACCCCTTACCACAAACCCTTCTCCCCCAGCCCCTGTACCAGAGGTACCCTCCACTTCTGGTGTTGAACCTCCCCTACCTCCCTCTCCCAACTCTCAAACTACCATTCCTGTTTCTGTACCAGAAGTACCATCTACTTCTTCTGGTGCAGAACAACCCCTTCCTTCCTCATCTACCTCTCAAATTCCTACCCCTCCCCAATCCCATACAGAACAGGACCCAACCATCTCTATGGCTCTGGGTTTCCCTGCCCCTCCTTCTCCCACCTGTTTAACCAGCGATGATAGTGAAGATGAGGATGCTTCACTGGAGCCGGAGGCCTTAGCCCCATCCTCCTCTGCCTCTGGGTCCAGACCTTTCACTTTCTCATCTGTAGAAATTGGTCCCATTAGGCAGAGTATGAGTGTAAGTGCTCAGCTCTGGCTAAGAGAGCATTTCCCTGTTTTGTTGGAGCACTTACCCCTTCTGGCAGAGCTGACTGATGCCAAGGTCTGGAGCAAGGCTAGACTTGAAGATGTGGAGGACCTCATGATGTTGCTTGAGGAAATGGGTCCCTCCAACTTCACTGCATGGGAGATTGAGCTTAAGCAGAAGCTGAACATCCAGAACCCAGCTGAGCTGGAGACCCCTGTAGCAGCGAAGGTGTTGATTCGCACTCTGCTAATCCAGAAGGGTGTTATGATCTCCCCTGAGGGCCCCTCATACAAATTTGGCCCTCACTTCTCTTTCCCTCCAGAGCTCTACTCTGATGAGGAGGATTTTGATGTTACTCCTGTCGTGCTGCAAAAGATGAAGACATTCTTCAATGAGCAGATCATGCAGATTGGGCGCTTCTCTAAAGCAATTCAACATATGGCCCCTGCTATGATTGAGCACCAGATTCGGCAGGAGAGGAGGATTTTTTTGAAGCAGATCAAGTCTACCTTCGCAGCTGCCAAAGCCTCTTTTAAGGCCAATGGACTTCTTGTCAAACTGGATGTGATGCACAACCAGAAGCAGCTCCAGGAGCATGTGCTTGAGCAGCTGAGGCCAGTATCTGTGCTGAAGATGGAGATGGCTTCCCAGATGCTGCAGACTGCTAAGCTGACTCCCTCCAGGAGATGTTGGAGAAGCAGGAGAAGCTGGTTGCAGAATCAAAAGCTTACCTGGAATAGGCCAAGCAACTGCGTGATCTTCACTCTTCCTCCAATACTGCCTTGCCTGATCTCATTAGGCAGGTAGTGGAGCCCCTTCTTGATGAAGTTAAAAAGGGGGAAGAGAAGGCCAGAACTGATCTGGCGAGGACCACTAATGAGACCCTCTTTAGCCATGGTGCTCGTCTGGACCTGCTAGAGAACACCTTGGCCCAGGCAGAGCTGCAGAAGAAGAAGAAAGAGGAGCTCAAATCCCTTACCATGGCTAAGCAACTTGCTGCAGAAGAGGAATCATCAGAAGCAGAGCAGGATCCTATCTCTATCTCTGGACCTACTAAGAAGAAGATAAGGAAAGTCAAGAAGAGCTTCCTAGAAGAAATAGTGGAAGAAGCAGAGAAGAGATATCGTGAAGAGACGTCTGATGAGAGGCAAGCCAGAATAAGGAAGAACATAGATGAAGAGCAGAGGCTCCGATATGTTAGGAGGCAAAATAAGAAGAGCAGAGAAGCTGGTATCACTCCTGGTGCCAGTGGATCCAGTCAAAAGAGGAAGGCACCTGCTGAGGTAATGAACATCTTGCCACTCAGGACAGAAGGGTCCTTTGACTCTACTGTGCCTGTCCCTCTGATAGAGAAGTGGAGAGAAGCCAAGACTTTATGGTTCATTCAACACTACATCCAGAGGCCTCCACCAGAGGATGATGCTCTCATCAACAGAACCTTCCATTCTTGGATGAAAGCCTATGATGCAGAGCTTTACAAGCAGCAGATGGATTCAACTATAGAGTTCAACCTGGAAGTTACTGCCCCTGAATTCCATTATCTCAACACTCCAATGATAGGAGACCAGGTTGATTGGGCTGAATTGAAGAAATTGTACAAGACTAAGGTGTTGGCTAATTTCACTCCAACATCTTCTGCAGAGTTGAAGGCCATTCAAGATAGGTTCTTTGACTGGTTCCTGGTGCCTAAAGAGAACAGAAGATATGCTTAGAATAGGACCAGACTTGCTTTGTAATCTGTAATCTCTTTTATCCTTGTTATTAATGAAAGTATCATATCTTCTCTGTTCAAAAGACAACCTCTTGTTGTCTTAATTGTTTGCCTGATAAGATCTATTCTAAGGTCTTATCCTTTTACTATTTTTATGCTTAAGATTTATTTTGATCAGTTCTGGTTGTGTTTTAACTCCATCAAAAAGGGGGAAATTGTTAGGATAAAAGTTGTATAGTTTTGATGAGTTAAAAACAAACCAGAAAATGTAATAGGACCATCTGGACCTGTTAGCCAGATGATGAACTAGATTAGGACTTAATCTAGGGGGAATTGCCAGACCAGAAGACCTCGCCAGAAGACCCACCAGAGGACTTCACCAGATTAAACTGACCAGAGGCAGAGAACCTTTCCCCAGACCAGACGAGTCCGGACCAGACGAGTCTGGTGAAACAAAAGATGCTCAGAATCATCTCCTGATTCTGATGAGCTATCTGTTTCAGAACCAGATCAGGACCAGAAGACATCAAGGTTGCCTAGTGTCTGGTATTGCCTTCTGTGGAGAAAATCAGAGTTTGGCATTGGAAGCTAATTGACCGTTGGTAATTCAAATCAAGTTAACAAGATCAGGATTGGAAAGTATTGAAGTCAATCAATCCAAGGATCTCACCAACCCAATCTATCAATTAGGGAATTGATTGATTGAAGCTTCCCTAAATAGAGGATCTGATTGGATTAGCTCTCCAACGGCTATTCCCTAATCACCTCTATAAATACAGAGTGCAATCTCAAGAAAAAGGGCTAGAGAGATAATACGCGCACGAAGATACAATCCAAGCTCTTGTTTATCAAGCATATAGCACTCTTATATTGTTCATACTCTTATATTCACTCTTAAGGAGTAGTTGGACCTCAACCTGTTCATCTACAAGATAAGGTTGAAGGAAGTTGTCTTTAGATCGAAGTTAGATCTAAAGAGTTTGTAAGAAGGAACTGGTACTTAACAATTCCAGTAAGTAAGTTGGTTGTTGGTTGGATAGTGAGACCCCTTTGATCAAGGGAGAGTGGACGTAGGATATTCAGATCCGAACCACTATATATCCGGTCTTATTTACTGTTTTCTGCATTTAAATTCCTGTCTATTATAGTCTGCTCTTGTAAAAAGAAGTTGTCTAAGACATTTACTTTAAAGCTTCCGCAATTTATCAAACTAGTGGGACCAACAAGGTGTCAAACGAGTGTTGAACAACTTGAAGTTTGTTATCCTTGATCTTCTCTGTTCCTTCACAAAGCAAGGCAAATTTATCCCACATCTCCTTGGCAGTGGCGCAGGTTCTGACTTTCTCTATCACCTCCTTAGTGAGTGTGTTGATGATTTCAGTTCTTGCCACATGGTCCAAATTATAGAGTTTTCTTTCATCATTGTCAAGCTCATCTTTCTTCTTGAGGATTCTCTGTCTGGGAACTCTGTCCTCAGCAGCTTTCTGGGCAGTTTCACTTGTTTCTTCTCTGGACTCTGACTTGCCACTATCAATAGGAGTCCAGTAAAATTTAATTGGGACACTCTCTACCACATCTAACATGCGATGATGAATAACTCCAAGATGATTACTCATCATGAAGCTCCAGTGGCTGTAACTTACGGCTCTTGTTAGAAGATTTGAAGACATTTTTACTAAAGAGATTTAACAAAAATTTAACCAAAACACAATAAAGAGCAATAGATCTGCCCGGTGACCACCAAAAAGCTTTACAAAGCAGTGGTCTTTGGACACACCGCTCTGATACCACTTGTTGGTCCCACTAGATTGATAAATTGCGGAAGCTTTAAAGAGAATGTCTTTAGCAAAGTTCTTTTCACAAGAGCACAATAAATAAGCAAGAAAGTAAATACAGAAAACAGTAAATAAGACCAGATGTAGAGTGGTTCGGATCTGAATATCCTACGTCCACTCTCCCTTGATCAAAGGGGTCTCACTATCCAACCCACAACCAACTTACTTACTGGAATTGTGAAGTACCAGTTCCTTCTTACAAACCCTTTAGATCTAACTTGATCTAAAGCCTTCAACCTTCTCTTAAAGATGAACAGGTTGAGATCCAACAACTCCTTAAGAGTGAATATGAAAGTATGAACAAAATAAGAGTGTTATATGCTTGATAATCAAGAGCTTGGAATATGACTTCGTGCGTGTAGGATTTTCTAGCTCTTTTCTTGAGTCTGCACTCTTGTATTTATAGAGGTGATTAGGATATAGCCGTTGGAGAGCTAATCCAATTAGATCCTCTATTTAAGGAAGCTTCAATCAATCAATTCCCTAATTGGTTGATTGGGTTGGTGAGATCCTTGGATTGATTTACTTCAAAACTTTCAAATCCTGAACTTGTTGACTTGATTTGAATCACCAACGGTCAAGTGCTTCCAATGCCTAACTTTGATTCTCTCCAGAGAAGGTAAAACCAGACACCAGGCAACCAAGATGTCTTCTGGTCCTGATCTGGTTAAGGAACAGAATGCTCATCAGAATCAGGAGATGATTCTGAGCATCTTTTGTTTCACCAGACTCGTCTGGTCCGGACTCGTCTGGTCTGGGGAAAGTTCTCTGCCTCTGGTCAGTCTCATCTGGTGAAGTCCTTTGGCGGAGTCCTCTAGTGAAGTCCTCTGGTGACTCTTCTTGTGAGGTCTTCTGGCGACTCTTCTGGTGAGGTCTTCTGGTCTAGTAATTCCCCTTAGACTAAGTCCTATTCTAGTTCATCATCTGGCTAACAGGTCCAGATGGTCCTATTACATCTTCTGTGTTTTAACTCATCAAAATTATACAACATTTATCCTAACAGCATTCCTTCTACAAGTGCATGTCTTGCTATCTTTTTTATCATCTGAAGTTCAAATGACTCAGTCTCTTATGCCATAGCCAATTTGTGTCAGTTGAGCTCTTTGCTATAAGACATGCATTTGGTGTGCAAGACTTCCAATCTGCAAGATAGACATTTCCCTTCCTTGACCCAGTTAGTAGTACCTGTTGTGAAGATGCATTCTTGACAAAACACAGGTTACAAGAGAATTCAACAATGTATCTTTTATCACAAAATTGACTTATAGACAATAGGTTATGCTTAAGTCCACTGACATAGGATACATTGTTAACCCTTACTGAGCTAATAATTAAAGTACCATAACCTTTAGTTGCTCCTTGTGAATTGTCACCAAAAGTGACCTGTGGACCTTCTTTCTCAATAAATTATTTCAGGAGACTTTTGTCGCCAGTCATGTGTCTGGAACATCCACTGTCCAAGTACCAGACTGAAGATTTAAGAGCTTCTCCTTTATTGAGGTCCACTGAGCCCTGCAGTCAAGATCAAGCTTTAGGTACCCATTTTGTGTTGGGTCCTATCAAGTTAGTTGTACCTTTCGGAATCCAAATTTGCCTTACTGTTCTAATCACTTTAGAGTGGCCAATTTTTCTACCATAAACATCTACATAGATAGTTAAACATTCTTCTTCTTAGGCTTGGGTGCACCTGGTCTCAGTCTTTGTTGATAAAGGTATTAAGAACCTTTTCCTTTAGGCACAAAAGGAATAGGTTTTCTATATGAGTCATTCCTTGAGGAATGCTCATGCCTGAATACTTTCAGTTGAGGTTGCTTTATTTGTGAAGACCTCGACTGACAGTACCTCTGCTGAGTTCTAGTATGATTAGTCAATTGAGTCTTTCCAATTGGTTTTGGTTGAGTTTGACTTTTCTTTTGTTGAACCTCAGCTGGTCTTTTTCCTTTATCTAAAATTTGTGGTTGAAAGATCACAGATTTAACATATACTCTCTTTGTGCCACTTGAAGAAGCAACACTCACAGGACCTTCTGAAGGTTTTGGAATATAGCCTATTCCACACTTGTTATTGGGATTGATTTGAAAGTTTTATATCTCCTCTATGGCAAGAGAGGGTTTGTTAAGAGCATAAATCCTTTTTAATAAGGTCTCTTCAGATTTATGTAAAACATCAATTTTCAGGAGAGATTCCTTTATTTGGTTTACCAATTTTATATTCTCTTCAGTTAACCTTATCTTAGATTCAGTAAGATCTTTGATCAGTTGATCTTTACCATTTCCTTAACTCTTGAGGGTTTCCACCTCTTTTGTCAATTCAATGGTGGATTTAGCTGAGTTAAGATCTACCTGATTCCCAGACTCAATTAACTTGGAGTTTTCACTCAAGAGTTTTTTATTTTCATCCTGGAGACAGAAACTTGCTTCTTGCAACCTTGAGAAATCAATCATCAATTGTTCCAAAGCGGACTGAAGATTGAGTTCCTTTGTTGACTTTGAGCTAAGCTCAAGTGTGTTTCCTAAGGAAATAGATGGTTTAGATTGTACCTCAGGTTCTTCTCTGGCCATAAGGCACAAGTCCTCATCACTACTGTCAGAGAAGAGTCCTTCAGATGACTTCAACTCTTCATCAACATCTTCAGCAACCATGGCTTTCCTTTCTCCATATCTTCTATCGCTTTTGGCTTGCCTTTCTTTCCTTTCTTTTGTGCTCAGTTGAGGACAATCATACTGAAAGTGCCCAACCTTCTTGCACTGATAACATCTGTTGGCATCATCATCCCTTTCTTCAGTAGACTCTCTAGGCTTTGATGATGATCCTTCAGCTTTGGAGTAGTTCTTGTATTACTTCTTTTTCTCCATCTCAGTGGAGCTTTTCCCTCCTTCTCTTGTGTCTCTTTGAGGATAGCTTCTTCTTTCCCTGTTATCCCTGTAAAATCTTTTATATTTGCCAAATCGACTGTTATGTTTTTCAAACCTTCTAGCCATTAGGCTCAGCTTCTCTTGCATCTCAGCTTTGGTTTGATATTTACTTTCTTTTGCACTCTTCTGTGGCTTTGGGGACTTGGGCTCAGTCTCTTTAGCTTTGAAGGCAACTCCCTTCTCAGGTGAGGTCTCATCTGGAGCCCTTTTCCTGTTAAGATCAAACTCATAAGCTTTTAACTCGGAGAATACCTATTGCATGTATTCTGCATCATTACTGAGTACACATCCCATCTTGAGGTCAGACCTCTCAGGATTTTTAAAGCAACTTCTCATTTTGTATACACTTTACCTAGAGAGTTAATCTTATTCATTATATCAGTGAACCTCCCATCAAGCTGATCAATGGTCTCAGTTGGCTCCATAGTGAATTGCTCATACTTTTAAACAACTACTGAGAGCTTGTTCTCTTTGATTTTATCAGTACCCTCACACAAAAGACCAAGAGTGTCCCAGAGCTCCTTTGCAGTCTGGCAATGTATCACTCTTCCCATAACTGAGTCTGGAATTATGGTGTAGAGAATGTTCATGGCTATGAAGTTGAGGTTGTGTCTCCTCCTTTCATCTGCAGTAAAGTTGTCCTCATATTTGGGTCATTCTTCTCTAGGATCTGCAATAGTTTCAGCTGTAGTTCTTGGGTTAGGAGTCATAAAATCAAATGGACCTTTTGTGATGACTCTTAACATTTCATCATGCACACAAGCAAGGTGTGCTCTCATCCTGATCTTCCAGAAATCATAATTTTCCACTGAGAACTGTGGAAGCTTGTGATGGGACATATGGTTCAAGGGATTGACTCCCATGTTGTTCTCTGCTGGTGGTGCAGCCCTAGCTGCGTTGTCAGCCATAATATATAAACAAGATTATCACAAGATCAATTCAGTTGACCAGATACAATTTACCTTTTGAGCACAAGGTATACTTTAGAACAATGGTCTTTTAAACCACTCTGGTACCACTTGTTGGCCCCGAAACGAGTTACACAGGTGTATGGGGGGGAATACACCTGTTGTTACAAATTCAAACTTCTTCTTTAAAACTTATCAGATTTAACTTAAGACAGTAGATCTTCAGTTGACTTAGAGGTCTGCTGAGATTTACTTAATGAAAGCATCAGCTCCACTGAAGGTTCAAGACTTTCAGTTGAGTTGCTATCTAATTAGCTTTCATTTGCGGATTAGTAAGCCCTTAAGAAAAACTCGTTTTGCTTGATAAAAACTTGTTTGAACAACACACACTAAATGATTAACAGAATTTAAGTGCACAAGATATAAAGTGGTTCAGAGATGAATCTCCTACGTCCACTGTCCTGATCAAACATGAGAATTCCTTTCACTTTGGAATTTCTTGTGTTATAGTGCCAAGGTGAACTAATCAAACAATCCTCTCTTAGGATATTTGATCCCCAGGATAATTCCAAGTCCTAGTTCCCAAAATAACAAGCTTTCAGACTGATATCAACAATCAGCTTACTAACACCTCTTAACTCTAACTCTCAACCTAACTTTGGGGTAGGGTTTTGAGTAGGGTTTGGTTCCAACTATTTGTGAGATAATCCTTACAAGTTAGCTCAAGGCTTAAGGATGGATTATCTCTTTCTAAGGTTTGGATATGGCTATAAGCACGATTACAGAAGGTTTGGAATACTCTCTACAAATTTGAAACACTTGGGGAACAATGGTAATTTCGAGTGCTTCGTTGTAAGTTATGAGTGTAGAGAATGTTTGTTCTTGTAAGTTTCCCGTACGTAGAAATGAGCACGACCTTCTGTATTTATAGACCTTCTTGAAAATCTTCCCGTTGGAGATGAATCTTCTCAAGTAAGTCTCTTGCATCTGATTGGTTCAAACGACTTTATTTAAGCTTTATGTCTTATCAAGAAACAGCTGAAAGACCTTGCCTGTTACCAGCTCTCTGGAAAAACTAAAGCAAGACTTTTGGTACTTGTCAGTCTGTGATAGGTCGGCTGTCAGTAGGGTACACCTACGTGTCATCTTCTTATTGGGACACACGATCTACTTGCTCAGAGTCTTGTCTGGTTTTAAGGTGGAAATCAACTTAGAGAACCTTCTTATTCCTTCATTTATTGCAAGCTTTACTGACATTCGAATTGCCTTGTTCCAACCAGATTAACTAACAATTTTTAATGTGTTTAGCATTGAATGTGCGTTGTTAGTCTTTATCAGTGGACTTCCATCCTCTACTGATGGTACCGCCTTTGCATAAATGCACTTAGAAAATATTTATAGCTAAGACTTCTTCTTCAGCTGACTTCTTCTCAGTGGACCTTGTTTTCTGAACAACTCTTAGATACACTCTAGAATTTAGCAAATGCACTTCTGTTCCTTAACATTTGAACTGGCTAATTTTAATCTAACTCTACTAAATATACTTTACTTACATTTGACTTAGGAGGAACCTTTTGACATCTTAATCAAAATATAAGTCTATACAATTTTCCAACAAAAATGTTTGCACTTCCAATAGCTTTCAGACAAGCTTTTCAGTGTCTGGTCAATGATCGGCTAGTACCATCTGAAAGCTTACATTAAGAGCTTTCTGGAACATTTTCCCATTTCTCAATCGGAGTTCTAGATCTCCAGTTATCACCGGTCAAAGTTGGGGAGATGGTATTGTAGGCGGACCAACTTCTAAAGACCATAACTCTATTTTCGTTGGTTCAAATCTTTTAATTTTAGTTTCATTGGAAAGTTGTTGTTATAAGCTTTCCAAAACATCTTTTCTTTTGCAATTTGAAGTTGTATAACTCTTGTTATGCTAGATTGAAGTTGGGATGCTATTTAGGCAGACCAACTTCTATAACTCATAACTCGTTGCTCATTTATCCAAATCTTTTGGTTTTAGTCTTGTTGGAAAGCTGGAATCGAGAGCTTTCCAGAACATCTTTCCTTTTCCAAATCGGAGTTATATAAATCCAGATATGTTTGGTCAAAGTTTCAAAAATGAGTTCTTAGATTTATCTTCTCTCACTTCACTTCAATCATTTTCTCTCCCGTTTTCTGTTCACATCCACCACACTGCCGCCACCTATGATATATGTTGGTGTCATCCAAGTTTCTAGTGGTCGTGGTGGAAGAGGAGAGGTGAAAGTAATAGTTACATTTTATTTTATTTTTTTAAAATTCCTCAAAACTGCTAATGTACCTAAAACGTTCATTTTTCATCCATTTTAGACGAAATCAGTGGCATTTTATAACAAATTTTGCAAGCTACTATTTTTCTATAAAAAGTTATAAATATATCAGTTTATATAAGCTTGTAGGCAGCCCTAAAACTTGAGCAAAGTGTATAGTATTTTAGTACAAATTCACTGTCTTATATTTTGATTCATATTTTCACAATTTCTAGTTCATCGTCTCAATCACACACTAAATAAATTATTATTATCACTCATATAATGAAAACTAAGAGATAGCACTTTTGTGGTAGGAATTGGGGATCGAGAAGCGCTTAACCCGTGCAAACTACTAACTGGGGTAACTCTTAGTGGATCTTTCATTGTCTACTTTTCTATCATATAATTTATTGTTTTAAATGTCATATGTGAATTGTCGTATATGATGTGTTGAAATGTGAAATGTATGTTTTATGGATATGCAAATGATTACATGTATGAATGATCAAATGTGAAGATGTATGCTTTATAGATACATGATTATCTATATATATGTATGCTCTAAGGACAAGATGTATGATATACGGTTGAATCCGTACAATGTGTATGATATACGGTTGAGAACGTACAATGTGTATGATATGCGGAAAATACCGTAATAGCTATGATAAGATCACGGGTAAAACCGTACAAGATTTGATCGAAAGATCACTTTCGGGTCGCTAATGAACAAGATGCTCGGGCGGGGTAAAGCATGCCCCAACAAGATTGATGTGCTCTTATGTGTATTACATATTAAGTATACACTATATATATTAACACATGATGTTGAACATGTTCTATGATTCGTTATTAAATATGCCTCTAATTGTCTTTAATTATTTCAATATTTTGTATGACTTTTGAGTGGGCAATCGAGTGAACCCACTGAGTGTTTTCGAATGCTCACCCCTTCCCTTTTCAGGTGGGAACGAGTCGGAGGATTGAAGATGACGTGAGCCCTCGATCTCGAAAGTGCAACACTCTTTAGTTATGCTTTGAACTTGGAATTTTTGTTGTCTATTCAAATTATTTTATTTACTATTGTAAATTTTCTTTAAGAGCATATTATATTATTATTTCCACTGCTACTAATTTAATGAGTAATAACATTTCCTTACATTGATTCATGTTTAAAAAAAATCATTGTTATCTTAATTTCGATTTTAGGGTCGTTACACCATATGTCTAAGTCCAGAGTTAAAATGAGTCTCAATCACTAGCTTGTACCCATTATGCCTGTATTTTGTTAAGGTTTCGCATACTATTTCTATACTTGAAGATTACTCCTTCTGTTCTGATATTATTTGCATAGTTGAAACGATATATTTTTTAATACAAAATTATTTTTTAGTAAAGTAAAGTAGTAGCATATGGGTAAATATATGTATATTACTGTGAAAGACAATTAAACATGAAAGGGTGTGTTGTGTGTGTTAAGTGTAGATATTGTAATGAATGTTAAAACACTAACTACATCAATCTGGAAAACAGAGTATAAAACGTGTATACAGCGGAAGACTAAAACACACTATTGCAAGATGGAAATTTTTTTAACACAAAATTTATAAAATAGCGTATGCTAGCCTTATAATGAAACGTTCACTATAATGAGATTAGTGATACAAAAGTTATGTGAAGAGTTAAATCGTTCACTATGGAAACAAGAATCGATAGCACCGATCAAATCTATATTGGCTAAGCGTATAACACTATACACCGTCAAAGTTGATCTTTCTCTATATCAATGATATCTCTATCTAAAGATATATGATCGATCACAAGTTATGCGAGATGTACTAAACTTCTTGGCATAACATAAAAGTTGGAATAATTTCCCTATCACCCTTGAACTCAGGATCAACACTAGAGTAGGTGTACTCGTTTATTCCACACTCTGGCATTAAAGATTTCAGACTCTATTTATAGATGGAAATCTTCATCCGAAACTAACTTCTTCATGTAACTTTCTCCATGATCTTTTATTAATCGTTCATGATCTTATCCTTATTCTGATGATATTGACTGCAACCGCCTGATCTAGATCATTCTATGGATTCTGGAATAGCCTGGATCGTGTAGGTCCTTGTAGATCCCTGTAGAACCTTCTAGAACCCATAACCGCTCCATGTTCCAACCAATGTTTGCAACCTTCACTGCAACATTGTGTCTTCCAGATTCTTGTAGATCCTTCTAGATCTTCAACCTGCATGTCAAAACATCTAAAGCAACATTTGATCATAAAGTGTTAGTTAATGAGAAGAAAGGACACATTCATGTTATTTCAAAGTAAATAGTGAATACTTCACTACCAACAACATTAACAATCTCCCCCAATTTGACCTTTTTACTACAACACACCTGATGCATATATTTTTCAATATATAAGTCAGTGATGTATGTACAATAGAGATCCACATCATATTGTACACTTAGCTTCTCACACTTGTGTAGCAAAACGATCAAAAAACAAGATGAGCAACTATAAGTTGAATCACCAAAATCAAGATGAGTAACAATAAGTTATTTCATCAAAACAGAACGAACAAACATTTGGCCACCCAATCAAAATGAACAGCATCATATATGCTCATTCAAACAAAATGAGTAACACGGTGTTTACTCATTCAAATTACAACTTGAAATAGAAATAACTTAAATAAATTCTATCTACTCTAATATAATATTGCCTTTCAGAAATAAAAACTAACTATCAGAGTTAGCTAATCAAAAACAGAATTAAAACAAGAGTACTTTAGGGTTACACAACAAGGAACTTTGAGATCACTGTATAGACTATACAGTTGCAACCACAAATATCTTGCACTAAGCTCCCCCATAGGTTGTGCTTCCTCCAGTCTCTAACACAATCAGGTTTTAGCAGAAATGTCTGGTAGATCTCCATACTGCTCATCTTCCTCAGCTTCCTGGATATTAATTATTGCAAGGTTTGCAACAACATCTTCAGCAGCATTTGCACTTCTTCCAGCACCATCAGGTCCAGTTGCAACAATTTCATTCATAACTGTCCCTCCTTCTTCAATAACAGCAGCAGCAGGTTCAGCATCTCCATCCATTTCTTGAATCACCACACCTCGGGCAGCAACTAGTACTCCCCCTATTGTGGCAGAAAGTAGATTTTCCAAGTAATTCTTCAAGAATTGGAGCTCATCTATAGAATCCTGCAAGTGTCTCAGCTGTGCTTGAATGAATTCAAGTGAGATATTCAAGGAATATGCGGCAGGAGTAGGGATGTTGTTAGGTATGTCCCTAGCATTCTGAGCAGCATTTTGTGCAGGAGCAGGGTCAGGAACAGGTTGGCCTTGTTCTGGAGCCCCTTCATCATCACTCACCTATAAAGGTAAGTCTAGTACTCGATTTCTAGACAACGGATAGTGAGATATACCCATCAGACTCACTCTCCCCCTCAACAACTCATTCTTCCTATGGATAAAGTTGTGACTTCTCATGTAGCCATATATCAACACAGGATAAGGCAGATTGCCTTTCTCAGAGATCTTCCCAGTAAACTTCATCATGTGGTGAAAAATAACTAATCCCAGATTGAAATTCTTCATCACACCTATTCTATACATCAAAACAGCTTGATCTCTGGTTAATTTGGTTGAGTTGATGGATGGTATCCAATTATACACAACAAGTTTGTGTAACACTAAATACAGAGAAGTAAGAGAGGCAGCAAGCATATCTCTTTTCCATTTGTTCACTCTACCCCCAGTAAGAACATGTATGATTTCATCCATGTGGGGAGCTTCATCTTCAACAACATTTTCAACATGCAAAAACTCATTAATAAGCTCAGGGGTGAATGGTACATCTCTATCTCTAAACCTTATTGTTCTTCACCGTCTAGAATTTCTTCTAGCATGTCCTTCTCTCAAACAAGCATAAAACACATAAACCCAATCAGTAACGAAGGCATCAACAAAGGTTACAACATGCATCAAACTCCTTTCCTCTAAGTATCTAACCAGACCCTTATATTCAAATTCATCAATGTTAATTTTTCTCTCAATTAACAAATTTCATTTGCCTAACCTATATATCCATTGCTCAATGGATTCAGTATCATCATCATCAGTACTAGCTTGTTCAACAGAGTGTTCAGACTCATTACCTCTGTCAAAACCAGTCTTGGTCTTTTCAGAACTGCTCTTCGGGCTGCTGTCATCATCCTCTGGTTCTGGTACTACTGTACTTGTTCCAGCAATATCAACAACATTCTCAAATCTCTTCTTTGTTCTCAGTTCAATGCTAGCTCTTCTTCTTAGTACGAAGATAGGTACATCACTCTCATCAGAAGCTTCTTTGCCTTTGGTTTGAGGACCTCCAGCTTCACCATCAGTTGAGTCCTTTGAGCTTGACTCTTTCTTAGATTCAGAAAACACTGGAATTGGATGAGTTACAACGTCTCCTTCATCAAGCTTCTTCTTCCTTGAAGTTTCAGCATAGTTCACCTTCTTCCTTACTCTTCCAAAATATCTCCTTGATTGAGCAGGGCTCCTCTTCCTTTTTCCACCTTTCTTCTTCACAACTTTGGCTATAAGAGCAGGCTCAGAATCCTCAGACATTAAAGAATTAGTTTTAAGCAATTCTTCATTGTCCTCCTCTGGCATTTCCACATCAGGCTCTTCAGTATTAGGGCTTTGTTCCCTAGTTTCCTCAGCAACAGCCTCCTCAGCAATGGGAGAATCTTCCATAACCTGAATATCTGTTTCAACAGCTTTTGAAATATTATCAGTAGCAAGGGTTTTGGTTTGAAGTGGGGGTTGTGGATTATCAGGTTGGACATCTGAAAGAGTGTGTTCGATTTGAGGAATATGTGAAGTATTTTGAGTTTGGTTCAAGTAGGAAGAAACATCGACTTCAATCGAGCCAATGGTCAGCTTGGGAACAACAGAAGTTGCCTGGAGGCTTTGAGCAATCACGCAAGTGATTGATTCAAGCTGATCGACCCTCGCATCACAAGGGATATGGATATTCATGGGAAAAGCTCGGATTGGGGTTTGAGACAGAGGTGGTGTTACACTCGATGATGGAGCAATTGGTGCAACATATTGGGTTTTATTCAAGGCCATTTCTGCGAGAAGGTTGAGAGGGTTTGAGGATTGAGAAAGTGAAGAGTTCGAGGGAGTTTTTAAATTGTGAGAAGGGGTTTTCCTGTTTCCAGCCATTTAAAGGGTTTTTCGAAAATGAATGAAAATGAAATATAGAATAAAAGAAAAACAATTTAACCTAGAAAGTGAACACCAATCTTCTCAACACTATTCAAATTATCCAACTTTTTCACTCAAATACGAACACACAGAGAATTAAACATGAAACATATGGAATATTTATAGAAGATGAAATACGGAAGTTATTTTTAGTAACCCACAAAAGAAAATTATGGAATTAAGAAGTGAGAAGTAACCACTCCCCCATAGATAAATCGTGGGTTCTTCATGCTCTTAATTTCCGAATTTTAATTAATTAAAATACGCACGAAATAAATAAATGGGAATGTGGGCTTAAACAAGTGATATTTAAAAAGCACATCCCTGAAAAATCGGTTAATAATTTTGACTTGAAAAATAAATATGAACTGCATATGATGTTGTATTCCAAATTGGAACACACACTTCAAAATCGGTTAAATCATCCAATGTCGCATTTTTCATCAAACAACTTTAGCACTTTTATTCACATTGATCCATCTTTTCAAGAGAGTGCATCGTAGTAGCGAACTACGTGCCCCATAAGTACTAAATGGATTCGTGACATATTAATGTTTTACTAATCACCTTTTGAAAAGAAGGCATCGTAGTAGCAAACTCCGTGCTCCATAGTTACTCGGTGAATTAGTTACATCTTGATGTGCTTTTTCAAAGACAAGCTTATCATGCATTTGAGAAATGTGAATCCTCTTTATTTTTACACAACAATCATACTTAGTCCAAATTTATTTTACAAAGGAATTATAAAACAAATAACAAGGATTAACTTTAAACAAAACATGCAAATACTCTGATGTTGTTACAAATGTTTGAGCATGTATATCAACATCCGCTTCACCAGTTACTCAGATAGTGCACATACCAAGAGATTTTCTCAAAAATGAGAACCTCTCATGGTCAAGAGCTTTAGTAAACACATCGGAAAACTGATTTTCAGTGGGTATGTATTCTAAATTCACAATATTTTTCTCTATAAGATCCCTTACGAAATGATGTCTAATACTTATGTGTTTAGTAAGTGAGTGTTGAACTAGATTTTTCAAAATATTGATAGAACTAGTGTTATCACAATATACAGTTAAAATGCCACTCTCTAAACCATAATCACTAAACATTTTACTCAAGCAAAGAAGTTGTGTACAACAACTACCTGCAACAATGTACTCAGACACTGCAGTAGATTGTGATACACAATTCTGCTTTCTACTATGCTAGGAAATCAGGTTATTTCCCATATAGAAGCAACCACCACTCGTTCTCTTCCTATTATCAATGTCTCCAGCCCAGTCAGCATCACTGTATCCAACAAGTGCACTGCTTGTGTCTTTGGTATACCATATACCAAGATCAGTTGTACCTGCCACATATCTAATGATCCTCTTGACAACATTCAGATGTGACTCTGTAGAACAAACTTGGTACCTAGCACAAACACAAACACAAACACTGTACATTATATCAGGTCTACTTGAGGTCAAGTACAGAAGACTACCTATCATGGATCTATACAAAGTTGGATCAACATCTTGTCCAGCAGTGTCCTTACACAACTTTTGTGTAGATCCCATAGGAGTTTTCATGAGTTTTCTAAACCAAACCTTTTCACTAAGTTATTTGCATACTTACTCTGAAAGAACAAAATACCTTTGTCAGATTTTTTGATTTGAAGTCCTAAAAAGTAATTCAAATCACCTACCATGCTCATTTCGAATGTTGTTGTCATTGCTTCAACAAACTTGTTTAACATGATGTTGCAAGTTGAACCAAAAAAAATATCATCAACATATATTTGAGCTATTAGCAAGTCTTCTCCAGTATGTTTAATGAACAAGGTTCTATCAGCTTCACCTCTAATGAAACCAAATTTCAAAAGAAAGTCAGTAAGTCTACCATACCAAGCTCTAGGAGCTTGTTTGAGACCATACAAGGCTTTCTTTAGCTTGTATACATGATCAGGATAATGTGGATTTTCAAAGCCTTTAGGTTGTTCAACAAATGCATCTTCAATTAATATATCATTAAAAAATGCAGCTTTTACATCCATTTGATGAAGATTAATGTTAATGTAGCATGCAATTGCTAGTAACAATCTAATAGATTCAATCCTAGCAATAGGTGCAAATGTTTCATCAAATTCTATTCATTCAACTTGGGTGTAACCTTGTGCATCCAACCTAGCTTTGTTCCTAATTATGTTATCAGACTCATCAGTTTTATTCTTAAAGATCCACTTAGTTCCAATGACATTGACATCATCAGGCCTTGGAACTAATGACCAAACCTCATTCCTTTCAAACTAATTAAGTTCCTCATGCATCACATTAATCCAATTTTCATCTTTTAATGCTTCTATAACATTTTTAGGATCAATTTCAGAATAATAACACTGAGCATTCACAACATTACATATAGATGACATGCACACAGACCTTACCACATCATCACGGTTTGCACTTACTCTCCTTCTGGTTTGAACACCAACTGAAGCATCTCCAATGATCTGATTTGAAGGATGACTTTTGGTAATCCAAGTTGTTGGATTCTTCTTTGGAGAATACTGATTATTCTGTGAAGAATCTACCGAATCTGTAGGGGATGTTGTACCAGATGCTGAAACATTTGGTGAAACATTATCTGTTTTTAGTGATTCTTCAGGAACCTCAGTAACTTCAGTCAAATCTTCCGTGTCATTACCATCCATCAGATTTTTTTTATCATCAAACACTACATTCACAGACTCTTGAACAGTGTAAGTTCTAAGGTTATAAATTTTATAGGCTTTACTATTTCTAGAATAACCTAAGAAAAAACCTTTGTCACTCCTAGAATCAAACTTATACAGTTGATCCCTATCATTCAGAATGTAACACACACAACTAAACACATGAAAGTATTTCACACTTGGTTTTTTATTGTTCAAGATCTCATATGGGGTTTTATTACTTCCAAACCTAAAATAGACTCTATTAGCAATATGACATGTTGTATTTAATGCTTCAGCCCAATTTCTTAGCAAGATTTTTTTTGAATTGAGCATTACTCTAGCCATCTCTTGAAGAGTTCTATTTTTCCTTTCAGCAATCCCATTTTGATGTGGAGTTTTAGGTGAAGAAAACTCTCGTATTATACCTTTCTTATCACGAAAATCTGAAAACATGCTATTTTCAAACTCCCTACCATGATCAGATCTAATCCTGCTAACTTTCATGTTAAAAACAGTTTTAAATCTCTTGTAAAGAACTTTAAAAGAATCAAAAGTCTCAGATTTTTCTCTTAGATATTCAATCCAGGTATATCTAGAATAGTCATCAACCACAACCAGTGAATATTTCTTACCACCAATGCTTTCAGTTTCCATAGTGTTGGGATATGTTTTAGTTTTGATGATTTTCTAAAACAGCATGTAATAGGTTTGAAAGCAGTCAGGATAGTATCTTTTGTTTCAGGTCAGGCTAGGTTAGCTCTCAGTAGAATAGGCTGTCAGTTGAGAAGAACTCGGTTGAGGGGGAACTCAGCAACACAGCCTGAGGAAATCAAGATGACATCAAGAAGAACAGACTGAAGCCAAGTCAGAGACCTGAACCTAAAGAGAAGCCTGAAGGATGTCCCACTGAGTATAAACCTGGCTGATCTAAGCTAAGTTAGTGGACTACTCAGTGAAGAGCATGATCAAGAGGATCAGTGCTGCACCAATTAGGCCCTGAAGGAGTCAGGCTACTGTGGTCAAGGAAGTTTGTCATTCAACCTTATGACAAACTTCTTGGAGAGATCTTCAAGAGTCTACTGAAGGATAACTACACTGAAGACAGTCATGTCTACTGAAGATCGTCAGTCAGTGGAGGATAATGCTATCTGAAGTTAGTGCGCCCTGATCAAGCACACTGAGTCAAAGATCCGTTAGATTCAGTCCACGTGGACCAATCAAGTCAAGACAACATATCTGACACTGACAAGGCCGCATTCCAAGAAAAGTGGTTGAAACCATTAAATGCTGGATTCAAATGTAATTCCCTCCAACGGTTACATTTGAATCCACAATATAAATACAAGCTCATAGCTGCGGTTTGAAGTGTGTGTGAAGTAAGAAAAATCAACACCTATGAGCTGTGAAGATGTGAGTGTTTAGTGCATTGTATGGGAGTTATAAGGAGGCACGATTCACATCTTGTACACTGACCATTAGGGTCCATATACACAAATGAGTGTTCAGCTTGTAACTCTTAGCTTAGAGAGGTTTTCCCAATCTTAGCTTTAGGCTAACATGATGTAAGGGAAAATCTCACCTAGTTGGAGAAAACCCAACTGAAACCAAAACCCTTTTGTTAGGTTTGTTGGTAGTAAGTTGTTTTGTGAGTTAGTGAGGAAGAAAGCAAGATCTGGAGTTACAGATTTGGGTGCACCTTGGCACGTTAAAAACAAGAATCCCAGTTAGTGGATTTCCTGTTAAATCAGGCCGTGGATGTAAGAGCTTGAGTCTCTGAACCACGTTAAACTGAGCATTTTATTGTTTTAAGTATTTACTAAAGTATTGTGAAAATCTGCTCACTGAGATCATTGTTAAGAAAACTTTGGTTAATGATTTAGGTCAGAGAGAATCCTTCTCACTGACCAGTACAGGCAACACACTCGAGAGTTCCGTATCAGTGTGACCTCTCGAGTAACTGCCTTGTTAAGAGCCTGAGCTCGCAAGTCAGTTGCACTGACTTGAGTGCCCTGACTCTTAGCAATGCAGTGACTTGAGTATTATTCACTTTTGCTGAACTCCCTAAGGAAAAGGTTTAAAAAAAATTTGCTCCTGAATTCCCATTTTGTACTTTGAAAACGGGACCATCACATAGGACCCATAAAATCTATATACAGTAATTCAAAACAATGATGTGTTGTGCAATGTGATAACATCTTATGCGACACTCTTACGTGCTTACCTCTTTGGCATGAACCACATACAGTAGGCGTAACTATGTTCAGTTTAGGCAATCCTCTCACAGCTTCAGATTTGACCAGTTTTTGCATGACTCTATAATTTGTGTGTCCAAGTCTTTGATGTCACAGGACATTATCATCACAATTTGACAAATGATACACATTGTTTGTTCCAATTAAATAACAATTATCAGTTGACCTATTACCAGTCATTAGACACTTATTATCCTTGTTCAGAACATAACATGAATCCTTATCAAATTCAACATGCAAATTTTCATCACATAATTGACTTACACTAAGTAAATTAGCAAGTAAGCCATCAACATACAAAACATTCTTAAGCTTAGGAAAACCTTCAACATTTAAAGTTCCCTTTCCGATGATCTTTCCTTTTGATCCACCACCATATGTAACAGTCCCACCATTACAAGGTTCATAATCAAATAAGTAGTTAACATGACCAGTCATATGTATTAAGCAACCACTATCAAAATACCATAAATCAGGCATACATGCTTTCAGAAAAGTTTGAACAACATTACAAGTAACATGTTCTTTCTTTTTCTTAGCAGATTTTGACATGTGTTTCTTAGAATGTGAAGACATTTCAGACAACACTTTCTGAATTCCCAGATCCCTTTTCATCTTTTGACAATAAGGACGAATATGACCAATTTCAGAACAATAGTGACACAAATACTTCTTAACAGGTTTTTCAATCACATGTACTTTTGCTTCAGCTAAAAACTCAGTTTTACCTTTCACAAATTTCACAGGTTTATTCACACAGTTAGAAGTTGACTCACCAAGATAGCCTAAAACATGCTTACTAGACTGACCAATATTCAGATTATCACAAACAACAGAAGAGCTTTTAGAATATTTCTTAAAACTCAAAGTAGAATTTTTCAATTCCTCTTTTAGTTTAGAAATCTCTAAGTCTTTCCTTGTTAAAATGACTTCCAGCTTGGTCACAGTCTCTCTGAGATCATCATTCTCTTTAGCTTTACTAATTACATCATCCTTTGTGTCTTCAGTACCTGTCTCATCAAAACACTCATTAAAACAGTTCAAATCTGAATGATTTTTGACAAATGTTGTTTCTGATGTTTTAACATCTAAAATAACATCAGTGTCTGAATCATCCAAATCATCATCTAAAGAATCATCATAATCAATTCTAGCAGAAAAAACTAATTCCTCATCTTTTGAACCTTCAGGTTCATCATCTGAGTCATCACTAAAAGTAACATTGAAATTTAGTTTATGTCTTAATCTGGTATTTGCATACTCATTTGCATAGTGTCCCAATCCAGTGCATGCATCACATCTAACTGGTTTTCTAAATTCAGGATCATACCTTGATTTGTTACCTTTGAATTGTCTGGATTGATTATGATCTTTTCTTTTCTCCGAGTCAGATGGTTTGTTGTTGAATGATGTCCTAGATTGGACATTCCCTCTGGATCTGTCCATCTTCTTCTTCAGGAAGGAGTTGAAATTCTTTGTGAGGAGTGCAATGTGTTCAGGAGTGTTGTAATAATGGTCTAAAATATCTTCATCAGACTCAACCTAAGTCACAAAGGACTGATTTTCAGTGTTAGAAGATGTTTCACCTTTGAAAACCGACAACCTTCTTTCATTCACTTGCATCTTCAGGTTGAGTTGTGTTCATCTCATACATTTTGAGAATACTTACAAGCTCATTTTGACTGAGAGTATCCGTATCCTTGGCTTCTTCAATAGCACAAATTTTTGCATCAAATCGTTTAGGAACCGAACGCAAAATTTTGTGTACAACTCGTACATTGGAAATTAGATCTCCAAGTGTGTGTGATTCGTTAACAATCTCAATCAGCCTTTCATTGTAAGATGTGATCGTCTCATCATCCTTCATCCTTAGATTCTCGAACTTGGTCCCAAGCATTCGAAGTTTGGTCCTTCGAACACTTCCACTTCCTTCACAATGTTCTTGAAGCCTCTTCCATGCATCTTTAGCCGTGATACATGTTGATATGATCTTAAACATAGATACATCAACAAAAGTAAAGGTAGCATTGAGAGCTTTGGAATTGTAGCTCGCCGTCACAGACTCCTCATTGGTCCATTCAATCTCCCGTTTGACTCTTGTCTCGCCATCATCATCTACTTGATTTTTGGGTCACCCAACCGGTTAGAACACTTCTCCAAGCACGTTCATCAAAGGATTTGATGTACATGTTCATCTTAGGTTTCCAATAAGCATAGTTGTTCCCATCAAGAATAGGAGGCCTAAGTGGGGTGTTTACAAGATATTCCATAGTAAAAAGACACACTAAAACACAGGATCTCAACTTAGCACGTCAAGTTTATGGCTCTGGCGCCAATTGAAGGGGTGTACTGTGTGTGTTAAGTGTAGATGTTGTAATGAATGTTAAAACACTAACTACAACAATCTGGAAAACTGAGTATAAAATATGTATACAGCGGAAGACTAAAATACACTATTGCAAGTTGGAATAAAATTTTAACACAAACTATATACAATAGCTTGTGCTAGCCTTACGGTGAAACGTTCACTATAATGGGATTAGTGATAAAAAAGTTGTGTGAAGAGTTAAATCATTCACAACGAAAATAAGACACGATATCACCTATCAAATCTAAATTGGCTAAGTTTTATAACACTATACACCGTGAAAGTTGATCTCTCTCTATATCAATGATATCCCTATCTAAAGATATATAATCGATCACAAGTTATGCGAGATGTACTAAACTTCTAGCATAATATAAAAGTTGGAAGAATTGCCCTATCACCTTTGAACTCAGGATCAACACTAGAGTAGGTGTACTCGTTTATTCCACACTCTGGCATTGAAGATTTTGTCCTCAATTTATAGATGGAAATCTTCATCCGAAACTAACTTCTTCATGTAACTTCCCCCATGATATTTTATTAACCGTCCATGATCTTATCCTTATTCTGATGATATTGACTGCAACCACCTGATCTAGATTGTTCTATGGATTCTGGAATAGCCTGGATCGTGTAGGTCCCTATAGAACCTTGTATAACCTTCTGGACCCCGCAACCGCTCCATGTTGCAACCAATGTTTACCACCTTCACTACAATATTGTGTCTTCCGAATTCTTGTAGATCCTTCTAGATCTTCAACCTGCATGTCAAAACATATAAAGCAACATTTTATCATAAAGTGTTAGTTAATGAGAAGAAAGGGCAAATTCATGTTGTTTCAAAGTAAATAGTGAATACTTCACTACCAACAACATTAACAAAACAAAAAACAAACTGCAATTGGAAAATAACCAATAAACAAAATGGATGAGTATCCATTTTTTATTCTAACAACTTCTCTCATTGATATATATGGGCCGTACACATGGAGACAAAATGGAGTATATTAATGCGTAGGAGTAGTTTCCAAAACATGAAGCCAAAAAAGTAGGAAACAAAAATTTACTATTTTGCCCATTTCCCACCAAATATATTATTTCGTCTTCCCACCAAAACTTTTTCGTCTTCCCACCAAATTTTTTTTTTGTCTTCCCACCATATATTTCGGGGCCTATATATCTTCTTCCTATCAATTAATTCAAAAATTGTGTAATACCAAATATAACCACCAGTAACCCATGTTTAAAAACTTCTTGGCCTAATTTATATATTGACACGGTTGTTAAACAAAAAATTGAGGGTAATTGCAAGTTTTTTTCGTATCTAATTTGACAGTTTACTAAGCTTAATTTCCCCTAAATATTAATAAAAATAATATCCAATTTTAATCAAAACAATTTATTTATCAAATTTTAGCAAGAATTAACAAAATAAAAAGTTATAATTATAATTGTTACATGTTAAATTAAAACATTGTTATGATTAAAAAAATGGAATAAGTAATTTAAAAAATACAAATAATTGATAAAAATAATATCCAATAAATATAAGAAACTATTTATTTAAATTTTATCAAGAATTAACAAAATAAAAAGCTAAATATAATTGTTAGATGTTAAATAAAAACAAAGTTAAACCAGGTGACTGCTAGAATATTAATTTTAAAACTATTTTGATAATAAATATAATAATTGAATGCTTTTATATAAATATTTAGTGTAAATAGAGTTCTGGAAAATTTGTTCAATAATTCATCATAAAATAAAAACAAAAAAAATGCACCATTTGATAAACTGACTTAAGAATATTTATTACGAAACCGTTTGGTAGTCTATTAAAAAAACAGTCCTCGCCTTCTCCAACTTATCTTTGTATTCTCGAATGATCTCCTTTAGACTCCCAATCGACGCCTCCGATAGGTGATCTTTACAAATTTTAACGGTGCCTCTACTTTATGCCAACAAATTACTAATAGTTCATACTTCATTAGAACATTGATATTATCTTTTATAATACACCACTTTCACTAAAATTATACATTTAATGTTTCACAAATTAAAGTTATACTATTTAGTGCAACAATTAGTACATAATACATTTGAACATTGATATTATCTTGCACAATACACCATTTCTCACTAAAATGAAATAAAATGTTTCAAAATTGTAAGTAATAGTATTTAGTACAACCATTATTACATACAACATTGGAACATTGATATTAATTTGCATTATACATCATTCCTCACTAAAATGAATTAAGGGGGCGCTTGGTTAGCAACTCCTCAATGGTAATGGGAATGAGATTGAAAATTAGTGTAATTATAATGGTTCATGGGAACAAAATCACTACCTCTTCTCCTAAATAAGGTAATCACTACACCATTTTTATTACCTTATTCTCTCCCTACAATCATACTCCTCAATCACTCTCATATTCCTATACCAACAACCATTTGTTGTCCACTTGTATTCCAAAATTGGGGCATAACACTAGCAATGGAGTCAAAATTATAACAATTCTTCCGCCAACATATCATTTTTATTGTGGGGACGTAGATGGAAAATATTTTTCATTCCCATTACCATTAAAGAGTTGCTAACCAATCGCCTCCTAAAATATTCCACAAACGGAAGTAATACTATTTAGTGCAGCCATTAGTGCAACAATATTGGAACATTGATATTGTTTTGTATAATAAACCATTTTTCACTAAAATAATTTAAAATATTTCAAAATTGCAAGTAATACTATTTATTACAATCATTAGTAAAAAATAAGTTGGAACATTGATATTAGCTTACATAATAAATTATTTCTCACTAAAATGATAGATTATTTCACAATTCCATGTAATACTATTTTGTGCAACAATTAATACATATTACATTAGAAAATTTATATTATCTTGCACAATTCACCATTTCTCATTAAAATGTTTTACAATCGCAAGTAATACTATTTAGTGCAATCATTATTACATACTAAATTAGAACACTGATATTACCTTGCATAATACATCATTCCTCACTAAAATAATACATTTAATGCTTCACAATTGCAAGTAATACTATTTAGTGCAACCATTAGTACAAAATACATTGGAACATTGATATTATCTTGCATAATACACCATTTCTCAATAAAATGTATACTATTTAGTGCAACCATTAGTACAAAATTCATTGGAACATTTGATATTATCTTGCATAATACACCATTTTCACTAAAATGAATTAATATGTTTTACAATCGCAAGTAATACTATTTAGTGCAATCATTATTACATACTAAATTAGAACATTAGTATTACCTTGCATAATACACAATTTCTCACTAAAATGATACATTTAATGTTTCACAATTGCAAGTAATACTATATAGTGCAACCATTAGTACAAAATACATATGAACATTGATAATATCTTGCATAATACACAATTTCTCACTAAAATGAATTAATATGTTTCACAATCGCAAGTAATACTATTTAGTGCAATCATTATTACATACTAAATTAGAACGCTGGTATTACCTTGCATAATACACCATTGCTCACCAAAATGATACATTTAATGCTTCACAATTTCAAGTAACACTATTTTGTGCAACCATTAGTACAAAATATATTGAAACGTTGATATTATCTTGCATAATATGCTATTCCTCACTAAAATGAATTAATTTGTTTCACAGCCGCAAGTAATACTATTTAGTGCAATCATTAATATATACTAAATTAGAACACTGATATTACCTTGCATAATACACCATTTCTCACTAAAATGATACATTTAATGTTTCACAATTGCAAGTAGTACTATTTAGTGCAACCATTAGTACAAAATACATTGAGATATTGATATTATCTTGCATAATACACCATTTCTCACTAAATTGAATTAATATGTTTTACAATAGGAAGTAATACTATTTAGTGCAATCATTATTACATACTAAATTAGAACAGTGGTATTACCTTGCATAATACATCATTTCTCACTAAAATAATACATTTAATGTTTCACAATTGCAAGTAATACCATTTAGTGCAACCATTAGTACAAAATATATTGGAACATTGATAGTATCTTGCATAATACACCATTTCTCACTAAAATGAAATAATATGTTTCACAATCGCAAGTAATACTATTTAGTGCAACCATTAATATATATTGCATTAGGATATTGATATTAATTCAAATGTTACTTTTGAGGAGGCTCACTATCAAATCACTAATTTTAATTCACTTATTCTTTATTTATATTAGTATTTGCAACATACTTGAAAAATTAATTAAATTAATTCAAACTTCAAAATAAATGTAAAAAAAGATTGAAATAAAATATTTAATGTTGCTTATTCAATGATACCTCCTGTGCAATTCACTAATACGGTTTAATCAAGTTTCACCGTAAATATCATACACATAATACCTTCTCTGCAATTAACATTTTTTAATATATCTTACAAATTACAATATGCTATTGTATAACCATATCTTCTAATTTTTTATTTTTTTTATACAATTTATTATTTTATCTTCGTCAATATTTTTTATTTTGACATTCAATAATTCTATATTCAAATCATATATTTTTTATTCCATAGAATTGAATCTATATATATTAAAAGGAAAAAGTTTTTTGTGGTGATTCACTACAATTTACCACGGACAATTGATATTTTAGGGGTGTATGCACTGTTTATTTTGGTTCCAATATAAAAAAGAAAAACAGTAGTTTTTCTCTCTCTTTCTTTCCAATGGCGCCTAAACATTTTCCTCCCTTTTCCAAAAATAATTCTCGCTTTTTACGAGCTCTTTTCAATTTTAATAAATATCTATGTATACGTTTGCATACTAGTTGTACGAGACCTTATCTTTCTTTTCTAATCAGGTTATTTCCGTTGCAAGGAATCGGTAAGTTGATCTTGAGAAATAGCTCTTCAAAATCCTGTCAATAAAAAATTGAAGAAACCCAGGGCCTTTCTTGAATTCGTGGAGCGATTCAGCGTAGGAATGTTATGTTTGGATAGGTTGTCGAGTTAATTTTCACGGGGGAGGGAATTTGGGAGGTCTTATTGTGGTCTATGTTCTTTGAAGAAGCACTATTAAGTTTTTTTTTAGTAAATTAATTTGGAGAAAATGTTCTTGAGACCAAGGCGAAGCTATTAAGACCGTTCTCGTTGCCACACCACCATCATTTGCATTTTTGTCATGGCTCCAGCTGAAGATTATTTAATTGAGGAAGATGAGACGAGGAAGTTGGGTGGAGGAGGGATTTTGTGGATGGAAATAACTTTGTTTTGCAAGATTTTTGCAAACGGGTTGAGGCGGCGGGAATTTGAGAAAGAACGGTATGGGAAGCCGGGAAGAAAAAGGTTGGGTGGGGTGTTTTGAGAATGACTTGATCGTATAATACTAGCTTTTACTAGCAATTACCCCACAAGAGTATGGGATCACTGTAAGATAGGCAAGTATAGGGACCAAATAGTATCGAACCCGTGAGAGGATGTACGCGAGTAAATCCCTAGAAATCTACGTGTCGTAGCTAATATGAATGTGATTTGGTTTTAGACTAATACTAATAATTATATTCTAATAAACAAAAATAAATCTATACTAACTTCTGGTTGAAGTGCAAATAATATGGATGATGCTTTGGATAGGAATCCCTACGTATACTTACGGAGTTGGTATGTTAACTAAAATAACCGTGGTGTTCCAAGTTAAAATCCTAAGTGTACTAGAAACTAGGCAATCAACTTCCCTAATCTAGCACAAGAATTATAAGAATTAAAGCTCAGAATTAATCCCAATACTCCACTCTAACAATTTACCTCGCTAACCCACTAATTAACTAATATAAATTGTGCTTAATCATTGAGGCCCTTATTTAACTCGGGTGATTCGGTTGTCCTCCCTAGATAAATCGGTTAATTATAAACCCTTCAAAAACCCTCTCCTTAAGCCTATTCATTGATAAAGAGTGATGCGGTCGTCCTCTCTTTAACAATTTTCGTACTTAATTCTATGATTATTCTAGGGTTTATTAGAATTATTCAATAATTAAGAGAATTAAAACTATACATCACGGATTATCCTTATTACGTACCAACATCCTAATTCTACCAGTTCATCCTACCCTAAACATACAAGGGTTTAGCCTAACATGGTGATTATGAAAACACAAGAAATATCAAGATCAATCATATACGTAATTAAAGAAATAGAGAAATTCAAGAACATAAACCAACTATGAATCAATTGAATCAAATCTGGAAAATCAATCTATAAAATTTGGAATTTAGATCTAAGTATATCAAAGAATCCAAAAAAAATAAATATAAAACAAAACCGTGCAAAGTTTAGATCGTTCTATGAAATCCGTATGATAAAAACCTCGTTTCTACTCTTAAAATCATTGCCAATCTCTCAAAAACACCTCCTAAGCTTCTTCCCCTTTGAAAAATGAGTCTAGATGTGTAAAATAAGGGTTTAGACGTGTATTTATATGTTACGAGCCGAAAATCCATCAGGCGCTCGAGCCAGCCCCGTGGTCAAGCGCCTCGCGCTCGAGCGGGTGCTAGTCGAGCGCGTTTCTTCAACAGTGTACAAGTACCGCTCGAGCTAGGGTGCTCGAGCGCCTAGAGCTCGAGTAAAGTGGTCGAGTGATGCTCGAGTGGTGCTCTTTCCCTTTTCGTGCCAAATGATACTTTTCTTCACCCGAAATAATACTTTTTGTATTTCCTTCATATCTTCTCATCCGGAACTCCGTTTGAGTTGATTCAAAGTCCTACGAACTCTGTTTTCTTCCTCTTTCCTAAAATGAACACCAAAGAGGCCAATTGATGAGTTTATGCAAATAATACTCAAATAACTCTAAATAATCACCAAAAATACTCAAATTGTGTACTAATCGGGTAACAAAACATCACAATTTCACGACTAATCAACCCCCAAACTTACCATATTGCTTGTCCTCAAGCAATGAAATAATAAGTCAAGTGAAATTGTTAGAAATGAATCAGAGTACCAAATCATGCAAGTAATCACTTTCAAGCTTCCAAGATCAGTCACCCGCACACATTCTCACCCCCTTTCTCCTACTCATGGGTAATCAATAAAAATCACCAAATCAAAACATGGATGTGCTCTCGGTGATGTGTTTCACTTCCTCACAATTGTTTATCAATAAATAGGGACACTCTCAATCAATCATTCACACAAATTAGTGACCATAAGCTTGTAAGCACTCTCAACTTCGACCACATACTAGAATTTATGTCGAATAAAAAAGGACTTGTTCAAGGTTTTAATGTATGACTCTTTGGATAGGTAGGGTAAATGTATAGGATAAACTGACTAAAGTGAATGGAGAATAGAAAATCATAGCTTAGGTATTTCAATTCAAGGAACAAAACACTTATTTTATCATCTTACATTACAGTTTCAATTCCCTCTAATTTCAACACCTCACTCTTTTTCTTCTAACTCTTTTTTCACTTTTTTTTTCCTCTCAATGATTTTCCTATTTTTTTTCTTTTTCTCAAACTATATATGAGCTCATATTTTCTTTTGCTCATTCTCAAATTTTTTCATTCTTCCCCACTACTCACAAATGTCATTACCCCTTTTTCTCAACATCACTCAACCATATACAATTCTAAATCACTCAACTCAACCCCTTCTTCATTCACAACTTTTTCTATTCTCCACTCAAGTTGGGACAAAAAGAGTTTTAAGAAATTGGATAAGCTTAAATGTGCTAGAAAATAAATAGACTCAAGCTCAAACGGGCTAACAAGGGATAAATATCATTGGTCGGGAAATTTTTGGCTAAGTGACTTGTCAATTCAAAATGGCCTTAGATCACTTCCGGCATTTCATACTAGACACAATCTAGAAAAGAGAGTACCCACAAGTTCTAACACCTCTAAGGTGAAGATCCACTCACAAACAATGAGATCATTTTAATGAAATCTAATCTCTTTTAAGGCTCAAGTCTCACAACTTTTCACATCCATGCTAGACCTAGTAACTTCTCAACATTACCACACAAGTATTTAAAAGGAAAATTCGTAAGTGTATGACTTTCTTTTCAAATCCACTCTACTCACAATACTCATACTTTCTAGTCCTAACTCCATTCCACAATCACCAACTCACTAATTCATACTCAATGATAAACAATTAATAAGCAATCAAGAGAGTTAATAATCATGAAATCATCCAATTACCACATAGTTCAAAAAAATATTTAAGTTCGCCACAATACGTGCATGTCCCAACATACGAAATATATGAACAAGGAAACTCAGAAGGGAAAAATGTACCTGTTGGTCCCGGTACAAGACTAATGAATACGTGTATGGGGGGGAATACACATATACTAATTTTTCAACTTAAATCTTATAGAGTCCCCTTTACTCAGAGTGATAAAGAACTAAGAGCTGATAATATACCTACTGACTACACTTAGTGCGGGTCAGCTGGCTAACTATCAATTCAAGTTCAGTGCAGAAATGCGTGAGCCCTGATAGTTTAAAGTCTTGTTTAGTTTGCTTTCTGAAAAACTTGGTTACTCAATTCTGAAGTTGTGCTTAGTAGGGCAGTGCTCTCTTAGATGATCAGGCTGATTGATCCAGCTTGATAAAAACCAAATGCTATGAATGAACAAATAATATGACAAGCAAGCACAATATCAAAGCAGTAAGAACACTGGGAGTTTAACGTGGTTCAAAGACTCAAGCTCCTACGTCCACAGCCTGATTTAACAGGAAATCCACTCAAAGGATTCTTGTTTTTATCGTGCCAAGGTGCACCAAGATCAGCTAACCTCACTGACCTATACAACTCCTTACTAACTCACTAACTGAACTTACTACCAACAAACCTAACTTAGGGTTTTGATTTCAATTTGGGTTCCAACTAGATTGTGATTATCCTTACAAGACAAAGCTTTGCTAAGGAATGGATAATTACTCTAAGCTTAAGATAATGCTAGTACGCTCTTTGGAATACAGAATAACTCTCAGTAACTAAGGAACACTTGGGAAATTTAACTGGTTTCGAGTGCTTCTTCTAAAGGCTGAATGCTTTGAATGCTTGAGAGTTTGAGTAATTTCTGGCTTGGAAATTTCCCGTAACCTTGAATGGGTTCAAGGTCTTCTGTATTTATAGGTTGATTTGAAAACTATCCGTTGGAGGAGATAGCCTTCTGGTCATCTATGTAGAGTGATTCAAACGGACATATTTCCCATGCAGCAGCCATCCTTGCATGGATTTGGGTATTTGCATTTAATGCGCCATTTAATGCTTGCCCGTTGAAAATGCAGTCTGAAGTCATTCTTCATGTCAGGGTCTGTACGTACGTGTCCTTCCTGGATTGGTCCACGTCATCAGGTTGATGAGAATGTCAGAACTTATTCCTAGGCTTCAGGCTTTTCTCATTAAGTTCTTTTTATCTCGAGCACAACGGTCTTGTCCTGACGCTGACATTCCTTTTGCATTGCGTGGCTCTACTCCAAGTCTTTCCCATAAACTCAGTATCATCATGTTCCCTTTAGGACTGAGTTAGTAATGACCTCAGGGTCATACTCTTTATCACTGACACTTACTCAGCCAGCTTAGAAGACTGCCATAAGTTCAGGATGGTGCTCTTCGTCTTCAGGCTCTTAGTCTTGATTGTCATCAGTGAGTTCTCCTCTCACTGAATACCTGTGAAGTGTAAAATAACTAAGTACAAGAACCTAACCAAGACTAGCCTGACTAAGATAATCTAAGCCCAATCACCTTTTCAGGGGCTTTGAGATCTTAATCAAAACTGACAATGTCCCAACAATTTCCCTCTTTTTGATGATGACAAAACACTGAAAAGATCCTCAAAACACTTAGAGGAAAAACAAATCCTATCTATGAGATAAGTCAGTGTTAGAGCAATTCTTGATAAAGTACAAAATTTAAATGACAACCAAAAAGACAATGAGTGTTTGTCTGTGGGCAAAATAATAGATTTCATTGAATGATATGGAAATGGTTACAATAAATCTAATCTATCACAAGAAGGGATGTGAATCACTAGACTAATCTCATTTCAGATTCGAGTACATAACCAGCATAGACTCTAACCTTCAACTCGTCAACTCTCTTAACCTGATTCACATAACCTTCAGCCTTAGCAATCTTCAAAACTTCAGTCATGATGGCCTTTGTATCGTGCTTTCCAGTTCCAGGAACAAGAGGGGGTGGTCGAGCAAAGAACTCAGGAGCTTTCACTTGGACTTGGGCTGCATCAGCTTCTTCCAAGATCTTCTGAATCAACTCAGGGTGGTTGTCCATCATATAGTCAGTGAAGTGGGCAATGATATCTTCAGAGTCGCCCCACTTCTTCACTACGTACCACAACTTGACAAACTCATCCCTTGCATCAATCCAGAACTCCTTCAATGTTTCTGAGATGAACTCATCAACATAGGTTTCCCTCTGAACTGTTTCCGGCCTCCTGACTTGCAGTAATGTAGACTTCCTAGTTGTTGGCTTCTTCATGTACTTTTGCGGCTCAGGCTTCGCCTTCCTCCTCCTCAGCAGACTGACCACGGCATCATCCAATTCTCGTTATTGCATATCAGTGAGATCAGTCAGCTTCTCCACCTTCTTCTCCAGTATGCGCATCTTCTCTTTCTGAGCTATGTCTGCCCTGTGCTCAGCCTCCGACTTCTCAGAAGGTGTTCCCCAATGCCTCAGCGCAAAGTTCTGCCACTTTCTACGCAGAGTATGTGATGGGATTTTTCCTTGTATTAACTGGGGGTGACTTCTGAATGGCCTCAACTGGTTTGGAAGGGAGTTCCTTGGAAGGGTCATCAGCCTTCTTTACTGCAGCCTCTGCCTCTGCCGCTGCTTCAGCCAGCCTTGCTGACTTCCGCACAAAAAGGACATTCCCCTCAGGGTTTGCCTCAGGGTCTGCCATTTCAATCGGTCCCACTTGATAGATTAATTTCGGAAGCTTTAAAGCAAAGTAAAGTCTTTTACAAAATCTTTTATAAGAACACTTAAAGATAAGCAATATGAAACAAAAGTAGTAAATGAGACAAGATATATAGTGGTTCGGATATAACGATCCTACGTCCACTCTCCCTTCTTCAAAGGGGCCTTACTACCAACCAACCAACGTACGTACTGGAATTACGAAGTACCAGTTCATTCTTACAACAGCCTTTAGATCTAACTTCGATCTAAAGTTTTACAAACTTCATCCTTGTCTTAACAAATGAACAGGTTGAGATTCCAACAACTCCTTAATGAGTGTTTATGAAGTATGAACAAAATAGGAGTGCTTAAGGCGTGATAATAACTAAGCTTGAATATGACTTCGTGCGCGTGTAAACTCTCTAGAGCCTTTCTTCAAAGATGAACTCTTGAATTTATAGAGATGATTAGGGTTTAGCCGTTGGAGAGCTAATCTAATCAGATCTCTAATTAAGAAAGCTTTCAATCAATCAATTCCCTAATTGATTGATTAGGTTGGTGAGATCCTTGGATTGATTGACTTCAAATACTTTCTAATCCGATCTTGTTTGACTTGATTTGAATCACCAACGGTCAAATGCTTCCAATGCCCAACTCTGATTCTTCCAGAGAAGGCAGGACCATATACCAGGTGACCTCGATGTCCTCTGGTCCAGAGTCGGTTAAGAACCAGAATACTCAGTAGAATCTAGAGATGATTCTGAGCATCTTTTGGTTCACCAGACTCGTCTGGTCTAAACTCGTCCGGTCTGGGGAAGGTCTTCTGCCTCTGGTCAGATCTCATCTCGTGAAGTCCTCTGGTGGGGTCTTCTGGTGACTCTTCTGGTGAAGTCTTCTGGTCTGGCAGTTCCCCCTAGACTAAGTCCTAATCTATTTTCACTTCTGGCTAACAGGCCCAGATGGTCCTATTACATCTTCTGGTTTGTTTTAACTCATCAAAACTATACAACTTTTATCCTAACAACCTCTCCTTGATTGATTGTCTCAGATGCCTCAGGGCGGGATCTTTTCCTCTTCTTTTCCCCCTTTTTGGCATCATCATTGGCCTGGGATGGGAACACTTCAGCTCCATGGTTGATGTCGAAGGCAGCTAATGATTGAACTTCTTGCACGCCCTCCTTCAGCATATCAACTCCCGTGGCTATCCCAGTTCCAGCATATGACACTGTACTGATGGCGGCTTTAAGCTTCTTTTCAAAGACCTCCATGTTGTGTTGGAGACTTTGTTCAACCTTGGTGATCCTTTCCTCCACCTTCAAGGACTCACCGCTGACTCTTCTCGCCTCAGCCAGTATCTTAGCCGACTCATCAGTGGCCTTAGCCAAAACCTCAGCAGCAGTTTGAGAAGTCTGAGCTAACTTCCCTGACTCCAGCTCCAACTTGGACGCTGAGTCGTTCAGTGCCTGAGTAAAGAGCGCCCCAGCCTGAGCTGCAAGCCTCTCTCCAGCAAGATTCAGTTTTTTCTCTCTGAGCTCATCCCTCTTCTCAAGCTGCTTTAGAGTCTGCCTTAACATCTTCTTCGTCCCTTGGCTGGGGATTTCTTAGGTCCCCTCCTTAGCCTTTTCAAAGGCCTATCACCTTCTCTCCCTCGGATTTGACTTCATCGTCAGTCTCCTCAGCCTCAGAGACGGCCTTCTTGGAGACTTTCTCAGTCCCTTTGTCAACACCCTTGGCTGTGGCCTTTTCTTTCAGGACCACCTTCAACTTAGTTCTCTTCTCCTCCAGGACTCTCTTCTCAGCTTCCTCCACTTCAGCCCGCTCCACAGCCACACCGGCCTCAGTCTCCTTACTCTTCTCAAAGAGTTCATCCACTTTCTCCATCAGGCTCGTGACCACCTTCTTGGCCTTGCCCTCAAGCTTCTTCCTCTGACCCTTCTGAGGGGCGTTAGGATCAGTGAGACCAAGAACAACGTACGTGTCACTTGCTGACGTGAACATGATCTTCTTTGAGGTTAGATTATCCTCCAAGTCAAAAGTACACCCCTGACAAGCGTGGGCGATGAGGATAGATAACCTAGTCCCAAAGGGAAGCATGGCTCCAACTGAAATATGCTTCACCTCAGCATCTTTCTTCAGTTTGTCTCCAGCAGCCTGATTGATCTGGTTCAAGAAGAACTGCTCCCAGTTGGCTTCTACACCATCAACTAGATCACCCATGATCCTCGTTTTGGGCTGACTAAGTTGCTCATGCGAGCCAGTAGATCCCATGATGATCTTTGACACCAAGTCAACCAAGGCCCTATACTCAGACTTCAGGGTATCCTTGTGTTGACGAGCCTTGAACTCCGAAGATCCAGTCTTGGACCACTTCCTAAGGAGTTCTCCTTTAGCATTTTTCTTGTACGTCCTAGGGTTGATGCCAGAGCATGGAAGCGCATACACCTCCTTTATGGCCTTCCTCAAGTTGATGTCCCGCGTCTCGACATTGTAGAATGGCTCTCCATCAACATCCTTCTCACTAGTGGGTATCAGCACGGTCACCCTGGTGAATAATGTACCCTTGCGCAGAAACAAGTTGTAATAAGCCTCCACCACTGTCTTTGGAAGCACAGATGTGGGCCTGTGGGTGAAATATTTAACCAACCCAGCTTTGGAGATCCACTAAAAAACTGGGAGGATCTCCTTCACCGGGAGACACGCACCCTCCATGGTGATAATGTGCTCCATGTTAACCAACCTGTTCTTGACAACTTCTTTAGGCTTGTCAGTTGTCCAGTTGGAATCCAAGAATGCCATTTGTTTTGATTTGAGGAAAGATTTTGCAAAGATTTGTGTTTGAGCAAGAGAATACTCAGTGTGCAATGTGCGTTTGTGTTTGCGTAAAATCCTCAAATGGCAGACTAGATTGATACGAATTAGTCAGTTACTCAAATGTGAGGTTGGGATTAATCCTGAATTTCAAAATTTTTGAAATTAAGGGCCAGGATTAATCTCTGCATCAATCATATCCTCATGTCAGTCATATTCTGTATAAAATGGACACGTATATGAAAAAGTAATTGATGCATTAAATGCTCCGATGCACGTGGGTTTAAATATGAAAAGGCGCACTTTTAATGAAAACATAATGCATTTAATAAGGATTTTCAGGACGAAGGACTCAGGGAGACGCTTTAAATTCACAGGAGTCAGGATAGAACTCATACCTGTCAGGGAGACATTGTAGCACCCTGATACCTCGTTGAGTCGAGTCTGGCCTGAGTTCCCCCTAAACCCTATACTGACTACTCTCCCAGATCTAAAAGACCTAACTCCACTGACAGTGCCATAAATCTTGCTTCAGCCAAAGGCTTAGTCAAGATGTCAGCTCTCGGCCTGTTAGTGTGAATTTTCTCCATCCTAATGTCCTTCTTTTCCACATGATCTCGAATGAAGTGATGCCTAATATCCACATACTTGCACCTTGTGTGAAGCACTGGGTTCTGAGTAATTTCTATAGCACTATTGTTATCATAATAGATTAGAACCTCATTAGCATATACTTGGTAGTCTCTCAATTGTTACCTCAGCCACAAAATCTGAGCACAACAACTACCTGCAGCCATATACTCAGCCTCAGTTGTGGATATTGCCACTGAATTCTGCTTCTTACTAAACCACGAGATCAACTTACTTCCTAAAAACTGACATGTCCCTGAGGTTGATTTCCTATCAATCCTACAACCTCCATAATCAGCATCTGAATAACCTGTCAGTTCTAAGTTGCCATCTGAAGGATACCATGGTCCCATATTGACTGTCCTTTTCAAATACTTAAGTATCCTCTTAGCAGCCTCCAAATGACTCCTCTAGGGATCAGACTGATACCTAGCACACATACCAACTGCAAAAGTAATGTCAGGCCTGCTTGCAGTCAGGTACAACAAAGAACCAATCAGCCCTCGATACTCAGTTTGATTCACTGAAGTCCCTTCAGTGTCTGGATCCATCTTCCAATTTGTGTTCATTGGGATCTGTTGGGAAAATGTATAAGACTTATGTTTTGATTAGATGCCAAAATGTTCCTCCTAAGTTATTTTGTAAGTAAATTATTCAGTAGAGTTAGTACTTAGTTAAACAATTCAACTGTTAATGAACTGAAGTACAGTTAGTAATTGTTAGAGTGTATTTAAGAATGAAGTCTGCTGAAGATGAAGTCCACTGAAGTGAAGTCCGCTGAAGACATGTGATCTGAGAATAAGTCTAAGTCTTGAATGTTTTCTAAGTACATTCTCACTAAGACTAAAACTATCAGGAGAGGACCAAGGTCCACTGATGGTAACTAACAATGCACATTCAATGCTAAACATATTAAAAGCTGTTAGTTAATCTGGTTGGAACAAGGCAAAACGAATTTCAGTGAAGCTTACAATAAATGAAGGAATAAGAAGGTTCTCTCAGAGGAGTTCCACCTTAAAGCAAGACAAGAATCTGGGCATGCAAACTAAAGGTCCAATGAGAAGATGACACGTCAGTGTACTTTACTGACAGCCGACCTGCCCCAGCCTGACAAGTACCAAAAGTCTTTCTCTAGCAATCTATAGAAAGTTGGTCAACAGGCATGGTCTTTCAGCCGTTTCTTGACAAGACTTAAAGCTTCAAATAGAGCCGTTTGAACCAATCAGATACAAGAAGACTTACTTGAGAAGATTCAAATCCAACGGGAAGATTTTCAAGGAAGCCTATAAATACAGAAGGACGTGCTCATTACTATGCACGGGAAACTCACAAGATCAAAGCTATCTCTACATTCAAAACAACTAAGAAGCACTCAAAATTACCTTTGTTTCCCAAGTGTTTCACATTTGTAGAGAGCCTAACAAACCTTCTGTAACCAAACTTAAAAGCTATATCCAAATCTTAGAAATAGATAATCTAATCCTAAGTCTTGAGCTAAACTTGTAAGGATTATCTCAAAATAGTTGGAACCAAAACCCTACTCAGTGTTTAGGTTGAGAGCTAGTGTTAAGTGGTGTTAGTAAACTGATTGTTGTATCAGTCTGAAAGCTGGTTTGTTTTGGGAACTAGGACCTGGAATTTCCTAGTGATCAATCATCCTAAGAGAGGATTAGTTGATCAGTGCACCTTGGCACTATAACACAAGGAATTCCAAGTGAAAGGAATTCTCCAATTTGATCAGGACAGTGGACGTAGGAGATTCTTCTCTGAACCACTTTATACCTTGTGTTCTTATTATCTTCTTTCCCAAGTGTGTGTTAATCTCAAAGTTTATCAAAGTAAAACGAGTTTTCTAAGGGCTCACTAATCCGCATCTGAAAGCTAATTAGATAGTAGTTCAACTGAAAGTCTTGAGCTTTCAGTGGAGGTATTATCTCAGTAAGCTTTCACAAAGTAACTCTCAGCAGACCTCAAGTCCACTGACGAGCTACTGTCTTAAGTAACTTGATAAGTTTTGAAAGAAGTTTTAATTTGTAACCACAGGTGTATTCCCCCCCATACATCTGTTTACTCGTTTCGGGACCAACAATTGGTATCAGAGCAGTGGTTCAAAAGGCCATTGTTCTAAATATACCTTGTGCTTAAAGGTATTTTTTCAAGGTCACCTGAATTGATCTTTTGATAAACTTGTTTATATACTATGGCTGACAATGCAGCTAGGGTAGCACCACCAGCAGAGAACAACATGGGAGTTAATCCCTTGAACCATATGTCTCATCACAAGCTTCCACAATTCTCAGTGGAAAACTATGACTTCTGGAAGATCAGAATGAGAGCTCATCTTGTCTGTGTGCATGATGAAATGTTGAGGGTTATTACTAAAGGTCCATTTGTTTTTATGACACCTAACCCTAGAACTACAGCTGAAACTATTGCAGATCCTAGAGAAGAGTGGCCTAAGGATGAAGATAACTTCACTGCAGATGAGAGGAGGAGAAACAACCTCAACTTCATAGCCATGAACATTCTCTACACCACTATTCCAAATTTTGTAATGGGAAGAGTGATCCACTGCAAAACTACAAAGGAACTATGGGACACTCTAGCTCTCATGTGTGAAGGAACTGACAAGATAAATGAGAACAAGCTTTCAGTAGCAGTTCAAAAGTATGAGCAGTTCACCATGGAGCCCACTGAGACCATTGACCAGCTTGATGGGAGGTTCACAGACATCATGAATGAGATAAATTCTCTGGGAAAAGTCTATACCAAGAGGGAGGTTGCCTTAAAGATCCTGAGAGGTCTAACCTCAAGATGGGATGTGTACTCTGTGATGATGCAGAATACCAAGGATCTATCCAGCATGTCTATGCAACAGGTATTCTCTGAACTCAAGGCTTATGAGTTTGATCTGAACAGAAAAAGGGCTCCTGATGAGACCTCAGCTGAGAAGAGAGTAGCCTTCAAAGCCAAGAAGTCTGAGCCAAAATCCCCAAAGCCTCAGAAGAGTACAAAGGCAAGCAAGTCACAAAGCAAGGCTGAGATGCAGGAGGAACTCAGCCTGATGGCTAGAAGGTTTGAACAACTTAACAGCCGCTTTGGCAAGTATAAAAGATTTTACAGGGATAACAGGGAAGGTAGAAGTTATCCACAGAAGACCACCAGAGAAGGAGAGAAAAGCTCATCTGAGCTGGAAAAGAAGAAGGAATACAAGAATTACACCAAGGCTGAAGGATCATCATCAAAGACCAGACAATCCACTGAGGAAAAGAATGATGATGCCAACAGGTGTTTTCAGTGCAAGAAGATTGGGCACTTTCAATATGATTGTCCTCAACTGAGCACAAAAGAAAGAAAGAAAAGGCAAGCCAAAAGAGACAGAAGATATGGAGAAAGGAAAGCCATGGTGGCTGAGGATGTGGATGAAAATCTGGAGTCATCTGATGGACTGTTCTCTGACAGCAGTGATGATGACATGTGCCTCATGGCAAGAGAAGAACCTGAGGTACAATCTAAACCATCCATTTCTCTAGAACACACACCTGAGCTAAGCTCAGAGTCAACTGGGGAACTCAATCTTCAGTCCACTTTGGAACAGTTGATGATTGATTTCTCAAGGTTGTAAGAAGCGAGTTTCTGTCTTCAAGATTAGAACAAACAACTCTTGAGTGAAAACTCCAAGTTAATTGAGTCTGGGAATCAAGCAGATCTGAACTCAGCCAAATCTACCATTGAACTGACAAAAGAGGTGGAAACCCTCAGGAGTCAAGGAAATAGTAGAGATCAACTGATAAAAGATCTCAATGAATCTAAGACAAAGTTAACTGAAGAGAATATAAAATTGGTAAGCCAATTAAAGGATTCTCTCCTGAAAATTGATGTCTTACAAAAATCTGAAGAGACCTTGTTAAAAAGAATTGATGCTCTAAACAAACCCTCTCTTGCCATAGAGGAGATTCAAAATTTTCAAATCAATCCTAATAACAAGTGTGGGATAGGATTTATTCCAAAACCTTCAGAAGGTCCTCTGAGTGTTGCTTTTTCAAGTGGCACAAAGAGAGTTTTTGTCAAGTCTGTGACATTTCAACCACAGACTGTGGATAAAGTAAAAAGACCAGCTGAGATCACTCAAAAGAAAAGTCAATCTAAGCCAAAACCAAATGGAAAGGCTTAGGTGACTTATCAAACTAGATCTCAGCAGAGGTACTATCAGCCGAGGTATTCACAGATGAAGCAACCTCAGCTGAAAGCACCCAGGCATGAGCAGTCCTCAAGGAATGACTCATATGGAAGACCTATTCCTTTTGTGCCTAAAGGAAAAGGTCCTTCATACCTTTATCAACAAAAACTAAGACCAGGTGCACCCAAGCCAAAGAGAAAGAATGTGAAGAAGGTTCCTGTTCCTTCAAAGGCTGACACCCATAGAAAGTTTACTCTCAAGGCACCTAGGGAGATAACAATCTATGTAGATGTTTATGGAAGACAAATTAGCCAATCTAAAGTGATTAGAACTGTGAGGCAAATTTGAATTCCGAAAGGTACAGCTAACCTGGTAGGACCCAACACCAAATGGGTACCTAAAGCTTGATCTGTGATTGCAGGGCTCAGTGGACCTCAACAAAGGAGAAGCTCTTAAATCTTCAGTCTGGTACTTGGACAGTGGATGTTCTAGGCACATGACTGGCAACAAAGATCTCCTGACAGAATTTGTTGAGAAAGAAGGTCCACAAGTCACCTTCGGTGACAAGTCACAAGGAGCCACTAAAGGTTATGGTACTTTAATCATTGGCTCAGTAAGGGTAAGCAATGTATCCTTTGTCAGTGGACTTAAGCATAATCTTCTGTCCATAAGTCAATTCTGTGATAAAGGATACAGTGTTGAATTTTCATGTAACCTGTGTTTTGTTAAGAATATATCTTCACAACAGGTACTACTAACTGGGTCAAGAAAGGGTAATGTCTATCTTGCAGATTGGAAGTCTTGCACACCAAATGCATGTCTTATTGCTAAAAGCTCAACTGACACTAATTGGTTATGGCACAAAAGGCTAAGTCATCTGAACTTCAAGATGATGAACAGGATAGCAAGACATGGACTGGTAGAAGGAATGTCAAATGAAGTATACAACAAAGAACATATCTGCAAAGCCTGTCAGGAGGGAAAGCAAGTAAAGGCATCTTTTAAGAGCAAAGTAGCAACCTCTACTGACAGAGTACTTCAACTGTTACATATGGATCTTTTTGGTCCAGTAACCCCTGTAAGTATCAATTGGAGAAAGTATACACTTGTTGTTGTTGATGACTTCTCCAGGTACACATGGGTGATATTCCTAGCATGCAAAAAGGAGACTCAACTGAGGCTGCTAGAGCTCCTGAAGAAAGTTAGCAATGAGAAGAGCCTAAACATTGTAAAGATAAGATCAGATAAGGGCATTGAATTCATTAATTCTATTATATCTGATTACTGCAAAGAATTAGGTATTTCATATGAGACATCAGCTGCAAGAACTCCACAACAAAATGGAGTAGCTGAAAGAAGAAATAGAACTCTCAAGGAGGCAGCAAGGACAATGCTTGCAGAAGCACAAGTTCCTAAAAGATTTTGGGCTGAAGCTATCAACACTGCCTGCCACACTTAAAATAGATCCATGGTAACCAAACATCAAGGAAAAACTCCATATGAATTATGGAATGGCAGAAAGCCACAGGTATCTTACTTTCATATTTTTTGTTGCAAGTGTTTCATTCACAACAATGGGAAAACTCAACTGAAAGCTTTTGATAGCAAAGCTGATGAAGGAATTTTCTTAGGATATTCCCAAATCAGTAGAGCCTTCAGAGTTTACAACTGTAGAACTCTTGTTGTGGAAGAAACACCTCATGTGGTCTTTGATGAATCTACTTTTGAGTCCAGGAGTAAGGAGAATGAGGAGGTAATTAGCAAAAGACTAACCAGACTGAGTATCAAGTTTAAAGGCTATCCTGAGAACTGTGTTGATACATACATCCCAACATGGGACAATTTAGAAGATCAACAATTCAAGGAGGTTACCCAAAGTCAAACCACCCCTCAAAGCTCAACTGAGAGCTCTCCTGAACAAGCAACTGAACTGATGAACACTATCCCAATTCAAGAGGTAAGTAATGTCAATGAAGATGTGGTCACATCTGAGACATTCACTGAACCCATCATTCAAGGGGGAACCAATGAAATTACCATTGAGGATGAGAATACCTTGAATGATGACTCAGGACTTCAACCCTCTGTTTTATTTCCTGAATTCGATTTCATTCCTATATCTAGTGACTCAACTTCAGAAGAGTTAAACTCTACTGAAGAGTATCAGCCTAGGAGAACTTGGCTATCAGATCACCCTGTTGAGCAAATCCTAGGTGATCCTTCCTCAGGAGTCAAAACTAGAAGTTTTCATGGAGAAAGTGCTTTATTTTGTTGTTTCTTATCAAACCAGGTACCAAGTTCCATAGCAGAAGCACTTCAAGATTCCAACTGGATCATTGCCATGCAAGAAGAGCTCAACCAGTTCACAAGGAATCAAGTTTGGGAGTTGGTGGACAGACCATATCACTGCAATGTGATAGGAACCAAGTGGGTATTCAAGAACAAGAAGGATGAGAATGATATCATAGTCAGAAACAAAGCCAGGCTAGTTGCAAAGGGCTACTCTCAAGTTGAAGGATTTGACTATGATGAAACATTCGCCCCAGTAGCCAGATTGGAGACAATAAGGTTATTTCTTGCATATGCTGCTCACAAGAAATTCAAGATGTACCAGATGGATGTTAAAAGTGCCTTCTTGAATGGAGTACTCAATAAAGAAGTCTATGTGGAGCAACACCCAGGTTTTGAAGAAAGTCACAAAGTATATAGACTGAGAAAAGCTCTATATGGACTGAAACAGGCTCCAAGAGCTTGGTATGATACTTTGTCACAATTCCTTTTGGATCATGGTTTCATCAAAGGGAGAGTTGATAGAACTCTATTCAGGATCACAAAAGGAGAGGACACTTTGCTTGTACAAATCTATGTGGATGATATCATGTTTGGTTGTCCTAACCAAGTCCTCTGTGAAAAGTTTTCTCAACTGATGAAGGGAAAATTTGAGATGTCTATGATGGGAGAAATGAATTTCTTCCTAGGACTTCAAGTTAAGCAGTCCCCTGAAGGAATCTTCATCAATCAAGCCAAATATACAAGGGAGCTGATCAACAAGTTTGGATGCCAGACCAGCAAAGTAGCAAGAGTTCCACTCAACACCAACACCAAAATGGAACCAGATGAGGATGGTGAATCAGTAGACCAGACTCATTACAGAGCCATCATTGGATCTCTACTGTATCTCACAGCAAGCAGGCCTGATATCACATTTACAGTTGGGATTTGTGCAAGATATCAAGCCAACCCCAAGAAAAGTCATCTGGAAGCTGCTAAGAGGATTCTCAAATATCTTAAGGGTACTGTAAATATGGGATTGTGGTATCCCTCAGATGACAATCTCGAACTCACAGGATACTCAGATGCTGACTATGGAGGATGTAGAATTGACAGGAAATCAACCTCAGGCACTTGTCAATTCTTGGGAAGTAAGCTGATTTCTTGGTTCTCCAAGAAACAAAATTCAGTAGCCACAAGCACTATTGAAGCCGAGTACATGGCAGCTGGAAGTTGTTGTGCTCAAATTCTTTGGCTAAGACAACAACTGAGAGATTACAACATTTTTGCCAATGAAGTCCCTATTTTCTATGACAACAATAGTGCAATTGCTATTTCAGAAAATCCAGTTCTCCACACAAGATGCAAACATATGGACATAAGACATCATTTTATCAGAGATCATGTGCAGAAGAAGGACATCAAAATGCTCAAAATCCACACTGACAAGCAGAAGACAGATATTTTCACAAAACCCTTGGCTGAAGCAAGGTTTCAAGAGTTGTTAGTGGAGCTTGGACTCCTAGATCCAGGAGAGTAGAGAAAGGATTTAATCTTAGAAGAGTTACCTTCGACTCAGTGGAGGTTCATATTCAGAAGAGGATCTTTCTCAGAAGAAGCTCTTCATCTCAGAAGAGGTCTGAATATCAGACGAGGTCAAACCTCAGTGGAGGTCAAAAGTTTATACTTAGTGTTTTTCAAATCTAAAGCCTCTTAGTTTTTTTAAATATATATTTTGATTCAATAGAATTACTAATGAGTGCTTTCTGAAAATTAAATATTTCTTACACTTTTTTGAAGAGATTTTGGTATGGCAAGCATTTAATGCGCATTGTCCAAGTCAGGTTTACTTTTACAGTTACCTATCTCACGCGCCTTAAAACCCGGACGATGTGACCTTCCGGCTACCAACCCTTCCAATCCATACCATTCATTTTAGGCGGTTCTTTTCTAACCGTCAAGATATCTTAAAAACTCCCCACTAAACTCTTGGACTATCCACGATCTCAAACCCGATCAATCTCAGACGTTGATCTCTTTGTTCAATCTAACCGCTCAATTCTCATATAAAAGCCCCAAATTTCAGCCTAAGAACCTTTTCGAACACACTCTCAAGCAAACACTTACTATCCATCCTATACACTCTGCAAATTCTCTCTCTCAAACATCCTTTGTTCAAAATGGCAAAACTTAATCTTAGTTTCCTTACCAATAAGGAAAAATTCTGGTATGAACCCATTGTGGTTTTTGATAATCCGGAGATAGAAACCAAACCAGAATTTGCCCATATCAAAGAAGCCCTAGAATTGCTTAAATCTGCTAGGTTAGAGAAATTTCTATCTGTTCATCCTACGAACTGCTTTGACAGGTAGGTTCTTGAGTTCTTCAATAATGTATCCAACTCTGATTCGAGGATCAGGTCTCATTTAATACTCCAGAGAAAGAAGAGGGTGATGAGGGATGATATTGAAATTGTTGAACACCAGAAGATTAAGAAGGAGATTCGTGTTAGTGGTGATGATCTGAAGGAGTTGTTTAATCTCCCCTCTGAAGGTCCGAATCCAGATACCTGCATCGCGGATGAAGAGGAAGAATGTGTTAATACCATTATGCAAAGGAAGGTCAAGTATAGTCCAACAATGAACAGAAATATACTCCTACCAGTATATAATGTTCTCTGTGAAGTGGTTGGAAAATGTATCTTGGGAAACCAAGGAAGTACAGAACAAGTGAGCAAGCCCAAGCTCAGGCTGATGAAGGCAATAGTGGAAAGTAAGGAGAAGCCATACAACTGGCAGCAATTCTTTTTTAGAGCATTGAACATGGAGCACTCAAAACTCCAACCTGACAAAACTCCCCAGCTATCCAGTAAGCTCAATTTTGCAACCAAAATTTCTTATCTGATAGAAAACGTAGATCTGGGAGTGGACTGGATTCCAGATAGGAAATGGAGCAATCTCAAGGCCTTGTTCAAATCTGGAAAGACTCTGGAGACTAGAATCATCAAGCCTACTGAGGAGGGCCTAGAGGCAGTTGAAGAAGAGGAAGCTAACCCTGCTGAAGGGGAGAAAACCAAGCTAAAGAGGAGGTTGGTTAAGTTAAGTGACAAGATGGCACAACACAAAGAAGCAGAGGCAGAGAAAGCTTCTAAGAAGAAGAAGAAGAAGTCTCCTGAAGCAGAGAAGGACAGTGCCTCCAAGAAGGTCAGAGTCACCAACTCTACTGATGAATCTTCATCAGGTAACCCAGACTCTTCTCCTAACATTATCTCAACTGAGTCTGACTCAGATGTCCCTGCACCCACCCCCATCCAATCCAAAACAACTAAACCTCGCACTCCTGCCAAAACCAAACGCATATCCACAATAACCAAAACCCCCACTGATGGCTCTCAACAGCGAGAAAGTGGATCCCAAACAACCCGCACTGAACCCATCTCCACCCCTACTGAAACCACTCCATCAAACCCTACTGAACCCATCCCCTCAACACCTTCTGAACCTACATCAACCCCCACTGATCAAAACCCTACCTCCTCTGATACTCTAAACGAAACCTCCACTGAACCAAACATTCCTGATTCACACTCAACTCAACTGGAGTCTATCCCAGAAGAGCCCACTGAAAGCAAATCCCCTACCCCTTCCCTTCCTTCAGACGATGAAGAAGAGTACTCATTCCTAGATACTCTCAAGGATGAGGTAGCTTACTCTTTAGAGTCTAAATACCCTGAACTTGACAACTTTCCCACACTCAAAGCCTTTTTCTTGAGACTGAGACTCATTGTCCAGCTCAAAGATAGAAGACTTGGTGAAATCCTTCTAGCTGTAAGAGGCAGCAATGCAGATGAGTGGAAGAAGGAGTAAGTTGAAGTGCTGCAATTTGCTGGGATGCACAAGACCAGACTTCTCTGTGATGAGAAGATCTTTGAAAGTTTGGTCTTGGAGAAGATTGCTGAGGCAAAGAAGGAGGTAGAAGTTGAAAAGGCTACTGATGGAGAAAAGCCAGCTGAACCCATAGCTGAGAAGGAGGAGGAGAAGGAGAAGAGTGAGGTGGAGAAGGTAGTTAAGACTGAACAAGAAGAAGGTGCTTCACGTAAGCAAGGTGGTGGTGAAGCAGCCAAGGATGTATCCATGGCAAGGGATACTGAGGCACAAAACTTGCCACAGGAGGGCTCAGTAGAGGTGTCTACTGAAGCTTCCCCACAACAGCCCTCAGTGGTGGCTATAGAGTCAACTAAGGTGTCTGGTACTGAAGGAGTTGAAAAAATGAGTGAGAAAGAAAAAGAGGTAGAAATCACTGCTGTGAAGAGTGGAGAGATAAGAGCAATCATCCCTATAAAGGGTGAGTTGGCTGAAAAAAACGCAGTTGAAAAAGAGAGTGAAGGAGAGAAAAGAAAGTTAAGTGAGGAGGTGGGAGTCCCAATGGAGATAGAGGTATCAGGAGACCTAGGTGGTGAGGCTGAGGGAGTTAGAACGAACACTTCTTGCCATGCAGGTACTCAAACCATTGAAGTTCCCCCAGCTGTGGTCAACCTAACTCCTCTGAGTGATGCTGTTCAATCACTCAAAGAAGAAAGCCTTCCATCTCTTCAGACTCAGCTCAGGGATGTCCAGGAGGTTGTACAAGAAGAAGTGGATGAGATGGTTATCCTCTCAGACCACATTGATGAACTCATGGAATCCACAACCACATCACTTCAGAATCTCACACTAAAAGTTGAAGACTCTCAGCAGATGGTGATTGATGTAGTTGAAGGACAAAGTGTGCTTGTCATTGATGCTCTGAAGAAGCTGGAGAAGACTGAAGAAGAGGCCAGAACCAAATTTCTCAAAGACTCAGTGGAGAACGTATCCATCAACCTGAAGTCCTCAGTATAGGCCTTCTCAGAGGACCTACTTGGAAAGGTTGAAGGGTTATGGAACTCTAAGATGTCTGAATTCGAGGCCAAGCATGCTGAGCTAGGAGCTAAACTGGGAGAGGTACTGAAGAAGGCAGCTGAAGACTTCCCAACACAAGAGAAAACAGATGTGCTGATCAATGAGAAGCTAGCACAATTTGTTCAATTTGGGCAGACAGCTGGAGTAACCCTGGAGAGGCTTGAAGATGAGGTAGACCATTGCTCAACTGAGCTAAAAGCCTTAGCCCATGATCAAATGAAGCTCAACATCACTGTGGCTGAGTTCATGATTAATGCCGGAAAGGGGGAAAAGAGGATAAGTGCTAAGGACATGAAGCTTGATCCTAAGAATAAGATGAACATTATCCTTGAAACCCCTGACTTCGAGAAAGGCCAACAGGTGAAGAGCACTCTAAAGAAAGTTGATGCTGAAGCTCAGAAGCTTGCAGAAGCCAAGAAAGATAAGGAGACCTCCTCAGCTGACCTTTCAAAGTTCAAAGAGGAGCATCTGAAGGAGAAGGAAGAGAGAGCTGTGAAGAAGGGGGAAACCACAAAGAGAAAGGCATCTGATGCCCTCTCAGCAGAGGTTGCCAAAAAGACAAGAACCTCAGGGAGGTTGGCAGCTAAGTCCACAACCTCTACTGATGAAGTTCAGGTACTCCCTATTCTCAATCCTGAACCTTTATCTTCTGAACCTCCCATGTCTGCACCCACAAAAGTCACAGAGCTCGCTGAGCTAATCAAAGAGGCTGGAGGAATGAATGAAAGAGCAAGGAAGCTAACAGCTCAACAGTAAGAAAGGAGAGATAAGGTGGTTGGTAAGATGGAGACCATTGCAGAGCTAGCTGAAAGGAAAAGGAAAGAGAGGCTGGCCACATTTGATAAAACTACTTCAAAGAAATTCAGGAGTGGTTATCAAAGGTGGGCTGCTAAGCTGAAGAGAGACAAGATCACTCCATCTCTGAACAGATTCCCTCATCATGATGCCTGGGTTCCTAAGAAGCTCTATGATGCCTGGGAAACTGCAAAAAGGGAATTTGTGTATTCCTTTTATGTCAGTGGAGAGTTAGGAAGAGACAATGCTCAAGAAGTCTTCAACTCATGGTTATTTGATGCATATCCTACACTCTATCCTGAGATCAGTGATGCTTGGAATGATGCCTTCCCTGATCAAGCCCTGAAGGCCCCTGAGCAAATCACCTACTGGCCTCCTCAAGATGCAACAGGTACTGTTGATAGAGAAAGGATCACTGAAGAGTGGACATCCTTGTGTGAGAATCTTGGACTCAGAGGACACTCAAAGGAGATAATGGAGAGGAAGAACGAGCTGAAGATTAGAGTATTCAAGCAGTATGGACTTGAACCCATCTTTGAATCCATCTGAGAGTTTGTAATTTTTGCTGGGCATTTGTTTATAAGTCCCAGGTGTGTTTAAGTTTGAAACTTTTGAGAATAGACTTCATGTAATATGTACTTCTTCATTTTATCAATGAAATGAACTCTACTGATGTTTTGCCCAAGATAATATCTCATTATCATTTAGGCTTATGTACTTGAATGTTTTACTTACAAAATCTGTAAACTTTGTATGTCATCTGAAGAACCTCATCTGAAAGAAGATATGTAATAAGATAGGTTCCGGCATAATCAAAAAGGGGGAAATTGTTAAGAAAATGTATAATACTTATGTTTTGATTAGATGCCAAAATGTTCCTCCTAAGTTGTTTTGTAAGTAAATTATTCAGTAGAGTTAGTACTTAGTTAAACAGTTCAACTGTTAATGAACTGAAGTACAGTTAGTAATTGTTAGAGTGTATTTAAGAATGAAGTCTGCTGAAGATGAAGTCCACTGAAGTGAAGTCCGCTGAAGACATGTGATCTGAGAATAAGTCTAAGTCTTGAATGTTTTCTAAGTACATTCTCACTAAGACTAAAACTAACAGGAGAGGACCAAGGTCCACTGATGGTAACTAACAATGCACATTCAATGCTAAACATATTAAAAGTTGTTAGTTAATCTGGTTGGAACAAGGCAAAACGAATTTCAGTGAAGCTTACAATAAATGAAGGAATAAAAAGGTTCTCTCAGAGGAGTTACACCTTAAAGCAAGACAAGAATCTGGGCATGCACACTAAAGGTCCAATGAGAAGATGACACATCAGTGTACTTTACTGACAGCCGACCTGCCCCAGCCTGACAAGTACCAAAAGTCTTTCTCTAGTAATCTATAGAAAGTTGGTCAACAGGCATGGTCTTTCAGCCATTTCTTGACAAGACTTAAAGCTTCAAATAGAGTCGTTTGAACCAATCAGATACAAGAAGACTTACTTGAGAAGATTCAAATCCAACGGGAAGATTTTCAAGGAAGCCTATAAATACAGAAGGACGTGCTCATTACTATGCACGGGAAACTCACAAGATCAAAGCTATCTCTACATTCATAACAACTAAGAAGCACTCGAAATTACCTTTGTTTCCCAAGTGTTTCACATTTGTAGAGAGCCTAACAAACCTTCTGTAACCAAACTTAAAAGCTATATCCAAATCTTAGAAAGAGATAATCTAATCCTAAGCCTTGAGCTAAACTTGTAAGGATTATCTCAAAATAGTTGGAACCAAAACCCTACTCGGTGTTTAGGTTGAGAGCTAGTGTTAAGTGGTGTTAGTAAGCTGATTGTTGTATCAGTCTGAAAGCTGGTTTGTTTTGGGAACTAGGACCTGGAATTTCCTAGTGATCAATCATCCTAAGAGAGGATTAGTTGATCAGTGCACCTTGGCACTATAACACAAGGAATTCCAAGTGAAAGGAATTCTCCTGTTTGATCAGGACATTGGACGTAGGAGATTCTTCTCTGAACCACTTTATACCTTGTGTTCTTATTATCTTCTTTCCTAAGTGTGTGTTAATCTCAAAGTTTATCAAAGTAAAACGAGTTTTCTAAGGGCTCACTAATCCGCATCTGAAAGCTAATTCGATAGTAGTTCAACTGAAAGTCTTGAGCTTTCAGTGGAGGTATTATCTCAGTAAGCTTTCACAAAGTAACTCTATGCAGACCTCAAGTCCACTGACGAGCTATTGTCTTAAGTAACCTGATAAGTTTTGAAAGAAGTTTTAATTTGTAACCACAGGTGTATTCCCCCCCCCCATACACATGTTTACTCGTTTCGGGACTAACAGGATCCTTGCCGGATTGCTGTTCTGAACATCAAACTTTTGAATCAAGTCCCTTGTATACTTAGCCTGATTAATGAAGATACCTTGATCAGTCTGCTTGACCTGCAATCCTAAAAAGAAGTTCATCTCTCCCATCATTGACATCTCAAATTTACCAGTCATCAACTTAGAGAATTTCTCACAGAGCTGATGATTTGGTGATCCAAATATTATGTCATCCACATAAATCTGGACCAAAAGAATGTCATCACCTTCAGTGATCCTGAACAATGTCCTATCCACGGTTCCCTTCTTGAACCCATGGTCTGTCAGGAATTGAGAGAGGGTATCATACCAAACGCTTAAGTCTATAGAGTGCTTTCTTTAAATGGTATACTCTATCTCCAACCTCAAACCCGGGAGGTTGTTCAACATATACCTCTTCATTGAGTACACCATTCAGGAAGGCACTCTTGACGTCCATTTGATACACCTTAAACTTCTTGTATGTTGCATAAGCAAGGAACAACCTGATAGCTTCCAACCTAGCCATTGGAGCAAAAGTCTCATCATAATCTATTCCTTCAGACTGACAATACCCCTTTGCAACTAGTCTTGCCTTGTTCCTTACTACAACACCATTCTCATCCTTCTTGTTCTCTAAGACCCACTTGGTACCAATAACATCTTGATGCCTAGGTCTATCTACCAGTTCCCAAACCTGATTCCTTGTGAACTGATTCAACTCCTCTTGCATGGCTATGATCCAGTTCGAGTCAGTGAGAACTTCTTCAATGTTTTGGGGCTCTTGCTCAGAGAGAAAGCAACAGAACAATGCACTCTCACCATGAAATCGTCTGGTCCTGACTCCCTCAGTTGGATTACCAATGACTTGGTCAATGGGATGACTCTCTAGCCATGTTCTCTTACTTGGAGTTGTTCCTGAAGTACCTACAGTGTTAGTGTCTACAGGTTCATTGTTGGGGCGCCGCGTTCTGTGTGTTTTAATGTTGTAATGAATGTTGTAACAAACACTACGACAATCTGGAAAATTAGAATATAAAACGTGTATACAGCGGAAGACTAAAACACACTATTGCAAAATGGAATACTTTTTAACACAAACTATCATAAATAGTTTATGCTAGCCTTATGGCGAAAGGTTCACTATAAAAAGATTAGTGATACAAAAGTTGTGTGAAGAGTATAATCGTTCACAACGGAAACAAGACTCGATATCACCTATCAAATCTAAATTGGCTAAGTATATAACATAATACACTGTCAAAATTGATCTCACTCTATATCAATGATCTCACTATCTATGGATATAAGTTCGATCACAAGCTATGCGTGAAAAACTCTATTTCAAGGCATAACATAAACGTTGGAATAACTGCCCTATCACCTTTAAACTCAGAATCAACACTAGAGTAGGTGTACTCGTTTACTCCACGCTTGGTACTAAAAGATTCAACCTCTATTTGTAGGCAGAAGTCTTCAATCCAAAATAACTTATCTATGTAACCGCCTCCATGATCTTCATGTTGTCCCACGTCTCTTACTTTATTCCTCATGCTTCTTGATGCAACCGCCTGATCTAGATTGTTCTAAAACGTCCTGGATAAGTCTGGATCGTGTAGGTCCTTGTAGATCCTTGTAGATCTTTCTGGAACCCGTAACCGCTCATGTTGCTACCAATGTTATGCAACATTCACTGCAACATTGATAATTCCAGAACCTTGTAGATCATTCTAGATCTTCATCCTGCATGTTAAAACATCTAAGACAACATTTGATCATAAAGTGTTGGTTAATGAGAAGAAAGGGCAAATTCATGTTGTTTCAAAGTAAATAGTGAATACTTCACTACCAACAACATCAACAATCTCCCCCAATCTGACCTTTCTGCTACAACACACCTGATGTATATATTTGTTCAATATATAAGTCAGTGATGTATGTACAATAGAGATCAACATCGTATTGTACACTTATCTTTTCAACCTTGTGTAGCAAAATAGCCAAAAAACAAGATGATCAACTGTAAGTTGAACCACCAAAAACAAGATGAAATAACACTAAGTTAATTTCACCAAAACAGAATGAACATCATCATATATGCACATCAAAATCAACAGAATGAGTAACATAATGTTTACCCATTCAAATTCCAACTTCAAAATTTAACTGAAATCAAACCTAACAATTCTAATATAATAACCTAACAACTAATATAATATTGTCTTTCAAAAATTAAAAACATCCTATCATAGCAACAATAATTGAAAAAAAAACATAAATCAACCAAGAGTACTTAGAGGCAATCACAAAAGAGAAACTTGATATCACTGTATAAAATATACAGCTGCAGCTTCAAGTAGTTCCCCCATAAATTGTGCTTCCTCCAGTCTCTAAGATAACTTCAAACTTTGGCAGAGATGTCAGGCAGATCACCATATAGTTCAGCTTCCTCCTGGATATCAAATGTTGCAAAGTTTGCAACAACATCTGCAGCAGCATCTGCACCTCCTCCATCAGGTCCAGTTGCACCACCTTCCTCAGCAACAGGCTCATCAGCATTTACCTCATGAATTTCAACTCCCCTGGCAGCAGCAGCAACTGGTACTCCCCCTGTTGTGGCAGAAAGGAGGTTCTCCCAGTATTTCTTCAGGAATTGAAGTTCATCAATTGAGTCCTGCAAGTGCTTTAGTTGAGTTTGAATAAACTCAGGTGAGATATTCAGAGAATAGGTTGTGGGAGCTGGAATGTTGCTAGGTATGTTCTCAGCATTCTGTGCAGCATCTTGTGTAGGAGCAGGGTCAGGAACAGGTTGGTGTGGTTCTGCATCTTCCTCTTCAGCATTATCCTGCAGGGGTAAGTCTAACACTCTATTTCCAGACAGTAAATAATGAGATATACCCATCAGATGAACTCTCTCCCTCAACAACTCATTCTTTTTGTGAATAAAGTTGTGACTCCTTAAATATCCATAAATTAGCACAGGGTAAGGCAGGTTGCCTTTCTCAGAGATCTTCCCAGCAAACTTCATCATGTGATGAAAAATAACCAGACCCAGGTTAAAAAAATTCATCACACCAATTCTGTACATCAGTACAGCTTGATCTCTGGTCACCTTTGTGGAGTTTGTAGAGGGTATCCAGTTATACACTACCAGCTTATGTAATACTGAATACAGAGAGGTCAATGAGGCAGCTAACATATTCTTCTTCCATTTGTTAACTCTTCCCCCAGTCAGAACAGTAATGATCTCATCCATATGAGGAACATCTTCTTCCTCAACATCCTCAACATGCAGAAACTGATTAATCAACTTAGGAGTAAAGGGAACGCTCCTATCTCTAAACCTTACAGCACCATACCACCTAGAATTCCTTCTAGCCTGGTTCTTTCTCAGACAAGCATAAAACTCATACACCCAATCAGTAACAAATGCATCAGCAAAAGTAACAGCATGCATCAAACTTCTTTCTTCTAAAAATCTAACTAGACCCTTGGATTCAAATTCATCAATGTTAATTTTTCTTTCAATTAACAGATTTCTCTTCCTTAACCTTTCCAACTTTTGGTCTAAAGATTCATCATAATCATTATCAGAACTAACATGCTCAACAGAGTGTTCAGATGCATTACCTTGATCAGAATCAGTTTTGGTTCTGTCTGAGCTACTATCAGAACTGTTGTCATCAGCTTCAGGTTCTGGTGCTGCTGCACTTGTTCCAGCACCACCAGTAGCATACTCAAACTTCCTCTTAGTCCTCATCTCAACTCTTGCTCTCCTCCCCAGTTCAAAAATAGGTAGATCACTCTCATCAGTTTCTTCTTTCTCCTGGCTTTCAGATTGATCAATCTCTTTCTCAGATGAGTCTTTGGAGCTTGACTCCTTTTCAGATTCTGAAAACACTCGAATAGGTCGAGTAGCAACATCTCCTTCATCATTCTTCTTCTTCCTTGCGGTGTCAGAATAGTTCACCCTCTTCTTTGCTCTACCTGATCTCCTCCTTGATTGAACAGGGCTCCTTTTCCTCTTGCCTCCCTTTTTCTTCACAGCTTTCGCTATTGGAGCAGGCTCAGAATCCTCAGACATTGAAGAATCAGTTTTGGGTGATTCTTCTTTGTCCTCCTCTGACATTTCAACATTAGGGACTTCAGCATTAGGGCTTTTCTCCCTAGTTTTTTCAGCACCAGTTTTCTTGACAGTGGGGGTCTTCTTTGTGGCCTGATCACCTGTTTCAACACTCTTTGAAACATTAGCAGTAGGGCTTTTGGCTTGGCTAGAGGATTTAGGATTTTCTGATTGTACAGTCGAAGAAGGACCTCCGACCTGAACAGTAGGAGAAGGGTTTTGAGGTTGGTTCAAGTAGGATGCAACATCTACTTCAATAGAGCCAATGGTTAGTTTGGGAACCATAGGGCTTCCTTGAAGGCTTTGTGCAATGTCGCGTGCGATCGTCTCAAGCTGATCGACAGTGGCTTCATTTGGAATGTAGATGTTTACGGGAAACGCTTGAACAGGTGTTAGAGTAGTAGGAGGTGTTGTGCTCGATGATGGAGCAACAGAGGCAGCATTTGGGTTTTGGCTTGAGGCCATTTCTGCAAGAAGGTTCAGATTCGAGTGTGGAGGAGTTGAAGGGTTTGCGCGAGATTTTGAACTGTGAGAGGACTTCTTTTGATTTCCAGCCATTAAGTAGATAGTAAAATTAAGCAAAAATAAAATTTAAAAGAAATAACACTAAAACCCTAAGATGTGAACACACAACTTTCAACACTTATTCGAAAAATCTGAATTTCACTCATATGCTGAACACTGAGAATTAAACATAAGACATGAAGGAAATATATATAGAAGAAAGTACGGAAGTTATTTTAATTACCCATGAAAGTGAAAATTTTGGAATCTTTAAGAAATTGAAACTACCCACTCCTCCATAAGAGATCGTGGGTTATTTCATGATTAAAAATCCAAAATTTAATTAATTAAACACACTAAATTATGCACTACTTGAATAAATTGGAAAATGTGGGTTTATGCATGTGGAAATTAAAAACAAATTCCAGAAAAATCGGTCTATAACTTAACTTTAAAAAAAAATACGAACTATATATGATGTTGTATTCAAAATTGGAACACACACTTCAACATCGGTTTTAATATCCAATGTCGCACTTTTTATCAAAACACTTTTTAGCACTTTTTATTCACATTGATCCATCTTTTCAAGAGAGTGCATCGTAGCAGCGAACTCTGTGCCCCATAATTACTCAATGGATTTGTGACATGTTGATATTTTACTAATCACCTTTTGAAAAGAAGACATCGTAGTAGCGAACTCCGTGCTCCATAGTTACTCAGTGAATTAGTTACATCTTGATGTGCTTTTTCAAAAACTTATTATGCGTTTGAGAAGAGTGATTCCTTTTTATTTTTACACAACAAACATACTTAGTCCAGATTTATTTTTCAAAGAAATTAAGAAACAAAATACACGAACAAGCTTTAATTAGAGCATGCAAATACCCTGATGTTGTTATGGATGTTTTAACAAACATAACAACATCCGCTTCTCAGTTACTCAGATTGTGCACATACCAAGAGATTTCCTAAAAAATGAGAATCTCTCATGGTCTAATGCTTTAGTAAACACATCAGCAAATTGATTTTCAGTGGATATGTATTCTAACTTCACAATATTCTTCTCTACAAGATCCCTTATGAAATGATGTCTAATACTTATGTGCTTAGTAAGTGAGTGTTGAACTGGATTTTTTGAAATGTTGATAGCACTAGTGTTATCACAAAATACAGTTAAAGTGTAACTCTCTAAACCATAATCACTAAATATTTTACTCAACCAAAGAAGTTGTGTACAGCAACTACCTATTGCAATGTACTCAGACTCTGCAGTAGATTGTGATACACAATTCTGTTTTCTACTATGCCATGAAATTAAATTGTTACCCATGTAAAAATAGCCACCACTCGTGCTTTTCCTATCATCAATATCTCCAGCCCAATCAGCATCACTATATCCAACAAGTGCACTGCTTGTGTCTTTGGTATACCATATACCAAGATCAGTTGTACCAGCCACATATCTTATGATTCTCTTGACTGCATTCAAATGAGACTCTTTGGGACAAGCTTGGTACCTAGCACAAACACATACACTATACATAATATCAGGCCTGCTTGAAGTTAAGTACAGAAGACTACCTATCTTGGATCTATACAAAGTTGGATCAACATCTTGACCAACAGTGTCTTTACACAACTTTTGTGTAGATCCCATAGGAGTTTTCATGACTTTTGAGCTTTCTAAACCAAACTTTTTCACTAAATTCTTTGCATACTTACTCTGAGAGAAGAAAATACCATTATCAGTTTGTTTGATTTGAAGTCCAAGAAAGTAATTCAAATCACCTACCATGCTCATCTCAAATGTTGTTGTCATTGCTTCAACAAACTTGTTTAACATAATGTTACAAGTTGAACCAAAAACAATGTCATCAACATATATTTGGGCTATTAACAAGTCTTCTCCAGAATTTTTAATGAACAAGGTTCTATCAGCCTCTCCTCTTATGAAACCAAATTGCAACAGAAAGTCGGTAAGTCTACCATACCAAGCTCTAGGAGCTTGTTTGAGACCATACAAGGCTTTCTTTAGTTTGTACACATGATCAGGATACTGTGGGTTTTCAAAACCTTTAGGTTGTTCAACAAATGCATCTTCAATTGATATGTCATTCAGAAATGCAGCTTTTACATCCATTTGATAAAGATTAATGTTGATGTAACATGCAATTGCTAGTAACAGTCTAATGGACTCTATCCTAGCAACAGGTGCAAATGTTTCATCAAAATCAATACCTTCAACTTGAGTGTAACCTTGTGCAACTAATCTAGCTTTGTTCCTAATTATGTTACCAGACTCATCAGTTTTGTTTTTAAAGATCCATTTAGTTCCAATGACAATGACATCATCAGGTCTTGGAACTAATAACCAAACATCATTTCTTTCAAACTGATTAAGTTCTTCATGCATAGCATTAATCCAATTTTCATCTTTTAATGCTTCTGTAACATTTTTAGGTTCAATTTTAGAATAGTAACACTGAGCATTCACAATATTGCATATTGAAGACATGCACACAGACCTTACCATATCAACACGATTCGCACTTACTCTTCTTCTTATTTGAACACCAACTGAAGCATCATCAATAATCTGATTCGAAGGATGACTTTTGGTAATCCAAGTAGCTGGATTCTTCTTTGGGGTATACTGATTGTTCTGTGAAGTATCAACTGAATCTACAGGTGATGTTGAACCAGATGTTGTAACATTTGGTGTAACATTCTCGGTTTTCAGTGATTCTTTTGGAACATCAGTAACATCAGTCACATCTTCAGTGTCATTTCCATCTGTCAGATTCCTGTCATCATCAAAAACAACATTCACAGATTCTTGAACAGTGTTAGTTCTAAGGTTATAGACTCTATAGGTTTTACTATTTCTAGAATAACTTATGAAAAAACCTTTATCACTCTTAGAATTAAACTTGTGCAGTTGATCTCTATCATTCAGAATGTAACACACACAACCAAAAACATGAAAAATATTTCACATTCGGTTTCTTATTGTTCAAGATCTCATATGGGGTTTTGTTGCTTCCAAATCTAAAATAAACTCTATTAGCAATATGGCATGCTATATTCAATGCTTCAGCCCAAAATTTCTTTGCAAGATTTTTTGAAGTAAGCATTACTCTTACCATTTCTTGAAGAGTTCTATTTTTCCTTTCAGCTATCCCATTTTGTTGTGGAGTTTTAGGAGAAGAAAACTCTTGGGCAATTCTTTTCTTATTACAGAATTCTAAAAACAAGCTATTTTCAAATTCTCTACCATGATCAGATCTAATCCTGCTTACTTTCAAGTTGAAAACAGTTTTAAATCTTTTGTAAAGAGTTTTAAAAACATCAAATGTTTTAGATTTCTCTCTTAAGAACTCAATCCATGTAAACCTAGAGTAATCATCTACCACAACTAGTGAATATTTCTTACCACCAATGCTTTTAGTTTCCATAGGACCCATAAGATCCATATGCAGTAATTCAAAACAACGATGTGTCATGCAATGTGATAACATTTTATGCAACATTCTTACCTGCTTACCTTTTTGGCATGGACCACATACAGTGGGTGCAACAATCTTCAATTTTGGTAAACCTCTCACTACTTCAGACTTAACTAATTTTTGCATGAATCTATAATTTGCATGTCCAAGTCTTTGATGCCATAGGACATTCTCATCACAATTTGACAAATGACATACTTTGTTTGTTCCAATTAGATAACAATTATCTGCTGACCTATTTCCAGTCATTAGACACTTGTTATCCTTGTTTAGAACATAGCATGAATCTTTATCAAATTTAACATGCAAATTGTCATCACATAGTTGGCTTATACTAAGAAGATTAGCAAGTAAACCATCAACATGCAAAACATTCTTAAGTTTTGGAAAACCTTCAACATTTAAGGTCCCTTTTCCAATGATTTTACCTTTTGATCCACCACCATATGTAACAGTTCCACCATTATAAGGTTCATAGTCAGACAAGTATTTAACATGACCAGTCATGTGTCTAGAACAACCACTGTCAAAGTACCATAGATCAGGAACACATGCTTTCAGAGAAGTTTGAACAACATTACATGTAACATGTTCTTTCTTTTTCTTAGCAGATTTTGACCAGTGTTTCTTAGAATGTGAAGACATTTCAGACAACACTTTCTGAATTTCTAGATCCCTTTTCATCTTTTGACAGTAAGGACGAATATGACCAATTTCAGAACAGTAGTTACACACATACTTCTTCACAGGTTTTTCAATCTCATGTATTTTTGTTTTGGCAAAAAACTCAGTTTTTCCCTTAACAAATTTTACAGGATTATTCACTAATTTAGAAGCAGTCTCACCATAGGAGCCCAAACCATGTTTATTAGACTGTCCAGTAGTTAAGGAATCACTTACAATGGAAGAACTTTTAGAGTATTTCTTAAAACTTAAGGTAGAAATTTTCAATTCATCCTTTAGCTTAGAAATTTCTAAATCCTTCCTTGTCAGAATGACTTCTAACTTTGTCACAGTCTCTCTGAGATCATCATTCTCTTTGGCTATACTGGAATCATCATCCCTTATGTCATTAGAACCTGTCTCATCAACACACCCATTAAAACAGTTCAAATCTGAATGATTTTTGACAAATGTTATTTCTGATGTTATAATATTGGAAACAACACCAGTGTCAAGATCATCCAGATCATCATCTAAAGAATCATCATAATCAATTCTTGCAGAAAAAGTTAGTTCCTCATCTTTAGAACCTTCATGTTCATCATCATCTGAGTCATCACTAAAGGTAACATTAAAATTCAGTTTTTGTCTTAACCTGGTATTTGCACACTCATTTGCATAGTGTCCAAATCCAGTACATGCATCACATCTAACTGATTTTCTAAATTCAGGATCATACCTTGATTTATTACCTCTGAATTGCCTTGATTGATTCTGATCCTTCCTTTTCTCTGGGTCTGATGGTGTATTGTTGAAAGGAGTTCTCTGTTGACCATTTCCTCTGGATCTGTTCAGTTTCTTCTTCAGGTAGGAATTGAATTTCTTTGTAAGGAGGGCAATGTGCTTATGAGTGTTGTAACATTGGTCTAGAACATCTTCATCAGACTCAACTTCAGTCACAAAGGGCTAATTTTCAGTGTTGAATGATGTTTCACCTTTAAAAACAACAACCTTCTTTCCTTCACTTGTATCATCAGATTGAGCTGTGTTCATCTCATATGTTTTGAGAATACTTACAAGCTCATTTTGACTTAAATTGTCAGTGTCCTTGGCTTCTTCAATAGCACAAATTTTTGCATCGAATCGTTTAGGAACAAATTGCAAAATTTTGTGTACAACTCGTACATTGGAAATTGGATCACCAAGTGCGTATGATTCGTTGACAATCTCACTCAGCCTCTCATTGTACGCCGTGATTGTCTCATCATCCTTCATCCTTAGATTCTCAAACTTGGTCCCAAGCATTCGAAGTTTGGTCCTTCGAACACTTCCACTTCCTTCACAATGCTCTTGAAGCCTCTCCCATGCATCTTTACATGTTGATATAATCTTGAACATAGATACATCAACAGAGGTAAAGATAGCATTGAGAGCTTTGGAATTGTAGCTTGCCGTCGTGGTCTCCTCATTTGTCCATTCAATCTCTCGTTTGACTCTTGTCTCGCCATCATCACCTGCTTGGTTTCTGGGCCATTCCCAACCGGTCAGAACACTTCTCCAAGCACGTTCATCAATAGACTTGATGTACATGCGCATCTTAGGTTTCCAATAGGCATAGTTATTTCCATCTAGTATAGGGGGCCTAAGTGGGGTGTTTACAGGATATTCCATAGCAAAAGACACACTTAAAAACTCAGGATCTAAACTTAGTATATCATGTTTATGGCTCTGGTGCCAATTGAAAGTGTGCGTGTGTTATAAAGTGCAGATGTTGTAACAAATGTTAAAGCAAATATTACAACAATCTGGTAAATCAGAATATAAAACGTGTACAGCGGAAGACTTAAACACACGATTGCAAAAGGGAATACTTTTTAACACAAACTATCACAAATAGTTTGTGCTAGCCTTATGGCGAAAGGTTCACTATAAAAAGATTAGTGATACAAAAGTTGTGTGAAGAGTATAATCGTTCACAACAGAAACAAGACTCGATATCACCTATCAAATCTAAATTGGCTAAGTGTATAACATAATACACTGTCAAAATTGATCTCACTCTATATCAATGATCTCACTATCTATGGATATAAGTTCGATCACAAGCTATGCGTGAAAAACTCTATTTCAAGGCATACCATAAATGTTGGAATAACTGCCCTATCACCTTTAAACTCAGGATCAACACTAGAGTAGGTGTACTCATTTACTCTACGCTTGGTACTAAAAGATTCGGCCTCTGTTTGTAGGCAGAAGTCTTCAATCCAAAATAACTTCTCTATGTAACCGCCTCCATGATCTTCATGTTGTCCCACGTCTCTTACTTTATTCCTCATGCTTCTTGATGCAACCGCTTGATCTAGATTGTTCTAAAACGTCCTGGATAAGTCTGGATCGTGTAGGTCCTTGTAGATCCTTGTAGATCTTTCTGGAACCCGTAACCGCTCATGTTGCTACCAATGTTATGCAACATTCACTGCAACATTGATAATTCCAGAACCTTGTAGATCATTCTAGATCTTCATCCTGCATGTTAAAACATCTAAGACAACATTTGATCATAAAGTGTTGGTTAATGAGAAGAAAGGGCAAATTCATGTTGTTTCAAAGTAAATAGTGAATACTTCACTACCAACAACATCAACAATAAAATTCAGGAAATTGAACAGAAGGGGATGAACCTGAGTCTATACCAAAGGGATTTACAAGCTCAATGTCAGGGACATTGATTCCCCCTTGATGAGGTGACTCAGGAGCCGTCTCAGCTGCGACCGCATCTTCATACACGGTACTTACCTCAGGTTGAGCCTGTTCCACAGTCTGAGGCTCAACAATACCTGATGTGTTGGGCTTAGGATTGGCTCTTGAGTCATCTTCCTGGTCATCGTCATCATCCCATCTTGGAATTGGCACAGTTTTGACCTTTGGATCAGGTTGATTCTTTAAGCTCAGCCTTGTCTCCCTTCTTGTGACCTCCTCAGTGTCAGGACTCAACACCTTTACCCTAGACTCATTAGCAGATTCATCAAACACAACATGTGGCGATTCTTCCACAAGAAGGGTCCTACAATTATAAACCCTGAATGATTTGCTATCAAAGGCTTTCAATTGGGTCTTCCCATTGTTGAGGATGAAGCACTTACAACCAAATACATGAAAGTAGGAGATATGAGGCTTCCTCTTATTCCATGTCACATATGGGGTCTGTGCATGTTGTTTGTTCAGTATGAATCTGTTCTGAGTGTAGCATGCAGTGTTGATTGCCTCAGCCCAGAATTTCTTGGGAAATCCTGACTCAGCCAGCATGGTCCTGGCAGCTTCCTTCAGTGTCCTGTTTCTCCTTTCAGCGACACCGTTCTGTTGTGGGGTTCTAGCTGCAGAAGTCTCATGAGCAATACCAAGTTCATTACAGAAATTAGAAATATATGAATATATAAATTCAGTGCCCATGTCAGATCTGATCTTAGTAATGGACTGATTCTTCTCATTGCTGAGTCTTCTGAGCAACTCAGGAAGCTTCACCTATGTTTCCTTCTTATTTAACAGGAAAATAACCCAAGTATATCTAGAATAATCATCAATAACCACAAGGGTGTATTTCCTACCATTCATACTCACAGGTGTCATGGGACCAAATAAATCCATGTGCAACAGCTGAAGAATCCTGTCAGTGGAGAAGGTAACTTTCTCCTTGAATGACGCTCTGACCTGTTTTCCCTCCTAACAAGCTTTGCACACATGATCTTTGCTAAAAACTTCATTAGGTAGACCTTCAACAAGTGATTGTCTAGAAATTTTGTTAAGAATCTTGAATTTCAGGTGGCTTAATCGTTTATGCCATAATCAACTGAGCTCTAGAGAGTTTTTAGCAACAAAACAAGTATTAGGAATAGTGCTGCTCCAATCAGCGAGATAAACGTTACCTTTCCTGATACCTGATAGAAGCACTTGTGTTGATTTGTCCTTAACTTTAATATATATTCGATGAGAACTCAACACTGAAACCTTTGTCACAGAACTGACTTACTGACAACAGGTTATGCTTCAGTCCTTCCACAAAGGACACATTTTCCACTCTGACTGTACCTATTATCAAGACACCAAAACCCTTAGTAACACCTTTTGAGTTATCACCAAAGGTTACCTGTGGACCATCTTTAGCTTGAAACTCTTGGAGAAGACTCTTAATTCCAGTCATATGCCTTGAGCATCCACTGTCTAGGTACCAAACAGCTTTGTTTGAGTCTCCTCTCCTCTTGTTGTAATCCACAGCCGCCTGCAAGTAAATCAGGCTTTAGGTACCCATTGGGTATTGGGTCCTATAGTGTCAGATGTACCCTTCGGGATCCAGACTTGCTTAACAACCCTGATTGTCTCAGAGTGGTAAATCTGTCTCCCTGAAACATCAACATACACAACTTTCTTCTTCTTTGCCTGAGAATAAGATGGTGTATGGGTGTTAGACTTAGGCTTCACAGGAGCCTGAGTGGGTGCCTTTTGGGCTGGCTTCCTGTTCTTCCTAGGTCTGGGTGCAGCAGGTCTTGGGCCTTGTTCTTGATAAGGACCCTGCCAAAACCATGGGGGTGTCATCATGTTTGGTCTTCCCTGATGGTATTGTCAAGCATGATGGTACCCTCGTTGACCAGTCTGAGGGCTCTTGGCCTGAGTCTTCCTCTGCTTTCGCTGAGGCTTTCCCTGGTCTGAGCTCTCAGGGACCTCCTTTGGTTGCTTGACCTTTCCCTTAGGTTTTGGCTTAGCAACCTTAGGGGCAACCCTGACTGAGTCAACAGTTTCCTTGCCCTTATCATTTTGACGGGCCTGAAGTACAACCTTAGGTGCACTTTGGCCTGCCTGAAGAAATACCCTCTCAGTGTTGCTCCCTGAAGCAACATGAGACTGGCCCTGTGAGGATTTCTTAGGAACATATCCAAGTCCCTTTTTCTCGTTCCCAAGCATCTGGCTGCTATTTATTTCCTCTCTAGCCACTGAGGATTTATTCATTGCTGCAACCTTTTGCTTGAGTGAGTCCTCACTCTTTTTTAGGATTTCATGTCTAGCAAAGAGATCATCAAACTTACTCTTAAGTATTTTCAGTTCTTACTTCCTGACCAACTCTTCATCAGTCAGTTCCTTCAGAATCTTCTCTCTTGGGAGACGCTCAGCATTGATTAAATCAATTTCCTGAGTTAGTCTCACAATCTGAGCTGATTCTTTAAGATCAGACTGAGTGAGCTGATCATTCAGGTTCTGGACCTCAGTACTCAATTTCTTGTTCTCCTCTACCAAGAAGACATTAGTTTCCTGCAACCTGGAGAAATCAACCATCAAATGATCCAAGCAGATCTAAAGGTTCATTTCTCTGGCTGACTCTGAGCTAAGCTCAGGATTTTGACCAGTGTAAGAACCACACACAGAGTTAGATGTTACCTCAGGCTCTTCCCTAGCCATTAGGCAAACATCATCGTACTCATCGTCGGAAAAGAGTTCAGGCGACCTCTCCTCAGGACCATCCGAGTCAGTTGCATTCTCAGCGAGCATGGCTCCCCGGTCAGCAAGTCTCTGGTCTCTCTTGGTCCTCCTGTCCTCTCTTTCCCTTGCACTCAGCTCCGGACAATCATACTGATAGTGCCCGCTCTTGTTACAGTTGTAACACGTTGCTTGCTCATCTCCTCTTTCTTTCCTAGGTTCAGGGTTCCTCTTTAAGTCAGGTTCCCTCGGTCTTGATGAGCTTTCAGTCTTCCCTGAGTGTCTGTCATCACGAGTATGTCTTTGTTCATCTCTACGATCGGGCTTTGGGTCTGAATATCTTCTTTCATCGCCAAGATCTCTCCTCTGGTCAGTGTTTCTCCTTTCCTCATACCTCCTCGAGCTTTGGTGGGTTCCTTCAGATTTCCTGTCATGTGAGTCCTGATAAAATTTCTTATAACGACCAAACCTAGAATTAAGCTTCTCAAATCGTCTGGCCATCAGGTTGTATTCCTCAGCAAGCTCTTCCTTGCTCATCTCCATCAGTGAATTTGATGAAGATTCAACAGGTTCAGACCTGGCCTTGAACGCCACACTTTTCTCAGGAGTTTTCTCCTTCTCTTTCTCTTCCTACTGTACTATCTTCTTTCTCTTGTTAAGATCATATTCCAGTGCTTTGAGCTCTGAAAAAAGTAAAGCAAAAGTTATGTTACTCATATCCTGAGTGTTCTTAAGCATAATTACACTGTTGTCCCATCTCTCAGGAAGGCCATTCAGGATCTTTGAAGCAACATCTCTCTTAGGAACATCCTTGTCCAGCATCACCAACTCATTCATCAACTTGATGAACCTTGACTCCATCTGATCTATACTCTCATCAGGCAGCATCTTGAACGCCTCGAATTTCTGAATGACAATGTTTCTCTTGTTCTCCTTTATCTTTTCTGACCCCTCGCACATCCTGGTCAGCTCATCCCAAACCTCCTTTGCCGTTTTTAAGTTCATCAGCCTTGCCGACTCCTCGAAAGGCACCGTATGCATAATGATGTTCCTGGCCACATTGTCCAGTCCTACCATCTTAATTTCGTCATTGGTCATGTCTTTCCGTTCTTTAGGAACCTGTACGCTAATCTCAAGATGTTCATATCCCAGTCCTCTGACATTAGAGATAGTAATCTTGATCAGTCCTTCCCTGATAACACGCGACATTTGGTCATGGATGGCATCAAGATGTGCCTCTAGTCTGAACTTCCAATAGACAAAGTTAGATACAGAGAATTCAGGTAACGAGGCTTCAAGTCTCCTCGAAGTCATGATGATGCAAGTTTTATGAAAAGCAAACTCAGATCTGTTTAGTGACCACCAACAGTTTCTCCTCTAAAACTATTAGTATTCAAAGTATGCGGTCTTTTGAACTACTGCTCTGATACCACTTGTTGGTCCCGGTACAAGACTGATGAATACGTGTATGGGGGGGAATACACGTATACTAATTTTTTAACTTAAATCTTACTGAGTCCCCTTTAATCAGAATGATAAAGAACTAAGAGCTGATAATATACCTACTGACTACACTTAGTGCGGGTCAGTTGGCTAACTATCAATTCAAGTTCAGTGCAAAAATGCATGAGCCCTGATAGTTTGAAGTCTTGTTTAGTTTGCTTTCTGAAAAACTTGGTTACTTAATTCTGAAGTTGTGATTAGTAGGGCATGCTCTCTTAGATGATCAAGCTGATTGATTCAGCTTAATAAAAACCAAATGTTATGAATGAACAAATAATATGACAAGCAAGCACAATATCAAAGCAGTAAGAACACTGGGAGTTTAACGTAGTTCGGAGACTCAAGCTCCTACGTCCACGACCTGATTTAACAGGAAATCCACTCAAGGGATTCTTGTTTTTAACGTGCCAAGGTGCACCAAGGTCAGCTAACCTCACTGACCTATACAACTCCTTACTAACTCACTAACTGAACTTACTACCAACAAACCTAACTTGGGGTTTTGGTTTCAGTTTAGGTTCCAACTAGATTGTGATTATCCTTACAAGAAAAAGCTTTACTAAGGAATGGATAATCACTCTAAGCTTAAGATAATGCTAGTACGCTTTTTGGAATACAGAATAACTCTCAGTAACTAAGAAACACTTGGGGAATTTAACTGGTTTCGAGTGCTTCTTCTAAAGGCTGAATGCTTTGAATGCTTGAGAGTTTGAGTAATTTCTGGCTTGGAAATTTCCCGTAACCTTGAATGGGTTCACGTTCTTCTATATTTATAGTTGATTTGAAAACTATCCGTTGGAGGAGATAGCCTTCTAGTCATCTATGTAGAGTGATTCAAACGGACATATTTACCATACAGCAGTCGTCCTTGCATGGATTTGGTATTTGCATTTAATGCGCTATTTAATGCTTGCCCGTTGAAAATGCAGTCTGAAGTCATTCTTCATGTAAGGGTCCATACGTGCGTGTTCTTCCCGGATTGGTCCACGTCATCAGGTTGGTGAGAATGTCAGAACTTATTCCTAGGCTTCAGGCTTGTCTCGTTAAGTTCTTTTTATCTCGAGCACAACGGTCTCGTCCTGACGCTGACATTCCTTTCGCATTGTTTGACTCTACTCCAAGTCTTTCCCATAAACTCAGTATCATCCTGATCCCTTCAGGACTGAGTTACTAATGACCTCAGGGTCATACTCTTCATCACTGACACTTACTCAGCCAGCTTAGAAGACTGACATAAGTTCAGGATGGTGCTCTTCATCTTCAGGCTCTTAGTCTTGATTGTCATCAGTGAGTTCTCCTCTCACTGAGTACCTGTGAAGTGTAAAAGAACTAAGTACAAGAACCTAACCAAGACTAGCCTGACTAAGACAATCTAAGCTCAATCATCTTTTCAGGGGCTTTGGGATCTTAATCAAAACTGATAATGTCCCAACAGTACCTTTGGTGGAAGGTAACTACGGTAAAACATGTAAAACACTTCACCCCCTCAAACTTAGACTTTGCGAAGCGGTCTTAGTTTGGGGTTCGGGATTACCTCATGCGCATATTTCCCAGTTCTCACTTAGCACTCTAGCACCCTTCTTTTATTCCTATGAAGTACTCCTCGCTATCATTCTCTTGGAAACTCTTGCACCCTCAATATAGACTTGAAATCAAAATACTCAACAACGAGATTAAGAAATACACGATCACACAAATGATCAAAAGAAAACATAACACACAAAAGCAAGTAAAAATGGGTTGCCTCCCATTCAGCGCTATTTTTAAGGTCCTAATGCCAAACCGAGCTCAAAAGAGCTCAAGACTCATTGAGCTTGATGTTACCTCCCGTATCCTCGTAAGAGCGGTGATAGAATTTCTTCACCCGGACGCCATTTACTTTGCACTCTCATCCATCTTTCGGTAGTGGTTTCAATTTCTTTTTCCTTTTTGCTTCCAATGGAGATGCCTTGTTGAACATCTTCTCGAAAGTCGTCTCCTCTAAGTCCAATCCTCATTTTTCCTCCACTTGCTTCACATTCACACACTTCACTTCCTCGTTGTCTTTCTTTATCGGATACTTCATTGCCTCATAGATGGAAATCTTCACTTCTTGATCATCCACCTTCACCGTAATTTTTCAATTTGCCGCATCTAACACCATTCCAGTTGTAGCCAAGAAAGGTCTTCCCAAAATCAAAGACAGATGCTCGTCCTCCTCCATATCAAGAACTACAAAATCAGCTGGAAAAACATGATCACCCACCTTCACAAGAACACCCTCAACCACACCTTGAGGTCTTGTGATAGACCTATCGGCGAGTTGGAGAGTCATCATCATGGGTTGAAGTTCTCCACCGTCCAACTTCTTAAACAGAGACAATGGCATCAAATTAATGTTGGCTCCTAGATCGTACAATGCCCTCTTCTTAATTCCATTCCCGATATCATATAAGACTGTGAAACTACCGGGATCCTTCAGCTTCGGAGGAAGAGCTTTATGCACTATCACACTCACCCCATGGTTCAGCTGAACTAGCTCTAGCCCCACTACAACAAAAAAAGTGATTTCCCGACATTGAAAAGTACCTCGATATATACTGTTTTGGGACACTTATAATATATGAGGCACTTATCACTTGTGTCGCGAAGTATATTGTCACAATAGAGTTACATTAAATAGTTTTCCAAACATACAGATATGCCCTGAGATGGATTCCTCGAGACACATATAAATGTCCTATAAAAGATTTTAAATTCTAATAATAAGTTTCTAAGGACACGTATTTGTGTCTTTAAACGAAATATTAGGGCGCTTATTTCTGCCTTCAAATGAAGTATCAGGACAATTATTTGTGCCTTAAAATAAAATAACGATACATTTATTGTGCCTTAAAATGAATATTGGGGCAGAAAATTTATGTCCCAAAATTAATTATTAGTGCCCTAAAATGAAATATAGGGACAATTATTTGTGTTGTTTGAATAACTAATGGGACACATAATGTGTAGTGTTAAACCCTATTTATGTCCCAAAACTATTTATTTGTGTCTCTAAATGAAATATAGGGACACATATTTGTGCTTTTAATTAAATATGGGACCCAAAATGTGTAGCATAAAACCTTTGTTTATGCCCTTAAGTGAATGACACGGGGCACTTATATGTATCTTGAAAAACTCGCATGAGACACTTATTTGTGCATTCTAAATAGAACTAGAGACATTTTTATGTAAGTAGTATTAAATAATTTGTGCCCCAAATTTATTTCTTAAGGCACTTACATGTACCTTGTATCCCAAATTTATGTGTCTATATATTCTACAAAAATACAACTATATGCATCTATATATAGTCACAATTTATACCAAATGCAAACTTACTAATAAAAATTGTAATGTCATTCAACTCAACAATTAAACAATCCAAATGAAAATTAGACATAAAACTCGTGTCCTATCATTTATGTCCAAAATATGACAAAAAACTAAAGAGTCGTAACATTGTTTCAAAATAATACGAAGCGTAAAATAAAGAGGTTGATTGTTCTAACAAATCCTTGCATCAATTTGCATCTTCGTCCAAGACAATCTTCGCATTATAAAAAAATATCAACCCACAAGTTGGACTTAAAATAAAGCTTAAGCACACAAATGACTGCTTAGAAAAAAAATAAAAGACACATCTCATATTAAGATAAAAGACAGAATAAATAAAAATCGCACAAAACATATAATACACACTATCAAGATAAAGGAATATACCAATGACGAAGGCCAAGCGATGGGTGCTCCAATAGAATCTCCAATTGATTGCATAAGATCATGTGGATAAATCAATATTTCTTCACCCTTCAAAATAGATTGAACCACTACCTCACAGATCCTGGGGCAAAGGTCCCTACCATTTAGTATAACACTACCAATCGCTCTCAAAATGCCAATTGCAACAATTTCATTAAGATTACCAAGACTTTTCAATTTCACATAGGCTCCAACCTGGGATGTAAGACTTATTAGTTAATAACATAATATAAAATCATGTATAAACCTATTCATGTAAAAAATAATTTAATTTCATGTGTTTACCCTAATGCGAGTTGGACGACTAATTCCTGATGAACACTGATTATTTGAAGATGAAATTGAAGTTCTTTCTGAGTGTGATTTGCTATGCACTAAAGTTGTCAACTCTTCAATTTTTTCTTTCAATGCTCTCATTTCTTCTTTCTCTTCCATTGACTTCCTGTAAAGTGCATCACGACTTGGTCTCCCACCATAGATATCAGTTGATTTCACTCCCATACCATACATGCGCAATCAACCATATTTATCCTTGCCCATTATCTTTGCGAAAACATCATCAAGATCATGCACAATCTCACAATCAATTGAATTTTCATCATTTTGTGTACCTCTTTCCTTTTTTCCTATAAAAGTTGAATTATGGATATTGTGTTACCAACTAATTAAGATATAAAGTTGCAAATAGAAGAAATATAATTTGTGTAGAATGTGTTAACTTACAATAGCTTCTTGTACTGCCTCACTCATAGGTGAACCATCTGAAGGACAACAACACTTTTCAAATAACTCTGTTCTTGTAGGATATCTACCCATATGTTCGTGATATATTAAATTTGTGAACAACATTGTAAATTGATGTTAATAGAATTCAAAATTAATCATTTTATAATTTCAGTGATATAATAATTAAATATTACCATTATTCTTCTCACTATTGCATAATTCTTTTGCCCATTCGATGGAGAATCTCCAACTTGGCACGAGCCTCTTTCTTCTTTTCACTAAGTTGCTGAATATTACGAAAGAAGAATACTAATATGATGAAATACATGAAAATAAAATATGATACTTAATAATGAATTTTGTACCTGTGCTTTGTCAGTAAACCAATAATCAAGTATTTGCTTGTATTGTTCTTCATTTACCCTATCAGGTATTTCAAGCAACTGTTCTTCAACAGACACACTTGGATCAAAGTTCAGATTCTTCAACTGGCACTTCCAATTTCTCCATTTGTGGTTAATTGATTTCAAGAAAAAAGTGTCACTCCCAGGACGTAGATTAAACCTTAACTGCACAAAAGAAAAAAAAAATTATACTTGTACAAATTTATACATATTAACAAAATACGAAGATACATTATAAGCAACAATCTACGCTTCTTTAAGCATGTCTTCTTTTTAGAGTTTGGCATCAATCACCAATCCATATAATTTAATGGGCAGAATGATCCATTCCTTTCAAGTGTACCTAAAAAAGAGCCAAAGTACTTGTCTCTTCTGATCATTTAGTTGGCCAAGATCATTGAATGAAACATCAAGTTTTTTCCTTTAAGCCCCAAACGTTAGGCATGCAAGTAGGCCCTCTTGCCCTATTTTTTTATTTCCATCTACAATAAGAATATTATATAATATATCACACCCATATATCATATAACCATAAAATAATAAGTAATGTAAATTGTTAATTCACCTGACTGAGCTGTAACGTTACCAGAAGTATTTTGGTTTGTTCCGTCACTGTCTACTTAGACATTTTCTCTTATGTTCATTTATCCTAGAAAGACAGCAAGTAGCGGTATGAAGAACGATTAGACAAAGCCCAAAAAAATAGAAGTTATAAATAAATAAATAAATATCATAAGAACAAATGATTAACAGTTATCTTCAAAAGAAAAAATATTTATTTTCAACCAGCATATTCTATCAGTGCAAATGATCCTCCCCAATATAAAAATGGTATTTTTTTTAGTGTGTGCATAGATTTTACTACTTATTCAGTGAATGTACTACCTATAAAAGTTAATGCATATGACCTGGGCCTTTTTCTCTTTTTAAGCCAGATCCAATTTTTTATTTAACATATTGGTTGCGTTTAATACCCCCATCTAATACAAAAAAAAATTACACGCCAAAAGTCTATATCACCCCTTCAATAACTCTGCCATTTTTATACCCAGCAGGCAGCAGCATCACCATTTTTTGTGGCAAAACAATCGTGCATACATTATTTCAAAATCCAGCGTTATTTGTTGCGAAAGAAAGAGCACATATTTTATTTGGGTAATTTTTTTAAGGACACTTCAAATGGTGGCAAAAGAAGAATAGTAACTTTTTGGAAAATAAACACCTAAATATAACCATCCTGTTTAAATCCTTGATACACTATCACCCATTATTTAATTTCTAGGAAAAGAGAAATGGTCTAGGGAGGTATAACCATCACATGCTTTAAATCCAAAAAAGCTGGAGTTTACCATTTATATTTGGACAGTTTTGGTCCGATCTGTTAGCCTGAGGCCCTACATAACTACGCGTAATGTGTTAAAAATATTGTGATTCTGCCCTTATGTTAAAAATTGATCGAGCATATTCTATCAGTGCAAATGATCCTCCCCAATATACACTGATGGATAATATATGCATACATTCAATTATATTAAAAACAGGTAAATATTAAAAAAGTTCAAAATTAGATATAAACTTACCTATTTGACTTTCAGTTGAACCATTCACGGAATCAGTGATAACGTTATTATGCTCATACCTTTGTTGCCTTAAACGTTTGTTACGAAGTCTTGTTACTTGGAAATTTTCAACACAATCTATGATTAAACCATGTAAATGTGATTTTTTTTCTAGAAATAATTAAGACTCATAACTATGTGAATGTGATTACATAATAAAATATTTCAGTAACAAAATATTAAAGTAAATGACAGGAATGAAAAGGGAACCTATTTGGCTTTTAGTTGCATCTTTCAAAGGTGAGACATGACATTGTTTTGCTCAATCATTTGCTGGCTTGCACATTTACCACGTGGTCTTGTTAATGGCGCCATAATCTGCATTAGAGGATAAAAATAGACTTAAGATATGTAAACAAGCTCAATAGAAAAGTATCTAAAATAAAGTTACCTGTAGAGAAGCATACTGATTTTGCAAACACATGGAGTGATATAAAAACAACAGTAAGCAAAAAATCATATATTAACTTCAAACAAGGAATAATAACTAATAATAGGATCTAACTATAATGAAAAACTCATCTTCTAATTCAAACTTCAAGTCCTTCAACATCATCCCTAACCAAACTAAAATTTTCATCTTCATCACGAGTTTGCTGATCAAGGACACTAGTATCCTGAAGTGCATTGGCATCTATGCTCAAAATAGGATTCATATCAAACATATCTCTAGATTGTGTCTTCACAACAACTTGTCACCCTTTTTCAATAGGATCATCAACATAAAAAAAACGTGATGTGCTTGCGAAGCCAAGATAAATAGTTCATTATACTGTCTTGATTGAGAAAAATTAACTAGAGTGAAGCCATATTTATCCTTTTTTGGGCCCTTCGTATGGAAACTCAATCGCAATCAAACATCACTATTTTCCTACCCATAAAATATTCTAGTTTAATCACATCTTTCAATACACCATAATATGTGACATCACTAACAATGGGATTATTGTCACTTCTACTAGAAAAACTACTAGTTTGTGAGTAACAACCAAACCACTATTTTGAGTTCTCCTTCGATTCTCACATCCTTTCACATGAAATCTAAACCCATTAATTATGAACCCTCTATGTCGTTTTCCCAGGATTGGGTCCTCGAGCTAATGCATGAAGTTCTTCAGGCACTTGGTTTCCAGAATGATGTAAGCCTTCAATTTGTTAGTAAAGTACAAAAGAAATGAAATCCAAAAAAATGATAAGTAAAGAATAAATTTTTATGTAAATAATAGGAATACAAAAATATTCAATAACTTACATGGTTATAGAACCACTTGGAAAAGGTTTCACTATGAATCCATTCAACATCATTTCTACCAAGATGAGGGTTCTCATGTTCGACCAAAGCCTTATGTTGGTTGTATTGTATAGCATAAAATAAGAATATCACCATAATGTAATAAAAGTGAAACTACAGGTTACTTACTTGATGAAAGGTTAAATTGAACTACAATTGAATAATACATATTGGTGTGCTTTCTTCTTTTTTGCTTCGTCAAGAACTACAGTTTCTTCCTTCCCAATATGACGACCCGGCTTAGAAAATATAGGAAACTCCATTGGGTCCTCACCACCAAAATCATCATTTCTCCTAACTTTGTTGAACTTAGTCTCCACATCATCCAAGTATCTAGAACAAAGAGTTAGGCATTCTTCAAGCAAGTATGCTTCAGCAATGGAACATTCGGGGCGGCTTGGATTTTGCACATATGGTTTCAATGTGGACAAGTACCTAGAAATTCAACAAAAATATTAAAACCATAGAAATTGTTTCACTAATATATTGAATAATAATGATGATACCTCTCAATGGGATACATCCAACGATATTGAACTGGTCCTGCGATCCGAGCCTCGTACACCAAATGAATAGGTAAATGGATCATGATGTCAAAGAAAGAGAAGGGGGGGATTTTCTCCAAGTCACACAGAACTTTGGCAATCTCTTTCTCTATACGAATCAAGTCAGCTGGGTTGAGAACTTTAGAACAGAGTTCTCTGAAAAAAGTGCACAATTTAATCAATGGATTCCTAACATGTTTTGGCAAAACTTTACGCAGCACAATGGGAAGCAATTGTTGCATCAAGATGTGGTTATCATGACTCTTCAAACCTGAAATTTTATTTATCTTGGCTTGAACACGCCTCAAGATGTTGGAAGCATACCCATCAGGAACTTTCACATTTCGAAGAATATCACATAACATATCCTTTTCGTCTTTGCTCATTGAAAAATAAGCAGCTGGTAAATACTTCTTTCCCGACTCCTTATAAACAGGGTGGAGTTCACTCCTTATGCCCATGTCTTCCAAATCAAGACGAAAATTTTCATGATCTTTTGATTTCCCTTCTAGATTCAAAAGTGTACCTATGACACTATCAAATACATTTTTTTCGATATGCATGACGTCCAATTTATGACATAGCATGATATCTTTCCAATATGACAAGTAAAAAAATATGCTTCTTTTTTTCCAATTGAGAGGAAGGGGGGATTATCATTTACTAGTTTCCCAAATTTTACATTAAACCTAGTAAGATCCTCTAATATCATATTTCCGGTCAAAGTTCGGGGAGGACTACGTGGTTCTTCATTGCTATCAAAAGATCTAGCATTTCTTTGATAAGGATGGTTACGATTCAAAAACCTACGATGAGCCATGTAAGACTGTTTACAGCTTTTGAGCAAGTACATGGAACATGTGTCCTTATGACATGACGGGCAAGCTAGTTTTCCTTTTGTACTCCAACCGGACAAATTTGCATATGCAGGAAAATCATTAATTGTCCATAATAAAGCAGCACACATGCTAAAGTTCTATTTGGAAGATGCATCATATGTATCAACCCCATTCCACAATTCTTTTAATTCATCTATCACGGTTGCAGTTATACATCAATGTTGTTTCCAAGGGAAGATGGTCCAAGAATGAGCAAAGTTAAAAAGAAGAAAGGTTATTTCATACATATCCATGGAGGCATATTATATAGGGTCAGTATAACAGGCCAAGTAGTATGGGCAACACTCATCGTTCTAAATGGACTAAACCCATTGGCAGCTAGACCAAGCCTCACATTTCTAGGTTCACTTGCAAAGTCACTATGTCGACGGTCAAAATCATGCCAAAGAGGAGAATCACTAGGATGTCTCAAGTGGCCATCCTTAGTGCATTTATCTTTGTGCCAGCTCATGAATGATGTTGTTTTAGATGACAAAAAAAGTCTCTGCAGTCTAGGTTTCAAAGGGAAGTACCTCAAAACCTTTGTAGAGACCTTTTTGCAATCTAAAGATAAATCATCCTCGCTTCTTGAATTGTTTTCAGTTTCAATATATCTAGATGCACCACAAACGTAACATACAGTATCATTTGCATGCTCTTTCCAATGCAACATGCAATCATTAGGGCATGCATCTATCTTGATATGATTGAGTCCCAATTCTCCAATGATCTTTGTACCTCATAAAAGGATGTGGGTAATGACTGTGTCAAATATGGAAACGCCTCTTTCAACAATTCAAGAAGCATAATGAATGGCTTGTTAGACCATTCCCCAGTAACTTTCAAATGAAAGAGTCTAATGATGAACTTAGCTTTGAAAAGTGCCTACAACTCGAGTATAATTCCTCTTGGGCATCATCTAACAATTTGAAGAAAGCCTTAGCTTGTTCATTTGGTCCTTCTTCTATAATATCATCTACATTATTGACCCCTAAAACATCATAAATCAAATCATGCATGTCGTTTGCCATATCAAAATGCTCATCTTCATGAAATTGAACTGGGTTAGATGAAAAACCCTCCCCATGTGCAGTCCAATGTGTATAACCCTTCATAAAGCCATTAACTACCAAGTGTTCTTTCGTAGTTTCTCTATTTATGCACTCTGCATTCTTACAACATTTGCATGGACATATAATCGTGCCATTGAGAATTACATGATCAAAAGCCATATCAGGAAATTGATTCAAACCATTTCTATAATCAGCAGATAATCTATGTTTTTTCATCCAACTTTTGTCCATTATAAACCTACTGGAAAAGAAACTCAAATATCAATTATTTAATCACACTATCGGTCACACTACATTAAATTAACTCAAACATGTGTCTAATTTGACAAGTAATACAAAAGCATAGTCATAGGACACAAAATGGCAATATGCATTATTTTCCAAACTTCTTCACATAGCTTACGAGGGATGTGTAGTATAAAAAGTTAAAAAATAATTTAAAATGTTAAATTAATAAAAGAATATGACATTATAAAGTATGACACATGTCATGAGTACTATTTAGCATGTTGATCATATTTTAGCAAGACCATATACAAATGTTCACATTCTTGTAAGAAAAAAGAAATAAGAGCTCGTAATATGAAAGATAACTCACAATTATATTTGGATCGAAGGAAGCTCTAAATTATATGATGGTGATTTCTGTCTCCAAGCTCCAAACTCCTGCCAAAAAACTATTTAAAGGAGTTACTCCCTATGAAGCAATGAAGGAAAAAATCAATGTATTAATGAAATGACGGGAAAAATCAATGTATTAATGAAATTAACATACACATATGGGAGTGGGGTAAGAAATGCACACATAAATAATTCAGAAATATTTTAACACCAATCAAGAATATTTGGGCACCGGCCTGCAACCTCACCCCATAATTAGAAATTTATGTATATTAAACAACAATATTTAAATTATTTTACCAGCTGAAAGTTATCGAATAAGGTTATGTGGTTATGCTTATGCCTTTGACTTGTAGCTTCTAAAAAATGCAAATGAATAATTTATTTCTATCTCGTTAGTAAAGGGCCTGAAACTTCTGATTATCTTCTTACAAGCTTAAAAGCTCAAATATGATTAGTACTCTCAAATATATTCTCTGCCCCTAAACACTACAATGATAAGCCTTTTATAGGCAAACTTGGAACATCCCTCCAAGATGAGTCAAAAGTAATAAATGTGAAATTAAACAATAATTATCTTGAAAATAAATATAAAGACTTAGGAAAGATAAATACTTAATTAAAACATTGATTAAGGTTGTTGGATGAAAAGAAGCATAAAAAATATCAAAGGTTGGATGAACCTATTGAATTTCCGAGAGTGCATGTATCTTGATAGGCCTTCAGTCAAATGGTCATAACTTCTTGTAGACTTATTATTTTTTACCACCATTTTTTTTTGTTGGAAAATAGACTTCTAGGGCTTTCCAGTGATATATGGCATGCTTCTTAATTCTTTCCCATTCAGTACAGAAAAATTCGTGAAGTCACCCAAAAATTTTGTGTCAATGGTGGTATTATTCTTAACTTATGTAAATTTATTAAACACAACAAATAATAACAAGCCGACATAGGATTAAAGTAAATTGGATTGCTGCCTTTGGAAGGGGAAACTTTTACGGGGTACATAATACACAAAACGATGCTGGTTATTATATTAGGATTCAACAAGTTAATACAACCAGCTCCATTTGGGGAAAAAATGGAACTAATGTATATTAAAACTATTTCCACCTCAAGACAATTAATTAAATTTCCTTATACAATTTCGTGGGACCTTTTACTAGCAACATTTGAACCAAGTTTAGTTATTAATAAAAGAAAAAACTATGAGAGTTAATCTTAGTTGTAACCTTCTGGAAGTAATGGTAAAATCTTAAAAAGTAATGCAAAAAAGTTGATGTAAAGAAAAAAAATCTAAAGCTAAAGTGTTTAAGAAATTATTTTTGGAAATAACTTAAATAATAAATAAATGTTTGGTGAAAAAGGATTAAACAACAGTTAAGTTAGTGTTTAAGAAAGTTACAGCTTCAAGATTCTTCTTTTTTCTTCTATAAAGCAATGTAGATACACATTACAACCTGGAAGACTTAGTAACAGAAGGGACTAAACTCCCATTAAAAAAATAGAAGAGATAAGCTATGTAGAATCTATTTTTCCTCATCATTTTGAGTCATTTTTTCACTCATATCAACAATTTAATATCTATACTAGAGAAGTTTACCAACATAATAACAATATTGGTGACCAAATAAGAGTGATTTATGAACAAAAAGGATCTACTAAGCACAATTGCATTCACGGAATAGATAAAATCATGAACTATCAAAAGCATCATATTTATATTCTATGAAATGAAATTTTATCCAGAATTGGATGCCAACAAGTCTCAGATTAGCACAAATAACACCGCAGAAACAATTGTAAACTTTCAACCAGAAGCATATCAATCTTATCATTGGTTAGGGAAAGAAAGATTTTTGCACAAAACTTGGGATAAGAGAATCACCTAAATAACGTATAAGGCAGAATATAGAAACAAAAACCAGAGGCAAATTTTAGTCACGATCCAGAGGGAAAATTTTAGGCAGAAATAGAAACCAGAGGGAAAAGTCACGATCCAAAGAAAACTCACCGATTGTAGAATGGCGTTTCGCCAGAAAAGGGAAGCTCTGTTTTGCCCTTTTCTTGAAGAAGAAGTTGCGCCACAGGAACCGTGTTATTTTGCCTTGTCTTGAAGAATAAGTCGCGCCGCAAAAACCGTGCTTAATCGTGCCATCGTGGAAAGGTGAAGAGGAATATTGAACAAAATTATTATTTAATAGTGAGAGGAAATTGTAGAGGGCAAAGTGATGAGAAGAGGCGGGGCTGGAAAAAATTAAAGAAGAAATTATTAAGCCCTAATTTTTATTTGCCCCGGAAAAGTAACTTGCATACCGCCAAATTAATTAGCATACCGCCAAATATAAATTTTGGTGTTCCTATTTATTAAGTATAAAGAGTAAATTTAATTAAGTGTCCTAAAGTAATAATTTAGAGACACTTCTAAAAAAATGACCCAAAAAAAGTGTTGCAATATGTTATTTTTGTTGTAGTGCCCGTCAACTCTCCTCTTCTTGGAGATCAAATATTTCAGGAATTTTGCATAATTCGGCATCTGCTCTAATGCATTATAAAACGGGATGTTGATGTGCAACTTCTTCAAGATTTCAAGAAACTTCGTGAACTTCTCATCCAATCATAAATCTCTGAAGATAAGTGTTGGGACAATGTCAGTTTTGATTAGATCTCAAAGCCCCTGAAAAGAGGATTTGCCTTAAATGGTCAGGCTAGTCTTGGTTAGATTTATACTTGATCATTTTACATTTCACAGGAACTCAATGAGAGGAGTACTCATTGATGACAATCAAGACTGAAGCCTGGAGACACAAGAGCACCATCCTGAACTTACGGCAGACTCTCTAAGCTGGCTGAGTAAGTATCAGTGATGAAGAGTATGACCCTGAGGTCATTACTAACTCAGTCCTGTAGGGAACAGGATGATACTGAGTAATGGCAAAAGACTTGGAGTATGGCCAAGCAATGCAAAAGGAATGTCAGTGTCAGGATAAGACCGTTATGCTTGAGACAAAAAGAACTTAATAAGACAAGCATGAAGCATAGGAATGAGTTCTGACATTCTCACCAACCTGATGACGTGGACCGATCCAGGAAGGACACGCACGTACGGACCTGACACGAAGATTGAGTTCTGACTGCACTTTTCAACGGGCTAGCATTAAATAGAGTATTAAATGCACTACCAAATCCATGCAAGGACGGCTGCTGCATGGGAGAAATGTCCGTTGAACAAACCCTACGTAGATGACTAGAAGGTTATCTCTTCCAACGGATAGTTTTCAAAGTCACCTATAAATACAGAAGGTCTTGAACCCATTCAAGGTTACGGGAAATTTCCAAGTCAGAAGTTACTCAGACTCTCAAGCGTTTCAAAAGCATTCAGCATTCAGAGAAGCACTCGAAAACCATAAATTTCCCAAGTGTTTCTTAGCAAAGAAGTTATTCTGTAATCCACTGAGCGTTCATTGTAATATCTTAAGCTTAGATGTGATTATCCATCCTTAGCATAGTTTAACCTTGTAAGGATAATCATAACTCTAGTTGGAAATAAAACTGAAACCAAAACCCTCTAGTCAGGTATGTTGGTTGAGGTTGATAGTAAGTTAGAAGGAGGAAGTAAGGATCAGTGAGTATAGTTGATTCTGGTGCACCTTGGCACGTTAAAAACAAGTCAATCCTTAATGGATTCTCCTGTTAAATCAGGACTGTGGACGTAGGAGCTTGAGTCTCTGTACCACGTTACTTCCTTGTGTTCTTTATTGCTTTGATTATTGCTCTTAACTGATCATTCATTAAGTCATTTTTTGCATTGTTTATCAGTGTTGGTCCCAAAATTGGTTATCCAGCGGAAAGCGTTTTGAGTTTATTTTTAATGAAAACCCAATTTATAAATTAAGTACTAAAATTGAAATGCAGAAATCTAAATTGCAGAAAAGTAGAAGACACCGGAATTTATAGTGGTTCGGATATAACGATCCTACGTCCACTCTCCCTTTCTCCAAAGGGGACTTTCTCTCTCTCCAACCAACTAACTCACGAACCACTGGAATTGCGAAGTACCAGCTCCTTCATACAACAACTTACAACAACCTTTCAAGATGAACAGGTTAATTATAAGGTCCAACTGAAACTCCTAAAGAGTGTATAAACGTTAATAAACCCCTCAAAGTATGCTCAGCTGATATTGGGGCAAAACATCAGCTGGTCTTCTTGTGTATCTGCAGGCAATCAACTTTTTGGTACCCTACTGGGTCCAGGGGGGTTAGCACAATTTTTAGGAAGCCACAAGAATAGATCATCCCTTTTTGAATCAGGTGATCTTATCTTTCTTCCATAAATATCCACAAAAACACACTGAACATAAGAAGCTTCGACATGGTTATTTCTTCTAGAGGCTCTTCTTCTCTTATTAGCTTGTCCAGCAGAAGGAATAACTTGTCTTAAAGCAACAGACTTGAAATTCTTTTGATAAGGATAAGTCTTACTAGAACCATCAAAGGTTCCAGCTGGTCTGGCAGATGACTTGAAAGTCCTCTACAGGTGAGTAGGAGTCATCTGGTTCTGCTTCTTTTGAGAAGATCCAGACTGTCTTCTACTCTGCTGGCCTGGCTGAGGTATTTTATTCTGGGTATAACCCTTCTTAAAATTCCTCCTCTGCCTTTTGGGTTTTTGAATTTCAGTACTCATCTGCCCATTAGGCTGAGTTGCCTGGTCAGCTGACCTCTTGCCTTTATCAATAAAATTTCTAGGCTGTTCTTCTTTCTGAACATGTGAGGATTCAGGTTTGGAATAACCAAGGCCTGTCTTATCATGCTCTCTTTGAGATGAGGCAGCTATGTGTGACACAGCATTGTTTGCTGTAGTCAGCTGCTCCAGTCTCAGCTTGAGCTTGTTCTCACTATCTTTTACAATTTTGTTTTGATGGAAGAGTTCATCGAACTTAGCTTTCAGCAGAGTATATTCATTATCTTTCTCAATGTTTTCAACAAGCAACTTTTCTATCAGCTTAGTTTGTTCATCACATCTAGTTTTCAAGTCAGTGGACTCTTCTACCAGTGTTTGAACCTGTTCAGCTGGTAGATCAGTTGGGTTGCCTAAACATTGTGAAAGCTTCTGGTTTTCTGCTTTCAACTTTGTGTTCTCATCTTCCAACTTTTGACAAAGTTGTACAGATTTTTGGAGATCTAATAGCAAATTTTGCGTATAAGACTCCTCTGATTGTTCAGAAAAAGAAGAATAAGAAGAAGAAGAGGGAGTTCGATTATATACCTCTTCTGTCATAAGACATATCTCTTCGTTTGGTCCAAAATTGGATGATGAACCAGAAGTGGAAACCTCTTCTTCCTCATCTGCATAGCTTCTTTTGGAGTAACTCCTAGTGTTTCTTTTACTGCTTCTCTTCGAGCCCATTTCTGCAATAATTGTTAGCACAACAAATATTTGGGTTTTCAAAAAAATGGATCTGCCCTGGTGACCACCAAAATAATTTCAAAATAGTGGTCTGTAGGACACACTGCTCTGATACCACTTGTTGGTCCCAAAATTGGTTATCCAGCGGAAAGCGTTTTGAGTTTATTTTTAATGAAAACCCAATTTATAAATTAAGTACTAAAATTGAAATGCAGAAATCTAAATTGCAGAAAAGTAGAAGACACCGGAATTTATAGTGGTTCGAATATAACGATCCTACGTCCACTCTCCCTTTCTCCAAAGGGGACTTTCTCTCTCTCCAACCAACTAACTCACGAACCACTGGAATTGCGAAGTACCAGCTCCTTCGTACAACAACTTACAACAACCTTTCAAGATGAACAGGTTAATTATAAGGTCCAACTGAAACTCCTAAAGAGTGTATAAACGTTAATGAACAAGGTGAGTGTTTGGAAGAGTTTGTGTGTTCTTGTTGTGTGCTCTCGCGCGACTCTTATCTGTTGAACTAATCCAAGCACTCCTATTTATAGTTGTAGGAATTAACTAGCCGTTGGAAACTAGCAATTCAAAACAACCATAATTGGAGGAATATAATCAATCAAAGATTAATTATATTGATTGATTAGTTGACTTTAATCAAGCAATCAATCAATCAGATCCTCCATCAGTTGACTTCTACAGATTGCCTTCTCTCCATCAAGGATCTCCAAAGTCTTCTTGTCTCCAGATTACTACGAAGCTACAGGGAGGATGAACTAATCCGTCTCCCTCATCTGGTCTGGTCTCATCTGGTCAGGTAACATTTCTGCTCTGAACCTCATCTGGGAGAGGTCTTCTGGTCAGACTCCTCTGGCAGACTCCTCTGGTCAGGCTCCTCTGGCAGACTCCTCTGGACCTCATCTGGTCAGACTCCTCTGGTCAGGCTCCTCTGGCAGAGCTCATCTGGTCCATACCTCATCTGGCCACCTCCTCTGATCAGACTCCTCTGGTCACCTCTCATCTGGTCACCTCCTCTGATCAGGCTCCTCTGGTCACCTCTCATCTGGTCTGGACAGATTTCTTCCCCCTTAACCAAAGACCTATTCTAGACCTAGACTAATCTGTAGCTGACTAACAAGTTCAGCTAGTCCTATTACAAGTTCTTGTTTTAACATTTTCAAAACATCTAATCTATATCCTAACAATCAGGCTTGAATCAATCAGCCTGATCCTTAAACTGAGCACTGCCCTTCTAATCACTACTTCAGAAAAGAGTAATCAAGTTTTTCAGAAAGCAAACTTAACAAGACTCTAAACTTTTAGGGCTCACGCATTCTGAACTGAACTCAAGTTGATAGTTAGCCAACTGACCAGCATTCATTTGCAGTCATTAGGTGTGTTATCAACCCTGAGTTCTACACCACTCTCAGAAAGAGGACTCTGTCTGTTGAAAGGAAAGAAAAAAATTGTATACGTGTATTCACCCCCCAATACACATATTTCTCAGTCTTGTATCGGGACCAACAATAAGGAACTGGAATCACGGACTTGGGTACACCCAACTCATCTCATTCCGTTTCCTTGATATTCTTCTTAGCCTCCTTTGTCTTCTTCCCCTTGGGAACTCACTCTTCTTTCACAATCCCTTCTTCCACCTTTTCTTTCCCATCATCCATTTTTTCCTCTCTCTCTCTTCCTCAACCTCTCTATGGATTTCCTCAACTTCAGCAGGTAGTGGAGGTCCATCATACTTTGTACCACTTCTTAGCTCAATAGCCTTGCAATGCTCTTTCGGATTCACTGCAGGCATAGTAGGAAACTTACTTGCCTCTCTATTCTGCGATTTTACAATCTGGCTCATCTGGTATTCAAGTGAATTGAATCGCATATTATTCTCTTGTTGTATCTGGTTGAGGTCTTGAACCCTCCTTTGAATGTCTTGATCTCTCTGATCAATCTTCGTAGGTTGAAGCACCGCCTTCTCCACCAGGAAGCTTCGAACCTGGATCAACTCCTGGTGGTACAGTTATTACAGCTTTTGGATTATTGTAAGATAAGTTATTATTCTTCCTCCACTGGTTCTGATTAGATGAAGAACCTCCTTGGTAGCCTTGATTGTTTCTCCACTGATTCTTAGGAGGTTGCAGACCTGGTGGCACGAATGGTTGATCATAAGAAGGTCGCCCTTGCTGATAGTTTCCTTGGTTGTAATTCGGCATCCCCATATAATTGGCCTCCTCTTGTTGGTATCCTGGATGCTTCACCTTCTCACTAACAACAGTGCTCCCTCCACTCAAATTCTGTCCAACCTCTAAATTGCTGATCTTTTCCATCATAGCCAAAATTAGCTTTCTAGTCCCCTCACTCTCTTCCACTTGGTACACGCTCTACTAACGCTCTTGGCTAGCATTCCACTGCCCCGCATTCTTAACAATGCCTTCCACTATCTGTCTACACTTTGCTGCATTTTTATTGAGAAAATCTCCACCTGCACAAGAATCGAGATGTTGTTGATCATTCAAACAGGCTCCGGAGTAGAAATAAGCCATGATATCTCCATCATTGTACCCATACTGTGGGCAATCAATCAACATATTGGAGAATCGTTCCCATGCTTGACTCAAACCTTCATTCGGTTTCTGTCTGAATGTGGAAATCTCATTCCTCGCCTTCACCATTCTGGACGGAGGGTAGAAACGATATAGAAATAGACGCTCGAGATCAACCCATGTGTTCACACCCCCACGAGGAAGTGTGTTATCGTACCAATCCTTGGTTATCCCCGTTAGACAAAACAGAAACAGCCTGAGCTTCTCCGCATCTGCTGACATACCATTGTAGTCAAAAGTAGATGCTATCATCAGGAAGTTCCTCAGATTGGTGTGTGGATTATCTTTCCCAACCTCCCCCTTAAATTGGCTTTCTAACAACATCTTCATAAATTTTGGGCAAGATTGAGAAGTTATTTGCCTCCACAGGTGGCAGAGCTACTCCATCGTAGTATCGTTGAGGCTGAACCTCAAACATCCCTCTAATTGTCATCCCCGAATGACCTGCATTCTGGGGAACTTGCTACTGGTGTCCTGGTGGTGGAGGGACTTGTTAGATATTAAGTTGGTTTTGGTTAAGTTGTGGAAGGTAGTATGGAGGATAGTAGGGTGGGTAAGGGTATGGATGATATGGTTGATTATGGTATTGGTAGAATGGGTTGTTGAATGGGTTGTTGTGGTTTTGGTTTACAGTTTGGTTTTGGTTTAATACAGGATTGTTTTGGTTTGGTTGGTTTTGTTATGGATGGGTTGGTTCTGGTTGTTGTTCACCCCTTGAGGTGCCTGGTTCTGCCCATTTACACCATTGAGACCCTCCACATGCTCATCATTCTGATTTTGCTCGTCTCCAACCACATTCAACTCCTCATTGGCTACCGTAGCCATCATTCTCTGAAAATCTCTATTCCTTCTGGCTATAGTCTCAGGATCTAGTTTTGTTCTATTTTTGCTCGTTTCTCCCTTAGGGCGCATTTTCATATACCTGAAACCTCAAAAGAAATATCAAACGCAACTGTAGCACTCACTACTAGCTACTAAACTATTTTCAAGTTTCACTAAATGGGCAACATCGCCTCCCCGGCAACGGCGCCATTGACCTGGTCGTATAATACTAGCTTTTACTAGCAATTACCCCACAAGAGTATGGGATCACTGTTGGGACATTGTCAGTTTTGATTTAGATCCCAAAAGCCCCTGAAAAGATGATTGCCTTAATTTGTCTTTGTCAGGCTAGTCTTGGTTAGGATTAGTACTTAGTCATTTTACACTTCACAGGTACTCAGTGAGAGGAGAACTCACTGGAGACAATCAAGACTCAGAGCCTGAAGATGAAGAGCACCATCCTGAACTTATGGCAGTCTTCTAAGCTGGCTGAGTAAGTGTCAGTGATGAAGAGTATGACCCTGAGGTCATTACTAACTCAGTCCTGAAGGGAACAGGTTGTCACTGAGTAAATGGGAAGACTTGGAGTAGAGCCAAGCAATGCAAAAGGAATTTCAGCGTCAGGACAAGACCGGTGAGCTCAAGACAAAATGAACTTAATAAGACAAGCCTGAAGCTCTGGAATAAGTTCTGACATTCTCACCTACCTGATGACGTGGACAAATCCGAGGAGGACACGCACGTACGGAACCTGACACATAGACTGAATTCAGACTGCATATTCAACGGGCAAGCATTTAATGTGCATTAAATGCAAATACCAAATCCATGCAAAGGCGGCTGCTGCATAGAGATATGTCCGTTTGAAGCCCCTCTACATAGATGGCTAGAAGGCTATCTCTCCAACGGATAGTTTTTCAAACCACCTATAAATACAGAAGGCCTTGAACCCATTCAAGGTTACGGGAAATTTCCAAGCCAGAAATTACTCAAAACTCTCAAGCAATCAAAGCATTCAGCCTTTAAGAGAAACACTCGAAACCTTCTAAATTTCCCAAGTGTTTCTTAGCAACTGAGAGCTATTCTGTATTCCGAGAGCTAATTAGAATTATCTTAAGCTTAGAGAGATTATCCAATCCTTAGCACAGCTTTGCCTTGTAAGGATAATCTCAACTTAGTTGGAATCCAAACTGAAACCAAAACCCTAAGTTAGGCTTGTTGGGAGTAAGTCGGTTAGTGTGATAGTAAGAGGAGTTTGTATAGATCAGTGAGGTAACTGGTCTTGGTGCACCTTGGCACGTTAAAAACAAGAATCCCTTGAGAGGATTTCCTGTTAAGTCAGGCCGTGGACGTAGGAGCTTGAGACTCTGAACCACGTTAAACTCCTTGTGTTCTTACTGCTTTGACATTGTGCATACCTGCCATATTACTTGTTCATTCATTGCATTCAAGCTTATCAGGTCTGAATCAATCAACCTGACCTTCAAAAGAACACTGCCTTACTAAACACTTCTAAGTTTTGAGTAAAACAAGTTTTCAGAAAGCAAACTAAACAGGACTTTAAACTATCAGGGCTCAAACTTTTCCGCACTGAACTTGAACTGATAGTTAGCCAACTGACCCGCACCAAGTGTAGTCAGTGGGTGTATTATCAGCTCCTAGTTCTTTACCACTCTGAGTGAAGGGGACTCAGTCAGTTTAAGTTTAAGAAAAAAATCGGTATACGTGTATTCCCCCCCCATACACGTATTCCTCAGTCTTGTACCGGGACCAACAAGTGGTATCAGAGCAGTGGTTCGAAAGACCACTGACTTTGAATACTAATAGTTTCAGAGGAGAAACTGTTGGTGGTCACTGAACAGATCTGAGTTTGCTTTTCACAAAACTTGCATCATCATCATGACTTCAAGGAGACTTGAAGCTTCGTTACCTGAATTCTCTGTATCTAACTTTGTCTATTGGAAGTTCAGACTAGAGGCACATCTAGATGCCATCCATGACCAGATGCCGCGTGTGCTCAGGGAAGGACCGATCAAGATCACTATTCCTAACGTCAGAGGACTGGGATACGATGATCTTGCGATTGGCGTGCAGGTTCCTAAGGAGAGGAAAGACATGACCAACGATGAAATCAAGATGGTGGGGCTTGACAACGTCGCCAGAAACATCATCTTGCATACGGTGCCTTTCGAGGAGTCAGCCAGGCTGATGAACCTAAAGACGGCAAAGGAGGTCTGGGATGAGCTGACCAGGATGTGCGAAGGGTCAGAAAAGATAAAGGAAAACAAGAGGAATATTGCCATTCAGAAATTCGAAGCGTTCGAGATGCTGCCTGATGAGAGCATAGATCAGATGGAGTCTAGATTCATCAAGTTGATGAATGAGTTGGTGATGTTGGACAAGGATGTCCCAAGGAGAGATGTTGCTTCAAAAATCCTGAATGCTCTTCCTGAGAGATGGGACAACAGTGTAATTATGCTTAAGAACACTCAGGATATGAGTAACATAACTTCTGCTTTACTTTTTTCAGAGCTAAAAGCGCTTGAATTTGATCTTAACAAAAGGAAGAAGAAAGTTCAGTCAGAAGAGGAAGGGAAGGAGAAAACTCCTGAGAAAAGTGTGGCGTTCAAGGCCAGGTCTGAACCTGTTGAGCCCTCATCAAATTCTTCATCAAAGTCACTGATGGAGATGAGCAGGGAAGAACTCGCTGAGGAGTACAGCCTGATGGCCAGACGATTTGACAAGCTCAATTCCAGGTTTGGTCGTTATAAAAAGTTTTATCAGGACTCACGTGACAGGAAACCTGAAGGAACCCACCAAAGCTTGAGGAGATATGAGGAGCGAAGGAACACTGACCAGAGGAGAGAACGTGGTGATGAAAGGAGATATTCTGAACCAAAAACTGAAAGAAGAGATGAACAGAGACGTACTCGTGATGATAGATATCCAACCAAGGCTGAAAGCTCACCAAGAACCAGGGAACCTGACTCAAGGAGGAACCCTGAACCAAGAAAAGAAAGAATAAGTGAGCAGGTAGCATGTTACAACTGTAACAAGATTGGTCACTATCAGTACGATTGCCCGGAGCTGAGTGCTAGGGAGAGAGAGGAAAGGAGAGCCACGAGGGATCTAAGATCTGCTGATCGGAGGGCTATGGTGGCTGAGGATGCAACAGATTCTGATGGTCCCACTGAAAGGTCACCTGAACTCTTCTCGGATGATGAGTACGATGATGTCTGCCTAATGGCTAGGGATGAGCCTGAGGTAACATCAAATTCTGTTTGTGCTTCTTACACTGGTCAAAATCCTGAGCTCAGCTCAGAGTCAGTTAGAGAAATGAACCTTCAGATCTGTCTTGATCAATTGATGGTTGATTTCTCCAGACTGCAGGAAACTAATGTCTTCTTGGTAGAGGAGAACAAGAAATTGAGTACTGAAGTTCAAAACCTGAATGAACAACTCACTCAGTCTGATCTCAAAGAATCAGCTCAGATTGTTAGACTAACTCAGGAAATTGACATGATCAATTCTGAGCGTCTCCCAAGAGAGAAAATTCTGAAGGAACTGGCTGAGGAAGAGCTGGTCAGGAAGGAAGAGCTGAAAGCACTTAAGAGTAAGTTTGATGACCTCTTTACCAGACATGAAATCCTGAAAAAGAGTGAGGACTCTCTCAAGAAAAAGGTTGCAGCAATGAATAAATCCTCAGTGGCTAGAGAGGAAATAAATAGCAACCAGATACTTGGGAACAAGAAAAAGGGACTTGGATATGTTCCTGAGAAATCCTCACAAGGTCAGTCTCATGTTGCTTCAGGGAGCAACACTGAGAGGGTATTTGTTCAGACAGGCCAGAGTGCACCTAAGGTTGTGCTCCAGGCCCGTCAAACTGATAAGGGCAAGGAAACCGTTGACACAGTCAGGGTTGCTCCTAAGGTAGCTAAGCCAAAACCCAAGGGAAAGGCAAAGCAACCTGCGGAAGCCCCTGAGAGCTCAGGCCAGGGAAAACCTCAGCGAAAGCAGAGAAAGACTCAGGCCAAGAGCCCTCAGACTGGTCAGCGAGGGTACCATCATGCTTGGCAATACCATCAGGGAAGGCCAAACATGATGACACCCCCGTGGTTTTGGCATCCTGAGGCCTTTAACTGTTTTCCTTTCCCTCACTTGCCTAGGGGGAATAGAAATCAGGGCCCTTATCAAAAACAAGGCCCAAGACCTGCTGCACCCAGACCTAGGAAGAACAGGAGGCCAGCCCAAAAGGCATCCACTCAGGCTCCTGCGAAGCCTAAGTCTAGCACCCATACACCATCTTCCTCTCAGGCTAAGAAGAAGAAAGTTGTGTATGTCGATGTTTCAGGGAGACAGATTCACCACTCTGAGGCAATCAGGGTTGTGAAGCAAGTCTGGATCCCGAAAGGTACAGCTGACACAATAGGACCCAACACCCAATGGGTACCTAAAGCCTGATTTGCTTACAGGCGGCTGTGGATCACAACAAGAGAAGAGAAGACTCAATCAAAGCTGTTTGGTACCTAGACAGTGGTTGCTCAAGGCACATGACTGGAATGAAGAGTCCTCTCCAAGAGTATCAGGCTAAAGATGGTCCACAGGTAACCTTTGGTGATAACTCAAAAGGTGTTACTAAGGGTTTTGGTGTTCTAATTATAGGTACAGTAAGAGTGGAAGATGTGTCCTTTGTGGAAGGACTGAAGCATAACCTGCTGTCAGTAAGTCAATTCTGTGACAAAGGGTTCAGTGTTGAGTTCTCATCGAATAAATGTTCAGTCAAGGACAAATCAACACAAGTGCTTCTATCAGGTATAAGGAAAGGTAACGTTTATCTCGCTGATTGGAGCAGCACTATTCCTAATACTTGTCTTGTTGCTAAAAGCTCTCTAGAGCTCAGTTGGTTATGGCATAAAAGATTAAGCCACCTGAACTTCAAGATTCTTAACAAAATTTCTAGACAGTCACTTGTTGATGGTCTCCCTAATGAAGTTTTTAGCAAAGATCACGTGTGCAAAGCCTGTCAGGAAGGGAAGCAAGTCAGAGCGTCATTCAAAGAAAAGGCTTCTTACTCCACTGACAGGATACTTCAGCTTCTGCACATGGATCTATTTGGTCCCATAACACCTGTGAGTACGAATGGTAGAAAATATACCCTTGTGGTTATTGATGATTATTCTAGATATACTTGGGTTATTTTCCTGTTAAATAAAAAGGAAACACAGGTGAAGCTTCCAGAGTTGCTCAGAAGACTCAGCAATGAGAAAAATCAGTCCATTACCAAGATCAGATCTGACAAGGGCACTGAGTTTATAAATTCATATATTTCTGACTTTTGTAATGAACTTGGTATAGCTCATGAGACTTCTGCAGCTAGAACCCCACAACAGAATGGTGTCGCTGAAAGGAGGAATCGGACACTGAAGGAAGCTGCAAGGACCATGCTGGCTGAGTCAGGATTGCCCAAGAAGTTTTGGGCTGAGGCAATCAACACTGCATGCTACACTCAGAACAGATCCATGCTGAACAAGCAACATGCTCAGACCCCATATGAGACATGGAACAAAAGAAAACCTCGTATTTCTTACTTTCATGTGTTTGGTTGTAAGTGCTTCATCCTCAACAATGGGAAAACCCAGTTGAAAGCTTTTGATAGCAAATCTGATGAAGGAATATTCTTGGGATATTCTGAAATTTGCAAAGCCTTCAGGGTTTACAATTGTAGGACCCTTGTTGTGGAAGAATCACCTCATGTTGTCTTTGATGAATCTGCTAATGAGTCTAGGGCAAAGGTGCTGAATCCTGACACTGAGGAGGTCACGAGGAGTGTGACAAGGCTGAGCTTGAAGAGTCAACCTGATTCCAAGATCAAGACTGTGCCAATTCCCAGATGGGATGATGATGACGATCAGGATGATGAACCAAGTGCCACTCCGAAACCCAGCACATCAGGAATGGTTGAGCCTCAGACAGAGGAACAGGCTCAACCTGAGGTAAGTACCGTCTATGAAGATGCTGTTGCAGCTGAGACGGCTCCTGAGTCACCTCATCAAGGGGGAATCAATGTCCCTGACATTGAACTTGTTAATCCCTTCGGTATAGACTCAGGATCATCCCCTTCTGTTCAATTTCCTGAATTTTATGAACCTGTAGACACTAACATTGCAGGTACTTCAGGAACAACTCCTGGCAAAAGAACATGGTTAGAAGATCATCCCATTGATCAAATTATTGGTGATCCAACTGAGGGAGTCAGGACCAGACGGTTTCATGGTGAGAGTGCATTGTTCTGTTGCTTTCTCTCTGAGCAAGAGCCTCAGAACATTGAAGAAGCTCTCACTGACTCGAACTGGATCATTGCCATGCAAGAGGAGTTGAATCAGTTCACAAGGAATCAGGTTTGGGAACTGGTAGATAGACCTAGGCATCAAGGTGTGATTGGTACCAAGTGGGTCTTTAAGAACAAGAAGGATGAGAATGGTGTTGTGGTAAGGAACAAGGCTAGACTGGTTGCAAAAGGGTATTGTCAGTCTGAAGGAATAGACTATGATGAGACTTTTGCTCCAGTGGCTAGATTGGAAGCTATCAGGTTGTTCCTTGCCTATGCGACATATAAGAAGTTCAAGGTGTATCAAATGGATGTCAAGAGTGCATTCCTGAATGGTGTACTCAATGAAGAGGTATATGTTGAACAACCTCCCGGGTTTGAGGTTGGAGATAGAGTATACCATTTGAAGAAAGCACTCTATGGACTTAAGCAAGCACCAAGAGCTTGGTATGATACCCTCTCTCAATTCCTGACTGATCATGGGTTCAAGAAGGGAACAGTGGATAGGACTTTGTTCAGGATCACTGAAGGTGATGACATTCTCCTGGTCCAAATTTATGTGGATGACATAATATTTGGATCACCAAATCAGCAGTTATGTGAGAAATTCTCTAAACTGATGACTGGTAAATTTGAGATGTCAATGATGGGAGAGATGAACTTTTTCTTAGGATTGCAGGTCAAGCAGACTGATCAAGGTATATTCATTAATCAGGCCAAGTATACAAGAGACTTGATTCATAAGTTTGGTGTTCAAAACAGCAATCCAGCCAGGATCCCAATGAACACCAATTGGAAGATGGATCCTGACACTGAAGGGACTTCAGTGAATCAGACTGAGTATCGTGGGCTGATAGGTTCTTTACTGTACCTGACTGCAAGTAGGCCTGACATTACGTTTGCAGTTGGTGTGTGTGCTAGGTATCAGTCTGATCCCAAGAGAAGTCATTTGGAGGCTGCTAAGAGGATACTTAAGTATTTGAAAAGGACAGTTAATATGGGACTATGGTATCCTTCAGATGACAACCTTGAACTGACAGGGTATTCAGATGCAGACTATGGAGGTTGTAGGATTGATAGGAAATCAACCTCAGGGACATGTCAGTTTTTGGGAAGTAAGTTGATCTCGTGGTTTAGTAAGAAGCAGAATTCAGTGGCAACATCCACAACTGAGGCTGAGTATATGGCTGCAGGGAGTTGTTGTGCTCAGATCCTATGGTTGAGGCAACAGTTGAGCGACTACCAAGTATTTGCTAATCAGGTTCCAATCTATTGTGATAACAATAGTGCAATAGCAATCACTCAGAACCCAGTGCTTCACACAAGGTGCAAGCATGTGGATATTAGACACCACTTCATTCGAGATCATGTGGAAAAGAAAGATATTAGGATGGAAAAGATTCACACTGATAGGCAAAGAGCTGACATCTTGACTAAGCCCTTGGCTGAAGCAAGGTTTATGGAACTATCAGTGGAATTGGGACTTTTAGATCCGGGAGAGCAGTCAGTGTAGGGTTCTAGGGGGAACTCAGGCCAGACTCGACTCAGCGAGGTATCAGGGTGCTACAATGTCTCCCTGACAGGTATGGGTTCTAACCTGACTCTTGTGAATCTCAAGCGTCTCCCTGAGTCATTCGTCCTGAAAATCTTTATTAAATGCATTCCGTTATCATTAAAAGCGCGCCTTTTTATATTTAAACCCACGCGCACGGAGCATTTAATGTCAAAGTTACTTTTTCATATACGTGTCCGTGTTATACGGAATGTGACTGACTTGGGGTTTCAATTAAAACTGAGATTAATCCTGGCCTCTCATTTTAAAACCTTTCGAATTCAGGAATCAATCTCAACCCCACGTTTGAGTAACTGACTTAGTCTTATCAATCAAGGGTGTCATTTGAGGTCTTTACGCAAACACAACACACAATTTGCACACTGAGTTTTTCTCTCGCTCAAACACAGAATTTCTAAAACCTCTTTCTCAAAATACAATGGCATTCCTTGATTCCGACTGGACAACCGACAAGATCGTCGATGTTGTTGAGAAGAGGCTGGTACACATGGAGCAAGTCATCTCCATGGAAGGTATCTGTCTAACGGTTAAGGAAATCAAACCCGTTTTTAAATGGATTTCCGACGCCGGGTTGGAAACATACTTCACCACCCGCCCCTCTTCTGTGCTCCCAAGAACCGTGGTGGAAGCTTATTTGAACATGTTCTTGCGGAAGGGTGAAGTCTGCACCAAGGTGACTGCGCTAAAGCCGACGGGGGAAAAGAATAGCGACGGAGAGCCTCTCTACGACTCGGAGGTGGTCACCATTGATCTCAGGCAGGCGGTGAGGGAAGTCTTCAAGCTGCCATCCTCTGGCATCAACCCCAGGACTTACAAGGAAAACTCGGAGGGAGAATTCCTTGGGAAATGGACCAAGTCAGGGTCTTCGGAATTCAGGGCCCGTCAGAACAAGAGCACTCTGAAGCCGGAGTACAGGGCTCTGGTGGACTTGGTGTCCAAGATGGTGATGGGAGCAACTGGCTCTCACGAGCAGTTGAGTCTGCCCAAGTTGAGGCTCATGGGAGCAATCGCTGATGGAGTGGAAGCGAACTGGGAGCAGTTCTTCCTCGATCAACTCCATCAGGCGGGATTGGACAAGATCACGCGTGACGAGAAGAAAAAGCACATATCTGTCAGTGCCATCTTGCCATTTGGCACAAGATTGTCCATGCTAATTGCTCATGCGTGCCATGGGTACACTTTTGACTTTGAGGACAACCTTTCCTCAAAGAAGGTCATGTTTTCATCACTGAGTGACACCTATTCAGTGCTAGGGCTGACTGATCCCAATGCGAAAGCAAAGGGTCAGGCCAGAAAGCCAGCTGGGACGGCCAAGAGAGTGGCAACCAGCCTCATTGAAAAGGTGGATGAGCTCCTTGAGAGGAGTAAGGAGGCTGAGAAGGCTGTTGCTGAGGAGGTGGAGCATCCTGATGTGGGCGCGGCTGAGAAGAAGGAGAGGAGGGTGAAAATCGTGCTGTCAGGGAAGAGCACGAAGACAGGGACTGAGTCAGATCCCAAGAAGGCCGGGACTGAGGCTGAGGGAACTGATGATGACGTCAGTATAGAGGGCGCTCAGGGAAAGAGGCCCCTGAAGAGACTTAGGAGGGGAGTAAAGAAGTCTCCTGCTAAGAAGCTCCCTGAATTGAGTGAGAGGGAGAAGTCAAGCTCTCCTGGAGCCTCTGACTTAGAGGAGGTGAGAAAGACTGTCGAGACGGCTGAGTCATTGCAGCCTGAGACAGCATCCACACAAACACCCCCGCATCCTGAAACCCAAACACCTTCCATCCCTGACCCCACACCTCAAACTCCCCAACTCCCCCAACCTTCAGAGCCAAACTACCCTACTGAGTCAGTGCCATCAACCTCACTTACAATTGAGCCTGACCAGTTAGCCGAGCCAAACCTTCCCAACCCTTCAGATTTTCCCTCATACCCCAATCCCAAAGACTGTCCCAAATCTATTTCAACAGAAGAGGATGTGTTCCTTGAAATAGAGGAGGAGGAGCTGGATGAGCACATGGCGGGAGGTATACTGGAGAATACACTCAGGGGGAATGCCACGGAGTGGGCAGGGAAGTGCTGGCCTGGGCTGTACAAATACACTGAATTGCTGGCATATGTGGTGGAGCTCAAAGTTTGGTTGGACTTTAAACAATCAAACATGCAGGAGCAACATATGCTAGTAGACGCACGCGGCTGGGAACATTGGGAGACGGAGGAGGCCAAGATCTGCTCATTCTTTGGCCTGACAAGCTGGCTTCAACTTTTGAACTTCGACAACCTGAAGAAGCTTGTGGCTGAAATGATGGCCAAAAGCAAGGCTGATCTTCTCTCCGTTGAAGAGAAGGAGGATGATGAGGAGGATGATGACGCTCAACGTGGAGCTGTGGAAAAGGCAGTGGAAGAGACTGCAAGGGAAGTAGATGAGATGGACTCTGAGCCTCAGGCTCAGGGGGAAGGTGACAAGAACACTGGTGCCAAGGGTGGACCAGTGGCTGAGGATGTTGTGAACATCTCAGCTGCCAATGAGACATCTGTCGATGAAGGGATTCCCTACCCTGAGACACGAGAGGATGATGTTGAGGCATTCAAGGAGACTCTCAGTTCCGAAGGACAAGTTCCTAAGGTTCAAGTTAGCTTAGCTGAGCCTGAGGAGGCGGCTATGACTACTTCACAACTGCCTTCAGTGTACCTTGAAGAAGGGACTGATGCTGCAGGGGCTGACAAGGGAAAGCAGCCAATCACTGAGGAGGCCGCTGATGATGAAGATGTGGTCATAACCGGGGTCGGCCGTGCTGAGTTTACAAGCATAGTGGAGGTCAAACAGGAGAAAACCTCAGAAAATCTAGCTGAACTTCAGGAGGAAGTAATGAGGCTACGTGCTGAAAAAGATGAAGACTCCAAAGCCCTGGCGAAACACATCAGGTGGACAAAGTCAGCTTACAACACCCTTGCCAACAGGGAGCTGATCTTGTTAAAGCGCACAATGACTGACACGGCCAAGTCAGTGAAGAATGAGAGGAAGCGCACAAAGAAGATACTCAGGGACACTCTCAAGAAACTTGAAGAGAGAGATGCGATCAGGGACGAAAAGATGAATCAGGCAGTGGACAGGCTTGCAGTTCAGACTGGAGCTATTGTCACTCAGGCCTTGGAGGACTCAGCGTCCAAGTTGGAGCTGGAGTCAGGGAAGCTGGATCGCACATCTCAATCAGTGGCGGACATTTTGGCTAAAGCCACTGAGGAGTCTGTGAAGATACTGACTGAGGTTAGCAGAGTCAGCGGTGAGTCCTCGAAGGTGGAAGAAAGGATCACCAAGGCTGAACAAAGTCTCCAACTCTCTATGGAGGTCTTTGAGAAGAAAGTCAATGCTGCCATCAGTTCCGTATCCTTTGCAGGGACTGGGATTTCAATGGGAGTTGAGTTATTGAAGGAGGGAATCAATGATGTCCATTCCCTAGCTTCCTTCGTAATCAACAGCGGATCTGACGCATTCCCATCTGAGGCCAATGATGATGCCAAAAAGGGGGAAAAGAAGAAGAAAAGATCCCGCCCTGAGGCATCTGAGGCAGTTAGTCAAGGAGAGATCGTCCTAGCTGATCCTGAAGCCAATCCTGATGGAAACATTCTAAGGATAAGAAAGTCAGCTAGGTTAGCGGCAGTGGAGAAGGAAGGAGAACAATTAGTTGCCAAGCTGAGGGAGGAGGCAACAAAGGCAAAGGCTAATGAACCTTCAAAGCAACAACCTGAGCCAGTCCAAAGATCATCACCCATGAGCTCAAGGAAGAATCCCATCACTTACTCAGGTGAGTTAGTTGCGGAGCTATGTGCTGAAGCATGGGGAGATCAACCTGAAAAGACTGAGGCTATGCGCAGAGCTGAAATTGCTCAGAAGGAGAAGATGCGCATTTTGGAGAAGAAGGTTGAGAAGCTGACGGATATCACTGAGCTTCAACAACGTGAACTAGATGATGCAGTGATCAGCTTGCTAAGGAGGAAGAAGGCGAAGCCTGAGCCAAGGAAGTACAGAAAGAAGCCAACAGTTAGGAAGACAACAATTCTTCAAGTCAGTAGGCCAGAATCAGGAGCAAGGGAAGCTTTTGTTGATGAGTTCGTCTCAGAGACTTTAAAGGAGTTTTGGACTGATGCAAGGGATGAATTTGTCAGGCTATGGTTTGTTGTGAAGAAGTGGGGCGACACTGACGATATTGATGCCCACTTCACTGACTATATGATGGACAATCATCCTGAGCTATTTCAGAAGATCTTGGAGGAGGCTGAGGCAGCTAAAGTCCAAGTGAAGGCTCCTGAGTTCATCATTCGAGCTCCTCCCTTGATTCCTGGAACTCTAAAGCATGACACTAAGGCCATAATGATGGAAGTCTTGAAGATAGCTAGAACTGAAGGATATGTGAACCAACCTGGAAGACTTGACGAGCTAAAGGCAAGAGTTTATGCAGGATATGGACTCAAGCCTGAAATGAGATTAGTCTAGGTGTTCACAGGCTTCTTTGTAATAGATTAGATTCATTGTAATCGTTTCCACATCTTTCAAGAAATCTATTACTTTTGCCCACAGACAAAAACTCATTGTCTTTTTGGCTTGTTTAAATTCTGTACTTTATCAAGAATTGCTCTAACACTGTCTTATCTTATAGATAGGATTGTCCTATTTCCTCTAAGTGTTTTGAGGATCTTTTCAGTGTTTTGGCATCATCAAAAAGGGGGAAATTGTTGGGACATTGTCAGTTTTGATTTAGATCCCAAAAGCCCCTGAAAAGATGATTGCCTTAATTTGTCTTTGTCAGGCTAGTCTTGGTTAGGATTAGTACTTAGTCATTTTACACTTCACAGGTACTCAGTGAGAGGAGAACTCACTGGAGACAATCAAGACTCAGAGCCTGAAGACGAAGAGCACCATCCTGAACTTATGGCAGTCTTCTAAGCTGGCTGAGTAAGTGTCAGTGATGAAGAGTATGACCCTGAGGTCATTACTAACTCAGTCCTGAAGGGAACAGGTTGTCACTGAGTAAATGGGAAGACTTGGAGTAGAGCCAAGCAATGCAAAAGGAATTTCAGCGTCAGGACAAGACCGGTGAGCTCAAGACAAAATGAACTTAATAAGACAAGCCTGAAGCTCTGGAATAAGTTCTGACATTCTCACCTACCTGATGACGTGGACAAATCCGAGGAGGACACGCACGTACGGAACCTGACACATAGACTGAATTCAGACTGCATATTCAACGGGCAAGCATTTAATGTGCATTAAATGCAAATACCAAATCCATGCAAAGGCGGCTGCTGCATAGAGATATGTCCGTTTGAAGCCCCTCTACATAGATGGCTAGAAGGCTATCTCTCCAACGGATAGTTTTTCAAACCACCTATAAATACAGAAGGCCTTGAACCCATTCAAGGTTACGGGAAATTTCCAAGCCAGAAATTACTCAAAACTCTCAAGCAATCAAAGCATTCAGCCTTTAAGAGAAACACTCGAAACCTTCTAAATTTCCCAAGTGTTTCTTAGCAACTGAGAGCTATTCTGTATTCCGAGAGCTAATTAGAATTATCTTAAGCTTAGAGAGATTATCCAATCCTTAGCACAGCTTTGCCTTGTAAGGATAATCTCAACTTAGTTGGAATCCAAACTGAAACCAAAACCCTAAGTTAGGCTTGTTGGGAGTAAGTCGGTTAGTGTGATAGTAAGAGGAGTTTGTATAGATCAGTGAGGTAACTGGTCTTGGTGCACCTTGGCACGTTAAAAACAAGAATCCCTTGAGAGGATTTCCTGTTAAGTCAGGCCGTGGACGTAGGAGCTTGAGACTCTGAACCACGTTAAACTCCTTGTGTTCTTACTGCTTTGACATTGTGCATACCTGCCATATTACTTGTTCATTCATTGCATTCAAGCTTATCAGGTCTGAATCAATCAACCTGACCTTCAAAAGAACACTGCCTTACTAAACACTTCTAAGTTTTGAGTAAAACAAGTTTTCAGAAAGCAAACTAAACAGGACTTTAAACTATCAGGGCTCAAACTTTTCCGCACTGAACTTGAACTGATAGTTAGCCAACTGACCCGCACCAAGTGTAGTCAGTGGGTGTATTATCAGCTCCTAGTTCTTTACCACTTTGAGTGAAGGGGACTCAGTCAGTTTAAGTTTAAGAAAAAAATCGGTATACGTGTATTCCCCCCCCCCCCATACACGTATTCCTCAGTCTTGTACCGGGACCAACAATCACTGTAATATATGCAAGTATATGGACCAAGTAGTATCGAACCCGTGAGAGGACTTGTACGCGAGTAAATACCTAGAAATCTATGTGTCGTAGCTAATATGAATGTCATTTGGTTTTAGACCACTACTAATTATATTCTAATAAACAAAAATAAATCTATACTAACTTCTGGTTGAAGTGCAAATAATATGGATGATGCATTTGATAGGAATCCCTACGTATACTTACGGATTTGGTACGTTAACTAAAATAATCGTGGTGTTCCAAGTTAAAATCCTAAGTGTACTAAAACTAGACAATCAATTTCTCTAATCTAGCACGAGAATTGTAAGAATTAAAGCTCAGGATTAATCCCAATACTCCACTCTAACAATTTACTTCACTAACCCACTAATTAAATTATATAAGTTGTGTTTAATCATTGAGGCCCTTATTTAACTCGGGTGATTCGGCCGTCCTCCCTAGATAAACCAGTTATTTATAAACCTCTTCAAAAACCCTCTCCTTAAGCTTATTCGTTGATAAAGAGTGATGCGGTCATCCTCTCCCTAACAATTTTCGTACTTAATTCTATGATTATTCTAGGGTTTATTAGAACTATTCAATAATTAAAAGAATTAAATTTATACATCATGTATTATCCTAATTACGTACCAACATCCTAATTCTACGAGTTCATCCTACCCTAAGCATACAAGGGTTTAGCCTAACATTGTGATTATGAAAACATAAGAAATATCAAGATCAATCATAGACGTAATTAAAGAAATAGAGAAAATCAAGAACATAAACCAACTATGAATCAATTGAATCAAATTTGGAAAATCAATCTATAAAATCTGGAATTTAGGTCTAATTATATCAAAGAATCCAAAAACAAAAATATAAAACAAAATCGTGCAAAGTTTAGACTGTTCTATGAAATCCGTATGATAAAAACCTTATTTCTACTCTTGAAATCATTCCCAATCTCTCAAAAACACCTCCTAAGCTTCTTCCCCTTCGAAAAACGAGTCTAGATGTGTAAAATAAGGGTTTAGACGGGTATTTATATGTCATGGGCCGAAAATTCATCAGGGCGCTCGAGCTAGCCCCGTGGTCGAGCGCCTCACACTCGAGCGGGTGTTGGTCGAGCGCTCTTCTTCAACAATATACAAGTACCGCTCGAGCTAGGGTGCTCTAGCGCCTAGCGCTCGAGTAAAGTGGTAGAGCGCCTCCTTTGTCCAGAACGACACCTGCGCTTGAGTGATGCTCGAGTGGCGCTCGAGCCTTGCTCGAGCACTTTCTCTTTATGTGTCAAATGATACTTTTCTTCACCCGAACTAATACTTTTCGTATTTCCTTCATATCTTCTCATCTGGGAGTCCGTTTGACTTGATTCAAAGTCCTACGAACTCCATTTTTAACCCTCTTTCCTAAAATCAATACCAAAGAGGCAAATTGATGAGTTTATGTAAATAGTACTCAAATAACTCTAAATACTCACCAAAAATACTCAAAATGTGGACTAATCGGGCAACAAAATATCACAATTTCACGACTAATCAGAGAAGACAGAGGATTAGGGTAGAGTAGGGTAGGGTGATGTGAGGTGGGGTAGGAGAGTTGAGTGGGAATTATTTCTTGTATTTATTATTATATTTAACTATTTATTTAATTATTTAATTAAGATTTTATGGCGAGATCGCAAGATTTGACTACATTATTGAATTAGTAATTATGAATGATAATCATTCAAATAATATAAATATTTATGATTTTTATAAAGTTATTTAATTATTTTAAATAATTATTAACACATTTTAATAACTTTAAATAAAATAGGATTTATTTGAACGTGTGTTCATGATAATAAATTATTATTAAGATCTAAAACTATTAGGCAAATATTTACTCTAAAAAAAATTATTGAGTAAATATTTACTCTTAAAAAATATTTAGACAACTATTTAATACTTTAATTTTTTTTTAAGACTTGATATTTTAACCTTAAATGATACAATATTGTGTGTTTTGCATTAGAAATTAGTAATAATAAATTTAATAGCGTGGAATTATACATATTTTTTTAAACACTTTTTACTTACATAGATTTTATTAAAAATAGAATAGTGTGGAATAAATTTTATCATCAACATTTATTTGAGTGTTATGAAGATTTTATATTTGAGTGGTATTATAACATTTGACCAAAAAATTTGTATGATGATCTTTCAAATATTTTAAATAATTATAAATTTATTTGTTAAATATTGAATACTTTAAATATTTTCTTTCAAAATTTTGATATGTTAGAACTTAAATATTACTATATTATATTTTTTGTCGCGCGCAACTTCTTCCTTTCTCGACCTTGGTTTTTTCTACAAACCAAATTATTATGATCCACTTTCAGGACTCTACTGTGGACTATTTCTAGGGTTGTATCCACGCCTGCAACAGTTACGTGGATAGGCGCCCCCTATGGAGCTCTATTGCTGATTTTCGGGGTGAGAATCTTTGCTTAATTGGTGATTTTAATTTGGTTCTTGGAATGCATGAGCTCATTCGATGGATATGATGCCAATGCACGAATTTTAGGAATTTATTAATGATGCGGAGCTTATCGATGTGGATGCTACTTGGTCTACTCGTCGCCTTGGATCCTACATATAGAATCCTTATTAATCAAGGGTTTCTCGATTACTGGTCTAGGGTCGAGGCCCTCATTCTCCCACGGGTAGCCTCTGATCATCATCCCATTCTTCTTCAGTTAACCGAGTCGGAGGTCTCTAATGCTTGGAGGCCTTTTCGATTTCAGTCTATGTGGATTCAACATGAGAATTTTTTTAAAGTTGTTCAGAATAGCTGGTCGGCCACGGCCTGGGACAGAAATCCAATTATTTTGGTGGCTAAGAAATTGAAGAGATTGAAGGTGGAATAGAATACTTATGAATTCAGGAATGTATTCAATGAGATTGAGGAAGTTTAGGCCAACTTGGGTGATATCCAGGAGGAGATTGCTCGTTTAGGGGACTCAGACGAGATTAATGCCACAATAAAGTTGAATGGCCTTCTAAGTCGTAGGGCAGCTTACTTACAACAGCAAAATCGTCTAAAATGGCTACATGATGGTGACAAAAATTCCAGATTCTTCCATAGAAACCATGCGGTAAGAATGTGATTTCTTCTTTGATGATTATTGATGTTCTATGTTTTGATGATAGTCTTATTTCCTCTCATGTTATTGATTATTACATGAATTTATTTGCCGAGGAGCGTTCAGGAGAGGAGCCGGATTACTCCATGCTTGATGATATCATCTCTCCTTGTGTTTCGGTATTGCACAATATGGAACTAATTTGTCTTCCTTCGGAGGAAGAGATTAAAGAGGTTGTGTTTGATCTAGAAGCCATGAGTGCCCCTGGGCCGGATGGGTTTGGAGGTGTCTTTTTTCAACATTGTTGGAATATTATTAATGATGATATTGTGCAGGCTGTGATTCACTTCTTCACTACGAGGGCCATTCCTAATGGGATCAATGCTAGCTTTGTCACTCTTATACCAAAGACTCAGGGTGCTCTGAAGGTAGAGGAGTTCTGTCCTATTGTAATGGGGAATTTTCTCTCCAAAGTTCTCACAAAAATTTTGGCGACTAGATTGGGGAAGTTCATCGCTGATTATCTGTCTCCTTTCCAGTTTGGGTTTATTCCTAGAAGGCGGATACACTCTTGTATCGTTTTAGCTTCAGATGCTATAAATTGCTTGGATCATGAGACTATAGGCAATATGGTTGTTAAAATTGATATGATCTAGGCCTTTGACACCATATCTTGGGGTTTTCTGCTGAAGGTTATAAGCAATATGGGCTTTTCCAATGGCTTCTTGGAGATGATCTCTAGTATCCTACATTCTGCAAAGCTTTCCATTCTAATCAATGGCTGTTCCAGGGGTTATTTTGCTTGTTCCAGAGGGGTTCGACAGGGAAATCCGCTCTCCCCTCTGTTGTTCTGCATAGCGGAGGACGCCCTAGCGAAATATCTTGGCAATAAGATTAGGGCGGCAAATCTAATCCTTCACCGCGGCATCCAGTGATATCTTCTTTATGCGGATGACATCTTGCTTTTCGCTAAAGCTACCAATGTGAATATAGATCGGCTGCACTTTATTTTGCAGCAATATGGCACAATCTCTGGTCAGATCTATAGCCCGAGAAAATCGAAGGTTTATTTCAGCAGGGGTGTCCGAGCTAGTGTCCGGTTACATATGACACATACGACGGGGATCTTGGAGGGGGTCCTACCTTTTACATATCTTGGTGTTCCAATTTTTAAGGGTACACGAAAGCTGTGATACTCTTTCTTTAGCTGGGAGAAAATGCTTATTGAACTCGGTGATTGCGGCCTCCATGGTTCATTCGATGATGTTTTATATATGGTCTTGTGGACTTATAAAGAAGATTGAGAGGGCCATGCGAAATTTTTTATGGACTGGAGATATTAATATACAGGGTTTCCCACGAGTTTCTTGGGCCCGTTGTTGAATGAAGGCGGTCTGGGTATTCGATTAATTAGAATTGCTAATCATTCTTTTCTCTGTAAACTTGCTTGGGATATCATGTCAGAGGACTCCGAGGCTTACTCCATGCTGCGGGTCGACCGATACTTGACACCAACCATACACCCTCGATGCTTTACCCGTTCTTCTTCAATTTGGACCGGGGTTAGACGACATTTGTATCTTATACGTGCGATGGCATATTGGTTCGAATTCTCGGATCAGTTTTTGGAATGATAGCTGGTTAGGGTATACAATCTCGAAACGGATTGGTATTCCACATGACATAGCGGATACTCTCAAGAGTGAAGCTCATGACTATTATTATAATGGCATTTGGCATTTCCATGGCTTCTTTCTAGTGCACTTTACGAATATTGTCATTGATATTCTTAAATTTCATGTTATGGAGAAGGACTCTATTATTTGGCCGGACAATCCCAGTGGGCAGCTCACGTCTAGAGCTGCTTACGATCTTCTCAGATCGCCCTTTCTAAAGAATTCTTGGGCAACATGGGTATGGAGCAATTTTATTCCTCAATGCCGCAGTACCATCATATGAAGAGCTTTTTTAGGGAAGTTGCCCTTTACCTTTGGCACTTGTATTTTATGTCATACTTATATTCGGACATGAACAACGATTTTTTTCGTATTACAAACTCTTCATAGAGGAATACCATTTTCCCTTAATTTTTTTGGGTTTAGCAAGGGTTTTTTCTCGAATTCCGGACGCAGAGTTATAACATGGGATCGACTTATGATCCATGTCATCTCTGCGGCTTTAGAACTTGGGGTTTGGTTTTTTCATTTAAGGTTAATAAAATAGTTATTAACTATATTATATTTTTTGTATTAAAAATGAGTAATATACGCAGTAAAAAGAATATTGTTGTCAATACTCATTACCAACAATATGATATCAACTTGATTTTTATATTCATGATAAGATTCTAAATATTGGATATTTTAATTTTGTCAAGTTTAAGTATTGTATATAAAATTTTCAAGATAATATAAATTTTCTAATGTAATATGTACTAATGGTTGCACTAAATAGCGTTACTTGCAATTGAGAAACAATTTAATTAATTTTAGTGAGAAATTATGTATTATGCAAGATACTATCAATGTTTCAATGTATTTTGTACTAATGGTTGCACTAAATAGTATTACTTGCAATTGTGAAATATTTTAGATTATTTTAGTGAGAAATAATTTATTAGCAAAATAATATCAATGTTCCAATGTAGTATGGTACTAATAGTTGCACTAAATAGTATTACTTCCGATTGTGAAATATTTTAATTCATTTTCGTGAGAAATGGTGTAATATGCAAAACAATATCAATGTTCTAATGTTGCATGTAACAATGGTTGCACTAAATAGCATTACTTGTGATTTTGAAACATTTTAATTAATTTTAGTGAGAAATGATGTATTGTGCAAGATAATATCAATGTTCAAATGTATTTTGTACTGATTGTTGCACTAAATAGTACTCCCTCCGTCCCAATTTTGTTTACCCAAAAGCCCCAAAAAGGAAGTTTTTTTTTTTTGTTTACACATTTCCTAAAATGGCAAAAAGCAATACTACTTTTTCACACTCAACCCTCAAAAAACTAATTTATACTCAAAAGTATTAATAAACAATTCCTAAAAAGCTACTTTATACTCAAAAGTATTAATAAACTACTCATTTCTTAAAAATTGTGTCATTTTGATATGGGTTATCAAAACTGGGACGGATGTAGTATTACTTTCATTTTTGAAACATTAACTGTATCGTTTTAGTAAAAAGAAAAATGGTGTATTATTAAAGGTAATATCAATGTTCTAATGTAGTATGTAGTAATGGTTTTCACTAAATAGTATTATTTGTGATTGTGAAATACTTTAAATCATTTCAGTGAGAAATGGTGTATTATGCAGAATAATATCAATGTTCCAATGTAGTATGCACTAATGGTTGCATTAAGTAGTAATATTTCCGATTGTGAAATATTTTAATTTATTTTCATGAGAAATGATGTATTTTTGCAAATGATATTAATTTTTTAATGTAATATGTAATAATTGTTGCACTAAATAATATTAATTGCAATTATAAAACATTTTAATTCATTTTTGTGAGAAATGATGGATTATGCAAGATAATATCAATGTTCTAATGTAGTATGTACTAATGGTTGCACTAAATAATATTACTTTCAATTGTGAGACATATTAATTCAATTTAGTGAGAAATTGTGTATTATGCAAGATGATATCAATGTTCCAATGTTTTTTGTACTAATGGTTTTACTAAATAATATTACTTGAAATTGTGAAACATTTTAAATCATTTTAGTGAGAAATGGTGTATTATGCAAAATAATATCAATGTTCTACTTTACTATGTACTAATGGTTGCACAAAATAGTATTACTTCCATTTATGAGATATTTTAATTCATTTTAATGAGAAATGGTGTATAATGCAAAATAATATCAATGATCTGATGTTGTATATAATAATGGTTGTACTAGATAGTATTATTTGAAATTGTGAAACATTTTAATTCTTTTTAGTAAGAAATGGTGTATTATGCAAAATAATATTGATGTTCTAATGTAGTATGTATTAAGGGTTTTATTAAATAGTATTATTTGCAATGGTAAAACATTTTAATTCACGCTAGTGAGAAATGATGCATTATGCAAGATAATATAAATGTTCATGCAGTATGTACTAATGGTTGCAGTAAGTAGTATTATTTGCGATTGTGAAATATTTTAATTCATTTTAGCGAGAAATGTTGTATTATGCAAAATAATATCAATGTTCTAATGTAGTATGTACTATGGTTGCACTAAATAATATTATCTGCAATTGTAAAATATTTTAATTCATTTTAGTGAAAAATATTATATTATGCAAGATAATATCAATGCTCTACTGTAGTATGTATTAATTATTGCACTAAATAGTATTATTTGCAATTGGAGAGTTTTGCACTTTTGGTCTCATTGGACATCAAAAGTTTTACTTTTGGTCCCAAGCAAAACACTTTTGGTCCCATTGGAATATTTTTTTGCACTTTCAGTTCCACTCGTTCCAAAATTTGCAATATTGGTCCCACAGCTGTCCGAATTTGCAACATTAGTCCCAAAATGTAACGGCCACTTAACAGATCTAACGGTTGTATGTTTGGTCCCATAGGACACACTTGCAGATTTGGTCCCATAGGATAAAAAAACTCATTTTTTACTTTTTTTTACCAATTTTTTTTTATAAAAAATGAAATAAAATTACAATATATATACAAATTTATTTTTATTTTACAATAATATATATATATATATATATATATTATAATTTAATAAAAAATTCATTAGAATAATTTAATCTATATTAATTATTTTAAAATTAGAATTATTTTTTAAATTTTGTGCAATTTTTTAAATAATAATAATAATTTTCTCAACATCTTATTTAATTAATAGTTCACCAATCATCCTATATAAAAATCTCTAAATTTTGTATCATTTCACTAATGATTACACACAAGAACATCTTTCTTTTGTTTCATTCCGAAAATTTAACAATGCACCCACATAAAAACTATATTATCCATTTTATGTCGATTGTTCAATAATAATAATTTACCATATGTTTTATTTAATTAAAAAATAAATAAATAGTTCTTTTAAAAAATAGAATAATTTAATTTGTTTTTAATTTAATTCAATTTAATTTGTTTTAAATTTAATTTAATTTTTTAAATTTTTAATAAGGTTTTTAACATGTAAAAAAATTGCTACTTTGTAAAAATTGGTACGTTGATGCCATTCAAAATCTTCGCTATGTTAACATGTACCAAAATCTTCGCTATGTTATAAATACTGAATCGTACAAAAACTGGTACTAACATGTACCAAATTTTTGGTACGAACATGAACACTTATATTCTAAATTATCTAATTTTTTCTGTGGTTGAGTCTATGGAAAATTGAAAGGTGAAGTCTGTGAATGATTTTTCTAACTTTGTGGTGTGGGAGTTACTTTTAAATGTTCGAATAAGAAAATGTGTAAGTTATTATGGGACTATTATTATTATTATTTAAAAAATGATACATAATTTAGAAATTTTTATAGAGGATGATTAGTGAACTATTAATTAAATATGATGTTGAGAAAATTATTATTATTATTTAAAAAATGGCACAAAAGTTAAAAAAAAATTGTTCTAATTTTAAATAATTAATATAGATTAAATTATTCTAATGAATTTTTTATTAAAATACAATATATATATATATATATATATATATATATATTATTGTAAAATAAAAATAAATTTGTATATATATTGTAATTATATTTCAGTTTTTATAAATAAAAAATTGGTAAAAAAAGTAAAAAATGAGTTTTTTTATCTTATGGGACCAAATCTGCAAGTGTATCCTATGGGACCAAACGTGCAACCGTTAGATCCGTTAAGTGGTCGTTACATTTTGGGACTAATATTGCAAATTCGGACAACTGTGGGACCAATATTGCAAGTTTTGGAACGAGTGGGACTGAAAGTGCAAAAAAATATTTCAATGGGACCAAAAGTGTTTTGCTTGGGACCAAAAGTAAAACATTTGATGTCCAATGGGACCAAAAGTGCAAAAATCTCTTTGCAATTGTGAAACATATTAATTCAATTTAGTGAGACATAATGTATTATCTTATTATATTATATTTCCAAACCTCTCCAAAATGATGTGTCAACACTACATTTCTCTTAAGATGATGTGGCACCCCTCAAATCATTTTATTTCAAAATCATACATTCTCCTTAAAAGTTATTTTAGGCATGTTTTAAATCAAATTAAAACTTAATCTACACCATATATTTTATACTTTTAATCTCAACCATACATTTCATTTTATATTTTTTATAAATGTCAAATCTCACTTTAGTTTTCATTTTAATTCACAACCCTAATCATCTTCTCTCTTCATTATCATATTCGTTGTCTATCGTATCGGACCACCGCTCCTTAATTTTTTTTTATAGTTATAATACTGATGTTTTTTTTCTCCACTTTTTTTTCTCACGTCATTGTCCCTCTTCTTTCAGGTTATTCACGAACCACCGCCTCCTCATGGATCTCCTCGCTCGAACCGCATCGAACCACCACAGCCTCGAACCGCATCGGAACACTGCATGCCGCCACATAGGGTAAGAGATTAATTTTTTTAAAATCTAATTGAATCATTTTTTTTAATAGATATGGATAAATCCTAGATATGACGATCCCAATCCGAAGCACCATCGTAACGGAATCGGTCTCAATACCCCAATTTATCGGGATAATTCGGAAATAGATAGATGAGGATTTTTTCTTTAATTTTATAAAAATTATATATTTGTAAAATATAAAGTTGTTATTACTAAGTTGTTGTTGAATGATTTTATTTTAGGATTTTTTTTTTATTTTTGCAACATATTGATATATTTAATATATATAGGAAAGAATTTGGAATATTTTGGAAAAGATGTTTTCATCGAAATAGTGTATAATACCAAAAAAATCTTGCAACCAAATAAAATATTTTGCCTTCAATAATAGATTGTAATATAAGAGTTTATTTTTTGATAAATTATGCGGCCAAACTAAACTATTAAATTGCAAAATGCAATATATTATTTTCTAGACTAGGATTTCAATTTTTCTTTTATATTTTTTAACATACAAATATTAAAAGAATATTGTAATTCATAAATAAGTTAAATTGTTGTTATATCTTATATAATTAATGTAAATATTCTTCCTTAAAATATGTGGAATAATTTTTTATGAGTTATAAATTATAGTGTTTGCCAAAAAAGAAAAAAAAAGGACATTATGTTACTATAACTTTAAAAAGTATCTTACTCTAAAATACAATAAATCTAAATATATTTTAATCAATAGAAACAAAATATTTACATATAATATGAAATATTATTTTAAACATTATATTATTGCAAGCAAATCCTTTTTCACGGTTGAACAATTTCTCTTCTTAAATATTTTGGAAGTTATTTTTGAAAATTATTGATAGATATGAAATTTTTGTAGGAAAGAATTGAAATATTTCGGAGAAGATATTGTCACCGAAATAGTGTATGATACCAAAAAAATATTCAGACCAAATATAATTGTTGCCTTCAATAAATAAAATATTTACGTAAAATATAGAATATTATTTTAAACATAATAATAATGCAAGCATATCAACGATTTCTCTTCGTAGTTATTTTCGGAAGTTATTTTTGCAATAAATTGATAGATGTGAAATTTGTAGGATGGAATTAAAATATTTCAGAAAATATATTGTCACTGAAATGTTGTATGATACCAAAAAAAATCTTGCATTCAATAATAGGTTGTAATACAAAAGTTTATTTTTGGATAAAATTGCGTCACCAAAATAAACTATTAACTGTAAAGTACACATAATTTTTTCTTAACTAGGATTTCAAATTTCCTTTTATATTGTTTTAACATACAAATATTAAAATAATATTGTAAATGATAATTAAGTAAAACGTTGTTATATGTTATATAATTAATGTGTATATATATATATATTTTTTAAATATATGGAATAAATTTTTCATGGTTTAAAATTTATGGTGTTGGCCAAAAAGAAAAATGAAAAGAAAATGAAATTAAGTTTCTTTACTAGCAATTTAAGTATTATAACTTTAAAAAACTATCTTACTCTAAAATACAATAAATCTGAATATATTTTAATCAATGAAAACAAAATATTCACATATAAGATGAATTATTATTTTACACATTAAATTAATGCAAATAAATCTTTTTCATGGTTGAAAAATTTCTTTTCTTAGATATTTTTTAAATTTATTTTTACAAAATATTGATAGGTGTGAAATTTATCGGGCAAAATTGAAATATTTCGAAAAGGATATTGTCACTGAGATAGGATTCCCAAAAAATATTGTCATCAAATATAATATCTTACCATAGAATTTGAAACTGTAAATATAGATATTGTTTTATAGAGTAGGATTTCGATTTTTTTAACTTTTTTTTTTTTTTTTTTTTGCAAAATATCTGTACATATGAAATGTCTAGGAGAAAAATTGATTTTAAAAAAAAAAATTGGTTCTTAAACGTCAATTCTTATTGTTGAATTGTGTATTATAAATTCAACACATTAATCAATTATTCCCAACAAACATCTACACAAAATTTCATTTTAATTATGTCTTTTTTTTGTCAAATATTATTTTTAGATGTGAAATGTGTGATTTTACCTTTTACAATTAAACATTTGAGTTCGATTGTTATTGTATCTTCATGCCATGGGGGAAAACTGGGCATGCAACTATACAGTAAATGTAAGTTTAAGTAATACTGTATTATATTAATTTGAGATTGAATGTGTGAATTAGTTAATATTTTGCAAATTTTCTATTTATTTTTAATATTTTCTATTGTTCAATGAATTATAATTACAATTTAATATTTTATCAATATTACAAGATATTTAAAAATATTATTATTTATAATTTAAAATAATAATAACAAATTTTTTTCAATCCGCAAAATTCGCGGGGGTACGGACTAGTGCAAGATAATATCAATGTTCCAATGTATTTTCCCGTAAAAAAATAAAATGTTCCAATGTATTTTGTACTAATTGTTGCAATAAATATTTAATTTGCAATTGTAAAATATTAAATGTATCATTTTAGTGAGAAATAACGTATTATGCAAGATAATATCAATGTTTTAAATACTTCCAAGTTTTCTAATTTTCAGAAAAAGTAAATAAATTAATTTATTTTACAATATTCACCACATCTTTAAAAATATTTACTTTTTTTTAAGTTATCTTACATTATCACTATATATATATATATATATATATATATATATATATATATATATATATATATATATATATATATTCAACACTTTTACGAAAATTCAGGGTTTTTAAAATTATTTTACTGAAGAGTATGAGTTGAAGGGTATTGTTGATAGGCGAGCTACATCCTACTTAAGGCAAACAGGTTCAAACAAAGTAACCCCACAAAAAGTGAGATTAACAAGACAAGTCAAGCCTGGCCGACCTGGAGTAGACAGACGAGCTACTCCAGCTAGGCGAGCTACTTTAACCAGTCGAACTACGTCAAAGTGAAGACCACCCGAATTCAAATAAGACCATGGCGAGCTACTTTAGCCAGAGAGCCAAGGCAGAAGATAAAGCGACCAACGAAGTCAAGCTAAGAACTCCTCGAGGACTAGTCAAACAGAGACGAAAAGCTCTCTAATACGAGCTTATCCAGTTTAGAGGATAGACATTTTGCTTAGATAAGGTCAAATAGTCAACTCTCCAAGTGTCAAGCATGCACACATGGAAGAGCAAGAGTCAATCCACCTCCTACTTCGAGGACTTGTATAAAAACCATAAAATTTCATGAATAAAAGAAGGTAAAAAATTCACAAATACAAATATACCTTGCTTACACACAATCATACACCTAAGTTTGCACACATATACGAAATAAATATGAAATCAATACTCGTATTTATATTTTCTTAAACCCGATTCATCGTATTCACTATTTACGGTAGTGATCAATCACACGTAATTGTTTGGTGATCCAATTAATTACTAAAAATAGCCACTAATCCACGTGATTAGGATCGATCATCAACTGGTATTGGTTGTTTCACTATATAATATTAGTTATTTTTACTAAATAATGTTAATTCTACTAAAAAATATGGTATATTGATTTATGTATGAGTAAGTTTCACATACATAATAAAATTAAATTGTTGATTGATGATAATTAAAATTGATTATTATTACTAGATATTTTTTTTTTACTTAAAATTTGACGTATTTAAAATATCAAATTGAATAAGATTGGACTGTTTGATCTTATCTAAAATTAATCATACATATTTTTTTACGAACATTTAATAGATTTTTATAAAAAAAATATAACCACTCCTATATTAATGTTAGGTATAGTTCTCCCCCACCTGACCACTAAAATAATTCAACTTCCTCAAATCCCAACTTATTCTCCATTAAATACTGTCAAATTATCAAAAAAAATTTAGTTATATACAATTTTTTTTTAAATTTGACTTGTTCTCCAATACATTTATTAGATAAAACCGATCCACTTTTTATTTTTCAAAATTTAACTATACATAATATTTTTTTAGTGAATTGCTTGTGTGTAATTAATGTCTAAAATTTCAGTTCGTAGACAAATTGCATTAGGTTTGGGAATTAAGTGCCTACATGATTAGAGAAATGAGCTCAAATAATATGTCTAAACAATAAATTATAAATAATATGTTTAAACCATAAATTATAAATAATATTTTTTTATAGGATAAATTATAAATAATATGTTTAAACCATAAATTATAAATAATGTGTTTAAACCATAAATTATAAATAATATGCTTAAACCATAAATTATAAATAATATGTTTAAACCATAAATTATAAAAAAACATGTTTAAACTATAAATTATATGTTTAGTAATTATTTTGTGCCTACATGATTACATTGAATAATAATTATATTAGAATTATAAATAAGAGAAATAAGCCAAAATAATTTAAACAATAATGACCCAAAATTATAAAATATAATGCGCCGAAAAAAATAAGCTAATGGGCCGAAAGTGTGCAGGCCCAAAAAAGAACTGTGCATTATGTGTGAAGAAGGTGTGCAACATATGTGCACAATGCCAATCATTGGCCTCCTTGAAAACTGTGAAAAAAAAATGGGGAGCCACCGGGTGACTCGACCAGGTAGACCAGTGTACCTAGGACTCCCTGGAAAAGCCCTCAATTTAAATGACAAATGTACTAACTTCCACAAGTGGGCTGAAAGCTTTGGGCCTCATTTAATTAAATGGGCAACAATATTTCGAGTCCAATTATTTTCCTCCTTGATTTCTCCTCGACTCATTCCTTCGATTAACTTTACAAAATCAAAGGCACGTTAATGCTCCATAAATTCATAATTTTTTGCAAAATAAACACAAAAACCTTTTTCGACAATTAAGAACAAATGGTCACATTAATGTAAATAAATGCAAGCAATCCAATTACCTTTTGCAAAAATAGTACATGAATATCTAGCAAAAATCACACTAATCACACCCCTCTCTCCCCAAACTTAGAGTGTTGCTCGTCCCCGAGCAACTGAAAAAAAATAGAAGACGTGTGCGAAGAAATGAGTGTCAAAGGGATAAGTAGCAATTGTCAAGTTCCTTCAATCTAGTCAAACTCTTAAGTACAAAAATCAACTAGCAAGTTCACAAGTTATGTTCACATCAATGCAAGATCAATGCTCAATCCACAATTTCCTCTCAAGTAAGTGTATCACTCATCACTCAAAAGTGTCTCAAAGAAAGTATGCGTACAACAATCAATTCACACAAGTGAACTACCATAAGTTTACCAATCATCTAACTTCTCCACCACTTGCTAAGTGATAAATCCAAGATCAATGAGGACTTTGCATTTGGTTGTAATGTTGGGCTCTTTGGTTAAGGTGGAAATTTTTGGATAAAGTGACTCGTAAACTAGTGGAGCGAGAGACAAAGACGCAGACACATCTAAATGAATCTCAAGACAAAGTTGCAATTGTACAGATTGCAACTCAAAAACTCATACTCCAGCAATCTACTAGTTCTCATATTAAGCACATTTTTCACCATTAAACATCAAACACTTTTTGAACTTGAAACTCTACCAATTAGTTATACAAGAGAGAGTTTCCTTCACAATTTTTTTTCTTTTCACAAATCAACTAAATCTTTTCTTGTACAACTTTCACTCATTTTTTTCATTTTATCTTTCACACAAACTCATCCACCAAATTCATATTAAAGCTCAACTCAACCTCACTATCCACATTCAAGCTCCACTGGTTCATAGAAAAAATTAGGCTCAATAGAAGGGATAATTAGGCTAAATTTGTAGGTTGCTAAGAAACAAGTCAATAGGCTCAAAATGGCTAACTACGGCAAAAATTTCATTTGGTATGAAAAAATTGGCTAAGTGACTGTTCAAATCAAAGATGACCTCACATCACTTTCAAAAATTTCACTCTCAATGTAGCCTCAAACAAGACAATTGACAAGTTCTAGAGCACACAAGCATGAACAATACTCACAAGAAAGAAATTAGACCAAAATATATGCAAGTCTAAAGGCTCTAAAGCTCACGGGCTTGCCTAATCATGGATCGAGCATGAAATCAAGCACAATTTTCACATAAACAAGTAAACAAGCAAGTCTCAATCAACATCATCAAGCTCAACTAAATCTCAGAAACCAAACAATCACCATCAATTAATTCTCAAACACCAAGCCACAAGATCTTTAACTCCTAAGAATATACTAAAAAATATACTATGAGCCCACAATTAAGCACAAATTTTTCAAAATTGAGCAAAGTAAGTTGGTTTGGTGCAAATAGAATTGTAAAACGAACATACCCCCCTAAACTTTTTCTTTGCTAAGCAATTAAATGTTTGGAAGAATAGTGCGACAATGAGATTTGCAACCAACTACTAACCAAGTAATTCACCACTTAATCAATAAGCAAGCCACTCAAAAATTCGACAATTAAGCTCACAAAACCTCTTAAGAAGCATTTCACCCTCAAATTCTCAACACATATATCAATACAAAACACATGTACAAGTATATAGTATTAATTAAACCCAAAATTTTCCAACAAAAATGATAATCAACAAGCTCTAAAAATCAGGGGTGCATCGGTGTAATTAAAAAATTATGCATAAAAAAACGAACACGTGTCTATCTATAGAGCTCGAAATCATCACTGAGCCTCAACACAAGACCCCAACATCTATACAAAATTAAACATAAAAACAAAATAAAATGAACAAGGCAAAAATGAAAGAAAGCAAGTAAAAATTGGATGTCTCCCATTAAACACTAGGTTTAACGTCCTATGTCGGACTTTATTAATGGAGTTCTAACTTCTCGCATTGGAATGGCTAAGGATATTGGTCATTCTTCCCATTATATCTCAATCTTTGAGCTTCAAGAGCATTAAGGTGTTGGGAAAATAGGGGTGCCCGGAATCTATTCGGGATGAAATTTAAATACGAATTTAAATACAATTATTACTAGCATGAATTAATCCTAATTAATTTAAATAATAATTCCAACAACTAATTTTCATCATGCATGTTGAATTAATTTCACATATTAACTATGGGGGAATAAACAAGTAAATATGCGATTAACGTACCTCTTGTAGAATTGGCCTTTGGATATACGGGACAATTACGATCTCGCTCTATCAACCCAAAAGCCTTCTCAAGTATTTCCCTTTCGCCTTACTTGATCACCGGTGGGAGATGCTTACAAGTAATTTAATAAACTAAGGAAAAAGAAAAATATATATGCTCTTGATTTTTCCAACACATGGAATTATGTACTTGGGGATGAAAAAATCATCCCCTATTTATAATATGTAGGGGCCGAAAATATCATGTGAAATATTGGCTTGGAGAAATCTTTTCTTATACTCTAAGAAATCTTGAATATATCTCATATATTCTTTTCTTCAAAATAAAATATTCCACAAAAATCTCACCCTACATATTTAGGGGTTAAGTTTCGAAAATTTCAACAAGAAATCCAAAGATTTGGATCTTTTTGAATATATGAGATATTCTTGTATTCCTAGAATACATATCTTCCATAATATCTTTCCAAGAAAATCAACAAAATCTTATTTCTTTTTTATTCTCCTATTTTCGAAAATTACTTGAAAAATCAGCATTAATATTTTCTTTTTATTTTAATCACCTTATCATTATTGGGCTACTTAATGGGCTACTTGAGGGGCCTTAAGGAGAATTAAGATTGGACCTCCTAATGGACTTCAGAATTTCAATATTGAGCCCCAATATAATTCAGCCCATTAATATTAATTATTACCACTAATAAATTAATATTGCACTATCCATCTTAATCCATATTACGATAATATGGGCTCCCGGTTATTATTTCCCGCGTTTAAGATTATCAAGTCCATTAATTAATTAAGCTTCTGAACAACTCTAAATTAATTAATATATTTCACCTTGGAGTAAAGACAGCTCAACATTATTATTCGTACCGAAGAAACTAATTCTTCACTTGCAAGATTTGGTACAATAAAACTTCTGAGCCCACCAAGGGGACTAATCACACGAGTCGTACTCGCACGCGTTTCTCCGTATTAAATCTTAGCAACCGTCGTATGATTAATATTACTGCCCAAGACACAAAGTTCGAAGTCGCAATGATTCTCACCCAACATGAATCAAAGCAGTAACTATTAAGCACACACGGTCCTATTTAAGTGACGGAGATTAAGAAATCAACAACCACTGAGGTCTAATTCTTCACCTTTCAGAACAGAAGAATTTATCCTCGCTGTAGGACCTCTTCAACACTTACTAAATGTGCTAGTGCAATCTCTTAGTCAAGACAGACCAATCTGAGCCTTACACATCGACCTTTCACGGAGGATTGTTCAATTCCACCTAGGTCGTGAAAATGTACGTTTAGTTACAAGTAAACTGTTAATGTTGTCTTCCGTGATCGGGTATCACCACATTAACTACAATGTAACATGTACTATATATTGAACGGTTTGCAATAAAAATTCAACATTCAATCATAACTAAAGAAAATGCGATAAAAGAATTATTCTCATAAAACGAGTGTTTGATACACGAGTTATACAAAGTAAAAGCATACTTTCACGTATAACTCCAACAATCTCCCACTTATACTTAAAGTCTGCTTTTAGTATACATCACGCATGTCTTAGTGTAGTAGCTCTACGTGACATCTCATGTCAACCTACACTAACCTAATAATTCCTCCCACTTATACTTAAAGCAGATTGGCAATAGTCTTGACTCCCATTCCATCCACATGTCTCTCGAATGTACTCTGAGGCAGACCTTTTGTGAATGGATCTGCTAGGTTGTCACCCGACGCTATCTTTGCCACCTCTATATCTCCTCTCTTAACGATTTCTCGTATCAGATGGTATTTTCTTTCTATGTGTTTGTTGGCCTTGTGGGCTCTCGGTTCCTTTGAATTTGCAACTACTCCGGCATTGTCACAAAAGACAGTTATCTTGTCGGGCAAATTCGGAACAACGTCCAAGTCCACTAAGAAGTTCTTGAGCCAAACTGCCTCTTTCACTGCTTCACAAGCAGCTACAAACTCGGCTTCCATGGCCGAATCGGCGATGCATTTCTTCTTAATGCTTCTCCATGAAATGGCTCCTCCTCTCATGCAAAACACACTACCCGAGGTTGACTTTCTTGAGTCTATGTCTGATTGGAAATCCGAGTCCGTGTATCCTACGGGAACTAGATTATCTGACTGGTAAATCAGCATCCGCTCCCGAGTTCTTTTCAGATACCTCAAGATGCACTTTACGACAGTCCAATGGTCTTTCCCGGGATTACTTTGATATCTTGCCACCATGCCCACGGCAAAGCAGATATCCGGTCTCGTACACAGCATTGCATACATAAGGCTTCCTACGGCCGAAGCGTACAGAACACCTTTCATGTTATCTATCTCCGCTTGCGTCTTAGGGCTCATTTCTTTCGATAGATGGATTCCATGCCTAAAAGGTACAAAACCTTTCTTGGAATCTTGCATGCTGAAACGCTTCAAAACAGTGTCAATGTATGAAGCTTGCGATAAGCCCAACATCCTCTTCTTGCGATCGCGAGTGATCTTGATCCCAAGGATGTGACCGGCTTCCCCTAAGTCCTTCATATCAAATTGTTTTGACAGCCATACCTTTACGTCTGACAATACCTTTACATTATTTCCAATGAGCAGAATATCTTCTACGTATAATACTAAGAATACCACCGCAGTTCCGTCACGCTTCTTATACACACAACTTTCGAACTTGTTTTGATCAAACCCATAAGACTTAATCACTTGATCAAAACACTGGTTCCAAGTACGCGATGCTTGCTTAAGTCCGTAAATGGATCTCTTGAGCTTGCATACGAGATTCTCTTGGCCTTTTTCAATGAAACTTTTTGGCTGTTGCATATAGATATCTATCCCGTCTAGACTTCCGTTAAGGAAAGCCGTCTTAACATCCATTTGCCAGATCTCGTAATCTAGGTGCGCAGCGATCGACAAGAGAATACGGATGGACTTAAGCATAGCTACAGGCGAACAAGTTTCCTCATAATCGATCCCTTCTTTCTGAGTATACCCTTTGGCCACAAGCCTCGCTTTGAAGGTTTCAACCCTTCCGTCCGGTCCTCTTTTCCTCTTGTACACCCACTTGCGTCCAATGGGTTCTACCCCACTGGGTGGCTCGACCAACTCCCACACTTGATTATGATCCCATCTCGGCTTCCATTGCCGTTTGCCACGACTCCGCGTCTTTGTCTTGGATTGCCTCGTTGTACGTCCATGGGTCTGATTCAACACCAGGAACCAAATCCGAAGATTCTCCTATCCCCATGAATCTCTCGGGTTGCCTAGGAACCCTCCCACTACGACGGGGTTCCGGTTGTGAAGATGTGACGTGTGGTACATCATCTTGTATACTTGGTATCGAGGTTTGACCTCTCAATTCTTCTAAGGTAATTTCACTTTTAGGTTTCCGATTGTTCATATAGTCTTCCTCCAAGAATTTAAAGTGTGTACTAATCACGGTCTTTTGATCCTTGGGACTATAGAACATACACCCTTTCGTTCCCGCAGGGTATCCTATAAACAGCCTTAATTCCGAACGTGGATCCAACTTACCGGCTTCCTTGTCTAGCATGTATGCCGGACAGCCCCAAATCCGCAAATGTCTTAGACTGGGCTTGCGCCCGGTCCACAATTCCATTGGGGTTTTAGGAACCGATTTGGATAGCACCAAGTTTAGAATATAAGCCGTCGTTTCCAAGGCGTTACCCTAAAACGACTTGGGTAAATCTGAATAACTCATCATGGATCTGACCATCTCTAAAAGAGTCCGGTTCCTTCATTCCGCCACACCGTTCTGTTGAGGGGTTCCCGGTGCGGTCAACTGGGATACGATCCCTTCGTCCGATAGGTAGTTCAAGAATTCATCGCTGAGGTATTCGCCTCCACGATCTGATCGTAGAAACTTGATACTCTTTTTCCTATGTTTCTCGGCTTCGGCCTTAAACTCTTTAAACTTTTCAAAAGTTTCAGACTTATGCCGCATAAGGTAAATGTACCCATATCTTGAGTAATCGTCAATGAAGGTAACGAAATACTCATACTCCATTCTCGCTTTGATCGTCATTGGACCACACACATCGGTATGAACGAGTTCTAACACTTCCGTGGCTCTATTCCCCTTGGCTCCAAATGCCCTCTTGGTCATCTTACCCTCTAAACAGGATTCACAAGTTGGAAACGGCTCGACTTGGAGCGATTCCAAGGATCCGTCTTTCACCAATCTCTCTATCCGCTTTAGATTAATATGACCTAGTCTAAGATGCCATAGAAGTGTTTCGTTCATCTCCGAAGAACGCTTTCTTTTATTGCTCGAAATGATCGACGTGTTATTAGATTCATTATTTGAGTGGTGTGCACACTTAATCGTATAGAGATTGTTTACCAACGTTCCATGACAGATAACATCATTCTTAAAAGAAACAGTAACAACTTTATTAAAAGTAACTAAATATCCATCAAAAAACAACTTAGAAACTGAAATTAAATTCTTCCTAAAGTTCGGAACGTATAAAACATCTCTTAAAATTAAAACTCTATCTTCAAAAGATAGGTGCACGACTCCCACTGCTTCGGCTACCACTCTCGTAGCATCCCCCAAAGTGATTGTGATCTCATTCTTGCTAAGTCGCCGGGTTAGCTGGAACCCCTGAAGAGTGAAACAAATATGATCAGTTGCCACGGTATCCACTACCCAAACGTGGGCAGCATACGCCGCAACATATGTTTCAACGACTAAAGCATGAGACTTACCTTTCTTTCCACCCTTCTTAGGCTTAGAACAGGTCGCCCTCCAATGTCCCTTCTCACCACAATTAAAGCACATACCCTTAGCAGCTTTCTTTCCACCTCCCTCTCCCTTTGCCTTGGGTTTCGCAACGGTTGGATTTGCTTGGGTCTGGCCCTTCGTCCTCTTCCTCTTCTTCCCTCCCTTGGGACCCGAAGAGGAAGACGGGCCGTTTGCCACCATAGCAACGGTTTGGTGATCCATTAGAGTCTCCGCCGATACCAAAGCTTGCAAGAGCTCGGGCAAACTATTTGCCCGGTCATTCATTTGATAGTTCAACTGAAACTGCTCAAAGCTCTTTAGCAGAGAATGGAGAACGAAATCGACCTTAGTAGGGAGGTCAAATTCCGCACCAAGTACTTCCAACTTGTTGAGATAACCCATCATCTCGATTACGTGATCCCTTACGGGCATACCTTCCACCATTTTCAACGAAAGCATCTTTCGCATGGTGATTTGCCTAGCCGTACGGTTCTGATGTTGAAACATCGCTTCAAGATTTTGCATTATCTCAGAGGCGGTCTCCATGTGTTGGTGTTGGTGTTGCAACACATCTGACATTGAAGCCATAATAGTACACCTAGCCATCTCATCGGAGTCAAACCAACTCTTATGCTCTTTCTTGTCCGCTTTCGTGGCATCTTCGGCAGGCTCTTGGGGCTTAGGAGTAGTAAGTACCCACTTGTGGTGTTGAGCGGTTAGGACAATATAAAGGTTACGTTTCCAATCAACATAGTTCTCACCAACAAGTTTGTTATCTTTAAGTATACTAAAGGGTGGATTAAAAGGTTGCGACATGATGAACTGAGAATAAAACATACATTCATATCAATATCTAGAAAAATACGAAATTATCACATAATTCGATCACATCAATTATATTGAAACCTTAAAACAATATAATCGCATCATCTCGAAATAATTTAAATGCGCCACGAGGGATGGTCTATACATTTAAACACATTCAAGCGGATTACAAACTTAAAAGTTACAAATCCTTAATTCAAAATTAATAGTTGGCTCCCACTTTGACCACATAGAAACTGACAGGGACTCCGAGGGGAGTAAGTTAATATCAATTTCCTATGCCTGAGTAATAACCATAATTAAATACAGGATTATTATTTCTCTTTGAGCAAGCCACTCGTGGTGAGGGTCAATACCGCCACTAGTAATAAACCACAATCATCCTTTCGGAATTTATTCATGTGAAATCCGTTCTTTTGGCCGATCCGAGGGGAAAATGTATTCCAAAAGAACTTCACAAATAAATAAATTATGGAGGTCAAAATAATCCAATTTTAATATCCGGAATAAAATTGCGATTATAAAAACATACTTAGTAATTTTCGAAAGTAAGGTTTTTCTTGGACAATTAAATTCATGCAAACACATATTAACAAATAATAATAGGTGCACGAAATAAAACATCCATAAAAATAAAATTAAACACATTGGAGCACTCAAATCCAATTGTCACGGTTTAATTTCTTCACGTCTTGATGCGAAAAATCGTCCTTGTTGCTTTCCGACGTTCGTCTCGACGTGCTCCCACTCGAACATCAACACTTCTTCAAGAACAACATCGTTTGGAGTTCGGGACGACGTTTAAAATCACACGAAAAAAAACACGAACCGAAAAATTCCACGGCCCGAGATACGGCGCGCGTTGGCCCACGAAGTGGGCCAGCGCGCCTTTCGGCCCAAAAAGCACCGAAGCACTGCCCGAAGCGCGCTGAGGCGTAGCACTGAGGCGCACCCGAGGCGCTGCACGGAGGCGCGCCAAGGCGCCGCCCGGAGCGCCCCGAGGCACGCGCATGCGTGCGCGCGGCGTCGTGCTCCCGTTGCGCACGGCGTGCGCCGTGCACCCCCGTGCGCTGTTTTTTTCGCCATCTGTCCTCGTTTTCTTCACCCCTTGCATGATTTTACGTCCATACACGCGCCACGCTTGTATGCGTCGTCCGGGTACGCCGTTTTTAATTCTTCGTTCTTCGTTACGATCCGATTACAATTTATTTTTACAAAAAAAAAAATACTAGATCTAGACTAGTCTATTACAATGATCGAATCAAAATAAAACAACTAATCTACTCGTGGATTTTCTCACGAGAAAAACGAATTCGAACGAATCGAATTAAAAAATAATTAATTCACACGCATGAAATTAACAACATTAAAACCATGACAATTGGATACCTGCAAAAAAGATCTAACAATTCTACTATCCAATTTCAATTTAATGTTTAACAATTTAAATTCCAATTTAAAATTCAGAGCCCGAAACCGTGGCTTGATACCAGTTGTTGGGAAAATAGGGGTGCCCGGAATCTATTTGGGATGAAATTTAAATACGAATTTAAATACAATTATTACTAGCATGAATTAATCCTAATTAATTCAAATAATAATTCCAACAACTAATTTTCATCATGCATGTTGAATTAATTTCACATATTAACTATGGCGGAATAAACAAGTAAATATGCGATAAACGTACATCTTGTAGAATTGGCCTTTGGATATACGGGACAATTACGATCTCGCTCTATCAACCCAAAAGCCTTCTCAAGTATTTCCCTTTCGCCTTACTTGATCACCGGTGGGAGATGCTTTCAAGTAATTTAATAAACTAAGGAAAAAGAAAAATATATATGCTCTTGATTTTTCCAACACATGGAATTATGTACTTGGGGATGAAAAAACCATCCCCTATTTATAATATGTAGGGGCCGAAAATATCATGTGAAATATGGGCTTGGAGAAATCTTTTCTTAGACTCTAAGAAATCTTGAATATATCTCATATATTCTTTTTTTCAAAATAAAATATTCCACAAAAATCTCACCCTACATATTTAGGGGTTAAGTTTCGAAAATTTCAACAAGAAATCCAAAGATTTGGATCTTCTTGAATATATGAGATATTCTTGTATTCCTAGAATACATATCTTCCATAATATCTTTCCAAGAAAATCAACAAAATCTTATTTCTTTTTTATTCTCCTATTTTCGAAAATTACTTGAAAAATCAGCATTAATATTTTCTTTTTATTTAAATCATCTTATCATTATTGGGCTACTTAATGGGCTACTTGAGGGGCCTTAAGGAGAATTAAGATTGAACCTCCTAATGGACTTCTGAATTTCAATATTGAGCCCCAATATAATTCAGCCCATTAATATTAATTATTACCACTAATAAATTAATATTGCACTATCCATCTTAATCCATATTACGATAATATGGGCTCCCGGTTATTATTTTCCGCGTTTAAGATTATCAAGTCCATTAATTAATTAAGCTTCTGAACAACTCTAAATTAATTAATATATTTCACCTTGGAGTAAAGACAGCTCAACATTATTATTAGTACCGAAGAAACTAATTCTTCACTTGCAAGATTTGGTACAATAAAACTTCTGAGCCCACCAAGGGGACTAATCACACGAGTCGTACTCACACGCGTTTCTCCGTATTAAATCTTAGCAACCGTCGTATGATTAATATTACTGCCCAAGACACAAAGTTCGAAGTCGCAATGATTCTCACCCAACATGAATCAAAGCAGTAACTATTAAGCACACACGGTCCTATTTAAGTGACGGAGATTAAGAAATCAACAACCACTGAGGTCTAATTCTTCACCTTTCAGAACAGAAGAATTTATCCTCGCTGTAGGACCTCTTCAACACATACTAAATGTGCTAGTGCAATCTCTTAGTCAAGACAGACCAATCTGAGCCTTACACATCGACCTTTCACGGCGGATTGTTCAATTCCACCTAGGTCGTGAAAATGTACGTTTAGTTACAAGTAAACTGTTAATGTTGTCTTCCGTGATCGGGTATCACCACATTAACTACAATGTAACATGTACTATATATTGAACGGTTTGCAATAGAAATTCAACATTCAATCATAACTAAAGCAAATGCGATAAAAGAATTATTCTCATAAAACGAGTGTTTGATACACGAGTTATACAAAGTAAAAGCATATTTTCACATATAACTCCAACATAAGGCACTTATGAAAAGTAGACCAATCATCCATATCTTCCTTGCACAATTTCTCTTCGGCGAAGCTTCCCATATTCTCCATCCATTCTCTTCTTCTTTTCCTAAGGATGCCCAAGTTTTTCTCAACTTCTTTCCTGTGATTAAAATCTTCAAGAGGCAAAACAAAATCAATAGAAGCATCAATATCAAGTAAAGTGCAAATTGAAACGTTTAAAGATTTAGAAATGCTCATTTCACTCTTCAACGTAGCATTAGACGCTTCTTCATTTTCTAATCATGGTAACTCAAGTCCATCAATGGAAATTCCTCTTCAACTCTTTTGACAATGAAATTATCGCCTTCATTCTTCTCCTCACCTGGGTCCCTCTCTTCTATTTCCTCTTTTTCCATCTCTTCTTCTTCTTCTTCCTCTTCTTGTTGTAGATTTTCCACACATGAAGCTAATTGCCCTATTTGATACCCAATTGACTTGATTTGACATTCTAATAAGTTCCTTTGTTTAGTAAATAGGATCTCATTTTGAGCAAATTGCTCTTTTATTATTTTTAAAAAAATCCTCCATTCTTGACAACAACTCATAAATTAGAGCTTCACTTTCTTCGGATAAAGAAAAGTTGGGAGGATCGTGCACTTGTTGGGGTTGTAATTTGTTTTGATAGGCATACGAAGAATCTTCATTGCTTCCCCATTCTTGATATTGTGATGGAGCTTTCTTCCCTGAACCGCAAGCCTCTCCACTGCCTGATTAAGCTTTTCTTCCCTGAGAGCATCCCTCTTCTCAAGTTGCTTGAGAGTCTGCCTTAGCATTTTCTTTGTGCGCTTCCTCTCACCCCTCACTAACTTGGCCGTGTCAGTCATTGTGCGCTTCAACAAAATCAGCTCCTTGTTCACAAGGGTGTTGTATGCTGACTTTGTCCACCTGATGTGTTTAGTCAGGGCCTTGGCTTCTTCCTCCTTCTTAGCACGTAGCCTCATTACTTCCTCCTGAAGTTCAGCTAGATTCTCTGTAGTCTTTTCTTTCTTCACTTTGATTATGCTAGTGAATTCAATGCGTCCAACCCCAGTGATAAGTACATCGTCGTCTTCAACAACGGCCTCGTTAGTGGCAGGCTGTTTTCCCTTGTCATCCCCTGCAACGTCAGTCCCCTCTTCAGGGTGCACTGAAGGCAGTTGAGAAGAAGTCATAGCCGCCCGCTCAGGCTCAACTAAGTTATCTTGAACTTTGGGAACAAGTCCCTCAGAACTAAGAGTCTCCTTTGACGCCTTAACAGCATTCTCCTTTGTCTCAGGGCAGGGAATCCCTTCATCGACAGATGTCTCATCGACGGCTTAGAAGTTCACAACATCCTCAGTCGTTGGTCCACCCTTGGCACCAACGTCTTTAGCACCTTCCCCCTGAGGCTGAGACTCAGGGATCATAAGATCCACCTCTCTCGCTGTCTCCTCCACAGCCTTCTCCACAGCTCCATCCTGAGCATCCTCATCATCATCATCCTTAACCTCCTCCCCATCTGAACGGATGTCAGTCTCCGTTTTGGACATCATCTCTGTCAATAGTTGCTTCAGATTGTCGAAGTTCAGGAGTTGAAGCCAACTAGTGAGGCCAAAATATGTACACAGCCTCGCCTCCTCTGACTCCCAGTGCATATGTTGTTCTTGCATATTGGACTGTTTGAACTCCAGCCACACTTTCAGTTCAACAACATTTGCTAGCAGCTTCTTGTATCTGTTTAGCCCGAGCCAGCACTTAGCTGCCCACTCCGTGGCATTCCCCCTTAGATTATTCTCCAGAATATTGCCCACAAGGTTGTCATCCAACTCCTCTTCCTCCTGCATCTCAAGGAAATCATCCTCTACAGTTGGCAAGGATTTGGGGCAATCTTTGGGGTTGGGGTATGAAGGGAAGTCTGTGGGATTGGGAAGATTTGGCTCTGAGGACTGGTCAGGCTCATGTATAGGTGAGATTGATGGCACTGACTCAGTTGGAATATTTGGCTCTGAAGGTGTTTGGGTTGGTTGGAATGTTGGGCCAGGGTTGGAAATGGGTTCAGGGTGATTTGGTGATTGGGTGGGGTCGATCTCAGGCTGCAAAATCTCAGTCGTCTCGATCGTGGTTCTTACTACCTCCAAGTCAGAGGCTCTAGGAGAGCTTGACTCCTCCCACTCACTGGTCTCAGGCAGGCCTTCACTGGAGATTTTTTAGGTCCCTTCCTTAGACGTTTCAGCGGCCTCGCGCCCTGATCTTTCTCCTTCCTGACGTTATCGTCAGTTCCCTCAGCCTCAGATTCGGCTCTCTTGGGATCTGACTCAGTCCCTTGCTTGGTGCTCTTCCCTGACAACACCACCCTTACCTTCTTCTTCATCTTCTCAGCCTCTTCAACTGTCGGCTGAGCCTCCTCTCTCTCAGGAGCAACCTCCTCCTCAACCTCCTTACTCCTTTAAAAAAGGTCATCCACTCTCTCAATGAGACTGGTTACCACCTTCTTGGCCTTTCCAGCTGGCTTTTTAGCCTGACCCTTTGCCTTAGCATTAGGATCAGTCAGCCCTAGCATTGAGTAAGTGTCACTTGGTGAAGTAAACATTACCTTCTTAGAGGAAAGATTGTCCTCCATGTCGAAAGTATATCCTGGGCAGGCGTGAGCAATCAGGATGGAGAACCTGGTTCCGAATGGGAGAATAGCACCAACAGAGAAGTGCTTTTTATCGTCATCCTTCTTGATCTTGTCCATTGTAGCCTGATAGAGTTGATCAAGGAAGAACTGCTCCCAGTTCGCTTCCACACCATCAACTATTGCTCCCATAATCCTCAGTTTGGGCAGGCTTAGTTGCTCATGAGAGCCTGTGGATCCCATCACCACCTTGGACACTAAGTCCACAAGAGCCCTGTACTCAGACTTCAGGGTGCTCTTGTTCTGACGAGCTTTCAACTCGGATGAGCCCGTTTTGGTCCACTTACCCAGGAGTTCTCCCTCCGAATTCTATTTGTAGACCCTGGGGTTGATGCCTGAGCATAGCAATGCGTAGACCTCTTTGATCGCCTTCCTCAGGTTGATGTCTTTCACCTCCGTGCTGTAGAAGGGTTCACCATCCTCATCAACTTCACCAGTTGGCTTTAGAGCCGTGACTTTGGTGAAGAGTTCCCCCTTGCGCGGGAACATGTTGAAGTATGCTTCCACCAACACCTTTGGAAGCACATAAACTGGGCGCAAAGAGAATTATTTCTCCAACCTTGCCTGGGAGATCCAATTAAAAATGGGTTTGATCTCCTCGACATTGAGACAGATACCATCCATGGAGATGACTTGCTCCATGTGTACCAGCTTGTTGTTGACGATATCCTCAAGCTTGTTGGTTGTCCGGTTGGAGTTAAGAAATGCCATTGTTTTTTAAAGAGAGATTTTTCAAAATTCTGTGAGTGATTGAGCAAGAGAAAACTCAGTGTGCAGAAGTGCTTTGTGTTTGCGTAAAAACCTCAAATGGCGTTCTTGATTGATTAGACTAAGTCAGTTACGCAGACGTGGGGTTGAGATTAACTCCTGAATTTGAAAGGTTTCGAAATGAAGGGCCAGGATTAATCTCAGCATCAATCAATTCCCCATGTTAGTCATATTCTGTATAAAACGGACACATATATGAAAAGGTAACTGAAGCATTAAATGCTCCGTTGCGTGTGGGTTTAAATATGAAAAGGCACGTTTTTCCTGAAAATGGAATGCATTTAATAAATATTTTTAGGACGAAGGACTCAGAGAGACGCTTGAAATTCACAGTAGTCAGGATAGAACTCATACCTGTCAGGGAGACATTGTAGCACTCTGATACCTCGCTGAGTCGAGTCTGGCCTAAGTTCCCACTAAAACCCTACACTGACTGCTCTCCCGGATCTAAGAGTCCTAACTCCACTAACAGTTCCATAAACCTTGCTTCAGCCAAAGGCTTAGTCAAGATGTCAGCTCTCTGCCTGTCAGTGTGAATTTTCTCCATCCTAATGTCCTTTTTCTCCACATGATCTCGAATGAAGTGATGCCTAATATCCACATGCTTGCACCTTGTGTGAAGCACTGGGTTCTGAGTAATTGCTATAGCACTATTGTTGTCACAATAGATTGGAACCTCATTAGCAAATATCTGGTAGTCTCTCAATTGTTGCCATAGCCATAAAATCTGAGCACCACAACTACCTGCAGCCATATACTCAGCCTCAGTTGTGGATGTTGCAACTGATTTCTGCTTCTTACTAAACCACGAGATCAACTTACTTCCCAAAAACTGACATGTCCCTGAGGTTGATTTCCTATCAATCCTACAACCTCCATAATCAGCATCTGAATAACCTGTCAGTTCCAAGTTGTCATCTGAAGGATACCATGGTCCCATATTGACTGTCCTTTTCAAATACTTAAGTATCCTCTTAGCAGCCTCCAAATGACTCCTCTTGGGATCTGACTGATACCTAGCACACACACCAACTGCAAAAGTAATGTCAGGCCTGCTTGCAGTCAGGTACAACAAAGAACTAATCAGCCCTCGGTACTCAGTCTGATTCACTGAAGTCCCTTCAGTGTCTGGATCCATCTTCCAATTTGTGTTCATTGGGATCCTTGCCGGATTGTTGTTCTGAACATCAAACTTTTGAATCAAGTCCCTTGTATACATAGCCTTATTAATGAAGATACCTTGATCAGTCTGCTTGACCTGCAATCCTAAGAAGAAGTTCATCTCTCCCATCATTGACATCTCAAATTTACCAGTCATCAACTTAGAGAATTTCTCACAGAGCTGATGATTTGGTGATCCAAATATTATGTCATCCACATAAATCTAGACCAAGAGAATGTCATCACCTTCAGTGATCCTGAACAAAGTCCTATCCACAGTTCCCTTTTTGAACCCATGGTCTGTCAGGAATTGAGAGAGGGTATCATACCAAGCTCTTGGTGCTTGCTTAAGTCCATAGAGTGCTTTCTTCAAATGGTATACTCTATCTCCAACCTCAAACCCGGGAGGTTGTTCAACATATACCTCTTCATTGAGTACACCATTCAGGAAGGCACTCTTGACATCCATTTGATACACCTTAAACTTCTTGTATATTGCATAAGCAAGGAACATCCTGATAGCTTCCAACCTAGCCACTGGAGCAAAAGTCTCATCATAGTCTATTCCTTCAGACTGACAATATCCCTTTGCAACCAGCCTTGCCTTGTTCCTTACCACAACACCATTCTCATCCTTCTTGTTCTTAAAGACCCACTTGGTACCAATAACACCTTGATGCCTAGGTCTATCTACCAGTTCCCAAACCTGATTCCTTGTGAACTGATTCAACTCCTCTTGCATGGCTATGATCCAGTTCGAGTCAGTGAGAGCTTCTTCAATGTTCTGAGGCTCTTGCTCTGGGAGAAAGCAACAAAACAGTGCACTCTCACCATGAAACCGGCTGGTCCTGACTCCCTCAGTTGAATCACCAATGACTTGATCAATGGGATGATCCTCTAGCCATGTTATCTTGCCTGGAGTTGTTCCTGAAGTACCTGCAATGTTAGTGTCTACAGGGTCATAAAATTCAGGAAATTGAACAGAAGGGGATGAACCTGAGTCTATACCAAAGGGATTAATAAGCTCAATGTCAGGGATATTAATTCCCCCTTGATGAGGTGACTCGGGAACCGTCTCAACTGCGACCTCATCTTTATAGACGGTACTTACCCCAGGTCTGAACCTGTTGAGTCTTCATCAAAGTCACTGATGGAGATGAGCAAGGAAGAGCTTGCTGAGGAGTACAGCCTGATGGCCAGACGCTTTGAGAAGCTTAAATCCAGGTTTGGTCGTTATAAGAAATTTTATCAGGACTCACGTGACAGGAAACCTGAAGGAACCCACCAAAGCTCGAGGAGATATGAGGAAAGAAGAAATACTGACCAGAGGAGAGATCGTGGGGATGAAAGAAGATATTCAGATCCAAAGCCCGATCATAGAGATGAACAGAAACGTACTCATGATGACAAGCACTCAGGAAAGATTGAAAGCTCATCAGGACAGAGGGAACCTGACTCAAGGAGGAACCCTGAACCAAGGAGAGAAAGAGGAGATGAGCAACCAACATGTTACAACTGTAACAAGAGCGGGCACTATCAGTATGATTGTCCGAAGCTGAGTGCAAGGAAAAGAGAGGACAGGAGGGCCAAGAGAGACCAGAGACTTGCTGACCGGAGAGCCATGCTCGCTGAGGATGCAACTGACTCGGATGGTCCTGAGGAGAGGTCACCAGAACTCTTTTCTGATGATGAGTACGATGATGTTTGCCTTATGGAAAGGGAGGAACCTGAGGTAACATCTAACTCTGTGTGTGGTTCCCACACTGGTCAAAATCCTGAGCTAAGCTCAGAGTCAGTCAGAGAAATGAACCTTCAGATCTGCCTGGATCAATTGATGGTTGATTTCTCCAAATTGCAGGAAACTAATGTCTTCTTGGTAGAGGAGAATGAGAAATTGAGTACTGAGGTCCAGAACCTGAATGATCAGCTCACTCAGTCTGATCTTAAAGAATCAGCTCAGATTGTGAGACTAACTCAGGAGATTGATTTAATCAATGTTGAGCGTCTCCCAAGAGAGAAGATTCTGAAGGAACTAGCTGAGGAAGAGTTGGTCAGGAAGGAAGAACTGAAAGAACTCAAAAGTAAGTTTGATGACCTCTTTGCCAGACATGAAATCCTGAAAAAGAGTAAGGACTCACTCAAGCAAAAGGTTGCAGCAATGAATAAATCCTCAGTAGCTAGAGAGGAAATAAATAGCAGTCAGATGCTTGAGAACGAGAAAAAGGGACTTGGATATGTTCCTAAGAAATCCTCACAAGGTCAGTCTCATGTTGCTTCAGGGAGCAACACTAAGAGGGTATTTGTTCGAGCAGACCAGAGTGCACCTAAGGTTGCACTTCAGGCCCATCAAACTGATAAGGGCAAGGAAACTGTTGACTCAGTCAGGGTTGTCCCCAAGGTTGCTAAGCCAAAACCCAAGGGAAAGACAAAGCAACCAAAGGAGGTCCCTGAGAGCTCAGGCCGGAGAAAGCCTCAGCGAAAGCAGAGGAAGACTCAGGCCAAGAGTCCTCAGACTAGTCAGCGAGGGTACCATCATGCTTGGCAATACCAACAGGGAAGGCCAAACATGATGCCACCCCCATGGTTTTGGTACCTGAGGCCTTTAACTGTTTTCCATTCCCTCACTTGCCTAGGGGGAATAGAACACAGGGCCCTTATCAAGAACAAGGCTCAAGACCTGCTGCACCCCGACCTAGGAAGAACAGGAAGCCAGCCCAAAAGGCACCCACTCAGGCTCCTGTGAAGCCTAAGTCTAGCACTCATACACCATCTTTCTCTCAGGCAAAGAAGAAGAAAGTTGTGTATGTTGATGTTTCAGGGAGACAGATTTACCACTCTGAGGCAATCAGGGTAGTTAAGCAAGTCTGGATCCCGAAGGGTACAACCGACACAATAGGACCCAACACCCAATGGGTACCTAAAGCCTGAATTGCTTGCAGGCGGCTGTGGATCACAACAAGAGGAGAGGGGACTCAAACAAAGTTGTTTGGTACCTAGACAGTGGATGCTCAAGGCATATGACTGGAATGAAGAGTCTTCTCCAAGAGTTTCAACCTAAAGATGGTCCACAGGTAAACTTTGGTGATAACTCAAAAGGTGTTACTAAAGGTTTTGGTGTCTTGATAATAGGTACAATCAGAGTGGAAAATGTGTCCTTTGTGGAAGGACTAAAGCATAACCTATTGTCAGTAAGTCAGTTCTGGGACAAGGGTTTCAGTGTTGAGTTCTCATCGAATATATGTTCAGTCAAGGACAAATCAACATAAGTGCTTCTATCAGGTATCAGGAAAGGTAACGTTTATCTCGCCGATTGGAGCAGCACTATTCCTAATACTTGTTTTGTTGCTAAAATCTCTCTAGAGCTCAGTTGGTTATGGCATAAACGATTAAGCCACCTGAACTTCAAGATTCTTAACAAAATTTCTAGACAATCACTTGTTGAAGGTCTACCTAATGAAGTTTTTAGCAAAGATCATGTGTGCAAAGCTTGTCAGGAAGGGAAGCAGGTCAGATCATCATTCAAAGAGAAGGCTTCTCATTCCACTGACAGGATTCTTCAGCTCTTGCACATGGATTTATTTGGTCCCATAACACCTGTGAGTATGAATGGTAGGAAATACACCCTTGTGGTTATTGATGATTATTCTAGATATACTTGGGTTATTTTCTTGTTAAATAAGAAGGAAACACATGTGAAGCTTCCTGAGTTGCTCAGAAGGCTCAGCAATGAGAAGAATCAGACCATTACTAAGATCAGATCTGACAAGGGCACTTAATTCATAAACTCATATATTTCTGACTTTTATAATGAACTTGGTATAGCTCATGAGACTTCTGCAGCTAGAACCCCACAACAGAATGGTGTCGCTGAAAGGAGGAACAGGACACTGAAGGAAGCTGTCAGGACCATGCTGGCTGAGTAAGAGTGAATAATACTCAAGTCACTGCTTTGCTACGAGTCAAAGCACTCAAGTCAGTGCAATTGACTTGCGATCTCAGTCTCGTAACAAGGCAGTGACTCGAGAGGTTTCACTTCAAGTCACTGCATTACTCAGAGACTGAGCTACCAAGTCAGTGTGAAGACTTGGAGGCTCAAACTCTAAGTAACACAGTGACTCGAGATGCTGAACTCTCGAGTCCGTTGCCTGAACTGGTCAGTGAGAAGGATTCTCCCTGACCTGAATACTTAACCAAAGTTTTCATTTAACAATGCTCTCAGTGAGCAGATTTTCACAACACTTTAGTAAATACTTTAAAAGACAGGTACGCTCAGTTTAACGTGGTTCAGAGACTCAAGCACCTACGTCAACGGCCTGATTTAATAGGAAATCCACTCAAGGGATTCTTGTTTTTAACGTGCCAAGGTGCACCAAGATCAGCTACCTCACTGACCTATACAAACTCCTTACTAACTGACTAACAACTTACTTCCAACAAACCTAACTTAGGGTTTTGGTTTTAGTTTGGATTCCAACTAAGTTGAGACTATCCTTACAAGGCAAAGCTATGCTAAGGATTGGATAATCTCTCTAAGCTTAAGATAATGCTAGTTCGCTCTTTGGAATACAGAATAACTCTCAGTAGCTAAGAAACACTTGGGAAATTTAGATAGTTTCGAGTGTTTCTTCTAAAGACTGAATGCTTTGAGTGCTTGAGAGTTTGAGTAATTTCTGGCTTGGAAATTTCTCGTAACCTTAAATGGGTTCAAGATCTTCTGTATTTAGGTGATTTGAAAAACTATCCGTTGGAGAGATAGCCTTCTTGTCATCTATGTAGAGTGGTTCAAACGGACATATCTTCATGCAGCAGCCGTCCTTGCATGGAATTAGGTAATTGCATTAAATGCACATTAAATGCTTGCCCGTTGAATATGCAGTCTGAAGCCAGTCTTCATGTCAGGTTCTGTACATGCGTGTCCTCCCCGGATTGGTCCACATCATCAGGTTGGTGAGAATGTCAGAACTTATTCCTGGGCTTCAGGTTTATCTTATTAAGTTCTTTTTGTCTCGAGCACAATTGTCTTGTCCTGACGCTGACATTCCTTTTGCATTGCTTGGCTCTACTCCAAGTCTTTCCCATAAACTCAGTATCATCCTGTTCCCTTCAGGACTGAGTTAATAATGACCTCAGGGTCATATTCTTCATCACTGATACTTACTCAGCCAGCTTAGAGGACTGCCATAAGTTCAGGATGGTATTCTTCATCTTCAGGCTCTTGTCTTGATTGACATCAGTAAGTGCTCCTCTTACTGAGTACCTGTGAAATGTAAAATGACTGAGTACAAGACCTAACCAAGACTAGCCTGACTGAGACAAACTAAGGCAAATCATCTTTTCAGGGGCTTTGGGATCTTAATCAAAACTGACAATGTCCCAACAGGTTCCTTTTATGGTCTCCACCCACTTATTAAACATCAACCCAACCTCCCCCCACCCCCCTCATTTTAGGCCAGCTCGCATTCCCACCCCTCTGTCTGCCAGCTTGCATTCCCAACCAACCCCCTCCCCCTCCCCCAACATTAATTATTTCCCATCACTTGTTATTTGTCCTTTTTTTTCTTTATCTCTTTTTATTTGAATTTTTTTCTATTAGTTTCATTTTTATATATTCTGAACTTTTTTTTTTGCATAAAAATTTTGAACAACTATTTTACACACATATACTTAAATATATACTCCCTCCGTCCATGAAATATAGTTATGTTTCTTTGCACGTGGTTTAATGCAAAATGTCAGAGGGTGTTACGGAATTTTCTGAGATTCGTTTTTTAATAATATTATTGTTAATGGAAAGTTCGTTTTGCATACTTTCCATAAACGATCATTTTATTAAAAACGGACTTCGGAAAATTGCGTAATACCCTCCAACATATCGCATTAAACCACGTGTAAAAAAGCAGGACTATATTTCATGGACGGAGGTAGTATATTATATTTTTTATTAATTGTGCATTTTTGCACAATTATTTTACAAAAATATACTTAAATATATATATATATATACTAGTGCTAAACCCGCGATTTTCGCGGAGCTATACATAAAATTTATAGTAAAATTATTAATCAATTTTTTTATTTAGTTTTATAAATGTTGTTACTATTATTATTTTACTTATTCAATATTTTTAATGTATTTTTAAAAATGTTAGTTAATAATTCTATTGCAAGGACAATAAACTATATATTCATGACTTTTATTATTAACCAAATGTTTAGAAAGCAATGCTTATAAATTGCGGAAAATCTCCCTATAAAAACATTTGTTGATATTTGGATGGTATTCCTTTAGAATCAAGTGATAAGTTTTCAATCCTCTACTCGATCCAACTCTGGATACTGCAACATTAAGTTGACCATGAGTAAAAAACAGGCTTTGGAAGATACAATCCAACAGTAGAAAGTGGTTGTCCTTGACTTTTATTTATTGTCATGGCAAATCACAATAGAATTGGAAATTATTGCCTTGTAAAATTCACCGGCATTGAAGGATCAAAATTTGTCAATGTCATTTTTGGGATAAACACTTTATTTCAATATTTCTTTCAGATATTATTTCAGCCTCAAAATTGTGGTTGCCAAGTTTGGTGACAATCAATTTTGTTCCATTGCACAAACCGGATTTGTAATCAATATTTCTTAATAACACTATAGGCATTCATTCTTTCAAGATCAGATAGAGATTTGGTATTCCGGAACACCTAATATAATTTAAAAATTCAATTGTAACAATTTGGTCATTACCTCCTTCTCGAAATTCAGAGGCACAAACACTATTTGAACTCAAGTATACTTTAGTATTACACCTTGAATCATAAGTAGAATCTTATCATTTATACACTCCACATCTCAATGCGTAGGTACAAGTATTGCCCTATCCTCAAAGTATTTATGTGTCCTTAAATATCAATTAGGGGTGGAAAATACTTTCTATTATAGATGCAATTGGACCACCGACATCATAAATCAAATTATCTTCTGGAATCTCAATCTCAGCGAAATAATCTTGTCTATTTCCAATTTTTCTATCACCAACTTCCAAAATCCACCTCGAAAAGTTAGCTATATCAACATCAAATGAGGACGTATTGAGATCAGAACTTCGTATTCTCATGTTCTTTGTCAATCTTAAAACCTTAAAATTGAAAATAAATTAAATGTATTTAGTTTTTCAATAATTAATTCTTTAAAAATATTATTATTTAATAAAAGATACAGAAAATACCTTGCAATGATCCCACAAATATGAAGCATAAATAGTTGAATGCACAATATCCTCTTGACTTCATGTTGGTATAACAGGAAGTATCTGTCTGAAATCTTCTCCAAACACAATGATTTTACCACCAAAAGGCATATCATTCATGATTGCAATTGGAGATCTAATAATATCCCTCGAGCCTCCAAAGCTTCAAAGTTATATATGTTAATCATTGGTGTCTCATCCTATATAATAAGCTTTCTCTTCAATAATAGTTCGAACAAATGTGTCCCCAACTTTATGTTACACATGGAGGTCTCATCAATATTAAGTGGTTTTATATGCATCATACAAAGAATCTCAATTCTTAAAAATAAGTCAACAACACATGAAATATATAAACTATAAACTCTTAATTGTAAAACATTAGTTTTCCATGATAATAAATATAGGTTGAAAGTCACGATCTGAAATTTCACGTGTCATTTGATTTGTAGACCACCACATACTCCTATAAATGATTATATCTTTCAAAGGAGTTGTTTGTCATAACTCTATTCAACCTAGCTTTATTATATTAGATATATTGTATTAGTATGATATTAAGAAAAGGGAATTTATTAAAAAAAATAGATTATAAAAATTTCATTAAATATCTATAATAATTAAGGCATTACAATACTAACAGATTGTCAAACAAAAAGGTACCACTACAATGAAAGAAAGGGGAGCCTACCCTTAAAATTGCTATTATATACACTTTTTTTCTAAACCACTATTTTGTTAAAAAGGAAAATAGAAATTTAATTATAAAATAACAGCTTAAATTATGACAAATTGTTCTTATGTGAGTCTTTTCTATAAAGTTTTACTCAATAGGGAGGTGAAAAATATAAATAAACACAATTATAAGTTAAAGTTCATCTAACTGAAAAATATCTAAATACAAATATTATCTTCTTATACATGGAGAAACCTTAAAATATTACCTTATACATTTTGATGTAAAAAAACATCAAGCACAATTCTTATATTAAAAATATATTATATGTATGTTAGATTTTTTTTTTTATCTACTAATTGCTAAAAATATTCACTTAAAGGTAATATTTGTTTTCTAAATACATTCAACAATGTCACTTTAGAAAAAATTCATAGTAAGAATATCGAGAACCTAACTTAATATTGTATATGCATCATATGAAAAGTATTCATAGCTTCATGTGAGGCTTCAAGCATTAAAAAAAATATTATTTATTGTATATGCATCATATGAAAAATCACACGTCTTAAAAGTAAGTCAATCACACATGATATATATAAATTATAATCTCTTAATTGCAAAAAATTAGGTTTCCATGGTAATAAATATAGGTTGAAAATCACGATCTAAAATTTTACATGTCATTTGGTTTGCAGATCACCACATATTCATAGGAATAAATATATCTTTCAAAAGAGCTACTTGTCATAACTATATTCAACCTAGTTTCATTATATTGGATACGATGTATTAATAAGTGTAAGAAATTAAGAAAAAATATTTTATTGAAAAATCTTAGAACATAAGAATTGAGTACAACTATATATAATAATTAAGACATTTAACACTAAAATATTGTCAAATAAAAAAGACACCACTTCAATGAAAGCAGGTGGAGTATGTGTCTTTAAAAGTGTTCACGTTACACTTTTTTTCTAACCCCCTATTTTGTAAAAAGAAGAATTTCAAAATTTTAATTAAAAAAATAACTTAAATTATGATAATACATGCCTCTTCTTACTTGGGTGTTATAAAAAGAGGCTTATTCAATACAGAGGAGGAAAATATTAGAACAAATAAACACCATTAAAAGTTGAATTTTATCTGAATGAAAAAAAAAATCTAAATACAAAGATTTGTCATCCTTAAACCTAGAGATGCCTAAAAAACATTACCTTATGCATCTTGGTGCAAACAACATCAAACACAATTTATAAATGAGAATATTATATATGCTAGAGTTTTTTTTATCTACTAATTGCTACAAATGTTCACTAAGAGGTTCTAAAATTTTACTTTAGAAAAAACTCATATAGTAAAAATATTGAGAACCTAACTTGATATATGTATTTGTAGCTTCGTGTGAGGCCTCACACATTAGAATAAAGTTTAATTTTTTTTATTTTATATGCATCGTATAAAAAATCTCATGTCTAAAAAATAAGTTAATCACACATGAAATATAAATTATAAACTTTTAATTGTGTAATATTAGTTTTACATAATAATAAAAATATATTGAAAATTATAAATGTTATTTAGTGTGTAGACCACAACGTACTCATAGGAACGATATTATCTCTTAGTGAACATTTATAGCAATTAGTAGATAAAAAATCTAGCATATATAGTATTATTTTTAATTATATAAATTATAAACTATTAATTGTAAAATATTAGTTTTCCTTGATAATGAATATAAGTTGAAAATTATGATTTTAAAATTTACATGTCATTTAGTGTGTAGACCATTACATACTTATGAGAATCATATTACCTCTTAGTGAACATTTGCTGCAATTAGTAAATAAAAACTCTAGCAAATATAATATTCTCATGACATATATAACTTACAAACTTTTGTTGGGATATTTTAGTTTTGATGATTTTCCAAAACAACATGTAATAGGTTTGAAAGCAGTCAGGATAGTATCTTTTAGTTTCAGGTCAAGCTAGGTTGTTTCTCAGGAGAACAGGTTATCAGTGGAGGAAGAACTCAGCTGAGGGGGAACCCTACTGAGAGGAACTCAGTTGAGGGGGAACTCTACTGAGGGGGAACTCAGTGAGGGGGAACTCACTGATAGAGCCTGAGGAAGTCAAGATGACATCAAGGAGAACGACTGAAGCCATGTCAGAAGACCTGAACCTGAAGAGAAGCCTGAAGGAAGTCCCACTGAGTATAAACCTGACTATTCTAAGCTGGTCAGTGGACTACTCAGTGAAGAGCATGATTGAGAGGATCAGTGCTATGCCTAGTAGGACCTGAATGAGTCAGGCTACTGAGGCTGGGAAGCTTGACAAATAGCCTTATGTCAACTCCCCTGAGTGGACTTCAAGTCTACTGAAGGAAGTCCACTGAGAAGACTTAAAGTCCAATGATGGTTCCTAAGAAGACTTCAAGTCTACTGAAAAAAGGTATCCTGAGAGGATTACAAGTCAGCTGAAGACAAGTCGCCTGAAGTCAGGACTACCCTGATCAAGTACCCTGAAGAAAAGAGTCGTTGGACTCAGTCCACGTGGACCAATCAAGTCAAGGCAACGAATCTGACAAAAGCTGACAAAGGCCATACTTTACTGAAAAGGAGAATTTCACTCCAGAGATAGTCTGGATTTGAATGTTACTCTCTCCAACGGTAACATTCAAATCCAAACTATAAATACAAACTAAAACAAAGAAGCTGAGAGTGCGAAGCAAGGAGCTGGTGGTGCGAGAGTGGTGCAAGTCATGAGGGAGTCATAAGGGTGCACCATCTCCATCAAGAACACTGACATTGAATTCTTCATAGTCATATTTGAGTGTTCCAGTTTGTATACTCGAGCTCATCATATACATCCTAAGCTTAGAGAGATTTTCCCAACCTTAGCTTAAAGGCTAAAACCATGTAAGGGAAAATCTCACCTAGTTGGAGAGAACCAAACCAAACTAAACCCTTTCCAGAATAGTGTTGGGTGTTGCAGTGAGGTGAGGAGAGGCAGTCCCTGAGTGAAGAGGGATGTGAGGCCAGTTCGAGAGGCAGCTCCGCGGAGGGGTGTGAGTCCAGTTGTGAGTGCACCTTGGCACGTTAAAAACAAGAATCCCGGGTAGTGGATTTCCTGTTAAATCAGGCAGTGGATGTAGGAGCTTGAGCCTCCGAACCACTTTACATTGTTGTGTTCTTTATTGCTTTACTGACTTGCATAACATCAGTGTTAAAACAAAAATTTCTCCTAATTTCCCATATTGTCTTTGTTTGTGAATGAAAAAAACGGGACCAACAATTGGTATCAGAGCGGGTTGTTCACATGACCACTGATCTAGTTTTGTTAAGAAAATTGGTCAACCGAACAGATCTTAAATGTTTTAAAACTATGGGAATTTCTGCATGTTTCAAACTATTACATGTGCTCTGACCTCATTCTTGTAATAGAAAATCTTTTTGTTAGAAGTTTTGGAATCATCAAAAAGGGGGAAATTGTTGGGATATTTTAGTTTTGATGATTTTCCAAAACAACATGTAATAGGTTTGAAAGCAGTCAGGATAGTATCTTTTAGTTTCAGGTCAGGCTAGGTTGTTTCTCAGGAGAACAGGTTATCAGTGGAGGAAGAACTCAGCTGAGGGGGAACCCTACTGAGAGGAACTCAGCTGAGGGGGAACTCTACTGAGGGGGAACTCAGTGAGGGGGAACTCACTGATAGAGCCTGAGGAAGTCAAGATGACATCAAGGAGAACGACTGAAGCCATGTCAGAAGACCTGAACCCGAAGAGAAGCCTGAAGGAAGTCCCACTGAGTATAAACCTGACTATTCTAAGCTGGTCAGTGGACTACTCAGTGAAGAGCATGATTGAGAGGATCAGTGCTATGCCTAGTAGGACCTGAAGGAGTCAGGCTACTGAGGCTGGAAAGCTTGACAAATAGCCTTATGTCAACTCCCATGAGTGGACTTCAAGTCTACTGAAGGAAGTCCACTGAGAAGACTTAAAGTCCAATGATGGTTCCTAAGAAGACTTCAAGTCTACTGAAGAAAGGTATCCTGAGAGGATTACAAGTCAGCTGAAGACAAGTCGCCTGAAGTCAGGACTACCCTGATCAAGTACCCTGAAGAAAAGAGCCGTTGGACTCAGTCCACGTGGACCAATCAAGTCAAGGCAACGAATCTGACAAAAGCTGACAAAGGCCATACTTTACTGAAAAGGAGAATTTCACTCCAGAGATAGTCTGGAATTGAATGTTACTCTCTCCAACGGTAACATTCAAATCCAAACTATAAATACAAACTAAAACAAAGAAGCTGAGAGTGCGAAGCAAGGAGCTGGTGGTGCGAGAGTGGTGCAAGTCATGAGGGAGTCATAAGGGTGCACCATCTCCATCAAGAACACTGACATTGAATTCTTCATAGTCATATTTGAGTGTTCCAGTTTGTATACTCGAGCTCATCATATACATCCTAAGCTTAGAGAGATTTTCCCAACCTTAGCTTAAAGGCTAAAACCATGTAAGGGAAAATCTCACCTAGTTGGAGAGAACCAAACCAAACTAAACCCTTTCCAGAATAGTGTTGGGTGTTGCAGTGAGGTGAGGAGAGGCAGTCCCTGAGTGAAGAGGGATGTGAGGCCAGTTCGACAGGCAGCTCCGCGGAGGGGTGTGAGTCCAGTTGTGAGTGCACCTTGGCATGTTAAAAACAAGAATCCCGGGTAGTGGATTTCCTGTTAAATCAGGCAGTGGATGTAGGAGCTTGAGCCTCCGAACCACTTTACATTGTTGTGTTCTTTATTGCTTTACTGACTTGCATAACATCAGTGTTAAAACAAAAATTTCTCCTAATTTCCCATATTGTCTTTGTTTGTGAATGAAAAAAATGGGACCAACAATTGGTATCAGAGCGGGTTGTTCACATGACCACTGATCTAGTTTTGTTAAGAAAATTGGTCAACCGAACAGATCTTAAATGTTTTAAAACTATGGGAATTTCTGCATGTTTCAAACTATTACATGTGCTCTGACCTCATTCTTGTAATAGAAAATCTTTTTGTTAGAAGTTCTGGAATCATCAAAAAGGGGGAAATTGTTGGGATATTTTAGTTTTGATGATTTTCCAAAACAACATGTAATAGGTTTGAAAGCAGTCAGGATAGTATCTTTTAGTTTCAGGTCAGGCTAGGTTGTTTCTCAGGAGAACAGGTTATCAGTGGAGGAAGAACTCAGCTGAGGGGGAACCCTACTGAGAGGAACTCAGCTGAGGGGGAACTCTACTGAGGGGGAACTCAGTGAGGGGGAACTCACTGATAGAGCCTGAGGAAGTCAAGATGACATCAAGGAGAACGACTGAAGCCATGTCAGAAGACCTGAACCTGAAGAGAAGCCTGAAGGAAGTCCCACTGAGTATAAACCTGACAATTCTAAGCTGGTCAGTGGACTACTCAGTGAAGAGCATGATTGAGAGGATCAGTGCTATGCCTAGTAGGACCTGAAGGAGTCAGGCTACTGAGGCTGGGAAGCTTGACAAATAGCCTTATGTCAACTCCCCTGAGTGGACTTCAAGTCTACTGAAGGAAGTCCACTGAGAAGACTTAAAGTCCAATGATGGTTCCTAAGAAGACTTCAAGTCTACTGAAAAAAGGTATCCTGAGAGGATTACAAGTCAGCTGAAGACAAGTCGCCTGAAGTCAGTACTACCCTGATCAAGTACCCTGAAGAAAAGAGCCATTGGACTCAGTCCACGTGGACCAATCAAGTCAAGGCAACGAATCTGACAAAAGCTGACAAAGGCCATACTTTACTGAAAAGGAGAATTTCACTCCAGAGATAGTCTGGATTTGAATGTTACTCTCTCCAACGGTAACATTCAAATCCAAACTATAAATACAAACTAAAACAAAGAAGCTGAGAGTGCGAAGCAAGGAGCTGGTGGTGCGAGAGTGGTGCAAGTCATGAGGGAGTCATAAGGGTGCACCATCTCCATCAAGAACACTGACATTGAATTCTTCATAGTCATATTTGAGTGTTCCAGTTTGTATACTCGAGCTCATCATATACATCCTAAGCTTAGAGAGATTTTCCCAACCTTAGCTTAAAGGCTAAAACCATGTAAGGGAAAATCTCACCTAGTTGGAGAGAACCAAACCAAACTAAACCCTTTCCAGAATAGTGTTGGGTGTTGCAGTGAGGTGAGGAGAGGCAGTCCCTGAGTGAAGAGGGATGTGAGGCCAGTTCGAGAGGCAGCTCCGCGGAGGGGTGTGAGTCCAGTTGTGAGTGCACCTTGGCACGTTAAAAACAAGAATCCCGGGTAGTGGATTTCCTGTTAAATCAGGCAGTGGATGTAGGAGCTTGAGCCTCCGAACCACTTTACATTGTTGTATTCTTTATTGCTTTACTGACTTGCATAACATCAGTGCTAAAACAAAAATTTCTCCTAATTTCCCATATTGTCTTTGTTTGTGAATGAAAAAAACGGGACCAACAACTTTTAATTGTAAACATTAGTTTTCATGGTAATAAATATATATTGAAAATCATAATATAATTCATTAAGATTAGTATTAGTATATAGAGGACTAATATAATACGAATTTTGTTTCTATCTAAAATATGGTGTGTATATATATATATATATATATATATATATATATATATATCTTAATATACTATAAAGATTTAGTTCCTGTTTAAAATACTGTGTATGTATACAGAATATTTATTTGATCTTCTATATGGAAACTTATATTTGTATAATAATCCATTTTAATTTATATACATGATATAGAATTAAAAAAAAAACAAAATTTATGTCATTATATGTAATATACATCCATTAAAATCAAAACTATATGAATATTATTCTAAAAAAATCAAATTTTTTAAAACCACACAACATGTTAATTAAACCACATGTTTTAAAAAGAGATTATTTTTTCTAATAAGAAAAATTATATCTTAATATAAACTATATATTACATAAATTAAAAAATAATTTTTTTTTTTTGGATTATGCATAACATTTTTTCGAAATATTTTAAAAGATATTTTTTTTTTGGAGTATAAGATATATTATTACTACAATATGGGGACTCAAGATACGCACCAATGGTGACTTCAAAATTCATTATATATTACTCAATATATAATTATGCTACATTTTTATAAGAGTCAAATTTTCCTAATATACTAAGATTTTTATTGAATGATATGGGATATAATAAAATATAGTCAACTAAAAATTTGACCCTAATAATGATAATCACATATATAGACTGGTATATGACTTGTGAAGTAAATCACATGATTTAAACACATGTCAATTTTTCCTAAATTATATACTCAGTATTGAATGTGCCATAATATTAAGCTACAATTAACCATATAATTGAGTTATATAAGTCAAGTAAATATTTAGGAAAGTTATAGATGGATTGATATATGACTTATTAATTCATTCACATGTTATTAAAAAAGTCAATGTTTCTTAATATAAAAAAAATTTACAAAAAAATATTGTTTGCATGTATAACAAAAAATTATATCAAATTTTTTTAATAAAAAATCGTGTACATATATACATACAAAAGAAACCCGTCTAACTAATATGTTTGTTAACCATATTTTATTTTTACTAATATAATAAAAAGTATATCAAAAAATATTGTGTGCATATATACCAAAAAACCATATTAATCTTTTTTTTAAAATAACGTGTGCATATATACCAAAGATCGTGTGCATATAATTTGTTAAAAATATTTTATATTAATTAATTTTATTAAAGGTAATAAAAATATCTTAGTTTTTTAACAATTCTTAGTTATTTATAGAATTTTAAATAATACATTGAATTGTAAGTAATACATTACAATATTTAAAAAAAAAATCTGATTTTTAACATATAACCAATGATTCTCCATCTTCACAATAAAGGAATACATGTGGTTATATTATTTTATACAGTGTCAATCAAAATATGAATCTTCAATCCCAAAAAATAATAATTCAACGTGGGTATATTACTTTATACAAAATCGTAGTTTTAATTAGACACCAACTAACCAAGAGATTAGGAATATGAGATACACATAAAATTAACAAATAATCTACATATACAAATTAACAAATAATCTTAAGTAAAATAATTTTTAAGCTATATATGATGTTGATCTCTATAAAATTTTCATATTTAGATATGAAGATGCATGGCACTGTTGCGTATATTCTGGTACCCTGCATATATTAAAAAAAATGTTAAATACATTTTTTATATAAAATTTTAGTAGTTTTAATTACTTTATACAAAATCGTAGTTTTAATTAGACACCCACTAACCAAAAGATTAGGAATATGAGATACACAATAAATTAACAAATAATCTACATATACAACGTGGGTATATTAATTTATACAGTGTCAAACAAAATATGAATTTTCAATCCCAAAAATTAATAATTCAACGTGGGTATATTACTTTATACAGTGTCAATCAAAATATGAATCTTCAATCCAAAAAAAAAAATCCCACTAACCAAAAGATTAGGAATATGATACATACATAAAATTAACAAATAATTTATTTAACAAAACTATCATTTATATTTAATCGATTTTGTCTAATATATTTAAATTGAAATTTAAAACTAATAAAATAAGTAAAGTTAATAATTAGTATAAATTTATTTATTATTCCTAATATAATTTAAAATTTAAAAATGTGGGATAATATAAAATTGCCAAATATATTATCTGAGCAAATTATCATTTAAAATATGACAACTTTGCTAATATATTTAAATTGAAATTTAAAGTTAATTAAATAAATAAAGTTAATAATTAATATAAATTTATATATTAGGAATAATATAAACGTACATATACAATGTGAACAAAAAATAAATCTTGGAATGTTAGACCAAGTCAAAAACTTGCTTTATATGTGAACAAAAAAAAATATCTTTGACCGAAACCATATTCTTAATATATATAGAAATAAATTTGTGTCAGTTTATTTTGAATATATGATTTGATCAATGTTTCCAAAATTTAATTAATTTATCTTTTTAAACTGATACATACGATTTGATTTTCATATGGTCTAATATCTAATTATTTTTGTACTGTTAATATTCGACTTATACATAGAGTGAATATATATTAACATACTAATATATAAACAATAACTAAAAAGATAAAACTGAAAAAAATTTAGACGTAACCAATAATTTAATTTAATTAATACATTACAATAATATCAATAATAGTAACAACATTTATGATTCTACATCTTCACAATAAAATTTGATATTCCACTTCATCTTCGTATGAAAAAATTGATCATCCACTTCATCTTCATTGCTGATGTTCAATTCTAAAAAAAATCAAACAATAAAAATTATCATACGAATAAAATAAAATAATAATTAATAAAAAAATAAAAACAAACATCATATATGTAAATAGAGTAAAATAATTGGTACAGGAGATAAGGAAAAATATGAAGATTAAATTCATACACCAAATCTATAAAATAAAATAGAAAACAAAAAAGTAAATACCTTAAGATGAAGATTCTGCAAAAAAAAAAAATATTAAGATTGAATATATTGGGATGAACATCCTGCAAGAAAAGAAAAATATGAAGATTTAGACGAAAAGAAAAATAATATAAAATTTCATAGCAATATTGAAAAAAAAAAAGAAGAAATTATTGTAAAAATATGAAGATTAAATTCATACACCAAATCTATAAAATAAAATAGAAAACAAAAAGTATATACCTTAAGATGAAGATCCTGCAAAAGAAGAAGAAGGAGAAGAAGAAAGAGAAGGAGAAGGAGAAGAAGAAGGAGAAGAAGAAGGAGAAGGAGAAGGAGAAGGAGGAGGAGAAGGAGGAGGAGAAGGAGGAGGAGAAGGAGGAGGAGAAGGAGGAGAAGAAGGAGGAGAAGAAGGAGGAGAAGAAGGAGGAGAAGGAGGAGGAGGAGGAGGAGGAGGAGGAGGAGAAGAAGGAGAAGAAGGAGAAGAAGAAGAAGAAGAAGAAGAAGAAGAAGAAGAAGAAGAAGAAGAAGAAGAAGAAGAAGAAGAAGAAGAAGAAGAAGAAGAAGAAGAAGAAGAAGAAGAAGAAGAAGAAGAAGAAGAAGAAGAAGAAGAAGAAGAATTGGAATATGATGTAGAGAAATTATTGTAATTGATTTTTGGTTGTGTGAGATACATGGTATATATAGAGGAAATGTGAAAAAAATCAATGGTCAAGATTAGATTAGATATTAAGATTCAATGGCTGAGAATAGTTTTAAAAGTCAATGAATTGGGTGAATGAGAGGAGAGTATTTTTAAAATAGAGGCTTGAGAGCTTGCTGTTGGGACATTGTCAGTTTTGATTAAGATTCCAAAGCCCCTGAAAAGATGTTTGCCTTAATCTGTCTTTGTCAGGCAAGTCTTGGTTAGGGTTAGTACTTAGTCATTTTACACTTTACAGGTACTCAGTGAGAGGAGAACTCACTGGAGACAATCAAGACTCAGAGCCTGAAGACGAAGAGCACCATCCTGAACTTATGGTAGTCCTCTAAGCTGGCTGAGTAAGTGTCAGTGATGAAGAGTATGACCCTGAGGTCACTACTAACTCAGTTCTGAAGGGAACAGGATGTCACTGAGTTAATGGGAAGACTTGGGGTAGAGTCAAGCAATGCAAAAGGAATTTCAGTGTCAGGACAAGACCGGTGAGCTCAAGACAAAATGAACTTAATAAGACAAGCCTGAAGCTCAGGAATAAGTTCTGACATTCTCACCAACCTGATGACATGGACCAATCCGAGGAGGACACGCACGTACGGAACCTGACATGAAGACTGAATACAGACTGCATATTCAACGGGCAAGCATTTAATGTGCATTTAATGCAAATACTAAATCCATGCAAGGGCGGCCGCTGCATGAAGATATGTCCGTTTGAAGCCACTCTACATAGGTGACTAGAAGGCTATCTCTCCAACGGATAGTTTTTCCAATTCTCCTATAAATACAGAAGACCTTGAACCCATTCAAGGTTACGGGAAATTTCCAAGCCAGAAATTACTCAAACTCTCAAGCAATCAAAGCATTCAGTCTTTAAGAGAAGCACTCGAAAACATTCAAATTTCCCAAGTGTTTCTTAGCAACTGAGAGTTATTCTGTATTCCAAGAGCTAAATAGAACTATCTTAAGCTTAGAGAGATTATCCAATCCTTAGCATAGCTTCGTCTTGTAAGGATAATCTCAACTTAGTTGGAATCCAAACTGAAACCAAAACCCTAAGATAGGCTTGTTGGGAGTAAGTCAGTTAGTGTATTAGTAAGTGGAGTTTGTATAGATCAGTGAGGTTAGCTGGTCTTGGTGCACCTTGGCACGTTAAAAACAAGAATCCCTTGAGTGGATTTCCTGTTAAGTCAGGCCGTGGACGTAGGTGCTTGAGACTCTGAACCACGTTAAACTCCTTGTGTTCTTACTGCTTTGATATTGTGCATATTTGCCATATTACTTGTTCATTCATTGCATCCAAAGTTTATCAGGTCTGAATCAATCAGGCTGATCTTCAAAAGAGCACTGCCCTACTAAACACTATTCAGAATTGAGTTAAACAAGGTTTTCAGAAAGCAAACTAAACAAGACTTTTAACTTTCAGGGCTCAAACATTTCCGCACTAAACTTGAACTGATAGTTAGCCAACTGACCCGCACCAAGTGTAGTCAGTAGGTATATTATCAGCCCCTAGTTCTTTACCACTCTGAGCAAAGGGGACTTAGTCAGTTTTAAGGTTGAAAAATTGGTATACGTGTATTCCCCCCCATACACGTATTCCTCAGTCTTGTACCGGGACCAACAAGTGGTATCAGAGCAGTGGTTCGAAAGAACACTGACTTTGAATACTAATAGTTTCAGAGGAGAAACTGTTGGTGGTCACTGAACAGATCTGAGTTTGCTTTTCATAAAACTTGCATCATCATGACTTCGAGGAGACTTGAAGCTTCGCTACCTGAATTCTCTGTGTCTAACTTTGTCTATTGGAAGTTCAGATTAGAGGCACATCTAGATGCCATCCATGACCAGATGCCGCGTGTACTCAGGGAAGGACCGATCAAGATCACTATTCCTAACGTCAGAGGACTGGGATATGATGACCTTGCGATTAGCGTGCAGGTTCCTAAAGAGAGGAAAGACATGACCAACGATGAAATCAAGATGGTGGGGCTTGACAACGTCGCCAGAAACATCATCTTGCACACGGTGCCTTTCGAGGAGTCAGCCAGGCTGATGAACCTAAAGACGGCAAAGGAGGTTTGGGATGAGCTGACCAGGATGTGCGAAGGGTCAGAAAAGATAAAGGAGAACAAGAGAAATATTGCCATTCAGAAATTCGAAGCGTTCGAGATGCTGCCTGACGAGAGCATAGATCAAATGGAGTCTAGATTCATCAAGTTGATGAATGAGTTGGTGATGTTGGACAAGGATGTCCCAAGAAGAGATGTTGCTTCAAAGATCCTGAATGCCCTTCCTGAGAGATGGGACAACAGTGTAATTATGCTTAAGAACACTCAGGATATGAGTAACATAACTTCTACTTTACTTTTTTCAGAGCTCAAAGCGCTTGAATTTGATCTTAACAAAAGAAAGAAGAAAGTTCAGTCAGAAGAGGAAGTGAAGGAGAAAACTCCTGAGAAAAGTGTGGCGTTCAAAGCCAGATCTGAACCTGTTGAGCCCTCATCAAATTCTTCATCAAAGTCACTGATGGAGATGAGCAGGGAAGAACTCGCTGAGGAGTACAGCTTGATGGCCAGACGATTTGACAAGCTCAATTCCAGGTTTGGTCGTTATAAAAAGTTTTATCAAGACTCACGTGACAGGAAACCTGAAGGAACCCACCAAAGCTCGAGGAGATATGAGGAGCGAAGGAACACTGACCAGAGGAGAGAACATGGTGATGAAAGGAGATATTCAGAACCAAAACCTGAAAGAAGAGACGAACAGAGACGTACTCGCGATGATAGATATCCAACCAAGGCTGAAAGCTCACCAAGAATCAGGGAACCTGACTCAAGGAGGAACCCTGAACCAAGGAAAGAAAGAGTAAGTGAGCAGGTAGCATGTTACAACTCATGTAACAAGATTGGTCACTATCAGTACGACTGTCCGGAGCTGAGTGCAAGGGAGAGAGAGGAAAGGAGAGCCACGAGGGATCTAAGATCTGCTGATCGGAGAGCAATGGTTGCTAAGGATGCAACAGACTCTGACGGTCCCACTGAAAGGTCTCCTGAACTCTTCTCAGATGACGAGTACGATGATGTCTGCCTAATGGCTAGGGATGAGCCTGAGGTAACATCAAATTCTGTTTGTGCCTCTTACACTGGTCAAAATCCTGAGCTTAGCTCAGAGTCAGTTAGAGAAATGAACCTTCAGATCTGTCTTGATCAATTGATGGTTGATTTCTCCAGACTGCAGGAAACTAATGTCTTCTTGGTAGAGGAGAACAAGAAATTGAGTACTGAAGTTCAAAACCTGAATGAACAACTCACTCAGTCTGATCGTAAAGAATCAGCTCAGATTGTGAGACTAACTCAAGAGATTGATATGATCAATTCTGAGCGTCTCCCAAGAGAGAAGATTCTGAAGGAATTGGCTGAGGAAGAGCTGGTCAGGAAGGAAAAACTAAAAGTACTTAAGAGTAAGTTTGATGACCTCTTTACCAGACATGAAATCCTAAAAAAGAGTGAGGACTCTCTCAAGAAAAAGGTTGCAGCAATGAATAAATCCTCAGTGGCTAGAGAGGAAATAAATAGCAACCAGATACTTGGGAACAAGAAAAAGGGACTTGGATATGTTCCTGAGAAATCCTCACAAGGTCAGTCTCATGTTGCTTCAGGGAGCAACACTGAGAGGGTATTTGTTCAGACAGGCCAGAGTGCACCTAAGGTTGTGCTCCAAGCCCGTCAAACTGATAAGGGCAAAGAAACCGTTGACACGGTCAGGGTTGCTCCTAAGGTAGCTAAGCCAAAACCCAAGGGAAAGGCGAAGCAATCTAAGGAAGCCCCTGAGAGCTCAGGCCAAGGAAAACCTCAGCGAAAGCAGGGGAAGACTCAGGCTAAGAGCCCTCAGACTGGTCAGCGAGGGTACCATCATGCTTGGCAATACCAACAGGGAAGGCCAAACATGATGACACCCCCGTGGTTTTGGCATCCTGAGGCCTTTAACTGTTTTCAATTCCCTCACTTGCCTAGGGGGAATAGAAATCAGGGTCCTTATCAAGAACAAGGCCCAAGACCTACTGCACCCAGACCTAGGAAGAACAGGAAGCCAGCCCAAAAGGCACCCACTCAGGCTCCTGCGAAGCCTAAGTCTAACACTCATACACCATCTTCCTCTAAGGCAAAGAAGAATAAAGTTGTGTATGTCGATGTTTCAGGGAGACAGATTCACCACTCTGAGGCAATCAGGGTTGTAAAGCAAGTCTGGATCCCGAAGGGTACAGCTGACACAATAGGACCCAACACCCAATGGGTACCTAAAGACTGATTTGCTTGCAGGCGGCTGTGGATCACAACAAGAGGAGAGGAGACTTAATCAAAGCTGTTTGGTACCTAGACAGTGGTTGCTCGAGGCACATGACTGGATTGAAGAGTCTTCTCCAAGAGTATCAAGCTAAAGATGGTCCACAGGTAACCTTTGGTGATAACTCAAAAGGTGTTACTAAAGGTTTTGGTGTTCTAATTATAGGTACAGTCAGAGTGGAAAATGTGTCCCTTGTGGAAGGACTGAAGAATAACCTGCTGTCAGTAAGTCAATTCTGTGACAAAGGGTTCAGTGTTGAGTTCTCATCGAATACATGTTCAGTCAAGGACAAATCAACACAAGTGCTTCTATCAGGTATAAGGAAAGGTAACGTTTATCTCGCTGATTGGAGCAGCACTATTCCTAATACCTGTCTTGTTGCTAAAAGCTCTCTAGAGCTCAGTTGGTTATGGCATAAAAGATTAAGCCACCTGAACTTCAAGATTCTTAACAAAATTTCTAGACAGTCACTTGTTGATGGTCTACCTAATGAAGTTTTTAGCAAAGATCACGTATGCAAAGCTTGTCAGGAAGGGAAGCAGGTCAGAGCGTCATTCAAAGAGAAGGCTTCCTACTCCACTGACTGGATACTTCAGCTCTTGCACATGGATCTATTTGGTCCCATAACACCTGTGAGTATGAATGGTAGAAAATATACCCTTGTGGTTATTGATGATTATTCTAGATATACTTGGGTTATTTTCTTGTTGAATAAGAAGGAAACACAGGTGAAGCTTCCAGAGTTGCTCAGGAGACTCAGCAATGAGAAGAATCAGTCCATTACTAAGATCAGATCTGACAAGGGCACTGGATTTATAAATTCATATATTTCTGACTTCTGTAATGAACTTGGTATAGCTCATGAGACTTCTGCAGCTAGAACCCCTCAACTGAATGGTGTCGCTGAAAGGAGGAACAGGACACTGAAGGAAGCTGCAAGGACCATGCTGGCTGAGTCAGGATTGCCCAAGAAATTCTGGGCTGAGGCAATCAACACTGCATGCTACACTCATAACAGATCCATGCTGAACAAACAACATGCTCAGACCCCATATGAGACATGGAATAAGAGAAAACCTCGTATTTCTTATTTTCATGTATTTGGTTGTAAGTGCTTCATCCTCAACAATGGGAAGACCCAGTTGAAAGCTTTTGATAGCAAATCTGATGAAGGAATATTCTTAGGATATTCTGAAGTTAGTAAAGCCTTCAGGGTTTACAATTGTAGGACCCTTGTTGTGGAAGAATCACCTCATGTTGTCTTTGATGAATCTGCTAATGAGTCTAGGGCAAAGGTGTTGAATCCTGACACTGAGGAGGTCACAAGGAGGGTGACAAGGCTGAGCTTGAAGAATCAACCTGATCCCAAGATCAAGACTGTGCCAATTCCTAGATGGGATGATGATGATGATCAGGATGATGAATCAGGTGCCACTCCTAAGCCTAGCACATCAGGGGCTGTTGAGCCTCAGACTGAGGAACAGGCTCAACCTGAGGTAAGCACCGTCTATGAAGATGCTGTTGCAGCTGAGATGGTTCCCGAGTCACCTCATCAAGGGGGAATCAATGTCCCTGACATTGAACTTGTTAATCCCTTTGGTATAGACTCAGGATCATCCCCTTCTGTTCAATTTCCTGAATTTTATGAGCCTGTAGACACTAACATTGCAGGTACTTCAGGAACAACTCCTGGCAAAAGAACATGGTTAGAAGATCATCCCATTGATCAAATCATTGGTGATCCAACTGAGGGAGTCAGGACCAGACGGTTCCATGGTGAAAGTGCATTGTTCTGTTGCTTTCTCTCTGAGCAAGAGCCTCAGAATATTGAAGAAGCTCTCACTGACTCGAACTGGATCATTGCCATGCAAGAGGAGTTGAATCAGTTCACAAGGAATCAGGTTTGGGAACTGGTAGATAGACCTAGGCATCAAGGTGTGATTGGTACCAAGTGGGTCTTCAAGAACAAGAAGGATGAGAATGGGGTTGTAGTAAGGAACAAGGCTAGACTAGTTGCAAAAGGGTATTGTCAGTCTGAATGAATAGACTATGATGAGACTTTTGCTCCAGTGGCCAGGTTGGAAGCTATCAGGTTGTTCCTTGCATATGCAACATATAAGAAGTTCAAGGTGTATCAAATGGATGTCAAGAGTGCCTTCCTGAATGGTGTACTCAATGAAGAGGTATATGTTGAACAACCTCCCGGGTTTGAGGTTGGAGATAGAGTATACCATTTAAAGAAAGCACTCTATGGACTTAAGCAAGCACCAAGAGCTTGGTATGATACCCTCTCTCAATTCCTGACTGATCATGGGTTCAAGAAGGGAACAGTGGATAGGACATTGTTCAGGATCACTGAAGGTGATGACATTCTCTTGGTCCAGATTTATGTGGATGACATAATCTTTGGATCACCAAATCATCAGCTCTGTGAGAAATTCTCTAAGTTGATGACTGGTAAGTTTGAGATGTCAATGATGGGAGAGATGAATTTCTTCTTAGGATTGCAGGTCAAACAGACTGATCAAGGTATATTCATTAATCAGGCCAAGTATACAAGAGACTTGATTCATAAGTTTGGTGTTCAGAACAGCAATCCTGCCAGGATCCCAATGAACACAAATTGGAAGATGGATCCTGACACTGAAGGAACTTCAGTAAATCAGACTGAGTATCGTGGGCTGATAGGTTCTTTATTGTACCTGACTGCAAGTAGGCCTGACATTATGTTTGCAGTTGGTGTGTGTGCTAGGTATCAGTCTGATCCCAAGAGAAGTCATTTGGAGGCTGCTAAGAGGATACTTAAGTATTTGAAACGGACAGTCAATATGGGACTATGGTATCCTTCATATGACAACTTAGAACTGACATGTTATTCAGATGCAGATTATGGAGGTTGTAGGATTGATAGGAAATCAGCCTCAGGGACATGTCAGTTTTTGGGAAGTAAGTTGATCTCGTGGTTTAGTAAGAAGCAGAATTCAGTGGCTACATCCACAACTGAGGCTGAGTATATGGCTGCAGGTAGTTGTTGTGCTCAGATCTTATGGTTGAGGCAACAGTTGAGGGACTACCAAGTATTTGCTAATCAGGTTCCAATCTATTGTGACAACAATAGTGCAATAGCAATTACTCAGAACCCAGTGCTTCACACAAGGTGCAAGCATGTGGATATTAGACACCACTTCATTCGAGATCATGTGGAAAAGAAAGATATTAGGATGGAGAAGATTCACACTGACAGGCAAAGAGCTGACATCTTGACTAAGCCTTTGGCTGAAGCAAGGTTTATGGAACTGTCAGTGGAGTTGGGACTCTTAGATCCGGGAGAGCAGTCAGTGTGGGGTTCTAGGGGGAACTCAGGCCAGACTCAACTCAGCGAGGTATCAGGGTGCTACAATGTCTCCCTGACAGGTATGAGTTCTAACCTGACTCTTGTGAATCTCAAGCGTCTCCCTGAGTCTTTCGTCCTGAAAATCTTTATTAAATGCATTCCGTTTTCATTAAAAGCGCGCCTTTTCATATTTAAACCCACGCGCACGGAGCATTTAATGCTACAGTTGCTTTTTCATATACGTGTCTGTTTTATATGGAATATGACTGACATGGGGTTTAATTAAAACTGAGATTAATCCTGGCCTCTCATTTCAAAACCTTTCGAATTCAGGGATCAATCTCAACCCCACGTTTGAGCAACTGACTTAGTCTTATCAATCAAGAGTGCCATTTGAGGTTTTTACGCAAACACAACGCACAATCTGCACACTGAGTTTTCTCTTGCTCTACACAGAAATTTTCAAAAACCTTTCTTTCAAAAACAATGGCATTCCTTAATTCCAACTGGACAACCGACAAGATCGTCGACGTTGTTGAGAAGAAGCTGGTACACATGGAGCAAGTCATCTCCATGGAAGGTATCTGTCTAACGGTTGAGGAAATTAAACCCGTGTTTAAATGGATTTCCGATGCCGGGTTGGAAACATACTTCACCACCCGCCCCATTTCCGTGCTCCCAAGAACAGTAGTGGAAGCATATTTGAATATGTTCTTGCGGAAGGGGGAGGTTTTCACGAAAGTGACTGCGTTGAAGCCGACGGGAGAAAAGGACGACAACGGTGAACCTCTTTACGAAACAGAGGTGGTCACGATCAATATCAGGCAGGCGGTGAGGGAAGTCTTCAAGCTGCCATTCTCAGGCATCAACCCCAAAACTTACAAGGAGAACTTGGAGGGAGAATTCCTTGGCAAATGGACCAAGTCAGGGTCATCAGAGTTCAGGGCCCGTCAGAACAAGAACACTCTGAAGCCTGAGTACAGAGCGCTGGTGGACTTGGTGTCCAAGTTAGTGATGGGTGCAACTGGCTCTCACGAGCAGTTGAGTCTGCCCAAGCTGAGGCTCATGGGGGCAATTGCTGATGGAGTGGAAGCGAACTGGGAGCAGTTCTTCCTCGATCAACTCCATCAGGCAGGATTGGACAAGCTCACGCGAGACGAGGAGAAGAAGCACATTTCCGTCAGTGCCATCTTGCCATTCGGCACGAGAATGTCCATCCTGATTGCTCATGCTTGCCATGGGTATACCTTCGACTTTGAGGACAGTCTCTCCTCAAAGAAGGTAATGTTTTCCTCACTGAGTGATACCTATTCAGTGCTAGGGCTGACTGATCCCAATGCGAAAGCAAAGGGTCAGGCCAAAAAGCCAGCTGGTAAGGCCAAGAGAGTGGCAACCAGCCTCATTGAACAGGTGGATGAGCTCTTTGAGAGGAGTAAGGAGGGTGAGGAGATTGCAGCTGAGGAGGTGGAGCAGCCTGAGGTGGACGCGGCTGAGAAGAGGAAGAGGGTGAAGATCGTGCTGTCAGGGAAGAGCACGAAATCTGGGACTGAGTCTGATCCCAAGAAGGCCGGATCTGAGGCTGGGGGAACTGACGATGACGTCAGAAAGGAGGGTGCTCAGGGTGAGAGGCCCTTGAAGAGACTTAGGAAGGGAGTAAAGAATTCCCCTGCTAAGAAGCTTCCTGAGCTGAGTAAGAGGGAGAAGTCAAGCTCTCCTGGAGCCTCTGACTTGGAGGAAGTGAGAAAGACTGTCGAGACGGCTGAGTCGTTGCAGCCTGAGACAGCACCCACTCAAACACCCCCACATCCTGAAACCCAAAAACCTTTCATCCCTGACCCCACACCTCAAACTCCCCAACCCCCTCAACCTTCACAGCCAGATCAGCCTACTGAGTCAGCGCCCTCAACTTCACCAACAAATGAGCCTGACCAGTTAGCCGAGCCAAATCTTCCAAACCCCTCAGATTTTCCCTCATACCCCAATCCTAAAGACTGTCCCAAATCTATTTCAGCTGAAGAGGATGAGTTCCTTGAAATAGAGGAGGAGGAGTTGGATGAGCACATGGCAGGAGGGATACTGGAGAACACACTCAGGGGGAACGCCACGGAATGGGCAGGGAAGTGCTGGCCTGGGCTATACAAGTATACTGAGTTGCTGGCATATGTGATTGAGCTCAAGGTTTGGTTGGACTTCAAACAATCAAACATGCAGGAGCAACATATGTTAGTAGATGCTCGTGGCTGGGAGCATTGGGAGATGGAAGAGGCCAAGATTTGCTCCTTCTTTGGACTGACTAGCTGGCTTCAACTCTTGAACTTTGACAATCTGAAGCAGCTAGTGAGTGAAATGATGTCCAAGAGCAAGGCTGGCCTCCTGTCTGATGACGAGAAGGATGGTGATGAGGAGGATGATGAAGCTCAAAGTGGAGCTGTGGAGAACGCAGTGGAGGAGACTGCGAGAGAAGTTGATGAGATGAACTCTGAGCCTCAGGCTCAGGGGGAAGGTGGTAAGAACACTGGTGCCAAGGGTGGACCAGTGGCTGAGGATGTTGTGAACATCTCAGCTACCAATGAGACATCTGTCAATGAAGGGATTCCCTGCCCTGAGACACGAGAGGAAGATGTTGAGGCATTCAAGGAGACTCTCAGTTCCGAGGGACTTGCTCCCAAGGTTCAAGTTAGCTTAGCTGAGCCTGAGGAGGCGGCTATGACTACTTCACAACTGCCTCAGTGCACCTTGAAGAAGGGACTGATGACGCAGGGGCTGACAAGGGAAAGCAGCCAATCACTGAGGCGGCCGTTGATGATGAGGATGTGATCATAACCGGGGTCGGACGCGCTGAATTCACCAGCATAGTGGAGGTCAAACAGGAGAAAACCACAGAAAATCTAGCTGAACTTCAGGAGGAAGTGATGAAGCTACGAGCTGAGAAGGAAGAACACTCCCAGGCCCTGGCGAAGCACATCAGGTGGACAAAGTCAGCTTACAACACCCTTGCTAACAGGGAGCTGATCTTGTTAAAGAAAACGATGACTGACACGGCCAAGTCAGTGAGGAATGAGAGGAAGAGCACCAAGCAGATGCTTAGGAACACTCTCAGAAAGCTTGAAGAGAGGGATGCGATCAGGGATGAAAAGATGAATCAGGCAGTGGACAGGCTTGCAGCTCAGACTGGAGCCATTGTCACTCAGGCCTTGAAGGACTCAGCGTCCAAATTGGAGCTGGAGTCAGGGAAGCTAGATCGCACTTCTCAGTCAGTGGCGGACGTTTTGACAAAGGCCACTGAGGAGTCTGCAAAGATACTAACTGAGGCCAGCAGAGTCAGCGGTGAGTCCTTGAAGGTGGAGGAAAGGATCACCAAGGCTGAACAAAGTTTCCAACTCTCTATGGAGGTCTTTGAGAAGAAAGTCAATGCTGCCATCAGTTCCGTTTCTTTTGCAGGGACTGGAATTTCAATGGGAGTTGAATTATTGAAGGAGGGAATTAACGATGTCCATTCCCTAGCCTCCTTCGTAATCAACAGCGGATCTGACGCATTCCCATCTGAGGCCAATGATGATGCCAAAAAGGGGGAAAAGAAGAAGAAAAGATCCCGCCCTGAGGCATCTGAGGCAGTTAACCAAGGAGAGACCGTTCTAGCTGATCCTGAAGCCAATCCTGAAGGGAACATTCTAAGGGTGAGGAAGTCAGCTAGGTTAGCGGCGGTGGAGAAGGAAGGAGAACAAATTGTTGCCAAGCTGAGGGAGGAGGCAACAAAGGCAAAGGCTAATGAACCTTCCAAGCAACAACCTGAGCCAATTCAGAGATCGTCTCCCATGAGCTCAAGGAAGAATCCAATCACTTATTCAGGTGAGTTGGTTGCGGAGCTATGTGCTGAAGCGTGGGGAGATCAATCTGAAAAATCTGAGGCTATGCGCAGAGCTGAAATCGCTCAGAAGGAGAAGATGCGCATCTTGGAGAAGAAGGTTGAGAAGCTGACTGACATCAATGAGCTTCAACAACGAGAACTAGATGATGCAGTGATCAGCTTGCTAAGGAGGAAGAAGGCGAAGCCTCAGCCAAGGAAGTACAGGAAGAAGCCAACAGTTAGGAAATCAACAATTCTTCAAGTCAGTAGGCCAGAATCAGGAGCAAGGGAAGCCTTTGTTGATGAGTTCGTCTCAGAAACATTGAAGGAGTTTTGGACTGATGCAAGGGATGAATTTGTCAGGCTATGGTTTGTTGTGAAGAAGTGGGGCGACACTGACGATATCAATGCCCACTTCACTGACTACATGATGGACAATCATCCTGAGCTATTCCAGAAGATCTTGGAGGAGGCTGAGGCAGCTCAAGTTCAAGTGAAGGCTCCTGAGTTCACCATTCGAGCTCCTCCCTTGGTTCCTGGAACTCGAAAGCATGATACAAAGGCCATAATGATAGAAGTCTTGAAGATAGCCAGAGCTGAAGGGTACGTGAACCAACCTGGAAGGTTTGACGAGCTGAAGGCAAGAGTTTATGCAGGATATGGACTCAAGCCTGAAATGAGATTAGTCTAGGTGTTCACAGGCTTCCTTGTAATAGATTAGATTCATTGTAATCATTTCCACATCAATCAATGAAATCTATTACTTTTGCCCACAGACAAAAACTCATTGTCTTTTTGGCTTATTGTTTAAATTCTGTACTTTATCAAGAATTGCTCTAACACTGTCTTATCTTATAGATAGGTTTATCTTGTTTCCTCTAAGTGTTTTGAGGATCTTTTCAGTGTTTTGGCATCATCAAAAAGGGGGAAATTGTTGGGACATTGTCAGTTTTGATTAAGATCCCAAAGCCCCTGAAAAGATGTTTGCCTTAATCTGTCTTTGTCAGGCTAGTCTTGGTTAGGGTTAGTACTTAGCCATTTTACACTTTACAGGTACTCAGTGAGAGGAGAACTCACTGGAGACAATCAAGACTCAGAGCCTGAAGACGAAGAGCACCATCCTGAACTTATGGCAGTCCTCTAAGCTGGCTGAGTAAGTGTCAGTGATGAAGAGTATGACCCTGAGGTCACTACTAACTCAGTCCTGAAGGGAACAGGATGTCACTGAGTTAATGGGAAGACTTGGAGTAGAGTAAAGCAATGCAAAAGGAATTTCAGCGTCAGGACAAGACCGGTGAGCTCAAGACAAAATGAACTTAATAAGACAAGCCTGAAGCTCAGGAATAAGTTCTGACATTCTCACCAACCTGATGACGTGGACCAATCCGAGGAGGACACGCACGTACGGAACCTGACATGAAGACTGAATACAGACTGCATATTCAACGGGCAAGCATTTAATGTGCATTTAATGCAAATACCAAATCCATGCAAGGGCGGCCGCTGCATGAAGATATGTCCGTTTGAAGCCACTCTACATAGGTGACTAGAAGGCTATCTCTCCAACGGATAGTTTTTCCAATTCTCCTATAAATACAGAAGACCTTGAACCCATTCAAGGTTACGGGAAATTTCCAAGCCAGAAATTACTCAAACTCTCAAGCAATCAAAGCATTCAGTCTTTAAGAGAAGCACTCGAAAACATTCAAATTTCCCAAGTGTTTCTTAGCACCTGAGAGTTATTCTGTATTCCAAGAGCTAAATAGAACTATCTTAAGCTTAGAGAGATTATCCAATCCTTAGCATAGCTTCGTCTTGTAAGGATAATCTCAACTTAGTTGGAATCCAAACTGAAACCAAAACCCTAAGATAGGCTTGTTGGGAGTAAGTCAGTTAGTGTGTTAGTAAGTGGAGTTTGTATAGATCAGTGAGGTTAGCTGGTCTTGGTGCACCTTGGCACGTTAAAAACAAGAGTCCCTTGAGTGGATTTCCTGTTAAGTCAGGCCGTGGACGTAGGAGCTTGAGACTCTGAACCACGTTAAACTCCTTGTGTTCTTACTGCTTTGATATTGTGCATATTTGCCATATTACTTGTTCATTCATTGCATCCAAAGTTTATCAGGTCTGAATCAATCAGGCTGATCTTCAAAAGAGCACTGCCCTACTAAACACTATTCAGAATTGAGTTAAACAAGGTTTTCAGAAAGCAAACTAAACAAGACTTTTAACTTTCAGGGCTCAAACATTTCCGCACTAAACTTGAACTGATAGTTAGCCAACTGACCCGCACCAAGTGTAGTCAGTAGGTATATTATCAGCTCCTAGTTCTTTACCACTCTGAGCAAAGGGGACTCAGTCAGTTTTAAGGTTGAAAAATTGGTATACGTGTATTCCCCCCCCCCCCCCCCCCCCCCATACACGTATTCCTCAGTCTTGTACCGGGACCAACACTTGCCACATAGGATTCCAAAACTTTGTCTTTATAATATATTAAGATTTTATTAATTGTGCATTATCCTATATTTTCATCATTTATTTTGCACAAATATTTTACACAGAAATACTTCGAACATATATTTTGCACAAAAAAATTATATTTTTATTAATTGTACAATATCTCATGTTTTATTTCATCAATTACATATTTTAAATTAAAAAATTATATATTTGAATTTAAAAATTGACAAGTTCATAGCAAAAAATACACATTTTGCTTAAATGCAAAAAAAAAGTGCAAAAAACATAAAATTTTAGACACTGTCTTCTTCTTCAATAATTCATCTCCTTTAAATTCCTATGTCTTCATCTTCGTTCTTCTCCTAAAAAATCTCCCTATCATCCAACAAAAAATTACAACTAAAATGAGATAACAATAAATCCATCAATAAATCTCAATAAACAAAACAAAAATTACCCCACAATCCCAGCCACACAAATGATCCTATAGAGTACAAATCCCTAAAAAACAGAGCATCAATTGAAAATTTAATTATAAAGAAGGTATTCTCCTAAAAAATATCATCAAAACTAAAGCTCCCACAACCCATCTGCATAAAAATCACACACAAACTTATTGGTTCAAAATTTTTTAAAGTGGCCGGAGTCTGGATCGAGTCGGCGGTGGTGGTGGCTGCCCTCTACTTGAAAAAGTGATGTCCTCTTTCAGATTGGTATCGCACCTAGCAGATCGACGATGTTTGATTAGACGTGAAATTGTTATGATTTGTAGCCCGATTTGCCCATGTTTTGAGTATATTTGATGAGTATTTAGAGTCAATTGAGTACTATTTTCATAAACTAATTAATGTGTCTCTTTGATGTTCGTAGATGGATAGAGGGCAAAAATTGGAGTTTGTAAGACTTTGAATTGACTCTAACGGACTCCCGGATATGAAGATATGAAAGAAATACGAAAAGCATCAGTTCGGGCGAAGAAAAGTGCTAGTTGGTTCAAAAGAGGAGGAGCTCGAGCGCCCTAGCTCATGCGCTAGTCCAATAAGATCGTGCACCACATGCCCGCTGGAAGATTGAAGCGCACGAGTGGTGCTAACTCGTGCGCCTAGCGCACGAGCATATGAGGTCGAGCGTTGTACGGTTCCAGAGAGTTTGAAGCACACGAGTGGTGTGAGGTCATGCGCCTAGCGCACGACCAAGTGGAGATTGTGCGTGTGATGGGTTGTGTAGGATTTGAGCGCACGACCAAGAGCAGCTCGTGCGTTCTCGGCCCCTGCACGCGCGATTTCGGTTTTTTTCACCATATTTTGGCCCAATACCTATAAATACCCCTTCCAAGCATATTTTGAGGAGATCACTTGATACTTTAGATAGATTTTGGAGGAGAAGAGCTTGGGAAGGAGATTGGAAGAGTTTTACAAGTTGTAATTTTGATTTACGAATTAATAGTTTTAGTATTTATTTTGAACTTCTTAGATTAATTCTATCTTTCTTTGTTCTTTGAGACTATAAACCCTAGTTTTTTCCAGATTTATAAAGTTAATTTTGAGACTTGAATTAATTTCTTTCATAATTAGTTTATGTTCTTGAATTTCTTGAATCTCTTAAATATGTTAATGATTGTTTATCTTGTTATTGCTTTTGTTCTTCAAACACCCATGTTAGGCTAGAACCCTTGCATGCTTAGGATAGAATGAACTCGTAGAAGTAGGATGTTGATACGTAATTAGGATAATTCGTAATGTTTAGTTTTAGTTCTCCTAATTACTTGAATTCTTAAAATAAACCCTAGAATTATCTTGGAATTGAGTGCAAAAATTGTTAGAGAGGAGACGACCGCATCACTCTTTAATAACGAATAGGCTTAATGAGAGGATTTTTGAAGGGGTTCATAATCTATCGGTTTATCTAGGGAGGACGACCGCATCACCTTATTTAAATTAGGGCCTCATTAATTAAGCACAATCCATATAATTTGATTAATGGATTAGTGAAGTAGGTTGATAGAACTAAGTGTTGGGAAATTGTATAGACATATGTTTTGATTAAGGTGCCAAAAGGTTCCTCCTAATTCAAATGTAAGTAAAGTATATTCAGTAGAGCTAGACTAGAATTAACCAGTTCAAATGTTAAGGAACTGAAGTGCATTTGCTAATTTCTAGAGTGTATTTAAGAGTTGTTCAGAAGACAAGGTCCACTGAGAAGAAGTCAGCTGAAGAAGAAGCCTTAGCCATAAATGTTTTCTAAGTGCATTTATACTAAGGGTGTACCATCAGTAGAGGAAAGAAAGTCTACTGATAAAGACTAACAACGCACATTCAATGCTAAACAAATTAAAAATTGTTAGTTAATCTGGTTGGAACAAGGCAATTTGAATGTCAGTAAAGCTTGCAATAAATGAAGGAATAGGAAGGTTCTCTCAGTTGAGTTCCACCTTGAAACCAGACAAGACTCCGAGCAAGTAGACTGCGCAGCCCAATGAGAAAATGACACGTAGGTGTACCCTACTGACAGACGACCTGTCACAGACTGACAAGTCCAAAAGTCTTGCTTTAATTTTTCAAGAGAGCTGGTAACAGGCAAGGTCTTTCAGCCGTTTCTTGATAAGTCATAAAGCTAATTAGAGTCGTTTGAACCAATCAGATACAAGAGACTTACTTGAGAAGATTCATCTCCAACGAGAAGATTTTCAAGAAGGTCTATAAATACAGAAGGTCGTGCTCATTTCTACGCACGGGAAACTTAAAAGAACAAGCATTCTCTACACTCATAACTTACAACGAAGCACTCGAAATCACCATTGTTTCCCAAGTATTTCAAATTTGTAGAGAGTATACCAAACCTTCTGTAATCGCGCTTATAGCCATATCCAAATCTTAGAAAGAGATCATCTGTTAGGATATAGATTAGATGTTTTGAAGATGTTAAAACAAGAACTTGTAATAGGACTAGCTGAACCTGTAAGTCAGCTACAGATTAGTCTAGGTCTAGAATAGGTCTTTGGTTAAGGGGGAAGAAATCTGTGCAAACCAGATAAGAGGTGACCAGATGAGGTGTCCAGACCAGACCAGATGAGATGTCCAGAGCATAAAAGTCACCAGAGCAGATGAGGTCTGCCAGAGGAGTCTGCCAGATGAGGTCTGCCAGAGGAGTCTGCCAGATGAGGTCTGCCAGAGGAGTCCGCCAGAAGACCTCTCCCAGATGAGGACCAGAGTAGAAGTGTTACCTGACCAGATGAGACCAGACCAGAAGACCCCAGACCAGACGAGTCCTGACCAGATGAGGGAGACGGATTAGTTCACCCACATGGAAGCTTCGTAGTAATCTGGAGACAAGGAGATTTTGGAGATCATTGATGGAGAAGAAGGCATTCTGGAAGTCAACTGATGGAGGATTTGATTGATTGATTGAAAGTCATATAATCAATCATATAATCAATCTTTGATTGATTATATCCCTCCAATTATGGTTGTTTGAATTGCTAGTTCCCAACGGCTAGTTAATTCCTACAACTATAAATAGGAGTGCTTGGATTAGTTCAAGAAAAAAGAGTCGCGCGAGAGCACACAACAAGAACACACGAACTCTTCCACTCACTCACTTTGTCCTTTCAAGTTTGTATACACTCTTTAGGAGTTCTAGTTGGATCTTATAATTAACCTGTTCATCTAGAAAGGTTGTTGTAAGTTGTTGTACGAAGGAGCTGGTACTTCGCAATTCCAGTGGTTCGTGAGTTAGTTGGTTGGAGAGAGAGAAAGTTCCCTTTGGAGAAAGGGAGAGTGGACGTAGGACCTGTTGTCCGAACCACTATAAATCCGGTGTCATTTACTTTTCTGCACTTTTTGATTTCTGCACTTTAATTTTAGCATTTCCTTGAAAGGGTTTTCACTAAAAATAAATTCAAAACGCTTTCCGCTGGATAACCTTTTTGGGACCAACAAGTGGTATCAGAGCAGTGTGTCCTACAGACCACTGTTTTGAAATTATCTCGGTGGTCACCAAGGCAGATCCATTTTTTTTGAAAACCCAAATATTTATTGTGCTAACAATTTTTGCAGAAATGGGCTCGAAAAGAAGAAGTAAAAGAGACACTAGGAGTTTCTCCAAGAGAAGCTTAGCAGATGAGGATGAAGAGGTATCCACTTCTGGTTCATCATCAAATTTTGGACCAGACGAAGAGATATGTCTGGTAACAGACGAGGTATGTAATCAAACTCCCTCTTCTTTTTCATCTTCTTCTTTTTCTGGACAATCAGAGGAGTCTGATATGCAGAAGATGCTATTGGATCTCCAAACTTCTATACAACTTTGTCAAAAGTTGGAAGATGAGAACTCAAAGCTGAAAGTAGAAAATCAGAAGCTTTCACAATGTCTAGGCAACTCAGTTGATCTACCAGCTGAACAAAATCATACACTGGTCGAAGAGTCTTCTGACTTGACAACCAGGTGCAATGAACAAGTTAAACTGATAGAAAGGTTAGTTGTTGAAAATATTGAGAAAGACAATGAATATAACCTGCTAAAAGCTAAGTTTGATGAACTCTTCCATCAAAACAACATTGTAAGAGAAAGTGAGGACAAGCTCAAAATGACACTGGAGCAGCTGACTACAGCAAACAATGCTGTGTCACACATAGCTGCCTCATCTCAAAGAGAGCATGATAAAACAGGCCTGGGTTATTCCAAACCTGAATCCTCACATGTTCAGAAAGAAGAACAGCCTAGAAATTTTATTGATAAGGGCAAGAAGTCAGCTGACCAGGCAACTCAGCCTAATGGGCAGATGAGTACTGAAACTAAAAAACCCAAAAGGCAGAGGAGGAATCTTAAAAGACCTCAGCCAGGCCAGCAGAGTAGAAGACAGTCTGGATCTTCTCAAAAGAGGCAGAACCAGATGACTTCTACTCACCTACAGAGGACTTTCAAGTCATCTGCCAGACCAGCTGGAACCTTTGATGGTTCTAGCAAGACTTACCCTTATCAAAAGAATTTCAAGTCTGTTGCATTAAGACAAGTTATTCCTTCTACTGGACAAGCTCATAAGAGAAGAAGAGCCTCTAGAAGAAATAACCATGTCAAAGCTTCTTATGTTCAGTGTGTTTTCGTGGATATATATGGAAGAAAGATAAGATCACCTGATTCAAAAAGGGATGATCTATTCTTGTGGCTTCCTAAAAATTGTGCTAACCCCCCTGGACCCAGTAGGGTACCAAAAAGTTGATTGCCTACAGATACACAAGAAGACCAGCTGATGTTTTGCCCCAATATCAGCTGAGCATACTTTGAGGGGGATGATCAGTTGACCCAGCCTGCTAGATTCTTTATCTTGTTATTTCAAACTTTTCTTGTCTTGTTTTATTTAAAGTTCTTCCAGTTTTAACATCATCAAAAAGGGGGAAATTGTTAGGATATAGATTAGATGTTTTGAAGATGTTAAAACAAGAACTTGTAATAGGACTAGCTGAACCTGTTAGTCAGCTACAGATTAGTCTAGGTCTAGAATAGGTCTTTGGTTAAGGGGGAAGAAATCTGTGCAAACCAGATAAGAGGTGACCAGATGAGGTGTCCAGACCAGACCAGATGAGATGTCCAAAGCATAAAAGTCACCAGAGCAGATGAGGTCTGCCAGATGAGGTCTGCCAGAGGAGTCTGCCAGATGAGATCTGCCAGAGGAGTCCGCCAGAAGACCTTTCCCAGATGAGGACCAGGGTAGAAGTGTTACCTGACCAGATGAGACCAGACCAGAAGACCCCAGACCAGACGAGTCCTAACCAGATGAGGGAGACGGATTAGTTCACCCACATGGAAGCTTCGTAGTAATCTGGAGACAAGGAGATTTTGGAGATCATTGATGGAGAAGAAGGCATTCTGGAAGTCAACTGATGGAGGATTTGATTGATTGATTGAAAGTCATATAATCATTCATATAATCAATCTTTGATTGATTATATCCCTCCAATTATGGTTGTTTGAATTGCTAGTTCCCAACAGCTAGTTAATTCATACAACTATAAATAGGAGTGCTTGGATTAGTTCAAGAAAAAAGAGTCGCGCGAGAGCACACAACAAGAACACACGAAATCTTCCACTCACTCACTTTGTCCTTTCAAGTTTGTATACACTCTTTAGGAGTTCTAGTTGGATCTTATAATTAACCTGTTAATCTAGAAAGGTTGTTGTAAGTTGTTGTACGAAGGAGCTGGTACTTCGCAATTCCAGTGGTTCGTGAGTTAGTTGGTTGGAGAGAGAGAAAGTCCCCTTTGGAGAAAGGGAGAGTGGACGTAGGACCTATTGTCCGAACCACTATAAATCCGGTGTCATTTACTTTTCTGCACTTTTTGATTTCTCACTTTAATTTTAGCATTTCCTTGAAAGGGTTTTCACTAAAAATAAATTCAAAACGCTTTCCGCTGGATAACCTTTTTGGGACCAACATCATCCATCCTTAAGCCTTGAGCTAACCTGTAAGGATTATCTCACAAACAGTTGGAACTAAACCCTACTCAAAACCCTACCCCAGAGTTAGGTTGAGAGTTAGAGTTAAAGAGGTGTTAGTAAGCTGATTGTTGATATCAGTCTGAAAGATGGTTGCTTTGGGAACTAGGACCTGGAATTATTCTAAAGTAGTATCAGAGCAGTGGTTCAAAACACCATTGTTCTAAAGTATACCTTGTGCTCAAAAGGTAAATTGTATCTAGTCAACTGAATTGATCTTGTGATAATCTTGTTTACATATTATGGCTGACAACGCTAGGGGTGGGCATCGGGTTTAGGGTACCCGAACCGAACCCGAAAAGAATTCCCGATCGGTTCGGGTTACCCGAACCCGAAATAATAATATCGGGCTCGGGTTTGGGTTTCTAAGGTGTACCCAATTTACCCGATCGGGTACCTGACCTTTTTTTAATATAATATATTAATATGTTATATTTTAAATTATTAAATATTAATTCACAATTTTAAATTAGAAAAAAACAGGGTAGTATACTGTATAGTGTATACGGGTCTCAGAGGCTGCCCCCAAATCTACCCCATCCAATTCATCTTTGTTCAATTTTTCTTATATATATTAGTTTTAAAAAAAAAATATTGGGTACCCGAATTTGGGTACCCAAAATTTTGGGACCCGAATTTTGGGTACCCGATATATTTTGGGTTCGGGTACTTAAATACTGGACCCGAAATTTCGGGTACCCGAAATTCGGGTCCCGAACCCAAAAAACCCGAACTGATGCCCACCCCTAGACAACATAGCTAAGGTTGCACCACCAGCAGAGAACAACATGGGAGTCAATCCCTTGAACCATATGTCCCATCACAAGCTTCCACAGTTCTCAGTGGAAAATTATGATTACTGGAAGATCAAGATGAGAGCACACATTGCTTGTGTTCATGATGAAATGTTAAGAGTCATCACAAAAGGTCCATTTGTTTTTATGACTCCTAACCCAAGAACTACAACTGAAACTATTGCAGATCCTAGAGAAGAATGGCCCAAAGATGAGGACAACTTTACTGCAGATGAAAGGAGGAGACACAACCTCAACTTCATAGCCATGAATATTCTCTACACAACCATTCCAGATTCAGTCATGGGAAGAATGATATATTGCCAGACTGCAAAGGAGCTCTGGGACACTCTTTCTCTCATGTGTGAGGGTACTGACAAAATCAAAGAGAACAAGCTCTCAGTAGCTGTTCAAAAATATGAGCAATTCACCATGGAGCCAACTGAGACCATAGATTAACTTGATGGGAGGTTCACTGATATAATGAATGAGATTAATTCTCTTGGTAAAGTGTATGCAAAAAGAGAAGTTGCTTTAAAAATTCTGAGAGGTCTGACCTCAAGATGGGATGTGTACTCAGTGATGATGCTGATTAGGCGTGAAACTGTTATGTTTTGTAGCCCGATTTGCCCATGTTTTATGTGTTTTTTATGAGTGTTTAGAGTCCTTTGAGCATTATTTTCTATAAACTCATTAATTTATCTCTTTGGTATTCATAGTTGGATATAGGGCAAAAAGAGGAGTTCATAGGACTTTGAATCAACCAAAACAGATTCCCGGTTGAGAAGATATGAAGGTTTTTCGAACAAGTGTACAACAGCCGAAAAGTGCTCGACCAAAAGTGGTCGAACGCCACCATTCGACCAGTGGAACCATTCGACCAATAGTGGTCGAACGCCCCCGCTCGACCTAGGTCGAAAGCCCCTGCTCGACCTAGGTCGAGCGCCCTAAGAGTTCTGGAAAGAAATCCATTCGACCAACATGAGGTCGAACGCTAGTGCTCGACCAAACCCCAGTTTTGTGAGATTTTGGCCTTTTTCACCCGTTTTTGGCCCGTTAGTTATAAATACCCGATCCCAAGCTCATTTTTGGATACCTTTTGATCCCGATTGATATTTTTGCATACTTAGAGCCTAGTAGAGAGATTTTGGAGTTTTTCACACTTGTAAACGAGGTTTTGATCTTACGAATTCTTAGTTTAGATACTTCTTTTAATTCTTTTCATTTAATTCTTTCATTATTGAACCTTTGAGACTTCTAAACCCTACTTTATCAGATTTATTGAGATTTTGAGATATTCTTTCGTTTATGCTTTCCAAGTCTTTTGATTATTCAATTATACAAATGTTCATCGTTCTTTTGATTGTTTTCGTTCTTTCAATTACCATGTTAGGCTAGAACCCTTGCATGCTTGGGGTAGGATGAACTCGTAGAAGTAGGATTTTGGTACATAATTAGGATAACTTGTGATGTTTAGTGCTAGTTCTCTTAATTAATTGAATTCATAAAATAAACCCTAGAATTGTCTTGGAATTGAGTACGAAAATTATTAGAGAGAGGACAATCTTATCACTCTTTGATAACAAGTAGACTTAACGATAGGGTTATAGAAGGGGTTTACGATTTACCGGTTTATCTAGGGAGGACGACCATATCACCTTGGGTAAATAAGGGTCTCATCAATTAAGCATAATTCATATAACTTGTTTAGTAGGTTGTGAAGTAGGTTGATATGACGAAGTATTAGAGTTAATTCTTGAGCTTTTAGTCTTTTAATCTGGTGCTAGATTAGGGAAGTTGATTTTCTAGTTTTAGTACACTTAGGATTAATACTTGCACATCACGGTTATTTTAGTTATCGTACTAGCTCCATTAGTATACGTAGGTATTCCTATCCTGAGCATCACCATCTCGTATTTGATTAAACCCTTAGTTATTTTATTTGATTTCATAATTCGCATTGTTAGAAGTAGACTTTAGAGTAGTTTAATCATATTCCTAAAACTGAACACACACTCATATTAACTACGACGCATAGATCTTCAGGTCTCTATTCGCATACATACCTTTCCTTGGGTTCGATACTACATGGTCCCTATACTCCCCCATACTACAGGGATCCCATACTCTTGTGGGATAACTACTAGTATAGCTAGTATTTTGCGTTCAAGTCAATGCAGCCGTTCCCGGGGAAGGCGATGTATGTCCATTGAGTAGGACTTGGAGATAGTTTAGTAGCTAGTAGTGAGTGCTTTTATTTTTTGTTTTATTACTTGTAGTATGGTACGTTTGATCTTTCTTATTAAGTAACCAGGTATATGAAAAAACGCTTAAAGGGAGAAACGTGCGAAGATCGAACAAAAGGAATCGAGCCTTCCAGAGAAGGATGAATACCACAGGAGGTGGTGATGAGAATTTAAATCAGAATTTCAGCGGTGATTTAGATCTCGCAACTGAAGAGTATGAACGGAATGTAGGACGGGTTGAAGGTGCTAAGGGAGTCGATAATAAAAAATAAACACCTCATGGGGAGAGCACCAGCCAAAACCCAATTCCACAGACCCCGAGCGGTCCCGCTGAAAACCAGAATCAAGTCATCCACCAAAATCCACAACACCTCTTCTACCCACAAAACAACCCACCTTATCCTTACCAGTACCCACCATATCCATATCCACCATACTACCCTCCACACCCTACTTATAACCAACTTCAAATTCCACATATACCTCCACCACCGGTTTATCCTCAGCACATTCTTCAGAATGCTGATCCTGGTATGGCAATTCGAGGAAGGTTTGCGGCACAGCCGCAACAGTATTATGATGGTGTAGCATTGCCACCAGTGGAGGCAAACAACTTTTCTATCTCCCTAGGGATCCTGAAGATGCTAGTCGAGAACCAATTTAAGGGGGATGTCGGAAAGGATAATCCTCATACTCACTTGAGAAATTTTCTGATGATTGCCTCAACTTTCAACCATAATGGCATGTCGGAAGATGTTAAGAGGCTCGGGTTGTTCCAATTCTCTTTAACTGGAATCGCGAATGAGTGGTATGATAACACACTCCCACGAGGAGGTATAACCACATGGGCCAAGCTCGAGCGTCTGTTCCTCGAGTGATTCTACCCTCCGTCTAGAACGATCAAAGTAAGGCTAGAGATCTCATCTTTCAAGCAGAAGCCAGGAGAGGAATTACGTCAGACTTGGGAGAGATACTATAATATGCTCACTGAGTGTCTGCGGCACAGGTACAATAAAGGTGACATCATGGCTTATTTCTAATGTGGAGCCAGCAAGGCAGGTCAAGACCACCTTGATGCATGTGCGAGTGGAGCATTCTTGAATTGTGCTGCAGCTCGGTGTAGAGAGACTGTTGATAACATAGTTAAGAATGCAGGGCAATGGAATGAGGCACAAGAGTTTCAGCAAGCTTATCAGATGGAAGAGAGTGAGGGAACTAGAAAGTTGTTGATGGCAATGATAGAGAAGATCAGCAATTTAGAGGTTGGACAAAACCTGATTGGAGGGAATACTGCAGTGAGTGAGAAAGTGGACCACCCAGCAAGCCAGCATGAGGAGGCCAACTATATGGGATGGCCTCATTATAATCAGAATGGCTATCAAGGTGGAAATTATCAGGGGGCGACCAACTTATGGTCAACCATTTGTACCACCGGGTCCACAGCATCTTTAGAATCAATGGAGGAATACTCAGGGTTATCAGGGAGGCCAGCAGCCTCCTCAGAATCAATAGAGGAAGAATGAAAATTTCTCTTATAGTAATCTGAGAGCAGGGATAATTGTACCTCCAAATGTCAACCCTGGCTCAAAACTCCTCAGAGGAGAAGGAGGTGCTACCACTGATGAGATGTTACGTGCCATTCTGCACAAGGTGGAAGAAGGTAGTAAGAGGTTATCCTCCTTGGAATATGATGTGAAGGAGATGAGTAAGAAGAATGATCAGTGTGATCAAGATCTTCAGAAGAGGGATATAGAGCTGAATAGAATTCAGCAAGAGAACAATAGGCGGTTCACTTCGATGGAGTATCAGATTAGCCAGACCACAAAATCATTGGGTAGAGAGCCCGGGAAATATCCTTCTATGCCGGAGGGGAACCCGAAAGAGCAATGCAAGGCGATCCAGCTTAGAAGTGGTACCAAATATGACGGTCCTCAAATACCTATTGATTCGGATGAGCTACATGGAGAGATTGAGAAAGAAGTTGAGGAGAAGAAAGATGGGGATGAGAAGGGTGAGAAGAAGATTGAGGTAAAAGGCACTAAGAAAAGCAAAGAAGACAAGGAGGAAGAGATTGAGGAGATTGAGAGAGTCCCAAAGTGGAAAAAGTCAAGAGAAGCTAGGAAGAATGTGAAAGAGACCGAGCGAGACGAATGGGGGGTACCCAAATCTGTGATACCGGTCCCATACCCGCAGCGGTTCATGAAGAAGAAATTAGATGAAAAAATTGCTAAGTTCCTTGATGTATTTAAAAAGTTGCATATTAACATTCCTTTTTATGATGCTTTGGAACAGATGCCTAATTATGTCAATTTTCTGAAGGACTTGATAGCTAAGAGGAGGATAGTTGATGAGCCCAAGTTGGTGCAGCTAAACCATGAGGTGAGTGCATTAGTGCACAAAGCGCTTCCCCCGAAGTTGAAAGATCCCGGGAGTTTCGCTATCTTATGTGATATCGGGAATGGAGTCAAGAAGGGAGCGTAGTGTGATCTTGGAGCGAGCATTAATCTGATGCCACTGTCAATATTTAAGAAGCTGGAAGGTGGAGAACTTCAGCCGACAATGATGACGCTTCAACTCGCCGACCGATCTATTACTCGACCTCAAGATGTGGTTTAAGACGTCCTTGTTAAGGTGGGTGATCACGTGTTTCCAGCTGATTTTGTGGTCCTGGACATTGAGGAAGATGAGCACGTCCCTTTGATCTTGGGAAGACCTTTCTTAGCTACGGCCGGGATGGTGTTAGATGTGGCGAATGGGAAGATTACGGTAAAGGTAGATAATCAAGAGGTAAAGATTTCCATATATGGGGCCATGAAACACCCAAAAGAAGATGAGAGCTGTCATTCCATTGATGATATTGATCCTTGTGTGGAAGACACACCTCTTAATCCTTGTCCTTCTTATATTCATGATTTTGATAGTCCTTCACTTGATGATATAACCGATGAGCATTATGATCTTGATTGTCTTGATAGGGATAAAGGCAAGGAGTTGAAGGATGAAGAATTTATAATGAGGTAGGTGGGTAAATTAGAGAAAAAATGAGGAGTTGATGTTAACAAGAAAAAATCCAAGAAGTGGGTACCTCCGTGGAGAGCGAAAAAGAAGAAGGTGACACCTCCGCCCGAGGAGAATAGGGAGGATGGGAATCGAGCGAAAAACTTAGACATCTTCTCTTATGAGAATAAGGGAGGTAACTTTGAGTATCATGTCCCATAAGCTCCTTTGAGCTCGGTCCGGCATTAGGACCTTAAAAATAGCGGTGAGTGGGAGGCAACCCACTTTTACTTGCTTTTGAGTGTTTTTAGTTATTAGAGTTTTTGTTTTGAGTTTTTATTTGAGTCGTAAGTTCTAACCTCGTACTTGTGAGTTTTATTTTGTAGGCTTGCCTTGAGGGTGAAGGAATGCCCAAAAAGAGGAGATTGAAGGGACCAACTCGAGACAAGGGAGTGTGCTAAGTTGTTAAGAGAAAATGAATTATTTGGATGAGGTAACCCACAACCCCAAACTTAGACCGCTTCACAAGGTCGAAGTTTGGGGGTGGAGTTTTTATATATTTTATGGTTACATTGCACAGGCGCACACCCTCTCTTTGAGTTGAGTTAGGTTATATATTGTGCCTTGAGATGCTCCTTGAGCTGATATTGCTTTGATGTTCTACTACATATTTCATGTCTATCAATTTTCTTATGCTTGTTGATTGCTATCTTTGAGTGTGAGTATGAGTTAGTGCGTTGTGAAGCTGAATTAGAGTCTATATTGTGTGAGTGTAGTAGTTAGAGTTGATTTGAGAGGGAACTCGTATACTCATGAATTCTCCTTTTGAATACTTATGTGATAAAAAAGTGAGAATTCACTAGGACTAGCATGGATGTGAAAGCCGTGAGATTTGAGCCTTTTAGAGATTAAAATGCACTATATTTATCTTTTCGTTTGTGAGTGGATCATCACCTTAGAGGATGCTAGAACTTGTGTGTGCCTCACTTCTTGATTGTGTCTAGGTTGAAGTGCCGAAGGTGATATTAGGTCATCTTTGATTTGATTGAGTCACTTAGCCAAATTTTTCCTACCAATGACATTTATACCTCGTTAGCCCGTTTGAGCATGGGCCTATTTTATTTGCTAGCACATTTATATTGGAGTTATACGTGAAAGTATGCTTTTACTTTGTATAACTCGTGTATCAAACACTTGTTTATGAGAATAATTCTTTTATCGCATATGCTTTAGATATGATTGAATGTTGAATATTTATTGCAAACAGTTCATAATAGTACTAGTTACATTATAGTTAATGTGGTGATACCCGATCACGAAAGATAACATTAACAGTTTCCTTGTAACTAAACGTACATTTTCACGACCTAGGTGGAATTGAACAATCCGCCGTGAAAGGTCGATGTGTAAGTCTCAGATTGGTCTGTCTTGACTAAGAGATTGCACTAGCACATTTAGTATGTGTTGAAGAGGACCTACAGCGAGGATAAATTCTTCTGTTCTGAAATGTGAAGAATTAGACCTCAGTGGTTATTGATTTCTTAATCTCCGTCACTTAAATAGGACCGTGTGTGCTTAATGGTTACTGCTTTGATTCATGTTGGGTGAGAATCATTGTGACTTCGAACTTTGTGTCTTGGGTAGTAATATTAATCATACGACGGTTGCTAAGATTTAATACGGAGAAACGCGTGCGAGTACGGCTCGTGTGATTAGTCCCCTTGGTGGGCTCAGAAATTTTATCGTACCAAATCTTGCAAGTGAAGAATTAGTTTCTTCGGTACGGATAATAATGTTGAGCTGTCTTTACTCCAAGGTGAAATATATTAATTAATTTAGAGCTATTCAGAAGCTTAATTAATTAATGGACTTGATAATCTTAAACGCGGGAAATAATAACCGGGAGCCCATATTATCGTAATATGGATTAAGATGGATAGTGCAGTATTAATTTATTAGTGGTAATAATTAATATTAATGGATTGAATTATATTGGGGCTCAATATTGAAATTCAGAAGTCCATTAGGAGGTTCAATCTTAATTCTCCTTAAAGGTCCCTCAAGTAGCCCATTAAGTAGTCCAATAATGATAAGGTGATTAAAATAAAAAGAAAATAATTATGCTGATTTTTCTCATAATTTTCGAAAAATGCATTATTAGAAGATAAAAGATTTTGTTGATTTTCTTGGAATGATATTATGGAAGATATGTATTCTTGGAATACAAGAATATCTCATATATTCAAGGAGATCCAAATCTTGGGATCTCTACTAATATTTTCGAAAATTGCAAGCAATTAAAGTGAGTGAGATTTTTGTGGAATATTTTATTATGGAGAAAAGAATATATGAGATATATTCAAGATTTTTTCCAAGACCATTATATCACAAATTTTCGGCCATGACACTTTATAAATAGGGGATGATTATTTCATCCCCAAGTACATAATTCCATGTGTTGGAAAAATCAAGAGCATATATATTTTTCTTTTTCCTTAGTTATTTAAATTACTTGAAAGCATCTCCCACCGGTGATCAAGTAAGGCGAAAGGGAAATACTTGAGAAGGTTTTTGGGTTGATAAAGCGAGATCGTGATTGTCCCATTTATTCAAAGGCCAAGTCTACAAGAGGTACGTAAGTCACATAAATTCTTGTTTATTCCGCCTAGACTTTATGTGAATTAATTCAACATGCATGATGTTAAATTTGTTGTTGGAGTTATTATTTGAATTAATTAGGATTAATTCATGCTAGTAATAATTGAATTTAAATTCGTATTTAAATTTCATCCCGAATAGATTCTGGGCGCCCCTATTTTCCCAACAATTTAAACTTAACTAAATTCTTAAACTCTTTTTGTTCCAATTTGAGTAGAGAATATGAAAAGTTTTGAATGAGAAAGGGATCGAGTTGAGTTGAGAAAGGAAAATTATTAATGCTTGAGTGTATCTGAGAAGAAGGTGTAATGAGAATTTGAGTTGTGGGAAAGAACAATGAATTTGAGAATGAGCAAAAGAAATATGAGCTCATATATGTATGAAAAGAAAAAAAAAGTGAAGTGATTGAAAAATACTTGAACGAGTTAGAAAAAAAATTGAAGTGTTGAGAGTAGTGGAATTGAAAGTGTATTGCATGAAGATGATTGAAGTATTATGTTCCCTGTCTCGAAATATCGAAGTTGGATTTTCTGTTCTCCATTCACTTGAGTCATTTATCCTATATAGTTACCCCACCTATCCAAAGAGCCTACATTACAACCTTGATAAAGTCCTTTTTGATTCGGCATGAATCCTAGAGTATGGTCGAAGTTGAGAGTGTTTACAAGCTTATGGCTGCTGATATGTGTGATTGATTGATTGATTGAGTGAGTCCCTTAACATTGATATACGCTTGTGACGGAGTGAAACATATCGTCGAGAGCACATCTATGTTTGATTTTGGTTGTTCTTATTATTTATGCATGCGTATGATGAAGGGGGTGAGTTAGTGTGTGAGTGATCGATCTTTGAAGCTTGAGCTCTATTGCTTGCATGATTTAGTTCTATTATTCATACTTAACAATTTCACTTGACATGCTTGAGGACAAGCAATATGGTAAGTTTGGGGGGGGGGGTTGATTAGGCGTGAAATTGTTATGTTTTGTAGCCTGATTTTCCCATGTTTTGTGTGTTTTTTATGAGTTCTTAGAGTCCTTTGAGCATTATTTTCATAAACTCATTAATTTGTCTCTTTGATGTTCATATTTGGATAGAGGGCGAAAAGAGGAGTTTTTAGGACTTTGAATCAACCAAAACGGACTCTCGGTTGAGAAGATATGAAGGTTTTTCGAACAAGTGTACAACAGTCGAAAAGTGATCGACCAAAAGTGGTCGAACGCTACCATTCGACCAGTGGAACCATTCGACCAGTAGTGGTCAAATGCACCCGCTCGACCTAGGTCGAGCGCCTTAAGAGTTCTGGAAAGAAATCCATTCGACCAACATGAGGTCGAGCGCTAGCTCGACCAAGTGCTCGACCAAACTCTAGTTTTGCGAGATTTTGGCCTTTTTCACTCGTTTTTGGCCCGTTGCTTATAAATACCCGATCTCAAGCTCATTTTTGGATACCTTTTGATCCCGATTGATATTTTTGCATACTTAGAGACTAGTAGAGAGATTTTGGAGTTTTTCACACTTGTAAACGAGGTTTTGATATTACAAATTCTTAGTTTAGATACTTCTTTTAATTCTTTTCGTTTAATTCTTTCGTTATTGAACCTTTGAGACTTCTAAACCCTACTTTATCAGATTTATTGAGATTTTGATATATTCTTTCGTTTATGCTTTCCAAGTCTTTTGATTATTCAATTATGCAAATGTCCATCATTCTTTTGATTATTTTCGTTCTTTCAATTACCATGTTAGGCTAGAAACCTTGCATACTTGGGGTAGAATGAACTCGTAGAAGTAGGATGTTGGTACATAATTAGGATAACTCGTGATGTTTAGTGCTAGTTCTCTTAATTAATTGAATTCATAAAATAAACCCTAGAATTATCTTGGAATTGAATACAAAAATTATTAGAGAGAGGACGATCTTATCACTCTTTGATAACAAGTAGACTTAACGATAGGGTTATAGAAGGGGTTTACGATTTACCGGTTTATCAAGGGAGGACGACTGTATCACCTTGGGTAAATAAGGGTCTCATTAATTAAGCATAATCCATATAACTTGTTTAGTGGGTTGTGAAGTAGGTTGATATGACGAAGTATTAGAGTTAAATCTTGAGCTTTTAGTCATTCAATCTGGTGCTAGATTAGGGAAGTTGATTTCCTAGTTTTAGTACACTTAGGATTAATACTTGCACATCACGGTTATTTTAGTTATCGTACTAGCCCTGTTAGTATACGTAGGGATTCCTATACTGAGTATCACCATCTCGTATTTGATTAAACTCTTAGTTATTTTGTTTGATTTCATAATTCGCATTGTTAGAAGTAGACTTTAAAGTAGTTTAATCCTATTCCTAAAACTGAACACACACTCATATTAACTACGACGCGTAGATCTTCAGGGCTCTATTCGCATACATACCTTCCCTTGGGTTCGATACTACTTGGTCCATATACTCGCCCATACTACAGGGATCCCATACTCTTGTGGGGTAACTACTAGTATAGCTAGTATTTTGCGTTCAAGTCAGATGCAAAATACCAAAGATCTATCTAGCATGTCTATACAATAGGTATTCTCTGAACTAAAAGCCTATGAGTTTGATCTTAACAGGAAAAGGGCTCCAGGTGAGACCTCAGCTGAGAAGGGAGTTGCCTTCAAAGCTAAGGAGACTGAGCCCAAGTCCCCAAAGTCACAAAAGAGTACAAAAGCAAGTAAATCTCAAAGAAAAGCAGAGATGCAAGAGGAGCTGAGCCTAATGGCTAGAAGGTTTGAAAAACTTAACAGTCATTTTGGCAAGTATAAAAGAATTTACAGGGATAACAGGGAAAGAAGAAGCTATCCTCAAAGAGACACAAGAGAACGAGAGAAAAGCTTCACTGAGATGGAGAAAAAGAAGGAATACAAGAACTACTCCAAAGCTGAAGGATCATCATCAAAGCCTAGAGAGTCTACTGAAGAAAGGGATGATGAAGCCAACAGATGCTATCAGTGCAAGAAGGTTGGGCACTTTCAGTACGATTGTCCTCAACTGAGCACAAAAGAAAGGAAAGGAAGGCAAGCCAAAAGAGACAGAAGATATGGAGAAAGGAAAGCCATGGTTGCTGAAGATGTTGATGAAGAGTTTGAGTCATCTGAAGGACTATTCTCTGACAGTAGTGATGATGACTTGTACCTTATGGCTAGAGAAGAACCTGAGGTACAATCTAAACCATCTATTTCCTTAGGACACACACTTGAGCTCAGCTCAGAGTCAACAAAGGAACTCAATCTTCAGTCCGCTTTGGAATAATTGATGATTGATTTCTCAAGGTTGCAAAAAGCAAGTTTCTGTCTCCAGGATGAAAATAAAAAACTCTTGAGTGAAAACTCCAAGTTAATTGAGTCAGGGAATCAGGCAGATCTTAACTCAGCTAAATCCACCATTAAATTGACAAAAGAGATGGAAACCCTCAAGAGTCAAGGAAATGGTAAAGATCAACTGATCAAAGATCTTATGGAATCTAAGACAAGGTTAACTGAAGAGAGTATAAAATTGGTAAGCCAAATAAAGGAATCTCTCCTGAAAATTGATGTCTTACATAAATCTGAAGAGACCTTGTTAAAAAGTATTGATGCTCTAAACAAACCCTCTCTTGCCATAGAGGAGATACAAAACATTCAAATTAATCCCAATAACAAGTGTGGAATATGCTATATTCCAAAACCTTCATAAGGTCCTCTGAGTGTTGCTTCTTCAAGTGGTACAAAGAGAGTCTTTGTTAAATCTGTGACCTTTCAACCACAGATTTTAGATAAAGGAAAAAGACTAGCTGAGGTTCAACAAAAGAAAGGTCAAACTCAGCCTAAACCAATTGGAAAAACTCAGTTGACTAATCAAACTAGAACTCAGCAGAGGTACTATCAGTCGAGGTCTTCACAAATGAAGCACCCTCAACTGAAAGTATCCAGGCATGAGCATTCCTCAAGGAGTGACTCATATAGAAAACCTATTCCTTTTGTGCCTAAAGGAAAAAGTTCTCAATACCTTTATCAACAAAGACTGAGACCAGGTGCACCCAAGCCTAAGAAGAAGAATGTTAAGAAGGTTCCTGTTCCTTCAAAGGCTGACACCCATAGACAGTTTACTCCTAAGGCATCAAGGGAGGTAACTATCTATGTAGATGTTTATGGAAGACAAATTGGCCACTCTAAAATGATTAGAACAGTAAGGCAAATTTGGATTCCGAAAGGTCAGCTAACCTAATAGGACCCAACACAAAGTAGGTACCTAAAGCTTGATCTTGACTGCAGGGCTCAGTGGACCTCAACAAAGTAGAAGCTCTTAAATTCTCAGTCTGGTACTTGGACAGTGGATGTTCCAGGCACATGACTAAGGAAAGAATTCATTGAGAGAATTCATTGAGAAAGAAGGTCCACAGGTCACTTTTGGTGACAATTCACAAGGAGTCACCAAAGGTTATGGTACTTTAATTATTAGCTCAGTAAGGGTTAACAATGTATCCTATGTCAGTGGACTTAAGCATAACCTATTATCTATAAGTCAGTTTTGTGATAAAGGATACAGTGTTGAATTTTCTTGTAACCTGTGTTTTGTCAAGAATACATCTTCACAATAGGTACTACTAACTAGGTCAAGGAAGGGAAATGTCTATCTTGCAGATTGGAAGTCTTGCACACCAAATGCATGCCTTATAGCAAAGAGCTCAACTAATACAAATTGGCTATGGCATAAGAGGTTAAGTCATCTGAACTTCGAAGTGATAAACAAGATAGCAAGACATGCACTAGTAGAAGGAATGCCAAATGAAGTATACAACAAGGATCATGTTTGCAAAGCCTGTCAGGAGGGAAAGCAAGTAAAAGCATCCTTCAAAAGCAAAGTAGCTACCTCTACTGACAGAGTACTTCAACTGTTGCATATGGATCTCTTTGGTCCAGTAACCCATGTAAGTATTAATGGGATAAAATATACACTTGTTGTTGTTGATGACTTCTCCAGGTACACATGGGTGGTATTCCTTACAAGCAGGAAAGAAACACAAGTCAGGCTACCAGAACTAGTGAAGAAAGTTAGCAATGAGAAGAGCCTGAACATTGTAAAGATAAGGTCAGATAAGGACACTGAATTCATTAACTCTATAATATCTGACTACTGTAAGGAGCTGGGTATAGCTCATGAGACATTAGCTGCAAGAACTCCTCAACAAAATGGAGTAGCTGAGAGGAGAAATGGGACTCTTAAGGAGGCAGCAAGGACAATGCTTGCAGAAGCTCAAGTTCCTAAAAAGTTTTGGGCTGAAGTTATCAACACTGCCTGCCACACCCAGAACAGGTCCATGGTAACAAAACATCAAGGAAAAACTCCATATGAGCTATGGAATGGCAGAAAACCTCAGGTATCTTACTTTCACATCTTTGGTTGCAAGTGTTTCATTCACAACAATGGGAAAACTCAACTGAAAGCTTTTGACAGCAAAGCTGATGGAAGAATTTTCTTAGGATATTCTCAAATCAGTAGAGCTTTTATAGTCTACAATTGTAGAACCCTTGTTGAGGAAGAATCACCTCATGTGGTCTTTGATAAATCTACTTTTGAGTCCAGGAAAAAGGAGACTGGGGAGGTGATAAGCAAGAAATTAACTAGACTGAGTATCAAATCAAAAGGCTATCCTGAGAACAGTGTTGATGCATATATCCCAACCTGGGATAACATCAATGATCAACAATTCAATAAAGATACTCAGACCAAGATCACTCCTGATGGACACCATCCCAGTTTAAGAGGTAAGTGAAGTCAATGAAGATGTGGTCACAGCTGAGATACATAATGAGCCCAACATTCAAGGGGGAACCAATATCACTATCATTGAGAATGAAAATACCTTGAATGATGACTCAGGCCTTCAACCCTCTATCTTATTTCCTGAATTTGAATTCATTCATGTATCTAGTGACTCAACTTCAGAAGAGTTAACCTCTACTGAAGGGCATCAGTCTAGGAGAACTTGGCTCTCAGATCACCCTGTTGAGCAAATCCTAGGTGATCCTACCTCGGGAGTCAAAACTAGAAGTTTTCATGGAGAAAGTGCTTTGTTTTGTTGTTTATTATCTAACCAGGAACCAAGCTCCATTGGAGAAGCACTTCAAGATTCAAACTGGATCATTGCCATGCAAGAAGAACTCAATCAATTCACAAGGAATCAAGTATGGGAGTTGGTGGATAGGCCATATCATTGCAATGTGATTGGAACCAAATGGGTGTTCAAGAATAAGAAGGATGAAAATGATGTCATAGTCAGAAACAAAGTCAAGCTAGTGGCAAAGGGCTACTCACAAGTTGAAGGTTTTGACTATGATGAAACTTTTGCCCCGGTGGCCAGATTGGAGACAATAAGGTTATTTCTTGCACATGCTGCTCACATGAGATTCAAGGTGTATCAAATGGATGTCAAGAGTGCTTTCTTGAATGGAGTACTCAATGAAGAGGTGTATGTGGAGTAGCCCCCAGGTTTTGAAGAAAGTCATAAAGTATATAGACTGAGAAAACCTCTATATGGACTGAAACAGGATCCAAGAGCTTGGTATGACACTTTATCTCAGTTCCTACTTGATCATGGTTTTATCAAAGGAAGAGTAGATAGAAATCTCTTTAGAATCACAAAAGGAGATGACACTTTATTGGTGCAGATCTATGTGGATGATATCATTTTTGGTTCTCCAAACTAAGTCCTCAGTGATAAGTTTTCTCAACTGATGAAAGGAAAATTTGAGATTTCAATGATGGGAGAAATGAATTTCTTCCTTGGACTTCAAGTTAAATAGTCCCCTGAAGGAATTTGCATCAATCAAGCCAAGTATACAAGGGAGCTGATCAACAAATTTGGATGTCAAAACAGTAAGGTTGCAAGAGTTCCACTCAACACCAACACAAAGATGGAACCTGACGAAGATGGTGAATCAGTAGACCAAACTCACTACAGAGCAATCATTGGATCTCTACTGTATCTCACAGCAAGCAGGCCAGACATCACATTTGCTGTTGGAATATGTGCTAGATATCAAGCAAATCCAAAGAAGAGTCATCTGGAAGCAGCAAGGAGGATTCTCAAATACTTAAAGGGTACTGTGAACTTAGGTTTATGGTATCCCTCAGATGACAATATGGAACTCACATGATACTCAGATGCAGACTATGGAGGATACAGAATTGACAGGAAATTAACCTCAGGCACTTGTCAGTTCTTGGGAAGTAAACTAATCTCTTGGTTTTCCAAGAAACAGAGTTCAGTAGCCACGAGCACTACTCAAGCTGATTACATGGCAGCTGGAAGTTGTTGTGCTAAAATTCTATGGCTAAGACAACAATTAAGGGATTACAACATCTTTGCAAATGAAGTCCCTATCTTCTGTGACAACAATAGTGATATTGCCATCTCAGAAAATCCAGTTCTCCGTACTAGATGCAAACATGTGGATATCAGGCATCGTTTCATTAGAGATCATGTGGAGAAGAAGGATATCAAGATGCTCAAGATCCACACTGACAAACAAAAAGCAGATATATTTACTAAACCTTTGGCAGAAGCAAGGTTTCAAGAATTCTCCGTAGAGCTAGGACTTCTGGACCCAGGGGAGTGAGAAAGAAGTCCTATCAAATCTCAGAGGAGATGAATTTATTCAGTGGAGATATGATTTTAGTATAGCTGCAGATCTCAGTAAAGCTACAGCTCTCAGTAGAGATACAGCTTCAGTCGAGGTCAATCTTACTTACACTCTTATGATTTTTAAAACTGAATTCCTCTTGTTTTTAAAAGGAAATTTTCTAAAAGTTTTAATAAGTACTTTCTGTGAAATTAAATCTTTTTACACTGTGTTGAAAAGAGTTTGAGAAAAGAAGTAATTAATGCGCATTGTACGTGTCAGTAAAGCCCTTTACGGTTTCCTATCTCATGCGCCTCAAAAGTCGGATGATGTGACCTTCCGGCTACCAACTACTTTAATCCGCACCATTCAATTTAGGCGGTTCAATTTCAACCATCAAGATACATCAAAAACTTCCCACAACTTTTTTAACTTTCCACGATCTCATCTGAATCAACCCCAGCCGTTGATTAATCTTTTGATCTCACCGCTCATACAAGGTATAAAAAGCTTCCATATCATGCTCTGAAACCTTTTCGAAATCTCACAAGTCCTAAATCCCTATCTCTCTCTAAAAACCCCCTGTGAAATTCATCAGATTTCTTTCCAAAACCTAAATGGCGAAAAATAATCTTAAACATCTAACCAACAAAGATAATTTTTGGTATGAACCAAATTTTTTATTTAACAATCCAGAGATCCAATCTAGGCCTGAGTTTAGACACATAAAGTAGGCCTTGGAGACGGTTAAAGCCGCAGGCCTGGAGAAATTCTTATCAGTTCATCCTGAGAACTGCTTTGATAGGCAAGTACTGGAGTTCTTCTTCAGTGTCAACAACACCGACACTGAGATTAACTCATGCCTTTTCTTGAAGAGGAAGAAAAAAATCATCCGAGATGGAGAGGAGTATATGGAGTTTCAGAAGGTAAGGAAGGAGATTGTGCTAAAGGAGGAAGATGTGAAGAATTTATTTGACCTTCCGTCAAAAGGCCCTAATCCGGATACTTGTATCGCGGATAAGGAGGAGGAGTGGGTGTATACGATTATGCAGAAAATGGTGAAGTATCACCATGCTTTGAACAGAAATGTGATTTTCCAGTATACAATGTATTGTGTGAAATTGTTGGGAAATGCATCCTTGTGAATCAGGGCAGTCCAGAACAAGTGAGAAAGCCAAAGCTCAGGCTGATAAAGGCCATTGTTGAAAGCAAGGATAAGGAATACAATTGGCAACAGTTCTTCCTTTGTGCACTAAACAAGGAACGCACAAAATTTCAACCCGAGAAAGCAGTGCAACTGGCTAGTAAGCTCAGCTATGCCACAAAAAACTCATATTTGATTGAGAAGGTAGATGTGGGAGTAGAATGGAAGGAGGATAGGAAGTGGAGTACCTTGAAGTCACTTTTAGCATTGGAAGGGAGAAGGATTAGTGACAGTGAAGAAAGTCCGGAGGAGGAAGAGGAATCAGAAGAGATGAACCCCACTGAAGGGAGGAAATCAAAGCTCAAGAGACTTGTCAAACTGAGTGACAAGATGGCCCTTCACAAAGAAGAGGTTGCTGAAAAGGCCTCAAAGAAAAAAGAAAAGAGAGTTGTTGGAGAAGTGAAGGAAGCAGCTCCCACCAAGAAAGCAAGGAAATCAACCCCTACTGGTGACTCTTCATCAGGTAACCCTGAATCTTCCCCAACTACCATTTCATCTGAAACCGAATCTGATGCACCCACACCCATCAAAATAAAAATTAAAACCAAACCCCGTACCCCACTCAAAACCAAACGAATCTCTAAACTCTCAAAATCCTAAAAAAAAAACCTACTAAAGGCTCTCAAAAGCCTGACAGTGAACCCACAAAAGAAACCCCCACAGAAACCTCAACTGAACCAACCACCACTGAACAAACTCCCACCCCCACTGAACAAACCCCAATCCCCACTTAACAAACCCCCATTCCCACTGAACAAACCCCCACCCCTACTGAACAAACCCCCACCCCCACTGAAGCCACCCCAACTGAACCAAATATCTCAGACCCTCAAGAACATGAAACTACCCACCTTGAAACCATACCTGAAGAACCTATAGAACCCAGATCCCCCACCCCCTCTGATGAAGAAGATGAGTATTCCTTCTTGGATACTCTTAAAGATGATGTTGCCTACTCATTGGAGTCCAAATATCCAGAGTTGGACGAATATCCTGACCTAAAAGCAATGTTTTTTAGGGTCAGGCTACTTGTCCAACTCAAAGATAGGAGGTTGGCAGAGATCTTGTTGGCAGTAGGAGGAGGAAAGACGGATGAGTGGAAGAAAGAGGAGCAGGAGGTGTTTGAGTTTACTGGTCTCTCCAAAACTAGGTTATTATGTGATGAGAAGATCTTTCAAAGCCTGGTGTTTGATAAGATCAATGAAGCCAAGGCTGCTGAGAAGTCCAAGGAGGGTGAGGTGGAGAAAGTAGCTGAGATTGAGAATGAGAAGGTTGGTGAAAGGGAAAATGAGGAAGTGAAAGTGGAGAGGGAAGGTACTTCACCTGTGCAAGGTGATGGTGAAGTAGCCAAGGATGTATCCGCTAAGGACGGGTCAACTGACCCCGAAGCACAGGCAATGGATACTGAGGCACAAAACTTGCCACAGAGCAGTGAAGTAGAGGCGTCTACTGAAACTGCTCCACAACAGCCCACAGTGGTGACTCAAGAGTCAGCTGAGGTGTTTGGAAATGAAGGAGTTGAAAATCAGAGAGAAAAAGAAAAAGAGGTGGAAATAGTAAAAGTTATGAGTGGTGAAATAAGAGCAATCGTCCCTGTAAAGGGCGAATTGGCTGAAAAGAACTTAGTCGAAAAACAAAGTAAAAATGAGAGTGAGAGGAAGGAGGCTGAGAGAGTGAATATGGAGGTAGATGAGCAAGTTGGGTTAGGAGGTGAGTTTGAGGAGGAATTTTCTAACCCTTCTACATGTGCTGGAAATTCAACCCTTGAGGAACCCAAGACTATTCCAAGTCTTAGTCCTCTGAAGCTTGCCATCAGTAAGGTTGAAGAAGAGAGACTCCCAGCCATTGAAGGTCAATTGAGAGATCTGGAGGACATAATAGAAGAAAATGTGGAGGAAACGTTGTTTCTCTCAGACCACATTGATGAGATGATGGAGTCTGCAACCACATCCCCCAGAAAACTGACTCTCAAGGTTGAAGACTCTCAACAAATGGTAATTGATGTAGTAGAAGGTCAGAGCGTGCTGGTGATTGAAGCCATCAAAGGAATGGAGAAGAAGGAGGAAGAAGCAAGGGCCAAATTTCTTGAAGACTCGGTAGAGAATGTGTCCAATAACCTAAAGTCCTCAGTAGAGGCTTTCTCAACTAATCTTCTGGAGAAGGTTGAAGGGTTATGGGACAAGAAGGTAGCATAATTCAAAGCCAAACATGAGGAGATGAAGACAAGCCTAAGGAATGTGTTGAAGAAAGCTGCAGAAGACTTCCCCACGCAGGAGAAAACTGATGTCATCATCAGTGAAAAGTTGGACCAGTTTATCAAATTTGGTCAGAATGCTAGAGCAACTTTGACAAGACTGGAGGAAAAAATGGATCACTGCTCAACTCAACTGAGGGCAGTGGAATAAGAGCAAATGAAGATGAACATCACAATTGTGGAGTTCATGATTAATGCCGAAAAGGGGGAAGAGTTGATATCAGGGAAGCAGATGAAGCTTGATCCAAACAACACAATGGAGCTCATTTTTTAGACTGGTGACTTTGCCAGGAGTCAACAAATCAAGAATACAATGAAGAAAGTACACAAGGACGCTCAACAGAAGGCTGATGAGAGAAGTCAACTAACAAAAGGGAAGGAAGTAGAAAAAGGAAGAGACTTGTCCAAATTCAAGGAAGCTGCTGAAAAGGATAAGAGGGAGAGAACTGCACTGAGGGGAGAGACAACAAAGAGGAAGGCTACTGATGCGCTCTCAGCTAAGGTGGTAAAGAAGACTAGATCTTCACAAAGGTTGGCTGCAAAGTCAACTGAGGCAGAGTCAGTTGAGATCATTCCAGTCCTTAATCCAGAGCATATCTCTTCTGAAGCCCCCAAGTCTGCTCCAACCCGAGTTACAGAGCTAACTGAGCTGATCAAAGAGGCAGGAGGAATGAATGAGAGAGCACAGAAGCTATCAGCTCAACAGCAGGAAAGAAGGGACAAAGTTGTTGGAAAGATTGAGTCAATTGCTAAGCTTGCAGAGAGGAAGAAGCGGGAAAGGTTAGCAACCTTTGACAAGACCACCTCAAAGAAGTTCAGAAATGGCTACCAGAAGTGGACGCAAGGATGAAAAAGGAGAAGATGATTCCTTCCAAGGCCAAGTTTCCACACCATGATACTTGGGTCCCCAAGAAGCTAAATGATACTTGGGAAACTGCCAAGAGAGAGTTTGTCTATTCCTACTATGTCAGTGGAGAGCTTGGAAAAGAAAATGTTCAAGACTTATTCAATGACTGACTCTTTGAATCTTATCCAAAGCTCTACCCAGACATCAATGAAGCCTGGAATGACAAGTTCCCAGATCATGCACTAAAGGCTCCTGAACCCATCATCTACTGGCCCCCAACTGATGCTACTGGTGCAGTAGATAGAGAAAGGATCACCAGTGAGTGGGTTTCTCTTTGTGAGTACATGGGCCTCAGAGGACATTCGAAGGAGATCATGGAGAGGAAAAATGAGTTGAAGATCAGAGTGTTCAAGCAATATGGTATAGAGCCAACCTTTGAGTCCATCTAGTCTGATAAAAATGTTATTCTGGGCATTTGTTTATAAGTCCCAACTGTTCTTTTATTTTTTGAACTTTCCAGTAGACTTCACTGTACTTGTACTTTGTTTTGATATGAAATGAAAACTCTACTGTTATTACAGCCCAAGATAATATCTCATTATCATTTAGGCTTTGTACTTGAATATATTTACTTACAAGTTCCTTTAAAGATATGCCAACTGAATGAGCTCAACTGAAAGAGACTATGTAATAGATAGGTTTCGGCATAATCAAAAAGGGGGAAATTGTTGGGAAATTGTATAGACATATGTTTTGATTAAGATGCCAAAAGGTTCCTCCTAAGTTAAATGTAAGTAAAGTATATTCAGTAGAGCTAGACTAGAATTAACCAGTTCAAATGTTAAGGAACTGAAGTGCATTTGCTAATTTCTAGAGTGTATTTAAGAGTTGTTCAGAAGACAAGGTCCACTGAGAAGAAGTCAGCTGAAGAAGAAGTCTTAGCCATAAATGTTGTCTAAGTGCATTTATACTAAGGGTGTACCATCAGTAGAGGAAAGGAAGTCTACTGATAAAGACTGATAACGCACATTCAATGCTAAACACATTAAAAGCTGTTAGTTAATCTGGTTGGAATAAGGCAATTCGAATGTTAGTAAAGCTTGCAATAAATGAAGAAATAAGAATGTTCTCTCAGTTGAGTTCCACCTTAAAACCAGACAAGACTCTGAGCAAGTAGACTGTGCGGCCCAATGAGAAGATGACACGTAGTTGTACCCTACTGACAGTCGACCTGTCACATACTGATAAGTCCAAAAGTTTTGCTTTAGTTTTTCCAGAGAGCTGGTAACAGGCAAGGTCTTTCAGCCGTTTCTTGATAAGACATAAAGCTAATTTGAGCCATTTGAACCAATCAGATACAAGAGACTTACTTGAGAAGATTCATCTCCAACGGGAAGATTTTCAAGAAGGTCTATAAATACAGAAGGTCGTGCTCATTTCTACGGAAACTTACAAGAACAAGCATTCTCTACACTCATAACTTACAACGAAGCACTCGAAATCACCATTGTTTCCCAAGTGTTTCAAATTTGTAGAGAGTATACCAAACCTTCTGTAATTGTGCTTATAGTCATATCCAAATCTTAGAAAGACATCATCCATCCTTAAGCCTTGAGCTAACTTGTAAGGATTATCTCACAATAGTTGGAACCAAACCCTACTCAAAACCCTACCCCAGAGTTAGGTTGAGAGTTAGAGTTAAAGAGGTGTTAGTAAGTTGGTTGTTGATATCAGTCTGAAAGCTGGTTGCTTTGGGAACTAGGACCTGGAATTATCCTAAGGATCAAATATCCTAAGAGAGGATTGTTTGATCAGTGCACCTTGGCACTATAACACAAGGAATTCCAAAGTGAAAGGAATTCTCATGTTTAATCAGGACAGTGGACATAGGAGATTCTTCTCTGAACCACTTTATATCTTGTGCACTTACTTTCTGTTAATCTTTTAGTGTGTGTTATTCAAACAAGTTTTTATCAAGCAAAATGAGTTTTTCTTAAGGGCTCACTAATCCGCAACTGAAAGCTAATTAGATAACAACTCAACGGAAAGTCTTGAACCTTCAGTGGAGCTGATATCTCATCAAGCTTTCATTAAGTAAATCTCAGCAGACCTCCAAGTCCACTGAAGATCTATTGTCTTGAGTTAATCTAATAAGTTTTAAGAAAGAAGTTTGAATTTGTAATAACAGGTGTATTCCCCCCCCCCCATACACCTGTATAACTCGTTTCGGGACCAACACTAAGTATTAGAATTAATTCTTGAGCTTTTATTCTTTTAATCTTGTGCTAGATTAGAGAAGTTGATTGTCTAGTTTTAAAGACGCTTAGGATTATTACTTGCACATCATGATTATTTTAGTTATTGTACCAACTCCGTCAGTATACGTAGGAATTCCTATCCCGAGCATCACCATCTCTTATTTGCATAAAACCAAAAGTCATTTAGTTTACTTAATTAATGGAATCTAGATAGTATAAATTAGTTTAGAATTAATTCATGACAAAACATTGCATTCATATTAGCTACGAGACGTAGATTTCCAGGGATCTATTCGCATGCAAACTTTCCCTTGGGTTCGATAATACTTGGTCCATATACTTGCCTATACTATGGTGATCCCATACTCTTGTGGGGTAACTACTAGTATAGCTAGTATTTTCCGTACAAGTCAATGTTCTCGATTAGATCTGATCGTCGTCCCCTTTGTGAGAGAGGGGGCGTCACTGATTAGGCGTGAAATTGTCATGATTCGTCACTTGAAATACCCTAATTTTGGCCGATTTTGTCGAGTATTTGGAGTCAATTGAGCATTATTTCTCTACATTCATGGATTTGTCTCTTTGATGCTCGTAGGTGAATCGAGGGTGAAGAACGGAGTTCGTAGGACTTTGAATCAACTCAAACGGATGCCCGGATGAGAAGATATCGAAGAAATACGATTCGTGTTAGTGTTGAAGAAGAAAAGTGCTACTTGGTGAAAATTTGGGAGCACTCGAGTAAACCACTCGAGCACTAGCGCTCGAGCATGTTGCTCGAGCGCCCAGAACATACAGAAGATTTTGAGCGCTCGAGCAGCTCGAGCGCCCTAAAATATGCAGAAGAATTCCACCATTCGAGCAGCTCGAGCGCGAGCGCTCGAGCACTTGTTTCATTCGAGCTCCATGCTCGAGCGCGACCGCTCGAGCAACTCCAATTTTCGCGTTTTCAAAGGCATTTTTCGGCCCATGAGTTCACGATTCGGCCCGTGGCTTATATATACACGTCCAAAGCTCGATTTTGGAATACCGGAGACCACACTTCACGAGATAGTTTGAGAGTTTTAGAGTTTGTTTTTGGAGAGGAATGAGAGAAGCAAGTTTACGATTACGTTTTTTAGGTTTTCATTACGAATTCATATTACTATCTTACTTTTTAGTTTCTTTTCTTTATATTTTTGTTCTTGAACGCGATTAGACTTCTTTTATTGAGTTAATTTCAGTTTATTCTTAATTTTGTTAAACCCTAGTTTATGTTTGATCTCTTCTTCGTCTTAATTATCATGTTCATGTTTGTTACTTATTTAATTGTTATTATCTACATTAAACCTATGTCTAGCTAAAACCCTTGCATGCTTGGGGTAGGATGAACACGTAGAAGTAGGTTGTGGGTACGTAATTAGGGTAACTTGTGACGTTAGGTTTTAATTCTCGTGATTAATGAATTCTTAAAATTAATCTTAACTTTACTTTTGAATTTCGTTCGAAAGGTGTTAGAGAGAGGACGACCGTATCACTCTTTAACAACGAGTAGACTTAACTAGAGGGTTTAGGAAGGGTTAGTTCATCTGCCAGTTTAGCGAAGGAGGACGACCGCATCACCTTAGTTAAATTAGGGTCTCATTAATTAAGCACAATCTATTAACTTGTTAGTGGATTAGTGAAGTCGAGTGTTAGGGTAAAGTATTAGGGTTTAGAATCTTGAGCTTTCACCTTGCATTCTTTTACTTAGGTTATTTCTTGCGCGTCACAGTTATTTTGATTATGTACCCGCTCCGTTGGTATACGTAGGGATTCCTATCCTAAGCATCACCATCTCTTACTTGAACACAACCCTTAGTTAATTCGTTTCTTTAATTCTTTAGTTTAATTAGTTTATTTTAGTCTTTAAATTAATCTTTCAAAAAACCCAAAAAACATTACACTCATATTAGCTACGATGCGTAGATCTTCAGGGATCTGTTCGCATACACTCCATCTCGTGGGTTCGATAATACTTGGCCATTATACTTACTCATACTACAGTGAACCCGTCCGCTTGCGGGGAAGCGACTAGTAGAAGTTAGTATATTTCGCTACAAGTCAATGGCGCTGTTGCCGGGGAATAGCGTTGTATGCTTTTTGAATAGGACTTGTCGATAGCTTAGTAGTTAGTAGTGAGTAATTTTTCTTTTCTGTTTTTTTTATTTCGTACATATTCGGTAGTTGCGTTTTGATCCTTCTGCTAGTATTTCAGGTTTATGAAAACACGCTCACAAGGCAATACGAGCGAAGAGAGGTTACCGTTAGATCCTGAGACAATAGCAAGAAGAAACCGAGCCTTCTTAAGAAGAATGAACACTACCGGAGGGAAAGAACCGATGGACATCACTAATGAGTTAGACGATGTCGAGAATGAGTTCAATCAGGCATTGAACCGGGTTAACGGCACTGATGGCAATACCAGCAAGAATCAAGATCTGTTAGGAGAAAGCCAGAGCCAAAACCCGGGTACTCAGAACCAAAACAGCCCAGCTCATAACATTGTCCAAAATTCTCATAACAACCCTGCTTACCCACATCCCAACTTACCACAAAACAACTTACCCTATCCACCCTACCCATACCCACCTTACCCTTATCACCCATACCCATACCCTCCACCTCCAGTTTATAATCAACCACCTGTTTACCAACCACCACCTCAACAAGTACCCGTACCAGTTGCTAATCCTCAACATGTGCCTCATAATGCAGATCAGAATATGGCCATTAGAGGGAGGTTTGCAGCGCAGCCACAACGGTACTATGATGGAGTGGCATTGCCGCCTGTTGAGGTGAACAACTTCTCGATTTCCCCGGGAATTCTAAAGCTGCTTACAGAGAACCAGTTCAAGGGGGTGATCGGGAAGGAGAATCCTCATACTCACCTGAGGAGTTTTCTAATGATAGCCTCCACTTTCAATTACAATGGCATGTCTGAAGATGCCAAGAGGCTTAGGTTGTTCCCATTTTCATTGACGGGAATAGCTAACGAGTGGTACGATAATACGCTTCCACGGGGAGGTATTACCACTTGGGCCGAGCTCGAGCGTCTGTTCCTCGAGCGGTTCTACCCTCCATCCAGAACGATCAAAGCGAGGATTGAGATCTCTTCCTTCCGCCAGAAGCAAGGAGAGGACCTACGTCAAGCGTAGGAGAGATACTCAAATATGCTGATAGACGGGTACAATGGGGGAGATGTGATGGCATTCTTCTATAGTGGTGCCAACAAGGCTGGGCAAGACCATCTAGACGCCTGTGCTAGTGGATCATTCCTGAATCAAGGAATAGTGAGGTGTAGAGAGATCGTGGACAACATTGTCACGAATGCCGGGGAGTGGAATGTGTACGCAGATTTCCAAAGAGTTCATCAGGTTGAGGAAGGTGAAGGAACGAGAAGGCTGTTGATGGCCATGATGGAAAAGATTAATAATCTTGAGTTGGACAAGAATATGGTTGGAGGGAATGCAACAGAGAATGAGCAAGAGGACAAGCCCACAATTCAGCAAGAAGTAGTCAATTACATGGGAGGTCCAAATTACAATCAAAATGGCTACCAAGGTGGTAATCAATATGGAAGGCCTTCTTATGGCCAACCATTTGTACCTCCAGGTCCACAGCCTCCTCCTAATCAATGGAGGAACACTCAAGGCTATCAAGGAGGCCAGCAGTCTCCTCAAAACACATAGAGAAAGAATGAGAATTTCTCATATGCTAACCTGAAGGCGGGTGTTACAGTTCCTCCGGGTGTTGACCCAGGTTCTAAACCTCCAGGTGGAGAAGGCGGTGCATCGACTGAGAAGATGTTGAGAGCGATTCTACAGAAGGTGGAGGAAGGAAGTAAGAGGTTGTCATCCTTGGAGTACGATGTGAAAGAGTTGCATAAAAAGGGTGATCAACGTGATCAAGAGCTCCAGAAGATGAACGTTGAGTGGACTAGAACTCAACAAGAGAACAATCGAAGGTTCACTTCTATAGAGTTCCAGATGAGCCAGATGGCAAAGTCATTAAATAGAGAGTCGGGTAAGTATCCTTCCATGCCGGAGGGAAACCCAAAAGAGCATTGCAAGGCGATCCAGCTTAGAAGTGGAACCAACTATAAAGGTCCTCAGATGCCTGCTGATTCTGAGACGCCCCAAGATACAGATGAGATTGAAGAGGTAGGAGTTGAGAAGAAGGTTGAGGGTGAAAGCACTCAAGCGAGCAAAGAGCTTGAAGAGGAAGGCATTGAGAAGGGTGAGAGAGTTCCTAAGTGGAAGAAGGTAAAGGAAGCAAGGGAGAAAGTGAAAGAGACCGAGAGAGATGAATGGGGGGTACCCAAATCTGTGATACCCGTCCCATATCCACAACGCTTCATGAAAAAGAAGTTTGATGAGAAATTCGCTAAATTCCTTGATGTGTTTAAACAATTGCATACTAATATTCCGTTTTATGATGCTTTGGAGCAGATGCCCAATTATGCGAAGTTTCTGAAGGACCTGATCACGAAAAGAAGGCGAGTGGATGAGCCAAAGTTGGTGCAGCTGAACCATAAGGTTAGTGCATTAGTGCACAAGACGCTTCCTCCAAAGCTGAAGGATCCCGTGAGCTTCACCATTCTTTGTGATATCGGGAACGGGATCAAGAAAGGAGCATTGTGCGACCTTGGAGCGAGCATCAATCTTATGCCGTTGTCGCTTTTCAAGAAGTTGGAAGGTGGAGAACTTCAACCCACAATGATGACGCTTCAACTAGCCAACCGGTCTATTACTCGACCTCAAGGTGTGGTTGAAGACGTCCTCGTGAGAGTTGGAGATCATATTTTTCCAGCCGATTTCGTGGTCCTAGAGATGGAGGAAGATGAGCACGTGCCCCTCATCTTGGGAAGATCGTTCTTAGCTACGGCGGGGATGGTGCTAAACGTGGCAAATGAGAAGATTACATTGAAGGTTGATGATCAAGAGATAAAGATTTCCCTATATGAAGCCATGAAACACCCGAAGGAGGATGAGAGCTTGTATTGCATGGATGCAATTGATCCTCGTGTTGAAGACACACCTCTTATCTCTAATCTTTCTCATATTTATGAATTTTATAATCCTTCACTTATTAATTTAACCCATGAACATTATCATCTGACTTATTTTGATAGGGATAAAGTGAAGAAATTGAAGGAGGAAGAAGTGAAAAAGGTGGATGTGGTCCAATTAGAGGGAAAAGGAGGAGTTAAGAAGAAAAAGTCCAAATTCAAGAACTTGTTTGGTAAGACACCTCCAGATAAAGGTGAGAAGGAGTTGAAACCCATAACACTTGGGAATGAGAAGAAAGCAAAAGAGCTCATGATGGAAGAGCGTCAAGGAAAGGAATGCAAGCACCACTCTTATGAGAGTAAGGGGTGTATTTTTTAGTATGATGTCCCATAAGCTCCTTTGAGCTCGGTCCGGCATGAGGACCTTAAAAATAGCGCTGAATGGGAGGCAACCCATTTTTATTTGCTTTTATTTGTTTTTTGTGTCTTATTATGTTATTAGGGTGTTGTTGAATCGTAAGTTTTAACCTCGTACTTGAGAGTTCATTGTGTAGGCTTATCTCATGGAGCTATCCAAAGAGAGGAACTCAAGCAAGGGAGTGTGCTACGTTTGAGAGAAACTGAACTGTTTGGTTGAGGAAACCCACAACCCCAAACTTAGACCTCTTCGCAAGGTCGAAGTTTGGGGGGGTGGAGTTTTTTTTATGTTTCTTGTTACATTGCACCGGAGCACCCCTTATCTTCGAGTGTGTTTGGTTATTTGGTCTTGAGATGCTCGTTGGGGTGATTTTGATCTGATTCGCTATTGCATATTTCATGCTTATTGACCCCTTCTACTTATTAGTTGTTATTCTTGAGCATGTTTGATGAGTAGAGTAGATTTGTGGATTTGAGTTAGGGACTCTTTTGTGTGAGTAGTTGAGTTAGAGTGGATTTGAGAGAGAACTAGTATACTTACAAGTTTTCTTTTTGGAGTGCTTGTGTGATGAGAGTGAGAATTCACTAGGACTAGCATGGATGTGAAAGCCGAGAGACTTGAGCCTTATGAGATTTTGATATATGAAGTAATCTCTTCGTTTGTGAGTGGATCGTCACCTTAGAGGATGCTAGAACTTGTGTGTGCTCTTGCTTCTTGATTGTGCCTAGTTGGATATGCCGAATAGGATCTTAGGCCATCTTTGATTTTATTGAGTCACTTAGCCAAAATTTTCCTTACAAATGACATTGAATCCCTTATTAGCCCCTTTGAGCCTAAAGCCTATTTTATTTGCTAGCACATATGAACACTATTCCAATTCCTAAGCCTTTTTGTCCCAATTTGAGTGGAGAATAGGAAAGTGTGAATGTGAAGGGAGTAAATTGAGTTGAAAAAGGGAAAGGTTGTTTGTTGAGTGAATATGAGAAGAAGGTGTGATGAAGTTATGAGATGTGGAAAAAGAGAAAAAAAAATTGAGAATGAGCAAAAGAAAAAAATGAGCTCATGTGTTTGTGCGAAAAAGAAAAAAAAAGTGAAGTGATTGAAAAAAAAAAAGTGAAAGAGTGAGAAAGAAAAAAATTGAAGTGTTGAGAGAATTGGAATTGAAAGTATGTGGATTGAATATGTTTGAAGTAGTCTGTTCCTAATCTCGAAGTACCGAAGTTTGATTTTCTATTCTCCATTCACTTGAGTCACTTTACCATATTGTTATCCCACCTGTCCAAAGAGCCTACATTACAACCTTGAGAAAAGTCCTTTTTGATTCGGCATTGATTTCTAGAGTATGGTCGAAGTTAAGAGCGCTTACAAGCCTATGGCTGCCAATTTTAGTGATTGATTATTTGAGTGAGTCCCTTGATCATTGATATACACTTGTGAGGGAACGAAACACATCGTTAGTGCACATCCATGCTTGATCTTGGTGTTTCTTGTTATTGTTGCATGAGTACGATGAGGGAAAGTGAGTGAGTATACGTGTGATTGATCTTTGAAGCTCGAGTTCATTTGCTTGCATGATTTGATTCTTTGACTCATTCCTAACAATTTCACTTGACTTGTTATTTCGTTGCTTGAGGACAAGCAACATGGTAAGTTTGGGGGGGTTGATTATGCGTGAAATTGTCATGATTCGTCACTTGAAATACCCTAATTTTGGCCGATTTTGTCGAGTATTTGGAGTCAATTGAGCATTATTTCTCTACATTGATAAATTTGTCTATTTGATGCTCGTGGGTGAATCGAGGGCGAAGAACGGAGTTCGTAGGACTTTGAATCAACTCAAACGGATGCCCGGATGAGAAGATATCGAAGAAATACGATTGGTGTTAGTGTTGAAGAAAAAAGTGCTACTTGGTGAAAATTTGGGAGCACTCGAGTAAACCACTCGAGCACTAGCGCTCGAGCACATTGCTCGAGCGCCCAGAACATACAGAAGATTTCGAGCGCTCGAGCAGCTCGAGCGCCACCGCTCGAGCGTGTTGCTCGAGCGCCCTAAAACATGCGGAAGAATTCCACCATTCGAGCAGCTCGAGCGCGATCGCTCGAGCACTTGTTTCATTCGAGCTCCATGCTCGAGCGCGACCGCTCGAGCAGGCCTGCTCGAGCAACTCCAATTTTTGCATTTTCAAAGGCGTTTTTCGGCCCATGAGTTCACGATTCGGCCCGTGGCTTATATATACGCGTCCAAAGCTCGATTTTGGAATACCAGAGACCACACTTCACGAGATAGTTTGAGAGTTTTAGAGTTCGTTTTTGGAGAGGAAGGAGAGAAGCAAGTTTACGATTACGTTTTTGAGGTTTTCATTACGAATTCATATTACTATCTTACTTTTTAGTTTCTTTTCTTTATATTTTTGTTCTTGAACGTGATTAGACTTCTTTTATTGAGTTAATTTCAGTTTATTCTTAATTTTGTTAAACACTAGTTTATGTTTGATCTCTTCTTCGTCTTAATTATCATGTTCATGTTCGTTACTTATTTAATTGCTATTATCTACATTAAACCTATGTCTAGCTAAAACCCTTGCATGTTTGGGGTAGGATGAACTCGTAGAAGTGGGTTGTGGGTACGTAATTAGGGTAACTTATGACGTTAGGTTTTAATTCTCTTGATTAATGAATTCTTAAAATTAATCTTAACTTTACTTTTGAATTTCATTCGAAAGGTGTTAGAGAGAGGACGACCGTATCACTCTTTAACAACGAGTAGACTTAACTAGAGGGTTTAGGAAGGGTTAGTTCATCTGCCAGTTTAGCGAAGGAGGACGACCGCATCACCTTAGTTAAATTAGGGTCTCATTAATTAAGCACAATCTATTAACTTGTTAGTGGATTAGTGAAGTCGAGTGTTAGGGTAAAGATTAGGGTTTAGAATCTTGAGCTTTCACCTTGCATTCTTTTACTTAGGTTATTTCTTGCGCGTCACAGTTATTTTGATTATGTACCCGCTCCGTTGGTATACGTAGGGATTAATATCCTAAGCATCACCATCTCTTACTTGAACACAACCCTTAGTTAATTCGTTTCTTTAATTCTTTAGTTTAATTAGTTTATTTTAATCTTTAAATTAATCTTTCAAAAAACCCAAAAAACATTACACTCATATTAGCTACGACGCGTAGATCTTCAGGGATCTGTTCGCATACACTCCATCTCGTGGGTTCGATAATACTTGGCCATTATACTTACTCATACTACAGTGAACCCGTCCGCTTGCGGGGAAGCGACTAGTAGAAGTTAGTATTCTCGCTTCAAGTCAGTCACCGCCAACGCCGGGAGAGAGATGGAGGGCGGCGCCGCTGCATGAGTTAGACCGTGAACGCTGCGTGAATGTGAGAGGGAGCGCGGGAGCGCTGCTGCGTGTGTGGGAGAGAGAGGGCGGTGCCGCTGTGTCGATTCCAGCGGCGATCTCGAGTGACCGTGTGCAATACCGCGACCATACCCCTCACCCTCTATGTTCGATCGCCGGCGCTGGAGAGAGAGAGGTGGGTAGGTGAGAGATTTGAGAAGGGGGGAGAGGGAGAGCCGGAGAGGAGAGAGAGGGGTAGTATAAAAATGTGGTAGGTGGGGGTGGAATTATAAATGTCGAATTTGATTATTGATGGGGGGGTGTGGGCGGTGGGTGGGTGTGTAGTAGGGTTGGGGACCTTTTTTTTTTTTTTAGTGGGACCCATTTTAGAACCTATTTGGTATTTACAAAAAGGGGATAACCAAAGTGTATTATAACACTTAAGGGAGAACCAATTTGTAATAATCTCTTATTTAGTACTAGTAATTAAACTCGTGCGATGCACGACCATAATTGTACAATTAATTTATGGATCTTCAATTTATATTGTAGTTTCTTTGTTTAGGTTTAAGAGTGTTTATTAGTATTTCTATTAAAATATTTTTCATTTCAAATAGATAATATTATTATTCTTTTATTTGAAGAGTTTTTTTTTTTCAAAGAGAACGTAATGCACATGTCAAGAAACTTTTGTTGAAAGCAAAGTCTAATAAATATTACTCCCTCCGTCCCGGTATTATTTGCACTCAAAAATGGGCACACATATTAAGAAAAAGTTACTTTTTAAGTAAAGTAGTGACATATGGGTAAATATGTGTATATTATTGTGAGTGTGCACGCTAATCAATGTTTCCCTTTTTAGAGTGTGCAAATAATCTTGGGACGGACGAAAAAGGAAAGTGTGCAAATAATGGTGGGACGGAGGGAGTATATTTTATTTATTAATGACAATCTTAATACTATTTGTATTCAATCATATAATTTTTTTATGATTTACGCAGTAAGAAATTTTGATAATGCTTACGAATCCATATTAAACAGCGTGTACAAAAAATCGGAAGGACTATAGATTTTGAAACACCTCTCCAAAAATCACATTTTTTTAATTCTCGATAAATGTTCATCGTCAATCATCACACATCAAAATCTTCAAACTATTGCAAATGATGACTCTCAAAATATCCACGTATAACTGACTGTGCTTGAAAACTGATTCTTAAAAAAATATGTCAACAGTAGCGAGTGATTAACATTAACTCTTATTGATATATCATTGAGACAACTAATGTGAACCATCTCTCTAAAACTTGTACAGAAGTATCGTGCCGAATGGAGTCAGTGAAAGTATAGGGATCAATACCATCTCATCTGAATTGCTTGTGATTATGTCTTTACCTGCCAGAACATTGTCATATAGTCTTATAAGAGTCAATTCAGTCCTGTTGCACAATCCTCTTGAATGACCTATATTTTTTAGTTACTTAATTGAAGTCTCAACTTACAAATTCAAAATATGATTCGACGCATCATAACACTTCAAGTTATTCTAGTGTAGGTGCAAGTATAGCTTTGTCCTTCAAATAATTCAGACTGTCCACAAAATTCTGTAAATGTAGTTTTGAACGATACTTTTATAAAATTATTAATGGAGTTTTTTCACTTCTTTCTTTTTTCAATAAAAAAATTCATTTATGAAGTCTTCTGGATTTATTTTTTTAATATTGAGATAAATGCATGCATTAAAATAATTATGCAATTTAAGAATGTATACATTTTACTTATATTTTTATAAATAAATAACTAACATTATTCTATATCCTCCAGATTTAATCTAGGTTTGAGGTTTGAAATCCTCAATTTCTATCCAATCCTACGTTGGGTCAGTCCATACAGAGCTTTACTCTGTCTTCAAATGGAATGCACTATTCATATTATTATCCCGTGAAATTACTCCAAATCTAGAGGTAGAAATTGTTGGAGTTATACGTGAAAGTATGCTTTTACTTTGTATAACTCGTGTATCAAACACTTGTTTATGAGAATAATTCTTTTATCACATTTGCTTTAGTTATGATTGAATGTTGAATATCTATTGCAAACCGTTCAATATATGGTACATGTTACATTGTAGTTAATGTGGTGATACCCGATCACAGAAGATAACATTAACAGTTTCCTTGTAACTAAACGTATATTTTCACGACCTAGGTGGAATTGAACAATCCTCCGTGAAAGGTCGATGTGTAAGTCTCAGATTGGTCTGTCTTGACTAAGAGATTGCACTAGCACATTTAGTATGTGTTGAAGAGGACCTACAGCGAGGATAAATTCTTCTGTTCTGAAATGTGAAGAATTAGACCTCAGTGGTTGTTAATTTCTTAATCTTCGTCACTTAAATAGGACCGTGTGTGCTTAATGGTTACTACTTTAATTCATGTTGGGTGAGAATCATTGTGACTTCGAACTTTGTGCTTTGGCAGTAATATTAATCATACGACGGTTGCTAAGATTAAATACGGAGAAACGCGTGCGAGTACGGCTCGTGTGATTAGTCCCCTTGGTGGGATCAGAAGTTTTATTGTACCAAATCTTGCAAGTGAAGAATTAGTTTCTTCGGTACGGATAATAATGTTGAGTTGTCTTTACTCCAAGGTGAAATATATTAATTAATTTAGAGCTATTCAGAAGCTTAATTAATTAATGGACTTGATAATCTTAAACGCGGGAAATAATAACCGGAAGCCCATATTATCGTAATATGGATTAAGATGGATAGTGCAATATTAATTTATTAGTGGTAATAATTAATATTAATGGATTGAATTATATTGGGGCTCAATATTTAAATTCAGAAGTCCATTAGGAGGTCCAATCTTAATTCTCCTTAAAGGCCCCTCAAGTAGCCCATTAAGTAGCCCAATAATGATAAGGTGATTAAAATAAAAAGAAAATAATATGCTGATTTTTTCCTAGAATTTTCGAAAATTGCAATATTAGGAGAGAAAAGATTTTGTTGATTTTTTTGGAAAGATATTATGGAAGATAAGTATTCTTGGAATACAAGATTATCACATATATTCAAGAAGATCCAAATCTTGGTTTCTTCCCCTATTATTTTCGAAAATATCAAGCTTATAAGGAGGGTGAGATTTTGTGGAATATTTTATTTTGGAGAAAAGAATATATGGGATATATTCAAGATTTCTTAGAGTCTAAGAAAAGATTTTCTCCATTGCTCAAATACTCCAAATTTTCGGCCACCTCTACTTATAAATAGGGGATGATTATTTCATCCCCAAGTACATAATTCCATGTGTTGGAAAAATCAAGAGCACATATATTTTTCTTTTTCCTTAGTTATTTAAATTACTTGAAAGCATCTCCCACCGGTGATCAAGTAAGGCGAAAGGGAAATACTTGAGAAGGTTTTTGGGTTGATAAAGCGTGATCGTGATTGTCCCGTTTATTCAAAGGCCAATTCTACAAGAGGTACGTAAGTCACATAAATTCTTGTTTATTCCGCCTAGATTTTATGTGAATTAATTCAACATGCATGATGTTAAATTTGTTGTTGGAATTATTATTTGAATTAATTAGGATTAATTCATGCTAGTAATAATTGAATTTAAATTCGTATTTAAATTTCATCCCGAATAGATTCCGGGCACCCCTACTTTCCCAACAACTGGTATCAGAGCCACGGTTTCGGGCTCTGATCTTTAAATTGGTATTTAAATTGTTAAACATTAAATTAAAATTGGATAGTAGAATTGCTAGATCTTTTTTGCAGGTATCCAATTGTCATGGTTTTAATGTTGTTAATTTTTTCATGCGTGTGAATTAATTATTTTTAATTCGATTCGTTCGAATTCGTTTTTCTCGTGAGAAAATCCACGAGTAGATTAGTTGTTTTTATTTTGATTTGATCATTGTAATAGACTAGTCTAGATCTAGTATTTATTTTTTTTGTAAAATAAATTGTAACCGGATCGAGACGAAGAACGAAGAATTAAAGATGGCGTACCCGGACGACGCATGCATGTACGGCGCATGCATGGACGTAAAATCATGCATAGGGTGAGAAACGAGAACGAACGGCGAAACTCGGTGCACGGGGTGCGCGAGGTGCACGACCCGGGCGCACGACACTGCGTGGCATGGCGCTGGCGTGCGCGCACGTAGGCGGCGCCCGGTGGCCAGCTGCTCGGCACCGTACCGGGTGGCGTGCGGGCCCACTCCGTGGGCCGATGCGCGCCGTATCTCGGGCCGTGAAATTTTTTTTAAATTAATTTCAGTTCTGCGTTTTTTTTTGTGATTTTAAATGTCGTCCCGAACCCCAAATGATGCTGTTTTTTATGAAGTGTTGTTGTTCGAGTGGGAGCGTGTCGAGACGAACGATGGAAAGCAATAAGGACGATTTTTCGTATCAAGGCGTGAAGAAATTAAACCGTGACAATTGGATTTGAGTGCTCCAATGTGTTTAATTTTGTTTTGATGGATGTTTTATTTCTTGCACTTATTATTATTTTTTAATATGTGTTTGCATGAATTTTATTGTCCAAGAAAAACCTTACTTTCGAAAATTACTAAGTATGTTTATTTAATCGCAATTTTATTCTGGATATTAAAATTGGATTAATTTGGCCTCCATAATTTATTCATTTGTGAAGTTCTTTTGGAATACATTTCCCCCTCGGATCGGCCAAAAGGACGGATTTCACATGAATAAATTCTGAAAGGATGATTGTGGATTATTACTAGTGGCGGTATTGACCCTCACCACGAGTGGCTTGCTCAAACCGAAATAATAATCCTGTATTTAATTATGGTTATTACTTAGGCATAAGAAATTGATATTAACTTACTCCCCTCGGAGTCCCTGTCAATTTTTATGTGGTCAAAGTGGGAGCCAACTATTAATTTTGAATTAAAGATTTGTAACTTTTAAGTTTGTGATCCGCTTAAATGTGTTTAAATGTATAGACCACCCCTCGTGGCGCATTTAAATTGTTTCGAGATGTTGGCTGATGCATGATTATATTGGTTTAAGGTTTCAATATAATTGATGTGATCGAATTATGTGATAATTTCATATTTTTCTAGATATTGATATGAATGTATGTTTTATTCTCATTTCATCATGTCTCAACCTTTTAATCCACTGTTTAATATACTTAAAGTTAATAAACTTTTTGGAGAGAATTACATCGATTGGAAATGTAATTTTAAATTTGTCCTTACTGCACGAAAACACAATTATGTTATTCACGTTAATAAACCCGACAAGCCTAATGATAAGTCAAGCAATGGGAAAAGGCAGTTGATGATTGACAACGTGACAATGAACACATGAGGTGCATCATCTTGACATCTCTGTCTGAGGATTTGAGGTGCGTTCATGAAGACATTGTATCCGCTGTTGAAATCATGGAAAGCCTTGAAGAGATGTTTTACATCAGAATCCCATGACTAATCAGTTCACCAAACATGACTCGGTCAAGTTGGAAATGGTGGAAGGAACGCCCGTGAGGGAGCACGTTCTCGAGATAATGGCATACCTTAACAAGTTGGAAGTACTTGGTGCGGATTTTGATGTGCCTTCTCAGGTTGATTTCATATACCATTCTCTACCGAGAAGCTTTGAGCAGTTTCATCTGAACTGTCAGATGAATGAACAGACAAGTCGTTTGCCCGAGCTCTTGCAAGCTTTAGTTTCGGTGGAGGTGATAATGGAGCACCAGTCTAGTGCTATGGTGGCTAATGGTCCGTCTACCTCTTTTGGTCCCAAGGGAGGGAAAAAAAGGAAGAGAACCAAAGGCCGGATCCAAGCAAATCCAATTGTTGCGAAAGGCAAATGCAAAGGCTAGCATCAAAGGGGAAGTGTTTTAGTTGTGGTGAGAGAGGACAATGGAGGTCTGCCTGTTCCAAGCCTAAGAGGCTAGGAAAGTTAGGTAATTCACACACCCTAGTCGTCGAAACTTGTGAAGTGACGTATGCTGTCTATTCGTGGATAGTGGATACGAGAGCTACTGATCACATTTGTTTCATAGGTTCAAGCTAACCCGATGACTTAACGGAAGTGAGATCCCCATCACATCGGGCAATGCTACGAGAGTAGCAGCTGAAGCAGTGGGAGAAGTGCGCCTATCTTTTGAAGATAAGAGTTATGGTCTTGAGAGACGTTCTTCATGTTCCTAGTTTAGAAAGAACTCAACCTTCAGTTTCTAAACTGTTTTTGAATAGATACTCAGTTTCTTTTAATAAGGATGTTATTATTTCTTGAAACGATGAGTTTATCTATTCCGGAACTTCAATGAATGATCTTTATACCATTATTTGGGCACACCACTCATAAAATTAAATCTAATAACACATCGATTATTTCGAGTAATAAAAGGAAGCATTCTTTGTACATGAACGAAACATTTCTATGGCATCTTAGATTAGGTCATATTAATCTAATGCGGATACAAAGGTTGGTAAAAAATGAATCCTTGGAGTCACTTCAAGTTGAGTCATTTCCAACTTGTGAATCCTGTTTAGAGGGTAAAATGACCTAGAGGGCATTTGGAGCCAAGGGGAATAGAGCCACCAAAGTGCTAGAACTCGTTCATAACGATATATGTGGTTCAATGATGATCATAGCAAGAAGGGGTATGAGTAATTTATCATTACTCGAGATATGGATACATCTACCTTATGATACATAGGGATATAAGTATCAAATTTCTACGATTTGATCATGGAGGCGAATACCTTAGCAATGAATTCTTGAACTACCTATCGGACGAAGGGATTGTATCCCTGTTGACCGCACCGGAAACCCCTCAATAGAACGGTATGGCGGAATGAAGGAAGCAGACTCTTTTAGAAATAGTCAGATCCATGATGAGTTATTCGAATTTACCCAAATCGTTTTGGGTAACGCCTTGGAAACGGCGGCTTACATTCTAAACTTGGTGCCATCCAAATCGGTTCCTAAAACCCTAATGGAATTGTGGACCGGGCGCGAGCCCAATTAAGACACTTGCGGAATTGGGGTTATCCAGCATACGTGCTAGATAAGAAAGCCGGTAACTTGGATCCACGTTCGGAATTAAGGCTGTTTATAGGATACCCTGCGGGAACGAAAGGGTGTATGTTCTATAGTCCCAAGGATCAAAAGACCTTGATTAGTTCGCACTTTAAATTCTTGAAGGAAGACAATATGAACAAAAGAAAGCCCAGAAGTGAGATTACCTTTGACGAGTTAAAAGGGCAAACTCCTATACCAAGTATACAAGATGATGTACCACACGTCACACCTTCACAACCGGAACCTCATCGCAGTGGGAGGATTACTATGCAACCCGAGAGATTCATGGGGATAGGAGAATCTTCGGATTTGGTTCCCGGTGATGAATCAGACCCATGGACATACGACGAGGTAATCCAAGACAAAGACGTGGAGTCGTGGCAAACGGCAATGGAAATCGAGATGGGTTCGATGGATCATAATCAAGTGTGGGATTTGGTCGAGCCACCCAATGGGGTAGAACCCATTGGATGTAAGTGGGTGTACAAGAGAAAAAAGAGGACCGGATGGAAGGGTTGAGACCTTCAAAGCGAGACTTGTGGCCAAAGGGTATACTCAGAAAGAAGGGATCGATTATGAGGAAACCTTTTCACCTGTAGCTATGCTTAAGTCCATCTGTATTCTCTTGTCGATCGCTGCGCACCTAGATTACGAGATCTGGCAAATGGATGTCAAGACAGCTTTCCTTAACGGAAGTCTTGACGGGATAGATATCTATATGCAACAGCCCAAAGGTTTCATTGAAAAAGGCCAAGAGAATCTCGTATGCAAGCTTAAGAGATCCATTTATGGACTTAAGCAAGCATCGCGTACTTGGAACCAGTGTTTTGATCAAGTTATTAAGTCTTATGGGTTTGTGATCAAAACAAGTTCAAAAGTTGTGTGTATAAAAGGTGTGACGGAACTGCGGTGGTATTCTTAGTATTATACGTAGACGATATTCTGCTCATTGGAAACAATGTAAAGGTATTGTCAGACGTAAGGGTATGGCTGTCGAATCAGTTTGATATGAAGGACTTAGGGAAAGCCACTCACATCCTTGGGATCAAGATCACTCGAGATCGCAAGAGGAGGATGTTGGGCTTATCGCAAGTTTCATACGAAGCCACTGTTTTGAAGCATTTCAGCGTGCAAGATTCCTAGAAAGGTTTTGTACCTTTTAGGCACGGAATCCATCTATCCAAAGAAATATGCCCTAAGACGCAAGTGGAGATAGATGACGTGAAAGACGTTCCGTACGTTTCGGACGTAGGAAGTCTTATGTATGCAACGTTGTGTACGAGACCGGATATCTGCTTTGTCGTGAGCATGTTGGCAAGATATCAAAGTAACCCCGGGAAAGCACATTAGATTGCAATTAAATGCATTCTTTAGTTTCTGAAAAGAACTTGGTATGGGATTTTGATTTAACAGTCAGACAGTCTAATTCCCGTGGGATACACGGACTCAAATTTCCAATCAGATATAGAATCTAGAATATCTACCTCGGGTAGTGTGTTTTGCATGGGAGAAGGAGCCAGGACATGGAGAAGCGATTTGCAGAAATGCATCGCCGATTCGACCATGAAAGCCGAATAAGTAACTGCTTGTGAAGCAGCGAAAGAAGCGGTTTGGCTCAAGTACTTCTTAGTGGACTTGGACGTTGTTCCGAATTTGCCCATCATAATCACTGTCCATTGTGATAATATCGGAGCAGTTTCAAATTTAAGAGAACCGAGAGCCCACAAGGCCAGCAAACACATTGAAAGAAAACACCATCTTATACGAGAAATCGTTAAGAGAGGAGATAAAGAGGCGGCAAAGATAAATGTCGGAGGACAACCTAGTACATCCATTCACAAAGGGTCTACCTCAGAGTACATTCGAGAGACATGTAGATGGAATGGGAGTCAAGACTATTGCCAATCTGCTTTAAGTATAAGTGGGAGGAATTATTAGGTTAGTGTAGGTTGACATGAGATGTCACGTAGAGCTACTACACTAAGACATGCGTGATGTATACTAAAAAGCAGACTTTAAGTATAAGTGGAAGATTGTTGGAGTTATACGTGAAAGTATGCTTTTACTTTGTATAACTCGTGTATCAAACACTTGTTTATGAGAATAATTCTTTTATCACATTTGCTTTAGTTATGATTGAATGTTGAATATCTATTGCAAACCGTTCAATATATGGTACATGTTACATTGTAGTTAATGTGGTGATACCCGATCACGGAAGATAACATTAACAGTTTCCTTGTAACTAAACGTACATTTTCACGACCTAGGTGGAATTGAACAATCCGCCGTGAAAGGTCGATGTGTAAGTCTCAGATTGGTCTGTCTTGACTAAGAGATTGCACTAGCTCATTTAGTATGTGTTGAAGAGGACCTACAGCGAGGATAAATTCTTCTGTTCTGAAATGTGAATAATTAGACCTCAGTGGTTGTTGATTTCTTAATCTCCGTTACTTAAATAGGAACGTGTGTGCTTAATGGTTATTGCTTTGATTCATGTTCGGTGAGAATCATTGTGACTTCGAACCTTGTGCTTTGGGCAGTAATATTAATCATACGACGGTTGTTAATATTTAATACGGAGAAATGCGTGCGAGTACGGCTCGTGTGATTAGTCCCCTTGGTGGGCTCAGAATTTTTATCGTACCAAATCTTGCATGTGAAGAATTAGTTTCTTCGGTACGGATAATAATGTTGAGCTGTCTTTACTCCAAGGTGAAATATATTATTTAATTTAGAGCTATTCAGAAGCTTAATTAATTAATGGACTTGATAATATTAAACGTGGGAAATAATAACCGGGAGTCCATATTATCGTAATATGGATTAAGATAGATAGTGCAATATTAATTTATTAGTGGTAATAATTAATATTAATGGATTGAATTATATTGGGGCTTAATATTGAAATTCAGAAGTCCATTAGGAGGTCCAATCTTAATTCTCCTTAAAGGCCCCTCAAGTAGCCCATTAAGTAGCCCAATAATGATAAGGTGATTACAATAAAAAGAAAATAATATGCTGATTTTTTCCTACAATTTTCGAAAATTGCAATATTAGGAGAGAAAAGATTTTGTTGATTTTCTTGGAAAGATATTATGGAAGATAAGTATTCTTAGAATACAAGATTATCACATATATTCAAGAAGATCCAAATCTTGGTTTCTTCCCCTATTATTTTCGAAAATATCAAGCTTATAAGGAGGGTGAGATTTTTGTGGAATATTTTATTTTGGAGAAAAGAATATATGGGATATATTCAAGATTTCTTAGAGTCTAAGAAAAAAATTTCTCCAAGGCCCAAATACTCCTAATTTTCGGCCACCTCTACTTATAAATAGGGGATGATTATTTCATCCTCAAGTACATAATTCCATGTGTTGGAAAAATCAAGAGCACATATATTTTTCTTTTTCCTTAGTTATTTAAATTACTTGAAAGCATCTCCCACCGGTGATCAAGTAAGGCGAAAGGGAAATACTTGAGAAGGTTTTTGGATTGATAAAGCGTGATTGTGATTGTCCCGTTTATTCAAAGGCCAATTCTACAAGAGGTACGTAAGTCACATAAATTCTTGTTTATTCCGCCTAGATTTTATGTGAATTAATTTAACATGCATGATGCTAAATTTATTGTTGGAATTATTATTTGAATTAATTAGGATTAATTCATGCTAGTAATAATTGAATTTAAATTCGTATTTAAATTTCATCCCGAATAGATTTCGGGCACCCCTATTTTCCCAACAAAAATATTGAGGGATATCGAGTTTAATTTGTTGGAGATCTTACTCTTTCCTTACTTTATAGACGACAAAGTGCATTAACTTATGCATTTTCTTGTGTGTTAATTAATTAACCCAAAGGTATCTCCCAAACTTATTCCAATACAATAGATATGCTCATATGTATTGGTGATTTGCTCAATAGAATATATTTATAATTTTATATATTAATTGTTGTAAAAACTTATGTGAAACCTTCTCATGGCATGAGACGTCACAAATTAACATCCACCCCTGTCAAAGTATTAATGCGTCATGCGCAATTTATACCCCATCCCACCATCTTATGAAATGAGATATCCTCACACAAAACCTACTCTTAGTTGTTATATGTCTACTATAATATTTTTTTTTCGAAGTAATTGATCTAGATAATCTCTCTTTTCTACAAAATAAAGAGTATGCATAGAGTGAAATTGGTTTATACATAAGCCACTTTGCAATATTTTTTAGTATAACCATTAATACCCTTTAATTGTTTAATGCTCATCTGTATTTGGTGGTTTGCCTAATAGAATATATTGATATTAATTGTTATATGTCTACTATAGTCTTTCTTTAAAGCAATTAATTTAGACGATCTTGATTAGACGTGAAATTGTGATATTTTGATGCTCATTTAGGCCACATTTTGAGTGCTTTTGGTGAGATTTTAGAGTTATTTGTATACTATTTTCATAAACTCATCAATTTGTCTCTTTAGTGTACATGACAGGAAAGAGGATGAAAAATGACTTAAACGGACTCCCAGTTGAGAAGATATGAAGGTTTTACGAAAAGTATTAGTTCGAGAGAAGAAAAGTGCTACTGGACAGAAACAAGGCAAAAGCGCTCAACCAGGACCTCTGGTCGAGCACGAGCCGCTCGACCAAGGGTGGTCGAGAGCTATTTGGGTGCTGGAAAAATGATATGCTCAACCTCTGGTCGAGCAGGAGGCGCTCGACCAGGGCCTATGGTCGAGCACAACTTTAGAGCAAAGGAAAAATGCCATGACGACTTCACCAGGCCGCTCGACCAAGGGATGTGGTCGAGCGGTCCCGAGGGCTGAATTTGGAAATCGTATAAATTCAATTCCAAACCATAGTTTTACAGATCTACACACGATTTTTTAGGGAGAGGAAGCTGAGAACATATTTTGGAGACCTTGGAAGGGTTTGGAGAAAAGATTGGATATTTACAACACCATGAGATACATGAGACAATTCATTCTTTGAAAGGTTTATTTTTATTCTTTGTTATTGATTCTTTTAGAGATTTTAGAGATTGAATTTCCAGATTGATTTACATACTTTGAGATTGATTTTTCAGATTCTTAATTACAATTGAATTCCATAGTTCGTTATATGTTCTTGAACTTCTTGATGAATTTGATTATGTCTTTGATTATCAAATATTTTGCTTTTGAATCCATCATCAATATGCTTGGCTAAACTCATGTATGTTTAAGGTAGGATGAACTCATAGAAATTAGGATCTTGGTAGGCGATTAGGATAATCCGTGGTGTGATGAGTTTTATTTCTCTTAATTATTGAATTTTTTAAGAAACCCTAGAATAATCATAGAATTGAGTACGAAAATTATTAAGGAGAGGACGACCGAATCACTCTTTCTCAACGAATAGGCTTAAGGAGAGGGTTTTTGAAGGGGTTTGTAATTAACCGGTTTATCTAGAGAGGACGGCCGAATCACCCTAGTTAAATTAGGGCCTTTGTAATTAAGCACAACTCATATAATTTGATTAGTGGGTTAGTGAGGTTAAGTTTAGTAAGAGTCAAGTATTGGAGTAATATCTGAGCTTTTCCTTTTGCAATTCTTTGTACTAGATTAAGGAAGTTGATTGTATAGTTTATTGCACACTTAGGATTTTACTTTGAACACCACGATTATCTTAGTTGTCGTACCAACTCCGTTAGTATACGTAGGGATTACTATCCAAAGCATCATTCCTCTTATTTGCACTTCAATCAAAGTTAGTATATATTTATTATTTGTTTGCTTGCTTGCTAGTAGTATTTTATAATTTAATTTTTAATATTAATTATTTTACCCAAATCGCATTCATATTAGCTGCGACATATAGATTTCTAGGGATTTATGCGCATACTAATCCTTCTGCGGGTTCGATACTACTTGGTCCTAATGCTTGTCTATATTATAGTGATCTCATACTCTTGGGGAGTAACTGCTAGTTAAAAGCTAGTATTTTACGGTCAAGTCAATGGCGTCGTTGCCAGGGAGGGGACGTATGCTCATTGTGTAAAACTTGGAAATAATTTAGTAGTTAGTAGTGTGTGCATTCTTTTCTATTTTTCTTTATTTGTTTATCAGTTGCGGTTGATATTTCTTTTTTATTTTTTAGGTATATGAAAATGGGCTCTAAGGGAGAAACCAGCATTGATCAAACGAAACTTAATCCTGAAACTATAGCAAAAAAGAATTGAGCATTTCAGAGAAGGATGGATGTGATAGCCAACGAGAAGTTGAATATGGTTGGAGACGAGCAGAATCGGAATGATGAGCATGTGGAGGGTCTCAATGGTGTAAATGAGCAGAACCTGGCACTTCAAGGGATGAACAATAACCATAACCTACCCATCCACAACCAGAACCAACCAAACCAAAACAACCTCGTACTAAACCAAAACCAATCCATAAACCAAAACCACAACAATCTATTCAACAACCCATTCTACCAAAACCACAATCAAAATCCATATCTTCCATTTCCCTATCCACCCTACTCTCCGCCATACTACCTTCCACCACTAAACCAGAACCAACCAAATCACCATCAAGCCCCTCTACCACAAGGAAACCAACAACAAGTTCCACAGAATGCAGGTCCTCCGGGGATGGCTATTAGAGGAATATTTGAGGCTCAAACTCAACGATACTATGATGGAGTAGCTCTGCCACTAGTGGAAGTGAACAATTCCCCGATCTCTCCCGAAATTCTTAAGATGCTTTTGGAAAGCCAATTTCGGGGAGAGGTAGGAAAAATAATCCACATACCCATCTCAGGAACTTTCTGATGATAACGTCCACGTTTGATTATAATAGGATATCGGCAGATGCGAAGAAGCTCAGGTTATTTCCGTTGTCTCTAACGGGGATAACTAGGGATTGGTATGATAACAAACTTCCACGAGGGGGTGTGAATACATGGGTTGAACTTGAGTGATTATTTCTGGAGCATTTCTACCCTCCGTCCAGAACTGTAAAGGCGAGGAATGAGATTTCTACATTCAGGCAGAAACCGAACGAAGGATTGAGTCAAGCATGGGAGAGACATCGACTTCGAGCATCTAACCAAGTCTTTGAGGATCGAACGGAAGTTGGGGAAAGTGTGTGTGAATTTCAATGACGGGAAATTTTTTCCCCTGCCCGACTAGAAGCTTGTCACATTCAGAGGGAAGAAAAGCCCCAACTTGGGGATGGCCACAACGGCGCACACTAATGTTATTGAGAAATTCAGGAAGTAGCTCGTGTCAGCTGGTCTATGAAGGGAGCCGGCAGCTAAGAGGCAAAGAAAAGAAGGCTCAAGCCGAGCTCAGCAGGAGTCTGATGAAGAAGAGCAAGCCGAGAGGGGAAACGAGGCAGAAGACGAGATGGAGGAGGACATTCCTGAGGCGTCTATGCAATATGGAGGATGGATGCCGTCTCAGCTTGAGTGGATGGGATTAGTTCACCAAGTAACCACGATTGAGGCGGATGTTCAAGGGATGTGCTAGGATATGACTAGGATGCAGGACGACATTCGGAGGACATGAGAAGGTGGATGGAAAGCATGTTCACCTCTCAGATGGGAGCCAACCACCTGATGTATCGACCTCCTCCGCCTCCAGAGCCGTGATCGATTATGGGGACTGCCCCAATTTCTCTCTTTTCCTTCTTTCCTTGTTTCCTTTTTCTTTTTCTTTCTTTTTCATTTTTCCTGTTTCTTATTAATCATCTGTTGGTTATGTATTGATGTGGCAAACTTGAGTGTTGAGTTGTTGAACTATGTTAAGATTGGATGATTTCATGTTAATTAACTCTCCTTGATTGCTTATTGATTGCTTATCGTTGAGTGTGATTTCGTAAGTGAGTGATTGTGGGATTGAGTTAAGTGCTAGAGAGTGCTTGTGTTATGAGTAGAGTGGATTTGAAAGGAAAGTCGTGCACTTACTAATTTTTCCTTTCGAATACTTGTGAGGTGAAAGACATAAGTTGCTAGGACTAGGCATGGATGTGAAAGACCGTGAGATTTGAGCCTAAAACAAAATTAAAATCCATTAAGTTGATCTCATTCATTGTAAGTGAATATTCACCTTAGAGGTTCTAGAACTTGTGGGTACTCTCGCTTCTTGATTATATCTTGTTTGAAATGTCGAAAGTGATCAAAGGCCATTTTTAATTGAATAAGTCACTTTAGCCAAAATTTTCCAACCAATGACATTAATCCCTAGTTAGCCCATTTGAGCTTGAGCCATTCTTTTGCTAGCACATTTAAACCTATCCAATTTCTTAAACTCTTTTGTCCAAATTTGAGTGGAGAATAGAAAAAGTCATAAATGAAAGGGGTGGAGTTGGTTGATACAAATAACTGTATGGTTGAGTGAATACAAGAAAGGGGTAGTGGACATTCGTGAGTAGTGGGAAAGAAAGAAAAGTGTGAGAATGAGCAAAAGAAAATACGAGCTCATACATAGAAAGAAAAGAAAACAGGAAAAGAATTGATAAATGAGATAAAGGAAAAAAAAGATAGGAAAAGTGGAGGTGTTGAAATTATAGGGAATTGAAAGTGCATTGTAAGGTGATACAAGAGGTGTTATATTCCTTGAATTGAAATACTGAAGCTATGATTTTCTTATTCTCCATTCACTTGAGTCAGTTTGTCCTATACATTTATCCCATCTATCCAAAGTGCCTTCCATTACACCCTAGTGCAAGTTCTTTTTTATTTAGCATGAATTCTTGTATATGGTCGAAGTTGAGAGTATTTACAAGCATATGGTCACTAATTTGTGTGAATGATTATTGAGAGTGTCCCTACTTATTGATAAACACTTGTGAGGGAGTGAAACACACCACCGAGAGCACATCCATGTCTTGATTTTGGGATTTTTGTTAATTACTCATGAGTAGGAGAAAGGGGGAGGAGTTTGTGTGCGAGTGACCGATCTTTGAAGTTTGAAAGCGATTACTTGCATGATTTGGTACTCTGATTCATTTCTAACAATTTCACTTTATTTATTATTTCATTGCTTGAGGACAAACAATATGGTAAGTTTGGGAGTTGATTAGACGTGAAATTGTGATATTTTGAATCTCATTTAGGTTATATGCTTTTGGTGATATTTTAGAGTTATTTGTGTACTATTTTCAAAAACTCATCAATTTGCCTCTTTGGTGTGCATGATAGGAAAGAGGACGAGAAATGGAGCTCGTAGGACTTTGAATCGACTTATAGGGAATCTCGGTTGAGAAAATATGAAGGTTTTACAAAATGTATTAGTTCGAGGGAAGAAAAGTGCTACTGGGCAGGAACAAGGCAAAAGCGCTCGTCTAGGACCTCTAGTCGAGCATGAGCCGCTCGACCAAGGGTGGTCGAGTGCCATTTGGGTGCTGGAAGAATGAAGCGCTCGACCTCTGGTCGAGTAGGAGGTGTTAGACCAGGGCCTATGGTCGAGCGCGACTTTAGAGCAAAAGAAAAATGCCATGACGACTTCACCAGGCCGCTCGACTAAGGGATGTGGTCAAGCGCTTGGCGCTTGACCAAGCATCATGGTTGAGCGGTCCCGAGGGCTGGATTTGGAAATCGTATAAATTCAATTCAAAACCCTATTTTTACAGATTTACACACGATTTTTGAGGGAGAGGAAGCTGAGAACATATTTTTTGGAGACCTTGGAAGGGTTTGGAGATCTCATACTTGGTCCTAATACTTGCCTATATAACAGTGATCTCATACTCTTGTACGGTAACTGCTAGTTAAATCTAGTATTTTACGGCCAAGTTAGATCTCTCTTCTACAAGAATTAAGAGTATGTATAGAGTGAAATTGGTTCATGCATACACCATTTTGCAATACTTTTTATTATAACCACTAATACCCTTTAGGGTAATCAACTAATACCATTTAGTTAAACAACTAATACCATTTAGTTAAACAACTAATACCCTTCGTACCTTTCAACTAAACCCTTCAGTGAAAATAAATAATACCCTCCAGAACTATTATGCTTCAATGAAAACAACTAATACCCTTCAGTGAAAACAACTAATACCCTTTAGTGAAAACAACCAATACACTTCAAATTGTTCATGTATGAACCATTTTCACTCTATATTTTGTCATCTAGATAATCTATTTTCTAAAAATAATTAAGAGTATGTATAGAGTGAAATTGATTCATTCATAAACCACTTTGTAATACTTTTTAGGATAACCACTAATACCCTTTAGTTAAACAATTCATATTTTTTGTTCCTTCAACTAATAACCTTCAGTGAAAACAATTAATACCCTCTAAAACTAATATTTTTCATTCGAAAACAACTAATACATTTCAGTAAAAATAACTAATACCATTTAGTAAAATAATTAATACTTCAAATGGTCCATGTATGAACCATTTTCACTCTATACTTTGCAAAAAATTAAAGAGTGGTGTTATTTTTTTTTTCAGATTAACAAATATTTATTTTAATAACTTCTACAAAAAAAAAAAGACAAATTCTAGGGTGCATCCAAGTGCATAGTATGCACTTGGATTTTGCACCCAATTTGAAATTGATTTTAAAATCAATTTTGACTAAATTTGCGGGTCGGTTTGTGGGATCCAACAAAAAATTCGCGGGTTAGGCACAGCCCGACCAAAATTCGGGGGTCCGGCAACAATCGGAGTCGCAAATGGGTCGCGCGCGCTTCGTACCAATACCCGAAGTTATAATCACCAATACCCGAAGTTATAATCACCAATACCCGAAGTTATATCACCAATACCCGAAGTTATAATCACCAATACCCGAAGTTATAATCACCAATACCCGAAGTTATAATCACCAATACCCGAAGTTATAATCACCAATACCCGAAGTTATAATCACCAATACCCGAAGTTATATCACCAATACCCGAAGTTATAATTACCAATACCCTAAGTTATAATAATCAATACCCCAAGTTATAATCACTAATACCTCAAGTTATATCCCTAAAAAATTATTTACCAATATCTCGAGACTTAATCACTAATACCCCAAGTTATAATCACCAATACCATAAGTTATATTCTCCAATACCCTAAGTTATAATCACCAATACCCTAAGAATTACTCAATAATAATGTATCAAATAATTATTCAGGATTACCCTAAGAGTTAATTACCAATACCCCAAGTTATAATCAACAATACACCAAGATTTGATCCACCAATACCCGAAGTTATAATAACCAATACCCCAAGTTGTAATAACCAATACCCCAAGTTATAATAACCAATACCCCAAGATATAATCACCAATACCCCAAGATTTGATCACCAATACCCGAAGTTATAATCACCAATACCCCAAGATATAATCACCAATACCCCAAGATATAATCACCAATACCCCAAGATTTGATCACCAATACCCGAAGTTATAATCACCAATACCCCAAGTTGTAATAATCAATTCCCCAAGATATAATAACCAATACCCCAAGATATAATCAACAATACCCTAAATTGTAATCACCAATATCCCAAGATTTGATCACCAATACCCGAAGTTATAATCATCAATACCTCAAGTTGTAATAAGTCTCAAACAGAAAAAGTAGGCCCAACACTGTCAAACATTGGAATTTGGGCCCAGTCTTGCGTACATCACCGCGAGTTCAACTCGAATCGTCGATCCGCTTTCAAAAAGGTATCACAATAAAAATTCTGAGTCTGACTCCAAAAGTTATGTCTGTTTTTATTTCTACCGACGAGCACCAGGAACGGAGGTCAATTTGGTGCAATAAGAGATGAATTGTGATTTAGATCTGAGGAGAAAAACTCAGTCGCACCGGAAAGGAAAAGACACCAGAGGGAAAAACACCAAGATGAATTATGTGGCGATCACCGCATCACCATTAATGGAGGAAGAAGCAGAAGATCGTACGTGTTTTGCTGTGGATTTTTTGTTTGAGTTTTTTTCTCTGGGTTTTGGACCTGAGACCCGCGAATTTAGTATTCGGATCGGCTGACCCGCGAGTTTTAGTCGGATCAGCCGACCCGCGAGATTCTATGATTTGGTCAAAATCAATTTGAAATTAGGGTGCAAAATCCAAGTGCATAGTATGCACTTGGATGCACCCTAGAACTACTCAAAAAAAAAAAAAAAAAAAACTTCTACAAACTATATATCAAATTATTTTTATACATTGATCATTCACAAAAATATTTATTAACTATTAATTGAAATATCTTTTATATCACAAAATAGAGGATTTATCATAATCTATATTTTAAAGATATATTCAATATATTTTTATATTATTTTTTAATATTTGTTATATATTATATTTTAAAAATATATCAAATATATTTTGTAAACAATTATTTGTTAATATCTATAATAAAATATATTTGAAAGATTTATACCAAAGATTTAAAACAAATATTACTCAATTTAACAATAATTTTGGCAAGAAAAATTAATGGTTTTCAAATGTAGACCGATTAGTGATATTATTATAAATAATATATATATTTGAAATATCTTTTATAGTACAGAATATAGAAATTTATTCATCCTTCAAAAAGGCACTATTTTAAATCTGTCAACAAAAACAACTTAGATCTAGAGCTTTAACCTTAACTATTTTCTCTACATGTCAACTACTTAAGAATAACTTGCCACACACGTTTTAATCAGCTAGTTAATCTTTAAAAAAAAAAAAAAGGAATAGTGAGTAGAAATAATTTTTATTTACGAAAGTTGATAGAAACCATTTTTTAATTATCAAAGTAAGCAGTTTACGACGATATCAAAAGAAAATTATTTTCTAAAGGGGTATTTTGTAATTTTTGAGGGCAAAGTGCGAGCAAGCAATTAGTCGAGGGAGCAAAGTGAAATTGAGACATAACTCTATCCACTCGTGGGCTTCGTCGTCCCGGAAAAGCCCCCACGAAATCCCTAAATTCCCATGAATGCCCTCAACTTTCCCCCTTTTTTTGTCCTCCCTCTCCCCACTTCCAACTCATATTTTTGAAACCTTCCCTGCAACTCCAAAACACTCACTCCACCGTGAAATTAACTATGGACGTCGGAGCAAACAATAATCCCCGTACCGTGGAAGAGGTTTTCAAGGATTTCATGGGCCGCCGTAATGGTTTGATCAAAGCTCTCACCACCGGTAACTTCTCCTTTTTTTTTTCTTGCGTCAATTTTTGTCGTTTTCTGTGGTGTCATCTATTGAATTCTCCCTGGATTTTTTTCCCTTGTTTTTCGAGCTTTAGGGTTTCCGTTTGATTTTTAGTCTTACTGAAATTGGGGTTTGTTTCTTTTCCTTTTTTCAGATGTTGAAGAATTTTTTCAACGTTGCGATCCCGGTGAGTTCTGGGGTGTTTTTTTGTGTACTTAATTTTGCTCAATAGTTAATTGTAGTCTGTTCCGGTTGAATGTATTGATTATTCGGTGGATAAACTTTGAATCTTCCTTTCAATTATAAGTTGCACGCTCTTAATCCGACATGTATAATCTACCAATTATTGAAAAAGACAAGACTCGAGTGAGACGGTGAGTCTGGCTTACTTTATTATAGTATCCATATGCTTACAGGGCGACCCAGAATTAGGTATTTTAAAGTCTTAGTTCGAATTATTTGGTAGTATCTGTGATTTATTGAGATAACATGTGACAAAAATATTTCCAAGAAAGAGAAATGTCTGTCACATATTTGACTTCAGTAGCATAGCGACAACATGTTACATATTCACGCTGGGCTGAGGCTAATAACTATTTTAGCGGAGTGGTTATATTCTGATACGTTGAGAGTGAATGTAGTTGCCTGTTTGTTCTCTTTTCTAGCTGGAGCATGGAGAAGTTTACTCCAATCAAATACTTATAATGTTTGTTTATTAATGATCCTTCGCTGTGAAGGCATTTGAATGTCAACCCTAATCATATTGCTTTTGTCAAAACGTGGATATTCTTTAGAGAAGGAAAATCTATGCCTTTATGGATTTCCAAGCGAGGAGTGGGAGGTTAATTTGCCTGCTGAGGAGGTGCCTCCAGAGCTTCCGGAACCTGCTTTGGGTATAAACTTTGCCAGAGATGGGATGCAAGAAAGAGACTGGTTGGCTCTCGTTGCTGTGCACAGTGACGCGTGGCTTCTTTCTGTTGCTTTCTACTTTGGGGCTAGATTTGGTTTCGATAAAACTGATAGGTAGGCTTGTTTGTAAGTTGTGAACCTTTAAGTTTTTTTTTTTTAATTAATTCTTGTCGTTTACTGAAATTTGGAAATTCTTCTGTCGTATTTGACAAGCTTACTTTTATGTGCGGAAATTCTGAGTTATGTTGGATATATGACATGATCTTAGTTAAGAATTTAATTTTGCATTCCTAATTTACCTCTAAAACTGGTAGCGCAGGGTCTCATATGATTTTTGTATTCCATTCATAGTTCACATTCAATTCTGTCCCCCTTTTTTGGTGAGACTCCGATAGATATATTCTTGATCATTTTAGATAACTTTGTTTTAAACCCTTTTTTCAGATTCCTGTTAATTTTCGCTTTCCACTCTTTTCTGATGTACCATTGGGATTGCAGTACAAAATTCATCTGTTTGAGGTTGTAATATTGTCTTGTGAGATGTCATTCTTTTGAACAAGGGATTTGAAGGGATGCTTAATTAAGCATCTACCTGGTCTTTTGTAATCCTTTCTCACGGTACTTTGAGCGACTACCATTAAATGAAAATGGAATTATAACTTGCTATAAAGATTTTCGGGCATATTTGTTTTGGGTTTGCCTTCTTTTATTGATGTTATCTTGATGCAGGAAACGCCTGTTCAATCTGATGAATGATCATCCCACAATTTTTGAAGTCGTCACTGGGGCTGCTGAAAAGAACTTCAAGGATAAATCATCTGTCACAAACCACAGCGGCAGCAAATCCAAATCAAACTCAAAAGTGGTAAAATAAATTATCCCTTTATATCATTATGACAAACACCGATGTTACTGGAATATCATATTGTCTATTTAAGTTATACTCCATCCCAATTTGAGGCTCACTTTCCCTCTTTTGAATTTGTCTTAAAAAGTAGCCCACTTAATTCAATTGTGCATTTAATATTTTTTCATTTGTATGAAGCCGTGTGCATTTAATTTTCATTAATAGTAGTAATACAATTAAGGGTAGTTTGGGTAAAAATATTACATTTAATGTATTAATAGAATTTTCTTAGATGGTGTTTGCAAACTCTACCAAGAGCTTATAAGCTATTCTCAGAAATTAAAGCTGTGTGACGGCAACTTTAAAAATAAGTGCTTCTTCCCTCTCCACTAGAAATGAGCCTCAAATTGGGACGGAGAGTTTCCTGTATTTTGTTACTGTGGTAGTTGCCTGAGTGCATGATAACTAGATACACTTTGTTTACAATCGAGCAAGCATTTGTTACATCACTGTCACATAACGAAACTAATTAGCATTTTTCATGGTAATCAAACTGATCAATTATTTTCCATCATTTTCTTCTTCCTATATATTGGATAATATTGTATCCCACTATATATCACATATGATTCCATCAAAATAGACCATGCACTCAGCACAGTTCCTATGGTATTTTGGCTATCGCTTCATTATCTGAGCATGGAATTGTTTCAAATGATTTGTTTTTGGCAAATACTTTTAAGCATCAGTTGCATTGTGCAACTCAAATGCATTTTAGAATGGTATTAATTGTTTTAATAATTAGTTGGTCAGTATTAGTTGTGCACCAGCTCCTTTTCCATAAACCCTCCATCTTACCTAAAGACCAGACTCCAAAGCGCGACAACTTATTTCTCGCCCTATTAAAATTTCCCTCTTTAAATGCCTTCTCCTTTAATTCAATGTCTTTTGATACGGAATCTTTCACAGGAAAAACTGCCAAAGCGTCAATTGCATGATGAGGACGAGGGATTAGCTGAAGAAGAAGAAGACGACGACGACGACGAAGGGGATGATGAGCATGGTGATGCCTTGTGTGGAGCGTGTGGGGAGAACTATGCGTCAGATGAATTTTGGATCTGCTGTGACATATGTGAAAGATGGTTTCACGGAAAGTGCGTTAAGATCACTCCTGCAAGGGCCGAGCACATCAAGCAGTATAAATGCCCTTCGTGCTCTAATAAAAGAGCACGCCCCTGATAGCTGCTCAGTTTGGTGGTCATATTATCAGAATAGTTAGCTATTCTTGTGTTTCTCCTTCCTTTAGATGTAATTTGTTCGTTGTAGAGGATTGAATGCTTGGAAGATTGCACTCTTCTTTCATTATCATTTATTTTATCCAGTTTACAGAGATAATACTCAGTTCTGTTTTTGTTGAAATATGTGTTTAGGTCTGACTTGATTGCATGGCAGGAAATTCATATTAACCTGTTTTTGCTTTATTCCCTCATATTAGGTTTCAGGGAAGAAGATAGCATAAATAAACTCGAAATTAAAGGGTCTTGGTTTAAAGGGGCAGTGAGATTTAAAATAAATCAATTATTATTCTATTTGGATCAACTATCCTACCTCAATCATTTATCTTCAATTATGGAGGACTCTTTTCGTCCCATAAACTTTATACATTTTTTTGGCTCATCGCATAATAATTTTTGAATATTTTAAAGGGTTAATTACTAAAAAATCACTTAGTGATACTAACGGTATGTGACAGCCGAAGCCGCTACCAAAAACACGTCACACGTTACATGAAATGTTAAATTTAGAAGAATTTATTTTATTTTATTTTAAAATATTTTTTTATAATATATTGCTCAAACTCGATTTATAATAGTGAAAGATAGTAAAAAAAAATTATTTTCTAGTGTATGTATAAGTTTGTATGGTGTGAGATATTTTTCTACATAAATTAGACAACACCAATATTTATAATCCATTATTAAACGTGTTTGAGCAATATTTTATAAAAGAACTTTTAGATTTTTTTTTTTAGATTTGACATCTGACATGGCGTGTGACGCACTTTTGGAGTCGACTTCAACTGTCACGTAAGTGTATATATCGTTGAAAATTTGCACCATGCATCAAATTGCAATAATAAATTAATTTGTGCATCAAATTGCAAACTTTAAAAGTTCATAATTTATAAAGACTATAAAGTTCGTGATTTTTTTGCAATTAACTATATTTTAAATAAAAATAACAATCTTTTACTCCCTCCGTCCCCTAGCTTTCTTCTCATTTCTTTTTGTTGAATTATTTAAGAAAATGTATTTGTTTATTAATTGTATGGTGGGTCACATGTTGACTTTTGAGATAAAGTAATGAATAGTGTTGAAAAGTTAATTGAATGAGTGCCACTTTGGTAATATTGTGTGAATTTGAAGATTAAAGTTTATATGTAGTAAAGTGTTATTTTTGCCATTTATGGAATGAGAAGTTTAGTGGGGGACGACCCGAAAAGGAAAGTGAAAAGTTTACTAAGGGACAGAGAAAATACAATTTTATTTTATATTCAAATAAAATCTTAAAAAACTATTTTTCAGTAACTTTTTTAAAAAAATAATTAAATGTGAAGTTTATTATGAGGTAGAGGAAGTATTGTTTATCAATCAATAATTATATAATATGTCCTTAATTATTCCAAAATTAAAATTAAACACTAATAATACAATCGTAATATTCATCATAATATAATCAAGAAATAAATGCACCATACTACAATCCTTAAGCCTAAAATACACCATAAAACATAAGAAACCCCATAACACAAATTGATACAATTGATATCTGATTTGTATTTTAAAAGAGTAGGTCCCACACTCTGCCACTCTTCCACATTCTTCTCTCTCGTCTCACCCTCACTTTAATTATTGTCCACACAATTTAAAAACGCAGATATATTTCTCTCCCCCTCGCAAACCCGTTCTCCTCTCTCTAGACCAATTACTGCCACCGCCACCGCCACCGTCACCAACACAGATCCGCCATTGTCCACCACACCACCACCGCAGATCGAGGATGACACTGAACAAAGGCGGTTTTTCTCCACAAGAGCGTGATGCTACCCGCGCACGATTCCCGTCGTTAGCGCTGAGAAGAAGTCCGAATATCTGTGCTCGTCGTCGCTCGAGTGTTGGGTGGGGTTAGATCCACCACCACCACTGCCATCGAGGGTTTAGCAGATGGAGGCGGCGCCGATACGGGTGGGGGAATTCTTGATCATCCAGATCGCTGGCGTCATCTTCCGACCGTCCAGATCGACGGTACAACCTATGATTTTTGCCCTATTTTACCACACGTAAGCCGACGAACACTACCATATTTTGATTTTGGTTGCTGATCTTTCCCCCCACGGCGGCAATGTGGCCTCAGATCTATTTCAACCCATCTCAGATTCATATTCCGCTGCCTAGGATGCCTTCGGTTAGCGTTGATTTTTATGGTGTTAGATTCTTGTTTGTGTGAATTTTAGTTTGTGTTGATTGAATCGGTCAAGATCCAATCTATTTATCAAAGTGCTTCTCCGATTGTATATGTGAATTTGTGTGTGCTTTTGAATAATCCATATTCAAAAGCTAATTGGTGAAGAGGAAGAAACATGCTCTTAATTTTCATATGCTGTCTATGAATTTTTCATATGAGATAGCCATTAGATAATGTGTTTTCGTTTTACAGATTGTTTGGGCTAAATGTAACTTAGATTTTTGACCTATAAACTGGAGATCTTGATGATGAATGTTCATTTCCTGCCTAATATACTCCCCTGGCTATAAATTAGATAGAAATCATGATGATGAATGTTCATTTTCCTCGCTAAATGTAACTCTAGATGGACTTGCAGGTTCCATACATAGATTGCTACATAAAAGCATGACCTGACTTTTTTTTCTTGTTTTTCAGGTGTCAAATATCAAATTACAAGTAGAGTTGAAGATTTTTTTTATATTCAAATACGAATACGACTTCTGTTCATAATTTAGCTAGCATTTGTTCATAATTTTAAGGTGTTTGCTCATAAATTATGTGCGTCTGTGCACATTTTTTTAGGCCGTCTGTTCATAACTTTGGGTTGTTTATGCCTAATTTTGCAGATCTAATACTTTTAGAATTTTTTATATGTAATTCTCAAATTAATAATGAAATAAATATTTTTGAATTTGAATTTGCTTGAATTATCAAATATTTATATTTTATGTTCAAAATATTTTATACTTGTGTTCATAAAATTTGTGTTTATGTTCAAAATTAACATACACCCGAAAATAACAAATATTTCTGGTCAAAATTTTGTCTCGGGAAATGTGTAAAAAGGTATCAACCAGTTAACATTTTGTCAGATTTTGTAAGAATCTGAGTTTGATTACGGGGCCCACCAAATTGTATGAGAGTGTGATTTTGTTTAATGATGGGGACCACCAAATTGTACCAAATTGTGCCATGGGATTTCTACCATCCCATTTTGCATTTAAAGCTTTAGGATTGTACCATTTATTAACTACCCCAATAATCAATGGTTCTCATTATTGAGATTTTAACTAAATTAATTATTATGTTATTTGGGTTAACTACTCCACTCCCATAATCATATCAACCAATAATTTTCTCTGTGATTAGAGTAAAATACTAATAAAATAGTCAATGATTCTCATTTTCTTTCCTAGAATAATTTGAACAAAATATCCCGAGTAAGAATGTAGAGATCATGGTTCTATGCAATCTCTCAAATTAAGTACGAGATTATTTGGGATTATAAAAATAATCTCGTGCAATCCCTCAAACCAAACAAACCCGAAAAGAATTGATACAGCTATTCTTTATGACAAGTTTACCTGCAAAACGATGTTATGATGCAATGGCCTCATAAAGTCACGATATTACAAATAATGACACATCAAAACCAAATAATGACGCATCAAAACACAACTGTATTATTGCTTCCACACATCCATTTAGTGCAATTATCACATTGCCAAAAAATCACTACTTCACATCACTTGAGAGATATCCTCTAATGTACTAATATCAAAAGGGCATGTACAATAAAATCAAGCTAATGACATGCTGAGGCAACCTTCTTTTCATCTAGCACGATCCCAATGGTTTGACTTTGATTAGGGAAAATAACATTTGGATTCCTAATATGTGCATTCAGCCCCTGTTCCATGACTCAGGAAGAGATGCTCCACAATTTAGAAGATTTGGTTACAGCCTTTGACTTCATAATTGGATGCTTATTCTTCTTCCCCATTCCATTCGCAAGCAACCAACGGGACCCGGACTGTTGTTGATTTGCCGATCCCCATAACTTCTTTTTACCCTCTTCTGCCTTCAAACCAGCCACATGCACCTCAGCTATTTTGAATTGTGGAATCAATTCTTCTTCATTGATCTTCTCTTCTTTTGGCTTTTCAACACTCCTAATCACTTCATCTTCGTCATCTTCGTTAGAGTTCCTTTCTATAGAGACTGTGTTGTAGAATCTAGGCTTAGGTGGAACAAACACCCTCTCCACTTGAATAAGAGCAAGCATGGGAGTACCAACCGGCTCATAATCACGCAATGGGTCCCGCAACTGCACCATTAAAGCAACGGTGAAATTATTACCCAACAAACCATACTTCCTACTCCTGCCTCGTCTCTTCTCCCCTTTCGATCGTCCTCTAAACTGGTCTAATGAAGTAGCATGATGGGCTGCCAGTAGTTTGGAGGTATGCTCACTTACAAGATCATCATCATCAATGTCACCAGAATCCAGTTTCATCCACTCATCAAGTGTTAGAGATAAACCCATCAGCCCATCAACATCTTCACCATTATCTTTCACATCCATAAGCTGCAATCCACAAGTTCCATCAAGACCTATGGGCCCACCAACATCGCCTGTCTTCCCCTTTAGAGCTGAAAATTCACCGATAGATTGTGTGCTGATATTTGAAGGTGCATCCTCATTTGACATGCCTGATTGTATTCTCAAGCCCTCGATAGAAAGAGCCTCAATTTTATCCATGGCCAGAGGTGCAAGATCTTCCAAAGACACGTATTCGGTGTCACTCCTAAGGGAACTTGAACCAGACTTACTTGACCTTGGCCCTTTAACACTCTTCAGCTCACTATGTATATTCTGCGCTGTTTCATATTCTTGATGCAAGAAATCTTGCCTGAAACAGCAACACAAATGTCAAGATAACACAAACTATCTTTTCATGGAGGCATGAAAGCATAATTACCAATCTCCCAGGCAATTCTCATATAATAAGTTAATACTACCACCATTCCTAATTATCAATAAAAAATAACCCCCTTCTTCCACCAATACTCCAAATAAATACTAAACATCTTCTTTTAGGCTCCATTTGGATGGAGGGATTTGGGTTGCTTGGATGAGAAACCAAATCAATTGATTTACAAATCCATCTTTCTAAATCCATCGATTTTAAAATCCTAAATCCTAAATTCTAATATAGATGGATTTTCATATTCATTCTCAATTAGTGTAATTTATCAAATCGTTCCTAATATCTCGCTACTGTTTCTCTCTCCTCTCTCACCCTTTCCACCGCCTGTCTCTGTCCAGGTACCTTACCTTCTCTCTCCTCTCTCTCTTCCCTCTCTTTCTCTTCCTCCTCCCTCCCCACTTTCTTTCTTCTCTCTCTCTCTTCTCTCCTTTCTCTCTCCCCTCCTGGATTTTAAATTAATGGATTTGACAGATCCTTTCATAAATCCACCTTGAATCCAAACAAGTGATTTGGAATGCGTGGATTTGAAATCTATGGATTCTTAAATCCATTTATTTCAAATTCATCCTCAAATCAGATACCTCCATCCAAACGCAACCTTAATTAATTGCGGTCCATACTCTATATTGTCATCAAGTAGTAATATATAGAGGTATAATAGTCCTTTTACATCCTAATTAATGAAAAACTGGTTTGTGAATGGATTAAATCAAGCATATAATTAAGAACGGCGGTAGTAACTAACCTCTCGGGTCCGTCTAGACTTGGTAAACCTTCCCATGCTATTTGTTGCACTGTCTTCCCAGTAATCTCTTCCAAGGGCATCAACTTTTTAGCCTGCATAGATAGCTTCTCAATTCCAACAGATGCTAGACCCTGAAGTATGTCCATTACGCCAGAGCCCATTTCTGCAGGTACCACCACAGGATTGGATACCTGCATGATCAAGTTCCCACCAGTCTTTGCATTCCTGAAAAGTTTGGGGTCCATAGAGCGCAGGAATCCTCCATCTTTAGTCTGCACAAAGGGACCCAAACCTTCTGCCAGGGGAGGCAATTCCTGAGGTTCTTCAGGAGGTATGTCAATTGGACTGCCAAAACCAACAGAACCACCACGTGGAGAATGTTCAAATGCCTTCTCATTTAAGCCCCACTCGTGCATCAAAGCTTCAGTTTCCAAGTCTTCTATCCTCGAGGCCCTCATTTTAGGGTTGAATGCATCGGTTTCTATCTGGGATATCTCCTCGAAGCCTTCATATGTTGACTGATGATGGAAGTCGTCAGAGATAGTTCCCCAGCTCATATGTTCTGCTGGATCAATCTCGATATCGAAGTTGAGTAGACCTCCATTGGCAAGAGCGTCCTTTTCAAATTGCCTGAGTAAGCGCTCTCTGGGAGATTCAGGCTCACTTTCGGAACTGAAGCTAAATGGACTGTCCTCTATACCCAGCATATTCAAGAAATCACTAGCCACCGAGTCAGCAACATCATCCAAAATGAGTGCTTTCCCCTTTCTACTGTCTCTGTAATTAGAATCAATCTCCAAGTAATCTTCTAAGGGAAAAGCATCAGTCTCACTGTTTTGAGAATCTAACTTTTCCTTCGCCAGATCTGTGGTACAATCTAGTGGGAATTCCAGTTCTTGCACTGGGGATTCCTCACAGTACATGTCAGTTTCTTTCCCTATACCCTTGCAGGTAAATGTCGATTGCTCATCATTTTGAGGGAAAACATCAACAGCTGAGGGATGACGAGGGGAAGCTGAATCGAGGGCCACCCCAACAACATAGTCAGCTTCAAAACCATCTTCAGATGCTTGAGGGATCTTCGGCATCTCATCTTCTGGCCTCACATGCTCTTCAATCAACTCTTCCATTTTGTCTATGACTGAAAACTCAGAGGTTTCACATTCAGTTCTACAGTTCTTTTCAATTGAAGATAAAGAATCAGTCTCCATTTTATTTTCAATTGTAGTATTAGACATCTCTTCATCAAATTTCTGATAGAGTATATTCACCGAGTCACGTAATTCTGAGCTATGCCTTGGCAAAACTTCACGAAGATCCTTTATATCTTCTGCGGACTGTTTTGAAGCAGTTAAACTCACAGGAAGACTCCCTGCTCGATGCATATGATCCGAAGGCCCCGCAAGTCTTTGCATTTCAGAGTTATTATTCTCAACAGCATATCCAAAACTGACATTCAATGTTGCATTTCTTGCTTTTCCTGATAATCTGAAACTTGTTGTCCACTTCCCTGAGCTCTTCTCCTCATCGAGATCCTCCAGTGTTACAGGAAGCAATCTCGTCAAATCGATTCGATGCTTCCCCAAATCAAGTTCAGGAGCATCATAAACAGAAACATATAACAAGGAATGCTTGGGCTCATACTTTGCTGAATGGTGGGGGCCACTCCTACTGCCATATACAGAACAAGAATGAGTCAAGTGTTCCTCAAATTCAGCTACTCCTTTACAGACCCTAATCGGGCTGGTCATCTGCTCACCATCCCGCCTATTCCAGTGCACGATAAGACAAACATCGTCGAACAAAGCTGGCAAGCCATTAATGGAATGGACTTGGAGTGAAAAGCAACAACTGAATCTACGGTTACGAACATTGGTCAAGGCCTTTAGACCCTTCCAACTCCAAATAGATGACTTCTTATCCTTTTCTAGTGAATCTTTAGCATAATTCTTACCATCATCTGACTTCTGTTTCGACTCCTGGATAGGAGGTTTTCCAACAGACTTGGCTCGACTACTCGCTGTAGAACTTACAAGCCTCGAATGCGTTTTGTCCGCATAAATGCCTTTACTTAGGGTTTCAATGTCTCTTAGAAGCTTCCCATTTCCTGAAACCCCACCCTTCTTTCTGCTATCAGCTCTTGACAACATTATCTCCTCCCAAACTACATAATTAACACAGATATTCCCTCAATTTCTAATCCATACAGCGAATAAATCTTATCACAGCTATATAATAAATCCAGTACTAGAAAACACCTAGGGGACGTTTGGTTCACGGGATGGGATTGATTAGATGGGATTGGATTAGATGACATTGGATTAGATGACATTGGATTAGATAGGATTATTTGAGGAGGAATGTGTGTTTAGATTGTATGATTAAGTGGGTTTAAAGTGCAATAAACCATTTTTAAAGTATGGGACTATGGAGTCCCACCATCCCTAAGGGGCTAGTTAGTCCCTCGTTTGATGGATTGAGTAGGTTTATGATTCGGGCCCCAATTTTATCCCGGGCCGTAAACCTGCGAACCAAACGCAATATTACATGGGATTGAGTGAGACTAAAACTTTAGTCCCACCCAATCAAGCGAACCAAACGCCCCCTAAAGTCCAAAATGTTCTAATCCATTGTTTTGTAATGGAAACAAAACATGAAATTATCTAACTAGAACACAAAGCAACAGCATCGAAAGATTGACTTGAGAATCTGAGTTCATATGAAAGAGCAGAAACTGTGAAAACCCCCCAATATTAAAGATAGGATTCACCGACGCATCACTGAAGAATAAATCAACTACAAGAACATTTCATTATTTATCATTGCAAAAATGAACATGGATGAAGAATCTTACCGATAAGATCATTCGATAATTGAGCGGGCCGCAACTTCTTCCGCACTTAAATTTGTGTCTGAAGACTCTCTCTCTCTCTCTCTCTTACTCTGCGTGTTCAACTCAATTTCAATTTTCAAAAGTTTTGAAGCTGTCAAGCTGACATTACAATGTAAAAATAATAATTTCGGTTAACGCCCCTAGGTTTTCTGAAAAACTCACTTTTGTCCCATAGTTTAATACTCTCTTATTCGCATAGTTACGCTTACAACTTACCATCAATGCTTTTAAATCGGATCGGACCGATCGATTCGACCGGTTTAACCGGGAACTGATCATGATATCGGTCCGGTTCTTATCGTGCACCGGGTATGTTTTGACCCTCCATAAACCGGTTAAAATCGGTTGACCCAATAAACAGGTAGTCTCAAAAAAAGTTTTTTTTTTTTTCTTTTTTGCAAATTTTTTGAATTTAAAAACACTATCAATAATTCATTGATCCGAGAAAGGAGATGGGGGAGTTCTTGAACGATAAAAATTTACCTTCCTTCAATTAAGATAACAGCTCTATTAATGAGTGCTACATACTCTTGCCATTGATATGAGAATTGAGAGAGAGCAGAAAAAAGGGAGTGAAGCGGTGCAACCGCGAAGAGAAAAACCAGCGAATATTATTAGGGTTAAGATGAGAAATAAAAGTGTAATGAACTTTTATTAGTAATTTCATTTTGGGCTTTTAAATATGATATTTTAAAAGGCCGGAATATATATTATATACATCTAATCACCTATAATATTAATTTTACTTGTAAATTTATAATGTTTTGTATTTATTAAGAGTATAATTAATTAATTGTTTCTTTAAATGTAATATTTAACCATTTAATAAACTTAATTAACAATTTTATACAAATTTTTGTTATCTTGTATGTATATAATATATATGCATATATATAAATAAATATATGAATCATCTGGTTTTCTCAACGGTTCAACAGGTCGGACCAGTGATCCAATTCATCATCCGGATTGATGTCTGGTTTGGGTTTAAAAACATTGCTTACAACGACACTCTTTAAAAAATAAAAGATAATAATAAAGTAATGATATAGGAGTAATATATATATATATATATATATATATATATATATATATATATATATAAACGAGGACTAAATCAAAATACTCATTTTGTTCCCAAAGACTCTTCACATTTTAGGGTACACACTTTTTAAAAAAAAAAAAAAGTCTAATAAGTAGAGTATTGAGGGTGATGCGTAAAATTATATTATTAAAGTAATGAAATTGGTTGGAGTGAGTGTATAATGTAATGACATTTTGTGTAAATCTTATTTTATTATACTATATTTTCAAACCTCTCCAAGATGATGTGTCAGCACCACCTTATTCTTAGGCTGCTGTGGCATTTCTCAAATTATTTCATTTTAAAATTATGCGTTCTTCTTAAAAGTTATTTTAGACATGTTTTAAATTATATTAAGTCCTAATCTACACCATATATTTTACACTTTTAATCTCAACCAAACAATTCATTTTGTATTTTCTATAAATGTCTAATCTGTAATACTCCGTCCCGTTTTGAATCCTTTTTGTTCTCCTAGAAACCTTAATTATATAATTTTATATTATTATTCTTGTTTCTTTTAATTTTATTATTTTGTTTGCTACTGTGTAATTTAAATATATACTCTATTTTAAATTCCCAAGTTCCAATAAAGAAATTGAATATTTCAAGCGGATAAGGAACTACGAGAAATTAAATATTAAAGTTTAAAAATTAGGATTTCGATCCGTATAAATTATTAAGAATAATTAAAATACAAAATTAATCAAGTCTTAAAACTGTATTAATTTCCGATTCGAAATTAAATCCGCAAACCAAACAAGCCGTACCAAGTACGAGAAATCTTAAGAAATCTAATTCCTTTAAATCCTAACCACATATTATTTCCTGCCTTTTAAAATTAATTAGATAAATAAAATATTCTCTCTCTATAAAAACAAGGAACTCCCGTCTCTTTCCTAAAATAAATTCACTATCAATCTTCTCTCTAATACCCAGCGAAATCACCCCTCCCTCTCTCTGAAAACGAGCGCCGACCACGCCCTCAACCGCAGACGCCTCCAGTCGTGACCTCCGAAGCGCTGCGCGCTCTCTCTCCTCCCTCCAGACGCCACCGTCGTCCATGCCTCTGCGTCGCCCGCCTCGCTCCGTCCCCTACAGCGGAGCGCCGCCCACTGATGTGCCTCCCCAGCCGCCGTGCGACGCCCTCCAGCTGTAGCCTCATCTCCAGCCCGATCGGCCACTATCCAGACGTGTCGCGCCTCCCTCCCCATCGAAAATCACAAGCGTCGCCGATCGACGTCGCCAAGCACCGTCGTGCCTCTTTTTCGGCCACTGTCACAGCCACCGGATTCCATCCTCGTTTGGGTGAGTTTCATTTGTTTTGTTTCTCAATTCCTTCAATTTAACAACCTATTTCGATTAATCTGATTCATTCCTATGTTTAATCGAGACCCGAGAAATGGGAACGGCGCCGTAAGGCTGTCCAATTTACCCGACGAATTATTATAGACGCTGTTAGGCCGCCCGTTTACCTCCTCAAACCGAAACCGGAGCTCGTAAGGTTTCTAGTCTTCTCCTCCCTATTTCTTTCGTATTTTCCGGTTTGGGGATAAGGCTATTTTAGTTAAAAACCTTGTAAAATGAAATTAGAGGAATCAAGGAGTAATATACTCAGCCTCAGTTGTGGATCGGCCACTGGGGATAAGGCCACTATTTTGCACACATGATCTTTGCTAAAAACTTCATTAGGTAGACCTTCAACAAGTGACTGTCTAGAAATTTTGTTAAGAATCTTGAAGTTCAGGTGGCTTAATCTTTTATGCCATAACCAACTGAGCTCTAGAGAGCTTTTAGCAACAAAACAAGTATTAGGAATAGTGCTGCTCCAATCAGCGAGATAAACGTTACCTTTCCTGATACCTGATAGAAGCACTTGTGTTGATTTGTCCTTGACTGAACATATATTTGATGAGAACTCAACACTGAACCCTTTGTCACAGAATTGACTTACTGACAACAGGTTATGCTTCAGTCCTTCCACAAAGGACACATTTTCCACTCTGACTGTACCTATTATTAAGACACCAAAACCTTTAGTAACACCTTTTGAGTTATCACCAAAGGTTACCTGTGGACCATCTTTAGCTTGATATTCTTGGAGAAGACTCTTCATTCCAGTCATGTGCCTTGAGCAACCACTGTCTAGGTACCAAACAACTTTGATTGAGTCTTCTCTCATTTTGTTGTGATCCACAGCCGCCTGCAATCAAATCAGGCTTTAGGTACCCATTGGGTGTTGGGTCCTATTGTGTCAGTTGTACCCTTCGGGATCCAGACTTGCTTAACAACCCTGATTGCCTCAGAGTGGTAAATATGTCTCCCTGAAACATCAATATACATAACTTTCTTCTTCTTTGCCTGAGAGGAAGATGGTGTATGAGTGCTAGACTTAGGCTTCACAGGAGCCTGAGTGGGTGCCTTTTGGGCTGGCTTCCTATTCTTCCTAGGTCTGGGTGCAGCAGGTCTTGGGCCTTGTTCTTGATAAGGGCCCTGTGTTCTATTCCCCCTAGGCAAGTGAGGGAATGGAAAATAGTTAAAGGCCTCAGGATGCCAAAACCATGGGGGTGTCATCATGTTTGGCCTTCCCTGTTGGTATTGCCAAGCATGATGGTACCCTCGCTAACCAGTCTGAGGGCTCTTGGCCTGAGTCTTCCTCTGCTTTCGCTGAGGCTTTCCCTGGCCTGAGCTCTCAGGGGCCTCCTTAGGTTGCTTTGTCAACCCTGACTGTGTCAACAGTTTCCTTGCCTTTATCAGTTTGCCGGGCCTGGAGTACAACCTTGGGTGCACTCTGGCCTGCCTGAACAAATACCCTCTCAGTGTTGCTCCCTGAAGCAACATGAGATTGACCTTGTGAGGATTTCTTAGGAACATATCCAAGTCCCTTTTTCTCATTCCCAAGCATCTGGCTGCTATTTATTTCCTCTCTAGCCACTGAGGATTTATTCATTGCTGCAACCTTTTTCTTGAGAGAGTCCTCACTATTTTTCAGGATTTCATGTCTGGTAAAGAGGTCATCAAACTTACTCTTAAGTGCTTTCAGTTCTTCCTTCCTGACCAACTCTTCATCAGCCAGTTCCTTCAGAATTTTCTCTCTTGGGAGACGCTCAGCATTGATTAAATCAATCTCCTGAGTTAGTCTCACAATCTGAGCTGATTCTTTAAGATCAGACTGAGTGAGTTGATCATTCAGGTTTTGAACCTCAATACTCAATTTCTTGTTCTCCTCTACCAAGAAGACATTAGTTTCCTGCAATCTGGAGAAATCAACCATCAATTGATCCAGGCAGATCTGAAGATTCATTTCTCTGACTGACTCTGAGCTTAGCTCAGGATTTTGACCAGTGTAGGAACCACATACAGAGTTAGATGTTACCTCAGGTTCCTCCCTTGCCATCAGGCAAACATCATCGTACTCATCATCAGAAAAGAGTTCAGGTGACCTTTCCTCAGGACCATCAGAGTCAGTTGCATCCTCAGCGAGCATGGCTCTCCGGTCAGCAAGTCTCTGGTCTCTCTTGGCCCTCCTGTCCTCTCTTTCCCTTGCACTCAGCTTCGGACAATCATACTGATAGTGCCCGCTCTTGTTACAGTTGTAACATGTTGGTTGCTCATCTCCTCTTTCTCTCCTTGGTTCAGGGTTCCTCCTTGAGTCAGGTTCCCTCTGTCTTAATGAGCTTTCAGTCTTCCCTGAGTGTTTGTCATCATGAGTACGTCTCTGTTCATCTCTGCGATCGGGCTTTGGATCTGAATATCTTCTTTCTTCGCCACGATCTCTCCTCTGGTCAGTGTTTCTCCTTTTCTCATATCTCCTTGAGCTTTGGTTGGTTCCTTCAGGTTTTCTGTCACGTGAGTCCTGATAAAATTTCTTATAACGACCAAACATGGAATTAAGCTTATCAAAGTGTCTGGCCATTAGGCTGTACTCCTCAGCAAGTTCTTCCTTGCTCATCTCCATCAGTGACTTTGATGAAGACTCAACAGGTTCAGACCTGGCCTTGAACGCCACACTTTTCTCAGGAGTTTTCTCTTTTTCTTCCTCTTCTGGCTGAACTTTCTTCTTTCTTTTATTAAGATCAAATTCCAGTGCCTTTAGCTCTGAAAAAAGTAAATCAGAAGTTATGTTACTCATATCCTGAGTGTTCTTAAGCATAATTACACTGTTATCCCATCTATCAGGAAGGGCATTCAGGATCTTAGAAGCAACATCTCTCTTAGGAACATCCTTGTCCAGCATCACCAACTCATTCATCAACTTGATGAACCTTGACTCCATCTGATCGATTGTCTCATCAGGCAGCATCTCGAACGCTTCGAACTTCTGAATGGCAATATTTCTCTTGTTCTCCTTTATCTTTTCTGACCCCTCGCACATCCTGGTCAGCTCATCCCAAACCTCATTTGCCGTCTTTAAGTTCATCAGCCTTGCTGACTCCTCGAAAGGCACCGTATGCAAGATGATATTTCTGGCCACATTATCCAGCCCCATCATCTTAATCTCGTCAGTGGTCATATCCTTCCTTTCCTTAGGAATGGGTACACCAATATCAAGATCATCATATCTGTTAGGATATAGATTAGATTTTTTGAAGATGTTAAAACAAGAACTTGTAATAGGACTAGCTGAACCTGTTAGTCAGCTACAGATTAATCTAGGTCTAGAATAGGTCTTTGGTTAAGGGGGAAGAAATCTGTGCAGACCAGATGAGGTGACCAGATGAGAGGTGACCAGATGAGGTGTCCAGACCAGACCAGACGAGTCACCAGAGGAGTCTGATCAGATGAGCTCTGACCAGAGGAGTCTGACCAGAGGAGTCTGCCAAAGGAGTCTGCCAGAGGAGTCTGCCAGAGGAGCCTGACCAGAGGAGTCTGCCAGAAGACCTCTCCCAAATGAGGTTCAGAGCAGCAGTGTCACCAGACCAGACCAGACCAGAAGACCCCGGACCAGACGAGTCCTGACCAGATGAGGGAGATGGATTAGTTCACCCACTTAGAGGTTGCGTGTAATTTGGAGACAAGGAGATTTTGGAGATCATTGATGGAGAAGAAGCAATCTAGAGAGTCAACTGATAGGAGGATTGATTGATTGGTATCAATCTTAAAAGATCCAATCAATGGAGGAGATCAATCAATCAATATAATCAATCTGTGATTGATTATATTCCTCCAATTATGGTTGTTTGAATTTCTAGCTTCCAACGGCTAGTTAATTCCTACAACTATAAATAGGAGTGTTTTGGTTGAGTTCATTAGAGAGACAAGAGTCGGGCAAGAGCACACAAAGACACACGAACTCTCACCATACACTTACCTTGTGTATACAAGTATTATCTACTCTTTTAGGAGTTCTAGTTGGAATTTTTACTCAACCTATTCATCATATAGAAAGGTTGTTGTAAGTTGTATGAAGGAGCTGGTACTTCGCAATTCCAGTGGTTCGTGAGTAAGTTGGTTGGAGAGAAAGTCCCCTTTTGAGAAAGAGAGAGTGGACGTAGGACAAGTTGGTCCGAACCACTATAAATCCTTGGTGTTCTTTATTTTCTGCACTTTAAATTTCTGCACTTTAATTTCTAGCACTATCTTTTAAAAGGTTTTCTTAAAAATACTTCAAAACGCTTTCCGCTGGATAATATTTTTGGGACCAACAATATCTCCTTCCTCTGGTATTAGGGACAGTGATTTTGATCGTTCCTTCCCTGAGAACCCGCAACATCTGGTCATGGATGGTATCTAGATGTGCCTCAAGTCTGAACTTCCAATAAACAAAGTTAGATACAGAGAATTCAGGTAACGAAGCTTCAAGTCTCCTAGAAGTCATGATGATGCAAGTTTTATAAAAAGTAAACTCAAATCTGTTCTGTGACCACCAACAGTTTCTCCTCTGAAACTATTAGTATTCAAAGTCAGTGGTCTTTTGAACCATTGCTCTGATACCACTTGTTGGTCCCGGAACAAGACTGAGGAATACGTGTATGGGGGGGGGGGGGAATACACGTATACAAATTTTCAAACTTAAAACCTGATTGAGTCCCCTTTACTCAGAGTGGTAAAGAACTAGGAGCTGATAACACACCTGCTGACTACACTTGGTGCGGGTCAGTTGGCTAACTATCAGTTTCAAGTTCAGTGCGGAAATGTGTGAGCCCTGATAGTTTAAAGTCTTGTTTAGTTTGCTTTCTGAAAAACTTGTTTGCTTGATTCTGAATAGTGATTAGTAGGGCAGTGCCTTTTTAAGGACCAGGCTGATTGATTCAAGCCTGATAAACCAAATGCTTATGAATGAACAAGTAATATGACAGGTAAGCACAATATCAAAGCAATAAGAACACAAGGAGTTTAACGTGGTTCAGAGACTCAAGCTCCTACGTCCACGGCCTAATTTAACAGGAAATCCACTCAAGGGATTCTTGTTTTTAACGTGCCAAGGTGCACCAAGACCAGCTAACCTTACTGATCTATACAACTCCTCTTACTAACTCACTAACTGACTTACTCCCAACAAACCTAACTTAGGGTTTTGGTTTCAGTTTGGATTCCAACTAAATTGAGATTATCCTTACAAGGCAAAGCTATGCTAAGAATAGGATAATCTCTCTAAGCTTAAGATAATGCTGGTTCGCTCTTTGGAATACAGAATAACTCCCAGTAGCTAAGAAACACTTGAGAAATTTAGATGGTTTCGAGTGCTTCTTCTAAGGCTGAATGCTTTTGAATGCTTGAGAGTTTGAGTAATTTCTGGCTTGGAAATTTCCCGTAACCTTGAATGGGTTCAAGGCCTTCTGTATTTATAGGTGATGTGAAAAACTATCCGTTGGAGAGATAGCCTTTCTTGTCATCTATAGCAATTACTCAGAACCCAGTACTTCACACAAGGTGCAAGCATGTGGACATTAGGCATCACTTCATTCGAGATCACGTGGAAAAGAAGGACATTAGGTTGGAGAAGATTCACATTGACAGGCAAAGAGCTGACATCTTGACTAAGCCTTTGGCTGAAGCAAGGTTTATGGAACTGTCAGTGGAGTTAGGACTCTTAGATTCGAGAGAACAGTCATGTAGGGTTCTAGGGGGAACTCGGGCCAGACTCGACTCTGCGAGGTATCATGGTGCTACAATGTCTCCCTGACAGGTATGAGTTCTATCCTGACTCTTGTGAATACCAAGCGTCTCCCTGAGTCCTTCGTCCTGAAAATCTTTATTAAATGTATTCTGTTTTCATTAAAAGCGCGTCTTTTCACATTTAAACCCACGCGCAGTGGAGCATTTAATGCTTCAGTTACTTTTTCATATACGTGTCCGTTTTATACGGAATATGACTGGCATGGGATAATTGATTGAAACTAAGATTAATCCTGGCCCTTCATTTCAAAACCTTTCAAATTCAGGGATTAATCTCAACCCCACGTCTGAGTAACTGACTTCTTCTTATCAATCAATAGTGCCATTGGAGGTCTTTACGCAAACACGAAGCACATCTGCACATTGAGTATTCTCCTGCTCAAAATTTTCACAGATTTCCTAAAAACCTCTCTTTCAAAATCAATGGCACTTCTTGATTCCAACTGGACAACAGACAAGCTTGGGGAAATTATTGGGATATGTTTAGTTTTGATAATTTTCCAAAACAACATGTAATAGGTTTGAAAGCAGTCAGGATTGTATCTTTAGTCTCAGGTCAGGCTAGATATTTCTCAGTAGAATAGGTTGTCAGTTGAGAAGAACCCAGTTGAAGGAACACTCAGTTGAGGGGGAACTCGGCGAGGGGGAACTCAGCAACACAACCTGAGGATATCAAGATGACACCAAGAAGAACTGACTGAAGCCATGCTGTAACCTGAACAGAAGCCTGAAGGATGTCCCACTGAGTGTAAACTTGGTTGTTCTAAGCTAAGTCAGGTGGACCACTCAGTGAAGAGCATGATCAAAAGGATCAGTGCTGCACCAAGTAGACCCTAAAGGAGTCAGGCTACTGTGGTCAGGGAAGTTTGTCATTCAGCCTTATGACAAACTTCTTGGAGAGATCTTCAAACAAGTCTCTGATGGACAACCACACTGAAGACGTTCAGTCCACTGAAGATCATCAAGTCAGTGAAGGAGGAAGCTACCTAAAGTCAGTGGGTCTTGGTCAACCCACTGAGTCAAAGATCTGTTGGATCCAGCCCATGTGGACCAATCAGCACAAGGCAGCAACTCTGACACTGACAAGGCCGCATTCCATGAAAAGTGATTGAAACCATTAATTGTATGGATTCAAATGTAATTTCATCCAACGGTTACATTTGAATCCACACTATTAATACAAGCTCATAACTTCGTTTCAAAGTGTGTAGAAAGAAAACAAACACCTACAAGCTGTGAGGGTGTGTTAGGTATTAGGAAGTCATAAGGAAGTGTTTCACACCCACGACACTGATCATTAGGTTTTCACTTATATTCATTGAGTGTCAAGCTTGTAACTCTTAGCTTAGAGAGGTTTTCCCAATCTTAGCTTGAGGCTAATACATTGTAAGGGAAAACCTCACATAGTTGGAGAAACCAAACCAAAACCAAAACCCTCTAGTTAGGTTTGTTGGGAGTAAGTTGTCAGTGAGTTTGTAAGGTGGGGCAGCCCAGGGAGTGGCGTGAGTCCAGTTGTAAGTGCACCTTGGCACGTTAAAAACAAGAATCCCAGTTAGTGGATTTCCTATTAAATCAGGCCGTGGACGTAGGAGCTTGAGTCTCTGAACCACGTTAAACTGAGCGTACTTATCCTTAAAAGTATTTACTAAAGTGTTGTGAAAATCTTCTCACTGAGAGCATTGTTAAAAAGGAAACTTTGGTTAAATATTCAGGTCAGGGAGAATCCTCTCACTGACCAGTTCAGGCAACGCACTCGAGAGTTCAGTATCTCGAGTCACTGCCTTGCTCAGAGCATGAGTCTCCAAGCCTTCTCACTGACTTGGTAGCTCAGCCTCTGAGCAGAGCAGTGACTTGAAGTGTAACCTCTCGAGTCACTGTGTTGCTAAGAGCATGAGCCTTCCAGTCCTCTCACTGACTGGGTAGCTCAACCTCTTAGCAATGCAGTGACTTGAGAACTGTTCACTCTTGCTGAACTTCTTGAGGAAAAAGTTTAAAAAAAAAATTCCCTGAATTCCCATTTTGCTTTTCGAAACCGGGACCATCATTTTGTATTATTGATATGCTTGTTTATTGGTGTTGGTTTGGTTGTTTAGTATTACTGGAGTAACTGATTATTATTATTGGTTTAGCTGGTTGTATTTTCATGTGTTTGGTTGTGTTTGTTATATTCTAAATGATAGAGAACAATTGCACAAGTTTAATTCAAAAAGTGATAAAGGATTCTTTCTTGGTTATTCTAGAAATAGCAAAGCATACAGAATCTATAATTTAAGGACTGATACAGTGCAAGAATCCATTAATGTGGTTTTTGATGATAATGCTAGTCTTGCAGGTCCAACCATTGAGGATGATGTTACTGGACTTATTGATGTACCAGTGAATTTTTCAGATTCCGGTCAAAATAAAGATGTTGTTCAAAATGTTCCAACAACTAAAACAACACCTGAAAAATTAGAATGTCCTGGGAATTCACTTGAGTACAACAAAGTTCCATCTACCAGGATAATCAAAGATCATCCTGTAGAACAAATTATTGGAGAAAAACATTATGGTGTTCAAACAAGAAGAAGAATGGGTATTGTAAGCAATCTGGTAAGAACAATCTGTATGTCTTCCATCTGCAACAAGGTAAGTTATGAGTGTTATCATTCCCTAACTGAGCCTAAAAATGTGATTGAAGCTTTGAAAGATTAGAACTGGATTAATGTCATGCATGATGAATTAAATCAGTTTGAAAGAAATAATGTTTGGACTTTAGTACCTAGACCAGAACATACAAATGTTATAGGGACTAAATGGATTTTCAAAAATAAAACTGATGAATCTGGTAATGTTATTAGAAACAAAGCTAGATTAGTAGCTCAAGGTTACACTCAAGTAGAAGAATTGATTTTGATGAGACTTTTGCTCCAGTTGCTAGAATTGAATCTATAAGACTACTACTTGCCATTGCATGTTTTCTGGATATTAAGTTACATCAAATGGATGTTAAAGCCATTTTTTTTAAATGAAATTTTGATTGAAGAAGCCTATGTGGAACAACCTAAAGGATTTGAAAATCCTGACTTTTCAGATTATGTGTATAAGTTAAACAAAACTTTATATGGTCTTAAACAAGCTCCTAGAGCTTGGTATGGAAGGTTGAGAGATTTTCTTGTTAATTTTGGTTTCATTAGAGGCAAGGCTGATAGAACCTTATTTATCAAACAAACTGGGAATGACATCATGATTGCCCAAATCTATGTTAATGATATTGTGTTTGGTTCAACAAGTGATAAAATGATTGATCTTTTTGTAAAAGAAATGACAACCACTTTCGAAATGTTAATGGTAGGAGACTTAAATTTTTTCTTAGGTCTTCAGATTAAACAAAACAAAGATGGTGTATTCTTTTCACAAAGCAAGTGTGCAAAGAATCTTGTTAAGAGGTTTGGACTTGAAACTGCAAAATCAATGAGAACCCCTATGGGTTCAACACAAAAGCTGTGTAAGGACAATTCAGGACAACGTGTTGATCCAACTCTATATAGATCTATGATAGGCAGTTTACTTTATTTAACCTCAAGTAGACTAGACATCATGTTTAGTGTATGTTTGTGTGCTAGATATCAGGCTAATCCTAAAGAATCACACCTGAATGCTGTAAAAAAGATCATTAAATATGTTGCAGGAACTTGTGATCTAGGAATCTGGTATGGTAAGGATACTAATTGTACATTAATCGACTATAGTGATGCAGATTGGGCCGAAGACAGTGATGACAGGAAAAGTACAAGTGGAGGTTGTTTCTATATGGGAAACAATCTTATTTCATGGCACAGTAGGAAACAAAACTGTGTTTCTCAATCCACTGCTGAATCTGAATACATTGCAGCAGAAAGTTGTTGTACTCAATTACTTTGGTTAAAGAAAATGTTTGATGACTATGGTTTGAACAATGATATACAAACTATATATTGTGATAACACAAGTGCTATCAATATATCAAAGAATCATGTACAACATTCTTTGACAAAGCATATAAGTATAAGACATCATTTTATTAGGGATCTTGTTGAAAAAGAAATAGTGAAATTAGAATATATCTCCACTGAAAAACAACTTGCAGATATATTCAATAAAACTCTTGATTTTGAGAGGTTTTCTTCACTTAGAAAATCTCTTGGCTTATGCTCTCTCTGAACAAAATAGTACTGTGTTGTGAAGTATGTTTCAACAATATTCACAACATTAGAAAAATCTCAGTAAATTTTTTCTAAGTATTTGTTCTATTTAATTCTTGTTGATTCGTACCTATTAATGGTTATTTGAATTCGAAAATGAAGTTATTTTTGTTGTCACATATTATTGGGACAATGTCAGTTTTGATTAGATCCCAATGCCCCAGAAAAGATGTTATGCATTTGTAGTCAGGCTATTCTTGGTTAGGTTTTATACTTAGTTATTTTACACTGCACAGGTACTCAGTGAGAGGAGCACTTACTGATGTCAATCAAGACTAAGAGCCTGAAGACGAAGAGCACCATCCTGAACTTACGGCAGTCTATCTAAGCTGGCTGAGTAAGTATCAGTGATGAAGAGTATGACCCTGAGGTCATTACTAACTCAGTCCTGTAGGGAACAGGATGATACTGAGTAATGGGAAAGACTTGGAGTAGAGCCAAGCAATGCAAAAGGAATATCAGCATCATGACAAGACCGTTGTACTCAAGATAAAAAGAACTTAATAAGACAATCTTGAAGCCTAGGAATAAGTTCTGACATTCTCACCAACCTGATGACGTGGACCAATCCAGGGAGGACACGCACGTACGGACCCTGACATGAAGACTGACTTCAGACTGCACTTTCAATGGGCAAGCATTAAATGGTGCATTAAATGCCATTACCTAATCCATGCAAGGATGGCTGCTGCATGGAAGATATGTCCGTTGAACAACTCTACGTAGATGACTAGAAGGCTATCTCTTCCAACGGATAGTTTTCAAATCACCTATAAATACAGAAGGCCTTGAACCCATTCAAGGTTACGGAAAATTTCCAAGCCATAAATTACTCAAACTCTCAAGCCTTCAGAAGCATTCAACGTTCAAAAGAAGCACTCGAAACCAGATAAATTTCCCAAGTATTTCTTAGATTAGTGAGAGTTATTCTGTGTTCCATTGAGCTTTCAAGCTTTATCATAAGCTTAGAGTGATTATCCATCCTTAGCATAGCTTAGTCTTGTAAGGATAATCACACCCTAGTTGGAATCCAAACTGAAACCAAAACCCTTCAGTCAGGTTTGTTGGTGGAAGTTGTGATAGTGAGTTAGAAAGAAGTTTGTATAGGTCAGTGAGGTTAGCTGACCTTGGTGCACCTTGGCACGTAAAAAACAAGAATCCCAGTAGTAGATTTCCTATTAAATTAGGACCGTGGACGTAGGAGCTTGAGTCTCTGAACCACGTTAAACTCCTTGTGTTCTTACTGCTTTGATATTATTCTTATTTGCCTATTAGCTTAAGTCATTCATAGCATTTGGTTTTGTCAGGCTTGAATCAATCAACCGGATCATTAATCTGAACACTGCCCTACTAACCACTATTTCAGAATTGAGTAAACAAGTTTTCAGAAAGCAAACATAAAACAATACTAAAAACTTTCAGAGCTCACGCATTTCCGCACTGAACTCAAGTTGATAGTTAGCCAACTGATCAGCACTCAGTGCAGTCAGTAGGTGTGTTATCAACCCTGAGTTCTTTAACACTCTGAGCTAAGGGGACTCAGTAAAATTGAAAGTTAGAAAAATTGGTATACGTGTATTCCCCCCCCATACACGTATTCCTCAGTCTTGTACCGGGACTAACAAGTGGTATCAAAGCAGTGGTTCAAAAGACCACTGACTTTGAATACTAATAGTTTCAGAGGAGAAACTATTGGTGGTCACTGAACAGATCTGAGTTTGCTCATCATGACTTCGAGGAGACTTGAAACTTCGTTACCTGAATTCTCTGTTTCTAACTTTGTCTACTGGAAGTTCAGACTTGAGGCACATCTAGATGCCATCCATGACCAGATGCCGCATGTTATCAGGGAAGGACCTATCAAGATCACCATCCCTAATGTCAGAGGACTGGGGTATGACCATCTTGACATTGGCGTACGGGTTCCTAAGGAGAGGAAGGATATGACCAATGACGAGATCAAAATGGTGGGACTGGACAATGTGGCCAGAAACATCATCTTGCATACGGTGCCTTTCGAGGAGTCAGCAAGGCTGATGAACTTAAAGACGACTAAGGAGGTTTGGGGTGAGCTGACCAGGATGTGTTAGGGGTCAGAAAAGATAAAGGAGAACAAGAGGAATATTGCCATTCAGAAGTTCGAAGCATTCGAGATGCTGCCTGATGAAACTATAGATCAGATGGAGTCAAGATTCATCAAGTTGATGAATGAGTTGGTGATGTTGGACAAAGATGTTCCAAAGAGAGATGTTGCTTCTAAGATCCTGAATGCCCTTCCTGAGAGATGGGACAACAGTGTAATTTTGCTAAAGAACACTCAGGATATGAGTAACATAACTTCTGCTTTACTTTTTTCAGAGCTCAAAGCACTGGAATATGATCTCAACAAGAGAAAGAAGAAAGTTCAGCAGGAAGAAGAGGAGAAAGAGAAAGCTCCTGAGAAAAGCGTGGCGTTCAAAGCCAAGTAAGAACCTATTGAGTCTTCATCAAAGCCACTGATGGAGATGAGCAAGGAAGAGTTTGCTGAGGAGTACAACCTAATGGCCAAACGCTTTGAAAAGCTTAATTCCAAGTTTGGTCATTATAAGAAATATTATCAGAATACTCGTGACAGGAAACCTAAAGGAACCCACCAAAGCTCAAGGAGATATGAGGAAATGGGGAACACTGACCAGAGGAGAGATCGTGGCAATGAAAGAATATATTCAGACCCAAAGCCCGATCGAAGAGATGAACAGAGGCGTACTCGTGATGATAGGCACTCAGCAAAGACTGAAAGCTTATCAAAACAAAGGAACCTGACTCAAGAAGGAACCCTGAGCCGAGAAAAGAAAGAGGTGATGAGCAAGCTACATGTTACAACTGTAACAAGAGTGGGCACTATCAGTATGATTGCCCAGAGCTGAGTGCAAGGGAGAGAGAGGATAGAAGGGCCAAGAGAGACCAGAGGTATGCTGACCGGAGAGCTATGCTCGCTGAGGATGCTACAGACTCGGATGGTCCTGAGGAGAGGTCGCCTGAACTCTTTTCCGATGATGAGTACGATGATGTGTGTCTGATGGCTAGGGAAGAGCCTGAGGTAACATCTAACTCTGTGTGTGGTTCTTACACTGGTCAAAATCCTGAGCCTAGCTCAGAGTCAGCCAGAGAAATGAACCTTCAGATCTGCTTGGATCAATTGATGGTTGATTTCTCCAGGTTGTAGGAAACTAATGTCTTCTTGGTAGAGGAGAACTAGAAATTGAGTACTGAGGTTCAAAACCTAAATGATCAACTCACTCAGTCAGATCTAAAAGAGTCAACTAAAATTGTGAGACTAACTCAGGAAATTGACATGATCAATGTTGAGCGTCTCCCAAGAGAGAAGATTCTGAAAGAGCTGGCTGATGAAGAGTTGGTCAGGAAGGAGGAGTTGAAGGTACTCAAGAGTAAGTTTGATGACCTCTTCGCCAGACATGAAATCCTGAAAAAGATTGAGGACTCTCTCAAGAAAAAGGTTGCAGCAATGAATAAATCCTCAGTGGCTTGAGAGGAAATAAATAGCAGTCAGATGCTTGGGAATGAGAAAAAGGGACTTGGTTATGTTCCTAAGAAATCCTCACAGGGTCAATCTCATGTTGCTTCAGGGAGCAACACTGAGAGGGTTTTTGTTCAGGCAGGCCAGAATGCACCAAAGGTTGTACTTCAGGCCCGCCAGACAGATAAGGGCATAGAAACTGTTGACACAGTCAGGGTTACTCCCAAGGTTGCTAAGCCAAAACCCAAGGGAAAGGCCAAGCAACCAAAGGAGGTCCTTGAGAGCTCACGCCAGAGGAAACCTCAGCGAAAGCAGAGGAAGAATCAGGCCAAGAGCCCTCAAACTGGTCAACGAGGGTATCATCATGCGTGGCAATACTAGCAGGAAAGGCCAAGTATGATGACTCTCCCATGGTTTTGGCATCCTGAGGCCTTTAACTATTTTCCTTTCCCTCACTTGCCTAGGGGGAACGGAAAACAGGGCCCTTATCAATAACAAGCCCAGAGACCTGCTTCACCCAGGCCTAGGAAGAATAGGAGGCTAGCTCAAAAGGCATCCACTCAGGCTCCTGTAAAGCCTAAGTTTGACACCCATACACCATCTTTCTCTCAGGCTAAGAAGAAGAAAGTTGTGTATGTAGATGTTTCAGGGAGACAGAGTTACCACTCTGAGGCAATCAGGGTTGTGAAGCAAGTCTGGATCCTGAAGGGTATAGCTGACACGATAGGACCCAACACAAAATGGGTACCTAAAGCCTGAATTATTTGCAGGCGGCTGTGGATCACAACAAGAGGAGAGAAGACTCAATCAAGGCATATGACTGGAATGAAGAGTCTTCTCCAAGAATTCCAAGCTAAAGATGGTCCACAGGTAACCTTTGGTGATAACTCAAAAGGTTTTACTAAAGTTTTTGGTGTCTTGATAATAGGTACAATCAGAGTGGAGAATGTGTCCTTTGTTGAAGAAATGAAGCATAACCTGTTGTCAGTAAGTCAATTCTGTGACAAAGGTTTCAGTGTTGAGTTATCGTCCAATATATGTTCAGTCAAGGACAAATCAACACAAGTGCTTCTATCAGGTATTAGGAAAGGTAATGTTTATCTTGCTGATTGGAGCAACACTATTCCAAATACTTGTTTTGTTGCTAAAAGCTCTCTAGAGCTCAGTTGGTTATGGCATAAAAGATTAAGCCATCTGAACTTCAAGATTCTTAACAAAATTTCTAGACAGTCACTTGTTGAAGGTCTACCTAATGAAGTTTTTAGCAAAGTTCATGTGTGCAAAGCTTGTCAGGAGGGGAAGCAGGTCAGAGCATCATTCAAGGAGAAAACTTTCTTCTCCACTGACAGGATTCTACAGCTCTTGCACATGGATTTATTTGGTCCCATAACACCTGTGAGTATGAATGGTAGGAAATATACCCTTGTGGTTATTGATGATTATTCTAGATATACTTGAGTTATTTTCTTGTTGAATAGGAAGGAAACACAGGTAAAGCTTCCTGAGTTGCTCAGAAGACTCAGCAATGAGAAGAATCAGTCAATTACTAAGATCAGATCTGACAAGGGCACTGAATTTATAAATTCATATATTTCTGATTTCTGTAATGAACTTGGTATTGCTCATGAGACTTCTACAGCTAGAACCCCAAAACAAAATGGTGTCGCTGAAAGAAGAAACAAGACACTGAAGGAAGCTGCCAGGACCATGCTGGCTGAGTCAGGATTGCCCAAGAAGGTTTGGGCTGAAGCAATCAACACTGCATGCTACACTTAGAACAGATCTATGCTGAGCAAACAACATGCACAGACCCCATATGAGACTTGGAATAAGAGGAAGCCTCGTATCTCTTACTTTCATGTATTTGGTTGTAAGTGCTTCATCCTCAACAATGGGAAGACCCAATTGAAAGCCTTTGATAGCAAATCTGATGAAGGGATATTCTGAAATCAGTAAAGCATTTAGGGTTTACAATTGTAGGACCCTTGTTGTGGAAGAATCACCACATGTTGTGTTTGATGAATCTGCTAATGAGTCTAGGTTGAAAGTGATAAATCCTGACACTGAGGAGGTCACAAGGAGAGTGACAAGGCTGAGCTTAAAGAATCAACCTGATCCAAAGGTCAAAACTGTGCCTATTCCAAGATGGGATGATGACGACGATCCAAGAGCCACTCCTAAGCCCAACACATCAGGGATTGTTGAGCCTCAGACTAAGGAACAGGCTCAACCTGAGGTAAGCACCGTCTATGAAGATGCGGTCGTAGCTAAGACGGTTCCTGAGTCACATCATCAAGGGGGAATCAACATCCCTGACATTGAGTTGGTAAATCCCTTTGGTATAGACTCAGGATCATCCCCTTCTGTTCATTATCCTGAATTTTATGAGTCTGTAGACACTAACATTGCAGGTACTTCAGGAACAACTCCAGACAAGAGAACATGGCTAGAAGATCATCCTATTGACCAAGTCATTGGTGATCCAACTGAGGGAGTCAGGACCAGACGGTTCCATGGAGAGAGCGCACTGTTCTGTTGTTTTCTCTCTGAGCAAAAGTCTCAGAACATTGAAGAAGCTCTCACTGACTCGAACTGGATTATAGCTATGCAAGAGGAGTTGAATCAGTTCACAAGGAATCAAGTTTGGGAACTGGTAGATAGACCTAGGCATCAAGGTGTTATTGGTACCAAGGGGGTCTTCAAGAACAAGAAGGATGAGAATGGTGTTGTAGTAAGGAACAAGGCAAGACTGGTTGCAAATGGATATTGTCAGTCTGAAGGAATAGACTATGATGAGACCTTTGCTCCAGTGGCTAGGTTGGAAGCTATCAGGTTATTCCTTGCATATGCAACATACAAGAAGTTTAAGGTGTATCAAATGGATGTCAAGAGTGTCTTCCTGAATGGTGTACTCAATGAAGAGGTATATGTTGAACAACCTCCCGGGTTTGAGGTTGGAGATAGAGTATACCATTTGAAGAAAGCACTCTATGGACTTAAGCAAGCACCAAGAGCTTGGTATGATACCCTCTCTCAATTCCTGACTGACCATGGTTTCAAGAAGGGAACTGTGGATAGGACCTTGTTCAGGATCACTGAAGGTGGTGATATTCTCTTGGTCCAGATTTATGTGGATGACATAATATTTGGATCACCAAACATCAGCTCTGTGAGAAATTCTCTAAATTGATGACTGGTAAATTTGAGATGTCAATGATGGGAGAGATTAACTTCTTTTTAGGATTGCAGGTCAAACAGACTGATCAAGGGATTTTCATTAATCAGGCCAAGTATACAAGAGACTTGATTCAGAAGTTTGGAGTTCAGAATAGCAATCCGGCTAGGATCCCAATGAACACAAATTGGAAGATGGATCCTGATACTGAAGGGACTTCAGTGAATCAGACTGAGTACCGAGGGCTGATAGGATCATTGTTGTACCTGACTGCATGCAGGCCTGACATTACTTTTGCAGTTGGTGTGTGTGCTAGGTATCAGTCTGATCCCAAGAGAAGTCATTTGGAGGCTGCTAAGAGGATACTTAAGTATTTGAAAATGACAGTCAATATGGGACTATGGTATCCTTCAGATGAAACTTAGAACTGACTGGTTACTCAGATGCAGATTATGGAGGTTGTAGGATTGATAGGAAATCAACCTCAGGGACATGTCAGTTTTTGGGAATTAAATTAATCTCGTGGTTTAGTAAGAAGCAGAATTCAGTGGCAATATCCACAATTGAGGCTGAGTATATGGCTGCAGGTAGTTGTTGTGCTCAGATTTTATGGTTGAGGCAACAATTGAGAGACTACCAAGTATTTGCTGATGAGGTTCCAATCTATTGTGACAACAATAGTGCTATAACAATCACTCAAAACCCAGTGCTTCACACAAGGTGCAAGCATGTGGATATTAGGCATCACTTCATTCGAGATCATGTAGAAAAGAAGGACATTAGGATGGAGAAAATTCACACTGACAGGCAGAGAGCTAACATCTTGACTAAGCCTTTGGCTGGCAAGGTTTATGGAATTGTCAGTGGAGTTAGGTTTCTTAGATCCGGGAGAGCAGTCAGTATAGGATCTAGGGGGAACTCAGACCAGACTCGACTCAGCGAAGTATCAGGGTGCTACAATGTCTCCCTGACAGGTACGAGTTCTATCCTGACTTTTGTGGATTTAAAGCGTCTCCCTTCGTCCTTCGTCCTGAAAATCTTTATTAAATGCATTCTGTTTTCATTTAAAGTGCGCCTTTTCATATTTAAACCTACGCGCAGCGGAGCATTTAATATTTCAGTTACTTTTTCATATACGTGTCCATTTTATACGGAATATGACTGACGGGAGTAAATGATTGATACGGAGATTAATCCTGGCCCTTCATTTCAAAAACTTTTCAAATTCAGGATTAATCCCAACCTCACGTCTGAGTAACTGACTAATTCATATCAATATAGACTGTCATTTGAGGAATTTACGCAAACACTAAAGCACATTGCACACTGAACTCTCTCTCGTTCAAACACTTATTCGCAAATTCACATTTTCTCAAATCAAATCAATGGCATTCTTAGATACCAACTGGTCTACTGACAAACTTGAAGATGTTGTCAATGTTGGAGTTATACGTGAAAGCATAAGTGGGAGGAATTATTAGGTTAGTGTAGGTTGACATGAGATGTCACGTAGAGCTACTACACTAAGACATGCATGATGTATACTAAAAAACAGACTTTAAGTATAAGTGGGAGATTGTTGGAGTTATACGTGAAAGTATGCTTTTACTTTGTATAACTCGTGTATCAAACACTTGTTTATAAGAATAATTCATTTATCACATATGCTTTATATATGATTGAATGTTGAATATTTATTGCAAACAGTTCATAATAGTACTAGTAACATTGTAGTTAATGTGGTGATACCCAATCACGGAAGATAATATTAACAGTTTCCTTGTAACTAAACGTACATTTTCACGACCTAGGTGGAATTGAACAATCCACCGTGAAAGGTCGATGTGTAAGTCTCAGATTGGTCTGTCTTGACTAAGAGATTGCACTAGCACATTTAGTATGTGTTGAAGAGGACCTACATCGAGGATAAATTCTTCTGTTCTGAAATGTGAAGAATTAGACCTCAGTGGTTGTTGATTTCTTAATCTCCGTCACTTAAATAGGACCGTGTGTGCTTAATGGTTACTGCTTTGATTCATGTTGGGTGAGAATCATTGTGACTTCGAACTTTGTGTCTTGGACAGTAATATTTGTTGGTCCCGGTACAAGACTGAGGAATACGTGTATGGGGGGGGAATACACGTATACCAATTTTTCAACTAAAAACTGACTGAGTCCCCTTTACTCAGAGTGGTAAAGAACTAGGAGCTGATAACACACCTACTGACTACACTTGGTGCGGGTCAGTTGGCTAACTATCAGTTCAAGTTCAGTGCGGAAATGTTTGAGCCCTGAAGGTTTAAAGTCTTGTTTAGTTTGCTTTCTGAAAAACTTGTTTTACTCAATTCAGAATAGTGTTTAGTAGGGTAGTGTTCTTATGAAGGTCATCCTGATTGATTCAGGTCTGATAAACTTGAATGCAAAGAATGAACGAATAATATGGCAAGTATGCACAAAATCAAAGCAGTAAGAACACAAGGAGTTTAACGTGGTTCAGAGTCTCAAGCTCCTACGTCCACGGCCTGGCTTAACAGGAAATCTACTCAAGGGATTCTTGTTTTTAACGTGCCAAGGTGCACCAAGACCAGATATCCTCACTAATCTATACAACTCCACTTACTAACACACTAACTGACTTACTCCCAACAAACCTAACTTAGGGTTTTGGTTTCAGTTTGGATTCCAACTAAGTTGAGATTATCCTTACAAGGCAAATCTATGCTAAGGATTGGATTATCTCTCTAAGCTTAATATAATGCTATTTAGCTCTTGGAATACAGAATAACTCTCAGTTGCTAAGAAACACTTGGGAAATTTAGATGGTTTCGAGTGCTTCTTCTTAAGGGTTGAATGCTTTGAATGCTTGAGAGTTTGAGTAATTTCTGGCTTGGAAATTTCCTGTAACCTTGAATGGGTTCAAGGCCTTCTGTATTTATAGGTGATTTGAAAAACTATCCGTTGGAGAGATAGCCTTCGAGTCATCTATGTAGAGTGGCTTCAAACGGACATATCTTCATGCAGCAGCCGTCCTTGCATGGATTTGGTATTTGCATTAAATGCACATTGAATGCTTGCCCGTTGAATATGCAGTCTGAATTCAGTCTCATGTCAGGTTCCGTACGTGCGTGTCCTTCTCGGATTGGTCCACGTCATCAGGTTGGTGAGAATGTCAGAACTTATTCCTGAGCTTCAGGCTTGTCTTATTAAGTTCATTTTGTCTTGAGCCCACCAGTCTTGTCCTGACGCTGAAATTCCTTTTGCATTGCTTGGCTCTACTCCAAGTCTTCCCATTAACTCAGTGACCTCCTGTTCCCTTCAGGACTGAGTTAGTAATGACCTCAGGGTCATACTCTTCATCACTGACACTTACTCAGCCAGCTTAGAGGACTGCCATAAGTTCAGGATGGTGCTCTTCGTCTTCAGGCTCTGAGTCTTGATTGTCTCCAGTGAGTTCTCCTCTCACTGAGTACCTGTGAAGTGTAAAATGACTAAGTACTAATCCTAATCAAGACTAGCCTGACAAAGACAGATTAAGGCAAACATCTTTTCAGGGGCTTTTGGATCTTAATCAAAACTGACAATGTCCCAACAATTTCCCCCTTTTTGATGATGCCAAAACACTGAAAAGATCCTCAAAACATTTAGAGGAAATATGATAAACCTATCTATAAGATAAGACAGTGTTAGAGCAGTTCTTGATAAAGAACAGAATTTAAAACAAACAGCCAAAGAGACAATGAGTTTTTGTCTGTGGGCAAAAGTAATAGATTTCATTGATAGATGTTGAAATGATTACAATGAATCTAATCTATTACAAAGAAGCCTGTGAACACCTAGACTAATCTCATTTCAGGCTTGAGTCCATATCCTGCATAAACTCTTGCCTTCAGCTCGTCAAGTCTTCCAGGTTGGTTCACGTATCCTTCAGCTTTAGCTATCTTCAATACTTCCATCATTATGGCCTTTGTATCATGCTTTTGAGTTCCAGGAACCAAGGGAGGAGCTCGAATGGTGAACTCAGGAGCCTTCACTTGAACTTGAGCTGCATCAGCCTCCTCCAAGATCTTCTGGAATAGCTCAGGATGATTGTCCATCATGTAGTCAGTGAAGTGGGCATTGATATCGTCAGTGTCGCCCCACTTCTTCACAACATACCACAATCTAACAAATTCATCCCTTGCATCAGTCCAGAACTCCTTCAATGCCTCTGAGACGAACTCATCGACAAAAGCTTCCCTTATTCCTGATTCTGGCCTACTGACTTGAAGAATTGTTGATTTCCTAACTATTGGCTTCTTCCTGTACTTCCTCGGCTCAGGCTTCGCCTTCTTCCTCCTTAGCAAGCTGATCACTGCATCATCCAGTTCTCGTTGTTGAAACTCAGTGATATCTGTCAGCTTCTCAACCTTTTTCTCTAGGATGTGCATCTTTTCCTTCTGAGCAATTTCAGCTATGCGCATAGCCTCAGATTTCTCAGAGTGATCTCCCCATGCTTCAGCACATAACTCCGCCACCAACTCCCCTGAGTAAGTGATGGGATTCTTCCTTGAGCTCATGGGAGACGATCTTTAAACTGGCTCAGGTTGTTGCTTGGAAGGTTCATCAGCCTTTGTCTTTGTTGCCTCCTCCCTCAGCTTGGCAACAACTTCCTTTCCTTCCTTCTCCACTGCCGCTAACCTAGCTGACTTTCTCACCCTTAATATGTTCCCTTCAGGATTGGCTTCAGGGTCAGCTAGAACGGTCTCACCTTGATTGACTGCCTCCGATGCCTCAGGGCGGGATCTTTTCTTCTTCTTTTCCCCCTTTTTGGCATCATCATTGGCCTCGGATGGGAATGCGTCAGATCCGCTGTTGATTACGAAGGGGGCTAGGGAATGGACATCATTAATTCCCTCCTTCAATAATTCAACTCCCATCGAAATTCCAGTGCCTGCGAAAGAAACCGAACTGATAGCAGCATTGACTTTCTTCTCAAAGACCTCCATAGAGAGTTGGAGACTTTGTTCAGCCTTGGTGATCCTTTCCTCCACCTTCAAGGACTCACCGCTGACTCTGCTGGCCTCAGTTAGTATCTTTGCAGATTTGTCAGTGGCCTTTGCCAAAATGTGTGCCACTGACTGAGAGATGCGATCCAACTTCCCTGACTCCAGCTCCAGTTTGGACGCTGAGTCCTTCATGGCCTGAGTGACAATAGCCCCAGTCTGAACTGCAAGCCTGTCAACTGCCTGATTCAACTTATCATCCCTGATCGCATCCCTCTCATCAAGTTTCTTGAGAGTGTTCCTGAGCATCTTCTTGGTGCGCTTCCTCTCATTCTTCACTGACTTGGCCGTGTCAGTCATCGTCCTCTTTAGCAAAATCAGCTCCCTGTTGGCGAGGGTGTTGTAGGTTGACTTTGTCCACCTGATGTGTTTTGCCAGGGCCTTGGAGTCTTCTTCTTTTTCAGCTCGTAGCCTCATCACTTCCTCCTGAAGTTCAGCTAGATTTTCGGTGGTTTTCTCCTGCTTGACCTCCACTATGCTTGTAAATTCAGCACGTCCGACCCCGGTTATTATCACATCTTCATCATCAACGGCCGTATCAGTGATTGACTGCTTTCCGTTGTCAGCCCCTGCGTCATCAGTCCCTTCTTCAAGGTGCACTGAAGGCAGTTGTGAAGTAGTCAAAGCCGCCTGCTCAGGCTCAGCTAAGCTAACTTGAACCTTAGGAACTTGTCCCTCGGAACTGAGAGTCTCCTTGGATGCCTCAACATCTTCCTCTCTTGTCTCAGGGCAGGGAATCCCTTCATCGACAGATGTCTCATTGGCAGCTGAGATGTTCAAAACATCCTCAGCCACTGGTCCACCCTTGGCACCAGTGTCCTTATCACCTTCCCCCTGAGCCTGAGGCTCAGAGATCATCTCATCAACTTCTCTCGCAGTCTCCTCCACTGCCTTCTCCACAGCTCCACCCTGAGCTTCATCATCCTCCTCACCATCCTTCTCGTCATCAGACAGGAGGTCAGCCTTGCTCTTGGACATCATATCAGCCACTAGCTGCTTCAGGTTATCAAAGTTCAAGAGTTGAAGCCAGCTAGTTAGTCCAAAGAAAGAGCAGATCTTGGCCTTCTCAGTCTCCCAATGATCCCAGCCACGAGCGTCCACTAGCAGATGCTGCTCCTGCATGTTTGATTGTTTGAAATCCAACCAAACCTTGAGCTCAATCACATACGCTAGCAGCTCAGTGTACTTGTACAGCCCAGGCCAGCACTTTCCTGCCCATTCTGTGGCATTCCCCCTGAGGGTGTTCTCAAGAATCCCACCAGCCATGTGCTTATCTAACTCCTCCTCCTCCACTTCAAGGAATTCATCCTCTTCAGCTGAAATGGATTTGGGACAGTTTTTGGGATTGGGGTATGATGGAAAGTCTGCAGGGTTTGGAAGATTCGGCTCTGCTGACTGGTCAGGCTCATTCATGTGTGAAGTTGATGGCGCTGACTCAGTAGGCTGATTTGGCTCTGAGGTTTGGGGTGGTTTGGGGGTTTGAGGTGTGGGGTCAGGGATGGAAGGTGTTTGGGTTTCAGGGTGTGGGAGTGTTTGAGTGGGTGCTGTCTCAGGCTGCAACGACTCAGCCGTCTCGACAGTCTTTCTCACTTCCTCCAAGTCAGAGGCTCCAGGAGAGCTTGACTTCTCCCTCTCACTCACCTCGGGTAGCTTCTTAGCCGGGGACTTTCCGGTTCCCTTTCTAAGCCTCTTTAGGGGCCTCTCTCCCTGAGCACCCTCCTTTCTGACGTCATCGTCAGTTCCCTCAGCCTCAGACCCGGCCTTCTTGGGATCAGACTCAGTCCTTGATTTCGTGCTCTTCCCTGACAGCACGATCTTCACCTTCTTCTTCTTCTCAGTCGCGTCCACCTCAGGCTGCTCCACCTCCTCAGCTGCAACCTCCTCACCGTCCTTACTCCTCTCAAGGAGCTCATCTACCCTTTCAATGAGACTGGTTGCCACTCTCTTGGCCTTACCAGCTGGCTTTTTGGCCTGACCCTTTGCTTTCGCATTGGGATCAGTCAGCCCTAGCACTGAATAGGTATCACTCAGTGAGGAAAACATTACCTTCTTTGAGGAGAGACTGTCCTCAAAATCGAAGGTATACCCATGGCAAGCATGAGCAATCAGGATGGACATTCTCGTGCCGAACGGCAAGATGGCACTGAAGGATATGTGCTTCTTCTCCTCATCTCGCGTAAGCTTGTCCAACCCGGCCTGATGGAGTTGATCGAGGAAGAACTGCTCCCAGTTCGCTTCCACTCCATCAGCAATTGCTCCCATGAGTCTCAGCTTGGGCAGACTCAACTGCTCGTGAGAGCCAGTTGCTCCCATCACTATCTTGGACACCAAATCCACCAGAGCCCTGTACTCAGGCTTCAACGTATTCTTGTTCTGACGGGCCTTGAACTCGGATGACCCAGATTTGGTCCATTTCCCAAGGAATTCTCCCTCCGAGTTTTCCTTGTACGTTTTTGGGTTGATGCCTGAGGATGGCAACTTGAAGACTTCCCTCACCGCCTGCCTGATGTTAATAGTAACTACCTCTGCATTGTAAAGAGGCTCCCCGTCGCCGTCCTTCTCTCCCGTCGGCTTCAGCGCAGTCACCTTCGTGAAAACTTCCCCTTTCCGCAAGAACAAGTTTAAGTATGCTTCCACAACTGTCCTTGGGAGCACGGAGATGGGGCGGGTGGTGAAGTATGTTTCCAACCCAGGATCGGAAATCCACTTGAATACTGGTTTGATTTCTTCAACTGTGAGACAGATACCTTCCATGGAGATGATTTGCTCCATGTGTATCAGTTTCTTTTCGACAACGTCCATGATCTTGTCGGTTGTCCAGTTGGAATCAAGGAATGCCATTGTTTTGGAAGAAGAGATTTTTGAAATTTCTGTGTTTGAGCAAGAGAAAACTCAGTGTGCAGATTGTGCGTTGTGTTTGCGTAAAAACCTCAAATGGCACTCTTGATTGATAAGACTAAGTCAGTTACTCAAACGTGGGGTTGAGATTGATCCCTGAATTCGAAAGGTTTTGAAATGAAGGGCCAGGATTAATCTCAGCTTCAATTAAACCCCATGTCAGTCATATTCCGTATAAAATGGACACGTATATGAAAAAGTAACTGTAGCATTAAATGCTCCGTGCGCGTGGGTTTTAAATATGAAAAGGCGTGCTTTTAATGAAAACAGAATGCATTTAATAAAGATTTTCAGGACGAAGGACTCAGGGAGACGCTTGAAATTCACAAGAGTCAGGTTAGAACTCATACCTGTCAGGGAGACATTGTAGCACCCTGATACCTTGCTGAGTCGAGTCTGACCTGAGTTCCCCCTAGAACCCTACACTGACTGCTCTCCCGGATCTAAGAGTCCTAACTCCACTGACAGTTCCATAAACCTTGCTTCAGCCAGAGGCTTAGTCAAGATGTCAGCTCTTTGCCTGTCAGTGTGAATCTTCTCCATCCTAATATATTTCTTCTCCACATGATCTCGAATGAAGTGGTGTCTAATATCCACATGCTTGCACCTTGTGTGAAGCACTGGGTTCTGAGTAATTGCTATAGCACTATTGTTATCACAATAGATTGGAACCTGATTAGCAAACACTTGGTAGTCCCTCAACTGTTGCCTCAACCATAAAATCTGAGCGCAGCAACTACCTGCAGCCATATACCCAGCCTCAGTTGTGGATGTCGCCACTGAATTCTACTTCTTACTAAACCACGAGATCAACTTACTTCCCAAAAACTGACATGTCCCTGAGGTTGATTTCCTATCAATCCTACAACCTCCATAATCTGCATCTGAATAACCTGTCAGTTCTAAGTTGTCATCTGAAGGATACCATAGTCCCATATTGACTGTCCTTTTCAAATAATTAAGTATCCTCTTAGCAGCCTCCAAATGACTTCTTTTGGGATCAGACTGATACCTAGCACACACACCAACTGCAAACGTAATGTCAGGCCTACTTGCAGTCAGGTACAACAAAGAACCTATCAGCCCACGATACTCAGTCTGATTTACTGAAGTCCCTTCAGTGTCAGGATCCATCTTCCAATTTGTGTTCATAGGGATCCTGGCTGGATTGTTGTTCTGAACACCAAACTTATGAATCAAGTCTCTTGTATACTTGGCCTGATTAATGAATATACCTTGATCAGCCTGCTTGACCTGCAATCCTAAGAAGAAGTTCATCTCTCCCATCATGGACATCTCAAATTTACCAGTCATCAACTTAGAGAATTTCTCACAGAGCTGATGATTTGGTGATCCAAATATTATGTCATCCACATAAATCTGGACCAAGAGAATGTCATCACCTTCAGTGATCCTGCACAAAGTCCTATCCACAGTTCCCTTCTTGAACCCATGATCTGTCAGGAATTGAGAGAGGGTATCATACCAAGCTCTTGGTGCTTGCTTAAGTCCATAGAGTGCTTTCTTCAAATGGTATACTCTATCTCCAACCTCAAACCCGGGAGGTTGTTCAACATATACCTCTTCATTGAGTACACCATTCAGGAAGGCACTCTTGACATCCATTTGATACACCTTGAACTTCTTATATGTTGCATAGGCAAGGAACAACCTGATAGCTTCCAACCTAGCCACTGGAGCAAAAGTCTCATCATAATCTATTCCTTCAGACTGACAATACCCTTTTGCAACCAGTCTAGCCTTGTTCCTTACCACAACACCATTTTCATCCTTCTTGTTCTTAAAGACCCACTTGGTACCAATCACACCTTGATGCCTAGGTCTATCTACCGGTTCCCAAACCTGATTCCTTGTGAACTGATTCAACTCCCCTTGCATGGCAATGATCCAGTTCGAGTCAGTGAGAGCTTCTTCAATGTTCTGAGGCTCTTGCTCAGAGAGAAGCAACAGAACAATGCACTCTCACCATGGAACCGTCTTGTCCTGACTCCCTCAGTTGGATCACCAATGATTTGATCAATGGGATGATCTTCTAACCATGTTCTCTTGCCAGGAGTTGTTCCTGAAGTACCTGCAATGTTAGTGTCTACAGGCTCATGAAATTCAAGAAATTGAACAGAAGGGGATGATCCTGAGTCTATACCAAAGGGATTAATAAGTTCAATGTCAGGGACATTGATTCCCCCTTGATGAGGTGACTCAGGAACCGTCTCAGCTGCAACAGCATCTTCATAGACGGTGCTTACCTCAGGTTGAGCCTGTTCTTCAGTCTGAGGCTCAACAATCCCTGATGTGCTGGGCTTAGGAGTGGCACCTGATTCATCATCCTGATCGTCATCATCATCCCATCTCGGAATTAGCACAGTCTTGATCTTGGGATCAGGTTGATTCTTCAAGCTCAGCCTTGTCACACTCCTTGTGACCTCCTCAGTGTCAGGATTCAACACCTTTGCCCTAGACTCATTAGCAGATTCATCATAGACAACATGAGGTGATTCTTCCACAACAAGGGTCCTACAATTGTAAACCCTGAAGGCTTTACTAACTTCAGAATATCCTAAGAATATTCCTTCATCAGATTTGCTATCAAAGGCTTTCAATTGGGTCTTCCCATTGTTGAGGATGAAGCACTTACAACCAAATACATAAAAATAAGAAATACGAGGTTTCCTTTTGTTCCATGTCTCATATGGGGTCTGAGCATGTTGTTTGTTCAGCATGGATCTGTTCTGAGTGTAGCATGCAGTGTTGATTGCCTCAGCCCAGAATTTCTTGGGCAATCCTGACTCAGCCAGCATGGTCCTTGCAGCTTCCTTCAGTGTCATGTTCCTCCTTTCAGCGACACCATTCTGTTGTGGGGTTCTAGCTGCAGAAGTCTCATGAGCTATACCAAGTTCATTACAGAAGTCACAAATATATGAATTTATAAATTCAGTGCCCTTGTCAGATCTGATCTTAGTAATGGACTGATTCTTCTCATTGCTGAGTCTCCTGAGCAACTCTGGAAGCTTCACCTGTGTTTCCTTCTTATTTAACAAGAAAATAACCCAAGTATGTCTAGAATAATCATCAATAACCACAAGGGTATACTTTCTACCATTCATACTCACAGGTGTTATGGGACCAAACAAATCCATGTGCAAGAGCTGAAGTATCCTGTCAGTGGAATAGGAAGCTTTCTCTTTGAATAATGCTCTGACCTGCTTTCCTTCCTGACAAGCTTTGCACACGTGATCTTTGCTAAAAACTTCATTAGGTAGACCATCAACAAGTGACTGTCTAGAAATTTTGTTAAAAATCTTGAAGTTCAGGTGGCTTAATCTTTTATGCCATAACCAACTGAGCTCTAGAGAGCTTTTAGCAACAAGACAAGTATTAGGAATAGTGCTGCTCCAATCAGCGAGATAAACATTACCTTTCCTTATACCTGATAGAAGCACTTGTGTTGATTTGTCCTTGACTGAACATATATTCGATGAGAACTCAACACTGAACCCTTTGTCACAGAATTGACTTACTGACAGCAGGTTATGCTTCAGTCCTTCCACAAAGGACACATTTTCCACTCTGACTGTACCTATTATCAAAACACCAAAACCTTTAGTAACACCTTTTGAGTTATCACCAAAGGTTACCTGTGTACCATCTTTAACTTGATATTCTTGGAGAAGACTCTTCATTCCAGTCATGTGCCTTGAGCAACCATTGTCTAGGTACCAAACATCTTTGATTGAGTCTCCTCTCCTTTTGTTGTGATCCACAGCCGCCTGCAAGCAAATCAGGCTTTAGGTACCCATTGGGTGTTGGGTCCTATTGTGTCAGTTGTACCCTTCGGGATCCAGACTTGCTTCACAACCCTGATTGCCTAAGAGTGGTAAATCTGTCTCCCTGAAACATCGACATACACAACTTTCTTCTTCTTTGCCTTAGAGGAAGATGGTGTATGAGTGTTAGACTTAGGCTTCACAGGAGCCTGAGTGGGTGCCTTTTGGGCTGGCTTCCTGTTCTTCCTAGGTCTAGGTGCAGCAGGTCTTGGGCCTTGTTCTTGATAAGGACCCTGATTTCTATTCCCCCTAGGCAAGTGAGGGAAAGGAAAACAGTTAAAGGCCTCAGGATGCCAAAACCACGGGGGTGTCATCATGTTTGGCCTTCCCTGTTGGTATTGCCAAGCATGATGGTACCCTCGCTGACCAGTCTGAGGGCTCTTGGCCTGAGTCTTCCTCTGCTTTCGCTGAGGTTTTCCCTGGCCTGAGCTTTCAGGGGCTTCCTTAGGTTGCTTCGCCTTTCCCTTGGGTTTTGGCTTATCTACCTTAGGAGCTACCCTGACTGTGTCAACGGTTTCTTTGCCCTTATCAGTTTGACGGGCCTGAAGCACAACCTTAGGTGCACTCTGGCCTGTCTGAACAAATACCCTCTCAGTGTTGCTCCCTGACGCAACATGAGACTGACCTTGTGAGGATTTCTCAGGAACATATCCAAGTCCCTTTTTCTTGTTCCCAAGTATCTGGCTGCTATTTATTTCCTCTCTAGCCACTGAGGATTTATTCATTGCCGCAACCTTTTTCTTGAGAGAGTCCTCACTCTTTTTCAGGATTTCATGTCTGGTAAAGAGGTCATCAAACTTACTCTTAAGTACTTTCAGTTCTTCCTTCCTGACCAGCTCTTCGTCAGCCAGTTCCTTCAGAATCTTCTCTCTTGGAAGACGCTCAGCATTGATTAAATTAATCTCCTGAGTTAGTCTCACAATTTGAGCTGATTCTTTAAGATCAGACTGAGTGAGTTGTTCGTTCAGGTTTTGAACCTCAGTACTCAATTTCTTGTTCTCCTCTACCAAGAAGACATTAGTTTCCTGCAGTCTGGAGAAATCAACCATCAATTGATCAAGGCAGATCTGAAGGTTCATTTCTCTAACTGACTCTGAGCTAAGCTCAGGATTTTGACCAGTGTAAGAAGCACAAACAGAATTTGATGTTACCTCAGGCTCATCCCTAGCCATCAGACAGACATCATCGTACTCGTCATCTGAGAAGAGTTCAGGTGACCTTTCAGTAGGACCGTCAGAATCTGTTGCATCTTCAGCGACCATCGCTCTCCGATCAGCAGATCTTAGATCCCTAGTGGCTCTCCTTTCCTCTCTCTCCCTTGCACTCAGCTCCGGGCAGTCGTACTGTTAGTGACCAATCTTGTTACAGTTGTAACATGCTACCTGCTCACTTACTCTTTCTTTTCTTGGTTCAGGGTTCCTCCTTGAGTCAGGTTCCCTGGTTCTTGGTGAGCTTTCAGCCTTGGTTGGATATCTATCATCGCGAGTACGTCTCTGTTCGTCTCTTCTTTCAGGTTTTAGTTCAGAATATCTCCTTTCATCACCACGTTCTCTCCTCTGGTCAGTGTTCCTTCGCCCCTCATATCTCCTCGAGCTTTGGTGGGTTCCTTCAGGTTTCCTGTCACGTGAGTCCTGATAAAACTTTTTATAACGACCAAACCTGGAATTGAGCTTGTCAAATCGTCTGGCCATCAGGCTGTACTCCTCAGCGAGTTCTTCCCTGCTCATCTCCATCAGTGACTTTGATGAAGAGTTTGATGAGGGCTCAACAGGTTCAGACCTGGCCTTGAACGCCACACTTTTCTCAGGAGTTTTCTCCTTCACTTCCTCTTCTGACTGAACTTTCTTCTTTCTTTTGTTAAGATCGAATTCAAGCACTTTGAGCTCTGAAAAAAGTAAAGCAGAAGTTATGTTACTCATATCCTGAGTATTTTTAAGCATAATTACACTGTTGTCCCATCTCTCAGGAAGGGCATTCAGGATCTTCGAAGCAACATCTCTCCTTGGGACATCCTTGTCCAGCATCACCAACTCATTCATCAACTTGATGAATCTAGACTCCATTTGATCTATTATGCTCTCGTCAGGCAGCATCTCGAACGTCTCGAATTTCTGAATGGCAATATTTCTCTTGTTCTCCTTGATCTTTTCAGATCCCTCACACATCCTTGTCAGCTCATCCCAAACCTCATTTGCCGTCTTTAAGTTCATCAGCCTAGCTGACTCCTCGAAGGGCACCGTATGCAAGATGATGTTTCTGGCGACGTTGTCAAGTCCCACCATCTTGATTTCATCGTTGGTCATGTCTTTCCTTTCTTTAGGAACCTACACGCCAATCGCAAGATCCTCGTATCCCAGTCCTCTGACGTTAGGAATAGTGATCTTGATCGGTCCCTCCCTGAGTACACGCGGCATCTGGTCATGGATGGCATCTAGATGTGCTTCTAATCTGAACTTCCAATAGACAAAGTTAGACACAGAGAATTCAGGTAACGAAGCTTCAAGTCTCCTCGAAGTCATGATGATGCAAGTTTTATGAAAAGTAAACTCAGATCTGTTCAGTGACCACCAACAGTTTCTCCTCTGAAACTATTAGTATTCAAAGTCAGTGGTCTTTCGAACCACTGCTCTGATACCACTTGTTGGTCCCGGTACAAGACTGAGGAATACGTGTATGGGGGGGAATACACGTATACCAATTTTTCAACTTAAAACTGATTGAGTCCCCTTTACTCAGAGTGGTAAAGAACTAGGAGCTGATAACACACCTACTGACTACACTTGGTGCGGGTCAGTTGGCTAACTATCAGTTCAAGTTCAGTGCGGAAATGTTTGAGCCCTGAAGGTTTAAAGTCTTATTTAGTTTGCTTTCTGAAAAACTTGTTTTACTCAATTCAGAATAGTGTTTAGTAGGGCAGTGTTCTTATGAAGGTCAGCCTGATTGATTCAGGTCTGATAAACTTGAATGCAAAGAATGAACGAATAATATGGCAAGTATGCACAAAATTAAAGCAGTAAGAACACAAGGAGTTTAACGTGGTTCAGAGTCTCAAACTCCTACGTCCACGGCCTGACTTAACAGGAAATCCACTCAAGGGATTCTTATTTTTAACGTGCCAAGGTGCACCAAGACCAGCTATCCTCACTGATCTATACAACTCCACTTACTAACACACTAACTGACTTACTCCCAACAAACCTAACTTAGGGTTTTGGTTTCAGTTTGGATTCCAACTAAGTTGAGATTATCCTTACAAGGCAAAGCTATGCTAAGGATTGGATAATCTCTCTAAGCTTAAGATAATGCTATTTAGCTCTTGGAATACATAATAACTCTCAGTTGCTAAGAAACACTTGGGAAATTTAGATGGTTTCGAGTGCTTCTTCTTAAGGGTTGGATGCTTTGAATGCTTGAGAGTTTGAGTAATTTATGGCTTGGAAATTTCCCGTAACCTTCAATGGGTTCAAGGCCTTCTGTATTTATAGGTGATTTGAAAAACTATCCGTTGGAGAGATAGCCTTCGAGTCATCTATGTAGAGTGGCTTCAAACGGACATATCTTCATGCAGCAGCCGTCCTTGCATGGATTTGGTATTTGCATTAAATGCACATTGAATGCTTGCCCGTTGAATATGCAGTCTGAATTCAGTCTTATGTCAGGTTCCGTACGTGCGTGTCCTTCTCGGATTGGTCCACGTCATCAGGTTGGTGAGAATGTCAGAACTTATTCCTGAGCTTCAGGCTTAGCTTGTCTTATTAAGTTCATTTTGTCTTGAGCCCACCAGTCTTGTCCTGACGCTGAAATTCCTTTTGCATTGCTTGGCTCTACTCCAAGTCTTCCCATTAACTCAGTGACCTCCTGTTCCCTTCAGGACTGAGTTAGTAATGACTTCAGGGTCATACTCTTCATCACTGACACTTACTCAGCCAGCTTAGAGGACTGCCATAAGTTCAGGATGGTGCTCTTCATCTTCAGGCTCTGAGTCTTGATTGTCTCCAGTGAGTTCTCCTCTCACTGAGTACCTGTGAAGTGTAAAATGACTAAGTACTAATCCTAATCAAGACTAGCCTGACAAAGACAGATTAAGGCAAACATCTTTTCAGGGGCTTTGGGATCTTAATCAAAACTGACAATGTCCCAACAATATTAATCATACGACGGTTGCTAAGATTTAATACGGTGAAATGCGTGCGAGTACGGCTTGTGTGATTAGTCCCCTTGGTGGGCTCAGAAGTTTTATCGTACCAAATCTTGCAAGTGAAGAATTAGTTTCTTCGGTACGAATAATAATGTTGAGATGTCTTTACTCCAAGGTGAAATATGTTAATTAATTTAGAGCTATTCAGAAGCTTAATTAATTAATGGACTTGATAATCTTAAATGCGGGAAATAATAACCGGGAGCCCATATTATCGTAATATGGATTAAGATGAATAGTGCAATATTAATTTATTAGTGGTAATAATTAATATTAATGGATTGAATTATATTGGGGCTCAATATTGAAATTCAGAAATCCATTAGGAGGTTCAATCTTAATTCTCCTTAAAGACCCCTCAAGTAGCCCAATAATGATAAGGTGATTAAAATAAAAAGAAAATAATAATGCTGATTTTTTTCTATTTTTTTCGAAAATATGAAGTCAAGAAGAAATAAGATTATGTTGATTTTCTTGGAAAGATATTATGGAAGATATGTTTTCTTGGAATACAAGATTATCTCATATATTCAAGAAGATCCAAATCTTGGAATTTCTAATTGAAATTTTCGAAAATTGCAAGTTAATATGAAGGGTGAGATTTTTGTGGAATATTTTATTTTGGAGAAAAGAATATATGAGATATATTCAAGATTTCTTAGAGTCTAAGAAAATATTTTCTCCAAGCCCAAATATACCTATTATTTTCGGCCTCCTCATGTTATAAATAGGGGATGATTATTTCATCCCCAAGTACATAATTCCATGTGTTGGAAAAATCAAGAGCATATATATTTTTATTCTTCCTTAGTAATTTAAATTACTTGAAATCATCTTCCACCGGTGATCAAGTAAAGCGAAAGGGAAATACTTGAGAAAGTTTTTGGGTTGATAAAGCGTGATCGTGATTGTCCCGTTTATTCAAAGGCCAATTCTACAAGAGGTACGTAAGTCACATAAATTCTTGTTTATTCCACCTAGATTTTATGTGAATTAATTCGACATGCATGATGTTAAATTTATTGTTGGAATTATTATTTGAATTAATTAGGATTAATTCATGCTATTAATAATTGAATTTAAATTCGTATTTAAATTTCATCCCGAATAGATTCCGGCACCCCTATTTTCCCAACAATTGGTATCAGAGCCACGGTTTCGGGCTCTGATCTTTAAATTGGAATTTAAATTGTTTAACATTAAATTCAAATTGGATAGTAGAATTACTAAATCTTTTTTACAGATATCCAATTGTCATGGTTTTAATGTTGTTAATTTTTCATGCGTGTGAATTAATTGTTTTTAATTCGATTCGTTCAAATTCGTTTTTCTCGTGAAAAAATCCACGAGTAGATTAGTTGTTTTTATTTTGATTTGATCATTGTAATAGACTAGTCTAGATCTAGTATTTTTTTTGAAAATAAATTGTAACCGAATCAAGACGAAGAACGAAGAACGAAGAATTAAAGACGGCGTACCCAGACGACGCATGCATGGACGTAAAATCATTCATGCGGTGAAAAACGAGAACGAACGACGAGACCCGGTGCATGGGGTGCTCAAGGCGCACGACCCGCGCACGACGGGTGGCGCGGCGCGCGCGCGCTCGGGCTCGTTGGCCGAGAGGTGCGCGGCCCACCTCTGTGGGCTGACGCGCGCCGTATCTCGGGCCGTGAAATTTTAAATTTCAGTTTTCATTTTTTGTGTGATTTTAAACATCGTCCCGAACCCCAAACAAAGTTGTTTTTGATGAAGTGTTGCTATTCGAGTGGGAGCGTGTCGAGACGAACGATGGAAAGCAACAAGGACGATATTTCATATCAAGACGTGAAGAAATTAAACCGTGATAATTGGATTTGAGTGCTCCAATGTGTTTAATTTTGTTTTGATGGATGTTTTATTTCGTGCACTTATTATTATTTGTTAATATGTGTTTGCATGAATTTTATTGTCCAAGAAAAACCTTACTTTCGAAAATTACTAAGTATGTTTATTTAATCGCAATTTTATTCTGGATATTAAAATTGGATTAATTTGGCCTCCATAATTTATTTATTTGTGAAGTCTTTTTGGAATACATTTCCCCCTCGGATCGGCCAATAAGACGGATTTCACATGAATAAATTCCGAAAGGATGATTGTGGATTATTACTAGTGGCGGTATTGACCCTCACCACGAGTGGCTTGCTCAAAGCGAAATAATAATCCTATATTTAATTATGGTTATTACTTAGGCATAAGAAATTGATATTAACTTACTCCCCTCGGAGTCCCTATTAATTTTTATGTGGTCAAAGTGGGAGCCAACTATTAATTTTGAATTAAGGATTTATAAATTTTAAGTTTGTGATCCGCTTGAATGTGTTTAAATGTATAGACCACCCCTCGTGGCGCATTTAAATTGTTTCGAGATGTTGGCTGATGCATGATTATATTGTTTTAAGGTTTCAATATTATTGATGTGATCGAATTATGTGATAATTTTGTATTTTTCTAGATATTGATATGAATGTATGTTTTATTCTCAGTTCATCATGTCGCAACCTTTTAATCCACTGTTTAGTATACTTAAAGATAACAAACTTGTTGGTGAGAACTATGTTGATTGGAAACGTAATCTTGATATTGTCCTAACCGCTCAACACCACAAATGGGTACTTACTACTCCTAAGCCCCAAGAGCCTTCCGAAGATGCGAGCAAGGCGGTTAAGAAAGAGCATAAGAGTTGGTTTGACTCCGATGAGATGGCTAGGTGTACTATTCTGGCCTCAATGTCAGATGTGTTGCAACACCAACACCAACACATGGAGATCGCCTCTGAGATAATGCTCAATATTGATGCGATGTTTAAACATCAGAACCGTACAGCTAGGCAAATCACCATGCGAAAGATGCTTTCGTTGAAGATGGTGGAAGGTACGCCCGTAAGTGATCACATTATCGAGATGATGGGTTATCTCAACAAGTTGGAAGTACTTGGTGTGGAATTTGATCTCCCTACTAAGGTCGATTTTGTTCTCCATTCTCTGTCGAAGAGCTTTGAGTGAACTATCAAATGAATGACCGGGCAAATAGTTTGCCCGAGCTCTTGCAAGCTTTGGTGTTGGCGGAGACTTTAATGGATCATCAAATTGTTGCTATGGTGGCAAATGGTCCGTCTGCCTCTTCGGGTCCCAAGGGAGGGAAGAAGAGAAAGAGGACGAAAGGCCAGACTCAAGCAAATCCAACCGTTGCGAAACCTAAGGCGAAGGGAGAAGGAGGTGGAAAGAAAGCTGCTAAGGGTAAGTGCTTCAACTGTGGTGAGAAGGGACATTGGAGGGCGACCTATTCTAAGCCTAAGAAAGCGGTAAAGAAAGGTAAGTCTCATGCTTTAGTCGTTGAAACTTATGTTGCGGCGTATGCTGCCCACGTTTGGGTAGTGGATACCGGGGCAACTGATCATATTTGTTTCACTCTTCAGGGGTTCCAGCTAACCCGACGACTTAGCAAGAATGAGATTCTCGTCACTTTGGGCGATGCTACGAGAGTGGCAGCCGAAGCAGTGGGAGTCGTGCACCTATCTTTTGAAGATAGAGTTTTAATTTTAAGAGATGTTCTATACGTTCCGAACTTTAGGAAGAATTTAATTTCAGTTTCTAAGTTGTTTTTTGATGGATATTCAGTTACTTTTAATAAAGTTGCTACTTTTTCTTTTAAGAATGATACTATCTGTCATGGAACGTTGGTAAACAATCTCTATACGATTAAGTGTGCACACCACTCAAATAATGAATCTAATAACACGTCGATCATTTCGAGTAATAAAAGAAAACATTCTTCGGAGATGAATGAAACACTTCTGTGACATCTTAGACTAGGTCATATTAATCTAAAGCGGATAGAGAGATTGGTGAAAGACGGATCTTTAGAATCATTCCAAGTCGAGCCGTTTCCAACTTGTGAATCCTGTTTAGAGGGTAAAATGACCAAGAGGGCATTTGGAGCCAAGGGGAATAGAGCCACAGAAGTGTTAGAACTCGTTCATACCGATGTGTGTGGTCCAATGACGATCAAAGCGAGAATGGGGTATGAGTATTTCGTCACCTTCATTGACGATTACTCGAGATATGGGTACATTTACCATATGAGGTATAAGTCTGAAACTTTTGATAAGTTCAAGGAGTTTAAGGCCGAAGCCGAGAAACATAGGGAAAAGAGTATCAAGTTTCTACGATCAGATCATGGAGGCGAATACCTCAGCGATGAATTCTTGAACTACTTATCGGACAAAGGGGTTGTATCCCATTTAACCGCACCGGGAACCCCTCAACAGAACGGTGTAGCGGAACGAAGAAACTAGACTCTTTTAGAGATGGTCAGATCCATGATGAGTTATTCGGATTTACCCAAGTCGTTTTGGGGTAATGCCTTGGAAACGGTGTCTTACATTCTAAACTTGGTGCCATCCAAATCGGTTCCTAAAACCCCAATGGAATTGTAGACCGGGCGCAAGCCCAGTCTAAGACATTTGCGGATTTGGGGTTGTCCGGCATACGTGCTAGATAAGGAAGCCGGTAAGTTGGATCCACGTTCGGAATTAAGGTTGTTTATAGGATACCCTGCGGGAACGAAAGGGTGTATGTTCTATAGTCCTAAGGATCAAAAGACTGTGATTAGTACACACTTTAAATTCTTGGAAGAAGACTATGTGAACAATCGGAAGCCTAAAAGTGAAATTACCTTAGAAGAATTAAGAGGTCAAACCTCGATACCAAGTATACAAGATGATGTACCACACGTCACATCTTCACAACCAGAACCCCGTCGCAATGGGAGGATTGCTAGGCAACCCGAGAGATTCATGGAAATAGGAGAATCATCGAATTTGATTCCCGATGATGAATCAGACCCATGGACATACGACGAGGCAATCCAAGACAAAGACGCGGAGTCGTGGCAAACAGCAATGGAAACCGAGATGGGTTCGATGGATCATAATCAAGTGTGGGAGTTGGTCGAACCACCCAATGGGGTAGAACCCATTGGATGCAAGTGGGTGTACAAGAGGAAAAGAGGACCGGACGGAAGGGTTGAGACCTTCAAAGCATGGCTTGTGGCCAAAGGGTATACTCAGAAAGAAGGGATCAATTATGAGAAAACCTTTTCACCTATAGCTATGCTTAAGTCCATCCGTATTCTCTTGTCAATCGCTGCGTACCTAGATTACGAGATCTGGCAAATGGATGTCAAGACAGCTTTCCTTAACGGAAGTCTTGACGGGATAGATATCTATATGCAACAGCCCAAAGGTTTCATTGAAAAAGGCCAAGAGCATCTCGTATGCAAGCTTAAGAGATACATTTGTGGACTTAAGCAAGCATCGCGTACTTGAAACCAGTGTTTTGATCTAGTGATTAAGTCTTATGGGTTTGATCAAAACGAGTTCGAAAGTTGTATGTATAAGAAGCGTGACGGAACTGCGGTGGTATTCTTAGTATTATACGTAGACGATATTCTGCTCATTGGAAACAATGTAAAGGTATTGTCAGACGTAAAGGTATGGCTGTCAAAACAATTTGATATGAAGGACTTAGGGGAAGCAGGTCACATCCTTGGGATCAAGATCACTCGCGATCACAAGAAGAGGATGTTGGGCTTATCGCAAGCTTCATACATTGACACTGTTTTGAAGCGTTTCAGCATGCAAGATTCCAAGAAAGGTTTTGTACCTTTTAGGCACGGAATCCATCTATCTAAAGAAATGAGCCCTAAGACGCAAGCGGAGATAGATGACATGAAAGGTGTTCCGTACGCTTCGGTCGTAGGAAGCCTTATGTATGTAATGTTGTGTACGAGACCGGATATCTGCTTTACCGTGGGCATGGTGGCAAGATATCAAAGTAATCCCGAAAAAGACCATTGGACTGCTGTAAAGTGCATCTTGAGGTATCTGAAAAGAACTCGTGAGCGGATGCTGATTTACCAGTCAGATAGTCATGTTCCCATGGGATACACGGACTCGGATTTCCAATCAGACATAGACTCCAGAAAGTCAACCTCGGGTAGTGTGTTTTACATGGGAGGAGGAGCCATTTCATGGAGAAGCGTTAAGCAGAAATGCATCGCCGATTCAACCATGGAAGCCGAGTATGTAGTTGCTTGTGAAGCAGCGAAAGAGGCAGTTTGGCTCAAGAACTTCTTAGTGGACTTGAACGTTGTTCGGAATTTGCCCGACATGATAACTGTCTTTTGTGACAATGTCGGAGCAGTTGAAAATTCAAAGGAACCAAGAGCCCACAAGGCCAGCAAACACATAGAAAGAAAATACCATCTTATACGAGAAATCGTTAAGAGAGGAGATATAGAGGTGGCAAAGATAGCGTCAGGTGACAACCTAGCGGATCCATTCACAAAGGATCTGCCTCAGAGTACATTCGAGAGACATGTGGATGAAATGGGGGTCAAGACTATTGCCAATCTGCTTTAAGTATAAGTGGGAGGAATTATTAGGTTAGTGTAGGTTAACATGAGATGTCACGTAGAGCTACTACACTAAGACATGCATGATGTATACTAAAAAGCAGACTTTAAGTATAAGTGGGAGATTGTTGGAGTTATACGTGAAAGTATGCTTTTACTTTGTATAACTCGTGTATCAAACACTTGTTTATGAGAATAATTCTTTTATCGTATATGCTTTAGATATGATTGAATGTTGAATATTTATTGCAAACAGTTCATAATAGTACTAGTTACATTGTAGTTAATGTGGTGATACCCGATCAAGGAAGATAACATTAACAGTTTCCTTGTAACTAAACGTACATTTTTACGACCTAGGTAGAATTGAACAATCCTCCGTGAAAGGTCGATATGTAAGTCTCAGATTGGTCTGTCTTGACTAAGAGATTGCACTAGCACACTTAGTATGTGTTGAAGAGGACCTACATCGAGGATAAATTCTTCTGTTCTGAAATGTGAAGAATTAGACCTCAGTGGTTGTTGATTTCTTAATCTCTGTCACTTAAATAGGACCGTGTGTGCTTAATGGTTACTGCTTTGATTCATGTTGGGTGAGAATCATTGTGACTTCGAACTTTATATCTTGGGCAGTAATATTAATCATACGACGGTTGCTAAGATTTAATACGGTGAAACGCGTGCGAGTATGGCTCGTGTGATTAGTCCCCTTGGTGGGCTCAGAAGTTTTAACGTACCAAATCATGCAAGTGAAGAATTAGTTTCTTCAGTACGGATAATAATGTTGAGCTGTTTTTACTCCAAGGTGAAATATGTTAATTAATTTAGAGTTATTCAGAAGCTTAATTAATTAATGGACTTGATAATCTTAAACGCGGGAAATAATAACCGGGAGCCCATATTATCGTAATATGGATTAAGATGGATAGTGCAATATTAATTTATTAGTGGTAATAATTAATATTAATGGATTGAATTATATTGGGGCTCAATATTGAAATTCAGAAATTCATTAGGAGGTCCAATCTTAATTCTCCTTAAAGGCCCCTCAAGTAGCCCATTAAGTAGCCCAATAATGATAAGGTGATTAAAATAAAAAGAAAATAATAATGCTGATTTTTTCCTATTTTTTTCTAAAATATGAAGTCAAGAAGAAATAAGATTTTGTTGATTTTCTTGGAAAGATATTATGGAAGATATGTATTCTTGGAATACAAGATTATCTCATATATTCAAGAAGATCCAAATCTTGGAATTTCTAATTGAAATTTTCAAAAATTGCAAGTTAATATGAAGGGTGAGATTTTTGTGGAATATTTTATTTTGGAGAAAAGAATATATGAGATATATTCAAGATTTCTTAGAGTCTAAGAAAAGATTTTCTCCAAGCCCAAATATACCTATTATTTTCGGTCTCCTCATGTCATAAATAGGGGATGATTATTTCATCCCCAAGTACATAATTCCATGTGTTGGAAAAATCAAGAGCATATATATTTTTCTTTTTCCTTAGTTATTTAAATTACTTGAAAGCATCTCCCACCGGTGATCAAGTAAGGCGAAAGGGAAATACTTGAGAAGGTTTTTGGGTTGATAAAGCGTGATCGTGATTGTCCCGTTTATTCAAAGGCCAATTCTACAAGAGGTACGTAAGTCACATAAATTCTTGTTTATTCCTCCTAGATTTTATGTGAATTAATTCGACATGCATGATGTTAAATTTGTTGTTGGAATTATTATTTGAATTAATTAGGATTAATTCATACTAATAATAATTAAATTTAAATTCGTATTTAAATTTCATCCCGAATAGATTCTGGGCACCCCTATTTTCCGAACAGTCAAGAATAAGTTGGTTAACATGGAGCACGTTATCACCATGGAGGAGGGCGTGTCTATCGGTGAAGGAGATTCTTCCAGTTTTCGACTGGATCTCCAAGGCTGGGTTGGAGAAGTATTTCACCCAGAAACCCACTTCTGTGCTACCCAAGACAGTTGTGGAGGCATACTTGAACTTGTTCCTTCGCAAGGGCGAGTTATTTACCAGGGTGACTGTACTAATTCCTACTGGAGAGAAGAACAAGGATGGAGAGTCTCTCTACAACATCGAGACACGTGACATCAACCTGAGGAAGGCCATCAATGAGGTTTATGGGCTTCCGTGCTCCGGCATCAACCCTAAGACTTACAAGGAGAATAATGAAGGGGAACTCCTTGAGAAATGGACCAAGACTGGGTCACCAGAGTTCAGGGCGAGACAGCACAAGGAGACTCTGAAGCCTGAATATCGTGCACTGGTCGATATTGTCTCCAAGATCATAATGGGTACTATTGGCTCTCACGAGCAGCTCAGTTTGCCCAAGCTGAGGATCATGGGTGCTCTGGTTGATGGAGTGGAGGCCAACTGGGAGCATTTTCTTCTGGATCAAATCAGTCAGGCCGCTGCTGACAAGCTGAAGAACGACGCTGAGAAGAAGCACATCTCCGCGGGTGCTATTCTTCCTTTTGGGACAAGGTTATCCATCCTGATCGCCCATGCACATCAGGGCTGTAATTTTGATTATGAGGATGACTTGTCTCCCAAGAAGGTTATGTTCACCTCCGCTGGTGATACATACGCAGTATTGGGCTTGACTGGCCCCAATGCCCCACCTAAGGGTCAGAAGAGGAAGCAAGCTGCGAAGGCCAGGAAAGATGTGTCTGCCCTTCTTGAGAGGGTTGAGAGTCTCCTGGAGAAGGGGAAGGAGACTCAGGAGAGGTCGTTACTGATAAGGAGGTGGATAAGGAGTTGACGGAGAAGGCTGTGGAGGAGAAGACAGCCAGGTTGAAGGTGGTGTTGAAGGAAAAAGCCAGGGCCAAGGGAGATGGCAAGGGGATTGAGAAGGTCTCCAAGAGGGCCGTTTCTGAGACTGGCGATGAGGTCAGGTCCGGAGGAGAGGAGGCGGTGATTGATAGGCCTCTCAAGAGATTGAGGAAGGGTCCCAAGAGATCTCCAGCCAAGAAGCTGAGGGAGATTAGCCCTATCAGGGAAGAGTCAAGCTCTCCAAGAGGCTCTGACTTGGATCAGGTGAGGGAAACCATCAACTCTGCAGAACTTCTACAACCTGAGTCCTTCCCTACTGAACCCCCAACCCAATCTAACCCTGAACCTATTATCATTGAACCCATCTCACACCCTACTGAAACCCAACCACAAATCACTCCCGCCATTAAGCCTACCCTGTCCAACCCTGAACCTATCCTTCCACCATCTGAGTCAGTGCCTAACCCATCATCCATCACTGAGCCTGACCAGAACCCTGAGCCAAACACAAACACACCCAACCCTGAAGACTTTCCTGCTTACCCTAACCCCAAAGACTGCCCCAAAGCCTCTACTGAAGGAGAATCAGCTGATGATTTCCTGGAGATGGAGGAGGAGGAGGAGTTAGATGCAGGTATGATGGGTGGGATATCGGAGAACAATATCAGGGGGAACGCGTGTGAGTGGGCGGCGAAGTGTTGGCCTAGCCTTCACAGGTACAGGGAGTTATGCACCAATGTTATTGAACTCAAAGTCTGGCTCGACTTCAAGCAGTCCAACATGCAAGAACAACACATGTTTGTCGATGCCAGAGGATGGGAACATTGGGAGAAGGAGGAGGCAAAGTTGTGTATGTACTTCATCTCACTAATTGGCTCCAATTTTTAAATTTTGAGAATCTAAGGAAGCTAGTGGATGATATGAGGGCTGGTATGAGAGAGGATCTTCACGATGAGCCCAAGGAAGATGGGGAGGATGATGAAGCTCAGGGAGGAGAGAATGAGAAGGTAGTGGAGGAGACTCCCAATGAGGTGGATGCGATGAACTCTGAGCCTCAAGCTCAAGGGGAAGGTGATAAGGAAGATGGTGCCAAGGGTGGACCAACTGCTGAGGATGTTGTGAACATCTCAGCCGCCAATGATACATCAGTCGATGATGGGATTCCCTGACCTGAGACAAAGGAGGATGATGTAGAGGCGTCCAAGGAGACTCCTAGTTCTGAGGATTTTCAATCCAAAGTTCGAGATGGCTTGGCTGAGCCTGAGCAGACTGCCTTGACCACTCAACAACTGCCGTCAGTGCACCCTGAAGAGGGGACTGATGCTGCAGGGCTGACAAGGGAAAATAGCCAATCACTAACGAGGCCGAAGAAGATGATGAGGTGATCTTCACTGGGGTCCGGAGGGCTGAGTTCACTAGTATCGTCGAGGTGAAGAAGGAGAAGACGATTGAGAACTTGGTTGAGCTTCAAGAAGAAGTGATGAGGCTCAGGGCTAAAAAAGATGAAGATGCTAAGGCCCTGGCCAAACACATCAAATGGACCAAGTCAGCCTGCAACACGCTTGCCAACAAGGAGCTCATACTGTTGAAAAGAACGATGGTTGACACGGCAAAGTCAGTGAAGCATGAAAGGCAGAGGGTGAAGAAGATGTTGAGGCGAACATTGAAGCAACTTGATGAGAGGGATGAGCAACGCGAGCTGAAGTTAGAACAGGCAGTGGAGCGTCTTGCAGTTCAGGCTGGAGCGCTTTTCACTCAGGCGTTGAATGACTCAGCGGCCAAGTTAGCGCTGGAGTCAGAGAGGATTGCTCAGTCCTCTGAGTCAGCTGCACAAGTGTTAGCTAAGGTTGCTGAAGAATCTACCAAAGTGATGACAGAGGCTGGCAGAATCAGCGGTGGGTCCTTGAAGATTGAGGAAAGGATCACCAAGGCTGAACAAAGTCTCCAACACAATATGGAGGTCTTTGAGAAGAAATTAAAAGCTGCCATCAGCACTGTGTCCTATGATGGGACTGGGATTGCCACGGGGATTGATATGCTGAAAGAAGGAGTGCAAGAAGTCCAATCCCTAGCTGTCTTCGTGATCAACAGTGGGCAAGATGTGTTCCCACCCCCACCTGCCAAGGATGCTGCCAAAAAGGGGAAAAAGAAGAAAAGATCCCGTCTTGAGGTAGTGGAGGCAGACCCTGATGCAAACCCAGAAGGGAAAATTGTTTTTGTGCGGAAGTCAGCAAGGTTGGCTGAAGCCGCAGCGGAACAGGCTAATGAACCTTCGAAAGATGTTCCTCAACTCCCTTCGAAACCAAAATCGTCAGCGGTTCAGAAATCTCCTCCTGTGAACACAAGGAAGAACCCAATCACTTACTCTTCGGAGACGGTGGCTGAGTTATGCGCTGAGGCATGGGGAGCCTCTACGAAAAAGTCTGAAGCTAAGCACAGGGCTGAAATTGCTCAAAAGGAGAAGATGCACATTCTGGAGAAGAAGGTGGAGAAGTTAATTGACCTAACTGATATGAGCAGAGAGAACTTGATGATGTAGTGGTTAGTTTGCTAAGGAGGAAGAAGGCGAAGCCTGAACCAAGGAAGTACAGAAAGAGGCCTACAGCGAGGAGGTCAACAATTCTGCAAGTCAATAAGCCTGAGGTGATTCAGAGGGAAGCTCTTGTCGATGAGTTCATCTCAGAGACACTGAAAGAGTTCTAGGTTGATGTAAGGGATGAGTTTGTCAGGCTTTGGTATGTGGTGAAGAAATGGGGCGACACTGAAGACATCAATGCCCACTTCAAGGACTATATGATGGACAACCACGCTGAACTTATTCAGAAGATCTTGGAAGAAGCTGAAGCAACCAAAGTCCAAGTGAAAGCTCCTAAGTTTGTTGCTCGACCACCTCCTCTAGTCCCTGGAACTGGAAAGCATGATACAAAGGCTATAATGACTGAAGTCTTGAAGATTGCCAAGGCTGAAGGTGACTTGAACCGAACTTTACTAGCTATACTAGTAGTTACCCCACAAGAGTATGGGATCCCTGTAGTATGGGCAAGTATAGGGCCTAAGTATTATCGAACCCAAGGGAAAGTGTATATGCGAATAGATCCCTGGAGATGTGCGTGCCGTAGTTAATATGAGTGTATGTTTTTTACTTTTAAAGAAATTAATTCTAAACTAAATTATGTTAATTATGCTAAAGAACGAATGAAACTAATTAACTAAGGGTTGTTTGCAAATATGAGATAATGATGCTCAGGATAGGAATTCCTACGTATACTAACGGAGTTGGTACGGAAACTAAAATAATCGTGATGTGCAAGTAATAATCCTAAGCGTATTAGATTGCAAGACTAAAAGCTCAAGAATTAATCCTAATACTTCGTCCTATCAACCGACTTCACTAATCCACTAAACAAGTTATATGGATTGTGCTTAATTAATGAGACCCTAATTTAACTAAAGATGATGCAGTCGTCCTCCCTAGATAAACCGGTAGATGATAAACCCCTTCTAAGACCCTTTCCTTAAGCCTAATAGTTATTAAAGAGTTATACGGTCGTCTTCTCTCTAACAATTTTCGTACTCAATTCCAAGATAATTCTAGGATTTATTTTAAGCATTCATTAATTAAGAGAACTAAAACTAAACATAAAAAATTATCCTAATTACGTATCAACGTCCTACTTCTACGAGTTCATCCTATCCTAAGCATGCAAGGGTTCTAACCTAACATGGTGGTTTGAATAATAAAAGCAATCACAAGAACAATAAACATATGCATAATTAAATTAACTAATAAAATCAAGAACATAAACGAAAGAACAAATTAAAGTCTCCAAAAAAATCTATATAAATCTGAAAAACTAGGGTTTATCGAATCAAAGAGTAAAGAAAGAAAAAATTAATCTAATACGTTCAAAAGAAATACTAAAACTAAGAATTCGTAAATTAAAACCTCGATTACAACGTATAAAACTCTTTCAATCTCTCTCCCGCTTTCTCCTCGCTCAAAGTATGTAAAAATATGTGTTGGTATCTGTTGATATGCTTGGAAAGGGGTATAAATAGGCTTGGGATCGAATTTGGGCATTTTTGGGCCAAAAATACGTATCTACTCAAGTACAACTCGAGCACTAAGTGCACGACCTGATTCCACTCGTGCACAGTACACGACCACTCGTGCACGACCAATTGAGATCGAGCACTTTTCGACAACAGTACACATGTTCGTAAAATCTTCATATCTCCTCAACCGGGAGTCCGTTTTGGCCGATTCAAAGTCCTACGGACTCCTATTTTCGCCATCTATCCATCTATGAAAACCAAAGAGACAAATTAGTGAGTTTATAAAAATAATACTCAATTGACTCCAAACACTCATAAAAAAGACTCAAAATATGGGCAAATCGGGCTACAAAACATAACAATTTCATGCCTAATAAGAAGGCTATGTGAACCAACCTAAAAGGGTAGATGAGTTGAAGGTTAGAGTCTATGCTGGTTGTGGACTCGAGCCTGAAATGAGATTAGTTCAGGTGTTCACATCTTTCTTTGTAATAGATCAGGTTCATTGTACCAATTCAATATTATCAATGAAATCTATTACATTTGCCCACAGAAAAAAACTCATTGTCTTTTTTACTGTTATTTAAATTATGTACTTTATCAAGAATTTCTCTAACACTGACTTATCTTATAGATAGGACTTATTTTTCCTCTAAGTGTTTTGAGGATCTTTTCAGTGTTTTGGCATCATCAAAAAGGGGGAAATTGTTGGGACAATGTCAGTTTTGATTAGATCCCAATGCCCCTGAAAAGATGTTATGCATTTGTAGTCAGGCTAGTCTTGGTTAGGTTTTATACTTAGTTATTTTACACTTCACAAGTACTCGGTGAGAGGAGCACTCACTGATGTCAATCAAGACTAAGAGCCTGAAGACGAAGAGCCCATCCTGAACTTACGGCAGTCTATCTAAGTTGGCTGAGTAAGTGTCAGTGATGAAGAGTATGACCCTGAGGTCATTACTAACTCAGTCCTGTAGGGAACAGGATGATACTGAGTAATGGGAAAGACTTGGAGTAGAGCCAAGCAATGCAAAAGGAATGTCGGCGTCAGGACAAGACCATTGTGCTCAAGACAAAAAGAACTTAATAAAACAAGCCTGAAGCCTAGGAATAAGTTCTGACATTCTCACCAACCTGATGACGTGGACTGTTGGAGTTATACGTTAAAGTATGCTTTTACTTTGTATAACTCATGTATTAAACACTTGTTTATGAGAATAATTCTTTTATAACATTTGCTTTAGATATAATTGAATGTTGAATATTTATTGCAACCAGTTCATAATAAGTGGTACTTGTTACATTGTAGTTAATGTGGTGATACCCGATCACGGAAGATCACATTAACAGTTTCCTTGTAACTAAATGTACAAATTCATGACCTAGGTGGAATTGAACAATCCGCCATGAAAGGTCGATGTGTATATCTCAGATTGGCTTGTCTTGACCAAGAGATTACACTAGCACATTTTGTATGTGTTGAAGAGGACCTACAGCGAGGATAAATTCTTCTGTTCTGAAATGTGAAGAATTAGACATCAGTAGTTATTGATTTCTTAATCTCCATCACTTAAATAGGACCGTGTGTGCTTAATGGTTACTGCTTTGATTCATGTTGGGTGAGAATCATCATGACTTTGAACTTTGTATTTTGGGCAGTAATATTAATCATACGACGGTTGTTAAGATTTAATACGGAGAAATGCGTGCGAGTACGGCTCGTGTGATTAGTCCCCTTGGTGGGCTCAAAAGTTTTATCGTACCAAATCTTGCAAGTGAAGAATTAGTTTCTTCGGTACGGATAATAATGTTGAGTTGTCTTTACTCCAATGTGAAATATATTAATTAATTTAGAGCTATTCAGAAGCTTAATTAATTAATGGACTTGATAATCTTAAATGCGGGAAATAATAACCGGGAGCCCATATTATCGTAATATGGATTAAGATGGATAGTGCAATATTAATTTATTAGTGGTAATAATTAATATTAATGTGCTGAATTATATTGGGGCTCAATATTGAAATTCAGAAGTCCATTGGAGATCCAATCTTAATTCTCCTTAAGGCCCCTCAAGTAGCCCATTAAGTAGCTCAATAATGATAAGGTGATTAAAATAAAAAGAAAATATATTGCTGATTTTTGCCTATTTATTTCGAAAATTAGTGATAAGGAAGAGAAAAGATTTTGTTGATTTTCTTGGAAAGATTTTATGGAAGATAAGTATTCTTGGAATACAAGATTATCTCATATATTCAAGAAGATCCAAATCTTGGTTTTTTCTTCTTGAAATTTTCAAAAATTACAAGCTTATAAGGAGAGTGAGATTTTTGTGGAATATTTTATTATGGAGAAAAGAATATATAAGATATATTCAAGATTTTTTAGAGACTAAGAAAAGATTTTCTCCAGGCCCATAAAAGACCTACAATTTTCGGCCACTTCATTATAAATAGGGGGTGATTATTTCATCCCCAAGTACATAATTCCATGTGTTGGAAAAATCAAGAGCATATATATTTTTCTTTTTCCTTAGTTATTTTAATTGCTTGAAAGCACTTCCCACCGGTGATCAAGCAAGGCGAAAGGGAAATACTTGAGAAGCTCTTTGGGTTGGTAGCGCGTTCGTAATTATCCCGTGATAATCAAAGGCCATATCTACGAGAGGTACGTAGTCACATAATCTCTTAGTCTTTCCATCATAGATTTTATGTGAATTAATTCAACATGCATGATGATAAATTTGTTGTTGGAATTATTATTTGAATTAATTAGGATTAATTCATGCTAGTAATAATTGATTTTAAATTCGTATTTAATTATCATCCCGAATAGATTCCGGGCACCCCTATTTTCCCAACAACTGGTATCAGATCCACAGTTTCAGGCTCTGATCTTTAAATTGGAATTTAAATCGTTTGACATAAAATTGAAATTGGATAGTAGAATTGCTAGATCTTTTTTGCAGGTATCCAATTGTCATGGTTTTAATGTTATTTTTTCATGCGTGTGAATTAATGTTTTTAATTCGATTCGTTCGAATTCGTTTTTCTCGTGAGAAAATCCACGAGTAGATTAGTTGTTTTTATTTTGATTTGATCATTGTAATAGACTAGTCTAGATCTAGTTTTTATTTATTTTTTGTAAATAAATTGTAATCGGATCGAGACGAAGAACGAAGAATGAAAGATGGCGTACCCGGACGACGCATGCATGTGTGGCGCATGCATGGACGTAAAATTATGCATGGGGTGAAAAACAAGAACGAACGACGAAAACCGGTGCACTGAGTGCGCGAGGCGCACGGCGCCGTGCACGAGGGCGAGCCGAGGTGCATGAGCGTGCGTGCGAGGCGCCACCTCTCGGCGCTTGGCGGTCATGCCGAGAGGCGCGCGGCCCACCCCGTGGGCCGACGCGCGCCGTATCTCGGGCCGTGAAATTTTTATTTCTGTTCTCGTTTTTTTTTTTGTGATTTTAAACGTCGTCCCAAACCCCAAACGAAGTTGTTTTTGATGAAGTGTTGCATTTCAAGTGGGAGCGTGTCGAGACGAACGGTGGAAAGCAACAAGGACGATTTTTTGCATCAAGACGTGAAGAAATTAAACCGTGACAATTGGATTTGAGTGCTCCAATGTGTTTAATTTTGTTTTGATGGATGTTTTATTTCATGCACTTATTATTATTTGTTAATATGTGTTTGCATGATTTTAATTGTCCAAGAAAAATCTTACTTTCGAAAATTACTAAGTATGTTTCTTTAATCGCAATTTTATTCCGGATATTAAAATTGGATTAATTTGGCCTCCATAATTTATTTATTTGTGAAGTCTTTTTAGAATACATTTTCCCCTCGGATCGGCCAAAAGGACGGATTTCACATGAATAAATTCCGAAATGATGATTGTGGATTATTACTAGTGGCGGTATTGACCCTCACCACGAGTGGCTTGCTCAAAGCGAAATAATAATCCTATATTTAATTATGATTATTACTTAGGCATAAGAAATTGATATTAACTTACTCCCCTCGGAGTCCCTATTAATTTTTATGTGGTCAAAGTGGGAGCCAACTATTAATTTTGAATTAAGGATTTATAAATTTTAAGTTTGTGATCCGCTTGAATGTGTTTAAATGTATAGACCACCCCTCGTGGCGCATTTAAATTATTTTGAGATGTTGGCTGATGCATGATTATATTGTTTTAAGGTTTCAATATTATTGATGTGATCGAATTATGTGATAATTTCGTATTTTTCTAGATATTAATATGAATGTATGTTTTATTCTCATTTCATCATGTCGCAACCTTTTAATCCACTGTTTAATATACTTAAAGTTAATAAACTTTTTGGAGAAAATTATATCGATTGGAAATGTAATTTTAAATTTGTCCTTACTGCACGAAAACACAATTGGGTTATTCACGTTAATAAATCCGATGAGCCTAATGATAAGTCAAACAATGGGAAAAGACAGTTTATGATTGAAAGCGTGACAATGAACACATAAAGTGCATCATCTTGACATCTTTGTCTGAGGATTTGAGGCGCGTTCATGAAGACATTGTATCCGCTGTTGAAATCATGGAAAGCCTTGAAGAGATATTTTCACATCAAAATCCCATGACTAATCAGTTCACCAAACATGACTCGGTCAAGTTGGAAATGGTGGAAGGAACGCTCGTGAGGGAGCATGTTCTCGAGATTATGACATACCTTAACAAGATGGAAGTACTTGGTGCGTAGTTTGATATCCCTTCTAAGGTCGATTACATACTCCATCCTCTTCCGAAAAGCTTTGAGCAGTTTCAACTGAACTGTCAGATGAATGAACAGACAAGTCATTTGCCCGAGCTCTTGTAAGCTTTAGTTTCGGTGGAGGTGATAATGGAGCATCAGTCTAGTGCTATGGTGGCTAATGGTCCATCTACCTCTTTTGATCCCAAGGGAGGGAAAAAGAGGAAGAGAACCAAAGGCCGGACCCAAGCAAATCCATTTGTTGCAAAAGGTAAAGCCAAGGCTAGCATCTAAGGGGAAGTGTTTTAACTGCAGTAAGAGAGGACATTGGAGGTCTGTCTGTTCCAAGCCTAAGAGGCTAGGAAAGTTAGGTAATTCACACACCTTAGTCGTCGAAACTTGTGAAGTGGTGTATGTTGTTCATTCGTGGATAGTGGATACGAGAGCCGCTGATCACATTTATTTCATTTAGCATGGGTTCAAGCTAACCCGACGACTTAGCGGAGGTGAGATCCCCATCACACCGGGCAATGCTACGAGAAGTGGCAGCTGAAGCAGTGGGAGAAGTACGCCTATCTTTTGAAGATAGAGTTATGGTCTTGAGAGACGTTCTTCATGTTCCTAGTTTAGAAAGAACTCAACCTTCAGTTTTTAAACTTTTTTGAATAGATACTCAGTTTTTTTTAATAAGGATGTTATTATTTCTTGAAACTATGAGTTTATCTGTTCCAGAACATTGTTGGATGATCTTTATACAATTAATAGGGCACACCACTCATAAATTGAATCTAATAACACATCGACTATTTCAAGTTATAAAAGGAAGTGTTCTTTCTGATATGAACGAAACACTTCTATGGCATCTTAGATTAGGTCATATTAATCTAATGCGAATACAAAGATTGGTGAAAGATGGATCCTTGGAGTTTCTTCAAGTTGAGCTGTTTCCAACTTGTGAATTCTGTTTAGAGGGTAAAATGACCAAGAGGGCATTTGGAGCCATGGGGAAAGGATTCACGGAAGTGTTGGAACTCGTTCATACCGATATGTGTGGTCCAATGACGATCATAGCTTGAAGGGGGTATGAGTATTTTGTGACTTTTGTTGACGATTACTCGGGATATGGATACATCTACCTTATGTGGCATAGGGAAAGAAGTATCAAGTTTCTATGATCCGATCGTGGAGGCGAATACCTCAGCAATGAATTCTTGAACTACCTATCGGACGAAGGGATCGTATCCCAGTTAACCGCACCGGGAACCCCTCAACAGAACGGTGTTGCGGAACAAAGGAACCAGTCTCTTTTAGAAATGGTCAGATCTATGATGAGTTATTCAGATTTACCCAAATCGTTTTGGGGTAACGCCTTGGAAACAGCGGCTTACATTCTAAACTTGGTGCCATCCAAATCGGTTCCTAAAACCCCAATTGAATTGTGGACCGGACGCAAGCCCAGTCTAAAACACTTGCGGATTTGGGGTTGTCCGGCATACGTGCTAGACAAGGAAGCCGGTAAATTGGATCCACGTTCGGAATTAAGGTTTTTTATAGGATACCCTGCAGGAACGAAAGAGTGTATGTTCTATAGTCCCAAGGATCAAAAGACCGTGTTTTGCACACACTTTAAATTCTTGGAAGAAGACTATATGAACAAAAGAAAGCCCAGAAGTGAGATTACCTTAGATGAACTCCTATACCAAGTATACAAGATGATATACCAATCATCACACCTTCACAACCGGAACCCCGTCGCAGTGGGAGGAATGCTAGACAACCCGAGAGATTCATAGGAATAGGAGAATCTTCGGATTTGATTCCCGGTGATGAATCAGATCCATGGACATACGACGAGGCAATCCAAGACAAAGACGCAGAGTCATGGCAAACGGCAATGGAAACCGAGATGGGTTCGATGGATCATAATCAAGTGTGGGAGTTGGTCGAACCACCCAGTGGGGTAAAACTCATTGGATGCAAGTGGGTGTACAAGAGGAAAAGAGGACCGGATGGAAGGGTTGAGACCTTCAAAGCAAGGCTAGTGGCCAAAGGGTATACTAAAAAAAAGAAGGGATCGATTATGAGGAAACCTTTTCGCCTGTAGCTATGCTTAAGTCCATCCGTATTCTCTTGTCGATCCCTGCGCACCTAGATTACGAGATCTGGCAAATGGATGTCAAGATAACTTTCCTTAACGGAAGTCTTGACGGGATAGATATTTATATGCAACAACCCAAAGGTTTTGTTAAAAAGGCCAAGAGCACCTCGTATGCAAGCTTAAGAGATCCATTTATGGACTTAAGCAAGCATCGCGTACTTGGAACCAGTGTTTTGATCAAGTGATTAAGTCTTATGGGTTTGATCAAAATAAGTTCGAAAGGTGTGTGTATAAAAGGTGTGACGGGACTGCGTTGGTATTCTTAGTATTAGACGAAGACGATATTCTGCTCATTGGAGACAATGTAAAGTTATTGTCAGACGTAAGGGTATGACTGTCAAATCAGTTTGATATGAAGGACTTAGGGAAAGCCGGTCACATCCTTGGGATCAAGATCACTTGAGATCGCAAGAGAAGGATGTTGGGCTTATCGCAAGTTTCATACAAAGGCACTGTTTTGAAGCGTTTCAGCATGCAAGATTCCAAGAAAGGTTTTGTACCTTTTTGGCACAGAATCCATCTATCAAAAGAAAGAGGCCCTAAGACGCATATGGAGATAGATGACATGAAAGACGTTATGTATGCTTCGGGCATAGGAAGCCTTATGTATGCAATGTTGTGTACGAGAACGGATATCTGCTTTTGCCTCGGGCATGATGGCAAGATATCAAAAGTAACCCCGGGAAAGCTTATTGGACTGCAATTAAATGCATTCAGTAGTTTCTGAAAAGAACTAGCGATGGAATGCTGATTTAACATTCAGACAGTCTAATTACCATGGGATACACGGACTCAAATTTCCAATCAGACATAGACTCCAAAATATCTACCTCGGGTAGTGTGTTTTGCATGGGAGAAGGAGTCATGACATGGAGAAGCGATTTGCAGAAATACATCGCAGATTCGACCATAGAAGCCGAATAAGTAGTTGCTTGGGAAGCAACGAAAGAAGCGGTTTGGCTCAAGAACTTCTTAGTGGACTTGGACGTTGTTTCGAATTTGCCCAGCACAATCACTATCTTTGTGATAATGCCGGAGCAGTTAGAAATTCAAGGAATCGAGAGTCCGCAAGGCCAGCAAACACATAGAAAGAAAAATCTTATACGAGAAATCGTTAAAAGGGGAGATAAAGAGATGGCAAAGATAAACGTCGGAGGACAACCTAGTGGATCCATTCACAAAGGGTCTGCCTCAGAGTACATTCGAGAGATATGTGGATGAAATGGGAGTCAAGACTATTGCCAATCTGCTTTAAGTATAAGTGGGAGGAATTATTAGGTTAGTGTAGGTTGACATGAGATGTCACGTAGAGCTACTACACTAAGACATGCATGATGTATACTAAAAAACGGACTTTAAGTATAAGTGGGAGATTGTTGGAGTTATACGTGAAAGTATGCTTTTACTTTGTATAACTCATGTATTAAACACTTGTTTATGAGAATAATTCTTTTATCACATTTTCTTTAGATATGATTGCATGTTGAATATTTATTGCAACCAGTTCATTATAAGTGCTATTTGTTACATTGTAGTTAATGTGGTGATACCCGTGTTGATAGGCGAACATCAATCATTGTTGGGCGAATAAGGATTAAGGCCCTAATAAGGATTACGAAGAATCAACCCCAAATCAGAGGCGATTAACAAGGAAAATCAAAGTTGGAGTGCATTGATCAATCCAGGAGGTGTATAAAGTGACGAACAGCTCCAGTGACGAACAACATACCGGCGAACAGGTTTTATTGACTTTGGGGGACCGGGTACACAAGTGGTTTTCCGCAATGCCACCAGCATCTATCCACTCGTTCATCCAACTAAGTCGAGAGTTCCTCTCCTATTTCTCAACGGCAGGATCATATTTATCCCAAAAACACTGATTGTCGGACCTAAAGCAAAATGACGATGAGTCGGATCGGGCATTTATGGAAAGGTTCGACAAAGTAATGTTGGAAGGGGAGCCCATCAGCGAAGATACAAAAATCATCACTGTTATGGCCGGGTTGAAGAAAGGGTCGAAGTTATGGAAAGAGGTACGTCTGAAGTGCCCAAGAAGCTATGCCGAATTCAGGAATCAAGCCGGCATATTTGTTTCCATGCATGAGGCCCTGCAAGCAAACTTAGGAGAAAACAAAGCTGATCCCAAGGAGAACAACAAGAAACCTGGCGGAACGGGCTACAGAGTCCCGAAGAACATGAAGGCATTCACTGAAGGGACAAAGCTTAAGGAAAAATTGAACCAGGTGCTAACAGTATCGATCGATACTGTGTATGAAAGCGTGAAGGAGAAGGAGTTGCTCTTCCCTCCACGAAGAATCCATCAGGATACTGGCAAACTCAACCCTAACAAGTATTGTGCCTACCATCAAAGTGTGGGGCATTTTACTAGTGAGTGTAGAGATTTGCTCAAGCAACTTTGGCGGTTTTACGAGGAAGGGAAGCTCTCCGACTTCATTAAAAGACAGCCTGGAAAGAGAGCCCGGGAGAACAACTCTGAAGATGAGGATGATGATCAGCCCCAAAAAAATAATAAACCCGGGCGACCAGTTCCGACCGTTGCTGCTCGTCAACTAGAGGATCTATACATGATGGAACCCGCCGGATCAGCGGGAGGATGTTCTGATGGACGACTGCCAATCTCCAACCAAAAAAGAAAAGTCGAATTGCGAGCAATCGACCAAGTACAAGGAATGGGGGTTAAACCATCCATCATGCAGACTGCAGAACTGACCTTTACCGAAAAGGATTTGGAGGGAATACTGACCCCCCACAATGATTCGCTCGTGATCTGTGCTAAGATCATGGGGACCAGAACAAAGATTGTTGGTGGACACAGGAGCCTACACCAACATTCTTTTCAAGAAGACGCTCGACCAACTTGGAGACTACTCGGGCTACATACAAGATTCAAACCACATAATCTTAGGCTTCGGAAATGTTGTAACAGTCCCGTTAGGGGAGATTAGGTTGTCCGTTCAGCTTGTAACGGTCGAGGAACCCAAGAAAAATATAACAAGAATGGTAGATTTCTTGGTCGTAGATCAGGAATCAACCTATAACGGGTTTCTTGGTCGACCTTTCCTAAACGAATTTAAAGTTGCATGTTCAACTTACCATTATTGCCTAAAGTTCCCAACAGCAAGTGGAGCAGGCACAATAAAGGGAGATCAAAGAAAGGCTCGGGAATATCTCCTGCAGTTACAGGCAAAGCACGCACAAGTATCCATGATGGAAGCCACCACCAGCTATCCTGTTGATGAACCATCAATACTGGAGAACATGATGGACATAGAGGAGGACCACATGGATACAGACGAGCAACACCTTGATGAGCAAGTGTTGGACGAACAACTTATCACCACCCATGGAGAAATTCATTCTGACGAACAACAAAGGGGTGGTGACGAGCAACACTCGCCAGATGACTTGGAGGGCCAGGTGTTGACTAACAACAATGAGTCAGGACCAACAGACGATCTAGATCCCCGCATGGGGGCAGAGCCCATGAGCATCGAAAATGATTTCAACCCTGAGGGACCAATACTTGATCCTCGTTGGAAAGGACAAAAATGACGAGCAACTCCAGTCGAAGAACTGGAGACGTTCAAAGTTAATCCTGAAAATGAAGATCTCGAATTATACATAGGATCTGAGCTCCCTGAGCCTTACAGATCCTGAATGAAAGAGTTCCTCAGCAAGAATCTAGATGTTTTTGTTTGGTCTCATGCAGACATGGTGGGAATAGATCCAAAGCATGATTGCCACAAGCTTAACATCAATCAAACAAAAAGGCATGTCCATCAAAAATGAAGAAAGTATGGCCCAGACTGTATCAGGCTTTGAACAAAGAGGTGAAGAAGTTGTTAGGCAATGATCTAATCCGACAAGCACTCTGTCCATAGTGGGTAGCAAACCCAGTCCTTGTGAGGAAACCAAATGGGACCTGGAGGCTATGCAAAGATTTTATGGATCTGAATGCAGCATGCCCAAAAGATAACTTTCCTCTCCCCCATATTGATCAATTGGTGGACAGTACTGCGGGTCACGAGATGCTAACATTCATGGATGTCTTTGTCGGATACCATCAAATCCCAATGCATCCAGACGATCAAGAAAATACAGCATTTTACACGAATAAAAACTTGTTGTATTGGAAGAGAATGCCATTTGGCCTCATCAACGCCGGAGCAACGTATCAGAGGCTGGTGAACAAGATGGTCGACGAACAAATCGGAGATACGGTAGGAGTCTATGTAGACGATATCGTAGTCAAAAGCCCCCAAAAAGAAGATCATCTCCAACATTTGACCCAGGTGTTCGATATTCTTCGGCATTACAACATGAAGTTGAACCCGAAGAAGAGCAGCTTTGGAGTCCATTCCGGAAAGTTCCTGGGCCATCTTGTTAGTCAACGAGGGATTGAAGTCAATCCAACAAAAGTCAAAGCCATCGTGGATATACAACCACCACGTTCAGTAAAAGAAGTACAAAGGCTCACGGGATGCCTAGCGGCTCTGGACCGGTTCATATCCAGATCGGGGGACAAATGCCGTCCATTCTTTGAAGCCATCAAGAAAGGAAAGTTCACATGGACTAACAACTGTCAAAAGGCGTTCGACCAACTTAAGGACTACCTGGGGGATGTTAAAATTCTATCAAAACTGTTGGTCCCGGTACAAGACTGAGGAATACGTGTATGGGGGGGGAATACACGTATACCAATTTTCAAACTTAAAACCTTACTGAGTCCCCTTCACTCAGAGTGATAAAGAACTAAGAGCTGATAATACACCTACTGACTACACAGGGGTGAGGGTCAGTTGACTAACTATCAGTTCAAGTTCAGTGCGGAAATGCGTGAGCCCTGATAGTTTAAAGTCTTGATTAGTTTGCTTCTGAAAAACTGATTACTCCACTGAAAAGTGTTTAGTAAGGGCAGTGCTCTTTTTAATGGACCAGGCTGATTGATTCAGACCTGATAAAACTTATGCAATGAATGAACTGTTGATATGGCAGGTAAGTGATATATCAAAGCAATAAGAACACAGCAAGTTTAACGTGGTTCAGAGACTCAAGCTCCTACATCCACGGCCTGATTTAACAGGAAATCCACTCAAGGGATTCTTGTTTTTAACGTGCCAAGGTGCACCAAGACCAGCTAACCTCACTGATCTATACAAACTTCCTTACTAACTCACTAACTAACTTACTCCCAACAAACCTAACTTAGGGTTTTGGTTTCAGTTTGGATTCCAACTAGGTTGAGATTACCCTTACAAGTCAAAGCTATGCTAAGGGTTGGATAATCTCTCTAAGCTTAAGATATTGCTTGTATGCTCTTTGGAATACAAATTAACTCTCAGTTGCTAAGAAACACTTGGGAAATTTAGAGGGTTTCGAGTGCTTCTTCTAAAGACTGAATGCTTTGAGTGCTTGAGAGTTTGAGTAATTTCTGGCTTGGAAATTTCCCGTAACCTTGAATGGGTTCAAGGCCTTCTGTATTTATAGGTGATTTGAAAAACTATCTGTTGGAGAGATAGCCTTTCTAGTCATCTATGTAGAGTGGCTTCAAACTGACATATCTTCATGCAGCAGCCTCAGATTTCTCAGAAGGATCTCCTCACGCTTCAGCGCATAACTCCGCCACCGCCTCAGCCGAGTAAGTGATGGGGTTCTTCCATGAGCTCATGGGAGAAGACTTCTGAACTGGCTCAGGTTGCTTAGAAGGTTCATCAGCCTTTGCCTTTGCTGCCTCCGCCTTCAGCCTGGCAACAATCTATTCTCTTTCCTTCTCTACTGCCGCCAACCTTGCTGACTTCCTTACCCTTAGCACATTCCCTTCAGGATTGGCTTCAGGATCAGCTTGAATTGTTTCGCCTTGGTTGACTGCCTCAGATGCCTCAGGGCGGGATCTTTTCTTCTTCTTTTCCCCCTTTTTGGCATCATCACTGGCCTCAGATGGGAATGCGTCAGATCCGCTGTTGATTACGAAAGAGGCTAGGGAATGGACATCATTAATTCCCTCCTTCAGTAACTCAACTCCCATTGAGATTCCAGTCCCTGCAAACGAGACCGAACTGATAGCAGTATTTACTTTCTTCTAAAGACCTCCATAGAAAGTTGGAGTCTTTGTTCAGCCTTGGTGATCCTTTCCTCCACCTTCAAGGACTCACCGCTGACTCTGCTAGCTTCAGCAAGTATCTTTGCCGACTCCTCAGTGGCCTTAGCCAAAATTTCTGCAACTGACTAAGAGGTTCGATCCAACTTCCCTGACTCCAGCTCTAGTTTGGTCGCTGAGTCCTTCATGGCCTGAGTGACAAGTACCCCAGTCTGAACTGCAAGCCTGTCCACTGCCTGATTTAAATTGTTATCCCTGATCGCATCCCTCTCCTCAAGTTGCTTGAGAGTCTTCCTCAGCATCTTCTTTGTGCGCTTCCTCTCGTTTCGCACTGACTTGGCCGTGTCAGTCATCGTCCTTTTTAACAAAATCAGCTCCCTGTTGGCAAGGGTGTTGTAAGCTGACTTTGTCCACTTGATGTGTTTTGCCAGGGCCTTGGAGTCTTCTTCCTTTTCAGCGCGTAGCCTCATCACTTCCTCTTGAAGTTCAGATAGATTTTCAGTGGTTTTCTCCTTCTTGACCTCCACAATGCTTGTGAATTCAGCACGGCCGACCCCAGTTATCATCACATCCTCATCACCATCAACGGCCTCATCAGTGATTGGCTGCTTTCCCTTATCAGCTCCTGCATCTTCAATCCCCTCTTCAGGGTGCACTGAAGGCAGTTGTTGAGTGGTCATGGCCGCCTGCTCAGGCTCAACCATGCCATCTCGAACTTGTCCCTCGGAACTGGGAGTCTCCTTAGACGCCTCAACATCTTTCTCCCTTGTCTCAGGGCAGGGAATCCCTTCATCAACAGATGTCTCATCGGCGACTGAGATGTTCAAAACATCCTCAGCCACTGGCCCACCCTTGGTACCAGTGTCCTTCACACCTTCCCCCTGAGCTTGAGGCTCAGAGATCATATCATCAACTTCCCTTACCGTCTCCTCCACGGCTTTCTCCATTGCTCCACCCTGAGCATCTTCATCATCCTCATCTTCCTCATCCTCAGACAGGATATCAGCCTTGCTCTTGGACATCAAGTCATTTACTAGCTCCTTCAGACTTTCAAAATTGAGCAGTTGGAGCCAGCTAGTCAGTCCGAAGTAAGAGCATAACCTAGCCTCCTCGGTTTCCCAGTGCTCCCAGCCACGAGCATCCACCAGCAAATGTTGTTCTTGCATGTTGGATTGTTTAAACTCCAACCAAACTTTATGTTCAACCACATTAGCCAGCAGCTCCTTTTACTTGTTCAGCCCGGGCAGCACTTAGCTGCCCATTCTGTGGCGTTTCCCCTAAGGGTGTTCTCCAGCACACCACCCATCATATGTTCATCCAACTCCTCCTCCTCCTGCATTACAAGGAAATCATCCTCTTCAGTTTGGAAGGATTTGGGGCAATCTTTGGGGTCGGGGTAAGAGGGGAAGTCTGTGGGATTGGGAATGTTTGGCTCAGATGATTGGTCAGGCTCATTCGTGGGTGAGGTTGATGGCACTGACTCAGTTTGAATATTTGGTTCTGAGGTTTGGGGGGATTGGGTGGGTTGATGTGAGGGATCAGGGTTGGATTGAGTGTGGGTTTCAGGGTTGGTGGGTGATTGTGTGGGTACTATCTCAGGCTGCAACAACTCAGCCATCTCGATAGATTTTCTCACCTCCTCAAAGTTAGAGGCTCTAGGAGAGCTTGACTTCTCCCTCTCACTCAGTATAGACAGGCTCTTAGCAGGGGATTTTTTAGGTCCCTTCCTAAGTCGTTTAAGCGGCCTCTCCCCTTGATCACTCTCCTTTCTGACATCATCGTCAGTTCTCTCAGCCTCAGATACGGCTCTCTTGGGATCAGACTCAGTCCCAGACATAGTGCTCTTCCCTGACAGCACAACTCTCACCTTCTTCTTCTTCTTCTTCTTCTTCTTCTCAGCCTCCTCCACTGTAGGCTGATCCACCAACTTCTCAGACGCCACATCCTCCTCTATCTCATTGCTCCTCTCAAGGAGGTCATCTACCCTTTCAATGAGACTGGTAGCCACCTTCTTGGCCTTACCAGATGGCTTTTTAGCCTGACCCTTTGCCTTAGCATTGGGATCAGTCAGCCCTAGCATTGAGTAGGTATCACTTAGTGAGGTAAACATCACCTTCTTTGAGGAAAGACTATCCTCGAAGTCGAAGGTGTACCCATGGTAAGCATGAGCAATCAGGATAGAAAGCCTGGTTCCAAAAGGCAGAATGGCACTAACAGAAACGTGCTTATTTTCCTCATCCCGCTTTAGCTTGTCCAGACCAGCCTGATGAAGTTGATCCAGGAAGAACTGCTCCCAGTTCGCTTCCACGCCATCAACTATAGCTCCCATTAGCCTCAGCTTGGGCAGACTCAATTGCTCATGAGATCCTGTGGATCCCATCACCACCTTGGACACAAGGTCCACAAGAGCTCTATATTCAGGTTTCAGAGTATTCTTGTTCTGACGAGCCTTGAACTCAGACGATCCTGCCTTGGTCCATTTACCCAAGAGTTCTCCCTCCGAGTTCTCCTTGTAGAACTTTGGGTTGATTCCTGAGGATGGCAATCCAAAAACCTCCTTGACCGCCCTCCTAAGGTCAATGGTGACCACCTCTGAGTTGTAGAGAGGTTCATCGTCGCCATCCTTCTCCCCCGTCGGCTTGAGTGCAGTCACCTTCGTGAAGAGTTCCCCCCTACGCAGGAATAGGTTGAAATAGGCTTCTACGGCCGTTCTTGGAAGCACGAAGATAGGACGGGTGGTGAAATATGTTTCCAACCCAGCTTTGGAAATCCACTTAAAAACAGGTTTGATTTCCTCCACTATAAGACAAGTACCTTCCATGGAGATGACTTGCTCCATGTGTACGAGCTTGTTATCGACAACATCCCCAAGCTTGTCGATTGTCCAGTTGGAATCAAGAAGTGCCATTGATTTTGAAGAAGTAGAGGTCTTTAGGAAAATTTGTGAAAATTTTGAGTAAGAGAATACTCAGTGTACAGAAGTGCTTTGTGTTTGCGTAAAAACCTCGAATGGCATTCTTGATTGATAAGACTAAGTCAGTTACTCAGACGTGGGGTTGGGATTAATTCCTGAATTCGAAAGGTTTTGAAATGAAGGGCCAGGATTAATCTCAATTTCAATCAATTACCCAAGTCAGTCATATTCCGTATAAAACGGATACGTATATGAAAAAGTAACTGAAGCATTAAATGCTCCATTGCGCGTGGGTTTAAATATGAAAAGGCGCTTTTAATGAAAACGGAATGCATTTAATAAAGATTTTCAGGACGAAGGACTCAGGGAGACGCTTGGTATTCACAAGAGTCAGGATAGAACTCATACCTGTCAGGGAGACATTGTAGCACCCTGATACCTCGCTAAGTTGAGTCTGGCCAGAGTTCCCCCTAGAACCCTACACTGACTGCTCTCCCGGATCTAAGAGTCCTAACTCTACTGACAGTTCCATAAACCTTGCTTCAGCAAGAGGCTTAGTCAAGATGTCAGCTCTTTGCCTGTCAGTGTGAATCTTCTCCATCCTAATATCTTTCTTCTCCACATGATCTCGAATGAAGTGATGCCTAATATCCACATGCTTGCACCTTGTGTGAAGCACTGGGTTCTGAGTAATTGTTATTGCACTATTGTTGTCACAATAGATTGGAACCTCATTAGCAAATACCTGGTAGTCCCTCAACTGTTGTCTCAACCACAAAATCTTAGCACAACAACTACCTGCAGCCATATACTCAGCCTCAGTTGTGGATGTAGCCACTGAATTTTGCTTCTTACTAAACCACGAGATCAACTTACTTCCCAAAAACTGACATGTCCCTGAGGTTGATTTCCTATCAATCCTACAACCTCCATAATCTGCATCTGAATAACCTGTCAGTTCTAAGTTGTCATCTGAAGGTTACCATAGTCCCAAATTGACTGTCCTTTTCAAATACTTAAGTATCCTCTTAGCAACCTCCAAATGACTTCTCTTGGGATCAGACTGATACTTAGCACACACACCAACTGCAAATGTAATGCCAGACCTACTTGCAGTCAGGTACAATTAAGAACCTATCAGCCCTCGGTACTCAGTCTGATTTACTGAAGTCCCTTCAGTGTCAGGATCCATCTTCCAATTTGTGTTCATAGGGATCCTGGCTGGATTGTTGTTCTGAACACCAAACTTATGGATCAAGTCTCTTGTATACTTGGCCTGATTAATGAAGATACCTTGATCAGTCTGCTTGACCTGCAATCCTAAGAAAAAGTTCATCTTTCCCATCATTGACATCTCAAATTTACCAGTCATCAGCTTAGAGAATTTCTCACAGAGCTGATGATTTGGTGATCCAAATATTATGTCATCCACATAAATCTGGACCAAGAGAATGTCATCACCTTCAGTGATCCTGAACAATGTCCTATCCACAGTTCCCTTCTTGAACCCATGGTCTGTCAGGAATTGAGAGAAGGTATCATACCAAGCTCTTGGTGCTTGCTTAAGTCCATAGAGTGCTTTCTTCAAATGGTATACTCTATCTCCAACCTCAAACCCGGGAGGTTGTTCAACACTTCATTGAGTACACCATTCAGGAAGGCACTCTTGACATCCATTTGATACACCTTGAACTTCTTATATGTTGCATATGCAAGGAACAATCTGATAGCTTCCAACCTAGCCACTGGAGCAAAAGTCTCATCGTAGTCTATTCTCTCAGATTGACAATATCCTTTTGCAACCAGTCTAGCCTTGTTCCTTACCACAACACCATTCGCATCCTTCTTGTTCTTGAAGACCCACTTGGTACCAATTACTCCTTGATGCCTAGGTCTATCCACCAGTTCCTAAACCTGATTCCTTGTGAACTGATTCAACTCCTCTTACATGGCAATGATCCAGTTCGAGTCAGTGAGAGCTTCTTCAATGTTCTGAGGCTCTTGCTCAGAGAGAAAGCAACAAAACAATACACTCTCACCATGGAACCATCTGGTCCTGACTCCCTCAGTTGGACCACCAATGATTTGATCAATGGGATGATCCTCTAGCCATGTTCTCTTGCCAAGAGTTGTTCCTGAAGTACCTGCAATGTTAGTGTCTACAGGCTCATAAAACTCAGGAAATTGAACAGAAGGGGATGATCCCGAGTCTATTCCAAAGGGATTAACAAGCTCAATGTCAGGGACATTGATTCCCCCTTGATGAGGTGACTCAGGAACCGTCTCAGCTGCAACAACATCTTCATAGACGGTACTTACCTCAGGTTGAGCCTGTTCCTCAGTCTGAGGCTCAACAATCGCTGATGTGCTGGGCTTAGGAGTGGCACTTGATTCATCATCCTGATCATCGTCATCATCCCATCTTGGAATTGGCGCAGTTTTGACCTTTGGATCAGGTTGATTTTTCAAGCTCAGCCTTGTCACTCTCCTTTTGATCTCCTCAGTGTCAGGATTCATCACTTTTATCCTAGACTCATTAGCAGATTCATCAAAAACAATGTGTGGTAATTCCTTCACAACAAGGGTCCTACAATTGTAAACTCTGAAGGCTTTACTAACTTCAGAATACCCTAAGAATATTCCTTCATCAGATTTGCTATCAAAAGCTTTCAATTGGGTCTTCCCATTATTGAGGATGAAGCACTTATAACCAAATACATGAAAATAAGAAATACGAGGTTTCATTTTATTCCATGTCTCATATGGGGTATGTGCATGTTGTTTATTCAGCATGGATCTGTTCTGAGTGTAGCATGCAGTGTTGATTGCCTCAGCCCAGAACTTCTTGAGCAATCCTGACTCTGCCAGCATGGTCCTAGCTGTTTCCTTCAGTGTCTTGTTCCTCCTTTCAGCGACACCATTCTGATGTGGGGTTCTAGCTGCAGAAGTCTCATGAGCTATACCAAGTTCATTACAAAAGTCAGAAATATATGAATTTATAAATTCAGTGCCCTTGTCAGATCTGATCTTAGTAATGGACTGATTCTTCTCATTACTGAGTCTCCTGAGCAACTCTGGAAGCTTCACCTGTGTCTCCTTCTTATTCAACAAGAAAATAACCCAAGTATATCTAGAATAATCATCAATAACCACAAGGGTATACTTTCTACCATTCATACTCACAGGTGTTATGGGACTAAATAAATCCATGTGTAAGAGCTGAAGAATCCTGTCAGTGGAATGAGAAGCTTTCTCTTTGAATGATGCTCTGACCTGTTTCCCTTCCTGACAAGCTTTGCACACATGATCTTTGCTAAAAACTTCATTAGGTAGACCTTCAACGAGTGACTGTCTAGAAATTTTGTTAAGAATCTTGAAGTTCAGGTGGCTTAATCTCTTATGCAATAACCAACTGAGCTCTAGAGAGCTTTTAGCAACAAAACAAGTATTAGGAATAGTGCTGCTCCAGTCAGCGAGATAAACGTTACCTTTCCTGATACCTGATAGAAGCACTTGTGTTGATTTGTCCTTGACTGAACATATATTCGATGAGAACTCAACACTGAAACCTTTGTCACAGAATTGACTTACTGACAACAGGTTATGCTTCAGTCCTTCCACAAAGGACACATTTTCCACTCTGACTGTACCTATTATTAAGACACCAAAACCTTTAGTAACACCTTTTGAGTTATCACCAAAGATTACCTGTGGACCATCTTTATCTTGATATTCTTGGAGAAGACACTTCATTCCAGTCATGTGCCTTGAGCAACCACTGTCTAGGTACCAAACAGCCTTGATTGAGTCTTCTCTCCTCTTGTTGTGATCCACAGCCACCTGCAATCAAATCAGGCTTTAGGTACCCATTGGGTGTTGGATCCTATTGTGTCAGTTGTCCCCTTTGGGATCCAGACTTGCTTAACAACCCTGATTGCCTCAGAGTGGTAAATCTCTCTCCCTGAAACATCGACATACACAACTTTCTTCTTCTTTTCCTGAGAGGAAGATGGTGTATGAGTGCTAGACTTAGGCTTCACAGGAGCCTGAGTGGGTGCCTTTTGGGCTGGCTTCCTGTTCTTCCTAGGTCTGGGTGCAGCAGGTCTTGGGCCTTGTTCTTGATAAGGGCCCTGTGTTTTATTCCCCCTAGGCAAGTGAGAGAATGTAAAACAGTTAAAGGCCTCAGGATGCCAAAACCATGGGGGTGTCATCATATTTGGCCTTCCCTGTTGGTATTGCCAAGCATGATGGTACCCTCGCTGACCAGTCTGAGGGCTCTTGGCCTGAGTCTTCCTCTGCTTCTGCTGAGGTTTTCCCTGGCCTGGGCTCTCAGGGGCCTCCTTAGGTTGCTTTGTCTTTCCCTTGGGTTTTGGCTTAGCTACCTTAGGGGCAACCCTGACTGTGTCAACAATTTCCTCGCCCTTATCAGTTTGACAGGCCTGGAGTACAACCTTGGGTGCACTCTGGCCTGCCTGAACAAATACCCTCTCAGTGTTGCTCCCTGAAGCAACATGAGATTGACCTTGTGAGGATTTCTTAGGAACATATCCAAGTCCCTTTTTCTCATTCCCAAGCATCTGGCTGCTATTTATTTCCTCTCTAGCCACTGAGGATTTATTCATTGCTGCAACCTTTTTCTTGAGAGAGTCCTCACTCTTTTTTAGGATTTCATGTCTGGAAAAGAGGTCATCAAACTTACTCTTAAGTACTTTCAGTTCTTCCTTCCTGACCAACTCTTCATCAGCCAGTTCCTTCAGAATTTTCTCTCTTGGAAGACGCTCAGCATTGATTAAATTAATCTCCTGAGTTAGTCTCACAATCTGAGCTGATTCTTTAAGATCAGACTGAGTGAGTTGATCATTCAGGTTTTGAACCTCAGTACTCAATTTCTTGTTCTCCTCTACCAAGAAGACATTAGTCTCCTGCAATCTGGAGAAATCAACCATCAATTGATCCAGGTATATCTGAAGGTTCATTTCTCTGACTGAATCTGAGCTAAGCTCAGGATTTTGACCAGTTTAGGAACCACATATAGAGTTAGATGTTACCTCAGGTTCCTCTCTTGCCATCAGGCAAACATCATCATACTCATCATCAGAAAAGAGTTCAGGTGACCTTTCCTCAGGACCATCAGAGTCAGTTGCATCCTCAGTGAGCATGGCTCTCCGGTCAGCAAGTCTCTGGTCTCTCTTGGCCCTCCTATCCTCTCTTTCCCTTACACTCAGCTTCGGACAATCATACTGACAGTGTCCGCTCTTGTTACAGTTGTAACATGTTGGTTGCTCATCTCCTCTTTCTCTCCTTGGTTCAGGGTTCCTCCTTGAGTCAGGTTCCCTCTGTCTTGATGAGCTTTCAGTCTTCCCTGAGTGCTTGTCATCATGAGTACGTCTCTGTTCTTCTCTACGATCGGGCTTTGGATCTGAATATCTTCTTTCATCGCCATGATCTCTCCTCTGGTCAATGTTTCTCCTTTCCTCATATCTCCTTGAGCTTTGGTGGGTTCCTTCAGGTTTCCTGTCACATGAGTCCTGATAAAACTTCTTATAACGACCAAACCTGGAATTAAGCATATCAAAGCGTCTGGCCATCAGGCTGTATTCCTCAGCAAGTTCTTCCTAGCTCATCTCCATCAGTGACTTTGATGAAGACTCAACAGGTTCAGATCTGGCTCTGAACGCCACACTTTTCTCAGGAGTTTTCTCCTTTTCTTCCTCTTCTGGCTGAACTTTCTTCTTTCTTTTGTTAAGATCAAATTCCAGTGCCTTCAGCTCTGAAAAAAGTAAAGCAGAAGTTGTGTTGCTCATATCCTGAGTGTTCTTAAGCATAATTACACTGTTGTCCCATCTCTCAGGAAGGGCATTCAGGATCTTTGAAGCAACATCTCTCTTTGGAACATCCTTGTCCAGCATCACCAACTCATTCATCAACTTGATGAACCTTGACTCCATCTGATCGATTGTCTCATCAGGCAGCATCTCGAACGCTTTAAACTTCTAAATGGCAATGTTTCTCTTGTTCTCCTTTATCTTTTCTGACCACTCGCATATCCTGGTCAGCTCATCCCAAACCTCCTTTGCCGTCTTTAAGTTCATCAGCCTAGCTGACTCCTCGAAGGACACCATATGCAAAATGATGTTTCTGGCAATGTTATCCAGTCCCACCATCTTGATCTCATTGTTGGTCATGTCTTTTCTTTCTTTCGAAACCTGCACGCCAATCTCAAGATGCTCATATCCCAGTCCTCTGACATTGGGAATAGTGATCTTGATCGGTCCCTCACTGAGAACACGCGGCATCTGGTCATGGATGGCATCAAGATGTACTTCTAATCTGAACTTCCAATAGACAAAGTTAGATACAGAGAATTCAGGTAACGAATCTTCAAGTCTCCTTGAAGTCATGATGATGCAAGTTTTATGAAAAGCAAACTCAGACCTGTTCAGTGACCACCAACAGTTTCTCCTCTGAAACTATTAGTATTCAAAGTCAGTGGTCTTTTGAACCACTGCTCTGATACCACTTGTTGGTCCCGGTACAAGACTGAGGAATACATGTATGGGGGGGAATACACGTATACCAATTTTCAAACTTAAAACCTTACTGAGTCCCCTTCACTCAGAGTGATAAAGAACTAAGAGCTGATAATACACCTACTGACTACACAGGGGTGAGGGTCAGTTGGCTAACTATCAGTTCAAGTTCAGTGCGGAAATGCGTGAGCCCTGATAGTTTAAAGTCTTGATTAGTTTGCTTCTGAAAAACTGATTACTCCACTGAAAAGTGTCTAGTAAGGGCAGTGCTCTTTTTAATGGATCAGGTTGATTGATTCAGACCTGATAAAACTTATGCAATGAATGAACTGTTGAAATGGTAGGTAAGTGATATATCAAAGCAATAAGAACATGGCAAGTTTAACGTGGTTCAGAGACTCAAGCTCCTACGTCCACGGCCTGATTTAATAGGAAATCCACTCAAGGGATTCTTGTTTTTAACGTGCCAAGGTGCACCAAGACCAGCTAACCTCACTGATCTATACAAACTTCCTTACTAACTCACTAACTGACTTACTCCCAACAAACCTAACTTAGGGTTTTGGTTTCAGTTTGGATTCCAACTAGGTTGAGATTATCCTTACAATTCAAAGCTATGCTAAGGGTTGGATAATCTCTCTAAGCTTAAGATATTGCTTGTATGCTCTTTGGAATACAGATTAACTCTCAGTTGCTAAGAAACACTTGGGAAATTTAGAGGGTTTCGAGTGCTTCTTCTAAAGACTGAATGCTTTGAGTGCTTGAGAGTTTGAGTAATTTCTGGCTTGGAAATTTCCCATAACCTTGAATGGGTTCAAGGCCTTCTGTATTTATAGGTGATTTGAAAAACTATCCGTTGGAGAGATAGTCTTTCTTGTCATCTATGTAGAGTGGCTTCAAACGGACATATCTTCATGCAGCAGCCGTCCTTTGCATGGAATTAGGTAGTCGCATTAAATGCACATTAAATGCTTGCCCGTTGAAAATGCAGTCTGAAGTCTGTCTTCTTGTCAGGTTCCGTACATGCGTGTCCTTCCAGGATTGGTCCACGTCATCAGGTTGGTGAGAATGTCAGAACTTATTCCTGGCTTCAGGCTTGTCTTATTAAGTTCTTTTTGTCTTGAGCTCATCGGTCTTGTCCTAACGCTGACATTCCTTTTGCATTGCTTGGCTCTACTCCAAGTCTTCCCATAAACTCAATATCATCATGTTCCCTTCAGGACTGAGTAGTAATGACCTCAGGGTCATACTCTTCATCACTGAGACTTACTCAGCCAGCTTAGAAGACTGCCATAAGTACAGGATGGTAAACTGTCTTCAGGCTCTAAGTCTTGATCGTCATCAGTAAGTGCTCCTCTTACTGAGTACCTGTGAAATGTAAAATGACTAAGTATAAAACCTAACCAAGACTAGCCTGACAAAGACAGACAAAAGGGGCAAATCATCTTTTCAGGGGCTTTGGGATCTTAATCAAAACTGGCAATGTCCCAACAAAAACCCATCCCAGGAGAAAAGCTATACTTATACCTGGCAGCATCAGAAGTGGCAATCAGCTCCATTCTGGTGCGAGAAGACGGCAAATTCCATCAACCCATTTACTACGTCAGCCAAGCTTTGCACGAAGCGGAGATCAAATACTCCCCAATCGAAAAGCTGGCGTACGTACTTGTCATGAGTGTGAGAAAGTTACGACCATATTTCTTTGATCATCAAGTTGAAGTGCTAACAACTTTCCCACTCAGATAAATTCTCCATCGTCCCGACACAGCAGGTCGTCTACTAAAGTGGTCACTAGAGATTAGCCAATTTGGGGTAACCTATGCTCCTAGAACAGCGATCAAAGGGCAAGCTCTAGCCGACTTTATAGTCGAACTAACTTTCCCACCAGATCCGACGAGAGGACTTGATCACCCCTGGCATCTTTATGTCGATGGATCTTCAACCAACGTAGCCTCGGGGGCAGGAGTGGTTCTGATCAGTCCTGACAGACAAGTATTCACCTCGGCAATTAAATTTGGTTTCATGGCAACCAACAACAAAGCTGAATATGAAGCTCTCATTGCTGGTCTTCATCTATCCCTTGTCGTGGGTGTCAGACGACTGTAAATATTCGGCGACTCACAACTGATTGTGAACCAAGTTCGAGGGGAATGCGAGGCTAAAGACAATTATATGATCGAGTATCAGCGAATTGTTGCTCATCTGATGTCCTTGCTAGACCAAGTCTTCATCGAACAAATTCCAAGGACAAGCAACACACAAGCAGATGCGTTGGCCCGACTAGCAACAAGCGATGGGCCAGCCGAGTTGGCCGACATTATAATCACAAAAATGAATGACCCATCAACAACAAGTTATAATATCAACCAACTGAATGAACAAAAAAATGAAGAAGAAGATTGGAGAACAAGTATAATCAAATACTTGAAAAGTGGGGAAAAACCAAACAACTATTTTGAAGCTGCCAAGCTAACAAGGCAGGCCGTCAGATATACTCTGGTGGGTGAGCAGCTTTACAAAAGGGGAATATCAATCCCACTTCTCAAATGTTTGCCTAGAGGGCAAGGATGAGTAATACTCGAAGAAATACATATCGGAGTATGCGAAAATCACACTAGGGGGCAAGCCTTGGCGTACAAGACTATCAGACAAGGCTATTATTGGCCGACTTTACGTCAGGATGCAATCAAGAAAGCAAAAACTTGTCATCAATGCCAAATTTTTGCCCCAAACATTCATACCCCGGCTCAACAGCTCGTATCAGTTTACAGCCCATGGTCATTTGCAAGATGGGGGATGGACATCATTGGTCCTTTCCCAGCAGGAGTAGGAAATATTCGATTTACCGTCGTGGCAGTCGACTATTATACGAAATGGGCAGAAGCAGAGGCCATGGTAAAGATCACGCAACAGAAAATGATCAACTTCATTTGGAAGAACATTGTCTGTCGTTTTGGGGTTCCACAAACCATTGTGACTGACAATGGTCCGCAGTTTGATGGGAAGGAGCTGAGAGACTTCTGTACGAAGTGGGGGATCAAAAAACATTATTCTACACCCTATCATCCCCAGTCAAATGGACAAGTCGAAGCTGTGAACAAGATAATCAAGCATACATTAAAAGTACGGCTAGCGGAGAGCAAAAGCAGTTGGTCTGAAGAACTTCCGGAAGTCCTGTGGGCATATAGAGTTTCTCCCAGGTCAAGCACCGGAGAAACACCTTTTGCAATGACTTTCGGAACAGAAGTTGTGGTACCAATCGAATTAAAGACCAATACAATCAGGACGGCCAACTTTGATGAACAGGCGAACAACTCTGCTTTAGCTACTGAAATGGATTTGCTCGAAGAAAAAAGATTAAGTGTCGAGCTAAAAAATGCTACTTATAAGCAGCGAGCAGAACGCTACTATAATTCCCATGTTAAAATCAGGGAATTCAGAGTTGGAGATTTGGTTCTAAGAAAGTTGCTCGCCCAACCTCCAGGTGTATTGGGACCAACTTGGGAGGGCCCGTATCGTATAACGGATAAGTTCCTTAATGGTATATACGATATCGAAGATATGGAAGGCAAGCCGGCCCAATACTCCTGGAATGCTTTACATCTAAAGAAGTACTACCAATAAGTCGAACAATTTCTTAATTGGGCGAACAAATGTCTTGGGGGGCAGGTGAACCAAGTAAGGCAAACCAAAAACTTGCCTAATTTTTTGAAATTTTTACTAAGTATAGAATGAAAAGTTGTTCGGCACATTGTATAGTCTAGTGTTGTTTCATCTTTTTTAATTTTAGACAAAGTTGCTCGGCAAAAATGTTATAAGCGAGCATATCCTAGTTATTGTTTAAAGTTGTTCGTCAGTTTGTATATGTTAGTGACGAGCAGTCTTTTGACACTTGTAAATTTTTCATAATGTAAATATAGTTGTTCGTTGAGAGAAAAGTCCAAAGCTCGAGGTAAAGTCCATTCTGAAGACCAAAACCAATTAAAGGTTGTTCATCTTTTAAGATAAACAGAACCTAAGGCTAAACCCTGATTCCATTAAGGTAAAGTTCAAATCGAACAAAGCCCAAAATTATATGTTATAAATTGCAAAAGCATTAAGCAAAAATGTAAAGGCAATTAACATATAAAAAGAAAATGAGCGAACAAGAAAGACATTTATTAAATAAAAAAGGCTTTGAAGCCTAAAAAATAGTACAAGTATAAAGTATTACAAAAAGCGAACAGCTATTACAAAATAAAAATAAAAGCCTAAGTCCTAAATCTATTGCTGCTCGGCGGAAGGAAGATTTTGAGTTTGGTCAGTAGGAGGATCAACAATCATATCACTGGCCATGTCCTCAGCTGCTTTTTGCTCCACCTCCTTAGCAGTTTGCTCGTCCGCAGAAGCCGGCTCCTCCTCTTGCTCGCCCTCATCAACTAGAGCTGGAGGGCAAGTAATAGTGATGCTAGGGTCAAGGCTGTCAATCTTGACCCCTAACTCAGCTATATCCCCCAATTGGATCTCAATGTTGTTCGGCGGGGGATAAGTCTCCAGGAACTCAGTCAAGTCCTTACCCATCTCGCCCACCATATCTTTGTAATCATACGCGTCAGCCATGCGGATACAGTCGGCATAGGCGCAGATATATCCCAAGTTCGAGATGGGGGCAGACCGGGTTTGGAGCTCAGCCTCAAGTTGCTCGCGGGTGAAGGTGCTGGCCTCCACTTCCCTAAGACGAGCATTGTCTGCTTCGAGCTCGGTAATTTTCTGCTCGACCGCGGACAGCTTTTTCTCTCCCTCGCCGAGCAAGGCATCCTTGCCTTTCAGCTCAGCAGATAAACCTTGAATTTCATCAAGATATTTCTTCTTATTTTCGAGGGAGATGGTGAGTTGATTGTTGAGACGAGCAAGCTTGGCCTCATAAGTGTTGATCATGGAGTCCTTCTCCGCCGTTAATTGCCGAGCAGTGATGGCGTACCGACGAACGGCTTCTTCTTGCTCGGCCAGCTGGGCCATTACTTTCTGCGCCATGACAAGACCGCTAGCATGGTGCATCATTGACAGATGGAAGTTGTCCGCCAGCCCTTGCATGGAGATAGTTTTCTCCATGGGTCGTGTCCAGGCCCAGGCGACCAACTCTGTCACCCTGCGAACGTGGTCGCCTGGGATCTCCCTTATATTGACGGGAGTTTTGGAGCAAGCATACTGGTGAACAACATGTGCTCGCCCAGGGTGGTCGTCAGCCCGGTATCTGCGAACAAGAAAGTAAACAACACTTAGAAAAAATTTGTAAATGAGAAACAAATCTTGCTCGGCAAAGAAGATTGAATACTTACTCGGCAAATTTACGGTCATCCCAGCCTAGAAGAGTTATGTCCTCTGGACCATGGGTTGGGGCTACGTCCTTCCCGGCTTTGCCCGTCCTATTGGTAAGCTCAGCAGAGGAGCGGCGAGCAGCTTCTTCTTTGGGGCGAGCAAGATTCTTGCTCACTTTCTCATTTCCCTTATGGCCAGCTGGGACATCTTGCCCCACGGGAGTCCCATCAGCCCATTTTAATTGTTTTCCCCCATGAGGGGGGGTAGGAGAAGGGGGTGCTGGTCGAGCATGGCCTGAGGGGGTAGCCTGTCGAGGAACTTTGGCCCCCTCAGGCTTGTTTGTCAGTACAAGTACTTTGGAGGGCGGGTCCCCCTTCACATTCCTTCCTTTTGGTGGGGGCATCTCGTGTACCCTTTGCTCCAGGAGACCAAAATAGGGAGGAACCGCAATAGTAACTTGATCGGCTATAAAAATAAATAAATAAAAGATTAAGATTGCAGTCAGATTGTAAAAGGTGCGAGCATGTATTCTTTTCTTCCTTGGCGAACAAGAAAGTTTGTGTAAGCTGGTGAAATTTCATACCTGGCTTGAGCTTCTAGGTGGTGGGGGTAGGTGAATAGGCGAGCAGCTCTCTGACACTTCTCCTCTCTCAGATACTGGATGGTCCTATCCCCTCTATTGCATAAGCCGACCAAACAAGAAGTAAACAAGAATTCGGAGCCGATCTCCTCTTCCTCCGAATTCCACTTGAGCAATCGAGGACCTGCGAACAAACAAGAAAAGTTAAATTAGAACAATACAGTTCAAAGACGAACAAAAATAAACTTATGCTTAATTTTTCCATAAGCAGCAAGAGAGTTTATTCGTCCAATGCCACTGTGTGTATCGGAAGATGCTCGCCAATCACCCCCAATAAAGAAGAAGTGTTGTTTCCAGTCACGGATCTTGTTCGGCACCCCTTCAACCATCTTGAGCCCAGTCCTAGCCTTGAGGTAATAATAACTCTCCTCTCCAATGGGGCACTTAGTGATGGTCATAAGGTAGTTGATCTCCTCCGCGGTGATGCGATCAACGTATCCCTCCAGGGCGAACAAACACATCGAGCCCAGTAGGTTCATCCACCCAATTGGGGTAATTTGGGTGATGGCAAGGTTGGTCGCCTCTAAAAAATGACCAACAACTGGAGGCAGAGGCAACTTTAAACCGGCAATCAATGTATCAATGTTGATCATCGTGCATCCTGGAGGTGGGCGATCAGCTCTTTCCTTTCTCCTAGGGGCCCACATATGAATGTCGTATGGGATTTTATAGGTCTCTCGGATCAAGTCTAGATCCTCCTCGAGAACCACGTTTTTTATCTTGCTCGCCTGGAAGTCAGTTTTTACCAAGTCCATTACTTGTCTCTGTGGGCGAGTAAAGTTGTTCGCATGTTCCTCAGTATATCCTCGCCAGTCAAAAGGCCGAGCAACTCCAACTGGAATCTCCCTCCAAGAATTCACGGGTTAATTCGTCAAACTCGAGATCTTCTGATTCAGCACTGGACGAAGAGCCTTCATCGGAATCCCTGTTCGCAATAACCACTACTTCCCTCCCAGACGGGCGAGCACCAGTATCCTCCACCGATCAAACAACGGAATCTACGTGGGGGTTCGATGTCGAAGAAATCTCGAATGGGGGTTGGTTTTCGTATGCCACTATGGGAAAAATGGGATCAAGGGTTACCTCAGATTTGTTGCTCGAATGAGAAGACATAGGAGAAAAGGAGAAAAAACACAGACGGCGGTGGAAAATGTTGCAGACGGTGGCGAATCCCCGGAGAAGAAGGTGGCGCAAGGTCACACACGGCGGCGATGGAGGTTTTTGAATAAAACAAACAAACGAAAACTAAAATTGAAGAATAAGCACAAGAACACTACCTCTGAATTGCACCGGAGATTCGAAATCGGAGTAGTTGCCGGAGAAAAAACTCAAAATCGCCGGAGAAAAAGGGAAGAAGACGGAGCACTGTAGCAAGAAGAAAAGAAGTGGGAAAATTTTCATTTCCCACTTCTATTTATACCAGTTGAAAAAATGGGGTAAAACCCGTAATTTTTCCAAAAATTGGGGACCAGAATGACAAAAGACGGGGTCATTTTGCGAATTCGAGAAAGAGTTGGGGGGTCTACGAGCAAATATAGGGGCGCGTCACCTCGGGATTGATCGTGTATGGGCGACGCGCAATCATGCCTCCCACGTCATCCTCGTACATTCCCCAGAATTAGGGAAGATAGAACGACGGACCCTTTGTTGCTCGTCGGATTCAATGATGTTCGTCCCAATCCTCATCGGTTTAATATCCTAACTATTGTTGCTCGCCCAAAGATGCTCGTCTATAGCAACACCTAGTCAGGATAGGGGGCAATTGTTGATAGGCAAACATCAATCATTGTTGGGCGAATAAGGATTAAGGCCCTAATAAGGATTATGAAGAATCAACCCCAAATCAGAGGCAATTAACAAGGAAAATCAAAGTTGGAGTGCATTGATCAATCCAGGAGGTGTATAAAGTGACGAACAGCTCCAGTGACGAACAACATACCGGCGAACAGGTTTTAAGATCCGAGACCAGACATGAACATTCTGCCAAGCCACTGATGACGAGCAACATTGATAAAAGGTAGTGTATCGACCAGCCTGAGAGGTGTATGTAGACGAACAAGGAACCAAGATTCCAAAGCTCAGCTCAAGAAATATAGGCGAACAACTTTCAAGCCACACCTTCAAAGGGCGAACAACTTTTACTGAAAGATCCTTCTGGACAAATCAAGCCGACCTGAACGAACAACAATGAGTCAGAGATAAGACCAAAGAAGACTTTGTAACAAAGATTCAGCTTAGATAAGGTCAAAGGACACTTGTCTAGCATGCAAGCTAGGAAGTCCAAGAGTCTTGGACACCTCCTACTTGCTAGTCTCTATAAATAGTTGTTCTCCAGCTAAGAAATACAAGTTTAAATCCACAAATACTCCTAAACACACACAAACACACCTAAACGTACACACATACGAAATAAATACAACTTCAACTTTCATATTTATGATTTCATAACCCGAATCTTCGATTTACCATTTACGGTGGTAATCAATCACACGTTATTAATTGGTGGTCCTAAACCGAACTAAAACTGTCACTAATCCTCCCGATTAAATTTGATCACTAACAACCCGATCACGGAAGATCACATTAACAGTTTCCTTGTAACTAAATGTACAAATTCACGACCTAGGTGGAATTGAACAATCCGCCGTGAAAGGTAGATGTGTATATCTCAGATTGGCTTGTCTTGACCAAGAGATTGCACTAGCACATTTAGTATGTGTTGAAGAGGACCTACAGCGAGGATAAATTCTTCTGTTCTTAAATGTGAAGAATTAGACCTCAGTGGTTATTGATTTCTTAATCTCCGTCACTTAAATAGGACCGTGTGTGCTTAATAGTTACTGCTTTGATTCATGTTGGGTGAGAATCATCGTGACTTCGAACTTTGTGTTTTGGGCATACGACGGTTGCTAAGATTTAATACGGAGAAATGCGTACGAGTACGGCTCGTGTGATTAGTCCCCTTGGTGGGCTCAGAAGTTTTATCGTACCAAATCTTGCAAGTGAAGAATTAGTTTCTTCGGTACGGATAATAATGTTGAGCTGTCTTTACTCCAAGGTGAAATATATTAATTAATTTAGAGCTATTCAGAAGCTTAATTAATTAATGGACTTGATAATCTTAAACGCGGAAAATGATAACCGGGAGCCCATATTATCGTAATATAGATTAAGATGGATAGTGCAATATTAATTTATTAGTGGTAATAATTAATATTAATGGGCTGAATTATATTGGGGCTCAATATTGAAATTCAGAAGTCCATTGGAGGTCCAATCTTAATTCTCCTTAAGGCCCCTCAAGTAGCCCATTAAGTAGCTCAATAATGATAAGGTGATTAAAATAAAAAGAAAATATATTGCTGATTGTTGCCTATTAATTTCAAAAATTAGTGATAAGGAAGAGAAAAGATTTTGTTGATTTTCTTGGAAAGATATTATGTGGAAGATAAGTATTCTTGGAATACAAGATTATCTCATATATTCAAGAAGATCCAAATCTTGGTTTTTTCTTCTTGAAATTTTCGAAAATTACAAGCTTATAAGAAGAGTGAGATTTTTGTGGAATATTTTATTATGGAGAAAAGAATATATGAGATATATTCAAGATTTCTTAGAGACTAAAAAAAGATTTTCTCCAGGCGCATAAAAGACCTACAATTTTCGGCCACTTCATTATAAATAGGGGACGATTATTTCATCCCCAAGTACATAATTCCATGTGTTGGAAAAATCAAGAGCATATATATTTTTCTTTTTCCTTAGTTATTTTAATTGCTTGAAAGCACTTCCCACCGGTGATCAAGCAAGACGAAAGGGAAATACTTGAGAAGCTCTTTGGGTTGGTAGCGCGTTCGTAATTGTCCCGTGATAATCAAAGGCCATATCTACGACAGGTACATAGTCACATAATCTCTTAGTCTTTCCGTCATAGATTTTATGTGAATTAATTCAACATGCATGATGATAAATTTGTGGTTGGAATTATTATTTGAATTAATTAGGATTAGTTCATGCTAGTGATAATTGAATTTAAATTCGTATTTAATTATCATCCCGAATAGATTCCGGGCACCCCTATTTTTCCAACAGTGGACCAATCCAGGGAGGACATGCATGTACGGACCCTGACTTGAAGACTGACTTCAGACTGCACTTTCAACGGGCAAGCATTAAATGGTGCATTAAATGCCATTACATAATTCATGCAAGGACAACTGCTACATGGGAGATATGTCCGTTGAACAACTCTACATAGATGACTAGAAGGCTATCTCTTCCAACGGATAGTTTTCAAATCACCTATAAATACAAAAGGTCTTGAACCCATTCAAGGTTACGGGAAATTTCCAAGCCAGAAATTACTCAAACTCTCAAGCCTTCAAAAGCATTCAGCGTTCAAAAGAAGCACTCGAAACCAGATAAATTTCCCAAGTGTTTCTTAGATTAGTGAGAGTTATTCTATATTCCATTGAGCTTTCAAGCTTTATCATAAGCTTAGAGTGATTATCCATCCTTAGCATAGCTTAGTCTTGTAAGGATAATCACACCCTAGTTGGAATCCAAACTGAAACCAAAACCCTTCAGTCAGGTTTGTTGGTGGAAGTTGTGATAGTGAGTTAGAAAGGAGTTTGTATAGGTCAGCGAGGTTAGCTGATCTTGGTGCACCTTGGCACGTAAAAAACAAGAATCCCAGTAGTGGATTTCCTGTTAAATCAGGACCGTGGACGTAGGAGCTTGAGTCTCTGAACCACGTTAAAATCCTTGTGTTCTTACTGCTTTGATAATGTTCTTATTTGCCTATTAGCTTAAGTCATTCATAGCATTTGGTTTTGTCAGGCTTGAATCAATCAGCCGGATCATTAATCTGAACACTGCCCTACTAACCACTATTTCAGAATTGAGAAAACAAGTTTTCAGAAAGCAAACATAAAACAAGACTATAAACTTTCAGGGCTCACGCATTTCCGCACTGAACTCAAGTTGATAGTTAGCCAACTGATCAGCACTCAGTGCAGTCAGTAGGTGTGTTATCAACCTTGTGTTCTTTAACACTCTAAGCTAAGGGGGCTCAGTAAGATTGAAAGTCAGAAAAATTGGTATACGTGTACGTGTATCCCCCCCCCCCCCCCCCCGCATACACGTATTCCTCAGTCTTGTACCGGGACCAACACATATCATTATGTATTGAAGTTTTAAAAAAAATATCACAAATAAGATACTTTAATCACTGAGTAACTATAGGACACGGAGCTCGCTACTACGGTGTACTCTTTTAAAAAGGTGATTAATATTTATCAATTTGTTCATAAATCCACTGAGTAATTATGGGGCACGGATCTCGCAACTACGATGTTCTCTTTTTAAAAGGTGGATCAATGTGAAATCTTGTGATAAAAGTGTTTGATTGATAAAACAATCCAATGTTGATTGTGTTATTGAAATGTTGAGATATGTGTTCTAACAAAAATAATAACATTCTGAGAATTTGAATTACTTATTGATTTATATGAACTAATCAATTTTTGAATAGGATAAATATTGAGGGAATATATTGAGAATATTCTACAGTATTTATTCGAATTTAAACTTAGCATAATTAAAAATCGTGGGTAATATATATATATATATATATATAATTTCTTCTTCATATTTTCATATCACATAACTTCTCACACCACGTTCAAACAGTTTATGGGGGAGATTCTCAAAAACCACCTCATAATACACGACACAAAGTGGGGCATGTGTGATAACTTCTATATTTTCTTCTATATAAGATCTCTTAATTCAATGCTAGTTCTAAGTACTTATAAGCTTATATCGAGTCTCGTTTTACGAATTCCTGAAGGTATTTTTGATAGAATACTCAAGTATCATTCACAGTATTATTTAGTATCATCTTCTTCAGCCTATGAAATGTGTATATGTGTAAAATTACTAAATATTTTATTTATTAATTTTTAATCAAATTTTTTCAATTCTTTTGCAGGATAAAATGTCATCTCGAAGAAACCTTCCATCTTCTTCTCATTCCCCCAAATTTCCTGCGTCTTCTTCCACATCTGAGAATCCTCTCAACTTGCTAGCATCAATGGCCTTGAAAACTGATTCCCAGAATGTTGCTGCTAATGTTGGCGCATCTCTGCCAACATCCCCTTCGATTGCTATCTGTTCTTTCGAAATACCAATCTCTCAAAATGTCAATCCCTCATCTTCGATTCCAAACCCTATTTCTGTGAAGGACACAACTGATGTACCTTCATCTTCTGTACAACCTACTACAAATGTGGCTGACTATCTTGACCCTAATCCTATCTCCATTAACTTCAGTTTAGGAACACCATTTGAACAAATCACTGCTACCTATCAAGTTCTGAAACGTAAGACTCAAAATCCTAAAATACTACTTGGTGATGAAGAGATAGATCTTTCTGAGCTTGAGAAATTGTGTAATCCTCAGCAAGAAACACCAGAAGATGATGATCAAGGAACTGAAGTTGAACCTGCATTGGAAACTCAACCTGAATCATCAAATGATACTGAAGGTCTGGGAGAAAGAATTAGAAACGCCTGGAAAAAGAGAAAAAATAGTCAATCAAAGAAAGGAGAAAAAAGAAGGAGGACTCTTCAAAGCCGATTCTGATAGATGAAAGCTAAGAAGAAACAGCTACAGGTCCTAATGTAGCTGAAACAGAAGAAGTACAATCTGGACCCACTCAAGTGCCAGATTCGGATTCCGAGATGAATGTGCCCATTGCACAAGTAAGAAAAAGAAGTAAGGCCAAAAATAAAATCGTTCCTATGCCTACTGTTGCTAAAAGAGAACATGTTGTTGTCGAAGATGTGCCATCACCTATGGCAACATCTGAAGAATCTGAACCGGAACAAGAGAAAGAAGAAGAAGAGAAGACTTCTGAACCTGAATCCAGTGATCCCTCTCCAAGTGATTCTGATGCCAGTGCAAAGGTACTATCTGATCACACTTCCAGTGAAGAAGAAGAATATAATGATATGAAAAGTGATAAGTATAGGAAAAATCGTACTAGGATACTTGTGGGAGAGAAGGTAGTCAAAATGACTGACTTTAGAGAGCATAATTTAGTTGAATATTTTAGAGAAAGATCACTGTTGCATGCACTTGAATTTGCTAAACCTTATATTGTGGAATGAATTTATGAATTTTACGCAAATCTGAGAGAGAGTTTGGGTAAAATAAATTCTAAGCATTATGGTATTGTTTGGTTTAGAGGAGCTAAACTCAGGTTTACACCCAAGTCAATCAATTTATTCCTGAGAACTAGATCTATGATTGAAGATCCAGTTGATGACATGAATGAGGTTATCAAAGTCTTAACTGGTGGGCAGATTATGATTTGGGAAAACAGATTGAGTAGTTCTAAGTTGACCAGTCTGTATTTTGTTCTTCATAAATTATGTGTGTACAACTGGTTGCCATCTTCCAACACTACTGTTCTAACCAAAGAACAAGTCATTTTGATGTACAAGATTGGACACTTGAAGAAATTCAATTTAGGGCAAACAATCTTTAATAATGTGTTATCTTACATTGGTGATATTATTGGGAAAGGATTGTTGCCCTATCCAAGTCTGATATACAAGATGCTTGAAAACAAAAGCTTTGAAAGGAATCCAAGAGAAGAAACTATAAGTGGATTCACAACTAGCTTTGGTATATCCAGTGTGCTACTCACAGGGCCAGTCATTGACTTACATGTTGGAGTTATACGTGAAAGTATGCTTTTACTATGTATAACTCATGTATTAAACACTTGTTTATGAGAATAATTTTTTTATCACATTTGCTTTAGATATGATTGAATGTTGAATATTTATTGCAAACCAGTTCATTATAAGTGGTACTTGTTACATTGTAGTTAATGTGGTGATACCCGATCACGGAAGATCACATTAACGGTTTCTTTGTAACTAAACGTACAGTTTCACGACCTAGGTGGAATTGAACAATCCGCCGTGAAAGGTCGATGTGTAAGTCTCAGATTGGTTTGTCTTGACTAAGAAATTGCACTAGCACATTTAGTATGTGTTGAAGAGGACCTACAGCGAGGATAAATTCTTCTGTTATGAAATGTGAAGAATTAGACCTCAGTGGTTATTGATTTCTTAATCTCCGTCACTTAAATAGGACTGTGTGTGCTTAATAGTTACTACTTTGATTCATGTTGGGTGAGAATCATCGTGACTTCGAACCTTGTGCTTTGGGCAGTAATATTAATCATACGACGGTTGCTAAGATTTAATACGGGGAAACGCGTGCGAGTACGGCTCGTGTGATTAGTCCCCTTGGTGGGCTCAGAAGTTTTATCGTACCAAATCTTGCAAGTGAAAAATTAGTTTCTTCGGTACGGATAATAATGTTGAGCTGTCTTTACTCCAAGGTGAAATATATTAATTAATTTAGAGCTATTCAGAAGCTTAATTAATTAATGGACTTGATAATCTTAAATGCGGGAAATAATAACCGGGAGCCCATATTATCGTAATATGGATTAAGATGGATTGTGCAATATTAATTTATTAGTGGTAATAATTAATATTAATGGATTGAATTATATTGGGGCTCAATATTGAAATTCAGAAGTCCATTAGGAGGTCCAATCTTAATTCTCCTTAAAGGCCCCTCAAGTAGCCCATTAAGTAGCCCAATAATGATAAGGTGATTAAAATAAAAAGAAAATATTAATGCTGATTTTTCCATGATAATTTCGAAATTAGCATATTTAGGAGAGAAAAGATTTTGTTGATTTTCTTGGAAAGATATTATGGAAGATAAGTATTCTTGGAATACAAGATTATCTCATATATTCAAGAAGATCCAAATCTTGATTCTTTTCCTCATAAATTTCAAAAATTATAAGTCATTAAGGGTGAGTGAGATTTTTGTGGAATATTTTATTATAGAGAAATGAATATATGAGATATATTCAAGATTTCTTAGAGACTAAGAAAAGATTTTCTCCAGGCCCATAAAATATACAAAAAATTCGGCCATCACCTCTTATAAATTGGGGGTGATTATTTCATCCCCAAGAACATAATTCCATGTGTTGGAAAAACCAAGAGCATATATATTTTTCTTTTTCCTTAGTTATTTAAATTACTTGAAAGCATCTCCCACCGGTGATCAAGTAAGGCGAAAGGGAAATACTTGAGATGGTTTTTGGGTTGATAAAGCGTGATCGTGATTGTCCCGTTTATTCAAAGGCCAATTCTACAAGAGGTACGTAAGTCACATAAGTTCTTGTTTATTCTGCCTAGATTTTATGTGAATTAATTCAACATGCATGATGTTAAATTTATTGTTGGAATTATTATTTGAATTAATTAGGATTAATTCATGCTAGTAATAATTGAATTTAAATTCGTATTTAAATTTCATCCCGAATAGATTCCGGGCACCCCTTTTTTTCCCAACATTACCTTATCATGAACCAGCTGAAGAACGTCAAGAGCAGGAAACCGCTAATGCCGCTGAGAATGTTGGCAATACTTCTGCTAACATTCCTCACAATGCTACAATCACATAAGTTTCTTTAACTCCAAATTATATTACTGAACATATTGAGACCTTGCAGACAACCATCACAAACATGCAGTCAATCATTCAAGATATGAAGAACCAAAAGGTTTTCTGGGAGTTGCTGCTTTCTACTCCAACAGGGAGAGTAGGACCTGATGCTGCTGATGGTGGTGTGAACTCAGGGGGAGTTGAAATTGATGGTGGTGCCTGTATCAGTGGCGTTCGAATTGAAGAAGTTCCAGTTGATGAAGATGTTGTTGTTCCAGTTGTTGAACCTGTTGCCGAAAAAGATGATGATGAAGACCTAGAGACACTCTATGGTGATCTAGGTGGAAACCAAGAAAGAGCATATATTTCAAGGAAGAATGAAGATAGGGGGAGTTCGTGCAGACTATGAAGATGCAGCTGGCTTATGAAGATCAGTCAAATCCTCACTCTACTTCGCATATTCATACCTTGAGATTCAAAAACTCTTTAGATTTGTCAAACACTGATTTATTTTTTTGTTAGTCTAACTGTTAGTTTTTGTTGCTATTTTTGTTTAGACTAGTGTGGTAACACTTGGTTTGTTTAGTGAATGTGCAGTTTGTTTTAAGCATTCAGATTTTGTTTAGTGTGTTGTTTATTTTATTCCAGTTTGGTTACTTAAATTTGGTGTTAGCAATTAAATATCTTTTTTTTGATATTTAGTTGTATTTCTGACTTAACACATTTTACTGCATGTTTATAACATCAGGTGTGTTGTAGTAGAAAGACCAAATTAGGGGAGATTGTTGATGTTAGGTCAATGTTGTCCGAAATATTGCAATATTTTCCGCAACATCAGAATTCGTCCTTTCTCCTAACACTAACTCCATTTGTTTCAATGTTGTCTTTAATGTCTAAACATGCAGAACGAAGACGTGGTGGTTACCAGGTCAATTGGTTGCAGTTTAGAGTGAGTTATTTGAAGCTACAACATGGGTGGTTATCAAGATCATGGAGGCTTAGTGTTGGACGGTTTTTACATCATGGGAAACCATGATTTTGTGTGTTCACATGCAAGGATCGATTTCTATATATACCGTACGCATGAGAGACTATGGGTGAAGAGTTCGAGATATCTATTTTATATATAACAAGTGTATTTATTTCGGTTCTCTCCTTTGTAATTCTAAAAGTGTTTTAGTTCGACCTTTGATTAGGTTATTTGGTTTACACTCTTAGAATTATAGGCTTTTGATTATATACCTAGGGTATATGATCTTGATGTAAATTCCTATAGTTGGTTTTTACTTTGTCTTTGTATCACTACTCGTTATAGTGAAGTTTCGCCATGAGGCATCATAGATTATTCAATAATAATCTATGATAAAGTTTTAATATCCCGTTTGCAAATTTTATATTATGTTTTTCAAAGTCTTCTGATGTGTATGTTGTCGTATTTGTTTCAACACCTTTGATAACATTCTGGAAAAACACTCACGTACACCTTTCAATATATATAAATTTCGGGTGATTTTTTTAAATTTATGTCGAAAATGATCCTTTCTGATAACAAAATGACCATAATTGAGAAGTTAAGAAGATAAAGAACCTAATTTAGACTCGGTCGATGTTACAGGACCGTTTATGATATTTTCTCTTTTTTCCTCTATTGTAGAAAAACATTGAGCTTTTCAGATTTTGACTAGATCTTATATGATTTTCTAGTTCTACATGTATGTTACAATACTTTTATTTCAAGTCAAAATGATGTTTTTTAATTTTATTTGATTGCATAGAATAATGATTGTTTCAGTTTACATTATCGAATGTAAGTTATTAATATTAAACTTTCATTCTAAATAATATGTTGATTTGTTACAATATCTTATCCCAATTTTATCACTCACATGCTACATTTTTTTTGGTTATCTTTTAATTTTTTATTAATATTTTTTTTTTTATTATTGATTTGCAGTGTCATGCTGAAGACATGTCTAGAATTACAATTATAGATCAATTTTTTTTAGAAAAAATATGCTCAAATTCATCTTCTTCTTTAAAAATTTTTATTTTTTATTTTTTATAGGTACAAATATCCCAATGGATATTAATGCAATTGATAAACAGAAGAAGATGTTATTTTCTATGGATGAAGATATTATTTACCTTAGTATGTACATGTTGAAAACAGTGAATTCTTATACATGATGGTAAATATCTAACCAATTTTTTCCATTAAAAAAATCTCAGTCAATTTTTTTTTCAATTTAGTTATTTATACTTTATATGTAACAATTAAATATGTTTCGAATCAGTTTACTAATAACCATTAGAGTTTTAATTAATTATATTTCTATGTTTTATTCTATGCAAAATTTTATATTTGACTTCGTTGCAAATCTTTAAATTCATCCATTCAGTAATACATTTTTTTGGATAAACTATACCAAAAAATATATTGAAATTATGGATTGTGGATCGTAGAATTAGCCCTTAATGCATATACTTGAGTTCCCATAGTGTTTGTAGATCGCGGTTTCGAGAAGGAGGTAACAGAGAAATGATATTTGTTGATTTTTTAAATTCTATTAAGTCACTACAAGAAAATTGAGTTTCAACAAAGCAAATATTGTCATATCCTGTAATTATTGTTTCGTAAGCTTAAAACCTTTAATGACAAGAAACAATATTTAAAAATACATGTTTTTAATGACATGAAACAATCTTTAAGGAAAAGTCTTTAATAACAGACAACAATCTTTAATGACATGATTCTATCATTGGACTTTTGCTAGAGAAGCAATAATGAAAGGATTATTATCACCAAAGACCAATTCTTTTTTAGTTAGTGTTAGAGAATGCTAAATCATCGTTAGATCTTGAAAGAAAGTGTGTCAATATAGTTCTTCCAAGAAATATTGACCATAAGTTTGATTTGTGCAATGTCTCAAAATCTGAATCCTTTTTTTCGAGAAAATATAAAAAGTGGTCATGTAACTTTGCCCGAGTCCAGAAATGGTATTTGTTGATTTTCTAAATTCTATTAAGTGTTCAGGAATATCGAACCACCATCTAATATTGAAGGATGCTTCTGAGAAATATTGATCAGAAATTGGGATTGTGCAATGGGACAAGATTGATTGTCACCAGGCTTAGAAATCATATACTCGAGGCTGAAATAATTTATGGAAGAAATATTGAAAGTAAGGTTTACATTCCAAGGATGAACTTAACTAATTTGAATCACACGATGCATGTGAATTTTACGAGAAGACAATTTCTAATTTTACTTTTTTTTGCTATGACGATAAATAAAAGTCAGTGTCAGTCTCTATCTACTATTGGGCTCTATCTTCCCAAGCTGGTGTTCACCCATGGGCAGTTATATGTTGCAGTGTCTAGAGTGAGGAGTAGGAGCAGCTTGAAAATATTGTGCCTGGATTCTCAAGGTAAACAATCCAAAGGTATGACAAATGTGGTTTATAAAGAAATATTTTGGAATGTGTAATAGCGTTGGTATTTTTTCCTTTTTATTGGAATAGAAATAGAAGGTGTTTCTACTTTTATTTTTCTTTTATGTCGTGTGTTTAACGTAAAATTTGGAACAAAGCTAACACACTTATTTTTTCTAAATATTGTGTGTGTATTATTGAAAAGTGTACACGTTTGAATTTTAAAAATTAAAATCTTAAAAGAAAAATAGTTACATGCCCGCGTAACCGCGGGTCTAGCACTAGTAGCTTAATAAAGATGGAACAAATAGTTTCTCATGGTTTTATATTAAGCACCGCACCCTTCCCCACCACAATAACCTGAATACACAGCTGACCCGGATCAATGTTTAAATGCTCCAAATGGTGCTCTTGTACTTTAGGACATGTGACATGCAAGAAACATCAATCTTGTTGGAGTTGCGGAGCACTGTGAAAAATAATTTGTAATCAACAAATTTCATTTTCAGAACCCTACAATAGTTCGAGTCTAAATTCCTAAACTATCTGAAATTTCCTAAATAATTCATATTAACCCAAAACTGAAGAAAACATATTTGCCAAATTATTTATCTTGTTGCTACTGAAACCAAATAATTGCAATATTTATATTAGATGTAAATTAACGTATGTACTGCTTATTTTCACTATTCAAAGATGCCAACAAACTGCTCTAAATCAAACGAATTGAATTCATATAAAAACAACTTACCAATCTTTACCTTCATCTTACCAAATTGAATGGTTGGGCAAGTCTTTATCAAGTTATTGAAAACAATAATATTTTCCACAAATGTTTGTCCCATTCTCAGTCAGCACTCAATCAATCTGTTGTTGACAAAAAAAAAAAAAACCCCACACTATTATCACAAAAATAAATAACACTCTTACCTTACCTAAATGTAATAGCGGAAGGAGGCGACAGATTAAAAAAGGTTGACTGTGAATACACGGTATATGTAGATTCAAACTTATCTTAAAAGATATGAAACCATAGCACAATACATACACAATCAAATATGAAGTTGAATTTAATATTTTTGTTTATGAGATGTGACAAGATTTACTATAAAATATTCCTTTATAGATGCGTCCTCCGACCAATCTTCTCCGGCGGGTTCTGCAATTGAGCAGAACGAAAAATGAAGCGGTTTATGAAATTCAATCCCTTTGCATCCTTCAATTAATTGCACAATTAACCAATTTACTGGGTTAATTAATTTAATTGAAAATGGAATTTGAGAGGATAGCTTTAGTTACTGCCTAGAGTTACTATCCAACTTTGAAGGATAAAAATCTTAAATAAGGAAAAATGATTTTTTTTTTTTTTTTGTTATGTACCTCTTTTTTTTTTCGTTCTAAATTTTGATTTTAGTCCTATAACTTACATATTTTTTTTATTTTTAACCTACCGACTTTCAAATTTTAAATTTAGTCCTATAATTTTACTGCTTTTTTTTTATTTACTTTTGTATTAAAACAGTTTCAAACATATCTAATTAAAATTTATCATTATCCTGCTAAAAAATTTAGCCGATTAAGCTCTAATTCTTTTGGGATAAATCAAATATGTTTCAAATCTAAAATCATGAGGTTCGAATGAAGATTGTTTTTATCATTTATGTAATTCTCAAAGGGAGATATTGTTAGGCGAAGGATATTTTTCTCCATAATTAGATCCATTAATGGAGTCATGGAGAGAAATGTGGAAAGAATTTAAGTAACAGAAATCTTATGATAATGAAGATATATATGTCGCAAAAGTTGTTCCTTAATTATTTTATACCTTAAAAACTAAACGTCCAAAAGGTGAATTATTCTCCGTATTAGATATCACTAACAAAATTTTCAATTCTTCCCTAATTATTGATGTTAGGAAAAGGATTAGAGGAGAAGTTGAAAAGTGAAAAAAAAAAAAAAAAACTCTCAGTTTACTATTGAATTAAATTGAATAGGAAAATAGAAACTTTTTTTTTTTATTCAGCAGCATATCTACAAGTCTCAAAGCCAGCCGATCAATCCCACACGACCCTGAATTTTGATTTGTTTTCAAAATTAATTCTTTTAGTAATTGCATTATTCTTTATTTTTATCTTTAGGAGGAAAAGAATTAGCTGATATCATTAATTTGGGGAAGAAATGAAACAAAGAAAGAAAATGGCGTTCTTAGGGTTTTTGGTTGAAAAAGAGACGGAATTCACAAAAAAGAATAAAGAAGTGTTTAATAAATATTGAAATTAATATAGATAGAATAAAAGGTTAAATTTGTAGATTTATAGGATATGAATTTTCTTTTAAAACAACTTTAATGTCATTTTGGTAATTTTATATATTATATTTTAAACTAAATTATTTCTTTTCATGTCGAAGTTAAATTATGTGTCATTTTTTTATTAGATGTTTGACGTTAAGTAGACCGTATACCCTTGCTGACTGTAAAAAAATATCTTATTTTAATAATGCATATAAACTAATAAACATCTTATAAATTGTTTAAAAAAGTGGGGCAGTTATTAATTGATACAATCTATAAGGCTTAAATGCAAAATGGGTGGGTAGTTATCCCATGGAACGTTTTAGTACATTTGGCGGGTCCCATTTACTATCCAAAAACCCATTTTCATACAATCGTGCAAAATTTTAAAAAACTGAAAAGTTTCTCGATTTGACATCAAAGTTGATGGGTATACAGTCTATTTTCGTAGACCCTATGCTTGCTATGTGTGTATTTCCAAGAAGACTTTAATGCAAGCCAAGAACTCCATTATTCATTTACAATTCAGACAAAAGGACCCAAGAACTTTATTATTCATTTACAATTAAAAAACTCTCCCAAAGCTTTGTAGCGGCAAGAGCGTGGTGTATTTCTTCCCCAAAAAAATCTCGAAGCTCAATAATAATTATAGATTTCTAAAGGTTAGTCGACGCAATTAATTTCTTACCTATGGGTATTTTTTGTGTATTTATTCAAATTTTGGCCGATTAAAATTAAATTTTTGGGTATGTTTTGCTAAAGAAACTACCAAGCACTTCAATGCTTGATGAGCGATTTAAAATTTCTTGTTGTGTTCAAAATTTTTATTTTCGCAAAGTACCAATTTTAGGTTAGATTTTTGAACATATTACATTTTTTTCTGAACGGTTGCTTAAAATTTGTTATTTTTCCATCTAAATTATATGAAATCCTAGTAGAAATCATGGTGCGAAAACGAAGTTCAGAGACTACAACTGACAGTGACGAAGATGATTCTAATAGAAATCCAAGAACAAGGAGGTGTCATGATTCTCGAAAAGTTAGATTGGGCGTGAGAGGTATTATATAGTTTTTAGTCTAATTAATTATTTCAGATTTCTGATCGTTCTTGCACTTAATGGTGTTTATTTCTGTTTATGTTTAATATTAAAAGGGTCTCCGATCTCTAAGAGAAGATGTAACAAACGTACTGCAAAACACAAAAGTAAGTCTGTTACTCCACATTACATTTTATTTTTATTTCCCAATTTGTAATATATAAATATTAATGTTTTTTCTGTATTTTTTGACTTAGAAGGGAAAGATTTGAAATATGTGAACTCAACATCTGAATCAGGCATTTTGAAAGTGTTGTGGCTCTATTTCTTTTTAGAAATACAGAACTAATGGTTTTTTTTTTTTTTATAATCATATAGAAGATGATTGTGGCAATGCTGGAAGGTCTAGAATTCATCATAAAAGAGAGGATAGGAGGAGTGAAAGAAGAATGCAAAGTGATGGTATGTGTAATGTTTTATGTACAGGCTATTTTAGATGTTATATTGATCAAATTCAATAAAGTTGAGAAAATGGTCAACTATTTTAATGCAGGCAATTTGAAAGGCCGGAATAAGATGCGTAAAGATAAAATATTGCCAAAACATGATTCTGATAATGCTTCAGATTATGTTGGTAAGTAACCTAATTTTAAAGATAATACTGTCTATAGTATCCAAATGCAAAATTGTTCAAAAGGTTCAATTCTGTGTAATCATTGTTCAGGGACAAGGAGTAGGAAGAATGAAAGAAATATGTACAAAGGGAAAGGAAAAAGAAGGAGGAATGAAACTGAAACTGAGACTGAAACTGATGGTATGATATGAATTTTAGACAAGTTATATAGGATGTATATGACATAATTTGACAAGTTATATAGGTTGTATATGACATAATTTCAAATTTTGTTGGACAATATAGATAGTGAGATTCGAGAAAGGCGAAAGCATAAGGGGAAAGAGAAGGTGAATGTGACCAAAGAAGGTATGCTATTTATAATTACATACAACACATTAATTTTATAGATTGGACACTATGTTTAGATATATTTTATTTTTGGTCGATCTTGAAGCAGGAAGGAAAACACGGAAGACCAAAGGAAAAGAGAAGTTGGTTGATGATGATTCTGCAAAAAAATTGCAAATGATTACAAAAGATTACCAAATAACAATGTTGTACGAGCGATAAACTGTTTTGGTGAGATAATTTTTAATACAATTTTTTAATCTTTTCATAAAATTGTTTTAGTTTGATTTCGGAATTAATTCAATTAAATGTTGTAATTGATTTAATTCTTAAATGTAGTTGGGTTGGATGATGAAAAAACCGACACATATTATCGGTCTAATCTACGAACAGCAATTAAGGAGCTGAACACTTTGGAACTGGGAGAAAGACACATTGCAGCCTTGAAGATGACTCCATTTTGGCTATTTTTTGAGGCGGTATACACAAGGGACCATGGCAGATTGTTAGTTAGATGCCGAAAGTATGAAGAAGACATTATGAAAATTGTGCGGCACTTTGATTTCGAGTCCCTGTCATTTGTGATTGGTGGTCTTAAGGTTCCGTTGTTGAGCACTGATGTACAACTTATTTTTGGAATAAGTGGTGGGAGAAAGCTAATAAATGTGAAGTCAACAGAGTATGCAACACCAAAATGGGTGGAAAGATGTTTTAGCAATGAGCTTGCCAAGCAAGGGAAAAAGTTGGTGCTATATAAGAAACCTGTTTTGGAGAAGATTAAGTCTACAATCTTACTTACTGATGATGAGAGCTATAGAGACGTTGCAAGACTGGTGCATTGTTATCTGTTAGCCATCCTATTTTCACCAAACCAGAATTGCTCTGTTGGTCCTCGTGTGACTGAGTGTTTAGAGGATTTTGAAAGAATGTGCCGTTATGATTGGAGTGCGTACATAGTGGAGTTTCTGAAGTTACAAATCAAGGGAAGTTCAAATTTAAAGTTTGGAGGATGTGCCATGCTTATACCGGTAAATTATGTTACTGTATTCATCATGAATAGTAGTTTTGTGATATATAACTAATTATAACAGTTGATTATTTAACTTTTTCTTAATTTATGTGTTCAGTATTGGTTTTGCGAGCACACGGACTTGGTTGACAAGAAGGACGAAGGATTGTTCCCGCGATTCCTTAAATGGGACCTTAGAGATCTAAATTATTATATCAATCGTGTGCGGCTTTCAAAACTGGGGAATGTAGGTCATATTCTTTGTATATTTCTTTATAGTTCAGTCTATGATTTTATACTACTAACCTATAATGTAATTGTAACTTCCCAGGTAAACAGAAACCTACTCCGACCTTCTGATTTAGAGAGGGAGAAGATACTATCTTTGCAGAGGTATCGTGAAAATAAAAGTCGAGCATATACTGACGTCAGTGATGAAGATATGTCAGATTTTGTTACCAGTGATGATGGATGTATTGAACAATCCAATGAAGAGCCTGTGGTGGAAAATACAAACCCATTGACTGATGGCACATTGCCAAACCCTGTTGGCACTGATGTCGTTCATCCAGCTCCACTTAGCGACAGAGAGTTAACCCCACCAGTTATAGGAAATGATGTGGTAGTAGGATCATTACAAAATGGGGAGGATACAGATTTTTACATGCCATCATTCAGTCTTAATATGACTCAAATTGAGGCGGTGGAGGTTGCGGAAAAAACTATAAAGAGTGTTGTAGGGGAGTTGAAGCTATCGTTTGAGAAAGATGGGGATTGTGGTGTTCCAATTGATTGTCATGGTGTTAGTGGTTCAAAGATAGACATAACAGATGGTTTAATGGATAGTGTTTTAGGTAGTGGCGATGATTTTTGCTTGAGTGAGGACGTAATCCCAAATCAAGAGGGAGTGGCTGATGTTAGAGAGACTCCTGCCTCCTTGGGTTTGATTATGAAAGAATATGATTCACAGCAGCCGGGAGAGTGCCTCGATCAAGAGGATGTGGACCAGGTTGGAGGGAACAACAAGTGGGCAGAATCTAATAAGGTTATTGAGGGAAGGGAAACAGGTGGGGTTTGGGATGGAAAGGCTAATCAATGTAACCAAATTGGTGGGTATAGTAAGGAGGTTGAGCAGATGATAAAGGAGTTCGAAGTCCAGAGGCTTGCTTTGGAAAATGAGATTAAAAAAAGGGACGAATACATTGTTAAACTTGAATCAGAGAAACAAGATTTGGATGCCAAACTTGAGGAGTATACTACACCAACGGCAACACAGATCTTTTCAAATCCAGCAAATCTAGCAATGTTGGATGCTATCGAGGAAATGCATCTGTCGAGTGAGGGGAAGACTAAAGTTTGTGATGAGCCCAAACGTTTTAATGCCGTGGTGGATTACGAAGAAGGGAATCAGCCTTCAAATTTAAGCACGGATGCTGCTAATGAGGCACCGTGCAATGATGATCAAAATAAGGCTGTAGAAAAAACACCATGTCTGAAATCTGAAAAGGTTGTACGTTACCCCGAACCCAGTTCTCTAGCAAAACGTGTGAAAGGAAGAACTGCAAATGATGATAGAAAAGCTGTCATAGTTACCCCACAGCCTAACACCAAGGAGCTTGTGCACTTGGTTGAATATGTGGATAGTGATGATAGTTTGGAAGAAAACAAAAATGTGGGAGGTACAAAGAAGAAAGCTAAGTTCAAGTGGGATCGAAACTCCATAGCAGTAAAGGCAATGGATGCACGGGATAAGAGTCAGATCGAGGAACTTTTGCACACTAAAGGAGATGGGTATTTTGCATTTTCTTTCTGTTTTGTTTATGTGTTTAATTTAATTCAGAAATTAGATGACCAACACAAATTTGCATTAATTTCTATTTTTGTAATTGAAGTTATGTGATCTGGAAAGGAGATCAGGCCATGGCTGACGTTCGAGTATCAGATTTGATTGCATTATTGCATAATGGACCGCTGTCGGACGGGGTATGTGATACCATTTGTTTATAGATTATGACAGGTTATACGTGTTGTAATATATTATTTCTTCGAAATGACAGGTTATTGATGCATGGGCGGATGTTATGCATTCAAAATTTGTAGATGCCCACGCTGCAGCTAACAAAACGATAGTATTCACTGCTAGTTGCTGGGTAAATATTTGAATATGCTTAGTTTATTTGTATGTTATAAATTTCATATACAAATGATTTTAGTATTGGCCTATTTTGGTGTGTGAAAATATAGGGATTGATTGATGGTGGGCAATCTGGTAATAAAAAAGCGCTAGAAAATTTGATTGACACACGTCTAATGGAATGCATGAACATGGAATTTCTACTATTTCCTATGCTTGCTGGTGGTCCAAACTGTAGTAATAGGAGGGTGGGAGGGCATTGGACAATGCTGAAACTGGACATGCATAAAGGGCAGTGGCAATTCTATAATTCAATGTCGGCAAGACCGGGAGGGGGTACAGATCCATATTTAACAGAATCGTACGTTGTGGTAAGTGATTAAATTACATTTTGTTGTGTGAAAAGTCTGATTACGAAATTCTTAGCATTCATCACTTATTAGAACGCGTTTTTTTAAATTCAAACACGCAGGTTAAGTATGTACATTCGAAGCTGCGGGACCACTATAAGAAGTACAGGCCTGCCCACCCTTTCCTTATGAAAAGCCTGGAGTTACCTGAATCTGAAAAGTGCATGCAACAGATTGCGGGGTCTCTAGACTGTGGAGTAGTGGTATGTCAGTGGATTGAGCAGATTATGTTGAAGAGGCCTGTTAGAAAAGGATCATTCACTGAGAATTCGGCAGGAAAGTACAGGGCTCGAATGGCAAAACAATTTCTTAACCCCTGATATGGTGAGGAAATGTGTGAAAAATGCTTAGACTTTATTTGTTTTTGTGAGCAGCCAATATTTTGTGCTAAGAAGGTTCATTACTAATGTTAGTTGGTTAGTAGTTGACTAATATGCTTCGGATTTTATTTTGCATGGACACGGCAGATTATTAAGATGTTTTTGTATGGCTGTTTTTTTTTTGTGCTGTAGTCTTTGGTGATGGGGATGTAATTATGTCTGATAGATTGGAACAGATGTTTATAATTACTTGGTTATGACAATGGTATTGCTATATATTTTAATGTTTTTGCACCATGAATGTTATTGCTATATATATTTTAATGTTTTGAATGTTTATAACTGATGGGGATTGTTTTGAATGTTATTGTTGTTTGGGCACTTAATAATGTTTAAATATGAATATATATTCATGTTCAGATAATTTGCATATTTGCCTATGTGTGAATGTTGATTTGTGTAAAATGTTTATGTTCAGACCCTGATAGGTTAGTGTGCAGACCCTGATAGGTTTTGTGTTCATTATTAATGTTCATACATGTGAAAGTTCAAAACATATTAAATGAATTCTCATATAATGTGAATGTTTAGATACTTAATGTTATTTATGTGAATGTTCAGATAATGTACACATGAGTCTTTGTTTCTGTTCATTTGGGTAAAAATGTTAATGTTCAATAAATTGTATGTTTATGTTCAATATCCTTGTTCATATTTGTATATGTTTATATTCAAATTTTAAGATTAATTATCAGAATTTTATAGGATTATGTTAATTACTAATGCTCATAAGTTCATACTTGTGTATGTTTATGTTCAGACTTGTGTATGCTTATGTTCAGACTTGAATGCTTATGTTCAGACTTTAGTATGCTTATGTTCAGACTTTAGTATGCTTATGTTCAGACTTGTGTATGCTTATGTTCAGACTTGTGTATGAACATGTTCAGACTTGTGTGTGCTTTTGTTCAGACTTGTGTATGCTTATGTTCAGCCTTTAGTATGCTTATGTTCATATTTTAAAAGGAGAATAAGCTTATGTTCAGACTTGTGTATTCTTATGGTTATTATCATTGTTCAGATATGAGGTATGGTTATGTTCAGACTTGTGTATGCTTATGTTCACCCCTAGTATGCTTATGTTCAGACTTGTGTATGCTTATGTTCATACCTGTGTATGAACATGTTCAGACTTGTGGATGCTTTTGTTCACACTTGTGTATGCTTATGTTCATATTATAACATGAACACGTTCATATTAAAAAATGCGCATGTTCATAATTTTAAAAGGAGAATAAGCTTATGTTCAGACTTGTGTATGCATATGTTCATACTTTTATATGCTTATGTTCATATTATAACATGAACACGTTCATATTATAAAATGCGCATGTTCATAATTTTTTGTGGGTTTTGACATGTTTTAACATGAACATGATCATTTTTTATAAATGTTAAATTTTTATATATTATTGTTCATATAGAACATACACATGCTCAATTCATCGAGGTACATTTTACATAATCATATTGAACATGTATTACTGTTCTTTTAGTACATATAAACCTTAAAAAATTTAATATGTTATTGTAAAAACAGATTATGAATATAGTGAATGAATATATTTTAAAGACACTATATCATTTTTTGGGCTTGGGGGAATTAATTGTGGGCCAATGTTATAAGTACATTGGCTTTCTTAAAAAATTTATTGTTCAATATTTTAATACGGGATTTCTTAAGAATGATTGTTCAAGATAATAATTTTCAAGTAATTTGTAGTAGATAATATTATATGTTAGTAATTTTTAGTTGATAATTTTTTATTAGTAAATTTAAGTAGCCTGCACTTATTCATTTTAAGTAATCTCTTATCGAGTAACAGATCCCCTCCCCCCCCCCCCCCTTCCCATGCGCCAAACCTTATCTATTTAGCATTGGGCTTCATTAGTTTTATTTTTTGGGCCATTTTGAATTTTCTGCATTGGGCCACATAAGACAGAAAGATGTTTAGACCGTTAAATATAGGAGAATATGGCCGTTGCTATTTTAGATATGACCGTTATGCATGATCAGCACAAAATTCTGCTATATATACATCCATATTATGTGCACAAAATATTTACATTTAAATATCTTCACTACTATTCAGAGTACAAGATCACCAATAAAGGCATTTTCATATTAGCCAACTTCACAGATATGTCTCAATCTAAAAACTACAGCTCAAGTGAGTCATACCCCATGTATGAAAGAGCATTATGCAAAAATTGCCGAGGTCGAACTTCAATTATGTTGTCCGAAACGAAGAAGAATCCAGGTCGTTTGTATTACTCTTGCAGTGAACATGGGTGGTCCCATTGGTGCAATCCAACGGATTGGTATGCTAGGCCAAAAGAAGAAAGGGAGGTAACAAGTGAAAGCTGGAAATCAGGAGGTCGTGTAGAAGATGTGCGAAACACAAACGCACAAATGCATCCTATCAAGCTAAGCACTTTATTAGTGGCAAATTTCATCACTATAGTGGCAACCATGCTAATTTGTGTTATAATAGCAAGCACAATGATGTAAGGCAGTAACTAGGAGGGCTATGTAACATTCAATTATGGTTTCTAATATGTGTTCAATGTAATTTGGTTTCTTACAATAGGAACACTTTGAACAATCTTGCACTGGAAGTTAATTATAATTTAACATTGAATAGAATCCCTCCCAGGTGGCACTTCAGTTTCTTTCAAGCCCATATAATTTAACAATGAAAAAGAAATTGAAATATATTTAATACAACTATTAACTTAAAATATGATTTTGAAATATTATCAAATCACCCAAAAAGGTTACCATTGATTGAACCAAGCAACTGAATGTTTCACTGTAATATACAAAAAAATAACTTCCAACATGTACCTAAAATCACCCCATAGAAACTACAACAGTTTCCAGAGACTGACCAAGAACAGATGGAGGACATATACTAAAATCACATTTCAAAGTACGTTTCTAAGCAAAAATAAAACGTACATGTGGCAAAAAAAGAGATGCTTGGCTGCACAAAAGTGATATGATGCTCTTAGAAATTGTTACCCTGCAAAAGCATGAAAGGCCAAAATTGTTATTAATAATTCAGTGTCCAAACTAAGCCACACAACAGAATTTAACTATTTTGGAGAGAATGTCAATACCTTATGTAAAAGATGAATCTACTCCAACAGCTTCTGAACATTTGCTAGGCTTGGGTTTCTTCTTTGGGTATTCACCGTAAGATGGGATCCTTTGTTTTTTGGGACGACCGGGAGGACGTTTTAAAAGTGGTGGAAGCATCTTCTTGTGTTTATCCAAATCAGGCTGTATATCGAATCTAATTGTACCAGGTATGGGGTTGAGGTTGGATTTATAGGTGTCACGGTATGTATGTGTGAAATAGTAGGATTCAACATACGAGTACACGTCGACAGCATGTCTCATGAAAACAGCAACAGCGTGGGCGCATGGGAAACCATAGAGCTGCCATTTGCAACATGAACATGTCTTGTCTTTTAAATTAACAGCAGCTAAGATGTCGGATTCAACAAGAAAGTCACCACCGGGGTATTCAAATACCCTCCATGACTTGCCTTCTTCAACAAGTGAATCCCATTCTTCTTGTTTAGTTGGAACTAGCTCTCCTTGGAATATTTCGGCTTTCTGTCTACGTTCCACAAACCAGTGAGCAAGATGACATCGTATATGGTCTATCATTAGAGTAATAGGCTTTGACCTTGCTTCTAGTAACCAAGAATTGAGGGACTCTGCTGCGTTCGATGTCATCTCCCCATATCTGGTGACATTGGGAGAATATGCTACTGCCCACCTTTCAACGGGTAGTTGAGATAGGAAATCGTCTGCAATTTGGCCTCCAACACTTCTAAACTTTTCAAGCTTCTCATTGAACAACCGCTCGTTAGGAGCGTAGGCGCATTGTTTAAATAGTTCACCCAAATTACACCGTTGATTGGAGGACCAGCCTGAAGAAAAACGACCACGCAAATTGAGCAACAAATGGTACAAGCAGAAAAAGTGATTGGGCTTTTCAAACACTTTATTGAATGCAGTCATGAGCCCCAAATTCCTATCTGAAATGTAGCATATCTCATTTTCGTGCTTGATATTGTCCCGGAGCTTTTCTAAAAACCATTCCCAATTTGATATGTTCTCAGCGGATACAACAGCAAAGGCCACAGGGAAAAGACCTACGCAAAAACAAAAAATAGAACCTTTCTCGTTATAAGTTTGCCAATACAAATACAAATCTGCTGCTGTCATGGTATGTAAAAAAGCTGAAAAAACTAGCTACAATAAAACTGTTGTGATGTTTAGAAAGCTGTATAGACTAGCTACATCCACATGTATTAGGTATATACGAAGAAAGTTGTATAGACAAGATAAATCAACATGTATTTCAAAGAACAAATCTAATTAGGAAACATGTAATCAGTGTACAGCTAGCTATTAAAAAGGTTACCATTGTTAGCATCTTTTGCAGTCGCAGCAAGGAGAACACCCTGAGCACGACCCTTCATGAACGTACCGTCGAGAAAAAGCATTGGACGACAACTTTGAAATCCATCTATACAGGCCTTAAACGAGATAAACATTCGTTCAAAACACTGGGAGTCACTGTTGCACTCAAGTGCAAGAACGCTCCCGGGATTTGTACGTTCTACCGCAATAAAATACCACCTAAGATCGTCATACGAATCTTCAAATCTACCAAATATCTTGTTCTTGGCAGATTCAACAGTACGCCAAGCTTTGTAATAAGGAACGTGAATCCCATATTCAGATTGTAATAGCAACCTTACATCCTTACCCCCCATGTTGGGGTCGTTTTTTATGTTGTCTAGCATTAACTTGGACATGGTCCTGGGACCAATTTTGGATTTCTCATATCCAAGCTTGCCAACACACTTGTGTATGAAATTGGCTTTGTATACAGAAAATTCACCAGTGCTATCAAGAATGCTGGCCTTAACGTACCAGGAACAACCTTGACTTTCATCCTCATTGCAAACAACATATATGTATCTAGCATCATTCCTCTTAAATTTGAATTTGAAGCGCATTTTGGTTGCATACTTAATAAGGGCATCCTTAAAACCAATTGAACCCCCGGGGAAAACAGACCCGACACCCCCCTTGAATAATTCAGACCAGTGATCGGATAAATAAGACTTCTTGTCTAACTTAGGACACAAATCATAGCAGGGGATACTAAGATCAAAACCTAAATCTTGAATATTATCATCTATATTACTAGACCCACTACTAATCTGATTGTTTGAGCTAGGTTGGATTAAACATACATCGGTATCAACTAATTTCAGCGAGGAGTGACTACAAAGCATTAATACATTCCTTAGATCGTCATCGGAATCCATAACACACTTTGTGTACCCACCAACAGAGCAAGAAAACTTAAAATGAACAGAATTGAGTTCGGACCACTTACTTTGAACAAGATGCTTGAAATCACTGAAAGATTTCCCAAAGTCTAAGCCAATCAATCTGCACTCATCGTTAAATTTGGTGGCGAAAATTACATTTTCGCACATTTTTTGAAAAGAAACCAATTTCCCCCAATCTTGATCGGATAGGATGAAATGAAGACGGTACCGTGAATAGTAGTGTGGAGATGATAAAATGCAAGAGAAATATACGCAAGACATTTTTGAATTTGAATTGGAGATTAGGCATAGCTTGGCTACTGAGATGGGACATTAACCAGGAAGAAGACGGCTATTTTGGTACTATGAGAGAGAAAATTGCAGCCAATTTGGTGGAGTGAGGTGAGAGAAAAGCTGAGAGTTTAAAATTGCATTTTAATAGTGAAATGTATTAATTTGGATTTTGGGGAAACCCATGTTTTATTTGGCATTTATGAGGTATGAAATGTACTAGGGTGCATTTATTCCTAAAAAAGTTTATAAGTTGCTTAGAAGAGCTTATAAACTCAACAAAATGAGTTTTATGTCTCTTGTAAACCAACCCTATAATTCAAAAAAATATTAAACGTTTTTACTATACGTATTAATTATTTTTATTATACAATAAAGTTGTTTTCATTATACAATATTAGTTGCTTTCATTATGCAATCTTACAATTAAACTAATATTTTTTAATAAAACAACTAATATTGTTAAAAAATACATATAACTTACGAGCAAATTCCATGTTATAACTAGTTCACGTTATACTCTTCGTTAACTTTGTCATTTGATTTTGCACATACATTTTTGCGAAATAACACACCCACTAAAAATGAAGAATGCACCCACCCTCAAAAAAAGTGATGCAAATAACCGTGGCCAGCTTTGAAAGCTTAAATGTTAGTTTTGCAGATCAGCACAAATAGTTCAATAGGCTGAGTCTATCATTCATACATTTGCGAGAGAGAGAGAGAGAGAGATAGGACGCTTAAAAAGAGGAAGACATAAAAGCCCAACCGACAACCTTAGATACAAAGTAGACTGAGGCTGATGCAGTAGGCAGAGAACAAGAAGACATTCTACTGTAATTTTGTTGAACAGCAGAAAAACCTGAAAAGGTTTGAGTAACAAAGCCAAGGATGAATTGCCTGCCGGTGGGGATACTCACCGGACAATCGAAGCATAGTGCCGATTCCCATTGTAGACAAGGCCGCCGCCACTGCCTTGCATCACAACTCCCGGCGCGCCAGAGAACCGCCCGTCGGGCTGCTGCATCATAACAGCATCACCGCCCGAAACCCTCGTCCCTTGACCACCAGAGAATGCGCCGTACTTGTTAGCTTCGCTCTCACCGTAATTCAAACCCTGAGAGGTGGTTGCTTGAACTGAACCGGATTGCTGTTTCTTCGTGCTCATAAAGCGTCCGCCCGTACCCCTCACTCGATTCAGTGCATGTTGGTGTCGAGACTCGTGCAGGTACGGCTGCATTGCACCAAGTGCTTTATGTCATTGTACCTAGTATTGACCTTAATTGTACCAAACTATCCCAACTACTAGTAATACTTCAGTGCAGCAGTTGCACGTGCGATTAATGCAAATTTGACCGAAAAAATTCGTCAAGACTGTTCTCTTATATCGAAACGTATTAGTTCATGTGATGAAAAGTATCAGCTCCTATGATGAAAAGTATTAACTGTATATTGAAAAAATAGTATTATTGTTCATACTATACACTAATACTACTTTTCTTTTGTATGAACTAATACTCACCATTATATTTTTATGAATGAATCAAATTTTGGTCAAAAGTGCATGGATCTAACTTACTTTCCTAGTCTTGACAAGTTTGTTTTGGGCCTCGAGCTTAGCCCGTGTCTGTCTCCTTCTAAGTATGCCGTGATACTGTTTTGCATTGACGTAAATGGGGCCGTCCTCGGGAAGATCAACGGGTAGTGGTACTCGCCCGCAGGCGCCTGCCATCATCTGTGGTTGCATCTGATCAAGCATTCAGAGAGTATGAACAAGATTTCACATTTATCTAAAAGAAAAGGTACGTATTACCAACAATTAAATAGAAAAATACTTCCTCCGTCCTGTTTTATCCATTCACACAAACCAATTTCTTCATTTATTAGGGTATCAAAAGACACTTATACTCTTATTTATTACAAAATTGTGATTACTTCTACTATTTATAGGGGCATTGTTGAAAAAAATAGATAAAAAGTGCATTGATATTAGTAGAGTGACAATTAAAAAGGGACACCACTTTGAATAAAATGAGACAAATAAAAAGGGACGGAGTATAACTTAGGCAAAAAGTTATGCTTTTCGGTATGTCATTTGATTTAGTGATTGTGAGAATAATTGCTCAATGGTAAAGGTAGTGAGTGTTTGCTAAAGTAAGTAGAAGCTAGAAAAAGCATTAAATAGCCGACTTATAGCTTACAGCCTTTTGTTAGATTATTTAATCACTTGGAGGAGAAATAAAACACTCAAAAATACTTTTCAAAAGTGAAAAAAGTAATTATAAGTTGCAGAATCTTTTGCAATCACCCCCTTAAGGGGCTGTTTGGTTAAGGATGGTGGTGGATGAGATGGGGATGGGGATGGAGATGGAAAAAGATGGATGGGGGTAATCCTGTGAATAGTAAATTTGTGTTTGGTTAAGGATGGAGAAGTAGAGTTGGATAAAACTTTATGTCAAATCAATAGTGATGTTGTATTATTTTATTATTGTTAGTTAGTGGTAATGATTGTGATGATGAGTGATAGTATTATTTTATTCTTAATAGTTATTGGAGTTATGAGAGAGAATAAGTGGGTGAAAGAAAAGTATGAGAGAGAATTAGTGGATGGATGAAAAAGTGATTAAAAAAAGTAGGAGAGAGAATGAATAAATGAATGAAAAAGTGATGTGATTGTATGTGATTTTGTCAGATGGGGAATGAGATGTGCTCATCCAAAATTGAATGGGATGGGGGATGGCCCATCCCCATCCGGATGGGCCCATCCTTAACCAAACACACCCTAAAGGTTTGAAGCTTTCTTTTTTCTTTTTCTTTTTTAAAAGACCTAGAAGATTATGATGTTCTTAAATCGAGCATCATAATCTTCATGCAGCAAGGTTACTCACTATCCTATGGAGTGAACATAAGAAGTGAAATAGGTCGAGAGAGACTCAACCAAGGCGAGGAGGTCATTATCTACTTTCTCTGATCATGATTATGAAATGACATTTTTTATTTAGTTTCAGGAAAGAGAGATAAGGAAATCACAATCAGCACAATGCTAGTGAGAGGAGGGACCTAGGGTGGATGCTTTTCTTGATCAGGGGCCAAACAGCGGGGATAATAATGGCCAAGTGTTGAACCAAAACCCCCTTGTATTTTTCAAATATTGAAATCCCCTCGTGGTTCAAAAATTGCACGGAACTCTCCCTTTTTTTAAAAAAAACAAGCAACAGTTTTAACAATTTCTTCTATTCTCCGTTACGTCCTTCATAATATGGTCTCAAGACTTCAATATTTGGAAAAACAAGATACAATAAATAGATAACACCCTTAACTCATTTTTGAGAAAAAGGGAGAACTCGGTTTATTTAATACCATGGAAGGATTTTGCACAACATTTTAAGACCACGAGGGAATTTGGTGCAATTGACCCTAATGGCGAGGCAAGTGAGATAACTCTCCTTCCACAATTTAAGACAGAAATTGACACGAGCTCTTTTAATACTCAAAACTAGAGAATTAGAGGCAGACTCAAAGATGAAACCACATGAAAGATATGAAGAAAGAAACTGAATAACAAGGTAGAAGGTGTACTCACCATACTATGGGGCCCATAAGTAGTAAATAATCCATTGAAGTAGGGGTCAGAGTAAGCATATGGGAATTGCATCTGAAAAATGGGAGTTATGGTCAATTAAAAATTCAAACGGGTAACTTATAGGATACGAATTCAATTAGCCAACAACTTACAATTGGTTGGTTTATTTCAGGTTGTGAAGCACTAATGGGTGGCTCTGGATTGCACATGAACAAAGCAGCTTTCATATTGTGTCCATCATGTTTATGATAGCTTTCTTCGTGAACTAACACAAGCAAAAGAAACACCTTTCAATCACATCACACAATGACAAACATAGTTTGAAAAAGAGGACAGAAAATACACAAGGATTGTAAAAGAAATATTTTTTAGGCCCGTAACTTTGGGGTTGCGAAAGAATGACATTATGTTTACGGATCTGTAAATTAAGGAAAATACTTTTTAAAAAAAGGCCTAGCTGAAGTCGTGTTAAAATCACACGTGAGCCTCACTTTTGAACTGAAATCGGGCTTTTATCCCAGTAAATTAAGGACAATATACATCTATTTATGTAAATGTAGGCCATATTGGCCCGAATTAGCTCAAACCGACCTACACTTACATAAATAGATAAATATTGTCCTTAATTTACAAGCTCTTTAGGAACCTCTAAATTACGGGCCTGAAAAAACATATACATTCCAAGATTGTAATCATAGATTAATGTTATATTACCTGACTCTGATGAAGCAGATTGATCTTGGGAGCTCGTCTTACCCATGGCAGTCAATTCCTGATGAGATAGGCTCGTTGATTCAGTCGAGGAACAGTGCTGATCTCGTACCTGAATATGTTGGGCAGAATAGTCCACTTCGAAACTAAGGTTTTTGGATATTGAAAATTGTTGCTCGTGCGGATTCTGACCAAACAATAAAAGAAGAAACAATCAACAATTACAACATTTTGTCAATGCATTTCTTGAGAAAGTTTTGAAGTCATACAGCCATTACTTAGCAGAATCCTGATGCATAACCGATGACCTTTTGAAAACAATGAATAGCTCGTTTGCATTCACTTTAACTGCTCGAGGGAAAGACACGATCAATATATAACATCGGTCATATAATATAAAAGTAGAGTAGCTGTAAGTGACTAGAAAATCTAATTGAATAATTAGTTGGAGAGAAGAGTTGGATGAAACAAAGAGACAGATTTCGACACACAATATTCACTCGTATTTTCTGTAGAGCAGTGTCGACAACCATGTGTAATGTACTACTTGACAGATGAAAGTGACTTTCACCAACAGGAAAATATGATGCAATTAAAAAACATGGCGCTTTTCATCTTTTGTAGCTTTCAGTTATCCATTTTTTTTTTCTGCATTGTTTGCTTTATTCTTCATATGCACATGTAGTGTAAGGCATAAAATTACTCAAGAAAAATATACGTGTGTTCCAAAACTTAATTATGTGTAAATAAAAGCTAAAACTAAACCCCCAAAAATAGAGTAAAAAGTAAATGCCATTACCAAATATATGTGTTCTAGTCTAAACTGATATGTATCAACACTTGTATTTTGATATAATTATACACATGCACATAAGTCTAAACATGAAGAATAAGTACACATATTACTCTAATTATATACATGCACATATGTATATATACATACATGAAAGCCCCCCCTTGAATTCGCCATTGTTAACACAAGTATCACGTATAAAATGAGGTACGATAAAAGGAAAATATACGAACACCAACTCCAAAAACTAAACATAGCTCCAAAAACATAAATGTGTACAAGCACACATTTATGTGGATCAAAAAAGTAAAATTTATAAACACACATATTTCAAGTCTAAAATAATACTCCCTCCGTCCCAATTTTGTTTACCCAAAAGCTCCATAAAGGAATGTTTTCTTTTGTTTACCCATTTCCTAAAATGGCAAAAAGCAACACCACTTTTTAAAACTCAACCTTCAAAAAGCTACTTTATACTCAAAAGTATTAATAAACAATTCCTAAAAAGCTACTTTATACTCAAAAGTATTAATAAACAACTCTTTTCTTAAAAATTGTGTCATTTAGAAATGGGTAATCTAAATTGGGATGGAGGTAGTATGTTTCAACACTTATATTTTGATATAATTATACACATGCACATAAGTCTAAATAAGAAGGATAAATACACATATTAATATAATTATATACATGGGTATATGTATATATACATACATGAAACCACCCCCCCCCCCCCCACTGATTCCGCCATTGTTAACACAAGTATCATGTATAAAGTGAGAAACGGATAATAGAAAATATATGAACCCCAATTCCAAAAACTAAGCATAGCTCCAAAAAACATAAATATTGGAGGAGAATAATGCTTGCTTACAAAACATTCCACATAAGAGACTCATTATACAAACACACACACAATAGAGAACTTCCATCATTATGCAGATTCAACATAACACATGGATTAAAAAATCAGCAAAATAAATAATGTCAAACTGAAGCAAAAAAATCATAGTATTAAAGTGATCAAGTACAAAGGTTGGTGAGCTCTCTCTTACAATAATAGAAATCATTTAATGTAATTGTCACCTAACAACAACTCATTACCTACTAACAATGCCCTTCTCTGGGATGATTTCTTAGAAGTAAACACTTTAATGAAAAAGAAACATTAGGACTAATCTATATGATAATACAAACATATTCACAAGCATTTAAAGACAAAACATAGAATATCAGTCTGAAAATGGCCTAAAAAGAACTATTTGGTCTATTCAATTGAGAGTATAATTTCAGCCTACACACATCTCCTGGGAGAAAAGGAATGAGAGAGAAACCAAGTGACCCATATATATGTGTGTGTATCTGTATTCTTGGATGAAATTTTACTAAAGTAGAGCAACACACAGAAAGATAACCAAATCTGTAGCAGAACAAGGAGACATGAAAAGTCAACAAACTTTACTAAAATTCAAATTCAACTATTTAAATCACAAATCCCACATGCATCCACTGAAATCCATCAAGCCCACAAGCATAAAAAAAACCCCATATAGATATATTTGGCAAATCCATTCAACACCAAAGATGGATCAAAACCCACAAAAGAACTTGAGGTATACATACATAAATATATATATGTGTGTGGGGGGGGGGGGGGGGGGGGGGGGGTGTGAAAGAGAAAGGGAAAAGAGAGAGAGAGAGAGAGAGAGAGAGAGAGAGAGAGAGAGAGGGAGAGGGACCTTTAGGATCTGCTGCCAATGCTTGGAGGAACAAAGAACACAACTGTTGGGATGAAATTGGGCATGTTTCCCTCCCCTTTAAACTAATATTTTCCTTTTCAAGATTCCGTCTTGATTCTTGGCTAAAATACTCACTTATCACTATTTCGAGGTGGGAAAATGTATAGATACAGATGAGATACAGAGTACAAGTAAGCAATAAAGACGCACGCTACCACCCACCAGCACCATTGATGGCATCATCTAATATGACCCTCTCTTTTTTTCTTTTGTTTTGAGAGTTTGTTTTGTCGTCTAGTGACCAAATGTCATTTTCTTCTGTGGTGGGGCCCACCTGCGCAATTTTCCCTTGGAGGCTTCTTCCTGTTTGTGAATCAGTTCCATGCTCCCCTCCCCTGTACAAACAAATTTAAAAGTTCAGCCTTGTTTCTGGATTATTCTTGCATATCAAATCAATACTTGTCCTTATTTTTTCTTATATTTAAATGTCCTATTACTGTTTTTCTCACGGACCAACTTTATTATACCGTAGAACCCGTAAATTAATAAAATTTTTAAAATAATAATTTTTTCGGGTTTCGATTTGAGCCAATTAAAAAATTTACCAATTTTAATAAGATAATAATTTTTCAAAATATCCTTTTATAATTTAGTGGTTTCACCATAAATTAATAATTTCTCCAAATCTATAAATATATAATACAAGCTCATTTTCCTTTAATAGTTTTGGAGGGAATAGTTTTAGTCCGTTAATCATCTTTTTTCTAATAGATCATAATCATTCATTTGTTGTGTCCAACATTTATGATAAATTGGAGTTAATTTTGTCCATCATTTGATACAATTTATGAGCCATAAATATTTGTGTCCTATTTATACTCTACTCTCCCATCACATTCTCATTGCAATTTGCAAACCTTCAATGTATTACAAATCTTTTTCTTTTGTTTTCACATGTAATACCCAAATAATGATCAAGTTTTTAAAAAATTTAGTTTGTATATTTTTAGTTTGAATAGTTCACCATCACATTATGTTTGAATAGGTATTGTAATTTGAATTTTTATATACCATTTTTTATTTGCACGGATTAGGAGCTATATGTTTTGAAGATTTGGAACTTTGGAAGCACTAGCAATACAAAGAGGTTTGGAGAAGAAAACAAGGTATTAGGATGGTGACCATTTGATCGGTCGTGAGTGACTTGATTTGATAAGGTGCGCTTCCACTGGATTTGGCAAATAACATATAGTGTAGCCCATTATTTGGCCAATATTGTCTTTAGAGGGTTTATCAATGTAGTATCATTAGTGCTACAAACTCATGTTCTAGCTAATTTGATTTTTAATTAATAAATTATTGAATGTTGTTTCACTTTAATATTTTTTTTTTAAAGATGTGTTCATGGTTTGCTGTTAATATTCATTAGAAATTTGAAGTATATTTGATCAAATTCTTCACGAGAGTGTGCTATTTTATTTGGCGAAATTCGTTAGATATTAAATTTATATTAAGTTATTTACACTATTAAGTTTTTTTCAAATGGATTAATATTTAATTTCTCTTAGTTCATTATTATCTTTAATTCTCTTCTTAAATTTAATCATATTCAGTTGGCTTGATCAACAATCTTATATATATATATATATATATATATATATATATATATATATATATATATTTGTGAATGTTTCACTATTATTTGATGAATCAAATTATAATGGACCAAATTATTGATATTTTAAAATATGTGTAACAATATTTTATTTTAATATGTTCCATAATTTTTTTTAAGTATAATTGAATAATTGTTCAACTAATTAAGTTGAAATTAATAATTTTCACAAAATTACCATCTAAGTTAATTAAAATTATTATGACTAAAATACCAATAAAGTGTATTCATTTTAAATTTTATTAAAGTAATTACTTATTTTTTTCTTATCCTGTAAGATAGGTCAAATTCTAAAGGAAAATAAATAAATTTAAAAAGTACTACGATAAGTATGTTATAATTGAATAAGTAACTCAATAAGTCAAATATAAATTGAGCTCTTACTTAATTTGAAAATTATAAATTTGTCAACATTACTACAAAATATTAAATTATTTGATATATACACACATATTTATATGTTAGATGAAAACTTACTTAAATGGCTGCATAATTTGATTCTTATAAATATGTAATGAAATCTATAAATATATAATACAAGCTCATTTTCCTTTAATAGTTTTGGAGGGAATAGTTTTAGTCCGTTGATCATCTTTTTTCTAATAGATCATAACCATTCATTTGTTGTGTCCAACATTAATGATAATTTGGAGTTAATTTTGTTCATCATTTGATACAATTTATTAGCCATAAATATTTGTGTCTTATTTATACTATACTCTCCCATCACATTCTCATTGCAATTTGCAAACTTTGAAGGGTTTTTCTTAGATCAGGCGCTCTATCGAGTTGCCTAATATCAGGTATGTTTTATAATTGTGACACGTGTCATCGCACTGTATCGCACTGACCTGTTACCTGTTGAGTTAATATATTATTTTTAAATTATTTTTTAAATTTTAATTTTTAATTTACTATAATACCCCTTTTAAATAAAATAACATTAATTATTAGTATTGTCCATTAATTAATTTAAATTCAAATCTTTCATAATTGAAATAGATAAAACTAATTCAATCCTAATAATACCTCCGTCCAAACAAAAAATTCAAAACTGAGACCTATTTTAATATCATAGAATCCCGACGGCAAAAAAACTCTCCTACCGCCGCTCCTCCGTCCGGCACCTCCACCGCCACCATCTCCCGCAGCCACTCCCCACAACTCCCTCCAGTCTCACTGGCCGTCTAGTCCTGACGGAAGTACTGTCCTCCGCCACATCGGCTTCGAAAGAGTTCGACGTGAGAACACTCTTTCCCTTCGGAGCCGTGATGCTGTGCTGTGCAAGGATTTGGATGAGAGACGAGAAGCGGAGTATATTGGCTGCGATGCGTTGGGGTTGGTGGAATTTGATTGGGATCGGTGGCCTTATGGCCTCTCTCTTATGCAAGTGCACTATGCATGTCTTGATGCTTTCCTCAACCTTCATATCGCAAAGTGCCTCTGGAACATTAATTGATAACCTCCTTTCTTGCTATATCTTTTGTTGATGCATATGAATTTGCTTACTTTTCTTTCAATCTTTAATTATTGGTCTTTTCAATCTTTATTCTTAGTCTTTTCTATAAGGTGAGCGAGATCGTGAAAGATAGTGGTGAGGGCAGTCATGAAGGACGATGGAACAGCGGGCGAAGGACGATGGTAGTCGGGTGCAGAGGACGCCGGTATGTTGAGAACGAACGGCGACCGGTGACAGCGGTGTTGCGAAAGACAGAGATGGGCGGAGTAGAATGGGCGGTGGCAGCGGCAATTGGGCGGGTGGACGGTGGCACCGGCGGAGAAAGAAAACATGATTTCAATTCACTTAGTTACGTTTAAATTTTGATTTGATTATGTATATAATCTAATATCACTAATTAAAATTTTAATTTGCTTTAGAAAGGGTAAATTAGTATATACCAAAATAAAATTTAAGCAATTATTTAAAAAATATATATATTACGATAAGACGACCCAACTCGATAGTACTCGATGCAAAACGATAGAAAATTAAATGATTAACTCAACAGGTTATAAGTCATCAATTTTAAACCATTAATTAGATTTCAATAAATTTTAAATCTGATGGTTAATAGACTATTACTGATATCAGGCAACTCGAGAGGCTGCCTGACCTAAGAAAACCCCAACTTTCAATGTATTACAAATCTTTTTCTTTTGTTTTCACATGTAACACCCAAATAATGATCAAGTTTTAAAAAAAATTAGTTTGTATATTTTTAGTTTGAATAGTTCACCATCACATTATATTTGAATAGGTATTGTAATTTGAATTTTTATGTACCATTTTTAATTTGCACGGATTAGGAACTATATGTTTTGAAGATTTGGAACTTTGGAAGCACTAGCAATACAAAGAGGTTTGGAGAAGAAAACAAGGTATTAGGATGGTGACCATTTGATCGGTCGTGAGTGACTTGATTTGATAAGGTGCGCTTCCACTGGATTTGACAAATAACATATAGTGTAGCCCATTATTTGGCCAATATTGTCTTTAGAGGGTTTATCAATGTAGTATCATTAGTGCTACAAACTCATGTTCTAGCTAATTTGATTTTTAATTAATAAATTATTGAATGTTGTTTCACTTTAATATTTTTTTTTTAAAGATGTGTTCATGGTTTGCTGTTAATATTCATTAGAAATTTGAAGTATATTTGATCAAATTCTTCACGAGAGTGTGCTATTTTATTTGGCGAAATTCGTTAGATATTAAATTTATATTAAGTTATTTACACTATTAAGTCTTTTTCAAATGGATTAATATTTAATTTCTCTTAGTTCGTTATTATCTTTAATTCTCTTCTTAAATTTAATCATATTCAGTTGGCTTGATCAACAATCTTATATATATATATATATTTGTGAATGTTTCACTATTATTTGATGAATCAAATTATAATGGACCAAATTATTGATATTTTCAAATATGTGTAACAAAATTTTATTTTAATATGTTCCATAATTTTTTTTAAGTATAATTGAATAATTGTTCAACTAATTAAGTTGAAATTAATAATTTTCACAAAATTACCATCTAAGTTAATTTAAATTATTATGACTAAAATACCAATAAAGTGTATTCATTTTAAATTTTATTAAAATAATTACTTTTTTTTATCCTGTAAGACAGGTCAAATTCAAAAGGAAAATAAATAAATTTAAAAAGTTCTACGATAAGTATGTTATAATTGAATAAGTAACTCAATAAGTCAAATATGAATTGAGCTCTTACTTAATTTGAAAATGATAAATTTATCAACATTACTACACAATATTAAATTATTTGATATATACACACATATTTATATGTTAGATAAAAACTTACTTAAATGACTGCATAATTTGATTCTTATAAATTTGTAATAAAATCTATAAATATATAATACAAGCTCATTTTCCTTTAATAGTTTTGGAGGGAATAGTTTTAGTCCGTTGATCATCTTTTTTCTAATAGATCATAACCATTCATTTGTTGTGTCCAACATTAATGATAAATTGGAGTTAATTTTGTCCATCATTTGATACAATTTATTAGCCATAAATATTTGTGTCCTATTTATACTCTACTCTCCCATCACATTCTCATTGCAATTTGCAAACCTTCAATGTATTACAAATCTTTTTCTTTTGTTTTCACATGTAATACCCAAATAATGATCAAGTTTTTAAAAAATTTAGTTTGTATATTTTTAGTTTGAATAGTTCACCATCACATTATATTTGAATAGGTATTGTAATTTAAATTTTTATGTACCATTTTTTATTTGCACGGATTAGGAGCTATATGTTTTGAAGATTTGGGACTTTGGAAGCACTAGCAATACAAAGAGGTTTGGAGGAAAACAAGGTACCATTTGATCGGTCGTGAGTGACTTGATTTGATAAGGTGCGTTTCCACTGGATTTGGCAAATAACATATAGTGTAGCTCATTATTTGGCCAATATTGTCTTTAGAGGGTTTATCAATGTAGTATCATTAGTGCTACAAACTCATGTTCTAGCTAATTTGATTTTTAATTAATAAATTATTGAATGTTGTTTCACTTTAATTTTTTTTTAAAGATGTTTTCATGGTTTGCTGTTAATATTCATTAGAAATTTGAAGTATATTTGATAAAATTCTTCACGAGAGTGTGCTATTTTATTTGGCAAAATTCGTTAGATATTAAATTTATATTAAGTTATTTACACTATTAAGTTTTTTTCAAATGGATTAATATTTAATTTCTCTTAGTTCATTATTATCTTTAATTATCTTCTTAAATTTAATCATATTCAGTTGGCTTGATCAACAATCTTTTATATATATATATATATATATATATATATTTGTGAATGTTTCACTATTATTTGATGAATCAAATTATAATGGACCAAATTATTGATATTTTCAAATATGTGTAACAATATTTTATTTTAATATGTTCCATAATTTTTTTTAAGTATAATTGAATAATTGTTCAACTAATTAAGTTGAAATTAATAATTTTCACAAAATTACCATCTAAGTTAATTAAAATTATTATGACTAAAATATCAATAAAGTGTATTCATTTTAAATTTTATTAAAGTAATTACTTTTTTTTTTCTTATCCTGTAAGATAGATCAAATTCTAAAGGAAAATAAATAAATTTTAAAAGTACTACGATAAGTATGTTATAATTGAATAAGTAACTCAATAAGTCAAATATAAATTGAGCTCTTACTTAATTTTAAAATGATAAATTTGTCAACATTACTACAAAATATTAAATTATTTGATATATACACACATATTTATATGTTAGATGAAAACTTACTCAAATGGCTGCATAATTTGATTCTTATAAATATGTAATGAAAATAAATATTTTGTTATAACTTCATTTTAAATTTAAAAAAAAATTTATATATTTTTTAATTATACTTGTGAACTTGGTCAATTTTATAAGAATAAATTTACCATTCATGGCTATAATTATATAAGTCTATTACCATCACATGTTTTACATGAGCCTTTATTTAAAGATAACTCTTCTAAATATAAAGTTGGTGATATAATTTCAAAGTTACTATATTTTTTTTTTTACATATGTAATCTCAGCATAAAATTCAAATGCTATAATTTCGGGTCTTTGACGTATTTGATTACTATATTTTTGGCAAGAAATTCAAATCTGCATGTTTAATTATTATAATTAAATATATATTAATTATTAGAAAAGAAATTAATGATAGTTTTTTAGTTTCCTATATTTGAGGAATATATATCTGCCATAATTTTGTTTCTAAATTTATTATGATAAATATCATTCCTAAATTTAAATACTAAAGACAGTATTATTTATGTAATTATTAGCATGTGATAATTATATGTTTCATCAACATAATTGATCCACTAGAACTATATATATAATGTTTCATGTTCGACATCTATATTTAATGATTCGAAATTGTAGCGTCTCAATATAAAATGAATATCTCATTTTTCTTAGTTATTTGATCATATATCATTATATTCATGAGAGGTTGTATCATAATCTATATGATATTATCCAATATTTGGAAAACAACTGTATGTGAGAAAATAAAAATAACAAAGTTTTGTATGAACATGTTTCACCTTGAAATTGATTTATAGGATATAATTGTTTCATTAAAGGTTGTTAATTATTTATATATGGTATTATTTTTTAATAAAATTAGTTATTTTAATAAAGAGTATTAATTATAAAACATTAATTGTTTTACTATAAGATACTAGTTACAGGTCTACCCGTGCTTCGCACGGAAGTCTTTTTTTTTTCAAATTTTATTCTAAATTATATATATATTTTGAATAATTTTAAAATGGACATTTATTTTCTTTAACAAAATCAACTAAAACTAATAGTTATAGAAATCTCATTTATATTCACAAAAATAAATAATATGTTATCATTCATTTTTTTATTATTATAAATAAATTGCAAATACATTAACAGGTTTGCTTTAATTTTTTAAACACAATAACATTTATAAAAATTAAATTTGTTAATTTTTCATTTAAAAAGTAGTCATTTTGATAAGATTTAAATTATGTTTGTCAAATAAAGCAAAAGTAATGCACAATATTATTTACTGTTAAAAATGGAAAATTTGAGGATTTATTAGATAATTTTTTTTATTAAATAAATTTAAGTTAATTGATAAAGAGTTTACTAAAAAATATCGTGTAAAATATAAATAAATGGTGTTTGGAAGATATTGATTCTTCCGTGATTACTTTGATAGTTGTCTAATTAAGAAATTCCACAAATATTTCCATGCAACATAAAAATAAATAATTATGCATCACAAAAAATAATAAAATTTAAAATTAGTATTATTTTATTCAACTCTATACTCACATAACACAAATTTTTCTTAAACAACGTGACACTTTCATATGTGAAAGAAACAGTGAGACGAAGGGAGTATTTTCCAAATAAAACCTACAAAAATATATAAACAAAAAGAAAGTATAGAGTAGAAATGATTCATACATGAAAGATTAAAGGATATTAGTTGTACATGTTTTGACAAAAAAATATTGATTGTGTCCCCTAAATGATATTTATTGTTTCACTGAATAGTATCAATTGTATTATGAAAAGAAACAAATACACTTCAATAAAATTAATTAATACTATTTAGAGAAAACAACTAATTCCCTAGAATAATTTATATATGAAATAATTTCACTATGCATACTCATAAATTAATGATTAAACAACATTTGTTATATTCCTAACATAATCAATTAAAATTGTTTGCAAATTAAAAAAATAAAACAATGGCAAAACAATACATGAGATATTTTTAATATTATATATATATATATATATATATATATTATCATTGATGTGTAGTTCGTCAGTGCAAAAAATATGTGGTATAACTGCAACAAACAAAGGGAATTGGTTTCATAAGCTAGAAACCTTAGAAGTAAAAAATAAAATTTAACACACATGTATTTATCCACATATTCCAACAATAAAAAGTTATTGTATTTTTCACTCACAAAAGCTCTGTTCAACATATACCTAACAAAAGAACAGAGAATAAAAAATCACCCACACATACTTCTTATTTAAAAAATTCATTCTACAAAGAAGAAATAGAAGATGACGGAAGATGCAAAAAGAAATCTGCATTTCACATCTATATAATTTCTATTTTTAGTTATGATTTTTTTCAAAATCGATTTGTTCTTGCCGGGAAAAAGTACCAGAAGAGCACTGAAATGATACCAAAATAGATACATTTGTAGTATAAAAAAAAGGTATGTTCAATTTTAGGATTTTGTTAACAATTTCACAATCCTTATTTTTTTTTTCATTTAAGATATAAATTCTGAAGTTTAGAAAGTTATAGATCGATCTTCGATATTTGATATTTTTCAGTGATTTAGGATCGATTTTGGATGAAAGCATTTCGTTGAGTTCCAGATCTTTCAATGCATGTCCTAACACTAAATCAACCAATCAATCTAAAAAAGAATTCTTCAACACGGTATCCTCTACTTGCTAAGGTTTTATAAATTATCAACAACATAATTTTTTTGGAGGATAAAAGAGCTCCAAAATAACAAACACTAAAATAGAAGGCAAACATATCAATACATTTTTTTAAATCAATAATATTGTCTCGGACACTTCACAATATATTTATTTTTGATCAGTCTGTTTTGTGTTTGTATGCCTTAATCTACATGTGTTCTTTTAATACTGTATATTAAGAAATTATTGATATTTTTTTATGTATATGTGATAGAAATTACATCAGGTTTATATTAGAATGAATTTTGTGGAAGAACTAAACTTAAATCATTCCTAGATGAATAGTGTATATGTCAGTAGATACATTCATTAATTAGTGAATTTAAGTTAATATCGTCATTCAATGATACACTTGTTATGGTAAATAATAATTCAAAAATCATTTAAAATAAAGTTATATAACACATATATTTGTTGTACTGAATTATTTCGTAGTAAACTATAGACAATAAATTTCAAGCTTTCTTAATTATTGTTTATGATATTGTAAGAAATTAGTTCGGGTGTAACGAAGGAAGACATTGGTGTTAATGGTCACATATTTTACACCAGCCTTGAAAAAGCACTACTATATTACAATTTACTGTTGAAATTATATAAATTTTATTATTCTAAACCTGATAACCCAGTTTTTTAGCTATAGAACTTTGATCTACTTTTATGCAAACTAACATGATTGCCCATAATACAGAACAATTGATTGTTCTATATTTAAGATAATGACTTTTATGTTTGATATATTTATTTAAAGTAATTTGAACTTATCAAATTTAATATATCTATTTTGTACACAAAAAACTAACCAATGAATTGTATTGGAATATTCAAGATAATAATTATTTATTGATATAGATATGAGTTATTCTCTAATGAAAAGGGTTAGATCGGACACAAAAAGTTAGATTGATGACTTTGATAAAAAAAAAAACGATAAGGAAGAAACGTTAAAAATTGATTCAAATTTATTTAGATAAATATATATTGTACATGTGTTTAGGTTAATGTAAATTTATATACATGTATATATAAATGTTTGTGCATAAACCTGCAAATATATAAAAAGCATATATGGAGTAAAATTGGTTACTATCGCTACTAAAAATAATATTGTTGTAAAATATAACAATACAAATAAAAGAATCAACAAATGAACTTAATTTAAAAAAAAAAACAATATAAAATATTCAGCCTTTGTACAAATACAATGGAAATCAATATTGTTCTAACATCAATACAATTATATTCCTTCCAAAAAAATAAAATTCATCTTTACGCAGTCCAACAATTCTAATAAATCTATACCAAGTTTTAGCTAGACAAAAAATGTGATAATCTGTATCAACAGTAAACCCGAATTCATAATAGATTGGGAATAAATCTTAAGTTCTAACACACTTCAATATAATATAACCCGAGTCCATTTAAGTTTACACCTGGCACTGGTATGTACTAAGAATATATGATAAAAATATTAAATTTACAATTTTAGTAAGGAAAAAATGCATCCAAATAAATATAACTATCACCAGACGACTTTTAAATTCAGCATTATTGCATTTAATAGAAAGCTCAATTACTTCACCAACATTTACTGGTTCTAATTTTCCTTTAAAACATTCTTTAAAATGATCAATTTGATTTTCAGCTGAAACATTTGGAGGAAACCTTAAATTGTCTTTAAATGGTTCAATAGCATTCTTCGTTGTTCAGACACAAAGTAACAAAAAAAAAAGAAATTATATAATGCAATTAAAAAAGGATAATTACATTTCATAAAAAAATGTGTCTGAACAAATTATGTTTCTTTGTTGGTTTCTTTCATAATCAATTCTAAGTCTCTCTAACTTGTAAACACTCTTGTATAGTAACGTTAATCATGTTTTCCACCATTGTTTTAAAGAGGTGAATGAGTCAATATGTTTGATGGTATTGAAATTGAATGAGATTGATTTCAACAAAAATATTTCGAGAAAAACTTAAATTGTCTACAGATGATCCAATTGAATTTTTCATCACTATTTAAACAGAAAATAATAATATATATAATATATTACAAAGAACAAAAGTTTATTACGTTAACATTAAAAATATATATTACATATTAACAAATTATCTTATATTATTGGTTTCTTTCATACCAAATTTCCAATTTCTTTGACTAATACTAATAGACATCATTTGCAAGACACTACTAATTTTTTTCTCTTGCTAGTGTAGAAAGTTAAGGGAGTAAGTATATTTGGTAGTTGTATTAAAATTAAAGAAAATTGGCGAGTGGGTATCTTTAGAGACGTATGTACAATTATTATTTGTTAGATAAAATTATAATTTTAAAGTTGTATATTTAATAAAAAGAAAAAATGTGAGTGAGTTAAGAAGTGGGGGAACTTATTAAAATAGAGTGTTAAGATAACTACATTCTATAAATAAGATTATTTATAAAAAATATCATATTTAATTTGGTTAATAAATAACAATTTTTCATATTTGATTTTACATAACTAAATTTTAGTATAATTGTTCATATATTTTATGTTTAATATTTTATAATGCAACTATTTTTTCATGCAATGGTTTATCAAATATTTTTAGACAATCCCTTTCTAATTATATATATAACTGTAACACGAAAAAATGTACTCTGTATTATATTATAAGATAAATACATATAAAGAATAACAAATAACTCTTTTTGTCCCAACTTTGTCTTCACACTTTCCTTGGTACGCAAATTTTTACTTGAAAAATGCATAATCCTCCTTCATTTGTATAAAATATAATCAGAAATATATTTTCAACTTCTATCTCACATATCACGCAAGTAATTTAGAGATTCGAACGTGATCAAAGTAATAAAATGAGATCTCTTTGACGACGCAGAAGCTCAAACTCTAGCCTGATCAAATCCATCAACACTCTCTATCACCGTCCACACATACATCACAAAATGTTGTGTGAACTATTACAATAAAAAAAATTATGTCATCAAAATACGCAGGACCAGTAACAACATTCAATCAAGGGTGCAAAAGTCGGAAAACGCTAGGCGGACGTTTCTTGGCCGCCTAGCGCCTAGGCCGCCTGGAAATCCGCCTAACTTTTTTTTATTAAACTGCGTCAGCCCTCACGATTTTTACTTCATTTTCCTAAAATTAAGGTTCAGCTTCGAAAAGAATTATCCCTTCTCTTTCCCCCCTTTCCAAAATAAACCATGTGTGTTCCCAACAAATCAACCAATTTCCATTCCAAAATCCAAAATGGCAAAACCACTTTTATACATCCCAGGAACAAATCGCCGCCGCCCTCTATTTCACCCAGCATCGATGCCGCCGCCCTCCATCTCACCCAGCACTGACGCTGACAACCGTGTCACGCCTCCGTCTGTACTGACGTTTGCATGATTGTCATCTCTTTCTTTTCCTTCTCAGTTGTCGCGCCGCGTCGCCACTCTTCTATCTCTCCAGCGCCGCCCCTCCATCCACGACCGTTGCGCCATGGTGAGATTTAAGATTTAGGGTTTTCCTTCTCTTTTAAACTCCTAGCCGCCTAGCCCGATTTGGCCGCCTAGGTGGCGCTAAACCCTCACACGATTTTTTAGCTGTTTTACCTTAAATTGAGTCGGCCGGCGACCGCCTAGGCCGATTTTTGCATCCCTGCATTCAATAGAACCCTCAAATAATAAAAACTCACCGGTACCAATTGCTATGCAACAGATACGACCAGAATAGAACCATCTCTGCCTTTCTTCATACTTTCTTGATTTTGGCTTCTAAATAAAAAGTTGAGGATTTTCAACATATCGTAACTCACTTGCTTTTGCAAATAACCCATTCAATTTAAACCAGACTAATAACATGTTAGTTTTCACACTTGGTCTATGCAACACATACTTTAATGAATTTGTATCATAAATATGACATTCTGTTTATCTAAAAGATGAAAACCCAATCGTACAGCTGAATGATACCTATAATTAATTTCAAAGCCAGATAATCTCAAAATAGCTTCACTTAAAGAGTGTAATTATTTTACGTTAGATAAAATTAAAATTTTATAGTCGATGTATTTAGTAAAAATGGTTAAATAAGGTAGTGAATTCAGAAGTGAGTGTATATAATCGTGACGTGTAATAAATTTATTTGTAAATAATTTCATATTTAATTTAATTTGATTAAAAATTATTAATTTTAATATTTGATTTTTTAATAAAAAAACAAAAGTAAGTTATTTTATTTTAAAAATATTTTTAATATTATTTTTAAAATAAAATAAAAATCAACTTAATATTAGTATTAGTAATAAATACAAAAAAACAAAAAAAAAAAGACAAACAAAGCTCAATATTCACCAACATTCATTGGTTTTAATATTTCAAAATGAACAATTTGACTTGCATGTGAAACATTGGGAGGAAAATTTAAACTGACTATACATGGTCTAGTTGCATTTTTCATCATTGTTTAAACCAGGAGGTAATAAAAAAATTAAAATGAAAAAAGAACTATCACATTAACATTAAAGAAACAAAATACATATAATCTAATTACCTTGTTTTATTGGTTTCGTTCACACCAAATTGTCAATCCCTCTATCTAATAGAAATCTTGTACAAAGACATTAATCATGTCTCCCACATTTGGATTAAAGTGGTGGATAAATAGGTATCTTCGGTGATTATATTGAAATTGAATAGAATTGATAGTTAAATATTTTTAAAGATGCAAATGTAAGTAAGATAGTAAAATAGTAGGGTGAATAGTTGTATTAGACAATAAATTTATTTGTATATAATTTCATATACAATTTGATTAATTTCATATTTCATTTTTAATTAAAAAATTGTTTATTTTTAGACTAATTACATAATAATAAAGTCAGTGTTAATTTTAAACGATAAAAAAATATCTTTATATCAATAAAACACCAGCACTGTCACCCTCACCATACCATTGCCACTATCCGCCATGATAACTCTCCATTCCAGCCAAATTCCCACCAATACTGAATCCAAGTAAGAAATTTGTTTCACTCACAAAATCCAACAAAGCTACCTACTTATTTAGCCTCGTCTCAATAGTAGAAACCAAAACCCTTTATCAATTTAAAATTTTGATTTCTTGTTCATCCCCAATTTTTTTTATTTATCAAGTAGTTTTTCCTATTTTCAAACTTCTTGGTCATTTCTTTTTTGTGGTGGCATAATGGTAGTGCTTCACATAGAGGCCGCATACAACGGTTCTAAATGACGGTTCTTTGCTCTTTACTACAACATACAGTGTGAAAAAAAGAAGTGTGAGATAGGTTTTTCGTAATTCATTCTTTCTCCATGAAACTTCAATATAGTTTTAGTGAATTATGTTTTAGTCCTTTGAAACTAATAAATGAAAAGAAAAACTAAAAATTGATTTACCTAAAGTTAAAGGACTAATATTTATACCTACCAAGAAAAAAAAATAAAAGAACAAATGTACTGTACCGTCATATAAAATGGTAACAAAGTTTAACTTTCTAACATTTGCATTTTATGGTCCACTGACCATAATCCTTTATGTAATTTTATAACCAAAGATTAAGATCAACTCTATGTATATAATTTTATAACCATGAGTAGGACCAGTCATCTAAAAATTATCTATGCATCCATCAAACTTCAACATCTTCACTATAACATTACTTTTCTTGGCGTTGTTTAAAAAAAATTATCTATTTCCAACATCATATTTATAATTAACTGCAAGTTCGTCCAATAAATTTAAAAATAATAGGTGTCCTAAATGAATTAATTACATTTATACCAAAGTTTGTTAATGTTAAACACTACTCAAATTATACATATCTATATACTCTGCACGATATAACTAAAACATTGTTTGAAAAATACTGCATAGTAAAAAACATAAAATTAATAACACAATAATTCTCATAATAATAAATTCTTGATATAATAAACCTTTTATAAAGTCTAGCCCTCATTACAATCAAAGTACGACATTAAACTTGCAAAATTCATATGGTTTACATAAACTAATAAGAGTACATCATTATTATATGAAGCATTATTCGTATGAACTAACAAAAACTAAATATATTGAAATAGACAAAAGACAATCCATTCTTATCAATCTTAACGCAACTGCATTTTAATCACCATGGAAGCAAATATGAAACTAAAACTCATTACTAACATAGCAAAAAAGAAAAAAGTTCAAAATATTAATAAACTAATATTAGCATGAAAACAAAGATTTCTATCTATATATATTTCCTCATGAACAAAATTACAATGAATAAAACTTCTGTAACAATTAACATTCTCTTATTCGGTATAACTTAACCCTGAAATCACAAAATACGAATAAGTTAAATATATTTTATTAGTTGACCACTCTTAGAAAAATAAAGAAATAACCAAGAAAGTGTAATGTTTGCAAAAGGAATATAAATATACACAAAACTCTAAGACCAAATTAATATTTGGGAAATTTATGAATAAACTTACAGTTATCATAACCTCCATATTCACCAAAACCATCATTATCAGCAAAATTCGAAAAACAAAAAAGGTCTTACATTAACGCAAGAAACATGAAATGCATGAATATAAAGATCAATAAAAAAAATCATATATCATAGGAGAAAATAAGTTTTTATTTAGAAAGTAGAAAAACGTACGAAGATTAATCGGGAATAGAGAATTGGTAGTAAAAACTTGAAACTGAGTGTGAAATAAATTAATCGGGAAAAGTAAAAACAACATTTTGATCTTTCAAGTTCACATTTAAGGACTTTAACTTATGGAGGTTGGCAAAATAAGGAACATAATTTTTTGGATTGACAAATTAAGGACAAAAACTTTACTTGAGGTAAAATTAAACTAAATTGGTCTAATAGTCCGGATTTTGCTTGAATTCGGACCGAATTGGGCCCTGATTGAGTTGATTTTGGGTGATTTAGCCTCAATTTGCTACTTGTAAAAGTTATTGTCCTTTAAATTATCAGTCCAAAAATTACGATCCTCATTTTGCCAGCCCAAAAAGTTACAGTTCTCATTTTATCACTCCCACTAAATTACAGTCCATAAAATATTTACCCAATAAAAAAATAACAATTTGAAGTATACAATAAAAAAATTCAAAACACTGACAAAAACCATCATCAATAAAAATAGATAATATCAACCAAGATTAACCAAATTAAAGATGTTACTACTGTTGCATGAATGCAATAGAAAATATATTTATACTACCATATAATAAAATTTTGAGAGATTTAAAAGATTTTTTTTGATGGGGTTCTTATATCTAAGTCTCACTGCCTGTGCATTGTTCTTCAATAGCGAACACACAAATCTGTGAAATAATAAGAAAGAAAGAAAGAAAATAAGTATAGTGTACCTTTATTGAAAATTTGGATCTTTGGAATAAAAGAGAAAATGCATTTAATTTATTATACAAAAAATAGAAACACAATAATAAAGGTTTTAGATTAAAAATAGAGATGTCTTGTGCTTTGAAAAAAGATATGCATGAAATTTACCTTAAAAAATGTGAGAAGTCTCTGGTATATTGCAGAAAAAGCAGAAGGACAGAAAAAATTCTTCAATTTGTAAGTAACACTTGAAGGGAATTATTTGGGATAACTAAACAACTGAATAAGGTTTTGGCGATTTTTAATATCATTTCATATCACTAAAATTTCACAAGTATGTTAACATTCAATCCACACAAATATATAATCATTTTTCTCAAAAACGAAATAAACTTTTTCTAGAAAATTATAGTGTACAATTTAAGATTAGAACTGATCACAATTTATATTGAATACCTTAAAGTCTTTGAACTTTTTGCAAGGTTGTTGGTGGTTCTAGATATGAAGCTTTCACACCATCAATTTAACTAATTCTGTTAGCATATCCAACCAAATATATGAATTAGTCTCAATTCTTTTATTGCAGTTTTTTTTTTTTTTTTACTTTGAATTATAGCGGATAGAATTGAGTTATTATACGCTATAGTTTATAAAGATGATAAAAATACTACAATCATACACATTAACTCAATAATTATTCACAATATTCATATCTCCATAAAATAAAAATAAGAATTTAATAACCCCAAAGAGTTGGCTAGTGGTGTAGGTTGCAGAATTAGGATTGTGCTTCTCTTTAAATCTCAGATTCGAAACCTTCAGTTGCTATCAACTCCCGACGGGCCAGTCAATACAGAGAAAAAAAAGGTTTTAAATTAGTGTACTCTAGCGATAGTGGCTCCCCTAAATTAGTACCGAGATTTCATTTAAAAAAAAGAGAATATAATAGAACAGTGTTATAAGATAACAATTAGACAAAAAAAAAACTTATTATTAGAATAATATATATTTTATATTCTCATATACCATAATATAGCATTGTTTTAGAAGATGATATGGGTAAGGAAAAAGTATAAAAAGAAAATATTCAAATATGAACCATTTGAAGGGTATTAGTTATTTTCTCTTAAGGATATTAATTTTGAAGGGTATTAGTTAAAGGTAAAACATAATTAATTATTTAATTAAAGGGATTACTTGGATACGCTAAAGGGTATTAATTTTTATACTAAAAGGTTTATAAATATTGTTCGCGTATGAACCAATTTCACTTTATATATACTCAATGGATGAAATAGATAAGTGTTCTTATGAAGTATGAAATCAAGAATGTGGTTTTGGGTTTTAAGGTGAAAAACCTGAAAAACAAATATAATATGAATTTTAAGGAATTAAGTGAAATTATATATATATATATATATATATTATTGTGTTGTCCAAATATTTCACACCATTGACTTTTTTTAGAATGGAGGTTGACTTGTAGTATTTAAATAAATAAAATTATTTCTTATGAGAGTGTATTGTTCACTTTAAATGAATTAAACAAAAGAATTATTGTGTGTACAGTTATTATTGAAATGAAATGTATTTTAGATGTGTGTGTAGAAGATGAACAATGATTTGTGCAAGTTATTTATAGAAGAAAATATTTAATTCAAAAGAAAAGTATGGTTAGAAATTTGTAACCAATATTAAAGTAGAATAAACATAAGTTATATAAATATTTGAATAATTAAAATCAAAGTAAGTATATGATAATATTTAAGAATTTATTTATTTTTGTAACGTAAAAGATAAATGTGTGATGGACAAATATCATTTAGAGTGACTCTCTTGTGCACTTTGTATATGGTGCACTCACTCAACACTTGAGACTGTTTTCAGTGAAAAATATGATTTGATTACACTGAAAAGTATGGTTAAAATATACTGAAAATTAGTTTTGTGTGTAATTTAAACACATTTTTTTAGTATGACAACATACTCTTTTTAGTGTAAACAACCTAAAATTGTTGAGTGAGTGCACCATGCACCAGGTGCATATGAGAGTTTGTCAATCATTTAATGAAAGTTTCTACAATTTTGCATATTTTTCATATTAGAATGTAAATATGTTTTGTATATTTATATTATTGTTCTCTATCCCAAAAAAAATCTAAAAAAATGATCAACACTTATCATGTTGTCTAATCTCTCCCAAATAACCCAAAATTTGGTCAACATTAATCCCACGACATAATATGCTCTCCAAACATTCCATAAACATTTATTTCTAAATTAAGTCCAAATACATATTATAATTAGTAATTATAAATAGATAATTCTAAATATTTATATTTATCTTAATATAAACACAATAAATTTATTGACACGTTAAGAATTGGAAACTCAACAAAATTAATAAAAATGCAATGATAATTTGACAATATTGAATATTTTGCCCACAATCGACACTTCAATATGGATTTGTACACAATGTTAAAATTCTATGAACCGACTAATATACAAAATATGTATGTGGGTATGGAACTCAATTTAGAATATTAAGAAAATATATAGCCAGTTAACACATAAAACATAGAATACTCCCTCATATATAAATGACATTCTAGAATTGTCCTAAAAATTAAGAATTTTTTTTAATATCAAAAGTACCCTCGATTAATGATAAGTATTACTTAAATATTATTAATCTTAAGTTGAAAGACAGTTTCAAGTCTTTAATTAGCCAAGGTAGTGAATTATTTTTAGAACTAACACTTATTATTAAAAATTGTTTAAAACGAAGAATAACATTTACTTTAAGAGTACATATATAGTGAAAGTGGTTCATATATGAATCACTAAAGAGTATTAGTTGTTTTCACTAAAAGGTCTTAATTTGATTTTAAATAACTTATATTCTTCAGTGTAAAAATATAATATTTTTCAATGAAAACAATTAATACTCTTTGCTGAAAATAATTAATACCCTTCAATGATTTATGTATACACCATTTCCACTTTATACTATGTCTTATTTAAATAGGAGTGGGTATTTTTTATACAATTGTCGGTTCTTAGTAAGATTTTATTGTGAAGAATGACTCCTCATAATTATTTTCCAATTTTCATGTTACCAATGAAATTTAATTTATTACACACTAAAATAATGTGCTTATTACATGCCGATTACCAGATAAAAAAAATATAATACTCTATGCTAATTACACGCTAATTACCAGAGATTTTTCTTAATAAAAAACTCACGTACATATAAAAATTTCATTGTTAATTACACATTAATGACAATTGGTAACAAACTAAAAATGCACATGTATTAAGTTCAATGCTAATTACATGCTAAATACCTGGATTTTGGTCAAAGAAAATAATAAAAATACCTACAATTTAGGGAATAAGTATTTGTTCTGATCTTCCAAAACATCCGTCAAATATCTTTCAATTTTTTTATTTATTGATTAATATAAAATAAAAGAATGTTATCTAAATGTGGAAATCTAGTACTAATATCTCTCTATTCATGCAGAAATAATTTAATGTCGCATGTTCACATTATTAATTCCCTAAAAACATGCATTGATTTCTAAATTAAAAGTTTCAATTTTCTGATAACATGCTCTGACTATGAATTAGTCAGATTAATTTATATAGATTTACCATTTTATTCCTCAATTAATTTACATAATTTATAGGATCTTAGAGAACAGATTGACTTCTTCCACAATCACTTAGCGTAATACAATATATATATATATATATATATATATCACAGATTTATTAGTTACCGACAATTCCATAAAAAAGTTACTTTTTAATAATTTTAAAATAAATTGCCTTCAAAATCAAAAAAAAAAATCATAAATATATATTACATATTAATTATTAAAATAAATTTCATTATGAACAAAAAAATATGTTGATTTTTATTAATTACATTCTATATACACCTTGATCTTCACATTTTAATCATCAATCAATAAATGAAAAATTCAAATACAATCACAATACTAACAAATCAAATTTTTTTTATCTGAATTGAGAATTGACAGATTAAAAAAAAAAGAACATATATTACATTTTGAAAATCCCATTATAATCACAACATAAACAATGAAAAGTTCAAACAAAGTTAAAATATTAACAATTTATAAATTTTTTATGAAAAGGGAATGACCATATATTACCTATGAACACATACTACATATTGATTATTGCACGTGGATTATTAAGCTATTAAGTTGTTAATATTATTAAGTATTAAGATATTAACGTATACAATTTTATGTTATCTTAATATTTTAAAAATAAGAACAAAAGATACAAAATAAAATTGCATTTGGATTATTAAATTAATCAGATATTAATAAGAGAAAAATAAAATTCTGGCATATCAATAACAACTTTATTTTACAGAAACTGGGAAACCATATTAGCAACAATATAACTATAATCTACTTAAACACAAACGAATAATTACATCCAAATAACATTATTAAGAAAAAAAAAAGTAAGGAATACAAAATGGATAATAAACCAACGATACAAATAGACAAAAAAAAACCAACGATACACTGACGGAAACACGATGAATAGCAACATAACAACGAAGAAAGACCTTTGAAAATAAACATAAATTCATAGATTTAATATAATACTAAACATAAATACACAAAATTAATTCAACACCATTATCGAAAATAATGCTTGAAGTCCACTCTTCCCATGTCATGCACAAATTTTGTAGCAATTCACAATTTTGTCTTCAAAATACTTGGTGAACTTCTCCAAATAGAATGCACCTTCAAAGCTCATTTGTTATGCATAATAGTGTTGCATATTACCAACGAAAAACACAACTATATATAATAAAAAAAAAACGTTACAAAAGCCAATTTGATGCAAGAAAACATAACTAAAAAGGAATAACACCAATACACAAGCAATAACATAAATACAGGAATTAATAGCATACCATATCAAATGAAGTAATGGATCCAACGACATACAACAAAAGCAACGAAAAAGATCAACGGCCTAGACAGTTTGGAGCCAAAACTATATATGGACATCCTGGCTCTATTATATATGTATGATTAGTTATAAATCAGTGTCGCAGTGAAATAAGTACACAAAAGACCAAGTCAAAATCAAATTGTTTAATTAAGTCAATGATTTTTGCATAAGAGTGGCCTTTGGACAAAATTAAGTCGGTTGCTTTATTATTATTGAGGAAAATTTGCAGATCATAGTAAAAAAAATTAAGTTTAAGAATAATAATACTTTTAAGAATTATATGTTGATTTCATTACCAAAATTATATCACAAGTAATATAAATTGTTACCATAATTTTGCAGGTAAACTTACATATATAACGTCTATTTTTATTTATGTATGATACTTTTTATTTTTGGTAAATTTAACTACTAATTTATGTATAATGTCAACAGGTGGTATGGTAATATCATTAAGCTTCTTCTTCTCCTATGAGTTTGGGTTGTGACTCTCATTTATTTTATAATAGATTAAAAGCATAAATTCTTTTTGTATATTATATTATTATTATTATTATTATTATTATTATTTTCCTTTTAATTTTTTGTTCATCACATTTTCAGTTTCTTTATTATATATAATCCGTAGATATTTGTCTTATCTTTCAAAAAGTCAAAAATACTAATGTAATTCAAGCGTTAGAAAATTGTAAACATGGATTTGACTATATGTAATGAACGGTAGTTTAATTGATAATGTTTTAATTTTTCTGTTATTTTTTCATTATTAAATGCGAGTATGGTGGATGAGGATCTAGGACGAGGACTTACTTGAAATTTGATGTTATAATTTTTAAATGAATTGCTAGTGTATTTCAATTATAAATTAATATTTATTCTGTTATTCTCAACTTTCACCTATATTTTTTTTCTTAGTAATTTATATTTATCTTATGTCCAGAATTAGAGATTAACATTTACAAAAATTTGTCCTCCATCTATGATGATCTAATAGTAATTTAAGGTGGTCCAATTCTAGGTGGTACTTATATATTACGTCTCATCTGAATCACGTCGATTTAGACAAAGTAGACTTCCGGCCGGGTATGGTGGCAATGGTTCTTTAAAATGAAGGAAGTTTAACACAAAATATGAATAATTTTCTTCTGCCCAAGTTTCTAGGTAGATTTTCGATGTTGTTAATTTGATTATATATAAGGTAATTTGTAAACATAATTTTTTGTAAATTGATTAATTATATTAAAAATTAAAAAAAATAGTTTCAAATTTTTTTATACAGTGTAGGTTTGAGATGATTAGAGACACCGACACTAGAGACAAAAAATTTGGGTGATTTTAATTCAATGCATGTGGAATTTAATTATTACGATGGAATATGGTGCCGATAATTTTGCGAATTTTAGTAAAATAGAAAAAATCTTTTCCTTAGTGAAATTTTAATAGAGTGAAGAACAATTACATAGAGTATATATTTTTATGGAAATTGTAATAAAGTGGAAATTATTTATTGATTTAATTTGTAAAGGTTTTAGGAAAAACCAATAGAAAACTATACATACAAGTTGACCATATTTTAAGAAAAATATTATCGTCTTTGCACATGAGTATCTATCTGGCAAGTGTGAAAAAAACCTACATATCAAGGTAATTTATTGATATGTATTATATTTTTTAATGTAAGTGTGTCAGTCTTTTATTATTCGTATTATATATATATATATATTTTTTTTTTTTTCTGTTTGATAAAATATTGATGAAAAATGTTATTGAACCATGTGAAAATAATTTAAGTTTTCCTGATGTTTTGGCTGAGAGTCAAATTGATCATTTCGAAGAATCAGATTTAATTATATGGAAATATGTCAGAAGTGACGAATTGTTACCAAAGTTTATTCGTGATATTGGTCATCATATATTTCGTTTCACTAAAGTTTGGTATAAATTTGTTAGATGTATTGGATTGCATAAAAATAAAAAATTCATTTTTAAAACGTATAATGATATTGATGGCGAAGCAAGAGTGATTTTTCGTTGTTTGTGTATCAAGGTTGGATCGTTGATGTTGATCTTTTTGTTCAAGTCATTTTGTTGATTCTTTTATTTGTAATGATCAATTTTATCGACGATATAATGTTTTCTTATTGTATCTAAAATTTATAATTTTATGCGGATGTTAAGGTTTAGAAATAGTTCATTGCCTGGTTACAAAGATTTAAGTGTGATGATTTTATTAGGATCTGGAGGTACATATCTTTATTGTATTTGTCTCAAACCATTTGTTATTTAATTTTATTTATGTGTTTGTTATCGTTATTAATATAAATAAATTATTTTTGGAATTTTTTAAAAATAACATTGACTTTAATGTTATGTGATCATTTTTAAAATAAAATAAAAAGTTGGTTTTTAATAAAAAATTATGTATTGAAATAATTATAATTCTTAATCAAATTAAATAAATTTGTTATAGTGCAACTATCTACGCTCTTTGGTTTACTAAGATCACTCACCTAACTAAATTATGAGAATTGGGTGTGCAAGAAACTATCAAAACAACATATTAATTATAAGCATTATGTCTTTTTTTAATGTTAATATTATCATATTTTTGTTAGCAGTATTTTTTTTGTTATTTTTGTTTGAAAAGTGATGAAAATGTTATTGTACCATGAATAAATAAATTAAGTTCTTCTTACATATGTTGATACTGAAAATCAGATTGATCATTTTGATGATAATATTGAAGTAAAATTATATACAATGAATGTTGGTGTAATTATTGAGATTTTTGTGAATTACAATAATGTTGAATCTAAATGTCGTTCGGTGAGATTTATACTTTTTTGGACGCATGTCTATTTTTTTTAAATTTCTTACTAAAACTGTTAAATTGATATATTTTTCATCCTTTTTAGCACATTTTAGTGTCAAGTTTAAAATTCTTTTGGGGAGTTTTATTATATTGAACTGTGTCCGAGTTGAAAAACTATGCATAATTTTTTATGAATCCATGTTTAGGATTGCATAAAAAAATCAATCATTGTTGAAAGAAGTATAATTATTTTTATGAATTGGAATAACTCAATTGGTTTAAGCCCCACTACCTAGACCGTGAGGTCATGATTTGGGTCATTATTTATCCAATAAAAAAAAAGTAATACTATATTGTTGTCGGAGCAAGTCGTTTTTTCTATTCCAAGATTGAATTTTGAATACATACATCCGCATCCCTAAAAATATGTAATTGTCAATCTCATTCAATTTTCATACAACCACCAAATATGTCCACTCTCACACACCTCTAATCTAGCGGTGAAAAATATGATTTGCGTCTTTTCACATGAGTGTCTATTGGCAGATGAACGAGAATTGGGTGTGAAAAAACCCAACAAAGCAAACTAATTAATTAATATAAATTATATCTTTTTTTAATGTTAATTTGATCATATTTTTTTGTTAATTTGTATAATATTATACTTTTTATTATTTTATGTTTGAACAATGATGAAAAATATTATTGGACCATGAATAGACAAATTAAGTTTTTCTTCCTTATGCTTCGGCTGAAAACCAGATTGATCATTTTGATGATGATGTTGAGGTAAAATTGTAAACAATGAATATTGGTGAACTTATTGAGTCATTCATGAAATACAATAATGCTAAATTTAAATGTGTCTGGTGGATTTTTTTTATGCATATATATTTTTAAATTGACAAAGTATTATGTGAATAATATTCATGGTAGCTATTATTGTGAATAACAATTTACTAATATCTTGTGTTAAAACAACTAATACCTTTAGTGAAATTAACTAATACCACTTCAACTAATATCTTTAGTGAATACAACTAATACCCTTATGAGCTGAAACTTTTAGTGCAATTCATTGATACCTTTAATGTAATTTACTAATAACCTTCAAATAAATTTTACATTGAATATCATTCACATAATATCTTCTCATATTTTCATACCGAAACTGTAAATTTATTCTATTTTCATCTTTTCAGTGCAACGTGGTGTTTATGATTCAATAATGAGATCACCCACGTCAGATGCCGGTGATGTTTTTTTTCTTTAATGATATGGTTATGGTGGTACCAATTTGTTTCCTTTCACAGAAGACACTATATTTATATGCATGTTTACAATCTAAAGGTAAGATATTATTGATGTAGCATCAAATAGTATAATTTCTCTTCTGCTCCACTATTAGTTCATCTGAGTTATGGAATGTGTACCATGTTTTGAAGTTGACAAAAGTTCTTGAATATAAATTATGATCAAGGGATGAATGAAATAATCTTGAATTTAATACTACAAAAATGTAGTATTTCAAGAAAATTATATAAATATTTAGAGTTTTGAAATAAGTTTTTTTTTTCTCTTTTATTAGGCATTTCGTTTTTTTTATAAGTAAATATTTTTACTAATCATATGAATTTAATTTACTATACTATAAAATAGTGATGTGTGTGTAGGTTTTATAATTTAGACAGTAGCATGGTTTGTATAACTATTATATTATATTATATTATATTTATATTAACTCTATGTATATATAGTTGATTTTAAATTATATAAATATTTATTTTTTTAAATATGTGTTAAATGATTAAATTAATACATAATGACATAATTAAATTAGTTACATAAAATTTATCATTAATTATTCAAAAATTAATTATTGTTTTTGTGTTGAAATTTGTTTAAGGGTCTGTATATTGTTTTGTTATACAAAAAAATGTGAAACATTTTGAATAATTATATATTTGAAAGTGATACAATAACTTTATTTGTAATTATCTTCTGATTTGTACCATTGATGTTAAATGTTCTAATTCCTCCGGTAGTTATCCAATATTATATTGTAAATAATTTTAAATGATACAGATTATATTTACGATTAAGATGAGTTGATGGTAAGAATTATAAAAAAAATTGTTTTTCCTTATAAATATATATTTTATAATAAAATTGATACTTTTCATGTTACGCCAACGTATGTTTAAAAAAATTTGTATTAAAAAAATTATGTTAAATCATTGTAATAATGTATAAAACATAAAAAAAAATGATTACATTAAAAATATAGTTAATGAAAACCACTTCCATGAAAAGCATGGGAAAGAACAATTATTGTGCTTCCATGAAATACAATAATGCTTAATTTAAACGTTGTTTGGTGAAATTTATATATATTTTTTTGGATGCATATCTATTTTTTTTAATTTCTTACTGAAATTGTAAATGTCTTTTTTGTTTGTTACATAACATTGTCGGGTGAAGACCATTTTGGAGAATAATCGAGTTTTCTTATGTTGAAGTATGCTAGAATTGAATATTTATTTCTTATTTATAATGATTCAAATTTTATTGGTAATACGGGTAGTCACATGCTTCGTCTCACTAAACTTGGTATAAATTTGTTAGGAATGTTGGATTGTGTAAATTAAAATGATAAAAAAAAAATTAATGAATCATAATAGTATTGATGTTAGAGGAAGAATGATTATATATATATATATATTGATGTTGGAGGAAGAATGATTTCTCAATCACTGCATTGCAATTTCTCCACACACCATGAACAAACAAACCTGCACAGATCACCATCGAACAGAACATCAAAACCTGGGCATTTATACGTATACAGAAATTGCACGAAAATGAAAATATGAGTCACGCTTAGAGATGCCTGGAGGTCAAATTGAAATTTCAGGCTGAAGGTGAAATTGGGTCACGATTGAAACTGGGTGAGGTGAAATGTCAAATAGTTCATATTATTCATCCTATTCATAGCCTAATTGTGCAAAGATAAAAAAAATCCAAGTCACGCCTTGAAGTGCCTGGAGGTTAAAATAATTCTAACTTTGCAAAATATAATGACTCCCATCAGATATTGGTGAAATCATTGAACTTTCTGTGAAATGCAATAATATTGAATTTAACTGTTGTTTGATAAGATTTATATTTCTTTTGAATGCAATTCTTTTAAATTTTTTTACTGAAATTGTAAATATAATATGTTTTTAATATTTATTTAGCATATACCAGTATTGAGTATAAATTATTTTGTAGAAAAATTGTGTTTCATTATATTAAAGAAGAATTGTTCCCAACTTATTAAGAATTCATACTCATCGATGACACATATTGTCGCATGCTTCGTCCCACTAAAGTTTGATATAATAGATCATAAAGGCTCATGTTACAAATATTTTACGTTATGTTCTAATAGAGGCATAAATTTGTTCATACACTGTAATGACAGTAATCCTTATAAAAGAATTGTTATAATTGGTTTGATTTGATTACCCTTTTATAATTATTTGTAGAATGTCATCTCATTCTTTTAATCCATAAAATTAATTTTTACAAATATTTAATAAGTCATAAATTACTATTATATGTTTAATTTTATTTTATTTTTCTTTTTAAAAGAAAAGGTATTATTTTAAAAAATTGTTATATAGTAGATTATTGTTTAAAGTATTTAAACTATAGCTTAAAATTGTGTGAGATTGTCTCGTGGAACTGGATAATACAAATTTAAATATGCCTATGTTGAAATGTTAGTGTGATAGGTCCAATTTATATCCTATCCCAGGAGTAAATTCTATATGAAAATGATTAATAATAAACTTATCATGAAACTGTTTTAAAGTATTGATTATTGAATATTATAAACAGAATATAAAAAATTTAATGAGAAGTATTGTTAATTCGAATTCAAGAAAGATTTTAATTATATATTTTTTAAACTGTAGATTTTTAATTTTATAATTAAAATATTGTAATTATTATATTAAACAATGTAACGAATTCCGGCCGTGCGAAGCACGGGATTTACGATCACTAGTTACAAAAATAAATAGAACAATTTAATAAATAATAATATATTGTTTAGTGTATTAATAATTGTTGTTGACTATCTTTCAGATGATATTTTCATCAAGTTACGATACCAAATCTCTTTTAATACGTGTGAAATGACCTCTTTTGTACTCGCACAATGTTTTACGAATTTGATCCGTCATTGTTGATTTTGAAACACCTTTTAAATGAGAAGTCGTTGTCTTGAATGATTTATAAGAATTCTTATTCTGTTTATATAGATTTTTCTTGGTTGATGGATGTTGTATACTCTATATTAATTAAATGCAACGATTTTCAACTTCATACATATAATAATGGACATAATGCATTATGGATTTATATAAATATATAAATATATATATATATATATATATATATCATGTTATGCTTGATGAATATATTTATTATGTTAGTACTTTAATGAATATAATGCATATATTAATTCAATGACTTGTACTGGAAAAAATAGTATTTAAATTAATAAATTACTAATTTATAGATAAATTAATACGTCTCTAAAATAAAAAAAATTTCTGGTCCCGACATTATTAATTTATAGAGGTTTTACTGTATTATATTCCTTCGTTCCAAATACTCTCTCCGTCCAATATTAGTAATCATTGTTGGTCCCGGAACGAGTAAACAGGTGTATGGGGGGGGGGGGGGAATACACCTGTGGTTACAAATTAAAATTTCTTATAAAACTTATCAGGTTACTTAGGACAGTAGCTCATTGACTTGAAGCGAACTACACTAGCTTTCTACTAGTAGTTACCCCGCAAGAGAACGGGTTCACAGTAGTATGGGCAAGTATAGGGACCAAGTATTATCGAACCCAAGGGAAAGTGTGTATGCGAATAGATCCCTGAAGATCTACGCGTCGTAGTTAATATGAGTGTATGTTTGAGGATTGAAAATTAAAAGAATTAAGTCTAAACTAAATTACTCTACGAATGCAAAAGGAAAATTAAACTAAGTATCTAAGGTGTGTTTTCAAATATGAGGTGGTGATGCTTAAGATAGGAATCCCTACGTATACTAACGGAGCAGGTACATAATCAAAATAACTGTGACACACAAGAATTAACCTAAGTCTAAGAATGCAAGGTGAAAGCTCAAGATTCTAAACCCTAATACTTTACCCTAACACTCGACTTCACTAATCTACTAACGAATTACTAGATTGTGCTTAATTAATGAGACCCTAATTTAACTAAGGTGATGCGGTCGTCCTCCTTCGCTAAACATGTAGATGAATTAACCTTTCCTAAACTCTCTCGTTAAGTCTACTCGTTGTTAAAGAGTGATACGGTCGTCCTCTCTCTAACACCTTTCGAACAAAATTCAAGAGCGAAGTCTAGATTAATTTTAAGAATTCATTAACCAAGAGAATTAAAACCTAACGTCACAAGTTACTCTAATTACGTACCCACAACCTACTTCTACGAGTTCATCCTACCCTAAGCATGCAAGGGTTTTAGCTAGACATAGATTTAACGTAAACAATAACAATTAGACAAGTTACGAACATGAACATGGTAATTAAAACGAAGAACGATCGAACATAAACTGGGGGTTTAAGATATAAAAGAATACTGAAATTAATTGACAAAACGAGGTCTCAACGTATTAAAGAACAAAAGTTATTAAGAAACGAAACTAAAACGGGAAATCGTAACGTGAATTCGTAAGCAAAAACCTCAAAATCGTAAAATTAAACTTGTTCGTCTCTTCTCTTCCTTCTCTCTCTAAAAATTCTATGTAAAAGTGATGTAGTGCGTTCGGGACTCCTTCAAAACGTGTTTGGAAGAGATATATATATATGCAACGGGCCGATTCGTGAACTCGTGGGCCGAAAAACGTAAATTGGAGAAAAGGCCTTGGAAGCGCTCGAGCAGACCCGCTCGAGCGGGTCGCTCGAGCTAAAGTGGTCGAGCGGTTCCTGAGGTCGAGCGAGGCGCTCGAGCAAAAGTGGTCGAGCGGTTCCTGAGGTCGAGCGAGGCGCTCGAGCAGTGCCCCTCGAGCGCCCAAAATGTTCTGTATGTTTTGATGCGCTCGAGCCCTTAGCTCGAGCGGGGCGCTCGAGCTATCTCCCTCGAGCGGGTCTTCCTTCCTTTGCAACTAACACTTTTCTTCACACGTACTAATACCACTCGTATTTCTTCGATATCTTCTCATCCGGGCATCCGTTTGAGTCGATTCAAAGTCCTACGAACTCCGTTTTTCGTCCTCGATTCACCTATGAGTATCAAAGAGACAAATTCATCAACGTATAGAAATAGTACTCATTTGGCTCTAAAAACTCAATAAATTCGACCAAAACTAGGGCGTTTCTAGCTACGAATCATGACAATTTCACGCCTAATCAACCCCCCCAAACTTACCATATTGCTTGTCCCCAAACAATGAACTAATAAGTCAAGTGAAATTGTTAAGGATGAGTAAAAAAATCAATCATGCAAGCTAATGAACTCAAGCTTCAAAAGTCAATCACCCGTATACTCACTTACTTTCTTTTATCATACTCATGCAACAATTACAAGAAACACCAAGATCAAGCATGGATGTGCACTTAACGATGTGTTTCGCTCCCTCACAAGTGTATAACAATGATCAAGGGACTCACTCAGATAATCAATCACACAAATTGGCAGCCATAGGCTTGTAAGTGCTCTTAACTTCGACCGTACTCTAGAAATCAATGCCGAATAAAAAAGGACTTTTCTCAAGGTTGTAATGTAGGCTCTTTGGACGGATGGGATAACAATTTGGGTAAGTGACTCAAGTGAATAGAGAATAGAAAATCAAACTTTGGCACTTCGAGATTAGGAACAAAATGCTTAATACATGTTCAATCAACACCCTTTCAATTCCATACTCTCAACACTTCAATTTTTTTTTCTAACTCTTTCACTTCTTTTTTCAATCACTTCACTTTTTTTTTCTTTTCGCACAAACACATGAGCTCATTTTTTTCTTTTGCTCATTCTCAATTTTTTTTCTTTCCCACAACTCAAATCTCATTCACACCCTTATTTTATCACCACTCAACCATCATAATTCCTTTTCTCAACTCAACTCAATCCCTTCAACATTCACACTTTCCTATTCTCCACTCAAATTGGGACAAAAAGCTTAGGAACTGGAATAGTGTTTAAATGTGCTAGCAAATAAAATAGGTTTTAGGCTCAACGGGGCTAACAAGGGACAAATATCAATGGTAAGGAAAATTTTTGGCTAAGTGACTCATTTAAATCAAAGATGGCCTAAGATCACATTCGGCATATCAAACTGGACACAATCAAGAAGCAAGAGCACACACAAGTTCTAGCATCCTCTAAGGTGAAGATTCACTCACAAACGAAGAGATTAAATCATATATTTAAATCTCGTAAGGCTCAACTCTCACGACTTTCACATCCATGCTAGTCCTAGTGAATTCTCATTCTCATCACACAAGCACTCAAAAGAAACTCGTAAGCATACAAGTTCTCTCCCTAATTAGCTCAAACTCACATACTCACCCAAAGGAATTTTCAACTCACTCTCACAACTTAACTCTCCTCACTGAGTCCTACTCAAGAATCAATAATAAGCAGTCTAGAAGAGTTGGTAAGCATGAAATCATCAATCAACAATCAGAGCAAATCGAAACGAATCCCTTATAAGTTCAAAGACTTCCAATACAATCCCATAGAACATGCACTCCACGCAAACACTACATTTCACACTCAAAAACAGAAATAAATAAGAAAAGAAATAAAAGAGAAAAGAAAAAAGGAAAAGAAAATTGGGGGCATCCCAGGACTCTCAAGCATCTGGAGGTGGTGGTGGCCGGTAGTTTTGATGATCAGCCCCCAAGTGCAATACGAACAGCGACTCCATCCATCGATGCATGTCTGAAAACTGATCCTCCATTCTTGCTGTCCTCGTATCTAGCCTATCTTGCGTCTCACGCAAGTAGGCCACGTCACTTTGGAGCGTCCGCATCATGTTTCCCATCTGTGTCCATTCCTCGCGTGAGGGAGACCCCTGCCTAGGCGACTGCACCCCCGGTGACTCCACTTCCATCTCTTGCGGCTCCTCACCTGCAGCTTCGCCCGCATCTTCGCCTGCCTCATATTCTTGCTCTTCTTCTTCTTGGAGGTCTGCTACTCCACTTGATCCGGCACCGTTCGTCCCTTCACCTCGGCTTCTCTTCGTAAGCTTCCCATCTCAAAGCCCTCGGCTGTCCACATCATGAGTGAATTTGGCGCTCAAAGCCAAGTGTCTCTCTCTGTTCATCCCCAGATTTGCATTCTTCTTCCTCTTCAACGTCACGAGCTTGTCATGTGGGAGAGGGAATAGAGTATCTTCCGCGAATCGAATACAGAAACTGCCCATCCAGTGCTCGAACATCAACGTGTGGCGCAGCTGATCAAAGTCTAAATCCCTGCCGGGGACAGGAGCTACACAGGACACACATCCCAAGTGCTTCATGAACACTGAGATTAGACCTCCTCCTCGCACCTTTGAGGTCTTGGCCCCGAGCTTGAATGCCGCCTCGTAGTTGTGCTCTACGAAGTCCCGTCCGAAGTCGTGATCCTTCTGATAAAGAAGACACCACATACCGTAGAGCTGCTTGCTCGTCACGGTCCCCGTCTTAGAACGGGCGTAGATGGTATTTCCCAAAATTCTCTCCAAATACCTAATCACTGGGTTCTGGATCGCAGAGGCTCGAGCAATCTATCCCTTGTACTCACCGGCCATCCTCCCCGTGATGTCTTTCCAAAATCCGTTCGCATTGTACGACTTCGATATCCGGTTGGGCCTTGGTAGAGCCAGGAGTCCAAATGCTAAGTTTACATCTTTGATCTCACAGTGCTGCCACTCGTTTCTGTATTTGAACTTGAAAGCGTTCTCATTCTTCTTCTCTATGGTGGCCAGGAACTCCTCGGTCAAATCAGCGTGAGTGTCCATCGTGAGCAATATCTCGAGGAACTCATCCATGTTGTTCCTCGTAAATATCCTCCTGATTTCCTCTTCGATCCCTACGTCTTGCATAAATTGCACCACTGGCCTACGGGTTTTCACCACCCTTCCGGTGATCAAACTCCATCTATAAGCAACATATCTCCAGCTATCCTCGAAGTCCAAATTGTTCCATCTCGAAGGGAGCAATCCCTTTGTCCTAAGCTCGTTTGTTAACTCTTCCAACTCAGCATTGCTCATGATTCGGTCCTCATTCCTTTTCGGAGCCATAGTACCTGAGACACAATAGAGCATTTTCAATTCTTTCATAACATAGGATTCCATATATCTCAAGTAGTACTCAAAATGTCCCTTTTCTAACAATCTCAACTTGAGTCCACTCACTCAATTCAAGTCATATTCATTAATCTCAAAGCCCTCAAGTAAATTCCAAACAATTCATCATTCACACTCAATAATGCCAACAATCGAGTCTATCATGAAGTAACAATACCCAAAAGGTGTGTACTTTACATGCTCAAGACTCAACTCCTACCTATTCATGCTCAATCAATCTCTATTCACAACAATTTCATCTCAATTTGCAAAACCCATCTCATTTTCTTCAAATTCCTATTTTCTCACTCTAAGGATTCACTAATCCTACACATTCAATCACGAAATTGAAGGCACATTTAGCAAACCCATAGCATACTATCAACATTCATCAACAAGGAACAAAGAATCAATGGAACATGCAAAAATCCCCAATTTTCGAACTCATGAACCCTAGTTCTTCAATTCATACCTAAATCTTGCATAAAACTATGAATTGAAAGACCAAAGAGAGAATTTACGTACCTTTCTTGAGGGAGTATGCGAAATATGCAAAGAAATCGAAGGAATACGGGAGAAATCCGTGAGAATGGACCGAAATCGCCCGAAATCGCCATCGCCCCTTCTAGTGTGTGAAAGTGTGTGAATTCGTGTGGAAATGGGTATTTATAGTGGGCGACGCAGGGTATACTCGCTAACCGCTCGAGCAGACCCGCTCGAGCGGGGCGCTCGAGCAAAGTGGTCGAGCGGTTTCTGAGGTCGAGCGAGGCGCTCGAGCAGTTCCCCTCGAGCGCCCAAAGTGTTCTGTATGATTTGATGCGTTCGAGCCCTTAGCTCGAGCGGGGCGCTCGAGCAAAGTGGCTCGAGCGGTTCCTCCTCCACTTTCAAATTTCGAGCTCAACACTTATATTTTTGCATATCAAACGCGCTCGACACATTCATCACACATATTAGAGCATAAAATAACCTGAGAACTCCTCAATTTAAGCCAGGTCGCTCATTCGACCGAGGAGTTGGGGTCTCTTCCTAACGTGCAATTTACCAATCCACTTCAAGTCGAACTTATGCCCTCACACTTAATTCGATCCAACGACCCTCATGCATCGATATTTTCGAAAAAATTGACCAATTTTTCATAGAATTTTCGTGTACGAACCCGAAGTACGAATACACACCCCCCCAAACTTTGTTCTTGCTACGCGATAACAAAGTTTGAAACGAATGAGTGCGTACTAGTAAGTACACAAAATTCGTATGAACTCGAATCACTACCAATGCAACATAATGAACAAAAAGAACCATCACCCCCCCAAACTTCGACTTCGCACAGAGGTCGACGTTTGGGGTTCGGTTACCTCTAATCCCAAGAATCGAATGCTTTCCTACTTGAAACGTGGTCAACTTCATGACTTTCCTCCTTAAGCTCTCTTTCTCAGAACTACACTCCACGAAACAAGCCTACATCAAAATTCTCAACAAACAAAGTTAACACTTACGATTCCAAAAAAAACTACTAAAAATAAACAAAACACATAAAAGCAAGTAAAAATGGGTTGCCTCCCATTAAGCGCTAGTTTTAAGGTCCTAATGCCGGACCGAGCTCAAAGGAGCTCACGGGACTTGAGACTCTAAAATACCTCCCTTATTCTCATAAGAGAAGTTAAAGAATTTCTTCACTCGATGCCCGTTCACCATGAATTTCTGTCCATCGTCCGTCTCAACTTCAAGGAATCCACTCTTGTGCACTCCCTTCACAATATACGGCCCGTTCCACTTGGACTTTAGCTTTCCACCAAACAGCTTCATCCTCGAATTGAATACGAGGACTTGATCACCCACCTTGAATTCCTTCTTCTTCAAACGTGCATCATGCCACTTCTTCGTCTTCTCTTTGAATATTCGGGCATTCTCATAGGCGCTGTCTCGAAACTCTTCCAGCTCATGCAATTGGAGTAACCTCCTCTCACCAACCAAGGCACTATCAAAATTCAGCTTCTTGATCGCCCAATATGCCTTGTGCTCCAACTCCACGGGCAAGTGACATGCCTTTCCAAAAACCAACTGATATGGAGACATACCAAGAGGAGTTTTGAAAGCTGTCCTATATGCCCAAAGTGCATCATCCAACTTCATCGCCCAATCTTTCCTACTTATGCTCACCGTCTTCTCAAGGATCTCCTTGATTTGACGGTTGGAAACCTCTGCAAGACCGTTAGATTGAGGATGATAAGCAGTAGAGATTCGATGACTTACCTCGTATTTGGACAGCAGTTTTTCCATCCATTTGTTCACAAAATGACTTCCCCCATCACTTACCAAAGCTCTTGGAACTCCATATCTTGCAAAGATGTTCTTTCTCAAGAACTCGATGACCACTCGGGAATCATTCACTCGAGTTGGGACAACTTCAATCCACTTCGAGACATAATCAACGCATACGAGAATGTACAAGAATCCATTGCTAGGAGGAAATGGACCCATGAAATCAATCCCCCATACGTAGAATATCTCGACTTCCATGAACACGTGCATAGGCATCTCGTCCCTCTTAGTAATGGAGCCAAATCGTTGGCACTTCTCACACTTCTTAACCCATTCCATGCAATCTCTCAATAGAGTTGGCCAATAAAAACCAGATTGAAGGACTTTTATTCTGGTCTTCTCTCCACCCAAATGTCCTCCACATGGCAAGGCGTGACAATGCCTTATGATATCACTCCACTCCTCTTCTGGCACACACCTTCTCAACACGTGATCGACCCCTCTTTTGAACAAGTAGTGGTCATCCCAAATGAACTCCCGAACCTTCTTCAAAAATGCCTTCCGATGCACCGAGTCTATCTCAACGGACAACTCACCACTTGCTAAATAGTTAGCATAATCTGCAAACCAAGGTGCCTTCCCCTCAACTCGATACACAGGGATGTCTCCTAAGCCAAAGAGCTTCTCATCAGGGAATTCATCGTTCACCTCTCGATCCTCCACGGTGTTCTCCTTGGTGAGCTCCAATCTCGAAAGGTGATCGGCTATCACGTTCTCGCATCCCTTCTTGTCTCGAATCTCTACATCAAACTCCTGGAGCAACAAGATCCAATGAATGAGACGGGGCTTTGCATCTTTCTTACTCATAAGGTACCGAATCGCTGCGTGGTCCGTATATACAATTGTTTTCGTCCCTACTAAGTAGGGTCGAAATTTATCAAAAGCATACACGACCGCTAACAGCTCCTTTTCGGTCGTAGTGTAATTCACTTGAGCAGAATTCAGCATCTTCGAGGCATAATAAATAGCGTGAAAACGCTTCTCACGAATTTGCCCCAAAGCAACCCCCATCGCATAATCGCTAGCATCACACATCAGCACGAACGGGCTAGACCAATCCGGTGTGACAAGTATCGGGGCATTCACCAACGCTTCTTTCAACCTATTAAAAGCCACTAAACACTCATTAGTAAACTCAAAGGCGACTTCTTTTTCAAGAAGCCGCGAAAGGGGTTTAGCTATTTGTGAAAAGTCTTTTATGAAACGTCTATAAAAACCCGCGTGTCCTAAGAATGACCGAATCCCCTTCTCGGTCGACGGTGGTGGAAGCTTCTCGATAGCAATCACTTTCGCCTTGTCCACTTGGATACCTTTCGAGGACACATGATGTCCAAGAACAATACCTTCTCTTACCATGAAGTGACACTTCTCCCAATTAAGCACTAAGTCCGTCTCTTCACACCTGCTTAACACAACTTCAAGATTGATTAGACATTTATCAAACGACTCCCCGTAAACGGAGAAGTCGTCCATGAAAACCTCCATAATCTTTTCAATCAAGCCATGAAAAATCGCCATCATACACCTTTGAAAGGTGGCGGGTGCGTTACACAACCCAAACGGCATCCTCCTAAAAGCAAAAGTCCCATAATAGCAGGTGAAGATGGTTTTCTCTTGATCCTCGGGGGCTATCATGATCTGATTATACCCCGAGTACCCATCTAAGAAATAGTAATACTCAAAACCACCTAATCGATCTATCATTTGATTAAGGAACGGTAAAGGAAAGTGATCCTTACACGTTGCCTTGTTCAACTCTCTATAATCAACACATACGCGCCAACCCGTCACTAATCTAGTGGCTACCAATTCATTAGACTCCGTCTTAATCACCGTGGTACCCCCTTTCTTAGCAACTACGTGTAACGGACTCACCCATGGACTATCAGAAATAGCAAAAATCATGTTGCTATCTAACAACTTCAACACTTCCTTATGTATCACCTCTTGAATGACCGGATTAACTCTACGTTGATTTTGCACTATCGGTTTTCTACCCTCTTCTAATCTAATCCTATGTATGCAAATCGAGGGGCTAATCCCCTTAATATCCGCGATCGACCATCCTATAGCAGATTTGTGCTTACGAAGCACCACTAAAAGTCTCTCAAGCTGATCATCAGATAAAAGGGCAGATACAATTACCGGATATTTGTCGGTCTCATCCAAGTAAGCGTACTTGAGGTGGTCGGGAAGCTGCTTCAACTCCTTCTTCGCCTCCAACGGTGGCGCCTTATCGAACATCTTCTCGAAAGTTGACTCCTCGGCTTCCAAGTCATCCTCATCCTCCACTTTCTTCAACTCCAAGAACTTGACGTCTTCATTGTCTTTCAAACTGTCAAAATAATCAAGATCATAAGAATCATAAGACAAATCTTCAAGAATAGGATAATCAAACTGATGAACATAGAAAGAGCAAGGGTCTAGAAGTGCGTCTTCAACACAAGCATCCGTGATGTCAATGAAGTGGCAACTCTCATCTCCCATGGGGTATTTCATAGCTTCGTAGATAGTTATCTTCACTTCCTTATCATCAACTTTGACCGTGATCTTCCCATTCGCTACATCAAGCACCATCCCGGCAGTAGCTAGAAACGGTCTTCCCAAAATCAGCGGGACATGCTCATCCTCTTCCATCTCGAGTACTACGAAGTCGGCGGGGAAAACGTGATTCTCCACCGTCACTAGAACATCCTCTACTACTCCTTGAGGTCTCGTAATGGACCTATCAGCAAGCTGGAGTGTCATCATTGTGGGTTGAAGCTCAACTCCCTCCAACTTCTTGAACAACGAAAGAGGCATCAGATTAATGCTCGCCCCGAGATCACACAAAGCTCCTTTCTTGATCCCGTTCCCGATATCGCAAAGAATGATGAAGCTCCCGGGATCCTTCAGCTTAGGCGGAAGCGCCTTGTGCACCATAGCACTCACCTCGTGGTTCAAGTGCACTAGCTCGGGTCCATCTATCCTCCGTCTCTTTGCAATCAAGTCCTTCAGGAACTTGGCGTAGTTCGGCATCTGTTCCAAAGCATCATAAAAAGGAATGTTAATATGTAACTTTTTTAAAACATCAAGGAATTTAGCAAACTTCTCATCAAGCTTCTTTTTCATGAAGCGCTGTGGATATGGGACAGGTATCACAGATTTGGGTACCCCCCATTCATCTTTCTCAGTTTCTTTCACTTTCTCCCTTGCTTCCTTTGCCTTTTTCCACTTTGGAATTCTCTCAATCTCCTCAATCTCCTCATCAGGCACTTTGCTCTTCTGGGTCTCATCCATATCTTGACTCTTATCATCAATTTTCATCTTAACTCCTTCCTTCTCAACCTCAACTCCATCACTTTGAGACTCTATCCCTTCTGTCTCAACTTCTTCTTTGAGCGTCTTAGAATCAGCAGGCATCTCGGGACCATCATATTTGGTCCCACTTCTCAACTCAATAGCCTTGCAATGTTCCTTTGGGTTATCCTCGGGCATTGACGGATACTTGCCAGGCTCTCTCGGCTGAGACTTTGCGATCTGACTAATTTGGTACTCGATAGAATTGAATCTTCTGTTGTTCTCTTGCTGAACTCGATTCCACTCGATGTCTCTCTTCTGGAGTTCTTGATCTCGATGATCGCCTTTCTTGTGCAACTCTTTCACATCGTACTCCAAAGAGGACAATCGCTTGCTACCTTCCTCCACCTTCTGAAGGATCGCTCTCAACATCTCCTCGGTTGATGCTCCGCCTTCTCCACCAGGAGGTTTAGACCCCGGATCTACACCTGCAGGAACAGTAATACCAGCTTTTGGGTTAGCATAAGAAAAATTCTCATTTTTCCTCCATGTGTTTTGAGGAGGCTGCTGGCCTCCTTGATACCCTTGTGTGTTCCTCCATTGATTTTGAGGCGGCTGTGGGCCTGGAGGTACAAATGGTTGTCCATAAGAAGGTCTTCCATATTGGTTTCCACCATGTGGATACCCCCCTTGTGGGTAATTAGGCCTTCCCATATAGTTGGCCTCTTCTTGCTGACTCGTGGGTGGTTCCACTTTCTCGTTTGCTGCTACATTCCCTCCAACCAAGTTCTGCCCCATCTCAAGGTTGCTGATCTTCTCCATCATAGCCATCAACAGCTTCCTCGTACCCTCATTCTCCTCCAACTTGCATACCCTCTGAAATTCTGGATCCTCGTTCCATGCACTAGCATTCGTGACAATATTGTCCACGATCTCTCTACACCTCGCTACCCCTTGGTTCAGAAAGGCTCCACTTGCACATGCATCTAGGTGGGCTTGGCCAGCCTTGCTGGCTCTACTGTAGAAGAACGCCATAATATCTCCCTCGTTGTACCCGTGCTACGGGCACTCGATCAACATATTCGAGTATCTCTCCCACGCTTGGCGTAAATCCTCTCCAGACTTCTGGCGAAAGGAAGAGATCTCAATTCTCGCTTTAATCGTTCTCGATGGAGGGTAGAATCGCTCGAGGAACAGACGCTCGAGCTCGGCCCATGTGTTAACACCTCCCCGTGGCAGCGTGTTATCATACCATTCCTTGGCTATTCCCGTAAGAGAGAATGGGAACAACCTGAGCCTTTTGGCATCTTCAGACATGCCATTGTAATTGAAAGTAGATGCTATCATGAGGAAACTCCTCAAGTGAGTGTGAGGGTTCTCTTTCCCAACCTCCCATTTGAATTGATTCTCGGTAAGCAGCTTGAGAATTCCTGGGGAAATTGAAAAGTTATTCGCCTCAACAGGTGGTAAGGCCACTCCATCGTAGTACCTCTGCGGTTGTGCCGCGAACCTGCCCCGAATTGCCATATTCTGATCTGCATTTTGGGGCACAGGCTGAGGAGCAACAGGTGGTGCTGGTATGTGTTGCACTGGAGGTTGTTGGTACACAGGTGGTTGGTTGTAGACAGGAGGTGGAGGATACGGGTATGGTGGATAAGGGTATGGTGGGTATGGGTAATGTTGGTATGCTGGGTTGTGGAAAGTGTTATTTGGGTTTTGTGGGTAAGCAGGGTTGTTCAGAGGATTTTGGACAAGATTCTGAGCTGGATTGTTTACATTTTGTGCACCCGGGTTCTGGCTCTGACTATCCACGAACTGGTCTTGATTCTGACCACCACTCCCTCCAGAGCCATCAACCCGGTCTACTGCCTGATTGAAATCGTTGGCAGCATCGTCCAACTCATTATTGAGATCCATTGGTTCCTTCCCTAAGTCGGCTGCGTTCATTCTTCTCAAGTAAGCTCGGTTCCTTCTGGCTATTGTCTCAGGGTCCAACGGTATTCTCTCTTCGCTCGTATTGCCTTGTGAGCGTGTTTTCATAAACTTAACACACTAGCAGAAGGATCAAAATGCAACTGCCGAATAAATAAAATAACAATAAGAAATAAAAACAGAAAATAAGCACTCACTACTAACTACTAAGCTATCGACAAGTCCTATTCAAAAAGCATATAACGCCATCCCCGGCAACGGCGCCATTGACTTGAAGCGAACTACACTAGCTTTCTACTAGTAGTTACCCCGCAAGAGAACGGGTTCACAGTAGTATGGGCAAGTATAGGGACCAAGTATTATCGAACCCAAGGGAAAGTGTGTATGCGAATAGATCCCTGAAGATCTACGCGTCGTAGTTAATATGAGTGTATGTTTGAGGATTGAAAATTAAAAGAATTAAGTCTAAACTAAATTACTCTACGAATGCAAAAGGAAAATTAAACTAAGTATCTAAGGTGTGTTTTCAAATATGAGGTGGTGATGCTTAAGATAGGAATCCCTACGTATACTAACGGAGCAGGTACATAATCAAAATAACTGTGACACACAAGAATTAACCTAAGTCTAAGAATGCAAGGTGAAAGCTCAAGATTCTAAACCCTAATACTTTACCCTAACACTCGACTTCACTAATCTACTAACGAATTACTAGATTGTGCTTAATTAATGAGACCCTAATTTAACTAAGGTGATGCGGTCGTCCTCCTTCGCTAAACAGGTAGATGAATTAACCTTTCCTAAACTCTCTCGTTAAGTCTACTCGTTGTTAAAGAGTGATACGGTCGTCCTCTCTCTAACACCTTTCGAACAAAATTCAAGAGCGAAGTCTAGATTAATTTTAAGAATTCATTAACCAAGAGAATTAAAACCTAACGTCACAAGTTACTCTAATTACGTACCCACAACCTACTTCTACGAGTTCATCCTACCTTAAGAATGCAAGGGTTTTAGCTAGACATAGATTTAACGTAAACAATAACAATTAGACAAGTTACGAACATGAACATGGTAATTAAAACGAAGAACGATCGAACATAAACTGGGGTTTTAAGATATAAAAGAATACTGAAATTAATTGATAAAATGAGGTCTCAACGTATTAAAGAACAAAAGTTATTAAGAAACGAAACTAAAACGGGAAATCGTAACGTGAATTCGTAAGCAAAAACCTCAAAATCGTAAAATTAAACTTGTTCGTCTCTTCTCTTCCTTCTCTCTCTAAAAATTCTATGTAAAAGTGATGTAGTGCGTTCGGGGCTCCTTCAAAACGTATTTGGAAGAGATATATATATGCAACGGGCTGATTCGTGAACTCGTGGGCCGAAAAACGTAAATTGGAGAAAAGGCCTTGGAAGCGCTCGAGCAGACCCGCTCGAGTGGGTCGCTCGAGCTAAAGTGGTCGAGCGGTTCCTGAGGTCGAGCAAGGCGCTCGAGCAAAAGTGGTCGAGCGGTTCCTGAGGTCGAGCGAGGCGCTCGAGCAGTGCCCCTCGAGCGCCCAAAATGTTCTGTATGTTTTGATGCGCTCGAGCCCTTAGCTCGAGCGGGGCGCTCGAGCTATCTCCCTCGAGCGGGTCTTCCTTCCTTTGCAACTAACACTTTTCTTCACACGTACTAATACCACTCGTATTTCTTCGATATCTTCTCATCCGGGCATCCATTTGAGTCGATTCAAAGTCCTACGAACTCCGTTTTTCGTCCTCGATTCACCTATGAGTATCAAAGAGACAAATTCATCAACGTATAGAAATAGTACTCATTTGGCTCTAAAAATTCAATAAATTCGACCAAAACTAGGGCGTTTCTAGCTACGAATCATGACAATTTCGCGCCTAATCACTCGTCAGTGGACTTGAGGTCTGCTGAGAGTTACTTTGTGAAAGCTTACTGAGATAATACCTCCATTGAAAGCTCAAGACTTTCAGTTGAACTACTATCTAATTAGCTTTCATATGCGGATTAGTGAGCCCTTTAGAAAACTCGTTTTACTTTGATAAACTTTGAGATTAACACACACTTAGGAAAGCAGAGAATAAGTACACAAGATATAAAGTGGTTCAGAGATGAATCTCCTACGTCCACTGTCCTGATCAAACAGGAGAATTCCTTTCACTTGGAATTCCTTGTGTTATAGTGCCAAGGTGCACTGATCAACTAATCCTCTCTTAGGATGATTGATCACTAGGAAATTCTAGGTCCTAGTTCCCAAAACAAACCAGCTTTCAGACTGATACAACACTCAGCTTACTAACACCACTTAACACTAGCTCTCAACCTAAACACCGAGTAGGGTTTTGGTTCCAACTATTTTGAGATAATCCTTACAAGTTTAGCTCAAGGCTTAGGATTGGATTATCTCTTTCTAAGATTTGGATATAGCTTTTAAGCTTGGTTACAGAAGGTTTGTTAGGCTCTCTACAAATGTGAAACACTTGGGAAACAATGGTAATTTCGAGTGCTTCTAGTTGTTATGAATGTAGAGATAGCTTTGATCTTGTGAGTTTCCCGTGCATAGAAATGAGCACGTCCTTCTGTATTTATAGGCTTCCTTGAAAATCTTCCCGTTGGATTTGAATCTTCTCAAGTAAGTCTACTTGTATCTGATTGGCTCAAACGGCTCTATTTGAAGCTTTAAGTCTTGTCAAGAAACGGCTGAAAGACCATGTCTGTTTCACCAACTTTCTGTAGATTGCTAGGGAAAGACTTTTGGTACTTGTCAGTCTGGAGCAGGTCGACTGTCAGTAAAGTACACTGACGTGTCATCTTCTCATTGGACCTTTAGTCTGCATGCCCAGATTCTTGTCTTCCTTTAAGATGGAACTCCTCTTAGAGAACCTTCTTATTCTTTCATTTATTGTTAAGCTTCACTGAAATTCGTTTTGCCTTGTTCCAACCAGATTAACTAACAGCTTTTAATATGTTTAGCATTGAATGTGCTTTGTTAGTTCTCATCAGTGGACCTTGGTCCTCTCCTGATGGTTTTAGTCTTAGTGAGAATGCACTTAGAAAACATTCAAGACTTAGACTTCTTCTCAGATCACTTGTCTTCAGTGGACTTCATCTTCAGCAGACTTCATTCTTAAATACACTCTAAAAATTACTAATTGAACTTCAGTTCCTTAACAGTTGAACTGTTTAACTAAGCACTAACTCTACTGAATAATTTACTTACAAATCAACTTAGGAGGAACATTTTGGCATCTAATCAAAACTTAAGTCTTATACATTTTCCCAACAATTTCCCCCTTTTTGATTATGCCGGAACCTATCTTATTACATATCTTCTTTCAGAGAGATTCTTCAGATGACATACAAAGTTCACAGATTTTGTAAGTAAAACATTCAAGTACATAAGCCTAAATGATAATGAGATATTATCTTGGGCAAAACATCAGTAGAGTTCATTTCATGATAAATGGTGAAGTACAGATTACATGAGTTCTACTATCAAAAGATTCAAACATAAAAACATCTGGGACTTATAAACAAATGCCCTGCAAAGATACTTAACTTCTCAGATGGATTCGAAAATGGGTTCAAGTCCATACTACTTGAATACTCTGATCTTCAGCTCGTTCTTCCTTTCCATTATTTCCTTTGAGTGTCCTCTGAGTCCAAGATGCTTACATAAGGATGTCCACTCTTCAGTGATCCTTTCTCTATCAACAGCACCAGTAGCATCTTGAGGAGGCCAGTAGATGATTTGCTCAGGGGCCTTCAGGGCTTGATCTGGGAAGGCATCATTCCAAGCATCACTGATCTCAGGATAGAGTTTTGGATAGGCTTCAAACAACCATGAGTTGAAAACCTCTTGAGCATTATCTCTTCCTAGTTCTCCACTGACATAAAAGGAATACACAAATTCCCTTTTAGCAGTTTCCCAAGCATCATTGAGCTTCTTAGGCACCCAAGCATCATGGTGAGGAAATCTGTTCTTAGAGGGAGTGATTTTGTCTTTCTTTAGCTTAGCAGTCCATCTTTGATAACCACTCCTGAACTTCTTTGAAGTAGTTCTATCAAAGGTGGACAACCTCTCCTTCCTTTTTCTCTCAGCTAGCTCTGCAATGGTTTCCATCTTCCCAACCACCTTGTCTCTCCTTTCCTGCTGCTGAGCTCTTAGCTTTCGGGCTCTTTCGTTCATCCCTTCAGCCTCTTTAATTAGCTTAGTGAGCTCTGTGACTCTTGTGGGTGCAGACTTAGGAGGTTCAGATGAAAGAGGTTCAGGGTTGAGAATAGGGTGTACCTCCACTTCATCAGATGAGGTTGTGGACTTAGCTGCCAACCTCCCTGAGGTTCTGGTCTTTTTGGCTACCTCAGCTGAGAGGGCATCAGATGCCTTTCTCTTGGTGGTTTCCCCCTTCTTTGCAGCTCTCTCCTCCTTTTCTTTCAGGTGCTCTTCTTTGAACTTTGATAGGTCAGCTGAGGAGGTCTCCTTGCCCTTCTTGGCCTCTGCAATCTTCTGAGCTTCAGCATCCACCTTCTTCAGAGTGCTCTTCACCTGTTGGCCTTTCTCAAAGTCAGGGGTCTCAAGGATAATGTTCATTTTGTTCTTGGGATCAAGCTTCATATCCTTAGCACTTATCCTCTTTTCCCCCTTTCCGGCATTAATCATGCACTCAGCCACAGTGATATTGAGCTTCAGTTGATCATGGGCTAAGGCTTTCAGCTCAGTTGAGCAGTGATCAACTTCATCTTCTAGCCTCTCCAAGGTTGCTCCAGCTGTCTGCCCAAATTGTACAAACTGTGCTAGCTTTTCATCGATCAGCACATTTGTTTTCTCCTGAGTGGGGAAGTCTTATGCTGCCTTCTTCAGAACTTCTCCCAGCTTAGCTCCCAATTCAGCATGTTTGGCCTCGAATTCTGTCAGCTTAGAATTCCACAACCCTTCAACCTTCCCAAGTAGGTCCGCTGAGAAAGCCTCTACTGAGGACTTTAGGTTGATGGATACATTCTCCACTGAGTCTTGTAGAAATTTGGTTCTGGCCTCTTCCTCCTTCTGCTCCAGCTTCTTCAAGGCATCTATGACCAGCACGCTTTGTCCCTCAACAACATCAATCACCATCTGCTGAGAATCTTCAACTTTGAGAGTAAGATTTTGAAGTGATGTTGTTGTGGATTCCATGAGTTCATCAATATGGTCTGAGAGGATAACCATCTCATCCACTTCTTCTTGTACTATCTCCTGGACATCCCTCAGCTGTGCTTGGAGAGAAGGAAGGCTTTCTTCTTTGAGTGAGTGAACAACATCACTCAGAGGAGTTAGGTTGACCTCTACTGGGGGAATTTCAACAGTTTGAGTACCTGCATGGAAAATAATGTTAGCTTTAACTCCCTCAGCCTCACAACCTAAGTCTTCTGATGCTTCTACCTCCATAGGGACTCCCTCCTCCTCACTCTTCTCTCTTTTCTCATTCCCACTCTCTTTTTCAACTACATTTTTCTCAGCCAATTCACCCTTTACAGGGATGATTGCTCTTATCTCTCCACTCTTCACTCTAGTGATTTTCACCTCAGTTTCTTTTTCATTAGTCTTTTCAACTCCACCAGTACCAGACACCTCAGTTGACTCTTTAGCCACCACTGAGGGCTGTTGTGGGAGAACTTCAGTAGACACCTCTACTGAGCTCTCCTGTGGCAAATTTGGGCCTCAGTATCCCTTGCCATGGATACATCCTTGGCTGCTTCACCATCACCTTGCTTAGGTGAAGCACCTCCTCCTTGTTCACTTTTTTTCTCCTTCTCCTCCTCCTCCTCCTCCTTCTCTTTCTCAGCTGCCTCAATAGATTGCTCAATTTCAGCTCCTCCTTCAGTTACAGGCTCAGCTGGCTTCTCTGTCTCACCTCCAGCAACCTTCTCCACCTCCTCTACCTTCCTGGCCTCAGCTATCCTCTCCATAACCAGACTCTCAAAGATCTTCTCATCATAGAGAAGTCTGGTTTTGGTCATATTTGTAAACTGCATCACTTCCACCTCCTCCTTCTTCCAATCCTCTGCATTGCTGCCTCTGACAGCCAAAAGAATTTCTCCAAGTCTTCTATCTTTGAGCTGGACAAGGAGTCTCAGTCTCAAGAACATGGCTTTGAGGGTGGGAAAACTATCAAGCTCAGGGTATTTGGACTCCAAAGAGTAGGCTACCTCATCCTTGAGAGTGTCTAGGAATGAGTACTCTTCTTCATCGTCTGAAGGAAGGGAAGGGGTAGGGGATCTGCTTTCTATTGGCTCCTCTGGGATAGACTCCAGGTGAGTTGAGTGAGATTCAGGAAGGTTTGGTTCAGATGAGGTTTGGGTTTGGGTATCAGTGGAGGTTGGGTTTTGTTCAGTGGGGGTTGAGGTTATGGGTTCAGAAGGGGTTGAGGGGATGGGTTCAGTAGGGGTTGAGGGGATGGGTTCAGTGGGGGTTGAGGTGGGTTCAGAAGTGGTTGTTTGGGATCCACTTTCTGCCTGTTGAGAGCCTTCAGTGGGGGTTTTAGTTATTGTGGAGATGCGTTTGGTTTTGGCAGGGGTGCGTGGTTTAGTTGTTTTGGGTTTGATGGGGGTAGGTGCAGGGACATCTGAGTCAGACTCAGTTGAGATAATGTTGGGAGAAGAGTCAGGGTTACCTGATGAAGATTCATCAGTAGAGTTGGAGACTCTGACTTTCTTAGAGGCACTCTCCTTCTCAGCCTCAGTAGACCTCTTCTTCTCCTTCTTAGAAGCTTTATCTGCCTCTGCTTCCTTGCGTTGGGCCATCTTATCACTCAACTTAACCAGCCTCCTCTTCAGCTTGGTTTTCTTCCCTCCTTCTGTAGGGCCAGCTTCCTCTTCCTCAACTGCCTCTGGGCTCTCCTCAGCAGGCTTGATCATTCTTGTCTCCAGAGCCTTTCCAGACTTAAATAAGGTTTTAAGATTACTCCACTTCCTGTCTGGAATCCAGTCCACTCCCAGATCTACATTCTCTATCAGATATGAGATTTTTGTTGCAAAATTTAGCTTACTTGATAGTTGGGGAGTTTTGTCAGGTTGGAGTTTTGAGTGCTCTTTATTCAACGCCCTCAGAAAGAACTGTTGCCAGTTGTATGTCTTCTCCTTACTCTCCACAATCGCCTTCATCAGCCTGAGCTTGGGCTTGCTCACCTGCTCCGTGCTTCCCTGGTTTCCCAGTATACATTTTCCAACAACTTCACAGACAACATTATATACCGGCATGAGCACATTTCTGTTCATTGTTGGACTGTATTTCACCTTTCTTTGCATAATGGTATTGACCCATTCTTCCTCTTCGTCCGTAATACAAGTATCTGGATTCGGACCTTCAGAGGGGAGATCGAACAACTCCTTCAAGTCATCTCCACTGATACGGATCTCCTTTCTAATCTTCTGGTGTTCAATAATTTCCATATCATCCCTCATCACCTTCTTCTTTCTTTGTAGTATGAGATGAGACCTGATTCTCGAATCAGAATTGGATATATGATTGAAAAACTCAAGAACCTGCCTGTCAAAGCAGTTCTTAGGATGAACTGTTAAAAACTTCTCTAACCCAGCAGTTTTAAGCATCTCTAGGGCTTATTTGATGTGAGCAAATTCAGGTTTGGATTCTATCTCAGGGTTATCAAAAACCACAATGGGTTCATACCATAAATTCTCCTTATTAGTAAGGAAACTTAGATTTAATTTTGCCATTTGAAAGGTAGGGTTTGTGAGAAAAAATTTGCAGAGTGTATTTGGATAGATAAAATGGAGTTTTGCTTGTGAATGATTTCGAAAAGGTTTACAAGCGTAAGTTTGGGATTTTTATATGAGTAATGAACGGTGAGATTGATCGGTGAAATTAACGTCTGGGATTAATTTGGTTTAGGATCGTGGATAGTTCAAAAGGTTAGTGGGGAGTTTTTAAGAGATCTTGACGGTTAGAAAAGAACAACCTAAAATGAAGGGTTTGGATTGAAAGGGTTGGTAGCCGGAAGGTCACATCATCCGGGTTTTAAGGCGCGTGAGATAGGTAACTGTAAAAGTAAACCTGACTTGTACAACGCGCATTAAATGCTTGCCATACCAAAATCTCTTCGAAAAAGTGTAAGAAAGATTTAATTTTCAGAAAGCACTCATTAGTAATTCTATTGAATCAAAATATATATTTTAAAAACTAAGAGGCTTTAGATTTGAAAAATCATAAGTATAAACTTTTGACCTCCACTGAGGTTTGACCTCGTCTAAAATTCAGGACTCTTCTGAGATGAGGAGCTTCTACTGAGAAAGATCCTCTTCTGAATATGAACCTCCACTGAGTTGAAGGTAACTCTTCTGAGATTAAATCCTTTCTTTACTCTCCTGGATCTAGGAGTCCAAGCTCTACTGACAACTCTTGAAACCTTGCTTCAGCCAGAGGTTTAGTGAAGATATCTGCCTTCTGTTTGTCAGTGTGGATTTTGAGCATTTTGATGTCTTTCTTCTCCACATGATCTCTGATGAAATGATGCCTTATATCCACATGTTTGCATCTTGTGTGGAGAACTAGATTTTCTGAAATGGCAATTGCACTATTATTGTCACAGAAAATAGGCACTTCATTGGCAAAGATATTGTAATCTCTCAGCTGTTGTCTTAGCCAAAGAATTTGAGCACAACAACTTCCAGCTGCCATATACTCAGCTTCAGTAGTGCTTGTGGCTACTGAATTTTGTTTCTTGGAGAACCAAGAAATCAGCTTACTTCCCAAGAATTGACAAGTGACTGAGGTTGATTTCCTGTCAATTCTACATCCTCCATAGTCAGCATCTGAGTATCATGTGAGTTCCAGATTGTCATCTGATGGATACCACAATCCCATATTCACAGTACCCTTAAGGTATTTGAGAATTCTTTTAGCAGCTTCCAGATGACTTTTCTTTGGATTGGCTTGATATCTTGCACAAATCCCAACTGCAAAAGTGATATCAGGCCTGCTTGCTGTGAGATACAGTAGAGATCCAATAATAGCTCTGTAGTGAGTCTGGTCTACTGATTCACCATCTTCATCTGGTTCCATCTTGGTGTTGGTGTTGAGTGGAACTCTTGCTACCTTGCTGGTCTGGCATCCAAATTTGTTGATCAGCTCCCTTGTATATTTGGCTTGATTGATGAAGATTCCTTCAGGAGACTGCTTAACTTGAAGTCCAAGGAAGAAGTTCATTTCTCCCATCATTGACATTTCAAATTTTCCCTTCATCAGTTGAGAAAACTTTTCACAGAGGACTTGATTTGGACAACCAAAGATGATATCATCCACATAGATTTGCACAAGCAAAGTGTCCTCTCCTTTTGTGATCCTGAATAGAGTTCTATCAACTCTTCCTTTGATAAAACCATGATCCAAAAGGAATTGTGACAAAGTATCATACCAAGCTCTTGGAGCCTGTTTCAGTCCATATAGAGCTTTTCTCAGTCTATATACTTTGTGACTTTCTTCAAAACCTGGGGGTTGCTCCACGTAGACTTCTTCATTGAGTACTCCATTCAAGAAGGCACTTTTAACATCCATCTGGTACACCTTGAATTTCTTGTGAGCAGCATATGCAAGAAATAACCATATTGCCTCCAATCTGGCTACTGGGGCAAATGTTTCATCATAGTCAAATCCTTCAACTTGAGAATAGCCCTTTGCAACAAGTCTGGCTTTGTTTCTGACTATGATATTATTTTCATCATTCTTGTTCTTGAATACCCACTTGGTTCCTATCACATTGCAGTGATATGGTCTATCCACCAACTCCCAAACTTGATTCCTTGTGAACTGGTTGAGCTCTTCTTGCATGGCAATGATCCAGTTGGAATCTTGAAGTGCTTCTGCTATGGAACTTGGTTCCTGGTTTGATAAGAAACAACAAAACAAAGCACTTTCTCCATGAAAACTTCTAGTTTTGACTCATGAGGAAGGATCACCTAGGATTTGCTCAACAGGGTGATCTGAGAGCCATGTTCTCCTAGGCTGATGCCCTTTAGTAGAGTTTAACTCTTCTGAAGTTGAGTCACTAGATATAGGAATAAAATCAAATTCAGGAAATAAAACAGAGGGTTGAAATCCTGAGTCATCATTCAAGGTATTCTCATTCTCAATGGTAATCTCATTGGTTCCCCCTTGAATGATGGGTTCAGTGGATGTCTAAGTTGTGACCACATCTTCATTGACATTACTTACCTCTTGAACTGGGATAGTGTTCATCAGTTCAGTTGCTTGTTCAGGAGAGCTCTCAGGTGAGCTTTGAGGGGTCATTTGACTTTGGATGACCTCCTTGAATTGTTGATATTCTAAATTATCCCAGGTTGGGATGTATATGTCAACACAATTCTCAGGATAGCCTTTAGACTTGATACTCAGTCTGGTTAGTCTTTTGCTAATTACCTCCTCATTCTCCTTACTCCTGGACTCAAAAGTAGATTCATCAAAGACCACATGAGGTGTTTCTTCCACAACAAGAGTTCTACAATTGTACACTCTGAAGGCTCTACTGATTTGGGAATATCCTAAGAAAATTCCTTCATCAGCTTTGCTATCAAAAGCTTTCAGTTGAGTTTTCCCATTGTTGTGAATGAAACACTTGCAACCAAAGATATGGAAGTAAGATACCTGTGGTTTTCTGCCATTCCATAATTCATATGGAGTTTTTCCTTGATGTTTGGTTACCATGGATCTATTTTGAGTGTGGCAGGCAGTGTTGATAGCTTCAGCCCAAAATCTTTTAGGAACTTGAGCTTCTGCAAGCATTGTCCTTGCTACCTCCTTGAGAGTTATATTTCTTCTTTCAGCTACTCCATTTTGTTGTGGAGTCCTTGCAGCTGATGTCTCATGTGCAATACCTAATTCTTTGCAATAACCAGATATAATAGAATTAATGAATTCAGTGCCCTTATCTGATCTTATCTTTACAATGTTCAGGCTATTTTCATTGCTAACTTTCTTCAGGAGCTCTGGCAGCCTCAGTTGAGTCTCTTTTTTGCTTGCTAGGAATATCACCCATGTGTACCTGGAGAAATCATCAACAACCACAAGTGTATATTTTCTCCCATTGATACTTACAGGGGTTATTGGACCAAAGAGATCCATATGTAACAGTTGAAGTATTCTGTCAGTAGAGGTTGCTATTTTGCTTTTGAAAGATGCTTTCACTTGCTTTCCCTCTTGACAGGCTTTGCAAATATGTTCTTTGTTGTATACTTCATTTGACATTCCTTCTACCAGTCCATATCTTGCTATCCTGTTCATCATCTTGAAGTTCAGATGACTTAGTCTTTTGTGCCACAGCCAATTAGTGTCAGTTGAGCTCTTAGCAATAAGACATGCATTTGGTGTACAATACTTCCAATCTGCAAGATAGATATTTCCCTTCCTTGACCCAGTTAGTAGTACCTGTTGTGAAGATATATTCTTGGAAAAACACAAGTTACATGAAAATTCAACACCGTATCCTTTATCACAGAATTGACTTATGGATAGAAGATTATGCTTAAGTCCACTGACAAAGGATACATTGCTTACTCTTACTAAGCCAATGATTAAAGTACCATAACCTTTAGTGGATCCTTGTGAGTTATCACCAAAGGTGACTTGTGGACCTTCTCTCTCAACAAATTCTGTCAGGAGATCTTTGTTGCCAGTCATGTGCCTAGAAAATCAACTGTCCAAGTACCAGACTGAAGATTTAAGAGCATCTCCTTTGTTGAGGTCCACTGAGCCCTGCAATAAAAAATCAAGCTTTAGGTACCCATTTGGTGTTGGGTCCTACCAGGTTAGCTGTACCTTTCGGAATCCAAATTTGCCTCACAGTTCTAATCACTTTAGATTGGCTAATTTGTCTTCCATAAACATCTACATAGATTGTTATCTCCCTTAGTGCCTTGGGAGTAAACTTTCTATGGGTGTCAGCCTTTGAAGGAACAGGAACCCTCTTTACATTCTTTCTTTTCGGCTTGGGTGCACCTGGCCTTGGCCTTTGTTGATAAAGGTATGAAGGACCTTTTCCTTTAGGCACAAAAGGAATAGGTCTTCCATATGAGTCATTCCTTGAGGACTGCTCATGCCTGGGTGCTCTCAGCTGAGATTGCTTCAACTGTGAAGACCTCGGCTGATAGTACCTCTGCTGAGATCTAGTTTGATAGGTCACCTGAGCCTTTCCATTTGGTTTTGGCTTAATTTGACTTTTCTTTTGTGTGATCTCAGCTGGTCTTTTTCCTTTATCCACAGTCTGTGGTTGAAATGTCACAGACTTAACAAAAACTCTCTTTGTGCCACTTGAAGAAGCAACACTCAGAGGACCTTCTGAAGGTTTTGGAATAAAGCCTATCCCACATTTGTTATTAGGATTGATTTGTAAATTTTGAATCTCCTCTATGGCAAGAGAGGGTTTGTTTAGAGCATCAATCCTTTTTAACAAGGTCTCTTCAGATTTTTGTAAGACATCAATTTTCAGGAGAGAATCCTTTATTTGGCTTACCAATTTTAAATTCTCTCCAGTTAACTTTGTCTTATATTCATTGAGATCTTTTATCAGTTGATCTCTGCCATTTCCTTGACTCCTGAGGGTTTCCACCTCTTTTGTCAGTTCAATGGTAGATTTGGCTGAGTTCAGATCTGCTTGATTCCCAGACTCGATTAACTTGGAGTTTTCACTCAAGAGTTGTTTGTTTTCATCTTGAAGACATAAACTTGCTTCTTGCAACCTTGAGAAATCAATCATCAATTGTTCCAAAGCGGACTGAAGATTGAGTTCCTCAGTTGACTCTGAGCTTAGCTCAGGTGTGTGTTCTAGAGAAATGGATGGTTTAGATTGTACATCTGGTTCTTCTCTTGCCATGAGGCACATGTCATCATCACTGCTGTCAGAGAACAGTCCATCAGATGACTCTAGATTTTCATCAACATCCTCAGCCACCATGGCTTTCCTTTCTCCATATCTTCTGTCTCTTTTGGCTTGCCTTTCCTTTCTTTCTTTTGTGCTCAGTTGAGGACAATCATATTGAAAGTGCCCAATCTTCTTGCACTGGAAACATCTGTTGGCATCATCATTCTTTTCCTCAGTAGACTCTCTGGTCTTTGATGATGATCCTTCAGCCTTGGTGTAATTCTTGTATTCCTTCTTCTTTTCCAGCTCAGATGAGCTTTTCTCTCCTTCTCTGGTGGTCTTTTGTGGATAACTTCTACTTTCCCTGTTATCCCTGTAAAATCTTTTATACTTGTCAAACCGGCTGTTAAGTTGTTCAAACCTTCTAGCCATCAGGCTGAGTTCCTCCTGCATCTCAGCCTTGCTTTGAGATTTGCTTGCCTTTGTACTCTTCTGAGGCTTTGGGGATTTTGGCTCGGACTCCTTAGCTTTGAAGGCAACTCCCTTCTCAGCTGAGGTCTCATCAGGAGCCCTTTTCCTGTTCAGATCAAACTCATAAGCCTTAAGTTCAGAGAATACCTGTTGCATAGACATGCTGGATAGATCCTTGGTATTCTACATCATCACAGAGTACACATCCCATCTTGAGGTTAGACCTCTCAGGATCTTTAAGGCAACTTCCCTTTTGGTATAGACTTTTCCCAGAGAATTTATCTCATTCATGATGTCAGTGAACCTCCCATCAAGCTGGTCAATAGTCTCAATGGGCTCCATGGTGAACTGCTCATACTTTTGAACAGCTACTGAAAGCTTGTTCTCCTTTATCTTGTCAGTTCCTTCACACATGAGAGCAAGAGTGTCCCATAGTTCCTTTGCAGTCTTGCAGTTGATCACTCTTCCCATTACAGAATCTGGAATGGTAGTGTAGAGAATGTTCATGGCTATGAAGTTGAGGTTGTTTCTCCTCCTCTCATCTGCAGTGAAGTTATCTTCATCCTTGGGCCATTCTTCTCTAGGACCTGCAATAGTTTCAGCTGTAGTTCTAGGGTTAGGTGTCATAAAAATAAATGGACCTTTAGTAATAACCCTTAGCATTTCATCATGCACACATGCAAGATGAGCTCTCATTCTGATCTTCCAGAAGTCATAGTTTTCCACTGAGAATTGTGGAAGCTTGTGATGAGACATGTGGTTCAAGGGATTAACTCCCATGATGTTCTCTACTGGTGGTGCTACCCTAGCTGCATTGTCAGCCATAGTATATAAATAAGTTTATCAAAAGATCAATTCAGGTGACCTTGAAAATACCTTTAAGCACAAGGTATACTTAGAACAATGGTCTTTTGCACCACTGCTCTGATGCCAATTGTTGGTCCCGAAACGAGTAAACAGGTGTATGGAAGGGGGAATACACCTGTGGTCACAAATTAAAACTTCTTATAAAACTTATCAGGTTACTTAGGACAGTAGCTCGTCAGTGGACTTGAGGTCTGCTGAGAGTTACTTTGTGAAAGCTTACTGAGATAATACCTCCACTGAAAGCTCAAGACTTTGAGTTGAACTACTATATAATTAGCTTTCAGATGCGGATTAGTGAGCCCTTTAGAAAACTCGTTTTACTTTGATAAACTTTGAGATTAACACACACTTAGGAAAGCAGAGAATAAGTACACAAGATATAAAGTGGTTCAGAGATGAATCTCCTACGTCCACTGTCCTGATCAAACAGGAGAATTCCTTTCACTTGTAATTCCTTGTGTTATAGTGCCAAGGTGCACTGATCAACTAATCCTCTCTTAGGATGATTGATCACTAGAAAATTCCAGGTCCTAGTTCCCAAAACAAACCAGCTTTCAGACTGATACAACAATCAGCTTACTAACACCACTTAACACTAGCTCTCAACCTAAACACTGAGTAGGGTTTTGAGTAGGGTTTTGGTTCCAACTATTTTGAGATAATCCTTACAAGTTTAGCTCAAGGCTTAGGATTGGATTATCTCTTTCTAAGATTTGGATATAGCTTTTAAGCTTGGTTACAGAAGGTTTGTTAGGCTCTCTACAAATGTGAAACACTTGGGAAACAATGGTAATTTCGAGTGCTTCTAGTTGTTATGAATGTAGAGATAGCTTTGATCTTGTAAGTTTCCCGTGCATAGAAATGAGCACGTCCTTCTGTATTTATAGGCTTCCTTGAAAATCTTCCCGTTGGATTTGAATCTTCTCAAGTAAGTCTACTTGTATCTGATTGGCTCAAACGGCTCTATTTGAAGCTTTAAGTCTTGTCAAGAAACAGCTGAAAGACCATGTCTGTTTCACCAACTTTCTGTAGATTGCTAGGGAAAGACTTTTGGTACTTGTCAGTCTGGAGCAGGTCGGCTGTCAGTAAAGTACACTGACGTGTCATCTTCTCATTGGACCTTTAGTCTGCATGCCCATATTCTTGTCTTCCTTTAAGGTGGAACTCCTCTGAAAGAACCTTCTTATTCCTTCATTTATTGTAAGCTTCACTGAAATTCGTTTTGCCTTGTTCCAACCAGATTAACTAACAGCTTTTAATATGTTTAGCATTGAATGTGCTTTGTTAGTTCTCATCAGTGGACCATGGTCCTCTCCTGATGGTTTTAGTCTTAGTGAGAATGCACTTAGAAAACATTCAAGACTTAGACTTCTTCTCAGATCACTTGTCTTCAGTGGACTTCATCTTCAGCAGACTTCATTCTTAAATACACTCTAAAAATTACTAACTGAACTTCAGTTCCTTAACAGTTGAACTGTTTAACTAAGCACTAACTCTACTGAATAATTTACTTATAAATCAACTTAGGAGGAACATTTTGGCATCTAATCAAAACTTAAGTCTTATACATTTTCCCGACAATCATATTTTTTTTTTTGTTATTTTTTTTATCATAAGTTAGAGAGTTTATGAGGTATTGTGAAATCTATTTATCAATAAAGTTATTATTTATGATAAATATAAGTATCATATTTTTCATAAAAATCAATTTATTCATAAATGGAACCCACAATACCTCATAATACCCTCCAAATTATATAAAAAATAAAAAAATAGAACTACTAATATTGGATGGAGGGAGTAATATTTACCACAAAATGCACTCTTTTTAAAGAAAAAAAGCTATATGAATGTGGGGTCGAATAAATAATGATACTTTAATATTTTATAGACTTTTGTGAGATATAATTATTTTTATTTTAAGGGTGTGAATGGTGTTGTGGAATTAATAAAAAAAAGAAAAGTGTGAAGGGTTCTTCGGGACAAAATAAGTATTTTTAATATCTATAAAGCTAAGCGGATTAAATAGGAAAAATTGCAAATGGTCTTGTAATTATGTTCGAGTCCATAAATAGCCTTGTAAGTTTTTACTTTATCAATTTTGATCTTTTTCGCTAGAAAATTGCCCCAATATTTATTTATTTATTTTGGTCATGTTGACAGTCTTCATTACTATCATTTGAACCGTCTTGCATCCTGGAAGAAAAATTCTCATTTAGTTTCATGTTTCAATTACATCTATCCAAAGAATTACACCTATCCAAAGAATTGTGACTTCAAAATCATGAATTTTATCCATTCTCATGGCTAATTTCGAGCGATTTGCGGTGAATTGTGGGTCAAGGCATATATCATTCACATTTTTTAATCTCATCATTTTGATACCTTTTCGTGTCATTATGTATGCTACAATATATTTCTGGTAACTTTTCCTACCAAAATTTAAATTTTCACGCGAGAAGGACCAAAAATAATAAAACAAAAGTTTACAGGACTTACTATGGACTCACACAAAGTTACATAACCATTTGTGATATTTTTCGGATTAAATTGATTAGATGAATAGTGATGATTTGAGATACTGATAAAAATAGTAATATCAAATATGTTTAGGTTGCATTCTCACTCCACTTATTTTATTTTAAATTCAAATCCTTACTTGTTTATCCAAATTTTGGTATAATATTTCAAATCCTTTAAAATTTTACTCTATAATACACATATTTTTTTAAACACAATTTTCAATACACTATCTGATATGGGCTTATTGGTACTGGGCCTTTGGTATCCGGCCCATATCAAAGAAATAAATCCAGAGATGGAAACTTCTCTCAACTCTAGATCAGAGTTGGACCAGAACTGAACAAGACAACTCTGAAAGTTAGTCTTGGGAATTGATTTACACGTGGATGTGTAGGTATGATTAGAATAAACTTGATTCAGGGTAATTGGTCCTTTAATTAAGTGGAATGCGAGTTAGATTTGCTTAATCCAATTTTGTTTTGTGATAAGCTTATTCTTGAGAAGGAAGATAAGATTGGAAATGTCATTTTCACAATTTAATGGCAGAATTTGTCCACTACCACTCACACACCAGAAGAGGACGGATGAGGGAGCCTCAGTTGTACTATTGAATCAGAATATTCGCCACGTGGCACGATTTCCTGCCTTCTCTGGCACTGGTGGTCCCAAAAGTGCTAGGGCAATACTGGACAAATTACTCTTATACCCCTTAGAGGAGTAAAAGGTATAAATATCCTCATTTTGGCATTCTTCAAGGTATTATCACCCCAAATACTTTCTCTCTCTACTGTGTCTCCATGACTTTTATTATTTAACAAGTTTAGCTGACTTGAGTGTCGGAGGATCGACGCCAGAGCTCCCTCCGGTGTAGTTTTGTGCAGGATCTTCTCTTTTCATCATCAGAGTTTACTGGGCAGCGTTTGGGACTTGGATTCCGACCTCTGGAGCAATCTGACTTGAACGCAAAATACTAGCTATACTAGTAGTTACCCCACAAGAGTATGGGATCCATGTAGTATTGACAAGTATAGGGACCAAGTAGTATCGAACCCGAGGAAAGGTATGTATGCGAATAGAGCCCTGGAGATCTACGCGTTGTAGTTAATATGAGTGTGTGTTCTGGTTTAAGATTGTAATTAAACTACTCTAAAGTCTACTTCAATGAATGCAAATACGGAAATCAAATAAATAACTAAGGGTTTAATCAAGTATGAGATGGTGATGCTCAGGATAGGAATCCCTACGTATACTAACGGAGCTAGGACGATAACTAAAATAATCGTGATGTGCAAGTATTAATCCTAAGTGTACTATGTAGGATCAAGCGCTTGCCACTAGACTAAAAGCCCGGACTTGTAGTGAGGTGCTACTTTATTTCCTTTAACCCCATCTAGCTGCAGCGCCACGGGTCGAATAGCCTCCGCCGGACTTGGCGCACCGGGCCTTTATCGCGCCCGACTCGGCTGGGAGATGCTGGACTCCGCGCCCAACAATCCCCCCCCAGCATCTGCCAGCCCTCTTGGCCAACAAATGCCTTCCACTGGGATTCGAACCCGTGACCTGTGCTCTGATACCAATTGATGGTCCCGTTTTCGAAGGGCAAAATGGGAATTCATGAGCAAATTTTTTTTTTAAAACTATTGCATTGCACCCTGAATGAGTTCAGTGAAAGATACTCAAGTCACTGCGTTGCTAAGAGTCAGAGCACTCAAGTCAGTGCAACTGACTTGTGAGCTCAGGCTCTTAACAAGGCAGTGACTTGAGAGACTGAACTCTCAAGTGCTTGCTTAAGCCTATCAGTGAGATTGATTCTCCCTGACTAAAATACTTAGCTAATTTTCTTTTCAACCTTTCCAAGTACACTCAGTGAGCATACACTACAAATAATTAGCAAGTGCTTAAACAATAAACAACGCTCTGTTTAACGTGGTTCAGAGACTCAAGCTCCTACGTCCACGGCCTGATTTAACAGGAAATCCACTCAAGGGATTCTTGTTTTTAACGTGCCAAGGTGCACTTACAACTGGACTCACGCCACTCCCTGGGCTGCCTCTCCTCACCTCACTACAAACCTAACATTCTTCTGAAAGGGTTTAGTTTGGTTTGGTTTTCTCCAACTAGGTGAGGTTTTCCTTACACGGTGTTAGCCTTTAGGCTAAGATTAGGAAAACCTCTCTAAGCTAAGAGTTACAAGCTTGACACTCAATGAATATAGGTGATGACTCTAAAGGTCAGTATCGTGGGTGTGAGCAACACTTCCTTATGACTCCCTAACAACTCTCACACTCTTATAGCTTGTAGGTGTTGATGTTTCTTTCTTCACGCACAATACAACACAACACATTTGAATACACAGCTATGAGCTTGTATTTATAATGAGGATTCAAATGTATCCGTTGGAGAGGAAATACATTTGAATCCAACATTTAATGGTTTCAACCACTTTTCTTGGAATGCGACCTTTGTCAGTGTCAGAGTTGCTGCCTCGTGTTGATTGGTCCACGTGGCCTGGATTCACGGATCTTTGACTCAGTGGGTTAACCAAGACCCACTGACTTTAGGTAGCTTCCTCCTTCACTGACTGATGATCTTCAGTGGACTAAACGTCTTCAGTGTAGTTGTCCTTCAGAGACTGTTTGAAGATCATTCCAAGAACTTTGTCATAAGGCTGAATGACAAAGTTCCCTGACCACAGTAGCCTGACTCCTTCAGGGCCTACTTGGTACAGCACTGATCCTCCTGATCATGCTCTTCACTGAGTGGTTCACCTGACTTAGCTTAGATCAGTCTGGTTTACACTCAGTGGGACATCCTTCAGGCTTCTCTTCTGATTCAGGTCTCTGGCATGGCTTCAGTCAGTTCTTCTCGGTGTCATCTTGATATTCTCAGGCTGTGTTGCTGAGTTCCCCCTTGCTGAGTTCCCCCTCAACTGAGTTCTTCTCAACTGACAGCCTATTCTTACGAGAGCTAACCTAGCCTGACCTGAAATAAAAGATACTATCCTGACTGCTTTCAAACCTATTACATGTTGTTTTGGAAAATTATCAAAACTAAATCATATCCCAACAGAAAGCTCGAGGACAGAGGGAGTATTTAAATTCAGTTATAGCACATTAACCAATACACCATACATGCAAAACACATTTCTAAATATTAAAATAATTAAATTACTAAACCACACTTTAAAAAAATCTCATTTGTAATGTAAAGAAGTCAATAAATCAAAATAAAACCAAAAAAGTAAATAACAAAATAAAAAACCTAAACATTTCTAAAAACTTCATGATATACAATATTTTTTGTTGTGTTATACTCTAGATGATCATTATCACATAGTATAATTTTCAAACCACGGTGATTGGTAAGCCTCGAAACCTCAACATAAAGTTGCCCATTATTAAACACCGGCTTCTTAAGAAATACCCCAACATAGCTAAAAAATTATCCCTGACTTTTATTTATAGACATAACATATGAAACAATCAATGGAAATTGTCTCCGTGTAAATTTGTAAGTTAATCTAGGATGAAAAGGTGTCAACGATAGTCACAGTATCAATGCCAGCTCTCCAGCACTACTACCAACCAGAACTTAGCTTCAATTACCCTATCACTTAGCCTAGTGATTACCAGCCTGTACATAAAAAAAAATCACAATTTAATTTTTTTAATGGTAAATAATAATAAGCAGTGTACTATAATAACATAATAATTAAATAAAACTAATCTCGTTCCATTGCACAATCCTCTATAATGATCAATATTTCTCAATAACATAATAGGAGTTCCAACTTTAAGATTTAGTTCATGATCAGGATGTTGGGGAAATCAGAACCCCAACACAGGAACACCAGAAAATTTTAAAGTATTAAGGAACTCAAGAGTATGAACATCAGCAAGAGATTTGAGATTGAAATCAGACTTGCAAAGATTATAAGAACGGGGATACTTGTCAGGCTCATTTTCATTTAATTTCACAATATAATCATTAACATTTCTGTCAGAATCAAGAGTCGGTCAATAATAGCTTTTATCTGTAAAAAAATTTATGGTCATACATCCTTGATTTAAAATTAGGATAAATACAGTCCACAATAGATGCAATATGATCATCACCACCTCTCAACAAAATATCTTCTAAAATGATAATTTTAGAACCATAATTAGTTGTTGTTTTTTTCATATGGTTCAATCACCAACCTATTCAATCCAATTAGAAAATAACTTAATTTCATCAATCCATTCAATAGAATCAGACTGCAGCAATCTCATATTTCTTGTTAACCTCAAAACAGTGCAATCACTCCATAAATTAGATGAATTGATGGTGGCATGCACAAAATCCTGTCATTTTTCTTTGAATATGTATAGAGGGATATTAATTCATACATGAATCATTGGAGGATATTAGTTGTTTTAAATAAAGAATATTAGTTATTTTTACTGAAAATTATTAGTTCTCTTCAATGAAAAGTCTTAATTTGTTTGTTGTAAACAACTGAGGCTCTTCAGTGAAGACAACTAATACTCTTAAGTGAAAACAACTATTACTCTTTAGTGGAAACAACTATTACCCTTCAATGATTTATGTATGAACCATTCTCACTTTATACTCTGTCTAAGTGATGTATCAATGTCTCAATACAATATCTGTGAATCATCAGGGCTTTATCCCATACAATAAGTTTACATTTAATCAAAAGGCTCATTCTTCGCACGGAAGCCATTTCTGTTACTATTTTTTTTAAATATAATTATATATACTTTTTATGTTTTATAAATATCACTATTTTTTCACACAATAGTTTAATTTTTTTTTCTAATTATAAGTAAGTATAACATGAAAAAATATTTGTTTTATAATAAAGGATTTTTAATTGTAAATAAAATCTCAGTCTTTTCACGAATTCCAATCTAATTTAAACTTTTGAGTAATTGCAAACAAAATCTAAATTTAAAATTTGTTAGCAATTCTAACCAAAAAAACCGATTTCAATATGCTCGAACATAATGATGAATTATGCGTTGTCATTTGTACCAATCTAAACATACTAATATGATTAATAATTGTTTGTATTGTAGGTGAAAACTTCATTTTCGGACCATAAAGAATTTGTTGTTAGTTCAAATTGCAATCTAATATTAAATTGGAGTTTTGTTTACGAAAATTAAAAATTTTAGATTTGATTGCAATTTGAGAAAAAATTGTGATATTAGATGCAATTAATCCTATTATAAAATAGATATTTATAAACAATAACAAATTATTTTATAATTCTTACCATCTACTCATCTTAATCAAATAGTGTATTTGATATAAATCTTAAAGGTAATCAAAACTTGTACAATATAAAATTATTTATATAATATTGGATTACCACCAAAGACATTTGAACATGTCTTTTCTATAATCATATTTGCTAAGATGTTGGAGTAGAGAACTATTGGAGAATGGTATACATTGGAAAATATAGGATGCCAAGTCAATCAATATTTACCAAAATAATTGGTTAAAAAAGGACTCTGTGACGGTCGACTCAAATCAAGGGTGGAAAATTAAATTGGAACAAATCTTAAGTTCATAATAATCTGAGTTCATTTAACTTTTCACTCGATACTTGTACGTGCTAATAAAAAAAGATAAAAAAAAATATTAAACTTACAATTTCAGTAAGAAATTTTATAAAAAGACAGCTCTTACCAGACAAAACGTTTAAATGCAACATTATTAAATTTTACAGAAAACTCAATTACTTCACCAACCTTCACAGTTTCTAATTTTCCTTAAAAAAATCTTCAAATGATCAATTTGACTTTGAGTTGATACATTTGGAGAAAAACTTAAATTGCCTATAAATGGTCCAATAACATTTTTCACTGATCAAACAAAAAGTAATGAGAAATAGAATATAATAAAAATGATAAAAAAAGATAATTTTAATAACTTCGAAATATAAAAACCATACGTCTGAATAAATTAATTTTCTTTATTGGAATATTTCACACCCAATTTTAAGTATTTTGACTTACAAACACTCTTGTACAATGACACTAATCATATTTCTCATTGCTGATTTGAAGAGGGAGGGGACTTGATATGTTTGATGTCATTGAAAAATGAATGTGACTGGTTTCAGCAAAAACATTTAGGGTAAAACATAAATTGCCTATACATGATCCAATATAATTTTTCATCATTGTTCAAACATAAAATAATAAAAAAGTTACGAATTGAAGCCAAACCAGCCCAAGTCAACCCAAATCGGAATATGCTACATGACTTGGTTTGGGTTGAATTCAGCCGATTGCCCTGAATGCGAACTATATTCAATCCCAATATAGGTTTATTACATCTGATTGTGAGTAAATTCACGACTCTTAAAAATGTAGTCCTTAAATTGTCATCCCAAAAAGTAACAGTCATATTTTTTGTGCTAAAAAAGTTACAGTCCTTTCGTTGGCAGCCCCAAAGTTACTATCTTAAAAGTATTTTTAGAAAACTAAATTTATAATAATAAGGGAACAAATACACAAACAAACTTAAAAATCAAATATTTAAGTAAAATATGAAGAAAAAAATCGCAGACCATAAAAAAATTCACTATATTTAAATCTCTATAACCCGACAGTAAACTATTTTTAAACATTAACATCCACATAAAATAATAAATCTTCAATATAACAAAAAAAATATATTGTTGTTAAAATACTGCAATACAAATAAAAGAATAAAAAATTAACTTAATTGAAAAAATCAATATAATATTCTAACTTTGTACACAAATAATGGAAATCAATTTCGCTCTAACATCAATACCATTGTATTTCTTAAAATAATCATTTTTACGTAATCCAACATTTCTAATAAATTTATACCGATCATTGGCTACACAAAGAATGTGATAATCTATATCACCAATAAACTTGAATTTATACTAAATTGGAAACAAAACTTAAGTTTTAACATACTTTAATATAATATAACCCGAGTCCATTTAAATTTTCACCTAATACTGGTAGGTACTAAGAAAACAATAAAAAGATAAAAAAAATATTAATTTTTTAATTTCAGTAAGAAATTTAAAAAAATGCATCCATAAAAATATCTCTCACCAAACGACTATTAAATTCAGCATTATTTCATTTCACAGAAAACTCAATTAATTCACCAACATTCACTGGTTTTATATTCCTTCAAAACAATCTTTAAAATGATCAATTTGAATTTCAACTGAAACACTTGGAGAAAATTTACATTACATTTAAATGGTTCATTAACATTCTTCAATGTTCAAACAGAAGTCACAAAAGTAAATATTATAATAAAATGAAAAAAAAAAGATAATTACATTAATAATTTAAAAACATATGTCATAACAAATTACTGTTCTTTGTTGATTTCTTTCACACCTAATTATATGTCTCTTTGTTTGTCAAAAGAAAAAATATATTTCTCTTTGACTTATAAACACTCTTGTACAATGACGTTAATCATATTTTTTACTATTGGTTTTAAGAGGTGGGAGAGTCAATATATTTGATTGTATTGTAATGGAATGAGATTGATTTTAGCAAAAACGTTTAGAATACAATTGAATTTTTCCTCACTGTTCAAACCAAAAGTAATCCTAAACTCTATATAGCAAAACTCCTCCTTGCCTATGTGGCATGTCTTGGATTTCATCTATCACAAGAATGTCCACTCTCATTTGGTCATTTATTGCAAAATGATCTCAGCCTCTCTTTTTTTCACTATCGATCGTGGTCGTCCATTTATCATAAATTTTATCTATAAATTCTATGAACGTATTCTCAAATTTTCAAATTCTCCCATCCATTGTCTCTTTTCTTTCTTTCTCTTCGTCTTTTCTTTTCTTCACACGAACTTGCTATTTGACTCGCGATCGTTTTTGTCTTATTTGTAGGTGCTTTGGCTAAACTTGAATCTTCCTTTTGGTGCTATGACGTCTCCTTTTCTTGCTATCGATGATGTATGTTCCTTGCCGTTGATCGTGGATTTTTCATTTAGATTCGTTATAAGAAATGTAATATTAGTGTAATTTAGTTTGCTCGATATCTTAATTTTTTATTTTGATCCATATTTTTGTTGTCTGTAATTCTTTTGTTTCAGTGTTGTTCCCAACAAAATGATGAAATGTATTGAATTCTTCTTATTTATTATTATTAATAATTTGAGATTTTTTTCCATTTGTTTAGATTTTGATATAAGTGTTGGAGTTTCATCCTCATATTTTTCGTTCCATTTGTTTAGCGCATTTCCCCATTCTATTTAGGCGGTTTAATTAATCTTTTGAATGTTTCTTATTTTGGTCCTTTTTTGGTTCTCATGGTTGCTTACCATGTAAATACATCCTGCTAATTTGACTAAACTTTTAATTATATTAGAGTTATTGCTCATTTTATATTATAAAAATTGGAATGTTACTGAAATTAGTAAATTTCTTAATATGGTCCTTTTGACTTTCCTAATTTCTTGCCCTGGAACATAGCCTGCGGTTTCTCTGATTTTTTTTAAATTTTTATTAAATTTAAGGTCTTCTACTGATCTTTTGCGTGTTTCTTAATTTGGTCCATTTTTTATTTTCTTGGTTGCTTGCCATGTAAATAAATCCTGCTAATTTTACTATTTTTTTTAGGTATAACTAATCTTTTAATTAGATCAGAGTTATTGTTCATTTTATATTATAAAATTTGGAATGTTACAGAAATTATTAAATTTCTTAATATGGTCCTTTTGATCTTCCTAAATTATTGCTAGGAAGCATGACCTACGGTTTGGCTGATTTTTTTAATTATTAAATTTCAATGCCTTCCACTTTAATTTTTTCCAAGTATACCAAAATTTTGGTCTTCAATTTTCAATGGAAAGTAATGTCTAATTGGGCATTATAACGGGTCTTTTTATTATAAGAGAGTTATTACTCAATTAATGTAAAAAAAAAATTAATGTCATTGAATTATTTATATTATTAAGTCTTATCGAAAATTCATAATTATTTATACTATTAATTTTATTTATAATATTAAGATTTATTCAATTGAATTGATATTAAAAACTGTTAAAGTTAATCAAGTTGGGTAATTTTTAATTTTGGTCCTTTCTTAGGCTCCTAAGTGATTGCCATGTTTAAAATCCTGCGGTTTAACTAATCTTTTGGGTATTGAATATTTATTATTCAATTAATATTCAAAAACTTTCCATGGTTATTATTTTTTCAAAAAAATAAAATGTAATTAAAGTCAAATTTAACATTTCAATCGAGTCAATCCTTTCCTAATAACACATAAGACATGGAAAAATATCGGCTAATTTTGCGGATTTCTCTATATTTGATATCATATTTTTACTTATTCAATTAACACTAAAAAAATATTAAAGTCAATCAAATTGGAATTTTTTTGGTCCTTTTTTAGGCTCCTAATTGGTTGCCATGTTTAAAATCCTGTGGTTTGACTAATCTTTTAAGTAATGAGGATTAATTATTCAATTAATATTCAAAGCCTTCCATGTTTATTATTTTTTCAAAAAATTAAATGTAATTGAAGTTAAATTTAACATTTCAACCGAGTGAATCAATGCCTAATAACACATAAGACATGGAAAAATATCGGCTAATTTTGCGGATTTCTCTATATTTAATATCTTATTTTTACTTATTCAATTAATATTCAAAAATAGTAAGGTCAATCAAATTGGGAAATTTTTTATTTTGATCCTTTTTTAGGCTCTTAATTGATTGCCATGTTTAAAATCCTTCGGTTTGACTAATCTGATAAGTATTGAAGATTTATCATTCAATTAATATTCAAAACCTTCCATGGTTATTATTTTTTCAAAAAATTAAATGTAATTAAAGTTAAATTTAACATCCCAACCGAGTCAATCCTTGCCTAATAACACGCATGACATGGAACAATATCGGCTAATTTTTTGGATTTTTCTATATTTGATATCTTATTTTTGCTTATTCAATTAATATTAAAAAATAGTAAAGTCAATCAAATTAGACGATTTTTTTGTATTTTGGTCCCTTTTTAGGCTCCTAATTCATTGTCATGTTTAAAATTCTGTTGTTTGACTAATCTGATAAGTATTGAAGATTTATTATTCAATTAATATTTCAAATATACGAGTGTTTTTGGTCTTCAATTTTCAACAGGGATAAAAGACTAATTGATGGAGCTAATTTTATATTTTGGTCCTTTTTGGAGATCTTAATTCCTTGCCATTTAAGTAATATTCAATAACTTCATTTTTTTTAATGGAAAATCATATTGGTATCTATCATTTGTGTTTCAAAATTTGCAATGTATGATACAACGATTATTCAATTAATATTCCAAATATACAAATGTTTTTTGGTCTTCAATTTTCAATATAAAAGAAAGACTAATTGGGCGGTATAATGTGTTTTTTTTTTTATTATGGAAGAGTTATTATTCAATTAGTATAATAAAAACTTGAATGTCATTGATGGAGCTAAATTCTCCTTTTGGTCCTTTTTGGAGATCTTAATTCCTTGCCATTAAAGTAATATTCATTGACTTCGTTTTTTTTTTTAATGAAAAATCATATTTGTATCTATTATTTGTGTTTCACAAATTGCAATGTATGATACAACGATTATTCAATTAATATTCCAAATATACGAATGTTTTTTGGTCTTCAATTTTCAAAATAAAAGAAAGACTAATTGGGCGGTATAACAAAATTTTTTTTTATTATGGAATAGTTATTATTCAATTAATATAATAAAAACTTGAATGTCATTGATGGAGCTAAATTCTTCTTTTGGTACTTTTTGGAGATGTTAATTCCTTGCCATTAAAGTAATATTCATTGACTTAGCTTTTTTTTTTTTAATGGAAAATCATATTGGTATCTAACATTTGTGTTTTAAAATTTGCAATGTATGATACAACGAATCACATTTCGTTATTGATACACTAACATTATAGACTTCAGAATTATAGTATTAAAAAAAATTACATTTAATTTTTTGAAAATCACATTGGGTCGAATTATAGATCTGATATATTGTGTCGTGTGTTTAAGATGAAATTAGATAGAATTGTTAGAGATTCTTGATGCCCGCGAGAATCGCGGGTTTAACACTAGTAAAATATATAATACTCCTTCTGATTCAATTTTGTTTTCACATTCGACTTTTCTTGCCTTTAATGAGAGACTTGACTTGTACTCCCTCCGTCCCACTCTAAGTGTCCCACTTTCCTTTTTTGGTTGTCCCACACTAAGTGTCTCATTCCATAAATGGAAAAAGCAACACTCTACTTTTCAACACAATATTACCAAAAATGTCACTCATTCAATCCACTTTTCAACACTATTCATTACTTTATTAAACACTATTCATTACTTTTCAACACTATTCATTACTTTTCCACCATATATTAATAAACAAATACACTTTCTTAAACCATTCAACCGAAAGAAATGGGACGCTTAGACCGGGACGGAGGGAGTAGTATTTAAATGTATAAAATATTTTTAGATGACATCATATTATTCAATTTAAGTGCACGAAACAAATTAAAAATATTTTTCTTGATAATTATTAGTGGATAAGATGTAATTTAGAAGTGTTTCAAGGATGGTGAATAGTGAAATTGGAACAAATGGAGTATAATACAAAGAACAAAAGTTTATTACTTTAAAATTAAAAACACATAATACATATCAACAAATTAATTTATTTTGTTGGTACTTTTCCATACCAAATTCTCATTTCCTTTACCTAATAACAATAGACAGCCTTGAGCAAAGACGCTAATCATTTTCTTTTCCCTGCTGGAGTAGAGAATTGAGGGAATAAGTATGTTTGGTAGTTGTATTGAAATTAAAGAAGTTTGATGAATGAATATCTTTAGAGACGTGAGTGAGTGCAAATATTATATGTTGGATAAAATTATAATATTAAAGTTTTATATTTACTTTAAAAAAATGAAGATTGAGTTAAGAAGTGAGTGAACTTATTAAAATAGTATGAAAAGATATCTACATTCCATAAAAAAATATTATTTAATTTGATTAATAATTAATAATTTCATATATGTTTTGTGATATATAAAACAAAAATAATGTTATTTATTTTTAAAACCTATAAATAATAATAAATTAATGTTATTTATAAGCAAAAATAATTTTACGATATAATCGTAAAAAAGACAAAGACAAAAAAAAAATGGTTAAGACAAATATAACAAAATAAAGTATATCAGGTCATGCAGAAAGATATTCTTTAAGGAGTGTAACTTAATGGAAGACAAAATGGGGAACATAACTTTTGAGAATGAAATTAAGGACAATAATTTTTAAAAGTTGCTAGTTGAGGCCAAACCATCCCAAGTAAACTCAAATCGGACTATGCTACATGACTCTATTGAGTTGAATTTGATCTGCATTTTGGGCTATTTGACCCGATTTGGTCTGGTTGGGGGCTGAATTCGAGCCCAACTTGGATTTATTAGGACTGATTGTGCCTAAATTTGCAACTCGTAAAAATTAATGTCCTTAAATTGCTAGCCCCAAAGTTACGTCCCTTAAAAAATATTTTCAAAATATTAACTCTCACCTTAAGGATTGAGTGATAGGCATTAACTCTTCATTGTGATATTTTATTTAGTTTTGGGAGGGGGGGGGGGGGAGACAAAATGAGGATTGTAACTCTTCAGGCTGGAAAAATGATGATCATAACTCTCCAAGCTCGCAATTTAAGGACAACAACCTTTAAAAATAGTGAATCTATGTCATATCAACCCAAATAGTTAAAACTGGGTCTAAATTCAATCCCAGTTCAAGCCAAATCGTGCCGATAATCCAAAATTTCATATCAAGTTGGACCAATTAGTCTCATTTGCTTTGATTCAAGCTGATTTGGCCTCAAAGTTCGATTTTTTAAAGTTATTATCCTTAAATTGCCTGCTCAAAGATTGAAAGTCCTAATTTTCCTAATTACCCCTAAGTTATCCTTACGAAAATCATTCTTGCTCCGACATGAATACAATTATACTTCTTAAAATAATCATTTTTATACGGTACAACAATAATAACAAATTTAAACCAAATATTTAGTGAGACGAATTACGAGATGATCCGTGTCACATGTAAGCTTGTATTAATAATAAATAAGAGAAATTATTTTGTTCTTTAATCTTTAAAATATGATAAAATATGATTCATCTCCAAAAAAATTCACCCGACACTATTATGCGTTAAAAAATAAAAAAAAATATGAAAAATAATCGGAATACTATTTAAGGTGTAAATAATTTTATGACTTTCCTCATAAATACAACTAAATTTAAAACTTAAATTTTTTATACATGGACGATTAACATTTTGGAGGAAAACTTAAATTGTTTATATATGGTTAGTTAGAATTTTTTTATACTATTAAAACGAAAAATTATATATATATATATATAAAAAAAAAAGTATCTATAGAGTGAAATTGTCTCATACATGAACCACTTTGCAATATTTTGTGTGTGTAATCAACTAATATTTTTTAGTGTAATCAACTAATACCTTCAGAACTACCCTTCATGAAAACAACTAAAACCCTACAGAACTAATACTCTTCATCAAAACAACTAATACCCTTTAGTGAAGATAATTAAGACTCTTCAAACGGTTCATGTATGAACCATTTTCACTTTATATGTTTATGATTTAAAGCGAAATTTATAGATAATAATCCAACACATTAATATTGAAAGAGTATGTGATCCAGTTTAAGGAGGTGTTTGGTAAAATAGTAAGGAATGTAATGTGTATATGAATGAAATGACTATGGAATCATACTCATACCTCACATATTTGAGAGGTAAGGTGGATTCCTCACTTTTAAGGAATCAAAATCATAGTATTGTAATTCCAAACACACACTATGACTTCGATTCCATTCCACACCCCTACAAACTTTCCAACCAAACATCCCCTAAAATAATTTTCATAGTCTGGAATAGATTTGTAAACGAATCAATAAAATGATTTTTCCTATCGATTTAGAGTTTGAAAGATTTAAAACTACTGATTTGAGTCTTGAAAGATATGAACTATTAATTTAGGAGTCACTAAGTTCAAGATCATGTTTGACATCTTATAATTCTTTGATATCAAATTATATTTTTATAAACCATAATTTTAAAAAATAAAAAAAAGGTATATTAATTTCACGTGATTAGACATAAAATGGTCAACGGATGTGAAGCAATCCCGCCAAAACCCAAATATTGAAGGGTTAGTGCTATCATATATTATAAATTTAAGTGAATGAAAATAAAAATTAGTGTGTAACTATATATTAGTGGAATGACGGGTAATGTGGAGGTCAATGTACAGGGATAAATAGTGAATTGTGCAAAATGATTGAGGACAAAGTGGTATATATATTAAAAAAAATTCTAAAAATCACAGACAATATATTTGAAAATTGGCTGCTAAAATATCTTTGAAAATCAGATTTTAAATTTATATTTGGAATTAGAAAAGAAAAAAAAAATCTAACTCGTTGTTTTTCACAGCACGTGAACCTCACCATTAACCAAGTATAGCTCTACCAACTCTCTCAACTTATTTTTTTTATATATACCAATACTAATTACATATGTATAAAAATATAATGCAGTAGAAATAATAATTGATACTATGAATCTATAACCAATTTGGCCAAGTGGCTCACCATTTCATCACTTACCATGCCTTCCTAGTTAGCCTTCATATTAATTTCATCTCTTCCCACTCACGAGGCGACTGATGCGGCTACCAACTCCCCCACCTTCGTGTGCATGAGTTGAATTTGTCTTTTTTAATCCAAGGCATTAATTTCAAATTCTATATAAATTTAGGATGAAAAAAGTATTAAAATTTAATAGTGGAAAATTATCATTAATGATGGAACTTTTTTAAATCCGTATATACCACTAAAAATTATATATTGAAAATGTGTGTGACTTGAGTTTTTATAATTAACACCACAAACAACGTGTTACATCAAATTATTAAATCATATACAAACAATCCAAAAAGGCACAATCAACGCAAAATATAATATCAATCATTTATTTCATAAACAACAATGGGTACAATATATATACATTGACAATCCTAAAAAAGTACGCCAACAAAACAAAATTTTACTCTCATTACAACAACGACAAAATTCTAGTACACCAATGAATCCCACAAGTCGAGACATCAGCTCAGAAAAAACTATATAAAGAAAAAAGAAATGCGCCAACTTCGTCGATAGCAGATCATCACACAATATAAACCGCATCCCGAATCCATCATCACCGGCCGTCAAAATACCAAACACATCCGAGTAATGCAACGAACAAACTGTATAAAGAAAACAAATCAAAAGAAGAAATCATGCCCAACACCGCCAACCACAAAAGGACAAACACCAACATACACACCACACACAAAGAAAAAAAATATAGAGGACTTAAAAAAGTTCGAAAGAATAACTACACAAAGAATAAAAAATTCACCCATAATGTGATAAGAGAGAAGAAAACATGGAATATAAATATAACAAAATATCCTCACAAAGCTACTACAACTAAGGAGGTAAATACGTCTATCAACAATCATCAAATTTAATGACCAATCATTCCAAAAAAACAATAAAAAAATCGAACGGACACGAAGCAAGATGAGAAAAGATCAACGGTGATAAAGCACATCCCGCCAAAATTATATTTGGAAAGGGTAGTGCTATTATATATTATAGATTATAGATTCCGAATTTAATATGTAAGGCGCTGAGATTGTAACGACAGCATTTCGAGATGAAAGGCGCTGAGCTTTTTTTATTATTGCTCTCTACCGCAATGGCAATTGTTCACTTTTTCTTGAATTATAATGTCAATGACCATTTGAGAGCGGTGGACGACAATAACGATTTGAGAGCAGTGTGCACAGCTGATGAACCCTAATGGGAAAGATAATAATGAAGTAGGAATGTTGAAAATGCATTCTACGTAACATCAACGTAAATGTCAGCCTAAGTGAGTAAGTGGACTTAAGGAAATTAAGTAAAAAAAAAGTTTCGGGCTAAGCGGGCTAGCCTGGTAAACGGACGGGCTTGTCTGTTTAGCCCTCGGGCTAACTGTTCTAAGCCAAAAAAAAAAAAACCCCAATTTTAAATGAGGCACTATGTGCTTGGGCATAACTCTGTACCGTTCAGGGCTACACAGGTCGGCCCACCAGTCCGCTACTCGTTTAACATCCCTAATTGTGAGGTCCATTTATCAATAATGTGATTATTTATGAAAATATGATACTTAAATTTTTCATAAACAATTACTTTGTTCATAAATGAACCTCACAATATCCCGTAACATTCTCTAATTTATGACAAAAAATAATAAAAAAAAAAAAAAACTAGTAAAATTGAACGAAGTGAGTATATTTTTATAAAAATATGTGTTCAATTTAGTGTGCCAGAAATGTTATGGCGATTATAAATAATTTGGTAAAGCTACATAACCGTATACTTTGTAATTTAAGCAACTTGAAAAAGCACACAAATAAAGTAAAGCCCATGCAGAAGCTTTATTGATTTAGATTTATTTAAAACATCTTATAAGTCCCAACATCTTATAAATTATTTTTAAAGCTTATAAAATGTAAATTTTAAATAGTTTATAAATTACTAAAGTGTTTGGCTTATACAACTTATAATTTTATTTATTTATAATAAACAGTTTTTAAATTTTAATTATAATATAAAATTTATATATATATTTTTTGTTGGAGTAGAGATGGTGGAGACGGGAGAGGAGTGGAGTGGATGGTTGAGGGTGGAGATGGTTAGAAAAAAAAAAAATTGAAAAATTTAAACTTATTTTTTTACAATTTATAGATGTTAGGAGCTTATTTTATAATCTTATAAGCTGTTTAACATCTTATTTTGTCTAAGACATTGATAGTGCTAATAAACTCTTAAACAACTTATAAAATGTTTTAAAAAACTTTTAAGCTCAGCCAAGAGGGTACTCAAATATAAGAATAAAAGAATGTACATTAATTACTAAATTCTATAGTTTTAGCTTAATCTTTTCTGACCACTTGAATATATTAGAGTGCACTCGCTCTCCTCCAATTTCTTCTCCAGTTGCCCCAGCTGCAACCCTAATAATATCCTCAATTAGACCAAAGTTTCCCAAAATATCAACATGGCCACCACTTTGAGTTCCCCTGCCCTCTAGATAAGACGCAGGGGGAGCATGACTATACTCCCTTATGAAATTATGTATCCCCGACGGATTAAATCTCGTCTTTCCTCGCCACGCTTTGGCCGACATGAATCCAGCACTTAGAAGCGGTACCGTTTCATCTCCATCCACCAAATACACCCCTCCTTTCAGACAACGCCCATCTACTGAGGTATCAATTTGGAAAGGAATACAGCACTTTATACCAGGACTCAACTTATATACATAAGCTCTTTCAGTAGGGATACCTACTCCATACATAGAAAAGATTTCCATCTCTGGGGCATTTGGTAATCTGCACAAAAATATGAAGTTGCTTATACCATCTCCAAAGCCGGCATTTACAAAATACAATGAGAATTAAAACATGATAATATAAATTTTTTTGTTTTTAAATCATGAAGTAATAAAACACATCAAGCATGTTAAATTTACTACGTGATTACGATAAATATAAATACACAGATCAAATACAAATTAAACATGGATACTATAAATTTTAATATTCTGATAGACCACTTTCGGACCCTCCAATATCTTTACAATATTGCCTGAAAGAGGAATTTTCTAGTTGAGATTGATGATAACTTTTTTGGCACAGTTCTATTATGTTTAATTAATTTGATTTAAATGTAAAAATGAAATTGTATACTCCCTTAATCCCAACATAAGCTTCCCCTATCTTTCCCAACTGAAGCTTCACATTCACTTCCTTGGACACTTGTCCCCCCACGTCCTCAAATCACATCAACCTTTTTACCTCTTTCCAATGACATCAATTTTAGATCTCATTTATATTAGTATTCCTTAAACCCCATGAAAACAAAGCATGGGTAGCTTTTGCCGGGGCGGGGGAAATATTTGATTATGAACAAATATTTGATAAAACAAAGCATGCGAAGCTTCAATAGTTAGAGATGATTTTATTGTTTGACCCAAATTTGGTGGCGAATTGATGATTTTAGACTCAATGTGAGTAGGAGATGCTCTAAGGGGGCCATAAATACAAAACCAAATCAAGACGAAGGAATGTAAACAAGTAAAACAGGGTGTAGAAATTTACTTTGTTTCAAGAGGATTTGACCAGTATTTATAGTGATTGTACTTTTCGTCGCTCAAATTATCAGCAATTCCGTATGAAAAATGAGCATCACCACGCTTCATCATCTTTGGGGCAACATAACGAAGAAGATCCAACACTGAATCTGCAGTATAGACTTTATAGTCAGCAACCGCTTTGAATCCTCTGATGCTCATATCATGGTATTCTGTCCATACATCACCGCAACTAGAGTTTGTCTTATTGTTTCTCTTGAAATCACCCTATAAAATCATTGAAAAACATTGACATAAATTAATAAAGAACAACATTCTATTATAAGGCAAATAAACAAGTGAATAGTCAACAAGTCACCCTAAAATCAGCATTTGCAATCTCTGAAGAATTCAAATCAGCAAAACCTTTTCCAAATGATATCAGCCTTCCAAACTTTGTATGATTAAAATTAGCCAAATCTAGAGCTCTGTTACTGTCCATTGTCTGATCATTGTTGGTTTTTCTCTTTGAACTACACTCATGATCTCCTTCTGGGGACCAATCAAGTCCACCCCAGATAGTCTCCCCACCCTTTAGTAACATTGACATTGTAGAGTCCCACGTACGAGTCATGCGCAGCACATGCTGTAAAGTTTGAAAGCCAAACACATCCTTATCCCAAATATTTGGTGCAATAGCCCTATATCAGCAATGGAATATAAAATCAAACCTGAATCTTTTAAGAAAGGAAAAAAACTTGAGGTGGTGCAGACTCTCTCCCCCTCTCTAATAAATATTTACTACATAATTACTGTAAGTGGAAACGAGTTAAGAAGTCTTTTGGTCCCATAATTTGTCTACTGCCCAGTTTTGGTCCCAATAAGTTAATTTATTTCGATTTAGTACCAAAACTAAAAAGTCTGTGCAATTTTGGCCCCAAAAATCGGCGAAAATTTAAAAATGGTATCATTTTATATTATGTGAGATTTTAATTTAGGGCCAAATTGGACATTTGCGTTACATATAACAACACTATTTTCAATTTTCCGGCTATTTTGGGCCAAAACTGGACAATTTTTTAAAAAATTGGGACTAGATCGAAATAGTTAAAAAAAGTTGGACCAAAATTGAACAGTAGACAAGTTAAATTTTTAACTTAAGTGGAAACAAGTGACAAAGACATGCCTATTGAAAGATAATTAAAAACACTAGATCATAGAACAAATGTAATATGGAGAAGGCATACATATCTCAATGACAATCATCTAAAACTAATCAATGAAGAAAGTAAAGTCATATTTACCTTACACTTGCTATATCCTTGGCTTCAGCTGAAAACAACCCTGCAACTACTTTAGGAAGACCTAGAAAAGGTCCACCAATGTTCATTACAGCCTTTATATGCTCCGCACACCAATTCGGTCCACCACCACCACCCATTGGTCGAGGTGCCTCCACCCATTTCATGAAATGCAAGAAATACAAAGCACCCATGGAATGTGGTACAACTACCACCTTTTTACCATGGTTAGAAATAACCATGAGCTCTATGTTACTTTTTATCATGCTGAGAGTTTGATCACGAACCTGATGTTTTAACATAAAGGAAAAGAGAATCATGAATATATCTGACCTAATGATGAACACACACACACACACACAGAGAGAGAGAGAGAGAGAGATAGAGCACATTACAAAAAACCAAACTGAGCCACAGAGATAGAGTACATTCAAGTGAAAAAATCATAACAGTAACTATGTCAACAAGGTCATCTTCTCCAATATAGACAATCACACATCATTGGTGCAGTGGACCCAAAATCATGAAAACGTTATAAAAATGGCATCCCTAACTACATAATGTAGACCCTATAATGATCTTAAAAGTGGCACGAGTTCATCTTATTTTTGTAGTGTTTATAAGTTGCTGTTATATTAGATTGTTCAAAAGGATTATAGGTATCCCATGTAAGAAAGTGGCACACCTCAGTATTTTGAAATGAAAGCCTCCAATCATAGGCTGCCATAAACATATTTTTGTCCTCATATCCTATACGAGCCAAGTTGGCAATTAAAACTGCCCAAACAAAATAACCTGGGGCGAAGTAATCAGCTGCTACAAGGCCAGAAACAGGCCTGATCTTTATGCCAGGAGGATCGAGTCCAGTTTCATTATCCATTGACATGTGCTCAACCCAGCATAAGGGTCTGCAAGAATAGCATAACTGGTTAGGAGAAAAATGAAGAAAATGTACGAGGAACAATATAAGTTTGGGGAATAGAAAAGCACCAAACTGTGACTATACATACGAATTCTGAAACCTCTTAGAATAAACTGCAGATAGAAAGGATTAAGTTACAAACTAATGGAAGCTCGAGAAAGTATTCAATTTCCGGTGAATAAGTAAGAGGAACATACACATATCTGCATTGGTCATATACTTTGATAGGCTGATGTGAGGAAAGGATTCAAGAATTGACACTAATATTCTACTCAACCATTATACTCAGAAACCATCAGGTAATAGCGTCATCAAATGAATGGTAGCAGAAAAGATGCCATTCAACAGGAACTACTTAAATTGAATCTCAACACACCTAATACACTAGTTGGTTGCCAATTAAAGGAAAAAGTGCTTTCTCTCGAGAACCTTATGGCAGAAATATAATATCAAACAATGCTTGAACTTTCGAACAAGATAACACATCAATTATTTTAGTAAGTTTCATCTTCCTCATAATAATCCCAGAAAGTGAATTGTACAAACAAGTGTTTTTTAAAAGTAAAGTAGATAGAACCTTAGTATAGCCCTTCTCAATGTCCTTTCATTCCACAACTACTGAGTCGCATATAAATTTTTGCACCAAAAATCATTTATTTTTCACGAAAGTCTTTATGCTCATTATTGATGTTTCTTTCCAGGTGAAAAACTGACAAATATGAAGATTTTAGGGCAATACGATGATGGTGGCCACTGACATAGGACTATAGAGCTTGGAAATCAAAGGCTAAAACTCAAAGCATGCTCGCTTAAATTTGTAAAAAGTAAACCACATCTATAAATATCAAATTGCTAGTCATTTTGTTCAGCATCTTCAGCATCGAAAAAATTCCTATCCCACATTAACTGTTGCAATAAATTCCTTAGGCAGCCCCCCACAAAAAGGAAATGAAAACAAAAATGAAACCTACAAGTCTAAAATAGCATTCAATTTTTTTTTCACATTCTTTTCTTACTAAAAGTATTATAATGTCACAAATGATATAGAAACTGTCATAAACACAATTAGCCTATCTGATATTGAAAGGTCGGCTTGAATTCATTTTGAATCCACAAATCTAATTTTCATCAATAGATTCAATTTTCACATTAAATGTATGGATTAGCAGTTGATGAATAAACGTACCTCTTGTAGAGTTCACCAAATGTGCCCCCCCAAAGCCTCTTTCTAAACAAATCGTCTGCACAAGCGTGGCCTTCCCACAACTCAAGCCCTCCTGTGACTATCCCGGGAACAAAAACCACTGGATGCTTCGCTTTCAACCCCTCCTTGGCTAACTTCACACCGGGCTGATCCTGCATCGGCCCCGAGATTCTCTCCGTCACGTATTGCGGCAGCGACAACGACAATGTGTTGTAAAGGAATAACAAAAACCACCACGTCGAGCAAAAGCATCCAACGAACCAACAACATCGATCGATGCAGCTCCATTTCTTCCTTGGTTTCGAATTCCCATTCAATTTGGCGGAAATTGAATTCGAATTCGATGTGGCCTCCTCCTTGTTGTCGTCCGATTGCGATTCTGAATTTGGCCTTTTAACACCGCTACTTTTTCTACGCCTCGTCATCGCAATTTATATGTATCTGTGTGTATTATATCACTGTGTACCACATGCATAAGCGTATATCCATAACCCTGACTGCGCCAAATCTTTTCTCTCTCTCTCTCTGTATGATATCATGTCATCAGAGTGAACGTAGGATTATTTTCCTAATTTGATCTGAATATAAAAATCGGTTTTCCAGAAGCTCAATTAATAACTACATAGCTAACAATAACCATTAAAACACAAATCTCGCCAATGACTCTGGGGTTTTTTGCAGAGAGAGTTTGGGGAGGGAGACGAGGTGGGCATACAAAGATAGTGACGAATGAGATAACAATACAGTACACGTCTACTTATTTATATTTTACCATTATATATTCAATTACACTTAATTTTTTTTTTAATAATTTATAAATCTTGTAACAAAAGACGAATCCGTCGCCCCCAGGGTCCCCACCCCTTGGCCCGATAGGAAATAATTTATAAATCTAATATAGATAATTCACATTTTATTTTCCCTAATTAAGAAACAAAACATCAATTCAAGATTCATTAGTTCAATACCATTGATACAGAAATTGTTCTAGATGGCGCCTAGACGCTAGATGGTTTTCAGTCGAATTGATTTTAATGTAATTCGCCTAGGCAGGCTAGAAGTCCATTGTTTATTTATTTTCTGCCTTGGAACGACACTTTTTAGGTAATTTCACATAATTCGATGGAAAATATGTATGTGATTGTCTAGTTGAACTATTTCTACTAGTATCAAGCTTGCCCGTGCTTTGCACGGAAGTCGTGTTCATATTACTATAATAATTTATATTTTTTTTATGTATTTTAAGTTTCGTATCTATTATATTTTATGTTCATTACTCGTGCTTTGCAAAAAAAAAAAAAAAAAAATTAACATAACATTTTCTAATTTCAAATAATCATATTATAAAAATATATATGTTTTATTATAATATACTCCCTCCGATTCAAAATGATTGATGTTTTAGGGTAGATTTTTTGTTTCCAAATATTTGATGTTTTACTTATTTTTCACTTTACTTCTCCATTATATCCCTAATTAATTCCCCAAAAAAACTCGTTCATATTGAAATTTACTTTTAATAAATTTATTAGGAGCTGAAATTAAGGAATTATGAGGGTATGTTTGTCAATAAACACTAATTCTTAATTTCAATAACAAATGTTAAAACATCAATCTTTTTGAATCGGAGGGAGTATAAATTTATGAAAACTTTTTTTAAAAAAAATTTCACATAAATTCATCTTATTAAAATGGTTTCTCGTATATAAATTGTAGATTTAATTGCAATTTAATTTAAACTTTTGAATTTTGACAAATAAAGTCATCAACTTAACTTTGTTTTGCAATTTGAACTTGCGGTCAGTTTGTCCAAAGCTAATGTTGAAATTAAATTACACAATCACCCATTCCAATTGGACCATTTACCCTATGTGTTTGATACAATGTTCATGAACTAATACAATTTCATCCCATGTTATATGAGTTTGTATTTAATAAAAAGTTCAGCAAGACAAATACCCTACTTAATATTGAATGTTGAATCTTTAATGCAATTGATTGAGATACAAAATCTAGGATGTGCATTACGTCAATTGTGTAAAAGAAGTGAAGATATACCACTTGATGTTATATTTAGTACTATATTACCTTGATCAGTTCTTAAACCTGAAGATAGTGTCTTGCGCAAAAATATTATTTCAGTACCACCATAAATAATAAAATATACCACCCACATAATTAATAAGATATTAAATTTACAGTTTCACAATTTCAGTAAGAAATTAAAAGGAATAAATATGTATTCAAAGAAATATAAAACCTCACCAAATATTTAACTTTTAAACTTAACATTATTGCATTTCAAAGGAAGCTCAATTATTTTCACCAACATTTATTGATTCTAATTTTCCTTCAACATATAGTTAACTGGCTTTAATTTCCTTCAACATAATTTTCAAATTGAACAATTTGACTTTCAAATAAAAGATTTAGAGAAAGCTTAAATTGCCTATAAATTTTCAAATAACAATTTCATCATTGTTCACATAAAAAGTAGTAAAAATCTATACTTATATAATAACAAAAACTTATGCCATTTTTAGAAACTTTTGTTGTCCCCCAAAATCTCATTACTAAATCAGTAAATAAAACAATAATTAACACTTCATTTGACAACGCACACGTAAACTAATAAATAGAATAAATGTATTAATCATACTAAACCATCCACCTCCCCTACTATAATATGAAAGCAGTTATACAATTAATACAATTTACAAATAAACAAAAACTGTCATTATCCTTTCAATACGTAACTCCACATCTAAATGAAAATATTATGTTTGAATTTTGATACAGAACCATTCAGCTACCCCACTATAATGTAAATAGTTACACAATTACTATAATTTACAAATAAATATAAACTGCCATTAAACCTTCCATAGGTTATACTCAACATCTGAACCTATTTACCTTCTCCACTTCTCATAACTATTATTAGTCAACACATGGAAATATAATCTATAATTTAGCGTAGAATTTTCACGTAAGCGTCCTTTCTCATCATCTATATCTTGAAATCCAATGGCATCCCTTTGGAACTTGATCGAAGATTTAAATATGTCAATAATTATTTGGGCATTGAATCTTCGAATCGTTTGGTGCTACAGGGCTGGAGGTTGATACACGTATAGAAGGGCTAAAGAGAGAATTAACCAGACTACCAGAGAAAGATCGACATAAAGAAGTCCAACTCACGGGACAAACGCAAAAAAAAAAAAAAAAAAAAAAAAAAAAACAGAACAATGTAAAATATATGAATACATATCACTTGATCTTACCAATATTGTTCTCTTATCCTTTTTACAAACAAGTTTTTATATATTGCATCACTTTCGAAGATAGAATCTTAGATCATAAAATCATCCTAGGCACTTGCATAAAATAAAAAAATACATACATAAACTGCAAATTCAATATGTATTTACACCCCCATAAAATATACTGGTAAAGGGATGAAAAAACCAAAAGACACATGTTAGGGAAGGCAACCTGACTATGATTATCATAAGAATTCTATAAGCATTTCAAAAATTGAAGTGCATGAATTATCAAATAAACATTTGTAAATTTAGGTTATACACGGAAGCAAACAATAAGAGGAAAAAAGTTATGTTGCATCATAAGATCAAGCAGGAACAATATAACTATCTGAGAGTGAGGCTTTGACTAACCGATTTAGAGTTTGACTTTGACTTGCTGCTACTATTTGACAGTATAGGTTCCCTCTTTTATTGATTTCTTGACGTACCTAACACAATTTCAGATACAGTAGCTACTTCATTGATCATGAAGAAAAACCTCTTCATGCTCAAACAATAGATCACTATATAAGCAGAAGATATACTGTAAAATTGTTATAAAATTACATGGATGCTTATACACTGTTCAGGAGTTCTGATCATAGACTAACTAATCAAAATAAAAAATCAATTTATATTTACCTAAGACAAACTACCAAATGTGATGAAGATAATCATGTTTGACATACCAATAGGTTAGAACTGGCTCCACTCTTTGCAGGATTACAATTATCCCTTTGAATTGTAATGAAAGTTCACTGAAAGCAACCTACCATTTGTAGGTTAAAATGCAATACTCCTATAAATATTGTCAATAGAACAGTGACAAAATAATAACGATACAATTGCAACAAAATAAAAGATAAAAGTCAAACATTCAAAATCAGTACTAATTCCAGCAAATCCACCAAACCTAGAGAAGCGATTAGGGGTAACCCAAAACTGTAATAATATTTCCCCAATCACAAAGAAGCTCCAGAACCCATATGACACGAAAAGACTAATAATCAATTGAAGATCAAAAGCCCAACAAACGGAAATCGAACTTAGGTGTGCATCGATGTACTAAACCAATTGAAAATGACAAAGATCTACTCAAATTTGCCCCAAACCAATTGAAAATTTATATACTCAATAATATCCATTTATCATTTGTCTAGAATTTTTTTTATTTCTACTTAAATAGAAGAAATCATCAATTCTACTCTATAATAGAATCATTTCCTTTTCGATATCAACAATACACAAATCTCTTACTCTATTGAGACTCTAACAGAGACTGCCGCCGTCCACCTGCTATTTAAAGTCGCGGAGGAGATGGTGATGGTGTGGGGGCCGAAAGGGACAAGGGACTGAGACAACGAGTCCAACCAGACGACGAATGTGTCTCGATATGACGAGTACAACGTCTACGGTGGCAAGAGTGTTGTTGGTTTGGTGTTGGGTTTGGCCGATTAGAAGTGAAATGATACTGGGATTAGAGAATTTAATAGTATTAAAAAAAATCTAGGGTTTTAATTTATATTTAGCAATTAAAATATAAGTATATATAGTTGATAAGAGAAATAAATATTGAATCAATTAGAGTGGAGGCAAATTTATTTGATCTTGAATCCGAGCAATTCTTATACAAATCAAAAAAGGTAGTTTTATACAATTCTTAGTGGTATTATATTGTATTTGTTGTAAATTTTTTTAAAAATCCAGATTAATGATACTTCTGATAGACTTTTTGATACCACTGGTCAAATATTCGATACTTTAAAATATTTTCATAATAAACTTATTATAAACTATTTTCATAAAAAACCTACCTATATAAAAATTGTGCTAGAATACAATATGTATATAAACAAATAATAATAAATATTGATATGTATGACAATAATAATATGTATATATAATAGTGATATTTGAAAAATATAGTTTATGTAAGCTCAAATATATGATAGATTTACTCATATAAAAAATATTAGTTTTTTAAAATTTTCAAGAATATTCACCTGAGAAAGTAAAGTCTTACTTTCTTTAGGGCGGAATGGTGACTTTCACACTAGCTCTTGAACTACAATTTTTTTTTTCATTTTAATGTTTATATTTTATTTTTTCCTCACATTTTCAAAATTTAATAATTTTTTCACTTTAAATTTATTTATAGCGTACGATGTACCAAATTAATCTTATTTTTACTATCATTACTTTGAAACTATTGCAAAAGTAAAAAAAAAAAACCTTGCTTTTACAATAATACCTAAAAGTATAACTAATATAAAAGATCAAATCGTTCAACGCACGGGTGAAAAACTAGTTATAATATAATACAAAGAAAAAAGAAGAATAAGTTAACATTTAACAAATACATATGAACATATTACCTTATTTTGTAAGTTTCTTTCACACCCAATTTTAAATCTCTCTAGCTAATAAACACTTTTGTGCAAAGACATTAATCACATCTTTCACTACTTAATTAGAAATGTGGGGGATTGTGTATATTTGGTAGTTGCACTTAAATTGAATAAGATTGGTGGTGATTATTTTTAGCGACATAGGTGTAAATATTATAGTTGGTTAAATTTTTATTTTAAAATGATATATTTAAATAAGGTGGGTGAACTTAGTAAAATAGTTCTTGTTAATATATGTGAGAGATAATTTTTTGGTGAATAGGCATATGGCCCAAGGATCAACTAATCCAGGGAACCAAAGTTGCACCTATAATATACTGGAAAATATGGAAAAATGTCACTTTCAAGTTTTCATTTGCAAAAATGTCACCCAACATTTTCAATTTGACTTTCAACTAAAACATTTAGAGAAAGACTTAAATTGTATATAAATGTTCAAATAACAATTTCATCATTGTTCACATAAAAAGTAATAAAAATTACAAAATAATACAAAATAAAAAGATGATTAAATTAACAAAAAAATAAATACATATGAACATATTATCTTGGTTTGTAAGTTTTTTTTAGACACAATATACACTTTTGTGCAAAGTCATTAATTACATCTTTCAATACTTGATTAGAAATATGGGGGATTGGACATGTTTGGTGGTTGCACCTAAATTGAATAAGATTGGTGGTGATTATTATTATTAGCAATGTAGGTGTAAATATTACATGTTGGTTAAAAAAATTAATTTTAAATGGTTTGTTCAAATAAGGTGGGTGAACTAAATAAAATAGTTAGTGTAAATATATAAGTGATAATTTTTTGGTGAACCGGTATCTGACCCAAGGATCAACTAATCCAGGGGACCAAAGTTGCACCTCTAATATATTGGAAAATATTGAAAAATGCAATTTTCAAGTTTTCATTTTTAAAAATGCCACCCAATATTTGTTTTTGTAAAAATTTCCCGCGCGACCCTTGTACGACCCCATGCGCGACCCTTTTCAGTGTCTTTTAAAAAAAATATTTGGTGACATTTTTCCATGTTTTTCTAAGATATTCTCTATAAACGATATCATTTTTAATTTGATTAAGAATATAAAATTACAATATATTTTTAATTAGAAAAGTACTTTCAAAATATTTTCATAACAATAAAGTCAAAGTTTTTTTTAAACTTTTCAGAAAATTAAATTTACATTAATAATATTAATAAACACACGAAAGAAATAAAATAAAAAATAATTTAAGATTTATATAGTAACAAAAATAAGTAATTTAGATCTTAATAAAAATCACCAAACTTAAATCTTTGTAACCAGACAGTGAACTTTTTCAAAAACTTAACATCCACATAAAATAATAAATCTTCAATATAATAACTAAACATTATATAATTGTTGAAATTTAGCAATACAAATAAATGATTCAACCAAGTAATTAAATTAAAAAGATCAATATCATGTACCTTGTTACACAATTAATGAATCATTCTTTAACTGATATTATTTTACATCTAAAAAATAATGTTATCATTTTTAAGGAATCCAACATTTCAAAAAAATAAAATAAAAAATCAAGCTTTAGTGAGACGAATCATGCAACGATCCATGTGACCAATAAAGTTAGATACATCATAAACCAGTAACAAACTTCAGTTATGATATACTTCAATATAATAAAACTCTATCTTTCACCAAAAAAAATTCGCTCGACACTAGTATGTGTTAAAGAATGATGAAAACATATTAAATTCACTTTATCAGTAAAAAAAAGGTATGTATCCAAAGAAATTTAAATCACACTAAACGAAGTTCAAATTCAATACTATTTCATTTCACAAAAAGGAAAATGATTCCACTAACATTCTATAGCTCTAATTTTCCTTCAACTTTATCTTTAAAATAATCAATTTGCAAATATGTCGGAATATTTGCACAAAAACTAAAATAGTCTATCCATGGTTCAATGTCACATAAAGTAATAAAAAATATAATATAATACAAAGGAAAAAAAAGACTATCACACTAACTTTAAAAAAAATACTCCCTCCGTCCCAATTTTGTTTACCCAAAAACCAAAAAAAAAGACTTGTTTTTGTTTACACATTTCCTAAAATGGCAAAAAATAAACCACTTTTTCAAACTCAAACCTTAAAAAATTACTTTATACTAAAAATATTAATAAAAAATTCTTAAAAAGCTACTTTAACTCAAAAGTATTAATAAACAATTCATTTCTTAAAAATTGTGTCATTTTGAAATGGGTAATAAAAAATTGGGACAGAGGGAGTACATATTAAAAAATTCTTAAAAAGCTATGTTTATTTCTTCCACACTTAATTTTTAATAGACACTCACGCGCAAATGTGTCAATCATATATTTCACCAATGTATGTATTAGAGAGGTAGAAAAGTGGTTATGTTTTGTGGTTGTATTGAAATTGAATGAGATTGGTGGGTGAGTATTTTTAAGGATGTGGGTGTAATATATATTTGAATACATCTATAATTTTATATTGGGTAATATTTAGTAAAAATTATAAAATGAGGTGGCAGACTTAGTAAAATGGTGGATGTAGATAATTGTGTCTTATAATAAATTTATCTATAAACTATTTCATATATAATTTAATTAAGAAATAATAATTTTCATATTTGATATAAAAAACGTACATTATCATAATAATAAAATCAAAGTTAATTTTAAACTTTTTAGAAAATAAACTTTATGTTAATAACAATTATTGGGAAATTGTATAGACTTATGTTTTGATTAAGATGCCAAAATGTTCCTCCGAAGTTGTTTGTAAGTAGAATATTCAGTAGAGTTAGAGTTTAGTTAATCAAGTTCAAAGTGTTAAGAATTGGAGTGCAGTTAGTAATTTCTATAGTGTATTAAAGAATGAAGTCTGCTGAAGACGAAGTCCACTGAAGACAAGTTATCTGAGAAGTAGTCTAAGTCTTGAATGTTTTCTAAGTGCATTCTCACTAAGACCAAAACCATCAGGAGAGGACCAAGGTCCACTGATAAGAACTAACAAAGCACATTCAATGCTAAACATTAAAAGCTGTTAGTTAATCTGGTTGGAACAAGGCAAAACGAATTTCAGTGAAACTTACAATAAATGAAGGAATAAGAAGGTTCTCTCAGAAGAGTTCCACCTTAAAGCAAGATAAGAAACTGGGCAAGCAGACTGAAGGTCCAATGAGAAGATGACACGTCAGTGTACTTTACTGACATCCGACATGTCCCAGACTGACAAGTGCCAAAAGTCTTTCCCTAGCAATCTACAGAAAGTTGGTGAACAGGCATGGTCTTTCAGCCATTTCTTGACAAGACTTAAAGCTTCAAATAGAGCCGTTTGAGCCAATCAGATACAAGAAGACTTACTTGAGAAGACTCAAATCCAACGGGAAGATTTTCAAGGAAGCCTATAAATACAGAAGGACGTGCTCATTTCTATGCACGGGAAACGCACAAGATCAAAGCTATCTCTACATTCATAACAAACTAGAAGCACTCGAAATTACCATTGTTTCCCAAGTATTTCACCTTTGTAGAGAGCCTAACAAACCTTCTGGAACCAAGCTTAAAAGCTATATCTAAACCTTAGAAAGAGATAATCCATCCTAAGCCTTGAGCTACACTGTAAGGATTATCTCACAATAGTTGGAACCAAACCCTACTCAAAACCCTACTCAGTTGTTAGGTTGAGAGTTAGAGTTAAGTGGTGTTAGTAAGCTGATTATTTGTATCAGTCTGAAAGCTGGTTTGTTTTGGGAACTAGGACCTGGAATTTCCTAGTGATCAATCATCCTAAGAGAGGATTAGTTGATCAGTGCACCTTGGCACTATAACACAAGGAATTCCAAGTGAAAGGAATCCTCCTGTTTGATCAGGACAGTGGACGTAGGGGATTCTTCTCTGAACCACTTTATATCTTGTGTACTTACTTTCTGCTATTTCCTAAGTGTGTGTTAATCTCAAAGTTTATCAAAGTAAAATGATTTTTCCAAAGGGCTCACTAATCTGCATCTGAAAGCTAATTAGATAGTCTTGAGCTTTCAGTGGAGGTATTATCTCAGTAAGCTTTCACAAAGTAACTTTCAGCAGACCTCAAGTCCACTGACGAGCTACTGTCTTAAGTAACCTGATAAGTTTTACAAGAAGTTTTAATTTGTAAAAACAGGTGTATTCCCCCCCATACACCTATTTACTCGTTTCGGGACCAACAATTGGTATCATAGCAGTGGTTCAATAGACCATTGTTCTAAGTATACCTTGTGCTTAAAGGTATTTTCAAGGTCATCTGAATTGATCTTTTGATAAACTTGTTTATATACTATGGCTGATAATGCAGCTAGGGTAGCACCACCAGCATAGAACAACATGGGAGTTAATCCCTTGAACCATATGTCTCATCACAAGCTTCCACAGTTCTCAGTGGAAAATTATGACTTCTGGAAGATCAGAATGAGAGCTCATCTTGCATGTGTGCATGATGAAATGCTAAGGGTTATTACTAAAGGTCCATTTATTTTTATGACACCTAACCCTAGAACTACAGCTGAGACTATTGCAGATCCAAGAGAAGAATGGCCCAAGGATGAAGATAACTTCACTGCAGATGAGAGGAGGAGAAACAACCTCAACTTCATAGCCATGAACATTCTCTACACCACCATTCCAGATTCTATAATGGGAAGAGTGATCCACTGCAAGACTGCAAAGGAACTATGAGACACTCTTGCTCTCATGTGTGAAGGAACTGACAAGATAAATGAGAACAAGCTTTCAGTAGTTGTTCAAAAGTATGAGCAGTTCACCATGGAGCCCACTGAGACTATTGACCAGCTTTATGGGAGGTTCACTGACATCATGAATGAAATAAACTCTCTGGGAAAAGTCTATACCAAAAGGGAAGTTGCCTTAAAGATCCTGAGAGGTCTAACCTCAAGATGGGATGTGTACTCTGTGATGATGCAGAATACCAAGGATCTATCCAGCATGTCTATGCAACAGGCATTCTCTGAACTTAAGGCTTATGAGTTTGATCTAAACAGGAAAATGGCTCCTGATGAGACCTCAGCTGAGAAGGGAGTTGCCTTCAAAGCTAAGGAGACTGAGCCAAAATCCCCAAGGCCTCAGAAGAGTACAAAGGCAAGCAAATCTCAAAGCAAGGCTGAGATGCAGGAGGAACTCAGCCTGATGGCTAGAAGGTTTGAGAAACTTAACAGCCGTTTTGGCAAATATAAGAGATTTTACAGGGATAACAGAGAAGGAAGAAGTTATCCTAAAAAAGACACCAGAAAAGGAGAGAAAAGCTCAACTGAGCCAGAGAAGAGAAAAGAATACAAGAACTATTCCAGAGGTGAAGGATCATCATCAAAGACCAAGGAGTCTACTGAGGAAAGAAATGATGATGCCAATAGATGTTTCCAATGCAAGAAAGTTGGGCACTTTCAATACGATTGTCCTCCACTGAGCACCAAGGAAAGGAAGGAAAGGCAAGCCAAAAGAGACAGGAGATATGGAGAAAGAAAAACCATGGTGGCTGAGGATGTTGATGAAGATCTGGAGTCATCTGATGGACTGTTCTCAGACAACAGTGATGATGACATGTGCCTCATGGCAAGAGAAGAACCAGAGGTACAATCTAAACCATCCAATTCTCTAGGATACTCACCTGAGCTGAGCTCAGAGTTAACTGAGGAACTCAATCTTCAGTCCGCTTTGGAACAATTGATGATTGATTTATCAAGGTTGCAAGAAGCAAGTTTTTGTCTCCAAGATGAAAACAAAAATCTCCTAAGAGAAAACACTAAGTTAATTGAGTCTGGGAATCAGGCAGATCTTAACTCAGCTAATTCTACCATTGAATTGACAAAAGAGGTTGAAACCCTCAAGAGTCAAGGAAATGACAAAGATCAACTGATAAAAGATCTTACTGAATCTAAGACAAGGTTAACAGAAGAGAATTTGAAATTGGTAAGCCAAGTAAAGAAATCTCTCCTGAAAATTGATATCTTACAAAAATTTGAAGAAACTTTGTCAAAAAGGATTGATGCTATCAACAAACCCTCTCTTGCCATAGAGGAGATTCAAAACTTTCAAATCAATCCTAATAACAAATGTGGGATATGCTTTATTCCAAAACCTTCACAAGGTCCTCTGAGTGTTGCTTCTTCAAGTGGCACAAAGAAAGTTTTTGTTAAGTCTGTGACCTTTCAACCACAGATTTTGGATAAGGGAAAAAGACCAGCTGAGGTCCAACAAAAGAGAAGTCAAACTGAGCCAAAACCAAATGGAAAGGCTCAGGTGACTAATCAGAATAGATCTCAGCAGAGGTACTATCAGCCGAGGTCTTCACAGATGAATCAACCTCAGCTGAGAGCACCCAGGCATGAGCATTCCTCAAGGAACGACTCATACAGAAGACCTATTCCTTTTGTGCCTAAAGGAAAAGGCCCTTCATACCCTTATCAACAAAAACTCAGGCCAGGTGCACCCAAGCCTAAGAGAAAGAATGTAAAGAAGGTTCCTGTTCCTTCAAAGGCTGACACCCATAGAAAGTTTACTCCCAAGGCACCGAGGGAGATAACAATCTATGTAGATGTTTATGGAAGACAAATTAGCCACTCTAAAGTGATTAGAACTGTGAGGCAAATTTGGATTCCGAAAGGTACAACTAACCTGGTAGGACCCAACACCAAATGGGTACCTAAAGCTTGATTTTGAATGCAGGGCTCAGTGGACCTCAACAAAGGAGATACTCTAAAATCTTCAGTCTGGTACTTGGACAGTGGATGTTCTAGGCACATGACTGGCAACAAAGATCTCCTGACAGAATTTGTTGAGAGAGAAGGTCCACAAGTCACCTTTGGTGACAACTCACAAGGAGCCACTAAAGGTTATGGTACTTTAATCATTGGCTCAGTAAGAGTAATCAATGTATCCTTTGTTAGTGGACGTAAGCATAATCTTCTATCCATATGTCAATTCTGTGATAAAGGATACAGTGTTGAATTTTCATGTAACCTGTGTTTTGTCAAGAATATATCTTCACAACAGGTACTACTAACTGGGTCAAGGAAGGGAAATATCTATATTGCAGATTGGAAGTCTTGCACACCAAATGCATGTCTTATTGCTAAGAGCTCAACTGACACTAATTGGTTGTGGAACAAAAGACTAAGTCATCTGAACTTCAAGATGATGAACAGGATAGCAAGACATGGACTAGTAGAAGGACTGCCAAATAAAGTATACAACAAAGAACATATTTGCAAAGCCTGTCAGGAGGGAAAGCAAGTGAAAGCATCTTTCAAAAGCAAAGTAGCAACCTCTACTGACAGAATACTTCAACTGTTACATATGGATCTCTTTGGTCCAGTAACCCCTGTAAGTATCAATGGGAGAAAATATACACTTGTTGTTGTTGATGATTTCTCCAGGTACACATGGGTGATATTCCTAGTAAGCAAAAAGGAGACTCAACTGAGGCTGTCAGAGCACCTGAAGAAAGTTAGCAATGAAAAGAGTCTGAACATTATAAAGATAAGATCAGATAAGGGCACTGAATTCATTAACTCTATTATATCTGATTATTGCAAAGAGTTAGGTATTGCACATGAGACATCAGCTGCAAGAACTCCACAACAAAATGGAGTAGCTGAAAGAAGAAATAGAACTCTCAAGGAGGCAGCAAGGACAATGCTTGCAGAAGCTCAAGTTCCTAAAAGATTTTGGGCTGAAGCTAGCAACACTGCCTGCCACACCCAAAATAGATCCATGGTAACCAAACATCAAGGAAAAACTCCATATGAGTTATGGAATGGCAGAAAACCACAGGTATCTTACTTTCATATTTTTGGTTGCAAGTGTTTCATTCACAACAATGGGAAAACTCAACTGAAAGCTTTTGATAGCAAAGCTGATGAAGTAAATTCTTAGGATATTCCCAAATCAGTAGAGCCTTCAGAGTTTACAATTGTAGAACTCTTGTTGTGGAAGAAACACCTCATGTGGTCTTTGATGAATCTACTTTTGAGTCCAAGAGTAAGGAGAATGAGGAGGCAATAAGCAAAAGACTAACCAGACTGAGTATCAAGTCTAAAGGCTATCCTGAGAATTGTGTTGATGCATACATCCCAACCTGAGATAATTTAGATGATCAACAACTCAAGGAGGTCACCCAAAGTCAAACCACTCCTCAAAGCTCACCTGGGAGCTCTCCTGAACAAGCAACTGAACTGATGAACACTATCCCAGTTCAAGAGGTAAGTAATGTCAATGAAGATGTGGTCACAGCTGAGACATCCACTAAACCCATCATTCAAGGGGGAACCAATGACATTATCATTGAGAATGAAAACACCTTGGATGATGACTCAGGACTTCAACCCTCTGTCTTATTTCCTGAATTTGATTTTATTCCTATATCTAGTGACTCAACTTCAGAAGAGTTAAACTCTACTGAAGGGCATTAGCCTAGGAGAACATGACTCTCAGATCACCCTGTTGAGCAGATCCTAGGTGATCCTACCTAAGGAGTCAAAACTAGAAGTTTTCATGGAGAAAGTGCCTTGTTCTGTTGTTTCTTATCTAACCAGGAACCAGGTTCAATTGAAGAAGCACTTAAAGACTAAAACTGGATCATTGCTATGCAAGAAGAGCTCAACCAGTTCACAAGGAATCAAGTTTGGGAGTTGGTTGACAGACCATATCACTGCAATGTGATAGAAACCAAGTGGGTATTCAAGAACAAGAAGGATGAAAATGATGTCATAATCAGAAACAAGGCCAGGCTTGTTGCAAAGGGTTATTCTCAAGTTGAAGGATTTGACTATGATGAAACATTTGCCCCGATGACCAAATTGGAGGCAATAAGGTTATTTCTTGCATATGCTGCTCACAAGAAATTCAAGGTGTACCAGATGGATGTTAAGAGTGCCTTCTTGAATGGAGTACTCAATGAAGAAGTCTATGTGGAGCAACCCCCAGGTTTTGAAGAAAGTCACAAAGTATATAGACTGAGAAAAGCTCTGTATGGACTGAAACAGGCTCCAAGAGCTTGGTATGATACTTTGTCACAATTCCTTTTGGATCATGGCTTTATCAAAGGAAGAGTAGATAGAACTATCTTCAGGATCACAAAAGGAGAGGACACTTTGCTAGTTCAAATCTATGTGGATGATATAATTTTTGGTTGTCCTAACCAAGTCCTCTGTGAGAAATTTTCTCAACTGATGAAGGGAAAATTTGAGATGTCAATGATGGGAGAAATGAACTTCTTCCTAGGACTTCAAGTCAAACAGTCCCCTGAAGGAATCTTCATCAACCAAGCCAAATATACAAGGGAGCTGATCAACAAGTTTGGATGCCAGACCAGCAAAGTTGCAAGAGTTCCACTCAACACCAACACCAAGATGGAACCAGATGAAGATGGTGAATCAGTAGACCAGACTCACTACAGAGCTATTATTGGATCTCTACTGTATTTCACAGCAAGCAGGCCTGATATCACTTTTGTAGTTGGGATTTGTGCAAGATATCAAGCCAATCCAAAGAAAAGTCATCTGGAAGCTGCTAAAAGAATTCTCAAATACCTTAAGGGTACTGTGAATATGGGATTGTGGTATCCCTCAGATGACAATCTGGAACTCACAGGATACTCAGATGCAGACTATGGAGGATGCAAAATTGACAGGAAATCAACCTCAGGCACTTGTCAATTCATGGGAAGTAAGCTGATCTCTTGGTTTTCCAAGAAACAAAATTCAGTAGCTACAAGCACTACTGAAGCTGAGTACATGGCGGCTGGAAGTTGTTGTGCTAAAATTCTGTGGCTAAGACAACAACTGAGAGATTACAACATCTTTGCCAATGAAGTCCCTATTTTCTGTGACAACAATAGTGCAATTGCTATTTCAGAAAATCCAGTTCTCCACACAAGATGCAAACATGTGGATATAAGGCATCATTTCATCAGAGATCATGTGGAGAATAAGGACATCAAAATGCTCAAAATCCACACTGACAAGCAGAAGGCAGATATCTTCACTAAACCTTTGGCTGAAGCAAGGTTTCAAGAGTTGTCAGTAGAGCTTGGACTCCTAGATCCAGGAGAGTAAAGAAAGGATTCAATCTCAGAAGAGTTATTTTTCAACTCAGTGGAGGTTCATTTTCAGAGGAGGATCTTTCTCAGTAAAGGCTCCTCATCTCAGAAGAGTCTTGAATATCAGACGAGGTCAAACCTCAGTGGAGGTCAAAAGTTTATACTTATGATATTTTCAAATCTAAAGCCTCTTATTTTAAAAAAAAATATCTGGTTACTAATGAGTGCTTTCTGAAAATTAAATCTTTCTTACACTATTTCGAAGAGATTTTGGTATGGCAAGCATTTAATACGCGTTGTACAAGTCAGGTTCGCTTTTACAGTTACCTATCTCACGTGCCCTAAAAGTCGGATGATGTGACCTTCCGGCTACCAACTTTTTAATCCATACCTTTCATTTTGGGCGGTTCTTTCCTAACCGTCAAGATCTCTTAAAAACTCCCCACTAACCCCCTCAACTATCCACGACCTTTCACCCAAATTGATCTCAAGCGTTGATTATGGGATTAAATCTCACCATTCATTACTCATATAAAAACCTAAAACTTCGCTTGTAAACCTTTTCGAACTCACTCACAAGTAAACACTTACTATCTGTCCAAATACTCTCTGCAAAACGTTCTCTCAAATCATATTCCAAATATGGCCAAAATAAACCTAGGGTTTCTGAACAACAACGATAATTTATGGTATGAACCGATAATTCTTTTCAACAATCCAGAGGTTGAATCAAGCCCGGAGTTTACTCACATTAAAGAGGCCTTGGAGATGGTCAAGGCTGCTGGATTAGAGAAATTTTTATCAGTTCATCCAGAGCACTGTTATGATAGGCAGGTTCTTGAGTTCTTCTACAACGTTTCCAACTCTGACTCAAGAATCAAGTCTTGTCTATTCCTCCAAAGGAAGAAAAAGGTAATGAGAGACGATATGGAGGTCGTTGAACACCAGAAGATCAGGAAGGAGATTCGTCTGAGTGGAGATGTTTTGAAGGAGTTATTTGAACTCCCCTCTGAAGGCCCAAATCCAGATACCTGTATCTTGGATAAGGAGGAGGACTGGGTCTACACCATCATGGAAAAAAGGGTGAAATACAGTCCCACGATGAACAGAAGCTTACTCTTACCAGTATACAATGTCCTTTGTGAAATTGTTGGTAAATGTATTTTGGGAAACTAGGGAAGCACTGAGCAAGTGAGCAAGCCAAAGCTGAGATTGATGAAGGCAATAGTTGAAAGCAAGGAGAAGACTTTCAACTGGCAACAGTTCTTCCTAAGGGCTCTAAACAAGGAGCATTCAAAATTCCTGGCTGACAAATCTCCCCAGTTGGCAAGTAAGCTAAATTACGCCACTAAGATCTCATACTTAATAGAAAATATGGATGTGGGAGTCGATTGGATAAAGGATAGGAAGTGGAGTAACCTGAAGACATTGTTCAAATCTGGGAAGACACTGGAATCAAGGGTGATAAAGCCTGCTGAGGAGAGTCCAGAGGCAATAGCAGAGGAGGAATAAGCTGGTTCTGCTAAAGGGAAGAAGACAAAGCTAAAGAAGAGGCTCATCAAGTTGAGTGATAAGATGGCCCTTCACAAGGAGGAGAAGGCAGAGAAGGCCTCAAAGAAAGAGAAGAAGAGGTCTTCTGAGGCTGAGAAGGAGAGTGCCTCTAAGAAAGTCAGAATCACAAACTCTACTGATGAGTCTTCATCAGGTAACCCTGACTCTTCTCCTAATGTGAACTCAACTGAGTCCGACTCAGACATACCTGCCCCTACCCCTATCAAACCAAAAACCAAGCCCAGAACGCCCATGAAAACGAAGAAAATCTCAAAAATGGCTAAAACCCCCACTGAAGGCTCTCAACAGCCTGAAAGTGGATCCCAAACCACCACCCCATCTGAAGCATCCTCAACCCCATCTGAACCCATTCCCTCAACCCCCACTGAACAAAACCCAACCTCTACTGAAACCCAACCTCAAACCTCATCTGAACCAAACCCTCCTGAAACACACACAACTCACCTGGAGTATATCCCAGAGGAGCCAACAGATAGCAGATCCCCTACCCCTTCCCTTCCATCAGACGATGAAGAAGAGTACTCATTCTTAGACACTCTTAAGGATGAGGTGGCCTACTCTTTGGAGTCTAAGTATCCTGAGCTTGATGGGTTTCCCACCCTGAAAGCAATATTCTTGAGACTGAGACTCCTTGTCCAGCTCAAAGACAGAAGACTGGGTGAAATTTTGATGGCTGTCAGAGGCAGCAATGCTGAGGAGTGGAAGAAGGAGGAGATGGAAGTGATGAAATTTGTTGGGATGACCAAAACCAGACTTCTCTGTGATGAGAAGATATTTGAGAGTCTGGTTATGGACAAATTGGCTGAGGCAAAGAAGAGTGGAGGAGGAGAAGAGGCAGAGAAAGAGAAAGAAGTAGAGAAGCCAGTAGAAGTTGAAGAGGAAGTGAGAGAAAAAGGAGAGGAGAAAGAGGAAGAGGAAGAGAAAGAAATTGAACAAGAAGGAGTTACTTCACCAAAGGAAGGTGGTGGTGAAGTAGCCAAGGATGTATCCATGGCAAGGGATACTGAGGCACAAAAATTGCCACATGAGAGCTCAGTAGAGGTGTCTACTGAAGTTCTCCCACAACAGCCCTCAGTGGTGACTAAGGAGTCAGCTGAGGTGTCTGGAAATGTTGGAGTTGAAAATGAAAAGGAGAAAGAAACTGAGGTTGAAGTAACTAGAGTTGTAAGTGGTGAGATTATAGCAATCATCCCTGTAAAGGGTGAATTGGCTGTAAAGAATCTAGTTGAAAAGGAGAGAGAAAGTGAGAAAAGTGAGAAGAGAGAGGAGGAGGGAGTCCCAATGGAAGTAGATGCATCAGGAGATTTAGGATGTGAGGCTGAGGGGGAAAGAGCTAACCTTGTTTGTCATGCAGGTATCAAACTGATGAGGTTCCCCCTGTAGAGGTCAACCTAAAACCTCTGAAAGATGTTGTTCACTCACTCCAAGAAGAAAGCCTTCCTTCTCTCCAAGCACAGCTGAGGGATGTCCAGGAGATAGTACAAGAAGAAGTAGATGAGATGGTCATCCTTTCAGACCATGTTGATGAACTCATGGAATCCACCACAACATCACTCAAAAATCTTACTCTTAAAGTTGAAGATTCTCAGAAGATGGTGATTGATGTTGTTGAAGGACAAAGCGTGCTTGTCATAGAAGCTTTGAAGAAGCTGGAGCAGAAGGAGGAAGAGGCCAAAACTAAATTTCTTAAAGACTCAGTGGAGAATGTCTCCAACAACCTAAAGTCCTCAGTAGAGGCTTTCTCAGCGGACCTACTTGGGAAGGTTGAAGGGTTGTGGAACTCAAAGCTGACAGAATTCGAGGCCAAACACGAGGAGCTAGGAGCCAAGTTGGGTGAAGTCCTGAAGAAGGCGGTAGAGGACTTCCCAACCCAGGAGAAAAAAAATGTATTGATAGATGAGAAGTTGGCTCAGTTTGTGAACTTTGGGCAAACGGCTGGAGCAACATTGGAGAGACTGGAGGATGAAGTTAACCATTGCTCAACTGAGTTGAAGGCCTTAGCTCATGATCAGCTGAAGCTCAACATCACTGTGGCCGAATGTATGATTAATGCCGGAAAGGGGGAAAAGAGGATAAGCGCTAAAGATATGAAGCTGGACCCCAAGAACAAAATGAAGATTATCCTTGAGACCCCTGATTTTGAGAAAGGCCAACAAGTGAAGAGCACATTGAAGAAGGTGGATGCTGAGGCTCAGAAGGCTGCTGATGCCAAGAAAGGGAAGGAGACCCCATCTGAGAACTTGTCAAAGTTCAAGGAAGATCACTTAAGGGAAAAGGAAGAAAGAGCAGCTCAGAAAGGGGAATCTGCCAAGAGGAAGGCCACTGACGCTCTTTCAGCAGAGGTTACAAAGAAGACCAGAACCTCAGGGAGGTTGGCTGCTAAGTCCACTGGCTCATCTGAGTCAGTTGAGGTACTTCCTATTCTGAACCCTAATCCCATCTCTTCTGAAACTCCTAAATCTGCCCCCACTAGAGTGACAGAGCTCACTGAGCTAATCAAGGCAGCTGGGGGTATGAATGAAAGAACCCAAAAGCTAACTGCTCAACATAAAGAAAGGAGAGACAAGGTTGTTGGGAAGATGGAAACTATTGCTGAGATGGCTGAAAGGAAAAGGAAGGAGAGACTGACCACCTTTGATAAGACTACTTCCAAGAAATTCAGGAATAGTTATCAAAGGTGGGCTGCTAAGCTAAAGAAAGATAAAATCACTCCCTCAAAGGCCAAGTTTCCTCACCATGATGCATGGGTACCTAAGAAGCTAAATGATGCATGGGAAACTGCTAAAAGGGAATTTGTGTATTCCTATTATGTCAGTGGAGAATAGGGAAAAGACAATGTGCAAGAAGTCTTCAACTCATGGATGTTTGAAGTCTACCCAAAGCTCTTTCCTGCCATCATGGAAGCCTGGAATGATAAGTTCCCTGATCAAGCCTTGAAGGCCCCTGAGCCAACCACCTACTGGCCTCCTCAAGATGCAACTGGAGTTGTGGATAGAGATCGGATCACAGAAGAATGGGTGTCCTTGTGCGATCAACTGGGTCTCAAGGGTCACCCAAAAGAAGTCATGGAGAGGAAGAATGAGCTGAAGATCCGAGTCTTCAAGCAATATGGACTGGAGCCTTTGTTTGAATCCATTTGAAGAAGTTAAGTGTTTTGTACTGGGCATTTGTTTATAAGTCCCAGATGATTTTAAGTTTGAACTTTCGATAGTAGAATTCATGTAATCTGTACTTCACCATTTATCATGAAAGGAAACTCTACTGATGTTTTTGCCCAAGATAATATCTCATTATCATTTAGGCTTATGTACTTGAATGTTTTTACTTACAAAATCCTTGAACTTTTATGTCATCTGAAGAACCTCGTCTGAATGAAGATATGTAATAAGATAGGTTCCGGCATAATCAAAAAGGGGGAAATTGTTGGGAAATTGTATAGACTTAATGTTTTGATTAAGATGCCAAAATGTTCCTCCTAAGTTGTTTGTAAGTAGAATATTCAGTAGAGTTAGAGTCTAGTTAATCAAGTTCAAAGTGTTAAGAACTGGAGTGCAGTTAGTAATTTCTATAGTGTATTAAAGAATGAAGTCTGCTGAAGACGAAGTCCACTGAAGACAAGTTATCTGAGAAGTAGTCTAAGTCTTGAATGTTTTCTAAGTGCATTCTCACTAAGACCAAAACCATCAGGAGAGGACCAAGGTCCACTGATAAGAACTAACAAAGCACATTCAATGCTAAACATTAAAAGCTGTTAGTTAATCTGGTTGGAACAAGGCAAAATGAATTTCAGTGAAGCTTACAATAAATGAAGGAATAAGAAGGTTCTCTCAGAAGAGTTCCACCTTAAAGCAAGACAAGAAACTGGGCAAGCAGGCTGAAGGTCCAATGAGAAGATGACACGTCAGTGTACTTTACTGACATCCGACATGTCCCAGACTGACAAGTACCAAAAGTCTTTCCCTAGCAATCTACAGAAAGTTGGTGAACAGGCATGGTCTTTCAGCCGTTTCTTGACAAGACTTAAAGCTTCAAATAGAGCCGTTTGAGCCAATCAGATACAAGAAGACTTACTTGAGAAGACTCAAATCCAACGGGAAGATTTTCAAGGAAGCCTATAAATACAGAAGGACGTGCTCATTTCTATGCACGGGAAACTCACAAGATCAAAGCTATCTCTACATTCATAACAAACTAGAAGCACTCGAAATTACCATTGTTTCCCAAGTGTTTCACCTTTGTAGAGAGCCTAACAAACCTTCTGTAATCAAGCTTAAAAGCTATATCTAAACCTTAGAAAGAGATAATCCATCCTAAGCCTTGAGCTACACTGTAAGGATTATCTCACAATAGTTAGAACCAAAACCTACTCAAAACCCTACTCAGTTGTTAGGTTGAGAGGTAGAGTTAAGTGGTGTTAGTAAGCTGATTATTTGTATCAGTCTGAAAGCTGGTTTGTTTTGGGAACTAGGACCTGGAATTTCCTAGTGATCTGTTGATGTTGTTGGTAGTGAAGTATTCACTATTTACTTTGAAACAACATGAATTTGCCCTTTCTTCTAATTAACCAACACTTTATGATCAAATGTTGTCTTAGATGTTTTAACATGCAGGATGAAGATCTAGAAGGGTCTACAAGGTTCTGGAATTATCAATGTTGCAGTGAATGTTGCATAACATTGGTAGCAACATGATCAGTTACGGGTTCCAGAAGGATCTACAAGGGCCTACACGATCCAGACTTATCCAGGACATTTTAGAACTGTCTAGATCAGGCGGTTGCATCAAGAAGCATGAGGAATAAAGAAAGAGACGTGGGACAACATGAAGATCATGGAAGCGGTTACATAGAGAAGTTATTTTTGGATTGAAGACTTCTGCCTATAAATAGAGGCTGAATCTTTCAGTACCAAGTGTGGAGTAAACGAGTACACCTACTCTAGTGTTGATCCTGAGTTTAAAGGTGATAGGGCAGTTATTCCAAAGTTTATGTTATGCCTTGAAATAGAGTTTTTCACACATAGCTTATGATCGAACCTATATCCATAGATAGTGAGATCATAGGTATAGAGTGAGATCAACTTTGACGGTGTATTATGTTATACACTTAGCCAATTTAGATTTGATAGGTGATATCGAGTCTTGTTTCTGTTGTGAATGATCATACTCTTCACACAACTTTTGTATCACTAATCTTTTTATAGTGAACCTTTCGCCATAAGGCTAGCACAAGCTATTTATGATAGTTTGTGTTAAAAAGTATTCCCTTTCGCAATTGTGTGTTTAAGTCTTCCGCTGTACACGTTTTATATTCTGATTTACCAGATTATTGTAATATTTGCTTTAACATTTGTTACAATATCTGCTATTTACAATGCACGCTCACTTTCAATTGGCACCAGAGCCATAAAATTGATATACTAAGTTTAGATCCTGTGTTTTAGTGTGTCATAATTGCTATGGAATATCCTGTAAACACCCCACTTAGGCCTCCCATACTAGATGGAAACAACTATGCCTATTGAAAACCTAAGATGCGTATGTACATCAAGTCAATTGATGAACGTGCTTGGAGAAGTGTTCTGACCGGTTGGGAATGGCCCAGAAATCAAGCAGATGATGATGGCGAGACAAGAGTCAAACGGGAGATTGAATGGACAAATGAGGAGACCACGACGACAAGCTACAATTCCAAAGCTCTCAATGCTATCTTTACCTCTGTTGATGTATCTATGTTCAAGATTATATCAACATGTACCATGGCTAAAGATGCATGGGAGAGGCTTCAAGAGCATTGTGAAGGAAGTGGAAGTGTTCGAAGGACCAAACTTCGAATGCTTGGGACCAAGTTCGAGAATCTAAGGATGAAGGATGATGAGACAATCACGGCTTACAATGAGAGACTGAGTGAGATTGTCAATGAATCACACGCACTTGGTGATCCAATTTCCAATGTACGAGTTGTACACAAAATTTTGCGATCTGTTCCTAAACGGTTCGATGCAAAAATTTGTGCTATTGAAGAAGCCAAGGACACTGACACTTTAAGTCAGAATGAGCTTGTAAGTATTCTCAAAACATATGAGATGAACACAACTCAATCTGATGATACAAGTGAAGGAAAGAAGGTTGTTGTTTTCAAAGGTGAAACATCTTCTAACACTGAAAATCAGCCCTTTGTGACTGAGATTGAGTCTGATGAAGATGTTTTAGACCAATGTTACAACACTCCTGAGCACATTGCCCTCCTTACAAAGAAGTTCAATTCCTACCTGAAGAAGAAACTGAACAGATCCAGAGGAAATGTCCAACAGAGAACTCCTTTCAACAACACACCATCAGACCCAGAGAAAATGAAGGATCAGAATCAATCAAGGCAATTCAGAGGTAATAAATCAAGGTATGATCCTGAATATAGAAAATCAGTTAGATGTGATGCATGTACTGGATTTGGACACTATGCAAATGAGTGTGCAAAAACCAGATTAAGACAGAAACTGAATTTTAATGTTACCTTAAGTGATGACTCAGATGACGATGAACCTGAAGGTTCTAAAGATGAAGAATTAGCTTTTTCTGCAAGAATTGATTATGATGATTCTTTAGATGATGATCTGGATGATCTAGACACTGATGTTGTTTCCAATGTTATAACATCATAAATATCATTTGTAAAAAATCATTCAGATTTGAACTGTTTTAATGGGTGTGTTGATGAGACAGGTTCTAATGACATAAGGAATGATGATTCCAGTATAGCCAAAGAAAATGATGATCTCAGAGAGACTGTGACAAAGTTAGAAGTCATTCTAACAAGGAAGGATTTAGAAATTTCTAAGCTAAAGGAAGAATTGAAAAATTCTACCTTAAGTTTTAAGAAATACTCTAAAAGTTCTTCCATTGTAAGTGACTTCTTAACTACTGGACAGTCTAATAAACATGGTTTGGGCTATTATGGTGAGACTGCTTCTAAATTGGTGAATAATCCTGTAAAATTTGTTAAGGGAAAAACTGAATTTTTTGCCAAAACAAAAATACATGAGACTGAAAAACCTGTGAAGAAGTATGTGTGTCACTACTGTTCTGAAATTGGTCATATTCGTCCTTACTGTCAAAAGATGAAAAGGGATCTAGAAATTCAGAAAGTGTTGTCTGAAATGTCCTCACATTCTAAGAAACACTGGTCAAAATCTGCTAAGAAAAAGAAAGAACATGTTACATGTAATGTTGTTCAAACTTCTCTGAAAGCATGAGTTCCTGATCTATGGTACTTTGACAGTGGTTGTTCTAGACATATGACTGGTCATGTTAAATACTTGTCTGACTATGAACCTTGTAATGGTGGAACTGTTACATATGGTGGTGGATCAAAAGGTAAAATCATTGGAAAAGGGACCTTAAATGTTGAAGGTTTTCCTAAACTTAAGAATGTTTTGCATGTTGATGGTTTACTTGCTAATCTTCTTAGTATAAGTCAACTATGTGATGACAATTTGCATGTTAAATTTGATAAAGATTCATGTTATGTTCTAAACAAGGATAATAAGTGTCTAATGACTGGAAATAGGTCAGCAGATAATTGTTATCTAATTGGAACAAATAAAGTATGTCATTTGTCAAATTGTGATGAGAATGTCCTATGGCATCAAAGACTTGGACATGCAAATTATAGATTCATGCAAAAATTGGTTAAGTCTGAAGCTGTGAGAGGTTTACCAAAACTGAAGATTGTTACACCCACTGTATGTGGTTCATGCCAAAAAGGTAAGCATGTAAGAATGTCGCATAAAATGTTATCACATTGCATGACACATCGTTGTTTTGAATTACTGCATATGGATCTTATGGGTCCTATGGAAACTGAAAGCATTGGTGGTAAGAAATATTCACTAGTTGTGGTAGATGATTACTCTAGGTTTACCTGGATTGAGTTCTTAAGAGAGAAATCTGAAGCATTTGATATTTTTAAAATTCTTTACAAAAGATTTAAAATTGTTTTCAACTTGAAAGTAAGCAGGATTAGATCTGATCATGGTAGAGAATTTGAAAATAACATGTTTTCAGAATTCTGTAATAAGAAAGGAATTGTCCAAGAGTTTTCTTCTCCTAAAACTCCACAACAAAATGGGATAGCTGAAAGGAAAAATAGAACTCTTCAAGAAATGGCAAGAGTAATGCTTACTTCAAAAAATCTAGCAAAGAAATTTTGGGCTGAAGCATTGAATACAACATGCCATATTGCTAATAGAGTCTATTTTAGATTTGGAAGCAACAAAACTCCATATGAGATCTTGAACAATAAGAAACCGAATGTGAAATACTTTCATGTTTTTGGTTGTGTGTGTTACATTCTGAATGATAGGGATCAACTGCACAAGTTTGATTCTAAGAGTGATAAAGGTTTTTTCTTAGGTTATTCTAGAAATAGCAAAACCTATAAAGTTTATAACCTTAGAACTAACACTGTTCAAGAATCTGTGAATTTTTTTTTGATGATGACAGGAATCTGATAGACGGAAATGACACTGAAGATGTGACTGAAGTTACTGATGTTCCAAAAGAATCACTGAAAACATAGAATGTTACAGCATCTGGTTCAACATCACCTGTAGATTCAATTGATACTTCACAGAACAATCAGTATACCCCAAAGAAGAATCCAGCTACTTGGATTACCAAAAGTCACCCTTCGAATCAGATTATTGGAGATGCTTCAGTTGGTGTTCAAATAAGAAGAAGAGTAAGTGCAAATCGTGTTGATATGGTAAGGTCTGTGTACATGTCTTCAATATGCAATATTGTGAATGCTCAGTGTTACTATTCTGAAATTGAACCTAAAAATGTTACATAAGCATTAAAAGATGAAAATTTGATTAATGCTATGCATGAGGAACTTAATCAGTTTGAGAGAAATGATGTTTGGTCATTAGTTCCAAGACCTGATAATGTCAATGTCATTGGAACTAAATGGATCTTTAAAAACAAAACTGATGAGTCTGGTAACATAATTAGGAACAAAGCTAGATTAGTTGCACAAGGTTACACTCAAGTTGAAGGTATTGATTTTGATGAAACATTTGCACCTGTTGCTAGGATAGAGTCCATTAGACTGTTACTAGCAATTGCATGTTACATCAACATTAATCTTCATCAAATGGATGTAAAAGCTGCATTTCTGAATGGCATATTAATTGAAGATGCATTTGTTGAACAACCTAAAGGTTTTGAAAACCCACAGTATCCTGATCATGTGTACAAACTAAAGAAAGCCTTGTACGGTCTCAAACAGGCTCCTGGAGCTTGGTATGGTAGACTTACTGACTTTCTGTTGCAATTTGGTTTCATAAGAGGAGAAGCTGATAGAACCTTGTTCATTAAAAATTCTGGAGAAGACTTGTTAATAGCTCAAATATATGTTGATGACATTGTTTTTGGTTCAACTTGTAACATTATGTTAAACAAGTTTGTTGAAGCAATGACAGCAACATTTGAGATGAGCATGGTAGGTGATTTGAATTACTTTCTAGGACTTCAAATCAAACAAACTGATAAAGGTATTTTCTTCTCTCAGAGTAAGTATGCAAAGAATTTAGTGAAAAGGTTTGGTTTAGAAAGCTCAAAAGTCATGAAAACTCCTATGGGATCTACACAAAAGTTGTGTAAAGACACTGTTGGTCAAGATGTCGATCCAACTTTGTATAGATCCATGATAGGTAGTCTTCTGTACTTAACTTCAAGCAGGCCTGATATTATGTATAGTGTTTGTGTTTGTGCTAGATACCAAGCTTATCCCAAAGAGTCTCATTTGAATGCAGTCAAGAGAATCATAAGATATGTGGCTGGTACAACTGATCTTGGTATATGGTATACCAAAGACACAAGCAGTGCACTTGTTGGATATAGTGATGCTGATTGGGCTGGAGATATTGATGATAGTAAAAGCACGAGTGGTGGTTGCTTTTACATGGGTAACAATTTGATTTCATGGCATAGTAGAAAGCAGAATTGTGTATCACAATCTACTGCAGAATCTGAATACATTGCTGCAGGTAGTTGCTGTACACAACTTCTTTGGTTGAGTAAAATGTTTAGTGATTATGGTTTAGAGAGTGACACTTTAACTGTATTTTGTGATAACACTAGTGCTATCAACATTTCGAAAAATCCAGTTCAACACTCACTTACAAAATACATAAGTATTAGACATCATTTCATAAGGGATCTTGTAGAGAAGAATATTGTGAAGTTAGAATACATACCCACTGAAAATCAATTTGCTGATGTGTTTACTAAAGCATTAGACCATGTGAGATTCTCATTCTTGAGGAAATCTCTTGGTATGTGCACAATCTGAGTAACTGAGAAGCGGATGTTGTTATGTTTGTTAAAACATCTATAACAACATCAGGGTATTTGCATGTTCTAATTAAAGCCTGTTCTTGTATTTTGATTCTTAATTTCTTTGTAAAATAAATCTGGACTAAGTATGTTTGTTGTGTAAAAATAAAGAGGAATCACTCTTCTCAAACGCATAATAAATTTTTGAAAAAGCACATCAAGATGTAACTAATTCACTGAGTAACTATGGAGCACGGAGTTCGCTACTACGATGTCTTCTTTTCAAAAGGTGATTAGTAAAACATCAATATGTCACAAATCCATTGAGTAATTATGGGGCACGGAGTTCGCTGCTACGATGCACTCTCTTGAAAAGATGGATCAATGTGAATAAAAAGTGCTAAAAGTGTTTGATAAAAAGTGCGACATTGGATATTAAAACCAATGTTGAAGTGTGTGTTCCAATTTTGAATACAACATCATATGCAGTTCGTATTTATTTTTCTAATTTAAGTTATGGACCGATTTTTCAGGAATTTGTTCTTAATTTCCACATGCATAAACCCACGTTCTCAATTTTATTCAAGTAGTGCATAATTTAGTGTGTTTAATTAATTAAATTTTGGATTTTTAATCTTGGAATAACCCACGATCTTTTATGGGGAAGTGGGTGGTTTCAACTTCTTAAAATCCAGAATATTCCTTTTCATGGGTAATTAAAATAACTTCCGTACTTTCTCTTATATATATCCTTCATGTCTTATGCTTAATTCTATGTGTTCAGCATATGAGTGAAATTCAGATTTTTCGTATGAGTGTTGAAAATAGTGTGTTCACATTTTAGGGTTTTAGTATTATTTCTCTTAAATTTTTTAGCTTACATTTACTAAGTACTTAATGGCTGGAAATCAAAAGAAGTCCTCTCACAGTTCAAAATCTCGTGCAAACCCTTCAACTCCTCCACACTCAAACCTAAACCTACTTGCAGAAATGGCCTCAAGCCAAAATCCAAATGCTGCCTCTATTGCTCCATCATCGAGCACAACAGCTCCTGCTACCTTGACCCCTGTTCAAGCATTTCCTGTCAATATCTACATTCCAAATGAAGCCACTGTCGATCAGCTTGAGACGATCGCACGCGGCATTGCACAAAGCCTTCAAGGAAGCCCTGTGGTTCCCAAACTAACCATTGGCTCTATTGAAGTAGATGTTGCATCCTAATTGAACCAAACTCAAAACCCTTCTCCTACTGTTCATGTCGAAGGCCCTTCTTCAACTATACAACCAGAAAATCCTAAATCCTCTAGCCAAGCCAAAAGCCCTACTACTAATGTTTCAAAGAGTGTTGAAACAGGTGATCATGCTACGAAGGAGACTCCCATTGTCAAGGAGACTGTTGCTGAAGAAACTAGAGAGAAAAGCCCTAATGTTGAAATGTCAGAGGAAGACAAAGAAGAATCACCCAAAACTGATTCTTCAATGTCTGAGGACTCTGAGCCTGCTCCAATAGCCAAAGCTGTGAAGAAAAAGGGTGGCAAGAGGAAAAGGTGCCCTGTTCAATCAAGGAGGAGATCGGGTAGAGCAAACAAAATGGTGAACTACTCTGAAACCGCAAGGAAGAAGAAGGATGATGAAGGAGATGTTGATACTTGACCTATTCGAGTGTTTTCAGAATCTAAAAAGGAGTCAAGCTCCAAAAACTCATCTGAGAAAGAGACTGATCACTCTCAAAGCCAGGAGAAGGAGGAATCTGATGAGAGTGATGTACCTATATTTGAACTGAGGAGGAGAGCAAGAGTTGAGATGAGAACTAAGAGAAAGTTTGAGTATGCTACTGGTGGTGCTGGAACAAGTGCAGCAGCACCAGAATCTGAAGCTGATGACAACAGTTCTGAAAGTAGCTCAGACAGAACCAAAACTGATTCTGATCAAGGTAATGCATCTGAACACTCTGTTGAGCATGTTAGTTCTGATAATGATGATGATGAATCTTTAGACCAAAAGTTGGAAAGGTTAAGGAAGAGAAATTTGTTAATTGAATGAAAAATTAACATTGATGAGTTTGAATCCAAGGGTCTAGTTAGATTTTTAGAAGAAAGAAGTTTGATGCATGCTGTTACTTTTGCTGATGCATTTGTCACTGATTGGGTGTATGATTTTTATGCTTGTCTGAGAAAGAACTAGGCTAGAAGGAATTCTAGGTGGTATGGTGCTGTAAAGTTTAGAGATAGGAGTGTTCCTTTTACTCCTAAGTTGATTAATCAGTTTCTGCATGTTGAGGATGTTGAGGAAGAAGATGTTACTCATATGGATGAGATCATTACTGTTCTGACTGGGGGAAGAGTTAACAAATGGAAGAAGAATATGTTGGCTGCATCATTGACCTCTCTGTATTCAGTCATACACAAGCTGGTGGTGTATAACTGGATACCCTCTACAAACTCCACAAAGGTGACCAGAGATCAGGCTGTACTGATGAAGTTTGCTGGGAAGATCTCTGAGAAAGGCAACTTGCCTTACCCTATGTTGATTTATGGATATTTGAGGAGTCACAACTTTATTCACAAAAGAAATGAGTTGTTGAGGGGGAGAGTCCATCTGATGGGTATATCTCATTATTTACTGTCTGGAAATAGAGTGTTAGACTTACCTCTGCAGGATAATGCTGAAGGAGAAGATGCAGAACAACACCAACCTGTTCCTGACCCTGCTCCTGCACAAGATGCTGCACAGAATGTTGGGAACATACCTAGCAACATTCCAGCTCCCGCAACCTATTCTCTGAATATCTCATCTGAGTTTATTCAAACTCAACTAAAGCACTTGCAAGACTCAATTGATGAACTTCAATTCCTGAAGAACTACTGGGAGAACCTCATTTCTGCCACAACAGGGGGAGTACCAGTTGCTGCTGCTGCTGCCAGGGGAGTTGAAATTCATGAAGTGAATGCTGATGAGCCTGTTGCTGCTTAGGTTGCTGAGGAAGGTGGTACAACTGGACCTGATGAGATTAGAAGAGGTGCAGATGCTGATGCAGATGTTGTTGCAAACTTTGCAACATTTGATATCCAGGAGGAAGATGAACTATATGGTGATCTGCCTGATATCTCAGCTAAGGTTTGAAGGTATCTTAGAGACTGGAGGAAGCACAATTTATGGGGGAGCTTAGTGCAAGATGCTTGAAGCTGCAGCTGTATATTTTATACAGTAATATCAAGTTCCTCTTTTGTGATTGCCTCTAAGTACTCTTGGTTGATTTTTGTTTTTAATTATTGTTGCTCTGATAGGATGTTTTTAATTTCTGAAAAGACAATATTATATTAGTTGTTAGGTTATTATATTAGAATTGTTAGGATTTATTTCAGTTAATTTTATTTTGAAGTTGTAATTTGAATGGGTAAACATTATGTTACTCATTCTGTTGATTTTTTATGAACATATATGATGATGTTCATTCTGTTTTGGTGAAAATAACTTAGTGTTATTTCATCTTGTTTTTGGTGGTTCAACTTACAGTTGATCATCTTGTTTTTTGGCTGTTTTGCTACACAAGGGTGAAAAGATAAGTGTACAATACGATGTTGATCTCTATTGTACATACATCACTGACTTATATATTAAAAAAATATATACATCAGGTGTGTTGTAGCAGAAAGGTCAAATTGGGGGAGATTGTTGATGTTGTTGGTAGTGAAGTATTCACTATTTACTTTGAAACAACATGAATTTTCCCTTTCTTCTCATTAACCAACACTTAATGATCAAATGTTGTCTTAGATGTTTTAACATGCAGGATGAAGATCTAGAAGGATCTACAAGGTTCTGGAATTATCAATGTTGCAGTGAATGTTGCATAACATTGGTAGCAACATGAGCAGTTACGGGTTCCAGAAGGATCTACAAGGATCTACATGGGCCTACACGATCCAGACTTATCCAGGACGTTTTAGAACTGTCTAGATCAGGCGGTTGCATCAAGAAGCATGAGGAATAAAGAAAGAGACGTGGGACAACATGAAGATCATGGAAGCGGTTACATAGAGAAGTTATTTTTGGATTGAAGACTTCTACCTATAAATAGAGGCCAAATCTTTCAGTACCAAGTGTGGAGTAAACGAGTACACCTACTCTAGTGTTGATCCTGAGTTTAAAGGTGATAGGGCAGTTATTCCAACGTTTATGTTATGCCTTGAAATAGAGTTTTTCACGCATAGCTTGTGATCGAACCTATATCCATAGATAGTGAGATCATAGGTATAGAGTGAGATCAACTTTGATGGTGTATTATGTTATGCACTTAGCCAATTTAGATTTGATAGGTGATATCGAGTCTTGTTTCCGTTGTGAATGATCATACTCTTCACACAACTTTTGTATCACTAATCTTTTTATAGTGAACCTTTCGCCATAAGGCTAGCACAAGCTATTTATGATAGTTTGTGTTAAAAAGTATTCCCTTTTGCAATTGTGTGTTTAAGTCTTCCGCTGTACACGTTTTATATTCTGATTTACCAGATTGTTTTAATATTTGCTTTAACATTTGTTACAACATCTGCTATTTATAACGCACGCACACTTTCATGATCAATCATCCTAAGAGAGGATTAGTTGATCAGTGCACCTTGGCACTATAACACAAGGAATTCCAAGTGAAAGGAATTCTCTTGTTTGATCAGGACAGTGGACGTAGGAGATTCTTCTCTGAACCACTTTATATCTTGTGTACTTACTTTCAGCTATTTCCTAAGTGCGTGTTAATCTCAAAGTTTATCAAAGTAAAACGAATTTTCCAAAGGGCTCACTAATCCGCATCTGAAAGCTAATTAGATAGTGTTTCAACTGAAAGTCTTGAGCTTTCAGTGGAGGTATTATCTCAGTAAGCTTTCACAAAGTAACTCTCAGCAGACCTCAAGTCCACTGACGAGCTACTGTCTTAAGTAACCTGATAAGTTTTACAAGAAGTTTTAATTTGTAAAAACAGGTGTATTCCCCCCCCCCCATACACCTATTTACTCGTTTCGGGACCAACAACAATAATAAAAACACAAACCAAATTAAATAACAAATGAATTAAGACAAATATAAAAAAAATTGTACCTCAAATCTTAATAAAATAACCAAACTTATATCTACAGTGGTCTATTTCCAATGACCTTTACATTCACATAAAATAATAAATCTTCTTTACAATAACAAAATATTATAAAATCGTTTAAATTTAGAAATAAAGTCAAAAGAATCAACAAAGAAATTTAATTTAAAAGATAAATATCAAATACTCAACTTTGATACACAATTAATAAAATGCATTCTTGCTCAGACATCAACACCATTATACTTTTTAAAAATATTTTTATCATTTTTTCGCAATCCAATATCTCTAATAAATGTATATAAAATTTTAATGAGACAAATCATGAGAAGATTAATGTCACCAATGATTTATATTCATAATAAACTGAAACAAATATTCAACTATGACATATTTCAACATAATAAAATTCAATTTTTCCTCCAACAAAAATTTCACCCAACACCGATAGGTGCTAAAAAATGAAAAACATACTTGACTTGAAGCGAATATACTAACTTCTACTAGTAGATTCCTCGCAAGCGTACGAGTTCACTGTAGTATAAGTACGTATAATGACCAAGTATATCGAACCCACGAGATGGAGTGTATGCGCACAGATCCCTGAAGATCTACGCGTCGTAGCTAATATGAGTGTAATGTTTTTGGGTTTTTTTGGAAAATGATTAATTAAAAGACTAAAATTATCCTAGGAATGCAAAAAGCAAAATTAAACTAAGAATCAAAGGGTTGTTTTCAAATGAGAGATGGTGATGCTCAGGATAGGAATCCCTACGTATACTAACGGAGCAGGTACATAATCAAAGTAACCGTGACGCGCAAGAAATAACCTAAGTAAAAGAATGCAAGATGAAAACTCAAGATTCTAAACCCTAATACTTTACCCTAACACTCGACTTCACTAATCCACAAACAAGTTAATAGATTGTGCTTAATTAATGAGATCCTAATTTAACTAAGGTGATGCGGTCGTCCTCCTTCGCTAAACTGGTAGATGAATTAACCCTTTCTAAACCCTCTAGTTAAGTCTACTCGTTGTTAAAGAGTGATACGGTCGTCCTCTCTCTAACACTTTTCGAACGAAATTCAAAAGTAAAGTTAAGATTAATTTTAAGAATTCATTAATCAAGAGAATTAAAACCTAACGTCACAAGTTACCCTAATTACGTACCCACAACCTACTTCTACGAGTTCATCCTACCCCAAGCATGCAAGGGTTTTAGCTAGACATGGGTTTTACGTAAACAAGAACAATTGAAGAAGTAACGAACATGAACATGATGATTATAACGAAGAAAAGATAAATCATAAACTAGGGTTTCAAGATATCAAGGAATAAACTGAAATTAATTCAATAAAACGAAGTCTCAACGTGTTCAAGAGCAAGAATATGAAGAAACGAAACTAAAACGTAAAATCGTGACGTGAATTCGTAAGAAAAACCTCAAAAACGTAAAGTAAACTTGCTCGTTCCTTCTTCTCCAAAAATTAACTCTCTAAAAACGCTCTTAAATCTTGTGGGTGTAAGTGGTATCCTCCAAAAACGAGCTTGAGACGAGTATATATAAGCAACGGGCCGAATCGTGAACTCATGGGCCGAAAAACGACTTTTAAAGCGCAAAACATGAAGGCGCTCGAGCATGGAGCTCGAATGACACAAGCGCTCGAGCGCTCGCGCTCGAGCTGCTCGAACGGCGAAAATGTTCTGTATAATTTGGGGCGCTCGAGCAACACGCTCGAGCTGCTCGAATGCTCGAATTTTTCTGTAAGTTTTGGGCGCTCGAGCAACGTGCTCGAGCGCTAGTGCTCGAGTGGTCCACTCGAATGACTCCCAAAATTGCTCCAATTAGTACTTTTCTTCTTCAACACTAACACCAATCGTATTCCTTCAATATCTTCTCATCCGGGCATCCGTTTGAGTCGATTCAAAGTCCTACGAACCCCGTTCTTTGCCCTCGATTCACCTACGAGCATTAAAGAGATAAATTCATCAATGTATAGAAATAGTGCTCATTTGACTCTAAAAACTCAATAAAATTGACCAAAACTTGGGCATTTCAAGCTACGAATCATGACAATTTCACGCCTAATCAACCCCCCCAAACTTACCATATTGCTTGTCCTCAAGCAATGAAATAATAAGTTAAGTGAAATTGTTTGGAATGAGTCAAAAAATCAAATCGTGCAAGCAAATGAATTCGAGCTTCAAAGATCAATCACAAGTATACTCACTCACCTTCCCTCATCATACTCATGCAACAACAGCAAGAATCACCAAAATCAAACATGGATGTGCACTCTACGATGTGTTTCACTTCCTCACAAGTGTATATCAATAATAAAGGGACTCACTCAATCAATCAATCACACATATTGGCAGCCATAGGCTTGTTAACACTCTTAACTCCGACCATACTCTAGAAATCAATGCCGAATCAAAAAGGACTTTTCTCAAGGTTGTAATGTAGGCTCTTTGGACAGTTGGGAATCAATATGGTAAAGTGACTCAAGTGAATGGAGAATAGAAAATAAAACTTCGGTACTTCGAGATTAGGAACAGACTACTTCAACATATTCAATAAGCACACTTTCAATTCCAATTCTCTCAACACTTCAATTTTTTTTTCTCTCTTTTCACTTTTTTCGCACAAACACATGAACTCATTTTCTTTTGCTCATTCTCAATTTTTTCTTTTTTTTCCCACAACTCATAACTTCATCACACCTTCTTCTCATACTCACTCAACAAACAACATTTTCCTTTTTCAACTCACTTCAATCCCTTCACATTCACACTTTTCCTATTCTCCACTCAAATTGGGACAAAAAGGCTTAGGAATTGGAATAGTGTTCATATGTGCTAGCAAATAAAATAGGCTTAAAGCTCAAAGGGGCTAACAAGGGGTCAATGTCATTGGTAAGGAATTTTTTTTGGCTAAGTGACTCAATCAAATCAAAGATGGCCTAAGATCCTATTCGGCATATCAAACTAGATACAATCATGAAGCAAGAGCACACACAAGTTCTAGCATCCTCTAAGGTGACGATCCACTCACAAACGAAGAGATCAAATCATGTATCAAAATCTCAAAAGCCTCAAATCTCACAGCTTTCACATCCATGCTAGTCCTAGTGAATTCTCACTCTCATCACACAAGCACTCAAAAGAAAAACTCATAAGCATACAAGTTCTCTCTCAAATCAACTCAAACTCAAACTCTCACACAAAAGAATTTCTAACTCAAATCCACAAATCTACTCTTCTCATCAAAACATGCTCAAGAATAACAACTAACAAGTAGAAGGGGTCAATAAGCACGAAATAAATAAGATATCTCACTGAGTTCAACAACAAGCACAACCCGAAATTCTGAATAACAATCCATCACAATCCCATAATCAGTTCAAACCACTCAAACAATGAAGCTCACAATTAAGCAAAAATAAGAAAACAAAAGATAAGAAAAAGGAGCAGAAACTGGGGGAACTCCCCATGTCCCTCAAGCATCAGGAGGCGGTGGTGGGCGATAGCTCGTATGGTCCGATCCTAAATGGGAGACAAAGAGTGCCTCCATCCATCTCCTCAAATCAGACACTTCCGATCGAACCTCCTGAAACTCTCCTCGTACACACATAGCTTCCGTGTACCACTGGTTCTGCGTAGTACGAAGATCCGTAACTTCGGTTCGCAAATCGCGAATGTCGGTCCTCATACCATCCCACTCACTCTGGGTCGGGTACCACGGCTCCGGAGTGGTCACGTAAGGTGGCTCCATCTCCATCTCTTGTGGGCCTTCACCCGCTGCTTCTCCTTCCTCAGCTTGTCCCGCTTCATATTCTTGTTCCTCCTCTTCTTGCAACTCGACTACTCCACTCGCTCCCGCTCCGCTCGTGTCGACACCACTCGTACCTTCACTTCGATTCCTCCTCACAGGCCTCACATCTCGGAGTCCTCTGCTGTCAACCTCAGCCGTATACTTACCACCTATAGCGAGGTACTGCTCTCCATTCATTCCTATGTTCTGCTTCTTCTTTCCAATCAGAGTTACGAGCTTGTTGTTCAGCAACGGAAAGAGGCTATCATCCTTGTATCTTATGCAATAGCTTCCAAGCCAATATTCGAACATCAGAGTATTGTTCATCTGCTCGAACCCTAAATCCATACCCGGGCAAGGACCCAAACACGGCTCGAATCCAAGACTCTTCATGAATACTGAAATCAATCCCCCTCCTCGAACCTTCGAAGTCCTAGCACCAAGCTTGAATGGAGCCTCGTAGTGGTGCTCTAGGAAGTCTCTTCCAAAATCATGGTCCTTTTTGTACAAGAGACACCAAATCCTGTATAACTGCTTGTTTGTCACTGTTCCCGTCTCAGAGCGGGCGTAGATAGTGTTTCCAAGAATCCGCTTGAGGTACCTAATTACTGGGTTTCTGATTGCTGACGCTCGTGCATTCTGGCCTTTGTAATCCCCGGCCATTCCGCCCGTGATGTCCTTCCAAAATCCATTAGCATTGTACGATTTTGACACACGGTTCGGCCGAGATAAAGCTGGAAGCCCAAATGCGAGGTTGACAGCTCCAACCTCACAATACTGCCAGTCATTCTGGTACTTGAACTTGAATGAGTTCTCGTCCGTCTTCTCGACCGTGGCGAGAAACTATTCAACCAAGTCTGCATTCGTCTCCATGTATAGCAGCATCTCGAAAAACTCAGTCATATTATTCCTCACGAAAATTCTCCCAATCTCTTCTTCAATCCCCAAATCTCTCATGAAGCTAACAACGGGTCTCCAGGTCTTTTCCACCTTCCCCGTGATCAAGATCCATCGATATGCAATGTACCTCCAACTTCCCTGGTAATCCAGATTGTTCCACCTCGAGGGCAACAAACTCCTCCTCCTAAGATCGTTCGTGACTTCCTCCAATTCGGCAATGCTCAACACTCTATCCTCATTCTTTTTAGGAGCCATTGTACCTGAGACAACATAGAGCAATTCAATTTCATTCATATCATTTTATGCACTTCAAATCAATTCCACACATCTCAAGTAATAATCTCAATTCCTTTTCTCTCAATCTAAACTTGAGTTTACTCACTCAATTCAAACCGCATGCTTTCATCTCAAAGTTCTCAAGGAAATTTCAAACAATTCATCAATCTCAACTCAATAATGCCTACAATCAATTCTATCATGAAGTAACATTACCCCAAATTGTGTAATTTACATGCTCAGGACTCAATTCTTACCTATTCATGCTCAATTCAATCTCAATTCACAATAATTCCATCTCAACATGCAAAAACCCATATTCTTTCCTCAAACTCCTACTTTCTCACTCTAAAAATTCACCCATTCTACTCATGCAATTGCAAAATTGAAAGTAAAACAAGTGAACCCATAACAAATTATCAACATTCATCAACAAGGAATCAAGAATCAACAAGTGTTTGCATAAATCCCAAAAATTTCGAACCACTCAAGAACCCTAATTCATGTCCTCAATTCATGCCTAAATCAATCTTTAAACTACGAATTAGAAGACCATACATAGAAATTACGTACCTTTCTTGAGGATTTAAGGAATATATGTGAAGAAATTGAATGGATTCGTGAGAAATTCGTGAGAATTGGTCAATATCCGCCGGAATTCTCCCAATTCGCCCCTCTGAGTGTGTGAAAATGTGTGGAAAGAAGTATCTATAGATGGGGCAAAATCTGGACCAAAACCCGTGACCCGCTCGAGCAGACCCGCTCGAGCGGTCGCACACGAGCATGGAGCTCGAATGATACAGGCGCTCGAACGTCAAAAATATTCTGTATAATTTGGGGCGCTCGAGCTGCTCGAGCAGCTCCAAATTTAAACTTCAATTTCCGACGTTCAAAACTCGAAATTTCCCAACAAACCACACTCGAACAATCAAAACACTTATCCAAAACATGAACTAACCTGAGAACTCCTCGATTTAAGCCAGGTCGCTCATTCGACCGAGGAGTTGGGGTCTCTTCCAAACATGCAAATCACCAATCCAATTCACGCCGAACTTAAGCGACCACACTCAATTCGATCCAACTCCACTCAAACATCGATATTTTTGAAAAATTTGACCAATTTTTCATTAGAATTTCGTGTACGAACCCGAAGTACGAATACAAACCCCCCAAACTTTGTTCTTGCTACGCAATAATAAAGTTTGAAAAGAATGAGTATGTACGAGTAAGTACACCAAATTCTTATGAACTTAACTCACTATCAATGCAAAGTAACGAACGAAAAGAAACATCACCCCCCAAACTTCGACTTTGCAAAGAGGTCTACGTTTGGGGTTCGGTTTACCTCAAACTCCAAAAATCGAATGCTTTCTTACTTGAAATGTGTTCAACTTCATGACTTTCTTCACCTTAAGCTCACATACTCGAAATAAGCACCACGAACAAGCCTACACCAAATAAACTCTAACACACGAGGTTAACACTTACGATTCACAAAAATGATGAAATAAACAAAACACATAAAAACAAGTAAAAATGGGTTGCCTCCCATTAAGCGCTAGTTTTAAGGTCCTAATGCCGGACCGAGCTCGAAGGAGCTCACGGGACTTGAGAATCTAAAATACCTCCCTTATTCTCATAAGATAAGTTAAAGAATTTCTTCACTCGATGCCCGTTCACCATGAATCTATGTCCATCATCCTTCTCGACTTAGAGAAATCCACTCTTATGCACTTCTCTCACAATATATGGCCCGTTCCACTTGGACTTGAGCTTTCCACCAAACAGCTTCATCCTCGAATTGAATACGAGGACTTGATCACCCACTTTGAACTCCTTTTTCCCCAATCGTGCATCATGCCACTTCTTGGTCTTCTCCTTGAAAATTCGGGCATTCTCGTACGCACTGTCTCGAAACTCCTCCAACTCATGCAATTGGAGTAATCTCTTCTCACCAACCAAGGCACTATCAAAATTCAACTTATTTATCGCCCAATATGCCTTATGTTCCAACTCCACGGGCAAGTGACATGCCTTTCTAAAAACCAATTGATATGGAGACATACCAAGAGAAGTTTTGAAAGCTGTCCTATACACCCAAAGTGCATCATCAAGCTTCATCGCCCAATCTTTCCTACTAATGCTCACCGTCTTCTCAAGGATCTCCTTGATTTGACGGTTTGAAACCTCTGCAAGTCCGTTAGATTGAGGATGATAAGCAGTAGAGATTTGATGACTTACCTCGTATTTTGACAGTAGCTTTTCCATCCACTTGTTCACGAAGTGACTTCCCCCATCACTAATCAAAGCTCTTGGAACTCCATATCTTGCAAATATGTTCTTCCTCAAGAACTCGATAACCACTCGGTAATCATTCACTCGAGTCGGGACAACTTCAATCCACTTCGAGACGTAATCAACACATACGAGAATGTACAAGAATCCATTGCTAGGAGGAAATGGACCCATGAAATCAATCCCCCATACATCGAATATCTCAACTTCCATGAACATGTGCATAGGCATCTCGTCCCTCTTAGTAATGGAGCCAAAACGTTGGCACTTCTCACATCTCTTAACCCATTCCATGCAATCTCTCAACAAAGTTGGCCAATAAAAACCAGATTGAAGGACTTTCCTTCCGGTCTTCTCTCCACCCAAATGTCCTCCACATGGCAAGGCGTGGCAATGCCTTATGATATTACTCCACTCCTCTTCTGGCACACACCTTCTCAACACATGATCAATCCCTCTTTTGAAAAAGTAGGGATCGTCCCAAATAAAATCCCGTACTTTCTTCAAAAATGTCTTCCGATGCACCAAGTCTATCTCAACGGGCAACTCTCCACTTGCTAAATAGTTAGCATAATCTGCAAACCAAGGCGCCTTCTCTTCAACTCGATATACAGGGATATCTCCTAAGCCAAAGAGCTTCTCATCCATAAATTCATCGTTCACCTCTCGATCCTCCACGGTGTTCTCCTTTGTGAGCTCCAATCTCGAAAGGTGATATGTTATCACATTCTCACATCCCTTCTTGTCTCGAATCTCTACATCGAACTCCTGGAGTAGCAAGATCCATCGAATGAGATGGGGTTTTGCATCCTTCTTACTCATAAGATACTGAATCGCTGCATGGTCCGTATATACAATTGTTTTCGTCCCTACTAGATAGGGTCGAAATTTATCAAAGGCATACACGACCGCCAACAGCTCCTTTTCGGTCGTAGTGTAATTCACCTGAGCAGAATTCAGCATCTTCGAGGCATAGTAAATAGCGTGAAAACGCTTCTCACGAATTTGCCCCAAAGCAACCCCCATCGCATAGTCACTAGCATCACACATCAGCACGAACGGGCTAGACCAATCCGGTGTCACAAGTATTGGGGCATTCACCAACGCTTCTTTCAACCTATTAAAAGCCACTAAACACTCATTAGTAAACTCAAAGGCGACTTCCTTTTCAAGAAGCCACGAAAGTGGTTTAGCTATTTGTGAAAATTCTTTGATGAAACGTTTATAAAAACCCGCGTGTCCTAAAAATGACTGAATCCCCTTCTCGGTCGAAGGTGGTGGAAGCTTCTCAATAGCAATTACTTTCGCCTTGTCAACTTGGATACCTTTCGAGGACACATGATGTCCAAGAACAATACCCTCTCTCACCATGAAGTGACACTTCTCCCAATTAAGCACTAAGTCCGTCTCTTCACACCTGCTCAACACAACTTCAAGATTGATTAGACATTTATCAAACGACTCCCCGTAGATGGAGAAGTCATCCATAAAAACCTCCATAATCTTCTCAATCAAACCATGAAAAATAGCCATCATACACCTTTGAAAGATGGCGGGTGCATTACACAACCCAAACGACATCCTCCTAAAAGCAAAAGTTCCATAATAGCAGGTGAAGGTGGTTTTCTCTTGATCCTTGGGGGCTATCATAATCTGATTATACCCCGAATACCCATCTAAGAAACAGTAATACTCAAAACCACCTAATCTATCAATCATTTGATCAAGGAACGGTAAAGGAAAGTGATCCTTACACGTTGCCTTGTTCAACTCTCTATAATCTACACACACACGCCAACCCGTCACTAATCTAGTGGCTACCAATTTATTAGACTCCGTCTTAATCACCGTGGTACCCCCCTTCTTAGCAACTACGTGTAACGGACTCACCCATGGACTATCAGAAATAACAAAAATCATGTTGCTATCTAACAACATTAAAACCTCCTTATGAATCGCCTCTTGAATTACCGGATTAACTCTACGCTGATTTTGCACTATCGGCTTTCTACCCTCTTCTAATCTAATCCTATGCATGCAAATCGAAGGACTAATTCCCTTAATATCCGCGATCGACCATCCTATAGCAGATTTGTGCTTACGGAGCACCACTAAAAGTCTCTCAAGCTGATCATCAGATAAAAGGGCAGATACAATTACCGGATATTTATCGGTCTCATCCAAGTAAGCGTACTTGAGGTGGTCGGGAAGTGGCTTCAACTCTTTTTTTGCCTCCAATGGTGGTGCTTTATCGAACATCTTCTCGAAAGTTGACTCCTCGGCTTCCAACTCGTCCTCATCCTCTACTTTCTTCATCTCCAAGAACTTGACATCTTCATTGTCTTCCAAGCTGTCAAAATAATCAAGGTCATAAGAATCATAAGATAGATCATCGAGGATAGGATAATCAAACTGATGAACATAGAAAGAGCAAGGGTCTAGAAGTGTGTCTTCAACACAAGTGTCCGTGATGTCAATGAAGTGGCAACTCTCATCTCCCATTGGGTATTTCATAGTTTCGTAAATAGCTATCTTCACTTCTTGATCATCAACTTTGACCGTGATTTTCCCATTCGCTACATCAAGTACCATCCCTGCTGTAGCTAGAAACGGTCTCCCTAAAATCAGCGGGACATGCTCATCCTCTTCCATCTCGAGTACAACGAAGTCGGCGGGAAAAATGTGATTCTCCACCGTCACTAGAACATCCTCCACTACTCCTTGAGGTCTCGTGATGGACCTATCAGCAAGCTGGAGCGTCATCATCGTGGGTTGAAGTTCGCCCACCTCTAACTTCTTGAACAACGAAAGAGGCATCAAATTAATGCTCGCCCCGAGATCACACAAGGCTCCTTTCTTGATCCCGTTCCCGATATCACAAAGAATGGTGAAGCTCCCGGGATCCTTCATCTTGGGAGGAAGCGCCTTGTGCACCATCGCACTCACCTCGTGGTTCAAGTGCACTAACTCCGGTCCGTCTACTCTCCGTCTCTTCGCTATCAAGTCCTTCAGGAACTTGGCGTAGTTAGGCATCTGTTCCAAGGCATCATAAAAAAGAATGTTAATATGTAGCTTTTTAAAAATATCAAGGAATTTAGCAAACTTTTCATCAAGCTTCTTTTTCATGAAGCGTTGTGGATACGGGACAGGTATCACCGATTTGGGTACCCCCCCATTCATCTTTCTCAGTCTCTTTTGCATTCTTCCTTGCTTCCTTTGCCTTCTTCCACTTTGGAATTCTCTCAATCTCCTCTATCTCCCCTTCAAGCTCTTTGCTCTCATGAGACTCATCCACATCTTTACTCTTCTCAATCCCTTCACTCTCAATCCCTTTCTCAACTCCTACCTCCTCAATCTCATCTCTAACTGCCTCAGGCTCTTTTCCTTCTATCTCAACCTCTTCTTTGGGCGTCTCAGAATCAGCAGGCATCTCAGGACCATCATACTTGGTCCCACTTCTCAACTCAATAGCCTTGCAATGTTCCTTTGGGTTATCCTCGGGCATTGAAGGATACTTGCCAGGCTCTCTCGGCTGAGACTTTGCAATTTGACTAATTTGATACTCGATAGAAGTGAACCTTCTGTTGTTCTCTTGCTGAACTCGATTCCACTCTATGTCTCTCTTTTGGAGTTCTTGATCTCGATGATCACCTTTCTTATGCTACTCCTTCACATCGTACTCCAAAGAGGACAATCGCTTGCTACCTTCCTCCACCTTCTGAAGGATAGCTCTCAACATCTCCTCAGTTGAGGCACCGCCTTCTCCACCAGGAAGTTTAGAACCCGGATCAACACCTGGGGGAACTGTAATACCAGCTTTTGGATTAGCATATGAGAAATTCTCATTCTTTCTCCATGTGTTATTAGGAGGCTGCTGGCCTCCTTGATACCCTTGTGTATTCCTCGATTGATTTTGAGGTGGTTGTGGGCCTGGAGGTACAAATGGTTGGCCATAAGGAGGCCTTCCATACTGATTTCCACCTTGTATACCCGCCTTGTAGATAGTTAGGCCTTCCCATATAATTGGCCTCTTCTTGCTGACTCGTGGGTGGGTCCACTTTCTCACTCACCGCTATATTCCCTCCAATCATATTCTGCCCCATCTCAAGATTGCTGATCTTCTCCATCATTGCCATCAACAGCTTCCTAGTACCCTCATTCTCCTCCAACTTACAAACTCTCTGAAACTCTGGATCCTCGTTCCATGCACCGGCATTCGTGACAATGTTGTCCACGATCTCTCAACATCTCGCTATCCCTTGGTTCAAAAAAGCTCCACTCTCACAGGCATCTAAATGGGCTTGGCCAACCTTGCTGGCTCCACTATAGAAGAACGCCATGATATCTCCCTTATTGTACCCGTGCTGCGGGCACTCGATCAACATATTTGAGTATCTCTCCCACGCTTGGCGTAATTCCTCTCCTAACTTCTGGCGAAAGGAAGAGATCTCAATTCTCGCTTTAATAGTTCTCGATGGAGGGTAGAATTGCTCGAGGAATAGACGCTCGAGCTCGGCCCATGTGGTTACACCTTCCCGTGGGAGCGTGTTATCATACCACTCTTTGCTATTCCCGTCAATGAGAATGGGAACAGCCTAAGCCTCTTGGCATCTTCAGACATGCCGTTATAATTGAAAGTGGAGGCTATCATGAGGAAACTCCTCAGGTGAGTATGAGGATTCTCCTTCCCCACTTCCCCCTTGAACTGGTTCTCGGTAAGCAGCTTAAGAATTCCCGGGGGAAATCGAGAAGTTATTTGCCTCAACAGGAGTCAATGCCACTCCATCATAGTACCTTTGTGGCTGCGCTGCAAACCTCCCTCGAATAACCATATTTTGATCTGCGTTCTGAGGAACGAGTTGAGGATTAACAGCTAGTACGGGTACTTGTTGGGGTGGTGGTTGGTAAACAGGTGGTTGATTGTAAACTGGAGGTGGAGGATACGGGTATGGTGGATAAGGATAAGGTGGGTATGGATAGGGTGGATAAGGTAAGTTGTTTTGTGGTAAGTTAGGATGTGGGTAATCAGGGTTGTTATGAGGATTTTGGACAATGTTATGAGCTGGGCTATTTTGGTTCTGAGTACCCGGGTTTTGGCTCTGGCTTTCTCCTAACGGATCTTGATTCTTACTGGTATTGCCATCAGTACCGTCAACCCAGTTCAATGCCTGATTGAACTCATTCTCGACATCGTCCAACTCATTGGTAATGTCCATTGGTTCTTTCCCTCCGGCTGCGTTCATCCTTCTTAAGAAGGCTCGGTTTCTTCTTGCTATTGTCTCAGGGTCTAACGGTAACCTCTCTTCGCTCGTATTGCCTTGTGAGTGTGTTTTCATAAACCTGAAACACTAACAAAAGAATCAAAATGCAACTGCCGAATATGTATGAAATAAAAAAAAACAGAAAAGAAAGTCACTCACTACTAACTACTAAGCTATCGACAAGTCCTATTCAAAAGACATACAACGCCATCCCCGGCAACAGCGCCATTGACTTGAAGTGAATATACTAACTTCTACTAGTAGATTCCTCGCAAGCGTACGAGTTCACTGTAGTATAAGTACGTATAATGACCAAGTATATCGAATCCACGAGATGGAGTGTATGCGCACAGATCCCTGAAGATCTACGCGTCGTAGCTAATATGAGTGTAATGTTTTTGGGTTTTTTTTGGAAAGATTAATTAAAAGACTAAAATTATCCTAGGAATGCAAAAAGCAAAATTAAACTAAGAATCGAAGGGTTGTTTTCAAATGAGATATGGTGATGCTCAGGATAGGAATCCCTACGTATACTAACGGAGCAGGTACATGATCAAAGTAACCATGACGTGCAAGAAATAACCTAAGTAAAAGAATGCAAGATGAAAGCTCAAGATTCTAAACCGTAATACTTTACCCTAACACTCGACTTCACTAATCCACTAACAAGTTAATAGATTGGGCTTAATTAATGAGACCCTAATTTAACTAAGGTGATGCGGTCGTCCTCCTTCGCTAAACTGGTAGATGAATTAACCCTTTCTAAACCCTCTAGTTAAGTCTACTCGTTGTTAAAGAGTGATACGGTCATCCTCTCTCTAACACTTTTCGAACGAAATTCAAAAGTAAAGTTAAGATTAATTTTAAGAATTCATTAATCAAGAGAATTAAAACCTAACGTCACAAGTTACCCTAATTACGTACCCACAACCTACTTCTACGAGTTCATCCTACTCCAAGCATGCAAGGGTTTTAGCTAGACATGGGTTTTACGTAAACAAGAACAATTGAAGAAGTAACGAACATGAACATGATGATTATAACGAAGAAAAGATAAATCATAAACTAGGGTTTCAAGATATCAAGGAATAAACTGAAATTAATTCAATAAAACGAAGTCTCAACGTGTTCAAGAACAAGAATATGAAGAAACGAAACTAAAACGTAAAATCGTGACGTGAATTTGCAAGAAAAACCTAAAAAACGTAAAGTAAACTTGCTCGTTCCTTCTTCTCCAAAAATTAACTCTCTAAAAATGCTCTTAAATCTTGTGGGTGTAAGTGGTATCCTCCAAAAACGAGCTTGAGACGAGTATATATAAGCAACGGGCCGAATCGTGAACTCATGGGCCGAAAAACGACTTTTAAAGCGCAAAACATGAAGGCGCTCGAGCAGACCCGCTCGAGCTGTCGCGCTCGAGCATGGAGCTCGAATGACACAAGCGAAAATGTTCGGTATAATTTGGGGCGCTCGAGCAACACGCTCGAGCGGTGGCGCTCGAGCTGCTCGAATGCTCGATTTTTTCTGTAAGTTTTGGGCGCTCGAGCAACGTGCTCGAGCGCTAGTGCTTGAGTGGTCCACTCGAATGACTCCCAAAATTGCTCCAATTAGTACTTTTCTTCTTCAACACTAACACCAATCGTATTCCTTCGATATCTTCTCATCCGGGCATCCGTTTGAGTCGATTCAAAGTCCTATGAACTCCGTTCTTCACCCTCGATTCACCTACGAGCATTAAAGAAATAAATTCATCAATGTATATAAATAGTGCTCATTTGACTCTAAAAACTCAAAAAATCAACCAAAACTTGGGCATTTCAAGCTACGAATCATGACAATTTCACGCCTAATCAATACTCGTCTCATAACAATTTGCACACTTGTCTTATTTGGATGTCCAATAAGAATTTGCACACTACCAAAAAAAGAAACATTGAGTTGCATGCCCACTGACAAAAATATACACATATTTACCCATACGTCACTACTTTATTCAAAAAATACATTTTTAATGGACCTCCCTAGGGTGCAAATTGTTATGGGGCGGAGGGAATATTAAATTTTTAATTTTATTAAGAAATAAAAAAAATAGACATGCATCCAAAAAAATATTAATCCCATCAAATGGCTTTTGAAGTCTGAATTATTGAATTTTGCAGAAAGTTCATTGGTTTCACCAACAGTGGTTGGTTCTAATTTTACTTCAATATGAATCTTCATAATGTTCAATATGACTTTTAGCTGAAATATTTGGAGGAAAACATAAATTGTCTATACATGGTCCAATAACAATGTTCATCTACGTTCTAACAGAAAGCAATAAAAAATATAATATAGTACAAAGAAAAGAAGAAGACTACATTAACATTTAAAAAAATTACTTATGAACTAATTATCTTGATTTGTTGTTTTCATACCCAATTTAAACACTCATGTACAAAGATGGTCATCATTATTTTTATTGATTCATTAGAGAGGTGACAGAGTGAATATGTTTGGTAGTTGTAATGAGGTTGGTGAGTGATTAGTTTTGAGGATGTGAGTGTAAATATTATATGCTGAATAAAATTATAATTTTAAACGGGATATATTTAGTAAAAAGTGTAAATGGGGTGGGGGAACTTAGCAAAATGGTGTATATAGATAGATGATCACTATAATAATTATTTGTTGAATGGTATTCGACCAAAGGATAGACTAATTTAAGGAACCAAAGTTGTGCTCTATAATATAGTTGTCTATAAAAGTTTCATATTTAATTTGATTAGGAATGAATAATTTCAATATTAAACCTTTAATTAATAAAAACGAATCCAATTTTTTTTTAAACAATTACATTATAATATTGTCAATATTATTTTTAAAATTTTCAAAATATCTACTTAATATTAATAATGGTAACAAATATTAAAATTAAAGTATAAAACAAATTATTCAAAAAAAAAAAAAGCACCTCAAGTAATAATAAAAATTATCAAATTCAATTTTTGTAACCAAACAATGAATTGGCATGTAACATTAGTATTCATATAAAATATGTATTTAATTTTCATATAAAGAATTGTTTATATTAATTTTTTTTTTTAAAGTATTGGGTGACATAACCTTAAGCATGCAAGTTCTTTTGAGAGTTTTAGTTTGTTGCATTGAATAGTAATTATTATTTTACCATAGTGTATTAGTATTGAGTCATATTTGGTTTTTACAATAAAGTCCATCTGTGGAATCATATTAGATGATTCACTAAATAGTATTAAATATTTTGTAATAATGTGTTAAGTGTAAATCATTATCACAAAGAGTTTGATTCATACAATAAGAAAAAAAAATTAATAAATTGTTCAATAATAAATTATAAAATAATATTTATATGAAATATATTATCAAATCAAAATTACCATTATATGCAATATATTATTTTTAATATCAAATTAACTCGACATTTTCTTTAATGTATAAGTTATGCACAATATTCACCATAATGCAACCACACATATCATAAGAATTTTTGGTATAGATTTTATAGATTGCACATAGAATAAAAAATTTAAAAGACATAATTATATAGAGAGTAGTTATAGTATACACTTGAGTGAATGATATGCATTTGAATTTTTGTAAAAAAATATACTCCAAGAAGAAATTAGTGATACCCTAAGAAGTATTCAGTAATACCCCAAGAAATAATTAATAATACCTCAAGAAATAATCAGTAATACCCCAATTGAAAAAAAATACATACACACACACATTTCAACTTGTTAGTGTGTGATTTGAAAAAAAAAATCAAAATTGAGTTTAAAATCCAAGTGCATGCTAATTTGTGTGACAAAGTATTATATGAAAATAGTTCACGAGAAGCTTATCATGAAACTGTTTTAAAGTATCGTTAATCTCATCAGGAGTATCATTAAACTGAGTCAGTGGTATTATATTGTAATTGTTGTAGATTTTCATGAACTCAAATTAATGATACTCCTGATGACATTAATGACACTCCTAATGAGATTAATGATACTTAAAATTGTTTCATGATAATCTTATTATGAACCATTTTCATATAAAACCTACTCAGTGTATGTTATATAGAAGGTTGTGATATCAAATTCTATTTATCGATTAAAATTAACCGAACAAATTGGTCCAATATCAAGCAAATGTGCCTTTATCTATAAATATTTTTTAAACTCTATCAATTGATTTTCAAAATCATATTTTTAGCAATTAATAATCTGATCAATTTAGATAATATTTGGTTAAACACACAAAATGTTATATATATATATATATATATATATATATATATATATATATATTTATAAAGAAAATGTTAGGTATATATAATAATTACAAATTAAATAACAAAATGTTAAATTAAATAACTATTTAGTTTTCGTACATGTTGCAGCTTTTCTAAATAAAATTGTTTGAATTAAGATTTTAACAATAGTTTTCTTTAAGAATGACAACATTTACGAAGACTATTTAGACATTCTATTTAGAAAAAATAGAAAAATTAATTAATTAATATGATAGTAAGTGATTGTTTGTAAATCCTACTTTGCAAGTAGAACTGATTTATTTTTTAAAAATAAATCAATTCTACATTATTTTTAATTATTATTTTAAGCATTTATAATCAATTTTGCTAAAACATATTTCACCAGCTTTTAGAATCACTACTCCATAAAATACCACCCCACTATTAACAAATTTTTTTTTACAAACACCTTACAACTTCAATGTAATTTAAATTATTTTTTTCAAATACTAAATATTTTTTATTTTACGACAAAAATCTATTAATATCACTTTTTCAAAATCAGTATAACTTCAAAACACATCCTAAATTGACAAACACATAAACCAAATTTCCATAAAATTGAACAATTGCACCGAATATGTAATGATGTCGTTATTGAAATGGAATTCGTTGCAATATTGTATAAAAAAATTGGTCGGATCAATATGTTATAAAATTTGATTGAAACTGAATAATCACATTGAGATACATAATTAATGGAATATAATTTAGACATCCTATTTAGAAATTTTTAATGGGATTGCCTATGCACGAAGAATCCAATAATGGATTATAAATTCCAGCACCATCAATGACAATTGGGGAGACATAAAATAGATGCACACCATTAAAGTATTAATTTTGGTGTTATTGTAAATTCTACAATTTCGGTGTTATTACTAAATATAAATTATTTATATATTATTTAAATTAAAGTCGTAATTTCAATATAAGAAATCAATTACTTCTGTGATTTGCCATATCCCATAATGTGTATTATAATCCCATGATTTGTATAACGTTACATAAATCCGAAAAAAATCTCCTATAAAATTTTGGTGTTATCATTAAATATATATAATTTATATATTAAATTATAAATTTGCAAAGTATAATATAAAAATAGTTCATGATAAGCTTATCATTAAATAATTTTAAAATATCATTAATCTCATCGAGACTATCATTAATCCTGTCAGGGTATCATTAGTCTGAGTTCAATAAAATTTAAAATAATTTTTTTGAACTCAGACTAATGATACCCCTAACAGGTTTAATGATACTCTTAATGAGATTAATGATACTCTAAAACTATTTCATGTTAAACTTATTATTAGTTATATATATATATGTAATTCAAGGTGATAGGAAAGATAATACTCAATCTTCATAATATCAAAACTAAAGCTAAACTAATGGTGGGATGCAACTAATATTAACGGTGATAGGAAAGATAAAATTATTGGTGGGATAAAACTAAAGTTAACTTATCAATCTGCATTAATTAAGCAACCGTGTGGAATAATAAAAAATAAATGCATAATTTTAGGAATTTAGTTGTAACAATAAACTATTTAAAAAAGTTATATTAATTAAGAAAAATATTGTCCAGAGTTTGTAGCTCAATTAGTTAATTGAACCCGGTTTCGGTCTACAACGAGATGAAAAGATGATGTTATTGTTGGAGTTATACGTGAAAGTATGCTTTTACTTTGTATAACTCGTGTATCAAACACTCGTTTTATGAGAATAATTCTTTTATCACATTTGCTTTAGTTATGATTGAATGTTGAATTTCTATTGCAAACCGTTCAATATATAGTACATGTTACATTGTAGTTAATGTGGTGATACCCGATCACGGAAGACAACATTAACAGTTTACTTGTAACTAAACGTACATATTTACGACCTAGGTGGAATTGAACAATCCGCCGTGAAAGGTCGATGTGTAAGGCTCAGATTGGTCTGTCTTGACTAAGAGATTGCACTAGCACATTTAGTATGTGTTGAAGAGGACCTACAGCGAGGATAAATTCTTCTGTTCTGAAAGGTGAAGAATTAGACCTCAGTGGTTGTTGATTTCTTAATCTCCGTCACTTAAATAGGACCGTGTGTGCTTAATGGTTACTGCTTTGATTCATGTTGGATGAGAATCATTGTGACTTCGAACTTTGTGTCTTGGGCAGTAATATTAATCATACGACGGTTGCTAAGATTTAATACAGAGAAACGCGTGCGAGTACGGTTCGTGTGATTAGTCCCCTTGGTGGGCTCAGAAGTTTTATTGTACCAAATCTTGCAAGTGAAGAATTAGTTTCTTCGGTACGAATAATAATGTTGAGCTGTCTTTACTCCAAGGTGAAATATATTAATTAATTTAGAGCTATTCAGAAGCTTAATTAATTAATGGACTTGATAATCTTAAACGCGGGAAATAATAACCGGGAGCCCATATTATCGTAATATGGATTAAGATGGATAGTGCAATATTAATTTATTAGTGGTAATAATTAATATTAATGGGCTGAATTATATTGGGGCTCAATATTGAAATTCAGAAGTCCATTAGGAGGTCCAATCTTAATTCTCCTTAAAGGCCCCTCAAGTAGCCCATTAAGTAGCCCAATAATGATAAGGTAATTAAAATAAAAAGAAAATAATATGCTGATTTTTTCCTCTTAATTTCGAAAATATGGTTTTTAGGAGAGAAAAAATTTTGTTGATTTTCTTGGAAAGATATTATGGAAGATAAGTATTCTTGGAATACAAGATTATCTCATATATTCAAGAAGATCCAAATCTTGGATTTTCTCCTTGTATTTTTCGAAAATTAAAAGCTTAATATGAAGGATGAGATTTTTGTGGAATAGTTTATTTTGGAGAAAAGAATATATAAGATATATTCAAGATTTCTTAGAGTCTAAGAAAAGATTTTCTCCAAGCCCAAATATACTTAAATTTTCGGCCCCTTCATATTATAAATAGGGGATGATTATTTCATCTCCAAGTACATAATTCCATGTGTTGGAAAAATCAAGAAGCATAGATATTTTTCTTTTTCCTTAGTTTATTAAATTACTTGAAAGCATCTCCCACCGGTGATCAAGTGAGGCAAAAGGGAAATACTTGAGAAGGTTTTTGGGTCGATAGAGCGAGATCGTAATTGTCCCGTTAATCCAAAGACCAATTCTACAAGAGGTACGTTAATCACATATTTACTTGTTTATTCCGCCATAGTTAATATGTGAAATTAATTCAACATGCATGATGAAAATTAGTTGTTGGAATTATTATTTGAATTAATTGGGATTAATTCATGCTAGTAATAATTGTATTTAAATTCGTATTTAAATTTCATCCCGAATAGATTCCGGGCACCCCTATTTTCCCAACAACTGGTATCAGAGCCACGGTTTCGGGCTCTGATCTATAAATTGGAATTTAAATTGTTAAACATTAAATTGAAATTGGGTAGTAGAATTGCTAGATCTTTTTTGCAGGTATCCAATTGTCATGGTTTTAATGTTGTTAATTTCATGCGTGTGAATTAATTATTTTTAATTCGATTCGTTCGAATTCGTTTTTCTCGTGAGAAAATCCACGAGTAGATTAGTTGTTTTTATTTTGATTCGATCATTGTAATAGACTAGTCTAGATCTAGTATTTATTTTTTTTGTAAAAAAAATTGTAACCGGATCGTGACGAAGAACGAAGAATTAAAAACGGCGTACCCGGACGACGCATACAAGCGTGGCGCGTGTATGGTCGTAAAATCATGCAAGGGGTGAAGAAAATAGAGACGAACGGCGAAAAACGGCGCACGGGGTGCACGGCGCACGACCCGGGCGCGACGGGAGGCTGGCGCCGCGCGCACGCGCGCGCGTGCCTCGGGCGCGGCCTGCGGCGCCTCGGCGCGCCTCCGTGCAGCACCTCGGGTGCGCCTCTGTGCTGCGCCTCGGTGCGCCTCCTGCAGCGATTCGGCGCTTCTGGCCGAGAGGCGCGCGGGCCCACTTCGTGGGCCGACGCGCGCCGTATCTCGGGCCGTGGAATTTTTGGGTTCGTGTTTTTTTTCCGTGTGACTTTAAACGTCGTCCCGAACCCCAAACGATGCTGTTTTTGATGAAGTGTTGTTGTTCGAGTGGGAGCGTGTCGAGACGAACGTCGGAAAGCAACAAGGACGATTTTTCGCATCAAGACGTGAAGAAATTAAACCGTGACAATTGGTGATGGTCCCGTTTTCGAAGGGCAAAATGGGAATTCAGGAGCAATTTTTTTTTTTTTTTTAAAAACCTTTTTCCTCAGAGAGTTCAACAAGAGTGAGAAATACTCAAGTCACTGCTCTGCTCAGAGGCTGAGTTACCAAGTCAGTGAGAAGGCTTGGAGACTCATGCTCTGAGCAAGGACAGTGGCTTGAGATGCTGAACTCTCGAGTGCGTTATCAAATCACAGCTTGCTCCCTGACCGAGTTCAGTGACGGAATACTCAAGTCACTGCGTTGCTGAGAGTCAGAGCTATCAAGTCAGTGATGAGACTTGAAAGCTCAGGCTCTCAACAAGGCAGTGACTCGAGAGACTGAACTCTCGGGTGCCTAGCCTGATTCAGTCAGTGAGATGAATCTCCCTGACTGAAATGCTTAACTAAAGTTCCTTTTTAAACAATGCTCTCAGTGAGCAGATTTTCGCAATACTTTAGAAGAAAAGACATTCCAGATAATAACACTTGGTTTAACGTGGTTCGGAGACTCAAGCTCTTACATCCACGGCCTGATTTAACAGGAAATCCACTCCTTTGGATTCTTGTTTTTAAAGTGCCAAGGTGCACTTACAACTGGACTCACGCCACTCCCTGGGCTGCCCTTCTCCTCACTTACTACCAACAAACCTGACTAGAGGGTTTTGGTTTCAGTTAGGTTTTCTCCAACTAGGTGAGGTTTTCCCTTTACAATGTTTTAGCCAATAGCTAAGATAGGGAAAACCTCTCTAAGCCTAGAGTTACAAGCTGAGCACCCTTATGTATATGTTTGTGAACTCTCAGTGTATAGATATGAGTAGAGCCTCCTTATATCTCCCATGCACGTATGCTGCAACTCACACTCTCAGCTCGTAGGTGTTTGTTTTTCTTACAAGATATAACAATACAACTCTTAAACAAAACAACACAACACACTCTATCAACAAGCCATGAGCTTGTATTTATAATGGGGATTCAAATGTATCCGTTGGAGAGGAAATACATTTGAATCCAACATTAGATGGTTTCAACCACTTTTCTTGGAATGCGGCCTTTGTCAGTGTCAGAGTTGCTGCCTCGTGCTGATTGGTCCACGTGGCCTGGATTCACGGATCTTTGACTCAGTGGGTTTGACTAAGACCCACTGACTTTAGGTAGTTTTCTCCTTCACTGACAAGATGATCTTCAGTTGGACTGACTCGTCCTCAGTGTAGTTGTCCTTTAAGGACTGTTTGAAGATCACTCCAAGAAGTTTGTCATAAGGCTGAATGACAAACTTCCCTGACCACAGTAGCCTGACTCCTTCAGGGCCTACTTGGTGCAGCACTGATCCACCTGATCAGGCTCTTCACTGAGTGGTCCACCAGACTTGGCTTAGATCAGCCTGACTTACACTCAGTGGGACATCCTTCAGGCTTCTCTTCAGGTTCAGGTCTTTCTTCATTGGCTTCAGTCAGTTCTTCTTGGTGTCATCTTGATATCCTCAGGCTGTGTTGCAGAGTTCCCCCTCACTGAGTTCCCCCTCAACTGAACAGCCTATTCTACTGAAAGCTAATCTAGCCTGGCCTGAAATAGAAGATACTATCCTGACTGCTTTCAAACCTATTACATGTTGTTTTGGAAAATCATCAAAACTAAAACATATCCCAACAATTGGATTTGAGTGCTCCAATGTGTTTAATTTTGTTTTGATGGATGTTTTATTCCGTGCACTTATTATTATTTGTTAATATGTGTTTGCTTGAATCTAATTGTCCAAGAAAAACCTTACTTTCGAAAATTACTAAGTATGTTTTATAATCGCAATTTTATTCCGGATATTAAAATTGGATTATTTTGGCCTCCATAATTTATTTATTTTTGAAGTTCTTTTGGAATACATTTCCCCCTCGGATCGGCCAAAAGAACGGATTTCACATGAATAAATTCCGAAAGGATGATTGTGGATTATTACTAGTGGCGGTATTGACCCTCACCACGAGTGGCTTGCTCAAAGCGAAATAATAATCTTGTATTTAATTATGGTTATTACTTAGGCATAGGAAATTGATATTAACTTACTCCCCTCGGAGTCCCTGTCAATTTCTAAGTGGTCAAAGTGGGAGCCAACTATTAATTTTGATTTAAGGATTTGTAACTTTTAAGTTTGTGATCCGCTTGAATGTATTTAAATGTATAGACCACCCCTCGTGGCGCATTTAAATTGTTTCGAGATGTTGGCTGATGCATGATTATATTGTTTTAAGGTTTCAATATAATTGATGTGATCGAATTGTGTGATAATTTCGTATTTTTCTAGATATTGATATGAATGTATGTTTTATTCTCATTTCATCATGTCGCAACCTTTTAATCCACTGTTTAATATACTTAAAGTTAATAAACTTTTTGGAGAGAATTATATCGATTGGAAATGTAATCTTAAATTTGTCCTTACTGCACGAAAACACAATTGGGTTATTCACGTTAATAAACCCGGCAAGCCTAATGATAAGTCAAGCAATGGGAAAAAGACAGTTTATGATTGACAGTGTGACAATATGAAGTGCATCATCTTGACATCTCTGTCTGAGGATGTGAGGCGCGTTCATGAAGACATTGTATCCGCTGTTGAAATCATGGAAAACATCGAAGAGATGTCTTCACATCAAACCCATGACTAATCTGTTCACCAAACATGACTCGGTCAAGTTGGAAATGGTGGAGGGAACGCCCGTGAGGGGGCACGTTCTCGAGAAAATGACATACCTTAACAAGTTGGAAGTACTTGGTGCGGATTTTGATTGATTTCATATACCATTCTCTACCGAGAAGCTTTGAGTAGTTTCATCTGAGTTGTCAGATGAATGAACGGACAAATTGTTTGCCCGAGCTCTTGCAAGCTTTAGTTTCGGTGGAGGTGAAAATGGAGCACCAGTCTAGTGCTTTGGTGGCTAATGGTCCGTCTACCTCTTTTGGTCCCAAGGGAGGGAAAAAGAGGAAGAGGACCAAAGGCCGTATCCAAGCAAACCCAATTGTTGCGAAAGACAAATGCAAAGGCTAGCATCAAAGGGGATGTGTTTTAGTTGCGGTGAGAGAGGACAATGGAGGTCTGCCTGTTCCAAGCCTAAGAGGCTAGGAAAGTTAGGTAATTCACACACCTTAGTCGTCGAAACTTGTGAAGTGGCGTATGCTGTCTATTCGTGGATAGTGGATACGAAAGCTACTGATCACATTTGTTTCATGGGTTTAAGTTAACCCGACGACTTAACGGAAGTGAGATCCCCATCACATCGGGCAATGCTAGAAGAGTGGCAGCTGAAGCAGTGGGAGAAGTGCGCCTATCTTGTGAAGATAGAGTTATGGTCTTGAGAGACGTTCCTCATGTTCCTAGTTTAGAAAGAACTCAACCTTCAGTTTCTAAACTGTTTGAATAGATACTCAGTTTCTTTTAATAAGGATGTTATTATTTCTTGAAACGATGAGTTTATCTGTTCCGGAACTTCAATGGATGATCTTTATACCATTTTTTGGGCACACCACTCACAAAATTGAATCTAATAACACATCGATTATTTCGAGTAATAAAAGAAAGTGTTCTTCGGAGATGAACGAAATACTTCTATGGCATCTTAGACTAGGTCATATTAATCTAAAGCGGATAGAGAGATTGGTGAAAGACGGATCCTTGGAATCATTCCAAGTCGAACCGTTTTCAACTTGTGAATCCTGTTTAGAGGGTAAAATGACCAAGAGGGCATTTGGAGCCAAGGGGAATAGAACCACGGAAGTGTTATAACTCGTTCATACCGATATGTGTAGTTCAATGACAATCATAGCAAGAAGGGGTATGAGTAAATTGTCTTTTTCAATGATTACTCGAGATATGGATACATCTACCTTATGATGCATAGGGAAAGAAGTATCAAGTTTCTACGATTTGATCGTAGAGGCGAATACCTTAGCGATGAATTCTTGAACTAGCTATCAGACGAAGGGATTGTATCCCTGTTGACCGCACCGAGAACCCCTCAATAGAATGGTGTGGCGGAACGAAGGAGCCAGACTCTTTTCGAAATAGTCAGATCCATGATGAGTTATTCGGATTTACCCAAGTCGTTTTGGGGTAACGCCTTGGAAACAACGACTTACATTCTAAACTTGGTGCCATCCAAATCGGTTCCTAAAACCCCATTGGAATTGTGGACCGGGCGCAAGCCCAGTCTAAGACACTTGCGGATTTGGGTTTGTCCGGCATACGTGCTAGACGAGGAAGCCGGTAAATTGGATCCACGTTCGGAATTAAGGTTGTTTATAGGATATCCCATGGGAACGAAAGGGTGTATGTTCTATAGTCTCAAGGATTAAAAGACCGTGATTAGTTCGCACTTTAAATTCTTGGAGGAAGACTATATGAACAAAAGAAAGCCCAGAAGTGAGATTACCTTAGATGAGTTAAGAGGGCAAACTCCTATACCAAGTATACAAGATGATATACCACACGTCACACCTTCACAACCGGAACCCCATCGTAGTGGGAGGATTGCAAGGTAACCCGAGAGATTCATGGGAATTGGAGAATCTTCGGATTTGATTCCCGGCGATGAATCAGACCCATGAAGGTACGACGAGGCAATCCAAGACAAAGACGCGGAGGCGTGGCAAACCGCAATGGAAACCGAGGTGGGTTCGATGGATTATAATCAAGTGTGGGAGTTGGTTGATCCACCTAGTGGGGTAGAGCCCATTGGATGCAAGTGGGTGTACAAGAGGAAAAAAGGACCGGACGGAAGGGTAGAGACCTTCAAAGCAAGGTTTGTGGCATGTGGCCTATAGCTATGCTTAAGTCCATCCGTATTCTCTTGTCGATCGCTGCGCACTTAGATTACGAGATCTGGTAAATGGATGTCAAGACAGCTTTTCTTAACGGAAGTCTTGATGGGATCTATATGCAACAGCCCAAAGGTTTCGTTGAAAAATGCCAAGAGCACCTCGTATGCAAGCTTAAGAGATCTATTTATGGACTTAAGCAAGCGTCGCGTACTTGGAACCAGTATTTTGATCAAGTTATTAAGTCTTACGGGTTGGTGATCAAAACAAGTTCGAAAGTTGTGGGTGTAAAAGGTGTGACGGAACTGCGGTGGTATTCTTAGTATTATACGTAGACGATATTCTGCTCATTGGAAACAATGTAAAGGTATTGCCAGACGTAAGGGTATGGCTGTCAAATCAGTTTGATATGAAGGACTTAGGGAAAGCCGGTCACATCCTTGGGATCAAGTTCACTCGAGATCACAAGAGGAGGATGTTGGGTTTATCGCAAGTTTCATACAAAGCCACTGTTTTGAAGCATTTCAGCATGCAAGATTCCAAGAAAGGTTTTGTACCTTTTAGGCATAGAATCCATCTATCTAAAGAAATATGCCCTACGACCAAGTGGAGATAGATGACATGAAAGACGTTCCGTACGTTTCGGACGTAGGAAGTCTTATGTATGCAATGTTGTGTACGAGACCGGATATCTGCTTTGCCGTGGGCATGATGGCAAGATATTGAAGTAACCCCGGGAAAGCACATTAGATTGCAATTAAATGCGTTCTTTAGTTTCTGAAAAGAACTTGGTATGGAATGCTGATTTAACAATCAGACAATCTAATTCCCATGGGATACACGGACTCAAATTTCCAATCAGACATAGACTCCAAAATAACTACCTCGGGTAGTGTGTTTTGCATGGGAGAAGGAGCCATGACATGGAGAAGCGATTTGCAGAAATGCATCGCCGATTCGACCATGGAAGCCGAATAAGTAACTGCTTGTGAAGCAGCGAAAGAAGTGGTTTGGCTCAAGTACTTCTTAGTGGACTTGGACGTTGTTCCGAATTTGCCCATCATAATCACTGTCCATTGTGATAATGTCGGAGCAGTTGCAAATTCAAGGGAACCGAGAGCCCACAAGGCCAGCAAACACATTGAAAGAAAATACCATCTCATACGAGAAATCGTTAAGAGAGGAGATAAAGAGGTGGCAAAGATATGCGTCGGGGACAACCTAGTAAATCCATTCATAAAGGGTCTGCCTCTGAATACATTCGAGAGACATGTGGATGGAATGGGAGTCAAGACTATTGCCAATCTGCTTTAAGTATAAGTGGGAGGAATTATTAGGTTAGTGTAGGTTGACATGAGATGTCACGGAGAGCTACTACACTAAGACATGCGTGATGTATACTAAAAGCAGACTTTAAGTATAAGTGGGAGATTGTTGGAGTTATACGTGAAAGTATGCTTTTACTTTGTATAACTCGTGTATCAAACACTCGTTTTATGAGAATAATTCTTTTATCACATTTGCTTTAGTTATGATTGAATGTTGAATTTCTATTGCAAACCGTTCAATATATAGTACATGTTACATTGTAGTTAATGTGGTGATACCCGATCACGGAAGACAACATTAACAGTTTACTTGTAACTAAACGTACATATTCACGACCTAGGTGGAATTGAACAATCCACCGTGAAAGGTCGATGTGTAAGGCTCAGATTGGTCTGTCTTGACTAAGAGATTGCACTAGCACATTTAGTATATGTTGAAGAGGACCTACAACGAGGATAAATTCTTCTGTTCTGAAAGGTGAAGAATTAGACCTCAGTGGTTGTAGATTTCTTAATCTCCGTCACTTAAATAGGACCGTGTGTGCTTAATGGTTACTGGTTTGATTCATGTTGGGTGAGAATCATTGTGACTTCGAACTTTGTGTCTTGGGCAGTAATATTAATCATACGACGGTTGCTAAGATTTAATACGGAGAAACGCGTGCGAGTACAGCTCGTGTGATTAGTCCCCTTGGTGGGCTCAGAAGTTTTATTGTACCAAATCTTGCAAGTGAAGAATTAGTTTCTTCGGTATGAATAATAATGTTGAGCTGTCTTTTCTCCAAGGTGAAATATATTAATTAATTTAGAGCTATTCAGAAGCTTAATTAATTAATGGACTTGATAATCTTAAACGCGGGAAATAATAACCGGGAGCCCATATTATCGTAATATGGATTAAGATGGATAGTGCAATATTAATTTATTAGTGGTAATAATTAATATTAATGGGCTGAATTATATTGGGGCTCAATATTGAAATTCAGAAGTCCATTAGGAGGTCCAATCTTAATTCTCCTTAAAGGCCCCTCAAGTAGCCCATTAAGTAGTCCAATAATGATAAGGTGATTAAAATAAAAAGAAAATAATATGCTGATTTCTTCCTCTTAATTTCGAAAAAATGGTTTTTAGGAGAGAAAAGATTTTGTTGATTTTCTTGGAAAGATATTATGGAAGATAAGTATTCTTGGAATACAAGATTATCTCATATATTCAAGAAGATCCAAATCTTGGATTTTCTCCTTGTATTTTTCGAAAATTAAAGGCTTAATATGAAGGGTGAGATTTTTGTGGAATATTTTATTCTGGAGAAAAGAATATATGAGATATATTCAAGATTTCTTAGAGTCTAAGAAAAGATTTTCTCCAAGCCCAAATATACTTAAATTTTCGGCCCCTTCATATTATAAATAGGTGATGATTATTTCATCTCCAAGTACATAATTCCATGTGTTGGAAAAATCAAGAAGCATAGATATTTTTCTTTTTCCTTAGTTTATTAAATTACTTGAAAGCATCTCCCACCGGTGATCAAGTGAGGCAAAAGGGAAATACTTGAGAAGGTTTTTGGGTCGATAGAGCGAGATCGTAATTGTCCCGTTAATCCAAAGACCAATTCTACAAGAGGTACGTTAATCACATATTTACTTGTTTATTCCGCCATAGTTAATATGTGAAATTAATTCAACATGCATGATGAAAATTAGTTGTTGGGATTATTATTTGAATTAATTGGGATTAATTCATGCTAGTAATAATTGTATTTAAATTTGTATTTAAATTTCATCCCGAATAGATTCCGGGCACCCCTATTTTCCCAACAGTTATGTACCCGGTGGTCAAAGGAACTATTAAAATTGATTAAGCAGTTGTTTTTTTTAAGGGGATTGAAATAAAGAAATAAATAAATATACAAATTAATTTATATAAGCAGTGTTACTCTCTTAAATAAAAAAATTATAATACGCACAACTCAAACCAAACAACTAATTAATACCCCACTAAATTTGGGAATCACACGATTTACAATATTCTTTAAAAATGTTTTCTTTTTGCATGATTATTGCTATATAAAAGAATAAATCAGAAATTAGATTATATTATAGCAATAATCTACTGAACAACTAAATTGATTCTAATAAAAATATTTGAAGATTTAATTAAAATAAATTACGGGAGGTGAGAAGTTAATTGATAATCTTAGCAGAACCGACGAAAAGCGAAACCGTCAAGATCCTAAAACAAATCGTTAACACTGCCCATGCACCAAACTACTAAAATTTACAAACGATCCTCATCTGAAACTCTACAATCCGCGACAGGCAACAAATCCGGGCAACCAGAGAATGAAACCGCAACGATCCCCAGACGACATCCACAACCTACAAAGGCAATCCACGGCAATCAAGAATTAATTCAATAAGAAAGAAAAAAAACGAAACTAAAAATTAAATGGAACCTCACATTGAAAAAGCATGCACGATGAACCATATATAAAAGGAGGTCAAGACGTAACCGTCCCTAAATTGCAGCAAATTAAAACCAGAGAACAGCTCCCAAATAGATACACAGTGAATGGCCGATATTAAAAAACAAAATCCATCGTACGGCTGAAATAATCTCTCACCCAAACCTAAATATAGAAATGTAGGGTGTATTATATATTATAGATTTGGAAATTGGAACACTGTATGTTTTAATAAAAAAAAATTGTATATTATTATTAAAAAGAGATAAAGTTGATGGTATATTTGTCATTTATACTTTATTTAGGGAAGTTTTGTTTATTGGTTAAAGGTATATTGCAATGAGTGTAAATAAGGTATATTGCAATGAGTGTAAATAAGGGATGTATGTAAGTGATTAATTATAGAGGTTAAAATAATTTTTCTATAGTTTTGAGCAATCTAAAAAGGGACAGAGGGAGTATATATTTTAGTTTGTCATTTAATTTTTATTAATTTATAATATATTTATATATTGATTGTTATCTGTTGACTCAATGATTTCTATAGTTAAAAATAATAAAAAAAAGTTGTATTTAAAATGTTATCAAATGATTTTTTACCATATTAGTGAGATATAGAGGGCAAAAAATTAAAATAAACTCCTGCCGACAACTCCCCGTCCATGTGGTCTAGGCGTTCCAGTTCCACCCGTCTAGCAATTTCGACTTCTACACCCTTTATCTAATAAATATCACATTGTCAATTTAAATGATATTATATAATAAAATTTAATTGAAATGAAATATTTAATATTTTTAAAGTTGAATTTATGTATCGAACTCGGGAAACTATTAGTTAAATTTGCCAAGTGACCGAGAATTCGCCACATGAAGAATTTGATATGCGGATTCAATAATTCCACTTTTTTTACGAGGCGGGTGCGAATGAGATATTGTCAACTTAACAATTGATGTGGCGATTGCCAGGTGGCAGGAGTCACACGTGGGTTATCTTGTTAAATTTGTAGGGACCACCGATGAATTCTTTGAACCGTTAATATATTGAAGTTTACGGTGGATAGGAGAATGCTGCGATGAGGATTGTGGATGGCGGTGGAAGTCTTTAGAAAACCAAGCAAAATGTGATAAAAACGAAATAAAGATCCACGAGGTTTCTAGGCTTTGGCATGTTAGTTTTAACATTTGGAATTTTGGATCTGAATTTCAAATTGGGGTAAGGGTCAAATAAACCCCTCAACTTATGAAAGAGGATCAAATATGCCCTTCAACTATTTTTTTTGTACACCCACACCCTTTTTCTTTCCTATTGAGATCAAATGGGCCCTTATCTTCGTAAAATTCAAACAACCACACACTTCCGTCCATAATAGTGCTAACACAGTTAAACCCCCCCTCCCACCCCCCACCCCCATCCCCACCCCACGGTAAACTGCAACTCAAAGAGGCAGTTCCCATCCCCTTTCTCTCGTTACACTAAATTTCTACTTTAGCCCAATTGACAATTCTTCGAAGAGCAATTCATCAATCTGAGAAACAAAAATTTCTTCAATTAAATGTGTTGGCTGCCGACTACGCGAAAGCTGAGTATGTGTCTCGCGCTGTCGAAAATCTCCGGCCCATCGATAGAGGTAGCAGAGAGGATACGAGAAACCTCTGTGACCTCGCGAATGCTGCCGATGTTGATGAGCTTTCAGCTATCTTATGAAGTGATTATAGCATTGCGGATTGTTGAAACGGCGAACGAGTGGCCACACCGTCGCCGCTGGAGCGTTGATGCATGTTGGACAATACATCAAACATGTGGTATGCGTGAAATGTGTGCTCCAGCTTCTCATGTTCTTCACGCGCTAGGCCATGAGGAATTCAAGATTTATCATCCATTACTGAGATTCAAGAAATCGAGAAAGGGGAAAATGGTGGTTACTTGTTAAGGGAAGCGTATTACCCATTCCATAGTGGAGTTAACGGCGTTAACTCTCAATTTTAAAAGAGATGTTTAATGGTTTGATTTTACAAAGATGAGGGGTCTGAATTGAAAAGGAAAAGGGTTTAAGTGTACACAAAAATAGTTAAAGGGCTTATTTGATCCTCCCATATAAATTGAGGGGCTTATTTGACCTTTTTCCCTTTCCCTTTCAAATTCTAATCTCTATTTACTTAATTTGATTTTTGTACAAATATTTAATCTTATAATATTCTATCATATAATACATTATTTTTTTAAAATAATTTTCAAAAGTGTTAATTGCAAAAATAATCACGAGTTTTATGATTTTTGTCAATTACAATATGAATTTTTTTCCTTCACATTTTAATACACTATCATTTTATGTTTTGCAATTTAAAATATCATATAATTTTTCGTCAACAATTAAATAATATGATTGTCGGATATGTTACATAGAGTTCTCATGGATGTCAAACTATAAGTTTTATATTAAGAATAATATCCTTAAATTATGTTTTTAGTTTTAGAAACATAACTTAAAAATGTATTTTAAAGGCGTTATTTTCATATCTTTTTATAATAATTATATATGTTGTCGTCTATGTGGATTTTTATGTGTAATACCCTAGGTTTTTATGATCTTATTTGCTTTACTAAATGCTTTATAATTCTTCATGAATCTATGTGACGCTTTTACATCCAAATTTATGCAAAGACACGTTTTATTTACTCGATACTTACAATTAAAGTATTATTTGCTCAATACATGCTTATTCTTGAGACTTTATAATTTTTATATGTTCTTTATTTTATGTCATAAAGTGTTTAATTTAGAAATTAATATATAGTCCTTAAGTATAGTAATTTTATTTGATAAGTTATAAGTTGTAAAATGAATGTTTCTTTAAGAAACGAATTGCGTATCGATTACTCGATATATTTTTATGATTAGTATATAGACTTTGTAAATTATTTTGAGCCTTAGAAGGGTTTTAATTTTATTTCATAAGATAGTATAAGTAAATTTTATTAGAATTATCCAATAATCACAATTTCTACTTATTAAATTCATAGTATATATGTGTTATTTCTACAAAACACAAGACTACTCTTGTACTTCTTATAATTTTCGAAAAATTAGGATAAATTAGGAGAATTAGAGAAGCTTCAAGACTAAGATTAAGATAAGATAAGATAAGGTTAGTAAAAGAAAAGTCAAAAATTGCTTCTAACCATAAGATAACAAGTGTAACTTTGCTTAACCTCCAAGATTATCCAAAATCTTCCACACTCTTCCTAAAAGTGGAGGTCAATAGGGAGTTTGAGTAGCCTCCAAGAACATCTTCTTCTATAAATAGGTAACCTTGCATGCAAAAATAAACATAAGAAAAAGTTTAAAGAAAATTTCACAAATACTACTACTCTTATACTTAGAAGTTGAGAAAGGAGAAGAAGAGATTTCTTGTAGCTACATATCTCTAAGTAAGTTTCTCTTCTTGATTGAGAAATTATTTAAGTGATAGTATGAAGTTTATGCATGATATGTGAATTAAATGATAGGAAAATGAGTTTGATGAGTAATTTGCACGTTATACATGTTTTACTTCATGTTTGAATATTTAATTCAATTTTTTCATGAGTTATGACCAAAATCATGTTTATTACTTGATTATATAAGCTTTAGAAGTAGAAATCATGAAATTATATGGTTTAAAGTGAGTTTAAAAAGATATGTTCTTCATGTATGCATAAAACTGAATTTCTGGACCGACTTTGGCGTAAATTTCGTTTTGACCAATTCATTCGGTGGAAAATTCTGAATATTTTATATGTGAAAATAGACTTATTAGGAAACTTAGATTTCAAATTTCATAGCTTTTGGAGTAGTATTCGATGCATGGTGATTTTTCAAAGTTGAACTAGGGTTTTGGACTCTATAGCAGGAATAGTAGAAGTTTGCTATGATCTGAGAATAATCGGTTAGGTTTTTACAGAAAACCAAAGTATGTTGATAAATAATTACATGAATTTGGGAGTTCATGATTACAATTTCATGAGTATTGGACTTATGGTTGATTTATGGTGAATTTTAGAAGTAAAGTGACCAGAATCTGTAACAGTGTGTTCATCACGAAATATTTGATGTTTGGCAAAGAGTTTGAGAAATCTGAAAATATGGTGATAAACTGTATTGAGTTGAGAATCTACTGTTAAAATTTCATAATTTTTGGACGTATAGATAATTTAATATGAATTTTCAAAGTTGGGTGTGTAATCTGCCAAAATCGAATTGTTGTATGAAAAGTTCGAAATGGTCTGGTTATATTTTTTTACAGTTGATTTTTATTTATAACTTTCTATTTGATGATTTTACACACTTAATTGATATTTGTGCTTTAATATACGATATTTGAGTATATATTGAAATTGAATTCAAGTCTTATAATTTACAAAAGTGAAGGGATAAGTAACAATGTTTTTATTTTAAAAATTTTACTTGTAGGTACAAACCTGCAAGGTGGGGAATCACTTCGCTCTTCACCGAGTGTTCTATTATTATTTAATTGCACTTATTAAAGGTTGAATATTAAATTTTGAGTCTGGTCCGCTATCGACTGGTCCCACATATAAGTCCAACTTTATGTTGGCAAGCATATAGTCCGGTCGTTCCGGCACCACGGGTTGGTCACGCCACCCAAGCATATACCCGGTGAAATTCCTGGGGCTCACATGTTATAAACAATTGATGTTTAGTTTGTGCAATTAACAAGAAGTTTTCCACTAAGTGTTTTCAAACACTTATCCCTTCCACTTTTAAATTTTTACAGATGATGTGGATCCGGACGTGGGCGAATGAACTCGGTGGGATGTGAAGTTTCCTTAAAGACTTTATATTTTCCAGAATAATATTTCAAATTTTGGATTGTAAACTAAGCTACGAGCACACTTATTTACTACTTCCGCTGTGTAAATGTGTGGCATGTGTATATTTTAATACAAAGTACTATTTTTGTGTCGTTCCTACTTATGCCACATCATATTTTCCGTACTATATTAAGTGGGGTTGTCACAGGTGGTATTAGAGCAGGTTCGCCTGCTAAAGTATTTTAAAAAATAGTGTGTTTTAAAATTTTAAAAGGAAACAGCCGCACCGAGATCATTCTCCACGACGGAATCAGGTAAATATTTTATATGTGCTTAAATTATGTTATTTATTTGAAATTGTGATTGATTATTTGAAAGTTTGTGTAGTTATTTAAATTGTATTATATTGTTGAATAGAACCATGAGTCGTAGGGGAAACCAAAACAACTCAGACATGAGCGAGGATCTAGCTTCCGTTTTAAGGGGGTTAGCTCAGTAACTAGGTCAGCAAAGCCAATCATCCCAAACGCCTGTATCTTCAGCCCAAAACCTTGATATTGTTAGCCAATTTAAGAAATTTAGACCCTCGACCCTGACCGGAAAAGAAAACCCTATGGAAGTAGAAAACTGGATTCGGAGCTTGGAGAAGATATTCGCTTATCTTAAGTGCACCGATGAGCAGAAAGTTTCTTGCGCTATATTTCAGCTGACTGAAGATGCAGATTATTGGTGGGAAGTTCACTATAGGACAATGACTGAAGAAGAACGAACTATAGTTACTTGGGAAAAATTTGTAGAAGCAGTGGTTAAGAATTATATACCACAGTCATTCTTAGATCAGAAAGAGACTGAATTTCTACAGTTGAAGCAGGGAAATCTGACAGTGCAAGAATATGAAAGGAAGTTTAATCAATTGGGAAGGTATGCTTCTCATTTGATTAATACTAATGACAGGAAAGCAAAGAGATTTGTTCAAAACCTACGTCCAGAGATTAGTACCATCTTAGCAGCACAAGATATTAAGTCCTAAGCCCAGATGTTAGAGAAAGCTCAAACGATAGCAGCATATATGAAACTAGAAGAAGTAAAAATTTCAGAATCACAGCCAAATAAATAAAAGTGGGTTGGTACGAAACAAGAAGGAAATTTTAAGCAAGTTAAAAAGACGGAAATGATACCACGACAACAACAGAGGCCACCTAAGTGCAGAAATTGTGGAAAAGAACATTCTGGACAATGCCTGAAGGGAACAGGAATCTGTTACAGATGAAAGGAATCGGGACATGTCATAACTAATTATCCAAAGTGGAAAGATCAACAGAAGATGGCACCTGCTCGAGTGTTTGCCATGAGTCAGCAGGAGTCGACAATAAATCCGGAAGTGATGGCAGGTATGTTTAAAATATTCCAAATACCTATTTTCACGTTATTCGATACTGGTGCTACACATTCATTCATCTCTACAAAGATGTTTGAACAAATTGAGACTGCCCATATTATGGTAGAAGAAGATTTCCTAGAAGTAAACATTCCCTCTGGTAGTACGACACAATCCTTAGGACTGTGTAGGTATGTGGAGATTGATTTTGAGCATGCAATATTCCCGTCAAATCTACATATAATAGAAATGAAGGACTTTGATATTATCTTGGGAATGGACTGGCTTATAGCTAATCATGCTCTCATCAAGTGTCAAGAAAAAGAAATATCAGTACAGAGATCAAAGAATGAGAACTTTACACTATATGGTACTAGAATTGGAACTATACCTCAAGTAATTTCAGCAATGAAAGCCCGAAAATTATTGAGGAAAGGAAATAATACGACATTTCTAGTAAATATTGTAGCAACGGAATCCAATGGTCCAACACAGGATGATGTGCCGATAGTATGTGAATACAAGGTTGTATTTCCAGACGATTTGCCAGGATTAACCCTAGATCGTCAATTGGAGTTCACTATTGATTTGATACCTGGAGCCGCGCCCGTTTCTAAAGCACCTTACAGAATGACACCAAAGGAGTTACAGGAGTTGAAGGTGCAATTGCAAGAATTATTGGACAAGGGCTTTATTCGACCAAGTGTGTCACCATGGGGTGCACCAATATTATTTGTGAAAAAGAAAGATGGATCGTTGAGGATGTGCATCGATTATAAAGAACTGAATAAGCTCACTATCAAGAATAAATATCCACTTCCCAGAATCAAAGATCTATTTGATCAGTTAAGAGGAGCTTGTGTATTTTTGAAAATTGATTTGAGATCGGGATATCATCAGATAAAGATTAAAGAAAGCGATATTCCGAAGACAACATTCAGAACCCGATATGGTCATTATGAGTTTGTAGTGTTACCTTTTGGACTCAGTAACGCGCCAGCTATATTCATGGATTTGATGAATCGGGTATTTCATCAATATTTAGATCAATTTGTGATCGTCTTTAGTGATGATATTCTAGTATATTCAAGAAATCAGAAGCAACATGCAGAACATCTTCGAATTACATTGGAAACTCTGAGAAAAGAGAAATTGTATGCTAAATTCAATAAGTGCGAATTCTGGTTGGATAAAGTTGTATTTCTTGGACATACAGTTTTAGCTTTGGGAATAGAAGTTGACCCAACAAAGGTAGAAGCTGTAAACCAATGGAAGACACCAACTAATGTAAACGAAGTCAGGAGTTTTCTTGGTTTAGCCGGGTATTATCGAAGATTCATTGAAGGGTTTTCTCGGATTGCAAAACCTTTGACTCAATTGACTCGAAAAGAAACGAAGTTTGAATGGACAGAAGAGTGTGAAAGGAGTTTTCAAGAACTCAAGCAAAGATTAACAACGGCCCTAGTTCTTACAATTCCTGAAGATATAGAAGGATTTATTGTGTACAGTGATGCTTCTAAACAAGGCTTGGGATGTGCACTTATGCAGAATGGGAAAGTAGTAGCGTACGCATCAAGACAATTAAAACCACATGAGCAGAACTATCCTACGCATGATTTAGAGCTAGCAGCAGTTGTGCATGCACTCAAAATTTGGAGGCATTACTTGTATGGAAGTAAATGTCAGATCTACAAAGATCATAAGAGTTTGAAGTATATCTTCGAACAGAAGGAATTGAACATGAGGCAAAGAAGATGGTTAGAGTTGGTAAAAGATTATGATTGTGAAATATTATACCATCCGAGAAAGGCAAATGTTGTGGCTGGTGCCTTAAGTCACAAAGCGAAGATAAAGATCAATGCCATGGTTGTGAAACCAACCTTGAAGGAAAGAATAACAAAAGCTCAATATGACGATGCAAACGAAAGATCAAGTAAGGTAAAGCAAAGGAGTTTTCAGTATGTGAGGATGGTACATTGGTATGTCAAGGAAGAATATGTGTCCCATAAAAAGAAGAACTCAAGAAGGAAATATTGGAAGAAACACATTCTACACCATATAGAGTTCATCCTGGAGTAACGAAGATGTACCAAGAATTAAAGAAGTTGTTCTGGTGGAGAAATATGAAGAGGGATATTGGAAATTTCGTACATAAATGTTTGACATGTCAGCAGGTGAAAATTGAGCATCAAAGACCATCAGGATTATTAAAGCCACTTGAAATTCCTGAATGGAAATGGGAACATATTACAATGGATTTTGTGGTAGGATTGCCCAAGTCAAAATAAGGAAATGAATCTATTTGGGTAATTATCGACAGATTGACCAAGACGGCGCATTTCTTACCAATAAAGATGACATTCACATTGGATAAATTGGCTCAGATTTATATTAAGGAAATTGTTCGATTACATGGAGTTCCAATTTCTATTGTGTCAGATAGAGATCCGCGATTTACATCAAGATTCTGGTACAGTCTTCAAGAAGTTATGGGCACCAAGTTGGAATTCAGTACAGCTTTTTATCCTCAAACAGATGGCCAATCGGAAAGAACAATTCAATCTTTGGAAGATATGTTGAGAGCTTGTATCATCGATTTTGGAGGAAGTTGGGAAAGATACTTACCTTTAGTAGAATTTGCCTATAACAATAGTTATCAAGCTACAATTGAAATGGCACCGTACGAAGCATTGTACGGAAGAAAGTGTAGATCTCCACTATGCTGGGATGAAATCGGAGAAAAGAAATTGTTAGGACCGGAATTGGTGGAAGAAACTAACAAGGTGGTAAAGAAAATTAAAGAAAAGATGCAAGCGGCTCAAGATCGACAGAAAATATATGCGGATAGGCGAAGGAAAGAATTAAGTTTTGAGATTGGAGACAAGGTATTTTAAAGGTATCTCCAATGAAAGGAATTTTCCGCTTCGGAAAAAGAGGAAAGTTGAAGCCAAGATATATTAGACCTTATGAGATATTGGAAAAAATTGGAGAATTAGCTTATAGATTGGCGTTACCACCATCATTGGCAGGAGTACACGACGTATTCCATATCTCGATGCTCCGAAAGTATGCACCTGACCCTACCCACATAGTAAACCAACCTGAATTAGAAATTGATGCCAACTTAACCTATGAGGAAGTCCCTATAGCCATACTTGATAGAAAGCTTCATAGGTTAAGAAATAGAGATATTCCTATGGTTAAGGTCCAGTGGAATAGGCATGGGGTAGAAGAAGCTACGTGGGAACGAGAGGATGAAATCTTAGCAAAGTACCCTTACCTCAATATCCACGGTAACACTTGAAATTTCGAGGACGAAATTTATTTAAGGGGATTGGACTGTAATACCCTAGTTTTTCGTGATCTTATTTGCTTTACTAAATGCTTTATAATTCTTCATGAATCTATGTGACGCTTTTACATCCAAATTTATGCAAAGGCACATTTATGTATTTTATTTACTCGATACATACAATTAACGTATTATTTGTTCAATACATGCTTATTCTTGAGACTTTATAATTTTTATATGTTCTTTATTTTATGTCATAAAGTGTTTAATTTAGAAATTAATATATAGTCCTTAAGTATAGTAATTTTATTTCATAAGTTATAAGTTGTAAAATGAATGTTTCTTTAAGAAACGAATTGCGTATCGATTACTCGATATATTTTTATGATTAGTATATAGACTTTGTAAATTATTTAGAGTCTTAGAAGGGTTTTAATTTTATTTCATAAGATAGTATAAGGCAATTTTATTAGAATTATCCAATAATCACAATTTCTACTTATTAAATTCATAGTATATATGTGTTATTTCTACAAAACACAAGACTACTCTTGTACTTCTTATAATTTTCGAAAAATTAGGAAAAATTAGGAGAATTAGAGAAGCTTCAAGACTAAGATTAAGATAAGATAAGATAAGGTTAGTAAAAGAAAAGTCAAAATTTACTTATAACCTTAAGATAACAAGTGTAACTTTGCTTAACCTCCAAGATTATCCAAAATCTTCCACACTCTTCCTAAAAGTGGAGGTCAAGAGGGAGTTTGAGTAGCCTCCAAGCACATCTTTTTATATAAATAGGTAACCTTGCATGCAAAAATAAACATAAGAAAAAGTTTAAAGAAAATTTCACAAATACTACTACTCTTATACTTAGAAGTTGAGAAAGGAGAAGAAGAGATTTCTTGTAGCTACCTATCTCTAAGTAAGTTTCTCTTCTTGATTGAGTAATTATTTAAGTGATAGTATGAAGTTTATACATGATATGTAAATTAAATGATAGGAAAATGAGTTTGATGAGTAATTTGCATGTTATACATGTTTTACTTCATGTTTGAATGTTTAATTCAATTTTTTCATGAGTTATGACCAAAATCATATTTATTACTTAATTATCTATGCTTTAGAAGTATGAATCATGAAATTATATGGTTTAAAGTGAGTTTAAAATGATATGTTCTTCATGTATGCATAAAACCGAATTTCTGGACCAACTTTGGGGTAAATTTCGTTTTGACCAATTCATTCGGTGGAAAATTCTGAAAATTTTATATGTGAAAATAGACTTGTGAAGGAACTTAGGTTTCAAATTTCATAGCTTTTGGAGTAGTATTCGATGCATGGTGATTTGTCAAAGTTGAACTAGGGTTTTGGACTCTATAGCAGGAACAGTAAAAGTTTGCTATGATCTGAGAATAATCGGTTAGGTTTTTACAGAAAACCAAAGTATGTTGATAAATAAATACATGAAGTTGGGAGTTCATGATTAAAATTTCATGGGTATTGGACTTATGGTTGATTTATGGTGAATTTTAGAAGTTAAGTGACCAGAATCTGTAACAGTGTGTTCATCACGAATAATTTGATGTTTGGCAAAGAGTTTGAGAAATCTGAAAATATGGTGATAAACTGTATTGAGTTGGGAATCTACTGTTAAAATTTCATAATTTTTGGACGTATAGATAATTTAATATGAATTTTCAAAGTTGGGTGTGTAATCTGCCAAAATCGAATTGTTGTATGAAAGGTTCGAAATGGTCTGGTTACATTTTTTTACAGTCGATATTTATTTATAACTTGCTATTTGATGATTTTACACACTTAATTGATATTTGTGCTTTAATATACGATATTTAAGTATATATTGAAATTGAATTCAAGTCTTACAATTTACAAAAGTGAAGGGATAATTAACAATGTTTTTATTTTAAAAAATTTACTTGTAAGTACAAACCTGCAAGGTGGAGAATCACTTCGCTCTTCACCGAGTGTTCTATTATTATTTAATTGCACTTATTAAACGTTGAATATTAAATTTTGAGTCTCATCCGCTATCGACTGACCCCACATATAAGTCCAACTTTATGTTGGCAAGCATATAGTTCGGTCGTTCCGGCACCACGGGTTGGTCATGCCACCCAAGCATATACCCGGTGAAATTCCGGAGGCTCACATGTTATAAAAAATTGATGTTTAGTTTGTGCAATTAACAAGAGGTTTCCCACTAAGTGTTTTCAAGCACTTATCCCTTCCACTTTTAAATTTTTACAGATGATGTGGATCCGGACGTGGGCGAATGAACTCGGCGGGATGTGAAGTTTCCTTAAAGACTTTATATTTTCCAGAATAATATTTCAAATTTTGGATTGTAAACTAAGCTACGAGCACACTTATTTACTACTTCCGCTGTGTAAATGTGTGGCGTGTGTATATTTTAATACAAAGTACTATTTTAGTGTCGTTCCTACTTGTGCCACATCATATTTTCCGTACTATATTAAGTGGGGATGTCACAGGTGGTATCAGAGCAGGTTCGCCTGCTAAAGTATTTTAAAAAAGAGTGTATTTTCAAATTTTAAAAGGAAACAGCCGCACCGAGATCATTCTCCACGACGGGATCAGGTAAATATTTTATATGTGCTTAAATTATGTTATTTATTTGAAATTGTGATTGATTATTTGAAAGTTTGTATAGTTATTTAAATTGTATTATATTGTTGAATAGAACCATGAGTCGTAGGGGAAACCAAAACAACTCAGACATGAGCGAGGATCTAGCTTCCGTTTTAAGGGGGTTAGCTCAGCAACTAGGTCAGCAAAGCCAATCATCCCAAACACCTGTATCTTCAGCCCAAAACCATGATATTGTTAGCCAATTTAAGAAATTTAGACCCTCAACCCTGACCGGAAAAGAAAACCCTATGGAAGTAGAAAACTGGATTCGGAGCTTGGAGAAGATATTCGCTTATCTTTAGTGCACCGATGAGCAGAAAGTTTCTTGCGCTATATTTCAGCTGACTGAAGATGCAGATTATTGGTGGGAAGCTCACTGTAGGACAATGACTGAAGAAGAACGAACTACAGTTACTTGGGAAAAATTTGTAGAAGCAGTGGTTAAGAATTATATACCACAGTCATTCTTAGATCAGAAAGAGACTGAATTTCTAAAGTTGAAGCATGGAAATCTGACAGTGCAAGAATATGAAAGGAAGTTTAATCAATTGGGAAGGTATGCTTCTCATTTGATTAATACTGATGACAGAAAAACAAAGAGATTTGTTCAAAACCTACGTCCAGAGATTAGTACCATCTTAGCAGCACAAGATATTAAGTCATATGCCCAGATGTTCGAGAAAGCTCAAACGATAGTAGCATATATGAAACCAGAAGAAGTAAGAATTTCAGAATCACATCCAAATAAAAGAAAGTGGGTTGGTACGAAACAAGGAGGAAATTTTAAGCAAGTCAAAAAGACGGAAATGATACCACGACAACAACAGAGGCCACCTAAGTGCAGAAATTGTGGAAAAGAACATTCTGGACAATGTCTGAAGGGAACAAGAATCTGTTACAGATGTAAGGAATCGGGACATGTCATAACTAATTGTCCAAAGTGGAAAGATCAACAGAAGATGGCACCTGCTCGAGTGTTTGCCATGAGTCAGCAGGAGGCGACAACAAATCCGGAAGTGATGGCAGGTATGTTTAAAATATTCCAAATACCTATTTTCACGTTATTCGATACTGGTGCTACACATTCATTCATCTCTACAAAGATGTTTGAACAAATTGAGACTACCCATATTATGGTAGAAGAAGATTTCCTTGAAGTAAACATTCCCTCTGGTAGTACGACACAATCCTTAGGACTGTGTAGGTATGTGGAGATTGATTTTGAGCATGCAATACTCCCGGCAAATCTACATATAATAGAAATGAAGGACTTTGATATTATCTTGGGAATGGACTGGCTTATAGCTAATCATGCTCTCATCAAGTGTCAAGAAAAAGAAATATCAGTACGGAGATCAAAGAATGAGAACTTTACACTATATGGTACTAGAATTGGAACTATACCTCAAGTAATTCCAGCAATGAAAGCCCGGAAATTATTGAGGAAAGGAAATAATACGTCATTTCTAGTAAATATTGTAGCAACGGAATCCAATGGTCCAACACTGGATGATGTACCGATAGTATGTGAATACAAGGATGTATTTCCAGACGATTTGCCAAGATTACCCCCAGATCGTCAATTGGAGTTCACTATTGATTTGATACATGGAGCTGCGCCCGTTTCTAAAGCACCTTACAGAATGACACCAAAGGAGTTACAGGAGTTGAAGGTGCAATTGCAAGAATTATTGGACAAGGGCTTTATTCGACCAAGTGTGTCACCATGGGGTGCACCAGTATTATTTGTGAAAAAGAAAGATGGATCGTTGAGGATGTTCATCGATTATCGAGAACTGAATAAGCTCACTATCAAGAATAAATATCCACTTCCCAGAATCGAAGATCTATTTGATCAGTTAAGAGGAGCTTGTGTATTTTAAAAAATTGATTTGAGATCGTGATATCATCAGATAAAGATTAAAGAAAGCGTTATTCTGATGACAGCATTCAGAACCCGATATGGTCATTATGAGTTCGTAGTGTTACCTTTTGGACTCAGTAACGCGCCAGCTATATTCATGGATTTGATGAATCGGGTACTTCATCAATATTTAGATCAATTTGTGATCGTCTTTATTGATGGTATTCTAGTATATTCAAGAAATCAGAAGCAACATGCAGAACATCTTCGAATTACATTGGAAACTCTGAGAAAAGAGAAATTGTATGCTAAATTCAATAAGTGCGAATTCTGGTTGGATAAAGTTGTATTTCTTGGACATACGGTTTTAGCTTTGGGAATAGAAGTTGACCCAACAAAGGTAGAAGCTGTAAACCAATGGAAGACACCAACTAATGTAAACGAAGTCAGGAGTTTTCTTGGTTTAGCCGGGTATTATCGAAGATTCATTGAAGGGTTTGCTCGGATTGCAAAATCTTTGACTCATTTGACTCGAAAAGAAACGAAGTTTGAATGGACAGGAGAGTGTGAAAGGAGTTTTCAAGAACTCAAGCAAAGATTAACAACGGCCCCAGTTCTTACAATTCCTGAAGATATAGACGGATTTATTGTGTACAGTGATGCTTCTAAACAAGGCTTGGGATGTGCACTTATGCAGAATGGGAAAGTAGTAGCGTACGCATCAAGACAATTAAAACCACATGAGCATAACTATCCTACGCATGATTTAGAGCTAGCAGCAGTTGTGCATGCACTAAAAATTTGGAGGCATTACTTGTATGGAAGTAAATGTCAGATCTACAAAGATCATAAGAGTTTGAAGTATATCTTCGAACAAAAGGAATTGAACATGAGGCAAAGAAAATGGTTAGAGTTGGTAAAAGATTATGATTGTGAAATATTATACCATCCGAAAAAGGCAAATGTAGTGGCTGATGCCTTAAGTCACAAAGCGAAGATAAAGATCAATGCCATGGTTGTGAAACCAACCTTGAAGGAAAGAATAACAAAAAATCAATATAACGATGCAAACGAAAGATCAAGGAAGGTAAAGCAAATGAGTTTTCAGTATGTGAGAATGGTACATTGGTATGTCAAGGAAGAATATGTGTCCCAGAAAAAGAAGAACTCAAGAAGAAAATATTGGAAGAAACACATTCTACACCATATAGAGTACATCCTGGAGGAACGAAGATGTACCAAGAATTAAAGAAGTTGTTCTGGTGGAGAAATATGAAGAGGGATATTGGAAATTTCGTACAGAAATATTTGACATGTCAGCAGGTGAAAACTGAGCATCAAAGACCATCAGGATTATTAAAATCACTTGAAATTCCTGAATGGAAATGGGAACATATTACAATGGATTTTGTGGTAGGATTGCCCAAGTCAAAATAAGGAAATGAAGCTATTTGGGTAATTGTCGACAAATTGACCAAGACGGCACATTTCTTACCAATAAAGATGACGTTCACATTGGATAAATTGGCTCAGATTTATATTAAGGAAATTGTTCGATTACATGGAGTTTCAATTTCTATTGTGTCAGATAGAGATTCGCGATTTAGATCAAGATTATGGTACAGTCTTCAAGAAGTTATGGGCAACAAGTTGGAATTCAGTACAGCTTTTCATCCTCAAACAGATGGTCAATCGGAAAGAACAATTCAATCTTTGGAAGATATGTTGAGAGCTTGTATCATCGATTTCGGAGGAAGTTGGGAAAGATACTTACCTTTAGTAGAATTTGCCTATAACAATAGTTATCAAGATACAATTGAAATGGCACCGTACGAAGCATTGTACGGAAGAAAGTGTAGATCTCCACTATGCTGGGATGAAATCGGAGAAAAGAAATTGTTAGGACCGGAATTGGTGGAAGAAACTAACAAGGTGGTAAAGAAAATTAAAGAAAAGATGCAAGCGGCTCAAGATCGACAGAAAATGTATGCGGATAGGCGAAGGAAAGAATTAAGTTTTGAGATTGGAGACAAGGTATTTTTAAAGGTATCTCCAATGAAAGGAATTTTTCGCTTCGGGAAAAGAGGAAAGTTGAAGCCTAGATATATTGGACCTTATGAGATATTGGAAAAAATTGGAGAATTAGCTTATAGATTGGCGTTACCACCATCATTGGCAGGAGTACACGACGTATTCCATATCTCGATGCTCCGAAAGTATGCACCTGACCCTACCCACAAAGTAAACCAACCTGAATTAGAAATTGATGCAAACTTAACCTATGAGGAAGTCCCTATAGCCATACTTGATAGAAAACTTCATAGGTTAAGAAATAGAGATATTCCCATGGTTAAGGTCCAGTGGAATAGACATGGGGTAGAAGAAGCTACGTGGGAACGAGAGGATGAAATCTTAGCAAAGTACCCTTACCTCAATATCCACGGTAACACTTGAAATTTCGAGGACGGAATTTATTTAAGGGGGTTGGACTGTAATACCCTAGGTTTTCATTATCTTATTTGCTTCACTAAATGCTTTATAATTCTTCATGAATCTATGTGACGCTTTTACATCCAAATTTATGCAAAGGCACGTTTATGTGTTTTATTTACTCGATTCTTAAAATTAACATATTATTTGCTCAATACATGCTTATTCTTGAGACTTTATAATTTTTATATGTTCTTTATTTTATGTCATAAAGTGTTTAATTTAGAAATTAATATATAGTCCTTAAGTATAGTAATTTTATTTCATAAGTTATAAGTTGTAAAATGAATGTTTCTTTAAGAAACGATTTGCGTATCGATTACTCGATATATTTTTATGATTAGTATATAGACTTTGTAAATTATTTATAGTCTTAGAAGGGTTTTAATTTTATTTCATAAGATAGTATAAGTAAATTTTATTAGAATTATCCAATAATCACAATTTCTACTTATTAAATTCATAGTATATATGTGTTATTTCTACAAAACACAAGACTACTCTTGTACTTCTTATAATTTTCGAAAAATTAGGATAAATTAGGAGAATTAGAGAAGCTTCAAGACTAAGATTAAGATAAGATAAGATAAGGTTAGTAAAAGAAAAGTCAAAATTTACTTCTAACCTTAAGATAACAAGTGTAACTTTGCTTAACCTCCAAGATTATCCAAAATCTTCCACACTCTTCCTAAAAGTGGAGATCAAGAGGGAGTTTGAGTAGCCTCCAAGCACATCTTCTTCTATAAATAGGTAACCTTGCATGCAAAAATAAACATAAGAAAAAGTTTAAAGAAAATTTCACAAATACTACTACTCTTATACTTAGAAGTTGAGAAAGGAGAAGAAGAGATTTCTTGTAGCTACCTATCTCTAAGTAAGTTTCTATTCTTGATTGAGTAATTATTTAATTGATAGTATGAAGTTTATACATGATATGTAAATTAAATGATAGGAAAATGAGTTTGATGAGTAATTTGCATGTTATATATGTTTTACTTCATGTTTGAATGTTTAATTCAATTTTTTCATGAGTTATGACCAAAATCATATTTATTACTTGATTATCTATACTTTAGAAGTATAAATCATGAAATTATATGGTTTAAAGTGAGTTTAAAATGATATGTTCTTCATGTATGCATAAAACTGAATTTCTGGACCAACTTTGGGGTAAATTTCGTTTTGACCAATTCATTTGGTGAAAATTATAAAAATTTTATATGTGAAAATAGACTTGTGAAGGAACTTAGGTTTCAAATTTCATAGCTTTTGGAGTAGTATTCGATGCATGGTGATTTTGCAAAGTTGAACTAGGGTTTTGGACTCTATAGCAGGAACAGTAGAAGTTTGCTATGATCTGAAAATAATCGGTTAGGTTTTTACAGAAAACCAAAGTATGTTGATAAATAATTACATGAAGTTGGGAGTTCATGATTAGAATTTCATGAGTATTGGACTTATGGTTGATTTATGGTGAATTTTAGAAGTTAAATGACCAGAATCTGTAACAGTGTATTCATCACAAAATATTTGATGTTTGGAAAAGAGTTTGAGAAATCTGAAAATATGGTGATAAACTTTATTTAGTTGGGAATCTACTGTTAAAATTTCATAATTTTTGGACGTATAGATAATTTAATATGAATTTTCAAAGTTGGGTGTGTAATCTGCCAAAATTGAATTGTTGTATGAAAGGTTCAAAATGGTCTGATTACATTTTTTTACAGTCGATATTTATTTATAACTTGCTATTTGATGATTTTACACACTTAATTGATATTTGTGATTTAATATACGATATTTGAGTATATATTGAAATTTAATTCAAGTCTTACAATTTACAAAAGTGAAGGGATAAGTAACAATGTTTTTATTTTAAAAATTTTACTTGTAGGTACAAACCTGCAAGGTGGGGAATCACTTCGCTCTTCACCGAGTGTTTTATTATTATTTAATTGCACTTATTAAACGTTGAATATTAAATTTTGAGTCTGGCCCGCTATCGACTGGCCCCACATATAAGTCCAACTTTATATTGTCAAGCATATAGTCCGGTCGTTCCGGCACCACAGGTTGGTCACGCCACCCAAGCATATACCCGGTGAAATTTCGGGGGCTCACATGTTATAAACAATTGATGTTTAGTTTGTGCAATTAACAAGAGGTTTCCCACTAAGTGTTTTCAAGCACTTATCCCTTCCACTTTTAAATTTTTACAGATGCTGTGGATCCGGACGTGGGCGAATGAACTCGGCGGGATGTGAAGTTTCCTTAAAGACTTTATATTTTCCAGAATAGTATTTCAAATTTTGGATTGTAAACTAAGCTACGAGCACACTTATTTACTACTTCCGCTGTGTAAATGTGTGGGGTGTGTATATTTTAATACAAAGTATTATTTTAGTGTCGTTCCTACTTGTGTCACATCATATTTTTCCGTACTATATTAAGTGGGGATGTCACATTATGTGATGTTTTTGGTAGTGACTGTTGGATTTTAAAGGCACGTAAACACGTAACACATGTGCAGCAGAAGTAAACAGTTCACCAACAACGAACAATTAATTGCATAATTAAATACGATAAAACGTAAAAAGTAATCCTTACAGCGATTCGTACACGGATTCCTCCACTATGGTATACACGTAATATTTTTCCACCAACTTGCACCGACGTGCCAGCGTTGAAATCTCGAGATAAACTTGCCAGAAAAATTTGAGCTAGAGATTTAATGGAGAAAATATATTTTTATGTATGTGGAATTCCCGCAGCACTTATATTTACAAGGATGAGCTGACTTAATTTTCAAGCAAGATAAAAAGCCCTAGCCCATTAAATAAAATCTCTATGGATTTTATTTCCTTGTAAATATTTTTATACATAATAATATTTCAAATATTATTATTGGAAATTCCTAAAATTAAATCAAATTAAATAATAATAATAATAATTAATTCGAAATATAATTATTATTATATTCTCCATAAATTAAGTATTATATATAATATAATATTTAATCAATTAACTATCATTCGTAGATCACCATTAATTGTTGTGTGACTCATAGGCCCTCGTATATCGAGCGATTAGTCAAACATAATGGTCTTAATTGAACCCTAGACAATAAATCAGATATTTTCAATATACGAGGTACGTTGCGAGAAAATCTGCAACTAACTGTAATACTGTAGGTTATTGTAATATCTTCCTTTCATTCACGAATACCCGATTAAGTCTTGAACATGATGAAGTGTATATTCAAATAACTTAATTATATTATCTCTAATCACTAATTGATCAAGTATATCACACTTAGCCACAAAGTCTAAGTTGATGTGCATCGACCGACGACTTAGATCCAATTATGATGAGAAAATGAGTATTCTCTCTAAATCCACATTTGAGGAATAAATCTTATTTTTGGCTCAACTACCATGCACATGTACTTCGTGATGAACCCAATTCATGCCATATCTACCCGTGGAAGGGTGTAAGCGTTGGTCATGGTCAAAGTTCATCACTCCACACATGTCGTGCATATTGACCTCAAGTCAAAGGAGTATCACATCGCTCCCACTAACCGAGACACCCATATACACATATTGTTGAATTATATCAAATGGTTTCTCGGACGGGTATACCAATACCCTCTAAGGTATCTGTGCATCCATCATGAGATACCCGATATATCAGAGTAAGTGAGATCTTACTACACTCTACATGCAAGAATATGATGCAGATCGCATACCAATCTCAATTGTATCATCAATATCTCATTCTTGATGATCGTTGATCGGGGCTATTTTGAGAATCATACTTAAGTCATCTGAGTTCTCACTCACTCAATGACAGTAGTGATTCATGGGAACACAAATAAGAATAAATGCAATCAATCAAACATAATATTCAAACAAGTGTAATGTCATACATTTAATATTAAATCAATAATAATATTAAACCAAAACTGAATATTATCTTAGTATTATGTCCTCACAATAGGATTGTTTCTTGGACACTAACAATCTCCCACTTGGACTAGAGCCAATCACCTACATGTCTAACCCCTATACCATCAAAATGTCTAGTGTGTACATGAACACTCAAAGCCTTGGTGGAAAGGGTCAGCCAAATTATCTTATGTGGGAACACGTTCTAACTCTATTTCTCCTCTAGCAATTATCTCTTGTATCAAGTGATAACGTCTTGGTACATGCTTGTTTCTGTTATTGGATCTCGGTTCATTTGCTTGCGCAACCGCACCAGTGTTGTCGCAACACAAATTTATTGGACTATTGACACTTGGAACTACCCCTAGTTCACTAAAGAACTATTTTATCCAGATAACCTCTTTCGCAGCTTCTGCTGCAGCAATGTACTCAGCTTCAGTTGTTGAATCTGTGTCTGTGTCTTGCTTGTAACTATTCCAACTAACCGACTCACCATTGAGAGTGAAAACATATCCTGGCTGTGACTTCTAATCATCACAGTTGGACTGGAAACTCGCATTAGCATAGCCCGTAGCGACTAGCTCTGATTGTCCACCGTAGAGAAGAAAATATTCTTTAGTATGTCTGAGGTACTTCAGAATGTTCTTGACAGCAATCCAATGAAGTTCACCTGAATTCTACTGGTATCTATCAGTGATGCTGACAGCGAAGACCACATTGGGCCTAGTGCAAGTTATGGCGTACATGATGGAACAAATTGCAGATGCATATGGAACGTCCTTCATGTGCTCGATATCAGCTTCAGTAGAAGGACAATCCTTCTTTGACAGCTTTATCCCATGATTTACCAGTAGAGACCCTCTCTTAGAGTTCTCCATTGCAAAACGCTTCAACACCTTGTCTACGTAGGTGGATTGTGATAGCCCTAACATGCTCTTGGATCTATCCCTATGGATCTTGATCCCTAAGATGTAGCATGCTTCACCAAGATCCTTCATCATGAAGGTGTTTGATAATCAATCTTTCACGGACTGTATAAGCGGGATATTATTTCATATAATTAATATGTCATCGACATATACGACTATAAAGACAATATACTTCCCGCTGCGTTTACGATAAACGCAAGGATCTTCCGAATGTCTGATGAAGTCAAAAGACTTGACAACTTCATTAAATCGGATATTCCAACTCCTAGAAGCTTGCTTCAATCCATAAATGGATCGTTTAAGTTTACACACAAGATTAGATTTTGACTTAGATATGAATCCCTCTGATCAAGGTTTAAAATATCGGTATCGGTAGAAATATCGAGACCTTGAATTTGTGGAAATATTGATGGATATATCGATATCGAATATCGATATTTGTAAATTTAAAAAATTATAAAAATTTAATACAAACTTTTAATACATAAATTTAACAATAGAAATAGAGTAAATTTTACATTTATGATATTAATTGTAATTTATTGAAATTACCGATATTTTTCGATATTTCCCAATATTTTTTCAATATTTCCCGATATTTTTTCGATATTTTACCAATATTAGGCTTAAGTTGTACATAAATACAATTAGAAATAATATTACATACCGATATTTATCAATATTACTAATTTTTTTTACGGATATTATGGAAATATCGTTACCCCCAATATCGATATCGGTGACCACAAAAAATGGATATATCGAGGATATATTGGGGATATATCTGGATATTTTCATCCCTGCCTCCGGTTGAGTCATAAACACTTCCTTATCAATGTTACTATTGAGGAAAGTTGTTTTGACATCCATCTGTCAAATCTCATAATCATTATGTGCTGCTACCACAAGTAAAATATGAATGAACTTGATTTTAGCAACTGGTGAGAAAGTCTCATCATAGCCAATGCCTTCGCGTTGACTATAACCTTTCGCCACCAACCTAACCTTGTGGGTTTGTACTTTGCCATTTGCGTCAGTCTTACGCTTAAAAACCCACTGGCAACTTATGGGTTTTACCCCTTTTGGCAACCCAACCAAGTCCCAAACTTGATTGATGTGCATCGAGACCATCTCGAATTTCATGGCTTCACGTCACTTCTCTGAGTCAACACCTAATGTTGCCTCATTGTAAGTTCTAGGTTCGTCTTTATTCGGGATCTCCACATCATTATGTTCTTCCATGAGGAAGCCATAATATCTAGTGGGTGGGTTACGAATCCTAGTAGACTTACGGAGTTGTGGTTGTGCAGGTTGTACATTCTGATCGTGAAAATTTTGTTTGATAGAGTGACTAGTGAACTAGTGGAGCGAGAACTAAAGACGCATAGACACATCTAAAAAATATCAAGACAAAGTTGTAATTGGCCGATAATAACTCAAAAACTCGTACTCCAACAATTTACTTGTTTCCTTTTTTTCTCAAGCACACTCACTTCACCCCATCAAGCACTTTTGACTTTTAAGTTCTCCCAAATTCTTGTACACAAGAGAGCTTTCTTCTCATTTTATTTTTTCAATCCAACTCTTCATTTTTTTCTTGTACAACTTCTCAACTCATCTTTTCACTTCTTTTCACTCTTTTCACTTTCACACAAATTCATCCACCAAATTCGGATTTAAGCCCAATTCAACCTCACTATCCACATTCAAGCTCCACTAGTTCACAGGGACAAATAAGCTAAAAAAGAAGGATAATTCGGTTAAATTTGTAGGTTACCAAGAAAATTAAGTCTATAAGCTCAAAGTGACTAACTACGGAAAAATTTCATTTGGTATGGAAAATTTGGCAAAGTGACTATTCAAAACAAAGATGGTCTAAAATCATTTTTAGCACCTTATGCAAGTAGAGACCTAGAGAAAGATTAGAGGCAAGTTCTAGAGCACAATTACTACAAATGACCACACAACCAATGAACAACCAATCATGATAATTTGGTTTAGGCACAAAAGCTCACAGGTTCATTTTGATCATGGATCATATCATATCCCATTCTCATTCACCCCTATTAGTAAACCAACACGTTCAACACCAACAAATTCATTCACATTCACAATTAAAACAAGAATTACACCAAATTATTCACCTCATCAACATGCATTCAAGAGCAACCACTTCCATAGAAAACTTTCTATACAAGGCCACACAAAAATCCCAATCAATCAAACCAAACATTCATGCAATTTCCAAGAACATCTTGGTGTAAAATGAAATGCAAATCACAAAAAATCTCCCCCCAAACTTTGATATTGCTAAGCAATCAGAAGTTTGGGTCCATGATACGACCATTTAAAATGTACAACCAAGTGATCTATATCTTAATGTATTCAACATGTAATCATCTACAAATAGTGTGTCGGTGCATTGTAACAAAATGTAAACATCCCCCAAACTTAGACATTGCCAAGCAAGTCTAAGTTCGAGCCCGGGATCCAATATACCTCACACTTGCACCGATGTCACTTTCATTTCTAGCTCATCCTCTTTTTATGCTCTCCCTTCTTTTGCAATTGAGCTCGAAATACCCCCGCCTTTCATCAAAGAGTACCAAATCCCCTACAAAGTAAGATAAAGCAATAAAAGATCACACACACTAACATATGAAACGAACAACACATAAAAGCTGTAAAATAATAGGTTGCCTCCCATTTAGCGTTAGGTTTATTGTCCTATGCCGGACTTATTGGTTGAGACCAAACTTCCTTCATCGGAATGGCCAAGGATATCGGTCCTTGCCATTATACTTCATCCTTTGAGCTTTTAGCTCAAGGAGAATTTTGTGAAATAGGGACCGATTATCCATCTTCCACTCGCATCTTTTCAAGAATGTGTGTCCCTCTTGTTCCTTCACCATCATCTCTCTCCATATCTTTTTTTTTCCCAAGGATCCCCAAGCTTTTCATCACTTCCTTTTTATGGTCAAAATTATCAAGAGGTAAGATGGAATCAATAGAAACAATATCATTAAAAGTACAAATTGAAGAGTTTGAGAGTTTAGAAATGCTTATTTCGGTCTTCAATTCATCCTCCAATGCTTCTTGTTCCTCTTGCTTATTGTTGCTCGTATCCACTAAGGGACATTGCTCTTCATCTGCCTTGACCATTGAATTGTCACTTTCACTTGACTCATCTCTTGGATCTTCTTCATTTCCACTTTTTTCCTCCTTCTCAACACTCTCTTCCTTATTTTCTACCTCTTCATTCACTTCCTTTTCTCTTTTCTCTTCTTCTACCATTTCAAACATTCCCAACAAAAGAAGGTCATAGTCTATCCCTTCCCATTTTTCCTCCTCCGTTAGATTTTCCAATGCGATGACAAATCTCTTTTTTATTTCTTTAGGTAAAGAAGACATGAATGACTCATAGGCTTGTTGAGGTTGAGGTGGATAAGGATTCGAATATTGGTATGGATAAGGGTGATGATATTGTGGGAGAGGTGGTGGATATTTGTATGAAGGATATGGATATAGTTGAGGATATGGATAGTGTGGGGAAAGATATTGTGGAGGATAAGTCATAGCATATGGGTTATCGCTTTGATTTCATGCATATGGACTATATCCATCCATTTTTGCAATAACGCTCTTCTCAACCTTGCTTCTTTTGGTGGCTGAAATCGAGGTTTGAAACCTCCTTTGAACAAGCGAAGTGTACACCTATAAAAGAAAGCAAGTATCAAATTTAACAAAAACAAATAAAAACAAGAAAAAACACTCAACTAGAATCAAAACTTGCTAACAACATATTGCTTCCCCGGCAACGGCGCCAAAAACTTGATTGTCAATTTCGTTAAAGCACAAAATCGAACTACTCGCAAGTGTACGAGATCGTTGTTATAGTAAGGCAATTGACCAAGTAATAAAAATATCGAACCCTAGGGAAACAAGTGGTCATGTTTTCATGCTATGGAATGGAAAGTACAAGTTCGGGTTTGGTTTTCTATCTAAACAAGGAAATCAAATCAAGCAAGAAATAAAAATCTATCTAACTTTGTGAGACGAAGTGCAAGGGGAGATATGCTTCGGCTGACGTCGATTATGCAATTATCGAAGCTAGCTTAATTTATGCTCTTCTTATGTTTCATATCATGATTAGACTAGATCAAATTAATCTCATCTAATCAACAAACTCTCATTTCGAAGGTTTCGAGGCCCGATTTGGAGTGTTCTAGACTATCTAGCATCTCTCGGTGTCTTAGACGTCTAACTATAACACTTGATAATTCATTTCGTTTGATTAAACACACTTTTGAACTAGCTCAACTCTCGTATGTTGCCAATCCTAACATAATGCTACTAGAAATAAATCATCAAAGCTCAAGTAATCCACAATCAATGAATCTAATCATTCAAATCATCATAATCTAGGCATAAATCTAACCAAAACTTCAATAATCACATTATCTAAATCATCCAAAGCATAGAAGATTTAGCTCATGGTTCTAGAAGAGATATACATGACTAAGGAAGCTAAACAATCAATTAAGCTAATATAAATCAAAATAAATTGCAATTGAAATTGAATTAGTAATAGAAATGGAAATTGAAATGGAAATAGTAATGGAATGATATCACCTCTTATATGGAATAGAAATTGAACTCTGCAATGTTCTTCAATCCTTGCTTAAATGTAAACAATCACTAATTGAAAGATAAACCTAATCTAATCTATGAAGAAATTGAAAGGAAATGAAAAGAAATCTAATCTAAGGGATGCTGACTTTATTGTGTTGGTAACTGCAGTAAAATGATGATTCCTTCTCTAAATCTGATGATTTGAGGTATTTATAGAGTGATAATGAGGGTAATAGGACGAAATTGCAATTAGATCCCTAAAAAATGATGATTTTCACACTTTTAAGTAAATGCCGAGTTGACTCGCTCTTGACCCGGTCAAACTTAGTGAAAATAGGCGTAAATAGCTCCAAACGCGGTCAACTCGGCCTTGACTCAGTGCCAACTCGGTCCTGACTCAGTCTGACTCGCTTCAATACACCCAGCTTTTTACTTAATACACCCAGTTTCAATCTTCAACACTCGGCCATATTTCCTCGTCACTCGGCGGAGTCGAATTCCATTTTGGGCGAGTGATTCTTCCAAAAACTTTCACTCGACCTTTCCTCCCCCACTCGGCTGAGTCGACTTCCTCCTCGGTCGAGTGCATTGCTCTGTTCGAATTCCGGCGTAGGGAGCTTCAATTCCGGGCATGGCTTGAACGGTACTCCGACCGAACTCCAATTTCCGGTGTGGCGGCTCTGCGTCTCTATCTTCTTTAAATTGCAACAATGGTGGCGTCTGTGCTAAATTTCCGGCCAACAATGGCTTTCTCTCTCTTCGTTTTCTTCTTGCAGCAACATGAGGATGGGTTTCTTTTTTAAAAGCAAAAGTGGACCTTTCCTTTTATTTGGCAACGGTGGGGAATGCTTGCTTGATATCTATCCTTTGCCTTTTTCCTAAAAATAGACGCTGGCCCACTACCCTCTTCCCTTCTTGTTTTGACCGGCTGCTGCACAACAAAGGGGATGGTGGACCCCAAGATTTCTTCCTCACGTGGGTATGCTGCTTATGAAAATTTGCATTCTCATCTCAAAGTAGTAGCTGGGCCTTTTTTCTTTCAAATGGGCTGTGTATTTAATTAAATGGGCTTTTAATTTTCTGGACCATTTCTTTTTCTAACACTTGGGCCGAGAACAACACTCAAATTACTTTTCAAGCAATGATTTTGGGCCTCAAATTATCCTTCTTAAATCGCGAGCCCAATTCACTTTCTTTTCGACTTGTTCCTCGATCGATCTCAATAAGAACGTGTTTGCTTCTAAAATCCCACAATTTTCTGCAAAATTAATCACAAACACTTTTCTCGACAATTAAGCACAATGAGACAATTTAAGTATAAAAATTGCATGAAATCCTATCCAATTAAGCAATCTAAGTACATGAATTTCAAGCAAAAATCACACTAATCATGCAGCGATTTCATCGTTGACCGTAGAGTCCTTAAGAACGACACTTTCAGATGCCTCTTGGGCGGGAGTTTGAACTATGCTATTCTCATTCAGCCCACTTGGAGGTTGTTGCGAAGACAATGCAACTCCAATCACGTTCCCACTGGCTGAAAGATGATCGCTTAGTGATAAATCATAAACTTCCACCATGAGAGTTGTTGAACGCTCCCACTGATTCTTTGTCACGTTGCTTTGACAAATCATCAGTTTCTTGCGTTAATTTGAGGTTCTTGAATTTCTTCAAGTTTTATCTTCTTACGACTTTGTTCCTTAAAGACGTAATCATCTTCTAGGAATCTGGCCTGCCTAGAAACACTCACCGTTTGTTTCTCATGTAGATAGAAATAATATCCTCTAGTTTACTTAGGATATCCCACAAAGTAACCCTTTTCACCTTTGGATTCCAACTTATCAGTTAGCATTTTCTTAACAACTGCGGGGCAACCCCATGTTTTAATGTGTAGAAAAGATGGCTTCTTGCCATGCCATAGCTTGTATGGGGTTTGGTCAACTGATTTGAATGGAATCCTATTTAGAATGTAAATTGAGGTTTGTAACGCGTATCCCCATAAGAATGTTGGAAGAGAGGAAAAGTCCATCATGGTCCTTACCATGTCTAACAAGGTTCAATTTCTCATTTCGGACACACAGTTCATCTAAGGTGTTCCGGGAGGAGTCCATTGTGATTGGATCCCAAGAAGCTTCAAGTAATCAATGAACTCATGGCTAAGGTATTCACCTCCTCGATCCTTTCGAAGATTCTTGATACTCTTACCAAGATTCTTCTCTACTTCAGTCTTGTACTCCTTGAGTTTCTCGAAGGATTCGGACTTGTGTTTCATAAGATACACGTTTCCGAACCTAGAGTAATCGTCAGTAAAGGTGATGAAGTAGCAGAAGTGGCCCCTAGCTAGAGTGGGAAATGGTCCACAAATTTTAGTATTAGTGTCCTAGGGACAATCATTTATAAGGACATAATACTTTATGATATTCAGTTTAATTTAATATTTATTCGTTTAATATTAATGTATGATAATACATTTGTTTGAGTATTATGTCTGATTGTTTGATTTACTCTTATTTGTGTTCCCATGAGTCACTACTATCATTGAGTGAGTGAGAACTCAGATGACTTAAGTATGATTCTCAAATAGCCCCGATCAGGGATCATCAAGAATGGGATATTTATGATGCAATTGAGATTGATGTGCGATCTGCATCATACTCTTAGAGAGTGTAGTAAGATCTCACTTACTACGAGATAATATGTATCTCATGATAGATGCACAGATACCTTAGAGGGTATTGGTATACACACCAAGAAACCGTTTGATGTAATTCCATTTTATGTGTCTACGAGTGTCTCGATTAGTTGGAGTAATGTGATACTCCTTTGACTTGAGGTCAATACGCAGGACATGTGTGGTGTGATGAACTTTGACCATGACTGACACTTGCACCCTTCCACAGGTAGATTTGACATGGATTGAGTTCATCACGAAATGCATGTGTGTGGTAGTTGAGCCAAAAATAGGACTCATTCCTCAAATGTGGATTTAGAGAGAATATTCATTTTCTCGTCATAATTGAATCTGAGTCGTCAGCCAACGCACATCAACTTAGACTTTGTGGCTAAGTGTGATATACTTGATCAATTAGTGATTAGAGATAATATGATTAAGTTATTTGAATAGACACTTCATCATGTTCAAAACTTAATCGGGTATTCGTAAATGAAAGGAAGATATCATGATAACCTACAGTATTACAGGTAGTTGCAAAATTCCTCGCAACGTACCTCATATATTGAGAATGTATGATTTATTATCTAAGGTTCAATTAAGACCGTTAGTTTGACTAACCGCTCGATATACGAGGGCCTATGAGTCACACAATAAGTAATGGTTATTTACCAATTATAGTTGGTTGATTAAATATTGTATTAGATATAATATTTAATTTATTGAGAATATAATAATAATTAGATTTGGAATTAATTATTATTGATATTTAATTAAATTGGATTTAATTAAATAGAAATTCCCAATAATAATATTTGGAATATTATTATGTAGAAAATTATTCATAAGGAAATAATTTGTAGGACAGGAAATAAAATTCGTAGAGATTTTATTTAATGGGCTAGAGCTTTTTATCTTGCTTGAAAATTAAGCCAACTCATCCTTATAAATACAAGTCCTGTAGGAATTCTAAAATACACAAGAAATTAATTCTCTCCATAAAATCTTTAGCTCGAATTTTCTTAGCAAATTCATATCGAGATTCAACGCTGGCAAATCAATATAAGTTGGTAGAAAACTGTTATGTGGATACCATGGTTGAGGAATCTGTGTACGAATCGCTATAACAATTCTATTTACATTTTCGAATATTTAACTATGCAATCAATTGTTCATTGTTGGTGAACTGTTTAATTCCACTGTGCATGTATTACGTATTTATGTGTCTCTAAAACCCAACACAAACATCGTTGTGAACTAACACTAGAACTTCTTTGGCACGTACCCCTTTCCCAGAAAAGGGTTTGTTGATCATCTTGCCCATGAGACAAAATTCACAATCACCATGAGACTCTAAGTCAAATGGGGTTAAGTAGTCTAACTTTCTTAACCTTGCAATTATTTTCTCGTTTGCATGACCAAGTCTACAATGCCACAAGTAAGTCGGGATTTCATGATTACTAAGCTTGAATCTTTTATTTTATATATTAAGAACACTATATCCACAATGTAACAAGTATAAACCATTCATCAGAGGAGCATTTCTATAAACATCACCATTAAGCGAAAAATAACAAGTATTATTTGCAAAACGGAAGGAAAATCCCTCAATGTTTAACATAGGAATGGAAATAATGTTACGAGTGATAGACAGAACGAAATAACAATTATTCAATTCAAGTCTAAAACCAGAAGGTAAGTCTAAAAGATAAGTCCCAACATGTTCAGTAGCAGCTCTTGCTCTATTTCCAACGTGTAGGGCGACTTCATCCGGTCAACTGCCCTACTGTCCTCGAGACCCTACACATTTGTACAAATGTGTGAGCCACAACCAGTATCTAATACCCAGCAGTTAGTATCATTTTGTGGACATATTTATCTCAATAACAAACATACATGTTCTAGTGGCTGAAGCACCTTGTGCCTTCTTTTCAGATGATGTAACCTTACAGTCCTTCTTCCAATGCCCCTTCTGCTTGTAGTGGAGGCATACATCCTTATCAACCCACTCTTTCTTCTGAATCCCACTTTTCGGCTTAAGGAAGTTAGGCTTAGAGCCCTTCTTAGCCTTACTTCTTCGCTTCTTCTTGCCTTTTGGGCCAGAACACACTATGCCAAAAATGGCCTTCCACAACAAGGAAAAGACAACGGGTATCGATTTTGATCATTGTCTTAAGTGTAAATCCCGTTGTCTTAGGTATCCCCGTGGTCTTAAATTCAGGGTTTGCAATAAAAGACCACGGGTTTAACCCCCCACTGTCTTTTCTCGTGGTCTTAATTTAGGTTTCGCAACATAAAACCCGTTGTCTTTCCCCGTAGTCTTAAATTTTTATTTATTTTTATTTTTAATTAATAATATGGAATTTAGGATATATAAAAGGGACACCACACTTAGATAACTCATGATGTTATGTTAAAAAAAAAAGATAACTCACGATCTCTCACCCATACGCTCTCTCATTTTCTCTCAGCCACATCCGCCGCTCACCACCACCTCCACCATCATGGCTCAACATCACTTCCACCATTGTCGCTTGTTTTCTCTTCTGCCATGAATTGCATCGTCTTGAACCGCCAACCTTTTCCACCGTCAACTGCCGACTTCATCCTCTATCGTGAATCGATTGCTCGTCCTCTGCTATAAATCGCCTGAGTCAAATTCTCCCCAAGTAATTAAGCCCTAGCCCTAATTTCTTCGTCTAAAGCCCTAATTATCCCCAGACATTTTATTTCTTTATAAACCATAGCGTAGATTTCAAGATATAGCAGTGAAATTGTGCAACCCTCTCTAATCTAGTTATGCTAGCTGACAAAATCTTCGTTAGTCTCCCCCTCTCCTTCTCTCTCTCTCACTCTCTCTAGATGCATGTATATGTTTGCATATCTTTATCTGCGATTGTACTTAGTTGAATGAGAGAGGTGTGGCATTCCGGTTAATGTGTTTTGAAGTCTAGTGTTGTAACTTTTATGTAAACTGTGTGTGTAGACTCTTTGCAGTGTTTGTGTGAGTATATAGGGAAAGATGTGCGACCATAGTGTGTGTTTGTTTGTACAAAGAATAGTGAGGAAAGTGTGTGCTTGTGTGTAGAAATAGAAAGATGAAAGCATGTTTAGTAGATTGGCATAGTTTATCAATAATTGTTTAAGTTGTTTCATGATTCATTTCATGGAATTTATATTAGATTAAAATAAATATGATACTCTCAACTTGTTGTTTTATCTGCCCTAGGAGACAGATATTCTGATACAATATCTCAACTTTCAACACTTCCTATCCTTGGACACAAAAGGCACGCTTCTCTCCTTGAATTTAAATTCCCCTATTTTTTCCTCTTTAACCCATTTTCCTCCCTCTCCACTTGATGAAGACGATCATGGCTAAAAACCCCTTTCTTGCCCTAGTAGTTTGTGGGGAGAATGAATTATTAGGATCATTGTTTGGCATGTGTAAAAGGGGGAGGGTGTTATTGATAAAGTATAAAAATATTAAAATTTGATTAGAATATAGATTGTGCTCGTGGATGAGAAAAAAAAAATTAATTGGAGGAGTATCATGATAAACATAGACTTATAGCTACAGGGCACTGATTCTCTCTTTGTATCAGTTTGTGTAATGGGCAATTAAGGTTCTGTCTTTGAATTAATTTTTTTAATGGGCATTTTCTCTCTTCAGTTCGTTCACCGCTACCTCACTAACAACCCTCTTTTTCTGTCATATTTTTGTGTTGATTTAATAGACGAGAGAGGGGTGCACAAGTGTAACTGCTTCATACTTAGTTACTAAATGTTTTATCCTATAATGTATTTTTAATTTTAGTCGTTCACAGCCAGCTATTTATGTTTTTATTTTTTAATAACGATTTTACTTGTGCATCACGTTTCCGGATATTAGCTGATGCCTCATTTTACCTAGCAGTTTCAATCAGGTTTTTGCTTCCTACTACTTTAGGTAAAAACTTAGATTTCTTTACAAAATTTATCGAGGGCATGAAGTGTTTGAGGACCTGATTAGTCTTAGCATTCAGGGGAAAGTATTAACTTGATGAGTACATGTTCATAAACAAACAAAATTTAGTCAAGTTGTGGTATAATTTAACTGATTATTAGCTAGTTAAATGTACAAAGAAATAATGATTTATTTTCTATTTACTCCTACATGTTTATGCAAAAATACAAGTATTCAGATTATATCACATTTTTTTGTTAGATCCTCTGTCCAACTTTGTTTTGATAATATTTTGTGAACAAATTATTGAATTGTTAGATCCTTTATCCGCCCCTAATTCATCGCCACCGATGTTGTGGTAATTTTTATTCATCTACGATGAATCCTCTTATTTCACTTTCATGACAATGACAACTGATTTTCCTTTTTTTCAAACCATGATTGTTGTTGTTTCCAATATTTACCTCATTTTTTTAATAATGTTATGAAATTGAGATTTTTTAGTGTGATGGGTTACTGATAATTTGGGCATTTGATGATATAAATATCAACCTTTGGATTGATCTAGTAACTTTCATTCTATTATCAATTAGCACTTGTATGGTAATAGATGATGATTAACTTTTAATATTTAGTTTATTAACATCCTTACAAACAAAATATGTATGAGATAATATGGTCCATATAGTGTGGGATGACTAAATTAAAGGGTGGGAAAGATTAAGCTGCAAACAAATGTGTGAATGAGAAAATATATCATGAATAAAAATATTCATAATTGCAAAACCAAATTATGTATATTAGCAAATAGATAGTACTATGGCTATTTTATGTAAAAATACAAGTGCACCCCCTTAATATATTAGGAAAATAACTTTGTTGGCGTCCCAATTTGACGAAACAAGAGTTGAATATTGGAAACTTGATATTGTTGTTTCTGTTTTGGTATATCATTTTAGTTCTTCCCAATATGAGAACAGAACTTGAAACCTAATGCTTTGTATTTCTCTTCCTATAGTGACCTAGAGATAATGAGAAAGCACTAGAATTATGATATTAAAGTAATATGTATGTTAGTACTACTCTATGTGATCCTAGTCATGATTGAACTTTTTTGGAATGTCATTGTAATTGTTAAAATGCTGCATAAAAAGACTTATCAGTATTACTTTAATTTACTTGTCCCTCTTTCTTGAAAATTCTTTATAACGTTCCTTGTTCAAGTACATATTAAGTATTGATATATGAAATGAAGAAACATAAGTAACATTCCCATGTAATATGCAAAGCACCTGAATAGTAAAAATATTACTTTAGTAAGTATTACCTTTATTACTACCTTGAGCAACACTGATTGAGAGATGCTGCATTACTTTTTATAGGTTTTTTTAGGTCTGAGGAAAGCTGTATGAGCTACTCATCAATTGCATTACTCAAGAAACCATTTTGAAGGTTAGCATTTGTGCTTCTCTTATTCTACTTCCAAGATTGAGCTGAAGATTATTTTTGTGTATGTGTGTGTGTGCAGAGGTTACTCTTATTACCTGTTGAAGAAATTGGATTATTTTGACTCATAAACATGTATGCATTTGCATAAACTAGAACATACTTAAGAATATGTAGTTATAAGTTGCACTTAGAAATAGGGAAATTCTAAGGCAAGCAGACTTTTATATTAGATTAGAGACTATGGTGCCCAGAACTCTAAAGTAGAGATTAGTTAGACATATATTATTTAAAGATTTAAAAAAGGTTTTGACATAAACTCTCTCTTTTAGGCCTAAAGACTACATGAAATGGTATTAAATTTTAGAAAGAGTATGATATAGTATTAGACATGTTTTATATTTCAAGTGTTAACTAATACATCAGTGGAATATGTGTCACATCCTCCCTTCAATTACCATTTATGGTGGAAAGTCTAATCAATATATGTAATTATATGAAATTTGCAAAAAAAAATTGTTAAAATGTTGGAAAACATCTGGATTGTTATTTACTCAGGTTTTTTTATCCCTATCCAATTAGGAGACGTGTGATTTCCATAGCTCTGAATTCTTATCTTACCAGGTAGTTGTATTTTGTTGCTAATTTTCACTTATCACTGCAACGTACTGTATATTTTATGTCGCTAATTTTGATGTGGTCAATCATTTTTTTGAATTTTTTATAGGAATGACGTGACTTGGGATAGACGAAAAAATATGGAAGGAGATGATGTTGTAACTCTAGGTTTCTGTGTTACATTGTAGAATTATAAATTGTTATTTTATCAAGAATTGTGTTTTGATATATTATGGATTTTAATAATGTATTGGATATTATTTTAATTTAAATTTTATAATATTTTTATTTCTTATTAGTAGTATATATGTAATATTTGATATTGCAAAAGAATAAAAAACACCTACAACAATGGGTATTACCCGGTGTCGTAGGAATTTTTTACAATAATTTTTTAATCTATAATAACTACGTCAACGGTTAAATAGAAAGGACAACGGTTTCACCGTTGTCTTAAGGATTTACGACAACGAGGATTCCCTGCTGTCCTAGATGTTTTTCCACCGTTATTGATCAGTTTATTGTCATAGTTCTAGACCTTACAACAATAGTTCTATGCAATTATAACAACGGTCAAAATCTGTTGTTGTAGGTCTTTACGACAACGGTTACATAATAGTTATGACAACGGGCCCATCAACAACGGTGGAGAAACATCTAAGACAGCGGGGAATCCCCGTTGATGTAACCCTATTCTGGCATAGTGAGAAGTAGAAGCACTCATCATGAGTACGGGCTTCTCCTTAGCAGTGGAAGACTCAAAAGTCTTGAGCATGTTATGAAGCTCAGACATGTCGATTTTGTCTTATTCATATTAAATTTTATTATGAAACTCGAATATGAATCGGGAAGCTACTGAAGGATAGCATAAACAGCAACATTGGTTTGTAGCTCAATGCCCAAATGACCAAGTTTCTCGATCAGGCCTATCATCTTCAATAGATGAGGTGAGACCTTCCCTCCTTTAGCTAACCGGCATTTGAATAGATCCCTCATCACCTCATAAATGTCAAAACGAGACTCAGAATCAAAGAGATCCTTCAGATGCTTGACCATCTCGAAGGGGAGTATTTTCTCATGTTGCCTTTACAACTCGGGAGTCATGCCGAGCAACATATCACACTTAGCCTGGGAAGCATCCTCTTAATGCTTCACATAGGCTGCAGCATCAAATGCTTCAGCCTCCTCATAACCAGGTTAAGGGGCAATAGGGATTGGCATGTCCAACACGTACTCACTTTTCTTGCCTTGGCACCAAACGCAAACTTCGGTGCCAGTCCAGAAAATTTCGTCCAGCCAATTTTTTCATTTACAGAACACTTCTCAACAACAAGTTATTCATTTAAACAATCCTAGAGAAATAAAATAAAATGGGAATTAAACATATAATTGTTATGAGCAATATTCAGCAATAAAAATAAACATAGCTTTTTAATTTACCTTGTCTCCTTTATTTTCACATACTCAATGTTGGTCCCGAAACGAGTAAACAGGTGTATGGGGGGGGGGAGGGAATACACCTGTGGTTACAAATTAAAACTTCTTGTAAAACTTATCAGGTTACTTAAGACAGTAGCTCGTCAGTGGACTTGAGGTCTGCTGAGAGTTACTTGGTGAAAGCTTACTGAGATAATACCTCCACTGAAAGCTCAAGACTTTCAGTTGAACTACTATCTAATTAGCTTTCAGATGCGGATTAGTGAGCCCTTAGAGAAACTCGTTTTACTTTGATAAACTTTGAGATTAACGCACACTTAGGAAATCAGATTATAAGAACACAAGATATAAAGTGGTTCAGAGATGAATCTCCTACGTCCACTGTCCTGATTAAACAGGAGAACTCCTTTCACTTGGAATTCCTTGTGTTATAGTCCCAAGGTGCACTGATCAACTAATCCTTTCTTAGGATGATTGATCACTAAGAAATTCCAGGTCCTAGTTCCCAAAACAAACCAGCTTTCAGACTGATACAACAATCAGCTTACTAACACCACTTAACACTAGCTCTCAACCTAAACACCGAGTAGGGTTTTGAGTAGGGTTTTGGTTCCAACTAATTTGAGATAAACCTTACAAGTTTAGCTCAAGGCTTAGGATTAGATTATCTCTTTCTAAGATTTGGATATAGCTTTTAAGCTTGGTTACAGAAGGTTTGTTAGGCTCTCTACAAATGTGAAACACTTGGGAAACAATGATAATTCCGAGTGCTTCTTAGTTGTTATGAATGTAGAGATAGCTTTGATCTTGTGAGTTTCCCGTGCTTGGAAATGTGCACGTCCTTCTGTATTTATAGGCTTCCTTGAAAATCTTCCCGTTGGATTTGAATCTTCTCAAGTAAGTCTTCTTGTATCTGATTGGTTTAAACGGCTCTATTTGAAGCTTTAAGTCTTGTCAAGAAACGGCTGAAAGACCATGCCTGTTCACCAACTTTCTGTAGATTGCTAGAGAAAGACTTTTGGTACTTGTCAGGCTGGGGCAGGTCGGCTGTCAGTAAAGTACACTGACGTGTCATCTTCTCATTGGACCTTTAGTCTGCATGTCCAGATTCTTGTCTTGCTTTAAGGTGGAACCCCTCTGAGAGAACCTTCTTATTCCTTCATTTATTGTAAGCTTCACTGAAATTTGATTTGCCTTGTTCCAACCAGATTAACTAACAGCTTTTAATACGTTTAGCATTGAATGTGCATTGTTAGTTACCATCAGTGGACCTTGGTCCTCTCCTGATAGTTTTAGTCTTAGTGAGAATGTACTTAGAAAACATTCAAGACTTAGACTTATTCTCAGATCACATGTCTTCAGCGGACTTTACTTCAGTGGACTTCATCTTCAGCGGACTTCATTCTTAAATACACTCTTACAATTACTAACTGCACTCCAGTTCTTAACACTTTGAACTGTTTGATTAAGTACTAACTCTACTTAATAATTTACTTACAAAATAACTTTGGAGGAACATTTTGGCATCTAATCAAAACATAAGTCTTATACATTTTCCCAACAATTTCCCCCTTTTTGATAATGCCGGAACCTATCTTATTACATATCTTCTTTCAGATGAGGTTCTTCAGATGACATACAAAGTTCAAAGATTTTGTAAGTAAAACATTCAAGTGCATAAGCCTAAATGATAATGAGATATTATCTTGGGCAAAACATCAGTAGAGTTCATTTCATTGATAAAGTGATGAAGTACATATTACATGAAGTCAACTCTCAAAAGTTTCAAACTTAAACACACCTGGGACTTATAAACAAATGCCCAGCAAAAGATACAAACTTCTCAGATGGACTCGAAAATGGGTTCAAGTCCATACTGCTTGAAAACTCTAATCTTCAGCTCGTTCTTCCTCTCCATTATCTCGTTCGAATGTCCTCTGAGTCCAAGATGCTCACACAAGGATGTCCACTCTTCAATGATCCTTTCTCTATCAACAACACCTGTTGCATCTTGAGGAGGCCAGTAGGTGATTTGTTCAGGGGCCTTCAGGGCTTGATCAGGGAAGGCATCATTCCAAGCATCACTGATCTCAGGATAGAGTTTGGGATAGGCATCAAACAACCATGAGTTGAAGACTTCTTGAGCATTGTCCCTTCCTAACTCTCCACTGACATAAAAGGAATAAACAAATTCCCTTTTAGCAGTCTCCCAAGCATCATTGAGCTTCTTAGGAACCCAGGCATCATGGTGAGGAAATCTGTTCAGTGATGGAGTGATCTTGTCTCTCTTCAGCTTAGCAGCCCACCTTTGATAACCACTCCTGAATTTCTTGGAAGTAGTTTTATCAAATGTGGCTAGCCTCTCCTTTTTTTTTTCTCTCAGCTAACTCAGCAATGGTCTCCATCTTACCAACAACCTTATCTCTCCTTTCTTGCTGCTGTGCAATTAGCTTCCTTGCTTTTTCATTCATTCCTCCAGCCTCTTTGATTAGCTCAGCGAGCTCTGTGACTTTTGTGGGTGCAGACTTGGGAGGTTCAGAAGATAAGGGTTCAGGATTGAGAATAGAAAGTACCTGAACTTCATCAGTAGAGGTTGTGGACTTAGCTGCCAACCTCCCTGAGGTTCTTGTCTTTTTGGCAACCTCTGCTGAGAGGGCATCAGATGCCTTTCTCTTTGTGGTTTCCCCCTTCTTCGCAGCTCTCTCTTCCTTCTCCTTTAGATGCTCCTCTTTGAACTTTGAAAGGCCAGCTGAGGTGGTCTCCTTGCCTTTCTTGGCTTCTGCTATCTTCTGGGCTTCAACATCAACTTTTTTCAAGGTGCTTTTCACCTGTTGGCCTTTCTCGAAGTCAGGGGTTTCAAGGATAATATTCATCTTATTCTTAGGGTCAAGCTTCATGTCCTTCGCACTTATCCTCTTTTCCCCCTTTTCGGCATTAATCATGCATTCATCTACAATGATGTTGAGCTTTAGTTGATCATGGGCCAATGCCTTCAGCTCAGTTGAGCAATGGTCTACCTCATCTTCAAGTCTTTCCAAAGCAGCTCCAGCTGTCTGCCCAAATTGAACAAACTATGCTAGCTTCTCATTGATCAGCACATCTGTTTTCTCTTGTGTTGGGAAGTGTTGGTCCCGTTTCTTCATTCACAAACAAGGACAATATGGGAAATTAGGAGAAATTTTTGTTTTAACACTGATGTTATGCAAGTCAGTAAAGCAATAAAGAACACAACAATGTAAAGTGGTTCGGAGGCTCAAGCTCCTACATCCACTGCCTGATTTAACAGGAAATCCACTACCCGGGATTCTTGTTTTTAACGTGCCAAGGTGCACTCACAACTGGACTCACACCCCTCCGCGGAGCTGCCTCTCGAACTGGCCTCACATCCCTCTTCACTCAGGGACTGCCTCTCCTCACCTCACTGCAACACCTAACACTATTCTGGAAAGGGTTTAGTTTGGTTTGGTTCTCTCCAACTAGGTGAGATTTTCCCTTACATGGTTTTAGCCTTTAAGCTAAGGTTGGGAAAATCTCTCTAAGCTTAGGATGTATATGATAGGCTCGAGTATACAAACTGGAACACTCAAATATGACTATGAAGAATTCAATGTCAGTGTTCTTGATGGAGATGGTGCACCCTTATGACTCCCTCATGACTTGCACCACTCTCGCACCACCAGCTCGTAGGTGTAGATTTCCCCTATCACACACTTGAAACTGCAGCTGGAAGCTTGTATTTATAGTGTAGATTCAAATGTTACCGTTGGAGGTAGTCACATTTGAATCCAGACTATCAGTAGGGAACACCTACTTTTCTTGGAACTCGGCCTTGTCAGTGTCAGATGAGTTGTCTTGACTTGATTGGTCCACGTGGACTGAGTCCAACGGCTCTTTGGTTCAGTGGACTTGATCAGGGCACACTGACTTCAGATGACTTATCCTCCACTGACTTGATAATCTTCAGTAGACATGAATGTCTTCAGTGTAGTTGTCTTTCAGTAGACTTTTGAAGATCTCTCCAAGAAGATTGTCATAAGGCTGAATGACAATCTTCCCTGACCACAGTAGCCTGACTCCTTTAGGACCTACTTGGTACAGCACTAATCCTCCTGATCATGCTCTTCACTGAGTAGTCTACTGACCAGCTTAGAATAGTCAGGTTTATACTCAGTGGGACTTCCTTCAGGCTTCTCTTCAGGTTCAGGTCTTCTGACATGGCTTCAGTCGATCTCTTTGTGATGTCATCTTGACTTCCTCAGGCTCTGACAGTGAGTTCCCCCTCACTGAGTTATCCCTCAGTAGAGTTCCCCCTCAGCTGAGCTTTCCTCCTCTGAGTGCTTCCTCAGCTGAGTTCTTCCTCCACTGATAACCTGTTCTACTGAGAAATGACCTAGCCTGATCTGAAACTAAAAGATACTATCCTGACTGCATCAAAACCTATTACATGTTGTTTTGGAAAATCATCAAAACTAAAATATATCCCAACAATTGATTGGTCCACGTGGACTGAGTCCAACGGCTCTTTGGTTCAGTGGACTTGATCAGGGCACACTGACTTCAGATGACTTATCCTCCACTGACTTGATAATCTTCAGTAGACATGAATGTCTTCAGTGTAGTTGTCTTTCAGTAGACTTTTGAAGATCTCTCCAAGAAGATTGTCATAAGGCTGAATGACAATCTTCCCTGACCACAGTAGCCTGACTCCTTTAGGACCTACTTGGTACAGCACTGATCCTCCTGATCATGCTCTTCACTGAGTAGTCTACTGACCAGCTTAGAATAGTCAGGTTTATACTCAGTGGGACTTCCTTCAGGCTTCTCTTCAGGTTCAGGTCTTCTGACATGGCTTTAGTCGATCTCTTTGTGATGTCATCTTGACTTCCTCAGGCTCTGACAGTGAGTTCCCCCTCACTGAGTTATCCCTCAGTAGAGTTCCCCCTCAGCTGAGCTTTCCTCCTCTGAGTGCTTCCTCAGCTGAGTTCTTCCTCCACTGATAACCTGTTCTACTGAGAAATGACCTAGCCTGATCTGAAACTAAAAGATACTATCCTGACTGCATCAAAACCTATTACATGTTGTTTTGGAAAATCATCAAAACTAAAATATATCCCAACAGGAAGTCTTCAGCTGCCTTCTTCAGTACCTCTCCCAGTTTGGCTCCTAGCTCAGCATGCTTGGCCTCGAATTCAGACATCTTAGAGTTCCATAATCCTTCAACCTTTCCAAGTAGGTCTTCTGAGAAGGCCTCTACTGACGACTTCAGGTTGATGGATACGTTCTCTACTGAGTCTTTGAGAAACTTGGTCCTGGCCTCTTCTTCAGACTTCTCCAGCTTCTTCAGGGCTTCAATGACTAACACACTTTGTCCCTCAACTACATCAATCACCATCTGCTGAGAGTCTTCAACTTTAAGTGTGAGATTCTGAAGTGATGTAGTTGTGGACTCCATGAGTTCATCAATGTGGTCTGAGAGAATAACCATCTCATCTACCTCCTCTTGTACAATCTCCTGGACCTCCCTGAGCTGAGTTTGAAGAGATGGAAGGCTTTCTTCTTTGATTGAGTGAACAACATCACTCAGTGGAGTTAGGTTGACCACAGCTGGGGGAATTTCAATGGTTTGAGTACCTGCATGACAAAAAGTGTTAGTTCTAACTCCCTCAACCTCACCACCTAGGTCTCCTGATGCCTCTAACTCCATGGGGACTCCCTCCTCCTCACTCTTCTTACTTTTCTCTTCCTCACTTTCCTTTTCAACTGCTATTTTTTCAGCCAATTCACCCTTTACAGGGATGATTGCTCTTATCTCTCCACTCTTCACAGCAGTGATTTCTACCTCTTTTTCTTTCTCACTTGATTTTTCAACTCCTTCAGTGCCAGACACCTCAGTTGACTCTATAGCCACCACTGAGGGCTGTTGTGGGAGAGCTTCAGTAGACACCTCTACTGAGCCCTCCTGTGGCAAGTTTTGTGCCTCAGTATCCCTTGCCATGGATACATCCTTGGCTGCTTCACCACCACCTTGCTTAGGTGAAGCACCTCCTTCATGTTCAGACTCAACTACCTTCTCCTCAGCACTCTTCTCTTTCTCCACCTCCTTCTCAGCTATGGGTTCAGCTGGCTTTTCTCCATCAGCAACCTTTTCTCCCTCCTTTTTTGCCTCTGCAATCTTCTCCAAGACTAAACTTTCAAAGATCTTCTCATCACAGAGAGGTCTGGTCTTGTGCATCCCAGCAAATTGCAGTACTCCAGCTTCCTCCTTCTTCCACTCCTCTGCATTGCTGCCTCTTACAGCTAGAAGGATTTCACCAAGTCTTCTATCATTGAGCTGGACAATGAGTCTCAGTCTCAAGAACATGGCTTTGAGTGTGGTAAATTGATCAAGTTCAGGGTATTTAGACTCTAAAGAGTAAGCTACCTCATCCTTGAGAGTATCTAGAAATAAGTACTCTTCTTCATCGTCTGAAGGAAGGGAAGGGGTAGGGGATCTGCTTTCGGTTGGCTCTTCTGGGATAGACTCCAGTTGAGTTGAGTGTGAATCAGGAATGTTTGGTTCAGTGGGGGTTTGGTTTAGAGTATCAGTGGAGGTAGAGTCTTGATCAGTGGGTGTTGAAGTAGGTTCAGAAGGGGTTGGGGGGATGGGTTCAGTAGGGTTTGATGGGGTGGTTTCAGTAGGGGTTGGGATAGGTTCAGTGGGGGTTGTTTAGGATCCACTTTTTGGCTGTTGAGAGCCATCAGTGGGGGTTTTGGTTAATGTGGAGATGCGTTTGGTATTGGCAGTAGTGCGAGGTTTAGTGGTTTTGGTTTTGATGGGGTGGGTGCAGGAACATCTGAGTCAGACTCAGTTGAGATAATGTTGGGAGAAGAGTCTGGGTTACCTGATGAAGATTCATCAGTAGAGTTGGTAACTCTGACCTTGGAGGCACTGTCCTTCTCTACCTCAGGAGACTTCTTCTTCTTCTTAGAGGCTTTTTCTGCCTCAGCTTCTTTGTGCTGGGCCATCTTGTCACTCAATTTAACCAGCCTCCTCTTCAGCTTGGTTTTCTTCCCTTCAGTAGGGTTAGCCTCCTCTTCCTCAACTGCCTCTGGGCTCTCCTCAGCAGGCTTGATCATTCTTGTCTCCAGGGCCTTTCCAGATTTGAACAAGGCCTTGAGATTGCTCCATTTCCTATCTGGAATCCAGTCCACTCCCAGATCCACATTCTCTACCAGATAATAAATTTTAGTTGCAAAGTTGAGCTTACTGGATAGTTGGGGAGTTTTGTCAGGTTGGAGTTTTGAGTGCTCCTTGTTCAATGCTCTAAAAAAGAATTGTTGCCAGTTGTATGGCTTCTCCTTGCTCTCCACAATAGCCTTCATCAACCTGAGCTTTGGCTTGCTCACTTGTTCTGTGCTTCCTTGGTTTCCCAAGATACATTTTCCCACCACTTCACAGAGAACATTATATACTGGTAAGAGTATATTTCTGTTCATTGTTGGACTATACTTGACCTTCCTTTGCATAATGGTGTTAACCCATTCTTCCTCTTCATCCATGATGCAGGTGTCTGGATTCGGAACTTCAGAGGGGAGATTGAATAACTCCTTCAGATCATCACCACTGACACGGATCTCCTTCTTAATCTTCTGGTGTTCAACAATCTCAACATCATCCCTCATCACCCTCTTCTTCCTCTGAAGTATAAGATGAGACCTGATCCTCGAACCAGTGTTGGAAACATTATTGAAGAACTCAAGAACCTGCCTGTCAAAGCAGTTCGTAGGATGAACAGATAGAAATTTCTCTAACCCAGCAGATTTTAGCAATTCTAGGGCTTCTTTGATATGGGCAAATTCCGGTTTGGTTTCTATCTCCGAATTATCAAAAACTACAATGGGTTCATACCAGAAGTTTTCCTTATTGGTAAGGAAATTGAGATTTAGTTTAGCCATTTGAGTAAAGGAGTTTGAGAGAAAAATTTACAGTGTATAGGATAGATAGTAAGTGTTTGCTTGAAAGTGTGTTCGAAAAGGTTCTTAGGCTGAAATTTGGGGCTTTTATATGAGAAATGAGCGGTTAGATTGAACAAAGAAATCAACATCTGAGATTGATTCTGGTTTGAGATCGTGGATAGCCTAAGAGTTTAGTGGGGAGTTTTTTAAGAGATCTTTACGGTTAGAAAAGAACCGCCTAAAATGAATGGTATGGATTGAAAGGGTTGGTAGCCGGAAGGTCACATCGTCCGGGTTTTAAGGCGCGTGAGATAGGTAACTGTAAAAGTAAACCTGACTTGTACAATGCACATTAAATGCTTGCCATACCAAAATCTCTTCGAAAAAGTGTAAGAAAGATTTAATTTTCAGAAAGCACTCATTAGAAATTTTATTGAATCAAAATATATTTTAAAAACTAAGAGGCTTTAGATTTGAAAAAAAAAATACTAAGTATAAACTTTTGACCTCCACTGAGGTTCGACCTCGTCTGATATTCAGACCTCTTCTGAGATGAAGAGCTTCTTCTGAGAAGGATCCTCTTCTGAATATGAACCTCCACTGAGTTGAAGGTAACTCTTCTGAGATTCAATCCTTCCTTTACTCTCCTAGATCTAAGAGTCTAAGCTCCACTGACAACTCTTGAAACCTTGCTTCAGCCAAGGGTTTTGTGAAGATATCTGCCTTCTGCTTGTCAGTATGGATTTTGAGCATTTTGATGTCCTTCTCCACATGATCTCTGATGAAATGATGCCTTATATCCACATGTTTACATCTTGTGTGGAGAACTGGATTTTCTGAAATAGCAATTGCACTATTGTTGTCACAGAAAATAGGGACTTCATTGGCAAAAATGTTGTAATCTCTCAGTTGTTGTCTTAGCCAAAGAATTTGAGCACAACAACTTCCAGCTGCCATATACTCAGCTTCAGTAGTGCTTGTGGCTACTGAGTTTTGTTTCTTGGAGAACCAAGAAATCAGCTTACTTCCCAAGAATTGACAAGTGCCTGAGGTTGATTTCCTATCAATTCTACATCCTCCATAATCAGCATCTGAGTATCCTGTGAGTTCCAGATTGTCATCTGAGGGATACCACAATCCCATATTCACAGTACCCTTAAGGTATTTGAGAATCCTCTTAGCAGCTTCCAGATGACTTTTCTTGGGGTTGGCTTGATATCTTGCACAAATCCCAACTGCAAATGTGATATCAGGCCTGCTTGCTGTGAGATACAGTAGAGATCCAATGATGGCTCTGTAATGAGTCTGGTCTACTGATTCACCATCCTCATCTGGTTCCATTTTGGTGTTGGTGTTGAGTGGAACTCTTGCTACTTTGCTGGTCTGGCATCCAAACTTGTTGATCAGCTCCCTTGTATATTTGGCGTGATTGATGAAGATTCCTTCAGGGGACTGCTTAACTTGAAGTCCTAGGAAGAAATTCATTTCTCCCATCATAGACATCTCAAATTTTCCCTTCATTAGTTGAGAAAACTTTTCACAGAGGACTTGGTTGGGACAACCAAAATTGATATCATCCACATAGATTTGTACAAATAAAGTGTCCTCTCCTTTTGTGATCCTGAATAGAGTTCTATCAACTCTCCCTTTGATGAAACCATGATCCAAAAGGAATTGTGACAAAGTATCATACCAAGCTCTTGGAGCCTGTTTCAGTCCATATAGAGCTTTTCTCAGTCTATATACTTTGTGACTTTCTTCAAAACCTGGGGGTTGCTCCACATAGACTTCTTCATTGAGTACTCCATTCAAGAAGGCACTTTTAACATCCATCTGGTACACCTTGAATTTCTTGTGAGCAGCATATGCAAGAAATAACCTTATTGCCTCCAATCTGGCTACTGGGGCAAATGTTTCATCATAGTCAAATCCTTCAACTTGAGAGTAGCCCTTTGCAACTAGCCTGGCTTTGTTTCTGACCATGATATCATTCTCATCCTTCTTGTTCTTGAATACCCACTTGGTTCCTATCACATTGCAGTGATATGGTCTGTCCACCAACTCCCAAACTTGATTCCTTGTGAACTGGTTGAGCTCTTCTTGCATGGCAATGATCCAGTTGGAATCTTGAAGTGCTTCTGCTATGGAACTTGGTTCCTGGTTTGATAAGAAACAACAAAACAAAGCACTTTCTCCATGAAAACTTCTAGTTTTGACTCCTGAGGAAGGATCACCTAGGATTTGCTCAACAGGGTGATCTGAGAGCCAAGTTCTCCTAGGCTGATGCCCTTCAGTAGAGTTTAACTCTTCTGAAGTTGAGTCACTAGATATAGGAATGAAATCAAATACAGGAAATAAAACAGAGGGTTGAAGTCTTGAGTCATCATTCAAGGTATTCTCATTCTCAATGGTAATTTCATTGGTTCCCCCTTGAATGATGGGTTCAGTGAATGTCTCAGCTGTGACCACATCTTCATTGACATTACTTATGTTAGGATAAAAATTGTTAGTTTTGATGAGTTAAAACAAACCAGAAGATGTAATAGGACCATCTGGACCTGTTAGCCAGATGATGATCTAGATTAGGACTTAGTCTAGGGGGAACTGCCAGACCAGAAGACTTCACCAGAAGAGTCACCAGAAGACCCCTCCAGAGGACTTCACCAGAGGACTCCACTAGAAGACTTCACCAGATGAGACAGACCAGAGGCAGAGGACCTTCCCCAGACCAGACGAGTCCGGACCAGACGAGTCTGGTAGAACATAAGTTGCTCAGTTTGATCCCCTGACTCTACTGAGTATTCTGGTTCTTGACCAGATGAGGACCAGAAGACACCGAGGTTGCCTGGTGTCTGGTCTTGCCTTCTCTATTGAGAATTAGAGTTAGGCAGAGGAAGCTATTGACCGTTGGTGATTCAAATCAAGTCAACAAGATCAGGATTGGAAAGTATTTGAAGATAATCAATCCAAGGATCCCACCAACCCAATCAATCAATTAGGGAATTGATTGATTGAGGCTTCCTTATATAGAGGATCTGATTGGATTAGCCCTCCAACGGCTAGCCCTAATCCCCTCTATATATACAAGAGTGCAGTTCAAGAAAAAGCTCTAGAGACTCTACACGTGCACATAGCATACTAAGCTTTTTGTTCACTATGCATTTGCACTCACTTTGTTCTTAATTACTCATCCAACTCGTAAGGAGTTTATATACTCAACCTGTTCATCTTGTTAGACAAGGTTGGAGTAAGTGTGTCTTTAGATCGAAGTTAGATCTAAAGAGATTGTAAGAAGGTGCTGGTACTTCGGAAATTCCAGTAAGTAGTGAGTTTGTTGGTTGGATAGTGAGACCCCTTTGATCAAGGGAGAGTGGACGTAGGATATTCAGATCCGAACCACTATATATACGGTGTTATTTATTGCTTTCTTTAATACCTGTTGTTTATTATTTGTGCTCTTAGAAAAGATTTTCGCTAAAGACATTTTGGCTTTAAAGGCTTCCACAATTAATCTATCTAGTGGGACCAACAAGTGGTATCAGAGCAGTGTGTCCAACGACCACTGCTTTGTAAAGCTTTTGGTGGTCACCGGGCAGATCCATTGCTCTTAAAGTGCTTTTGTTAAAAGTTCTTATTATTTCCCAAATTTTATTTAAAATGTCTGCAAAATCTTCTTATAAGAGTCGTAAATTGCCAGAGTTCTCATTTGAGGACTATAGCCACTGGAGCTTCATGATGAGTAATCATCTGGGAGCTATCCACCACCGCATGTTAGATGTGGTAGAGAGTGGCCCCATTAAATTTTACTGGACTCCTATTGATAGTGGCAGGTCAGAGTCCAGAGAAAAAACTAGCGATGCTGCAGAGGATAGAGTTCCCAGACAACAAATCCTCAAAAAGAAAGAAGAACTTGACAACGATGAGAGAAAGCTATATAACCTGGACCAGGTGGCAAGAACCGAGATTATTAACACTCTCACCAAGGAGGTAATAGAGAAGGTCAGAACCTGTGTCACTGCGAAGGAGATGTGGGACAAACTTGCAATTCTCTGCGAGGGAACAGAAAAGATTAAAGATAACAAGCTCCAGGCTGTTCAACACTCGTTTGATACGTTTAAAATGAAACCAGACGAGACCATAGACCAGCTGGACATGCGCCTCACAAACCTCCTAAACAAGGCTAGTGCCTTAGGTAAGACCTACTCTGAAAAGGAAATTAATAGTAAAATTTTGCGTTCACTAACTAGCAGGTGGAGAATCAAAGTTACTGTGATCAAGGACAACAAGGATCTCAATACTCTGGATCATCATCTTCTGTTGTCTGATCTTAAAGCTTACGAATATGATCTTCAAGAGGAGGATCAAACAGAAGAGGTTTCCTCTTCTGGCCAGAAAGGAGTTGCATTCTCTTCAACTCTCAAGCCTGATGTCAAGCCAAAGGAGTCTACTGCAGATGACTTGAGCCTCAAGGAGTATGTAGCACTTCTAACTCGTAAATTAGATAAAATGAGTTCAAAGTATGGCAGGTACAAAAGGCATTGGAAGGAGTCTACCAGAGACAGGAAGAGTTCTTTCAAGCCTGCAGAGAAGGAGAAGACATCTGGAGACTCAAGGGAGACCAGATTCAGAACTCCAGAGAGGAGGAGAGATGACAACCCTGGCAGCTCTGGGAAATCAGATTATCAGAGGAGGGATGGTAGCTCTAGCAGACCTGACTACCAGAGGAGAGAGAGTAGTCCTGCCAGATCAGACTACAACCAGAGGAGGAGAGAGCTAAGTCCTAGTCCCAGAGGAGACAATGCCTGCTACACATGCAACAAAACTGGTCACTACAGTTATAATTGTCCTCAGCTTACTCCTAGGGAAAGAGAAGAGGAAAGAATCAAGAGAGACAGGAGATATGCAGACAAGAGAGCATTGCTGGCAGAAGCAGAGGAGGAGGATACTAGTTCCAGTTCTTCTTCTTCTGACTTTGGATCAGATGATGATGTGTGTCTCATGGCAGACATCACTGAGGTAAATGAAACTACTCTAGTTTTATCAAATTCCAAATGTACTGAATCCTCTAATTCATCTGGTAACTCCAGAGAGTCTGATATGCAACAAATGCTATCAGATCTCCAAAATTGTGTCCAACTTTGTCAAAAACTTGAGAAAGAGAATGGTAGGCTCAGAGCTGAAGTTCAATCTCTCTCTCATGAGCACAAATCCACCAGAGAACTCATGAAAGATCATTCCAAAGAAGTTTCTGAACTTCAGGATAAGATCACAGAAAGAGATACTCTGGTAGATCAACTCATGAAAGAAAGGACCTCTCAAGAAGATGAGATCAATGAACTCAGAGCCAAATACCAGACTCTTATCAAGGGAAAACAAGTTGCTCACAACATAGAGGAGATACCTATGCCCAGAGAAGCTCCTAAGATACCATCTGTTGTATCTATCATATCAGAGTCTTCTCAGCGCATTTGTGATAAGAGTGGTTTAGGATATTCTGGAATTACCACTAAAACTCATAAATACCTTTATAATAAAGACAAGTCTGTAAGAGCTGGTAAATTGGTAGAAATCTGGAATGATAAAGACTTAACTGGTAATGGTTACAAGGTGGTTCACAATCCTGATTGGAAAAGGAATCACTCTGTTAATCACATAACAAATGGTCCAGAAGAGTTGACTGTTCTGGAAGAGAAGATGCTAGAGAATAAGTGTCAACAAGGGGAACCATTAAAGATTGATGGTTCTGTGAACAATGAGTCCCAAGGAGTAGAAATTACTCAAATTGGAGGACCCCAGAGAAATCCTCAAAGGGAACCTAAACAGATTAGGGGACCTCAAAGGAAACACTCAAGAAAGGGAAATACCAATCAGAGTAACAACTACCAGAGAAGGAACAATGTTCAACAGAACCAGGTACCCCAGAGACAATTCTCTCAGAGGAATCAATTCCAGAATAGGTATACTAAAAGGAACTATAATCACCAGAGCAAGTCTAATTATCAGAACCAGAGGAGGTCTTCCAGACCCATCTATAGAAAACCAACTGATCTGGGTAGTTATGACACCAGAGATGGTTCTTCTAGGATGTACCCTTACAACCAGACCTTTAAGACCATGTCTTTGAGGCAGGCCATTCCAAAGGCCAGATTTGAGAAAAGGTACACCAGACCTGTTTATAGGAAAGGTGTCCTTATCAGACCAGTAGCTCAATATGTCATTGTCAGAGGACATGTGCTGGTAGATAAATTTGGAAGGAAGATAAGATCTCCTCATCCATCAAGGGATGATCTTTATCTATGGATTCCTACAAGACCTGCAACTAACCAATCAGGACCCAGCACTAGTAGGGGACCTAATTGACCTCTCTGCAGGTAGATAAGAGTCCATTGGAGAAAGGACTTTCAAGCAACCATGTCTGGTACATTGATAGTGGATGTTCCAAGCACATGACCTTCCAGAAAGATAATCTCCAAGATTTCAAGCCATTGAATGGACCAAGAGTGATGTTTGGTGACAACAACTATGGAGTCACCAGAGGAGTTGGAAAGTTGACCTTCAATGGAGTATCTGTAGATGAAGTCTACTACGTAGAAGGACTCAAGCATAATCTGCTTTCAGTATCCCAATTCTGTGACAAAGGATACTCAGTGAAGTTTTCTAGTGATTCATGCACTGTTTTCTCTTCTGATTATAATGATATTTTGCTAATAGGCTTGAGGAAGGGTAACATTTATCTTGCAGATTTTAACAGTTGCCCAAGAAATGCATGCCTAGTTGCAAAAGGATCTGCAGAGAATAACTGGATTTGGCACAAGAGATTGTGTCATCTTAACTTCAAAACACTGAATAAGATTGCCAGAAAAGGTCTCATTCGAGGTCTTCCTAATGAAGTGTTTAAGAAGGATCAGGTTTGTGGTTCATGCCAGAAGGGTAAACAACCCAAGACTTCCTTTAAGGATGTCCAGAGCACAACCACAACCAGAGTGCTTCAACTACTTCACATGGACCTGTTTGGACCTGTTTCTCCTATTAGTTTCAGTGGAAGGAAGTACACCTTAGTGATAGTAGATAACTTTTCAAGATACACTTGGGTGGTGTTCTTGTTTAAGAAAAATGAAACTATGACTAAGCTACCAGAGTTCTTCAAGCAGATTCAGAATGAGCAGAACCAGAGCATAGTCAGAATCAGAAGTGACAAAGGAACAGAGTTTTTGAATTCACACATTGCAGATTACTGCAAGGATCATGGGATTTTTCATGAGACATCTGCTGCCAGAACACCCCAACAAAATGGAGTAGCAGAAAGGAGGAATAGGACCCTCAAAGAAGCTGCAAGAACACTTCTGGCAGAATACAGCAATCCACAGAGATTTTGGGCAGAGGCCATCAATACAGCTTGCTACACTCAGAACAGATGTCTGATTGCCCAGAGACATAATAAGACTCCATATGAGGTATGGAAAGGTAAAACCCCATCTGTTTCATATTTTCATGTTTTTGGATGTAAGTGTTTCATCCATGACAATGGGAAATCTAAATTAAGAACCTTTGATGCTAAAGTGGCTGATGGAATATTTTTAGGATATTCCAGCACCATTAAAGCTTTTAGAGTTTTTAATAAGAATTCACTTTGTGTGGAGGAAACACCTCATGTTGTTTTTGATGAATCTACTTTTGAGTTCAAGGTGGATTCTAAGTCTTCTGATGAGTCCCAGAATCAGACTACACCCAGAGTTATCAAAGTCAATCCACCTGTTCTTGATTCAGATTCAGATGATGACCCATCTCCTGATTCTCTGAAGCAGCAGCCTTCACAAGGAGCAGAACCAGAAGAGGTTGGACCTCCTGTAGGGGAAAGCTCTTCTGCAAGTGGTGATAATCACCAAGGTACTGCAGAAGATGATCAACCAGGCAAGACCACGGGAAGGAGGACCCTGGTTGATCACCCCAATGACCTAATCCTTGGAGATCCAACTAAGGGTGTCCAGACTAGGAGATCTCTTAACTTAGCTGCCTTATTCAGTTGCTATGTGTCCTTGATTGAGCCTAAGAACATCAAGGAGGCACTGAAAGATTCAAATTGGATTATTGCAATGCAAGAGGAGTTGAATCAATTCACCAGACAGGATGTTTGGGAGCTGGTAGACAGACCAAGACATCAAAAGGTGATAGGCACTAAGTGGGTTTTCAAGAATAAGAAAGATGAGAATGATGTCATTACTAGGAACAAGGCAAGGCTAGTGGCTCAGGGCTATTCTCAGTCTGAAGGAATAGACTATGATGAGACATTTGCTCCTGTTGCCAGACTAGAAGCCATCAGATTGTTCTTAGCATATGCTGCTCACATGAAGTTCAAAGTCTACCAGATGGATGTGAAATCTGCCTTTCTTAATGGGATTCTCATTGAGGAAGTGTATGTGGAACAACCTCCTGGTTTTGAACAAGGTGACAAGGTGTTTAAGCTTAAGAAAGCTCTTTATGGGCTGAAGCAGGCACCCAGAGCATGGTATGACACTCTATCTCAGTTTCTTCTGGATAATGGTTTTACTAAGGGTAAGATTGATAGAACCTTGTTTAGGAAAGAAGAAGGAAAGGACGTCCTTCTGGTCCAAATATATGTTGATGACATCATATTTGGATCCCCTAACAAGAAGCTGTGTGAAAAGTTTGGCGAACTCATGCAAAGTCAGTTTGAGATGTCCATGATGGGTGAGATGAATTACTTTTTAGGTTTGCAGGTTAAGCAATCAGAGAAGGGAATCTTCATTAATCAGGCAAAGTACACCAGAAACATGTTAGAGAAATTTGGAGTAGGATCTAGCAAAGCAGCCAAGATCCCTATGATGACAAATTTCAACATGGATCCAGATGAGTCTGGAGAGTGTGTGGACCAGACTCAGTACAGAGCACTTATTGGTTCTCTTCTGTACCTGACTGCAAGCAGACCAGATATTACCTTTGCTGTTGGAGTTTGTGCCAGATTTCAGGCTAATCCCAAGAAAAGTCACTTGGAAGCAGCAAGGAAGATTTTGAAATATCTTAAGGGAACAGTGAATTTAGGATTGTGGTATCCTGCAGATGACAATTTGGAATTGAGTGGTTATTCAGATTCAGACTATGATGGATGCAGAATAGATAGGAAATCTACAAGTGGAACATGCCAATTTTTAGGGAATAAATTGGTATCCTGGTTTTCTAAGAAGCAGACTTCAGTTGCTACATCAACAACAGAAGCAGAGTACATGGCTGCAGGGAGTTGTTGTTCTCAACTACTTTGGATTAGTCAATAGCTTAGGGATTACCAGATTAGAGCCAAGGATATTCCTATATTCTGTGATAGTAATAGTGCCATTGCAATTACCCAGAATCCAGTTCTTCATACCAGGTGTAAACATGTTGATATAAGGCATCATTTTATCAGAGACCATGTTGAGAAGGGAGATATAAGGATGGAAAAGATTGCAACAGAGAAGCAGAGAGCAGATATCTTAACCAAGCCTTTGGCTGAGACCAGATTCAGAGAGTTAGCTTTTGAATTAGGATTGTTGGATCCAGAGACAGATTTGTTTTAGGGGGAACATCAGAGAAGTATCCTTTATTTCTACTTTATTGCATATTCTTTATTTCGTTTAAAACTAACATACCTGCAGATTAGACATATCAGAGAAGGTACCAGATAAGGTATGCACCAGGTGACACTTGTCTTAGATGAGGTGCTGAGTCAAATGTCCAGAATCTTCTCTGACCAGATGAGTTTCATCAGAGGAGATGTAACATCAGATTAGCTGTGGTATCATCTGGTTACAATATCAGGTGACAGGTATGGTTTTACTTCTCTGGCCTCTGTTCATTGGGATACACTTTTCAAATTAGTAAGTACACTCAAAACCTTTCAACTTCGGAGAGTATTTAAGACTAGGGTATAGGGCCTAGGCAATCATTTCGCTTTTTCTCTTGACTGCCACAAAACCCCTTTATGCCCCGTCCCAATGACTATGCCAACGCACCAGATTAAATCTGTATCTTGCCTTTCTTTGTGGCCATCGGATTTAATCACTGTGCAAAATGTCAATCAATTCAAATATTGATTTTGTTCCCTAATTTAATTTTGGTATTACACGCGTTCACACTTCATTTATTACTCGAGCCACGCGTATTACCCTATTTAAATCTAATTTTCTTACAATCTGTCTTTTCACATTTTCATACTTTCAAACCCTAACCTCTCTCTGCAAAGTTCTTCCCTTCTCTCTCTCTCTCTCACAGATATGGCTCCCCCTTGTAATTTTGACCATGAATTGATGATGAAGAAACTCAAAACGGAGATGGTGGTTGACTTCTACACCACCAAGAACTCGTCTGCACTTGCTATTTTGGAACTATTGAGGAGATCCGGAGTTGAGAAGTTGATCTCCACCATTCCCAGAGATTTTCGTACTCTTGACGGTTATGCGGCCCAGTTTTTGGTTCGCATGAAGATCAATGAAGACCATATTTCTACAAAGATTGACAGGGAAGATTTGGTGTTTTCCAAGCATGATTTCTGTGCCCTGTTTGGAAACATTTCGGCGGAAGGAGTGGATCCTTTAACCTACAAGGAGGATGATATTGTGGGTTCCTTCAAACTGTTCGCTCGTTCCTCTTGCCAGAATATCACGAAGGGATTTCTGGATAAGCATCTGAGGCAAAAGTACAAGGTACTTTTTGACATAGTTGTTAAGGTGTTGATGTGTGAAAATCACAGCACATATGCGATCTTTAATGGTAGAATGTGTGTGATGAGAGCTTTGTATGACGGCGTCCAATGTAATTGGGCAGAATTCTTTTGGGGCGTCTTGAGGAAGAATAAGGCGAAGGTTAACAAGGAAGCTTGTCCTTCCATTCCAGGGGAGATGCAGTTTTATTTCACTGCTAATGTTTCGTTGGGTACGAAACTTACCTTGATTTTGGACTCCTTGCTTCCAGAGAAGAGATGGAAGGAGTCTTGGTGCAAAGGCTTTCACAAGTCTAAGGTGCTATTCTCAAAGGATGGTCCCCTTCATGGCCATCCTGACTCTGATGGAGAAGAAGCCATCCCTGCCCCTCCTCTTCAGGCAGTACCCTCACCTGCAAAGGGGCAGAAGCAGCAGCCAAGGCAGAAGGCCCAGAAGAAAGCTGCTGGTGCAACTGGTTCCTCAACTATTGCCTTTTCTGGTTCCTCGGAGGAGGACCAGATTCCCCTTCTTAACATTCTTAAGAAGAAGGGTGGTGATGATGATGAAGCTGTTAAGGCTGGGGCAGCCAAGCGGAAGAGGCCGGTGGAGGCCAAGAAGAAATCTGCCAAGAAGCCAAGGACTGGCAGAAGAGCTCCCAAGAAAACCCTCCTGGTAGATGAGCCATCAGAGGAAGAAGAGGAAGAGGAGGTTGAACCTCTTAAGAGGAAGCCCAGGGCCAAGAGGGCAATTCTACAGGATCATGACTCTGGATCTGATCTTGGTGAGGCCCTGGAGAGAGCTATTGATGAAGCTTCCCAGATTATGGAGGATACTCCAGAGCTCGTTGTGCCTGCTGGTGTTGACCCAGCAGAGGTAAACCCTTTCTTACCCTCCTCTACTTCCATTGATCTTGTCTCCCCCTCTTCCTCCCCACCAGATACTCAAACACATCCCATCTCATCTGCTCCTGGTGTTCCTTCATTCTCACCAGAGCAGACTCTCCCAGACACACCTACATTTTCTCCCTCTACCATTCATACCCAAACACCTTCTTCCCCAACTTCCCAAACACATCTTCCCACAAACCCCTCTCCACCACCTTCTGTACCAGAGGTACCCTCAAACTCTTCTGGTACAGAAATCCCCCCTCCAAACACTTCCACCTCCCAGATACCTCCTACACCTTCTGTACCTGATATTCCATCATCTTCTGGTGCAGAGCAACCCATTCCTACACCCTCTACTTCACAAAATCCTAACCCTCCCCAAACCCATACAGACCAAGACCCAACCATTTCTATGGCTCTGGGATTCGTTGGCCCTCCCCCTTCTCCTACCTGTTTAACCAGCGATAATAGTGAAGATGAGGAAGCTTCACTTGAGCCTGCTGACTTAGCACCTTCCTCCTCTGCCTCTGGGCCCAAACCCTTCACTTTCTCATCTGCAGAAATGGGTCCCATTAGGCAGAGTATGAGTGTAAGTGCTCAGCTCTGGCTAAGAGAGCATTTCCCAGTTCTTCTGGAGCACTTACCACTTCTGGCAGAGCTTACTGATGCCAAGGTCTGGAGCAAGGCCAGACTTGAAGATGTGGAGGACCTAATGATGTTGCTTGAGGAAATGGGTCCCTCCAACTTCACTGCTTGGGAGATTGAGCTAAAGCAGAGAATGAATATTCAGAACCCAGCAGAGCTGGAGACTCCAGGTGCTGCTAAAGTCTTGATTCGTACCCTGCTCATCCAGAGAGGAGTAATGCTCACTCCAGAGGGCCCCACTTACAAGTTTGGTCCTCATTTTGTCTTCCCTCCAGAGCTATATTCAGACGAGGAAGATTTTGAGATGTCTCCTGCCGTGCTCCAGAAGATGAAAGCTTTCTTCAATGAGCAAATCATGCAGATTGGGCGTTTTTCAAAAGCTATTCAACATATGGCCCCTGCTATGATAGAGCACCAGATCAAGCATGAGAGGAGAATCTTTCTGAAGCAGTTAAAGTCTTCTCTGGCAGAGGTAAAGGCTTCTTTTAAGGCTAATGGCTTATTTGTCAAGCTGGATGTCATGCATAGCCAGAAGCAGCTACAAGAGCACGTGCTGGAGCAGCTGTCTCTATGCTCAAAGTGGAGATGGCCAGCCAGATGATTCAAACTGCCAAGCTGAAAGACTCCCTCCAGGAGATGTTGGAGAAACAAGAGAGACTTTTTGCAGAGTCTAAAGCTTACCTTGAGGAGGCCAAGCAGCTGCGTGATCTTCACTCTTCCTCCAACACTGCCTTGCCTGATCTTATAAGGCAGGTAGTGGAGCCCCTCCTTGATGAAGTTAAAAAAGGGGAAGAGAAGGCCAGAACTGATCTGGCGAAGACCACAAATGAAACTCTCTTCAGCCATGGAGCTCGTCTGGACCTGCTGGAGAATACATTGGCCCAGGCTGAGTTGCAGAAGAAGAAGAAGGAAGAGCTCAAATCTCTTTCCATGGCTAAGCAGCTTGCTGCAGAAGAGGAGTCCGAAGCAGAGCAGGATCCAATTTCCATCTTTGGACCTGCTAAGAGGAAGATAAGGAAAGTAAAGAAGAGTTTCCTTGAATCTGTGGTTGAAGAAGCAGAGAAGAGATTCAAGGAAGAGTCGCCTGAAGAGAGGCAAGCAAGGATAAGAAAGAACATAGATGAAGAGCAGAGGCTCCGATATGTTAGAAGACAAAATAAGAAGAGTAGAGAAGCTGGCATCACCCCTGGTGCTAGTGGATCCAGCCAGAAGAGAAAAGGGCCTGTTGAAGTCATGAACATCCTTCCTCTCAGGACAGAAGGGTCCTTTGATTCAACTGTTCCTGTGCCTTTGATAGAAAAATGGAGAGAAGCCAAGACTCTCTGGTTCATTCAACATTACATCCAGAAACCTCCACCAGAGGATGATGCTCTCATCAACAGGACCTTCCATTCTTGGATGCAGGCATATGATGCAGATTTGTACAAGCAGTTGATGGATTCAACCATTGAATTCAACCTGGAAGTCACTGCTCCTGAGTTCCATTTTCTCAACACTCCAATGGCAGGAGACCAGGTTGATTGGGCTGAGCTGAAGAAACTGTACAAGACCAAGGTGTTGGCAAACTTCACCCCATCATCTTCTGCAGAGTTGAAGGCCATTCAAGACAGGTTTCTTGACTGGTTTCTGGTGCCCAAAGACAACAGAAGATATGCATAGAATAGGATCTGATCTTCAATGTAATCTGTAATCATCCTTGTCCTTTCTATCAATGAAAATCTCATATCTTCTCTGTTCAAAAGACAACCTCTTGTTGTCTTAATTATTTGCCTGATAAGATCTATTCTAAGGTCTGATCCTTTATATGTTTTCTTGCTTAAGTTTATTTTTTTTGATCAGTTCTGGTAGTGTTTTAACTCCATCAAAAAGGGGAAATTGTTAGGATAAAAATTGTTAGTTTTGATGAGTTAAAACAAACCAGAAGATGTAATAGGACCATCTGGACCTGTTAGCCAGATGATGATCTAGATTAGGACTTAGTCTAGGGGGAACTGCCAGACCAGAAGACTTCACCAGAAGAGTCACCAGAAGACCCCTCCAGAGGACTTCACCAGAGGACTCCACTAGAAGACTTCACCAGATGAGACAGACCAGAGGCAGAGGACCTTCCCCAGACCAGACGAGTCCGGACCAGACGAGTCTGGTAGAACATAAGTTGCTCAGTTTGATCCCCTGACTCTACTGAGTATTCTGGTTCTTGACCAGATGAGGACCAGAAGACACCGAGGTTGCCTGGTGTCTGGTCTTGCCTTCTCTATTGAGAATTAGAGTTAGGCAGAGGAAGCTATTGACCGTTGGTGATTCAAATCAAGTCAACAAGATCAGGATTGGAAAGTATTTGAAGATAATCAATCCAAGGATCCCACCAACCCAATCAATCAATTAGGGAATTGATTGATTGAGGCTTCCTTATATAGAGGATCTGATTGGATTAGCCCTCCAACGGCTAGCCCTAATCCCCTCTATATATACAAGAGTGCAGTTCAAGAAAAAACTCTAGAGACTCTACACGCGCACATAGCATACTAAGCTTTTTGTTCACTACGCATTTGCACTCACTTTGTTCTTAATTACTCATCCAACTCGTAAGGAGTTTATATACTCAACCTGTTCATCTTGTTAGACAAGGTTGGAGTAAGTGTGTCTTTAGATCGAAGTTAGATCTAAAGAGATTGTAAGAAGGTGCTGGTACTTCGGAAATTCCAGTAAGTAGTGAGTTTGTTGGTTGGATAGTGAGACCCCTTTGATCAAGGGAGAATGGACGTAGGATATTCAGATCCGAACCACTATATATACGGTGTTATTTATTGCTTTCTTTAATACCTGTTGTTTATTATTTGTGCTCTTAGAAAAGATTTTCGCTAAAGACATTTTGGCTTTAAAGGCTTCCGCAATTAATCTATCTAGTGGGACCAACAACTTACCTCTTGAACTGGGATAGTGTTCATCAGTTCAGTTGCTTGTTCAGGAGAGCTCTCAGGTGAGCTTTGAGGGGTGTTTTGACTTTGGGTAACCTCCTTGAATTGTTGATCTTCTAAATTGTCCCATGTTGGGATGTATGTATCAACACAATTCTCAGGATAGCCTTTAGACTTGATACTCAGTCTGGTAAGTCTTTTGCTAATTACTTCCTCATTCTCCTTACTCCTGGACTCAAAAGTAGATTCATCAAAGACCACATGAGGTGTTTCTTCCACAACAAGAGTTCTACAGTTGTAAACTCTGAAGGCTCTACTGATTTGGGAATATCCTAAGAAAATTCCTTCATCAGCTTTGCTATCAAAAGCTTTCAGTTGAGTTTTCCCATTGTTGTGAATGAAACACTTGCAACCAAAAATATGAAAGTAAGATACCTGTGGCTTTCTGCCATTCCATAACTCATATGGAGTTTTTCCTTGATGTTTGGTTACCATGGATCTATTTTGGGTGTGGCAGGCAGTGTTGATAGCTTCAGCCCAAAATCTTTTAGGAACTTGAGCTTCTGCAAGCATTGTCCTTGCTGCCTCCTTGAGAGTTCTATTTCTTCTTTCAGCTACTCCGTTTTGTTGTGGAGTTCTTGCAGCTGATGTCTCATGTGAAATACCTAAATCTTTGCAGTAATCAGATATAATAGAATTAATGAATTCAGTGCCCTTATCTGATCTTATCTTTACAATGTTTAGGCTCTTCTCATTGCTAACTTTCTTCAGGAGCTCTGTCAGCCTCAGTTGAGTCTCCTTTTTGCTTGCTAGGAATATCACCCATGTGTACCTGGAGAAGTCATCAACAACAACAAGTGTATACTTTCTCCCATTGATACTTACAGGGGTTACTGGACCAAAAAGATCCATATGTAACAGTTGAAGTACTCTGTCAGTAGAGGTTGCTACTTTGCTTTTGAAAGATGCCTTTACTTGCTTTCCCTCTTGACAGGCTTTACAGATATGTTCTTTGTTGTATACTTCATTTGGCATTCCTTCTACCAGTCCATGTCTTGCTATCATGTTCATCATCTTGAAGTTCAGATGACTTAGCCTTTTGTGCCATAACCAATTAGTGTCAGTTGAGCTTTTAGCAATAAGACATGCATTTGGTGTGCAAGACTTCCAATCTGCAATATAGACATTTCCCTTTCTTGACCCAGTTAGTAGTACCTGTTGTGAAGATATATTCTTAACAAAACACAGGTTACATGAAAATTCAACACTGTATCCTTTATCACAGAATTGACTTATGGACAGAAGATTATGCTTAAGTCCACAGACAAAGGATACATTGCTTACCCTAACTGAGCCAATGATTAATGTACCATAACCTTTAGTGGCTCCTTGTGAGTTGTCACCAAAGGTGACTTGTGGACCTTCTTTCTCAACAAATTCTGTCAGGAGATCTTTGTTGCCAGTCATGTGCCTAGAACATCCACTGTCCAAGTACCAGACTGAAGACTTAAGAGCTTCTCCTTTGTTGAGGTCCACTGAGCCCTGCAATCACAGATCAAGCTTTAGGTACCCATTTGGTGTTGGGTCCTACCAGGTTAGCTGTACCTTTCGGAATCCAAATTTGCCTCACAGTTCTAATCACTTTAGATTGGCTAATTTGTCTTCCATAAACATCTACATAGATTGTTATCTCCCTAGGTGCCTTGGGAGTAAACTTTCTATGAGTGTCAGCCTTTGAAGGAACAGGAACCTTCTTCACATTCTTTTTCTTTGGCTTGGGTGCACCTGGTCTTGGTTTTTGTTGATAAAGGTATGAAGGACCTTTTCCTTTAGGAACAAAAGGAATAGGTCTTCCATATGAGTCATTCCTTGAGGACTGCTCATGCCTGGGTGCTTTCAGCTGAGGTTGCTTTATCTGTGAAGACCTCGGCTGATAGTACCTCTGCTGAGATCTAGTTTGATAAGTCACCTGAGCCTTTCCATTTGGTTTTGGCTTAGATTGACTTTTCTTTTGAGTGATCTCAGCTGGTCTTTTTCCTTTATCCACAGTCTGTGGTTGAAATGTCACAGACTTGACAAAAACTCTCTTTGTACCACTTGAAGAAGCAACACTCAGAGGACCTTCTGAAGGTTTTGGAATAAAGCCTATCCCACACTTGTTATTTGGATTGATTTGAAAATTTTGAATCTCCTCTATGGCAAGAGAGGGTTTGTTTAGAGCATCAATCCTTTTTAACAAGGTCTCTTCAGATTTTTGTAAGACATCAATTTTCAGGAGAGAATCCTTTATTTGGCTTACCAATTTTAAATTCTCTTCAGTTAACTTTGTCTTAGATTCATTTAGATCTTTTATCAGTTGATCTATACCATTTCCTTGACTCCTGAGGGTTTCCACCTCTTTTGTCAGTTCAATGGTGGATTTGGCTGAGTTCAGATCTGCTTGATTCCCAGACTCAATTAACTTGGAGTTTTCACTCAAGAGTTGTTTGTTCTTATCTTGGAGACAGAAACTTTCTTCTTGCAACCTTGAGAAATCAATCATCAACTGTTCTAAAGCGGACTGAAGATTGAGTTCCTCAGTTGACTCTGAGCTTAGCTTAGGTGTGTGTTCTAGAGAAATGGATGGTTTAGATTGTACCTCAGGTTCTTCTCTTGCCATGAGGCACATGTCATCATCACTGCTGTCAGAGAACAGTCTATCAGATGACTCCAGATTTTCATCCACATCCTCAGCCACCATGGCTTTCCTTTCTCCATATCTTCTGTCTCTTTTGGCTTGCCTTTCCTTTCTTTCTTTTGTGCTCAGTTGAGGACAATCATATTGAAAGTGCCCAATCTTCTTGCACTGAAAACACCTGTTGGCATCATCATTCTTTTCCTCAGTGGACTCTCTGGTCTTTGATGATGATCCTTCAGCCTTGGTGTAATTCTTGTATTCCTTCTTCTTTTCTAGCTTAGATGAGCTTTTCTCTCCTTCTCTGGTGGTCTTTTGTGGATAACTTCTACCTTCCCTGTTATCCCTGTAAAACCTTTTATACTTGCCAAAGCGGCTGTTAAGTTGCTCAAACCTTCTAGCCATCAGGCTGAGTTCCTCCTGCATCTCAGCCTTGCTTTGTGACTTGCTTGCCTTTGTACTCTTCTGAGGCTTTGGGAATTTTGGCTCAGACTCCTTGGCTTTGAAGGCTACTCCCTTCTCAGCTGAGGTCTCATCAGGAGCCCTTTTCCTGTTCAGATCAAACTCATAAGCCTTGAGTTCAGAGAATACCTGTTGCATAGACATGCTGGAAAGATCCTTGGTATTCTGCATCATCACAGAGTACACATCCCATCTTGAGGTTAGACCTCTCAGGATCTTTAAGGCAACCTCCCTCTTGGTGTAGACTTTTCCCAGAGAATTTATCTCATTCATGATGTCTGTGAATCTCCCATCAAGTTGGTCAATGGTCTCAGTAGGCTCCATGGTGAACTGCTCATACTTTTGAACAGCTACTGAAAGCTTGTTCTCCTTTATCTTGTCAGTTCCTTCACACATGAGAGCAAGAGTGTCCCATAGTTCCTTTGCAGTCTTGCAGTGGATCACTCTTCCCATTACAGAATCTGGAATAATGGTGTAGAGAATGTTCATGGCTATGAAGTTGAGGTTGTTTCTCCTCCTTTCATCTGCAGTGAAGTTATCTTCATCTTTGGGCCATTCTTCTCTAGGATCTGCAATAGTTTCAGCTGTAGTTCTAGGGTTAGGTGTCATAAAAATAAATGGACCTTTAGTATTAACCCTCAACATTTCATCATGCACACAGGCAAGATGAGCTCTCGTTCTGATCTTCCAGAAGTCATAGTTTTCCACTGGGAATTGTGGAAGCTTGTGATGAGACATATGGTTCAAGGGATTAACTCCCATGTTGTTCTCTGCTGGTGGTGCTACCCTAGCTGCATTGTCAGCCATAGTATAAAAACAAGTTTATCAAAGGATCAATTCAGGTGACCTTGAAAAATACCTTTAAGCACAAGGTATACTTAGAACAATGGTCTTTTGAACCACTTCTCTGATACCAATTGTTGGTCCCGAAATGAGTAAACAGGTGTATGGGGGGGGGAATACACCTGTGGTTACAAATTAAAACTTCTTGTAAAACTTATCAGGTTACTTAAGACAGTAGCTCGTCAGTGGACTTGAGGTATGCTGAGAGTTACTTGGTGAAAGCTTACTGAGATAATACCTCCACTGAATGCTCAAGACTTTCAGTTGAACTACTATCTAATTAGCTTTCAGATGCGGATTAGTGAGCCCTTAGAGAAACTCGTTTTACTTTGATAAACTTTGAGATTAACGCACACTTAGGAAAGCAGATAATAAGAACACAAGATATAAAGTGGTTCAGAGATGAATCTCCTACGTCCACTGTCCTGATCAAACAGGAGAATTCCTTTCACTTGGAATTCCTTGTGTTATAGTGCCAAGATGCACTGATCAACTAATCCTTTCTTAGGATGATTGATCACTAGGAAATTCCAGGTCCTAGTTCCCTAAACAAACCAGTTTTCAGACTGATACAACAATCAGCTTACTAACACCACTTAACACTAGCTCTCAACCTAAACACTGAGTAGGGTTTTGAGTAGGGTTTTGGTTCCAACTAATTTGAGATAATTTACAAGTTTAGCTCAAGGCTTAGGATTAGATTATCTCTTTCTAAGATTTGGATATAGCTTTTAAGCTTGGTTACAGAAGGTTTGTTAGGCTCTCTACAAATGTGAAACACTTGGGAAACAATGATAATTTCTAGTGCTTCTTAGTTGTTATGAATGTAGAGATATCTTTGATCTTGTGAGTTTCCCGTGCTTGGAAATGTGCACGTCCTTCTGTATTTATAGGCTTCCTTGAAAATCTTCCCGTTGGATTTGAATCTTCTCAAGTAAGTCTTCTTATATCTGATTGGTTCAAACGGCTCTATTTGATGCTTTAAGTCTTGTCAAGAAACGGCTGAAAGACCATGCCTGTTCACCAACTTTCTGTAGATTCCTAGAGAAAGACTTTTGGTACTTGTCAGGCTGGGGCAGGTCGGTTGTCAGTAAAGTACACTGACGCGTCATCTTCTCATTGGACCTTTAGTCTGCATGCCCAGATTCTTGTCTTGCTTTAAGGTGGAACTCCTCTGAGAGAACCTTCTTATTCCTTTATTTATTGCAAGCTTCACTGAAATTCGATTTGCCTTGTTCCAACCAGATTAACTAACAGCTTTTAATACGTTTAGCATTGAATGTGCATTATTAGTTACCATCAGTGGACCTTGGTCCTCTCCTGATAGTTTTAGTCTTGGTGAGAATGTACTTAGAAAACATTCAAGACTTAGACTTATTCTCAGATCACATGTCTTCAGCGGACTTTACTTCAGTGGACTTCATCTTCAGCGGACTTCATTCTTAAATACACTCTTACAATTACTAACTGCACTCCAGTTCTTAACACTTTGAACTGTTTGACTAAGTACTAACTCTACTGAATAATTTACTTACAAAACAACTTAGGAGGAACATTTTGGCATCTAATCAAAACACAAGTCTTATACATTTTCCCAACACTCAACAACCTCATCTGAAGTGTACGTATTTATATCTAATATAAATTGTAATGGACTAGGATCCACATTCCTACTATTACTGTTGTAATAAGAAGAAGTGATACTAATACCGGTTAGTGTTGGTTGTGATACTGAGTAAGGGCATTTCTGGAATTTCGTGTTAAGTTCATAACTAACTTTCAGTTATGGAAATGAACTTGAAGGGTGGCGTACAGAGCCCATTACGCGTATCTTCTCTACCAAAATCTGTTAGCCAAATTGAAGGATAAATGCATGAAGTTCATTGTATTCGGTTTAGAGAGTGAGATTTACAGTTTTCCCTTTGTTCAATCGAGTGATTTCATATATTTAGGAATTAGGATTCTTCTTCCTTAGAGTTTCATAGAGGGTGAATTCGACTCAATTGGTGTAATCAACTTGTAATTGACGATTCCAGTGATAGTGTGATTATGCTTGGATCTCCGTGGACATAGATCTTTCGATCGAACCACGTAATTTCTTGTGTTCGTGTTCTTGAAATCTTTTCTCTTTACATTCTAAGTTCTTGAATTGATTAAGTGATTAGCTTAATCCATTGTTCTATTCACTAATAATTGATGTTGTCTGTGGGAAGTGAACTTCAAGAACAATGGCGTCTTTCAAGATGGATGTGGAGAAATTTATAGGAAAGAATGATTTCGGACTCTGGCGGATGAAGATGAAGGCTCTGTTGATTCAACACAGCCTTGGAGATGCTTTGAATGATGACTTCATTTTAGGAGCTGTTGTTGATCCAGCAAGGGTGGTTGTGCTAGAAAAATCACATAGTATGATTATAATGTGCCTAGGAGATAAGGTTCTGAGAGAAGTTTCTAAAGAAAAAACTAGATGTGTGGAAAAAGCTTGAAGAATTGTACCTAGCAAAGTCAGTACCTAATAGGCTCTTCATGAAATAAAAACTTATGGCATTCAGGATGTCAAATGATAAGCCCATTGGTGAACAGTTGGATGAATTTAACCAGGCCCTTGACAATCTGGAAAACCTGGAAGTGGAGTTAGATGATAAGTACAAGGCCCTAATGTTGCTGAACTCCTTGCCTAAGTCCTATGGAACATTCAAGGAAACTTTGTTGTTTGGAAGACAATCTGGAATTACCTTTGAGGAAGTTCAAACAGCCCTTAAAACTAAGAGCCTTAACAGCATATCAGTGGAGAAAAAAGATCAAGCTGAAGGTTTGAATGTCAAGCTCAAAGGTGGAAACAAGAAGTTCCAGAAGGGAAAGAAGAACTGGAAGTCAAAGAAAGGGCAAGAAAAGCAATCTACAGGATTCACTGAGAAGAGGAAGTGTTTCATATGTCACAAAGTTGGACATATAAGAAAGAATTGCCCAGAAAAGGGCAAGAAACCTCAAGAAGAGAATCAGGCTGATACTACTATAGCAGATAGTGGTTATGATAGTGTTGAGGTCCTAACTGTAACTGATTCAAAGATCTATCAAGAATGGGTGCTTGATTCAGGATGCTCATTTCATATGTGCCCTTTTGAGAGCTGGTTCACTGATCTAAAAGTAATTGAAGGTAGATTAGTGTTGCTTGGTAATGATGTAAGCTGTAAAGTGAAAAGGGTGGGGTCAGTATGGATCAAGATGTATGATGGTAAACACAAAATTCTCACTAATGTCAGGTTTGTGCCTGATCTCAAGAGAAATGTGATATCTCTTGGGACCCTAAATGCTCAGGGGTATGAGTTCAATACCTTACAAGGACTCATCCTAGTAGCAAAAGATCAAAAGGTGGTTATGAAAGGAGTGAAAACTAATGGTCTCTATATTCTTATGGGAGAAACAATTGCAGGAGAAACTGGTGTATTAATGAGGGGAGCTGATACAAATTTATGGCACAAGAGGCTAGCTTACATAGATGAGAAGGGCCTGAAAGCGTTGTCCAACAAGGGAGTTTTCCCAAGGAAGCAAGTATCTAGCCTGAAGTTCTGGAACAATGTGTACTTGGCAAGGCAAATAAGTTGTCATTTAACAAAGGGACTCACACTACTCAAGAAGCTCTTGATTATGTCCATTCTGCTGTCTGGGGGCCTGCCAAAGTTGAATCACATGGTGGAGGTAAGTACTTCATGACTTTAATAGATGATTATAGAAGAAAAGTATGGGTACCCATTTTAAAACACAAGAGTGAGGCATTTTCTAAGTTTAAAGACTGGCTCTTAGAACAAGAAAATAAGAGACAGAAGAAGCTTAAACACCTGAGAACAGATAATGGCCTAGAGTATATATCAGAGGAGTTTCTACAGTTTTGTAAAGATAGAGGGATCACTAGGCACAGAACAGTTCCAGCTAACCCACAGCAAAATGGGTTAACAGAAAGGATGAATAGAACTATCCTGGAAAGGGTTAGGTGTTTGCTATCAGGTGCTTTTTTACCTAAATCTTTTTAAGGGGGAGCTGTCAGTACTGCATGCTACTTGATCAATAAATCACCATCTACAACTATCAACATGAAAACACCTGATGAAATACGGTATGGAAAGTTGTCTGATTACACTAAGCTAAGGGTATTAGGATGTACAGCCTATGCTCATGTGAGGCAAGACAATCTGGAACCAAGAGCCCTTAAATGTATCTTCATAGGGTATCCTAAGGGAGTCAAAGGATACAAGTTATGGTGCCTGGAGCCTGGACATAAAAGGTGTATAATCGGCAGGGATGTAGTCTTCAATGATAAAGAGATGGGTTGCAAACATGATGGAAACATGGAAGATACGATCTATGAAGAATTTGTTCCAGTTCAGGTGGAGGTATCAAGGCCTCAAGATGAGATACCTATAAACCATGGTACTCAACCAGAAATTAAAGAAGAATTGGAACAATTACAACAATATGAAAATGATTAGCTTAATGAAGAAGAAGAATCACAAGCTGGTAACCTGAGAGACTATGCTCTCTCAAGAGATAGAGTAAGAAGGATTATTCACCCACCTGATAGATATGGTCATGCTGACATGTAGGTCAAGCTGAGAACATTGAATACTCATAACCAAAGAGTTTCAAGGAAGCCATTTCAAGTGCAAACAGAGAGAATTGGATGGTGGCCATGACTGAAGAACTTGAATCTTTACACAAGAATGGCATCTGGATTCTTGTAGATAGGAAGCAGAAACAGAAGGTTTTCAGTAGCAAGTGGATTTTCAAGAGGAAAATAGAGGTTGGAGCTATGGTGGAGAAAATCAGATACAAGGCAAGGCTTGTAGCAAGGGGATTTACTCAAAGGGAGGGTATTGATTATCATGAAGTATTCTCTCCTGTTGTTAAGCATAGCTCTATCATAATTCTGCTGTCAACTGTTTCATTTGAGGATCTGGAGCTACATCAGTTAGATGTAAAAATGACTTCTCTAAATGGGGATCTCATTGAATATATATATATATATATATGTGTGTGTGTGTGTGTCTTAACCTGAGGGGTTCATCATGCCTGGGAATGAACAGAAGGTATGCCTATTGAAGAAATCTATGTATGGACTGAAACAAAGCCCCAAGCAATGGAATAAGAGGTTTAATCAGTTCATGTTATCTATAGGGTTTACAAGGTGTCAATATGACAACTGTGTTTACTTGGAAAAGAAGGACAGAGAAGTTGTTACTTACTTGCTACTGTATGTAGATGATATGCTCATAGCAAGCAAGGACTTATCAAGGATACATGCTGTGAAAGCTAAGCTAAACTCCACATTAGAGATGAAAGACGTGGGAAGTGCAAAAATGATATTGGGTATGGATATCATAAGGGTCAGGAAAAGAAAGAGGTTGTTCTTGTCACAGAGGGATAATATTAAGAAAGTACTTAAAAGATTCTATATTGATGGTCCCGTTTTAATGACTTTTTCAGGACAAATGGGAATTCAGGAGTAAAATTTTTGTTTTTAAACCTTTTCCTCAGGGAGTTCAGCAAGAGTGAATAATATTCAAGTCACTGCATTGCTAAGAGTCAGAGCACTCAAGTCAGTGCAACTGACTTGTGAGCTCAGGCTCTTAACAAGGCAGTGACTCGAGAGATTTCTCTTTAAGTCACTGCGCTGCTTAGAGGCTGAGTTACCAAGTCAGTGCGAAGACTTGGAGACTCATTCTCTAAGCAACACAGTGACTCGAGATGCTGAACTCTCGAGTGCGTTACCTGAACTGGTCGGTGAGAGGGATTCTCCGTGACCTACATACTTAACCAAAGTTTTCTTTAACAATGCTCTCAGTGAGCAGATTTTCACAATACTTTAGTAAATACTTAAAACAATAAACGTTCAGTTTAACGTGGTTCAGAGACTCAAGCTCTTACATCCACGGCCTGATTTAATAGGAAATCCACTAACTGGGATTCTGGTTATTAACGTGGCAAGGTGCACGACTACACTGGACTCACGCCACTACCTGGGCTGCCTCTCCTCCTCTCACTGAAACACCTAACTCTCTTCAATAAAAGGGTTTAGTTTGGTTTGATTTTCTCCAACTGGGTGAGGTTTTCCCTTACTATGTGTTAGCCTTAAAGCTAAGGTTGGGAAAACCTCTCTAAGTTATGGATGTATATGATAAGCTCGAGATACAAGCTGGACACTCAAAATATATATGTGAAGACCCTAAAGGACAGTACCCTGGATGTGAGGTGTGCCCCCTTATAACTCCATTTGAAATGCACAAGACTCTCACACCCACACATCTCGTAAGTGTAGATTTCTCCTCCCTCTCCTACACTTGAAACGCAGCTATGAGCTTGTATTTATAGTGTTGATTCAAATGTAACCGTTGGAGGAAATTACATTTGAATCCATACAATTAATAGGTTTCACCTACTTTTCTTGGAACACGGCCTTGTCAGTGTCAGATACGCTGTCTTGACGTGATTGGTCCACGTGGACTGAATCCAACGGATCTTTGACTCAGTGTGCTTGATCAGGGCGCACTGACTTCAGATGGCATATCCTCCACTGACTTGATGATCTTCAGTAGACACAGCTGTCTTCAGTGTAGTTGTCCTTCACGGACTCTTTGAAGATCTCTCCAAGAAGTTTGTCATAAGGCTGAATGACAAACTTCCCTGACCACAGTAGCCTGACTCCTTTAGGGCCTACTTGGTGCAGCACTGATCCTCCTGATCATGCTCTTCACCGAGTGGTCCACCTGACTTAGCTTAGATCAGCCAGGTTTGTACTCAGTGGGATATCCTTCAGGCTTCTCTTCTGGTTCAGGTTACTAGCATGGCTTCAATTAGTTCTTCTTGGTGTCATCTTGATGTCCTTAGGCTGTGTTGCTAAGTTCCTCCTCAACTGAGTGTTCCCTCAACTGAGTTTTTCTCAACTGACAACCTATTCTACTGAGAGCTAACCTAGCCTGACCTGAAACTAAAGACACAATCCTGATTGCTTTCAAACCTATTACATGTTGTTTTAGAAAATCATCAAAACTAAAACATATCCCAACAATTTCCCCCTTTTTGATGATTCCAAAACTTCTAACCAAATGATTTTCTATTACAAGTTGAATGTCAGAACAAAAGTAATAGTTTGAAATGTGCAGGAATTCCCATAGTTTAAAATGTTTAAGATCTGTTTGGTTGACCATTTTCTTAACAAAACTGGATCAGTGGTCATGTAAACAACCCGCTCTGATACTAATTGATGGTCCCGTTTTAATGACTTTTTCAGGACAAATGGGAATTCAGGATCAATTTTTTTTTAAAACCTTTTCCTCGGGGAGTTCAGCAAGAGTGAATAATATTCAAGTCACTGCATTGCTAAGAGTCAGAGCACTCAAGTCAGTGCAACTGACTTGTGAGCTCAGGCTCTTAACAAGGCAGTGACTCGAGATATTTCACTTCAAGTCACTGCGCTGCTTAGAGGATGAGTTACCAAGTCAGTGCGAAGACTTGGAGACTCATGCTCTAAGCAACACAGTGACTCGAGATGCTGAACTCTCGAGTGCGTTACCTGAACTGGTCAGTGAGAGGGATTCTCCCTGACCTAAATACTTAACCAAAGTTTTCTTTAACAATACTCTCAGTGATTAGATTTTCACAATACTTTAGTAAATACTTAAAACAATAAACGCTTAATTTAACGTGGTTCAGACACTCAAGCTCTTACATCCATGGCCTGATTTAACAGGAAATCCACTGATTGAGATTCTTGTTTTTAATGTGCCAAGGTGCACGACTACACTGGACTCACGCCACTACCTGGGCTGCCTCTCCTCCCCTCAATGAAACACCTAACTCTCTTCAATGAAAGGGTTTAGTTTGGTTTGGTTTTCTCCAACTAGGTGAGATTTTCCCTTACAATGTGTTAACCTTAAAGGTAAGGTTGGGAAAACCTCTCTAAGCTATGGATGTATATAATAAGCTCGATATACAAGCTGGACACTCAAAATATATATGTGAAGTCCCTAAAGGCCAGTGCCCTGGATGTGAGGTGTGCTCCCTTATAACTCCTTTTGAACTGCACAAGACTCTCACACCCACACAGCTCGTAAGTGTAGATTTAAACTTGTGAGCTCAGACTCTTAACAAGGCAGTGACTCGAGAGATTTCACTTCAAGTCACTGCGCTGCTTAGAGGCTGAGTTACCAAGTCAGTGCGAAAACTTGGAGACTCATGCTCTAAGCAACACAGTGACTCGAGATGCTGAACTCTCGAGTGCGTTACCTGAACTGGTCAGTGAGAGGGATTCTCCCTGACCTAAATACTTAACCAAAGTTTTCTTTTTCAATGCTCTCAGTGAGCAGATTTTCACAATACTTTAGTAAGTACTTAAAACAATAAACGCTCAGTTTAACGTGGTTTAGAGACTCAAGCTCTTACATCTACAGCCTGATTTAACAGGAAATCCACTAATTGGGATTCTTGTTTTTAACGTGCCATGGTGCACGACTACACTGGACTCACGCCACTACCTGGGCTGCCTCTCCTCCTCTCACTGAAACACCTAACTCTCTTCAATGAAAGGGTTTAGTTTGGTTTGGTTTTCTTCAACTAGGTAAGGTTTTCCCTTATAATGTGTTAGCCTTAAAGCTAAGGTTGGGAAAACCTCTCTAAGCTATGGGTGTATATGATAAGCTCGAGATACAAGCTGGACACTCAAAATATATATGTGAAGACCCTAAAGGTCAGTGCCCTGGATGTGAGGTGTGCTCCATTATAACTCCCTTTGAACTGCACAAGACTCTCATACCCACACAGCTCGTAAGTGTAGATTTCTCCTCCCTCTCCTACACTTGAAACGTAGCTATGAGCTTGTATTTATAGTGTTGATTCAAATGTAACCGTTGGAGTAAATTACATTTGAATCCATACAATTAATAGGTTTCACCTACTTTTCTTGGAACACGGCCTTGTCAGTGTCAGATATGCTGTCTTAACGTGATTGGTCCACGTGGACTGAATCCAACGGATCTTTGACTCAATGTGCTTGATCAGGGCGCACTGACTTCGGATGGCATATCCTCCACTGACTTGATGATCTTCAGTAGACACAGCTGTTTTCAGTGTAGTTGTCCTTCAGGGACTCTGTGAAGATCTCTCCAAGAAGTTTGTCATAAGGCCGAATGACAAACTTCCCTGACCACAGTAGCCTGACTCCTTCAGGGCCTACTTGGTGCAGCACTGATCCTCCTGATCATGCTCTTCACTGAGTGGTCCACCTGACTTAGCTTAGATCAGCCAAGTTTGTACTAAGTGGGACATCCTTTAGGCGTCTCTTCTGGTTCAGGTTACTAGCATGGCTTCAGTTAGTTCTTCTTGGTGTCATCTTGATATCCTTAGGCTGTGTTGCTGAGTTCCCCCTCAACTAAGTGTTCCCTCAACTGAGTTTTTCTCAACTGACAGCCTATTCTACTGAGAGCTAACCTCGCCTGACCTGAAACTAAAGACACAACCCTGACTGCTTTCAAACCTATTACATGTTGTTTTGGAAAATCATCAAAACTAAAACATATCCCAACATATATGCATCAGTCAAAACCAGTAAGTACACCTCTATGGCAGCAGTTTAAGCTTACAACTAATGATGCTCCTAAAACCAGTGGTGAAAGAAGAAATATGAGCCAAATACCTTATGCAAGTGGAGTGGGGATCCTAATTGTTGGGATAATGTCAGTTTTAATTAGATCCCAAAGCCCCTGAAAAGATGTTATGCATTTGTTGTCAGGCTACTCTTTGTTAGGATTTGTACTTAGTTATTTTACACTTCACAGGTACTCAGTGAGAGGAGAACTCACTGATGACAATCAAGACTAAGAGCCTGAAGACGTAGAGCACCATCCTGAACTTATGGCAGTCTTCTAAGCTGGCTGAGTAAGTATTAGTGATGAAGAGTAAGACCCTGAGGTCATTACTAACTCAGACCTGAAGGGAACAGGATGATACTAAGTTTATGGGAAAGACTTGGAGTAGAGCCAAGCAATGCAAAAGGAATGTCAACGTCAGGACAAGACCGTTGTGCTCGAGATAAAAAGAACTTAATAAGATAAGCCTGAAGCCTAGGAATAAGTTCTGACATTCTCACCAACCTGATGACGTGGACCAATCCGGGGAGGACACGCACGTACGGACCCTGACATGAAGACTGACTTCAGACTGCACTTTCAACGGGCAAGCATTAAATGGAGCATTAAATATAATTACTAAATCCATGCACGAACGGATGCGGCATGGGAAATATGTCCGTTTGAGCCACTCTACGTAGATAACTAGAAGGCTATCTCTTCCAACGGATAGTTTTCAAATCACCTATAAATACAGAAGGCCTTGAACCCATTCAGGGTTATGGGAAATTTCCAAGCCAGAAATTACTCAAACTCTCAAGCATTCAAAGCATTCAGTCTTTATAAGAAGCACTCGAAACCAGTTAAATTTCCCAAGTGTTTCTTAGTCACTGAGTGTTATTCTATATTCCAAAGAGCGTATTAGCATTATCTTAAGCTTAGAGTGATTATCCAATCCTTAGTAGAGCTTTGTCTTGCAAGGATAATCACAACCTCGTTGGAATCCAAACTGAAACCAAAACCCTAATTTAGGTTTGTTGGAAGTAAGTTCAGTTAGTGAGTTAGTAAAGAGTTTGTATAGGTCAGTAAGGAGTAGCTGATCTTGGTGCACCTTGGCACATTAAAAACAAGAATCCCTTGAGTGGATTTCCTATTATATCAGGCCGTGGACCTAGGAGCTTGAGTCTTTGAACCACGTTAAACTCCTTGTGTTCTTACTGCTTTGATATTGTGCTTACTTGTCATATTATTTGTTCATTCATAGTATTTTTTTTATCAAGCTGAATCAATCAGCCTGATCATCAAACAGAGCACTGCCCTACTAATCACTACTTCAGAATTGAGTAAACAAGTTTTTTCAGAAAGCAAACTAAACAAGACTTTAAACTATCAGGGCTCACGCATTTCCGCACTGAACTTGAATTGATAGTTAGCCAACTGACCCGCAGTAAGTGTAGTCAGTGGGTATATTATTCGCTCTTAGTTCCTTTTACTCTGAGTAAAGGGGACTCGGTAAGGTTTTAAGTTGAAAAATTGGTATATGTATGTCCCCCCATACACGTATTCATCAGTCTTGTACCGGGACCAACAAGTGGTATCAGAGCAGTGGTTCAAAAGACCACTGACTTTGAATACTAATAGTTTCAAAGGAGAAACTGTTGGTGGTCAATGAACAGATCTGAGTTTGCTTTTTATAAAACTTGCATCATCATGACTTCGAGGAGACTTGAAGCTTCGTTACCTGAATTCTCTGTTTCTACCTTTGTTTACAGGAAGTTCAGACTTGAGGCACATCTAGATGCCATCCATGACTAGATGCCGCGTGTTATCAGGGAAGGATCGATCAAGATTACTATCCCTAATGTCAGAGGACTGGGGTATGAATATCTTGAGATTGGCGTACATGTTCCTAAGGAAAGGAAAGATATGACCAATGACGAAATCAAGATGGTGGTACTGGACAATGTGGCCAGGAACATTATTTTGCATACGGTGCCTTTCGAGGAGTCAGAATAGATAAAGGAGAATAAGAGAAACATTGCCATTCAGAAGTTCGAAGCGTTCGAGATGCTGCCTGATGAGACTATCGATCAGATGGAGTCAAGGTTCATCAAGTTGATGAATGAGTTGGTGATGCTGGACAAGGATGTCCCTAAGAGATATGTTGCTTCAAAGATCCTGAATGCCCTTCCCGAGAGATGGGAAAACAGTGTAATCATGCTTAAGAACACTCAGGATATGAGTAACATAACTTCTGCTTTACTTTTTTCAGAGCTCAAAGCACTAGAATATGATCTCAACAAGAGAAAGAAGAAAGTTCAGCAGGAAGAGAAAGAGAAAACTCCTGAGCAAAGTGTGGTGTTCAAAGCCAGGTCTGAACCTGTTAAGTCTTCATCAAAGTCACTGATGGAGTTGAGCAAGGAAGAGCTTGCTGAGGAGTACAGTCTGATGGCCAGACGCTTTGATTCCAGGTTTGGTCGTTATAAGAAATTTTATCAGGACTCATGTGACAGGAAACCTGAAGGAACCTACCAAAGCTTAAGAAGATATGAGGAAAGGAGAAACACTGACCAGAGGAGAGATCGCAGCGATGAAAGAAGATATTCAGATCCAAAGCCCGATCGTAGAGATAAACAGAGATGTACTCGTGATGACAGACACTCAGGGAAGACTGAACGCTCATCAAGACAGAGGGAACCTGACTCAAGAAGGAACCCTGAACCTAGGAAAGAAATAGGAGATGAGCAAGCAACATGTTACAACTGTAACAAGAGCGGGCACTATCAGTATGACTGTCTGGAGCTGAGTGCAAGGGAAAGAGAGGACAGGAGGGCCAAGAGAGACCAGAGACTTGCTGACCGGAGAGCCATGCTCGCTGAGGATGCAACTGACTCGGATGGTCCCGAGGAAAGGTCGTTGAACTCTTTTCTGACGATGAGTACGATGAAGTTTGCTTGATGACTAGAGAAGAGCCTGAAGTAACATCTAACTCTGTGTGTGGTTCTTACACTGGTCAAAATCCTGAGCTTAGCTCAGAGTCAGTTAGAGAAATGAACCTTCAGATCTGCCTGGATCAATTGATGGTTGATTTCTCCAGGCTTCAGGAAACTAATGTCTTCTTGGTAGAGGAGAACAAGAAATTGAGTACTGAGGTCCAGAGCCTGAATGATTAGCTCACTCAGTCTGATCTTAAAGAATCTGCTCAGATTGTGAGACTAACTCAGGAGATTGACTTAATCAATGCTGAGCGTCTCCCAAGAGAGAAGATTCTGAAGGAACTGGCTGATGAAGAGTTGGTCAGGAAGGAAGAACTGAAAGTACTTAAGAGTAAGTTTGATGACCTCTTTGCCAGACATGAAATCCTGAAAAAGAGTGAGGACTCACTCAAGCAAAAGGTTGCAGCAATGAATAAATCCTCAGTGGCTAGAGAGGAAATAAATAGCAGCCAGGTGCTTGGGAACGAGAAAATGGGACCTGGATATGTTCCTAAGAAATCCTCACAAGGTCAGTCTCATGTTGCTTCAGGGAGCAACACTGAGAGGGTATTTGTTCAGGCAGTCCAAAGTGCACCTAAGGCTGTGCTTCAGGCTCGTCAAATTGATAAGGGCAAGAAAGCTATTGACTCAGTCATGGTTGCCCCTAAGGTTGCTAAGCCAAAACCCAAGGGAAAGGCAAAGCAACCAAAGGAGGTCACTGAGAGCTCAGGCCAGAGAAAGCCTCAGCGAAAGTAGAGGAAGACTCAGGCCAAGAGCCCTCAAACTGGTCAGCGAGGGTACCATCATGCTTGGCAATACAAACAGGGAAGGCCAAACATGATGACACCCCCATGGTTTTGGCATCCTGAGGCCTTTAACTGTTTTCCATTCCCTCACTTGCCTAGGGGGAACAGAAAACAAGGTCCTTATCAAGAACAAGGCCCAAGACCTGCTGCACCCAGACCTAGGAAGAATAGGAAGCCAGCCTAAAAGACACCCACTCAGGCTCCTGCGAAGCCTAAGTCTAGCACTCATACACCATCTTTCTCTCAGGCAAAGAAGAAGAAAGTTGTGTATGTTGATGTTTCAGGGAGATAGATTTACCACTCTTAGGCAATTAGGGTAGTTAAGCAAGTCTGGATCCCGAAGGGTACAACTGACACAATAAGACCCAACACCCAATGGGTACCTAAAGCCTGATTTGCTTGCAGGCGGCTGTAGATCATAACAAGAGGAGAGAAGACTCAAACAAAGTTGTTTGGTACCTAGACAGCGGATGCTCAAGGCATATGACTGGAATGAAGAGTCTTCTCCAAGAGTTTCAAGCAAAAGATGGTCCACAGGTTACCTTTGGTGATAACTCAAAAGTTGTTACTAAAGGTTTTGGTGTCTTGATCATAGGTACAATTAGAGTGGAAAATGTGTCCTTTGTGGAAGGACTGAAGCATAACCTGTTGTCAGTAAGTCAGTTCTGTGACAAAGGGTTCAGTGTTGAGTTCTCATCGAATATATATTCAGTCAAGGACAAATCAACATAAGTGCTTCTATTAGGTATAAGGAATGGTAACGTTTATCTCGCTGATTGGAGCAACACTATTCCTAGTACTTGTTTGGTTGCTAAAAGCTCTCTAGAGCTTAGTTGGTTATGGCATAAACGATTAAGCCACCTGAACTTCAAGATTCTTAACAAAATTTCTAGACAATCACTTGTTGAAGGTCTACCTAATGAAGTGTTTAACAAAGATCATGTGTGCAAAGCTTGTCAGGAAGGGAAGCAGGTCAGAGCATCATTCAAGGAGAAAACTACCTTCTCCACTGACAGGATTCTTCAGCTCTTGCACATGGATTTATTTGGCCCCATAACACATGTGAGTATGAATGGTAGGAAATATACCCTTGTGGTTATTGATGATTATTCTAGATATATGTGGGTTATTTTCTTGTTGAACAAGAAGGAAACACAGGTGAAGATTCCTGAGTTGCTCAGAAGGCTCAACAATGAGAAGAATCATTCCATTACTAAGATCAAATCTGACAAGGGCACTGAATTTATAAATTCATATATGTCTGACTTTTGCAATGAACTTGGTATAGCTCATGAGACTTCTGCAACTAGAACCCCACAACAGAATGGTGTCGCTGAAAGGAGGAACAGGACACTGAAGGAAGCTGCCAGGACCATGCTGGCTGAGTCAAGATTGCCCAAGAAATTTTGGGCTGAGGCAATCAACACTGCATGCTACACTCTATTAAGATCCATGTTGAACAAACAACATGCACAGACCCCATATGAGACGTGGAATAAGAAGAAACCTCGTATCTCTTACTTTCATGTATTTGATTGTAAGTGCTTCATCCTCAACAATGGGAAGACCCAATTGAAAGCCTTTGATAGAAAATCTGATGAAGGGATATTCTTGGGATATTCTAAAATTAGCAAAACATTCAGGGTTACAATTGTAGGACCCTTGTTGTGGAAGAATCACCACATATTGTGTTTGATGAATCTGCTAATGAGTCTAGGGTAAAAGTGTTGAATCCTGATACTGAGGAGGTCACAAGGAGAGTGACAAGGCTGAGGTTAAAGAATCAACCTGATCCAAAGGTCAAAACTGTGCCAATTCCAAGATGGGATGATGATGATGATCAGGAAGATGACTCAAGAGCCACTCCTAAGCCCAGCACATCAGGGATTGTTGAGCCTCAGACTGAGGAACAGGCTCAACCCGAGGTAAGTACCGTCTATGAAGATGTGGTTGCAGCTGAGACGGTTCCTGAGTTACCTCATCAAGGGGGAATCAATGTCCCTGACATTGAACTAATTAATCCCTTTGGTATAGACTCAGGTTCATCCCCTTCTGTTCAATTTCCTGAATTTTATGAGCCTGTAGACACTAACATTGCAGGTACTTCAGGAACAACTCCAGGAAAGAGAACATGGCTAGAGGAACATCCCATTGACCAAGTCATTGGTGATCCAACTGAGGGAGTCAGGACCAGACGGTTTAATGGTGAGAGTGCACCGTTCTGTTCATTTCTCTCTGAGCAAGAGCCTCAGAATATTGAAGAAGCTCTCACTGACTCGAACTGGATCATAGCCATGCAAGAGGAGTTGAATCAGTTCATAAGGAATCAGGTTTGGGAACTGGTAGATAGACCTAGGCATCAAGGTGTTAATGGTACCAAGTGGGTCTTCAAGAACAAGAAGGATGAGAATGGTGTAGTAAGAAACAAGGCTAGACTGGTTGCAAAGGGGTATTGTCAGTCTGAAGGAATAAACTATGATGAGACTTTTGCTCCAGTGGCTAGGTTGGAAGCTATCAGGCTGTTCCTTGCATATGCAACATATAAGAAGTTTAAGGTGTATCAAATGGACGTCAAGAGTGCCTTCCTGAATGGTGTTCTCAATGAAGAGGTATATGTTGAACAACCTCCCGGGTTTGAGTTTGGAGATAGAGTATACCATTTGAAGAAAGCACTCTATGGACTTAAGCAAGCACCAAGAGCTATGTATGATATTCTCTCTCAATTCCTGACAGACCATGGGTTCAAGAAGGGAACCGTGGATAGGGCCTTGTTCAGGATCACTGAAGGTGATGACATTCTCTTGGTCCAAATTTATGTGGATGACATAATATTTGGATCACCAAATCATCAGCTCTGTGAGAAATTCTCTAAGTTGATGACTGGTAAATTTGAGATGTCAATGATGGGTGATTAGGCATGAAATTGTTATGTTTTGGTGCCCTATTTGCCCATGTTTTGAGTGTTTTCGATTAGTGTTTGGAGTCAAATGAGTATCATTTTTATAAAATCATTAATTTGTCTCTTTGGTTTTCATAGATGGATAGAGGGCGAAAAGAGGAGTTCGTAGGACTTTGAATCTGCCAAAACGGACTCCCGGTTGAGGAGATATGAAGATTTTACGAACAAGTGACGAATGCTGAAAAGTGCTCGACCACATAGGCTCGAGCGGGGCGCTCGAGCACCTGATCCGCTCGACCACTTTAGCTCGAGCGACCCGCTCGAGCGGGTTTGCTCGAGCGCCTCCAAGGCATTTTTTCCAAATTTCATTTTTTGGCCCATGAGAGCCCGTTTCGACCCGGTGCCTATATATACCTCTTCCAAACTCGTTTTAAACGACCACCAGATCCCGAACTTTAGAAATCACTTTTAGACTTAGTTTTTAGAGAGAGGAAGAGGAGACGAACGAGCAAGCTTTACTTTTACGTTGTTGAGGTTTTTCGTACTAATTCTTAGTTTAATTTCGTTTCTCAGTTTCTTTTCCTTAGCTTGATTACTCTAAACGTTCTAAACTTTGTTTTTATCAATTCAAATTCAGTTCTTAGTATTTATTTCTTTAAACCCTAGTTCATGTTTCATCTTTTCTTGGTTCAATTTACCATGTTTATGTTCGTTGTTTCTTCTATTGCTTTTATGTTTGTTAACGTCATGTCTAGCTAAAACCCTTGCATGCTTAGGTTAGGATGAACTCGTAGAAGTAGGATGTGGGTACGTAATTAGGGTAATTCGTGACGTTAGTTTTAATTCTCTTAATTAATGAATTCTTATAATTAATCTTAACTTTACCTTTGAATTTCGTATGAAAGTGTTAGAGAGAGGACGACCGCATCACTCAATAACGATTAGTAGTCTTAACGAGAGGGTTTAGAAAGGGTTAATTCATCTACCGGTTTAGCGAAGGAGGACGACCGCATCACCTTAGTTAAATTAGGGTCTCATTAATTAAGCGCTATCTATTAACTTGTTAGTGGATTAGTGAAGTCGATTGCTAGGTTAAAGTATTAGGGTTAGAAATCTTGAGCTTTCATTCTACGATCTTTTACTTAGGTTAATCCTTGTTTGTCACGATTACTTTGATTATGTACCTGCTCCGTTAGTATACGTAGGGATTCCTATCCTGAGCATCACCATCTCATACTTGCATACACACCTTAGATACTTAGTTTAATTTTCCTTTTGCATTCGTAGAGTAATTTAGTTTAGACTTAATTCTTTTAATTTTCAATCCCCAAACATACACTCATATTAACTACGACGCGTAGATCTTCAGGGATCTATTCGCATACACACTTTCCCTTGGGTTCGATAATACTTGGTCCCTATACTTGCCCATACTACAGTGAACCCGTCCGCTTGCGGGTGAGCGATTAGTAAATTAGTGTAATTCGCTTCAAGTCAATGGCGCCGTTGCCAGGGATGGCGTTGTATGTCTTTTGAATAGGACTTGTCGATAGCTTAGTAGTTAGTAGTGAGTGACTTATTTTCTGTTTATTTTTATTTGTTCAGCAGTTGCGTTTTGATCCTTTTGCGAGTGTTTCAGGTTTATGAAAACACGCTCACAAGGCAATACGGGCAAAGAAAGAATCCTGTCAGACCCTGAGACGATAGCCAGAAGGAACCGAGCTTTCTTGAGAAGAATGACTACTGCTGGAGACAAAGACAACATGAATCTGGATGGAGATGGGAACTTAGACAAAATAGCTGCAGAGTATACTGTTTTAGTGGAGCAGGCGGTTGGAGTTGAGAGCAGTAACCAGCAAAAACCCATAGGGGAAGCTCAGAACCAACTCCCAAACCCGCAAAACTCAATAAACTCTACACATACACAACCCCAAAACCAGAACCAAAACCAGATTATCCACCAAAACCCACAACAACCATTTAACAACCCTGCTTACCCACCAAATAATCACCCTTACCCTTACCCTTATCCACCATACACGTATCCTCATTACCCATACCCACCACCACCTGCTTACAACCAACTACCAGTTTATCAACCACCACCACTCCAGCAAGTACCCATACCACCAGTTGTTCCTCAACACGTTCCGCAGAATGGAGAGAATATGGCTATTCGGGGGAGGTTTGCAGCGCAGCCGCAGAGGTACTACGATGGGGTGGCGTTACCTCCTGTTGAGGCGAACAACTTCTCGATTTCCCCGGGAATTCTAAAGCTGCTTATAGAGAACCAGTTCAAGGGGGTGATCGGGAAAGAGAATCCTCACACACATTTAAGAAGTTTTCTAATGATAGCCTCCACCTTCAATTACAATGGCATGTCTGAAGATGCTAAGAGACTTAGGCTGTTCCCATTCTCATTGACGGGAATAGCTAAGGAATGGTACGATAATACGCTCCCACGGGGAGGTATTACCACTTGGGCCGAGCTCGAGCGTCTGTTCCTCGAGCGATTCTACCCTCCATCTAGGACGATCAAGGCTAGGATTGAGATCTCATCCTTTCGCCAGAAGTCTGGAGAGGATTTACCCCAAGCGTGGGAGAGATACTCAAATATGCTGATTGAGTGCCCGCAGCACGGGTACAACGAGGGAGACATTATGGCATTCTTATATAGTGGTGCCAACAAGGCGGGGCAAGACCATTTAGACGCCTGTGCGGGCGGAGCATTCCTGAATCAAGGCATAAAGAGGTGTAGGGAGATCGTGGACAACATTGTCACGAATGCCGGTGCTTGGGGTGTGGATGCAGATTTTCAGAGAGTGCATCAGGTTGAAGAGGGAGAAGGAACGAGAAGGCTATTGATGGCCATGATGGAGAAGATCAACAACCTCGAGTTGGGGAAGAATTTGGTTGGAGAGCATGCAGCAGAAAATGATAGAGTAGACCAGCCAAGCGGACAGCAAGAGGTAGCCAATTACATGGGAGGTCCATATTACAATCAGAATGGCTACCAAGGTGGAAATCAGTATGGAAGGCCTTTTTATGGCCAACCATTTGTACCTCCAGGCCCTCAGCCACTTCAAAATCAATGGAGGAACACACAAGGAGTTCAAGGAGGCCAGCAGCCTCCTCAAAACACATGGAGGAAAAATGAGAATTTTTCTTATGCTAACCCAAAAGCTGGTGTTACTATTCCTGTAGGTGTTGATCCGGGTTCAAAGCCTCCGGGTGGAGAAGGCGGTGCATCAACCGAGGAGATATTGAGAGCGATCCTTCAGAAGGTGGAGGAAGGAAGCAAGCGGTTGTCATCCTTGGAGTACGATGTGAAGGAGTTGCATAAGAAGGGTGATCAACGTGATCAAGAGCTCCAGAAGATGAATGTTGAGTGGACTAGAACTCAACAAGAGAACAATCGAAGGTTCACTTCTTTAGAGTTCCAGATGAGCCAGATTGCAAAGTCAGTGAATAGAATGCCGGAGGGGAACCCGAAAGAGCATTGCAAGGCTATCCAGTTAAGAAGTGGAACCAACTATGAAGGGCCTCAGATGCCTGCTGACTCTGAGACGCCCCAAGTTGAGAAAGGGATTGAAAGTGAAGGGATTGAGAAGCATAAAGATATGGATGAGTCCCAGAAGGGCAAGGAAAGTGAGAAGATTGAGAGAGTTCCTAAGTGGAAGAAGGCAAAGGAAGCAAGGGAGAAAGTGAAAGAAACAGAAAGAGATGAATGGGGGGTACCCAAATCTGTGATACCAGTCCCGTATCCACAGCGCTTCATGAAAAAGAAGCTTGATGAAAAATTTGCAAAATTTCTTGATGTTTTTAAACAACTTCATATTAACATTCCTTTTTATGATGCTTTGGAACAGATGCCGCATTATGCAAAGTTTTTAAAGGACTTGATTGCGAAAAGACGGCGAGTGGATGAGCCGAAGTTGGTGCAGCTGAACCACGAGGTGAGTGCATTAGTGAACAAGGCGCTTCCACCAAAGCTGAAGGATCCCGGGAGCTTCACGATCCTATGTGACATTGGGAACGGGATCAAGAAAGGAGCGCTATGTGATTTAGGGGCGAGCATCAATCTCATGCCCTTGTCGCTTTTCAAGAAGTTGGAAGGTGGTGAACTTCAGCCGACCATGATGACGCTTCAACTAGCCGATCGGTCTATTACTCGACCTCAAGGTGTAGTTGAAGACGTCCTTGTTAAAGTTGGAGGTCACATTTTTCCAGCAGATTTTGTAGTGCTCGACATGGAGGAAGATGAGCACGTTCCTTTGATTTTGGGAAGACCGTTCTTAGCAACGGCCGGGATGGTGCTAGACGTGGCAAATGGGAAGATCACGTTGAAAGTTGATGATCAAGAAGTGAAGATTTCCCTATATGAAGCCATGAAGCACCCGAAGGAGGATGAGAGTTTGTATTGCATGGACGTCATTGATCCTAGTATTGAAGACACACCTTCTCTCCCTAATCCCTCTCATATTCATGAATTTTATAATCCTTCACCTGTTAAGTTAACCCATGAGCATTATGATCTGACTTATTTTGATAGGGATGAAGAGACGAAGTTGAAGGATGAAGAGGTGAAGAAAGTGGACGTGGTCCAGTTAGAAGGGAAAGGAGGAGTTAAGAAGAAGAAGAAGTCTAAATTCAAAAAGTTGTTTAGTAAGACTCCTCCAGATAAAGGAAAGAAGGAGTTGAGACCCATAACACTTGGGAATGAGAAAAGAGGAAAGGAACTCATGATGGAGGGACATCAAGGAAAGGAGTTCAAACACCACTCTTATGAGAGTAAGGGAGGTAACTTTGAGTATGATGTCCCATAAGCTCCTTTGAGCTCGGTCCGGCATGAGGACCTTAAAAATAGCGCTGAATGGGAGGCAACCCATTTTTATTTGCTTTTGAGTGTTTTTAGTTATTTTCCTTTTATGTTACTAGGATGTTGTTGAGTCGTATGTTTAACCTCGTACTTGAGAGTTTATTTTGTAGGCTTGTCTCGAAGGAGTGCCAGATAAGTAAAGATTGAAGGAACCAACTTGAGACAAGGGAGTGTGCAAAGCTATTGAGAGAAATTGAATTATTTGGTTGAGGTAACCCACAACCCCAAACTTAGACCTCTTCGCAAGGTCGAAGTTTGGGGGGGTGGAGTATTTATGTGTTTTATGACATTGCACCGGAGCACCCCTTATCTTTGAGTTGAGTTTGATTGATTATTGGTTTGTTGAGATACTCCTTGGGCTGATTTTGATTTGTTTTGTTACTCAATATTTTATGCCTATCAACCATCTTATGCTTGTTGATTGCTATCTTTGAGTATGATTTGATGAGTAGGGTGAATTGTGAGGTTGAGTTAGGAGTTTTATTATGTGAGTGTTTGAGTTAGAGTTGATTTGAGAAAGAACTCGTATGCTTGTGAATTTTTCTTTTGAGTACTTGTGAGATGAGAGTGAGAATTCACTAGGACTAGCATGGATGTGAAAACCGTGAGCTTTTGAGCCTTATGAGATTTTGATTCATGCATTGATCTCTTCGTTTGTGAGTGGATCGTCACCGTAGAGGATGCTAGAACTTGCATGTGCTCTTGGTTCTTGATTGTGTCTAGTTTGATATGCCGAATGTGATCTTAGGCCATCTTTGATTTTATTGAGTCACTTAGCCAAAATTTTCCTTACCAATGACATTGATCCCTTGTTAGCCCCTTTGAGCCGAAAGCCTATTTTATTTGCTAGCACATATGAACAATATTCCAATTCCTAAGCCTTTTTGTCCAAATTTGAGTGGAGAATAGGAAAGTGTGAATGTGAATGGAGTGAATTGAGTTGAAAAAGGAAAAGGTTGTTTGTTGAGTGAATATGAGAAGAAGGTGTGAATGAGATATGAGTTGTGGGAAATAAAAAAATTGAGAATGAGCAAAAGAAAAATTGAGCTCATGTGTTTGTGCGAAAAAGAAAAAAAAAGAGTGAAGTGATTGAAAAAAGAAGTGAAAGAGTGAGAAAGAAAAAAAAAATTGAAGTATTGAGAGTATGGAATTGAAAGAGTGTTGATTGGAAATGTTTGAAGTATTCTGTTCCTAATCTCGAAGTGCCAAAGTTTGATTTTCTATTCTCCATTCACTTGAGTCACTTACCCAAATTGTTATCCCACCCGTCCAAAGAGCCTACATTACAACCTTGAGAAAAGTCCTTTTTGATTCGGCATTGATTTCTAGAGTATGGTCGGAGTTGAGAGTGCTTACAAGCCTATGGCTGCCGATATGAGTGATTGATTGTTTGAGTGAGTCCCTTAATCATTGATATACACTTGTGTGGGAATGAAACACATCGTTGAGAGCACATCCATGTTTGATCTTGGTGGTTCTTGTTGTTGTTGCATGAGTATGATGAAGGAAGGTGAGTGAGTATACATGTGATTGATCTTTAAAGCTCGAGTTCATTTACTAGCATGATTTGATTCTTTGACTCATTCCTAACAATTTCACTTGACTTATTATTTCGTTGCTTGAGGACAAGCAACATGGTAAGTTTGGGGGGGTTGATTAGGCGTGAAATTGTTATGTTTTGGTGCCCTATTTGCCCATGTTTTGAGTGTTTTCGATTAGTGTTTGGAGTCAAATGAGTATCATTTTTATAAAATCATTAATTTGTCTCTTTGGTTTTCATAGATGGATAGAGGGCGAAAAGAGGAGTTCGTAGGACTTTGAATCGGCCAAAACGGACTCCCGATTGAGGAGATATGAGATTTTACGAACAAGTGACGGATGCTGAAAAGTGCTCGACCACATAGGCTCGAGCGGGGCGCTCGAGCACCTGATCCGCTCGACCACTTTAGCTCGAGCGACCCGCTCGAGCGGGCTACTCGAGCGCCTCCAAGGCATTTTTTCCAGATTTCGTTTTTTGGCCCATGAGAGCCCGTTTCGACCCGGTGCCTATATATACCTCTTCCAAACTCGTTTTAAATGACCACCAGATCCCGAACTTTAGAAATCACTTTTAGACTTAGTTTTTAGAGAGAGGAAGAGGAGAAGAACGAGCAAGCTTTACTTTTACGTTGTTGAGGTTTTTCGTACTAATTCTTAGTTTAATTTTGTTTCTCAGTTTCTTTTCCTTAGCTTGATTACTCTAAACGTTCTAAACTTTGTTTTTATCAATTCAAATTCAGTTCTTAGTATTTATTTCTTTAAACCCTAGTTCATGTTTCATCTTTTCTTGGTTCAATTTACCATGTTTATGTTCGTTGTTTCTTCTATTGCTTTTATGTTTGTTAACGTCATGTCTAGCTAAAACCCTTGCATGCTTAGGTTAGGATGAACTCGTAGAAGTAGGATGTGGGTACGTAATTAGGGTAATTCGTGACGTTAGTTTTAATTCTCTTAATTAATGAATTCTTATAATTAATCTTAACTTTACCTTTGAATTTCGTATGAAAGTGTTAGAGAGAGGACTACCCCATCACTCAATAACGATTAGTAGTCTTAACGAGAGGGTTTAGAAAGGGTTAATTCATCTACCGGTTTAACGAAGGAGGACGACCGCATCACCTTAGTTAAATTAGGGTCTCATTAATTAAGCGCTATCTATTAACTTGTTAGTGGATTAGTGAAGTCGATTGCTAGGATAAAGTATTAGGGTTAGAAATCTTGAGCTTTCATTCTACGATCTTTTACTTAGATTAATCCTTGTTTGTCACGATTACTTTGATTATGTACCTGCTCCGTTAGTATACGTAGGGATTCCTATCCTGAGCATCACCATCTCATACTTGCATACACACCTTAGATACTTAGTTTAATTTTCCTTTTGCATTCGTAGAGTAATTTAGTTTAGACTTAATTCTTTTAATTTTCAATCCCCAAACATACACTCATATTAACTACGATGCGTAGATCTTCAGGGATCTATTCGCATACACACTTTCCCTTGGGTTCGATAATACTTGGTCCCTATACTTGCCCATACTACAGTGAACCCATCCGCTTGCGGGTGAGCGATTAGTAGAAGTTAGTGTAATTCGCTTCAAGTCAATGGGAGAGATGAACTTCTTCTTAGGACTACAGGTCAAGCAGACTGATCAAGGTATCTTCATTAATCAAGCCAAGTATACAAGAGACTTGATTCAAAAGTTTGGTGTTCAGAACAACAATCCAGCTAGGATCCTAATGAATACAAATTGGAAGATGGATCCTGACACTGAAGGGACTTCAGTAAATTAGACTGAGTATCGAGGGCTGATTGGTTCTTTGTTGTACCTGGCTGCAAGTAGTCCTGGCATTACGTTTGCAGTTGGTGTGTGTGCTAGGTATCAGTCTGATCCCAAGAGGAGTCATTTGGAGGCTGCTAAGAGGATACTTAAGTATTTGAAAAGGATAGTCAATATGGGACTATGGTATCCTTCAGATGACAACTTAGAGCTGACAGGTTATTAAGATGCAGATTATGGAGGTTGTAGGATTGATAGGAAATCAACCTCAGGGACATGTCAGTTTTTGGGAAGTAAATTGATCTCGTGGTTTAGTAAGAAGAAAAATTCAGTGGCGACATCCACAACTGAGGCTGAGTATATGGCTACAGGTAGTTGTTGTGCTCAATTTTGTGGTTGAGGCAACAATTAAGAGACTACCAAGTGTTTGCTAATGAGGTTCCAATCTATTGTGACAACAATAATGCTATAGCAATTACTCAGAACCCAGTACTTCACATAAGGTGCAAGCATGTGGATATTAGGCATCACTTCATTCGAGATCATGTGGAGAAAAAACATATTAGGATGGAGAAAATTCACGACAGACAGAGAGCTGACATCTTGACTAAGCCTTTGGCTGAAGTAATATTTATGGAACTGTCAGTGGAGTTAGGACTCTTAGATCTGGGAGAGCAGTCAGTGTAGGGTTTAGGGGGAACTCAGGCCAGACTCGACTCAGCGAGGTATCATGGTGCTACAATGTTTCCCTGACAGGTATGAGTTCTATCCTGACTCTTGTGAATTTAAAGCGTCTCCCTGAGTCCTTCGTCATGAAAATCTTTATTAAATGCATTCCGTTTTCATTAAAAGCGCGTCTTTTCATATTTAAACCCACGCGCATCGGAGCATTTAATGCTTCATTTACCTTTTCATATACGTGTCCGTTTTATACGGAATATGACTTACATGAGGATATGATTGATACAGAGATTGATCCTGGCCCTTAATTTTAAAACTTTTGTAATTAGGATTAATCTCAACCTCACGTTTGAGTAACTGACTAATTCATATCAACCTAAGTCTGCCATTTGAGGATTTTATGCAAACACAAACGCACATTGCACACTGAGTATTCTCTTGCTAAAAAACAAATTCTTTGCAAATCTTCTCTAAAAAATAAATAAATGACATTCTTGATTCCCACCTGGACAACTGACAAGCCGGAAGATGTTATCAAGAACAGGCTGGTAAACATGGAGCACGTTATCACCATGGAGGGTGCATGCCTCTCTGTGAAGGAGATTCATCCAATCTTCGAATGGATCTCCAAAGCTAGTTTGGCCAAATATTTCACCCACAGGCCCACATCTGTGTTTCCAAAGACAGTTGTGGATGCGTACTTGAATCTATTTCGCAAGGGAGAATTGTTCACCAGAGTGACGGTGTTGAAGCCAACTGGTGAGAAAGATGTAGATGGCGAACCCTTCTATAGCAAGGAGGAGAAGGAAATCAACCTAAGAAAGACCATTAGAGAGGTCTACGCATTACCGTCCTCAGGCATCAACCCCAAAACCTACAAGGAAAATGAGGATGGAGAACTTCTGGGAAAGTGGACCAAGACGGGGTCATCTGAATTCAGAGCTCGTCAAAACAAGGGAACCTTGAAGCCTGAGTATAGGGCCCTTTTGGACTTAGTGTCCAAGATAGTGATGGGATCAACAGGCTCTCATGAGCAACTGAGCCTGCCCAAACTGAGGATAATGGGAGCTCTTGTTGATTGTGTGGAGGCCAACTGGGAGCAGTTTTTCCTTGACCAGATCAATCAGGCCACCATCGACAAACTCAAAAGGGATAATGACGAGAAGCACATCTCAGTAGGTGTTATTCTCCCATTTGGCACGAGGCTGTCCATATTGATTGCACACGCCTGCCATGGGTACACCTTTGACTTAGAAGACAACCTCTCGTCAAAGAAGGTCATGTTCACTTCACTGAGTGACACCTATTCTATGCTAGGGCTTATTGACCCCAACGCTCAAGCTAAGGGTCAGAAGAAAAATCCGGCTGGGAAGGCCAAGAAGGTGGCGACCAGCCTGATAGAGATGGTGGATGAGCTCTTTGAAAATAGCAAAGAAGTGGAAGAAGAGATTGCTTCTGAGCACGCTGAGGCACAGGCTGCTGAGAAGGAGGTGGAGAAGAAGAAAGTGAGGGTGGTGCTGTCAGGAAAGGCCACCAAAGTAGGGACTGAATCAGATCCCAAGAGGGCCGAGTCAGCGACTGAGGGAACTGATGATGAGGTCAGATTGGAGGAGGAGGAGAAGAGGCATTTGAAGAGGCTAAGAAAGGGACCCAAAAAGTCCCCAGCCAAGGGCCTGCCTGAGGTGAGTGAGAGGGAGGAGTCAAGCTCTCCCCGAGCCTCTGACTTGGAGGTGGTGAGGACAACGATCGAGACGGCTGAGATATTGCAGCCTGAGATCAACCCTACCCAATCACCTAAACACACTGAACCTACTTCCCAAACCAACCCTGACCCACACCCCAACAGCCACAAACACCCACACCTGACAACCTTCCTAACCCAACTGAGTCAGTGCCAACAACCACACCCACAAATGAGCCTGACCAGTCCTCTGAGCGTAACCTTCCAAACCCTGAAGATTTCCCAACTTACCCCAATCCCAAGGATTGCCCCAAATCCTTTCAAGCCGGAGATCAGGAGGATGACTTTCTGGAGTTGCAGGATTAGGAGGATTTGAATGCTAATTTGGTTGGTGGCATTTTGGAGAACAATTTAAGGGGGAACGCCACTGAGTGGGCAGCTAAGTGCTGGCCCAGCCTGAACATGTACAGGGAGCTCTGTGCCAATGTTGTGGAGCTTAAGGTGTGGTTGGACTTCAAACAATCCAACATGCAAGAGCAACACATGCTCGTCGACGCCAGAGGCTGGGAGCACTGGGAGTTGGAGGAGGCGAGACCCTGCACTTACTTTGGGCTCACTAGCTGGCTGCAACTTTTAAACTTTAACAATCTAAAGCAGCTAGTGACTGAGATGATGGCAAAGATGGAGACTGGCATCCGTTCTGAGGAGGAGAAGGATGATGATGAGGAAAATGATGCTCAGGGTGGAGCGACTGAGAAGATGATAGAGGAGACTGTTGAGGAAGTGGATCAGATGATGCCTGAGTCTCAGACTCGGGAGGAAGGTGTTAAAGACGTTGGTGCTAAGGGTAGACCAACGGCTGAGGATGTTGAAAACATCTCAGCTGCCGATGATACATCAGTCAATGACGGGATTCCCTGCCCTGAGACAAAGGAGGATGATGTTGAGGCATCTAAGGAGACTCCTAGTTCTGAGGGACAAGTTCCCAAAGTTCAAGATGGCTTAGCTGAGCCTGTGCAGGTGGCTATGACCACTTCACAACTACCTTCAGTGCACCCTGAAAAGGGGACTGAGGATGCAAGGGCTGACAAGGAAAAGCAGCCAGCCACTGACGATGCCGCTGAGACGAAGATGTGTTAATAACTGGGGTTCGACGTGCTGAATTTACCAGTATTATCAAGGTCAATAAAGAAAAGACAATTGAGAACCTAGCTGAGCTTCAGGAGGAAGTGATGAAGCTACGAGCTGAGAAGGAAGAAGACGCTAAGGCCCTGGCAAAGCACATCAAGTGGACCAAGTCAGCGTACAACACCTTTGCCAACAGGGAATTGATACTACTGAAGAGAACAATGACTGATACGGCAAAGTCAGTGAGGAGTGAAAGGAGGAGAACGAAGAAGTTGCTAAGGCAGACTCTACAACAGCTTGAGAAGAGGGATGAGCTCAGAGAAGAAAAGCTCAATCAGGCAGTAGAAAGGCTTGCAGTTCAGGCTGGAGCACTCTTTACTCAGGCCTCGAACGACTCAACATCCAAGTTGGAACTGGAGTCAGGGAAGTTAGCTTAGACTTCTCACACTGTTGCTGATGTTTTGGCTAAGGCCACTGATGAGTCAGCGAAGATACTGGCTAAAGCGAGCAGGGTCAGCGGTGAGTCCTTGAAGGTGGAGGAAAGGATCACCAAGGTTGAACAAAGTCTCCAACACAATATGGAGGTCTTTGAGAAGAAGCTTAAAGTTGCCATCAGTTCAGTGTCGTATGCTGGGATTGGGATTGCCACGGGAGTTGAGATGCTGAAGGAGGGCGTACTGGAAGTTCAATCATTAGCTACCTTCGTCATCAACAGTGGAGCTGAAGTACTCCCATCTCAGGCCAATGATGATGCCAAAAAGGGGGAAAAAATAGGAAAAGTTCCCGTCCTGAGGCATCTGAGGCAGTCAACCAAGGTGAAACGATTGAGGCTGATCCAGAGGTAAACCCTAAGGGGAATATTCTCAGAGTAAGGAAGTCAGCCAGGCTGGTAGCGGCTGAGGCTGAAGATGAGGTAGAGGCTGCGGCATTGAGGGCAGAGGCTGCAGCAAAGAAGACAAAAATGGCTAATGAACCTTCTAAGGAACTCCAATCTTCCAAACTGGCTAAGTCAATTCAGAAGTCACCCCAAGTACACACAAGGAGAAATCCCATCACTTACTCTGCGGAGACAGTGGCAGAACTGTGCGCTGAGGCATGAGGAACACCTTCTGAAAAGTTTGAGGCTGAGCGCAGGGCGGACATAGCTTAGAAGGAGAAGATGCGCATTCTGGAAAGGAAGGTGGAAAAGCTAACTGATCTCACTGACTTGCAACAGCGAGAATTGGATGATGCAGTGATCAGTTTGCTAAGGAGGAGGAAGGCAAAACCTGAGCCACGAAAGTACAGGAGGAAGTCAACAACCAGGAAGTCAACATTACTGCAAGTCAGAAGGCCGTAATCAGGTCAGAGGGAAGCTTATGTCGATGAGTTCAACTCAGAGACATTAAAGGAGTTCTGGATTGATGCAAGGGATGAGTTTGTCAAGCTATGGTATGTAGTGAAGAAGTGGGGCAACTCTGAAGATATCAATGCCCACTTCACTGATTATATGATGGACAACCACCCTGAGTTGATTCAGAAGATCTTGGAAGAAGCTGATGCAGCCCAAGTCCAAGTGAAAGCTCCTGAGTTCGTTGCTCGACCACCCCCTCTTGTTCTTGGAATCGGAAAGCACGGTACAAAGGCCATCATGACTGAAGTTTTGAAGATTACTAAGGCTGAAGGCTATGTGAACCAACCTAAAAGGGTAGGTGAGTTGAAGGTTAGAGTCTATGCTGGTTATGGACTCGAGCCTGAAATGAGATTAGTTTAGGTGTTCACACCTTTATTTGTAATAGATCAGGTTCATTGTACCAATTCAATATCATCAATGAAATCTATTACATTTGCCCACAGACAAAAACTCATTGTCTTTTTTGCTGTTGTTTAAATTTTGTACTTTATCAAGAACTGCTCTAACACTGACTTATCTTATAGATATGATTTTATATTTCCTCTAAGTATTTTAAGGATCTTTTCAGTGTTTTTACATCATCAAAAAGGGGGAAATTGTTGGGACAATGTCAGTTTTGATTAGATCCCAAAGCCCCTGAAAAGATGTTATGCATTTGTTGTCAGGCTAGTCTTGGTGAGTAAGTGTCAGTGATGAAGAGTATGACCCTGAGGTCATTACTAACTCAGACCTGGAGGGAACAGGATGATACTGAGTTTATGGGAAAGACTTGGAGTAGAGCCAAGCAATGCAAAAGGAATGTTAGCGTCAGGACAAGACCGTTGTGCTCGAGACAAAAAGAACGTAATAAGACAAGCCTGAAGCCTAGGAATAAGTTCTGACATTCTCACCAACCTGATGACGTGGACCAATCCGGGGAGGACACGCACGTACGGACCCTGACATGAAGACTGACTTCAGACTACACTTTCAACGGGCAAGCATTAAATGGCACATTAAATGTAATTACCAAATCCATGCAAGGACGACTACTATATGGGAAATATGTCCGTTTGAGTCACTCTACGTAGATGACTAGAAGGCTATCTCTTCCAAAGGATAGTTTTCAAATCACCTATAAATACAGAAGGCCTTGAACCCATTCAAGGTTACGGGAAATTTCCAAGCCAGAAATTACTAAAACTCTCAAGCATTCAAAGCATTCAGTCTTTAGAAGAAGCACTCAAAGCCAGTTAAATTTCCCAAGTGTTTCTTAGTCACTGAGAGTTATTCTGTATTCCAAAGAGCGTATTAGCATTATCTTAAGCTTAGTAAGGAGTTTGTATAGGCCAGTAAGGAGTAACTGATCTTGGTGCACCTTGGCACGTTAAAAATAAGAATCCCTTGAGTGGATTTCCTGTTAAATCAGGCTGTGGACGTAGGAGCTTGAGTCTCTGAATCACGTTAAACTCCCTGTGTTCTTACTGCTTTGATATTGTGCTTACTTGTCATATTATTTGTTCATTCATAGCATTTGTTTTTATCAAGCTGAATCAATCAGCCTGATCATCAAATAGAGCACTGCCCTTGTAATACCCTAGACTTTCATGACCTTATTTGCTTTACTAAATGCTTTATAATTCTATATGAATCTATGTGATGCATTTACATCCAAAATTCATGGCAAGGCACGTTTATGTGTTTTATTTACTCGATACTTACAATTAACATATTATTTGCTCAATACATGCTTATTCTTGAAACTCTATAATTTTTATATGTTCTTTATTTTATGTCTTAAAGTATTTGATATAGAAATTAATATAGTCCTTAAGTCTAGTATTTTATTTTACACGTTATAAGTTGAAAAATGAACGTTTCTTCAAGAAACGAATTACGTATCGATTGCTCGATGTTTTTTTTATGCTTAGTATATAGACTTTATAATTTATTTAGAGCCTTAGAAGAGTTTTAATTTTATTTTATAAGATAGTATAAGTAATTTTATGCATAATGTACCTTAAAAGCATTAAATAAATTAGAAAATCATAATTTCTTTTATTTTATTTATTAAATTCAAAGCCTACAAGTGTCTTAACTACAAGACACAAGAATTCTCTTGAATTATCCTCAAAATTTCGTCCAATATGAGGAAAGGAGGAAGATTGGTGAAACTTCATGAATTAAGGTCAAAGTTAGTAGCATAAAAGTCAAAATTAGCAACTAATACTAAGTTGCCATGTGTTTAATGCTTAACCTCCAAGATTATCCAATTTCCTCCACATTCTTCTTCAAAGTCGGCCAAGAGAAGGAAGGGAGTAGCCTCCAAGGTTGAATTCTCCTATAAATACATGAGCTTTCATGCAAAATTATTCATAAGAAAAAGTTTAAAGAAAATTTCACAAATACTACTACTCTTATATTTAGAAGTTGAGAAAGGAGAAGAAGAGATTTCTTGTAGCTACCTATCTCTAAGTAAGCTTCTCCTCTTGATTGAGTAATTATTTAAGTGGTAGTATGAAGTTTATGCATGATATGTGAATTAATTGATAGGAAAATGGGTTTTGATGAGTAAATTGCATGTTATCCATGTTTTACTTCATGTTTGAATGTTTAATTCAATTTTTTCATGAGTTATGATCAAAATCATGTTTATTATTTGATTATATATGCTTTAGAAGTAGAAATCATGAAATTATATGGTCTAAAGTGAGTTTAAGATGTTATGTTCTTCATATATGCATGAAAACCGAAAATCTGGACAACTTGTGAAGGAATTTCGTTTTTGATCCAATTTGTCTATGGAAAATTCTGAAATATTTATATGTGAAAATAAACTTGTGAAAGAACATAGGTTTAAAATTTCATAATTTTTGGACTGGTATTCAATTTGTGGTAATTTTTCGAAGTAGAGCTAGGGTTTTGGACGAAAATACAGGAACAGTAGAAGTTTGCTATGATCTGAGAATAATCGGTTAGTTTTTTATAGAAAACCAAAGTATGTTGATAAATTAAATGAAGTTTGGAGTTCATGGTTAAAATTTCATGAGTATTAGACATGTGGTTGATTTATGGTGAATTTTTAAAGTTAAGTGACCAGAATCTGTTACTGTGTGTTCATTACGAAATATTTGATGTTTGGTAAGGAGTTTGAGAAATCTGAAAATATAGTGATAAACTTTATTGAGTTGGTAATATACTGTTAAAATTTCATAATTTTTGGACGTATGAATAATTTAATATGAATTTTCAAAGTTAGATATATAATCTGCCAAATTCGAAATTTTGTATTAAAGGTTCAAAATGGTCCGATTACATTTTTACAGTCGATATTTATTTATAACTTGCTATTTGATGATTTTATACACTTAATTGATATTTGGGTGTTAGTATACAATATTTGAATATGTGTGGAGATTTGAATTCAAGTCTTACAATTTACAAAAGTGAAGGGATAAGTAACAATGTTTTTATTTTAAAATTTTTACTTGTAGGTACAAACCTGCAAGGTGGGGAATCACTTCGCTCTTCACCGAGTGTTCTATTATTATTTAATTGCACTTATTAAATGTTGAATGTTAAATATTTTGAGTCTGACCCGCTATCGACTGGCCCCTGAGATAGTCCAACTATATGTTGACAAATGAGATAGTACGGTCGCTCCGGCACCACGGGTTGGTCGCGCCACCCAAGAAGATACCCGGTGAAATTCCGGGGGCTCACATGTTATAAACAATTGATGTTTAGTTTGTGCAATTATAAAGAGGTTTCCCACTAAGTGTTTACAAACACTTATCCCTTCCACTTTAAATTTTTACAGATGCTGTGGATCCGGACGTGGGCGAATGAACTCGGCAGGCTGTGAAGTTTTCTTAAAGACTTTTTGTTTTCAAGAATAATATTTTTAAATTTTGGCTTGTATCTTAAATTACGATCATACTTATTTACTACTTCCGCTGTGTAAATGTGTGGCGTGTGTATATTTTAATACAAAGTACTATTTTAGTAACGTTCCTACTTGTGCCACATCATATTTTCCGTACTATTTTAAGTGGGGGCGTTACAACCCTACTAATCACTACTTCAGAATTGAGTAAACAAGTTTTTCAGAAAGCAAACTAAACAAGACTTTAAACTACCAGGGCTCACGCATTTCCGCACTGAACTTGAATTGATAGTTAGCCAACTGACCCGCACTAAGTGTAGTCAGTGGGTATATTATCAGCTCTTAGTTCCTTATTACTCTGAGTAAAGGGGACTCAGTAAGGTTTTAAGTTGAAAAATTGGTATACGTGTACCCCCCATACACATATTCATCAGTCTTGTACCGGGACCAATACTAATATATTCAATGGTATGTTCTAGGCCAGATTTGGCTTATTCTGTGAGCTTGGTGAGCAGGTTTCTAGCAGATCCAGGAGTTCTACACTGGGAAGCTTTAAAATGGATATGTAGGTATCTAAATGGTGCTTCTTATCTTGGTTTATCGTTTGAGAAACCAGATGGTGAAGAAAACCAGTTAGTAGGATATGTGGATGCTGATTTTGCAGGATGCATTGACATTAGAAGGTCACTGTCTGGATATGTCTTCACCTTGCATGGCACAGCTGTTAGTTGGAAGTCAACCTTGCAAACTGTTGTGGCACTTTCAACAATAGAAGCTGAATATGTTGCTGCCACAGAAGCAGTGAAGGAGGCTTTTTGTCTCAAGGGCATTACCAGAGTCTTTGGTGTGAATTAAAGAAGTGTTACCATTTTTTGTGATAACCAAAGTACCATACACTTGGTTAAACACCAAGTGTTTCATGAAAGGTCCAAACACACCAGTGTTAAGCTACATTTTGTGAGAGACTTAGTGGAAAAGGGACTTGTCTAAATTTCAAAGATTGGTACCAAAGACAATGCGGCAGACATGCTAACTAAGGCTTTACCAAGCAATAAGTTTCTTCATTGCTCGAAGATGGTGAGGCTCAAGTCATGGGATGTTCACTGAAGTGTATTGAATTAGTGAGATGGGATGAGCACATCTGCATTTGAGGTGGAGGATTTTTGTAAATGCACTGTGTCGAAACTAATACAATGAACAAGATGAAGTGATTGTAATACCGGTTAGTGTTGGCTGTGATACCGAGTAAGGGCATTTCTGGAATTTCGTGTTAAGTTCATAACTAACTTTCAATTATGGAAACAAACTTGAAGGCTGGCGTACAGAGCCCGTTACGCGTATCTTCTCTACCAGAATCCGTTAGCCAAATTGAAGGATAAATACGTGAAGTTCATTGTATTCGGTTTAGAGTGTGAGAATTACAGTTTTCCCTTTGTTCAATTGAGTGATTCCATATATTGAGAGAATTAGGGTTCTTCTTCCTTAGGGTTTCATAGAGGGTGAATTCGACTCAATTGGTGTAATCAACTTGTAATTGACGATTCCAATGATAGTGTGATTGTGTACGGATCTCCGTGGACATAGATCTTTCGATCGAACCACGTAATTGCTTGTGTTCGTGTTCTTGAATTCTTTGCTCTTTACATTCTAAGTTCTTGAATTGATTAAGTGATTAGCTTAATCTATTGTTCTATTCACTAACAATTACAATATCTGCTAGGGATGATTATTGTAACAGCAGAACTGGTAGGTCTCTAAACCAATTGTAATATTGAAATTCCTAGTTGATTGAACCTAGTTTAATCGGATGTCCCTTAGCTCTCGTTTCCCTGCTGGGGTTGGTGAAATAGAATTAAGTTAGTTTACAATCATTAAGCGGCGACACTACGTGTCCCTATAAAAGTGCTGTTAGATGTAGATTCGAGCAAAAGACTGGGGCCTTAAATACTCATTAAAACAAAGTCTCCAGTTTACTTTTAATTTTAATGGAAGACATCTTTCAATTTAATAAAAAGCCATATTTTAGTGAGGAATATTTTAAAGGCGGGGTATTAATTGCTTAATCGAGATCCAACATGTTAATCTACATCACTTTTGAGCAATTATTGGGCGCGACCTACCCAAACATTATATTACACGAACTAACATTTACATGGGCCCCGTCTACCCAAGTATTTATTACGGTCCGATAATTATTGGGTGCCGCCTACCCAAACAATTATAATGCGGACCAAAATAAATAGCAAATTGAAGTAAAGCAAGTTTACCAAGTGGAAATTAATAATTCATTTAATCTTTGAACAAGAAATTTAAAACCCAATTTTAAAATAAGTTCATCAGTTAAATTTGGTATTAATACTTCGACTTCCATTAATCCAATTAATTTAGTCCACTTTTAGTCCAACTAATATGTTCTTCTAAAATCCGAATTATATTAATTCTAAAATTAAATTAAATTTTAATTAATAAAATAGAAGGGGGTTCAGGTGCAATTTCCAAAATTTGCACGAGAGGGCCTATCTCAAATTGAATTTGCAAAACAACCCTCTCACATCATCACCCAAACCATCAGATCCAATTTGGTCAACCGAAAATCCATCAACAGTTTATCGTTCTATTTTTTTTCAGAAAAAATAATCATATTAATTCGTCTACAGTTCATGTCCAACATGAACAATAAAATAGTGAACGACAAGCAAGCGTGAGAAATTGATCGGCAATAGCAAGTGCAGCACTGCCTCAAAATCGTGCCATCGGGCGAAGCAGCGGAAGACACCTCTAAGGTTTATTTCACGCCGCCTCCACCAAGCGTCGTGCCTTATCAAATTGAAGTGACAGGACGGGCAATCGACACAAAACCTCCATGAATCAGAGGTCTTCAACCTCGATTCGCGACGAATCGGGATACACCCACTCAAAATCCCCAAATTCGAAGCACAATAACACAATTAGAGAAGAGGGTTGCGCTGCCGCCAAAACCGCAAGTCCTCCGCCTCTAACCGAAAACTAGGTGTGCGCTGGCGACGCAAGGCGTGGCATCGCACGCCGCCTCAAGTGAAGTCACAGCGTACAAGAAACAAGGGCCAGGAAGTTATGGGCGGTCGGGATAAACACTCTATCGTCGAGGGAAATGAGCGTCGCATCGATACAACATCATGCGAGCGATGCGAGTCGCAGCTTTCACACTTTCGACTTTGAGCATCGCCACAGTTGCTCGAAACGGTAAAGAGAGAAATGGTTCACGCGGAGGCGGGTTTCCCAGAAATCGACTAGGTGAGGGAGATAGAAGAATAAACAAATAAAAGGGGGTAATAAATTTAGCAAAAAATCGCCCACAATTATCTATGATGCGGTACGGTCGATTTGACCGCGGTCGTACTGTGATTTTATAAAAAAATATTCTTTTATATATCATAAACATATGCAATTAACATCAAGATTCTGAGCTCTGATGCCACTGTTGGGTTTTAAGGGCACGTAAACACGTAATACACGCGCAGCAGAATTAAACAGTTCACCAACAACGAACAAGAATTCCTCCACTATGGTATCCACATAATATTTTTTCACCAACTTGTACCGACGTGTAAGCGTTGAATCTCGAGATGAACTTGCTAGAAAAAATTGAGCTAGAGATTTTATGGAGAGAATATATTTCTGTGTATGTGGAATTCCCGTAGGACTTATATTTATAAGGATAAGTTGGCTTAACTTTCAAGCAAGATAAAAAGTCCTAGCCCATTAAATAAAATCTCTATGGATTTTATTTTCTTGTAAATATTTTCCTACATAATAATATTCCAAATATTATTAAAGGAAATTCCTATTTAATTAAATCCAATTAAATAATAATAATAATTAATTTTAAATATAATTATTATTATATTCTCCATAAATTAAATATTATATCTAATATAATGTTTAACCAATCAACTATCATAGGTAGATCACCATTACTTGTTGTGTGACCCTTAGACCCTCGTATATCGAGCGATTAGTCAAACTAACGTTCTTAATTGAATCCTAGACAATAAATCAGACATTCTCAATATACGAGGTACGTTACGAGGAAATCTGCAATTACCTGTAATACTGTAGGCTATTGTGATATCTTCCTTTCATTCACGAATATCTGATTAAGTCTTGAACATGATGAAGTGTATATTCAATAACTTAATCATATTATCTCTAATCACTAATAGATCAAGTATATCACACTTAGCCACAAAGTCTAAGTTGATGTGCGTCGACCGACGACTTAGATCCAATTATGATGAGAAAATGATTTTTCTCTCTAAATCCACATTTGAGGAATGAATCTTATTCTTGGTTCAACTTCCACGCACATGTACTTCGTGATGAACTCAATCCATGCCAAATCTACCTGTGGAAGGGTGCAAGCGTCGGTCATGGTCAAAGTTCATCACTCCCCACATGTCATGCGTATTGACCTCAAGTCAAAGGAGTATCACATTGCTCCCACTAACCAAGACACTCGTTGATACATATTATGGAATTATATCAAACGGTTTATCGGATGGGTATACTAATACCCCTAAGGTATCTGTGCATCCTCATGAGATACCCGATATCTCATAGTAAGTGAGATCTTACTACACTCTCCAAGAGTATGATGCAGATCATTGCATCATCAATATCTCATTCTTGATGATCCTTGATCGGGGCTATTTTGAGAATCATACTTAAGCCATCTGAGTTCTTACTCACTCAATGATAGTAGTGATTCATGGGAACACAAATAAGAATAAATGCAAACAATCAAACATAATATTCAAACAAGTGTAATGTCATACATTTAATATTAAATCAATAATAATATTAAATAAAAACTGAATATTATCTTAGTATTATGTCCTCACAGTAGGATTGTCTCTATGACACTAACACGGGAAAAATATTTTTTTAGGCCCGTATCTTTAGGGTGGTTGGAAAATGAGGACAATATATTTTTGGGCTTGGAGAAGGAGGACAATAAGTTTTAAAAGTGGTAAATGTAGGACAATTTAGCCCGAATTAGGCCCGATTGGGTTATAAACTCTCATTTTGCTTGAATTAGGGGTTGTGAATCCATCTTTTGCTTGAATTAGAGTATGTAAAATATTTTCCCTTATGAACTCTCATATTGGTGATATTTCCTCCTTTTTCCCTGAATATCTATCCGGAGGTAATGAGCCTGATGAATAGATTCGAAAGTCATCGTAGCAGACGCTGTTGGAATATCATTCGAATTATGATGTGAAGGACTGCTAATTCTAACTGGCGACTCCGCATTCGAATTCCTCAGTGATGATATCCTCACTTGGTGGTTATTGTGATTCAGATTCCCGGAAAACCAGAGCGTTTGGAATATTAGTCAAGCTACGCTGTTCAGATTCCTCACAGAGTGGAAAATCTTGAACTGAGCTGCTAATTTTCACTGGACATGCCTCATTTTGATTCGAAGCATTCGAATTATGCAGGAATGATTCCTCACTTTTGTTCAAATTCCTTTCCGGGGAATTAAACTCGCCTGCAACGGGTATGCAAATTCCAGAAGCACAAAATCTGCCATCCTTTTTCTAGAAGAACAGCAAAGCAGAGCAACGTTCTGGACTCCGTGATGCTTCTACAAATGGTCGAGTTCTCTCTGGCAAAATGCTAGATAGCTTTCGCCGACATTGCCTTCAAATACACCTTAACCTCGAGATCCTCCATTTCCCGGGCCCTGTTATTTGCCCTGGCGAGAGATAAACTTTGATGGTGATTATGATGATGATTCAGATTCGGATTCAGATTCTGATGTTTTTTCATACCATTGGTGGTGGTACCCTTTGAGGACATAGTGGTGCTGCTTGTTGCCTAATAAGAGGTGAGGTAAACGCGTCTTTTCATCATCTAAATTGTGCAATTTGGAAGCAAAATTGAGTTGATAAAAATATTTTTCCTTCTAAATTAGGACAACATTAATTTTCCCTTCTGATATTCACACATATAAATATTTTTAGTTATGGTCCCAAGTGAATTCATATTTAGTTTAAATAGGGCTCACAACCCCTAATTCACGCAAAATGAGAGTTCATAATCCAATTTGGCCTAATTCGGGCTAAATTGTCCTACATTTACCACTTTTTACACTTATTGTCCTCCTTCTCCAAGCCCAAAAATATATTGTCCTCCTTTTCCAACCACCCTAAAGATACGGGCCTAAAAATATTTTCCCCACTAACACTAACACTAACAACGACTTCATTTAATTGTTGCCGATGTTTAAAATTACAAAATTTAAAAAGGTGGTGCATTAAATGCAAAGAAAAAAGTTCATTTTGTTAATGATAAAACCATAAAGTTCGCGATATCTTTTACAATTAACCTTTTTCAATATGACAAAGTATATTGTGAATTAGTTTCATTGTAAACTTATTTACCTTGTCATGTGTATTTTTAAATAATATTAGTTATTTATTAAAATATATCAGTTCAATAACAATACATTATATTAAAAATAACTAATATTATTTTGAGTAGTGCATTGATTTACATGAGAATTACTCTTTCAATACACAATCAACCATTAAATTTCTACTATTAATTGTTTTTAGCCACATATTTTGAAGCCCGTCCTGGCCCTTAGCGGACTACTGGGTCACCGTGCCCATGCTTAATGTTGAGCATTATAAGTTTTGAAAGTTCGTGTTGGATGCACATCTAGGATCCATTCATGACCTGATGTTGTAGGTGCTACAGAGTGGGTCAATCATGTTCATCACGCCCAACACTATCACCTTATGATGTGGACATTGGTGCTCTAGTTCCAATGCCAACAAAGCAGCTCTCTGCTGACAAGATCAGGTAGATCAACTTTGAAAGGATTGTAAGAAATGTTATCATTCAAGCTGTGATGTTCGAGGAGTCAGGAAGACTGATGAAGCTAAAGACTGCAACAAAGATGTAGGAGGAGCTTGCCCTGGTTTGTGAAGGAATTGATAAGATCAAGAAGAATAAGAGGAACATAGCAATTTATAAGTTAGAGAGTTTTTAAATGCTTCCTGTTGGGACAATGTCAGTTTTGATTAGATCCCAAAGCCCCTGAAAAGCTGTTATGCATTTGTTGTCAGGCTAGTCTTGGTTAGGTTTTGTACTTAGTTATTTTACACTTCACAGGTACTCAGTGAAAGGAGAACTCGCTGATGACAATCAAGACTAAGAGCCTGAAGACGTAGAGCACCATCCTGAACTTATGGCAGTCCTCTAAGCTGGCTGTAAGTGTCAGTGATGAAGAGTATGACCCTGAGGTCATTACTAACTCAGTCCTAAAGGGAACAGGATGATACTGAGTTTATGGGAAAGACTTGGAGTAGAGTCAAGCAATGCAAAAGGAATGTCAGCGTTAGAACAAGACCGTTGTGCTCGAGATAAAAAGAACTTAATAAGACAAGCTTGAAGCCTAGGAATAAGTTCTGACATTCTCACCAACCTGATGACGTGGACCAATCCGGGGAGGACACGCACGTATGGACCCTGACATGAAGACTGACTTCAGACTGCATTTTCAACGGGCAAGCATTAAATGACGCATTAAATGCAATTACCAAATCCATGCAAGGACGGCTGCTGCATGGGAAATATGTCTGTTTGAGCCACTCTACGTAGATGACTAGAAGGCTATCTCTTCCAACAGATAGTTTTCAAATCACCTATAGATACAGAAGGCCTTGAACCCATTCAAGGTTACGGGAAATTTCCAAGCCAAAAATTACTCAAAATCTCAAGCATTCAAAGCATTCAGTCTTTAGAAGAAGCACTCGAAACCAGTTAAAATTCCCAAGTGTTTCATAGTCACTGAGAGTTATTCTGTATTCCAAAGAGCGTATTAGCATTATCTTAAGCTTAAAGTGATTATCCAATCCTTAGTAAAGCTTTGTCTTGTAAGGATAATCACAACCTAGTTGGAATCCAAACTGAAACCAAAACCCTAAGTTAGATTTGTTGGAAGTAAGTTCAGTTAGTGAGTTAGTAAGGAGTTTGTATAGGTCAGTAATGAGTAGCTGATCTTGGTGCACATTGGCACGTTAAAAACAAGAATCTCTTGAGTGGATTTCCTATTAAATCAGGTCGTGGACGTAGGAGCTTGAGTCTCTGAACCACGTTAAACTCCCCATGTTCTTACTGCTTTGATATTGTGCTTATTTGTCATATTATATGTTCATTCATAGCATTTATTTTTATCAAGCTGAATCAATCAGCCTGATCATCAAACAGAGCACTGCCCTACAAATCACCACTTTAGAATTGAGTAAACAAGTTTTTCAGAAAGCAAACTAAACAAGACTTTAAACTATCAGGGCTTGTTGGTCCCGGTACAAGACTGAGGAATACGTGTATGGGGGGGGGATACACGTATACCAAATTTTCAAACTTAAAACCTTACTGAGTCCCCTTTACTCAGAGTGATAAAGAACTAAGAACTGATAATACACCTACTGACTACACTTGGTGCGGGTCAGTTGGCTAACTATCAGTTTAAATTCAGTGCGGAAATACGTGAGCCCTGATTAGTTTAAAGTCTTGATTAGTTTGCTTCTGAAAAACTGATTACTCAAATGAATAGTGTTTAGTAAGGGCAGTGCTCTTTTTAATAGATCAGGCTGATTGATTCAAGCTTGATAAATCTTATGCAATGAATGAACAGTTAATATGGCAGGTATGCAATATATCAAAGCAATAAGAACACATCAAGTTTAACGTGGTTCAGAGTCTCAAGCTCCTACGTCCACGGCCTGATTTAACAGGAAATCCACTAAAGGGATTCTTGTTTTTAACGTGCCAAGGTGCACCAAGATCAACTACCTCACTGACCTATACAAACTTCCTTACTAACTAACTTAACTTACTTCCAACAAACCTAATTTTAGGGTTTTGGTTTTAGTTTGGATTCCAACTAGGTTGAGATTATCCTTACAAGATAAAGCTATGCTAAGGGTTGGATAATCTCTCTAAGCTTAAGATATTGCTTGTACGCTCTTTGGAATACATATTAACTCTCAGTTGCTAAGAAACACTTGGGAAATTTAAAGGGTTTCGAGTGCTTCTTCTAAAGACTGAATGCTTTGAGTGCTTGAGAGTTTGAGTAATTTCTGGCTTGGAAATTTCCCGTAACCTTGAATGGGTTCAAGGCCTTCTGTATTTATAGGTGATTTAAAAAACTATCCGTTGGAGAAATAACCTTTCTTGTCATCTATGTAGAGTGATTCAAACTGACAAATCTTCATGCAACAACCGTCCTTTGCATGGAATTAGGTATATGCATTAAATGCTTGCCCGTTGAATATGCAGTCTGAAGTCAGTCTCCTGTCAGGTTCCGTACGTGCGTGTCCTTCTCGGATTGGTCCACGTCATCAGGTTGGTAAGAATGTCAGAACTTATTCCTAGGCTTTAGGCTTGTCTTATTAAGTTCTTTTTGTCTCGAGCTCACCGGTCTTGTCCTGACGCTGACATTCCTTTTGCATTGCTTGGCTCTACTCCAAGTCTTCCCATAAACTCAGTATCATCCTGTTCCCTTCAGGACTGAGTAGTAATGACCTCAGGGTCATACTCTTCATCACTGAGACTTACTCAGCCAGCTTAGAGGACTGCCATAAGTTCAGGATGGTAAACCGTCTTCAGGCCCTTGTCTTGATTGTCATCAGTAAGTGCTCCTCTTACTGAGTACCTGTGAAGTGTAAAATGACTAAGTACAAATCCTAACCAAGACTAGCCTGACAAATAAATGCAAACACCTGTTCAGGGGCTTTGGGATCTAATCAAAACTGACATTGTCCCAACAATTTCCCCCTTTTTGATGATGCCAAAACGCTGAAAAGATCCTCAAAACACTTAGAGGAAATATGAGTCCTATCTATAAGATAAATCAGTGTTAGAGCAGTTCTTGATAAATTACAAAATTTAAATAATAGCCAAAAAGACAATGAGTTTTTGTCTGAGGGCAAAGTAATAGATTTCATTGATGAATATGATCAGGGTTACAATGAATCTTAATCTATTACACCAAAAAGAGAGTGAACACCTAGACTAATCTCATCTCAGGTTCAAGTCCATATCCTGCATAGACTCTTGTTTTTAACTCGTCAACTCTGCTAGGTTGGTTCACGTACCCCTCAGCCTTGGCAATCTTCAAGACTTCAATCATAATGGCCTTAGTATTGTGCTTCTGAGTTCCAGGAACTAAGGGAGGAGCTCGAATCGTGAACTCAGGAGCCTTCACTTGGACTTGAGCTGCTTCAGCCTCTTCCAATATCTTTTGGATTCAGCTCAGGATGATTGTCCATCATGTAGTCAGTGAAGTGGGCATTGATATCGTCAGTGTCGCCCTATTTCTTCACAACATACCACAACTTCACAAACTCATCCTTCGCATCAGCCCAGAACTCCTACAGTGCCTCGGAGATGAACTCGTCGACATAAGCTTCCCCTAATCCTGATTCCGGCCTTCTGACTTGAAGAATCGTTGACTTCCTTGCTGTTGGCCTCTTTCTGTACTTCCTAGGCTCAGGCTTCGCCTTCTTCCTCCTAAGCAGACTGATCACTGCATCATCGAGTTCCCTTTGTTGAAGCTCATTGATATCAGTCAGCTTTTCAACCTTCTTCTCCAAGATGCACAATTTCTCTTTTTGTGCAATCTCAGCTCTGCGCTCAGCCTCAGTTTTCTCAGAAGGTGCTCCCCACGCCTCAACGCATAACTCCGCCACCGTCTCCGCAGAGTAAGTGATGGGGTTCTTCCTTGTGCTCATGGGAGAAGACTTCTGAACTGGCTCAGGTTACTTTGAAGGTTCATCAGCCCTTGCCTTCTTTACTGCCTCGGCCCCCAGCCTTGCAGCAACTTTCTCATCTTCCTTCACAGCTGCTGCCAACCTTGCTGATTTCCTCACCCTCAGCACGTTCCCTTCCGGATTGGCTTCAGGGTCAGCTAGAACTGTTTCACCTTGGTTGACTGCCTCCGATACCTCAGGGCGGGATCTTTTCTTCTTCTTTTCCTCCTTTTTGGCATCATCATCGGCCTGCGACGGGAACACGTCAAATCCACTGTTGATCACGAAGGGGGTTAAGGATTGGACTTCAATGATTCCCTCCTTCAGCATTTCAACTCCCGTCGAGATACCAGTCCCTGCAAAAGATACAGAACTGATTGCAGCATTTACCTTCTTCTCAAAGACCTCCATGGAAAGCTGGAGTCTTTGTTCAGCCTTTTCGATCCTCTCCTCCACCCTGGAAAGCTGGATTGATGGCAAAATATTGTTGAGGATGAAGCAATTACAGCCAAATATGTGAAAGTAAGAAATACGAGGTTTCCTCTTATTCCATGTCTCATATGGGGTATGTGCATGTTGTTTGTTCAGCATGGATTTGTTCTGAGTGTAGCATGCAGTGTTGATTGCCTCAGCCTAGAATTTTTTGGGCAATCTTGACTCAGCCAACATGGTCCTGGCAGCTTCCTTCAGTGTCCTGTTCCTTCTTTCAGCAACACCGTTTTGTTGTGGGGTTCTAGCTGCAGAAGTCTCATGAGCTATACCAAGTTCATTACAAAAATCAGAAATATATGAATTTATAAATTCAGTGCCCTTGTCAGATCTGATCTTAGCAATTGACTGATTCTTCTCATTGTTGAGCCTTCTGAGCAACTCAGGGAGCTTCACCTGTGTTTCCTTCTTATTCAACAAGAAAATAACCCAAGTATATCTAGAATAATCATCAATAACCACAAGAGTATATTTCCTGCCATTCATACTCACAGGTGTAATAGGACCAAATAAATCCATGTACAAGAGCTGAAGAATCCTGTCAGTGGAATGGGAAGCTTTCTCTTTAAATGAAGCTCTAACCTGCTTCCTTTCCTGACAAGCTTTGCACACATGATCTTTGCTAAAAACTTCATTAGGTAGACCTTCAACAAATGACTGTCTAGAAATTTTGTTAAGAATCTTGAAGTTCAGGTGGCTTAATCTTTTATGCCATAGCCAACTGAGCTCTAGAGAGCTTTTAGCAACAAAACAAGTATTAGGAATAGTGCTGCTCCAATTAGCAAGATAAACATTACCTTTCCTGATACCTGATAGAAGCACTTGTGTTGATTTATCCTTGACTGAACATATATTCGATGAGAACTCAACACTGAAACCTTTGTCACAGAATTGGCTTACTGACAACAGGTTATGCTTCAGTCCTTCAACAAAGGACACATTTTCCACTCTGACTGTACCTATTATTAAGACACCAAAACATTTAGTAACACCTTTTGAGTTATCACCAAAGGTTACCTGTGGACCATCTTTAGCCTGAAACTCTTGGAGAAGACTCTTCATTCCAGTCATATGCCTTGAGCAACCACTGTCTAGGTACCAAACAACTTTAGTTGAGTCTCCTCTCCTCTTGTTGTGATCCACAGCCGCCAGCAAACAAATTAGGATTTAGGTACCCATTGGGTGTTGGGTCCTATCGTGTCAGCTGTACCCTTCGGGATCCAAATTTGCTTCACAACCCTGATTGCCTCAGAGTGGTAAATCTGTCTCCCTGAAACATCAACATACACAACTTTCTTCTTCTTTGCCTGAGAGGAAGATGGTGTATGAGTGCTGGACTTAGGCTTCACAGGAGCCTGAGTGGGTGCCTTTTGGGCTGGCTTCCTGTTCTTCCTAGGTCTGGGTGCAGTTGGTCTTGGGCCTTGTTCTTGATAAGGACCTTGTGTTCTATTCCCCCTAGGCAAGTGAGGGAATGGAAAACAGTTAAAGGCCTCAGGATGCCAAAACCATGGGGGTGTCATCATGTTTGGCCTTTCCTGTTGATATTGCCAAGCATGATGGTACCCTCGTTGACCAGTCTGAGGGCTCTTGGCCTGAGTCTTCCTTTGCTTTTGCTGAGGCTTTCTCTGACCTGAGCTCTCAGGGACCTCCTTTGGTTGCTTTGCCTTTCCCTTGGGTTTTGGCTTAGCTACCTTAGGGGAAACCTTGACTGAGTCAATAGTTTCCTTGCCCTTATCAGTTTGACGGGCCTGAAGTACAACCTTAGGTGCACTCTGACCTGCCTAAACAAATACCCTCTCAGTGTTGCTCCCTGAAGCAACATGAGATTGACCCTGTGAGGATTTCTTAGGAACATATCCAAGTCCCTTTTTCTCGTTCCCAAGCATCTGACTGCTATTGATTTCCTCTCTAGCCACTGAGGATTTATTCATTGCTGCAACCTTTTGCTTGAGTGAGTCCTCACTCTTTTTCAGGATTTCATGTCTGGCAAAGAGGTCATCAAAGTTACTCTTGAGTACCTTCAGCTCCTCCTTCCTGACCAGCTCTTCATCAGCCAGTTCTTTTAGAATCTTCTCTCTTGGGAGACTCTCAGCATTGATTAAATCAATCTCCTGAGTTAGTCTCACAATCTGAGTTGATTCTTTAAGATCAGACTGAGTGAGCTGATCATTCAGGTTCTGAACCTCAGTACTCAATTTCTTGTTCTCCTTTACCAAGAAGACATTAGTTTCCTGTAGTCTGGAGAAATCAACCATCAATTGATCCAGGCAGATCTGAATGTTTATTTCTCTGACTGACTCTAAGCTAAGCTCAGGATATTTACCAGTGTAGGAACCACATACAGAGTTAGATGTTACCTCAGGTTCCTCCCTTGCCATCAGGCAGACATCATCATACTCATCATCAGAAAAGAGTTCAGGCGACCTCTCCTCAGGACCATCAGAGTCAGTTGCATCCTCAGCGAGCATCGCTCTCCGGTCAGCAAGTCTCTGGTCTCTCTTGGCCCTCCTGTCCTCTCTTTCTCTTGCACTCATCTTTGGACAATCATACTGATAGTGCCCGCTCTTGTTACAGTTTTAACATGTTGGTTGCTCATCTCCTCTTTCTCTCCTTGGTTCAGGGATCCTCCTTGAGTCAGGTTCTCTTTGTCTTGATGAGCTTTCAGTCTTCCCTGAGTGTTTGTCATCATGAGTACGTCTCTGTTCATCTCTACGATCGGGCTTTAGTTCTGAATATCTTCTTTCATCGCCACGATCTCTCCTCTGGTCAGCGTTTCTTCTTTCCTCACACCTCCTTGAGCTTTGGTGGGTTCCTTCAGGTTTCCTATCACGTGAGTCCTGATAAAATTTCTTATAACGACCAAACCTGGAATTAAGCTTATCAAAGCGTCTGGCCATCAGGCTGTACTCCTCAGCAAGTTCTTCCTTGCTCATCTCCACCAGTGACTTTGATGAAGACTCATCAGGTTCAGACCTGGCCTTGAACGCCACACTCTTCTCAGAAGTTTTCTCCTTTTCTTCCTCTTCTGGCTGAACTTTCTTCTTTCTTTTGTTAAGATCAAATTCCAGTGCCTTAAGCTCTGAAAAAAGTAAAGCAGAAGTTATGTTACTCATATCCTGAGTGATTTTAAGCATAATTACACTGTTATCCCATCTCTCAGGGAGGACATTCAGGATCTTTGAAGCAACATCTCTCTTTAGGACATCTTTGTCCAGCATCACCAGCTCATTCATCAACTTGATGAACCTTGACTCCATTTGATCTTTGCTCTCATCAGGCAACATCTCGAATGCTTCGAATTTCTGAATGGCAATGTTTCTCTTGTTCTCCTTTATCTTTTCTGACCCCTCGCACATCCTGGTCAGCTCATCCCAAACCTCCTTTGCCGTTTTTAAGTTCATCAGCCTGGCTGACTCCTCGAAGGGCACTGTATGCAGAATGATGTTTCTGGCAATGTTGTCTAGTCCCACCATCTTGATTTCATCGTTGGTCATGTCTTTCCTCTCTTTCGGAACCTGCACACAAATCTCAAGATGCTCATATCCCAGTCCTCTGACATTAGGAATAGTGATCTTGATCGGTCCCTCTCTGAGAACATGCGGCATCTGGTCATGGATGGCATCAAGATGCGCTTCTAATCTAAACTTCCAATAGACAAAGTTAGATACATAGAATTTAGGTAACGAAGCATCAGGTCTCCTCGAAGTTATGATGATGCTCAGATCTGTTCAGTGACCACCAACAATTTCTACTCTGAAACTATTAGTATTCAAAGTCAGTGGTCTTATGAACCACTGCTCTGATACCACTTGTTAGTCCCGGTACAAGACTAAGGAATACGTGTATGGGGGGGGGGGGGAATACACGTATACCAATTTTTCAAACTTAAAACCTTACTGAGTCCCCTTTACTCAGAGTGATAAAGAACTAGTAACTGATAATACACCTACTGACTACACTTGGTGCGGGTCAGTTGGCTAACTATCAGTTTAAGTTCAGTGCAGAAATGTGTGAGCCCTGATTAGTTTAAAGTCTTGATTAGTTTGCTTCTGAAAACTGATTACTCAAATGAATAGTGTTTAGTAAGGGCAGTGCTCTTTTTAATAGATCAGGCTGATTAATTCAAGCCTGATAAATATTATGCAATGAATGCACAGTTAATATGACAGGTATGCAATATATCAAAGCAATAAGAACACATCAAGTTTAAGGTAGTTCAGAGTCTCAAGCTCCTACGTGCACGACCTGATTTAACAGGAATTCCACTCAAGGGATTCTTGTTTTTAACGTGCCAAGGTGCACCAAGATCAGTTACCTCACTGACCTATACAAACTTTCTTACTAACTAACTTAACTTACTTCCAACAAACCTAACTTTAGGGTTTTGGTTTCAGTTTGGATTCCAACTAGGTTGAGATTATCCTTACAAGACAAAGTTATGCTAAGGGTTGGATAATCTCTCTAAGCTTAAGATATTGCTTGTACGCTCTTTGGAATACAGATTAACTCTCAGTTGCTAAGAAACACTTGGGAAATTTAAAGGGTTTCGAGTGCTTCTTCTAAAGACTGAATGCTTTGAGTTCTTGAGAGTTTGAGTAATTTCTGGCTTGGAAATTTCTCGTAACCTTGAATGGGTTCAAGGCCTTCTGTATTTATAGGTGATTTGAAAAACTATCCGTTGGAGAAATAACCTTTCTTGTCATCTATGTAGAGTGATTCAAACGGACATATCTTCATGCAGCAGCTGTCCTTTGCATGGAATTATGTATATGCATTAAATGCTCATTAAATGCTTGCCCATTGAATATGCAGTTTGAAATCAGTCTCCTGTCAGGTTCCGTACGTGCGTGTCCTTCCCGGATTGGTCCACGTCATCAGGTTGGTGAGAATGTCAGAACTTATTCCTAGGCTTCAGGCTTGTCTTATTAAGTTCTTTTTGTCTCGAGCTCACCGGTCTTGTCCTGACGCTGACATTCTGTTTGCATTGTTTGGCTCTACTCCAAGTCTTCCTATAAACTCAGTATCATCCTGTTCCCTTCAGGACTGAGTAGTAAACCTCAGGGTCATACTCTTCATCACTGAGACTTACTCGGCCAGCTTAGAGGACTGCCATAAGTTCTGGATGGTAAACCGTCTTCAGGCCCTTATCTTGATTGTCATCAGTAAGTTCTCCTCTTACTGAGTACCTGTGAAGTGTAAAATGACTAAGTACAAATCCTAACCAAGACTAGCCTGACAAATAAATGCAAACTTCTTTTCAGGGGCTTTGGGATCTAATCAAAACTGACATTGTCCCAAGAGGGCTCACGCATTTCCGTACTGAACTTGATTTGATAGTCAGCCAACTGACCCACACTAAGTGTAGTCAGTGGGTACATTATCAGCTGTTGGTTCATTATCACTATGAGTAAAGGGGACTCAGTAAGGTTTAGTTGAAAAATTGGTATACGTGTATTCCCCCCCATACACGTATTCATCAGTCTTGTACCGGGACCAACAAGTGGAATCAGAGCAGTGGTTCAAAAGACCACTGACTTTGAATACTAATAGTTTCAGAGGAGAAACTGTTGTTGGTCACTGAACAGATCTGAGTTTGCTTTTCATAAAACTTGCATCATCATGACTTCGAGGAGACTTGAAGCTTCGTTACCTGAATTCTCTGTATCTAACTTTGTCTATTGGAAGTTCAGACTAGAGGCACATCTTGATACCATCCATGACCAGATGTTGCGTGTCATCAAGGAAGGACCTATCAAGATCACTATTCCTAACATCAGAGGAAGGGGATATGATGATCTTGACATTGGCTTACCTATTCCTAAGGAAAGGAAGGATATGACCACTGACGAGATCAAGATGGTGGGACTGGATAATGTGGCCAGAAATATCATCTTGCATACGATGCCTTTAAAGAAGTCAGCAAGGCTGATGAACTTAAAGACGGCGAAGGAAGTTTGGGATGATCTAACTAGGATGTACAAGGGGTCAGAAAAGATAAAGGAGAACAAGAGAAACATTGTTATTCAGAAGTTCAAAGCGTTCAAGATGCTGCCTGATGAGACTATCGATCAGATGGAGTCAAGGTTCATCAAGTTGATTAATAAGTTGGTGATGCTGGACAAGGATGTCCCTAAGAAAGATATTGCATCAAAGATCCTGAATGCCCTTCCTGAGAGATGGGACAACAGTGTAATCATGCTTAAGAACACTCAGGATATGAGTAACATAACTTTTGCTTTACTTTTTTCACAGCTCAAAGCACTGGAATATGATCTAAACAAAAGAAAGAATAAAGTTCAGCAGGAAGAGGAAGAGAAAGAGAAAACTCCTGAGAAAAGTGTGGCGTTCAAAGTCAGGTCTGAACCTGTTGAGTCTTCATCAAAGTCACTGATAGAGATGAGCAAAGAAGAGCTTGCTGAGGAGTACAACCATAAAATTTCAGGTTTGGTCGTTATGAGAAATTTTATCAGGACTCACGTGATAGAAAACCTGAAAGAACCCACCAAAGCTCCAGGAGATATGAGGAAAGGAGAAACACTGACTAGAGAAGAGATCGTGGCGATGAAAAAAGATATTCAGATCCAAAGCCCGATCGTAGAGATGAACAGAGACGTACTCGTGATGAAAGACACTCAGGGAAGACTGAAAGCTCATTAAGACAGAGGGAACCTGACTTAAGGAGGAACCTTGAACCTAGGAAAGAAAGAGGAGATGAGCAAGCAACATGTTACAACTGTAACAAGAGTGGGCACCATCAGTATGATTGTCTGGAGCTGAGTGCAAGGGAAAGAGAGGACATGAGGGCCAAGAGAGACCAGAGACTTGCTGACCGGAGAGCCATGCTCACTGAGGATGCAACTGACTCGGATGGTCCTGGGGAGAGGTCGCCTGAACTCTTTTCTAACGATGACTACGATGATGTTTGCTTGATGGCTAGAGAAGAGCCTGAGGTAACATCTAACTCTGTGTGTGGTTCTTACACTGGTCAAAATCCTGAGCTTAGCTCAGAGTCAGTCAGAGAATTGAATCTTCAGATCTGCCTGGATCAATTGATGGTTGATTTCTCCAGGCTGCAGGAAACTAATGTCTTCTTGGTAGAGGAGAATAAGAAATTGAGTACTGAGGTCCAGAGCCTGAATGATCAGCTCACTCAGTCTGATCTTAAAGAATCTGCTCAGATTGTGATACTAATTCAGGAGATTGATATGATCAATGCTGAGCGTCTCCCAAGAGAGAAGATTCTGGAGGATCTGGCTGAGGAAGAGCTGGTCAGGAAGAAGGAGCTGAAAGTACTCAAAAGTAAGTTTGATGACCTCTTTGCCAGACATGAAATCCTAAAAAAAGAATGAGGACTCACTCAAGCAAAAGGTTGCAGCAATGAATAAATCCTCAGTGGCTAGAGAGAAAATAAATAGCAGCCAGATGCTTGGGAACGGGAAAAAGGGACTTGGATATGTTCCTAAGAAATCCTCACACGGTCAGTCTTATGTTGCTTCAGGAAGCAACACTGAGAGGGTATTTGTTCAGGGCCAAAGTGCACCTAAGGTTGTGCTTCAGGCCCGTTAAACTGATAAGGGCAAGGAAACTGTTGACTCAGTTAGGGTTGCCCCCAAGGTTACTAAGCCAAAACCCAAGGGAAAAAGTAAAGCAACCAAAGGAGACCCCTGAGAGCTCAGGCCAGAGAAAGTCACAGCGAAAGCAGAGGAAGACTCAGGTCAAGAGCCCTCAGAGTGGTTAGCGAGGGTACCATCATGCTTGGTATTACCAACAGGAAAGGCCAAACATGATGACACCCCCATGGTTTTGGCATCCTGGGGCCTTTAACTGTTTTTCATTCCCTCACTTGCCTCGGGGGAATAGAAAACAGGGTCCTTATCAAGAACAAGGCCCAAGACCTGCTGCACCTAGATCTAGGAAGAACAGGAAACCAGCCCAAAAGGTACCCACTCAGACTCCTATAAAGTCTAAGTCTAGCACTCATACACCATCTTCCTCTCAGGTAAAGAAGAAGAAAGTTGTGTATGTTGATGTTTCAGGGAGACAGATTTACCACTCTGAGGCAATCAGGGTAGTTAAGCAAGTCTGGATCCCGAAGGGTACAACTGACATAATAGGACCCAACACCCAATGGGTACCTAAAGCTTGATTTGCTTGCAGGCGGTTGTGGATCAAAACAAGAGGAGAGGAGACTCAAACAAAGCTGTTTGGTACCTAGACAGTGGATGCTCAAGGCATATGACTGGAATGAAGAGTCTTCTCCAAGAGTTTCAAGCTAAAGATGGTCCACAGGTAACCTTCGGTGATAACTCAAAAGGTGTTACTAAAGGTTTTAGTGTCTTGATTATAGGTACAATAAGAGTGGAAAATGTGTCCTTTGTGGAAGGACTGAAGCATAACCTATTGTCAGTAAGTCAGTTCTGTGACATAGGGTTCAGTGTTGAGTTCTGATCGAATATATGTGATGTAGGCTAAGCCAGAGATGGCTTCCCACCATCAAGTCTGTGAAAAAATGACACTCATCAGAGGAGAAGCTCTGAGCAGAGCTTATAAAGAGCTCCAGAGCCAGAACGTACGGAGGCCGAGAGATAGGCCAAAAATGGGGCTTACTCACACATACATAACTTCAATGGTGTGTTAACCCGATATGAACATATTTAGTCCAGAGCTAATTACGGCTCTGGGGTAATCGTCTCTGAATCGAGACCCAAACTATGAAAACATGTCTGATGTAGGCTCTGCCAGAGTTGGCATACTACATCAGTTATAAAGAAAGAAGTTACTTGTCAGAATAACAAGCTCTGGGCAGAGCTAATGAAAATAATAATAGTCTAATAAAAGTCTAAATAAATTCTTACTACCTTGGGAGTGATGCCCAATGCTTTTGGAACGTTTCTCTCTAGAGCCTATTTAGGCTCTGGAACTGGTAACAGTGAACGAACAAAGGAATAAGTGTTAATCAGTCATGAGCTCTTTAAGAACAGTGAGCATTATCTTTTCCTCCGATGTCATTTGAGCAATGGAAGAAGAATACAATACAAATGTCATTTTCCCGTCTATGGATTAATGGCATAAATAATCCAGAGATATCAAGAATAATATGTATTACTTGGAGTACTAATATCAGCTATATGGGACACTTGGCAGCACCACACAAGTCTGTGGTCCTAGTGGTCCCCAAACCAATTAGGGCAACACTAAGAGATTGACTCTTATGCCCCTCAGAGACACAAATATAAATACCCTCTCCCTTCACCATTTCAAGGTATCTTCTATCCTAAAAACCATTTTCTCTTGGCTGCATTTTTCATTGTTGTTCTTCCATGACAATCTGACTGTCTTGAGCGTCGGAGGATCGACGCCGGAGCCCCCTCCGGCCCGGTTTTGTGCAGGTTCGCGGTCAGAGCCTTCTACTGCTGTTCGAGAGCCGTTTCCACATAAATTAGAGATGGGGTGGAGTTTTCAAGTCTTCCATCCCCATTTTAACGAGTCTTTGTTGATGTGCTTCATTTTGCACTCATCAGTTGGCGCCGTCTGTGGGAAATCCGAGCTGAGACGTGAGGATTTCCACAAAATCGGGTGGATTCTTGGAGAATACACAAGATATGTTACATAAATTCATCAGAAAGCCCAGAAAATTGAAGCTAAGTTTTCATTCTTTTAAGCTTTTTTCGAGTTTGCAATTGCAGATTGGGGTTTAATACAACCTTAACTTTGTGCCTCTTTTGATGTAATTTTTGGGAAATTTCTAAACATAATTTCTGGAAATTTGTTGAAGATATGTAATAGGTTTGGAGTTATTTTCTCCAAGCAGATGATAGCAGCTGAGTATACGACCAGAAAGAAGGCTCGTAGCTGGGACCCTAATTCCAATTGGGGCTGGAAAGGTTAGAAAGAAAAGGATAAATGGCATTGGACGTGGCCCTGTTCGAATCCGGCGACGGAGCTGGCCTAGCGGTAGCTATCGCCGCCATCCTTAACACCGTGAGGATAGATTGAGTCGTACGAGTTGACTCACCGAGTTTTAGATCAAAAAAGAAAAAAAATAGGGCGTGAAACGATCGCCCCTGTTCGAATCGGCGATGAAACTCGCCAGACCCACCGGTGACGACTGTCGCACCTCCTCGCTGGCAATGGGCCCGTATCGTGTAGGCGCTGGCTACACCGTCGCACATACTGCGACTTCGATTGGGGGCGACTGATGCCCCTGGTGCAGCCGCTCGATGCGAACCAGCGCCGCCGCTCGCTCTTGCCAGCGGGGTCCGCCTCCGCGATCATGGAGCTGTACCACGCGGGCAGTTTTCTGAAAATAATAGCAGGCCTTTTTTTCCTCTACGGGCAGTGCCTCTACTTTTGGTGGATTTTGATTTCAATCAAATTAACTTTTGGGCTTTTGATTAATTGGGCCCAATATGCAGCAATACCGGCTAATCTCAACATCTCATTTGCGAGATTTTTCTGTATTTTATTTTATTTGAATTGAAATATGCTAATATTAGAAACTAAAGTTTTTCTAATGGCTTTGTAGAGCGTATTTCGAGATAAACTGCTGTAAATTTGATCATGAGCAGCCTATTGTCTAGAGTGTCCGGCGAGTCAAGTGTCTGGATCGTAAATTTGAATATTATGAATGGAGGTAATTCTATTATCTTCCCCCATAAGATACTTAATTCCCAGTGTATGAATGGAAAATTGAGAAGCCTTGTTTGGGCAGAAATTTTGGGTAATTATTTGTTGTTAAATACTGATTTTCATGAGACTAAAAATATATTTATGTCATTCCATGAATTGAACAGTGAAAAATTCCATTGAAACATGGATGAATTGAAATAGTAGGAACTTGGATATTTTCCCCGTGACTCGATGTGTGAAATGATGATTCGTAATTCGACTTTGATATATGATATGCTAATGAATGTTTGTGCATAAGCTATCAACGTATTAGAATTTTGATTTAATTGATGTACTTGGTGATAATGGATATTGCTTGATACGATGTTTGAGACAGGCCTTGTTGCTTTTATGCATGAAAACATGGTATGATTAGTGTATAGTGAGGAAGAATAGGCTATGCCCACTACGTGTTTGATTAAATGCTTAAGAGAATAATATTGAGTAGAAATAATTTTTGCTAGAATTATCATGCAAAGAATGTGAAAATGTGTTTATAGAATATACTTGAATGTGGCGACGGGCTTGTATGATTAATTGCCTAGCTTTGCTAAGATGTATGCGTGATCAGCATAGACGAATGAGTATATACGTACATGTATGTGTGAACGAGAGAATTTTGAGATCTGTGTGATTATTATTGAAATGCGAACTAAGGGCCATGAGGTCTCAAGTTTATGATTGTGGAGTCAAAGAACCACCAAATATACTCGTATGCGTAACGTGTATTTGTATGCATGATAAGGTTTAACTTCTGCAAGTAGTAGTAGAAAGTGGATGAGTATGACGATTGACTTTGTTTATCAATTTTGCATGCCTCTTGGACTAGTCCAAAGAAGATGTTGATTTTTTTCTTTTTATATGATCTTTTGAATGAAATTGCATGAAGATGCTTCAAATTTGAAATATGAGTTTGGAGCTAGAATGAGTTTCTTGATCACACAGTAGAATAAAATGTGATTGTTTGAAAATTTAGTCCAGCAATGAAGGCGAATGAGTTCATTTTGTGATCTATGCTTAGAATTTATTTCTTCTAAGTGGATCTTGATATGATAAATAATTGGTCAGTTCGAATGAAAATAATTCGACTCTTAACGACTTTGCTTGTTTTCTCCGAGGAAAAATGCTTATGATTCTCGCATTGATAAAAATGCAAATGTGCGAGGGAAACTCGTGGAAAGATGAATTCCGCTCCATTGAGAGGAAGGGGGGTGTGGAGTCCATGGTTAAACGGACTCTGTCAGTTCACGCTGGATAATCCAAGATAAGTATTTCAGTCCCTTATTACGTGACCTGAAATCCATGCGTTGTTTGAAAAATGATGAATGAATTGATTCATGAGTTATTCAAAATTAATCATGAAAAGAAAAAAAATTAGTTCATATAAGATACATGAATTTTGCATGAGAACATGTGTTAGATCTGTTAGAAACAATCATTTTTTCTAACTGATATGCTGTAAAGATGCATCGAATATTTTAAGATCTGCATCAGTAGTGGTTTTGTGCATGAAGCCTTGTGAGAATGCATGAAGTATGCCAAAATTTACATCAGTAACTTTTGCTTAGCTGATATGCTGTGAGAATACACTAAGTATGTGTTTGAATGCATGTGAATATGCTCTTCGTAAATGCCTTGATGAAAATATGAGTAGATATATACTCTGACCCTTATGAGAATCCTTTTTCCCTTAACTAATTTTGGGAAATATATGTTGAGTGTTGGCCGAAAATGTATAATAACATTCTTCTGAAATGGTTGTGCTCCATACTTTGATAGTTAATGTGAGAGCATGTGATAAATATCGTATGGACGTATTTTTCTTGATTAAATTTGTTAGGAAAATGTGGTTTGATCCGTGTGAAAATTTACAACGGTCCCAAAAGATGTTATTATGATTCTTGGGGAACACGTTACGTCATGGCCTCTGCTAAGAGATTTTATAAAAATTTAGTCTCTGAAAATGTTATCTCTATCTTTACAACCACCTTTTTCTTCCGAAGATTTCGGCAAAAAGGGGCTAAGTATGTGATGATTAATATGTGTTTTGTGAAAACCATGAACTAAGCTGTTATTTTTTCTCCGACTCTCAGACACGACAAATCCTACTTCTCAAGATCTGGGAAAGGATTTTGACGACACTACCACTGCTCCTATGGATACTCCAGCGAGCACGAATGTGGTAAGAGGCTTGAACGCCTCAGAAAATGTGACCACCCCCGCGATCATGATAGTGGATGAGGAACATCCAGAGATAACACCGATGCAGAATAGTTCAGTTTTGATTCCGTTAACAGTTGAACAGTTGCGTACATTGATTAAGACTGCAGTTGGTCAGGTTGTGGCAGAAAGGACTCCCACCCGGGGAGCTCCTCAGTGTTTGAACGGCAGAAAGGACTCCCACCCGGGGAGCTTCGCAGTATTTGAATATGAACGAATTATGGGCACTTGATGTGCCCGAATGTAAGGCCCCGATCGCACCTTGTCCTAGAGTCTTCAATGTGGCTCAGGACGACAGGGTGTGGATGCCCGAATCTCAGGCCCCAAGTGCGCCTTGTTCTAGAGTCTTCAATGTGGCTCAGGACGACAGGGTGTGGATGCCCAAATGTAAGGCCCCGAGCGCGTCTTGTCCTAGAGTCTTCAATGTGGCTCAGGACGATAGGGTGTGGATGCCCGAATCTCAGGCCCCGAGTGCGCCTTGTTGTAGAGTCTTCAATGTGGCTCAGGACGACAGGGTGTGTATGCCCGAATCTCAGGCCCCGAGTGTGCCTTGTTCTAGAGTCTTCAATGTGGCTCAGGACGACAGGGTGTGGATGCCCGAACCTCAGGCCCCGAGTGCGCCTTGTTCTAGAGTCTTCAATGTGGCTCAGGACAACAGGGTGTGGATGCCCGAACCTCAGGCCCCGAGTGCGCCTTGTTCTAGAGCCTTCAATGTGGCTCAAGACGACAGGGCATGGATGCCCAGAAATGATCAGTTGTCTTCTCCCCTCAGAGACATCCCAGGGGAGACCAACGTGAGAACCAGTGGTGGCAGAGCAGCTGCCGGTGGGACAGCCACCAGAGAAGAGAATAAATTTGAGGATTATGAGCATATCAGATAAGAATTACAATTTGTAAGCCTCATATTCAGAGCTTACATCCTGTCAGCCTTAGCACGAGCTAAGTATGGATCACAACCGAAGTGTGATATAGAAATTATGCCTCATGAGTCTTAGCATCAAGCATAGGCAGAATTTGAAAAAACGAATTTACATCCTATCAATCTTAACACTAGTTAAGCAGGGATAGCATTTGTAGGCGTGAGCCTTGATTGAAGCTGAGATATGAACACTGATTCATAACAAAATCAGAATTGAAATTACACTTTATAAGTCTTGTTAAGAAACAAGCATAAGTTTTTTGATAGAGTTTTATCAAAGATTTTGATATAAACTAAGATATGATGAGCATGCAAGCTCTGAAAGCACAAGGAGAGCCTCAAGATTGAGCACAGAATGAAAAGGGCTTTAACATGAAATAAGCCTGGAACAGAGAGCAAAATTGAGAACATACTACTTTCAGAAAAGAGAAAAATAGGTTTTTGCAAACCTAGATAAAAACCTTAGAAACTATTCTAAGTAATTGAAAAGTTGCGAGAATGATGATTTATTTCCTTGAATGGAAAGAAATTGAAGAGGAGGTAAGATATAGGTATACACTACTTCCAAAATCGAATAACATAGTTTACTTCTTAAACAGAAATAAACTCTGAAAGGATGGGCATGAGTGTATACACACACTATCCCCCACAAATAGAATCCTTTTTATAGGATAAAAAAAGGCAAGAATCGAAAAGCACAACTTAGAAGGTGTGCAAAGATAAGAAACTGAAAGCTTAAATGCTAACATAGAAAGCACATGAAGAGCAAAGATCACAAGTTTCCAAGAGTTGGAACACTTGGCAAAGTATGATACACAAGATAAAGAGTGCACAGGCTCCGGAGAGAGAGGGAGAAGCCTCATCCTAAGCCAAGCACAAAATAGAAAGAAAGATCAATGGGGCTCTATATGAAATGGGCCCATAGTTAGAGGATAAATTTGAGAGCATGCAAGATGTATGACTCAGAATAAACGAATTGAGAACTTATTTTCAGAGAGCCTGAAATAAGAACCAGAGGAGAGAGTATGCATCAACATCAACTCTCCAGAGTTGAAAACGAATTGAGAACTTATTTCAGAGAGCCTGAAATAAGAACCATAGGAGTGAGTATGCGTCAGCATCAGCTCTCTAGAGTAGAAAAAATGAACTAAGAATTTTCATTTCATAGAAAAGATAAAGACGGAAAATAGAAATTCATGAGTAAGGATATGCTTGTGAAGCTCTCTAGAGCTGGAAATTTGATGTTCAGATCTAGAAAAGATGATAAGAATAATCAGAGATAACGAGATTAAGCTCAATCCTGCCAAGTGTGTCCTTTGGTGGGTAATCGAGAAAATTTCAGGGTAACACCCTAAAGAATAGAAGATGTGAAAACAGTTCTGTGAATGCTATAATTTCAGAATTCACAAGCAACACAACAATTTGGATGAATGGATAGTAGTATTGAGTTGTTTCAGCTCTAGATCAGCTGGTGGATTCAACATCCGCCTGTGAACTCTTGTCTATGATGGATGCGTGCCAAGGGTACCATCAGATCTGAATGAGTTTCGTTCTCCTCGGAGAAGAGGGGGTGAAACAGATACCCATATATTATGTGAGCAGAGTCATCCAAGGACCAGAAATGAGATATCTGGAAGTGGAGAAGTTGACTCTGGCTGTAATGATAACAATACGAAGGCTTAGGCCGTATTCTCTCTCGCACAGAGTAATTGTGAGGACTAATCCGCCTTTGTGGCAAACAAGGGCAAGACCAGACTTGTCTGGAAAAATTATGAAATGGGCAATAGAGTTGGGGGAATATGTTCTCGAATTTGAACCCAGAACTGCTACGAAGCTCTGACTCTGGTCAATTTTATTCAAGAAACAACCAGAGCTCAAGAGTTAGAACTCTGGAAAACATATGTTGATGGATCTTCATAACCTCATGAATATGGAGCAGAGATTGTAATACTACCCCCAATAGAGGAGGAATTACAGTTCACTGTAAAGTTTGAATTTAACAATGAGACTGAATATGAAGCTCTGGCCAGAGGAATGCAGATGTTATGGGAGTTGGAAACACAAAGGGCAACTGTGTATTCTAATTCCCAAGTGGACACCCAACAATTGTTGGGAATGAATGAGAAGAAGAATGAGAAAATTGTGAAGTATGCCATATTGGCTGAGCAACTGAGAGCCAAATTTAAAGAATTGAGAATTAAACAAATATCCAGAGCCAAAAACCAGAAGGCGGGCTACATAGCCAAGTTGGCTAGCTCTGCAGAAGAGAGAGGGAGAGAGCCAAAGACAAAATTACATTATTGACAGCTAAAAGTCAAATGTCAACTCTGGATGTAGGGTCAATCGATGAGAAGACAATTGGAGAGCCCCTATTATTCACTATTTGAAAACAGGACAGAGGCTTGACATGCCAGATGTCCCTAAGAAAGAAGTATACGCTAAGTATTGCATGACAGATGAATACTTGTATAAGAGATCATTCTCTCAACCATACCTAAGATGTTTGTCTACTCGTGAGGGGAATTTTGTATTGAAATAAATGCACGAAAGTTATGGTGGAAGTCACACTGGTTTCCAAAGTGTGATAAGAAGAGTGTCGAGAGCTGGTTATTATTGGAAAAGAGTTAGTGGAAAGATGTGATAAATGCCAGAGAGATGGTCTTTTAATTCATATCCCAGTGGAGGAACTGGGGGTTATGTGCTCCCCATGATAAGCGGGGCATTGACAGTGTGGAAAAGTTTCAAACTGCTTCAGTAGGCAAAGGCTGAAGCAGTAAAGAGGATTGATGAGTCAGTTATCATCAAGTTCTTGTGGAGGAACATGTGCTGCATATTTGGGACCTCTAGGATCCTAGTTTTGGATCAAGGATCACAATTCGCAGGCTCTAAAGTTTAAGCTTGGAGTTCACAAATGAAACTCAAGCAGAGATTTGTGTCAGTGGTTCATCTACAGGTTAAGGCGCAAGTAGAAGTTACTAATCGAATTATTGTGGAAAGATTCAAAGCCAAACTCTCAGGAGCTGGCAGGAAATGGGTTGCAGAGTTAGGTTTTCGTCCTTTGGGCTTACAAAACAAGTCCAAAAACTACTACGGGAGAGTCTCATTTCAATATTGTATATGGGTCTATGGCTGTGATTCCAGCAGAAGTAGGAATCGAAACCCACAAAGTCCTGAGTTATGATGAAGATCAGAGTCCCAAGTTATTAAGGGAGAATTCGGATATTATAGATAAGGAACAGGAGACAACCCATGTCAGAGCTGAGTGGCACAAGAGTTGAATGAGAGCTGCTTACAACGAGCGTGTTCAAACCTATTATCAGTTCTCAATAAAACAACGTAAGCGCAGAATGTTTGCATCACAATATGAATTTCTAGGATTCACATCCTCTAAGTCATAATACGAATTAAGCATGAATAATAATCGAAAATGAAATGCACAGCCTACGAACGGTAGGAATTATCGATGCACATCCAAGGGATGGAAATGAAAAATGAATTTCAACTCTCCAGAACTGATAAATGAAAATCCTGAATTGTTATTTCAGAGAATCTAAAATAAGAACCTGAAGAGGGAGTTTTCTTCAGCATCAACATCGTAGAGTTAAAAAAAATGAAATGAGATATTTTATTTCAGAGAGCCTGAAATAAAAACCAGAAGAGGGAGTATGCTTCAGCATCAACTCCCCAGAGTTGAAAAAATGAAATGAGAAATATTATTTCAGAGAGCCTGAAATAAAAACCAGAAGAGGGAGTATGCTTCAGCATCAATTCCCCAGAGTTGAAAAAATGAAATGAGAGATTTTATTTCAGAGAACCTGAAATAAGAACCAGAAGATGGAGTATGCTTCAGCATCAACTCCCAGAGTCGGAAAAAATGAAATGAGAGATTTTATTTCAGAGAACCTGAAATAAGAACATGAAGAGGGAGTATGCTTCAGCATCAACTCCCCAGAGTTGAAAAAATGAAATGAGATATTTTATTTCAGAGAGCCTGAAATAAAAACCAGAAGAGGGAGTATGCTTCAGCATCAACTCCCCAGAGTTGAAAAAATAAAATGAGATATTTTATTTCAGAGAGCCTAAAATAAAAACCAGAAGAGGGAGTATGCTTCAGCATCAATTCCCCAGAGTTGAAAAAATGAAATGAGAGATTTTATTTCAGAGAACCTGAAATAAGAACCAGAAGAGGGAGTATGCTTCAGCATCAACTCCCAGAGTTGGAAAAAATGAAATGAGAGATTTTATTTCAGAGAACCTGAAATAAGAAAATGAAGAGGGAGTATGCTTCAGCATCAACTCCCCAGAGTTGAAAAAATGAAATGAGATATTTTATTTCAGAGAACCTGAAATAAAAACCAGAAGAGGGAGTATGCTTCAGCATCAACTCCCCAGAGTTGAAAAAATGAAATGAGATATTTTATTTCAGAGAGCCTGAAATAAAAACCAGAAGAGGGAGTATGCTTCAGCATCAATTCCCCAGAGTTGAAAAAATGAAATGAGAGATTTTATTTCAGAGAACCTGAAATAAGAACCAGAAGAGGGAGTATGCTTCAGCATCAACTCCCAGAGTTGGAAAAAATGAAATGAGAGATTTTATTTCAGAGAACCTGAAATAAGAACATGAAGAGGGAGTATGCTTCAGCATCAACTCCCCAGAGTTGAAAAAATGAAATGAGATATTTTATTTCAGAGAGCCTGAAATAAAAACCAGAAGAGTGAGTATGCTTCAGCATCAACTCCCCAGAGTTGAAAAAATGAAATTAGATATTTTATTTCAGAGAGCCTGAAATAAAAACCAGAAGAGGGAGTATGCTTCAGCATCAACTCCCCAGAGTTGAAAAAATGAAATGAGATATTTTATTTTAGAGAGCCTGAAATAAAACCCAGAAGAGGGAGTATGCTTCAGCATCAACTCCCCAGAGTTGAAAAAATAAAATGAGATATTTTATTGAAATGAAGTCACATCTTATCAGTCTTAACAATAGTTGAGCATAGATAGCATTTTATTATAGCCTTAGAAAAAATTAAACACAAATCTAAAGTAATGATTTTTGCAAAGACTAGAATCAGATTTGCAAAAATTACAAAGAAAACATACGATAGTATGCATATAGAAAATACAAAAAGTACTAGTTCCGAGAAAAGCACGGACGATAAGAGCAAGTGTTAAGTGCAAACTCAAGATAAGAAGGGACAAGTCTCTATTGAAGAAATGTCTCGAGTCAGAGCTCGACGTTTCAAGAATCAAATCAGAGTCGTTTATAATAAATGCATTAAAATCAGAAAATTTGCAAAGGAGATCTAATTTGGTGCAGAACCAAGGCGCCGAAATCGACCGAGAAATTAGAACCGAATTAGGGGGACCTGTAAGTAGTCACTCGAGTCCTGGTTAAAGATGCATGAATTAGCGGATCAGAACGATATGAAAATGCCTAATCCGTGGAATATTAGTAACTTGAAGTAATACCATGTCTGAGCAGACTCGGATCTTTATCAGTTGCCATTTTTCAATTATAGAATGTAAGCACTGAATACTTACATTGTGTCATTTTGAGAACTTAATGAGAACTAATGGAACTATCTTCTACAGCTGAGATAGATCCCTATGAAAGTGTGGAGTTATTTGACTCTCAGATTCACAACCAACAAGTCTTGACGCGAGTTAGGCGAGGATCACATCTGAGAGATATATTTTTTATTCTGATTCACATCCTCTAAGTCTTGGCACAAGCTGAGCAAGGATCACATCTGAGAAGTAAACTTTTCGATTTAGAGCCTACATTCTATCAGCCTTAGCACGAGTTAAGCATGAATCACAGCCAAAATATGAATTTCTTGATTTAGATTCACCTCTTATAAGTCTTAACACAATTTAAGCATAGATGATATATGGGAAATGAAATTACACCATACGAATCTTAGTATATGTTGAGCAGAGATTATATTTGTACCAGAAACCGTAATTCAAACTGAGCAAAAATTATATGCCTCAGTCCGAGCTGAGCATGAAATAGAAATAAGAAACTGAATTACCAATGCGGAAGTACACAACTTTGTATAGAGTATGAATATGAAAACAGTGCACTCCAGAGAAAAGACTCTCTGCAGAGCACATGAAATAGTTCCAGAACTAGAACGACATTTATTCCAAGAGACCTCTGACACGTCACTTGGAATAGGGGGGAGTAGTTGATGTAGGCTAAGCCAGAGATGGCTTCCCACTATCAAGTCTGTGAAAAAATTACACTCATCAGAGGAGAAGCTCTGAGCAGAGCTTGTAAAGAGCTCCAGAGCCGGAACGTACGAAGGCCGAGAGATAGGCCAAAAAATGGGGCTTACTCACATATACATACCTTCAATGGTGTGTTAACACGATATGAACATATTTAGTCCAGAGCTAATCACGACTCTGGGGTAATCGTCTCTGAATCGAGACCCAAACTATGATAACATGTCTGATGTAGGCTCTGCCAGAGTTGGCATACTACATCAGTTATAAAGAAAGAAGTTACTTGTCAGAATAACAAGCTCTGGGCAGAGCTTGCAAAACTGAGCCGCAGAGCTAATGAAAATAATAATAGTCTAATAAAAGTCTGAATAAATTCTTACTACCTTGGGAGTGATGCCCAATGCTTTTGGAACGTATCTCTCCAGAGCCTAATTAGGCTCTGGAACTGGTAACAGTGAACGAACAAAGGAATAAGTGTTAATCAATCATGAGCTCTTTAAGAACAGTGAGCATTATCTTTTCCTCTGATGTCATTTGAGCAATGGAAGAAGAATACAATACAAATGTCATTTTCCCGTCTCTGGATTAATGGCATAAATAATCCAGAGATATCAAGAATAATATGTATTACTTGGAGTACTAATATCAGCCATATGGGACACTTGGCAGCACCACACAAGTCTGTGGTCCCCAAACCAATTAGGGCAACACTAAGAGATTGACTCTTATGCCCCTCAGAGACACAAATATAAATACCCTCTCCCTTCACCATTTCAAGGTATCTTCTATCCTAAAAACCATTTTCTCTTGGCTGCATTTTTCATTGTTATTCTTCCATGAAAATCTGACTGTCTTGAGCGTCGGAGGACCGACACCGGAGCCCCCTCCGGCCCGGTTATATGCAGGTTCGCGGTCAGAGCCTTCTACTGCTGTTTGAGAGCCGTTTCCACATAAATTAGAGATGGGGTTGAGTTTTCAAGTCTTTCATCCCCATTTTAACGAGTCTTTGTTGATGTGCTTCATTTTGCACTCATCAATATGTTCAGTCAAGGACAAATCAACACAAGTGCTTCTATCAGGTATCAGGAAAGGTAACATTTATCTCGTTGATTGGAGCAGCACTATTCCTAATACTTGTTTTGTTGCTAAAAGCGCTCTAGAGCTCAGTTGGTTATGGCATAAACGATTAAGCCACCTGAACTTCAAGATTCTTAACAAAATTTCTAGACAATCACTTTTTGAAGATCTACCTAATGAAGTTTTTAGCAAAGATCATGTGTGCAAAGCTTGTCAGGAGGGGAAGCAAGTCAGAGCATCATTCAAGGAAAAAGCTTCCTTCTCCACTGACAGGATTCTTCAGCTCTTGCACATGGATTTATTTGGCCCCATAACACCTGTGAGTATGAATGGTAGGAAATATACCCTTGTGGTTATTGATGATTATTCTAGATATACTTGGGTTATTTTCTTGTTGAATAAGAAGGAAACTCAGGTGAAGCTTCTTGAGTTGCTCAGAAGGCTCAACAATGAGAAGAATCAGTCCATTACTAAGATCAGATCTGACAAGGGCATTGAATTTATAAATTCATATATTTCTGACTTTTGTAATGAACTTGGTATAGCTCATGAGACTTCTGCAGCTAGAACCCCACAACAGAACGGTATTGCTGAAAGAAGGAACATGACACTGAAGGAAGCTGTCAGGACCATGCTGGCTGAGTCAGGATTGCCCAAGAAATTCTGGGCTGAGATAATCAACACTGTATGCTACACTCAGAACAGATCCAAACTGAACAAACAACTTGCACAAACCCCATATGAGACGTGGAATAAGAGAAAACCTCGTATCTCTTACTTTAATGTATTTGGTTGTAAGTGCTTCATCCTCAACAATGGGAAGACCCAATTGAAAGCCTTTGATAGCAAATCTGATGAAGGGATATTCTTAGGATATTCTGAAGTTAGCAAAGCTTTCAGGGTTTACAATTGCAGGACCCTTGTTGTGGAAGAATCACCACATGTTGTGTTTGATGAATCTGCTAATGAGTCTAGGGCAAAAGTGACAAGGTTGAGCTTAAAGAATCAACCTGATCCAAAGGAGAGTGACAAGGCTGAGCTTAAAGAATCAACCTGATCCAAAGGTCAAAACTGTGCCTATTCCAAGATGGGATGATGACGATGATCAGGAAGATGAATCAAGAGCCATACCTAAGCCCAGCACATCAGGGATTGTTGAGCCTCAGACTGAGGAACAGGCTCAACCCGAGGTAAGTACCGTCTATAAAGATGCGGTTGCAGCTGAGACGATTCCTGAGTTACCTCATTAAGGGGGAATCAATGTCCCTGACATTGAACTGATTAATCCCTTTGGTATAGACTCAGGTTCATCCCCTTCTGTTCAATTTCCAGAATTTTATGAGCCTGTAGACACTAACATTGCAGGTACTTCAGGAACAACTCCAGGAAAGAGAACATGGCTAGAGGATCATCCCATTGACCAAGTCATTGGTGATCCAACTGAGGGAGTCAGGACCAGACGGTTTCATGGCGAGAGCGCACTTTTCTGTTGCTTTCTCTCTGAGCAAGAGCCTCAGAACATTGAAGAAGCTCTCACTGACTCGAACTGGATTATAGCCATGCAAGAGGAGTTGAATCAGTTCACAAGGAATCAGGTTTGGGAACTGGTAGATAGACCTAGGCATTAAGGTGTTATTGGTACCAAGTGAGTCTTCAAGAACAAGAAGGATGAGAATGGTGTTGTAGTAAGGAACAAGGCTCGACTGGTTGCAAAAGGATATTGTCAGTCTGAAGGAATAGACTATGATGTGACTTTTGCTCTTGTGGCTAGGTTGGAAGCTATAAGGTTGTTCCTTGCAAATGCAACATATAAGAAGTTTAAGGTGTATCAAATGGACATCAATAGTGCCTTCCTGAATGGTGTACTCAATGAAGAGGTATATGTTGAACAGCTTCCCGGGTTTGAGGTTGGAGATAGAGTATACCATTTGAAGAAAGCACTCTATGGACTTAAGCAAGCACCAAGAGCTTGGTATGATACCCTATCTCAATTCCAGATAGACCATGGGTTCAAGAAGGGAATCGTGGATAGAACCTTGTTCAGGATCACTGAAGGTGATGACATTCTCTTGGTTCAAATTTATGTGGATGACATAATATTTGGATCACCAAATCATCAGCTCTGTGAGAAATTCTCTAAGTTTTTGATTGGTAAATTTGAGATGTCAATGATGGGAGAGATGAACTTCTTTTTAGGATTGCAGGTCAAGCAGACTGATCAAGGTATCTTCATTAATCAGGCCAAGTATACAAGAGACTTGATTCAAAAGTTTGGTGTTCAGAACAGCAATCCAGCTAGGATCCCAATGAACACAAATTGGAAGATGGATCCTGACACTGAAGGGACTTCAGTAAATCAGACTGAGTGTCGAGAGCTGATTGGTTCTTTGTTGTACCTGACTGCAAGTAGGCCTGACATTACGTTTGCAGTTGGTGTGTGTGCTAGGTATCAGTCTGATCCCAAGAGGAGTCATTTGGAGGCTGAAAAGAGGATACTTAAGTATTTGAAAAGGACAGTCAATATGGGACTATGGTATCCTTCTGATGACAACTTAGAGCTGACAGGTTATTCAGATGCTGATTTGGAGGCTGTAGGATTGATAGGAAATCAACCTCAGGGACATGTCAGTTTTTGGGAAGTAAGTTGATCTCGTAGTTTAGTAAGAAGCAGAATTTAGTGGCGACATCCACAACTGAGGCTGAGTATATGGCTGCAGGTAGTTGTTGTGCTCATATTTAGTGGTTGAGGCAACAATTGAGAGACTACCAAGTGTTTGCTAATGAGGTTCCAATCTATTGTGACAACAATAGTGCTATAGCAATTACTCAGAACCCAGTGCTTCACACAAGGTGCAAGCATGTGGATATTAGGCATCACTTCATTCGAGATCATGTGGAGAAAAAAATATTAGGGTGGAGAAAATTCACACTGACAGGCAGAGAGCTGACATCTTGACTAAGCCTCTGGCTGAAGCAAGATTTATGGAACTATCAGTGGAGTTAGGACTCTTAGATCCGGGAGAGCAGTCAGAGTAGGGTTTAGGGGGAACTCAGGCTAGACTCGACTCAGCGAGGTATCAGGGTGCTATAATGTCTCCCTGACAGGTATGAGTTCTATCCTGACTCTTGTGAAGTTAAAGCATCCCCCCTGAGTCCTTTGTCCTGAAAATCTTTATTAAATGCATTTTGTTTTCATTAAAAGCGCGCCTTTTCATATTTAAACCCACGCGCATGGAGCATTTAATGTTTCAGTTACTTTTTCATATACGTGTCCATTTTATACGGAATATGACTGGCATTAGGATATGATTGATACAGAGATTGATCTTGGCCCTTAATTTCAAACCTTTTCAAATTCAGGATTAATCTCAACCTAACATTTGGGTAACTGACTAATTCATATCAATCTAAGTCTGCCATTTGAGGATTTTACGCAAACACAAACACACATTGCACACTGAGTATACTCTTGCTCAAACACAAATTTCTTGCAAAATCATTTCTCTCAAATCAAAATCAATGGCATTCTTAAACTCCGCCTGGACAATTGACAAGCCAGAAGACGTTGTCAAGAACAGGCTGGTAAACATAGATCACGTTATCACCATGGAGGGTGCGTACCTCTCTGTGAAGGAGATTCATCCAGTCTTCGAATGGATCTCCAAAGCTGGTTTGGCTAAATACTTCACCCACAGGCCCACATCTGTGCTCCCAAAGATAGTTGTGGAGGCGTACTTGAATCTCTTTCTTTGCAAGGGAGAATTGTTCACCAGAGTGACGGTGCTGAAGCCAACTGGTGAGAAAGATGAAGATGGTGAACCTTTCTACAGCACGGAGGAGAGGGAAATCAACCTAAGAAAGGCCATTAGAGAGGTCTACGCATTGCCGCCCTCAGGCATCAACCCCAAAACCTACAAGGAAAATGAGGAGGAGAACTTTTGGGGAAGTGGACCAAGATGGGGTCGTCTAAATTCAGAGCTCGTCAAAACAAGGGTACCCTAAATCCTGGGTATAGGGCCCTTGTGGACTTAGTGTCCAAGATTGTAATAGGATCAACAAGCTCTCATGAGCAACTGAGCCTGCCCAAACTAAGGATAATGGGAGCTATTGTTGATGGTGTGGTGGCCAACTGGGAGCACTTTTTCATTGACCAGATCAATCAGGCCGCCATCGATAAACTCAAGAGGGACGATGACGAGAAGCACATCTCAGTAGGTGCTATTCTCCCATTTGGCACGAGGTTGTCCATTCTGATTGCACACGCCTGCCACGGCTACACCTTTGACTTAGAAGATAACCTCTCGTCAAAGAAGATCATGTTCAATTCACTGAGTGACACCTACTCTATGCTAGGGTTTACTGACCCTAACACTCAAGCTAAGGGTAAGAAGAAGAAGTCGGCTGGGAAGGCCAAGAAGGTGGAGACCAGCCTGATAGATAGGGTGGATGAGCTCTTTGAAAGGAGCAAAGAAATGGAAGAGGAGATCGCTTCTGAGCGCACTGAGGTGCAGCCTGCTGAGAAGGAGGTGGAGAAGAAGAGAGTGAGAGTGGTGCTGTCAGGAAAGGCCACTAAGTCTGGGACTGAATAAGATCCCAAGAGGGCCGAGTCAGCGGCTGAGGGAACTGAAGATGAGGTCAGATTGGAGGAGGTGAAGGAGAAGAGGCCTTTGAAGAGGCTAAGGAAGTGACCCAAAAAGTCCCCAGCCAAGGGCCTGCCGGAGATGAGTGAGAGGGAGGAGTCAAGCTCTCCTCGAGCCTCTGACTTAGAGGTGGTGAGGACAACGATTGAGACGGCTAAGATATTGCAGCCTGAGATCAACCCTACCCAATCACCCAAACACCCCGTACCTACTCCCCAAACCAACCCTGACCCCACACCCCAACAACCACAAACACCCACACCTGACAACCTTCCTAACCCAACTGAGTCAGCGCCAACAACCTTACCCACTAATGAGCCTGACCAATCCTCTAAGCCTAACCTTCCAAACCCTAAAGATTTCCCAACTTACCCCAATCCCAAGGATTGCCCCAAATCCTTTCAAGCCGGAGATTAGGAGGATGAATTTATGGAGTTGCAGGATGAGGAGGATTTGGATGCTAATTTGGTTGGTGGAATCTTGGAGAACACCTTAAGGGGGAACGCCACTGAATGGGCAGTTAAGTGCTGGCCCAGCCTGAACATGTACAGGGAGCTCTATGTCAATGTTGTGGAGCTTAAGGTGTGGTTGGACTTCAAACAATCTAACATGCAAGAGCAACACATGCTCGTCGACGCCAGAGGCTGGGAGCATTGGGAGTTAGAGGAGGCGAGACTCTGCACCTACTTTGGGCTCACAAGCTGGCTGCAGTTTTTAAACTTTGACAACCTAAGGCAGCTAATGACTGAGATGATGGCAAAGATGGAGGCTGACATCCGTTCTGAGGAGGAGAAAGATGGTGAGCAGGAAGATGATGCTCAGGGTGGAGCAACAAAGAAGATGATAGAGGAGACAACTGAGGAAGTGGATAAGATGATCCCTGAGTCTCAGACTTAAGGGGAAGGTGTTAACGACGTTGGTGCCAAGGGTGGACCAACGGCTGAGGATGTTGAGAACATCTCAGCTGCCGATGACACATCAGTCAATGACGGGATTCCCTGCCCTGATATAAAGGAGGATGATGTTGAGGCATCTAAGGAGACTCCTAGTTCTGAGGGACAAGTTCCCAAAGGTCGAGCTTGCTTAGCTGAGCCTGAGCAGGCGGCTATGACTACTCCACAACTGCCTTCAGTGCACCCTGAAGAGGGGACTGAGGATGCAGGGGCTGACAAGGGAAAGCAGCCAGCCATTGACGATGCAACTGGATTGTAATAACTGGGGTTCAACGTGCTGAATTTACCAGTATTGTCGAGGTCAAGAAAGAAAAGATAACTGAGAACCTAGCTGAGCTTCAGGAAGAAGTGATGAAGCTACAAGCTGAGAAGGAAGAAGACGCCAAGGCCCTGGCAAAGCACATAAAGTGGACCAAGTCAGCGTACAACACCCTTGCCAACAGGGAATTAATACTACTGAAGAGAACAATGACAGACACGGAGAAGTCCGTGAGGAGTGAGAGGAGGAGAACGAAGAAGATGCTGAGAAAGACTCTACAACAGTTTGAGAAGAGGGATGAGCTCAGAGAAGAAAAGCTCAATCAGGCAGTAGAAAGGCTTGCAGTTCAGGCTGGAGCACTCTTTACTCAGGCCTTGAGCGACTCAGCGTCCAAGTTGGAGCTGGAGTCAGGGATGTTAGCTCAGACTTCTCAAACTGTCGCTGATGTTTTGGCTAAGCCAACTGATGAGTCGGCGAAGATACTGGCTGAGGCAAGCAGGGTCAGCGGTGAGTCCTTGAAGGTGGAGGAAAGGATCACCAAGGCTGAACAAAGTCTCCAACACAATATGGAGGTATTTGAGAAGAAGCTGAAAGCTGCCATCAGTTCAGTGTCATATGCTGGGACTGGGATTGCCACGGGAGTTAAGATGTTGAAGGAGGGCGTACTGGAAGTTCAATCACTAGTTTCTTTCGTCATCAACAGTGGAGCTGAAGTACTTCCATCCCAGGCCAATGATGATGCCAAAAAGGGGGAAAAGAAGAGGAAAAGATCCCGCCCTAAGGCATCTGAGGCAGTCAACCAAGGTGAAACAGTTGAGGCTGATCCAGAGGCAAACCCTGTGGGGAATGTTATCAGAGTAAGGAAGTCTGCCAGGCTGGCAGCGGCTAAGGCTGAAGATGAGGCAGAGGCTGCGGCATTGAGGGCAGAGGCTGCAGCAAGGAAGGCAAAAATGGCTAATGAACCTTCTAAGGAACTCCAATTTTCCAAACCGGCTGAGTCAATTCAGAAGTCACCCAAGTACACACAAGGAGAAATCCCATCATTTACTCTGCGGAGACGGTAGCGGAACTGTGCACTGAGGCATGGGGAACACCTTCTGAAAAGTCTGAGGCTGAGCGCAGGGCGGACATAGCTCAGAAGGAGAAGATGCGCATTTAGGAAAGGAAGGTGAAAAAGCTAACTGATCTCACTGACTTACAACAGCGAGAATTGGATGATGCAGTGATCAGTTTGCTAAGGAGGAGGAAGGCGAAGCCTGAGCCAAGAAAGTACAGGAGGAAGCCAACAGCTAGGAAGTCAACTTTACTGCAAGTCAGAAGGCCGGAATCAGGTCAGAGGGAAGCGTATGTCGATGAGTTCATCTCAGAGACATTGAAGGAGTTCTGGATTGATGCAAGGGATGAGCTTGTCAAGATTTGGTACGTAGTGAAGAAGTGGGGCGACTCTGAAGATATCAATGCCCACTTCACTGACTATGTGATGGACAATCACCCTGAGTTGATTTAGAAGATCTTGGAAGAAGCTGATGCAGCCCAAGTCCAAGTGAAAGCTCCTGAGTTCGTTGCTCGACCACCCCCTTTTATTCCTGGAACTGGAAAGCACGATACAACGGAATTCATGACTGAAGTTTCAAAGATTGCTAAGGCTGAAGGCTATGTGAACCAACCAAAAAGGGTAGACGAGTTGTAGGTTAAAGTCTATGCTGGTTATGGACTCAAGCCTGAAATGAGATTAGTTTAGGTTTTCACATCTCTATTTGTAATAGATCAGGTTCATTGTACCAATTCAATATCATCAATGAAATCAATTACATTTGCCCACAGACAAAAAACTCATTGTCTTTTTGGCTGTTATTTAAATATTGTACTTTATCAAGAACTGCTTATAGATAGGATTTTATATTTTCTCTAAGTGTTTTGAGGATCTTTTCAGTGTTTTGGTATCATAAAAAATGTTAAAATTGTAGGGACAATGTCAGTTTTGATTAGATACCAAAGCTCCTGAAAAGATGTTATGCATTTGTTGTCAGGCTAGTCTTGGTTAGGTTTTGTACTTAGTTATTTTACACTTCATAGGTACTCAGTGAAAGGAGAACTCACTGATGACAATCAAGACTAAGAGCCTGAAGATGTAGAGCACCATCCTGAACTTATGGCAGTCCTCTAAGCTGGCTGAGTAAGTGTCAGTGATGAAGAGTATGATCCTGAGGTCATTACTAACTCAGCCATGAAGGGAACATGATGATACTGAGTTTATGGGAAAGACTTGAAGTAGAGCCAAGCAATGCAAAAGGAATGTCAGCGTCAGAACAAGACCGTTGTGCTCGAGACAAAAAGAACTTAATAAGACAAGCCTGAAGCCTAGGAATAAGTTCTGATATTCTCACCAACCTGATAAGGTAGACCAATCTGGGGAGGACACGCACGTACGGACCCTGACATGAAGACTGACTTCAGACTGCATTTTCAACGGGCAAACATTAAATGGCGCATTAAATGTAATTACCAAATCCATGCAAGGATGGCTGATGCATGGGAAATATGTCCGTTTGAGCCACTCTACGTAGATGACTAGAAGGCTATCTCTTCCAACGGATAGTTTTCAAATCACCTATAAATACAGAAGACCTTGATTGGGGAAATTTCCAAGCCAGAAATTACACAAACTCCAACCATTCAAAGCATTCAGTCTTTAGAAGAAGCACTCGAAACCAGTTAAATTTCCCAAATGTTTCTTAATCACTGAGAGTTATTCTGTATTCCAAAGAGCGTATTAGCATTATCTTAAGCTTTGAGTGATTATCCAATCCTTAGTAAAGCTTTTTCTTTTAAGGATAATCACAACCTAGTTGGAATCCATACTGAAACCAAAACCCTAAGTCAGGTTTGTTGGAAGTAAGTTCAGTTAGTGATTTAGTAGGGAGTTTGTATAGATCAGTAAGGAGTAGCTGATCTTGGTGCACCTTGGCACGTTAAAAATAAGAATCCCTTGAGTGGATTTCCTGTTAAATCAGGTCGTGGACGTAGGAGCTTGAGTCTCTGAACCACGTTAAACTCCATATGTTCTTACTGCTTTGATATTGTGCTTATTTGTCATATTATCTGTTCATTCATAGCATTTGTTTTTATCAAGCTGAATCAATCAGCCTGATCATCAAACAGAGCACTGCCCTACTAATCACCACTTCAGAATTGAGTAAACAAGTTTTTCAGAAAGCAAACTAAACAAGACTTTAAACTATCAGGGCTCACGCATTTCCGCACTGAACTTGATTTGATAGTCAGCCAACTGACCCGCACTAAGTGTAGTCAGTGGGTACATTATCAGCCCTTGGTTCATTATCACTCTGAGTAAAGGGGACTCAGTAAGGTTTAAGTTGAAAAATTGGTATACGTGTATTCCCCCCCCCCATACACGTATTCATCAATCTTGTACCGGGACCAACACTCCCTAATGAAACTGTTGACAAGTTAGAGTAAAAAAAATTCACTACGATGAATGAGTTGATGACATTTGGAAAGAAATTTCCAAGGAGGAAAGTAACACTTAAGATCCTGATGGCACTTCTGTTGGGGTTATACGTGAAAGTATGTTTTTACTTTGTATAACCTATGTATTAAACGTTTATTCATGAGGTACATAATCGCGTAAACTCCTAGATATTCCTCTATAGGACTTTTACGTGAATTTATTTTATATGCGTGAAATTATATGTTGTTGGTAAATTATTATTTGAATTAATTAGGATTAATTCATGCTAGTAATAATTATATTTAAATTCGTATTCGAATTTCTTCCCGAATAGATCAGAGTAAAAAGATTTCCCCAACAACTCCTTGAAAAATGGGATGTCAACATGGCCATGCTAAAAAATACAAAGGATTTTGATACCATCACCTTACCCAACTATTCTCTTAGCTTAAAGCATGCGAGTTCGAACTCAACCGAAGAAATAAAGAAACCATAAGTACCTGTTGAGGAAGAGAAGATTAAGATCCTGAGTAAAGGGTTATATTTAAAGCAGGATAGAACCAGTCACTCTTTATTCAAAGCATTAATGGATATGGCTGAAGAGGAAACCAATGATGAGTACGGTATGATGGCTAAGAGATTTGAGAAACTGAATTTTAGATTTGGCAGATGCAAGAAGTACTATTAGGATACCAGAGATAGAAAAAGATATACCCAGTTTAGTCCCAGATCAGAAGAACAACGAGATACTAACTAGAGACATAATTGTGAGAGGGAATCTGACCAGAGGCGATCATGATAAAATGTATATACTCACCCAAACTTGAGGCATCATCATGCAGATGAAGGGAACCTGATTTAACAAAGGGCCATAAGCTAAGAAAAGATGATGGTGATGATGCCAACCAATGCTACTACTGCAAGAAAATATGACATCATCAATATGATTTTCCTGAGCTGAGTAACAGGGAACACGAAGATCGGAGGACTAAAAGAGATTTGAGATATGCTGAGAGGAAAGCCATGGTGGTTGATGACGTCCTGATTCTGATGGTCCAGGAAGCAATTCCCCTAGTCTGTTCTCTAATGGAGGCGATGATGATGATCTTTGACTGATAGCACACAAAGAACTTGATGCACAATCTTCTTCTCGTTGTGCTTCTTCTAATCATACACTTGAGCGTAGCTCAAACTCAACAGGAGATGCTGACCTTCAACTCTCTCTCTTGTGCAATTGATGAATGATTTCTCCTAGTTGCAGAAGACTAATGTCTTTAAAAATGAGAAATTTTCTGTTGAAGTTAAGAAATTGACTGAAGCAGAAAATTAGTCAGATTTGGAAGGAGCTACTCTCACAATGAGGTTCACTTAGGAGGCTTGAAATGGCCAAGCCTCCGAGAGAGAAGCTTCTGAATTTTTGGTTGATGACAAGGTTCAGAAGATGGAAGAACTAAAGCCTGGGCCAATCCAATCCTTGACCACTATGGTTGGGCCAAACAGACCCAATTCTTTTGAGCTGATTTTTCCTAACTCGACCCATTTTTTATAGACCTGATTCATTTTTGGCTCTATCATCAACTAAGTAAATGTAGAGATAAAATCTATGTTCAAAATCCAATTGTCTATACAACATCAGTTGTTGCTGCTACATATTTTAACATTTAATCAAAACACTTATCCTATGTCTTAACACCAATTGGTGTTGTACTCATACATAAACAATTAATATTATTCAATGAAAATAACGTATGTCGTTCAACTAATATTATTAAGTGAAAACACCTAATACAATTTAAAAATAGATAAAAACTTGTATAAGCCTGAGTTTGCACGAACTCGATTTTTTCAATTATCACTATTATGCATATGTACTATCATTATTTAAAAAATCAAGTATTTAGTTGAAATGCATAACAATAATAATGTATTATACATAACAATAATAATGTATCATATACGTTCTGCAGAAAGCTGTAAAGGGGCAAGTGTTGGCGAATTTCTTAGCAGACCACCCAATTCCTGCTGAATGAGAGTTATCTGATGATCTCCCAGATGAAGATGTCTTAGCTGTAGAAGTTTCTCCTCCTTGGAAGATGTATTTCGATGGGGCCTTCCATAGAGAAGGAGCTGGTGCTGGAGTGGTGTTCATCACATCCGAAGATGAAGTCCTTCCTTATTCATTCTCCCTGACTGAGAATTGCTCCAACAATGTGGCTGAGTATCAATCGCTTATACTCGGGCTAGAGATGGCAGTGGACATAAAGCAGTCGCATCTCAGGGTGTATGGAGATTCCTTGTTAGTTGTAAATCAACTTCGTGGGTTATATGAAGTCAAGAAGCCCGAGTTACTTCCATACTACAATTATGTCCGGAGGATGATAGGATGGCTAGGAGATGTTGAGGTCGAGCATGTGCTAAGAAGTGAGAATAAGTAAGCCGACGCCTTAGCTAAGTTAGCATCAACTATTGTTGGTCCCAAAAATGGTTATCCAGCGGAAAGCGTTTTGAGTTTATTTTAATGAAAACCCTTTAAAGAAATGCTAAAAGAGATTGCAGAAATCTAAAGTGCAGAAAATAAAGAACACAAGGATTTATAGTGGTTCGGACCAACTTGTCTTACGTCCACTCTCCCTTTCTCCAAAGGGGACTTACTCTCCAACCAACGTACTCACTAACCACTGGAATTGCGAAGTACCAGCTCCTTCGTACAACAACTTACAACAACCTTTCAAGATGAACAGGTTAATTATAAGATCCAACTGAAACTCCTAAAGAGTGTATAAACGTTAATGAACAAGGCGAGTGTTTGGAAGAGTTCATGTGTTCTTGTTGTGTGCTCTCGCGCGACTCTTTTTTTTTAACTAATCCAAGCACTCCTATTTATAGTTGTAGGAATAACTAGCCGTTGGAAGCTAGAATTTCAAACAACCATAATTGGAGGGATATAATCAATCAAAGATTGATTATATGATTGATTAGTTGACTTTCAATCAAGCAATCAATCAATCAGATCCTCCATCAGTTGATACTCCAGATTGCCTTCTTCTCCATCAATGATCTCCAAAATCTCCTAGTCTCCAGATTACATGCAGCCTCTAAGTGGGTGAACAATCCATCTCCCTCATCTGGTCAGGACTCGTCTGGTCTGGGGTCTTCTGGTCTGGTCTCATCTGGTCAGGTAACACTTCTGTCTCTGAACCTCATCTGGGATAGGTCTTCTGGTTAGACTCCTCTTGTCAGACTCCTCTGGTCAGATTCCTCTGGTGACTCCTCTGGCAGACTCCTCTGGTGACTCTTCTGGCAGACTCCTCTGGTGACTCCTCTGGTCAGAGCTCATCTGGTCCATACCTCATCTGGTCACCTCCTCTGATCAGACTCCTCTGGTCACCTCTCATCTGGTCACCTCCTCTGGTCACCACCTCTGGTCTGCACAGATTTCTTCCCCCTTAACCAAAGACCTATTCTAGACCAAGACTAATCTGTAGCTGACTAACAGGTTCAGCTAGTCCTATTACAAGTTCTTGTTTTAACATCTTCAAAACATCAAATCTATATCCTAACAATTTCCCCCTTTTTGATGATGTTAAAACTGGAAGAATTTTAAATAAAACAAGACAAGAAAATATTGAAATAACAAATAGAGATTCCAGCAGGCTGGGTCAACTGATCTTCCCCCTCAAAGTATGCTCAGCTGATATTTGGGTCAAAACATCAGCTGGTCTTGTGTATCTGCAGGCAATCAACTTTTTGGTACCCTACTGGGTCCAGGGGGGTTAGCACAGTTTTTAGGAAGCCATAAGAATAGATCATCCCTTTTTGAATCAGGTGATCTTATCTTTCTTCCATACATATCCACAAAAACACACTCAACAAGAGAACCTCTGACATGGTTATTTCTTCTAGAGGCTCTTATTCTCTTATGAGCTTATCCAGTAGAAGAAGTAACTTGTCTTAAAGCAACAGACTTGAAATTCTTTTGATAAGGATAAGTTTTACTAGAACCATCAAAGGTTCCAGCTGGTCTGGCAGATGACTTGAAAGTCTTCTGCAGGTGAGTAGGAGTCATCTGGTTCTGCCTCTTTTGAGAAGATCCAGACTGACTTCTATTTTGCTGGCCTGGCTGAGGTATTTTATTCTGGGTATAACCCTTCTTAAAATTCCTCCTCTGCCTTTTGGGTTTTTGAGTTTTAGGACTCATCTGCCCATTAGGTTGAGTTGCCTGGTCAGCTGGCCTTTTACCCTTATCAATAAAATTACTAGTCTGTTCTTCTTTCTGAACATGTGAGGATTCAGGTTTGGAATAACCAAGACCCTTTTTATCATGCTCTCTTTGAGATGAGGCAGGTATGTGTGACACAACATTGTTTGCTGTAGTCAGCTGCTCCAGTCTCAGCTTGAGCTTGTCCTCACTATCTTTTACATTTTTGTTTTGATGGAAGAGTTCATCGAACTTAGCTTTCAGCAGAGTATATTCATTATCTTTCTCAATGTTTTCAACAAGCAACTTTTCTATCAGCTTAGTTTGTTCATCACATCTAGTTTTCAAGTCAGTGGACTCTTCTACCAGTGTTTGAACCTGTTCAGCTGGTAGATCAGTTGGGTTGCCAAAACATTGTGAAAGCTTCTGATTTTCTGCTTTCAACTTTGTGTTCTCTTCTTCCAATTTTTGACAAAGTTGTATAGAAGATTGGAGATCTAATAGCATCTTCTGCATATCAGACTCCTCTGATTGTCCAGAACAAGAAGAAGATGAAAAAGAAGAGGGAGTTCGATCACATACCTCGTCTGTTACCAGACATATCTCTTCGTCTGGTCCATAATTGGATGATGAACCAGAAGTGGATACCTCTTCTTCCTCATCTGCGAAGCTCCTTTTGGAGTACCCCCTGGTGTCTCTTCTACTGCATCTCTTTGAGCCCATTTTCTGCAAAATTTGTTAGCACAACAAATATTTGGGTTTTCAAAAAAATGGATCTGCCCTGGTGGCCACAGAGATAATTTCAAAACAGTGGTCTGTTGGACACACTGCTCTGATACCACTTGTTGGTCCCAAAAATGGTTATCCAGCGGAAAGCGTTTTGAGTTTATTTTAATGAAAACCCTTTAAAGAAATGCTAAAAGAGATTGCAGAAATCTAAAGTGCAGAAAATAAAGAACACAAGGATTTATAGTGGTTCGGACCAACTTGTCCTACGTCCACTCTCCCTTTCTCCAAAGGGGACTTACTCTCCAACCAACGTACTCACTAACCACTGGAATTGCGAAGTACCATCTCCTTCGTACAACAACTTACAACAACCTTTCAAGATGAACAGGTTAATTATAAGATCCAACTGAAACTCCTAAAGAGTGTATAAACGTTAATGAACAAGGTGAGTGTTTGGAAGAGTTCATGTGTTCTTGTTGTGTGCTCTCGCGCGACTCTTTTTTTTTTTAACTAATCCAAGCACTCCTATTTATAGTTGTAGGAATAACTAGCCGTTGGAAGCTAGAATTTCAAACAACCATAATTGGAGGGATATAATCAATCAAAGATTGATTATATGATTGATTAGTTGACTTTCAATCAAGCAATCAATCAATCAGATCCTCCATCAGTTGATACTCCAGATTGCCTTCTTCTCCATCAATGATCTCCAAAATCTCCTAGTCTCCAGATTACATGCAGCCTCTAAGTGGGTGAACAATCCATCTCCCTCATCTGGTCAGGACTCGTCTGGTCTGGGGTCTTCTGGTCTGGTCTCATCTGGTCAGGTAACACTTCTGCTCTGAACCTCATCTGGGATAGGTCTTCTGGTCAGACTCCTCTTGTCAGACTCCTCTGGCAGACTCCTCTGGTAAGACTCCTCTGGTGACTCCTCTGGCAGACTCCTCTGGTGACTCCTCTGGCGACTCCTCTGGTCAGAGCTCATCTGGTCCATACCTCATCTGGTCACCTCCTCTGATCAGACTCCTCTGGTCACCTCTCATCTGGTCACCTCCTCTGGTCACCTCCTCTGGTCTGCACAGATTTCTTCCCCCTTAACCAAAGACCTATTCTAAACCAAGACTAATCTGTAGCTGACTAACAGGTTCAGCTAGTCCTATTACAAGTTCTTATTTTAACATCTTCAAAACATCAAATCTATATCCTAACAACTATAGCTATGCCAGGAACCCATGTATGAATACCTGTATGCAGAAGTTGGGTTATACCTCCTATCTTTGATGAGGAAGACAATGAAGAAGTTGAAAATCATGCCATAGAAGTCTTTGAAATCGAAAACGAGGATTGGCGTCAACTTTTTGTGGATTACTTACAACATAATAAGTTACCCCATGATCCACGACGGAGAGTTGATATTCGGCGTCGTTCACCTCGATTCATCTACTACCAATGAACCCTTTATAGGAGATCATGTGATGGTGTCTTCCTGAGGTGTTTAGGAGATGAGAAAGTTGTTCAAGCTATGGAGGAGGCTCACTCCGGAGTTTGTGGTGCCCACTAGTCAGGACTCAAATTACATTTTCGAATAAAGAGGATGGGATACTACTGGCCTACAATGGTGAAAGACTGCATGGACTATGCACGGAGATGTCAAGCATGCCAGTTTCATGCAAATCTGATTCATCAACCTCCTGAGCCTTTACATCCAATTGTTGCCTCATGACCCTTTGATGCTTGGGGTCTGGATATTGTGGGGCCATTGACAAAGTCCTCTAGTGGCCATCTCTACATCTTAGCTGCAACAGACTACATCTCCAAGTGGGCTGAAGCTGAAGTGAAGAAAGAAAATGTTGCCAACTTCATCTGTGTCAACATCATTTTCAGATACGGAGTCCCGCGATACATTATGACTAACAATGTAAGGTCATTCTCCAATAGTCACATTGACAAACTCTGTGAGAAGTTTGGCTTCAAACATAGAAAGTCTTCGATGTATAATGCAGCTGCCAATGGGCTTGCTGAAGCCTTCAACAAAACTATTTGCTGTCTGTTGAAGAAAGTTGTTTCAAAGTCCAAACGTGATTGACATGAATGGATAAATGAAGCTCTATGGGCATACCGAACCACTTACAGGATGCCTAGTGTTATCAGTCTCACCTTGCCAAGATATTTAACAAAAAGGTGAAGACATGATCTTTCCAAGTTAACGACTTGGTGTTGGTAGTGAGAAGACCTATTGTTGTCACTCATCGTGTCGGAAATAAATTCTTGCCCAGATGGGATAGCCCATATATCGTGAAAGAAGTCTATACAAATGGTGCTTATAAGCTGATCTCTGAAGATGGTGTAAGCATTGGCCCCGGAAATGGAAAATTCCCGAAACGCTATTACGCGTAAATAAACCAAGCAGAAAGCTCCATGACGCACGAGCCTAAACTGTCAGTCGCTCCTGGTCCGCATGAGGATAAACTGTGAACGACAACCATCAAAGGTAAATATGTGGTTAAATTGTTAATTCACCCCACTAAGGGTGTTTCTAATGGTTAAATAATCAAATACCCTACTTTGTCTACAATGGTTAAAGAATAGTACCTCCTGGCCCCCCTGAGGTTAAACTGTGTACCCCCCCCCCCCCACAAATCAAATCATACCCTCTTTGAACTACGTTATGACTTGATCCTCCTAAACAAATGGGTACATAGGCAGCTTAGAAATTCTCTAAGTTCAGTCATGTTTCAGTTATCTTATTTGAATTTAAATATTTAAATGTGGTATTTGAAAAAAAAAAAACAGCATGGAAAGTAAAGACAAAGTTGATCAAGTTTTTATTCAAAGCCAAAGAAGTTGGTACAAAAAAGGGGAATAACATAAGGGAAATCCTAAACAAAATCTAGGCAAAAGGATCCAAGTCCTTCAACTCCTCCAAGGCAGCTTCCAACTTCGATCTTGACTTCACCACTTCTTCAGCTACAGTCTCTTCCAAATCGGGGTGTTGTCAATAACAAGGAGGGCATCCTTAGTAACTTGAATTTTAACTCTGACACTCTTAAGAGATTCTTGGTGGTGTTGTAATTCTTCAGCAAGTTTCTTCCTCTTTTTTGGATAACTCAATAAGCTCCTTATCCACTTGCTTCAATGTTACGCGAGCAACCTCCAACTTGTTGGATTCATCCTTTTCGGTTGCCTCACAAATATTAAGAGCACTTGCTTCCGCCTTCTGTGAAGCAAGAGTCTCTTTTGCCACTCCCTCGGTAGACTTGGATCTTGCTGCATCGTAGACATCAAGTTTGCCAAATAAAGCTGTCAAATGCTCCTCCAGGATAGAAGAATCAACTCCGTTAAATGTCTTGATTTCTTCAATCACGAAAGACACCTCGTCCTTCATAGAAGACAACAATTCGATAGGAATTTTCATAATTCTTTCTAAGAAGTCCTTCAGCAGGGTTGAGACGTAAGTCCATTTGCATTTCTCAACGAAAGTTTCTCCTTTAAATATGGAGACAGCACTTGCCATGGGCTCGATAGGCTTGGTTGGCTTAAAGGGCTTAACGGGCTTGAATGCAAAAAGTCCAACAGGAGCTATTGAAGCTACTACTGAGGAAGATGATTCCCCTTCATCTGAATTGTGCCCTTCATCCTCAGTGCCGAGCACTTCTTGTCTAGCCTGAAAAGAATTGGAAATTCAGGATGGTAAGAGACTATGAGGTAAAAGGTAAAAGGGAAATGGAAAAGAAGAAATGATAATAAACCTTCTTTTGGAGGGATGTGTCAGGATCTATCACAAGTTTCGGGGACTTGGAAGACTGTTGTACATGCTTCCAGTTGACGTCTTAACCGCTTCGACTTTCTCCTGAGTGTCGAGAGGTGCTCTTCCTTTTGCTTGGCCCAGCAAGGAATGTTGCAGCATACGCTGAGGCTGGAATCGTTTGATCCGGAGAAGTCTTGCGTTTATCACGTGAATTGACTTCATCAGCATCAACCACTTTGTTCCGTTGCTTAGGAATGGGCTCTAGATCAATAAAAATCTTCATGTGGAAGTCTAAGTATTCACTATGGACTTGGTGCCACCATCTCTTATACTCCGGTGAACAAAAGCTCCTTGCAGTGTGAGGAGGAGGTGTAAGATACACTCTGGAGCGGGTACCACGCGAAATACACCATTTTCAGCAAAATAAGCCTCTTGTCAATGAACACTCACGGGTAGCATCTATCTTCGACATCCCCGATACTTCTCGGTAGAAACCAAACTGATGGCTAAAACGGTGCGGACTGTAAGGCTCAATGACGAAATGATCTTGTCACCTAGGAAGAAAGTTGGAACGCATGGTTACGAAGTAGCCCCAAGTGCCCCATTACCCGTGTCCATTGTCCACATACGAGCTCTGGTCATTCTCAATGTTGCATGTCAATACAAACTGGTCCCCTTTATGAATTCGCTTATGAGCGTCTCCAGGTTCGTAGTAACGAGCGTCGTTTTCTCCAGAGTAAAGTATCATGGGAGGTCTATTCAATCTGTGGCTGGCCATGTAATGCATCTTGAAATATTGGGCTATCCAAACATAGATGAAGTGAACCGGGAAGGCCCCTTGATCTTCAAACAGGTCTGATCTGTTTGAGATATTGTTCAATCCTCTTGTAAATGCTTGCCAAGACTGGAATAGCGAGACTGACCTCCTTCCCTTTTGCCATTAAGCATGCTATCTTGAAGGTACTCGGCCTTATTAAATCTTCTTCTTCATTGGGAAGAACAAATGTGCAGAGCCAACACGCTAGAAAGACGGCCAAATACGTCTCTTCCTGGGCATGTCAGTTAATACTCAATCTCTTGAACGACGTTAATTCCCCAGGGGTTCATGATTTATGCGGGGGCACAACTCCAGAAGGATTGTGAGTATTCTTGGGATGGGTGGTCTTCCTCTTTTCGACGCGAGTCAAGGGTGGTTGATGCTTTATAGGCTTGACTGACCAGAAGCTTACCCATTGAGCAATGGACACTATGGCTTCACTCCCGCCTCCACAAAGCAACTGATAAGCATGAAGAAGATGTTTGCAGCTTTGTGGGAGAAGGAAATCACCAATTATGTCAAGCAACTCCAATGCATCTGTTACCACTTCATCAAAAATCTGGCCCGTCAAAGGAAGTCCCGTCGAGTTATGGTTGTGAGCAAAGTGTTGGTGGATGGGAACCACGCCTCACGAAGAGTTTTTTCACACCTGCTCAGGATGTCCTCTGTCCATTCCCAGTATCCTTTGGTGTAGTGGAATTCTCCCGCAAACTTCAAAGGACCTCTCCATCCTGTCTGATGATCCATGATGCGACGTCCCAAAGTGGGTAGAGGGTCGACTTTGTTCGGAGTAGCTTCTCGTGATTCGCTGCTTTCAACACCCAGGCCTTATACATCCTACTTAGTGAAACCTCCTTAGACCACTCCTCTATGCGAAACTCATTGCTGATATGAGTCATTGGCTCCGTGTACTTTCCAAAGACCGGCTTCTCAACGTACAAATGGATGCCCTTGTCGAGAGGTTGATGCTCGTTGTCACGGATCACTAAGTAGCGCTTGCCAGTGGATGTCGTGGTATTTTTGAAGTGAACCATGATGAAGAGTTGGAGAAATGAAGCTGCAAAACAAATTAAACATGAGTTAAAAGGGCAAAATAAAAGTAATGGGGGCAAGAATATTAAGTAATTTAATTAGACATGAAATATTAATTTTAAGTCTAAAATTACTTAAATAATATATATGGGCTGATATTTTATTTACTTCTCCTTTTGGATTAAATTCCAAGCCCAACAAATTAGTAAGAAAGAATTTTTTGGTGGGATATTGAAATATTAAGCCCAACAATTTATTCTTATAGGTTAATCGGCCAAAGCCATCCTCGAAGTTCGCGATTCCACTGCTCATTTTCGGTCTCTAGCATGCAAATCAAAGCTACCGTACGGAATGCCACCGCCCGCGGGCCGCCGTGAGTGAAGTCCGGCCGCCACAGATCGAAAAAAAAACCCACATCTTTTCCCCTGTAAGCGGCCACCATCGCCCGAGGACCGCCGCGCCGAGTTTGCCATCGCCTGAAGCTGCCTCACGTGATGCCGTCCGTCGTCTAAGTCGCTTTCCGCCAAAGGCCACCGATGCGCCTCACTGTTCTGCACGTGCTACCGTTAGAGTCTTCACGATGTCGTCTGTATCACATTGGGAAATCTGTGGAGCACCAAAGCTTCAACACCGCCGTCGCCCTAATGCTGTACCTGGGGTAGCAACCTTCGCGATTGCCGCCATTGTCGGGTCTGTTGTGCATGTCTTCGACCACTGACATAGCGCCGCTAAAGCCAGAGTCCACCATCTTCACTTTGTCGTTTAGATTCTACAGGCGCTAGAAGTCAATGTCGTATGAGAATATCTATTGAGAACCGCCATCTGGGTCTCACACAAAGCAACTGGCGTCAGAATTCCTTCATGCCTTGAGTTTTTATCGCATTGAAGCCATCACATTCTGTTGTGATTAGATGAATATGAATCATTCTAACTCACACACTAAAGCCTAATGGAAGATAGAAAACTTAATGAAAAAAAAGTAAAAGAGGCAACGATTTTAAGTGGTTCGACTTATCAACAAGTCTACATCCACTGAGGAGATCTTCAAGCTTTATTAGTCAATGGAGTTGAGAAAGATTACAGAGAAACGAGCTAAGAGATAGCAACTCAAAACTGAACTGAAAACTGAAAATTGAACTTGTGTTTTTCTCCACACTTTGTGTCCTTTTATCTTGTAGAGTAGAGGCGGTTGTAACTAACTTTCTTAACCAACTTGTAGCCTGACAGCTCAGCTTTCAAGCCAAGCCAAATTCTGTTGCAAACCATCTTCTAACCGCTCTGAACGAACCTCACAAAGTCGAACCAGTAAACATGCAAGTAACCGTTTTCTGTTATAACCGTTTTCCTTGATGTTGGCTTCAATGTTGCCACACCCGTTCCAACATTCCAAGATTCGAACAAAACTAACAATTTGCATGAATTGATTGCTACACCTCTTAACAATTCTCCACCTTAGCATCAATTCTTGACCACCATGCTGTAAGAACTCCTCCTGAAAGCTGCTCTGAACTTAAGAGCAGCTTCTTTCTTCTTGTCTTCAATTCATTCCAACCAAACCAAGACACAACTCAAACTTTGAAGTTGAAAGTGCCTTGGTGAAGCAATCTGCAGGATTCTCTTCTGTGTTGATCTTCTTTACCTTTACAATCCCTTTGTCTATCACATCTCTCACAAAATACATCTTCACATCTATGTGTTTAGTTTTCTCATGATAGCCTTGGTGCTTTGACAAATGTATTGCACTTTGATTATCACAGAAAACTGAAACTCTCCTTTGATTGATGCCAAAATCCCTTAGGATTCCCTTCAGCCACATGCTTTCTTTAACAGCTTCTGTCAAGGCAACAAACTCAGCTTCTGTTGTTGACAAAGCCACTGTGGATTGATGAGTTGATCTCCAACTGATAGCTGTTCCATATAGGGTGAAGACATATCCAGTGAGTGACCTTCTTGTATCAAGATTTACAGCAAAATCTGCATCCACAAAGCCACTAAGTGCATCAGTTTCTTCTTTGCATTTTCTGTATTGCAGACCTTTCTCCTTTGTCCTATGAACATATCTCATGATCCATTTGACAGAATCCCAGTGTTTCCTTCCTGGATTTCCCATGAATCTGCTGACCAAGCTCATAGCATGAGTTAGATCAGGTCTACAGCAGACCATGGAGTACATTAGACTTCCAACAGCATTAGCATAAGGCACCTTGCTCATTTCTAACTTTTCTTCTTGTGTCTTTGCTTCCTGTCTTAGAGACAGCTTATCACTTTGCCTTACTGGAGTTGATACATCTTTGCACTGATTCATATTGTATCTCTTAAGTACCTTGCTCAAGTAAGTTGGCTGACTTAGCATTACCTTACTTGAGGTTCTGTCCCTTTTGATTTCCATCCCAAGAATTACCTTAGCTTCTCCCAGATCCTTCATTTCAAATTCCGCTCTTAACATAGCTTTAACAGATTCAATCCCTTCCATTGATTCACAGGCTATCAACATATCATCTACATATAACAATAGATAAGTGCATGAGGATGTACCTCTCTTGATGTATACACAGCTGTCATACCTGCTTCTGTAAAATCCACATGACAGGATGTATTCATCAAACCTCAAGTACCACTGCCTTGAACTTTGCTTCAGTCCATACAGTGACTTATTTAGTAAACAAGCCTTATATTCAGAGTTATCAACCATTACTCCTTCAGGAATCTTCATGTATATATCTTTGTCCAGATCACCATGTAGAAAAGTTGTGGTAACATCCATCTGATGCAGCTCAAGATCAAATTGAGCCACTAAAGCAAGTAGAATTCTTATTGAGCAGTGTTTGACTACAGGAGAAAAGATTTCATTGTAATCTATCCCTTCCTTCTGTGAGAACCCCCTTGCCACAAGTCTTGCTTTGTACCTAACTCCACCTCCTTTCATAGTTTCTGGTTTCTTCTTATAAATCCACTTACAACTCACAAGTTTCTGAGATTTAGGCATGTTCACAATGGTCCAGGTGTTGTTCTTCCTTAAGGATAGAAGCTTCTGTTCCATTGCTACAAGCCACTTGTCTTTATCTTTGCAGCTGATGGCCTCCTTATAGTTCTTTGGCTCAGCAGCCTCCACCTCAAGAGCTGTGCATAAGGCAAATGATACTAAGTCAGTTTGACCATATCTTGTAGGAGGGTGTATGGTCCTTCTCTCTATGTCCCTTGCAAGCTGATAAGTGTTGTAGTCTGTGTCACTTTCTGAATCTCCAACTTCATTCTCCTCTTGAGTATTATATATAGTGTGTATCACAGGGTGCTCCACCTCAAACTGAGTATCTCCTCCTTGAGTGTTGCTAGTTGATGCTCCAGAATCTGACCCTTTCAGTGGCATGACTTCTTCATCAAATGTGACATCTCTACTGATGATGCACTTTTGATTTCCAGAATCTAAACACCATAGCTTGTAACCTTTCACTCCCTGAGGATAACCTATGAATACACACTTGACATCTCTTGGATCCAACTTGTCTTGCTTGATGTGTGCATATGCAAGGCATCCTATGACCCTTAGCATCTTGTAATTTGCTGGTCTACCAGTCCAAATCTCCTCTGGAGTCTTGAACTTCAAAGCTGTGGATGGACATCTATTTATAAGATAGGCAGCATTCACAACTAATTCACCCCATAAACTCTTTGACAGACCAGAGCTACTCAACATGCACCTAACTCTTTCCAGTAGTGTTTGATTCATCCTCTCTGCAATTCCATTCTGTTGTGGAGTGCCAGGTACAGTTTTGTGCCTAACAATCCCTCTATCCTTGCAGAACTGATTGAACTCTTCAGATAAGTACTCTAAGCCATTGTCTGTCCTTAAATGTTTCAACTTCTTTCCACTTATGTTCTCAACTTCAGCAAGCCACTCTTTAAACTTATCAAATGCATCAGACTTAGCTCTCAAGATATAAATCCAAACTTTTCTGGAGAAATCATCAATGATTGACATAAAGTACTTACCTCCACTTTTGGTGAGATTCTTTGCAGGCCCCCATAGATCAGAGTGTGCATACTCCAGGATCTTCTTTGTAGTGTGAGTGCTGGTACTGAACTTCATCCTCTTTGCCTTTCCATAAATGCAATGCTCACATATTTCCAGCTTTGTAATGGCATCCCCCTCTAACAGGTTCTGTTTGGCCAGTTCTTGCAGACCTCTTTCACTCACATGAGCCAACCTTTTATGCCACAGTAGAGTGTTATCCCTGCCCTTTGTTACATGAGAACTACCAGTTACTGTGCTTCCCTTTAGGAAATACAAATCATTCTTTCTTATGCCTTTCATCACAGTAGTAGAGTTTCTTGACACTGTTAGTTCACCATTTTCTGATTGAAACTTATAACCCATGGAATCCAACACACCAAGAGATATGAGATTCCTTCTAAGTTCTGGGACATATCTGACATTCAGGAGAGTCCTTATTGCTCCATCAAACATCTTGAGTCTGATTGATCCAGTTCCTCTTACCTTGCAGGCTTGATCATTGCCTAGCAGCACAGATCCCCCATTCTGATGTTTGAAGTCTGTAAACCACTCTCTTATAGGACTCATATGGAATGTACATCCTGAGTCCAGAACCCACTCAGATCCAACCTCAGAAGATGTGATTGAGAGTGCTTCTGAAGATTCATAACCAGTATCAGGTTGCTTATCAGTGACTTGATTTGCTTGGTGATTCTGATTTGCAGGATGATTCTTGAACTTTGATATGTAAGCCTTCCATTTGGTACATTGCTTCTTGAAATGTCCAGTTTCCTTACAATGGAAGCACTTCTTTTCTTCTGTATCCTGAGAAGTATCTGTCTTCTTCTCAGCTTTCTTATTTCCAGAGGTTGGTTTCTTCTTGAACTGGTACTTCTTCTTGTGGCCTCCCTTAATAGTGAGACCTTCACCTGTTGTAACTTGCTTATGGTCACTTCCTTTCTGTAACAGCTTGGACTTTAGAGCAATCTGTACATCATCCAGAGTGATGCCTTCTTTTCCTCCATACAGTAGAGTATCCTTGAAGTGATCATAGGATTTTGGAAGAGCACTCAGAAGGATAAGAGCCTTATCTTCATCTCCCATCTTAACATCAATGTTCTCAAGATCATCCAAGATCTTGTTGAACTCATCCAATTGTTCCAAGATGTTCTTATCTTCTGCCATTTTGAAACCATACAGCTTCTGTTTCATGTACAATCGATTTGCTAGAGATTTCACCATGTAAAGACTTTCTAGCTTGTCCATTACTCCTTTAGCTGTTGTTTCCTTGCTGACTTCTCTTAGAGCCTTATCCCCAAGGCATAGAATTACAGCAGAATGAGCCTTAGCCATCATCTTGGCCTGATCATCTGGTTTTGAACCAGATGATATCTCTGATTTATCCTTCAAGGCATCATAGAGGCCTTGATGAATAAGTAGTGCCTTCATCTTCACTTTCCATAACCCAAAATCTGATTTCTCTGTAAACTTCTCTATCTCAAACTTTCCTGAAGCCATCTTCAATCGAATTCAATCATTCTTCCTCCAATTTTCCCACAGACGACGCCAATTGTTGTGATTAGATGAATATGAATCACTCTAACTCACACACTAAAGCCTAGAGGAAGATAGAAAACTTAATGAAAAAAAAGTAAAAGAGGCAACAATTTTAAGTGGTTCGACTTATCAACAAGTCTACATCCACTGAGGAGATCTTCAAGCTTTATTAATCAATGGAGTTGAGAAAGATTACAGAGAAACGAGCTAAGAGATAGCAACTCAAAACTGAACTGAAAACTGAAAATTGAACTTGTGTTTTTCTCCACACTTTGTGTCCTTTTATCTTGTAGAGTAGAGGCGGTTGTAACTAACTTTCTTAACCAACTTGTAGCCTGACAGCTCAGCTTTCAAGCCAAGCCAAATTCTGTTGCAAACCATCTTCTAACCGCTCTGAACGAACCTCACAAAGTCGAACCAGTAAATATGCAAGTAACTGTTTTCTGTTATAACCGTTTTCCTTGATGTTGGCTTCAATGTTGCCACACCCGTTCCAACATTCCAAGATTCGAACAAAACTAACAATTTGCATGAATTGATTGCTACACCTCTTAACACATTCGTCACACCGTAAATCGGTCGAATGTAGTGGTGAATGCTGGCATGAAGATGTGTAACAAAAGAAAAAATTTCTAGTAGCTCCTTAAAACAAAAGAGAGAAACAATTGGTAAAGATGAAGTTAAAGCAAGAGAGAGATTACCTTTTAGGATTTTTGATAAATTGTTCTTGTTGGTGACAACTGAGGAATTTTCGAATCTGTTGAAAAGGATACAAGCTGTGTTAATTTACGGAAAAAAATGTATAAACATGAAACTTCTTTGTAAATTATACCCTTCGTGCTCTTTCTCTTGTTTTGTTGTTTGTTCACTGCTTGAATTGAGAAGGAAAAGGAGGGTCCTTTTATAGGTGCAAGATAGTGCAGAAAATGGAAAATTGGCATGATGTTGGGAGCAAATTGATTTCTTGATGTGCTGAAAATCTGCTCATTTGGCATCCTGCTTCATATATGTAAATTTGAGGGATGATTTCTGCAGAAAATCTGGAAAAAAATTCGTGTTGACCTGCTGTAAAGAAGAGAATTCTACCGAAAAAAATAAGAAGGAATTGTGAAAAACAGCCTGGGTGTATACCTAATATATCGAATATGTCCTAACCTTTTGTAAAATCTCTTTTCTAGCCATTGTACACGTAAAAAGATGGAATTACCCTTAAACTAATTAAGTTGGATCAAATTCGTCCCTGCCCGAAACACAATCAAACCTGACCGAAATTTTCAAATTCTTGAACCAAAAAATTCGTCGCTCTTCTCCTTGCTTTTGCTCGGCGCACTTTTTGGGAATCCATCTCCGACCACTGCGCGGGCTCCGACGAGTTGATTGAAGTCTCTCAAAAGATTCCCCCAGCTGTGCGATTGTTTTCTATTGCTTGTTTACTAAAGTTGATATCAAGGCACGTCTGATTCCTGTCTTTATTTTTTTATTTTTTGATTGTTGGGGTATTGTGAAATTGATATCTTCTTGTATAATTTGTCTTTGAATACTCATTAGCCTGTTATTCAACTAGGGTTACTTGTGAATTTTTGCGGGAACTCTGTGAAATTAGGTTACGTAATTGTGTGATTTTTACTACTCCAAGTGTACTCTGTATGTAGTGCTGAATATCAATTTACAATATCATGTGTTTGCAATATCAGTTTACTCCCTGTTTGATTTTCCTTCGATTTTTTCATATTATAGGTAAAATCATGACGAACTTGTGTTTAAAGTCTAGAGTTGATTTCTAACTAATAGATGTTATCAAAGGACGATTATCGACCGATAACATTACGAGGTTTGAACAAAGCTGCTTTGGACATTTCTTACATTTGAAGAAGCAAAATTTCCATGGTCATCTAATCATGCACCTTTTAAAGTGTGTTGATTCTTCTTGTATGTCAACAAATGATGTAAATTTCAATGTTGGTGGTGTAGTTTCTAAGTTTGGACCTCCTGAATTTGCTCTAGTAACAGGTTTAGGATTTGGGGTAAGGCCAGCATCCCTCCCATTTCACTCACCATTGTATGACAAGTACTTTAGGGAGTATGAGTCAAATGTTTTCCTTAGTACCATCAAAACTATTTTTGTTGAAAAAGTTGACCCAACTTCTGAAGATTCCTTGAGAGTTGCTTACCTATTGATTGTGTACGGTTTTCTCCTTGTGAAACATAGGCAAAATGCTAAGGTTGACATGTCATTTTTCCATGTTGTGGATGATCTCAGTTTGTTTAATGATTTTCCATGGGGGACGATAGATTATAACTTTTTAGTTGAAGATGTTAGGAGTAGGTTGTCTTTAAAGGTAAATGTTGATAAGTATAGAAGTAGGAAGTTGGAGAAGAAGAGAAAAAGAGGTGACAAAAGTTTAGGTGGGTGTATGATAGTCTGTTTTGGTTTTGTTCCTGCAATTTAATATTGGGCGTTTGAAGCAATGCCCTGGGTTGCTAATCTTAGTTTTGTTCAACGTGATACCATTGATACCGATTTGCAACCTAGGATGCTACTTTGATCTCCTATTGGGAACCCCAAGTATAATCTGTTGAGTAATCGGTTGGATGTTAGTTCAAGGTTTTCCGAAGAGGTATGCAATATGTAAATTCATTTTTGGTCACATCTTGATGATTCATTATTTTATTTTAACGTACATGTTACTCATCACTTTGTAGGTTGTACATCAGAGGCTCATGTCAACTGATATTGAGAACTTGAGTCCACAGTTTATTAGTGCTTTAGAGTGGGAGCAAAAGTACTGTGTAGTTAGTGTTGGGCCATCTGTAGATAAATGAGTCATTTCCGAGTCAGAGTCAGAAGACGAAGAATTGTTTGAGGCTGACCCCAAAGGTGAATTTGGTAAAAGGTTTGAGTCTGTGTTGTTGAAGCTGGAGAATTTGAGTGTTGAAAATAAGAAAATGCTGGAGGAGATGAAGGCTTATCAAATGAACATGGAAAAGAAGTTTGAAGAGTCCATGAAGGCTTATCAAGTCAACATGGAAAAGAAGTTTGAAGAGTCCGTGAAGGATATTAAAATTGCAGTTGAATATGTCAAAAGCAATCAACGACAGATCATGCAGTTTTATAAAAGTTTTACAAAACAGTTTCCTGTAAATCCTCCGGAGGGAACATACAGTGAAGACACACTTGATAAGATACAATATTAATTTAATTCTCTATTTGAACTAAGAATTTATGTTAGTATTTTTATATTATTCTCTATTTTAACGATTAAATTAAATAAAATTTCTTTAGTCTGTGGAACCCAGCACCTTATTTGGAAACGACAAGGGAAAGTTAGTTTTCCATGATGATGAAGTAATATCACCTGAGTATCAAACTCCACAATCACATTCCAATGATACCCCACGATCCGGAGATGCCAAAGAGGGTATATTTTCAGAACCCAATGGGCGCATTGAGTTGGATGAGGCATCACCTGATCATCAAACAACAGAACTTGTTTCACATCAGACTCCGGAATGCGGAGATGCCAAAGACTGTAGAGTTGCTGCCTTGAAATGGATGAAGGATCAAATGACCATCCAACTCCACATCTAGTTTCCAATAAGACCCCACAATCACAATCTTTTGATGCGAGAGAGGCTGTGTTTGGAATGTATGATAAAACTCCACATCAGATAGATGCTGCCACAGCCACAGGGACTGACCCTGAATCAACATGTGTAAGCGGCATAAAATTTTACTAAGTTTCAATTTACCTCTTCAATATTCTTGTTGGCTTCGTACACTTTCAACTATTTTACTTTTATACAAACTAAATTGTTACAGGTGGAATCATGTAAAGTAATAGTAGTGTTCTCTCCACTGATCACTACTGCACAAGACAACATTTCATTAGAGCCCGTTATTTGCAACGACAAAATAGAGGTTTGCTAATTTCAAATCTTTTCTAACTTTTATTATAAATTGTGTCTGAGGCAATCTCCAATTTTGTTTCAACATCGTACATCCATCCTCCAAAGAGGTATGGTGTTTAAAACTTTAATGTTCCATGAATTTACAGAAACTTTTAGCTAAATGATTAAATATCTGTATTTTTTGATTTCCCTTGATCAAGATGGTATTTGTCCTTCCACCCAATCTCATAAAATTTTAAAGAAACAAACTGCAAGATGAACTCCTCACAATAAGCTGCCTGGTAAATGCACAATCTCCCCGTTCACAGACCCGACGAAGCGTAGGATTCCTTGCCCGCAACAGGTCCTTTAATGTTTTTTGGTGGTTTTGATTTAGTGTAATTTTGAGTTTCATATTGATTTTATATCGTTTGTTTTGTATACGTTTAGCCTAGCGCACAGGAGATCTCCATGGTATTGGATAGGATGGAACACATTGTTTCAGAAATTGCCGAGAATGGGAAATACTGGCCGTTTTACACGTACAGTGATGCGGAAGTGAAGGATTTTAGTGCTCTTCTCAGACGAAAGAAGAACCATATTTCATTTAGTGTCTCGCTTCTCCCCGATAATCGAAGATTCTTTAGCGCTGATTGATTCAAGAATATTTGGTCTCCAAGAGGATGGTTAAGTATATGAGTATTAATCAAACCTCTCTTTAGTCTCTGCTATTGATTTTTACGTTTTTGTTATAAGATGCTTAACCCCTATAAATTTTCTATTGTCATTCTTGTAGAACCTTGATATATTGATGCATGTTGTGATGCTGAAGGTTAGAAAATGGCCAGAAATGTTTAAACATAAATGGACAATTGTAGATGGTGCATTTTGGGTAAGACAACCTTTTCTGCAATGCACTTGTACCTTTAGAATTTTTGTGGGTAATCCATTTTATTTTGTTTGGCAGGATTCATTGCTCAGGCTTGCATTAGAATCCAGGGTACTTGAGAAATATACAAGCAAAAACAAATTTGATTGGAGTTCAAGGGGTAGGCCTCTCATGCCTTACCTAGAGGGAATACTGCCCATTTACGGGCAGGGACTTAGGTGGGCAGAAGCAGACAGTGTTTTTGGTATTGCTTGTATAAATGAGAACCATTGGGTTCTTTTTGAAATCCAGGCTCGAGAGTCTATCATCAAGGTGTACTATTCGTTGTGTGTTGATTTTCAGAATTGGAATTCGCATTATTTGCTTCAGCTCTTAGAGATATATCTGGTGGTAATAAAGTTTACCGGGTTGCTCTTAGCCCTGACTCCCCTTGTCAGTTGAATAACACCGATTGTGGTGTGATGTGTCTTAAGTTTTTTTAGTGTTTAATTTCTGGTGTTTCATTCCGGGAAATTGATGTGAAAAAGACAGTCTTCTATCGTCGCTAAATGTGTTTAGATATATATAGGATATCACAGATCAGCAAATGATGTGATGACATTGTTATCTATTGTAGTTCTAATGATTAATATATTTGATATTAAATTTTGTTCTGATTCTGTCTTTCAATTAGACATATGTTAAATATTTCAGACATGGTTTTGATTAAATAGATAAAGTCTTAAAATAAAATACTGTTCATGTAAAGTGGAGAGTTCATAAATTGAAGGAAAACGTGGAAACTTGTGGAAGTAACGTATTTCGAATTAAAAATAAGTGGATTGATATGGAATAACATTTTCTTTCTACATGAATATGTTATTATTAAAAGGCTAACATCAAACGTTCTCATTTTAACATTTCAAGTATGAAGAGTTCAATTGAAGTACAACGTGGATACCTGTGAAAGTAACGTATTTCGAATTAAAAATAAGTGGATTGATGTGGTGGAATAACATTTTCTTTCTACATGAATATGTTATTATTAAAAGTCTAACATCAAACGTTCTCATTTTAACATTTCAAGTATGGAGAGTTCATAAATTGAAGTACAACGTGGAAACCTGTGGAAGCAACGCATTTCGAATTAAAAACAAGTGGATTAATGTGGTGGAATAACATTTTCTTTCTACATGAATATGTTATTATTAAAAGACCAACATCAAACATTCTCATTTTAACATTTCAAGTATGGAGAGTTCATAAATTGAAGTACAACGTGGAAACCTGTGGAAGCAACGTATTTCAAATTAAAAACAAGTGGATTGATGTGGTGGAATAACATTTTATTTCTACATGAATATGTTATTATTAAAAGGCCAACATCAAACGTTCTTATTTTAACATTTCAAGTATGGAGAGTTCATAATTGAAGTACAACGTGGATACCTATGGAAGCAACGTATTTCGAATTAAAAACAAGTGGATTGATGTGGAATAATATTTTCTTTTTAAATGAATATGTTATTATTAATTAAAAGACTAACATCAAACGTGTTCTCATTTTAACATTTCAACTATGGGGAGTCCATAAAATGAAGGAAAACGTGGAAACATGTGGAAATTACGTTTTTCGAATTAAAAACAAGTGGATTGATGTGGCATAAGATTATCTTTTTACATGTATATGTTATTATCAAAAGGCTAACATCAAATGTTCTCATTTTAATATTTCAAGTATGGAGAGTTCATCAAATGAAGGAAAACGTGAAAATATGTGGAAATTACATTTTTCGGATTAAAAATAAGTGGATAAATGTGGAATAATGTTTTATTAAAATTCTAACAATAAATGTCTTCATTTTAAAATTTCAAGTATGGAGACTTCAGTAAATATTATTGTTTCTTGTCCAAAGTATTATCGTTATAGTACGGAAAAACTCCCTATATTTTCTACTTTTTCAACCTCCACTAACCTATTTACATGTGTTTCTATGAGAGTTTTGTCCTGTATTTTCCGTTATATTTCATACTGTAACATTTTTGACAAGTACTTCACAATTCACATTTTGGTTCAAGTTTATACATTTTTTATTATATGGGGACAACTGTGGATTTCTGGGGACAACTGTGGATAATAGAAAATACGTATACATAATAACAAAAAAATAAGCTACATATTTTAACAGGAAAGCATAATAATACTGTATTTTTCAGTACATGTTACCTTGTTTATTTTTAAGTAAAGCATAATAATACTGTATACAATGTGTAATTTATGACTTTGATATATTCCATCACTATTCCACCCGTGATACTTGTATTCCCCGTGGTTCCACCATAAAAAAAAATGTATTTGTTGACCAATGAATGACCCAATGCACATTGTTAACTTTACATAAAGTTAACATTCTAGATATTTTTTTGATTACATTGTTTGTTATTATAAAAGCCTATAAAGTAATATGAATATGGTCAAGTTACCTATCAAACCTTCCAATTTCAGTATAATCCATTATGTGTACTCCTTATACTTTCTCTTGGGATCCAAAGAACCACTTTGAGAGATGCGAGAATTCCATCTTATGGACTCCTGCATTTGATAAGTCTCTCGCCGATCAACTTTTGGTTGAGGGCCGTTGGAAAGTTAGAAGTATTGAAAAATGTTCATGCAATCGACCACGTGACCTTTTGTTTGAATTTGTTATTTCCAACGCGAAAATTTACCTCGGATGAGGTTTTTCGGCGTGTAATCTCATTCAAATCTCGTCACGATTGTTGGTTTATGATGATCAACACGAAGGGACCTTGCGTATGGGATCGCGATTTCACCGGAATTTCAGCTACTATTGATATTTGGGAATTTTGGTTGGATGTAAGATTTAAAATAAAATATATGCATTTATTAGAAAATTATTTAATCATACCGACTTATTTTTTATATTTTATTTAATTTAAATTTTATTGGTTGATGAAAAGGCAAATTCCTACACCCACCACAAAGAGACGTTGTGGGATATACTGCATCAACTATTTCCCAAGCCCTCTCTAGTACCAATACTGCAGGACTGGCAAAAAAGACGTGCTACGGATAATTCTGAGTCACAATAGTAGTTTTTCTTTTTTTATATTTTGGTAATGATATGTATTAATTTGTGTTAGTATAGTGTTTAAAATAAATATTTATTATGTAATTAACTCTTCCATTCCATATACCCAAATAATTGCCTAGTTTAATTATACGAAAATTACGAAACATACAAAACAAAACATTACATAAGATAAACTAATCATATGATAAACCAATTCAAACAACATAAACAAATTCAAATGATACAAACTACCACATTATCGAATTGAAAGGCCCTAATAGACAAGACACATAAAGCACACATTGCAACTAGTTAAAAGATACGTCAATCCTAAACCCTTGTTGACAACCTACGGCCCTAACTCTTCAATTATCATCCTCGTCAGAATTGATTGAAGGTCCCAACCATGTTCCAACTTGAAAGTCTAGATCTGGTTCAATATCCATTTTCGGTTCGTCAAACAATCTGATTTGGGGGAGTGTACGGCAACAACCACGTACTACTGAAGTTGAGACAACCAGACTATCGGGTATGTTCATTGCTTCTAAAATTTGTTGAGCCTCAACATATACATTTGCATCTTCTGGAACATGCTCTCCTGGTTGGGCAAACAAGATGCGGAGCTTCACATACTCTAGCTCTCCTCGGTGGACGTATGCCCTTACAAGGGCATTCTCCTTTTCAGAAAATAAAATAAAATTTGTGTATACATTAAAAAATATAACGTGTTTTAAAGGTAATATATAAAAAGTAATTGCAAACCTACCCGGATCATTTGATGTCACATCAGTTTAAAAGTGTTGATGATGTTTTGCTCACGATCCCACCACACACGGGGATGGTCGATGATTAAGTTGAACACATCGTATCGGTTTTCGAGTTCACTACAACGTTCGATGGCGTCTCCCCACGTGAGACTCTTGTGGCAAATTATGTTAACCTCTCCAATTGCAGTTACACATGCATTAAAGTTTATTTGGCTTCTTCCATGCCAGTGTCGTAGCATTTTTTCTATGATCAACGTATTGATGAATACGTGATCCATTTCATAACTCCACTTGTCCTTATACAGAAATGTTTCTTGTGGTGGGATTTGTGTGAAAGGCATGGTGCAAGCACAATTTACTATGTTAGTAACCGTGTTATTTGTGTTTTGTGATGAAGTATAAAGATGAGGTTGATTTATATAGACTAACGAACCCATTATTGCTTAAAATATTAATAAATCATGTGGGATTTGATGTGCATATGTACATATATGCATGTGGAAAAAATACATATAAAAATATCATCATGAATTTGGAAAAAAGCATATAATTCCTTTTCTCTGATTTTTTTTTTACCAAAAGAGGCTTTAAGGCATGAAATGACAATTTAAAGAAGAAAATGTTTGTCTTTTAGTTCAATTTTATCCTCATTCATGTTAAAATATGTACATCTAAAATTATCTTAAAATTTGTACATGTAAATTAGTACACAGAAGAAAATTTTGGCTTTTCAATGTATGGACCAATAAATTTTGAATTGTTTCACTATAATAGGTGTGACAGATGGAAACAATTTATAGTCAATTGAAAATACTATTTTATGTGGAGAATTAAAAACCTATAATATAAAATAATCATTTGAAATAATTTACATATGGAATTAATGCTGTTAATTATGGTACATATATTATTTTTTAAATATTTTTAAGGTTGAAATAATATATTATTTCAACTTGCCTACATGTAAGGAAAGGCGTCTTTTTTTTTTGTCATACTAACCACTTCCATGGTGTTCGAAATCGTTCAATTGAATGTTGGAATAGGGTTTAGGGTTTAAAACAGATCCAAACAAAACAGTTGCAAAGTAACCCACTTTAGTTTATGGTATTTGTTCGCCAACCATTAGTCACTTCCGTGAGTCCCCTGTTGCACATCTTCCCCTTCACAACAATATCAGGCGATTCTTTCAGTATTATTACCGTGTTTTTAAAAAAAAATTCAATCAATTATCTATGCCATCTGTGTTGAGAGCTACAATTTTGTTGTATAGTTGATGTCTATTTTTAATTCCGAGGTTTAGCGACAATTCAATTCATGGTATGATACATTTACTAAGTTTGTATATGGGTGGGTGCGTAATTTAATAGCAAATTTGAATTACATGATTTAAGGTATACTATATTTATATTTTCTGTTCGAAGTAAGTTTAATTTTAGGGACCCCAATGATCTAGGGTATAGTAGAATATAGTGTGATTCTTATATTGATTTCTGGGTAGATGGGCATCGCTCCGGGGTCTGGTGGGTACCAAATAAAAGTGAATGCTGTTGCAGACATTGAACAAATATTGTCGTAAATAAACGGTGGGATGGATAAGGCTAATTTTGAAAAATTAGGGAAAACTTGCTTCGGTCAGTTTTTGCAGCTACAAACTCAGAAATTCCAAGGAAATCTACACCTACACCTCCTGTTGAACCAAGTAAAGAATGAGAATGGAAACAGTATCATTTTCAACTTGTTTGGAAAAAGAGCAGAATTTGGTTCTCACGAGTTCTCTCTAATCACAGGATTGACGTTTGGTCAATATCCACCTACACCCACCAGTTCCAATTTCTTCTCAAGGATGTTTCCTTCGAAGCATTCCCTGTATCTAACTGATATAATTGCATCATTCGGCTGCCAAAATGCTACACCTAAAGACAGAAGGCGATTGGCAATGTTGTTAATACTATATGGTATTTTACTAATCACCCACGATAGGAAGGAGCTTGATGTTACATATATTCACCTACTTGATAATTTTGATGAATTCAACTATTTTCCATGGGGACGGGTTGCATTAGGTGTTGTTGTAGACACATTCCGATAATTTCAAGACACAATAGGGTTTGGAGAAGAGGTAAGTTGTTTCGAGTGCGATGGATTCGCTCTCGCTGTGCAATTCTGGGCATATGAAGCTATCCCTCGTGTATCATCATTTTGTGCATTTTCAGTTACCGATGGGAGGACGCGCATGCCTCGGATGCTCAGGTGGACCTCTCCAGATAAACCTACATTCAAAATGTTGAGTAAGAAAGTTTTCAACACTTTTGATGCCGGGGACTTATTGTGCGAAGATGTACGCATAATATTAATTATATTCTTTAATTATTTGTCAGTAGTTTGATAAATGTACATGATAAATCCCCTATAATTTCTGTTTTATTGTTTTTGTCTGAGGAAATCTCAACCCGTGAGCTTAGAGCCCAATGAGGCTGAAGTGTCGGCACATTACTATAAATTGGTTGTTGATTGGGAGAGGAGGATTCTTATTGATTCACCGCCTCCGCATCATACACTGGGAATAGACCCGAACATCCCCTGTCATACAAATATGCCGAAAAATAAATGGAAGTCGGCTGAATTGGGGTCACCTGAATTTCCGACAAAATCCTTTATAACACAGTGTGTCAGTGAAGGCTTTGAAAGAATGGAAAAGAGGCATCATCTTCTCCAGACACAGTTGGAAGAGGCTAACAAAATAAATGATGAAATATTGACTGTATTGAAGACCATAACTGAACATTTGGGTTGCAAACAAATCAAAGGCACTAGTTTGCGAAGATCTCCGGGAACTAGTGAGGAGAGTTATAAGTTATTGTGTAAACGTGTTTTATGTTGAATATACAATGGAAAATATTATATGTTGATTATACAATAGGAAACATTATGAATCATACATGTCCTTTATTGAGATCTCTTGATTGCGGTGCAGGGTATAGGGATAAATAAAGAGACATATTCAAGCTGCAATTCTTTGGAAACAGAACATGACCACACAAAGGTTTGCCACATTTAACTTGGTTTTTTTTTTAAATTCATTTTCATTATTTGCTAATAGGTCTACCATGTTTTTTTGGCAGTACCAGTTCGAGGTAGGGAATACATCCATTGATAAGGAGTTCATGAAATAAGATCCTTGCAAATACTGCTTCCTTCACGTTGCAGTCATTTATGTTGCTTGTTGCCTTGCAATGTTTGAGTTTATTTGTAATTTGTATGTCTTTAACTAAATAAAGTTACCTTTAATAAGGACCTATATACAATAAGATGTAAGATACTCAATTTTAGTTTTTCAGTGGGATTTATGGGAAGTTTCAAAGTATAACCAAATCAAATTTAGCGTCATGAATTTTTGGTGCCCACATTTAACGTTTTGACTTAACAAAATGGAGGGAAAAGGCAAGTGATGACACTACATATATGTGGCTATTTTATTACACAATCTTAGGAGGAAACCAAATAATATCGTCTTCCTCTTCTTCATTTCCCTATACTCATCACGAGCTGGTATGCTTTTGTCAAAAAGAGGCTAGGACATGCGTGTCCAAGAAGGAAAGAAGCAAAGGTAGGTATTTTCATACCTGTCCTGACTCCATCAATGGTCTAGGCTGTAAATTTTTTGTTTGGGATGATGAAATTAGAGTTTCAGAAAAAGGTACTCCCTCCGTCCCACTATTATTTGCACACTTTCCTTTTTCGTCCATCCCAAAATTATTTGCACACTCTAAAAAAGAAAATATTGATTTGCGTGCACACTCACAATAATATACATATATTTACCCATATGCTACTACTTTACTCAAAAAGTAATTTTTTCTTAATATGTGTGTCATTTTTTATATGCGAATAATACCAGGACGGAGGGAGTATGATTTTTGGAATGATGAAGAGAATCGATTCACTCACGTGTGAAAATGATGCTCTTGCAAAAATGGAATAGAGGGCAACACAAGTTGTTGAAATCTTGGAGGCCCAAATCGAAGATCAAGCACATTAAATTCTTTCCCACCAAACACAAATTGCTAAACTCCAGAAGCAACAAAAAAGGCTCATAATTTTAGTAGCTATGTGCTTAGCGTTTATAATATTTCGCTATTATGGTTAAATTATTTCATATTCTTGTACAAAAGGTATTATCAATGTATTTCATATCCCGCACGAAATTAGGTATATTTATCTTCGAAGACCATTCTTAATTATATTTAATTAAGATTTTACATTCTTCTGGTCTATTTTCAAGAGTAACAAAAAGACAATATAATGTATATTGTGTCAGTATGTTTAGACCATTATCTTGGTCTCTTTTGACTGACACGAGTCATTTTTTCTTTGACCATATGAATGTGTTGTTGACCACAACAGGACTGACCATTAACTTTCGACATATATATGCCTATTATTTGCCCAAACATATTAATTCGATTAAAATCACAAATCAATAGGTGATTCAAGCAACAACCCACAAGATAGGTTTTTGTATGGGACGGGTAGTTGGAATAGGCATGTCGCTGAGGTTATGGTAGATTTTTTGGTGACCGAGAAAGAAGAAGGACGTTGGAATCCCAAATCATCCAACGAAGAGTGCATTGCAAATTTGCAAAATCATATAAACTCCACTTTCTCATTTGATTATACTCGCGGGGGTGTAATTGCATGCATTGAGGAACTTAAGAGACGATGGACTCTTTTTGGTTCCATCCTGAACATTTTTTATGTTCGTTGGGACAGAGTGACGAACAGGATGGATGTGCCCAGTGATCTATGGCAGAGGACACTTCAGGTAACAAATCTACACTTTAGAAACAGGAGATATGTCCTTGACCCAATTTAAAGAAATCTTCTACTCTACTTTTTTCTAATGTCATTTGGTTTTAAAATTAGAAAAATATGTTCGCGGAGGCGTACACAACAGAAGGGGACCCATTGTATCTACGACTACATAAAATTTTCAACGCAATGGAACGAGACCTAAATGACCTAGATGATGATGAGTTTTTCCCTGCCACATATTGTGACTTTGATGAGACAAATGCCCCTGAATTGATTCACCAAGATCCAGATGAGGAACTAGACTATCCAGGTGAAATAAGCTTCAGTTCAGAAGAGTCTGGAAGTGACTAAGAAATACAGATAGATCTATCGCATTTTATTGTTGGTATTTTTTTTTTTTGGTGCTTATGTTGTATGAGTGGTTTGTTGTGTTCCTTATGCAATTTATGTAACTTAATTGAACTTCATATGTCCCTCAACTAATGTGTAATGCATATTATTAATGTTATGTGGAATCCTCCAGTAATGCCTATTAAAATGGAATGCTTGTGGAATTCTTGTGGAATGATTGTGAAAATCTTTGTGGAGTACCTGTGGATATTTGGATTGTTGAAATGTTTGTGGAATAATAGTGAAATCATTGGTTAAAATCTTTGAGGAATAATCTTACAATCGTGGAATACTTGTGGAAAACCATGTGGAGTACTTGTAGAAATTCTTGTGGAGTACTTGTGGAAATCCTTGTGGAAATCATTGTGGAATGCATTTCGAATAATACTTGTGGAGATCCATGTGGTATACTTGTGGAAATCCTTGTGGATAAATTGTGGAATGCATTTCAAATAATACTTGTGGAGATCCATGTGGTATACTTGTGGAAATAATTGTGAAAATACTTGTGGAAATCCTTGTGGATAAATTGTGGAAATCCATGTGGAATAATTATCGAAATCCTTGTGGATAAATTGTGGAAATGCTTGTGGAGTACTTTGGTTCATGCATGTGGAGTACTTGTGGATAAATTGTGGAAATCCTTGTGAATAAATTGTGGAAATCCTTGTGGAATACTTGTCGAAATGATTGTGTAGTACTTGTGGATAACTTCTGGTATCCGAGTGAAATCATTGTGGATTACTTGTTGACCGTGGACAGTAAGTGTTTGCAAAACCTACTAGATATGATAAAGTAGTTGATTTAAACGGGAATATATTAACCAAAAACATATTAGTCTGAGTCTGAAGACTTAACAAAAATAACAAAACATACTAGAAGAAACAGGGCTATCAACTAGTACATATGGCCTAATAAAATAAAAAGAAAATTCTTCAGTTCTTGGAGAATAAAACGCTACCAACCCTCCTAGCATAACATCTAGACATCCTATACCCATATTTACGGTAAACTGAATCCGGATCAACACCATTAACGTTTGTGAAGAGGCTTCCACAAATTTTCAACCTTTTAAGATTCAGCAGATTCACGAATAGTCTTTCCAACATGCCCTTTCTACACCATTCAACGTTGATGGTGATGTGTTCAACCCCCGGCATAGACTCCACAATCGCTTCCACAAACAAAGAACCGTCATCGTCATCGTTGTAATCCTCAGCTTCAAGATCGTCATAGTAACTCAAAATTTCGAAAGACTTTAGCATTAGGCAAGCCATGCCAATGGCACGGATATCATCAGGAGTGAAATTGGGAGCCAATCAATCTTCACGCAAAGCTCTTTCAGATCTTCTATCCTTGAAAGAGCAGAAACCAATCCACGAGGGGACAAATGGGATGAAGGGTTTATGATTGTAAGACGTTGCAGTTTGTGAGCGCTATTCGATGAAAATGAATGTGTTAATTTAGCAAACCAATGGGTGATTCAAGATATAACTTACAAGGACATGATCAACACTTAAACAAAAATAAGACCTTCAAAAAATATAATGAAAATGAAGGGCATATTCATTTCATGATCAATCCCATTGAACAAGTATAACGATCACCTTGTGGAATAAATTTAAATAACTATTATAACAAGGCATAATCAACAATTTGGGCAAGTAAACAGGGCATAATACTATTTAAATAAACGAGATACGTCCCAAATTAATTTACTTAGGGTTAAAACTTAACCACAATCGAAACAGGGCACAGTCAAAATAAAGTGCATATTACATCAATAAAAAATGAAATAACTATAATGATAACCTAAATACACTAACTTGCAAAGACATTATCAAAAGGTTAAACAGAATCGAGACAGGGCATAGCATGTTCGGGTCTACTTCAAAGACATTATCAACAACATGCACCAAATCAAAACAGGACATATTCGGCTCTATTTTACATTACCCCTAATTTAATCATGAAAACAAACGTCATGTCTCAGCGATGACGCCTAATTTCACAATACGACAAATGCAAATTGAATAATGATCTAAATAAACTTAGAGATCCATAATCATCCAATCAATACTGTAAACATTTATATTGGATATGAAATGGAGAAAATAAAGACACCCTAAAAATTTACCATTTCCCAACATAGGCCAATAGCGAATCGTCCCCAAATCCTTCAATCTTGAATGACCTCATTTCTCCGGATGAAAGCTCCGCAGCGTCTCGAGCCATTATGTCATACCTAAAATCAAATTCCCAATTTGTGACATTCTTGAAAGAAACGTCTCTCCACAATGTCGAGTGGCTAGAAACTTCCCTCCATCTCTGACATGCCCGACGCACTCCAAACATAATTTCCTCACATGTAAGACGATTGAAGATATTATAAAGGACACAATCAGGAAGATGGTTCCATAGGTCTTGACGGCTGGAGTTCGAGAGAGAATAAGACATTTTTTATCGAAATGTGTTGAGTGAGGAGGAGTAAGTTTCTTGAAAGTGGGGATTATATTTTGTCTGAAAGGGTTTGATGAATGGTTGCACTGGATACGAAGCGTCTTCTCTGTTCGAAAGTTGAGAAATATGATTAACCGTCTAATCAACATGTCTCAGCGGTAATAACGGTCTGCTTTTTTAAATATTTTATGGCTAAAATTATTAATTAAATTGGTTTATTTATTATTTAAGGGTAGGGTTATATTTGTAATCACATGATTATTTTTTTACAGTGACAAAAACTAGTATTCACGCTATTTCTCTTGGTCATCTGTAAGTAATGAGGAAAAAAACATTTCTCTTGGTCATCTGTAAGTAATGAGAAAAAAACATTTCTCTTGGTCATCTGTAAGTAATGAAAAAAAAATAATTAGATGGATTAAATTACTGAAAAAGTGTGAGTTTATATTCATTAAATAAAAATTAATGCCGACAACTTAAAATTCCCCCAAAATCATGTGGCCTTTGTAATAAAAAACACCTCAATTAAAGAAATTAGTTTATGTCGAATGAAATAAATGATCACCTTCATTAAATAAAAAATCTATAACACTATCTAAATCTAAATCCTCTAGCTTGAAATATTCAATAACATCCCTCCAAATTAATTAATCACGAGCCACACAAAGTACAATTTGAAAAATTAAGTTGTTGGTCCCGGTACAAGACTGATGAATACGTGTATGGGGGGGGGGGGGGGAATACACCTATACCAATTTTTCAACTTAAACCTTACTGAGTCCCCTTTACTCAGAGTGATAATGAACCAAGAGCTGATAATGTACCCACTGACTACACTTAGTGCGGGACAGTTGGCTGACTATCAATTCAAGTTCAATATAGAAATGCGTGAGCCCTGATAGTTTAAAGTCTTGTTTAGTTTTCTTTCTGAAAAACTTGTTTACTCAATTCTGAAGTAGTGATTAGTAGGGCAGTGCTCTGTTTGATGATCAGACTGATTGATTCAGCTTGATAAAAACAAATGCTATGAATGAACAAATAATATGACAAATAGGCACAATATCAAAGCAGTAAGAACACAGGGAGTTTAACGTGGTTCAGAGACTCAAGCTCCTACATCCATGGCCTGATTTAACAGAAAATTCACTTAAGGGATTCTTGTTTTTAACGTGCCAAGGTGCACCAAGATCAGCTACTCCTTACTGACCTATACAAACTCCTTACTAACTCACTAACTGAACTTACTTCCAACAAACCTAACTTAGGGTTTTGGTTTCAGTTTGGATTCCAACTAGGTTGTGATTATCCTTACAAGACAAAGCTTTACTAAGGATTGTATAATCACTCTAAGCTTAAGATAACGCTAATACACACTTTGGAATACAGAATAACTCTCAGGGACTAAGAAACACTTGGAAAATTTAATTGGTTTCGAGTGCTTCTTCTAAAGACTGGATGCTTTGAATGCTTGAGAGTTTGAGTAATTTCTGGCTTGGAAATTTCCTGTAACCTTGAATGGGTTCAAGTCCTTCTGTATTTATAGGTGATTTGAAAACTATCCATTGGAAGAGATAGCATTCTAGTCATCTACTCAGAGTGGCTCAAACGGACATATTTCCCATGTAGCAGTCGTCCTTGCATGGATTTGGTAATTGCATTTAATGCGCCATTTAATGCTTGCCCGTTGAATATGCAGTCTGAAGTCGGTCTTCGTGTTAGGTTCCGTACATGCGTGTCCTTCCTAGATTGGTCCACGTCAAAAGGTTGGTGAGAATGTCAGAACTTATTCCTATGCTTCAGGCTTGTCTTATTAAGTTCATTTTGTCTCGAGCACAATGGTCTTGTCCCGATGCTGACATTCCTTTTGCATTGCTTGGCTCTACTCCAAGTCTTTCCCATAAACTCAGTATCATCCTGTTCCCTTCAGGACTGAGTTAGTAATGACCTCAGGGTCATATACTCTTCATCACTGACACTTACTCAGCCAGCTTAGAAGACTGCCATAAGTTCAGGATGGTGCTCTTCGTCTTCAGGCTCTTAGTCTTGATTGTCATCAGTGAGTTCTCCTCTCACTGAGTACCTGTGAAGTGTAAAATGATTAAGTACAAAACCTAACCAAGACTAGTCTGACTAAGACAAACTAAGGCAAATCATCTTTTCAGGGGGTTTGGGATCTTAATCAAAACTGACAATGTCCCAACAATTTCCCCCTTTTTCATGATGCCAAAACACTGAAAAGATCCTCAAAACACTTAGAGGAAATATAAAATTCTATCTATAAGATAAGTCAGTGTTAGAGCAGTTCTTGATAAAGTACAGAATTTAAATAACAGCCAAAAAGACAATGAGTTTTTATCTTTGGGCAAATGTAATAGATTTCATTGATGATATTAAATTGGTACAATGAACCTGATCTATTACAAATAAAGATGTGAACACCTAAACTAATCTCATTTCAGGCTTGAGTCCATAACCAACATAGACTTTAACCTTCAACTCGTCTACCCTTTTAGGTTTGTTTACATAGCCTTTAGCCTTAGAAATCTTCAAAACTTCAGTCATGATGGCCTTTGTATCGTGCTTTCCAGTTCCAGGAACAAGAGGGGGTGGTCGAGCAACGAACTCAGGAGCTTTCACTTGGACTTGGGCTGCATCAGCTTGTTCCAAGATCTTCTGAAACAACTCAGGGAGATTGTCCATCATATAATCAGTGAAGTGGGCATTGATATCTTCAGAGTCGCCCAACTTCTTCACTGCGTACCAAAGCTTGACAAACTCATCCCTTGCATCAATCCAGAACTCCTTTAATGTCTCTGAGATGAACTCATCGACATAAGCTTCCCTCTGACCTGATTCTGGCCTTCTGACTTGCAGTAATGTTGACTTCCTAGCTGTTGGCTTCCTCCTGTATTTTCTTGGCTCAGGCTTCGCCTTCCTCCTCCTTAGTAAACTGATCACTACATCATCCAATTCTCGCTATTGTAAGTCAGTGAGATCAGTTAGCTTTTCCACCTTTCTTTTCAAAATGCGCATCTTCTCCTTCTGAGCTATGTCCGCCTGCGCTCAGCCTCAAACTTTTCAGAAGGTGTTCCCCATGCCTCAGCGCACATTTCCGCCACCGTCTCCGCAGAGTAAGTGATGGTATTTCTCCTTGTGTGTACTTAGGGTGACTTCTGAATTGACTCAACTGGTTTGGAAGATTGGAGTTCCTTAGGAGGTTCATTAACCATTTTTGCCTTCCTTGCTGCAGCCTCTGCCCTCAATCCCGTAGCCTCTGCCTCATCTTCAGCCTCAGCCGTTTCACCTTGGTTGACTGCCTCAGATGCCCCAGGGCGGATTTTTTCCTCTTCTTTTCCCCCTTTTTGGCATCATCATTGGCCTGGGATTGAAGTACTTCAGCTCCACTATTGATGACGAAAGAAGCTAGTGATTGAACTTCCAGTACGCCCTCCTTCAGCATCTCAACTCCCGTGGCAATCCCAGTCCCAGCATACGACACTGAACTGATGGCAGCTTTCAGCTTCTTCTCAAAGACCTCCATATTGTGTTGGAGACTTTGTTCAGCCTTGGTGATCCTTTCCTCCACCTTCAAGGACCCACCGCTGACCCTGCTTGCCTCAGCCAGTATCTTCGCCGACTCATCAGTGGCCTTAGCCAAAACATCAGCAACAGTTTGAGAAGCCTGAGCTAACTTCCCTGACCCCAGCTCCAACTTGGACGCTGAGTCGCTCAAGGCCTGAGTAAAGAGTGCTCCAGCCTGAACTGCAAGCCTTTCTACTGCCTGATTGAGGTTTTCTTCTCTGAGCTCATTCCTCTTCTCAAGCTGTTGTAGAGTCTTTCTCAGCATCTTCTTTGTTCTCCTCCTCTCACTCCTCATTGACTTTGCCGTATCCGTCATTGTTCTCTTCAGCAGTATCAACTCCCTGTTGGCAAGGGTGTTATACGCTGACTTGGTCCACTTGATGTACTTTGCCAGGGCCTTGACGTCTTCTTCCTTCTCTGCTCGTAGCTTCATCACTTCCTCCTGAAGCTCAGCTAGGTTCTCAATTGTCTTTTCTTTCTTGACCTCGACAATACTGGTAAATTCAGCGCGTTGAACCCTAGTTATTAACACATCTTCATCTCCAGTGGCATCGTCAGTGGCTGGCTGCTTTCCCTTGTCAGCCCCTGCATCCTCAGTCCCCTCTTCAGGGTGCACTGAAGGCAGTTGTGAAGTGGTCATAGCCGCCTGCACAGGCTCAGCTAAGCCATCTTGAACTTTGGGAACAAGCCCCTCAGAACTAGGAGTCTCCTTAGATGCCTCAACATCATCCTCCTTTGTCTCAGGGCAGGGAATCCCGTCATTGACTGATGTCTTATTGGCAGCTGAGATGTTCTCAACATCCTCAGCCGTTGGTCCATCCTTTGCACCAACGTCTTTAACACCTCTCCCCTGAGTCTGAGACTCAGGGATCATAAGTTCCACTTCCTTCGCCGTTTCATCCACCATCTTCTCCACTGCTCCATCCTGAGCATCATCATCCTCCTCATCATCCTTCTCACCATCAGACCTGATGTCAGCTTGCATCCTTGACATCATCTCCATTACCAGCTGCTTCAAATTATCAAAGTTCAAGAGCTGCAGCCAGCTGGTGAGTCCAAAATACGTGCACAACCTTGCCTCCTCAGTTAACCAGTGTTCCCAGCCACGAGCATCTACAAGCATGTGTTGCTCCTGCATATTAGACTGTTTGAAGTCCAACCATACCTTCAACTCCACAACATTTGCAAGAAGCTCTTTGTAAAGGTTCAGGCTGGGCCAGCACTTGGCTGCCCATTCCGTGGCATTCCCCCTCAGGGTGTTCTCCAGAATGCCACCCACCAAATTAGCATCCACCTCCTCCTCCTCCTGCATCTCTAGGAAGTCATCCTCCTGATCTCCAGCTTAAAGGGATTTGGGGCAATCCTTTGGATTGGGGTAAATTGGGAAATCTTCAAGGTTTGGAAGGTTAGGCCCAGAGGACTGGTCAGACTCAATAGTGGGTGAGGTTGTTGGCGCTGACTCAGTTGGGTTAGGAAGGTTGTCAGGTGTGGTTTGATGGTCCCATTTTCGAAGGGCAAAATGGGAATTCAGGAGCAAATTTTTTTTTTTTAAACCTTTAACCTCAGAGAGCTCAGCAGGAGTGAATAATACTCAAGTCACTGCATTGCTACGAGTCAGAGCAATCAAGTCAGTGCAACTGACTTACAAGCTCAGTCTCGTAACAAGGTAGTGACTCGAGAGGTTTCACTTCAAGTCACTGCGTTGCTAAGAGGCTGAGCTACCAAGTCAGTGAGACTTGAAGGCTCATGCTCTTAGCAACATAGTGACTCGAGATACTGAACTCTTGAGTGCGTTGCCTGAACTGGTCAGTGAGAGGAATCTCTCTGACCTGAATACTTAACTAGAGTGTTTCCTTTTTAACAATGCTCTCAATGAGCAGATTTTCACAACACTTTAGTAAATACTTTTAAAGATAAGTACGCTCAGTTTAACTTGGTTCAGAGACTCAAGCTCTTACATCCACGGGCCTGATTTAACAGGAAATCCACTAACTGGGATTCCTATTTTTAACGTGCCAAGGTGCAATTACAACTGGACTAACGCCACTCCCTGGGCTGCCTCTCCTCACCTCACTACAAACCTAACATTCTTCTAAAAGGGTTTAGTTTGGTTTGGTTTTCTCCAACTAGGTGAGGTTTTCCTTTACAATGTGTTAGCCTTAAAGCTAGGATTAGGAAAACCTCTCTAAGCTAAGAGTTACAAGCTTGACACTCAATAAATATAAGTGATAACCCTAAGGGTCAGTGTCGTGGGTGTGAGCAACACTTCCTTATGACTCCCTAACAACTCACACACTCTTATAGCTTGTAGGTGTTGTTTTTTTTTTCTTCACACATACTTACAATGAAGCTATGAGCTTGTATTTATAGTGTGGATTCAAATGTAACCGTTGGAGGAAATTACATTTGAATCCATACAATTAATGGTTTCAACCACTTTTCTTGGAATGCGGCCATTATCAGTGTCAGAGTTGATGCTTCGTGCTGATTGGTCCACGTGGCCTGGATTCACGGATCTTCGACTCAGTGGGTTGACCAAGACCCACTGGCTTTAGGTAGCTTCCTCCTTCACTGACTGATGATCTTCAGTGGACTGAACGTCTTCAGTGTAGTTGTCCTTCAGAGATTGTTTGAAGATCATTCCAAGAACTTTGTCATAAGGCTGAATGACAAAGTTCCCTGACCACAGTAGCCTGACTCCTTCAGGGCCTACTTGGTACAGCACTAATCCTCCTGATCATGCTCTTCACTGAGTGGTCCACCTGACTTAGCTTAGATCAGTCCGGTTTACACTCAGTGGGACATCCTTCAGGCTTCTCTTCTGGTTCAGGTCTCTGGCTTGGCTTCAGTCAGTTCTTCTTGGTGTCATCTTGATATTCTCAGGCTGTGTTGCTGAGTTCCCCCTCAACTGAGTTCTTCTCAACTGACAGCCTATTCTTACTGAGAAATAACCTAGTCTGACCTGAACAAAAGATACTATCCTGACTGCTTTCAAACCTATTATATGTTGTTTTGGAGAATCATCAAAACTAAAATATATCCTAACATGGTTGTTTGTGGTTGTTGTGGTGTGGGGTCAGGGTTGATTTGGGGAGTAGGTTCAGAGTGTTTGGGTGATTGGGTAGGGTTGATCTCAGGCTGCAATATCTCAGCCGTCTCGATCGTCGTCCTCACTAGCTCCCAGTCAGAGGCTCGGGGAGAGCTTGACTCCTCCCTCTCACTCACCTCCAGCAGGCCCTTGGCTGGGGACTTTTTGGGTCCCTTCCTTAGCCTCTTCAAAGGCCTCTTCTCCTTCACCTTATCCACTCTGACGTCATCGGCAGTTCTCTCAGCCTCTGAATCAGCCCTCTTGGGATTTGATTCAGTCCCTTGTTTGGTGGCCTTTCCTGACAGCACCACCTTCAACTTCTTCTTCTCCACCTCCGTCTCATCAGCCTGCGCCTCAGCGTGCTCAGAAGTGATTTCCTCCTCCACTTCGTTGCTCTTTTCAAAGATCTCATCCACCCTCTCTATGAGGCTTGTTGCCACCTTCTTGGCCTTCCCAGCTGGCTTCTTAGCCTAACCCTTTGCCTTAGCGTTGGGGTCAGTAACCCCTAGCACAGAGTATGTGTCACTCAGTGATGTGAACATCACCCTCTTAGAAGGGAGGTTGTCCTCCATGTCAAAGGTGTACCCATGGCAGGCATGAGCAATCAGTACAGACAGCCTCGTTCCGAATGGGAGAATAGCACCAACTGAGATGTGATTTTCATCATCATCCCTCTTGATCTTGTCCATAGCAGCCTGATAGATCTGATCGATGAAGTACTGCTCCCAATTTGCCTCCACACCATCGACAATGGCTCCCATAATCCTCAGTTTGGGCAAGCTCAATTGCTCATGTGAGCCTGTGGATCCCATAACAACTTTGGACACTAAGTCCACAAGGGCCCTGTACTCAGGCTTCAAGGTACCCTTATTTTGACGCGCTTTGAACTCAGTTGAGCCCGTCTTTGTCCCCTTCCCCAAGAGTTCTCCCTCAGAGTTCTCTTTGTATACCTTGGGGTTGATGCCTGAGGACGGAAACGCGTAGACCTCCTTGATGGCCTTTCTCAAGTTAATATCCTTCACCTCCTTGCTGTAGAAAGGTTCTCCATCCACATCTTTCTTACCAGTCGGTTTTAGAACCGTCACTTTGGTGAAAAGTTCCCCCTTGTGCAGGAACATGTTGAAGTACGCTTCCGTCACCACCTTCGGAAGCACAGAAACTGGGCGCAAAGAGAAATATTTCTCCAACCCTGCTTTGGAGATCCAGTTAAAAACTGGTTTGATCTCCTCGACATTAAGACAGATACCTTCCATGGAGATGACTTGCTCCATGTGTACCAGCCTGTTGTTGACAACATTCTCAAGCTTGTCGGTTGTCCAGTTGGAGTTAAGGAATGCCATTGATTTTGAATGAGAGAAAGGTTTTCGAAAGTCTGTGAGTGCTTGAGAAAGAGAATACTCAGTGTGCATAAGTGCTTTGTGTTTGCGTAAAAACCTCAAATGGAAACTTGATTGATTAGACCAAGTCAGTTACTCAGACGTGGGGTTGAGATTAATTCCTGAATTTGAAAGGTTTCGAAATGAAGGGTCAGGATTAATCTCATCATCAATCAATTACCCATGTCAGTCATATTCCGTATAAAACGGACACGTATATGAAAAAGTAACTGAAGCATTAAATGCTCCGCTGCGCGTGGGTTTGAATATGAAAAGGCACGCTTTTAATGAAAACGGAATGCATTTAATAAAGATTTTTAGGGCAAAGGACTCAGGGAGACGCTTGAAATTCACAAAAGGTCAGGATATAACTCATACCTGTCAGGGAGACATTGTAGGCCCCTGATACCTCGCTGAGTCGAGTTTGTCTGAGTTCCCCCTAAACTCTACACTGACTGCTCTCCCGGATCTAAGAGCCATAACTCCACTGACAGTTCCATAAATCTTGCTTCAGCTCTCTGTCTATCAGTGTGAATTTTCTCCATCCTAATGTCCTTCTTCTCCACATGATCTCGAATAAAGTGATGCCTAATATCCACATGCTTGCACCTTGTATGAAGCACTGGGTTCTGAGTAATTGCTATAGCACTATTGTTTTCACAATAGATTGGAACCTCATTAGCAAATACTTGGTATTCTCTCAATTATTGCCTCAACCATAAAATCTGAGCACAACAACTACCTGCAGCCATATACTCAGCCTCAGTTGTGGATGTCGCCACTGAATTCTGCTTCTTACTAAACCACGAGATCAACTTACTTCCCAAAAATTGACATGTCCCTAAGGTTGATTTTATATCAATCCTGCAACCTCCATAATCTGCATCTGAATAACCTGTCAGTTCTTAGTTGTCATCTGAAGAATACCATAGTCTCATATTGACTGTCTTTTTCAAATACTTTAGTATCCTCTTAGCAGCCTCCAAATGACTTCTCTTGGAATCAGACTGATACCTAGCACACACACCAACTGCAAACGTAATGTCAGGCCTACTTGCAGTCAGGTACAACAAAGAACTAATCAACCCTCGATACTCAGTCTGATTTACTGAAGTCCCTTCAGTGTCAGGATCCATCTTCCAATTTGTGTTCATTGGGATCCTAGCTGGATTGTTGTTCTGAACACCAAACTTTTGAATCAAGTCTCTTGTATACTTGGCCTGATTAATGAAGATACCTTGATCAGTCTGCTTGACCTGCAATCCTAAAAAGAAGTTCATCTCTCCCATTATTGACATCTCAAATTTACCAGTCATCAACTTAGAGAATTTTTCACAGAGCTGATGATTTGGTGATCCAAAAATTATGTCATCCACATAAATTTGGACCAAGAGAATGTCATCACCTTCAGTGATCCTGAACAAGGTCCTATCCATGGTTCCTTTCTTGAACCCATGGTCTGTCAGAAATTGAGAGAGGGTATCATACCAAGCTCTTGGTGCTTGCTTAAGGCCATAGATTGCTTTCTTCAAATGGTATACTCTATCTCCAACCTCAAACCCGGGAGGTTGTTCAACATATACCTCTTCATTGAGTACACCATTCAGGAAGGCACTCTTGACGTCCATTTGATACACCTTAAACTTCTTGTATGTTGCATAAGCAAGGAACAACCTGATAGCTTCCAACCTAGCCACTGGAGCAAAAGTCTCATCATAGTCTATTCCTTCAGACTGACAATACCCTTTTGTAACTAGCCTTGTCTTGTTCCTTACTACAACACCATTCTCACCCTTCTTGTTCTTGAAGACCCACTTGGTACTAATTACACCTTGATGCCTAGGTCTATCTACCAGATCCCAAACTTGATTCCTTGTGAACTGATTCAACTCCTCTTGCATGGCTACAATCCAGTTCGAGTCAGTGAGAGCTTCTTCAATGTTCTGAGGCTCTTGCTCAGAGAGAAAGCAATAGAACAGTGCGCTCTCACCATGAAACCGTCTGGTCCTGACTCCCTCAGTTGGATCACCGATGACTTGGTCAATGGGATGATCCTCTAGCCATGTTCTCTTTCCTGGAGTTGTTCCTGAAGTACCTGCAATGTTAGTGTCTACAGGCTCATAAAATTCAGGAAATTGAACAGAAGGGGATAAACCTGAGTCTATATCAAAGGGATTAATAAGTTAAATGTCAGGGACATTGATTCCCCCTTGATGAGGTGACTCAGGAACCGTCTCAGCTGCAACCGCATCTTCATAGACGGTGCTTACCTCAAGTTGAGCCTGTTCCTCAGTCTGAGGCTCAACAATCCCTGATGTGCTGGGTTTAGAAGTGGCTCTTAATTCATCTTCCTGATCATCGTCATCATCCCATCTTGGAATAGGCACAGTTTTGACCTTTGGATTAGCTTGGTTCTTTAAGCTCAGCCTTGTCACTCTCCTTGTGACCTCCTCAGTGTCAGGATTCAACACTTTTGCCCTAGACTCATTAACAGATTCATCAAACACAACATGTGGTGATTCTTCCACAACAAGGGTCCTACAATTGTAAACCCTGAAAGCTTTGCTAACTTCAGAATATCCTAAGAATATCCCTTCATCAGATTTGCTATCAAAGGCTTTCAATTGGGTCTTCCCATTGTTGAGGATGAAGCACTTACAACCAAATACATGAAAGTAAGAGATACGAGGTTTCCTCTTATTCCACGTCTCATATGGGGTCTGTGCATGTTTTTTGTTCAGCATTCAGTGTTGATTGCCTCAGCCCAGAATTTCTTGGGCAATCCTGACTCAGCCAGCATGGTCCTGGTAGCTTCCTTCAGTGTCTTGTTCCTTCTTTCAGCAACACCGTTCTGTTGTGGGGTTCTAGCTGCAAAAGTCTCATGAGCTATACCAAGTTCATTACAAAAGTCAGAAATATATGAATTTATAAATCCAGTGCCCTTGTTAGATCTGATCTTAGTAATGGACTGATTCTTCTCATTGTTGAGCCTTCTGAGCAACTCAGGAAGCTTCACCTGTGTTTCCTTCTTATTCAACAAGAAAATAACCCAAGTATATCTAGAATAATCATCAATAACCACAAGGGTATATTTCCTACCATTCATACTCACAGGTGTTATGGGGCCAAATAAATCCATGTGCAAGAGCTGAAGAATCCTGTCAGTGGAGAAGGTAGTTTTTTCCTTGAATGATGCTCTGGCCTGCTTCCCCTCCTGACAAGCTTTGCACACATGATCTTTGTTAAAAACTTCATTAGGTAGACCTTCAACAAGTGATTGTCCAGAAATTTTGTTAAGAATCTTGAAGTTCAGGTGGCTTAATCGTTTATGCCATAACCAACTGAGCTCTAGTGAGCTTTTAGCAAAAAAACAAGTATTAGGAATAGTGTTGCTCCAATCAGCGTGATAAACGTTACCTTTCCTGATACCTGATAGAAGCACTTGTGTTGATTTGTCCTTGACTGAACATATATTTGATGAGAACTCAACACTGAACCCTTTGTCACAGAACTGACTTACTGACAACAGGTTATGCTTCAGTCCTTCCACAAAGGACACATTTTCCACTCTTATTGTACATATAATCAAGACACCAAAACCTTTAGTAACACCTTATGAGTTAACACCAAAGGTTACCTGTGGACCATCTTTAGTTTGAAACTCTTGGAGAAGACTCTTCATTCCAGTCATATGCCTTGAGCATCCACTGTCTAGGTACCAAACATCTTTGTTTGAGTCTCCTCTCCTCTTGTTGTGATCCACAGCCGCCTGCAAGCAAATCAGGCTTTAGGTACCCATTGGGTGTTGGGTCCTATTGTGTCAGCTGTACCCTTCGGGATCCAGACTTGCTTAACTACCCTGATTGCCTCAGAGTGGTAAATATGTCTCCCTGAAACATCAACATACACAACATTCTTCTTCTTTGCCTGAGAGGAAGATGGCGTATGAGTGCTAGACTTAGGCTTCACAGGAGCCTGAGTGGGTGCCTTTTGGGCTGGCTTCCTGTTCTTCCTGGATCTGGGTGCAGCAGGTCTTAGGCCTTGTTCTTGATAAGGACCCTACTTTCTGTTCCCCCTAGGCAAGTGAGGGAATGAAAAACAGTTAAGGGCCTCAGGATGCCAAAACCATGGGGGTGTCATCATGTTTGGCCTTCCCTGTTGGTATTGCCAAGCATGATGGTACCCTCGCGGACCAGTCTGAGGGCTCTTGGCCTGAGTCTTGCTCTGCTTTCGCTGAGACTTTCTCTGGCTTGTGCTCTCAGGGGTCTCCTTTGGTTGCTTTGCCTTTCCCTTGGGTTTTGTCTTAGCAACCATGGGGGCAACCCTGACTGAGTCAACAGTTTCATTGCCCTTATCAGTTTGACGGGCCTGAAGCACAACCTTAGGTGCACTTTGGCCTGCCTGAACAAATACCCTCTCAGTGTTGCTCCCTGAAGCAACATGAGACTGACCTTGTGAGGATTTCTTAGGAACATATCCAAGTCCCTTTTTCTCGTTCCCAAGCATCTGGCTGCTATTTAATTCCTCTCTAGCCACTGAGGATTTATTCATTGCTGCAACCTTTTGCTTGAGTGAGTCCTCACTCTTTTTCAGGATTACATGTCTGGCAAAGAGGTCATCAAACTTACTTTTGAGTACTTTCAGCTCCTCCTTCCCAACCAACTCTTCCTCAGCCAGATCCTTCAGAATCTTCTCTCTTGGGAGACGCTCAACATTGATCATATCAATCTCCTGAGTTAGTCTCACAATCTGAGCAGATTCTTTAAGATCAGACTGAATGAGCTGATCATTCAGGCTCTGGACCTCAATACTCAATTTCTTGTTCTCCTCTACCAAGAAGATATTAGTTTCCTACAGCCTGGAGAAATCAACCATCAATTGATCCAGGGAGTTCTGAAGGTTCATTTCTCTGACTGACTCTGAGCTAAGCTCAGGATTTTGACCAGTGTAAGAACCACACACAGAGTTAGATGTTACCTCAGGCTCTTCTCTAGCCATCAAGCAAACATCATCGTAGTCATCATCAGAAAAGATTTCAGGCGACCTCTCCTCAGGACCATCCGAGTCAGTTGCATCCTCAGCGAGCATGGCTCTCCGGTCAGCAAGTCTCTGGTCTCTCTTGGCCCTCCTGTCCTCTCTTTCCCTTGCACTCAGCTTCGGATAGTCATACTGATAGTGCTCGCTCTTGTTACAGTTGTAACATGTTGCTTGCTCATCTCCTCTTTCTTTCCTAGGTTCAGGGTTCCTCCTTGAGTCAGGTTCCCTCTGTCTTGATGCCCTTTCAGTCTTCTCTGAGTGCCTGTCATCACGAGTACGTCTCTGTTCATCTCTACGATCGGGCTTTGGGTCTGGATATCTTCTTTCATCGCCATGATCTCTCCTCTGGTCAGTGTTTCTCCTTTCCTCTTTCTCCTTGAGCTTTGGTGGGTTCTTTCAGGTTTCCTGTCATGTGAGTCCTGATAAAATTTCTTATAACGACCAAACCTGGAATTTAGCTTCTCAAAGCGTCTGGCCATCAGGCTGTACTCCTCAGCAAGCTCTTCCTTGCTCATCTCCATCAGTGACTTTGATGAAGACTCAACAAGTTCAGACCTGGCTTTGAACGCCACACTTTTCTCAGGAGTTTTCTCTTTCTCTTCCTCTTCCTGCTGAACTTTCTTCTTTCTCTTGTTGAGATCATATTCCAGTGCTTTGAGCTGTGAAAAAAGAAAAGCAAAAGTTATGTTACTCATATCCTGAGTGTTCTTAAGCATGATTACACTGTTGTCCCATCTCTCAGGAATGGCATTCAGGATCTTTGAAGCAACATCTCTCTTAGGGACATCCTTGTCCAGCATCACCAACTCATTCATCAACTTGATGAACCTTGACTCCATCTGATCGATAGTCTCATCAGGCAACATCTCGAACGCTTTGAACTTCTGAATGGCAATATTTATCTTGTTCTTCTTTATCTTTTCTGACCCCTCGCACATCCTGGTCAGCTCATCCCAAACCTCCTTCGCAGTCTTTAAGTTCATCAGCCTTGCTGACTCCTTGAAAAGCACCGTATGCAAGATGATATTTCTGGCCACATTATCCAGTCCCACCATCTTGATCTCGTCAGTGGTCATATCCTTCCTCTCCTTAGGAATAGGTACGCCAATGTCAAGATCATCATATCCCCTTCCTCTGACTTTAGGAATAGTGATCTTGATAGGTCCTTCCTTGATGACACGCGGCATCTGGTCATGGATGGCATCAAGATGTGCCTCTAGTCTGAACTTCCAATAGACAAAGTTAGATACAGAGAATTTAGGTAACGAAGCTTCAAGTCTCCTCGAAGTCATGATGATGCAAGTTTTATGAAAGGCAAACTCAAATCTGTTCAGTGACCACCAACAGTTTCTCCTCTGAAACTATTAGTATTCAAAGTCAGTGGTCTTTTGAACCACTGCTCTGATACCACTTATTGGTCCCGGTACAAGACTGATGAATACGTGTATGGGGGGGAATACACGTACACCAATTTTTCAACTTAAACCTTACTGAGTCCCCTTTACTCAGAGTGATAATAAACCAAGAGCTGATAATGTACCCACTGACTACACTTAGTGCGGGTCAGTTGGCTAACTATCAATTCAAGTTCATTGCAGAAATGCGTGAGCCCTGATAGTTTAAAGTCTTGTTTAGTTTGCTTTCTGAAAAAACTTGTTTACTCAATTCTGAAGTGGTGATTATGGTGATTAGTAGGGCAGTGCTCTGTTTGATGATCAAGTTGATTAATTCAGCTTGATAAAAACAAATGCTATGAATGAACAGATAATATGACAAATTGGCACAATATCAAAGCAGTAAGAACACATGGAGTTTAACGTGGTTCAGAGACTCAAGCTCCTACGTCCATGGCCTAATTTAACAGGAAATCCACTCAAGGGATTCTTGTTTTCAATGTGCCAAGGTGCACCAAGATCAGCTACTCCTTACTGACCTATACAAACTCCTTACTAACTCACTAACTGAACTTACTTCCAACAAACCTAACTTAGGGTTTTGGTTTCAGTTTGGATTCCAACTAGGTTGTGATTATCCTTACAAGACAAAGCTTTACTAAGGATTGGATAATCACTCTAAGCTTAAGATAATGTTAATACGCTCTTTGGAATACAGAATAACTCTCAGTGACAAAGAAATACTTGGGAAATTTAATTGGTTTCGAGTGCTTCTTCTAAAGACTGAATGCTTTGAATGCTTGAGAGTTTGAGTAATTTTTGGCTTGGAAATTTCCTGTAACCTTGAATAGGTTCAAGGTCTTCTGTATTTATAGGTGATTTGAAAACAATCTGAGATAGTCTTCTAGTCATCTACGTAGAGTGGCTCAAACGGACATATTTCTCATGCAGCAGTCGTCCTTGCATGGATTTGGTTATTGCATTTAATGCGCCATTTAATGCATGCCCGTTGAATATGCAGTCTGAAGTCAGTCTTCGTGTCAGGTTCCGTACGTGCGTGTCCTTCCCAGATTGGTCCACGTCATCAGGTTGGTGAGAATGTCAGAACTTATTCCTATGCTTCAGGCTTGTCTTATTAAGTTCATTTTGTCTCGAGCACAACGGTCTTGTCCTGATGCTGACATTCTTTTTGCATTGCTTGGCTCTACTCCAAGTATTTCCCATAAACTCAGTATCATCCTGTTCCCTTAATGACTGAGTTAGTAATGACATCAGGGTCATACTCTTCATCACTGACTCTTACTCAGCCAGCTTAGAAGACTGTCATAAGTTCAGGATAGTGCTCTTCGTCTTCAGGCTTTTAGTCTTGATTGTCATCAGTGAGTTCTCCTCTCACTGAGTACCTGTGAAGTGTAAAATGACTAAGTACAAAACCTAACCAAGACTAGTCTAACTAAGACAAACTAAGGCAAATCATCTTTTCAGGGGCTTTGAGATCTTAATCAAAACTGACAATGTCCCAAAATAAGTTTATCATTAATTTGTGCGAACATTAATTAATTAATAAAAATCGGATCGGGTAATTGTTAATATAATATAGGCATTTATCTATGTTACGCGAAATTTTAATTTTTTATTTTAACGAATCTATTAAGGAAAATACATAATACCATATCTCTCCACACAAGCTATCCACCCCACCCACTCAATTATATCCCGGGAAAAGTGAAAATTATGACATAGCCACCCTGCATCTATAGGTATAGCCATTTTGGACTTTATATTTTAACCAACCCTTTACTCAAGCCTTTCTTTTTTAATTTCCAAGACCCAAAGCATTTTCCTATATCAAAAACACTTATGGAGTTTGAATTTCTATCTATTTAGCTTATTGCCTAGGGTTGTAAACGAATGGTTGCACTGGATATTTATATATTAATAGTAATAATAAATATAATTATTTTATAAATTTAAGTTCATTATAATTATTTTAAGGATATTAACATTTATAACTTCATCCAACAAGTGGGCTTGTAGGCAATTATTAATTAAGTATTTTAATTAAAAACATATAATGTTATTTAATTATTAAAAAACTTAACTTATTAAAAAAGAATTGTAGTTCAACAATCTTAATTTGATTATTAAAGTGTTTTTCCATGAATTTGATAATTTTTTATTTTCATTTACTTATTTGATTATGTTATGCAAATTTTTAAGTTTATAATGACATTGTGAATTCAAACAATGACATTTTTTAAATGAATATTTGAATATTGGCAAAGTATTATGTGAATAATACTCACGGTAACTATTACTGTGAACAACAAATTACTTATATCTGACGAAGTGGTATAACTCAAGTCAAATTGTTAAAATCCCACTACCTATGATACAAAGGTCTTGGGTTCGAGCCACAACTTTATCGATAAAAAAATACTAATACCTTATGTTGAAATAACTAACACCTTTAGTGAGAATAACTAATATCACTTCAACTAATAACTTTAATAAAAAAAATCTAAATACTATTTGGAGCTGATAATTTTAGTGCAATTCACTAATACTTTTAGTTTAATTTACTAATACCTTTCAAACAAGTTTCATTGTGAATATTGTTCGCATAATACCTTCTCTTGAATATTAATTGTTAGGAACATGCTTGAGAAAAAAAATCGATTCGAATATTCGACTCAAGTATTCGTATATTTTCTAATAATCGATATGAGTTTCATATCAAATATAAATCACATTTACTATTCGAAAAATATTCAATTCGAATTCGATATTCGAAATAATTTTACGAATACGAATTCAAATATTGTGATATTCGACTCGATTCGATTCGTTTACATCCCTATTATTGCCTATGGAACAGAGTCCAGGATATTTGTTTGAATGTCATGATTAAATGAACAAATTATATTTGTATAATTTCCAGAAAAAACAGCTAGAATAAATAAAAAGAAATGAAATAAAGGTGGACATAATTTCATGGCGATACTTCAAATCACAAATGGGTTTGACGCAATTTACCCTTACAAGGTTAATGTCGAATGTTTGTGGAATATTCGCCGAATATTTCGTGGAATAACATAAAATAATGAAGATAATTAGAATAAATAATCAAAAACCACTCCAATTAGAACTATCCATGATAATATTAAAATTTTCATTACATTCCAATAAACAACTAGTACATTTGATTAATAAATACTTAGGATTCCCATTTTGAACGAAACAGTTTGGCCTCACGTTCATAATCGTGTGTCGCCATATCGAGTTTCCGTTTGTATTCGGTAATTTCGTCCCCTATACTCTTGATCATTTCGTCGGAAACATAGCCTTGTATACAGGCAATCTTTTTCCAATTTTGTTCAACCATGTGACTGTAGACCATCACCCGGTCATTAAAAAAACTCAAATTAGTCTCTTCCATCTCCCGCATCGTACGAACCGCCTACAATTAAATTTTTATTATCAAAGGTCAGATATACAGATATACCACTTATCACACCCTACTTGTCAAGGTACTATTTTATAGTTAAAGTACCATAATTTATAAATATTCGCTTGAGTGTGAACTTTTCCAAATCTTAAATATTTTTTTTAGAGAAAGTGAATCTAAATCTTTTCTTAGCGGAAACGTAAACGTGCGCAAATCCAAGATAATAATAATTAACGCAACATAAAAATATAATCTACTTGTGAAAATATTATCAACCATCATTAAAACATTAATTGAAAACAAGAGTCAATAAAATAAAGTTATCGTCCATAAGACTGAAATCCACATACTACTAATAAAAATTTCTTTGGCCTTTTATTAAAAAAAATAAAGCTTGAAATCTTAAAACACACTTACAAACACCCCAGACAGAAAAACACTCTTTTTAAAGGGTCATTTTATTACTATTTACTAAAGTAGCTAATACTTGGCAAGAAAATTTAAAAAAATGAATTTTAGAAAATAAAACTTTGCACATAATACGCTTGACAAGCATACACACTCTAACACTAAAAAATATACTAAATACCCAAAATACACTTTTAACCAATATATTAATAAAAATACTACAAAAGTTATAAACAATAATTTTTGCCCACAAGTTAGAATTTTCTTAGAAAATCACACAAATCACACTAGTTTTCATAAAAGCCCAAAAACACACTAATTACTTTTTATGCGAAAATACCAATTTATCTTCTAAAAGTGTGAATTACATAAAATATAATACCCATGCATGAACCTCTATCAACACAAAAATACACATTATATTATTTGTATGCATAAAGAATTCAACCAATTAAAACCAACATGTAGCACAAGTAATACCATAAAATAAAGAAATATCCAAAAATCATGAATACTCATTAAAATGTCCCAAAAATATCCAAAGTCCTTTCAAAGTCTAACAAGTTTCAAAATCCAAACCAAACCATGAATTAATACGTTTCAAAAATCATCCTTTAAATTAAAAAAATACCACTTTAAATAAAATCTTCAATTCTTTATCATTTTTTTTCCAAGTCTGTACCACTCATTCCCTCGGCTTTCTCCTTCGTTTTTCATCCTGAAAATTGTAAATGGAAAGGGTGGGTACGAAATAATTTCGTACACACTGGGGAATAAAATTTAAACTTCAAATTAAACACGTAATCGGGTATCTTCTTTTCATCATACAATGACCACAAAGGCTATTGTACACACATCTCTCACGAACCACTTCGGGGCTCGGAATTCGTACAAACATGATACATGCACACATTATACATGCATATCTAAAGTGTAAATAAAATTCCCCACCTTTTAAACCTTACAAAATTTGATGTTCGAACACGGATGAAAAAAAGTCTACGATATGCACACTTTCACTAAGCCCCTTTCTTTTGCTAATCCTCAATACTTCCTCATTATTTCAGACACATGAACAACCTTCATACAATATAATCATCACTTAGAAAATTCTATAAAAGAAGAAGATAATTTTACTTCCAAACTTAAAGGATTAAATAAGAAATCACCCTAAATAGCCTTACCAAACCTTCAATTCGTTTAGCACTATGAAATCACCACGAACTTAGGATGAATCAACTTGCAAATACACATCCTAACTCCTTCAAACTCACAGCCAACTTGTATCTCACGGCCACACTTGAATTATTCGAACATACTTTCCTATTTTTCTCTCTTTGTTGGATGAACTTTTCATACTCTTCTCTCTATTTCCTCACACTCGACCTCACGAATTTTTCCTCTCTTTTGCTGAGTTTTGGACGGCCAAAAGTGAGTAAAATATCACTCTTGTAACCCCCTTACATGCCTTTAAATTTCAGTCATTAATTCCACCTTTGTAACCTCCTAATAACTTTATAACTTACACTTTTATGCCCATTTTTAAGCAAAAACGTCCAGCCCCTCTCATCTAAGTCAAAAGTCCTCTTAATACTCCTAATACCCTTTGAAAAATTCCTACAAATAAGTTAGTAACCGACCCCTAAAGAAATTGTAACATAAAGCCCTTAATTCTTGAATTTAACCACCCAATTGTAACCTATGTGGCCAATAAATCTCCTTATAACTCCTTGCCTTTTAAAAACATATTACTCCCTCCTACACATCTACACACACGGCCAAGAGGAAGGGAAAAGGAAAAAAAACTGCCCTTTTTAATTGTTGGTAACGTTTCTCCTTAAAACGTACACTTAATGGACCGAAACCGAAAACAAAATTACACCTCTTAAAAAAATCTGAAATCCCTATATAAATACATCTATAATTTCGGTCCATGCTACTAAAAAATAAGTCACAACTTTAATTAATTTCAAAACACTTCACTTAAAAACTTAAATCCAAAGTAAAACTAAACCATAAATCATCTAATACTTAAATAAATTCCGGGTGTTACATCCTACACCCCTTAAAACAAATTTCGTCCTCGAAATTTAAGAAGCGAAACATACCTATCACAAAAATCCCAGAAATTTTGCTCTTAGCTCATCTTCACGCTCCCAAGTCACTTCGGCGTGCCCATGTCTACTCCAACGAACTTTCACGAGCAATACGTCCCTATTTCTGAGCTGATGAACTTTCGTATCTAGAACCTCTACCGGTACTTCTTCATATGTTAGACCTTCATCGATTTCCAACTCTGAAAAGTCCACTACATGACTAGGATCATGCACGTACTTCCTCAACATAGATACATGGAATACATCGTGCACAACTGATAAACTTGGCGGTAGAGCTAATCTATACGCCAAATCTCCAATTCGCTCTAAAATCTCGAATGGTCCGATGAATCTAGGTTGCAACTTCCCTTTTCATCCGAAACGTACCACTCCTCGAGTCGGTGATACTTTCAGGAATACTTTCTCTCCAAGTTCAAAGGACACAGACTTTCTCCTCCGATCGGCGTATGACTTTTGCCGATCTTGAGCCACTCGAATTCTTTCCCGGATTTTGTCTATAACTGTAACCGTTTTTTCCACAATCTCGGGCCCCAACATTCTTCTTTCGCCAACTTCGTCCCAATATAGTGGAGATCTGTACTTTCGTCCGTACAACGCCTCATATGGAGCCATTTCAATCGTCACCTGAAAACTGTTATTGTACGCAAACTCTACTAAAGGTAGATATTCTTCCCATCCTCCGCCGAAATCCAAAACGCAGGCTCTAAGCATATCCTCAAGCATCTGAATAGTTCTTTCTGACTGACCATCTATTTGAGGATGATAAGCCGTACTGAAGTTCAATCTCATTCCCATCGCAGCTTGTAGTCCTTTCCAAAACTGGGAAGTAAAACGGGAATCCCTATCTGACACTATAGAAATAGGTACTCCATGCAATCTTACAATCTCCCGAATGTACAACTGGGCCAACTGTTCCATACTGTTCGTCATCTTCATAGGTAAAAAGTAGGTAGACTTAGTCAATCTATCCACTATTACCCAGATAGCCTGATTTACCTTCGTTGACCTAGGTAATCCGACCACAAAATCCATCGTGATGTGCTCCCATTTCCACTGAGGAATTTCTAATAGTTTCATCAACCCCGAAGGTCGTTGATGCTCGGCTTTCACTTGCTGGCATGTTAAACACTTTTCCACATGCGCACCTATATCATTCTTCATGTTCTTCCACCAAAACTGAGCTCGTAAGTCCCGATACATCTTGGTTCCACCCGGATGTACTGTGTAAAGCGAACTATGAGCTTCCTCTAACATCTCCTTCTTCAGCTCACTCTCATCCGGCACGCACAATCTTCCGCTATACATCAATGCTCCATCATCTGCGATTACAAAGTTTTGACCAACTCCATCAATAACCCGCTTGCATATTTTCTCTAAAAATGCATCTCCCTTCTGCGCATCGACGACTCTGCTTCTCAAAATTGATTGAACCTGCATCGCCAAAATTGCTGCTTCCAAAACTTTTGCTGGCTTCACGATTTCCAACCTCATATTTTCAAACTCTCTCACCAGATCATCATGTGTCATCAATAGACAACTCAAATTGCCTCTTCCTTTGCGACTCAAAGCATCTGCTACCACGTTCGCCTTTCCCGGATGGTAGTTGATACTGCAATCGTAGTCTTTCACTAACTCTAACCATCTTCTTTGCCTCATATTCAATTCCTTTTGTGTGAATATATACTTCAAACTTTTGTGATCCGTATATATCTCACACTTGGTCCCGTACAGATAATGTCTCCAGATCTTCAAAGCGTACACCACTTCAGCCAACGCTAGATCGTGAGTAGGGTAGTTTAACTCATGTGTCTTCAACTGCCTCGATGCATAAGCTACAACTCTTCCATGCTGCATAAGTACACAACCCAATCCTTGCTTAGATGCATCACTGTAAACCACGAATCCCTCCGCAACTAACACTGGCGAGACACTAGCATTTTCTTCAGTTCCTGGAAGCTCTCCTCACACTCCCGAGACCATACAAACTTCACACCTTTCTGAGTTAAGTGAGTCATTGGGGATGCCAACCTGGCGAACCCCTCAATAAATCTCCGATAATACCCCGCCAAACCTAGAAAACTGCGAATTTTCCACTCGCTCACAGCTTCAACTTTCGTTGGATCTACCTCCACACCTTGTGCTATAATCACGTGTCCCAGAAATGCTACTCTGTCTAACCAGAACTCGCACTTCTTGAACTTTGCATACAACTTCTCTCTACGCAATACTTCCAAAACAGTCCTTAAATGCTCCTCATGTTCCACTTCACCTTTGGAGTAGATTAGAATGTCATCTATGAAGACGATGACAAACTTATCTAAGTAGGGGTGAAACACTCGGTTCATTAAGTCAATGAATACTGCAGGCGCATTACTAAGTCCGAATGGCATCACTATAAACTCGTAGTGCCCATATCTTGTTCGGAACGCGGTCTTCGGCCTATCCTCTTCCCCTACTTTCAGCTGGTGATAACCCGACATCAAATCAATCTTGGAGAATACTCCTGATCCTTTCAACTGGTCGAATAAGTCCTCGATTCTTGGTAACGGATACGTGTTCTTAATAGTAAGCTAGTTCAACTCCCTGTAATTAGAGCTGTCAAATGGGCCGGGCCGGCCCGGCCCAGGCCCACTGGGCTTTGAGTTTTTACCGGGCCGGGCCGGGCCGGCCCGGTTGTTACCGGGCCGCCAATTTCCAAGCCCGTCCTGGCCCATCTCGGGCTGCCGGGCCACCGGGCCAAACCGGCCCAATTTTTAATTTTTTTTAAAATATTATTATTGTACTTGATTTATATATTTACCTCATTAATTTATAATTTAGCATACAAATTATACTCATATAGTTATAAAAATTATTTAGTTTGTCAACAACAATTCAATAATTAAATTAAAACTCAAATTCCTAAATAAAATTTAAGAATAATAATTCCACAAATCCTAATAGAATGGAAAGTGTTATTTTTTTATTTCAACAATAATTCAATAATAAAAATACAACAATTCAATAGGAAAGTGTTATTTTTTATTTTGATAAGATAAGGATATTATAGGAATAAAATGGAGTATGTTTAGTAATGCATGCTAATTTTTAAATTTTATTGAGATTTTTTTAATAAGTGGGGTGAGTTTAGAGGATTTTGGGGTTTGAGTAGTGATACTCTTAAATAAAATCTTATCCCTCAATTCATTTGCCTTAATTGTACAAGTGTGTTATGTGTACCACCAATTTGTGGTTGTTCATAAGAATTCGTTCATTTCCCTAGATGAAAATTCAACCAATAAATTATAATTATTTTATTTTAAAAAATGAGGTATGATCATAAATAATATGGTACATATATATAGGGATGAGAAAATTAAGACTATAGTGAGTATAGGGATGGATGACCTGTGACAACTATTACCAACCTTGGCCAAATCACTAATCTCGCCTACTGCTACTTTTTTTTTCTTATCTCTAGGTTTTCAATATTATTCAAATAAAATTAAAAAAAAAAAAAAAAAAACCAAACCGGGCCGGCCCAGAAAACCGGGCTAAGCCCGGCCCAAGCCCAGAGGCCCATCGGGCCTACTGGGCCGGGCCAAAAAAGCCCGGTTTTTTTCGGGCCTATATTTTTAGGGCCCAGCCCGCCCTTAAAACTGGGCTTTTCGGGCCGGCCCATCGGGCCGGGCTCGTTTTGACAGCTCTACCTGTAATCAATGCACATCCTCATAGATCCGTCCTTCTTCTTTACAAATAGCACAGACGCACCCCAAGGTGATACACTAGGCTGGATGTACTTCTTGTCCAGCAACTCTTGTAACTGGACCTTTAACTCTTCTAGTTCATTTGGCGCCATTCGATAAGGTGTTTTTGAAACTGGGGCGGCTCCGGGCACCAAATCGATGGTAAACTCCACTTGTCGATCAGAAGGTATTCCAGGTAACTCCTCTGGAAATACATCTGGGTGTTCACGTACAACTCGTACATCTTCTAGCTTCAGCTTTTGTTCACCCGCCACGTGTACCAGATAACCCTGACACCCCTCCTTCCTTAGCATCTTTACCGCTTTCATAGCTGTTACTATCAGGTTTCCTTTCTTCAGCCTTGACCCGAAATAAAATAGCTCTTCCCCCGACGGAAGTTTCAACACTGCTTCCCTCTTTCCACAATCAATAGTCGCTTGATACTCTTCTAACCAATCCATATCAAAAATAATGTCGAACAACTCCATCTCTATCACGTGCATATAACCCGCTATAGTTCGCTCACAAATCTGAATCTCCATATTTTCTACTACTCTATCAGTGTGAAAAGTCCTACCGGAAGGTAGACTAACTTCCAAGGCTTCCGTGGCGTCAGTTACCCGACAACCAACATTGCTACAACGCTTAGAAGATAGAAAAGAATGTGTTGCCCCGGTGTCAAACAGTGCAACTATAGGTACTCCATTAATTGAAAGCATACCTGCCAACGTATCTGGTTGTTTCCCACTTCCGCTTGCCCCAGATGATCCACTAGGCCCCGATAGTCCTTTAAGAGCAAACACCCTTGCCTGCGTCTTAGGTGTTGCCTCCTGAATTCTAAGTGGCGGGGGTGGTGGATTCCTGGGTGAAGGTGATGGTAGAGTAGGACACTGCAACGCTATATACCCCGGCTGCTTGAACCGACAACATTTCCCCTTCAGACACTCTCCTATGTGGTATCTTCTACAGTCCGCACACCATCGTTGTCCCATCTGCTGACTCGGTCTTGCTGCCCCGGAACCCTGATTCTGTGCAGGACCCCGAGTCTGGGCACCCGGACCCGGACCAGCTCCGAATCTTCTATTTTTATTGGGTCCTTCAAAACGACTAGGACCCGACCACGACCTCTTGCCTCCCACATTTACCCGAATATTTGCTCCAACATCAGTCCTCTAACTTGCAGCGATTCTCTCAGCTCTAGAGAAAGCCTCCACATACGATAGATCACCCTGTTCAGATAATATTCCTCGGATTTCTGGTCTCAAACCTCGAATGAATCTCAGCACTCTCTTTGGTTCAGTGTCAACAAGGTGTTGGGCATACCTTGCTAACTGGCTGAATCTAAGCTCATACTCAGCCACCGTGGAATTTCCTTGCTTTAGCTCAAGTAACTCCGTCTCTTTACTATCCCTATAAGATTGGGGATAGTATCTTTCCATCACGATCTCCTTAAAATGATCCCATGTCAACTCTTCTCTTTCCTTCTCGGACCGAATCCTCCAATAGCTATCTCACCAGTGGTCGGCATCTTCGACCAACTGGAAGGATACGCAAGCAATCCTTTGAGCGTCTGTACACTGAATCAGACTAAAAATTCTCTCCATGGATCGGAACCATCTCTCCGCTTTATCCGGTCCATCCCTTCCATTAAAGGTGGAAGGTTTTGAACCTCCGAAATTGCTCAACTACTTGTACTGTACTAACTGCCTCAGGTTGGACAGCCACCACTTCTTGTGCTACTGGTGCAACCTCTTGTACCTCAGGTTCTCCTGGTTCAATTGGTACCTCAGGCTCAGCAGGTGCCTCAGGTACATCAGGCACATTCGGTGCTTCAGGAGCAGCTGGTGCATTCGCTCGACCTCTTCTATTCCGTACACGTAAACTTCTTCTAGGAGGCATCTAAATCAGGAGGGTACCCTAAAGTAAGCCCCAAAATATTCAATTTATAGCAATATTTCTAAAATACCAAAACTTTGAGTTCAACTTATCTCTAGAATTTACCATTTATGCATCATTTCATTCACATGCTTAATTCATGCCTCTAGTTGAATACTTAGGTTCATAATTCCCATGTCATGCCTTTCAATTTCTAGCACTTATCATACTTTCATAGCAGGCCTAGTGTGCATACCATATCATTCTTTGTAATTTATCAAGTTGCTCATACATATCAAAACTTTTTATTTTGCTCATATACTTCAATCATTCTTTCATTCGTGCATCATTTTATGGATAAAATAAATGCATTTTCATTTGCATGCATGCATTTAATAACCTCACATAAAACATTTATTGAGCAAAATCTTCAAAACATAGTATGAGCTTAAATATAATTCATATGCATAACATCATATGTATCAAAACATTTACTTGTATCACGTAATAACTTTAAATATTAAAACATTTCGAACACTTTTGCAAACCTGGAGGAGCCGTTGCAGGAGATAGGTAGTGGACTTGCTTCAAACGTTCTTTTAAAATCTTAGACTTTCATACTTTCAAAATAAAATTTTTACAACTTTTGTACTTTTAAAACATTTTAGCAAGTCTACAGAATCGTAAACCTGCTCTGATACCATACTGTCACACCCTACTTCTCAGGGTACTATTTTATAGTTAAAGTACCATATTTTATAAATATTGGCTTGAGTGTGAACTTTTCCAAATCTTAAATTTTTTTTTTTAGAGAAAGTGAATCTAAATCTTTTCTTAGCGGAAACGTAAACGTGCGCAAATCCAAAATAATACTAATTAACGCAACATAAAAATATAATCTACTTGTGAAAATATTATCAACCATCATTAAAACATTAATTGAAAACAAGAGTCATTAAAATAAAGTTATCGTCCATAAGACTAAAATCCACATACTACTAATAAAAAATTCTTTGGCCTTTTATTAAAAAAATAAAGCTTGAAATCTTAAAACACACTTACAAACACCCCAGACAGAAAAACACTCTTTTTAAAGGGTCATTTTACTGCTATTTACTAAAGTAGCTAATACTTGGCAAGGAAATTTAAAAAAATGAATTTTAGAAAATAAAACTTTGCACATAATACGATTGACAAGCATACACACTCTAACACTAAAAAATATACTAAATACCCAAAATACACTTTAACCAATATATTAATAAAAATACTACAAAAGTTATAAACAATAATTTTTGCCCACAAGTTAGAATTTTCTTAGAAAATCACACAAATCACACTAGTTTTCATAAAAGCCCAAAAACACACTAATTACTTTTTATGCGAAAATATCAATTTATCTTCTAAAAGTGTGAATTACATAAAATATAATACCCATGCATGAACCTCTATCAACACAAAAATACACATTATATTATTTGTATGCATAAAGAATTCAACCAATTAAAATCAACATGTAGCACAAGTAATACCATAAAATAAAGAAATATCCAAAAATCATGAATACACATTAAAATGTCCCAAAAATATCCAAAGTCCTTTCAAAGTCTAACAAGTTTCAAAATCCAAACCAAACCATGAATTAATACGTTTCAAAAATCATCCTTTAGATTAAAAAAAATACCACTTTAAATAAAATCTTCAATTCTTCATCATTTTTTTTGCAAGTTTGCACCACTCATTACCTCGGCTTTCTCCTTCGTTTTTCATCCTGAAAATTGTAAATGGAAAGGGTGAGTACTTCAAATTAAACACCTAACCGGGTATCTTCTTTTCATCATACAATGACCACAAAGGTTATTGTACACACATCTCTCACGAACCACTTCGGGGCTCAGAATTCGTATAAACATGATACATGCACACAATATACATGCATATCTAAAGTGTAAATAAAATTCCCCACCTTTTAAACCTTACAAAATTTGATGTTCGAACACAGATGAAAAAAAGTATACGATATGCACACTTTCACTAAGCCTCTTTTTTTGCTAATCCTCAATACTTCCTCATCATTTCGGACACATGAACAACCTTCATACAATATAATCATCACTTCGAAAATTCTATAAAAGAAGAAGATAATCTTAGTTCCAAACTTAAAGGATTAAATAAGAAATCACCCTAAATAGCCTTACCAAACCTTCAATTCGTTTAGCACTATGAAATCACCACGAACTTAGGATGAATCAACTTGCAAATACACGTCCTAACTCCTCAAACTCACAGCCAAATTGTATCTCACGGCCACACTTGAATTATTCGAACATACTTTTCTATTTTTCTCTCTTTGTTGGATGAACTTTTCACACTCTTCTCTCTATTTCCTCACACTCGACCTCACGAATTTTTCCTCTTTTTTGCTGAGTTTTGGACGGCCAAAAGTGAGTAAAATATCACTCTTGTAACCCCCTTACATGCCTTTAAATTTCAGCCTTTAATTCCACATTTGTAACCTCCTAATAACTTCATAACTTACACTTTTATGCCCATTTTTAAGCAAAAACGTCCAGCCCCTCTCATCTAAGTCAAAAGTCCTCTTAATACTCTTAATACCCTTTGAAAAATTCCTACAAACAAGTTAGTAACCGACCCCTAAAGAAATTGTAACATAAAGTCCTTAATTCTTGAATTTAACCACCCAATTGTAACCTATGTGGCCAATAAATCTCCTTATAACTCCTTGCCTTTTAAAAACATATAACTCCCTCCTACACATCTACACACACGGCCAAGAGGAAGGGAAAAGGAAAAAAAACTGCCCTTTTTAATTGTTGGTAACGTTTCTCCTTAAAACGTACACTTAATGGACCGAAATCGAAAACACAATTACACCTCTTAAAAAAAATCTGAAATCTCTATATAAATACATCTATAATTTCGGTCCATGCTACTAAAAAGTAAGTCACAACTTTAATTAATTTCAAAACACTTGACTTAAAAACTTAAATCCAAAGTAAAACTAAACCATAAATCATCTAATACTTAAATAAATTCCGGGTGTTACACTACTACAAAAAAAAGCGGGGTTTAAAGACGGGAAATTTGCGACGGCCAATTATCCGTCACAATTTTTGTGTATTTTCGACGGATTTGAAATTTCGTTGCAACAATAGGTGTTTTGCAACGGAAAAGTCCGTCGCAAATCCTAGGGCCCACCACCTTCGTTGTACTCCTGCTACATTTGCGACGGATATGCCGTCGCAAAGTCAAAATTGAAATTTGTGACTGTATTTTCCATCGTAAAATGACTCGTTTAAAAGTAGCCACCTGGTTTGCAACGGAAAGCCCGTCGTAAATTTTAAATTCATATTTGTAACGGCCTCTTTTCCGTCGCAAAATTGAGTAGTTGAAGCTCGTCAGAGGGGTTGGTGACCAATAATTGACCTGGGTCGTCGCAAAGCGTATTTGCGATGGAAATTCTGTCGCAAAATATTGTATTTACAACGGAAAATAAGTCCATCGCAAATTTGTGCAGATTTATAACAGTCCACTTCCTTTTCCTTCCCTTTCACTTTCACTCTTCTTTCCCTTTCACTTTCACTCACGAAAAAAATAAGAAATGATGCGGTTTTCATATGTTCTTCACGTATAATTGGCGTATTTGTCATTGCCTTCAACATCACCGTACGTATTTGTCATTGCCTTCAACTTCACCGTACGCTTTCACATTTTTAACCGTTTAAATGTCATATTTTTATTGTTTCAATTTTTTAGTACACTATTAGGTAATGAGCATGATATATGTTTATTTGATGGGTTTTAGTATGATTGATGATATATGTTTATTTGATGGGTACGTTAATTTTAGTTTTTATGATATTTATACCTATTTTTAGTCGAAACTCTGCTCAATTTTTTTGTACACTATTAGATAAATTGTGTGATATTTGTTTATTTGATTGGTTTACTATGATTGATATATATGGTTGTGTTGGATTGATTTTTGTGAAGGAAAATTTTGTATATCCTTATTTTTAGGCAAACTGTGGCCAATTTTTTTTACAACTCATGTGATATTTACTTTTAATCTGTAACAAATGCAATTTCCAGATCATGGTTGGATGTACTCGATACCTAGAATGATAGGAGGAGGCATTAACTCTGTCTTTTGCAATAAAATTGATGAGTTTATTGAGTTTGCGCTACAACATCCATGCAGTATGGATTGTATGGGTAATATTAGGTGTCTGTGTAAAGACAGAAGATGTAGAAATATGAGATTCTTGAGTTTTGATGAGGTTAGAACTCATCTTGTGATTTCCGGTTTTGTTCCCCGTTATTACAACTGGACCAGTCACGGTAAACAACGGTGGAATGTAGACATCGAAACCGTAGAATACTGGTATACTGGGTGGAGCGGTGGTGGAAGTTCTGATGTTGGTGGTTCAAGTTATATTCCGTATACTCAATGTGAACCACAAATAGAGGATGAACCTGATAGATATCTGATGATGATTGCAGAATCTATTTTGGGTGGTCAACCACAATTCAATGAAACACCTATGGAGGAGGAACCAAATCATCGGTCAAAAAAGTTTTTTGATATGCTTAAAACTGTTGATCAAAAGCTCTTTCCTGGTTGTGAGACTGAGACGCAGTTGTCATTCAATGCTCAAATGTCACACACAACTTCCTCTTCCTTACATAAACTGTTAATTCGAATAGCACACATAATTCATACTTAAATAGATTCATGCTCACAAAGTGCCCTTAAATCATGCAGTCATAATTGATTTATATAATTAGATAAACACAACAATCCATATAAGGTATATATATAATAATATCATATAGTTCACACACTTATATAATAGGTTTACATTTATGTTGTATTAGTTATTTTAGTTTGATTTAGTCGAGTTCAGAGTATACCAACAATACGTATTTTAAGCAGATCAATCAATAGATCATCACCCACCTCTTAACTTTATAGCTAAGTTACAACTGTCTTGAAATTCCTTTGGAAGGTAACTTGCGTTGTAGAGACGTCCCGAGATTGAATCAACAGACTGCTGGATCCCTCGTGCGTATTCCGATTAGTACAGAACCCTAGTACGAAATCATTTGATTAACAATTGGTTCTTGGATTATTGAAAAGGCCTAGAAATATGTGTTACGAAACGATGAAGTTGTTGTCTTATAAACTTATTGAATAGACTTACTTAAAGGTTGCACTCTATATTGGTAAATACACCACTTCTAAAGGTTGGTGTATTCGGGGAATGTATTTACTAAATTCTTTTTTATAATACTACTTCGACTTTTATGAAAAAAGGTCTTTTGATAAACTTAAACTTTTACAACTAAAGCTATTTATAACTTAAAAGTATATTCATGTAGTATTTTTCTCAAAATAATTAAAAGAATAAGAGGTTTATTTAAATAATATTAATATAATAAAAGTCCAATTTAATATGTTTCGTTCTAAAAATCTTATTTCTTATTTTAAAAGAAAACTTGAATATAATTTATACTTTATAAATAAAACTCTCTTTATTATAAGTTATTTTTCTTAAAGAACTTTATATAATAAATACTAAAAATAATATAATATATTTTTTTCTTTATTATTAGTATTACTAATCAAATTGATTTGTGTCACTTTCAAAACAAAAGAATAATACTATTTTCCAAAAATACATTTTTCATTTGTTACTAAAATTGGATATAAACATATATTCTTTTTGTTCTCTTTTCTCATTTCAACTAATACGACAAAAATATCACTTTTAAAACCCAACAATATTATTTTGGAAACTGCAACATACCAATTAATTTGATCTCCATCCAAATTAATTCTTAACTCAAATAAATTAGTTAACCATGAATTCAAATCGATCAATCCGAATCATTAACCATTCGAGCCAAAACCAGTCCAGTAGAGAACTAAAAGTCAAGAATAAGAAATTTATTTAATTAATATTATAATAAAAATCCAATTTAATATTTTACTTTCTAAAATTATCATTTCTTAATTTAAAAGAATTTTGAATATAAACGGTTTTGTCTTTTTCGGTCCTTTTCCCAAAATCAACTAAAATGATAATTTTGATAACCAAAAGTACTACTTTTAAAATCAAACAGTACTAATTCTTTCTCCAATAAATTGGAACTGAATTTTAAAGAAAAAAGTAAAGTTTCCCTTTGCCCATAATCCGAACAATATGCAGGGAGAATATGAATTCCCTTTTGTCACTAAGAAGTTCAACTAATAGTAATACTATCCAGCTAAAACAATAATCCCAACCAACTATTCCAATAACACTAATAAGAAAACATCAATAATACAAATCCATCACACTAGTATGAACTAAAATAACCAGTACTCTGTTCTTCTAACCTTTTTCTACAAAGTTTAAACACCGTATCAAAACAACAGCCTCATCCCATATTCCGGAAACTAGAAAAGAATAGGGAGAAGGAGGCTAGAAACCTTACAAGTTCCGGTTCAATTCGTGGTGATAACAGCCTAACGGCGTCGTATTGATTCCTCCAAAATCAAACGGGCAGGGGTTCGTTACGCCAATATCTCAATTAAAACGAAATAATGAAACATGAGTCTTTTCTCGAGGGGAATTAATTGGAGAAACTGTAAAATTGAACGAATTCAGGAACGGATAGAAAGAGGGGACTCACTTAAAGCGGCGTTGGACTCTGAGCAATGGAGAAGAGACGGCGGCGTCACGGCGGCGCTGGCCGTGATAGGGGGGGCATCGCGGTGTGAGGGCTGGAACACGGCGGCGCTTGAGCGGCTTCGGCTGGAACTGTCAGGGAAGGGGCGACGGCGAAGGGCGGCTGGAAGTACGATGGCGAAGCACTGCTTCAATCGGGGACAGGGGAAAGCGCGCAGCAGCGCTGGCGGAACGGGCAGCGACGACCGTGGTCACTGGGCGAAGAGGCGGCAGCAGCGGCGCTACGGTTGAGGGAGGAGACAGGGCATCGGCGTTCCTGGGCGGCGCCACTCACGGCGGTGGAAAGACGGATGCAGGGAGGCGATGACGCTGCGCTTGGTGGTGGCGACTTCGGGTCGCCGGAAAAGGGAGGAGGAGGAGGGAGGCTCGGCGTGGGCTGTGTGCGAAGGGGCGAGAGGCGTCTGGGTGAAGTTTCGAAGATAGAGGATTGAGAGAATGAATTTTGGGAACTGGTTCTTGTTTTTTTTAAGGAAAGAGACGTGGTCTTTTTATAGGAAAATATCTCATTTAATTAATTAATTTTAATTTAAAAGTAGGGATAATTTATGTGGATGGGGTTAATTCATTTGAATCCTGATATTTCCGATCCCACTTGATACGATTTAGGGATCGTTTGGTTCACGAGATTAATATCGAATTGAAAATTAATACAGTTTTAAAACTCAATTAATATTTTCTTGTATTTTAATTATTCTCCATAAATTATACGGATCGAAATTTTAATTTTAAACTTTGAATATTTAATTTCTCGTAGTCCCTTATCCATTTGAAATATTCGATTCCTTTCTTCGAATTCGGGAATTTGAAATAGGGTATAAATTTAAATTACACAATAGCACACAAAATAATAAAATTAAAAGAAACAAGATAATAATATAAAATTATATAATTAAGGTTTCTAGCAAAATAAAAGGTATAAAACGGGACGGGATATTACATAAGGAGGAATATTTCTAATGAATAACTGTTGATTATGTACCGAATTTTTGTATGTGGTAATTTCATGGAAAATCATTATAAAAACAAAAAAATAAATAATTTTGACAATATAAATGACTTAATAATGGAAACTAGAATTTAATGGTGGGTGGAGAAATAAATTTTCTTATTTTCAGGAAAAAAAAATAACAAGAATTTTTTTTTATGAAATATGAAGGAAAAAAAATTAAAACAACACCTCAAATAAAGGCTAAGGGTTTCGAACACAGTACCTCATCTAAAAAAAACCCTGACTCACAACCACTTAACCATACTGCCGTAGCAAATTTTTGTTAATAAAACCTCTACTTAAATAACAATGTATACGCTTAGTTGAAACTCCTTTATTAAAGTTATAAACTATGATTATTGTCAATTTCAAATATGATCGGATTTGTTAAGTAGTTTTTTTTACGCTAATTGTTAAGTATTTAACTTGGCCCAATCTTGTTAACTGTTTTTTTGGTTCATTGTGGAGGTTCAAAGGAAACCCAATCAAATTGAAATTGTCTTAATAAAAGCATGAAATGAAATAGAATTACATCATCACACTTTAAATTTTCAAAATTACATATTGATCAAAGACAACACCCATAGGTGCAAAACAACTGAGATTAATGAAAAAACATAGCATTCATATTACAAAATAACCCAAAATGAATTACCCGAATATGTGTCCTAACACACTCTATGCATCACTACTCATAACTTTCAACATATGGGAAAACAGAGGATGGAACATTAACTATTGGTTGGTAATCATTAAAGAAGAACCTCCCCTGCAACAAGTCCCAGTAGCCAAAAGTACCAATAGGAATTAACCTAAACACAAGCTTTTGTCTTTGTGGCTCCACAAGATAGAGGGGCTGTAAGTTAATATAGCGCGGTATGAAAATGGGTACATCTAGGGTAACTTCATACCTGGTCCATGAATTAGGAAAGGGGTAATTTTCCATAATCCAAACATCAACTGGTTCGTTAGGAGTGTACAGCCACCGAGACAAAATTAGTTTATCATTATTTAAAGAGGATAATTTGTAATAGAAATTGCTTTGGGAGATGCACTAAGGTACAATGATGAGCGAGAATTGTTGATGCTCCAAATAAAAAACTGATAGGTGTTTGGAATAAAACCTCCAGTGTAGACATCTATTGGCATAGACACCATTTCCTGACATGAGACTTTCGTGAGGATGCTGACCAAGATCAATCCACTGAGAGGAATTCCTAGAGAATATCTTGACCTCTGAAAGCCAAATACTACTATGGAACAGCGAAATCCAGAGAATATGATAATCATCATTCTTGTCGTTGTAACCCAACCCAAATAGTGTGCGTGCACCATTAACATGTGCAGGGAAATTGATTGGTTCCGGAGGCACAAAGGTACGCATTCCTGTAGTGGGATTGAGTAGGAAAAACACAGATTCCCCGCCGCACACCAAAACTAGACCATTGTACGAACCAAGGTATTCAAAATCTGTAAACCCCCGAACAAGGCGCCTGAATACAGGACCACCATCGATTGGTGGTTCATATTGGAATGACATAAAATAATTCTCTTCTTGAAGGAGTGTATGCACTTTATTTTGGAGCCTCATTCGGGCTCTGTGCCTTTTCACAAAAGTGGGATCTAAAATTGTACCAAACCAATCTTTAGACAGGATCTTAAACCTAACAACGACATTAGATGGTAACCTAACAAATATCTCTGCTATGATTTCAGGGGGAAGTTGAACAGTGATTTCCATTATGATGATCTTTTAATGTTCGAATTTGAAATGAGTCGAATGAGAAGAAACTGAAAAAGGTAATTTATCTCGTATGACATTAGAGTGATTAAATAAGCGCTCAGTCACCGCTTCAATTGAACTGGGATTGGGCACGGTTAAACTGAAAAAGGTAATTTATCTCGTATGACATTAGAGTGATTAAATAACCGCGCAGTCACCGCTTCAATTGAACTGGGATTGGGCACGGTTAAATACGCCGCTTCAATTGGACTGGGATTAGGCACGGTTGAATGCGCCGCTTCAATTGGACTGGGATTGGTTTCTGTTGTCAGAATTTTATTTTGGGAGCGTCTGTTTTGGCGCCATTTTTAAGAGATTGGCGCCACATTTTTAGTTATTTTTTATTTTTTTATTCGGGAACATATTTTGTAATGATTGGGACCAAAAGGGTTTGTTTGAACACGAAAAAATTAACTACCGCTATGTAAAATAGTGTGTAATAGTGTGGTTTAAATGTGGAATATTGTGATTTAAACTGAAATAAAGTTAAATAACGTAGATAAATGTGTTCTTCTAAGAAGAAGTTTTATTAACATATTCTTGTTCCTTAACAATATTGTAAATATAATATTTAATGGGAAACACAAAACAGTGCACATTTCGTATTAAACAATTAGTATATGTGGGAATATGTGGAAAAAAGAGGATAAAAATAATTAGTTGCTCTTTAAGAACTTTTAGCTTTTATACCATATAACATGACAATAATAGTGTGTCCGAATAACTACATTCCACTGCATTAAACGCCGCCCCATTCCACATCCACTACGTACACTCCACCCCATTCCACATCAAATACGTTGTTTCCACCACACTAAAACTGAAAAACGAACACAAATAATAATGAAATGAACATATATATGTATATACAAGTTACAATATACCACATTCCATTAGATTCCACACACTTAACTATCCACCCCATTCCACACCAAGTACGTAGTTTCCACCACCCTAAAACTAAAAAATGAACACAAATAATAATGAAATGAACATATATATGTATATACAAGTTACAATATGCCACATTTAATTAGATTCCACACACTTAACAATCCACTCCACTACACTCCACCCCATTCCACATCAAGTACGTTGTTTCCACCACCCTAAAACTAAAAAACGAATACAAATATTAATAAAATGAACTTATATATGTATATACAAGTTACAATATGCCATATTCCATTAGATTCCACACATTTAACAATCCACTCCACTACACTCCACTCCATTCCACATCAAGTACGTTGTTTCCACCACCCTAAAACTGAAAAACAGACACAAATAATAATGAAATGAACATATATATGTATATACAAGTTACAATATGCCACATTCCATTAGATTCCACACACTTAACAATCAACTCCACTACACTCCACCCCATTCCACATCAAGTACGTTGTTTCCACTACCCTAAACTAAAAAACGAACACAAATAATAATGAAATGAAAATATATATGTATATACAAGTTACAATATGCCACATTCCATTAGATTCCACACACTGAACAATCCACTCCACTACACTCCACACCATTCCACATCAAGTACGTTGTTTCCAACACCCTAAAACTGAAAAACGAACACAAATAATAATGAAATGAACATATATATATATATATGTATATACAAGTTACAATATGTCACATTCCATTAGATTCCACACACTTAACAATCCACTCCACTACACTCCACTCTTCCACATCAAGTACGTTGTTTCCAGTACCCTAAAACTGAAAAACGAACACAAATAATAATAAAATGAACATATATATGTATATACAAGTTACAATATGCCACATTTCATTAGATTCCACACACTTAACAATCAACTCCACTACACTCCACCCCATTCCACATCAAGTACGTTGTTTCCACAACCCTAAAACTAAAAAACAAACACAAATAATAATGAAATTAACATATATATATGTATATACAAGTTACAATATGCCACATTCCATTAGATTCCACACACTTAACAATCAACTCCACTACACTCCACCCCATTCCACATCAAGTACATTGTTTCCACAACCCTAAAACTAAAAAACAAACACAAATAATAATGAAATGAACATATATATATGTATATACAAGTTACAATATGCCACATTCCATTAGATTCCACACACTTAACAATCCACTCCATTCCACATCAAGTACGTTGTTTCCACCACCCTAAAACTGAAAAACGAACACAAATAATAATGAAATGAACATATATATGTATATACAAGTTACAATATTCCACATTTCAGAATATAATAGTTTTCAAAGTATTAAAAAAAGTACCAAATAGCAGAATATAATTCATTAGTTAATATTTCAAAGTTGAATGTTGAGTACATTAGGAATAACTCATTTGAGGAGGACGACAGGATGACTCTGGTTCATCCAATGAATGTTGACTTTTTCCAGAATATAAAGGGATGAACACATGGCAGGTTGCTTGATTATGGTCAAATGCATGACAGCGTGCGCATTGTTGTCTCTTGCGCTTCTTCTTAGGCTTCAATTCAATTTTAGCTTTCTTCCTGCTCATCCTTGGCCTACCAGCTTGCCTGTGTATAGGTGGTGGATTGCATACAACATCTTTCGTATTATCAGAAACACACCAGTTTTTCGAATCGGGTACGGGCATTACTGAACCCACCCACATTCGTCGCACACTATCGGATGTATAGAAAATATCAATACCTACTTACTTTCAAATTACGCTTCTTGTAATAAAATTAAAAAAAAAAAGCAATAAACCAACCAATGAACGTACAACACAAGCAACAATTAAAAAGCAAACCTAAAAAAAGCTAACCCAAAGCTAAGATAATAATTCCTAAATTTTAAACACATGTCAACATTATTAATGAACCAATAAAAATAGTAATCACAAATATCAACAAAATTAATCTGTAATACATATATACAACGTACTTGATGGCAACGTGTGCATGAACGCATGGAATACCTTTTTTTTTAAACTCAAAGCATGAGCAGGTCCGCTTATCCAAGTCGACCATGTAACTGTTATTTCCCTTGGACACTGTAAACTGATATGCGGTCACCTACTCAACGGTGTGTGAATCGACTATTATTTGTTGGCTAGAAAGGATATCGGAAACATGCGAGCAAAGGTAACCAGACTGCGAACCTAGCTCAATACTCCTTTCTATGAACCAATCTTGCATAATATGTCTAATTGCTTCTAAAACGTAGACAATTGGCTTATCACGTGCCCAAAGAATTCGACTGCTCCACGACTCTGCACAGTTTGAAGTCATGAACTCATACCAATTTACCTCCAGAAACACTATCAAGAACACACATGCATCTACATATGATTCCAAATTATTTAAATTAAAACTCAGGATAACAGCTCAAAAATATGTTATGCAACCCTAAACTAAAGGATAAAGAATTTACAATTTAGATGTACCTGTTGAATTCATCAAGAATATAGGTATGTGCTGCTGTTGAGAAACACTTTGCCACAGTCCTCCCGTATTTAGCATATTTCTTGTTTAGATGGAAAAAACACAAACCATGAGCTACACTGGGAAAAACAATCTGAGCAGCAGTAATTATGCTTAAGTGTTGGTCAGACACAATCAAAAGACCTGGAGGTGAACCGAAGTCTTCTTTTAGAGGGGTGTATTCAATTGAGATTCTATAGGATTTCTTTGGACTTTAAAAAGTCTGTGGATTTAGAAAATCTATAGACTCCATGCAGAGTTTGACTAACTTTTTTTTATTGATTTACTTGGATTTTCATAGATTTTACAGGATTGTGGAATACATTTTTTTTATTGATTTATATGGATTTCCATAGACTCCGGCGCTGGGTTAGAAAAGTATATTATTATTTTATCTTCATTTCTATCACCGTTATACATCGCCCTCATTAGAAGTCTCAGGTTGTTAGAAGAGATTTTGGAGAATAAATTTATTTATATTTTTTGAAGAGTAGACTTGACAACGGGGCGGGTAATCCCCAAAGCAAACAAGGACGGGGAATTTTTTTGCCCCGTAAGCATGGACCGGGATAGTATTCTCAGCCCGGGGGAATCCCTATCTCGTTCCCCGTGGGGAGCCACATTATTTTTTATATAATTAATATATTTATATTTCATAGTTTCCTACTCAATTAACTATTTATTAAAAATTACATTTTTTATTTAATATTATTTTATTAGTTCCAAATTATATTATTTTCACTTTACTATATACGTTAATTAAAAATATTAGAATTAGAGATTCTTCAAATTGTTTAAATTAATTTTTTTAAACACCAACTTAAAGTAATTGTCGTGTATTATTAAATTTTTTAATTTTAATATTTTTTTATATTTTAAAAATGAGATAAAAAAATTAATTAGGCGGGGAACGGGGAATCCCAACGAGACGGGGATCTCCGGAGCGAGACGGGGATTCCCAGAGCGAGCGGGGTATGGGGGAAAAAATTCCCATTTATTTTATAGGGACGGAGATGGAGAATGACCCCCCCCCCCCCCCCATCCCCGCACCGCCCCGTTGACATCCCAATGAAAGAGAATCAAAGAAAGTCCATAGATTGTTGAATACCTAAAGAATTTTTAAGACTTTTTAAAATCCGTAGAAATCTCTGGTTATTAGAAGAGATTTTGGAGAGTGAAATCTATTCATATTTTGGAAGGGAAATCTAAGAGAACCCGTAGAGTATTAAAATCCATAGACTGTTGAATACCTAAAGATTTTTTAAGACTTTTTAAAATCTGTATTGAATACCTCAGGATTTTTAAAGACTTTTGAAAATTTAGATTGAATACCCCCAGATTTTAAATGTCTAAAAAAATCATATAGACTCTACAACCAATACACCCCTCTTAATCGGTGAAGGAACCACATCCATGAATCATTGTTTTCTACAGCACCGATGCCCATAGCCAGGGGAAACAATCGATGGTTCACATCTTGGGTAACAACAACAAATACAATACCCTTGTATTTTCCCTTCAAATGCATTCCATCCACAACTATAACAGGCCTTGCGTGTTTAAAATCCTCAATTGAAGCACGAAGCGCAAAAAAAACATATTTGAAGCTACCATCATGTTCCCTTAAAAGATTTATTTGAGATCTGGGATTTGCAGATCCTAGCATTTCCAGGTAAGAAGAAAGCATCTTAAATGACTCAAGATGATTTCCATATAATATGTCCGCCATGCGATGCTTCAACCTAAAGGATTGACCATATAATAGATCCATCACATACATTTTACTCAACTCAGTTTGGATACTCTTAGGTGTGTAGGCATCCTCCCTATCCTTTTGTTTGTTAGCAAATATAGACCCAAACACTTTTGAAGGGAGCCTTCTTGGTCGTTTGCGATCGGGATCAAAAAGACATGTGTGACTTTTACAAAGGCTGAAACCACACACCCCTTTCGTGGACCTTGCATTAATTGTAAAAGAACAGTCCGAATTAGGACAGACCGCATCCCATCTCTCAGTACAAGATCGTGTAATACGAAACTCTAAGTGATTATCGAGATGGTGTAGACCAACAGAGTGAACCATTTCTGCTTTGGACAAAAATACGTCTTTTGTGGATAACTGTCCAGGAACGGCCTTTTGTAAGGATGGTGGGGAATGTAGTTCCTGGGAATGTAATGTTTTGGGGATGCGTGGGAGCAACCAAGGATCTGAAATAGGCAAATTAGGTACTGGGTGTGTGGGTACTGGAGGTGGGCATTCATCTTCATCCTCAGATTCATAGGAGGAGTATGAAGATTCAGAACAGTGGGGAATACTTAACTCATTGTCACTATCTATAGACACTACATGATCAGGAAGATTTGGGGGAACACTAAAATTATTAGAAGCTAACTCCTCCAAACCATTCATATTTTTGTTTTGGACAGATGAACTTGTCGTGCCCTGTTGACCAAAATCTTCACAAATGGGGATTTCAAATGACTCACTACACACATAAACCTCAGGGGCATCTGAACAAGTAAGAAATGACTTGATACCATCATCGTTCTTAATCTCAACAAAAATATCTTTACCCTTAGATGGAGATCCGAATTTTGCGAGTTTGTAAAATGTATAAAATTTTCCGCAGCTAGTTGGACCACAAAATTCAAGAACAATTCTACTAAAATTAGTGAGCCTCATCTTCTGCTCAAATATCCTTAGAGCACAAAAAATACCAGCAACATATTTCGATTCTTCAAAATATCCATTAAAATGTACACCCAAAACTTTTCTTGTCTTCATATCTATTCATGTAAAACAATGAATATATAAATTTATGCTACAAGCGTAGGTTACAATAAAAGGGAAATAACAGTTACAAGAACTTAGGGAGCAAGCAACTTCTCCTTTGACATTTTGTTATAAATTTTTATACATTCTAAAATTAATTTAAAACAAAATAGGGCTAGTAAAATACCGAGCAAAATAACTGTGAAAAAATAAATTCAACGCGCAAATACCCAGGAATAACAAGAAGAAAATAAAAAACATGGTTAACGAAAGAAATTTGAGAAATAACAGGAGCACAAAAACTGAGAGTAAAAAAGAAGCATACATACCTTGAAATTGCAAAACTTGATTGTGTTTCGTCAGAATTCGCGAATACTTTCGAGAACCCACGTTTTCGGTTTTCACAATCTGCGAATAAACCCAGCTCCAATGTGATTGATTGCATTCAAAAATCCAAGTTTTCTGTTTTCAAAATTCACGAATAACCCCAGCTCTAATGTGATTTAATGCATTACACGAGCAACGTTTTCTGTTTTTAGAAATTAATAACAATGGTGTTTACATAAATTGAATTTGAGAGGGAAATTGGATGAAACGACCAAATTTGTCAACAATTCATGGGGGTAAATGAAAATTCATGAGCCATTTGCAAATATTATTTTCTAACCAATCGGGCAGCTAAGGGCAGGGGAGTCAAAGGGAAATAACATGTTTGTTTGGGGGTAAAAAAATGTCATTATACACTTAAAATGGTTAAAAAAGAGTTTTCCCAAATGGTTAGGGCATTTTTGATATACTACATATACACCATGGCTAAAAAAGAATTTTCCCCAAAAAACAAATCTTCATGAAGGGGCTTTCTTTGGGCCAACAGCAATTGAAAGTAAAATTAGGCCTTTAAAAAAATTGATGGACTTGGTTCTCCATGATCAAATGAGCTGAACTATTTAAATATGTAGATCCAACAAAATCTCCTCCAAAAGGAAAAGTTGGTTTGGGCCTGCTGCCAATTCTTGCTATATAAGCAAAGAATATTTTCTTTACTGGGCCAACCAAATGAAATGGACTTAAAAGAAAAAAGAATTCTTGTGGGGCCAAGAAAATAAAAGAATAGTCCACTCCTTTAAACCAAGTGAAAAGGGCTTTATTTTTGGACTCTCCTACGAAGTCTAAAAATCCTTTGAGCCAAATCAAATAAATAAAATTATTTGAGCATTCTCCAAAATGAAAAGTTTGGAGAAATCAATTTCGTGCTTCATTCACATCAAGTCCAAAAATGACCGTGAACAAAGGACGAGGGGGAATTTGTAAGCAAATAAAATTTGCACCCAATTAAATGGTGACACGTGTACAAATCAAATATTAATATCAAATAAAATTTACTATTTTATTTTAAAAATTTAATCAAATTAATTCTTGAATTAAATAGTTAACTTGATATTAAATGTACACGGTATAAGTCGGACAAATTAAATGAGTGTTCGATACTCATATTGGGTAATAAATACGCTTTATTTACCATAAGAACGAGAATTAAATGATATCTCATAAAAAATGAAGCGAATTAAACTAATTCGCAAATCACGCTAATCATATGTTATGGGCCAATCAAGCTGCGCCACGTGGCACGACAGGAAAGGTAGGTTTGTAAACCTCCACCCTATAAATAGGGTCCTTTGCTCATTCATTTGAAAACAACAAGGCAACCGAAGCGAACGAGCATCTAGACGATCAATAAGCAAATCCTCTGCAACCGTTTTTAAGACTTAAAGCGTTCTTCACCGTTTTTCGCCATTCTTCGTGGAAATCAACCATTTCTACTCGAAGATTCGAGGAAGCTGCAACAACGTTCTTCAAGGCCTTTGAATATTCAAAGGTGTTCGTCGTTGTTCTTTTCCGTTCTTCATCCAAACCCACCAGAAACAGCTCCAGATCGAAGATTAAGGCTCAAAATCCCTCCGATCCGGCATTTGTCTTTGAAGATTCGAAGAATTCCCATGAACGTTCTTCGCACCCTCTTCATCAAACTCGAAGGCGTTCATCCACAATCTGGCGTTCAATCCAAAACAAGACATCCCACCCTTGGATCAATGTTATAAACAGCCAAAGTCCAAAATCGAAGTCAAAATTCGATCAAAGTCAAAGTCAGCTGAAGAGAAAAATTAGAGGATCAACTTAGAGTCAAGAACCCGCAAAATTTATCGGTTTGATCCGATTAAATTCAAGTTGTAAACCGTTCTCGTGTTTTCCACAAAATTTGTATTTACAAGGACGTATTTCCAGAATCGAAGAGCACTACTGGAGAAATTTCGTCTTGCGGGAAGAAGCCTTCCTGGACTCGACACACTTTTTTCTTCTCATTTATATTTTTGTGTAAATCTATTTCGAGTTGCAATCTTTTATTATTTCTTTTGTTATTGAATTATTATTTCCTCAATCACTCTGTTCAACACTTAATTCCTTGGACACTCAGCTGGTTGAGTTCCACCATGTCCTCTAAATTTTCTTCCATCCCATTCCCATCCTCATCATATACCAGAGCTGATTCCTCCTCTATCATGGATTCTTCCACGAATATACTCATTAATTCTGCATAGGGTCGACACACGTGGTTCCACAAATATCTCTCGTTGCAAGTGAAACATAGTCCAGCTTGGTGGCAATGGCTAATCTCCTCACTTGATAGCTATATGATTTATCCATGCATTTTGGAAAAATTGTTCGATATATTGCTCGGATTGCGGTGTCTTTTGATGATGTTCATTCATTTTCTACGAGATGCTTCGAAAATGCTGCGGTTTATAGATTAGCATTGTTTGGACTCTCATGTGAGACACATTAGTTTTCCTATTCCATTCCTAATTGCGTTGTTGATACAGTTATTGTTGTCATTTCGACCGAGTAATGAAGCATTTTCCTTAAAGAAAAGAAAAGAAAAGGCATTATTTTCCATATTTAATTACAAAATCAACTAAGACGAATCTAATATACTCCCTTAGTCACATATTTGTTTGCTACATTGTCAAACAAATCTGCCTCATACTTATTTGCTACATCTATTTTTGGCAAAAAAGTAACAATATTTTTTAATATTATATTATTCATACACTAATAACCAAAAGCATCTACTTTATCACTTTAATCTATAAATATATAATACAAGTTATTTTTCCTAAAATAGTTTGGGCGGGAGATTTACAGGACAGTTGATCAAATTTTCTTGACTTGATCATCACCGTCCATTTCTTTTTTTAATTATTATGGTAATTTTTTAATAAATCGTCAATTAATTTGGTCATAAACATAATCAAAAGTTGACCGTTTATTTTTTGTGATGAAATGTGGACCTTTGGATTAACTGCATAAATTTAGGAGCAATTTTTTTAAGTCTAATTATACCCATCATTCCATGGATCATATTCATCATCTCAAGTCTCCATTTTCTGTCTGTTTCGTATGGGATACGAATTAATATTTCATTTAGATTAAATGCATGGTCGTATTTTTATGGTATTTGAAAATTTTGAAATGTAATTGAGTGAGATTGTCACAACAAGCCCGAGATACTCACCAAAGAACGGAATTTGAGAGTCTATCCGAAGTGGAGGATCTTAGCATGGACTGAGGTTGAACCCTCCACCAGATCACCTGCGCACTTCCACAAGATACGATTGCCATCCAATACCTGCTCATTGACAAAAAGCAAAAATAGTAAACAAAACAATTGATAACCAAACAAACTTAAATCAATAATAAATAAGAGAAATTACAACTTCGAGCAAAATTCCTTAACCAACACAATCCACTTCAGTCACCTCATAATTCTTATCTCCAGTAAGTTCTAATAATTCCCATTCCTTTAGGATAGTGGGTGAATTGGTTCCACATATTGATTTGAATGTTGCAAGAATTCAATGCCCTTAACTACTTAATTGTTGTCATACCTTTTTCATATATACAATTAGTTAAGTTTGTGTTTTTTTTACCTTTTTCTTATGTACAATTAGTTAAGCTTTTTTTTTTCTTTTGACGGGCATATATACAATATAGTCTTAAATAGTCTGAAAGTATTATTTATTAATTAATTTATATAAATAATATATATATATATATATATATATATATATATATATATATATATATAATACACCCATGAAAATATTGGGTGGGAGTTATATTTGGATAATTCCAAATTCAAATATTAGAAACCACCTCTCCCTATATATATGAGAGATATGATACGGGATAGGGGTTGGCAATATTGTATCTCTCTCAGAATATTCATTTACTCCAGGAAAATTAAACATGGCATTTACGTTGTGAACCAATGAAATACAATTCTTATATTGTATTTTTTTATCTTAGAATCACAGTTAGATACGTGAGACATATGGTGAGGCTATGTACGAGTGAATCGTGGAGTAGATACGTGAAATTCGATTGTTGTAGATTACTTCCGCTGGTGAAAGGTAAACAATGATTTCTCATGTTTACCCAACAATGGTATCAGAGCAATTATGTTGGGTTTCCGCATTTTTCCATGTTCTGATGGTAGAATGACATGTTTAGGATTGTACATTTTTTCAAATGCATATTTTTATGTGAAAGTATGTTTTTCCTGTACAATTTGTTCAAGCATGTTAAAATGTCATTCTGATGTTTTCCAAAATTGAAACGAAACGGTTGAAAGGGGCTAAATTTTATACCTTATATGCATCTTATAGAAGTAATGATGTATTGTTTTAATTTTTTGGCCTTATTATTTTTTAAATGTAAAGTTTTTTTAGGAAACAGATAATACATCTGTTAATTATGAATTTTTTATGATGAATCTTGTTAATTTATTGATACTATCTGAAAGTTCATTGAATGAGGATTCTGGAAATATAAAATTCGTAATTTTTGGCTTAGTAATGAAGGAGTTACGATTTTTTAAAGTATTTTTCGTTTTTGGGTCAAATTGGCAAGTTTCATAAACTAAAAGGACCAATTTTTGACAATTTGATTTTTTATAAGGACCAAAAATGAATTTTTTGAAAATTAAAAAAACTGATTTAACTCAGTCAATAACTCCTTGTTGACTTGGTCCACTTAACCGTTGAACTGAACCGAATTGGTTAAACCAGTTCCGAACCGAACCGAATCGGTTAAACCGGGTTCGAACTGAACCAAATCGGCTAAACTAGGTTCGAACCGAACTGGATCAGCTAAACCAGATCAACCCAAAACGGCTAAGTTTGACTCGGTTCAATGCTACAGCGGATCGGCTGCACGGCAGTGGCACATGGCGGTGTCCTAGCACCGACACGGCGGTGCTCCATCTAAATTCTGGCTAGGGTCCAGCAACGGTACAACGGCATATAAGACACACGCGCTGGAGGTGGTGGAAACCCGGCCGCGTGTGTCAGCCACACGCCTGACTTGATTACATCGCGAGGGAGCGCGTGAAGGCACGTGACCGCGAGTGAGGTCGCGTGAAGGCGCTTAGCTGCGCGTGAAGGCACGTGGTCTCACGTACCAGTGCATTTTCGCGCGTACAGACGCGTGGCACCGCGTAATTGGTACATTTTTTGCACCTATGCGCACATCTGAGACGCTTTTTGGTCCATTCAATGTTTTAGGATTTTTTTTATGTTTTTACCTTTGTTTAAAAGTTGTTTTCTAATTTATGACATGGTAAAATTAATGAATATGTGATAATGGACATAAAATACTTATATATTGGTTCATTATTTAAGTGGGAGTTGACGTTGAACTTGTTTCACCTGTGAATTAGCTTATGACGCTTGAGATACTTATTCTTAGTATTTAAATAAGCTTTATATTCATGTATTATAAGTTTGACTAACATTTATTTGGACATTTCATTTTTGGTGTTTGACTGACAATTATAATATATCAAAACAATTTTGTACACCAAAATATACGTAAGAAAACTTTAATGCATATATTGATGTATTTAATGAAATTTATACTATATACATATATTGCATAAAATCATACTACACTAAATTAATTAACATATCAATTGCTATAGTTTAATGACAAATTATATGCTTTCATTACATAGAATTAATTAGGACGTTAATATTGACCTTAAATATTGACTATTAATAATAATTTAGTTTTCCTTAATTATATATAAGCCCCAAACTTTTTAATGTTGAGAAACAAGTATTTACAATAATTTACACATTGTTTTGCATGCATACTCGCAATAACATACACATATTTACTATATGACACTACTTTATACAAAAATGTTTTTTTCCCTTAAATGGTTTATCATTTCAACTATGCTAATAATACTAGGACAGAGGAAGCATAATATAATAAAAGGCAAAGTATTATGTGAACGATACTTACAGTAGCTATTACCGTGAAAACAATTTACTAATACATTATGCTGAAAAAACTAATATCTTTAGTAAAAATAACTAATACTACTTTAGTTAATACCTTTATGTTGGGGAAAATGGGGTGCCCGGATCTATTTGGGATGAAATTTAAATACGAATTTAAATCTAATTAGTACGCATGAATTAATCCTAAATTAATTCAAATAATAATTAATCCAACAACGAAATAACATGCATATGAATATTCTCACATAAAATTCTACGGCAGATAAACTAAGAATTTATGTGAATACGTACCTCTTGAAGCGACATCCAACTCAAATAAACGGGACAAGCGTGATGGTCCTATCAACCGTAAAAATCTCCTCAAGTATTCCCTCTTCGCCTTATTCATTCGCCGATGGGAAGCGCTCACGAACAATTTAAAATAAAAAGGAAGAAATAAAATATTTATTACTCTTGATTTTTTCAACTCATGGAATTGGGTACTTGAGGATGAATATTCACCTCCTTTTATAGATGTAGTGGCCGAAAATATGAGGCCTAGTGAGGTAATCTTTTCTTGACCTCCAAGAAATCTTGAATATATCTCATATCTTCTTTTCTCCATAGTAAAATATTTCACAAAAATCTCACTTCCTCATCTATAATCTTGTTTTCGAAAATATTAAGGAGATTACCCAAGATTTGGATCTTCTTGAATTTATGAGATAATCTTGTATTCTTCTTCTTAAAAAAAAGATAATCTTGTATTCTAAGAATACATATTTTCCATAATATCTTTCCAAGAAAATCAACAAATCTTTTCTCTCCTAAAAAACTAATTTTAAAAAATTACAAAGGAAAAAATCAGCAATAATAATTTTTATTTATTTTAATCACCTTATTATTATCGGGCTACTTGAGGGGCCTTTAGGAGAATTAAGATTGAAAAATGGGCTACTGAATTACAATATTGAGCTCCAATATTATTTAGCCCATTAACATTAATTAGTACCACTAATAAATTAATATTGCATTATTCATCTTAATCCATATTACGATAATATGGACTCCTGATTATTATTTCCCTTGTTTAAGATTATTTAGTCCATTAATTAATTGGGATTTTGAACCGCTTAAAATTAATTGATATCTTTTACCTTGAAGTAAAGACAACTCAACATTATTATCCGTACCGAAGAAACTAATTCTTCACTTGCAAGATTTAGTACGATAAAACTTTTGAGCTCACCAAGGGGACAAATCACACGAGCCGTACTCGCACACGTTCTCCGTATTAAACTTTAGCAACCGTCATATGATTAATATTACAACCCAAAATACAAGGTTCGAAGTCACGATGATTCTCACCCAACATGAATTAAAGCAATAACTATTAACCACACACGGTCCTATTTAAGTGACGAAGATTAAGAAATCAATGACCACTGAGGTCTAATTCTTCACATTTCAGAACAAAAGAATTTATCCTCGATGTAGCTCCTCTTCAACACATACAAAATGTGCTAGTGCAATCTCTTGGTCAAGACAGGTCAATCTGAGAATTACACATCGACCTTTTGCAGCGGATTATTCAATTCCACCTGGATTGTGAAATTGTATGTTTAGTTACAAGGAACTCGTCAATGTGATCTTCCGTGATCTGGTATCACCACATTCACTACAATGTAATACATACTATAAATAGAATGGGTTGCAATAAACATTTAACATTCATTCATATTTAAAGTAAATGTGATAAAAGAATTATTCTCATAAAAAAAGTGTTTAATACATGAGTTATACAAAGTAAAAGCATACTTTCACGTATAACTCCAACAAGATCCCACTTATACTTAAAGTCTGCTTTTTAGTATACATCATGCATGTCTAGTGTAGTTCTACGTGACATATCATGTCAATCTACACTAACCTAATAATTTCTCCCACTTATACTTAAAGCAGATTGGCAATAGCCTTGACACCCATCCCATCCACATGTCTCTCGAATGTACTCTAAGGTAGACCCTTTGTGAATGGATCCGCTAGGTTATCCTTCGTCGCGATCTTTGCCACTTCTATATCTCCTCTCTTAACGATTTCTCGTCTAAGATGGTACTTTCTTTCTATGTGTTTGTTGGCCTTATGGGCTCTCGGTTCCTTTGAATTTGCATTGCTCCGACATTATCACAATAGACAGTGATTGTGCTGGGCAAACTGGAATTGACGTCCAAGTCCACTAAGAAGTTCTTGAGCCATACTGCCTCTTTCGCTAGTTCACAAGAAGCTACATATTCGGCTTCCATGGTCGAATTGGCGATGCATTTCTGCTTAACGCTTCTCCATGAAATGACCCCTCCTCTCATGCAAAACACACTACCCGAGGTAGACTTTCTGGAGTCTAGGTCTAATTGGAAATCTGAGTCTGTGTATCCCATGGAAATTAGACTATTCGACTAGTAAATCAGCATTCTATCGCGAGTTCTTTTCAGATACCTCATAATGCATTTAACGTCAGTCCAATGGTCTTTTTCAGGATTACTTTGATACCTCGCCACCATACCCACGACATAGCAGATATCCGGTCTCGTACACAGCATTGCATACATAAGGCTTCCTACGGCCGAAGCATACAGAACATTTTTCATGTCATCTATCTCCGCAGACGTCTTAGGGCACATTTCTTTTGATAGATGGATTATGTGTGTAAAAGGTACAAAATCTTTCTTGGAATCTTGCATTCTGAAACGCTTCAAAATAGTGTCAATGTATGAAGCTTGCGATAAGCCCAACATCATTTTTTTGCGATCACGAGTGATTTTGATCCCAAGGGTATGACCGGCTTCCCCTAAGTCCTTCATATCAAACTGTTTTGATAGTCATACCTTTACGTCTGACAATACCTTTACATTGTTTCCAATGAGCAGAATATCGTCTACGTATAATACTAAAAATACCACCGCAGTTCCGTCACACTTTTTATACACACAACTTTCGAAAATTCTTTGATCAAACTAATAAGACTTAATAACTTGATCAAAACACTGGTTCCAAGTACGTGATGCTTGCTTAAGCCCATAAATGGACCTCTTGAGCTTGCATATGTGATGCTCTTGGCCTTTGCAATAAAGTCTTCGGGTTGTTTCATATAGATATCTAATCCGTCAAGACTTCCGTTAAGGAAAGTTGTCTTGATATCCATTTACCAGATCTCGTAATCTAGATGCACAAGGATCGACAAGAGAATACGGATGGACATAAGCATAGCTACAGGCGAAAAGGTTTCCTCATAACCGATCCCTTCTTTCTGAGTATATCCTTTTGCCACTAGCCTTGCCTTGAAGGTTTCAACCATTCTGTCTGGTCCTCTTTTCCTCTTGTATACCCACTTACATCCAATGGGTTCTACCCCATTGGGTGGTTCGACCAGCTCCCACACTTGATTATGATCCATTGAACCCATCTCGGCTTCCATTACCTTTTGCCAAGATTCCGCGTCTTTGTCTTGGATTGCCTCGCTGTATGTCCATGGATCCGATCATCTCCGGGAATCAAATCTGAAGATTCTCCTATTCCTATGAGTCTTTGGGGTTGTCTAACAAACCTCCCACTATGATGGGGTTTCGGTTGTGTAGGTGTGACGATTGATATATCATCTTGTATACTTGGTATCGGGTTTGCCCTCTCAATTCTTCTAAGGTAATTTCACTTTTAGGCTTTCTATTGTCCATATAGTCCTCTTCCAAGAATTTAAAGTGTGTGCTTATCACAGTCTTTTAATCCTTGGGACTAACATACACCCTTTCATTCCCGAGGGATATCTTATAAACAACCTTAATTCCGAACGTGGATCCAATTTACCGGCTTCCTTATCTAGCACGTATGCCGGACACCCCCATATACTCATGTGTTTCAAACTAGGCTTGCACCTGGTCCACAATTCTACCGGGGTCTTAGGAACCGATTTGGATGACACCAAGTTTAGAATGTAACCCATTGTTTCCAAGGCATTACCCCAAAATAATTTGGGTAGATCTGAATAACTCATCATGAATCTGACCATTTCTAAAAGAGTCTGCTTCCTTTGTTTCTACCCCATCGTTCTGTTGAGGGGTTCCCGGTGCGGTCAACTGGGATATGTTCCCTTCGTCCGATAGGTAGTTCAAGAATTCATCACTGAGGTATTCGCCTCCATGATCTGATCGTAGAAACTTGATACTCTTTTCCCAATGCTTCTCGACTGCGGCCTTAAACTTCTTGAACTTGTCAAAAGTTTCAAACTTATGCCTCATAAGGTAGATGTGCCCAAATCTCGAGTAATCATCAATAAAAGTGACAAAGTACTCATACCCCCCTCTTGTTTTGATCGTCATTGGACCACACACATCGGTATGAACGAGTTCTAACACTTCCGTGACTCTATTCCCCTTGGCTCCAAATTCCCTCTTGGTCATTTTACCCTCTAAACAGGATTCACAAGTTGAAAACAGTTCAACTTGGAGAGACTCCAAGGATCCATCTTTCATTAACCTTTGTATCCGTTTTAGATTAATATAACCTAGTCTAAGATGTCATAGAAGCATTTCGTTTATGTTCAAAGAACGCTTCCTTCTATTACTCAAAATAATCGGCATGTTATTAGATTCAATTTGCGAGTGGTGTGCACATTTAATCATATAGAGATTGTTTACCAACGTTCATTCTTAAAAGAAATAATAACAACTTTATTAAAAGTAACTCAATATCCATAAAAAAAACAACTTAGAAACCGAAATTAAATTCTTTATAAAGTTTGGAACGTATAAAATATCTCTTAAAACTAAAACTCCATCTTCAAAAGATATATAGGTGCACGTCTCCCACTGCTTCAGCTGCCACTCTCGTAGCATCGCCCAAAGTGATGAGTATCTCATTCTCGCTAAGTCGTCAGTTGGCTGGAACCCCTGAAGAGTGAAACAAATATGATCAGTTGCTCCGGTATCCACTACCCAAATGTGGGTATCATACGCAGCAACATAAATTTCAAAGACTAAGACATGAGATTTACCTTTCTTTCCTGCCTTCTTAGGCTTAGAACAGACAGACCTCCAATATCCCTTCGCACTGCAATTGAAGCACTTACTCTTGGTGGACTTCTTCACACCGCATGGTTTGATTACTTTTTCTTTGCCTTCAAGAGTGAGAAAACTGGTTTGGTTTCGACCAAGCTTCATTTTCTCAATCTTACCACCAAGTGGTCTAGATTTCGAGAAAATGCTCTTAGTCACCAAAACCTCATCCTTACTCCCAAAGTGCAATTCTACCGTTTCCAAAGCTTCGAGCATAGTGTCTAAAGTGAACTTGTGTTTCGATAATACATATTCCCAAAAAAACTCATCAAAGCTATTCGGTAGACTTAGGAGTATGGAATTGATTTGACTGTACTCACTTTGTTTGGCACCAAGAAACTCAAGTTTATCAAAGTTACGCCTAAACTTGAGAACATGATCCCCTACGGGCGTTCCCTTCACCATTTCCAACTTGACCTTGTCATGTATGGTGGACTAATTAGTCATGTGGTTCTGATGTGAAAACATCTCTTCAAGGTTATCCATGATTTCAACAGCGGCTTCAATGTCCTCATGAATGTGTTTCAAATCTTTAGACAGAAATGTCAAGATGATGGGCTTCATATGTTCATTGGAACGCTTTTAATCATCGTACGCTGCCCTTTCCCCATTACTTGACTCATCATTATGCTTGTTCGGTATGTCAACATAAAGTACGGTGTTCTTGTGCCGGAAGGACCATTTGAATGTTACGTTTTGATTCAACATAGTTCTCACCGGTAAGTTTGTTATCTTTAAATATACTAAACAGTGGATTAAAGGGTTGCGACATGATGAACTGAGAATAAAACATACATTCATATTAATATCTAGAAAAATACGAAATTATCACATAACTCGATCACATCAATTATATCGATCACATCAGCCGACATCTCGAAATAATTCAAATGTGCCACGAGGGGTGGTCTATGAATTTATACACATTTAAGCAGGTTACAAACATAAATAGTTACAAACCTTTAATTCAAAATTAATAGTCGGCCCCACTTTGACCATATAAAAATTGACAGGGGCTCCGAAGGGAGTAAGTTAATATCAATTTCTTATGTCTAAGTAATAACCATAATTCAATACAGGATTATTATTTCGCTTTGAGAAAGCCACTCGTGGTGAGGGTCAATACCGCCACTTGTAATAATCCACAATCATCCTTTTGTAATTTATTCATGTGAAATCCATCTTTTTAGCCGATCCGAGGGGAAAATGTATTCCGAAAAAAACTTCACAAATAAATAAATTATGGAGGTAAAAATTAATTCAATTTTATTATCCAGAATAAAATTGTGATTAATTATAAAAACATACTTAGTAATTTTCAAAAGTAAGGTTTTTCTTGGACAATTAAATAATCATGCAAACACATATTAACATATAATAAATGCACAAAAATAAAACATCCATCAAAACAAAAAATAAAACGCATTGGAGCACTCAAATCCTATTGTCACGGTTTAATTTTCTTCACGTTTTGATGTGAGAAATCATCCTTGTTGCTTTCATCGTTCGTCTCGACAAGCTCCCACCCGAACAACAATAATTCGTAAAAAAATGTCATTCGCTTGGGGTCAGGACGATGTTCAACAACATACACAAAAATAAAGCACGAAAAATACAATCGCATGGGCCAAGATCTGGCGCGCGTCAGCCACAGAGGTGGGTCGTGCGCCTCTCGGCACCCACACGGGCAAGCGGCACCCCAAGGGCTGGCCGCACCCGATGCGCCCTGTCACACCCATTGCGCAAGGGCCGCATGTGCCTTACGCACACCGTGCGCTCGGGCCATGCCGTCCGTGCTCATTTTCATCCCCATGCACGATCCACGTCCATGCATACGCCACGCATACATGCATCATCTGGGTACCCCGTTCTTAATTCACCATCTCCGTTTTTGTTCCAATCCGGTTCCAATTGATTTACAAAAAATAAATAAACCTAGATCTAGACTAGTCTATAACATTGATCGAATAAAAAAAATAAAAAACAACTAATCTACTCGTGGATTTTCACACGAAAAAAATAAATTCGAACGAATTGAATTAAAAATAGAATCATTCATACGCATGAAAAATAAAATATTAAAACTCATGACAATTGTATACTTGCAAAAAAGATCTAACAATTCTACTATCCAATTTCAATTTAATGTTCATTAATTTAAATTACAATTTATAGATCAGAGCCCGAAACCATGGTTCTGATATCAGTTCGGGATGAAATTTAAATACGAATTAAATCTAATTATTACTAGAATTAATTAATTCTAAATTAATTCAAATAATCATTAATCCAACAACGAAATAACATGCATATGAATATTCTCACATAAAATTCTACGGCGGAAAAACTAAAAATTTATGTGAATACGTACCTCTTAAAGTGACGTCTAACTGAGATAAACGGGATAAGCGTGACGATCCTATCAACCGTAAAAACCTTCTCAAGTATTCCCTCTTCGCCTTATTCGTTCGCCGGTGGGAAGTGCTCTCGAACAATTTAAAATAACAAGGAAGAAAGAAAATATTTATTACTCTTGATTTTTCCAACTCATGGAATTGTGTACTTGGGGATGAATATTCACCCCCTTTATAATAAAACATTCCACAAAAATCTCACTTCCTTATCTATAAGCTTTTTTTCGAAAATATTAGGGAGATTACCCAAGATTTGGATCTTCTTGAATTTATGAGATAATCTTGTATTCCAATAATACATGACTTCCATAATATCTTTCCAAGAAAATCAACAAAATCTTTTATCTCCTAAAAAATTAATTTTTGAAAATTACAAAGGAAAAAATCAGCAATAACAATTTTCTTTTATTTTAATCACCTTATTATTATCGGACTACTTATTGGGCTACTTGAAGGGCCTTTAGGAGAATTAAGATTGAACCTCCAATGGGCTACTGAATTACAATATTGAGCTCCAATATTATTCAGTCCATTAATATTAATTAGTACCACTAATAAATTAATATTGCACTATCCATCTTAATCCATATTTCGATAATATGGTCTCCCAGTTATTATTTTCTGAGTTTAAGATTATTTAGTCCATTAATTAACTGAGCTTCTGAACAATTCTAAATTAATTAATATCTTTTAACTTAATATCTTTTACCTTGGAGTAAAGATAACTCAACATTATTATCCGTACCGAAGAAACTAATTCTTCACTTGCAAGATTTGGTAAGATAAAACTTCTTAGCGCACCAAGGGGACAAATCACACGAGCCGTACTCGCACACGTTTCTCCGTATTAAACATTATCAACTGTCATATAATTAATATTACTGCCCAAAATACAAGGTTCGAAGTCACAATGATTTTTACCCAATATGAATTAAAGCAATAATTATTAACCACACACGGTCCTATTTAAATGACAATGATTAAGAAATCAATAACCACTGAGGTCTAATTCTTCACATTTCAGAACAGAAGAATTTATCCTCGCTGTAGGTCCTCTTCAACACATACAAAATGTGCTAGTGCAATCTCTTGGTCAAGACAGACCAATCTGAGAATTACACATTGAACTTTCACGGTGGATTGTTCAATTCCACCTTGGTCGTGAAATTTTATGTTTAGTTACAAGGAACTCGTCAATGTGATCTTCCGTGATCTGGTTTCACCACATTAACTACAATGTAACACATACTATAAATAGAACGGGTTGAAATAAACATTTAACATTCATTCATATTTAAAGCAAATGTGATAAAAGAATTATTCTCATAAAATAAATATTTAATACATGAGTTATACAAAGTAAAAACATATTTTCACGTATAACTCCAACACTTTAGTGAAAACAACTAATACCGTTTTAAGTTGATATCTTTATGTCAATTCACTAATATATTTGTGTAATTTATTAAAAACTTCAAATAAGTTTCACCATTAATATTGTTCACATAATTCCTTCTCATAATAAAATAGATAGCATATAAAATTTTCAATTCGCTTATACTACTTTCACATTAAAAAGTAATATCAATATTTTTATTTAATATTTAAATAAATTTTTTATTATAATAATTAGCAAATATACATGATTAGGCTTGAAATTATTATATTTTGTAGCTCGATTTGCCCATGTTTAGTGTGTTTTTTATGAGTGTTTAGAGTCCTTTGAGCATCATTTTCATAAACTCATTAATTTGTCTCTTTGGTGTTCATAGTTGGATAGAGGGCAAAAAGAGGAGTTCATAGGACCTTGAACCGGCCAAAACGGACTCCCGGTTGAGAAGATATGAAGGTTTTTCGAATAAGGGTACAACAACCGAAAAGTGCTCGACCAAAGGTGGTCGAACGCCCCCATTCGACCTCTTGATTCATTCGACCAGTAGTGGTCGAACGCCCCCGCTCGACCTGGTCGAGCGCTAGTGCTCGACCAAACCCCAATTTTACAAGATATTGACCTTTGTCACCCATTTTTGGCATGTTGCTTATAAATACCCGATCCCAAGCTCGTTTTTGGAGACTTTTGATCCCAATTCATATTTTTGCATACTTAGAGCCTGATAGAGAGATTTTGGATAGTTTCACACTTGCAAACGAGGTTTTGATTTTACGAATTTGTAGTTTATATACTTTTTTTATTCTTTTCGTTTAATTCTTTCGTTCTTGAACATTTGAGACTTCTAAACCCTACTTTACCAGATTTATTGAGGTTTTTTAGATATTATTTTGTTTATGCTTTCAAATTCTTTTGAGTATTCAATTATGCAAATGTTCATTGTTCTTGTGATTGTTATCGTTACTTCAATTACCATGTTAGACTAGAACCCTTGCATGCTTGGGGTAAGATGAACTCGTAGAAGTAGAATATTGGTACATAATTAGGATAACTCATGATATTTAGTGCTAGTTCTCTTAATTAATTAAATTCTTAAAATAAACTCTAGAATTATCTTGGAATTGAGTACGAAAATTATTAGAGAGAGGACGATCTTATCACTCTTTGATAACAAGTAGACTTAACGATAGGGTTATAGAAGGGGTTTATAATTTACCAATTTATCTAGGGAGGACAACCGTATCACCTTAGGTAAATAAGGGTCTCATTAATTTAGCATAATCCATAGAACTTGTTTAGTGGGTTGTGAAGTAGGTTGATATGATGAAGTATTAGGGTTAGTTCTTGAGCTTTTAGTCTTTCAATCTGGTGCTAGATTAGGGAAGTTGATTGCCTAGTTTTAGTACACTTAGGATTAATACTTGCACATCACGGTTGTTTTAATTATCGTACTAGCTCCGTTAGTATACGTTGAGATTCCTATCCTGAGCATCACCATCTCATATTTTATTACAACTTTTGGTTATTCGTTTGATTTCATTAACTCGCATTGTTAGAAGTAGACATTAGAGTAGCTTAATTCCATTCTTTAACCAGAACATCCACTAATATTAACTACGACGCATAGATCTGCAGGGGTCTATTCGCATACATACCTTCCCTTGGGTTCGATACTACTTGGTCCCTATACTTGCACATACTACAGTAATCTCATACTCTTGTGGGGTAACTACTAGTATAGCTAGTATTTTGCGTCCAAGTCAATGGCGTCATTGCCGGGGATGACAACGTATGTCCATTGAGTAGGACTTGGAGATAGTTTAGTAGTTAGTATTGAGTGCTTTTATTTTTCTGTTTATTAGTAGACATCAGGCAGTTGCATTTTGATATTTTTTTGGTGTTTCAGGTATATGAAAACTCGCTCACAAGGAGAATCGAGTGAAGACCGAACAAAGTTAGACCCTGAGACAAACACCAGAAGAAACAGAGCCTTCAATAGAATGATGAACACTGCCGGTGGTGTGAACGACAACATGGACTTAGGGAATGAGTTGGATGCAGCTGCAGCTAATTACAATCAGGTAGTGGAATGGGTTGAGGGAACTAGAGGAAATGACAATCAGAATCAAGTCCCTTCAGGGGAAAGCCAGAGCCAAAACCCGGTCCCACAGCATCAAAACAACCCAGCTCAAAACCAAGTCCAAAATCCTTTAAACAACCCTGTTTACCCACAAAACAACCCACCTTATCCTTACCAATACCCACCATATCCGTACCCACCATACTACCCTGCACACCCTACTTATAACCAACCTCCTATTCCGCAAGTACCTCTACCACTAGTTTATCCTCAGCACGTTCCTCGGAACGGTGATCCTGGTATGACAATTCGAGGAAGGTTTGCGGCACAGCCGCAACGGTATTATGAGGGTGTAGCATTGCCACCAATGGAGGCAAACAACTTTTCTATCTCCCCAGGCATCCTGAAGATGCTAGTCGAAAACCAATTTAAGGGGGAGGTCAGAAAGGATAATCCTCATACTCACTTGAGGAATTTGCTGATGATTGCCTCAACTTTAAACCATAATGGCATGTCTGAAGATGCCAAGTGGCTCAGGTTGTTCTAGTTCTCGTTAACTGGAATCGCGAAGGAGTGGTACGATAACATGCTCCCAAGAGGAGATGTAACCACATGGGCCGAGCTCGAGCATCTGTTCCTTTAGCGATTCTACCCTCCGTCTAGAACGATCAAAGCAAGGCTTAAGATCTCATCTTTCAAGCAGAAGCCAGGAGAGGACTTACGTCAGGCTTGGGAGAGATACTATAATATGCTCATTGAGTGCCCACAGCATGGGTACAACGAAGGTGATATAATGGCTTATTTCTACTGTGGAGCCAGCAAGGCAGGTCAAGACCACCTTGATGCATGTGCTAGTGGAGCGTTCTTGAAATGTGGTGCGGCTCGGTGTAGAGAGATTGTTGATAACATTGTTAAGAATGCGGGGCAATGGAATGAGGTACAAGAGTTTCAGCGAGCTTATCAGATGGATGAGAGTGAGGGTACTAGAAAGTTGATGGCAATGATGGAGAAGATCAGCAATCTAGAGGTTGGACAGAATCTGAGTGGAGGGAATACTGCAGTGAGTGAGAAAGTGGACCACCCAGCAAGCCAGCATGAGGAAGCCAACTATATGGGAGGGCCTAATTATAATCAGAATGACTATCAAGATGGAAATTATCAGGGGCGACCAACTTATGTGTTGATGATCTTGATTCAATGTGGATGATTAGTGGCTGTTTATGCTTAGAAGATCATCAAACAATGTGTATGACTTGAGATTAAACATTGGATTAAGCTAAGTAAAGTTGGAGAATTGAAATTGCAAGAGTTTGGGCTTGTTTTTTAATAAATGAACTTATTTTCTCCTTCTCATGAAGGGGTATTTATAGGGTACAAGCAAGTATGAGGTGTCACCTCCTTAGCCATCTTAAATTATACATTGACAAGTGCTTAGACACTTGTTTAAGTCCTAAGCTATTACATGTTACACAATGACAAGTGTTAAGACACTTGTTTGTTCCTAATGTAATGCCTAATTAGTGGGATTCTTGATGATCCTCTGGGGTGCCCTGTTGCTCGCATGCTCGCCCTTTTGGTTCATTTTGGAACCTTATTGTTAGTATTGCTCGCCTATCTCTATTCCCTTATGACCTGCTGATCGTCCAACATGTTTTAACACTCTACCCAGCTGCTCGTCTTATCTAGCTTGATAATTACAAATCTCAGCTGCTCGCCCATTTGACATTTTTTACTTCTAATGACCTCTTTATCTATTATTTTAACTTTTAATTAGCCTAATCCTGCTGCTCGGCTGTTCGCCTATCAACAATGCCCCCTAGTTTGACCTATTAGAAAAAATTATCATTCTTAGGTCAAACTATAGTCATTAGGCGATTTACCGGAGTCATGGGCGAGCAAAAATGATTCAAATACTTTGGGCGGGAACATTTTAGGTGACCAGTAGGGATCCGACTCTTGAACTAGTGGTGTTATATTTCCCGAGGCACGTCTTACGATGAGACGTGGGCGGTAGGTGATGTCACCGCCGCCCACGCGTGCTTCGAAATTTGCTCGTAGGGGCCTATTAACTTTTGCGAAATTTTAATTTGCTCCCCATTTCTATCCCTATAAATATCCCTCTTCTTCCTTTTTCATTTCTTTTTGCATCCCTTGCACAAGAATTCACCATTGCGGATCTTCAAAGCTTTCTTACTTCCAATTTGCTTTGGTTACTATCGATTTACTTGATTTCAAGGTAGATTCTTTATCTTTTTGTTTTGATTCTTCTTTTCTTACACCTGCATTTTCAAATTTTTTATTTTTCCATACTTTCTCTTAGATCACCACCATTTCCCAATTGCCGCCACTGCCGCATTACCACTCCGACCGCTGCCTTAACATCACCGGCGTCGCCGCACTTTTCCCTTCTTCATTTCGTATTTACGCTCTTTATTTGGATGATAAAAACCCTTAATTTTCACCCCATGGCATCTTCGTCGTCGAGCAAAACTATTTCTGATGATCATCCCTGCCGAAATCCTGGAAAACGACCGATGGAATATGAAGAGGCACCCCATGCTCCTCGCCGCTCTCTTCGCCATGCTATTGCCAAAATCCTCATACATTGCTTGTTGACAAGGACATGGGTTCAGAGGTGAGCTTCGTTGCTCGCTCCGTCGATGCCTTTTACGCTGTAGATAGTTCGGGCAAGCAGGATGTCACTCAACCAGTTGCTCGCCCTGATGTGGAGGGGAATACTTCGTCTGACTTAGGTGAAGACTCTGCGGAGGTCACCGCGGAGATCGACGAGATGAGTATCCCAGAGACCACTGGGGCGAGCAGCGAACAGGCAAGCTGGCAAGGAGGCGACCAACGGGGTCCGTCCTCCAATAAGCTGACTTGGGAGTTTCTTAGGGAAATCAATTTCCCCATCTCCAAGCCGACTCCCGAATCTCAAATACCGAGGGGGTTGTTCGTAGACAGGAGTGGGTTGATTACGCTACTCACCACCACAACTCATTCCCACCTCCTGAAAGGGTTATTATAGCCGCTCAAGAGACCCCGTACACAGCGAGCAGGATACCTAGCCTAATTATAGAGAATAACTTGGTCTGTATCAATTCAGCCTATCAGATTCCTTACGACATATATTTGTATGCTCCACAAAAAGAAGAAACGGCTGATCGCCCACCATCCGGATGCACAACTATCAAACTTGACGTTATGAATGTCGGGTTCCCACTGCCTTTACACCCCGTGATTAGCCGCTTTCTTGAGGATAACAACCTGGCAATCACCCAGATTACTCCGAACGTGTGGAGTAACTTACTTGTTTTTATAACTCTCTTCGGGCTCGAGGGTTATAAGAACAAGATAAGTATCGTTGAGATACACTACGAGATGACCATCTCCTCGGCTGCAAATGAAGAAGGAGTGGGGTGGTACTACATCAAAGCCCGTAGTGGCGTAAAATTGATCGAGGGGGTGCCGAACAAGGTAAAGAGTTGGCATAGAAAGTTCTTCTTTATCGACGGTGATTAGCGGGCATCTTCAGATTTTTCTGGCGGACCAGGCCGTATCAATTCTCCTGAGGGCTTTGGCGAAATACGGCGTAGGTTTTACTTTTATCTTATTATGGCCATGGTGAAACTAATTTTAATTTTTTCTTTCTTGTGGTTTTGCAGGTCTGCGTATCTTGAAGTGGGGGTACCCTGAGTTAGTGAAGAATTCCTCTACGTCCTCACTATGATTACTCTTCGGAACGCGAGTGATCGTATTATCAAGCATCTCTCTAAACCCCACTGCCGAAAACTTACTCAATTGGCCACGAGTGTTCACCACTTGGAGGCTCAATCTGCCATTCCGGAAGGTATCCTAATATACCTTCTGTCTTCGTATTGTTATCTTTTTTATATCTTGGCCAAATGGTCGTCTGGTCGCTTCTTTTACTGTCTGATTTAAGTTTTGTTTGTTTTTCAGAGCAAGGGGTGACTGTTGCTGCCCTAGAAATACCAGAGTGCTACCACCTTCTTGCTCTCTGTGTCAAACAAATGGCTGTTGAGGACCCTTTCAAGAAGAAAAAGTATGACCCCCCCACTTCTCTCATCAAATTGAGAGTTGAGGAAGATGAAGAGGAGGAAGCTCCACAGGTCAAAGGCCCTGCTCCTCGCCCACCTCCCAGCTCCTCGCCTCTCGCGGCTCAGAAAGATAACCGGGGCAAAAAGAGACTAACCAAGGAGGTTGCTCCTTCCCGTAAAGAAGATGAGAACTCAAAAAGAGCTCGGGGGAAATCCCAGGCGAGCAGGAAGGATGCGCCGCGCTCCTCGTCTGTAGAAGAAGTGAGCGAGCAGCAGGTCGTGGGCACCGTTGTGGTGAGCAAAAGGAGAGGGTCTTCTCCAGACAACTCTTAATTAGGCTATGATCCTGTCAAGCTGAAGGAGTAAGTTTTATTCCCTACTTGCCCGGCCGGTCGCCATCTTGCTATGTATAATCCTTATTAAGCTTATATTTTCTTGATGTAGGTACAAGCCGGAAGAGTACCCAGGGCGAGCGAAGGTACTCCATCAATTGACCTGCGTCAAGTCTGCCCCTCCCTACCAGGACATTCTAGACTCGCATGTTAGGCGAGCAACTGAGCTCATTCCTCGCTCATGGACGAAGCTGTGTGAGGAGATAGTACATGCCAGAGTCTGGTGACAATGCCTGCCTACTGAGCTACAATGCTAGTCACCAAGCCATCGCTGCTCAGAAAGTCCTCGATCAGTCCATTGAGTTGGAAAGGACCAACAGAGGTTTGGGGAGGAAAATTGACCAGTTCGAGGCAGAGAAGGCTTCCATTCTGAAGAAGAAAGATGAGGAGCTTGCCTGGTTGAAGGGTGAGTATGAGAAGGCCAAGCTTAGCTGGGAGAGGAGCTTGAAGACTGCTGAGGACAAGGAGAAGGTCGCCTTGAACACTTCCGAGAAGTTAAAGTTGGACCTGGGAGTCGCGACCAAATGCCTCAAGACTTTGGAGACTGAGCGTGTTGGTCTGGTGGAGAGGGTTGAATCCCTAAAAGTCCATGTCACTCAATTGGAGCGGGAGAAGAAACGTGCCGTTTCTTACACCAACTACGTGCAGGATGTAACCGATAACACAAACTTCGGTTATATCTGTGCGTATGCTGATTGCATCCGGTCTGTGAAGTATGCGCTCGACAATGGTCTGGATATTATGACTTCAGTCACGAAGGACTTCACAGACTACGTCATAGAGAACCCTCCTGCTGTCGGCTTTGATATCCCCGTTGCTGAATTAGGGGATATGGGTGTGAACCTGGATGTCTTTAAGGATGATGTCTGGGTGATCGCCCCGAAGCTGAGGACTGAGGAGGTGAACAAGGATGCTTCAGTCTTCGACGCCCTGAGCCTTCTCTTCCCAGCCCCCTTGGATGAGGCTGGTACTTCTACCATTGTCGGCGAGCAGCAGGTCCTTGGGCCAACCACCACTGGTGTTGCTCCTCTACCTGAAGCTCCTTCTGCTCTTCCAACTGAAGTTCCTTCTGCTCCTCCGGCTCCTCAACATTAAAGATCTTTTTTTCCATCTTAGTTTTTGTATTAGGCTTCATCTTGTAACTTTCTCCTTTGGTTGTACTATTTTAAACCTGAATGAAATGACTATTTTCTCCCATAACCTTTTGTGTTAATATTTTCTTCATATTTGCTCTATTGTTCGCCATTTGTATTATGCTTCACCCTCTTGCTTAATTACCTCTCTTTTATTTTCCAAGAGTAGGGTACTTTTTGTTGGCAAATTTGTATGTATGACTTTATATGGGTCTTCTTGGTTCTCTAGGAACTTGACTTTCATCAATTGGGATTTTTATGGTCCTTTTTGGACTTAACCTTCATTATTCTTATTGGACTGCAGCTTGAGCCTTGTTGTTCGCCGCATATCGAGTTTGTGCTTAGTGCGTTTTGTTTGGGCGAGCAAGTGGGCTTTATGGGCGAACAGGTGGGCTTTGGTGGCGAACAGCTGGGCTTTGATGCCCTTCTAAGTTACATCTCAATACATAATAAAAATACATCAAATGATCATTTATATTGCTTGATTTTGAAAATCTTACTAGCATTCTAAACTTAGAAAATTTAAAAAAGTTCTAAAATTTACACCTAAACTCATAATGTACAATAATAATATGCAAAATTTACATTAACTCTTGACTATTGATAATACTTCTTCAGTAAGGCCGCGTTCCAGGAGTATTGGGCCGAGTTGCCTTTCATGTCTTCGAGGTCGTACGTGCCATTGTACCACTTGTGGGTTATCCTGAATGGGCCCTCCCAAGTCGGTCCAAATACTCCTGGTGGTGGTGCTAACACTTTCCGAAGCACCATATCTCCAACCTCGAATTCTCTTATTTTTACTTGTGAATTGTAATATTTTGTGATTCTTTTCTTATATATCGCATTCTTTATTTCTGCTGAAATCCTTTTTTCATCGATCAAGTCCATCTCCGCAGCTAATGCCCCGTTGTTCGACTGTTCATCGAACCCTGTTGTTTACTCCGTTGGTACCTTGAGCTCTACTGGTATGACTGCTTCGGTGCCAAACGCTATAGTAAATGGTGTTTCCCCGGTGCTCGTCCTATATGATACCCTGTACCCTCAGAGTACTTCTGGCAATTCTTCTGACCATTTTCCTTTCTTGTCTACCAAGCGAATTTTTAAAATGTGTTTGATTATTTTGTTAACCGCCTCGACCTGACCATTGGATTGAGGATGATAGGGCGTTGAAAAGTGTTTTTTGATTCCCAATTTTTTACAAAAGTCCCTTATCTTCTTGCCTTCGAACTGTCACCCATTGTATGTTAAGATCGCCTGTGGAACTCCGAATCGGCATACAATACTTTTCTAAATAAAATTGATCATTTTTTCTTGTGTAATTGTTACGAGTGCCTCTGCTTCGGCCCATTTTGTGTAATAGTCCACGGCCACTACCGCAAACCTTACATTCCCCTTTCCAGTTGGGAAAAGTCCTATGATGTCTATCCCCCACTTTGTGAATGACCATGGACTATTTACTGATATTAGTTCAGTTGGTGGTCTATGAATGCTGGGGGCGAACAGCTGGCACCTATGACATGTTTTTGCAACTTTTATCGCATCTTGCAGTAGAGTTGGCCAGTAGTATCCTTGTCTCACAGTCTTGTATGCTAATGCTCGCCCTCCTGCATGATTTCCACACACGCCTTCGTGGATTTCTTTCAAAACTTCTCGGCCTTGCCCCCTTGCTAAACATTTTAACAAAGAAAGTGAGAATCTTCTCTTGAAAAGTTGTCCATCCATGATAGTGAACCTTGCTACTCGCCTAATCATCTTGGCTGCTTCTTGTGGGTCTTCGGATACTTCACCATCCTTGAGATATTTGAGTATTGGTGTTTGCCAGTCATCTTCCCCGAATTCTTCCTCAACTTGATTGATTTTGTAATCGTTAGTTGATGGGTGAAGTATTTTGGTTATTGTAACCTCTGAGAGTTCCGCTGGTCCCGTGCTGGTAGCCAGGCGAGCAAGTGAATCTGCCTGGGCATTGTTATCCCTTGGCACTTGTTCAATGTAGATCTGTTCAAATAAAGAGGCTAGGTGGGCTACAATATTTTGATATAGAGCCATGTTCTCATCTTTTGCCTCGTATTCTCCTCGGACTTGGTTGACTATCAACTGCGAGTCTCCATATATTTGTAATTTTCGTACCCCCACAGCCAATGTTAACCGAAGTTCGGCTATCAGCGCTTCATACTCAGCTTCGTTGTTCGTTGCCATAAACTCAAATCCGACAGTTGAAGTGAACACTTGCCTGTCATGGCTGATCAACACTATTCCGGCTCCTGATGCTGTATTAGTCGATGATACGTCAATGTACATGTGCCATGGATGATTATGACCTCTCGTTGGATCTTGAGGAAGGGTTAGTTCGACTATGAAATCAACTAACATTTGTCCTTTAATCGTTGTTAGAGGTGCATAAGATATTCCGAATTGGCTTATTTCGAGGGACCACTTGAGGAGGTGACCAGCAGTATCAGGCCTTTGTAAAATTTGCCTCATAGGGAATGTCGTTAGCACTTCTACCTGATGGTCAAAGAAGTATAGACGTAGCTTTCTTACACTCATTACTAGTGCGTACGCTAATTTTTCCATCGGTGAATACTTGCTTTCTGCTTCGTGTAAGGCCTGACTCACATAGTAAATCGGTAAGTGAAACTTTTCTTCTGCACGAACTAAGACCGAGCTGATCGCTACTTCTAATGCAGCCAGGTACAGGTAAAACTTCTCTCCTGAGACAGGCTTTGATAGGATCTTGGTGTCACCAAGGTATTCTTTTAGTTGCTCAAATGCTTGTTGACAACTGTTTGTCCATTGAAACTGTCCTTTCTTGATTGCATCAAAGAAAGGTCGGCACTTATCACCGAATCTTGAAATGAACCTATTCAAGGCTGCTAAACATCCAGTGAGCCGTTGGACTTCCTTGACTGTTCTTGGTGGCTGCATATCCATGATTGCCTTCACCTTTGCCTCAATGCCTCGTTGACTGACCAGGTGTCCAAGGAACTTTCCTGAGTGAACTCCAAAGTTACTCTTCTTTGGATTTAGCTTCATGTTATACGCCCGGAGTATCTCAAATGCTTGTGATAAGTGCTGTAAATGGTCCTCCTTCTTTGTACTCTTGACGTTTATATTATCAACGTATACTTCCATCATCTTGCCAATGTGCTCATCGAACATTTTATTGACAAGTCTTTGGTACGTGGCTCCTGTATTAATCAATCTGAACGGCATTCTCTTCCAACACAACAAGTTTTTGTTGGTGTAGAATGTTGTGTTCTCCTGGTCGTCCAGTTGCATTATGATTTGGTGATAGCCTGCAAACGCATCCATGAATGTGAGGAGCTTGTGCCCGGCCGTGTTGTCTACCAGCTGGTCAATGTGTGGAAGTGGGAAATTGTCCTTTGGGCAGACAGCATTCAAGTCGGTGAAGTCAATGCACAACCTCCATGTCGCATTCGGCTTTTGACTAGAAATAGATTCGCCACCCATCTGGGGCACAAGGCTTGTTTGATGAGATCGTTGTCCAGTAGCTTCATCACTTCTACATCCAACGTCTCATACTTGTTGGGTCCAAATTTTCTTCTTTTTTGCTTTACCGATTTTCTAGTTGGATCAATATTTAGCCTGTGGCAAGCATGCTCAGGGCTAATGCCCACCATATCGGCGTGGGACCATGCGAACATATCGAGATTGGACTTGAGGAATTCTTTCATTTTGGATCTGTATGGCTCAGGGAGCTCAGATCCAATAAAAAGTTCCAAGTCTTCTCGGTTCGGGTCGACTCTTACTGTCTCCAATTCTTCAACCGGCGTTGCTCTTCTTTTTGGCCTCCAACGAGGGTCGATGATGGGTCCTTTTAGGCTAAGTTCATCTTCAATCATCATTGGCTCTGCCCCTAGCCTTGGCTCGATATCCTCAACTTTGTTTAGAGCAGGTACAACCTCATCTTCTTGCTGCTCGTTTTGGATCTCCTGCTCGCCTTCACCCTGCTGCTCGTCTACTTCCATCATCTTTGTATCAATGGATTCCATGATTTCATCTAAAATGGAAGGTTCCTCGTCAGCCCTGCTGCTCGGCTGTTCGTCCATGACAGTCACTTTGTTGTCTTTTGGTTGTAGTTGCAGGAGGCACTCTCGAGCTCTCTTCTGGTCGCCTTTTACTGTACCTGATCCTTTTGAAGTTGGAAATTTAAGACAATAGTAGTATGTTAAAACGGCTACTTTGAATTCATTTATAAAAGGACGACCGAGAAACCCATTGTAGGCAGATTGTTGGTCTACAACCAAGAATTCTACCATTCTAGTTAACCTCCTATCAAGGTTCTCGGTCGATACAAGTTCAACCGATAATGTAACTACACCTAAGGGAATGGTTACAGCTTCTCCAAATCCCACTATCTTATGATTACAATCTTTGACATATTCAGCACAATCTCCTAATTGATCTAGCGTGCTTTTGAACAGAATATTTGTGTAGGAACCGATATCCACTAGTAGGTGATGAACTCGGGTTCCCATGATGTTAGCACAGATGGTTAGTGAGTCGTTGTGTGGTGTGAGTATCCCGTCTAAGTTCTTTTATGAGAATGTTAGGTCTTCCGTCTTCTTAGTAGCCGGGTTTACTCCTACCTCTTTGACTTGAGCCACAGCCCTGAGTTCCGCTTTCCTCTTTCTCTTGGACATTTGAGGTCTTCCATCTGAACAACCTCTTATCGGCCCGGTTGGTTCGAGCATTAAGATTTCCTGCACTGGTTCAGCTGGGACCGTCCTTATCTTTTTTCCCTTCTTATCCCTCATGCTCGGCTGCTCGTCACTCTCAACATCTTCTGAGCTGGAGGATGCCGCTGCTCTTGGTCTCTTTCCTGGCTGCCTTTTTACGAACTCCAATAGTTTTCCCTCTTCGTAGAACCTCCATAACTGCTTCAGAAGGTCCCGACATTCACTTGTGAAGTGGCCTATGTTCTGATGATACGCGCAGTATTTGTTTGGGTTTAACTTTCCTCATTCCTGTCGAATCTTCCTAGGTTCCGATAGCATGTCTTTATCTTTCACATTGTTGTAGACAACCTCTACTGATGTGGTCAGGACCTAATTCAACTTTTCTTTCAAATCTGATCCTTCATTAAAAGCTTTCATGTTTTTAGGGGCTTTGTATTCTCCTCCTGGCCTTTTCCCCGACTTTTTCTGGTCAGCTTTATCTCTCAATTCCTTTTGAAGAGTCTCTTGCATTAAGATGTATATGCCAGCTTTGTGTCTGAATTCTGCATAGGTCTTGGGGAAGGCCAGATGCATTTCCTTCCATAGGTCGGTTCCTTTCTTGAGTCCCGCCATCACAGCTACGATCTTTGTATCCTCGCTCACCATCTCTCCTTCTAATAGGACTTTATCAAATCTTTCGAGAAATTTTCTATCGGACTCATCGTCTCCTTACTTCAAATCCGCCAATTGGTGTCTTTGTGTCAGATAAGACCCGGCGGTAGAGAAATGGGATATGAACTCCTTGCTCAGTTGTGCAAAGGAGTTAATGGATCCCGGGGTTAATGCTGAGAACCATCGATGTGGTCCGTCTCCAAGTGTGAGCGGGAAGTTATGGCATTGAGTCGCATCTGTAGCCCCCATTAATATCATGAAATTTGAATATTTTGTCAGGTGGACTCTCGGATCTGTTGTACCTTCATACAGATTGATAGCTGGGAACTGTATCTTCTTTTGTATAAGAGCATTAAGGATTACGAAAGATAGTGGTGATGATGGCAACACCGTTGATCCGACACCCTTTTGGGTCTCCAACTGCTTCTGCATTACTTCCACTGCTTTCATTAGGGCTTGCTATTCATCGGGAGACGTTCTTCCATTGGAAGGCTGTTCATCATGATCAAATCTATCTTTACCATGATGCAGTCCCTCTCCAACGGGACGTTTCTCCGGTGTGGCTCACCTAGCAACGTTGCTAGCTCCATTGGGACCCAAACGGCTAAAAGTGGACCTTCTCAGTCTGTCATGGACTGAGGGACGAGCAGCAGGGTGTGCTTGCTCCTCGCTTCTCTGGAGAGTTTCTCTCCTGCCCCTTCCGCGATCCTCTGTTCTTGCTCTTGTTTGAGTGTGGCTCGTATCCTTGGTTGTCTCCTTGCTCGACTCCTCTTCTCCCCTGGGGGTGGATTCCCCTCGGCTTCCCAATCGTTCACTCATTGGGGCTTTGCCTCTGTTCCTTCTGGCTTGGGCACTATCTGCTTCATCCACTCGTATAACCTTCTATTGTTGGCCACCTACTCGGTTGCTCGCCTCCTAAGCTCTTGATGGCCTGATAGTTTCTTGACGTCTTTGCAACGATTGTAAGACGGTAATTGTTTTTGCTAATTCTTCTGGATTTCGAGTGAGAGCCTCCACCTCCGGAGGGACAATGTCTATGGTTACTTGCACATTTCTTTGGGATGTTGTCCGCACCGTCCGTGCATGGTCACCCGTTGATGATACCCTAGTTCATGATCTATGTGATGGGCGTGCACTCGAGGATTATTGTTCTCATGATCTTGCCATTTGTTAAATATTGAATGTTTTTTATGAAGGTTTTGTGCTTATGATTGTCAACTTAAGAATAACTAGCCTTGTATGTGTGAATTTTGGCTATTTACAAACCCCAATTCACACATGCATGCATTCAAATCCTTAAATGTGAATAAATTCTTCACAAATGCTCAAGTATCACTCTTATACCCAGTTTTCGGTGATTCCTTGTCAGATTATGGCCCTAATTTGCAAATTCTGGTGACTTTCTCACCAAAATCTTCAACCAACCGGAGGTTCGTAACCCTCCTTCTAGCTCCAATTATTGATGATCTTGATTCAATGTGGGTGATTAGTAGCTTTTTATGCTTAGAAGATCATCAAACAAGGTGTATGACTTGGGATTAAACATTGGATTAAGCTAAGTAAAGTTGGAGAATTGAAATTGCAAGAGTTTGGGCTTGTTTTTTAATAAATGAACTTATTTTCTCCTTCTCATGAAGGGGTATTTATAGGATACAAGAAAGCATGAGGTGTCACCTCCTTAGCCATCTTAAATTATACATTGACAAGTGCTTAGACATTTGTTTAAGTCCTAAGCTATTACATGTTACACAATGACAAGTGTTAAGACACTTGTTTGTTCATAATGTAATGCCTAATTAGTGGGATTCTTGATGATCCTCCGGGGTGTCCTGTTGCTCGCATGCTCACCATTTTGGTTCATTTTGGAACATTCTTGTTAGTACTGCTCGCCTATCTCTATTCCCTTATGATCCACTGCTCGTCTGACCAGCTGCTCGTCTTACCTAGCTTGATAATTACAAATCCCAGTTGCTCGCCCATTTGACCTTTTTTACTTCTAATGACCACTTTATTTATTATTATAACTTTTAATTAGCCTAATCTTGTTGCTCGGTTGTTCGCCTATCAATATTATGGTCAGCTGTTTGTACCACCGGGTCCACAGCCTCCTCAGAATCAATGAAGGAATACTCAGGGGTATCAAGGAGGCCAGCAGCCTCCTCAGAATCAATGGAGGAAGAATGAAAATTTCTCTTATAGCAATCTGAGAGCGGGGATAACCGTACCTTCAAATATCGACACTGGCTCAAAACTCCCCGGAGGAGAAGAAGGTGCTACCACTAATGAGATGTTACGTGCCATTCTACAGAAGGTGGAGGAAGGTAGTAAGAGGTTATCCTCTATGGAGTATGATGTGAAGGAGATGAGTAAAAAAGAATGATCAGCGTGATCAAGATCTACAGAAGAGGGATATGGAGCTGAATAGAATTCAGCAAGAGAACAATAGGCGGTTCACTTCCATGGAGTACCAGATTAGCCAGATCGCGAAATCATTGGGTAGAGAGCCCGGGAAATATCCTTCTATGCCGGAGGGGAACCTGAAAGAGCAATGCAAGACGATCCAGCTAAGAAGTGGAACCAAATATGATGGTCCTCCAATGCCGGCTGATTTGGTGGAGATACATAAGGATATTGAGATGGAGTGTCAACAACATAAGAAAGATGGGGATGAGCCAGTTGAGGTAGAAGTTGAGAAGGAGGTTGAGATAGAAGATGCTCAGAAAAGCAAGGAACATAAGGAGGAAGGGAGTGAGAGAGTTCCAAATTGGAAGAAGGCTAGAAAAACAAGGAAGAGCAAAATACTAGCTATACTAGTAGTTACCCCACAAGAGTATGGGATCCCTGTAGTATTGGCAAGTATAGGGACCAAGTAGTATCGAACCCAAGGGAAGGTATGTATGCGAATAGATCCCTGGAGATCTACGCGTCGTAGTTAATATGAGTGGAGCCCTGGAGATCTACGCGTCGTAGTTAATATGAGTGGATGTTTGGTTTTAGGAATGGAATTAAATTACTCTTAAGTCTACTTCTATTAATGCAAATAATGAAATCAAATAAAATAACTAAGGTTCTAATAAGATATGAGATGATGATGCTCAGGATAGGAATCCCTACGTATACTAACGGAGCTAGTACGATAATTGAAATAACCATGATGTGCAAGTATTAATCCTAAGTGTACTAAAACTAGGAAATCAACTTCCCTAATCTAGCACCAAATTAAAAGACTAAAAACTCAAGAATTAACCGTAATACTTCGTCATATAAACCTACTTCACAACCCACTTAACAAGTTATATGGATTATGCTTAATTAATGAGACCCTTCTTTACCTAAGGTGATACGGTCGTCCTACCTAGATAAACCGATAAATTATAAACCCCTTCTATAACCCTATCGTTAAGTCTGCTTGTTATCAAAGAGTGATAAGATTGTCCTCTCTCTAATAATTTTCATACTCAATTCTAAGATAATTCTAGTATTTATTTTAAGAATTCAACTAATTAAGAGAAGTTGCACTAAACATCACGAGTTATCCTAATTATGTACCAACATCCTACTTCTACGAGTTCATCTTACCCCAAGCATGCAAGTGTTCTAGCCTAACATGGTAATTGAAGTAATGAAAACAATCACAAGAACAATGAACATTTGCATTATTGAATACTCAAAAGAATTTGAAAGCATAAATAAAAGAATATCTAAAAATCTCAATAAATCTAGTAAAGTAGGGTTTAGAAGTCTCAAAGGTTCAAGAAGAAAGAATTAAACGGAAAGAATCAAAAGAAGTATCTAAATTAAGAATTTGTAAGATCAAAACCTCGTTTACAAGTGTGAAACTCTCCAAAATCTCTCTACCAAGCTCTAAGTATGCAAAAATATGAATCGAGATCAAAAGTCTCCTAAAATGAGCTTAGGATCGGGTATTTATAAGAAACGGGCCTAAAACGGGTGAAAAAGGCCAAAATCTCGCAAAACTAGGGTTTGGTCGAGCACTTGGTCGAGCACTAGCGCTCGACCGACCTCATGTTGGTCGAATTGATGCCTTTCCAGAGCTCTTAGGGCGCTCGATCAGGTCGAGCGGGGGCGTTCGACCACTACTGGTCGAATGAATCAAGAGGTCGAATGGGGGAGTTTGACCACTTTTGGTCGAGCACTTTTCGGCTGTTGTACACTTGTTCAAAAAACCTTTATATCTTCTCAATCGGGAGTCCGTTTTGGCCGATTCAAAGTCCTACGAACTTCTCTTTTGACCCTCTATCTAACTATGAACACCAAAGAGACAAATTAATGAGTTTATTAAAATGATACTCAAAGGACTCTAAACACTCATAATAAACAAACTAAACATGTGCAAATTGGGCTACAAAATATAACAATTTCACGCCTAATCAACCCCCCCAAACTTACCATATTGCTTGTACTCAAGTAATGAAATAATAAGTCAAGTGAAATTGTTAAGAATGAATCACAAACCTTAATCGTGCAAGTAATAGAACTTCAAGCGTCAAAGATCGATCACTCATACACAAACTCACTCCCTTCATCATACTCATGCATAATCAATAAGAATCACCAAAATCAAACATGGATGTGCTCTCAATGATGTGTTTCACTCCCTCACAAGTGTATATCAGTATTAAGAGACTCATTCAATCAATCAATCACATATATCAGCAGCCATAGGCTTGTAAGCACTCTCAATTTCGACCATACTTTAGAATCCATTCTGAATCAAAAAGGAGTTTATCAAGGTTGTAATGTAGGCTCTTTGGACGGGTGGGGTAACTATATGTAAGTGACTCAAGTGAATGGAGAACAGAAAATTCAACTTTAGTACTTCGAGACGAGGAACAAAATACTAAAATCATCTTCATGCAATACACTTTCAATTCCACTACTCTCAACACTTCAATTTTTTTTCTAACTCGTTTCACTTTTTCAATCACTTCACTTTTTTTTCTCTCACACATACATGAGCTCATATTTCTTTTGCTCATTCTCAAATTCATTGTTCTTTCCCACAACTCAAATTCTCATTACACCTTCTTCTCAGATACACTCAAACATTAATAATTCTCCTTTCTCAACTCAACTAGATCCCTTTCTCATTCACAACTTTTCCTATTCGCCACTCAAATTTGGACAAAAAGAGTTTAAGAATTTGGTTAAGTTTTAATGTGCTAGCAAATAAAATAGGCTAAGGCTCAAACGGGCTAACAAGGGATAAATGTCATTTGGTAGGGAAAATTTGGCTAAGTGACTCAACAAATCAAAGATGGTCTAATATCACTTTCAGCACTTCAATCTAGACACAATCAAGAAGTGAGAGCACACACAAGTTCTAGCATCCTCTAAGGTGATGATCCACTCACAAACGAAGAGATCAATTTATGCATTTTAATCTCACAAAGGCTCAAATCTCACAACTTTCATATTCATGCTAGTCCTAGTGAATTCTCACTCTCATCACACAAGTACTCAAAAGAAAAGTTTGTAAGTATATGAGTTCCCTCTCAAATCAACTCTAACTCCTACACTCACACAACTTAGACTCTAACTCAACTCAACAAATCACTAACGCATACTCACACTCAAAGATAACAATCAACAAGCATAAGAGAATTAATAGGCATGAAATATGCAGTAGCACCCAATTAGTTCACAATATAAAAACAGCTCAAGGAGCATCTCAAAGCACAATATATACCCAAACTCAACTGAAAGAGAGGGTGTGTGCCTGTGTAATGTCAACAGAAAATATATAAAAACTCCACCCCCCAAACTTCGACCTTGTGAAGCAGTCTAAGTTCGGGGTGGTGGTTACCTCATCCAAATAATTCAGTTTCTTTCAACAACATAGCACACTCCCTTGTCTCGAGTTTGTCCCTTCAATCTCCACTCCTTGGGAATTTCTTCACCCTCAAGACAAGCCTACAAAACAACTCTCTCAAGTACGAGGTTAGAACTTACGATTCAAAACAACACCCTAATAACTAAAAACACTCAAAAGCAAATAAAAATGGGTTGCCTCCCACTCAGCGCAATTTTTAAGGTCCTAATGTCGGACCGAGCTCAAAGAATTTTATGGGACATGATACTCAAATTTACCTCCCTTATTCTCATAAGAGAAGATGTCTAAGTTTTTAGCTCGATTCCCATCCTCCTTCTTCACCTCGGGCGGTGGTTTCACTTTTTTTTCTTCATTCTCCATGGAGAATACTAGCTATACTTTGATAACAAGTACAAAAATTATTAGAGAGAGTACGATCTTATCACTCTTTGATAACAAGTAGACTTAACGATAGGGTTATAGAAGGGGTTTATAATTTACCGGTTTATCTAGTGAGGACGACCGTATCATCTTGGGTAAATAAGGGTCTCATTAATTGAGCATAATCTATAGAACTTGTTTAGTGGGTTGTGAAGTAGGTTGATATGACGAAGTATTAGGGTTAATTCTTGAGCTTTTAGTCTTTCAATCTGGTGCTAGATTAGGGAAGTTAATTGCCTAGTTTTAGTACACTTAGGATTAATACTTGCACGTACTAGCTCCGTTAGTATACGTAGGGATTCCTATCCCGAGCTGTTGGAGTTATACGTGAAAGTATGCTTTTACTTTGTGTAACTCGTGTATTAAACACTTGTTTATGAGAATAATTATTTTATCACATTTTCGTTAATATGATTGAATGTTGAATATTTATTGCAACCAGTTCATTATAAATAGTACTTGTTACATTGTAGTTAATGTGGTGATACCCGATCACGGAAGATCACATTAACGGTTTCCTTGTAACTAAACGTACAAATTTACGATTTAGGTGGAATTGAACAATCCGCCGTGAAAGGTCGATGTGCATATCTCATATTGGCTTGTCTTGACCAAGAGATTGCACTAGCACATTTAGTATATGTTGAAGAGGACCTACAACGAGGATAAATTCTTCTGTTCTGAAATGTGAAGAATTAGACCTCAGTGGTTATTGATTTCTTAATCTCTGTCACTTAAATAAGACCGTGTGTGCTTAATGGTTATTACTTTGATTCATGTTGGGTGAGAATCATCATGACTTCGAACTTTGTTTTTTGGGCAGTAATATTAATCATACGACGGTTGCTAAGATTTAATACGGAGAAACGCGTGCGAGTACGGCTCGTGTGATTAGTCCCCTTGGTGGGATCAGAAGTTTTATCGTACCAAATCTTGCAAGTGAAGAATTAGTTTCTTCGGTACAGATAATAATGTTGAGTTGTCTTTACTCCAAGGTGAAATATATTAATTAATTTAGAGCTATTCAGAAGCTTAATTAATTAATGGACTTGATAATCTTAAACGCGGGAAATAATAACCGGGAGCCCATATTATCGTAATATGGATTAAGATGGATAGTGCAATATTAATTTATTAGTGGTACTAATTAATATTAATGGGCTGAATTATATTGGGGCTCAATATTGAAATTCAAAAGTCCATTAGGAGGTCCAATCTTAATTCTCCTTAAGGCCCCTCAAGTAGCCCAATAATGATAAGGTGATTAAAATAAAAAGAAAATATATTTCTGATTTTTCTTTGTGATTTTCGAAAATTGCATAATTAGGAGAGAAAAGATTTTGTTGATTTTCTTGGAAAGATATTATGGAAGATAAGTATTCTTGGAATACATGATTATCTCATATATTCAAGAAGATCCAAATCTTGGATTCTACTCTTAATATTTTCCAAAATTGCATGCTTAATAAGGAGAGTGAGATTTTTGTGGAATATTTTATTATGGAGAAAAGAATATATGAGATATATTCAAGAATTCTTAGAGACTAAGAAAAGATTTTCTCCAGGCCCATAAAATATACAATTTTCGGCCATCACCTCTTATAAATAGGGGGTGATTATTTCATCCCCAAGTACATAATTCCATGTGTTGGAAAAATCAAGAGCATATATATTTTTCTTTTTCCTTAGTTATTTAAATTACTTGAAAGCACTTCCCACCGGTGATCGAGTAAGGCGAAAGGGAAATACTTGAGAAGGTCTTTGGGTTGATAAAGCGCATTTGTGTTTGTCCCGTTTTATTCAAAGACCAATTCTACTAGAGGTACGTAAATCACATAACTTCTTAGTTTATTCCGCCATAGATTTTATTTGAATTAATTCAACATGCATGATGATAAAATTGTTGTTGGAATTATTATTTGAATTAATTAGGATTAATTCATGCTAGTAATAATTGTATTTAAATTCGTATTTAAATTTCATCCCGAATAGTTCCCGGGCACCCCTATTTTCCCAAAATGAGCATCATCATCTCGTATTTGATTAAACCCTTAGTTATTTTATTTGATTTCATAATTCACATTGTTAGAAGTAGACTTTAGAGTAGCTTAATTCCATTCTTAAACCAGAACATCCTCTCATATTAACTACGACGCGAGATCTCCAGGGCTCTATTCATCCTCTCTCCACGTTGATCTTTTCCCTATCGTCTAAGTCTGGTGCGTTTGATCTTTCTTGTTGAGTACTCAGGTATATCATTGACTTGGACGCAAAATACTAGCTATACTAGTAGTTACCCCACAAGAGTATGGGATCACTGTAGTATGTGCAAGTATAGGGACCAAGTAGTATCGAACCCAATGGAAGGTATGTATGCGAATAGAGCCCTGGAGATCTACGCGTTGTAGTTAATATGAGTGGATGTTTGGTTTTAGAAATGGAATTAAACTACTCTTAAGACTACTTCTATTAATGAAATCAAACAAAATAACTAAGGTTTTAATAGGATATGAGATGATGATGCTCAGGATAGGAATCCCTACGTATGTTAACGGAGCTAGTACGATAATTAAAAGAACCGTGATGTGCAAGTATTAATCCTAAGTGTACTAAAACTAGGCAATCAACTTCCCTAATCTAGCACCAGATTGAAAGACTAAAAGTTCAAGAACTAACCCTAATACTTCAGCATATCAACCTACTTCACAACCCACTAAACAAGTTCTATGGATTATGCTCAATTAATGAGACCCTTATTTACCCAAGGTGATACGGTCGTCCTCCCTAGATAAACCGGTAAATTATAAACCCCTTCTATAACCCTATCGTTAAGTCAATTTGTTATCAAAGAGTGATAAGATCGTCCTCTCACTAATAATTTTCGTACTCAATTCCAAGATAATTCTAGGGTTTATTTTAAGAATTCAATTAATTAAGAGAACTAGCACTAAACATAACGAGTTATCTTAATTATGTACCAACATCCTACTTCTACGAGTTCATCTTACCCCAAGCATGCAAGGGTTCTAGCCTAACATGGTAATTGAAGTAACAAAAACAATCACAAGAACAATGATCATTTGCATAGTTGAATACTCAAAAGAATTTGAAAGCATAAACAAAAGAATATCTAAAAAATATCAATAAATCTGGTAAGTAGGGTTTAGAAGTCTCAAAGGTTCAAGAACGAAAGAATTAAAAGAAGTATCTAAACTACGAATTCGTAAAATTAAAAGTGTGAAACTCTCCAAAATCTCTCTACCAGGCTCTAAGTAAGAAAAAATATGAATCGCGATCAAAAGTCTCCAAAAACAAGCTTGGGATCGTGTATTTATAAGCAACGGGCCGAAAACGGGTGAAAAAGGCCAAAATCTCGCAAAACGAGGGTTTGGTCGAGCACTACCGCTCGACCTCATGTTGGTCGAATGGATGCCTTTCCAGAGCTCTTAGGACGCTCGACCAGGTCGAGCGGGGGCGTTCGACCACTACTGGTCGAATGAATCAAGAGGTCGAATGGGGGCATTCGACCACTTTTGGTTGAATGAATCAAGAGGTCGAATGGGGGCGCTTGAGTGGTGGTGGTCTAATGGTTCCAACGGTCGAGCGGTGGCGCTCGACCTCTTTTGATCGAACATTTTTTTGCTGCTATACACTTGTTCAAAAAACCTTCATATCTTCTCCATCGGGAGTCTGTTTTGGCCGATTCAAAGTCCTACGAACTCCTCTTTTCACCCTCTATCCAACTATGAACAACAAAGAGACAAATTAATGAGTTTTTGAAAATGATGCTCAAAGGAATCTAAATACTCATAAAAAATAGACAAAACATGGGCAAATCGGGCTACAAAACATACCAATTTCACGCCTAATCAACCCCCCCAAACTCACCATGTTGCTTGTCCTCAAACAATGAAATAATTAGTCAAGTGAAATTGTTAGGAATGAATCAAAGAACCAAGTCATGCAAGTAATAGAGCGTCAAGCTTCAAAGATCGATCACCTACACACAGACTCACCCCCTTCATCATACTCATGCAATAACAATAAGAAACACCAAGATCAAATATGGATGTGCAATCAACGATGTGTTTTACTCCCTCACAAGTGTATATCAATATTAAGGGACTCAATCAATCACACATATCAGCAGTCATAGGCTTGTAAGCACTCTTAACTTCGACCATACTCTAGTATCCATGCTGAATCAAAAAGGACTTTATCAAGGTTGTAATGTAGGCTCTTTAGATGGGTGGGGTAACTATATGGGATAAGTGACTCAAGTGAATGGAGAACAAAAAATTCAACTTTAGTACTTCGAGACAAGGAACAAAATACTGCAAACATCTTCATGCAATACACTTTAAATTCCACTACTTTCAACACTTCAATTTTTCTGACTCGTTTCACTTTTTCAATCACTTCACTCTTTTTTCTCTTTTACACATACGTGAGCTCATATTTCTTTTGCTCATTCTAAAATTCATTGTTCTTTCTCACAACTCAAAATCTCATTACACCTTCTTCTCAGATCAAACATTAATAATTTGCATTTCTTAACACAACTCGATCTCTTTCTCATTCACAACTTTTCCTATTCTCCACTCAAATTTGGACAAAAAGAGTTTAAGAATTTGGTTAAGTTTAAATGTTCTAGCAAATAAAATAGGCTATGGCTCAAACTGGCTAACAAGGGATAAATGTCATTAGTAGGTGTTGACAGGCATTTTCGTATGGATAGATGTATGTGGCTATTGGGTTTATGCCCGACAAACAATCAATGTAAAGTTAACACGAACGATAGGGGAAAAACTTTCGTTCTTCCCTCGAATGAAAGCTTTTTTGGATATATGATGAATGAAGAAAAATGTGTCCTTTTACAATGAGGGGGTGACCTTCTATTTATAGAGGTCCACCCCCAAAGGCCCAAAAGTGGCCCTAAACTCGTCTTAACCCTTTATTTTAGGGATTTATTACAATATTAATCTAACAATCAACAGTGGACCTATAATATATTAAATGCTCTTTTCTGATGTAGACCCTCGATCTTTTCGGCTCAGTGTATCTTCGGGAATCTGACCTCCTGTCAGGTCAGAATATTTCCTGCTGTAACAATTGCCCTCAAAATTGGGCTCTGAATGGGGCTAGAGTTCGATCTTGATCTGTGCTTCAAATAGGTTTTGCCCCCGAGCCTAAAAACAGGATAACTCGGATGCCCTAGAGGAATCTTCAACGACAGGGTCCTTGATGGGCGAATCTTTTGAGTCATCTTCGAATTGTCAAACTTTCGAAACTGGTTGGGTTAGGTGGGGTACGATCTTCTGTCGTGCCCCCGAGTCGAGAATAGTGATGTTCAATTAATACATAGTTCTTGCACTGACTAACATTGATTTTAATAACTTAGCGATAAAAGTCGCGATGATTAATTAATGAAGTATTTTGGCCACTTGCGGGCAGCGACTTTACGAACAAGAGATTGATTTGACAACCTCTTTTAATTGACTTACCAAATGAGAAACTAGTGAAGTACTCTAGCCGATTGACGAGCAGCGACTTCACGAATACGTGATTGCATTAACAATCGATTAACATGATAAAATAGTGAAGTGCTTTAGCCAGTTGACGGGTAGCGACTTCACGAATACGTGATTGAACTAATAATTGATGAATTGATTAATCAATGATAAAAATAGTGAAGTGCTTCAGCTGATGACGGGCAGCGACTTCACGAATACGAGATTGAATTAACAATCGATGAATTGATTAATCAATGATAAAAATAGTGAAGTGTTTTAGCCAATGACGGGCATCGACTTCACGAATATGAGATTGAATTAACAATCGATAAATTGATTAATCAATGATAAAATAGTGAAGTGTTTCAACCGATGACGGGCAGCGACTTCACGAATACGAGATTGAATTAACAATCAATGAATTGATTAATTAATGATAAAAATAGTGAAGTGCTTCAGCCAATGACGGGAGGTGGATTAGTTGACGCCGGTGAAGGCGAACTAATCAAGGCCGAGTGGCGAATCGACTTGAGAAATAGATTAGTTGATGCCGGTGAAGGTGAACTAAATGATACTTCAATGCCTAAAAGATGGACTAATCAACGCCGAGAAGGCAGATTAATTCGGAAAATAGATTAGTTGACGCTGGCGAAGACGAACTCATAAATATGTCAATGCATAATAGACGGACTAATCAATGCCGAGAAGGCGGATTACTTCGCCAATCCGTGCGGAATGTCAATGCCTAACAGGTGGATTGACTCGAGAAGGAGATTAGTTGACGTCGGTGAAGACGAACTAATCAAAACATCAACGCCTAAAAAGGCGGACTAATCAACACCTAAAAGGCGGATTACCTCGCCACTCCAGGCGGAACGTCAATGCCTAAAAGGCGGACTAATCAACTTCGAGAAGACGGATTACTACGTCAATCTAGGTGGAATGTCGACGCCAAAGAGGCGAATTAATTAATGCCGAGAAGGCGGATTACTTTATCAATCTAGGCAGAATGTCGACGCCTAACAGGTGGATTAATCAATGCTGAGAAGGCAGATTACTTCGCTAATCCAGGCAGAAAGTCGATGCCTAACAGATGGATTAATCAACAGCGAGAAGACGGATTACTTTGCCAATCTGGGCGGAAAGTCGATGCCTAACTGGCGGATTAATCAACGTCGAGAAGGCAAATTACTTCATCAATCCAGGAGGAAAGTCGACGCCTAACAGGTGGATTAATCAACACCGAGAAGGCGGATTACTTCGCCAATCCAGGCAGAAAGTCGATGCCTAACAGACGAATTAATCAACGCCTAGAAGGCGGATTACTTCGCCAATCCGGGCAGAAAGTCGACGCCTAACAGGCGGATTAATCAACGCCGAGAAGGCGGATTACTTCACCGATCCAGGCGGAAAGTCGACGCCTAACAGGCGGATTAACTCGAAAAGTAGATTAGTTGACGCCGGTGAAGGCGAACTAATCAATACGTCAACGCCTGAAAGGCGGACTAATCAATGTCGAGAAGACGGATTACTTCGCCACTCTAGGCAGAATGTCGACACCTAGAAGGCAGACTAATCAATGCCGAGAAGGTAGATTAACTCGAGAGGTAGATTAGTTGACGCCGGTGAAGGCGAACTAATCAATATGTCAACGCCTGAAAGACAGACTAATCAACGTCGAGAAGATGAATTACTTTGCTAATCTAGGCAGAATGTCGATGCCTAGAAGGTGGACTAATCAATGCCGAGAAGACGGATTAACTCGAGAAGTAGATTAGTTGATGTCGGTGAAGGCGAACTAATCAATACGTCAACGCCTGAAAGACAGACTAATCAACATCGAGAAGACGGATTACTTCGCTAATCTAGGCATAATGTCGATGCTAAAAAGGCGGATTAATTAACGCCGAGAAGGTGGATTAACTCGAGAAATAGATTAGTTGACGCTGGTGAAGACGAACTAATCAATACGTCAGCGCCTGAAAGGCGGACTAATCAACGTCGAGAGGACGATTACTTTGCCAATCTAGGCGGAATGTCGACACCAAAAAGGTGGATTAATCAACGCCGAGAATGTGGATTACTTCGCTAATCTAGGCGGAATGTCGACGCCTAAAAGGCGGATTAACTCGAGGAGTAGATTAGTTGACGCCGGTGAAAGCGAACTAATCAATGTGTCAATGCCTAAAAGGCGGACTAATCAACGCCAGGAAGGTGGATGAATATATGTAGTCGAAGGGTGTGACCATTTTTAAACATTGAGTTATGTACTCGGTGAGCAACCTCAATGATTTTTCGATATTATATTCGAAGTTTTAAAAATTGACTGTATTTAATAATTATACTCAATGTAAAATAATTTATTTTTGATATCACAAAATGAGCATAGGATGTGCATATCCATGCCCCCGCCTTTTAATGTATTTAAAAACTTACGAGTTGCAATATACATTAAAAGGAAGTATCCAATGAAAATTGTATTTCAAAAATTGCCCCCACTTTGATTTTTTGAAATATGAATATGTGCCCCGCTTTTAATTTATATGAAATTTGCGAGTTGAAATATATATTAAAAGGTAGTATCAAATGAAAATTGTATTTCAAAAATTGTCCTCGCTTTGAATTTTCGAAATATGAATATATGCCCCGCTTTTAATTTATATGAAATTTGCGAGTTGTAATATATATTAAAAGGTAGTATCAAATGAAAAATTGTATTTCAAAAATTGCCCTCGCTTTGAATTTTCGAAATATGAATATATGCCCCCGCTTTTAATTTATCTGAAATTTGCGATTAAAAGGAAATTGTCGAAATAAACCTGATGCGAGTGGGCAAAGGACTGCCCGTAGATTTTTCGTTGATGAAGAGGCTCCAAATGCTCGTCCGGGAGCTGCTGTAATTTTTTTTTTTGGCTGCTTCATTTCAACAGTTTAATTAAATCTGGGCCAAAAATACCACTTGAAAAGTGGCCCAAAAATAAAAAATACAAGGTCCAGTAGAATGAATAAACTTTGGCCATCATTAAAATTAAATCTGGGCCCATGGTAATTTCTTTGGCCCATTTTTTTTTGTTGGACTACTTATCCTCCTCCTGACCCTAATTCGCGATCTCAAAATTAAGGGGGAGGTTCTCCCTTTCTTGGCTGTGGCGGACAGAACGAAGGTCTGGCAGCGATTAGCGGTGAGAACGAGACGGACAGCGGGGAGGCAGTCGCAGAAATCGGAGGCTGCACTGGGAGGCAGTCGCGGAAATCGGAGGTTGCACTGGGAGGCAGTCGCGGAAATCGGAGGCTGCACTGGGAGGCAGCGATTGAGACCGCTGGCGGCGGCGCGGGGAGCATGGGGAGGCTGCGGGAAGCGGCCGAGCAGGAAGAATAGGTCGCGGTCTCGCGACGGGTGGCGCTTGGCGGGGAGGCCGCGCGGTGAGCGGCGAGATCATGCAGGGAGGCATGGCGGCGCTGGGAGGAGCCTGAGGAGTCGGTGGTCGGCCGCAATTGGTGGCGTCGGGTGGAAGTAGGGAGGCAGTCCGGTGCCCGGAAGTGAGGGTGTGTGGAATGCTCGCCGACAGGAAGTAAAAGGCGGCGACGGTTTGTAGCCTGAGGTCGCTACTCGGCAACTGTTGGCGGCGGTCGACGGGTTGAGACCGGCGGCTGTGGAGGTCTTTTGCGGGTGGTGCGACGATGCTTTGAACCCATCCTCGGGGTCGTGCAGCGGGCTGAACGACGGCCAGGCATTGCGGCGATGCTTTGAGCCCGCCCTCGGGTTCGGGCAGCGGGCTGAACGAAGGCTAGGCGGAGGCGCTCGAATCGATATTGTCAGAGGACTGTTGACTTTTCAACACGCATTGGGTAGCGCGTCAAAAGCAAACTACAGAAGCAAAAGAAAAAACTGGCGCACTAACCAAGGCAAACATTGGATAATTCACATCAGAAACCAGCGGTTTTGCTTGAAAAATTCACAACATGGACCCGAAGCAGATTTACGGCGGTGGCTCAGTGGTTGGGCTCGGGTCGCGACGGTACCGTCGCGACACCGCATTGCGAGCAAAAAGGGAAGGGGCGGTGGCCCTGGCACCAGCAGAGGAGGCGCGCGGCTCCCAGTGGAGACGACGGAGGCTCCGGCGTAAACGAGATAGTGGCGGTTCGGCGGAGGTGGTGGAAAGCTTTGCAAGCCTTGCCGGAACTCTGACTACCTCTTTTTTTTTTTTTTTTTGGTAGTTACGAAGTTTTCTTGATGTTCTTTACTGTACGTTGGACTGGAAATGAGTTTTGTTTTTTTTTTTTGGAATTTTTGTTTGATGACTTTGATTCAAAGAGGTGTTAATCCTGGAAATTGGTTGAAAATGGGATCATTTTTTTTTTGGACGATTTGTGCTGAAGTTGAACAGGTTATTTTATTGCTGTGTAGAATTTTTTGATATTTTGTTTGTATGGATCGAAAAGGCTCATAGAGTGAGGAATTTAATATTTTATTTTTTGAGGGGAAGATCTTTGTGTTCATCCATCGAGATGAACACGAATTGATCCCCTTCCTCTAGTGCCAAATTGTTGACATGCATTTTCGTATGGATAGATGTATGTGGCTATTGGGGTTATGCCCGACAAACAATCAATGTAAAGTGAACACGAACGATAGGGGAAGAACTTTCGCTCTTCCCTCGAATGAGAGCTTTTTTTGGATATATGATGAATGAAGGAAAATGTGTCCTTTCACAATGAGGGGGTGACCTTCTATTTATAGAGGTTCACCCTCAAAGGCCCCAAAAAGTGGCCCTAAACTCGTCTTAACCCTTTATTTTAGGGATTTATTACAATATTAATCTAACAATCTACAGTAGACCTATAATATATTAAATGCTCTTTTCTGATGTAGACCCTTGATCTTTGTCAGGTCAGTGTATCTTCGGGAATCTGACTTCCTGTCAGGCGAGAATATTTCATGTTGTAACAGTAGGGAAAATTTGGCTAAGTGACTCAATAAATCAAAGATGGCCTAATATCACTTTCGACATTTCATACTAGACACTATCAAGAAGTGAGAGCACACACAAGTTCTAGCATTTTCTAAGGTGACGATCCACTCACAAACGAAGAGATCAACATAATGAATTTCAATCTCTACAAGCCTCAAATCTCTCGATTTTTCACATCCATGCTAGTCCTAGTGAATTCTCACTCTTATCACACAAGTTTTCAAAAGAGAAGTTCACAAGTATACGAGTTCCCTCTCAAATCAACCTTAGACTCTAATTCAACTCCACAAATCAATAACTTATACTCACACTCAAAGATAGCAATCAACAAGCTTAAGAGAATTGATAGGCATGAAATATGCAGTAGCACATCAAAGCAATATCAGCTCAAGCAGCATCTCAAGGCACAATATATAACCTAACTCAACTCAAAGATAGGGCGTGCGCCTGTGCAATGTCAAACAAACCTCTCAAGTGCGCCGGTGCATATGTATGCCATAAAATATATAAATACTCCACCCCCCAAACTTTGACCTTGTGAAGCGGCCTAAGTTCAGGGTGGTGGTTACCTCATCCAAATAATTCAGTTTCTCTCAACAACTTGGTACACTCCCTTGTCTCGAGTCGGTCCCTTCAATCTCCACGTCTTGGGTATTCCTTCACCCTCAAGGCAAGCCTACAAAATAAAACTCTCAAGTACGAGGTTAGAACTTACGACTCAAAACAACACCCTAATAACTAAAAACACTCAAAAGCAAATAAAAATGGGTTGCTTCCCATTTAGCGCTATTTTTAAGGTCCTAATGTAGGACCGAGCTCAAAGGAGCTTATGGGACATGATCCTCAAATTTACCTTCCTTGTTCTCATAAGAGAAGATGTCTAAGTTTTTCGCTCGATTTCCATCCTCCTTCACCTCGGGCGGAGGTGTCACCTTCTTCTTTTTCGCTCTCCACGGAGGTACCCACTTCTTGGATTTTTTCTTCTTAACATCAACTCCTCCTTTCCTCTCCAACTGGGCTACATCCACTCTTTTAAATTCTTCATCCTTCAACTCCTTGCCTTTATCCCTATCAAGACAATCAATATCATAATGCTCAACGGTTAAATCATTTAGTGAAGGATTACCATAATCTCGTATATATGAAAGGTTAGGGATAGGAGGTGTTGTTGATAGGCAAACATCAGCCATTGTTGGGCGAACAAGGATTAAAGCATTGATCATGATTATGAAGAACCAACCCCAAATCAAAGATGATTAACAAAGAGAATCAAGCGGAGGTGTATAGATCAATCCAGGGAGTGTATAAATGGACGAACAACTCTACCGACGAACAACATATTGACGAACAGGTCTAGAGACCCGAAGCCAAATATGGACCCTCCACCAAGTCAATAATGACGAACAACATTATTGAAAAGATGGTGCATTTACCAGCTTAAGAGGTGTATGGAAACGAACAAAGGACCAAGATCCCAAAGCCAATCTGTGTAAAACACGAAGACGAACAACTTCTGAGCCATACCCTCAAAAGGCGAACAACTTCTATGAAAAAAATTGTTTTGGATCAACTAAACCGACCTGGACGAACAACAATGAAGTCCGAGATAAGACCAAGGAAGACTTTGTAACTAAGATTCAGCTTAGATAAGGTCAAACAAAAGTCAATGGGACACTTGTCAAGCATGCAGGCTAGGGAGACCAAGAGTCATAGACACCTCCTGCTTGCTAGTCTCTATAAATAGTTGTTCTCCAGCTTAAGAAATACAAGTTCAAATTCATAAATAATCCCAAAACACACACTAACATACCAAAACGTACACACATACGAAATTAATACGATTTTGACTTTCGTGTTTACCATTCCACATCCCGGATCTTTGATTTACCATTTACGGTGGTAATCAATCACACGTAATTGATTGGTGGTCTTAAACCGAATTAAAACAGTCACTAATCCTATCGATTAAATTTGATCACCAACAGGTGTGTCTTCAACACAAGGATCAATGGCATCAATGGAATGACAACTCTCATCCTCCTTCGGGTACTTCATGGCCTCATATAGGAAAATATTTACTTCTTTATCATCTACCTTTACCGTGATCTTTCCATTCGCCACATCTAACACCATCCAGGTCGTGGCTAAGAAAGGCCTTCCCAAGATCAAAGGCACGTGCTCATCTTCCTCCATGTCGAGCACTATAAAATCAACTAGAAAAATATGATCTCCAACTTTAACAAGGATGTCTTCAACCACACCTTGAGGTCGAGTAATAGACCGGTCGGCGAGTTGAAGCGTCATCATTGTTAGCTGAAGTTCTCCACCTTCTAACTTCTTAAATAACGACAATGGCATCAGATTAATGCTCGCTCCAAGGTTGCACAACGCTCCCTTCTTAACTCCATTCCCGATATCATATAAGATTGTGAAGCTATCGGGATCTTTCAACTTCGGGAGAAGCACTTTATGCACTAATGCACTCACCTCATGGTTCAGCTGCACCAACTTGGGCTCATCAACTCTCCTCCTCTTAGCTATCAAGTCCTTCAGGAACTTGGCATAATTAGGCATCTGTTCCAAAGCATCATAAAAAGGAATGTTAATATGCAACTGTTTAAAAACATCAAGAAACTTAGCAAATTTTTCATCTAATTTCTTCTTCATGAATCGCTGCGGATACGAGACCGGTATCATAGATTTGGGTACCCCCCATTCATCTCGCTCGGTCTCTTTCACATTCTTCCTTGCTTCTCTTGTTTTTTTCTAATTTGGAACTCTCTCAATCTCCTCAATCTCTTCCTCCTTATGTTCTTTTCTTTTGTTAGTGCCTTCTACCTTAATCTCCTTCTCACCCTTCTCATCATGTAGCTCCTCCGAATAAGTAGGCATTTGAGGACCATCATATTTGGTACCACTTCTAAGTTGTCTTGCACTGCTCTTTTGAGATTATCTCGGGCACAGATGGGTATTTTCCTGGCTCTCTACCCAATGATTTCGCGATCTGGCTAATCTGGTACTTCATGGAAGTGAACCGCCTATTGTTCTCTTGCTGAATTCTATTCAGCTCCATATCCCTCTTCTGGAGAGCTTGATCACGCTGATCATTCTTCTTTCTCATCTCTTTACATCATACTCCAGAGAGGATAGCCTCTTACTACCTTCCTCCACCTTCTGGAGAATGACACGTAACATCTCATTAGTGGTAACACCTCCTTCTCCTCCAGAGAGTTTTGAGCCAGGGTCGACATTTGGAGGTACAGTTATCCCCGCTCTCGGATTGCTATAAGAGAAATTTTGTTGGGACATTGTTAGTTTTGATTAAGATCCCAAAGCCCCTAAAAAGATGATTGGCCTTAGATTATCTTAGTCAGGCTAGTCTTGGTTAGGTTCTTGTACTTAGTTATTTTACACTTTACAGGTACTCAGTGAGAGGAGAACTCACTTTTGACAATCAAGACTAAAAGCCTGAAGATGAAGAGCACCATCCTGAGCTAACTCAGTCCTGAAGGGAACAGGATGATGCTGAGTTTATGGGAAAGACTTGGAGTAGAGCCAAGCAATGCAAAAGGAATGTCAGCGTCAGGACGAGACCATTGTGCTCGAGATAAAAAGAACTTAATGAGACAAGCCTGAAGCCTAGGAATAAGTTCTGACATTCTCACCAACCTGATGACGTGGACCAATCCGGGAAGGACACGTACGTACGGACCCTAACATGAAGACTGACTTCAGACTGCATTTTCAACGGGCAAGCATTAAATGGTTCATTAAATGCAAATACCAAATCTATGCAAGGACGGCTGCTGCATAGGAAATATGTAGGTTTGAGTCACTCTACATAGATGACTAGAAGGCTATCTCCTCCAACGGATAGTTTTCAAATCACCTATAAATACAGAAGGCCTTGAACCCATTCAAGGTTACGGGAAATTTCCAAGCCAGAAATTACTCAAACTCTCAAGCATTCAAAGCATTCAGCCTTTAGTAGAAGCACTCGAAACCAGTTAAATTTTCGAAGTGTTTCTTAGTTACTGAGAGTTATTCTGTATTCCAAAGAGTGTACTAGCATTATCTTAAGCTTAGAGTGATTATCCATTCCTTAGCAAAGCTTTGTCTTGTAAGGATAATCACAATCTAGTTGGAAGGAGTTGTATAGGTCAGTGAGGTTAGCTGATCTTGGTGCACCTTGGCACGTTAAAAACAAGAATCCCTTTAGTGGATTTCTTATTAAACCAGGCCGTGGACGTAGGAGCTTGAGTCTCCGAACTACGTTAAACTCCCTGTGTTCTTACTGCTTTGATATTGTGCTTGCTTGTCATACTATTTGTTCATTCATAGCATTTGGTTTTACCAGGCCTGAATCAATCAGCCTGATCATCAAACAGAGCACCGCCCTACTAACCACTATTTAAGAATTGAGTAATCAAGTTTTTCAGAAAGTAAACTAAACAAGACTTTAAACTATCAGGGCTCACGCATTTCCTCACTGAACTTGAATTGATAGTTAGCCAACTAACCTGCACTAAGTGTAGTCAGTATGTATATTATCAGCTCTTAGTTCTTTATCACTCTGAGTAAAGGGGACTCAGTAAGGTTTACGTTGAAAAATTGGTATACGTGTATCCCCCCCATACACGTATTCATCAGTCTTGTACCGGGACCAACAAGTGGTATCAGAAGAGTGGTTCAAAAGACCACTGACTTTGAATACTAATAGTTTCAGAGGAGAAACTGTTGGTGGTCACTGAACAGATCTGAGTTTGCTTTTCATAAAACTTGCATCATCATGACTTCGAGGAGACTTGAAGCTTCGTTACCTGAATTTTCTGTATCTAACTTTGTTTATTGGATGTTCAGATTAAAGGCACATCTTGATGCCATCCATGACCAAATGCCGCGTGTTATCAGGGAAGGACCGATCAAGATTACTATCCCTAATGTCAGAGGACTGGGATATGAACATCTTGAGATTGGCGTACAGGTTCCTAAAGAAAGGAAAGACATGACCAATGACGAAATCAAGATGGTGGGACTGGACAATGTGGCCAGGAACATCATTTTGCATATGGTGCCTTTTAGGGAGTCAGCAAGGCTGATGAACTTAAAAACGTCAAAGAAGGTTTGGGATGAGTTGACCAGGATGTGAGAGGGGTCAGAAAAGATAAAGGAGAACAAGAGAAACATTGTCATTCAGAAATTCGAGGAGTTTGAGATGCTGCCTGATGAGAGTATAGATCGGATAGAGTCAAGGTTCATCAAGTTGATGAATGAGTTGGTGATACTGGACAAGGATGTTCCTAAGAGAGATGTTGCTTCAAAGATCCTGGATGCCCTTCCTGAGAGATGGGACAACAGTGTAATTATGCTTAAGAACACTCAGGATATGAGTAACATAACTTCTGCTTTACTTTTTTCAGAACTCAAAGCACTGGAATATGATCTTAACAAGAGAAAGAAGAAAGTATAGTAGGAAGAGGAAGAGAAGGAGAAAACTCCTGAGAAAAATGTGGCATTCAAGGCCAGGTCTGAACCTGTTGAATCTTCATCAAAGTCACTGATGGACATGAGCAAGGAAGAACTTGCTGAGGAGTACAACTTGATTGCCAGACGCTTTGAGAAGCTTAATTCCAGGTTTGGTAGTTATAAGAAATTTTATCAGGACTCACGTGACAGGAAACCTGAAGGAACCCACCAAAGCTCGATGAGGTATGAAGAAAGGAGAAACACTGACCAGAGGAGAGATCGTGGTGATGAAAGAAGATATTCAGACCCAAAGTCGGGTCGTAGTGATGAACAGAGACGTACTCGTGATGACAGGCACTCAGGGAAGACTGAAAGCTCATCAAGACAGAGGGAAACTGACTCAAGGAGGAACCCTGAACCAAGGAAAGAAAGGGAACAGGAGCAAGCAACATGTTACAACTGTAACAAGAGCGGGCACTATCAGTATGACTGTCCGGAGCTGAGTGCAAGGGAAAGAGAGGAAAGGAGGATCAAGAGAGACCAGAGATTTGCTGCCCGGAGAGCCATACTCGCTGAGAATGCAACTGACTCGGATGGTCCTGAGGAGAGGTCGTCTGAACTCTTTTCCGATGATGAGTACGATGATGTCTGCCAGATGGCTAGGGAAGAGTCTGAGGTAACATCTAACTCTATTTGTGGTTCTTACACTGGTCAAAATCCTGAGTTTAGCTCAGAGTCAGCCAGAGAAATGAACCTTCAGATCTGCCTGGATCAATTGATGGTTGATTTCTCCAGGTTGCAGGAAACTAATGTCTTCTTGGTAGAGGAGAACAAGAAATTGAGTGTTGGGATATATTAGTTTTGATGATTTTCCAAAACAACATGTAATAGGTTTGAAAGCAGTCAGGATAGTATCTTTTAGTTTCAGGTCAGGCTAGGTTGTTTCTCAGGAGAACAGGTTATCAGTGGAAGAAGAACTCAGCTGAGGGGAAACCCTACTAAGAGGAACTCAGCTGAGGGGGAACTCTACTGAGAGGAACTCAGTGAGGGGGAACTCACTGACACAGCCTGAGGAAGTCAAAATAACATCAAAAAGAGAACAGACTGAAGTCATGTCAGAAGACCTGAACCTGAAGAGAAGCCTGAAGGAAGTCCCACTGAGTATAAACCTGACTTTCTAAGCTGGTCAGTGAACTACTCAGTGAAGAGCATGATTGAGAGGATCAGTGCTGTGCCTAGTAGGACCTGAAGGAGTCAGGCTACTGAGGCTGGGAAGCTTGACAAATAGCCTGATGTCAACTCCCCTGAGTGGACTTCAAGTCTACTGAAGGAAGTCCACTGAGAAGACTTAAAGTCCAATGATGGTTCCTAAGAAGACTTCAAGTCTACTGAAGAAAGGTATCCTGAGAGGATTACAAGTCAGCTGAAGACAAGTCGCCTGAAGTCAGGACTACCCTGATCAAGTACCCTGAAGAAAAGAGCCGTTGGACTCAGTCCACGTGGACCAATCAAGTCAAGGCAGCGAATCTGACAAAAGCTGACAAGGCCATACTTCACTGAAAAGGAGAATTTCACTCCAGAGATAGTCTGGATTTGAATGTTACTCTCTCCAACGGTAACATTCAAATCCAAACTATAAATACAAACTCAAGCTTCATTTGAAAGGGAGCTGGTGGTGCGAGAGTGGTGCGTTTCAAGGGAGGCATAAGGAGGCACCATCTCCATCAAGAACACTGACCTGAGTTCTTCATAGTCATATTTGAGTGTTCCAGTTTGTATACTCGAGCTCATCATATACATCCTAAGCTTAGAGAGATTTTCCTAACCTTAGCTTAAAGGCTAAAACCATGTAAGGGAAAATCTCACCTAGTTGGAGAGAACCAAACCAAACTAAACCCTTTCCAGAATAGTGTTAGGTGTTGCAGTGAGGTGAGGAGAGGCAGTCCCTGAGTGAAGAGGGATGTGAGGCCAGTTCGAGAGGCAGCTCCGCGGAGGGGTGTGAGTCCAGTTGTGAGTGCACCTTGGCACGTTAAAAACAAGAATCCCGGGTAGTGGATTTCCTGTTAAATCAGGCAGTGGATGTAGGAGCTTGAGCCTCCGAACCACTTTACATTGTTGTGTTCTTTATTGCTTTACTGACTTGCATAACATCAGTGTTAAAACAAAAATTTCTCCTAATTTCCCATATTGTCCTTGTTTGTGAATGAAGAAACGGGACCAACATTGAGTATTGAGGTCCAGAACCTGAATGATCAGCTCACTCAGTCTGATCTTAAAGAATCAGCTCAGATTGTGAGACTAACTCAGGAAATTGATTTAATCAATGCTGAGCGTCTCCCAAGAGAGAAGATTCTGAAGGAATTGGCTGATGAAGAGTTGGTCAGGAAGGAAGAACTGAAAGTACTTAAGAGTAAGTTTGATGACCTCTTTGCCAGACATGAAATCCTGAAAAAGGGTGAGGACTCACACAAGCAAAAGGTTGCAGCAATGAATAAATCCTCAGTGGCTAGAGAGGAAATAAATAGCAGCCAGATGTTTGGGAACGAGAAAAAGGGACTTGGATATATTCCTAAGAAATCCTCACAAGGCCAGTCTCATGTTGCTTCAGGAAGCAACACTGAGAGGGTATTTGTTCAGGCAGGCCAAAGTGCACCTAAGGTTATACTTTAGCCCGTCAAACTGATACGGGCAAGAAAACTTTTGACTCAGCCAGGGTTTCCCTCAAGGTTGCTAAGCCAAAACCTAAGGGAAAGGCCAAGAAACCAAAGGAGGTCCCTGAGAGCTCAGGCCAGGGAAAGCCTCAGCGAAAGCAAAGGAAGACTCAGGCCAATAGCCATCAGACTAGTCAACGAGGGTACCATCATGCTTGGCAATACCAACAGGGAAGGCCAAACATGATGACACCCCCATGGTTTTGGCATCCTGAGTCCTTTAACTGTTTTCCATTCCCTCACTTGCCTAGGGGGAATAGAACACAGGGTCCTTATCAAGAACAAGGCCCAAGACCTGCTGCACCCAGACCTAGGAAGAACAGAAAGCCAGCCCAAAAGGCACCCACTCAGGCTCCTGTGAAGCCTAAGTCTAGCACCCATACACCATCTTCTTCTCAGTCAAAGAAGAAGAAAGTTGTGTATGTTGATGTTTAAGGGAGACAGATTTACCACTCTGAGGCAATCAGGGTTGTTAAGCAAGTCTGGATCCCGAAGGGTACAGCTGACACTATAGGACCCAACACCCAGTGGGTACCAAAAATCCTGATTTACTTGCAGGCGGCTGTGGATCACAACAAGAGGAGAGGAGACTCAAACAAAGCTATTTGGTACCTAGACAGTGGATGCTCAATGCATATGACTAGAATGAAGAGTCTTCTCCACAGGTAACCTTTGGTGATAACTCAAAAGGTGTTACTAAGGGTTTTGGTGTCTTGATAATAGGTACAATCAGAGTGGAGAACGTGTCCTTTGTGGAAGGACTGAAGCATAACCTGTTGTCAGTAAGTCAGTTCTGTGACAAAGGTTTCAGTGTTGAGTTCTCATCGAATATATGTTCAGTCAAGGACAAATCAACACAAGTGCTTCTATCAGGTATCCGGAAAGGTAACGTTTATATCGCTGATTGGAGCAGCACTATTTCTAATACTTCTTTTGTTGCTAAAAGCTCTCTAGAGCTCAGTTGGTTATGGAATAAACGATTAAGCCACCTGAACTTCAAGATTCTTAACAAAATTTCTAGACAATCACTTGTTGAAGGTCTACCTAATGAAGTTTTTAGCAAAGATCATGTGTACAAAGCTTGTCAGGAGGGGAAGCAGGTCAGAGCATCATTCAAGGAGAAAGTTACCTTCTCCACTGACAGGATTCTTCAGCTCTTGCACATGGATTTATTTGGTCCCATAACACCTGTGAGTATGAATGGTAGGAAATACACCCTTGTGGTTATTGATGATTATTCTAGATATACTTGGGTTATTTTCCTGTTAAATAAGAAGGAAACACAGGTGAAGCTTCCTGAGTTGCTCAGAAGACTCAGCAATGAGAATAACCAGTCCATTACTAAGATTAGATCTGACAAGGGCACTGAATTTATAAATTCATATATTTCTAATTTCTGTAATGAACTTGGTATTGCTCATGAGACTTCTGCAGCTAGAACCCCACAACAGAACGGTGTCGCTGAAAGGAGAAACAAGACACTGAAGGAAGCTGCCAGGACCATACTGGCTGAGTCAGGATTGCCCAAGAAATTCTGGGCTGAGGCAATCAACACTGCATGCTACACTTAGAACAGATCCATGCTGAACAAACAACATGCACAGACCCCATATGAAACATGGAATAAGAGGAAGCCTCGTATCTCCTACTTTTATATATTTGGTTGTAAGTGCTTCATCCTCAACAATGGGAAGACCCAATTGAAAGCCTTAGATAGCAAATCTGATGAAGGGATATTCTTAGGATATTCCGAAATCAGCAAAGTATTCAGGGTTTATAATTGTAGGACCCTTGTTGTGGAAGAATCACCACATGTTGTGTTTGATGAATCTGCTATGAGTCTAGGGTAAAGGTGTTGAATCCTGACACTGAGAAGGTCACAAGAAGGGTGACAAGGCTGAGCTTAAAGAATCAACCTAATCTAAAGGTCAAAACCGTGTCAATTCCAAGATGGGATGATGACGATGATCAGGAAGATGACTCAAGAGCCACTCCTAAGCCCAACACATCAGGGATTGTTGAGCCTCAGACTGAGGAACAGGCTCAACCTGAGGTAAGTACCGTCTATGAAGATGCGGTCGCAGCTGAGACGGCTCCTGAGTCACCTCATCAAGGGGGAATCAATGTCCCTGACATTGAGCTTGTAAATCCCTTTGGTATAGATTCAGGTTCATCCCCTTCTGTTCAATTTCCTGAATTTTATGAGTCTGTAGACACTAACATTGCAGGTATTTCAGGAACAACTCCAAGTAAGAGAACATGGCTAGAGAGTCATCCCATTGACCAAGTCATTGGTGATCCAACTGAGGGAGTCAGGACCAGACGGTTTCATGGTGAGAGTGCATTGTTCTATTGCTTTCTCCCTGAGTAAGAGCCTCAGAACATTGAAGAAGCTCTCACTGACTTGAACTGGATCATAGCCATGCAAGAGGAGTTGAATCAGTTCACAAAGAATCAGGTTTAGGAACTGGTAGATAGACCTAGGCATCAAGGGGTTATTGGTACCAAATGGGTCTTCAAGAACAAGAAGGATGAGAATGGTGTTGTAGTAAGGAACAAGGCAAGACTGGTTGCAAAGGGGTATTGTCAGTCTGAAGAAATAGATTATGATGAGACTTTTGCTCCAGTGGATAGGTTGGAAGCTATCAGGTTGTTCATTGCTTATGCAATATATAAGAAGTTTAAGGTGTATCAAATGGTCGTCAAGAGTACCTTCCTGAATGGTGTACTCAATGAAGAGGTATATGTTGAACAAACTCCCGGGTTTGAGGTTGGAGATAGAGTATACCATTTGAAGAAAGCACTCTATGGACTTAAGCAAGCACCAAGAGCTTGGTATGATACCCTCTCTCAATTCCTGACCGACCATGGGTTCAAGAAGGGAACCGTGGATAGGACATTGTTCAGGATCACTGAAGGTGATGACATTCTCTTAGTCCAGATTTATGTGGATGACATAATATCTGGATCACCAAATCATCAGCTCTGTGAGAAATTCTCTAAGTTGATGACTGGTAAATTTGAGATGTCAATGATGGGAGAGATGAACTTCTTTTTAGGATTGCAGGTCAAGCAGACTGATAAAGGTATCTTCATTAATCAGGCTAAGTATACAAAGGACTTGATTCAAAATTTTGGTGTTCAGAATAACAATTCGGCAAGGATCCCAATAAACACAAATTGGAAGATGGATCCTGACACTGAAGGGACTTCAATAAATCAGACTGAGTACTGAGGGCTGATTGGTCCTTTGTTGTACCTAACTACAAGTAGGCCTGACATTACGTTTGCAGTTGGTGTGAGTGCTAGGTATCAATCTGATCCCAAGAGAAGTCATTTGGAGGCTGCTAAGAGGATACTTAAGTATTTGAAAAGGACAGTCGATATGGGACTATGGTATCCTTCAGATGACAACTTAGAACTGACAGGTTATTCAGATGCTGATTATGGAGGTTGTAGGATTGATAGGAAATCAACCTCAGGGACATGTCAGTTTTTGGGAAGTAAGTTGATCTCGTGGTTTAGTAAGAAGCAGAATTCAGTGGCAACATCCACAACTGAGGCTGAGTACATGGCTGCAGGTAGTTGTTGTGCTCAGATTTTGTGGTTGAGACAACACTTAAGAGACTACCAAGTATTTACTAATGAGGTTCCAATCCATTGTGATAACAATAGTGCTATAGAAATTACTCAGAACCCAGTGCTTCACACAAGGTGCAAGCATGTGGATATTAGGCATCACTTCATTCGAGATCATGTGGAGAAGAAGGACATTAGGATGGAGAAAATTCACACTGACAGGCAGAGAGCTGACATCTTGACTAAGCCTTTGGCTGAAGCAAGATTTATGGAACTGTTAGTGGAGTTAGGTCTCTTAGATCCGGGAGAGCAGTCAGTATAGGGTTTAGGGGGAACTCAGGCCAGACTCGACTCAGCGAGGTATCAGGGTGCTACACTGTCTCTCTGACAGGTATGAGTTTTATCCTGACTCCTGTGAATTTAAAGCGTCTCCCTGGGTCCTTTGTCCTGAAAATCCTTATTAAATGCATTCCGTTTTCATTAAAAGCACGCCTTTTCATATTTAAACCCACGCGCATCGGAGCTTTTAATGCATCAGTTACTTTTTCATATATGTGTCCGTTTTATATGGAATATGACTGACATTAGGATATGATTGATGTGGAGATTAATCCTAGCCCTTAATTTCAAAACTTTTCAAATTCAGGATTAATCCCACCCTCACATTTGAGTAATTGACTAATTCATATCAATCTAGTTTGCCATTTGAGGATTTTACGCAAACACAAACGCACATTGCACACTGAGTATTCTCTTGCTCAAACACAAATCTTTGCAAAATCTTTCCTCAAATCAAAACAAATTGCATCCTTGGATTCCAACTGGACAACTGACAAGCCTGATGAAGTTGTCAAGAACAGGTTGGTAAACATGGAGCACGTTATCACCATGGAGGGTGAGTGTCTCTCCGTGAAGGAGATCCTCCCAGTTTTTTAGTGGATCTCCAAAGCTGGGTTGGTTAAATATTTCACCCACAGGCCCATATCTGTGCTTCCAAAGATAGTGATGGAGACTTATTACAACTTGTTTCTGCGCAAGGGTGAATTATTCACCAGGGTGACCGTGCTGATACCCACCAGTGAGAAGGATGTTGATGGAGAGCAATTCTACAATGTCGAGATGCGGGACGTCAACTTGAGAAAGGCCATAAAGGAGGTGTATGTGCTTCCATGCTCTGGCATCAACCCTAGGACGTACAAGGAGAACGCTGAAAGAGAACTCCTTGGGAAGTGGTCCAAGACTGGTTCTTCGGAGTTCAAGGTGTTGGAGTTATACGTGAAAGTATGCTTTTACTTTGTATAACTCGTGTATCAAACACTTGTTTATGAGAATAATTATTTTATCGCATATGCTTTAGATATGATTGAATGTTGAATATTTATTGCAAACAGTTCATAATAGTACTAGTTACATTGTAGTTAATGTGGTGATACCCGATCACGGAAGATAACATTAACAATTTCCTTGTAACTAAATGTACATTTTCACGGCCTAGGTGGAATTGAACAATCCGCCGTGAAAGGTCGATGTGTAAGTCTCAGATTGGTCTGTCTTGACTAAGAGATTGCACTAGCACATTTAGTATGTGTTGAAGAGGACCTACAGCGAGGATAAATTCTTCTGTTCTGAAATGTGAAGAATTAGACCTCAGTGGTTGTTGATTTCTTAATCTCCATCACTTAAATAGGACCGTGTGTGCTTAATGGTTACTGCTTTGATTCATGTTGGGTGAGAATCATTGTGACTTTGAACCTTGTGCTTTGGGCAATAATATTAATCATACGACGGTTGCTAAGATTTAATACGGAGAAACGTGTGCGAGTACGGCTCGTGTGATTAGTCCCCTTAGTGGGCTCAGAAGTTTTATCGTACCAAATCTTGCAAGTGAAGAATCATTTTCTTCGGTACGGATAATAATGTTGAGCTGTCTTTACTCCAAGGTGAAATATATTAATTAATTTAGAGCTATTCAGAAGCTTAATTAATTAATGGACTTGATAATCTTAAACGCGGGAAATAATAACCGGGAGCCCATATTATCGTAATATGGATTAAGATGGATAGTGCAATATTAATTTATTAGTAGTACTAATTAATATTAATGGGTTGAATTATATTAGGGCTCAATATTGAAATTCAGAAGCCCATTGGAGTTTCAATCTTAATTATCCTAAAGGCCCCTCAAGTAGTCCATTAAGTAGCCCAATAATAATAAGGTGACTAAAATAAAAGAAAATATATTTGCTGATTTTTCTTGAGATTTTCGAAAATAAGAGATATGGAGAGAGAAAAGATTTTGTTGATTTTCTTGGAAAGATATTATGGAAGATAAGTATTCTTGGAATACAAGATTATCTCATAAATTCAAGAAGATCCAGATCTTGCATTCTCAATCTATAAATTTTGAAAATTGCATATATTAGGAGGGTGAGATTTTTGTGGAATATTTTTTTATGGAGAAAAGAATATATGAGATATATTCAAGATTTCTTGGAGGCCAAGAAAAAAAAATTCTCTCCCCTAAAATACACCTAAATTTCGTTCACCCCTCTCCAATATATAGGGGATGATTATTTCATCTCCAGTTTACAGTTTCACAGTGTTGAAAAAAAAATCAGCAACAATAATTTTTCTTTCTTCCTTGTTATTCTAGTTGCTTGTGAGCACTTCCCACCGGTGAACAAGCAAGGCGAAAGGGACATACTTGAGAAGGTCTTTTGGTTGATAGCACGATCGTGATAGTCCCGTTGTTATCAAAGGCTATATCTACAATAGGTACGTAATCACATAATCTCTTAGTTTTCCGCCATAGATTTTATGTGAATTAATTCAACATGCATGGTGTTAAATTTGTTGTTGGAATTATTATTTGAATTAATTAGGATTAATTCATGCTAGTAATAATTGAATTTAAATTCGTATTTAAATTTCATCCCCAATAGATTTCGGGCACCCCTATTTTCCCAACAACTGGTATCAGAGCCACGATTTCGGGCTCTGATCTTTAAATTGGAATTTAAATTGTTAAACATTAAATTGAATTTGGATAGTAGAATTGCTAGATCTTTTTTTGCAGGTATCCAATTGTCATGGTTTTAATGTTGTTAATTTTTTATGCGTATGAATTAATTGTTTTTAATTCGATTCGTTCGAATTCGTTTTTCTCGTGAGAAAATCAACGAGTAGATTAGTTGTTTTTATTTTGATTTGATCATTGTAATAGACTAGTCTAGATCTAGTATTTATTTTTTTTGTAAAATAAATTGTAACCGGATCGAGACGAAGAACAAAGAATTAAAGACGGCGTACCCGGATGATGCATGCATGCGCGGCGCATGCATGGACGTAAAATCATGCATGGGGTGAGAAACGAGAATGAACGGCGAAATCCGGTTCACGGGGTGCGTGAGGCACACGACCCGCGCACGACGGGTGGCGCGCGCGTGCACGGGGCCGGCGCCCGGCGCTCGGCCGCCGTGGGCCGAGAGGCGCGCGGCCCACTCCATGGGCCGACGCGCATCGTATCTCGGGCCAAGGAATTATTTTAATTAATTTCAGTTCTGTGTTTTTTTGTGTGATTTTAAACATCGTCCCGAACTTCAAACGATGTTGTTTTTTATGAAGTGTTGCTGTTCGAGTGGGAGCGTGTCGAGACGAACGACGAAAAGTAACAAGGATGATATTTCGTATCAAGACGTGAAGAAATTAAACCGTGACAATTGGATTTGAGTGCTCCAATGTGTTTAATTTTGTCTTGATGGATGTTTTATTTCGTGCACTTATTATTATTTGTTAATATGTGTTTGCATGAATTTTATTGTCCAAGAAAAACCTTATTTTCGAAAATTACTAAGTATGTTTATTTAATCGCAATTTTATTCCGGATATTAAAATTGGATTAATTTGGCCTCCATAATTTATTTATTTGTGAAGTTCTTTTGGAATACATTTCCCCCTCGGATCGGTCAAAAGAACGGATTTCACATGAATAAATTCCGAAATGATGATTGTGGATTATTACTAGTGGCGGTATTGACCCTCACCACGAGTGGCTTGCTCAAAGCGAAATAATAATCCTGTATTTAATTATGGTTATTACTTAGGCATAAGAAATTGATATTAACTTACTCCCCTCAGAGTCCCTGTCAATTTTTATGTGGTCAAAGTGGGAGCCAACTATTAATTTTGAATTAAGGATTTGTAACATTTAAGTTTGTAATCCGCTTGAATGTATTTAAATGTATAGACCACCCCTCGTGGCGCATTTAAATTATTTCAAGATGTTGGCTGATGTATGATTATATTGTTTTAAGGTTTCAATATAATTGATGTGATCGAATTATGTGATAATTTCGTATTTTTCTAGATATTGATATGAATGTATGTTTTATTCTCATTTCATCATGTCGCAACCTTTTAATCCACTGTTTAATATACTTAAAGTTAATAAACTTTTTGGAGAGAATTATATCGATTGGAAATGTAATTTTAAATTTGTCCTTACTGCACGAAAACACAATTGGGTTATTCACATTAATAAACCCGGCGAGTCTAATGATAAGTCAAGCAATGGGAAAAGGCAGTTTATGATTGACAGCGTGACAATGAACACATGAAGTGCATCATCTTGACATCTCTGTCTGAGGATTTGAGGCGCGTTCATGAAGACATTGTATCCGCTGTTGAAATCATGGAAAGCCTTGAAGAGATGTTTTCACATCAGAATCCCATGACTAATCAGTTCACCAAACATGACTCGGTCAAGTTGGAAATGGTGGAAGGAACGCCCGTGAGGGAGCACGTTCTCGAGATAATAGCATACCTTAACAAGTTGGAAGTACTTGGTGCGGATTTTGCTGTCCCTTCTCAGGTTGATTTCATATACCATTCTCTACTGAGAAGCTTTGAGTAGTTTCATCTGAACTATCAGATGAATGAACGGACAAGTCGTTTGTCCGAGCTCTTGCAAGCTCTAGTTTCGGTGGAGGTGATAATGGAGCACCAGTCTAGTGCTATGGTGGTTAATGGTCTGTCTACCTCTTTTGGTCCCAAGGGAGGGAGAGAAGAAGAGAAAGAGGACGAAAGGCCAGACCCAAGCTAATCCAACCGTTGCGAAACCTAAGGCGAAGGGAGAAGGAGGTGGAAAGAAAGCTGCTAAGGGTAAGTGCTTCAACTGTGGTGAAAAGCGACATTGGAGAGCGACCTGTTATAAGCCTAAGAAGGCGGTAAAGAAAGGTAAGTCTCATGCTTTAGTCATTGAAACTTATGTTGCGGCGTATGCTGCCCACATTTAGGTAGTGGATACCGGGGCAACTGATCATATTTGTTTCACTCTTCAGGGGTTCCAGCTAACCCGGCGACTTAGCAAGAATGAGATCCTCGTCACTTTGGGCGATGCTACGATAGTGGCAGCCGAAGTAGTGGGAGTCGTGCACCTATCTTTTGAAGATAGAGTTTTAATTTTAAGAGATGTTTTATACGTTCCGAACTTTACGAAGAATTTAATTTTAGTTTCTAAGTTGTTTTTTATGGATATTCAGTTACTTTTAATAAAGTTGTTATTGTTTCTTTTAAGAATGATACTATCTGTCATGGAACATTGGTAAACAATCTCTATACGATTAAGTGTGCACACCACTCAAATAATGAATTTAATAACACGTCGATCATTTCGAGTAATAAAATAAACCGTTCTTCGGAGATGAACGAAACACTTCTATGGCATCTTAGACTAGGTCATATTAATCTAAAGCGGATAGAGAGATTGGTGAAAGACGGATCCTTGGAATCATTCCAAGTCGAACCGTTTCCAACTTGTGAATCTTGTTTAGAGGGTAAGATGACCAAGAGGGCATTTGGAGCCAAGGGGAATAGAGCCACGGAAGTGTTAGAACTCATTCATATCGATGTGTGTGGTCCAATGACGATCAAAGCGAGAATGGGGTATGAGTATTCCGTCACCTTCATTGACGATTACTCGAGATATGGGTATATTTACCTTATGAGGCATAAGTCTGAAACTTTTGATAAGTTCAAGGAGTTTAAGGCCAAAGTCGAGAAACATAGGGAAAAGAGTATCAAGTTTCTACGATCAGATCATGGAGGCGAGTACCTCAGCGATGAATTCTTGAACTACTTATTGGACGAAGGGATCGTATCCCAATTAACCGCACCGGGAACCCCTCAACAGAATGGTGTGGCGGAACGAAGAAACCGGACTCTTTTAGAGATGGTCAGATCCATGATGAGTTATTCGGATTTACCCAAGTCGTTTTGGGGTAATGCCTTGGAAACGGCGGCTTACATTCTAAACTTGGTGCCATCCAAATCGGTTCCTAAAACCCCAATGGAATTGTGGACCGGGCGTAAGCCCAGTCTAAGATATTTGCGGATTTGGGGTTGTCCGGCATACATGCTAGACAAGGAGGCCGGTAAGTTGGATCCACATTCAGAATTAAGGCTGTTTATAGGATACCCTGCGGGAACGAAAGGGTGTATGTTCTATAGTCCCAATGATCAAAAGACCGTGATTAGTACACACTTTATATTCTTGGAGGAAGACTATATGAAAAATCGGAAGCCTAAAAGTGAAATTACCTTAGAAGAATTGAGAGGTCAAACCTCGATACCAAGTATACAAGATGATGTACCACACGTCACATCTTCACAACCAGAACCCCGTCGCAGTGGGAGGATTGCTAGGCAACCCGAGAGATTTATGGGGATAGGAGAATCTTCGGATTTGGTTCCCGGCGATGAATCAGACCCATGGACATACGACGAGGCAATCCAAGACAAAGACGCGGAGTCATGGCAAACGGCAATGGAAACCGAAATGGGTTCGATGGATCATAATTAAGTGTAGGAGTTGGTCGAGCCACCCAATGGGGTAGAACCTATTGGATGCAAGTGGGTGTACAAGAGGAAAAGAGGACCAGACGGAAGGGTTGAGACCTTCAAAGCGAGGCTAGTGGCCAAAGGGTATACTCAGAAAGAAGGGATCGATTATGAGGAGACCTTTTCGCCTATAGCTATGCTTAAGCCCATCCGTATTCTCTTGTCGATCGCTGCGCACCTAGATTACGAGATCTGGCAAATAGATGTCAAGACGGCTTTCCTTAACGGAAGTCTTAACGGGATAGATATCTATATGCAACAGCCCAACGGTTTCATTGAAAAAGGCTAAGAGCACCTCGTATACAAGCTTAAGAGATCCATTTATGGACTTAAGCAAGCATCACGTACTTGGAACCAGTGTTTTGATCAAGTTATTAAGTCTTATGGGTTTGTGATCAAAACAAGTTCGAAAGTTGTGTGTATAAAAGGTGTAACAGAACTGCGGTGGTATTCTTAGTATTATACGTAGACGATATTCTGCTCATTGGAAACAATGTAAAGGTATTGTCAGACGTAAGGGTATGGCTGTCAAATCAGTTTGATATGAAGGACTTAGGGAAAGCCAGTCACATCCTTGGGATCAAGATCACTCGAGATTGCAAGAGGAGGATGTTGGGCTTATCGCAAGTCTCATACGAAGCCACTGTTTTGAAGCATTTCAGCGTGCAAGATTCCAAGAAAGATTTTGTACCTTTTAGGCACGAAATCCATCTATCCAAAGAAATATGCCCTAAGACGCTAGTGGAGATAGATGACATGAAAGACGTTCCGTACGTTTTGGACATAGGAAGTCTTATGTATGCAACGTTGTGTACGAGACCAGATATCTGCTTTGTCGTGAGCATGTTGGTAAGATATCAAAGTAACCCCGGGAAGCACATTAGATTGCAATTAAATGTGTTCTTTAGTTTCTGAAAAGAACTTGGTATGGAATGTTGATTTAACTGTCAGACAGTCTAATTTCCATGGGATACACAGACTCAAATTTCCAATCAGATATAGAATCCAGAATATCTACCTCGGGTAGTGTGTTTTGCATGGGAGAAGGAGCCATGACATGGAGAAGCGATTTGCAGGAATGCATCGCCGATTCAACCATGAAAGCCGAATAAGTAACTGCTTGTGAAGCAGCGAAAAAAACGGTTTGGCTCAAGTACTTCTTAGTGGACTTGGACGTTGTTCCGAATTTGCCCGACATGATAACTGTCTATTGTGACAATGCCGGAGCAGTTGCAAATTCAAAGGAACCGAGAGCCCACAAGGCCAGCAAACACATAGAAAGAAAATACCATCTTATACGAGAAATCGTTAAGAGATGAGATATAGAGGTGGCAAAGATAGCGTCGGGTGACAACCTACCGGATCCATTCACAAAGGGTCTGCCTCAGAGTACATTCGAGAGACATGTGGATGGAGTGGGAGTCAAGACTATTGCCAATCTGCTTTAAGTATAAGTGGGAGGAATTATTAGGTTAGTGTATGTTGACATGAGATGTCACGTAGAGCTACTACACTAAGACATGCATGATGTATACTAAAAAGCAGACTTTAAGTATAAGTGGGAGATTGTTGGAGTTATACGTGAAAGTATGCTTTTACTTTGTATAACTCGTGTATCAAACACTTGTTTATGAGAATAATTCTTTTATCGCATATGCTTTAGATATGATTGAATGTTGAATATTTATTACAAACAGTTCATAATAGTACTAGTTACATTGTAGTTAATGTGGTGATACCCAATCAAGGAAGATAACATTAACAGTTTCCTTGTAACT